>JAGIQG010000020.1:7454629-10104629 GCA_024679065.1 Sphyrna mokarran
GGGTGAGTGGGTGTTGGGTATGCGGGGTGAGTGGGTGTTGGGTATGCAGGGTGAGTGGGTGTTGGGTATGCATGGTGAGTGAGTGTTGGGTATGCATGGTGAGTGGGTATTGGGCATGCATGGTGAGTGGGTGTTGGGTATGCAGGGTGAGTGGGTGTTGGGTATGCAGGGTGAGTGGGTGTTGGGTATGCGGGATGAGTGGGTGTTGGGTATGCAGGGTGAGTGGTTGTTTGGTATGCAGGATGAGTGGGTTTTGGGTATGCGGGGTGAGTGGGTGTTGGTATGCAGGGTGAGTGGTAGTTTTGGGTATGCAGGGTGAGTGGGTGTTGGGTATGCAGGGTGAGTGGGTGTTGGGTATGCGGGGTGAGGTGTTGGGTATGCAGGGAGTGGGTGTTGGGTATGCAGGATAGTGGGTGTTGGGTAGCGGGGTGAGTGGGTGTTGGGTATGGGGGTGAGTGGGTGTTGGATATGCGGGGTGCGTGGGTGTTGGATATGCAGGGTGAGTGGGTGTTGGGTATGCGGAGGAGTGGGTGTTGGGTATGTAGGGTGAGTGGGTGTTGGGTATGCGGAGGTGAGGGGTGTTGGGTATGCGGGGTGAGTGGTGTTGGTATGCGTGATGAGTGTGTGTTGGGTATGCAGGGTGAGTGGGTGTTGGGTATGCATGGTGAGTGGGTGTTGGGTATGCAGGGTGAGTGGGTGTTGGGTATGTGGGGTGAGTGGGTGTTGGGTATGCGGGGTGAGTGGGTGTTGGGTATGCAGGGTGAGTGGGTGTGGGTATGCATGGTGAGTGGGTTGGGTATGCAGGTGAGTGGGTTTGGGTATGCATGGTGAGTGGTGTTGGGTATGCAGGGTGATGGGTGTTGGTATGCAGGGTGAGTGGGTGTTGGGTATGCAGGGTGAGTGGGTGTTGGGTATGCGGGTGAGTGGGTGTTGGATATGCAGTGTGAGTGGGGTTGGGTAGCAGGTGAGTGGGTTGGGTATCAGGGTGAGTGGGTGTTGATATGCGGGTGAGTGGGTGTTGGGTATGCAGGGGAGTGGGTGTTGGGTATGCAGTGGAGGGGTGTTGGTATGCAGGGAGTGGGGTTGGGTATGCGGGGTGAGTGGGTGTTGGGTATGCAGGGTGAGTGGGTGTTGGGATGCATGTGGTATCGGTTGGGGTATCGGGTAGGAGTTGAGAGGGGTGAGTTTGGTAGGATGTGAGGTGAAGTGGGTTTTGGTATGCGGGGTGAGTGGGTGTTGGGTATGCGGGGTGAGTGGGTGTTGGGTATGCAGGGTGAGTGGGTGTTGGGTATGCAGGGTGAGTGGGTGTTGGGTATGCAGGGTGAGTGGGTGTTGGGTATGCAGGGTGAGTGGGTGTTGGGTATGCAGGGTGAGTGGGTGTTGGGTATGCAGGGTGAGTGGGTGTTGGGTATGCAGGGTGAGTGGGTGTTGGATATGCGGGGTGAGTGGGTGTTGGGTATGCAGGGTGAGTGGGTGTTGGGTATGCGGGGTGAGTGGGTGTTGGGTATGCGGGGTGAGTGGGTGTTGGGTATGCAGGGTGAGTGGGTGTTGGTATGCAGGGTGAGTGGGTGTTGGGTATGCGGGGTGAGTGGGTTTGGGTATGCAGGGTGAGTGGGGTTGGGTATCATGGTGAGTGGGTGTTGGTAGGGTGATGTTGGGTATGGGAGGGGTTGGTATGCGGGGTGAGTGGGTGTTGGGTATGCAGGGTGAGTGGGTGTTGGGTATGCAGGGTGAGTGGGTGTTGGGTATGCAGGGTGAGTGGGTGTTGGGTATGCAGGGTGAGTGGGTGTTGGGTATGCGGGGTGAGTGGGTGTTGGGTATGCGGGGTGAGTGGGTGTTGGGTATGCAGGGTGAGTGGGTGTTGGGTATGCGGGGTGAGTGGGTGTTGGGTATGCAGGGTGAGTGGGTGTTGGGATATGGGGTGAGTGGGTGTTGGGTATGCGGGGTGAGTGGGTGTTGGGTATGCAGGGTGAGGGGTGTTGGGTATGCGGGTGAGGGGTGTTGGGTAGCAGGGGAGTGGGTGTTG
Organism: Sphyrna mokarran; assembly: GCA_024679065.1. Classification (NCBI taxonomy): domain Eukaryota; kingdom Metazoa; phylum Chordata; class Chondrichthyes; order Carcharhiniformes; family Carcharhinidae; genus Sphyrna; species Sphyrna mokarran. The sequence continues at coordinate 7,456,656 of JAGIQG010000020.1, forward strand.
GTATGCAGGGAGTGGGTGTTGGGTATGCGGGGTGAGTGGGTGTTGGGTATGCAGGGTGAGTGGGTGTTGGGTATGCGTGGTGAGTGGGTGTTGGGTATGCAGGGTGAGTGGGTGTTGGGTATGCAGGGTGAGTGGGTGTTGGGTATGCAGGGTGAGTGGGTGTTGGGTATGCAGGGGAGTGGGTGTTGGGTATGCAGGTGAGTGGGTGTTGGGTATGCAGGGTGAGTGGGTGTTGGGTATGCAGGGTGAGTGGGTGTTGGGTATGCAGGGTGAGTGGGTGTTGGTATGCAGGGTGAGTGGGTGTTGGGTATGCAGGGTGATGGGTTGTATGCGGGGTGAGTGGTGTTGGTATGCAGGGTGAGTGGGTGTTGGGTATGCGGGGTGAGGGGTGTTGGGTATGCAGGGTGAGTGGGTGTTGGGTATGCAGGGTGAGTGGGTGTTGGGTATGCGGGGTGAGTGGGTGTTGGGTATGTGGTGTGAGTGGGTGTTGGGTATGCATGGTGAGTGGGTGTTGGGTATGCATGATGAGTGGGTGTTGGGTATGCGGGGTGAATGGGTCTTGGGTATGAGGTTCTGAGTGGATGTTGGGTATACGGGGTGAGTGGGTGTTGGGTATGCGGGGTGAGTGGGTGTTGGGTATGCGGGGTGAGTGGGTGTTGGGTATGCGGGGTGAGTGGGTGTTGGGTATGCGGGGTGAGTGGGTGTTGGGTATGCGGGGTGAGTGGGTGTTGGGTATGCGGGGTGAGTGCGTGTTGGGTATGTGGTGTGTGTGGATAGCTGGATGGGATGTTCCCATTTTTGCAGTTCCATGTTGATCTCAATGCTTACCCCAAGACTCCCCCTGTCTCTGATCTATCCCCGTCCAAGGTTCCATCCCTTCATTGCCACTTCAAGACAGGAGTTAATTCTATCTCCTTTCAGCTATCAATAGCTGCAAACTTCAACAAAGCCCCTTCTGATCCTTCCTTCCATTCACTTTCCTCTTTTCTTATCGCTCCTTCAATCTCATCCTTTGGCACATTCCCATCATTCCCTGGAACCTCGCCATCCTTGTGGAATGATCCGCTGGTGGGAACGATGCTGTTGATATTTAGTGAACAAACTCAACCTCCTGCAGGGTGTATGCCAGCTCTCTGATTCATCCTCCCCTCTGCATCGAGGGCACCACTCAATATCACCTCCCTCCAGGACAGTCACTGACATCACCATCTCTGCTTCATGATCTCCAGCCTCATGTTGCCTGCCTCTGCCTCCTTCCCAAGATCCACAAACAGGACTGCCCTGATTGGCCCATCTATTCAGGCTGTTCCTGTCCCACCGAACTGATTTCTTTTGAGTTTAACTCTACTTTTTTCCTCTAGTCCAACCTCCTGATAAATGTGAGGTGATGCATTTCGGGAGAAGGAATGTAGCGGGGAGGTGTATGATAAAGGATAGACCTATTAAGAGTGTAGAAACGCAGAGGGACCTGGGGGTGTAGGTGAACAAGTCTCTGAAGGTGGCAGAGCAAGTGGAGAAGGTTGTGAAGAAAGCATATAGTATGCTAGCCTTTATAAGAAGGGGTAAAGAATACAAGAGCTGGCCTTTAATGTTGCAGTTGTATAAAACGCTGGTTAGATCTCATTTGGAATACTGCGTCCTGTTCTGGTCGCCTTACTACAGGAAGGACATGGAGACTCTGGAGAGAGTGCAGAGGAGGCTTACCAGGATGCTGCCTGGTATAGAAGGTCTGAGTTACAAGGAGAGATTAGGCAAATTGGGACTGTTTTCCTTAGAAAGATGTAGACTTAGAGGAGATCTAATAGAGATGTACAAGATTTTGAAGGGGATAGATAGCATAAACAGGGTTTAGCTTTTTCCTAGGATGGACTCAAATAGCACAAGGGGTCACCTTAGGGTGAGGGGGGTAAGGTATAATTTGGATGCTAGAGGGAGTTTTTTCACACAGAGGGTGGTGGGGGTATGGAATGCACTGCCAAGTAAAGTGGTGGAGGCAGGTACTCTGGAGTTATTTAAGAAATACTTAGATGGGCACATGAACAGAATGGGAATGGAGGGGTATAGAAAACTGATTTAAAATAGGGATCATGAGCCTTGGGAGTCCCTGGGAAGTGTGTAAATAGTTGATGATATTGATGTACTTGTTTTTATCCTACAGGTGCTTTGGTCCACCTTGTTGTCTAACGAGGGGCATACACGCGATGGGTCGTGAGAGGGCTGCTCTTGGATTTTTTTTTGAGAGTATCATAGTGCTTCACGTCGTTAGTGTATGCTTGACCTGGACCATTTGATGGGCAACACGACAGCTCAGTGACTATCGCTGTGCTGTGCAGATACATGGATTTGGGCCTGTGTCGGTGGGAGTTTGCGCATTCTCCCCGTGCTTGCGTGGGTTTTCTCCGGGAGCTCCGGTTTCCTCCCACATCCCAAAGATGTGCCCTTAGGCTAATTGGCAAAACAAATTCTCCCTAAATTGTCTCAAATTTGGTTTTTAATTCATAGATCCATAAACATAGACAGGGATCACGGGTAGAGGTGGGAATATCAGGGTGGCGGCGCGGGCTCGTTGGGCCGAAGGGCCTGTTTCCTGTGCTGTTTTGTTCTTTGTTCTTTGTTCTCTTCCCACCAGCATCCATAACAAGGTCTGAGCCCCCTTCCAGTTTAACAATTCCTGGCTCTAACTGTCTCCCTTTCACTATAGACATTCAACCACTCTCCTTCCCTATCCCTTCCAGGTCACAGCGTCCTGCTTCCAGGTTTGCTGGAAACCCAATCAGTCCCAGACTATCACCAATCTCCTCTGCCAGGCTGAATTTGTCCAACATGTGTTGCTATGGGAATCTACATTGATCCTCAGAATATCTGCTTCTTTATAATTTAGACCCCCTTCCCTTTTCTCATTTCATTTTACAGAACTTTGATGCATCAGTCCCACTAACTGTTATTGGGTGGCACAATGACACAGTGGTGCCAACTATTAGAGGAGATCTAATAGAAGTGTATAAAATTATGAGGGGTACGGATAGAGTGAACAGTGGGAAGCTTTTCCCTAGGTCGGAGGTGACAAACATGAGGGGGTCAGAGGTTCAAGGTGAGGGGGGCGAGGTTTAACTCTGATATCAGAGGGATGTTTTTTACACAGAGAGTGGTGGGGGCCTGGAATGCGCTGCCAAGCAGGGTGGTGGAGACGGACACGCTGGGATTGTTTAAGACTTATCGGGATAGTCACATGAGCAGCCTGGGAATGGATGGGTACAAACGAATGGTCTAGTTGCACCAATAGCAGCTCAGGTTTGGAGGGCCGAAGGGCCTATTTCCTGTGCTATATTGTTCTTTGTTCTTTGGTTAGAACTGCTGCCTCGCCAGGGACCCCGGTTCAATTCCTGCCTTGGGTGTCTGTGTGGAGATTGCATGTTCTCCCCGTTTCTGCGTGGGTTTCCTCCAGGTGCTGCAGATGCCTCCCACAGTTCAAAAATGTGCAGATTAGATGCATTAGCCATGCTAAACTGCCCCTTAGTGTCCCATGATGGTGAAGGGGATTAGCAGGTAAAGATGTGAGGCTCTGGGTCTGGATGAGATGCTCTATTGGAGAATCAGTGTGCAGACTCAACGGATCAAAGACCTCTTTCTACACTGCAAGGTGTTAACAATTCTAAGTAGAGCTGTACTGTTTACTGAGTTCAGCCATTGCAAAACAATTTGGCTCAACAGAGGCAAGTAATTTACAGGAGGAAGCCAGGCAGAAGAAAATATGAAGCATACAATTGATAAGTTTCAAGATCACCAACAACCCATTCTGGTCTCTCTATGCCGATGCTATGGTTAAGAAAACCTACCAACGCCTCTACTTTCTCAGAAGATAAGCATGTCTAAATGCACCCCTTTATTGTGGAGTCCACGAGATGTAGACAAAAGTAGAAGAAGGATTGGAATGAGGCACTCACTGAGTGTTAAAATGGGCAGCGCGGGCTTGTCGGGTCAAAGGGCCTGTTTCCTGTGCTGTGTTCTTCTTTAAACCTCTTTAAATATCTACTGAGGCTCTCATCAGTTTTTACAGATGCACCATTCTTCCTGGTTGTGTCATAGTTTGGTATGGCTCCTGCTCTGATGATGACCAGAAGAGATTACAAAATGTTGTGATTATAGACCAGCCCATCATGCAAACCATCCACTGACTCTGTCTGTACTTCCCACTGCCTCAGAAAAGCAGCCAGAATAATCAAGGACCCTATGCATCCCAGGCATACTTTCTTCCACATTCTTTCCTTCGGGAAGGTCTTAAAACACGTACTAACTGACCGAAGAACAGTTTCTTCCCTGCTGCTATCACACTATATAAGCTGATTTTTCTCCATATTTTATTGTTAACTGCAAACATTACATTCTGCACCCTATCCTTTCCTTCTCCATACCATTCATTTGCCTTGGTCACTCTTTCGGGTCACTGTCTGTGTGGAGTTTGCATGTTCTCCTCGTGTCTGCGTGGGTTTCCTCCGGGTGCTCTGGTTTCCTCCCACAGTCCAAAGATGTGCAGGTTAGGTTGATTGGCTGTGCTAAGAAATTGCCCCTTAGTGTCCAGGGATGTGTAGGTTAGGGGGACTAGTGGGTATAGTATGTAGGGATATGGGGGTAGGTGGGATTGTGTTTGGTGCAAACTCGATGGGCTGAAGGGCCTCTTTCTCCACTGTAGGATTCTATGATAAACAGGGAGGGATAAAATGAACATTATAATTTAAGGTATAGAGACCAGAGATCAATTTAAGTCATGATGGTGGGTTGATGGGTGAGACTGTGTGTTTATGCTTGTATATTTACATTTAGCTCAGCTGGCTTAGCATGTGGTTCAAATTAAACCAACGGGATGGGTTTTGATCCCTCCCCCCCAAATCGAGCTGGGGTAGACCCGGGATCTGTGTCCTCATCCTGTTTTACGCTGGATGGCAATGACAGAAACTGCCAAGAGAGCAGCTCAGGATGAAGCTACAAACTGCCTGCCTCTGGGCAGAGAGGAATGTACTCATCTGTAGGCAAGCGGATGTGTCAATATTCGACGTGTCTTGCTCCGTATGACCGTGTATGGGGTTCCCAACTCTCCAGGATCTGCCTCCGGAAACTGGAGGTAAAATCGCTTTGAGCACCCTGGAGGAAAATCAGTGGGAGATTTAATAAGATTTTTTTTGCCATTATCTTCGAACATTTCGATATAAAAATATTGAAAATGGGGGAGAAAAAGCCTCCTGGAACACAGCCAAATATTATCCATGATAAGTGGGGAGCCGATGTATTAGGCCCTTTGGCCCAACGAGCCCGCGCCGCCACCTCGATGATCCCACTTCTACCCATGATCCCTGTCATCCCTGTCTAAGTTTATAGATCTATGCATTAGGACCAAATTTGAGACAATTTAGGGAGAATTTGTTCTGCTAGTCAGCCTAAGAGCACATCTTTGGGATGTGGGAGGAAACCGGAGAAAACCCACCCAAGCACGGGGAGAATGCGCAAACTCCCGCAGACACAGGCCCAAATCCATATATCTGCACAGCACAGCGATAGTCACTGAGCTGTCGTGTTGCCCTATCAAAAGAACATAAGAAATAGGAGCAGCAGTAGGCCATCCAGCCCTTCGAGCCTGCCCCACCATTCAACAGGATCATTGTTGATCTGAATTGGATCAGTTCCACTTTCCCGTCTACTCCTCATAACCCTTAATTCCCTTGTCTATTAGAAACCGTGACTTAAATATATTCAGCGAGGTAGCCTCCACCATTTCAATGGGCAGAGAATTCCAGAGACTCACTACCCTTTGAGTGAAGAAGTTCCTCCTCAACTCCATTCTAAACTGCCCCCCTTATTTTGAGGCTGTGCCCTCTAATTCTGTTATCCTTTCTAAGTGGGAAGAATCTCTCTACCTCTACCCTATCTAGCTCCTTCATTGTAAGTCTCTATAAGATCCCTCCTCAGCCTTTTAAACTCCAACAAGTACAGACCCAGTCTATTCAATCTCTGTTCATAAGCTAACCCCCTCATCTCCGGTATCAACCTGGTGAACCTTCTCTGTACTCCCTCCAAGGCCAATATATCCTTTCGCAAATGCGGGGACCAAAACTGCACACAGGATATCACAAGAATAGCTGAGTGATCGCTGAGACAAGTAGGAGCGAGTCATTGTGAAATCTCCAGCAATATAGTTAAACACAGTTGGGAACTCTATTTGTGTGTGATACGTGGCTGCGTATCAGGATGTGTTTATGTATGAGTTATATCTTTGTGCACATTTATGTCAATATACACCTCCATCTCCAGCACCTCTACTTTCTCAGGAGGCTAAGGAAATTTGGTTTGTCTGCTACGACTAATCAATTTTTACAGATGCACCATAGAAAGCATTCTTTCTGGTTGTATCACAGCTTGGTATTGGCTCCTGCTCTGCCCAAGACCGCAAGGAACTACAAAAGATTGTGAATGTAGCCCAATCCATCATGCAAACCAGCCTCCCATCCATTGACTCTGTCTACATTTCCCCACTGCCTCGGCAAAGCAGCCGGCATAATTAAGGACGCCACGCATCCCAGATGTTCTCTCTTCCACCTTCTTCCTTCAGGAAATAGGTACAAAATTCTGAGATCAGGTACCAACTGACTCAAGAACAGCTTTTTCCCTGCTGCTGTCAGGTTTTTGAATGGACCTATCTCGCATTAAGTTGATCTTTCTCTACATCCCAGCTATGACATTGCATTCTGCACTCTCTTCTTTCCTTCTCTATGAATGGTATGCTTTGTCTGTATAATGCAGAAAAAACAATGTCCCAGTACATGTGACAATAATAAAACAAGACAACAGATCATATGACACCAAGTTAGAATCCAACAGCTTTATTTGAAATCACAAACTTTCAGAGTGCACTCCTTTGGGTGAAGTCTCCTAATGAACAAAGAACAGCACAGCACAGGAAACAGGCCCTTCGGCCCGACAAGCCCGTGCCGCCCATTTTAACACTCAGTGAGTGCCTTATTCAAGTCCTTCTTCTACCTACCACTTTCGTCTACATCTTAGTGAAACTCCACAATAAAGGGGGTGCAAATTTAGGGAATTATGTGTGTGCTGGATTAAGGGAGGTCCAATTTAGGGACAATTTATTGCCTAAAAGCGTGTTTTTGGGGTGTGGGGGGAATTCGGAGCGCCTGGAGGAAACCCACGCAAGCGCGGGGAGAATGTGCAAACTCCCACAGACATCGACCCAAGCCAGAGATCCCGACCCGGGTCCCTGTACAGCAAACAGTGATAGTCACTGAGCTGTCGTGTTGCCCATCAGTTGGTCCAGTTTAAGCGTACACTAACAATGTAAAGCACTAGGCAACTCTCGAAATAACATCCAGAGCAGCCCTTGCACGACCCACTGCGTGTTTGCCCCTTTCCTGGCCAACAAGGCGATAGAATCACCTGTGGATGTAAAAAGGAGACATCAATAAATGTACAACAGAAGGAGCAGAACATAGAACATAGAACATTACAGCACAGAACAGGCCCTCCGGCCCTCGATGTTGCGCCGACCAATTAGGAACAAGCAGTGACCCTCTAACCTAAACCACTCCCTTTTCATCCATAAACTTATCTACTAACCTCTTAAACGCCACCAAACTTGGCGCATCTACAACTGACGCAGGCAAGACATTCCATACCCTAACCACCCTCTGGGTAAAGAACCTACCTCTGAAATCTGTCCTAAAACCACCACCCCTTAATTTAAAGCTATGTCCCCTCGTGCTAGCTTTCTCCATCCTAGGAAAAAGGCTATCACTGTCCACCCTATCTAAACCTCTAATCATCTTATATGTTTCAATAAGGTCTCCTCTTAGCCGCCTTCTTTCTAACGAAAACAACATCAAATCTCTCAGCCTCTCTTCATAAGACCTGCCTTCCATACCAGGCAACATCCTGGTAAACCTCCTCTGTACCTCTCCAATGCCTCCACATCTTTCTTATAATGCGGGGACCAGAACTGTACACAATACTCCAAGTGCGGCCGCACTAGAGTTTTGTACGTTGCAACATGACGTTGCGGCTCCGAAATTCAATCCCCCTACCAATAAAAGCTAAGACTCCATATGCCTTCTTAATAACCTTCTCGACTTGACTGCCTACTTTCAGGGATCTATGCACATACACACCAAGATCCCTCTGTTCATCAAGACTACTAAGAATCCTACCATTAGCCCTATACTCGACACATTTATTATTTCTGCCATAGTGCATTACCTCACACTTTTCCACATTAAACTCCATTTGCCACCTCTCGGCCCAGCTCTGCAACTTGTACAAGTCTCTCTGCAAACTAGAACACCCCTCTTCACTATCTACCACTCCTCCGAATTTGGTGTCATCCACAAATTTACTAATCCATCCTTCAATACCCTCATCCAGATCATTTATAAAAAGTACAAACAGCAGGGGCCCCAAAACAGATCCCTGAGGTACACCACTTGTAACCGAACTCCATGATGAATATCTCCCATCAACCACCACCCTCTGTCTTCTATCTGCTAGCCAATTCCTAATCCAATTAGCTAAATCACCCTCAATCCCATACATCTGCATTTTCTGCAGAAGCCTTCCATGGGCCACCTTATCGAACGCCTTACTAAAGTCCATAATACCACATCAACTGCCTTACCCCCATCCACCTCTTTGGTCACTTTTTCAAAAAACTCAATAAGGTTAGTAAGGCACGACCTACCCTTCACAAAATCATGCTGACTATCCCCAATCAATTCATTTCTCTCTAAATAACTATAAATCCTATCCCTATTAATTCTCTCCAATACTTTGCCCACAACAGAAGTAAGACTCACTGGCCTATAATTCCCAGGAAAGTCTCTCTTCCCCTTCTTGAACAATGGGACCACATTCGCTATCCTCCAGTCTTCCGGCACTATACCCGTAACCAACGACGACCTGAAGATCAGAGACAGAGGCTCTGCAATCTCCTCTCTCGCCTCCCAGAGAATTCTAGGGTAAATCCCGTCCGGCCCAGGGGACTTATCCAACTTCAAACCCTCAAGAATATCTAGCACATCCTCCTTATCTACTTCAATACTTTTCAGTTTGCAACCCTGTATCCCAGTGTTCTCCACAACTTCATTTACATCTCCCTGCGTGAATACCGAAGAGAAATATTTGTTCAGTGCCTCTCCAATCTCTTCAGGCTCCATGCACAACTTCCCACTGCTGTCTCTGACTGGCCCTAATCTTGCTCTAACCAATCTTCTATTCTTAACATATCTAAAGAAAGCTTTAGGATTCTCCTTGATCCTATCAGCCAAAATCTTCTCGTGTCCCCTTTTAGCTCTCCTCAACTCACTCTTTAGCTCACTCCTGGCTAATCTATAGCTATCCATTGCACTAACCGAGCCTTCAAGCCTCATCCTGACATAAGCCTCCTTTTTCCTTTTAACCAGCAAATCAACCTTTTTAGTACACCAAGGTTCCCTTACTCGATCATTTCCTCCTTGCCTGACAGGGACATACTTATCAAGGACTCGCAGCAGCTGCTCCTTAATAAGCTCCACATTTCAGATGTTCCCAGTCCCTGTAGTTTCCTAGTCCAATCTACACACCCTAATTCTCTCCTTATGGCCTCATAATTACCCTTCCCCCAGCTATAACTATTGCCCCCAGCTTCATGCCTATCCCTATCCATCACTAAGGTGAACGTAACCGAATTGTGGTCACTATCACCAAAATGTTCACTAACTTCCAAGCCTAACACCTGGTCTGGCTCATTGCCCAGCACCAAATCCAATGTAGCCTCACCTCTAGTTGGCCTATCTACATACTGACTCAAAAAACCTTCCTGCACACTTTGTACAAAAACTGACCCCTCTAACGAGCTAGAGCTATAGCTATTCCAATCAATATTAGTAAAGTTAAAGTCTTCACTCTGCCAGCTTGTTACCAACCAGCACCAACTCTGCTGCGGGACTGCCATGCAAGTGGGCAGAGCAAGATTCTGAGAGGCCGGAACCATTTAAAGGCACCTTACACCTCTTACAGGGGAGGTGCGTTCTGACTGATGCTGGAAATATTGTCTGGACTGGACATTTTCCGAGACACATTGGCGGGAATGACATCATGGAAAGCTGGCCGGGTGGCGCGAGCAATTGGCAAAGAGACAGCTCTTCAAAACTGGCAGCTCACCTACCCGCTTGACGGAGAAACATCTGGAATTGATGAATTTGCCACCGTCCAGATGTGAAAAGCAAAGGAAACAATAGCTATTCACGTCACTAAACCATGGATGCCAGCTTTCACAAATTCAAATTACTGCTTGCTCTTCCTGAACTGCAAATATTTCATACTGACAGACAAGCTGAGGAATCCACGCAGAGCAAAGGAAAATCAGCAACAATTATCAGTAAAATATTAACTTTTCTCCTCCAAAACTTAATGTTATTTTACTTTATTACATAATTTCCTGAAGGGGAGTGGAAGATTATATATACCACATACTAACCCCAACGGTGAGTCCAAAGATGCGTGGGTTGGGTTAAATTGACCCTAGTGTCAGGGGAATTAGCAGGGTAATTGTAAATATGAGTTTACGGGAATAGGGACAGTGAAGATGGGCTGAATGGCCTCCTTCTGCACTGTAGGAATTCTATGATTGCTAATAATTTCATCTATAAGTCAACTCAAGTTAATCAATAAATGTGTTCTTATTAACATCCAGAGAACAAATAGTATTTTGGTAGTAAAGAACATGAAGTATTGCTGAAAAAGAGACATCTTGAAGCTTTTTACTTTGCACTCATGAAAGCATATTGCAAGAGTACTGAACCAAGAGGAAAAACAACAAATTATATCGTATACTTTATTATTAAAAGTTGGCAGATGCATGTTGTCCTTTTCCTGATCTAACTCCTGTTCCCTGTTATTAATGTTGACACCGTCCAGCGTCTCAGCTATTTTTAATTTGCTCTTTTTGTGTAATCCCGTTTCTCTCTCTCTCTCTCTCTAAAGTCTGCATACAAATAAACTTCGCTGAATCAAATCTCCACGAAAATGTTACAAGTGGAAAGCAACTCATGGATGAGCAAAGATATTTTAAAAATTTTTCTCACAGTAAATCTAAAATAGTTCTGTAACTCCCCAGTACATAGAGGCACATACACACTGAGACACAGCGGGGGAAGCATGCATTTGCAGTTGGGAGTAGCTCGGAATGTGGGTTTGTGTGTGCACGGGCGTGAGTTGGCGTGACACACTTACCCAGAACAGAGAAATGCATAAATATACTGGCACTGAGAAAATGGTATTCCAATCTCCCAGCATTCTTTTTTTGTCCAATGGAAAATTGATATTTGCAGACTCTCCATTCCAGGACGGATGTCAACCCAAGCTGGAAGTGGGGGAGGAAAAATTGAAGAATGATCCAATAGATCAGAAAGTGAGCTCCAAATTTCTCTTGGTGAATAAATTGGACAGGAAGAGTGAGATACTTCACTCAAAGGGGACCAGGAAACCACCCAGATAAACACTGCGATGTTATTGCCAACGGACAGTCATTGTTAGCAATGTAGCTCCAAATCAAGACGCTACAAGAAGTCCAATGGCCTGAACATGAATAGTCAACTTCGGTGAATGCATCTTCATACACCACTTTCTTCTAAATGAGTTCCAAAGTTTTTTTATTACAATCACTGGACTGACATTGACACTGTAGTGAAGTTACTGTGAAAATCCCCTAGCCACCACACTCAAGCACCTGTCTGGTACCCTGAGGGAGAATTTAACACAGACATTGCACCTAACCTTTCGGACAGTGAGAGGAAATCGGAGCCCCCGGCAGAAACCCACAAAGACGTGGGGAGAATGTGCGGACTCCACACAGGCAGTGACCCAAGCTAGAAATCGAACCCAGCTCGCTGGCGATGTGAGGCAGCAATATTAATCACTGTGCCACCCTACACCACGAGCCTCACACACTGCACAATTCTGCACACACAACACTGTGCACAATCAGGCAACATGGTGGTTACCACTGCTGCCTCACAGCGCCAGGCGCCTGAGTTCAATTCCAGTCGTGGGTGACCATGTGGAGCTTGCATATTCTCCCCATGTCTACATGGGTTTCCTCCAGTTTTCTCCCAGTGGTTAAATATACGCAGGTTAGATGGATTGGCCATACTAAATTGCCTCTTAGTGTCCCAAGCTGTGTAGGCTAGGGGGATTAGTGGAGTAACTGCCTGGGTAACGTGGAAATAGGGCCGGGGTAAGATGCAGATAGGGCCAGGGTAAGATGCAGATCGGGCCTGTGTAAGATGGAGATAGGGCCTGGGTAAGATGGAGATAGGGCCTGGGTAAGATGGAGACAGGACCTGGCTAAGATGGAGATGGGCCTGGGTAAGATGGAGATAGGGCCTGGGTAAGATGGAGATAGGAGCTGGGCAAGATGGAGACTGAGCCTGGGTAAGATGGAGATAGGGTCTGGGGACGATGGAGATAGGGTCTGGGTAAGATAGAGATAGGGCCTGGGTAAGATAGAGATAGGGCCTGGTTAAGACGTAGATAGGGTCTGGGTAAGATGGAGATAGGGTCTGGGTAAGATGGAGATAGGGTAAGATAGAGACAGGGCCTGGGTAAGATAGAGATGATAGGGTCTGGTTAAGATGGAGATAGGGCCTAGGTAAGATGGAGACAGGGCCTAGGTAAGATAGAGATAGGGCCTGGGTAAGATGGAGATAGGGTCAGGGTAAGATAGAGATAGGGCCTGGGTAAGATGGAGATAGGGCCTGGGTAAGATGGAGATCTGGTCTGAGTAAGATGGAGATAGGGCCTGGGTAAGATGGAGATTGGGTCTGGGTAAGATGGAGATAAGGCCTGGGTAAGATGGAGATAGGTCCTGGGTAAGATGGAGATCAGGCCTGGGTAAGATGGAGATAGGGCCTGTGTAAGATGGAGACTGAGCCTGGGTAAGATGGAGATAGGGCCTGGATAAGATGGAGACTGAGCCTGGGTAAGATCGAGATAGGTTCTGGGTAAGATGGAGACTGAGCCTGGGTAAGATGGAGATAGGGTCTGGGTAAGATGGAGATAAAGCCTGGGTAAGATGGAGATAGGAGCTGGGTAAGATGGAGATAGGGCCTGGGTAAGATGGAGATAGGAGCTGGGTAGATGGGATAGGCCTGGTAAGATGGAGATAGGACCTGGGTAAGATGGAGATAAAGCCTGGATAAGATGGAGATAGGACCTGGGTAAGAGGGAGATCTGGTCTGAGTATGATGGAGATAGGACCTGTGTAAGATGGAGATCTGGTCTGGGTAAGATGGAGATAGGGCCTGGGTAAGATGGAGATAGGGCCTGGCTGAGATGGAAAATGAGCCTGGGTAAGATGGAGATAGGGCCTGGGTAAGATGGAGATAAAGCCTGGGTAAGATGGAGATAGGGCCTGGGTAAGATGGAGATAGAACCTGGGTAAGATGGAGATCGGCCTGGGTAAGATGGAGACAGGACCTGGCTAAGATGGAGATGGGCCTGGGTAAGATGGAGATAGGGCAGGGTAAGATGGAGATAGGGCCTGGGTAAGATGGAGATAGGGCCTGGGTAAGATGGAGATAGGGCCTGGGTAAGATGGAGATAGGGTCTGGGCACGTTGGAGATAGGGTCTGGGTAAGATAGAGATAGGGCCTGGGTAAGATAGAGATAGGGCCTGGTTAAGACATAGATAGGGTCTCGGTAAGATGGAGATAGGGTAAGATAGAGATAGGGCCTGGGTAAGATAGAGATGATAGGGTCTGGTTAAGATAGAGATAGGGCCTAGGTAAGACTGAGACAGGGCCTGGGTAAGATAGAGATAGGGCCTGGGTAAGATAGAGATAGGGCCTGGGTAAGATGGAGATAGGGTCAGGGTAAGATAGAGATAGGGCCTGGATAAGATGGAGATAGGGCCTGGGCAAGATGAAGATCTGGTTTGAGTAAGATGCATATAGGGCCTGGGTAAGATGGAGATCGGGTCTGGGTAAGATGGAGATAAGGCCTGGGTAAGATGGAGATAGGGCCTGTGTAAGATGGAGATAGAACCTGGGTAAGATGGAGATAGGGCCTGGGTAAGATGGAGACAGGACCTGGCTAAGATGGAGATGGGCCTGGGTAAGATGGAGATAGGGCCAGGGTAAGATGGAGATAGGACCTAGCTAAGATGGCGATAGGGCCTGGGTAAGATGGAGATAGGGCCTGGGTAAGATAGAGATAGGGCCTGGTTAAGACATAGATAGGGTCTCGGTAAGATGGAGATAGGGTAAGATAGAGATAGGGCCTGGGTAAGATAGAGATGATAGGGTCTGGTTAAGATAGAGATAGGGCCTAGGTAAGACGGAGACAGGGCCTGGGTAAGATAGAGATAGGGCCTGGGTAAGATGGAGATAGGGTCAGGGTAAGATAGAGATAGGGCCTGGATAAGATGGAGATAGGGCCTGGGTAAGATGGAGACTGAGCCTGGGTAAGATGGAGATAGGGTCTGGGTAAGATAGAGATAGGGCCTGGGTAAGATAGAGATAGGGCCTGGTTAAGACATAGATAGGGTCTCGGTAAGATGGAGATAGGGTAAGATAGAGATAGGGCCTGGGTAAGATAGAGATGATAGGGTCTGGTTAAGATAGAGATAGGGCCTAGGTAAGACGGAGACAGGGCCTGGGTAAGATAGAGATAGGGCCTGGGTAAGATAGAGATAGGGCCTGGGTAAGATGGAGATAGGGTCAGGGTAAGATAGAGATAGGGCCTGGATAAGATGGAGATAGGGCCTGGGTAAGATGGAGACTGAGCCTGGGTAAGATGGAGATAGGACCTGGGCAAGATGGAGATAGGGCCTGGATAAGATGGAGACTGAGCCTGGGTAAGATGGAGATAGGGTCTGGGTAAGATGGATATCGGGCTGGGTAAGATGGAGATAAAGCTGGGTAAGATGGAGATCGGGCCTGGGTAAGATGGATATCGGGCCTGGGTAAGATGGAGATAAAGCCTGGGTAAGATGGAGATAAAGCCTGGGTAAGATAGAGATAGGGCCTGGATAAGATGGAGATGTGGTCTGAGTAAGATGGAGATCTGGTCTGAGTATGATGGAGATAGGACCTGTGTGAGATGGAGATCTGGTCTGGGTAAGATGTAGATAGGGCCTGGCTGAGATGGAAAATGAGCCTGGGTAAGATGGAGATAGGGCCTGGGTAAGATGGAGATAGAACCTGGGTAAGATGGAGATCGGGCCTGGGTAAGATGGAGACAGGACCTGGCTAAGATGGAGATGGGCCTGGGTAAGATGGAGATAGGGCCAGGGTAAGATGGAGATAGGACCTAGCTAAGATGGAGATAGGGCCTGGGTAAGATGGAGATAGGGCCTGGCTAAGATGGAGACTGAGCCTGGGTAAGATGGAGATAGGGTGTGGGTAAGATGGAGATAAAGCCTGGGTAAGATGGAGATAGGACCTCGGTAAGATGGAGATAGGACCTGGGTAAGATGGAGATAGGGTCTGGGTAAGATGGAGATAGGCCCTGGCTAAGATGGAGGCTGAGCATGCGTAAGATGGAGATAGGGTCTGGGTAAGATGGAGATAGGGTCTGGGTAAGATGGAGATAGGGCATGGGTAAGATGGAGATAAAGCCTAGGTAAAATGGAGATAGGACCTGGATAAGATGGAGACTGAGCCTGGGGAAGATGGAGATAGGGCCTGGCTAAGAGGGAGACTGAGCCTGGGTAAGATGGAGATAGGGTCTGGGTAAGATGGAGATAGGACCTGGGTAAGATGGAGATAGGGCCTGGCTAAGGTGGAGACTGAGCATGTGTAAGATGGAGATAGGGCATGGGTAAGATGGAGATAGGGCCTGGGTAAGATGGAGATAGGGCCTGGATAAGATGGAGACTGAGCCTGGGGAAGATGGAGATAGGGCCTGGGGAAGATGGAGATAGGACCTGGGTAAGATGGAGATAGGGCCTGGATAAGATGGAGATTGAGCCTGGGGAAGATGGATATAGGGCTTGGCTAAGAGGGAGACTGAGCCTGGGTAAGATGGAGATAGGGTCTGGGTAAGGTGGAGATAAAGCCTGGGTAAGATGGAGATAGGAGCTGGATAAGATGGAGATAGGGCCTGGGTAAGATGGAGATAAGACCTGGGTAAGATGGAGACAAGGCGTGGGTTAGATGGAGATAGGGCATGGGTAAGATGGAGATAGGACCTGGGTAAGACGGAGATACGGCCTGGGTAAGATGAAGATAGGACCTGGGTAAGATGGAGATAGGGCCTGGGTAAGATGGAGATAGGGTCTGGGCAAGATGGATAAAAAGCCGGGTAAGATGGAGATAGGACCTCGGTAATACGGAGATAGGGCCTGGGCAAGGTGGAGATATGACCTGGGTAAGATGGAGATAGGGCCTTGATAAGATGGAGATAGGACGTGGGTAAGAGGGAAAGGGACTGGCTAAGATGGAGACTGAGCCTGGGAAGATGGAGATAGGGCCTGGCTAAGATGGAGACTGAGCCTGGGTAAGATGGAGATAGGGCCTGGGTAAGATGGAGACTGAACCTGGGTAAGATGGAGATAGGGCCTGGGTAAGATGGAGATAAAGCCTAGATAAGTTGGAGACTGAGCCTTGGTAAGATGGAGATATGACCTGGGTAAGATGGAGACTGAGCCTGGGTAAGATGCAGATAGGACCTGGGTAAGATGGAGACAGGGACTGGGAAAGATGGAGATAGGGACTGGGAAAGATGGAGATAGGGCCTGGGTAAGATGGAGACAGGGACTGGGAAAGATGGAGATAGGGCCTGGGTAAGATGGAGATAGGGCCTGGCTAAGACGGAGACTGACCTGGGTAAGATGGAGATAGGGACTGGATAAGATGGAGACTGAGCCTGGGTAAGATGGAGATAGGGTCTGGGTAAGATGGAGTCTGAGCCTGGGTAAGATGGACAAAGGATCTGGGTAAGGTGGAGATAAAGCCTAGGTAAGATGGAGATAGGACCTGGTTAAGATGGAGATAGAACATAGAACATAGAACATAGAACAATACAGCACAGAACAGGCCCTTCGGCCTTCGATGTTGTGCCGACCAAAATAAAAAGCAATGCCCCTCCAAACTAAACCATTCCCTTCTCTTCCATAGACTTATCAACTAACCTCTTAAACGCCACCAAACTCGGCGCATCTACAACTGCTGCAGGCAGGGCATTCCACTCCCGAACCACCCTTTGGGTAAAGAACCTACCTCTGATATCCGTCCTATAACTATCACCCCTTAATTTAAAGCTGTGTCCCCTCGTGCTAGCTTTCTCCATCCTAGGAAAAAAGGCTATCACTGTCCACCCTATCTAAACCTCTAATCATCTTATATGCTTCAATAAGATCCCCTCTTAGCCGCCTCCTTTCTAACGAAAACAACCTCAAATCCTTCAACCTATCTTCATAGGACCTGCCCTCCATACCAGGCAACATCCTGGTAAACCTCCTCTGTACCCTCTCCAATGCCTCCACATCTTTCTTATAAGGTGGGGACCAGAACTGCACACAATACTCCAAGTGCGGCCGCACTAGAGTTTGTACAGTTGCAACATGACGTTGCGGCTCCGAAATTCAATCCCCCTACCAATAAAAGCTAAGACTCCATATGCCTTCTTAACAACTTTATCCACTTGACTGCCTACTTTCAGGATCTATTGACACATACACCAAGATCCTTCTGTTCCTCAACACTATTAAGAGCCCTACCATTAGCCCTATACTCTACACATTTATTGTTCCTGCCAAAGTGCATTACCTCACACTTTTCCACATTAAACTCCATTTGCCACCTCTCGGCCCATCTCTGCAACTTGTCCAAGTCACTCTGTAAACTATAACACCCCTCTTCACTATCTACCACTCCACCGACTTTAGTGTCATCTGCAAATTTACTGATCCATCCCTCAATACCCTCATCCAGATCATTTATAAAAATTACAAACAGCAGGGGCCCCAAAACAGAACCCTGAGGCACACCACTCGTCACCGAACTCCACGATGAATATCTCCCATCAACCACCACCCTCTGTCTTCTATCTGCCAGCCAATTTCTAATCCAATTATCTAAATCACCCTCTATTCCACACAAATGCATTTTCTGTAGATAGGGTCTGGGTAAGATGGAGATAATGCCTGGGTAAGACAGAGATAGGGCCTGGGTAAGATGGAGATAGCACCTAGGTAAGATGGAGATAGGGCCTGGATAAGATGGAGATAGGACCTAGGTAAGATGGAGATAGGGCCTGGATAAGATGGAGATAGGACCTGGGTAAGATGGGGATAGGGCCTGGCTAAGATGGAGATAGGACTTGGGTAAGATGGAGATAGGGCCTGGCTAAGATGGAGACTGAGCCTGGGTAAGATGGAGATAGGGTGTGGGTAAGATGGAGACTGAGCCTGGGTAAGATGGAGATAGGACCTGGGTAAGATGGAGATAAAGCCTGGGTAAGATGGAGATAAGGTCTGGGTAAGATGGAGATAGGACCGGGGTAAGACGGAAATAGGGTCTGGGTAAGATGGAGACTGAGCCTGGGTAAGATGGAGATAGGGTCTGGGTAACATGGTGATAGGACCTGGGTAAGATGGAGATAGGACCTGGGTCAGATGGAGATAGGGCCTGGCTAAGATGGAGATAGGACCTGGGGAAGATGGAGATAGGGCATGGGTAAGGTGGAGACTGAGCCTGGGTAAGATGGAGATAGGGCCTGGGTAAGATGGAGACTGAGCCTGGGTAAGATGGAGATAGGGTCTGGGTAACATGGTGATAGGACCTGGGTAAGATGGAGATAGGACCTGGGTCAGATGGAGATAGGGCCTGGCTAAGATGGAGATAGGACCTGGGGAAGATGGAGATAGGGCATGGGTAAGGTGGAGACTGAGCCTGGGTAAGATGGAGATAGGGCCTGGGTAAGATGGAGACTGAGCCTGGGTAAGATGGACAAAGGGTCTGGGTAAGATGGAGATAGGGCATGGGCAAGGTGGAGACTGAGCCTGGGTAAGATGGAGATAGGGTCTGGGTAAGATGGAGACTGAGCCTGGATAAGATGGACAAAGGGTCTGGGTAAGATGGAGATAGGGCATGGGCAAGGTGGAGACTGAGCCTGGGTAAGGTGGAGATAAAGCCTGGGTAAGATGGAGATAGGAGCTGGGTAAGATGGAGATAGGGTCTGGGTAAGATGAAGATAATGCCTGGGTAAGATGGAGATAGGAGCTGAGTAAGACGGAGATAGGGCCTGGGTAAGATGGAGATAGCACCTAGGTAAGATGGAGATAGGGCCTGGATAAGATGGAGATAGGACCTGGGTAAGATGGAGATAGGGCCTGGCTAAGATGGAGATAGGACCTGGGTAAGATGGAGATAGGGCCTGGCTAAGATGGAGACTGAGCCTGGGTAAGATGGAAATAGGGTGTGGGTAAGATGGAGATAGGACCTGGGTAAGATGGAGATAAAGCCTGGATAAGATGGAGACTGAGCCTGGGTAAGATGGAGATAGGACCTGGGTAAGATGGAGATAGGGTCTGGGTAAGATGGAGATAGGGCGTGGATAAGATGGAGATGAGCCTGGGTAAGATGGAGATAGGACCTGGGTAAGATGGAGACAGGGCCTGGGTAAGACGAAGATAGGGTCTGGGTAAGATGGAGACTGAGCCTGGGTAAGATGGATATAGGACCTGGGTAAGATGGAGATAAAGCCTGGGTAAGATGGAGACTGAGCCTGGGTAAGACGGAGATAGGGCCTGGGCAAGATGAAGATATGACCTGTGTAAGATGGAGATAGGGCCTGGCTAAAATGGAGATAGGGTCTGGGTAAGATGGAGATAGGACCTGGGTAAGATAGAGATAGGGTCTGGCTAAGACGGAGATAGGGCCCGGGCAAGACGGAGATAGGGCCCGGGCAAGATGGAGATAGGGCCTGGGTAAGATGGAGATAGGGTCTGGCAAAGATGGAGACTGAGCCTGGGTAAGATGGAGATAGGGCCTGGCGAAGATGGAGACTGAGCCTGGGTAAGATGGATATAGGGTCTGGGCAGGATGGAGACAGGGCCTGGGTAAGATGGAGACTGAGCCTCGGTAACATGGAGATAGGACCTGGGTAAGATGGAGACTGAGCCTGGGTAAGATGGAGACAGGGCCTGGGTAAGATGGAGACTGAGCCTGGGTAAGATGGAGACAGGGCCTGGTTAAGATGGATATAGGGCCTGGGTAAGATGGAGATAGGGTCTGGGTAAGATGGAGATAGGGTCTGGGTAAGATGGAGACTGAGCCTGGGTAAGATGGAGACTGAGCCTGGGTAAGATGGAGACAGGGCCTGGTTAAGATGGATATAGGGCCTGGGTAAGATGGAGATAGGGTCTGGGTAAGATGGAGACTGAGCCTGGGTAAGATGGAGACAGGGCCTGGGTAAGATGGAGACTGAGCCTGGGTAAGATGGAGACAGGGCCTGGGTAAGATGGAGACTGAGCCTGGGTAAGATGAAGATAGGGTCTGGGTAAGATGGAGATAGGGTCTGGGTAAGTGGAGACAGGGCCTGGGTAAGATGGAGACTGAGCCTGGGCAAGATGGAGATAGGGCCTGGGTAAGACGGAGATAGGACCTGGTAAGATGGAGATAAAGCCTGGGTAAGATGGAGATAGGGTCTGGTTAAGATGGAGACTGAGCCTGGGTAAGATGGAGATAGGGCCTGGATAAGATGGAGACTGAGCCTGGGTAAGATGGAGATAGGGCCTGGTAAGATGGAGATGAGCCTGGGTAAGATGGAGATAGGGCCTGGTAAGATGGAGACTGAGCCTGGGTAAGATGGAGATAGGGCCTGGTTAAGATGGAGACTGAGCCTGGGTAAGATGGAGATAGGGTCTGGATAAGATGGAGACTGAGCCTGGGTAAGATGGAGATAGGGTCTGGATAAGATGGAGACTGAGCCTGGGTAAGATGGAGATAGGGCTGGATAAGAGGAGACTGAGCCTGGGTAAGATGGAGATAGGGTCTGGGTAAGTGGAGGCCTGGGTAAGATGGAGATGAGCCTGGGTAAGATGGAGATAGGGCCTGGGTAAGATGGAGATAGGACCTGGTAAGATGGAGATAGGGCCTGGGTAAGATGGAGATAGGGTCTGGATAAGATGGAGACTGAGCCTGGGTAAGATGGAGATAGGGTCTGGATAAGATGGAGACTGAGCCTGGGTAAGATGGAGATAGGGCCTGGTTAAGATGGAGACTGAGCCTGGGTAAGATGGAGATAGGGCCTGGTTAAGATGGAGACTGAGCCTGGGTAAGATGGAGATAGGGTCTGGATAAGATGGAGACTGAGCCTGGGTAAGATGGAGATAGGGCCTGGGTAAGATGGAGACTGAGCCTGGGTAAGATGGAGATAGGGCCTGGGTAAGATGGAGACTGAGCCTGGGTAAGATGGAGATAGGGCCTGGGTAAGATGGAGATAGGGCCTGGGTAAGATGGAGATAGGGCCTGGCTCAGATGCTCTGTTGGAGAGGCATTGCAGTCTTGATGGGAAGATAGCTTCCTGTTGAGATTCTACGATTTAATCCACCCACTCCACTCACTCACCAGCAATTTCGATCAACGACAACTCACATTTCACATTCACAGCTACACCTGACCCTCACACACACTTGTGGAAACTTGCACCCACATCCCAGCTTGAAATCATTGCCAACTATTCAACCATCAACCAAACATATTGCACCACAGGCATTGTCACACCTCCTACTCTCCTGCAGGACTGCCTGATTCAATTGGCCAGGGAGAATTGGCTGTTAGCCTTTGTTACGATGGAGCAGACATATTTACCATCAACTGAGATTTACATGATAGGAGTCCTTATGCTCATTACTAATTCTCCTTCTCATCTCCCACTTCTCTCTCATCGTACAATCTCTTCTGATTTACCTGACGATTTCAGGACCTATCTCTTTGCAACCCTCACAGCAATCCTACTTTTCATGCCTGCCCCGTTACCAATTCCCAGGAACTACAGCTTGGCCTTGCCGATGCTGAGGATTGGAAGATTGTAGGGAAGGTGTGGGTCTGTTGGTGAATGGGAGATTGGAGATTGTATTCACTGCTGCGGGTTACGATCACAGACATAGCATCAGCAAGGTGATATTCACCCCCTCCTTCTCGGCCGCTCAGGGATTGAATGTAGGGTTTTTGGGGGGTGGGGGGGGGGTGGGGGTGGGGGGGGGAGGGGTGGGGGGGGGAGGTGCGGTTCTCCTTCCTGCTCCTGAATGTACATTCATCATGTTTTTACAGTATTCAGTTTGTAAATGATACTGCTGGTATCAGATTCGCGATATAACCCGACTAACATCACAAATTGCCTAACCTGCAAAATATCAACACAGTATCTATGCAAATAAACTATTCAAAGTGACGTTGGACACAGTCTATAACAGGAATGTATGTGCACAGCACAGAAACATCTCAGTATCAAAATAACACCAAAAATACTGGTATCATGCACCTGAGGTTTGTATGGGACTGTGTAAATCTGTTGATCAGTTGAGTCTGTGGAGTGTGTGTGTAGCACATTTATATATGAAACAGCCATGTATGAATTCATGGGATTGTGTGTGTGTGTGTGTGTGTGTATCTTTATGCAACCCATGGAGCGTGTGCCTATGTTCATGGGGAGCGTTAATGTGTGTACACTGTGCAGTGTACTTGTATTAGTATTTGTGTGTGAGAAGCTTAGATAGAATGTTGTACTGTGTGTGTGTGTGTGTGTGTGTGTGTGTGTGTGTGTGTGTGTGTGTGTGTTGTGCACAATGAATGTGCATTTGTGTGTATGATGTATGTGTTTGTGCTATGTATGTGTGCCTGTGCTGTGTGTCATGTGTAATGTGCGTGTTGTGTGTGCAATTGTGTGTATGATGTATGTGTTTGTGCTATGTACGTGTTCCTGTGCTGTATGTTGTGTGCAATGTGTGCGTGTGTGGTGTGTGTGTGTGTGTGCTTAGTAGAGTATAGGGCTAATGGTAGGATTCTTAGTAGTCTTGATGAACAGAGGGATCTTGGTGTGTATGTGCATAGATCCCTGAAAGTAGGCAGTCAAGTCGAGAAGGTTGTTAAGAAGGCATATGGAGTCTTAGCTTTTATTGGTAGGGGATTGAATTTCGGAGCCGCAACGTCATGTTGCAACTGTACAAAACTCTAGTGCGGCCGCACTTGGAGTATTGTGTGCAGTTCTGGTCCCCACATTATAAAGAAAGATGTGGAGGCATTGGAGAGGGTACAGAGGAGGTTTACCAGGATGTTGCCTGGTATGGAGGCCAGGTCTTATGAAGAGAGGCTGAGGGATTTGAGGTTGTTTTCGTTAGAAAGGAGGCGGCTAAGAGGAGGCCTTATTGAAACATATAAGATGATTAGAGGTTTAGATAGGGTGGACAGTGATAGCCTTTTTCCTAGGATGGAGAAAGCTAGCACGAGGGACACAGCTTTAAATTAAGGGGTGATAGTTATAGGACGGATATCAGAGGTAGGTTCTTTACCCAAAGGGTGGTTCGGGAGTAGAATGCCCTGCCTGCAGCAGTTGTAGATGCGCCAAGTGTGGTGGCGTTTAAGAGGTTAGTTGATAAGTATATGGAAGAGAAGGGAATGGTTTAGTTTGGAGGGTCATTGCTTTTTATATTGGTCGGCGCAACATCGAAGGCCGAAGGGCCTGTTCTGTTGCTGTAATGTTCTATGTTCTATGTGTGTGTTGTGTGCGCATGTGTGTGTGTGTATAGTGTGTGTTCTGTGTGCACGTGTGTGATTGCTGGGTGTGGGTCCATATCTCCGGATTGCATGTTGGAATATGTTTACACGCACACGTGTGTGTGACTGCGTGCCTGGCCCTGGAAGGGTGACAGGTACCAACAATATTGAAACTGCTATGGATTGCCATCACCATCAGAGAAGATCAAAACCCGGAATATTTTTTCCAAATCAGGGAATATGTAACCAGTCGCTGTGTAATCAGGAACTTGGAAACCCATCCAGTGAATTTCAGGAATGGCTTTATCATTCAGTGAATGTGTAATCTCACATCGCAGATATTCGCTAATGAAAAGTTGGAGGAATCTGGTTGTAATTCGTTTATGGGAAAATCGTCAGAATTCTCCCAGGGTCAAAGGCAAATTGGGGGAAGGAGCGGGGAGAAAAATGTGTTCACTGATATTCTCACAAAGGTAAATTCATGTTAAATGAGTGAGAAAGGAGCAGCTCTCTGTGAGAAATGTATGTGGCTATATAACAATTCCAGATGGCCTATCTCTCTGGCGGCAGTGACTCAGTGATGGAGGGAAGGCTGAGAACAGTTTTGTTCCCCAGTGGGCTGAACCGAGGTTCTGAGACTGGGAAACAAACAACTGCAGAAAGCCCTCATCCTTAATACTTCCCAACACTTTCCCCGACAGCTCCTGCAGTCAAAGGCAACTGTTCCCTCCATCCCGGAACCACGGACATTTCCGCAGGGTTGGGAAGTCACTGAGTAAACTCTCATTCCGAGTGTGATTGGAAGTGATCTGGATCTGCTTTCCCTCTCCCGAGAAAAGAAAGGAACATCAAAATGTCCCAATCATTAGCTCGGGGTTTTAAAGAGCAGCAAAACAGGTGGCAGATCAGAGATTCAGGGGGATTTCCTCCCCAAAGTACAAGGTAATAAATATTTCACACCATCCTTCAGTAATGCACTGATACATTTTCCTTTGGATTCTCTGCCTTGTTGACCTGCTTTAGGCTGAGATCCACAATCTTACAGCGACAAGCTGTCTTCCAAACAGAAGAAAACACTTGCATTTATATAGCACCCTTTCACCGCCCCAAAAATCTCAAAGTACTTTACAGAACATTTTGAAGGGTAATGGCTGTTTTAATGTGGGAATGTGTACACAGTAAGAAGTATTAATGACTGGATCATCTGTTTCAGCGATGTTGGTTCAGGGATAAATGTTGTTAAAGTTTAAAGCTTATTTATTAGTGTCACATTAACGCTGCAATGAAGTTACAGTAAAAATCCTAAGCGGGCTAAATGGTAGGACTCTGAAGAGTGCAGTTGAACAGAGGGATCTGGGAACACAGGTACAACATTCCCTAAAAGTAACGTCACAAGTGGATAGAGTTGTAAAGAGTGCTTTTGGTACACTGGCCTTTATAAATTGGAGCATCAAGTATAAAAGTTGGAGTGTTATGGTGAGGTTTTTTAAGGCATTGGTGAGGCCGAATTTAGAGTATTATGTACAGTTTTGGTCACCTAGTTACAGGAAGGATGTAAATAAGGTTGAAAGAGTGCGGAGAAGATTCACAAGGATGTTGCTGGGACTTGAGAAGCTGAGTTACAGAGAGATTGAATAGATTAGGACTTTATTCCCTGGAGCGTAGAAGAATGAGGGGAGATTTGATAGGGGTGTATAAGATTTTGATGGATATAGATAGAGTGAATGCAAGCAGACTTTTTCCACTGAGGCTAGGGGAGAAAAAAAACCAGAGAGCATGGGTTAAAGGTAAAAGGAGAAAAGTTTAAAAGGATATTAGGGGGGGCTTCTTCACACAGAGAATGGTGGGAGTGTGGAATGAGCTGCCTCATAAATTGAATACGGGGTCACTTTTAACATTTAAGAAAATCTTGGATGGGTTCATGGATGAGAGGGGTGTGGAGGGATATGGTCCAAGTGCAGGTCAGTGGGACTAGGCAAAAAATGGTTCGGCACAGACAAGAAGGGCCAAAAGGCCTGTTTCTGAGCTGTAATTTTCTACGGTTCTATGGTGCAGCCGGATGTGGGAAGAACAATTCTCCCGAACAGTGTCTCCAGGAGGGGCAGACAGACCTTTACTTTAAGGTGTCTTATCTGAAAGATGGCATCTCCAATGTGGCAGCCCTCCCTCAGCACTGTGCTGAGTATTGGCCTAGAGTTTGTACTCAGCTTTCTTGACTTGAAGCAACAATTTTCTGATTCAAAGGCCAGCAATGACACCACTGAATAAGAGCTGACACTTGCAATCACATCGCAGCAACCTTCTCGTAATTATTTACTCAAGTCACAAATAGGCTTAGGTTAACACTCAAAGTTACTGTGAAAATCCCCGGGTCGCTACGCTCTGGCACCTGTTCGGGTACACTGAGGGAGAATTTAGCATGGCCAATGCACCTAACCAGGAGGAAACCAGAGCACCTGGAGGAAACTCATGTAGATTTGGAAAAAAAAACGTGCAAACTCCATGAGAGGGTACAGAGGAGATTTACAAGGATGTTGCCTGGATTGGGAGATATGCCTTTTGAGGATAGGTTGAGGGAGCTGAGTCTTTTCTCCCTGGAGAGACGAATATTAAGAGGTGACCTGATAGAGATTTATAAAATGTTATGAGGTACAGACAGGGTGGGTTTTCAGAGGCTATTTCCCAGGGGAAATGGTCGCTGCGAGAGGTCACAGGTTTAAGGTGCTGGGGGAGCAAGTACAGAGGAGATGTTAGAGGTAAGTTTTCACTCTGTGGTGAGTGAATGGAATCGGCTGCCGTCGATGGTGGTAGAGGTGAACTCGCTGGGGTTTTTTAAGAGACTTCTGGATGTGTACATGGGATTTAATGGGATTGAGGGTTATAGATAGGCCTGGTAGGTATAGATATGATCGGCGCAACTTGTGGGCCGAAGGGCCTGTTTGTGCTGTAGTGTTCTATGGTCTATATTCAGACAGTGACCCAAGCTGAGTCCCTGGCGCTGTGAGGTAGCAGTGCTGACCACTGTGCTGCTCTGTTCGAGCTTGCAGAAAGATTGCGGGCTAAATAATTGATGAGCATCAAACTGAGATCAATCCTGTTTCACCTCATATCTAAACTGATATTTTCTAGCACAAGCCGTTGGATAGATATGAGAACCTTTGCTTCTGTTTCTCTCCCTAGTCCAGGGATCTGAGGACAATGCAACATTTTTTTACTTGCCCTCTGAGCTGGGGTCAGACAGACCCGATCCAGCCTTCCTCTGGATAGTTTGCTTTGAACTGGGCAGTGCGTAGACTTACACAGCTATGGGTAAAACCTCCACCAGGATTTTATAAAGTTTCTGAATGTCTGGAGATAAATAAAAATCCTTTGGTCGGGAACTTCCTCAGGACCGTTTAGCTCTGAGGTGACTTTCCCGGAAAGGTGTCAGATAAGTTTAACACGAGCATTGTGAGTATTCTCAGAGAAATGGAAGCAACTCTGAGGACGTTTCCTGACTTGAGACATGCAGCAGAGTTTTCGAACTAGAATCTGCAAACGAAAGCACATTCCTCTTTTAAAAGATCACTCATTAAAGGGAATGCTTGTCATGACGAAATTAAGAATCATTTAAAATATTTTAAAACATAGCTGCGGCATTGGTGTGGAGAGATAAGTTGGAAAATTCCACTTCGGGGAGATAAGAATATAGATCTGTGAGGAATTGTTGAGTCAGGAGAATGTATAAACATATCTGGCACTGATTTACTGTATGACTTTTGACATTTTGACTGGAATTCTCCAACCTTGCCACAGCTGGGATTCCCCAGTCCCGCTGCAGTGAATGGAGATTTGGCTAAATTCAGCATTCTCGAAATGCGCAAAACTTGTGAATCCCGGCCTTTGTTTCAAAAATGATAGGTGAAGTAACAAAAAGATGGCATTTGGAAACTCCAGTGTTTGACACACTTTGTGTAATACTTTGAGAATGTAGTGATTGGGTGTTGCTCTAATAGCTGAGTGGGTAAACGCACTGTATGGTTGGGTGAACATCGAACATTACAGCACAAACAGGTCCTTCGGCCCACAAGTTGCGCCAATCATATCCATACTTACCAGGCCTATCTATAACTCTCAATCCCATTAAATCCCACGTACTCATCCAGAAGTCTCTTAAAAGACCCAAGTGAGTTCGTCTCCACCACCACTGACGGCAGCCGATTCCATTCACTCACCACCCTCTGAGTGAAAAACTTACCCCTAACATCCCCTCTGTACCTGCTCCCCGGCACCTTAAACCTGTGTCCTCTCATAGCGACCATTTCAGCCCTGAGAAATAGCCTCTAAGAATCCACTCTATCTATACCTCTCAACATCTTATAAACCTCTATCAGGTCACCTCTCAATTTTTGTCTCTCCAGGGAGAAGGGACCTACTCCCTCAACCTATCTTCGTAAGGCTGCTTTACTTTATTTACAGTAGAACATAGAACATAGAACATTATAGCGCAGTACAGGCCCTTCGGCCCTCGATGTTGCGCCGGCCAGTGGACCCTCTAACCTAAACTATTCCAATATCATCCATATGCCTATCCACCGAACATTTGAATGCCTCCAAAGTAGGCGAGTCCACAACTGCTGCAGGCAGGGCATTCCACGCCCTCACCACCCTCTGTGTAAAGAACCTGCCTCTGACATCCGTCCTATAACTACCACCTCTTAATTTAAAGTTATGTCTCCTCGTGTCGGTCATCACCATCCGAGGAAAAAGGCTCTCACTATCCACCCTATCCAATCCCTTGATCATCTTATACGCCTCAATTAGGTCACCGCGTAACCTTCTTCTCTCTAATGAAAATAACCTTAGGTCCCTCAGCCTTTCCTCATAAGGCCTTCCCACCATACAAGGCAACATCCTGGTAAACCTCCTCTGCACCCTTTCCAATGCTTCCACATCTTTCTTATAATGCGGAGACCAGAACTGTACGCAATACTCCAAGTGCGGCCGCACCAGAGTTTTGTACAGTTGTAACATAACCTCACGGCTCCTAAATTCAATCCCTCTACCAATAAAAGCTAACACACCGTACGCCTTCTTAACAACTTTATCAACCTGGCTGCCAACTTTCAAAGAGCTATGTACTTGTACCCCAAGATCCCTCTGCTCGACAACACTATTAAGGGGCCTTCCATTAGCCCTATATTTCATATGCCTGTTATTCCTACCAACGTGAATCACCTCACACTTATCTGTATTGAATTCCATTTGCCACCTCACGGCCCAGCTCTGCAACCTATCTATGTCCCTCTGCAAACTGTAACATCCATCCTCGCTATCTACACCTCCCCCCACTTTGGTATCGTCAGCAAATTTACTAATCCAACCCTCTACACCCTCATCTGGGTCATTTATAAAAATGACAAACAGCAGTGGCCCTAAAACAGATCCTTGAGGTACACCACTTGTAACTGCACTCCAGGTTGAATATTTACCATCAACCACCACCCTCTGTCTTCTATCAGCTAGCCAATTCCTAATCCAAACTGCTAAATCACCTTCAATCCCATGCATCTGCACTTTCTGCAGTAGCCTACCATGGGAACCTTATCAAACGCTTTGCTAAAATCCATATACACTACATCAACTGCCTTACCCTTATCTACCTCTTTGGTCACCTCCTCAAAAAACTCAATAAGGTTTGTGAGGCACGACCTACCCTTCACAAAACCGTGCTGACTATTCCTAATCAATTTATTCCTCTCTAGATGCTTATAAATCCTATCCCTTATAATTCTTTCCAAGACCTCGCCCACAACAGAAGTCAGGCTCACCGGTCTATAATTTCCAGGATGGTCCCTACTCCCCTTTTTGAACAAAGGGACAAAATTTGCCAAGTAAGTAGTCTCAAAATGCCAGGTTAAAGTCCAACAGATTTGTGTGGTAGCATGAGCTTTTGGAGCATTGCTCCTTCTTCAGGTGAGTGAATTGTGATCACAAACAGGGCTTGCAGTGACACAAAGTCAATTTTCAAGATAATAATTGGAATGCGAGTCTTTACGGGCACAGACAATGTGAATGGAGAGTGGTATAAGCACAGGTTAAAGAGATGTGTATTGTCTCCAGCCAGGACAGTTAGTGAGATTTTGCAAACCCAGGCAAGTCGTGGGGGTTACAGATAGTGTGACATAAACCCAAGATCCTGGTTGAGGACATCTTCATGTGTGCGGAACTTGGCTATTAGTCTCTGCTCAGCGACTCTGCGCTGTTGTGTGTCCTGAAGGTCACCTTGGAGAACACTTACCCAAAGGTCAGAGGCCGAATGCCCGTAACAGCTGAAGTGTTCCTCGACAGGAAGGGAACACTCTTGCCTGATGATTGTCGAGCGATGTTCATTCATCCATTGTCGTAGCGTCTGCATGGTCTCTCCAATGTACCACGCCTCAGGACATTCTTTTCTGCAGCGTATAGTCCTAGTTTGCCACTAGTTTGAAGCCAATCAAAATAAGTTAATCACTGGATGAGCTAAAAATTGCTAAAGAGAGGCTGCCTTAATTCAAGCTGATAAATCACCAGGACCAGTTCATCCAGGGATTCCGAGGATGGGAAAGGCAAATCATAGGCCACTATCCTACTCAGGAAGTGCCGCAGGGTGAAAAATTGCAAATATTACATCCTTGTTGAAGAAAATGTGTATGGATAAACCTATCGACCAGTTAGTTTAAGCTTGGTGATCGCAAAGTATTTAGAAATGGCAAACCAGGAAGAAACTGACAGTCGCTCACACAAATCTATTTTAATTAAGGAAGACCAGTCGAGATTTGTTTATGGGAGGTTGTGTTTAATGTATTTGTTTGGGCCTCTCTGTGAAGTAAGGGAGGATTGATGAGACTGTGTGTGGATTTCCTAAAGGCATTTGTTAAAGTGCCTGATAACAGGATTGTCAGCAAAGTTCAACCCAGTGCAATAACAGTAGCAGCGTGGATATGAAGTTACCCAATTTGAAAGGAGCACTTAACAAGAGAAACAAGAGTAGGCCGGTGCAATGAATGGGTGCTTTTCGGATGTGAGGAAAGTATCTCGGGAGTGGGAGAGGGTCAGTTCACAGGTATTGACAGACTGTTTCTCGTGATCTGTATCAATGACCTACACTTGGCTTCGCAGAGCACAATTTCAAAATAAGTATTCATGAGAGGATAGTGATTTATTTATTGTGTCACCAATAAGCAGGTTTACATTAACACTGCAATGAAAATCCCTAAGTCACCACATTCCGGCGCCTGTTCGGGTACACTGAAGGAGAATTTAGCACGACCAATGCATTTAACCAGGCTATCGGACTGTGGGAGGAAACGGGAGCACCCAGAAGAAACCCACGCAGACACGGGGACAATGCCCAAAGACAGTAAGCTGGGAACCTAACCTGAGGTAGCAATGCTAGCCACTGTGCCATGATAGACATCAAGAGGATATAGACAAGCTGGTGAAATGGGTAGGTAGTGAAATTTAATACAGAATAGAGCGAAGTGATACATTTTGGTAGGAAGAATATGGAAAGATAATATATAAATAAAAGATACAGCTCGAAAAGGAGCTGAGGGTCCTTGGGGTAAATGTACACAGATCAATGTATGTGACAAGACAGGTTGAGAAAGTAATTAAGAAGTCATACAAAACAAGGAAGTGATGGTGAATCTTTATAAAATGTTGGTTCAGTCTAAGCTGCAATATTATCTTCAGTACTAGGCAGCGTACTTTAGGAAGGATATCCAATATTGGAGAGGGTACAGGAAAGATTGAAGAGAATGGTTCCTGGAATGAGAGACTTGGTTTAAGTGGATAGATTGAGGAATCTGGGGTTTTTCTCTTTAGAGAAGAGGTCAGGATGGGGTTTGATAGAGGTGCTTAAAATGATTAGGGGACTGAACAGAGTGGATTGACAGAAAGTTTCAGGCAAAAGAAGCAATGGTAAGATGACGACAAACCTTTCAGCCTAAGGATCATTAGGATCAGGACTGTGCAAAACATACGAGGCTCTTCAGCCCATCAAATCTGAACTGGCCCTGACAGAGAGTCTTACCCAGGAACTTTTCCCCAGCTCTATCCTTGTATCCCCATGGCTAATCCAGCTAACCTCCACATCTTTGGACACTAAAGGGCAATTTAGCATGACGCTAAATTGGGTGGTATGGTAGCACAGTGGTTAGCACTGCTGCTTCACAGCTCCAGGGTCCTGGGTTCAATTCGGGTCACTGTCTGTGTGGAGTTTGTACATTCTCCTCATGTCTGCATGGGTTTCCTCCGGGTACTCTGATTTCCTCCCACAGTCCAAAGATGTGCGAGTTAGGTTGATTGGCCATGCTAAGAAATTGCCCCTTAGTGTCTTGGATGCATAGATTAGAAGGATTAGTGGGTATAATATGTAGGGATATGGGGGTAGGGCCTGAGTGGGATTGTGTTTGGTATAGACCCAATAGGCCGAAGGGCCTCCTTCTGCACTGTAGGGTTCTATGATTCTATGATGACCAATCCACCTAACCTATCTTTGGCCTGTGGGAGGAAACTGAAGCACCTGGAGGAAACCCATGCAGGCATGGGGAGACCGTGCCAACTCCAGACAGTGACCCGAAGCTGGAATTGAACCCGGGTCCCTGGCGCTGCGAGGCAGCAGTGCCAACGACTGTGCCACCGTGCCCTGCCTGAGAGCATGGCGGATAAATTCAGTCACGGCTTTCAAAGCAGAATTGAGTAGACGCTGGAAGAGAAAAGGGTTGCGGTGCTATAAGGAGACTGGGACTAACTGAGTAAAGCACTTACAGGCAAGCTGATAAAGACGGGAAGGGCCATTCCTTTATTGTGTGATTCTGAAGCTTGTCTGTTCCTACAGCTAAATAGCTTGCAATGGCCACTTCCATGAGATATGTGGAATGGGGTTGTGGGGTGGGGGTGGTGGGGGTGGTGGGGGGTGGGGGGGTGTAGCAGCGGATAATGTGGAGAGAAAAGAATTTTAAAATACCCGACTTATGTTAATCTACCCGGTCTGCTGCAATAATAAAGGGCCAGTTTCTTAAATCGTCCAGCATGCAGCCCCCCGCCCCCCTCGAATCACAAAGATCCCTCCCTGACAGTTTCTGCAGCTTCTCACTGTCGGTTCCTGCAGTGTGTGGTAGAGTCAGATCATCCTATTCTTGGGAATGATGTCAGTGAGCTTCTGATCTCAAAGGAATGACTCATCGCTGGGTCGGTGCCAGGAGTCGACCCAACTGAATTATCTTATAATCGAGGGGGGGGGGGGGGGGGGGGGGGGGGGGGGGGGGGGCGGGGGGGGGGGGGGGAGGCCAAAGCTGCACATAAATTGCAGCATTTAATTCCGATTCTCATTTCTGACGTAGATTCCCCTCCTGAAAAAAAACAGGGCTTTTTATTAAACGAACCTGAGTCATTTCTTACCATCAGTATTTGCCCAATCGCTGACTGCCTCCAAAGATCATCTTTCCGTGTCTTCGAATGGAAGAGCAATGAAAGTTGACAGGAGCCTGAAGCCATTGGCAGCTGCTGTGATTTACTACAGAAATAAGCAAAAGGAAGTACACACACTCACACATGGCCTGAGATTCGGCAGAGTTGCGGGGGGAGGTTTGTTATTTGTCCTTCTTAAAGTCTCCTTCCTGATGTTTGTGTGATGCAGGCCCCAACTCTCGGAATCACACTTGGAAATGACCCGCTAGTGCCTCGAGATGAAAACTGGGGTTCATTTTTAGAGGAATAGGAATTATAAAATACAGAAGTCACATTAAACCTGTGGACCACACTCAGAGCAGTCTCCATATTACAAGGTGACCAGAAAAGCTGCAAATAAAAGTTGGCAAATATCATATCCAAACTGAGAGGCTAAGCAGGCTGGAGTTCTTTCTCCTATGGGGGAAGGGGGTGGCACGGTGGCACAGTGGTTAGCACTGCTGCCTCACAGCACCAGGGATCCGGGTTCGATTCCCAGCTTGGATCATTGTCTGCGTGGAGTCTGCTCCGGTTTCCACCCACAGTCCGAAAGACGTGCCAATTAGGTCGTGCTAAATTCTCCCTCGGTGTGCCCGAACAGGCAAAGTGACTAGTGGACTTTCGCAGTAACTTCATTGCAGTGTTAATGTCAGCCTACTTGTGACACTAATGAATAAACTTAACTTAGAAAAGAGAAGATCTAATGGAGATCTTTAAAGTATTGGGTTAACACAGAAATGATGACTCTACTTAAGAGAGGCTCCAGGGTCATACATCAAAAGGGTCATTAATAAATCAGATCAGGGATTCATGAGGAAGTTCCTGCCTGCAGGTTCTGATGTGAAATTTGCCACCACAGGACGATGAGTGGTGAAGATACATCCAAGAGGAACTAGAGACAAAGCGATGTGATGGCTAGCACGAGGGGACATAGCTTTCAATTGAGGGTGGTAGTTATAGGACGGATGTCAGAAGTAGGTTCTTTACTCCGAGGGTAGTAAGGGCGTGGAATGCCCTGCCTGCAGCAGTTGTGGACTCACCAACTTTAAGGGCATTCAAATGGTCAGTGGATAGGGATATGGACAATATTGGAATAGTTTAGGTTAGAGGGTCATTAGATTGGTTCCACTGGTCGGCGCAACATCGAGGGCCGAAGGGCCTGTACTGCGCTGTAATGTTCGATGATCTATATAGAGGGATGTGCTGACAGAGTTAGATGAATTAGTGTAGGAGGAGGCTACAGTGGAACATTTGGGTTGGAGAGACTGTTCCTTTACTGTAAATTCTATGCAAGTCCTAACTCAGGACTACCTGAAGTAGAGGCAAATACCAATATCTGAATCACCAGTCTAGGTTGCCAACATGTATTCCTGGAGATCTCATCACATGACTTGGTCCTGCTAACAAACACTTCCATCCTTGTGACACACTGCTTTCCTACATCGGCCTGAAAACAAGAAGACTCATTACCCAATTGGATGATTCTTTGACTGCCAGCCCATTTCCCGTTTTCAGTATTTTTATAATTCCTGAAGAGAAATGCTCAAAGAAAACAATGCTTTTTTGAAATGTCCCCAGTGATTTTTTTCGCCAGTGATGCACAGTAAGCCGGTGTCCTGGAGATTAATCCTGGAAGCTCCAGGCCAAATCTGAAAAGTTGGCAACCCTAACGTTGCTAAAAGTCACATTCCTGCTTTTATTTTGGACTCTTCAATCCAATTGGCATTGGGTGAACCTGGCAGTTGGGAAATATCAGTGGACGCATCCCAAATCAGAGCATCCAGACCTGTCTCATATCTTGAGAGCTTGACATAAGCTGGAATAGTTTGTCCAATTTTGGGCAGCAAACTTTAGGAAGGACTCGAAGGCTTTCAAGAGGGTCCAAGGAGATTAATTAGACTGGGTTCAAGGTCGAGGGATTAAGTTACAGTTTGATAGTTTCTCTTCATTTAGTCTGTCTCCAGAGGAAGACAGATTTAAGGTGATTGGTGGAAGAACAGGAGGTAACTCGAAACTTGGATTAGAACTCGGAACACACTGACAATTGAACTTCAACCACAACCTGCAACGGCGCATTACAGAAATACTTTGAAGAAACAAACGGCAGGGATATGGTGAAAGGATGGGGATAGAACTAACTTGATTGTTTCACTAAAGAACTGAAGCAAATTGGATGGGCTGATTGGCCTCCTTCAATTCTGTACTGTCCTATAAATATGGTTTATGGAATTCTTCAGGCTCCAATCATTCATCTGTGAAGTAGAACGGTTTGAGTCTTTCTTCTCGCTGCTGGGAGTTTATCAAATCTATCCATTTGTGCAGATATCTGATGGGGGAGTGGGGGCGGTCTATATTTCTATCAGTGATGATCATCTGTTTAGTTCTTTATCAAATGGCACAAATGGTGAGGGAGCTTTTCAAACAACATCATCACAGTCAAGTCTGATTGAAAAAGCGAATTTTAGGAATGACCTGTTTGCTGCATTCCAACAATGTAACAGCCACAAGGCATTGAACAGGAATCTTTTCCCAATTGGACATCAAACACACAATGTTAACAATTCAAAATGATCCTAACAATTGTATTGCACTATCATGTTCTGTTGCAATGGTTTGAAAGGAGAGGTTGGATCCTAAAGCTATTTTCTCCATAGATATTTGTTTCAAGTTCTGTAAAGGCTGTGGTCCCCATAAGAGCAGAACTTTTACCACCCTCCAATGTATTGGTCAGTGCAACAAAGTACAATTGATTGTAAAGTGGATGCAGATATTATCTTGCAAAGGCTAAAGAGTATCTAAATAGAGTGGGCTGTGCTTAATGAACAGGGATTAGGGTCAGGGATAGTTCAGTGTGATCCTTATCCACAGCCCAGACAAAAGTATTGGGGGAAAATGTCTGTAAGTTTGTGGTTAGCACAAAGGCTTGAAATGTTACGTCCTTGGATGAGAAAGAAACAGGCTTAATGCAATCCAGAGACATTTGAATATGAACACATTATTTAATAATCTGTACTTCTTTGAATTATAACATTCAAACATTATAACAAAGTAAAGACCCTTTCGAACTGAGATGAGGAGGAACTTCTTCAGCTCCAGGGTGGTGAATCTGTGGAACTCTTTGCTGCAGAGGAGGCAGAGGTGATTGAGTGCATTTAAGGCGAAGATAGATAGGTGTTTGATTGGGAAGGAGATCAAGGGTTATGGGGATAAAGTGAGAGAATGGGGTTGAGAAACTTATCAGCTATGACTGAATGACAGAGCACTTCGCAATGGGCAGAATGGCCTAATTCTGTTCCTGTATCTCATAATCTGATGGTTTTATTCCTGGTACAGGGCAGCAATTGTCCAATTTGACTCAATGAAGGAAATGTCACATTATTATTAGTGACATTATTGGGATTGGCTGCATGCTGCATTGAACAACAAAGAACAAGGAACAACACAGCACAGGAAACAGGCCCTTCGGCCCAACAAGCCCACGCTGCCATTTTAACATTGTGAGTGCCTCATCTAAATTCTTCTACCTACAACTTTTGTGTATGACTCCACAATAAAGGGATGCAAATTTAGAGAATTATATGTGCGCCAGATCAAGGGAGGTCAAATTTAGGGACAATTTATTAACACCAATCTGCCTAAAAGCACATTTTTGGGGTGTGGGAGGAAACTGGAGCACCCGGAGAAAACCCATGCAAGAACGGGGAGAATGTGCAAACTCCCACAGACTCCAACCCAAGTCGGAGATCTGATCCAGGTCCATGTATCTACACAGCAAACAATTCTTTTGGCCCTATGGTATGTTACAGATTATTCATGGAATTCAAGTTTCTGTGGCTACTTGTATTTTTCACATGCATGTTGTAGCCTGAAGCTACAGATAGCGATGGTAGGGACAACATTCTTTCCATCAAAGACCAGGAATCTCTCCCACTCTTCCCGCTGGCAATTGTCGGGAAGTGATACTCAACCTGCTTGGCCGTGTTATAAACACATCTTCCCTTGGTCATCTCGAGGAGCAACTCAAACCCAACGTTTCCGGCTCAGAGGCAGGAATGTTACCCACTGCATCATGAGACCTCCTTTGGTTAAAGCCACCAAATATTTATCTCCTAATCAACATTGTCAAAACAGATTATCTGGTCTGCTTTTTATGGGAGCTTGCTGCGCACAAGTGAGCTTCCCATTTATAATGAATGGTTGGAATGTGGAGAATTTGGGACATCTCATTTGGGATTTTATATGTAGAGAGAGGGTTGCAGGGGGTAACCAGAGGATGTAAATTTAAGATAATTGGTTAAAGGTGGAAGATGAGGATACATATTTTATTCAAAGGGTTGTTCTGATCTGTGATACGTGGCCTGAAAGGAGGGAAGAGGACGTTCAATGGTAATTTTCAAAAGGGAAATCGAGATATATACAAACAGATACATGAATATATCTACGTAAAAGGGAAACTTTGCAGGAAAACGAGGAAAATGTTGGGAATGGGACTTAGTGAGAAACTCTTTCACGAGTCAGCACAGGATAAATGGGCCGAACAGCCTTCCTCCTGTCAGCATGATTCTACGGTTACACAGAACAGAATCCCCACAGTGCAGAAAGAGGCTATTCAGCCCATCAAGTCTGCACCGACTCTCCAACAAATCATTGCAACACTGACTTAGATCTCAAAAATACGCCAACGGCTGTAACTTGCTCTGGGGCACCTTGAAGTCACGAAAGGTGCTATATAAATGAAAAGCCTATTGCCATTAACTTCGAACTTCCTCATCATTTAATCCATTTCTGTTCTTCCCTCAAACTTGATGCCTTCATTGCCTTTTAAAAAAAGGGAAGATTTTAATAAAAAGGCCAGTTATTTGTTTATGGAATGAGTATTGGAAGCTAAGATAACATCTGCGGCTAATCCCCAATCACTCTGATGAAGGTGGTGCTGGTGAGCTGCCTTCTTGAACTGGGCAGTTTATACGCTGCAGGGACACTCACAGTGCCATCGGGGAGGAGGTCTCGGGTCTGACACTGTGACAGTGACGGAACGGCGAGATAATCAGAATGATGTGATTTGGAGAGGAATTTATGATGGCAAGAGGTGGATGAGTCAAGGAGCCTGAGTAATTATTGTCAGAGCGATTACCGTATAATTGATTCCTGTTACTCTACCAAGAAAGAAGTCTCACCCTCGGGTTAAAGTCCAACAAGTTTATTTGATAATAAACCCACAAGCTTTCAGGGTCTGTCCCTTTGTCAGGTGAGTGGAGAGTTCTGGTCACATATAAAGGCACACACAGTTTACAGAATACTGATTAGAATGCGAGTCTTTACAATATACAGCGAACCACTCTACAGAAAATGCAGAGGTGGAACGTGCATTATTTTTCCAGCAATATCTTGATTATTTATTGACATCAGTGAGAAAGGTTGGTTGCAATGCTCCCTCTGAGCTGTGCAGGGGAGTGACCATATCCGAAATAAACAGGCCTGCTGCAGAGACAATATTCCCTTTAAGGTGTGCGTACCTGTCAGTCTTAAAGGGGCTTTGCAGTGCAACAAGCTGCCCACTCACAGTTAACAGCAGGTAGACAGAACATGTGTGGCACGGTGGCACAGTGGTTAGCACTGCTGCCACAGCGTAGGAATCCGGGTTTGATTCCTGGCTTGGGTCACAGTTTGCACATTCTCCCCATATCTGTGTTTCCACCGGGTGCTCTAGTTTCCTCCCGCAGTTTGAAAGGAGTGCTGGTTAGGTGCATTGATCCAAAACCAATGCTGGCATGTGGTAACTAGGAGAATTTCACTGTAACTTCATTGTAGTGTTAAGAACATAAGAAATAGGAGCAGGGGTAGGCCATCCAGCTCCTCGAGCCTGCCCCGCCATTCAATAAGATCATTAGCTTTTATTGGTAGGGGGATTGAATTTCGGAGCCGCAACGTCATGTTGCAACTGTACAAAACTCTAGTGCGGCCGCACTTGGAGTATTGTGTACAGTTCTGGTCCCCACATTATAAGAAAGATGTGGAGGCATTGGAGAGGGTACAGAGGAGGTTTACCAGGATGTTGCCTGGTATGGAGGGCAGGTCTTATGAAGAGAGGCTGAGGGATTTGAGGTTGTTTTCGTTAGAAAGAAGGCGGCTAAGAGGAGACCTTATTGAAACATATAAGATGATTAGAGGTTTAGATAGGGTGGACAGTGATAGCCTTTTTCCTAGGATGGAGAAAGCTAGCACGAGGGGACATAGCTTTAAATTAAGGGGTGGTGGTTTTAGGACGGATGTCAGAGGTAGGTTCTTTACCCAAAGGGTGGTAAGGGTATGGAATGCCTTGCCTGTGTCAGTTGTAGATGCGCCAAGTTTGGTGGCGTTTAGGAGGTTAGTAGATAAGTTTATGGATGAAAGGGGAATGGTTTAGGTTAGAGGGTCACTGCTTGTTCCTAATTGGTCGGCGCAACATCGAGGGCCAAAGGGCCTGTTCTGCGCTGTAATGTTCTATGTTCTATGTTCATGGCTGATCTGAAGTGGTTCAGTTCCACTTTCCCACCTCCTCCCCATAACCCTTAATTCCCTTACCGATCAGAAATCTATCTAGCTGTGACTTAAATATATTCAGCGAGTTAGGCTCCACCACTTCAATGGGCAGAGAATCCCACTCTTTGAGTGAAGAAGTTCCTCCTCAACTCTGTTCTAAACTGCACCTCCCCCCTCCTTAGTTTGAGGCTGTGCCCTCTAGTTCTGGCCTTACTTGTGAGTAATAAATAAACTTTAACTTATTTGTTATGAACCAAAAAGGCGAAGGGCAGAACTAAAGAAAATCTTTACACACTTTGTTATTTATTTACAGAGTTACACACTATAGACACATACCTCCCAACTCAGCAACCACATGACTGTCTCCACTGATGGGGATTGAAATGAATCCCCAGTTAAAACCCACAGTTAAAACAAAACCCAATAATTTTGTTTATTAAACAAAATTAATATATAATCAACAGCATAGACTGTGTGTAAAACAGATGGTGGATCACCCACTTAGCACTTGCAGGCAAGATAAATGTAACTTCCATTGTTCCTTTCTTCTCCCAAGTACAAATTGAAATTCGGGGAAAGGGGACTGGCTAAGCTGATCTTGCAGACTGCCAGCAATTAGCCAAATGGCCTCTTTCGGTATTATAACAATATGAAATCAAATAGATATTCTTCCCCATTGACTACAGCTGTCAATCAACTGCAGGAATTACACACAAAGCTGGTCTTTAGTCAATGTGTAAAGCAAAGTGTCAAACACATCTCATCACCTCTTTAAAAGAATGGGGGAGACTGGGTATTTATATAAAACCGTGCATAACCAAAGCACATCCCAAATCTTAGAACAGCCATTGAAGTGCTTTTAACTCCCAATCACCTGGTTATAAAGCCTCTTTAACTCGATTCTGACACCCGTTTTGTCTTTAATTGTCCCTCAGAGTACAAAACAAATATTTGAGTTAAGTGGTTATCTAATTAAATTGGAATCTATTTGTATGGTATTTGCCATCTAAATGCATTCACCCATGAGCAATGTAGTATCTGCAACGGAGTTCCTCTAGAACGGCAACTTACAACCACACATATAAATTCTATCACCTCCCCCAGTTCCACTAACTGTCACATCTGAATATATATATATATATATATGGCCAAATTATAACTTTCAATTTCTCTTCCTTGATGTTGATTCAAAGCTTTTCACGATCTTTACGCTTTACAACTTTGCTGGATCAACACGACTGAATAATTATTTGTGCAGCTTTCAGTTTGGTGTACGGAGTACGTCTAACGTGGAGGTTTAATCTGGCTATCAGGTTATATTTTAAAACAGGTGGATGTTTAAAGATAAGGAGGTGAAGTGCAGTGCCAACCTTTGTAAAATGACAAAGTGAATTTAAAATATTTGGGAACCTTTGGCAAGGCAGCATACATAAGGCAGGTAAAGTGTCAGAAAATGATGAAGAGGGGGCATAATGTGAAGGCTAACGCCACATTCCCCCCAAACGCCCCTCCACCCCTCCCTGGTTTGATGGCTGCCAAGGTGGTGTCTTTTGGGCTTCACACACACACAACGTGGTGCCATCATTTCTGGCACCTGGTAACCAGACTCAGTGCTGGATGCGTTAAATTCAACTTACATAAAACTATATTCGGTCTACAGTACAGAAACAGGCCCAAAACAAAGCCTTCTCCCATCCCTCTTCATCTAATCCTATCAACATTTCCTTAATGTTTCTTTTACTTCTGTGTGTTTATCTAGCTTCCTCTTAAACACGTCCCTTTGTCTCAACTACCCTTTCCTCTAATGGGTTCCACATTCTTTGCTAAAAGGGTTTCTCCTGAACTCCCCATTGAAACGACAGCTCAGTGACTATTTGTTGCACAGTTACAGGGACCCGGGTCGGATCTCCGAGTTGGGCCTGTGTCTGTGTGAGTTTGCACATTCTCCCCGTGCTTGCGTGGGTTTTCTCCGGGTGCTCCGGTTTCCTCTCCCACCCCAAAAATGTGCTTTTAGGCTGATTGGTGTTAACAAATTGTCCTTAAATTAGACCTCCCCTAATCTGGCGCACACATAATTCTTTAGAATGTGTTCTTTAGCTTCTTTAGATCCCACAGACACCGGCCCAAGTCGGAGATCTGACCCAGGTCCCTGTAACTGCGCAGCATACAGTGATAGTCACTGAGCTGTCGTTTCAATGGGGAG
Source organism: Sphyrna mokarran (assembly GCA_024679065.1). Lineage (NCBI taxonomy): Eukaryota > Metazoa > Chordata > Chondrichthyes > Carcharhiniformes > Carcharhinidae > Sphyrna > Sphyrna mokarran. The sequence goes on from JAGIQG010000020.1 coordinate 7,498,608, forward strand.
TTCAGAAGAAACGCTTTTACCAAAGAATGTGGAAAGGGTAGTTGAGACAAAGGGACATGTTTAAGAGGAAGTTAGATAAACAACGAAAGTAAGAGCAAAACTTAAGGAAATGGAGTCCAAGAGGTGTAAGCAAAAGTTGTAGGTAGAAGAAGGATGGGAATGAGACACTCACTAAATGTTAAAATGGGCGGGGTGGGCTCATAGGGCCTAAAGGCCTGTTTCTCGTGCTGTGTTGTTCCTTGAATTTAAGGGAAAATTTATTTCTGTACCAGTACTGGAGATGGGATACTGCAAAGAAGCAGGTAAAGCATCTGGCAGCAGTATGGATAAGACACAGAGCCCAAGGCTCACAAAATATTTCACTCATTTCTTTTCTTGTCCCTCGGCTCCATCAGTTTTTCCTTCCACTCGTTAAAGGTTTTAATTATTAATTAACAATTAACTTTCTGCTGCCCTGCTCCAGAGGTCATTACCCACCACGGTTTATTCTGAATTGAGGAAGTGGCTCCCCTCGCATGTTCGCACCAGGAGCTCAGTGAAAACTCAGGGAGGTGCTGGCAGTGCTTATCCTGCTTCAAGCAGCAACTTGAATTCCAATTCCGCACGGCATCTGGGTTCGTTTGAACAACAATTCTGACCTGATGATCTGTTTAGATGACACACTGCTGTAGAAAATTCCACTGGGCTATCAGAGCAGCCAACAAATGAAACCAGCAGGCTACATGTGCCAAATGCATTGCTTTCTTCATTGTGGTTCTGATCTTCGCTTGTTCTGGAAATATCAGAAATTATTCCACTGTCAGCTTCACACGTTGAACCAAAATCTCCATTTTGGGTGAGCTTCAGGTCTTCCCACTGCAAGAAAACACGATGGTTCTATGTTAGAAATGGTGCTGATTTAACAACACTACATCTGAAGTGTTAAAATATCCCTGTACTCACTGGGTGCTGGCTGTAACTCAGAGGTAACTGAGTCAAAAAGTGATGTGTTTCAATCCCATTCCCGTGCCCTGAGCACAATGCTTAACATTTATCACCACCTTTCAGCTCAATGCTCTGTGTGAATACGCTTTGTTTTAACCCCCTTACAATTTAAGAGCAACTCTTTTCCAAATTCTCCCTGTGGAAAAATAGATCAAAGAAGGTCCTGAACAGGTAATGGAAAGAAAGAAAATGCTGGAAAATCTCAAGCGGGTCTGTGGGGCGAGAATAGAGCCAATGTTTCGAGACAAGGTGATGCTTCATGTCCAGAGCTCTGTGTAACAAAGAATTACACAGACTCCAAACATTGACTCTATTCTCTCCCCACAGATGCTGAGGTTTTCCAGCATTTTCTGTTTTCGTTTCAGATTCCAGCATCCGCAGCACTTTGCTTTTACCTGAACAGGTAATTCAGTCAAACAGATTTCATTTGATGGGGATTCACAGTGCAAAACGGGCAGGAGGGTTAGATTCGCCACGTTATAAATCAAACCCTTTACTGGGGTCCACCAGAGAAATTTTCACTCTACATTTAAACGATACTTTTCTTCCTGACTGTCCTGGGAGTGTAAATTCAGAAGAGATTCCTCATCTTAAACGGGCACAAAATTCACCAAAAAACACAAAACAGATGTGAAAAGAGTAAAGAAAGCTGAAATAACCAACAGATCAGATCAAATTCCAACCCATAACCAGGACTCTGTCCTTGGTTTCTGTTAATTTGATTTGAAAAGTAATATAAGCAGCTCGTGTTGTGATGCTGGTGTTAGTTTGTGGCTTTGGGCCATTTTGTGCTGCAGCTTTAGAAGAATTACCTCGTCTAAATTTATGCAACCAGTGTTTAATTTTAGAGTTTACAAAATGCTGAGGTAAGCCTCCGAGTCTGGCACAATGGACTCTTTCCAGTAGATCGTTTCTCTTTTAACAAAGCCTATTTTGCCCTGATTCTTTCTGCTGGGTGTCACCAACTTTCTCCGCACAGCTGAACACAACATGATGTGAAATTCGAGGTCCCCTTGCAGGTCCCAAAGCCAACACACAGCTATTTATAGACATCTCATACACAGTTTGTATCTCTATCACATTAACCTTTCAGCCACCTCCTCACATTTACAGTGAGACGCAGACAGCCTGATCTCTGGGGCAGGAACAAACCCTTTCACCCACACTTCCCACTTGTATTCACAAAGAAACAGGAGACAGTAATGCGAGTGGGGGAGGAATTAACCCTTTCAATTACTTCTCATTGACAGTTGGCTGTGTTTTGGCAGATTTGGGATGTTTAGATTGAAGAATAACTAGCTTTAACTCTATTTAATAGTGTCACAAGTAGGCTTACATTAACACTGCATTGAAGTTACTGTGAAAATCCCCTAGTCAACACACTCTGGTGCCTGTTCAGGGACAGAGAAGGAAAATTTAGCATGTCACGGGTAGCTAGATTTCTGAGTTTAAGTCAAGGGTAGATAGATTTCTGATCGATAAGGGAATTAAAAGTTATGGGGAGCAGGCAGATAAATGGAACTGATCCATTTCGGATCAGCCATGATCTTATTGAATGGTGGGGCAGGCTCGAAGGGCTGGATGGCCTACTCCTGCTCCAATTTCTTATGTTCTTAACCAGCACGTCCCACGGACTGTGGGAGGAAACTGGAGCACCCGGAGGAAACCCACACAGACACAGGGGGAATGTGCAAACTCTACACAGACAGTGACCCAAGTCGGGAATCAAACTGGGTCCTTGGTGCTGTGAGGCAGCAGTGCTAACTACTGTGCCACCGTGCTGCCACCACCCCCCGCCCCGCTGCTGTTTTCAAATGTCAGTTGAAGTGAGATTGTGTAAGAGGAGAGGCTGAACCATAAAACCCTACAGTGCAGAAAGAGGCTCTTTGACCCATCCAGTCTGGACCAAACACAATTCTACCCAGGCCCTACCCCCCATATTATACCCACTAATCCTTCTAACCTACACATCCCTGGACACTAAGGGGCAATTTCTTAGCATGGCCAATCAACCTAATCTGCCCATGTTTGAACTGTGGGAGGAAACCCACGCAGACACAAGGAGAATGTGCAAACTCCACACAGACAGTGACCCGAGCTGGGAATCAAACCTAGGATACTGGAGCTATGAAGCAACAGTGGTAACCCACTGTGCTACTGTGCCAGGCAGCGAATGAATGTGGAAGAAAGGAGATATGGACAGATTTTTAACCAGTAAGGGTTACGGGGATAAGGCAGGAAAGTGGAGTTAGGGATTATCACGTCAGATCAGTCATGATGTAATTGAACGGCAGAACAATCTCGAAGGACTGAATGGGAGGAGGTTAAAAAGGAGCAAATCTTACAAAACAAATCAAAGTCTGGAAACAACAAACCTGAAGGTATGAATCGGGCAGATTTGTGAGAAGAGTCTCAATAAACGTGACATTGGTTCAGTGTGGGAATGAACGATTAGAGAAAGAGAGAGAGGCTGCTGACTGGGAGAGATAGGGAGGAGAATGCAAAGCATGCAACTCTGACAAGGCAAATGAGTCAAGGAGGATGTGAGAGATTGTAAATGAATGCTGACATATGAATGATTCCGAGTGCCACCAGGGAAGTTAGGGTGATGGTGTGGAGTCAATGCTTGGTATCTGGGTATAAATCTAACTCAGACTTATCTCCTGCTGCCAGCTACAAGGCTGGAGGGAGTTGGGACTGTTTTCATCCCAGTTCCTGGTAGGTACAGACCCACAGCACAAATGATAGTCTTGATACTGCGACCCAATGATCGAGCAGCACTCCTCCTTCTGCTGGGCCCTGCTTTTCCCAAGGCCAATATTCTCGGGAGGATAAAGAAAATGTTTCAAAGACATTCTGAAGCTCTGTTTGAAACACAGCATTATTCATATTACTAACTAGGAGAAGCATACTACTAGAAGTTCAAAATAAAGTGTATTTATTAGTCACAAATAGGCTGACATTAACACTGCAATGAAGTCACTGTGAAAATCCTTGAGTCGCCACACTGAAGGAGATTTTGTATGGCTAATGCACCTAATCAGGGTATCTTTCGGACTGTGGGAGGAAACCAGAGGACTGCAGACATGGGAAGAATGTGCAAAGTTCACATAGACAGTAATCTAAGCCAAGAATCTCTGGTACTGTGAGGCAGCAGTGCTAACTACTGTCCCACCGTGCTCCCCTGGATTATGGGTCACAACTGACTACAATGGCTACAACTTGTCCATTTAGCACTGCTGCCCAACAGCAGTAGAGACCCCGCTTCCATTCCAGCCTCGGAACACTGCCTGTATGGAGCTTGCACATTCTCCCCGTGTCTGCATGGGTTTCCTCTGGATGCTCCGCTTTCTTTCCACAGTCCAAAGATGCAGAGGTTAGGTGGATTAGCCATGGGGAATGTACGGAGTTACATGGTACAGTGAAGGGTAGGGCCTGGGTGGGATGCTCTTCCGGAGAATCAGTGCGGACTTGATGTGTCGAATGGTCTCTTTTTGCACTATATATAAAGATTCCATGTTTCGATCAAACTGAGTCATGTTGTAAGTCACAATGTCTAAATGATGAGACAGAGCATTGACAGAGATGGAAAGGAAACAAATCCTGCATTGCAGATTGTACTAACTCAGAAATATGAGTCCACAAAGATCTGTGTGTCGAGAATTGGCCAGTTCAGATACTCACAACGCAAACAAATATCATCTTGAATAATGAGATAATCGGCCAGTGTCTGGCTTTTTTGAATTCAGTCAACTCGAATTGGTGAAAAAATATGCAGATAGGTGATGTAAGATGGAATGAAGTTTGACATCAGGAAATGTCTCTTTTCAGAGGGTCACAGACCTCTGGAATAACTTGATAGCCTATGCAGTCAGTGCAGAGGAGGTAGAAATATTGAAAAGGGAATTGCTCAAGTTCCTGAAGGAGGCTGATAAACATGAAAAGATGGGATATCGGGTAATGTCCCTCGTAATAACTGTTCTCTCTGTGGTGACATGTATCAATTGTCTTCAAAGCATCAAAGGCGAATCGTGCAATTATTTTTCCCTGAATTGGCTTAAGTGTTAAAAAAAATTTGCTTTTCTTGTTGCTGATGACATGGGTATTAGTGGGCAAAGAGCAGAGGAAGTCGTGGTTCTTAAGTGCATTGTGACTAAAATGGACAGCCTCAATGGAGCAGTTAGGATTTTATAAATCCCTCTACAGCTTCTCCCTATCCCTTCTGGTCCTACAAGCCTTTGAGATCTTCGTGTTCCTCTGAATGTGACCCCTTATGCACCTCCAAATATAATCACTCTATATTGCCACTTTAACTTCGGTTGCCAGAGCCTAACTCTGAAAGGTCCTTCCCCAACCTCTCCCCTGTCTCATTCCTCTGTTAAATGCTCCTGATAACTTAAAGCTTTGACCAGTTTTCGGTCAATTCTCCCAATATTTCCTTATGTAGCTCTTTATGGAATCTTGTCCCATTTCTCTGTGTCCCCATTCCCTGCATTCAGGTATTTAACACTGCTGCCTCACAGCGCCATGATTCTAGCCTTTGCGTATAAGCAAAGTCTGCATGTTCTCCCCGTGTATGCGTGGGTTTCCTCCGGGTGCTCCAGTTTCCTTCCATAGTCCAAAGATGTGCAGGTTAGAGGGGACTGGCCAAGCTAAATTGTCCAGTTAGTGTCCTGAGGTGTTTAGTTTAGGGGGATTAATGGGTTAAATCACTGGGTTTACAGGGATACAGAGGGAGTAGGTGAGCTGAATGATCTCTTTGTGCACTGTAGGGATTCTATGATTCCCAACACTTTGCACAACGCCTTGATCACTCGGGTTAGCTACAATGGTCTGCTGCTATAATCAGAAGTCCAGGAGTGAGAAGCAGCAGGAGACTGGGAAAAGGCACAAGAGGAGAGGAAAGATGGGAAAATTGGAGAGAAACAAAGCAGAGAAATGACAAGCAAGATCAAGCCAGAAGATGCACAGAGCTGTGTTCATCCCTGAACTCCTTCAGCCCACCATGGGAGGCTGTGCCTTTAGCTGTCTGGACCCCAAATTCTGGAATTTGCTCCTGAAATCTCTCCCTCTCCCTCTTGAAACATTCCTAAAACCTGCCCACTTAACCCAGCTTTTACTCACCTGTACCAATGTGCCAAGTTGTGTCTGAATGTACTTCTGTAGCTGGGGACCTAGTGTGTTAATGCAGCTTTACAAAGTTGCAATGAAATGAGGGTGATTAAACCGAGTAACAGTAGCAGAGCTGACAACAGGAAAATAATATTCACATCGATTTGAATCAGTTCATTGGAGGAAAACATCACCAGTTTTGAACTGATTGTTTTGAGGTATTTATGTTGGAACAATTCTCAGTGTCTGTTTAGATGACGTATATTCCCCTCCATCATTCCCTCTATCTGCCTGTATTGACACTTTACAAATGCAAGTGAATCATCACTGCAGCAAGACTTCATTACAGTCACCACAAATCCCACGGTGACGGGCTGGGAAGCTGTGCGCCTTGCTATTTTGAACAGATTGGGTCAGTTGGTGCTTTTTATCTCCACAGAGCATCACTTATGAGCCTTTCAAGTGCGAGAACGTCTGAAATCACACCACCTGAGTTATCACTTCAAAGCACGGTGACTGCCGTGAAACACATCAGTTGTTCTGAGTGTGTTTACACCATAACCTCTGGCTTTTAAGAATGGCTTCATTTTTATCCATACATGTAAAATCTGGTTGACTATATGTCTATCACGGTAGCTTGGGTCACTGACCGTGCAGAGTCTGCACATTCTCCCCATGTCTACATGGGTTTCCTCCAGGTGTTCTAGTTTCCTCCCACAGTCCAAAAGACATGTTAGTTAAATGTATTGGCCATGCTAAATTCTCCCTCAGTGTACCCTAACAGGCACCAGAGCGTGGCGACTGGGGATTTTCACAGTAACTTCATTTGCAGTGCTAATAAACAAAACAAATAAACAGTGTGTGTAGATGAGTGAGTGCTGATGTGTGAGTGTGTACTGATGTGTGTGTGTACACGTATTTACTTGACTAAAAGCAAAATACTGCGGATGCTGGAATCTGAAACAAAAAACAGAAAAACCTTTGAGGATCATCCAGACTCTGAAAGTTGGCTCTATTCTCTCTCCACAGATGCTGTCAGACCTGCTGAGATTTTCCAGTGTTTTCTGTAGTTTGTTTTCACTTGGTGGTTGAGGGATTATTGTACCAGCTTAACAGAACTTTTGGGCAGATTTGCCATTGTGCTCTTATCCACTTGCAAGCTTTATTATCAGAATATTTACCTCACTCACTCCCCTGGTTTGCCCTCTCCAGTTGGCAATCTTCAGAACCTTGTTCCACAGAACCATCTAGAGGTCTGATCATGTCATTACATGGTGTTGTTGAAATTTGCTTTATTATTTATCACAGGTATTGTGACACTGTGAAAAGCATTGTTTGCGCTATGCAGACAAAACGTACCATGCATAGAGTACATAGGGGCAATGGAAAGGAGAGACTGCCGAATACAGCGTTGCAGTTACAGTTAGGGTGAAGACAAAGATCAGCTTAATATATGATAGGGCCATTCAAAAATCCAGCAGGGAAGAGGCTGTTCTTGAATCAGTCGGTACACATTTGCACATTTTTGTACCTTTTTCCTAATGGATGAGGGTGGAAGAGAGAATGGGTGCATGGGGTCCTAGATTATGCTGGCTGCTTTTCCGAGGGAGTGGATGGGAGGCTGGTTTGCGTGATGGACTGGGCTTCGTTCACAACCCTTTGTAGTTTCTCGTGGTCTTAGACAAAGTAGGAGCCAGACCGAGCTGTGATACATTCAGAAAGGATGTTTTCTGTGGTGCATCTGCAAAAATTGGCCACAATCATAGCGGACATGCCAAATTTCCTTAGTCTCCTGAGGAAAGGGCAAAATGGAACAATAAATGTTGATATAGTGATTTGCAATAGTAATGTAGATGGAAAAATACAGTCAGGCATTGTGACTAAAGGAAGTAAGGATTGTGAACAGTAAGTGCATTACTCACCAAAGATATTTTATTATTTTATACAGATTTTTTTAATATATACTTTATTCCAACTCAATCCAATCCAATCAAGTCTAATTCAGAGTCTCAACAAGCTGAGACATTCCTGATCCAACCTGACAAGACAGGGCTCCACCTCCTGTCTTGAGCTTGATCTACATGATCCAAGCTGACTGGAGTAGGTATAGCTCCTCCTCCAAGGCTTGATCTCATTTGCATCTTAGCCAAAAGGCCGAGATGCCACTTTAAAAAATTGCTTCAAATGAAGCTAAAAGGTAACCTAATGATTTCAACCAAGGACAGCGTGTCCATACTGGACTTGATCTTAGCAAAAAGGCTGAGTGCTGTAATACCAAGAAGACCTTAGGTGTTGATCTTTTCCATATCTGGTGTGTATCTTGTGCTTCTTTTCCTCAGATGCATTAGAACTCTGTTTGAGAATGGAGATCTTACCTTTTGCATATTTGTTTTTCTGAGTTCACCAACAAAGAAAACTGTATAGAGCGATGGCAAGACTGCCAACATAATCATGCTGTTTTACTTCAGCATGCGTGCTTGCATGCAATTGTACATCACTGGGTAAATGCATTCCATAGGTTTAGTCTATTAAACTACATAGTCACTAACTTTTTTCAATAGCAGAAGGCAAAATCTAGGAATCGTGAATAAACCAGGAATGATTCTTGTTTTGGAAGTCTTCTCCCCTTCTTAGATTGTCCCTCAGGAGCAAGAATGGCTTCCTTCGACTTCTGAGACAGCTCTGAAAACCCTTCCTTCAGGGCCAGTAGTGCTTGGAGGGTTGTGTATCTGAGTTATTGGGAGGTTCCAATGCTTCAACTTTGCCTCTGCATAGTCCGAATGAGGTGTCTCACAGTGGTCGGTGTCTTATTGAATACATTTTAATTGGTCCACAAGCCGGAGACTCCAGTGAGTCACCAGAGATGTTTCACCTCACAAGAACTCAACACAAGAAACAGGAGTAGGAGTAGGTCCAGGTCCTTCAAGCCTGCCCTGCCATTCAACACAACCATGGCTGATCTACACCAGCTTCAGCTCCTTTTCTGTGTTATTCCCCTATAGCTCTCTATTCCTCAATCTATCAAATATTTTTCAACTCAACTTTAAATACATCCAGTGATCCAGCCCCCACCACCCTTTGGGATGGGTAATTCCAGAATTCTCATTGCAGAATCACATTCTCATTACAAAAAGCCCTTCCAACCATCTTTGGCAAATTTGGAAAACTTACATTCTGTTCCTTTCTCCACGTCATTAATGTAAATGGTGAACAGTTGTGGGCCAATAACTGATCCCTCCGGTACTTTGCTAGTTACATTTTTCCATTCTGAAAAGGATCTATTTATTCCAACTCTCTGTTTTCTATCTGACAGTCAGTGTTCCATCCATGCTAACACATTCCATGGGGCTTTTACTTTCTGCACCAGCCTCTTATGCTGCACCTTGTCAAATGCTGTTTGGAAATTTAAATACACAACATCTACAGATTCCCCTCTATCCATGCTCCCTGTTACAGCCTCAAAGAATTTAAGCAAATTTGTCAAACATGAAATCATAATGACTAGGTTTGATTATATTCAACTTTCCTGAATAATTAGTTATTTCCTCTTTGATTACTCACTCCAGCATCTTGTCCTCCCGTGTTAACTATGAATTTTGTCTCTTTCTTGTGGAATCTCTCTTTTTGATTGGGATAAACTCCTGTGATAATTTTGGATTAGCTGTTTGAATATCTGCCACTGCTCATTTACTGATTTATATCTTAGCTTATTTACCCAGTTCACCTTAGACAATTCCTCCCTCATATCATTATAACTGCCCTTACTTAAATTAAAGATCCTGGTTATGGACTTATGGCATTCACCCTCAAACTATATCTGGAATTCTACCATATTGTGGTCACTACTCCTTAGGCATCATTACCCACATGATCCTTTACTAATTCTCTTTCATTATACAAAACCAAATCTAAAATAGCCCGTTCCTGAGCAGGTTCCACAATGTACTGCTCTTTCTTGCACACACACTCACCTCTCTTCCATATGTGCACACGGTTCTCTCTTGCACACACTGCTTTCTCGTACAAACACCTCTCTTTTGTTTACACACAGTTACACTCCCCTCTTTCCAGACCCAGCTTCATCTCAGCTCCCCAAGCTGGTTTTTGCCCTGACCAAATCAGCTTCCCTTTCTCCGAATTGATCTTTGGCCAAGTTCCCAAGCCAGTGGAGCTGGTTTGAAGTGATTAGCATCTCAATGCTGGGCAGATCAGTTTGTGTGATGAACACTGAGAATCTGTGGTTTCCGATAACATGCCGGCAGAGTGAACCTGATGGAACCGGCAACACAGAGCTCAGGGCATGGTTTTTAAAGGGCAGCATTAAAATGGAACCTGTCCACTCTATCTCACCTCTCCCATGCTCTCAAACACCAGGCAAATCCATACATGCAAGGGAAACATTCCCAATGGCACTCCCTAGAGAGTTTGCACTGCCAAAGACACCTGGCACCACCAAGTTTACGCTGCCAGGGCTATTATCTCCTCTCCCAGGGGGAATCTATACTTAACTTTTGTGCCTCTGGCAGGTTCCCTGTTTTTCAATATCTCTTGTAAACCTCACTGATGGGCTCATATGGTGGGGAAGTCCTTTAAATATATTTATATTCACTTAAATGCATTTAAGTGAGGTTACAGTCCATCAGCGAGGGGGTGGGACAAATTGGAAAATAGGATTTCGCTGGCAAGAATCTCATTTTCTGATTCTTGTGAGATTTTGCGTTTTCAGTGAACCTGAGTCCAAAAACATCCCTAATGTGAAGAAAGGTTTGAAATCCAGAGAATGATGTCCTAGACATTGTGATATTTTCAATAAAAATGTTTATTAAGCGATAAAATAGACAACAATAAAGTCAACTAGAAGTACACTTAATGAAAATAGTGGCTACGTACAATATCACTAACCTTACCCAGTTCTAAATATTTGTTTCACCATCTTCAACGCTGACTCTCCCTGAATGTTCCACAGCATCCAATAGATTTTAAAACCTATACAAAATCCAGTAACCGTTACCACACCAGGCAGTTATATCCCTTTAAGGTTTCTTCTTGAGATAAAAACCAACAAACAACTGGTTTTACAAGACAGGCTTTCTTCACAACTGCTGCTTGCTGGGAGTTAAATACAACTAATTCTGCTATGGCTGAGATAACAAAGAACAAAGAACAACACAGCACAGGAAATGGGCTCTTTGGCCCTACAAGCCTGTGCTGCCCATTTTAACACTTAGTGAGTGCCTCATTCCAATCCTCCTTCTATCTGTGACTTTTATCTACATCTCTTGGACTCCACAATAAAGGGATGCAAATTTACAGATCTAAGTAATAGCTACCTACTTAGGTTTAATCATCTTCCTTTTTTAATCTCCCTTTTCGGAGCAAGTTTCTTCAGTAGTAAAACTTGACTGCCTTAATTTTGAGACTCCAGGTTTTAGGGTGTAAATGCAAAGCTTGCACCATGTCTTCTCCATTGAACTGCTAAAACATTATTCAAATCTTTATGTTCTGCTCCCCCTTGTTACCAGCTGACCTTAGGTAATCATCTGTTTGCAGTATTGTTGGGCTCATCAACATATCTAAAGCCATAGAGCCATTAGCATAATCAAACTGTCTCTGCCTCGTGCAGCTTATATTTTCCCATTGTCTTAAAAATAAATAAACAGAAAAAATAGTCAAATTTATTGGAGTGTCCTGATATTTTCATGCCATCATTATTTTCCAATACTTGGGAGGAGCCACTGTCAAAGTACCATCTTTCTTGTCACTGGTTTGGTAAAATCTGGCAAATACAGCAGTGGTGATTTCTCCAATGCTTTGAGGTGCATTGGAGGTGCATTGTTGCAAGTTGTCTAAGTCTTTGAAGCACATAAGATTACAGGGATCACTGCTGCCTGGTAAACCATGATCTCAGTCGCAGGTTTAAAAATTCTGTCCACAAATACTCTTTCCCAGAATGTTTAGAATCACAGAATCCTTACAGTGCAGAAAAAGCCATTCAGCCCTTCGAGGCTGTACCGACAACAATCCCACCCAGACCCTATCCCTGTAACCTCACATACTTACCCTGTCAGTCTCCCTGACACTGCAGAGTCTGCACATTCTCCCTGTATCCTCCAGGTGCTCCGGTTTCCTCCCACAGTGTGCAAGACGTGCTGGTTAGAAGCATTGGCTATGCTAAATTCTCCCTCAATGTTCTCGAACAGGTACCAGATAACTTCTTCACAGTGTTAATGTAAGCCAATGTGTAACATTAATAAATAGACAAATAAAGAGAATCAGTTGGCCTTAACTGGTTCTTCAGAGAGGAGATCTCATTTGCCTGGGATGAGTCACATCAAGATGCCAGTGCCAGCAAGTTAATATTAAACCAGGAATGTATAAACTAACATCAAAACTCAAAGTTGCATGGAGGAGTTTATTGAGGAGAATAGGAGCTAGATATAGTAATAGGCGCTGAGGTGAACACCTCACCCTATTTTATATTATTGCTCCCTTCAGGGTCCTATCTTTTGCCACTCTCCCAAGTCTCCTGATAAATCTTGCACTGAATAACAACTCATCCAAACAAAAGCCGATGGTTATATTGAGTACACCTCCTGTGTTGTGAGTTTAATGTCTCGAGAGTTTGAGACAGCCACTGTCTTTATGTTTGAAAGACCTTTTTGAACTAGTTTCAGAAAAAGATATTGATTCCACATCAACCTGCAATGTTTCTTTTGTTCTCACTGAAGACAAGGGAGTAGTTTGAATTCACAGAAGTTGCTGATCCTTGGATGGGCATCTTTTGCAGACTTTTATGGTCAGTCTTAAAATATAAAAAAGTGAGAGCTTCAGGATGTACTGGGGATGACAAGCTACTCCTGGTGTCACTCCTTGCATGCGCTTCTATAATCCTCAGTGAACCATGATTAGCCTCCTGACTTGATGACAATGGTGGATTGAGGAATATGTTAAGCCATGAGGTTGAATACAAATCTGCTGATGGCTCACAGATGCCTTAGGGAGGCTCATTCTAAGCTGCTAGAATCTATATCCTATTCAGCTTGCTGGCAGTAAATCAGAACATGATAAAGGATATCCTCAATGTGAAGGTGGGACTTTATCTCCAAAACCACCAGCCAGTAGTCAATCCTACAAATTTGGTCATGGACAGAAGCATCTGAGATAGGTCGATTGGTGAAGTTTTCCCCTTGTGTTGGTTCTCTCAGCCTGGTAGCTATCTCTCCAGCGATCCTCATCTATGTCCTTTTTTGTGGATTCAGCCTCACCCAAAATCAATTTTGTCATTCATAGTGTTTTGATTTATCTGTTCATAAGATGTGAAGCCATCATGATCTCTATCATTTCCGCTAGCTTCCAGACTTCTCCACCAAATCTCCATTCAAATCCCATGCTCAGGCTGAATGTGCATTCTTAGTGGCTTGTGTGTGTACCAGGCTGACTAAGCTTGGAACTCTCTATTCTAGCCCCCAACAGGGTCATCATTCTACCCCATAGCACTGCCTACCTCCCAGCATTACCAAAACCCTCACTTTCCAGACTTGGCTATTCCAATGTTTTCTATAGCTCAGTTTCATTCTGCATAAAACACAATCAATCCAAAGTTCTGCCACTCCCATTAAATCCATGCTATGTCCTTATCTCTCTGTCCTTGTCAACCTCCACTGCCTTAAATGTGTAATTATACCTGTCTAAGAAACCATCTACGGCCTTTCCCTGCATCTGAATCTCTGCAACCTACTCCAACTTATTGTGTGTGCATTCTGCTCCTTTAACACTGACCTTTATATGCCAGTTCTCTACTCCACTTGATATTGAGGAGCCATCAGCTGTCTTACATTCACAGAATCCTGACAGTGCAGAAAGAGACCATTCAGCCCATCAAGTCCTCCTCGGCTTTCTGAGTCTTGGCTCCGGAAGCTTCTCCTCTAAAAGCCCCTTCAAAACCCATATCTTTGACCTTTAGTTGTCTCCCCAACACCACTCACCATCTATACTTAGCTGTCTCTGTGAAATACCCAAATATGTTATAACATTACGGGCAAGATATAAATACGTGTTTGCTTTTTTGCTGATGTGAAGGTTGCTTTACTCACACAGGTTACAGTACAACTTTGTCCTCTGACTAGCACATCAAGTGAATGAAAGTAAAACTGAACTTGTATTTCTGCATCAAGGTAGAGTCTAGAGTAGGTATACCTGGTTATCACGATTAGACTTTATGGGCCACACTCAGTACTAAACAGCATTCAGAAAGGTCACATTGGTTTTCTTGGCCTCACTATACAAATAAATAATTTGTTCGTCTACATAGTGCTGGATTGCAAAGTATTTCACTGCTTATGAAGTGCTTTGGGAGTTGAGTGATGTGATAAGTCACTATATAAATCTTAGTTCTTTCTATCTTTAGAAATGTCTCTATTTAAAGACTGGTATGTAACTGGTAAGCTCTTGGACTCATCTAATTTAAGATCAACCAAAAATAAAAGTTCAACTCCAAAACATATAACATATTAAAATTTTCTTCACTACCAGAAGTATAAATGAATCCATTCCTTAAGTTGGAGTTTCCTGCTACAGTTTTGGTCAGTGAACCCAATTCCATAGGTTATCCCTCAACATTTTCATGCTGATTTGAATCTGAAAGTGATTCAAATTAATTTTATCACAGTTGAGAATTCTAACGTAACCACCGTGCAACAATTAAAATGCAATGACTTTACAAGGATCACATTTTCCTCTCCCCGGCAAAGTAAGCATCAACAAACTTCTTCTCTGGGTGATATATGAGACTATTAGCATTCTTATGAATAAACAGATGCACCAAATTTATTTGAAAGACAGATTTATAAGAAGCTCATTAAAATAAATAAATTGGAAATTTCAATCACGCTTAAATCTTGGTAGACTGGACCATTAAGTTAAAGAGCTTCATTTAAATGATCACATGGAGCGAATTATTGATGAGAAACAAATACCGATGTGTTTAAAAAAAGACAAAAGAACAGCATCACCTCTAAGCTATGTGGCTCACAGTTTGCTCTTCTCTGAATCAGAAGATCATATACTCAAAGCATATTCTAAGACTTGGAACAGGCAAGCTAGGCTAACAACTCAATGAAGGAGGGCTGCATTGTCAGAGGTGAAGCCTTTTTGGATAATAGGTTAAAATGAGGCCTGCCTGCTTGTACAGGTAGATGCAAAAGATCCCATGATGATTTCATTTCTACTACAGTAGGCTATTCTCCAGGTTTCCTGGCTAATCCCTTTCCAAATCCAACACCACTGTCAGATTACCTGATTACTTGCTGTTTCTGTGGTCTTGCTGCACACATCATACTTACCACATTTGACTCCAAGATCAATAATTGGTAGCTCAAAATTAACTCATTGGCTTTTGGATGGCTTGAGAACACAATAGGAGATATATAAATGCAAGTGTCTCCTTTCTAAACAGATAGAGTGGCATCTAATTTTCAGATTTTTAAGCAAGCCCCGAGACTGAATCAAGGCCTAATGTTAGAATGTCCATCAGGAATGTTGTTTAGTTTACTTAGTTTATTTCTCTCTGTTCTGGAACAGAATCCAAATGGACAGCAGCCTATATAGCCCTCATACAGAGCACTTAAGGAGCTCAACACCTTCAGGGTACAGGTAGCGTAATCTTCATCTATACTGCACAGGAATCTAATACTGGTTCTGGGCTTTCACTCAAAACATATAGAAAACAGATATAATTAAGGTATTAATTATAGAGCAAAGTATGTTTGTACTGAATTTATTCTGTGTATTTAAATGAGAACTACACAGTACTGCAGTGACAGTTGCTAACAAATATTGGAAACTGCTTTGCTAGTCTTGTCATTGTCTGCCATTGAGAATACAGATGTTATCAATCTCTGGTGTCACTGTTTTTAGCTCTGGATCCCAGCTCCCTCACCAGCAGTGTCAGCTTGGCAGTGTTTCACCGATACAAATCCTTCCAGCCAACTTCTAATGTGGTTTTGGTTACTACCATTTAACCCAATCACAATCCCAGATTGCAAGGCAGCCCTGTTCAGCTCAATGAGCCATTATCCCTTCCTGTGATGGGGTAACAGTGAAATATTACAGAAGTTCCATCAAAAACCAGACTAAACACCAAAACGCTAAACTTGGAGCCAAATAACTTGCCAAGCAATATTCCAAACCAAGACCTCTACTACCTACATGGATAAGGGCAGCAGACACAAGGAAACACCATCAGCTTGCAAATTCGGCTTCAAACCATCTATCATTCTGACTTGGAACTATATCACTGTTCCTTCACTGCTGCTGTCACTAAAGCCTGGAACTCCTTTGGAACAGCACTCTAGGTGTATTTATACCATGTGTGGACTGTAGCGGTTCATGAAGGTAGCTCACCACTACATTTTCAAAAGGAATTAGGGATGGACAAAAAATTCAGCCCCTGTCAGCAATGTTTACATCCCAAACAAAAATAACAAACAACAGACTCCTTCTGTTGTACATCCTGAGCTAAAGGTTTTTATATTGTGGAAAAATGTCTAGAAGGAACCTCAGAAATTAAAATTCTGTTCCATAATAGCTACCTTTGACAATTTACATACAACAAAATTACAATCAGTCTTTGTACGTTTTATGCCTTCTTTGATTATAACTATGTTTATTCATGTAACTTTCTTTTGATAAATTTTGAGTTAATCAAATTGACAGGAATGCATTTAGTGATTCCAGGTCAGATATAAGCTAGTGAGTAATCTATTGATCTAGTGCCAAATGTTGTTAGTTTTGTGGTATGAGTTGTTTATTACATACTTGATTCAGAATGTCCCAAGCTGATTTTTCTTTTGAGTCCATGGCAAACAGTTTTCATCACATTATTAACAAGGAGAAAATGTATATATATCTATAAATATCTTTGCACATGAGTCTGACAGCCACTTTAAATGTTAGTTACTGCCAGCTGTGTCTTCACATGGTAGGGAATCCACATAATAGTACAATGTGCAAAGGCTCATTTTAGTCCAAGATGCAGTTCCTGACCGTCTGCTTAGGATTAATTCTATTCAGTTTGGTTGTCTAGGCAGTTTGATCTATTCAGACAACAGGTGGAAATATATCTTTGAACCCTACTGTAAATACGGTTGTATTTGTATGAATTCTCAGAACAGTTGTCTTCCTAATGTAGCTACTGGAAACTATGTACGCATGTGTGCACCCAGTACAGGTTCAAATCTAGTCCATCTCAGAATTTACATTGCATTATAACATGGATATATTTAGCAAACATAAATGAAAGAATTGAATTAAATGAACTAGCCTGTGTTAATAATCAAGCAGGACAAGCCACATTTACAGGCCAGCACGTGAGCAATGGTAGAAGGGTAAGGTGTCTGTGAATGAGCAATTCTGCTCAGCATCTATCTCCCCCACACACACACTATCATAAAAGTCAATGCTCAACTAATTTGGCAAACCCTCGTGATAAGAGGTGCTTTGAGTTCAGTTGACACAGCCAAGACTGTGGATCTTGACAACATCCTGACAGCAGTGCTGAATACCCGCTCACCATCCAAGCTATTTCGCTGCTGCTATGACACTGCCTTCTATCTGATAATGTGCAAGGTTGTCCACGACAAAAAGAAGCACAGTCTACCCAGTTCATTGTTATCCTATTAGCTGTTCCCAAAGAGATGGAAGTAGTCCTCAAGGACATTATGTTGTGACACCAGTAAATCAGTTAATTAAAATCCAAGCACCACATGGATCCAGACAAGAAAACAAATGTTGTTTGGCACAGAAGAGGTGAGAGTAATTGCCCTCAAAATCAAGATCAAATATGACTGAGTGTGGCACCAAGATATCTTAATCAAACTGAGGTCAACGAGAATTGCAGGGAAAATATCCACATTTTTTATGACTGGCACATTATAGCTGCATTATATATAATCTGCAGAATTCACAGTAACTCAACAAGGAAGACGAGTCAACAGCCCTCTCTTAGAATCACTGAATCCTTACAATGGATAAGGAGGTCATTTGGCTTATCGAGCCAGCACCAACCAACCACAATCCCACCCAAGCCCTATTCCCATAATCTCACATATTTACTCTGCTAATCCGCTGACACTAAGGAGAATTTAGTATGGTCAATCAACCTAACCCACTCATCTTTGGACTGTGGCAGAAAACTGGAGCACTCGGAAGAAACCCACACAGATGGGGAAAATGTGCCATAGTGACCCGAGGCTGGAATCAAATCCGGATCCCTGGTGCTGTTAGGCAACAGTGCTAACCACCTTGGGTCCCGTGCTGCCCTCAAATTTCTTCTTAAAATCTACGTCCCACCTCAATTGTGAATGCAATCTCGCAGCACTGGGTGAATCATAGAACCTCAACAGTGGAGAAAGAGGCCATTCAGCCCATCCAGCCCACACCAGCAACAATCCCACCTAAGTTTTATCCCTGTAACTTCACATATTTATCCTGCTAATCCCCCTGCCAATCAATCTAATTACTTCAGTGATCCTAGGTCAGGTATAAGCTGGAAAAAGAGAAAACCAGAGCACCTGGAGGGAAACCCATGGGTTGCCTCTGGTTGAGTTTAGCAGTGAATGTGTTGAAGCAGAAGGGTACAGTATAGACTCAAACTCACGCAAGTGGACAATTTTCTATCCCACCACATAAATCTGAACCATTTTGAGGCATTAATAAGATTAAGACTTATTACAATTGCTCCAGTAATCACTTTGAGCTCTAAATTTCTCAGCAAAATGGATGAAGTTACTGGAACAGGAAGAGATCTTTGTCATTTTTCAACAATTTAAGCAAAGTAAGCTGCTTTGTCAGAGCCAACGCCTGAGTTACCCAGGTCAGTGAAGCAAACACATGAGCAATGCTCTCTTACACCTGCTTCGTTTCCTTACGAGGAAGTCTGAACTCAACAGGATCACACACACTGCAAGGATGAATCACCTCAGCCAGGAATCCAACTGAGTTTCATTAAAGCAGCTCAGGGCAAAGTTATCTTTTTTAGAAAGGGAAGTAAAAGCTGATCTAGTCATCTGCAGCTGAGGTTTCAACAAACTCAAGAATCTGGTCCATCATCAAGGAAACAAAATGCAACGTTCTCATATTCATAACAAAAGACACTCAGGGATATACTTCCTCATCACATTATGTTTAGTTATTGAAAAAAAAGATTTTCTCATAGAAATTCAGTCACTTATTTTACAACCTCTGGAATTTATAGATCTTTTGAACTTGAGCGAAATCTTGTGGCATTGCTGCTTGCTGTCACTCTCTTCACTTGCTCATTTGCAGCTTGGTGCCAGTTCTACCATGAGCTGAAATTGCCAAAGCCGGTGATTCCTTTGATTTTTTTGGTATTACTGGTGGAGGGGCTGTTGTCTTGATCCTCTGCCACTCGTTTTCTGATACAGAAAAAGAAAAGATGTGAAAAGAGAGAGATGGGGACAAAGAGGGAGGAGATCAAAATATAAGTTGGACAACTGCAACTGAACCTGCATGCCTTGATTTTAAAATTCTCTCCCTTGTTTTCAAATTAATTCATGACCTCAATCTTTCCTATCTCTGCTCCAACCAGACAACCTTCAGATCTCTTCACCCCTTCAAAGCTGGCTTCACACAACACCTTGATTTTCATTGCTTCCCCCATCGGTAGCCATGTCTTCAGCTGCCTGGGTCCTAAAACTCTAGACTTCCTGCCCTAAACCACTCTGGGTTCTCTCCACCTTTAAAATGCAACTTTAAACCAAATTCTTTGACAAAGCCTTTGATCATCTATCCTAAAACCTCCCTGAAGTGGTTTGCCAGGATTCCTCTAACTTTTCATTGTTGGGTGCTGGCTGTTTACAGCATCTGTGTCATACATTCAAGACAGTTGTGTGCCAGTGGCCACACATGCGAGCTTCTTAAAGCAAATGCTGGTTGTACACAGCTTGTTTATTGTACTGTGGCTGTGCAACTGCTTAGCTTAGAGGGAGCACTGGCGGCTTGGTGCCAAATTCTGGAAGATGCACCCCTGTGAAACTGGATATTTTACTGTCTTAAAAGCGCTAGATGAATGCCACTTGCTCAAGGCATATTTATTGAGCCATATCATAATAAGGATTCTGTAGATATAATAAAACAGTTGTGCTTCTGGAACTTTTTATTTTTATGCAAGGACTGAGGCTCCATGTCAAGTGAAAGGACAGCTCGGGCAGTGCTTGGTGATGGACAGGCTATGAAAACACTTCCCACGGGTCAGTCAAGTTACCAAAATGAGGATATTACCACACTCAGCCTGGGCTTCTGGCTGAAGGAGGGAGAGCCACGCAGAATCTGGTTGTGGGAAAACCAGCACAACAAAGTTATGAAACAAAAATAAAATAAAGGATGTGATTCTCCGGCCACGCTCGCCCCAAGAGCGGAAAATCCCATCCCAAGTCTATGGACTTTTACATAGTCTGCTCTCCCCTCCCCCTGTGGCTACAACTCCTGTAATGGGCGGGAAATTCCACCTCAAGTGTTTGCGATTTCAAGATAAAATGAGCCAACGGAAGGCACTGAACAGCAAAGATGAAGGATCTCTTGCTGTGTAACTCTTGAGGTGACTGATGTGGAGTCAGGGCTACAACACTCAAATCTGAGAGTGTCTACCCCAGTGGTGTGAAATTATTGCAGGTCATCCCATCTGTTATTCAATCATAAAATGATGGAAACACATGCAGGTCAGCGTACACATCATGTAGCTTTCACCATGCCCATTTTAACAAAGGGTACATACGTCTTTTCTTCTGATAAATGTTACCTGACTTGTTGTCCATTTCCGGCACTCTCAGATTTCTAAAATATGCAGTTTCAGTTTTTTTTGCATCTCATAATTTGTTGTGGAAGAATATTAGAGGTTATGAAGTAAGTAACATCCAAAATCTTTGTTCTTGTCCTGTCTCATAGTGACAGAATCTCCACTGAAGAGTAGGGAAAAGTCTCATTGAGAAGATAGATGCACAAAAATACTTGTGGAAATGTCAAAACAAAATCAAAATAAATGGGGATGACTCTCCTGTCCTATTACACAGGCACAAATCATATTATAGCCAGAGAGTCTGGCAAAAGGGCCACAACGGAAGTTGCACTGGGGAGACTCATTTCCACATTTAAATCTGCATGAACATATTCAGATTCAACTTTAAGCCAAATTCACTGGACCCTTCGATTCTCCCATCCTCTGGTGTTACGTGTAGCCAGTAGGAATCACTACTGGCCACTATGGAGAGTGAGGCATGAAAGAGATGGTTTGTGAAAGGAGTGCCCAAGGAGTCAAGATCATAGGCACTCCCATAATGGAGTGTCATTCATTTGGAGGGGTAGGGGAAAAGTTGCCCCTCCATGATCGAGGACTTGGGGATGTTTTCCCCATGACTGCATGGGGTTGTGATGTCTATGGGGGGATGGAGGGAGATACAGGGAACCTTCAACTTCACTTTGACATCGGGGCCTCCTTTCCAATTTGAGCAGCTGGTCTTGCCAGCGTCTTTGGGTCATGTGCTTCTCTTTCATGACAAAAGTCACCCCAACCTCCAACAAGTGAGAGTGGATTGTGATCGGGAGCCTGCTGCCCACTTGCGGGAACTGAACCATTTCCCACTGGAGACTATACTGAACAATGTTTTGGAAGAATTGTGGCCAATGTTTTTATTAATAAAGAAAATGTAAATAGCTGAAAGAATCAGTCAGTTAGTGTGTCATCGCAAATTATGAGCTGATCTCAATGATGCTTGATTTATTTGTTGCTGAAATGAATGCCAAGTTTTCCAGAACCCTATTCATTTGATGTGAAGGTTTAGAGTTTTTAAGTGCTTTGAGAAAGGAAAACGGCACTTACGTAGCTTCCATATTAATGTATTTACCAACACCTTGTCGGTAGGTTTTTGGGGCATCATTCAAACTGCTTTTTGGCACAACTGGCTTTGCTTTAGCTTTTTCTTCTTCTTCCTTGTTCCGAGCCTCCTCCCTTTCTTTTTCAATCTGACAACAAAGAAACAATTGGTAATGTAACTTTCACACATTGCATAATGCTTTCATCCTGCATATACCCAACTCAGTAAAGTTTCACAACACCAATTTTAAATCCAAAATTTTTTTGCCTGACGAAGGCACATAGTGTCGAAAGCTCACGCATTTACTATCAAATAAATTGGTTGGATTTAAAATTGGTGTTGTGAAACTTTACTGAGTTTACCCCAGTCCATCGCTGGCATCTCTACATCATACCCAACTCCACAGAATATTGCTCTCATCCTGTGATATCCGTCAACACTCATCCTGTAGTTACAATGGTTAATGTCCTCGATCAACATCAGGCTAACGCACTGAGTGTCAGCATTCTGTGCTGAAATCAATGGAGGTTCATTGGGTTAGTTCCAGTTACCAATTTGGATTCATCAGAAAAGTTAGAAAGATCTTTTGTGTTTCTTCAATGAAAGTAGTTAATCATTTCTGACTAAATCCTTCCAGGGTAGGAAAGCACTGGGATTGAAAAAAATCCAAAAGACAGGCTGGTTTGGTGTACTGGCCACGCCAAATTCTCCTTCAGTGTACCTGAAAAGGCGCCGGAGTGTGGCAACTAGGGGATTTTCACAGTTACTTTATTGCAGTGTTAATGTAAGTCTTACTTGTGACATTAATAAGTAAACTTTAAACTTAAACTTTGAAAAGGAGATTGTGATCATTCAGTTGTGATGAATTGCGATTATCCTTCTGACTGATGCAATTTAAAAAAGGGCATGACTTGTTCTAAAATATTTGGCAAACCTTTTCTCTGTGATAATATAATGAAACAACCTGAATTTCATTGGAACACATCACTGATTCAAAGTTGTGCAATGCTCTGGTAAGAAAAATAATGGTGCTCTTTTCTTTCTTGGTAAGAGGAGACCTGCAAAACTTCCGTAATCCAGTACCTAGCATGCAGTAGGTGCTGATGACACCACTGGAGGAAAATGTCTACTATAAGCTACCAAGTTTGGCAATGAAAAGGAACTAAAGTGCAGATATTGTCACTGACTCAGATACTTCAACTGTGCAAGTCAATTTAGCTCTCCACACTTCCAGCTTGGAAACACTCAGAAAACTCCAATAAGTTTTAAGTTTAAGTCTATTTGTTAGTGTCACAAGTAGGCTTACATTAACACTGCAATGAAGTTACTGTGAAAATTCCTAGTCGACACACTCCGGCTTCTGTTTGGGTACACTGAGGAAGAACTTTCATGGCCAATAAACTCATTTGTACATTGTTTAATTGGAAAAAAATCTAAATATATTCAAACTATACCACAATTCTTATAAAATCTGGTTTGAAAGGGAAGTCCGATGTTGGTAGTACCTTTTTAAAACAATTTTTAGTACACAATAAAATAACAGCTAATTACTCAGAAGGAAGGAAATGACTGGAATGGGAGTTCACTATGCAGAGTTCATAACAGATTGGAATGGATATGATGAACAATCGGTTTAGCCATTTACCACCAGGTATGGTTGGTCTACGTACATCTACTGTCATCTGTCAAAAATAGATGTAAAGATATTCCCAGTTTCTTTTCTAAGCTGCAAAACTTTTCATCAAACCTGTCTCCCCCATCCTCACCTCCATAATGTTAGTAAGATTGAGAGCATCCTTTCAGCTGTCTTTGCTGTTTTCCTCTTTTCCCAACCCACTAGTCCAAGCTTGCTCTTAAGATTCTCCCGCTCTAGCCTTAAACTTGACCTCTCTAACCTTATCTTGTCCATGGGATCTACCTCTTGCTCCCTTAACTCTACTCCCACTAACTTGCTGACAATCTAATATTCCTTCCTGACTCGTGTTAGCTGAAGTTTCCTCTCTCTCTCTCACAGCTACTGTTCTCCTCTCTTTCACAGTCCTCATAATCACATCTTTCCTCAAAAAATAAATTAGCTCTTAACCCCTCAGTCCCAGTAAACTACTACCCCATCCCCAATCTCCCATTCCTCTCTAAAGTCCTTAAACATGCTGTCACCTCCCAAAGTTCATGTCCATTTATCCTGAAATTCCATGTTTGAACCCCACCATTTTGGACGCTCTCTTTGCCACGGCACTGGGGCTATTCCTGTCAGAGTCATAAACTGTGACTGTGACAAAGATCCTTCCTTATTCTTCCCATTGTTTCTGTAGCCTTTGATATGACTAACCACACCATCCTCCTTCAAAGCCTCACGACTATTGTATAGTTGATTGGGATGACACTTATCAGTTTCCATTCCTGTTTAGTCCAATCATAGTCAGATCCAATGGCTTCTGTATCCACTCCCAAACTGTTAGCTGGTGTTCAAGGATCTATTCTTAGTCCTGTCCTTGTTCTCATATCAACAACCTCTGAATGAAACCATTTGAAAAGGCGGTGTTAGTTTCCATGTGTGCACAATACCCAGCTCTACCTCACCATCACCCCTCTCAAGCCCTTCAATTGTCACACTGCTTACCTGGTTAAGAGCAGTTATTTCCTCCAACTAAATACTGGAAAGATTTACTTTGGAGTTTACCACAAGCTCTGACCCCTAGCCACTGACTCCATCCTTCTGGCTGGCAATTGACTGAGCCCGAACTAGGCATAACTGACCCTGACATTTCTGCGTCATTGTTAAAAACTTCTAACTCCACATTTGCTGCTGAAAGCTTCATTCATTTCTATGTCATCTCACATCTGCACTTTCAATAGGACTAACACTCCTGATTGGCCTGCTATATTCATTCCTCTGTGAATGGATCCTGCATAAATGGTCATCCAACTCTCTGTGCTTGCTCGTGCACCATTTTCCATTCACCCATCACCCTGACATTGTTTCCCATTTAAGTTGTACTGATTTTAAAATTGTCTTAATTATTTTCAAATTCTACCATGGCCTCACTTTCCTATCTCTGTACTCTCCTCCAGCCTGACAATCCTCTGAGTTCCTCAAATTCTGGCCTCGAGTTTTTGAACTTCAATTACTTTGCCTTTGGCAACTGACAAGGCTTTATGCTCTGGAATTCTCTCCCTGAAATTTCCATTAAGACAGACACAGAAATCTATTTAATCACGTTTGATAAGATTCCCGTGAAGCAGCTTGGGAAAGGTACCAGAGATGTAATGGAGCTCCCACCATGAAAGGTTAGGAACCGAATTCACATACGATTAAATATTATTAGCAGGCACCCCACTCTATTACCCCTTCACCTAAGGAGTAACCTAAGGAGGCACTGACGTAACCTTACATTAGTGGGGTTTACAAGAGGTATGGACCAACAGGGAACTGGCAAATGATCTTCACCAGGAACAAACAGGTAAGTCCAACTGCCTGGGGGAAAGGGTCATGCCTGGGCACTTCCGGGGGGCAAGGCTGGGGGTGAGGGGGCGGCTCCCATTGGGAAAGATGTGTTTGTAGGAGGGGAGGGGGTGGCCTTTGTTGGGGAGGTTCCACGTGGCCCCAGTATCTGTGGATCTCCCCTTCATTTGAAAGATTTTTTTAAAAATTTTTATTCGGGTGCCCCAAACTGTCAGGGATTGAGGTTGCTGGTGAGGCAGGCTCTGATGCCGTGGGTCCTGACCAGAAATAAAATCATAATATTCTGTCCACTGTATAAATATAAGTTGTGTTGCAAACTGATTGAGGGCATTTGATAAAGTCATGTCCTGTCAATGAAATATTTCACCTGGACTTAATTTTGCTCCCAGCATCATAAGCCTTTGAGAGACTAAAACATCCATGAAACATACTTATAATTTGATAAAGCCAATCAGTTATAACAGAGGAGGGGGAAGTGGGAAGTCTTTGATGCCACATCTTATCCCTCTTTCATCCTTGTTCTCCAATACATTCTTCCTATTAGTTGCAATGTATATTACTCCAGAACAGTGTTCTGCTTGATTCCACAACAGTGACTAAGTATGAAAAATATCCACTGGATGTCATTTGCTTTGGGATGTCCTGAGGATGTGACAAGGTGCTGCATAGAGGTCCTTTCTTTATTATATCTTGGCCTCAAAAGATAAATATTGGGCAGAATACCAGGGACAACTCCTCTACTTGTTTTTAGAGACTATTATGATTGCCTGAGAGAACAGACAGACCCTTGGCATCTCAACGGTACCCTCTGACAGGGCAGTACTCCCTCCGTCAGTCAAGCTTTTTGTGCTCAAATCTCTGAAGTGAGATTTGAACATATAACCTTTGATTCTGAGGTAAGAATGCTACCAACTGAGTCATGATTGGCATTCGTTGGGAGAAGTGATTAAAGAAGGTGTTTCCATTACAGTATAAGCTGTATGGACAGAGATCAATGTTCCATTAAAGGCAGACAACTCTCATGGGGCGCAATGTCCGATCAGGGTTTTAAATAGTGTTATTGTTCTTGATTTATTACCATTATGAGTGAACTCTGGCAGAGTTAAAGCAGAAGATGTCTGCGTCTGAGCTTGCGATTATCTTTTTCCATGCACTTACCAAAACATCTGCTTCTTCAAAAGGATCCACAAACACGACTGTCTTCTCAATTTTGATCTCTTCCTGCGGGCAAAGAGAGAAAAAAGTTCAGCTCTTGCCAAAATGGATGTTAAAATGAATGATGTTGCAGTGTGACACACACAGCCTCTGGGAATTAGAATACATGTAAGGAGGCATGCATGCAGCCATGAAACTCCTGACCCAAACTCTAAGCATCTCATGAATTCAACGAGTATTAAAGCATGGTGTACAAAAGCAGTTGATCATATATTTAAGCTACATCCATTCACAGTTAAGTATCAAAGTTAAAAATTCAATTACCACTTCTCTTACCAATGAATAAAATCATATTTGGAGCTAAGATGTACTGAGTGAATTTAGTATTGGATCTCTGCTTAGAACATTGTTTAGAAGGTGGCCAGGCTATTTTGGTGAAAGCACGAGACAGTTTACAATAGAAACACTGACAAGTCTTCAGTGTTTATTATAAATATATTCAAAAAAATTAATAATACAAGTTCATTATTTCAGTCCTGTTGCTCACTTGTGTTAAGTGTACTGATGCATAAGGAGTACTGTACAAGTTTTTTTTCATCTTATGAAATGACTGGAATCCTAACAATTATCCTAAGCTAAACCAACTCCCTGAGGGATTCAGCCGCTTGCAGTAAGTATGGGTGACCTTCACACTTCAAACATCTGTGACACATGAGGGGTGTTGACAGGCAATATCACAAAAACCACCTGCAATAAAACTAGATCATAATACTCCTGCTGACAAATAATTCAAGTTAGATATATGGGGTTCAAATCTCCCATTAAGGGTGGGTAACACCCAGGTAGCTCGAGGTAATAATACAAGAGAAAGCTGTATTCACAAAGGCTTAATCCTTAAGTATACTTTCATCAATATGTTTTGCTGCAGTCTGCAATTCATAGAAACCACTGAGCCTGCATGGACAACAATCCCATTCAGGTCCTACCCTTGTAACTGCAAGCATTTATCCTGCTTATCTCCCTGAAACCAAGGGCCAATTTAGCATGTCCAAACCATCGATCCTGCATATTTTTGGAATGTGGGAGGAAACTCACATAGGCACTGGGAAAACGTACAAACTCCACACACACTGTCAACCAAGACCAGAATTGAACCCAGGTCTCTGGCATTGAGAAGCAGCAGTTACTTAGAACTAAATTCTGATAAAATTCTAAATCTATGACTTTTGTTTTTGATTTTATATTTACGTGAAGCACCATGGAACATTTTCTTGTGTGAAAGGTACTACAAAAATGCAAATTTTTGTTGGCTTCAGAACTAGGGCGCTTCTAATCAGGTTACAATCAGACTTTCAATTTCAGAAAAGAAAGAAACATAAAGCAACCAAGCTTTGGACAATTGAAATAGCTGAGGGGGTTCATCCTCAGAATAGGAATGGAAGTGAAGGCCAGGAGATCGTTCCATTTGTGGATGCATTAATTAAGGATAAGGTTAACTTATCACATAATGGCATTGATAAAGCAATACCACATGATATAGGGAATGGAAGGGCGAATAATTATAAAAAAGCTGCTGCGATAGAAAAGTTGGAATGCAAGGTGGGAATCAATTCCAGCAACAGTTACATCAATTAAAATATCATAGTTCCATCTCAGGCAGTTCGGTATTAATGTAGAAAAAGGAAAAATAGAAATATAGGGCTGAATATTTCCTCCTTGGAGATGGGAAACAGGAGTGGGGCAGGAATCTTCCTCTGATGGGAAGTTTGGGATTTTCCTGGAGCTGAGTCCTTAATTGGAATGGAAGTGGGTTTCCTGTCCAATTAAAGCCAGTAGGGACAGGAATGAAGGCAGATTACAGAAGTGGAAGGGAGCCATCACTGAGGTTGCTGTGTGTGCAGAGCGAGTACAAATCCTAATATTGCACCAACAAGAAAGCAAGTTGTCACAGGGAGCTGGAGGCCTGGTGCCCATGGGGGAAAGCATTTCCTTCTGCCTCTAATACTCCATCCTCTGTCCTCTCCTGCAGTAAGCTGTGCCCTTTGAGGGCTCATCATCCTTCAAGGTTCATACCCTTCTGGAGAGCCAAGTTATGGAGATCACAGGAAAAACTCAATGTCCCAGGCTAATGCAGGCTTCACCTGTCCAGTCTAGGTACTGAATCCAGTGCCCTGAGACTGCAATTCTCATCAGTTATGACTCTGGTGTGTTGTTCAGCATTGGCAAAGACAACATCTATCACCTGGGCTGGTGTATAGCACTGGTGTATGGTCTCAAAGACTGCTTTACCTTTGGCATGTCAGTCTTCACATCGCTCTCTACATTCTCCATGGCCGTCAGGGTCTCAAAGCCACCAACCACTCTGAAATCCAAACACAAGAAAATTAATACTAATTGTCCTCTTACTGATGCACATACGGTTCACACGTATTTGAGGGAAAACAAAATTGCAAGGAAGTATAAGATGCATAGATATTCAGGTAAATATGGTTACATTTGAAAATTTTACCCTTCTGCTTTCTTACTCTGAGAGCAAAAATCTGCCAGTTGACAAAAACCTGAAACTCTGATAAATTAATGAACCTCCAGTTCTGTCCAATAGCCACTGCATCACCTGATCAGGTTCTTATATAGCACTTCATCCAAGAAGCTTACAACAATAAAAGAACTCAACTCCTTGTAATTATTAGATGTTTATAAATCTCCCATTGCCACTTGGTAATGAGTGAGAACCAGCCTGCCATAGGAATCCAACGTGTTCAAATTCTGAACAGAGTAATAGGTGACTGATCACCGGGATTGTGCGATTTCCCCAGAGAAGGTTGTCCCGTTTGCCTTATCCATACTCTTACTGCTATGTTACACTAGATTATGTGAATTATTGTTTGTTTGCTGTTAGTGAGATCCAAGCATTTGAGAACTCAATCTACATCATGCGCAAGAAGTCTCTTAAGATATTTTGATGTGTTTTGCAGATGGTTATCAGGGGTCAACTATGACAGTTTTGTACATTTACATTATTTCTTAAAATATAAACTTGATTCAAGTTTGGATTTTAGTGGGACTCTCCCTCTGGCCAGAATCTCAACTGGGCCAGTAGATAAATGCTGTGCTACTAAAGCAGGTCAGAGACAAGTGGTTCATCCTCGTGACTCTTCACCACCTATAAGACACAAGTCAGAGAGCATAGTGGAATATTTTCCACTTGTCTAGATGGGTTCTGCTGTGACCATATAAGAAAAGCTCAAGACCACTCAGGGGAAAACAGCCCACTAGAACGACACTCTATCCAACATCTTGAACACCCAATTACTTCATCATCACCACTAATACCACAAGAACTGCAGTGTCTACTACTAACATGATACACTGCAGCAATTTGCTAAGATTTCTTCAACAGCATGTCTCAAATCCCCAACCAGTACAAGGGCACCAGTGGATACAAGCACCAAAAATTCGATGTTCTCCTTTAAGTCACACATTAGGCTGTTGGATTTGTACACTGTTCCCTCATGGATGCTGAATTAAAATCCTGGAACTCCCTTTATAATAGCACCTTCATCACATGGACTGCAGCAGTGCACCACTATCTCCCCAGGATAACTTGAGATGGGTAATAAATGCTTGTGCTTTGGCAATCCTCACACCATGAGAATAAAACATTTACTTTACAATGTTTTAATTGACCCAACCATCACTGGTCTATTAAACAGTTTCATGATAAGCAGTAACATTTTCGTAAATGTTTTAAATGCACTGACATTAAGGAAAGATAAACTCCAGTACTTAGTAACATCATTCTGTCATTGGTATCAATGTAAGATATCTTTCTAATGCTTGGTTTTGTTTTTTTCCATAAGGCTTAAAGATTACTTTGCGTAGAGAGTTCACAGTTGACATCTTTCAAAGATGTGTGATATGAATTAAAGATGAAGGTCAAAAATAAATAAAAGATGTAACATCTGTTGAGATTGTGTTAGCCATTTTACTGCTCACTAAATCCCATCCTCAGTGCTGACAACGCTGGTGTGCCAGACGATTAAGGCCTTGAGCATATTCAAATCTGTAGAAGCACAATCAAAGCTAGACTGAGGATCTTTGAGAAGTATTTTAATATTTGGCTCTCCCTTCATCACCCAGCCAAGGGCATAAAGAATCAATCCAGTTGTTGCAAAGCAGGTTACCAACACTGTGGGGGCATTAAATGGAGACACACTCTGCAGCTAACTATCTGGTTTCATCAACTGCTAAGTGACTTCAATGACCTGGTGAGTTAAACACAGTGTGTGAGAGGTTATAACAGTACCTGGTTGTTCTTGGTCTTCCCATCCAGTAACATTTAGTCTTTCACACATATTGTACCAGCACAGCTGTCAAGTGCATCCTCCCCTGAAATCACTGATTCATGCTTCTTTCTCAAACTAACTGTATTTCTTCGAACATTTTGATTTGTTTGAAACTCTTCACCTGTCTATCTCTCTTTGTTTGCTCCCTTTGGTGTTATTAGTTCTTCCATAGAAAAGCGAGGTAAATGGGATGCAATACAGATCTCTTTATGCACTTTCGCACCTCAATTAGTTATAATGGCCTCAATTTTGTCACAGGAATAAAGTTGGAGCTATTAGCATTCACATTCATTAAGGAATAAATTGGACAGCAATTTCCAGCATTTGCATATATGCAGGTAAATGTGTAAAATCAGGAAGTTGCTGCATTGACCAACTAGTTAACACTGAATATATCAGAAAGGATTTGTCTTATCCTATTGTAAGTGAACTTTCAGTAGCATAATTACTGCCAATCAACCTCTCCAACACTGCAATTTTCGTTTTTTTTAAGTGGGGAGTGTCACATCTTGAGATTTTAATTACTATTGCAGATCTTTTAAAAAAATTAAAAACATTTTCTTTGTCTCTTTTATATCTTTCAATCTCATCTTTCTTTCCGTTCTTTTATTTTGCTTTCTGTATGATTTTATATTGAATTAACTAGTAAAATTTAATTTAATAGTAAAATTTAAAATTATGCTCTTCATTCAGCTCTGAAGAAGATTAAAGGCCTTAGTAAAATTAGAAAAGTCACAGTAAGATTAGAGCATTAAACGCATGACTCAAAGATTGACATGGGGGGAGTAAGTTTTGATTCATGGACACTGGCACCAATACCGGGAAAGTCGGGGTAGTATTATAGGGATGGTTTTCACCCAACCCATGCTGGGATTAATGTTCATATAATTAAGATGTTAGACAGAGCTTTCAACTAAATAGTGGGGGTGACAGAACAAATGAGGAATATGTGATAAAGCAAGAGGATAAGGCAAGAGAGGAAGGTAGCAATAAGGGAATTGATAATGTGAGTGTGGCAGGAAGGGAGAGCACATACGCATTTAGAGAGTGCATGGGCAGATTATAAATAAGTTAAGACAGAATGAAAGGCATCTGAATATACACAGAATTTACAACAAGACAGATAAATTGGTAGCAAAATTAGAAGTAAAAGGTATGATCTAATTACCATTTTGGAGATGTGGCTGCAGGGTGACCAGGGCTGGGAACCAAATGTTCAAGAGCATTCACATTTAGCAAAAATGGGAAAGGAGATGGATTGATGCTGTTAATAAAGGTGAGATCAGTACACTAGTGAGAAAAGATCTTACATCAGAACATAAAGACCTATAATCAGTTTGGATGGAACTAAGAAATAGTAAGCAGCAAATGTCAGTTGTTTAATAGGCCACCGAATAATGGTGTCAATGTTGGACATGATGTAAATCAGAAAATTAGAGATGCATTTAACAAGGTTCACATAGTAATAAAGGGAGACTTCAATCTATCTATAAACTCGATAAATCTAATTCAACTAATGCTGTGGAGGACAAGATCCTGGAATGCATACAAGATGGTTTACCAGAGGAGTATGTGAAGGAACAACTAGATCTAGTATTATGCAGTGAGAAAGGGAGAATTGATAATTTCATTGTAAAGCAATCTCTAGGGAAGAGTGACCACAATATAGAAGAATTTTCCATTAAATTTGAAAGTGATATAGTTCAATCCAAAACTAGGGTCTTAAATTTAAACAAAGGTAATTATGATAGTATGAGAAGCAATGGTTAGCATTTAAAGAATTAATACAGGATTTATAATAAAGTTACATTCCTTTGAGGCACAAAAACCTAATAGGAAAGATGACTGAGGCTAATGAGGGATATTAAAGACCATATTAGACCAAAGGAAGAGGATTATAAAGTAGCTGAAAAAACAGTAAAGCTGAGGATTGGGAGCATTTTAAAATTCAGCAAAGGAGGACCAGGAAACTGATAAGAAAAAGAGAAAATAGAATATGAAAGTAACTGGTGAGAAGCATAAAACAGACAGTAAAAACTTTTCCGATATATGTAAAAAGGAAACGATTAGCAAAGACAAATGTAGGCCCACTACAGGCATAGACATAATAATTCATAATGGGGTATAAGGAGAAACTAAACAATCTGTTTAAATTGACAAATTAGTAATAAAGTACTACTGCAGAAATTAATGGGACTGAAAGTTGATAAATCTCTTAGGCCAGGTGATCCATATTCCAGAGTGTTGGAAGAAGTGGCTGCAGAAACAGCAAATGCTTAATCAAAATTCTATGGATTCTGGAATGGCGACTGCAGATAGGAAGGTAGCAAATGTAACCCCATTATTTAGGAAAGGAGGGGGAGAGAGAGAAAATGGGAAACTACAGACCTGTTAGCCTGACATTAACAGTGAAAATGGGCACTTTGAAAATGATGGTAGATTCGGGCAGAATCTACATAGATTTATGAAAGGGAAATAATGTTTGACTTTTGAGGATGTAACTAGTGAAATAGATAATGGGGAACTAACTGGTGGATGTCATGCATTTGCATTTTATGAAGACTTCTGATAAGGTCCCACACAGAAGATTAGCAAGAAAAATTAAAGGATATGGGACTGGGGGTAATACATTGGCATGGGTTGAGAACTGGTTATGATGTGGAGATGCCAGCGTTGGACTGAGGTAAATACAGTAAGAGGTCACACAACACTAGGTTAAAGACTTTAACCTGGTGTTGTGAGACTTCTTACTGAGAACTGGTTAACAAGCAAAATACAGAATGAGAATAAATAGGCCATTCTCAGGTTAGCAGGCTGTGACTAGGATCAATGCTTGGGTCCCATTATTTACAATTATATCAAATGATTTGGATGTAGGGACCAATTGTGATATTTCCACAATTGGAATGACAAAAAATTAGGTGGGAATGTGAATGGTGAGGAGGATGCAAAGAGGCTTCATGGGGATTTAGGCAGGGTAAGTGAGCGGGCAAGAATACGGCAGGTGGAATATAATGTGGAAAAATGTGAAGTTATCCACAGGAAAAACAGAAATACAGTCTTCCTTAAATGGTAAGAGATGGGGAAATGTTGATATCCAAAGAGACCTGGGTGTCCTTGTTCATAAGTCAGAGAACCTCTGGAGGATTTCATAGCTGATGCATCAAAGAAAGGGAATTCATTTGACAGCTTATTTCAAAGGTGAATCTGAGTGCAGGATAGAGCCCATTAAGACGTGCAAGGAAGTTGTTACACGTTGTATTAGGGACCAGATGAGAAATTACAAGGAATATTATGAAGTTAGCCTAGATCCGTACAATTTTTGATTTTGGCATTAGTGAGAGCATGAGATGTTTTGCTTTAGGTGTCATTCCATTAACACACCAGGAAGCTTTTATTAAAATGAACTTTATTGAACAACACAGTTAAAATACAACAAAAAGAATTAGCACAATTTTTACCAATTGAAATATTTAAACATGACAAGATCCTTAACTGCGCTTTTATTTTATTTGTTCTAATTTAAGCAATATCTCCAGAGATGTAAATCTGTCCTCAGAATCAGTTAGCAAGACACAGAGACATGTGTGAATTCTCAGTCCTCAAGCCTTTTAACCCATCTAGATAGAGGTAGAGAGAGACAGCTATCTTCTGATTCGCAGACAGCAGCCTCCAGAGGAAAACCTGAATTTACATAGCAGAACTCTAATCACAGAGTGGGAGAGAGAGTGAGTGAGAGTGAGAGTGCGAGAGAATGAGAGTGCGAGAGAGTGAGAGTGCGAGAGAGTGAGAGAGAGAGAGACTGAAAGAGAGAGAGACAGAGAGAGAGAGAGAGAGAGAGAGTGAGAACATCTTTTGCCTTTTGCAGACCTCTGAAGTACAGCTATCTCTTTTCTACCAGGTCCCAGCCTTCAATTTCCAGAGAGAGAGAGATCAAAAGGGAGAAAAGAGCAGCTGCTTCATCTAAATACAAACAGCAACTGCCTGTTTTTTCCTCTCTATAAGCCTATCTCCACCAATGATTTTCTCCTCATTGGTCAACTTAATCAAATCCTACTCAAAAACCCTATGGAAAAACTTTAAGAATAACTATAATGCTTTAACCCAGATTAAAACAAGCATTCCAAGAATTAAGAGCAATTGATCTTCTGCAAAATCAGCAGGTGGGTTGCTGGCTATAGACAATTCTGCATCGTTAAACAGAGTTGAAGCATAAACACATCTTCACAGAAACATGATGTGAAGTACATTTCTTAAAGATATCATCACAACTGCTATAGAACTAAATATAGCAAACATATCATCCATATATCTGAAATTTGCAAAAGTAGGGGATTAGGGATCATTCCATTGAAGACACCTTTTTCATGGAAGCCAACAAACTTGTTTACAAGAGCTGGACCTAAAAGGGACATGATGTGGAGATGCCAGTGTTGGACTAAACACAGTATGAACTCTCACAACACCAGGTTAAAGTCCAACAGGTTTATTTGGTAGCACAAGCCACTAGATTTTGGAGCATTGTCCCTTCATCAGGTGGGTGGGAATTCTGTTCACAACAGGGCATATAAAGACACAAACTCAATTTACAAAATAATGGTTGGAATGCGAGTCTTTACAGGTAATCAGGTCTTAAAGGTATGAAAATGTGAGTGGAGAAAGGGGACCCTAAAGGGGACCCCATGACAATATCATCTCTTTAGGCACACATAGTGTCATTGAAATTGAACTGGACGAATTTCTGAATTCATAAGATCTGTAAACGCTGATTCACCCAATGGTGGCAGGTCCGGATTACTGTGATATAAAGCTGCAGTGCAAATATCTATGGCTTCTTTAAATGGAACATTGTTGAATAGACTAGCAATGGCAAATGAGCACATGGACACAGCTTCACTGTTGATGTATAAGCTTGTGATTGGCCAACATTGCATTGCCATTGTGTGGCAACAAGTGTGATCTGTGATTGGACAACATTAGCTAAATAACCCTCAGTATGCTAAAAGTTACACTGACAGCCAAAATTAAGATTGTCTGGCAGCATCTGTAAGGAGAGAAAAGAGCTGACGTTTCGAGTCCAGATAATCCTTTGTCAAAGCTTTTCCAGTGCAGATAATAAGATAAAGCAACACAGCACGGGAAACAGGCCCTTCGGCCCAACGAGCCCGTGCCACCGGAATACCAAAATCATTATCCTATTTTAATAGTCCTATATAATAGTATATATATTAATCCTAATTTAGAAAATTTTCACCATAGGGACAATTTGTTACCCAATCAGCCTAAGAGCGAATTTTTGGGTTGTGGGAGGAAACCGGAGTGCCCGGAGAAAAACCACGCAACCACGGGGAGAACGCGCAAACTCCCGCAGACACCGGCCCAATTCCAAGTGTCTGCACAGCCACATCGATAGTCTCTGAGCTGTCATGGTGCCCTTCAGGTGGTCCACATAAAGCACTCATATACGACATGAGGTACCAGGCAACCCATGAATCAACATCCAAGAGCTGTCCTCGCACCACCTGCCGAATGCTTGCTCAAATTATGGACCGAATTACCTGTGGAAAAAAGCCGTAGTTAAACAGTCCTAATATATCCCTCTATCTGCATACCGCTCATGTGGCTGTCCAAGAGACCTTAAACAGCCCCAGCGTGCCTGCTCCCACCACCTTACTCGGCAGTGCATTCCACACCCCCACTACCCTTTGTGTGAAAAACTGCCCTCTAATATTCGTCCTATACATAGCCCCTCTCACCCTATGGCCATGACCTCTCGTCCTATCCATTTCTAAAGGTGGAAAAAGTTTACCTCCATTTACTCTATCTATACCCCTTATAATCTTGTACACCTCTATGAGATCCCCTCTAAGCCGACGTCTTTCAAGGGAAAACAACCCCAGTCCATCTAATCGTTCCTCATAGGTCAGTCCTTCCATACCAGGCAGCATCCTGGTAAACCTCCTCTGCACTCTCTCCAAGGACTCCACATCATTCCGATAGTACGGAGACCAGAACTGGGCGCAGTATTCCAAGTGAGGCCTAACCAAAGTTGTATACAACTGCAACATCAAACTCCTACTCTTATATTCTATACCCTTTTCTATGAAAGCTGACATACTATACGCCTTCTTTGTCACCTTCTCCACCTGTGAGGACACCTTCAGAGACTTGTGAACCTGCACCCCCAAGTCTCTCTGCGTCTCTATTGTCCTTATAGTTTTACCTTTTATCCTATAATTCTCTTCTACATTTTTCCGGCCCAAATGCATCACCTCGCATTTTTCCGGATTAAATTCCATTTGCCATCTATCTGCCCAATCTACCAACCTGTCTATGTCCTGTTGTATCGCCTGACACTGCTCTTCTGTACCCGCCAATCCAAGCATCTTGGTGTCATCAGCAAATTTGCTGATCTCACCACCTACCCCTACTTCCAAGTCGTTTATGTAGACCACAAATAGAAGAGGACCTAGTACTGAGCCTTGTGGCACTCAACTAGTGACAGGCTTCCAGCTGGAAAAAGAGCCTTCCACTACTACCCTCTGTCTCCTCCTTCCGAGCCAGTTTTCGACCCATCTACATACCCGACCCTGTATCCCATGCGCCTTCACCTTCTCTATCAGTCTACCATGAGGAAACTTGTCAAACGCCTTACTGAAATCCATGTAGACGACATCAACAGCCTGTCCTTCATCAACTGTTTTTGTCACTTCTTCAAAAAATTCCACCAGATTCGTAAGACAAGACTTCCCCTTGACGAAGCCATGCTGCGTATCCCTGATCAGATCGCAGCGCTCCAGATGCTTATACATCCTGTCCCTAAGGATCCTCTCCATTAGCTTACCTATAACTGAAGTCAAGCTCACCGGCCTATAGTTCCCTGGTGATCCCTCTGACCTTTTTTAAACAACGGTACTACGTTTGCTATCCTCCAGTCCTCTGGGACCTCACCTGTGTCCAAGGAAGAGACAAAGATTTGCGTCAGAGGCCCAGCCAAGTCTTCCCTCAACTCCCTTAGCAGCCTGTGGTAAATGCCATCAGGCCCCGGAGCTTTATATGTCTTTAAGCTGCCTAACAGCCCCAACCCCTCTTTCCTCGTAATCCTTATTTCCCTCAACCAATCTTCAACTTTGTCAACATCAGGCACAGACATCTGTCCAGTCTCCTGCGTGAATACCGACGCAAAGTATTCATTCAGGATCTCCCCATTCCCTCAGGCTCTAAGCATAGATCCCCTCCACTGTCCCTAAGAGGTCCAATCTTGCCTCTAACCATCCTTTTGCTCCTTACATAGGTGTAAAAAGCCTTCGGATTTTCTTTAATCCTACCTGCCAGAGCCACCTCATGGCCCCTTTTTGCCTTTCTAATACCCCTTTTAAGATCCCGTCTACACTCTCTATAAGCTTCCAGCGCTATCTCAGTCCCTAGTTGCCTAGATCTAATGTAAGCCTCTCTCTTTTTCTTGATCAAGTCCTCAATCTCCTGGTAAGCCAAGGTTCTCTAATCCTACCTTTCCCATCCTTCCTCCTTGCCGGCACATATCTTTCCTGCAGAGAGTTTAGTTTTCCCTTGAAAGACTCCCACATGTACTTCGTCGACCTGCCCTCAAAAAGCTTATCCCAATCCGTATCTTTAAGTTCTTGCCTAATCTGGCCGTATCTAGCCCTCCCCCAGTTAAATACCCTCCCTTTTGGGCCAGTCTCATCCTTTTCCAGTGTTTTCTCTTTTGGGTTCAAATTCCAGCATCCGCAGTAATTTGCTTTTATTAAATTAAAATTGTCAGTCCGGCTCAGTATGGAGCACTTGTGTACACTGGAAGAGAACAACTTGCAAGCATTCTGAATATACCTGCCGTGGTTAATCTATGGAGGCTTATCTGGTATAAGGATGACTGAATTTTAACCATCTGAAATCAGAAGGTTCCACTCTGAAGATTTCAGCACACACTCTGAACTTCAGTGCAGTAGAGAGGAAATGTGGCACTGTGGTGGTGACATTCTTTGTTAAATTAAAACCCATCTGTTTTTTAGTGGACAGAAATGATTTCAAAGGCATTATTTTAAAGAGCTGGGATGTTTTCCCAATATTTACCATCAACCTATATCACTAAAACAGGTGTTGTTATACTATGTTGTATATGGGATCCTGCTATGCATAGATGGTTATCAAGTTTCCACATTACGACAATAACCACACTTCAAATGTACTGCACTGGCTGTAAGGTGCTTTGGAAGTTCTAAAATTTTGAAAGGCATTACATAAATGCAAGTCTGGTATTCTTATCTGACTGGGTTCCCTTAGCATAAGACTCACCTAACTAATCATAGCAATTATAGCTATCGAGGAGAATGTAATATTCAGTAATGCAAAAGCTTTGGGGTTTGGCTTCAGAGGTTTTTGTTCTGTTGAAATGAGAGTTCATGTTCAATTCCTTTAATGGTAGTGCCTCCATAGAATGGACACAGGCATTTCTAGCTCTGTCGATAATAGCAAGGCAACCCAGTGCCGTCTTTCTGGATCAATTAGGTGTATGGATCCACAATAGCGTCTTTGTCTTTACAAACACCATGTTTAAATAAGATAAGTGTCAACATCAGATGATGTTAAACATCAAAAGGTCAAATCTATAGTCATTACTCTCGTGGCCCTGTGTCTATGTCATGATGCTATGACATAGCATGACCATGGAGGGTAAATAATAGTGTCCCAGTTTCTTTGCTTCAGGATCATAACACAGAATAACTCTTCTTGCATACACAAGAGAGAGAGGGAGAGAGAATGAAAGATGACCTATATTCAGGCACACTACTGCCTATACAGCCCAATTCAAACTAGTATACAATCCTCCTGTTTAATATCCAGGGAAAGAGAGTGAGTAGATTCAATAGGAAATTTGATCAAATTAAGAGCGAGATGTTAAATAATGAGTAAAGAATTTACAAGATACTTGTACAACCAAAGATAATATCCAGATTAGACTGCACCTACTGGGCCACACAAACATTTGTATCTGCTCTTTTCAAGTTTCCAGAATGAGGATTTATTCTCCTCTTCTGCCAATTCGCTATTTACTATGCTGGATCTGTATAATCCCATGTGGGCCTCAGTTAGCCAGGGCTTTATAAAAATAGAATTTTTCAAGGAAGTAAGTTTAAATTTTCTTTATTTATTAGTGTCACAAGTAGGCTTATATTAACATTGCAATAAAGTTACTGTGAAAATCCCCTAATCATTTCTTTCATCAATGTTCCCCGCCACCCTGCCCCGCAATTCCACTTTGCCAGGTGCTGATGTCAGCTAGCGTGGGATACCACAGGTTCCAGGAACCACCTCTATTTTCAGTGAAAGCTAACACAAGCTCTTTCCTATAGATACTGATCAGAAACTCTGGCTATTTTTTTCCCTTCCTTATCCAGAGACAGAGGTCAACTGTATATATCCTACTTTAACCCACAGCATCATACGCAGGGAAGGCCTGACTAGTCTCACTAGAGAACCTGGTAAGCTGGTGTGATGAAAATAATCTCTCCCTCAATGTCAACAAAGCAAAGGAGATAGTTATTGATTTCAGCAAGTGTAGTGGAGGACATGCCCCTGTCTAATCAACAGGAATGAAGTGGAAATGGTCTAGAGAACTTCAAGTTTCTAGATGTCCAGAGACAACCTGTCCTGATCCCTCCACACCAATGCCATAGTTAAGAAAGCCCACCAAT
Organism: Sphyrna mokarran; assembly: GCA_024679065.1. Classification (NCBI taxonomy): domain Eukaryota; kingdom Metazoa; phylum Chordata; class Chondrichthyes; order Carcharhiniformes; family Carcharhinidae; genus Sphyrna; species Sphyrna mokarran. The sequence goes on from JAGIQG010000020.1 coordinate 7,539,268, forward strand.
ACCTCTACTTTCTTAGGAAAGTTTCTAAGGAAATTTGGCATATCCACTATGACTCTCACCGACTTTTACAGATATACCATAGAAAGCATCCTTTCAAAACTTGGTATGGCTCCTGCTCTGTTCAGGACCACAGGAAATTACAAAGGGTTGTGAATGAATCCTAGTCTATCATGCATACCAACCTCCCATCCAATGACTCTATTTATATTTCCTGCTACCTCAGAAAAGCAGCCAGCATAACCCAGAACCCCACTCACCGTGGACATACTCTCTTCCACCTACAAAAGTCTGAAGTCATGTACCAACTGACTCAAGAACAGCTTCTTCCCTGCTGCAGTCAGACTTTTAAATGGACCTGCCTTATATTAAGATGATCTTTCTCTACACTCTAGTTATGATTGAAATCCTGCTTTCTGCATTCGCTCCTTTCCTTTTTTATTTATTTATAGTATGTTTTGTCCATACAGTGCACAAGAAACAATACTTGTCACTGTATGCTAATACATGTGACAATAATAAACCAAATTAAATCAAAATCAGTGTCCTGGCAATTTATGTCCCTCAGTCACAATCAATAACACAGATTATCTGGTAATTATCACATTGCTGCTTGTGAGACCTTGCTGTGCACACATTAGTTAACAAATTTCCTATGCTACGCCAACTAAAATACTTAGTTGTCCATAAAGCATTTTGGGACTTTGAGGTTGTCAAAGGCACTGTGTAAATTCAAGTCACTGTTTCTTCCAACATGTCCTACTGAACTTAGGATTTGTCTAGCTCTGCTGCAGGCTGCTGTGATAAACTTGAGCCATTGGCACAGCTTTGCAAAGTCCTTTAAATTTGACTCATTAATTGGTTTGCATGGGGGTCAAACCCACAAGGGAAAGAAAAAGCAATCAAACCTTTCTAACCTTGATCAACCCACTAATTTCCTGCAAGTCTTTCACTTCTGTGATGACAGCAAAAATTAAGTACCTTGTTTGTGCTAAATGTACCTTCAAGCAATCTAAAAACCAAAATTAAGACAAGTACAACTTCTTTCTCTTCAATAGAAAAGCACTCAATTCTATCAGCACCCTGTTCACAATTATTTAATATTTTAATCTTTGGAAGCATCCTATGATCTTCCCCTAATCTGCTCTATCAAATGTGCTTTTGAAGATAAGATATCCAAAACTGCCCAAAAGTATTGCAAAGTGGCTTTAGTATGGGATTAAAATACCTAATCTGAATGATAATGCGGTGCTTCTGAAGTCTATTTTGGGATACAAATAGAGTTATTGGCAATCATGTCACATTGACTGGATACTTTGTGTGAATGTTGGTAATCACACATATATCCTACTCCTTTGCCTGCAGATGTCCGTGGACAATGAGTATTTCGGTCTTGTTAAGCTGTGTGCACTTGCACACTGGAGTTCTGGAGTTTGCTCTCCTCTTTATTTTACCTCCTCAACGTACAAACATTTCAAAACAATATCATTTGTTCCTTTGTGTAGTGTGCTGTGAGAGTGGTTAAATGTTGTAATACGATAATTGTAATCTTGTCAGGATGGGGTGGTTAATTTAACCAGCACTATTTTCTTCTCTGCCTCCTAATTGTAAGCAGAAAAGTGATTTGATTCTTTTCCCTGTTTATAAGTGATGATGTATTTTCCAGCACCACTGTTTAGATGGAATCCAATTTCCCATTAATAATCCACAGCAATCTCAAGATAGGATTAGTTTATTTGCACACACTCAAACATGAACAAAGAACAAAGAAAATTACAGCACAGGAACAGTCACTTGGGCCCTCTAACCTAGCACCAACCATGCTGCCCGATTGAACTAAAACCCCCTACCTTTCTGTGGACCATATCCCTCTACTCCCATCCTATTCACGTTATTTGTCAAGATGCCCTTAAAAGTCACTACCATCTCCACCTCCACTACTCCCCCAGCAACAAATTCCAGGCATTACTACACTCTGTGTACAAAATCTGCCTCATACATCTCCCTAAAACATTGCCCCTCGCACCTTAAATCTGTGCCCCCTAGTAATTGACTTTCCACCCTTGGAAAAAGCTTCTGACTATCCACTCTGTCCACGCCTCTCATAATCTTGTAGGCTTCTATCAGGTCGCCTCTAACCTCTGTCGTTCCATTGAGAACAAACAAATTTTCTCCAACTTCTCCTCATAGCTAGGAGGATCAGCGAAGTCCCTTTTCTATTCAGACAGTAAATTAAGGAATGGGGAAAAGAAAGAAAATAAATATTGTTTCACATAAACTCCAGAGCTCAGAATCAAGGTTCAATGAGGCATTTGTTCAGAGAGGTCAGAGGGCCCTGATGTTGGATAATTCACTTTTCCAATGTTGCTGACTTCACACAATAAGAAGATTGATCATGAATCTGTGTTGTCAGCAATACCAGGTTAAAGTCCAACAGGTTTATTAAGTGGAACAAGCTTTCAGAGTTTCATCCTTCTTCGAGGAACGGCGCTCTGAAAGCTTGTGCTGCCAAATAAACCTGCTGGACTTTAACTGGTGTTGAGACTTCTTACTGTTCTTATCCCAGTCCAACTCTGGCATCTCCACATTTTGTCAGCAATGTTACAGACTGCCAGCAGAAATACTGTAGATGGGGTCAGTTGTCCTCCACCGTGGTCTGCCAGTCAGATGTTAACAGACTGAGCTTTTCAGTTCAGCACGGTAACATTAGTCACAAATCCTTCTACCACTTCCTTCAATATACCCCAAAGGGTATAAACAGCAGTATGGATGTGAAGATATACTAACAACAACAACTTGTTCCACAAACCAGAAGCCCATGTCAAAAGACTCCTAACTCTTCACTATCGTTGATGAAAGATATGTATCCACTGTCTGGCTTTTAAAAAATCTTAGCCATTAGGAATTGAAAAGAAGGTTGTGGAACTTTGCCTCAGCAGACAGTCCATCTCCTTCCAGCCAGGCTGTGTTGTTAAATGCAGATGACCTTTGTATAGCTCTTTTTGAAGTTGGGCCATGCAATTTATGGGGTGGGGGCGGGGGCAGTGGGGTGGGAAGGGGGGTAGGGGGTGCGGAGGTGGGTGGGGGGGGGGGTATGCTGTTCAGAGACAATGGGCCCTATTTTACCATTTTAATTTCAGACCCGACATTTAGACCTATTCTCAGGTGCCCCCATACACACTCTGCCTGAAAAAAGAACAGCAATTCCGAATCGCAACTTCGCAAGCCTGTGGGTGGGGCTTAACACGCCTAAAATCCTGCAGCTCCGATCGGCACCTCCAACTGCGCACGCGCTAAAAAAAAGATAGAATACAGCTCCCCTGCCACATTGCTCCAGGGCTGTGGTGGTCACAGACAGTTTCAGTCATTTTAAGGTCTGTGTTTTAAAAATTTTAGAAATAGTCCCTCACAATACACAGACGCGAGAAAGTCCCAGCCTATCCCAAGCTTCAAAATATAGTTTCAACTCTTCAAAGACCGACCATATTAACAACAAACAGGGACCATATTAACAACTAAGAAAAACCATAGGCTATTAAAAAATAATTAGAGATTGCTTTGGGGAAAGCATACATATAATGGCTAAGGGAAAGATTACTGCCTACACAATGTAAGGGAACATCCTGCTAACTTGCTTCAAAGGCACACCGACCCTATATTGAAACTTTTGCTGTAGTTCTCAGGATTGCAGAAGAATTGATTGTACCTTTTCTCTTCTTCAATGTTCAACCTCCATTTCTTCGTTTATGTACTCTGTCTAGAGCCTTTTCAATGCAATTAATCTCTTTTTGGTCTCCTGCCATAAAACTTGGTGCCTTCAGCAATTCTGATGCACCTAGATGAGGTCTCCATTTCACTGTCATATTCATGAATTGCAGGGAGCCTAAAACATACCCTTACCGAAATCCAATTTGAGGCATAATTGTCTTTATTTGTCAATTTTCAATTCAATTAGCTAATCTGAGATTCATTTCACAAATCTTCTGTGAATCCTTAGCAAAGGAAACTTATCACATATTTCCAAAACTCCAGGTACACTGTATCTATGAGATAGCCTGTATCCTTTACTTTTGTTGGTTCCTGAAAGAATTCTAATAGAATCTCAAGGACAAGTTAGTATTTGCGGTTAGACGTACTTGACATTGCTAGTCAAGGTTGAAGCATGAACAGATGTTGCTTTGTGTGCATGTGAAGATGTATCTCATATATTCTGATATACAAACAGGGAATGTAATCCAATCTCAAATCCAAGGCGGCTGAATTAACCCCCTAACTGAATGCATACAGGGTAACAATCTAATCAAGGGGTTCCACTTAATGGCACAAAAGCAAAGCCAAAAACAATTACTAACTGTCAGCCAGATCCAGAGATATGATGACAGTCTTTGAATTCCTCTTCTGGTATCTCATTTCAAGTAGATATTGGGGTGGGTAGCATTCTGGTTGTGTCAGCTTTGCATGCAGCCAGCAGCTGTCCGTGCACTCAATGCTCTGGATGCATGTAAAACTATTAATGCCCGTGACCTTGATGCAGACTGACCCAGACAATTAGCAGGAATGTGTATGTGCAGTACGGACGTATCATGGGCTTACAAATCTAGCCCAGATGGTTCACATTGCCTCACTATAAAGTCGCAGTGCCATCTGGTGCACTAGCAAGACAGAACTGTGGGACATGGGGGAGCAGAGAATTTTCTGTAAAGGATACAGCATCTTAACTAAGTGCACTGTGATCTTGTTATGTACCTGGGTGTCTGAGAAATGATAGCCAACTTTACATGAGCCGCAGGTGGTTTTTCAGGTGTTACACTCCTGTCCTTTTGTGTTAGATTTCAAGAAAAGCCTATCAATCATTGCTTAGTGTTCCTTTGCTTTTATTTAGAGACTGTAGCATGTTTTTTCATAAATATAAGTCATTTCAGTCACAGCTTAAATTAGAACATAGAACATAGAACATTACAGCACAGAACAGGCCCTTCGGCCCTCGATGTTGCGCCGACCAATATAAAAAGCAATGCCCCTCCAAACTAAACCATTCCCTTCTCTTCCATATACTTATCAACTAGCCTCTTAAACGCCACCAAACTTGGCGCATCTACAACTGCTGCAGGCAGGGCATTCCACTCCCGAACCACCCTTTGGGTAAAGAACCTACCTCTGATATCCGTCCTATACTATCACCCCTTAATTTAAAGCTGTGTCCCCTCGTGCTAGCTTTCTCCATCCTAGGAAAAAGGCTATCACTGTCCACCCTATCTAAACCTCTAATCATCTTATATGTTTCTATTAGGTCCCCTCTTAGCCGCCTCCTTTCTAACGAAAACAACCTCAAATCCCTCAGCCTCTCCTCATAAGACCTGCCCTCCATACCAGGCAACCTCCTGGTAAACCTCCTCTGTACCCTCTCCAATGCCTCCACATCTTTCTTATAGTGTGGGGACCAGAACTGCACACAATACTCCAAGTGCGGCCGCACTAGAGTTTTGTACAGTTGCAACATGATGCTGCGGCTCCGAAATTCAGTCCCCCTACCAATAAAAGCTAAGACTCCATATGCCTTCTTAACAACCTTCTCGAATTGACTGCCTACTTTCAGGGATCTATGCACATACACACCAAGATCCCTCTGTTCATCAACACTATTAAGAATCCTACCATTAGCCCTATACTCTACACATTTATTATTCCTGCCAAAGTGCATTACCTCACACTTTTCCACATTAAACTCCATTTGCCACTCTCGGCCCAGCTCTGCAACTTGTCCAAGTCTCTCTGCAAACTAGAACACCCCTCTTCACTATCTACCACTCCTCCGACTTTGGTGTCATCCGCAAATTTACTAATCAATCCTTCAATACCCTCATCCAGATCATTTATAAAAATTACAAACAGCAGGGGCCCCAAAACAGACCCCTGAAGTACACCACTTGTCACCGAACTCCACGATGAATATCTCCCATCAACCACCACCCTCTGTCTTCTATCTGCTAGCCAATTCCTAGTCCAATTAGCTAAATCACCCTCTATCCCATACATCTGCATTTTCTGCAGAAGTCTTCCATGGGCCACCTTATCAAATGCCTTACTAAAGTCCATATATACCACATCAACCGCCTTATCCCCATCCACCTCTTTAGTCACTTTTTCAAAAAACTCAATGAGGTTAGTAAGGCACGACCTACCCTTCACAAAACCATGCTGACTATCCCCAATCAATTCATTTCTCTCCAAATAACTATAAATCCTATCCCTAATAATTCTCTCTAAATTAGTCACTTTGATAAAGAGCTTGGAACTCAAGTTAAACAAAATTGCAATGTTATTCTTCCGATGGACATCTGAGAGGGAAATGAAGGATATCAGCTATGCCAGCTTCAGGGAGGCAATGGCCTGGTGGCATTACTGCTAGACTATTAATCCAGAAACTCGGCTAATGTTCTGGAGACCTGGGTTCGAATCCCATTCATGTCAGATGGTGGAATTTCAATTTGATAAAAAACAAAATCTGGAATTGAAAGTCTGCTGATGTCCATGAAATCACTGTCAATTGTTGTGAAAACCCGTCTGGTTCACTAATGTCCTTCAGGATGGGAAATCTGCTGTTCTTACTTGATCTGGCATAAATTTAACTCCAGAGCCACAGCAATGTGGCTGACTCCCAACTGCCTTTGGGCAAAAGGGGATGGGCAATAAATGCTGGCCAGCCAGGGACATCCATGACCCACAAATGAATAATAAAAATAAAACTGGCTGCTGTGTTTCTCTCATTTCAACAGTGAGTACACTTCAAAAGTGTGAAATTGGTTATAAAACACTTCAGTGCATTCTCTGGTTGTGAAAAGCACTATATAAATGCAAGTGCTTGTTTTCAATTATTTTTACAAAAGCACAGTGTGATAACAAATGATGTTTTAATATGCTGTTATCACACTGGAAATGGAACTGAACTGACGTTATTCCCTTTACAAATAACAAAATGGTTCTCCAACATATACTCCAAAGATCTCTGGGTTAGGTTGATTGGCCATACTATATTGCTCCTTGGTGTCACGAGGATTAGTAGGGTAAATACGTGGGGTTATGAGGATAGTGCCTGGGTGGAATTGCCATCAGTGCAGGCGTGATGGACCGAATGTTCTCCTTCTGCACTGTTGGGATTCTATGATTCTAAAATGAAGACAGTGCCCTTTGAAGCATCAGTGATAATGTCAATTGAGATACGAAGTTCTATCCAAATGATCACGAAAGAGCTACTGTTGGTCTCGCTGAATAAATAGAAATTTCACACTTTAGTCCTTATTTTTACTGAATAAGCAAAAGCTTAATCTATTGCTTACTCTGAATAAACAGGAAGTTCATGCTGAGTATTGTGGAAACAAGACAAATGTGCAGCAAACAGAACAGTGAGTGTACAATGCATTTGCCTTAGGCACACAGCTATAAATAAATACGCAGTTTAACCATACACAATTGGCAAATGTGATGTTTTTGTCCGTGCACATGTAGAAAACAGAATCCATTTTCATTGACTGTGCTGTGATTGCTGTAAATGGGATAACACTAACAGCAGCAAAAGCTAGAAGACAGTGTAAGGGGCATCGAAAAAGGAGTGATGACAGAAACATACAGAACTGCTGAATGAGAGCAAATTTTAGGGATACACTAGAATACAAAAATAAATCCAGTTACATTTTAGACTTTGGAATAAATTCTTTGGCATATATCACAGAGCTCTGTGAAATACTTTGATAAATTTAGCAGGAGTATATTTAATGTTAGTCCATCCAACAGCCTGAGGAATGTGCCAACTTCAGGGCTAAAGAATCTTGGTTAAAAAAGTCTGGAAATGAATCCCTGCCACTCAGCTTTGGAAAACCTCCGAAACAGAGCTTTGCGTCTTAGGCACCATGGCATAATATACATACACTGAAATAATTCTGATATCTCAGTCTAACCTTGCTTGACAATGGGTGTGGAGTAACTTGATTTTCAACTGGCCTAACCTGGAGCAGCTCAGATAGGGAAAAGAGCTTGAGGTATGGAGTCTGCGTATTTGACAGGAAATTACACTGTAGCTGAAAGCATTTGTTTTGTTCGTTCTCCACGGAGTCTGGCTCCATATTATGCAATCACACTGGAAAAATAAAATGCACCCAGCAGGTTACCAATGGCAACAAAACAAAAACTAAGACGGAGCACTAGCCAAATGCACAGAGTGTACAGATTATAGTGGAATCTGCTGGGCACAGCAATGAGCACTTTATATCACCAATCTGGTTTCTGGGCTTAGCAGGAAGTTGGCTCTGGTAAAGAAGAGCATCTTAAATATCTATTAATACCACCACCGATATATTGAGTGATTTTACTGCCCACATTCCACCACACCTGCAGGCGCCACTTGTCCCATTTTCAAACCTTAACTGGCAGTGGAACAAAATCCAACATGAGGATTGGAGGAACGATGTGGTGTTCTCTGTTGAAATACAGAATTGTTAGAGACTAGTCCGGAAAACAGAAATCCAAATTGTGCTGAGTTAATAAATTTCAAATACGTGGCTTCAGTGTAGGTGGGAGTTAAGTTTAAACAAAAGTGTTAACAAAATCAAAATATCACCAATGACACCACAATGTTCTTCAGTCTCTCTTCTAGAAAAGCCTACATTTAGTCAAATAGATAATGATGGGTACGCATACACATGCTGCTGGTTGTAGTTTGATGATTTTATTTATTATTTTCTCTTTCTGGGAGAAGGGGGCTGCACCCAAAAGACAATTCAAAGCTTTAAGTAACAGTGTTGTTTGTGAGAGTTTGCTACGTGCAAGTTGTCTGCTGCACTTTGTAAATCACAATGTTGGCTACACTTCAACAGTATGAAATCTGGCTATGAAGTGTCTTGGGAAGTCCTGGAAGATAATGTATAAATGAGGTCTTATATAATCAGAACGGCCAGCTATTGCAACACTTTTAACAATAAATGAAAATGGTTCTGGAATCTGAATATCACTATCTGACACCTGTTCTGGGAATGTGCAGAGAAAATCCAGATTTTACGTTACTCAAGAAAGAGATTAGTGTTACAGCTTCGTTCTTCATATCTAGCTTACTAGACAGTAGGATACAAGATGTGGACAAGTCACAGTTCAACTTTGTTCAGAAGTTTGGCGCAGAGTAATGAGTTTCATTGGATGAAACTCAGGTCACACTTTGAATGTAAATAATGCCATAGAAACAATGCAGTTTAACTTGAAGTGCTGCTGAGTTTTTAATGATCAAACAGGTTAATACCACACTTCAATGAATGATTATCTAAACACAGCAGATTCTTAAAATGCACTTTCTAAACTACACAGAGTGGAAGAGTCAAATTTAAGAGATTTAGTTCCAACACCTTGCAAGCAGAACATAGGCTAACAAACTATTCGTAGGACAATCATATTTGGATTCAGGATTAGCTAACTTGGCACTGGAATTGTATCTGAAGGTGTTCTCTCTTCTGAAGGTTTCTGATTACCTCTTGGTATTCCACAGATGATGTAAGTTATTGAGCTCACTCAGCTGCATACTCCTCGGCCTTAACTAACCTACTGAACTTCATGAACTCAATTATTTTTAAGCAATCAGTCTCCTGCCTCCATTTTCTCTCCTTATTTTCTCAGGACACTGACTCTTGTGGTCTCACAGTGAAGCATTTCTTTAACATCTCGCTCAAAGGGCCATCATTCACACATAGGCTTTAAGTGCTTGTAGGCTATAAGAGAAGTCACCTGTCTTCAACTAATGTCCACGTACACACTTTTAATTAGAAGCCACTGGACAGAAGTCAGGAAAGGACATAAGACCAATTTTTCTTTTTCTTATCCAGGGATCACCAAAGTCAACAGTATTGTTGTTGCCACTGCAGGGTCAAGTGAATTATTTGATCTTCACACACACACCATTTACATAAAAGAACAAAGAATAGATGCATGAGAGGATGGGAAAGGGGAGTTAAGTATGAGATCAGGCATGACTTACTGAATAACTGAGAAATTTGGAAAGGCTGTAAGGAGTATACCTGTTCCTATTTATGATACCCCTAGAGTCAATGTACAACAAAACTGCAATGGCTGGGGCTTTGTGAATTAAAACAAACATCTGTGATCACTAGCATGGAGGTCTTGAAGCAGAAAGATTTTCTACACGTTACATAGGGAAATTATTGTTCTTTATAGCGTCCCAAAGCTCTGGGGGAAAGCATGTCGGCATTGCAGCAGATCAGGTGGGTTCCCTCATTGATAGAATTATCAAACATTGCACAGTCCATACATGTAACAGCCTGCACCTGTCTGCCTCTACGGAATCAAAGATTTTGTCGTGTCACTAGAAGCAATGCTGCTTGTTTTTAATTTATTTTTATAGGATGGAGTAATTACTGGCGTTATTGCCCAATCCTAGTTGCCCTTGAGGTGGTGATGAGCTGTCTTCCTGAATTGCTGCAGTCCCTGAAATGTAGCTACACTCACAATGCTGTTAGGGAGGAACTTCTAGTATTTTGACCCAGAGACAGTAAGGAATGGTGATAGATTCCCAAGTCAGAATAGCAAGTGGCTTGGAGAGAACTTCTAGTTCATAGTGTTCCCAGGTATCTGCTACTCTTGCCCTTCTAGGTGGTAGTGGTCATGGGTTTGGAAGATGCTATTTAAGAACCTTGATGAGTTCACAAGTGAAGAGTGAATGCTTGTGCAAGGACCTGTTCCTTTGTGGCCAAAATGGGCTGCTTTGTCCTGGAAGGTGTTGAACGTCTTGATTGTTGTTGAAGCTGCACCCATCCATCACACTCCTGACTTGTGTGTTGTAAATGGTGGATGGTGATTTAGAAAGTGAGTAATGCACCACAGAATTTCTAACCTCCGACCTGCTCTGGTCAGCACAGTGTTTATATGGCCATCAGAGCAGGTCAAAGGTGGTATAATATGGCATGAACCAATTTCATCCCCTGACTGTTAAGCCTCAAGTCTTCACTTTTCCAACAAAACAAGTGCTTTAAGGGTATTTGTAGTTTAGGAAGAAGAAGAAAATACATTTCAGGAGAACAGTCACCACAACAGTAAAATAAAGATCTATAAGAAAGATAGCAAAGGAGAGCTTGGCTTACTGGACTGCTAATGTGTCTGTAAATGCCTTAGGATTCAGTATTAAATGAGTCCAAATTCTTTGGCACTTTGTGCCAGCTTTTAGCCATTCAGTAGGGCACTGCTGCTCTAATGCAATTCAGAATACAGCTTTACAACTCTACACTCCGATTGTTGGAAACTACACTCAGTCTACAGTACTCAGCTAGGTTACACTGCAGTTCAGTTTGGAGTGTGAAAGGACAGCGATAGGACAAGCCCTAATCTTACAAAGATCCCAATATATACAAATTCCAGATGCTCAGTAAGATCACAGGAATTGGGTAGGGATAGAAAGCCTAATGTTGTCAAGCTCAGGAATTATTTAAGAATTAGTGTCATGTTATAGATTAAGCTGCATTAGTCACCTTGTTTTACAGATAGTATCATAGAGGTTTACTGTATGGAAAGAGGCCCCTCAGCCCAACTTATCCATGCCACCCTTTTTTTTAAATTCCTAAGCTAGTCCCAATTGCCTGCATTTGATCCATATCCCTCTATATCGATCTTACCCATGTAACTATCTAAATGCTTTTTAAAAGACAAAATTATACCAGCCTTTAGTACTACCTTCAGCAGCTTGTTCCAGACACTCAACACCCTCTGTATGAAAAAATTGCCCCCAGTCCCTTTTGTATCTCTCCCCTCTCACCTTAAACCTATGCCCTCTAGTTTTAGACTCCCCTACTTTTAGGAAAAGATATTGACTATCTAGCTGATCTATGATCCTTATTATTTTATAAACTTCTGTAACTTCATCCCTCAGCCTCCTATGCTCCAGAGAAAATATCCCCGTCTATCCAGCCTCTCCTTATAACTCAATCCATCAAGTCCCAGTAGCATCCTAGTAAGCCTTTTCTGCACTTTTTCGAGTTTAATAATATCCTTTCTATAATAGGGTGGCCAGAACTGTACACAATATTCCAAGTGCGGCCTTACCGATGTCTTGTATAACTTCAACAAGACGCTCCTACTCCTGTATTCAATGTTCTGATCAATGAAACTAAGCATACTGAATGCCTTCTTCACCACTCTGTTCACCTGTGACTCCACTTTCAAGGAGCTATGAACCTGTACCCCTAGATCTCTTTGTTCTGTAACTCTCCCCAGTGCCCTATCATTAACTGAGTAAGTTCTGCCTTGGTTCAATCTACCAAAATGCATCACTTTGCATTTATCTAAATTAAACTCTATCTGCCATTCGTCAGCCCCCTGGTCCAATTGATCAAGATCCCGTTGCAATTTGAGATAACCTTCTTCATTGTCCACTATACCACCAATCTTGGTGTCATTTCCAAACTTGCTAACCATGCCTCTGATATTCTCATCCAAATCATCAATATAAATGACAAATAACAGTGGACTCAGCACTGATCCCCGAGGCACACTGCTGGTCATAGGCCTCCAGTTTGAAAAACCCTCTACAACCGCCTTGTCTTCTGTCATTAATTTTGAACTCATTTAGCTACCTCACCCTGGATCCCATGAGGTTTAACCTTATGCAAGAACCTACTATGCGGTACCTTGTCAAAAGCCTTGCTCAAGTCCATGTAGACAACATTAACTGCATTGCCCTCATCTACCTTCTTGATTATCCCTTCAAAAAACTCAATCAAATTTGTGAGACATGATTTTCCACTCACAAAGCCATGCTGACTGTACCTATCAATCCTTGTGTCTCTAAATGCCTGTAGCTTCTCTCTCTCAAAATACAACCAATGACTTAGCCACCATAGATGTGAGGCTCACTGGCCTGCAGTTCCCAAGCTTTTCCCTGCAGCCCTTTTTAAACAAAGGCACAACATTTGTCAATCTTCTGACACTTCATCTGTGACTATCAATGTTACAAATATCTCTGCTAAGGGACTCACAATTAGCTCCCCAGCCTCTACAATGTCCTGGGATACACTTCATCGGGTCCCTGGGATTCATCTATCTTGATGCGTTTTAAGACTTCTAGCGCCTCCTTCTGTGCTATATGTACACGCCTCAAGACATCACTATTTATTTCCCCAAGACACCAAGATACTCTGGCCACTGTTGGAATTCACTGAAGTCCAGGTAAAATTACATATAAAAACCATTTTATTTCTTCATGATTGAATCTCAGTGGTCTTGGTCAAGATTCCATATGTCATTTCTTGGTCAAGCTCTGTCAGACCATTCATAGCTCAAGGATGGGTGTGTGAGCTGCTTCCATATCTCCTGTGTAGATGAGTATCCAGCCCTGAAGATTGTGTGGGTTTTGCTAACAAGGTGCCAATGCATGTGGCTGCTTTTGTAAGTCTTTGAGCCTTTTTTCAGCACAGGGCAGGTTGATGTGCTCATGCAGAGTTTTCTCACTCCCATTTTCTCATTGTGATATATTTGAACAGGCCGCTCTTCAGGTAATTGAATCTTTTCTTTCCAGAGTTACAGCCTTGCTATGCTCACATTACAATATCTAGCTCTTTTTATTGGAGTACAGTGTGCTGCCTTCAACCAGTCTTTAAAAACAAAAGAAAATCAATCACGCTCATTTAAAGATTTAAGTTTGAAGGACACTTATTAAGAAATTATTGTGAATAATTTACAATATATAAATAGTTATATATTATTACACACGCACGGTTGACACCACCCCCTCCATCCACCAAACCACCCCCCCACCCCCAACCGCTGCATTCCATTCATCTTCACTGGCATCTAGACATCGCTATAGCCCACTATTAGTTCATTTAAGGACTCTGCCTCAGGCACCCCATTCAGACTATGCCCCCATCTAGCTTCCTCTCTTTCCGGCCCATCCCATGGTTCCTTATTGGCCCTCAAACTTGGCAATGTCACGGCACCAATGGCTTCTGAGCCCCACAGTGTGGCCAACATGTCTGGTCTCCATTTGAGGAAACCAGTAGTGATTCCTGCTGACTTCCTGTTGTGCTGACAGAAAGCTGAATTCTGGGAGCCGGTGAATGTGGCTATAACTTGAAATTGCATATTCAATTAGCAATTTGAATGTGCTAATTTTGTTCATGAATCAGATTACGTCATCAACTGGAGGACTGAGGGATTAGAGGGCGGGGAAGTGGCACTGTGGGAGAAAAAGGACAGCACAGTGGCGTAATGGCTAGCACTGCTACCTCACAGTGCCAGGGGCCCAGGTCAATTCCTGGCTTCGATCACCGTCTGTGCAGAATCTGCAAGTTCTCCCCACGTCTGCATGGGTTTTCTCTGGTGCTCTGGTTTCATCCAACAGTCCGAAAGATGTGCTGGTTAGGTGCATTGGCCATGCTAAATTCTCCCTCAGTGTACCCGAACAGGCGCCTGAGCGTGGCAACTAGGGGATTTTCACAGTAACTTCATTGCGATATTAATGTAAGCCTTCTTATGACTCTAATAAATTTTCCTAAAAGAGGCTCTCCCTGTCACAAATCACATCTTTAGACTCGGTGGCCAAAACATGATTTGTGTCTATGCACGGGGCCAGAGAATCGCCTCCAATATTTCTAAATATTCATATTCCCTTTTGCTACCAGGGACATGAGTCTGTGAGCACTTCTCAAACTGTCTTCTGGCTATTTTTCTAAGGCTTCGAAACTGTCTCTCTCAAGAGAGTGTTAAAGTGCCTTCTTTATTGCCCAAAAGCAATTACATTCTGGAAAAAGTTACCCAAGGCTTCATAGGTTTTTGAAAACTAACCACTTATTTTCAAGATGGAACTGTCAGTCAATTATAACCTGAACTGATCACCAAGTGCATATATACTTAAAAATTGTGTTAGACTGTCCCTCGAGTCCACTAGCCAGAAGACTATAAACAAGAAAATTCAAGATGCTGCCTTCAGCTGGTTATATAATTTGCTAAGTACAATGACAGCAAGGCAGCCATTAAGTCAAAATTTAGACAAAATATATATATGTCCTTTAGCCAGTCTCTTAGCAGCAATCGGTATCATAAAATTTAACACTCATGTGAAGGTAAAGCAATCTCATTTTTATAATGAATTTAATCAGTTATACTCCACTGATTGTACTCAATGTCCTTACTTCTGGATTTTTACAAGACTAGCTCTTAAAGGACACCTCTACAATTAAAATATAAACATTTTTTCCATGCGTGAAAATGATATTGAATATCTGTTGTGTGCAAACAAACAGAATGCCTCTTGCAACAAAGGCTGATCTGTGACAATGATAACGATAGTAAAAGAGAAACAATGTTTGAGGTTGAGAATGTTCAATAATTCAGACCATTATCTGTATGAAGCATATTTCTAGGGAAGTTTTGCTCAAACTCAGAACAATTTAGAACAGATGCCACATTAACTACATTATCACTGCCAACAAATAATTTGGTGGAAGCCTGGTTTGGCAGATAACTCAGAAAGAATCCTCCTTTCCTTCCTGTCCCTTGAAGTAGCAGAAGATCAGCCATTCTACCAGGAATACATCACAATTCAAACCAGGTTAGCCCCAGGCTGTAAAGCCTGACCTAAATTAACCGATTTCATTCAGTGTGGTGGTTACAATTGGCCTCAGTATCCTGCAGCTGGTGCAGGATAAGAAGGATGAGCTATAAAAGCACGTCAGCCTTTTCACCTACTGGAAGTAAGTTTCTGTAACTATCGGGTAACAACAGGCGATGTGTAGGCTGTGATGTTCACGGAATTAGAAAAAGGAAACAGCTGGTAGGCAGGGATCACGAAGCCTAAGGAGGGGAGGAAGACAGGGAGAAAATGTACCCGGGGATCTGTCAGCTGCTTAGAGAAGGGGTTTAAGTTTAAGTTGTAAGATTTAAGATTAAGTTTAAAGTTTATTTAGTAGTGTCACAAGTAGGCTTACATTAACACTGCAAAAATCCCCTAGTTGCCACACTCTGCTGCCTGTTCGGGTACACTGAGGGAGAATTTATCATGGCCAGTGCACCTAACCAGCACATCTTTTGGACAGTGGGAGGAAACCGGAGCACCCAGAGAAAACCTATACAGACGAGGGGAGAATGTGCAGACCCCGCATAGACAGTGACTCAAGCCAGGAATCAAACTCGAACCCTTTAGCACTGTGAGACAGTTGTGCTAACCACTGGGAACCAAATTTATGCTTTTGTCTAAATTTCTTCACGATTGGTATGTGATGCATTTATAATTAGCTTGGTGAGCAACAATTCTGGCAGCTCCATCTCCCAATGCTTTTTGTTGGAATGTGTCAAGGGGAAAAAAGGAGTTTAATAGGCAAAAGAATAGGAAACAGCCAATTAGAAATGAACATCAAACATCTGACCTTTAAAGCAAAACCTAATCATATATAAATGACTTGGAAGAGGGAGTAAGTGGAGTGATCAGCAAGTTTGCAGACGATAGAAAGATAGCTGGACTTGCAGATAGTGAAGAGCATTGTCAGGCGATGCAGCAGGACGTAGATAGACTGGTAGCTTGGGCAGACAGATGGTAGATGGAATTCAATCCTGATAAATGCAAGGTGATGCATTTTGGGAGAAAGAATGTAGGAGGGAGGTATATGATAAAAGGTAGACCTATTAAGAGTATTGAAACGCAGAGGGACCTGGGGGTGTAGGTGAACAAGTCTCTGAAGGTGGCAGAGCAGGTGGAGAAGGTTGTGAAGAAAGCATATAGTATGCTAGCCTTTATAGGAAGGGGTATAGAGTACAAGAGCTGGCCTTTAATGTTGCAGTTGTATAAAACATTGGTTAGACCTCATTTGGAATACTGCGTCCAGTTCTGGTCGCCTTACTACCGGAAGGACGTGGAGACTCTGGAGAGAGTGCAGAGGAGGTTTACCAGGATGCTGCCTGGTATGGAAGGTCTGAGTTAAGAGGAGAGGTTAGGCAAATTGGGACTGTTTTCCTTAGAAAGACGTAGACTTAGAGGAGATCTGATAGAGGTGTACAAGATTATGAAGGGGATAGATAGAGTAAACAGGGTTAAGCTTTTTCCTAGGATGGACTCAAATAGCACGAGGGGTCACGGGCTTAGGGTGAGGGGGGTAAGGTATAATTTGGATGCTAGAGGGAGTTTTTTCACACAGAGGGTGGTGGGGATATGGAATGCGCTGCCAAGTAAAGTGGTGGGGGCAGGCACTCTGGAGTTATTTAAGAAATACTTAGATGGGCACATGAACAGAATGGGAATGGAGGGGTATAGAAATTTGATTTAACATAAGGATCATGAGCTTTGCGAGTCCCTGGGAAGTGTGTCAATAATGATAATATTGATGTACTTGTTTTTATCGTACAGGTGCTTTGGTCCACCTTGTTGTCTAACAAGGGGCATACACGCAATGGGTTGTGAGAAGGTTGCTCTTGGATTTTTTTTCGAGAATATCCTAGTGCTTCACGTCGTTAGTGTACGCTTGACCTGGACCATTTGATGGGCAACACGACAGCTCAGTGACTATCGCTGTGCTGTGCAGATACATGGATTTGGACCTGTGTCTGTGGGAGTTTGCGTATTCTCCCTGTGTTTGCGTGGGTTTTCTCCGGGTGCTCCGGTTTCCTCCCACATCCCAAAGATGTGCTCTTAGGCTAATTAGCAAAACAAATTCTCCCTAAATTGTCTCAAATTTGGTTTTTAATCCATAGATTTATAAACATAGACAGGGATCACGGGTAGAAGTGGGAACATCGGGGTGGCGGCATGGGCTCGTTGGGCCAAAGGGCCTGTTTCCCGTGCTGTTTTGTTCTTTGTTCAAAGCTCAAAGCCAATGATTCGTATGACAGAGTTGACAATGACAAGATTGAGGGAACATCATTCTAAAGATTCACATTTATCATTGGCTCAAAACAGTGCACCTATCAGATCTGTGAAATTGCAATTTTAATAAATTTTTTAATTAAATGTGAGTTCTCAATTTTCTTGCTTTGAATCCCCAATGTCATTGTTGCAAGTAAACAATAGCTTTATTCTAATTTCCATGCATAGTTCTGACGTTAGTGGTTAGCACTGCTGCTTCACAGCTCCATGGTCCTGGGTTCGATTCCTGGCTTGGGTCACTGTCTGGGTGGAGTTTGCACATTCTCCTCGTGTCAGCGTGGGTTTCCTCCGGGTAATCCGGTTTCCTCCCACAGTCCAAAGGTTGTTTAGGGTTAGGTTGATTGGCCATGCTAAGAAATTGCCCTTTTAGTGTGTTCAGGGCTGCATAGGTTAGAGGTATTAGTGGGTATGTTATGGGGTGGGGCCTTGGTGGGATTGTGTTTGGTGCAGACTCGATGGGCTGAAGGATCTCTTTCTGTTCTGTACTGTAGGGTTCTATGACTTAACAATGCTTAAAAAATTAAACAAAAGTACTTACATTTTGTATTAGTCATAAGCAGATGATTATTTGGAGCACGTGCTTCCCACAACAAGTTGACCTCATGTCACATATTAAAGACTGCTAAACCCTCTAGCCGAGACAGTTTTAAGTAGTGGCACAATAACCTAGCTATGCTCAAGTAAGTATCTGACACATGTTTTGTTAAAAGCAAAGAATGTCTGAACTGGTTTAGCTGACCTGGGTCAGCTTGACTCTTGCCTTGGAATCAGAGATTTGAATACAAGTCCCACACAGGACAAGCAACGCATAATCAATGCTGACAGTCAATGTTGCAACGGGGGAATGCTGCACTGGCGTAGATATCTTTGCTTGGATAAGATATTAAATAGTCTCTCTGGCTGACTATTCAGATGGAAGAAGAAAGATTTGAATTGGAGCAATGAATTCTCTAGGTGTCATAACAATTAATCTTTCCTGAGTCAACCCCACCAAACATGGCAAAGAAAGAGAGATTAATCTTTCAGCTACAGCCTTGGGGGAATGATAAAACTGCCATACATTTCCAAGAATATTTTTATTTCAGATTTTTATTTAGGCTAATCCATTCTGCAAGAAATTTTAACAATTGAATTCATGAAAAGTTGGTTGTAGATTTATGGCAAGTTAGATGCCCAGTGAGGTACTATTTCAAACCCTTCCCAGGATGGATTCAATCCAGATCCTCCTCTCATGTCCCTTGATAAGCAATGTGGAGGCAGATGACTGGTCCTGACCTACAAAAAATTGCCTTTTAAACTTAGCTTCTTGGTAATCTAAAAATCCAATCTTTTTCAAGGAACTACACAATTAATTATTGACCGCACTCATCTGTTAAGAGTTATAAGGCTTGAGCTAACTTTTATACAACTCAAAAAGAAATGGCACCGAATATTTCCAAAGCAGTGATGTTCACATCCAGCCACAGAGACACAACAGGAACATTTCCCGGCTCCTGATCCTATAAATAGGTACAATAGCAGCAGGGTCTCATTTGGGGAGGAGGAAGAGGCCACAGGTTGTTGCAGACTACAATAGATGTTTTCCCCTCAGACAACTATTTATCGTTATTTGTACAGGACCTGACAGAAATAGGCCAGGATCAGAGTCAAAAGTGTACATTATTCAGCATTGTGCAAACACAGCCAAAATATTTGATTTCCTGCCGAGAAATATTTGCTAAAGTAAAATGGGAAAAACATTAGTCATCTTTCAGCATGTAAAACAATGGAAAATTGAGGCCAATGAGTTAACTGTAAAATGAAACACTTACACTGTTCAAATGGGATAGTAACTAAACTGTTCATCAACCAATGAAATTAATAGGCAAAGTCAAACATTGCTGGCTTTCTTTATATTTTTTAGAGTATCATATAGGACTGTAACAAGTGAAGAGGTTAAAAGGATTTTGATGCAAGCAATGGGTGTCTCTCAATTATGTGATTATGACACTGCCTTATAACACATCACGGGATGTGCTATATTTCGTTATCAATGAATACTCAGTCTATGCTATATCCCTGCTATATGCAATGGTTGCGAGCTTGCATCCTATCATGCATGAAATGAACACCAGTATATGAATAGTGAGTAAATGGAGTGGTAGTACATCATGTGCAATCTCCTAATTGAGCCCAACACTGCATGCAATACATTCCAGCTTCTGCACTGTCCTGTAAACAACACATCTCCAATCTGAGTACTGTGCCAGAAGAGTAAGACTGCGAGACTGCATGAAACATATCATCTGGGGACAGAAGAGAGAGGACAAACTAAACTGTTACATCCAATAGATTGATATTCAATAACAAATTAAACAAACCTTAAGGATACAATGCATTTGACTATAAAAATCACATAATTGTCTTTGACAGAGAAGCTGATGACCATGAACAGATTACACAAATTTGAAACAATGTTAAGAATAGATTTCAGACAAGAAAGAAAAACTCCATTTCCAACGAAGACAAGTGCATGAACAGCACATTGTCTGCAACTCCTCATCTGATTCTGGAAATAAAAATGTCCATATTTCCCAGCTAGTATATGATTGAATATTGAGTATAATCCCCAGTATCTGCAATTATTGAGAAAGATCAATGAAAAATGTCACATGAAGTAGATATGTTCAAAGTAGAAACACGGCTGAAGCCAACTTCTCTGAAATGACAAAACAGCAATCTGTACTATTTGGCAAATACAGTCTGAGCTTTCCGAGAATGATCCACACTCAACTCATAACTCCTTGCATGTAATCAAAGGGAGCTGGTTATATGCCAAATCCAGCCCTGCCGGAGCATTCAAATGCTGACACCACCACCTGCTCTCCTTGCTAATCAGCAGTAGTGCTTATCCGTTGCTTTGGGTTCGGCTGTGTGGAACTCAAGCTACTAAACTCCAAGTTCTGGTGCTGCTCAACCTATTCACATTTCAAGTCAAACCTTTAATGGAATGAAGGCGGGGAGCGCGCAGCGAGGGCAACGGGGAGCGCGCAGCGAGGAGCGCGCAGCAAGGGCAGCGGGGAGCGCGCAGCAAGGGCAGCGGGGAGCGCGCAGCAAGGGCAGCGGGGAGCGCGCAGCAAGGGCAGCGGGGAGCGCGCAGCAAGGGCAGCGGGGAGCGCGCAGCAAGGGCAGCGGGGAGCGAGGGCAGTAGAAAGCGCAGCGAGGGCAGTAGAGAGCACAGCGAGAGCAGTAGAGAACACAGTGAGAACAGTAGAATTTGCTGCCTCAAAAGGCTGTGGCTGCTGAGTTATGAAATTTCTGAAACTGAGATAGATTTTTGTTTGTAAGGGTTTTAATGGATAGGCAACAATATTGGCTAAATGGAAATAAGGTACAGACCAGCCATTGTCAAACTGAATAGAGGAACATGTCCGAAGGCTGAATGGCCTTCTCTCACTCCTGAAACAAACGGGTTACTTTGGGTTCCACAGTGGGTTAGCAAATTGTCATTTTGTTTCTGGAAGCTGGTGCAAGTCGAAACTAATGAAAGAAAAACTTTTCTTTCACTCTAAACTGCAATGTTTCTAAGTGAAATGGGCTAGAAGCCATCTCACCAAAGTTCATCTGCCGTACAGAGCTAAATGGCCAAGATGATGCTGTGCTGATGCAGCAGAAAATGTTTCTTTTAAGACTGATGTTCATCCAAATTTGTAAATTCTTTGGCTTGGCTATCATGTTTTTTTTGACCACATTTCTGTGAAGTACTTTAGGATCTTTTTCCTATCTTTTAGATGCTACACAAATGGAGATTGTTGAAGTAAGATAGGGCATGTTTGTATTTCAATGAAAAGTGCTGGAGAAAAAATAATACGTTCTGTGACATTGACATCTTTCATACAAGCATAAAAATAGAACTTTCCTCAGGATAATTTGAGAAATACTTTGATATAACAATTGTTTAGAAGCAATGAAGTTTATTTATATGCCAACACTGGCTTCTGCACATAAGGTGAGAGTATCTCCCAGGACACGAAAGGAAACTGCAAAAGTTAAACCAATTCCAGTTATCAAGCACATCAGAGATGAAGAGGGGAAAATAAAGAAATAAGCAGTCTCCGGGCTGGAGCACATCATTTGGTACATGCCATTGCCATTTCATTTGTTAGACGTGGGGCATAGTTTACAAAATGCAAGAACAAAAATATTCATTTGCCATTGTGACAAAATTCGAAGCATTCCTCATTAAACTTGTCGCAAAGAACAACAGAAAAAAAGACTCAAAATAATACCATACTATGTCAAGAAAATCCTCAGCTAGTGATCTGACCCCAAGAGAGTTACATTTTTTTTGCAGGATATACAAAAACTGGTAAGATGTTAAAACTGAAGGATTGATAACCAAGTGGTGCCAAACAAAGCTAGCTGGGGAGGGAAACCGTGTAAGAGAGGATTGCATGAAACTCTGCATAATGAAAGGACATCTTTTGCTTATAGAACCTTGAATAGTATCATTCTTGTGTTTCTTTGAATACCTGAACTCAATATGTTCCCCAAATTAATGACACAATGTGAAAATGTTAAATATGCCACCTAAAATGATTTGTATATTGTAATCACTCATCAGCAAAGGAAGAATCAAGTCGATAGTTCAGGGCTCAACTATCAAGGCAGAGTGATAGTGACATCCATTTTAAGCTAATCACATGCATCAATTCTTCCTGCTGGACCATTCATGTATCAGGACTAATATAATTCTCAACACTGACTCTCAGTACTTGCAACACTAATTAGTAGCAATACCAGCAATCTCTTACTTGATTAATCTCGATTGCAGTGAAGGACTGCATTTATTTTAAAATACAATTGCATGCATTGACCAATATATATCAACTCTCTTTTTATTCATATCATCCTTCTCTAAGTAAATTAAATTTAATTGGCTCAGAACTCTGGTTCAGTTTGTCATATATCCATTTAATGAGGTGGGAGAAGTTTGGTGGAAATTCCAGTGTGCAGTACACTGCAATCAGGATTAGTGATTAGATTTAAGTTACATTATCTTTTTGACAGTGGGAAAAAAATGCACAGAAATTGCAGAAGTGCCCACTTATAGAGAAACAGCCTAGAGAATGAGAATACTGCTCAACAAAACTGAACTGGTACAATGGAAGTTGGCAAAGAGAAAAAAATAAGATTTTAAAATCACGGCTTTTTTGTCAACATTTCCTCCTTTCTTTGCAAGGATTTGAATGTGTTGTGATATACAATTTCCCAGGCACCAGTTGTCTTCTGGCATCCCAGCCAAGCAGCCAATTTTCACACCTTAGCAGAGAATAGCGGCAATCTTTTCAACTACAGGAAGGATTATGTGGTTTTTCATCCTATACCTGTGTGCACATACATAACTACACATACATATGTCCATAAACACACATCTACATTTACACACATACACATCCCATAACTATTTACACCCACATATCTACACATGCATAGACATCTACATTTATGAATGTGCACATACGTATATACACACCCCCGTACATAATCACACACTCATCCCTTAATATAACTCCACAGGTGCAACCTTACAAACGCATCTTTCCAATAGCACCAGACATATACCCTTCCATATATCACCCCACACACCTTTCCATATAAACAAATACACGTCCTTCCACGTACCCCCTCGCACGTCCTTTCACGTACCCCCACGCACATCTTTCCACGTACCCCCTCGCACATCCTTCCATATATTTCCAAACACATTCCTACACGTACTTAATACATATCCTTCCACACACACACACACACACACACACACACACACACAGAGGCATTCTTCCATATACCCCCCAACACACACTCTTGCATATACCACCACACATATGCATCCCTTCATATCCATTATAACTGTTATAATGCAGGGTATAAGGCAGCCATGCACAGCAAGGCCCCTACAAATACCAAGGGCTAAATGATCAGATTTTTAGGTGTTAATTGAAAAAGGAGTGATTTCAATTAACACCTAAAAATCTGATCATTTAGCTCTCCCTCTTCTTCAAACTTTCTGTGGAGTTTTTGTCAGGCACCCGAGATGGTAAATCCAATGCCTCAGTTTAATACCTCATTCATAAAATCAAATTCTGACTGTCACCTTATATCATTATGAAAGTTGCTATTGTAACAAGGGTCTCAGTGTTGATAACTCTTCTCCTTTACATCTGATGACTACATGGAACTACAAATCCTTGATGTGTGGGTCAATCATCCAATTTCTTCTTGGACAAACTTTCTGAACAGTTTTCATTTTCTTGTTGCATGAAATTGCAGCTTTATTTTCACCAGCCCTTTCTTAAATAAGTTTCTAAGAAATTTTCTAAACATTGGGTGAAAGATTTGATATGAACTGCAAGGCAGACTATGTAGTCACAGTTTGAGTATAATGTTTGGATTTGTGGTGATAATGATGGTGAAATAGGCAACGTTTGCCTTACCACTTCAGCGAAATTAACAGCAATGTTCCAAGTTTACATATGCACATAATAACATGGAAATTTAGTTGGCAGTGATTCGATGCTCTTCCAGGTATACTGATGAGGTTCCTCTCAGCAATTAATGACTTGGTGGAAACCCCTGCTTCTACATCGTCAGTCTTGCTGTTGAAAAATGTGCCACCTATTCATGAGATAGAACTAGGTTTACAATAGTGCACTAGACTCGTAATTGATTTGATTTATTATTGTCACATGTGGGCTACAGAGATAAAGCATACTGTTCATAGAGAAGGAAAGGAGAGGTTGTAGAATGTAGGGTTACAGTCATAACTAAAGTGTAGAGAAAGATGTGAGTTAGAGCAGAGCTTTAAAAGCATAGAATGAGAGTAAAAATAGAATTACAGAGTATGCTGGGGATAGCTTCCAAGAAATTGCCTAAATTCCCTTGCTGGTGCTGAAAAACCAATTTAATATTTTTGCAATGTCACTTTTCTCCGTAATATTCTAATATTTTGAATATTTTTGAAACCTGGTAACAGTATTTTAACTTCAATCTCAATTATTTGTTTTATTTCTTGAAAATGTAAATTAAACTGAAGGACTAAGAGTTTATACTTCTCTGGTTTGCAGTGTATGAGAATACTCCAGCGTGTTCACCCTGTCTGTCAACATGCTGCTAGGTGTTGGAATTCCCAATGGCTTGGAAAAAAATTTAAATTTTGTTTTGGAAAGTGGAAATCCAGGTTAGCAAGATTGCTAGATCTTTGTCAGCAGTTTTCTTTTAGGATAGTGGCAAAATCCAGCCCAATAATCTCTGTGCCAATAGGAGGAGAATCTACAAAGAGTGAGTCATAATCTGCATTTGAGAAAACAGGTTAAAATTAACTCTGCCTTGGACACATTGTTAGATAAGTACATCTCACACATTCACACATGTTCAAAACACTTGAACTTTACATTTTAGTAGTTCCGTCCTTTCATCTGTAGTTGGAAAGTCACTTTTGATTAATAAGAAGATAGTTAATGTGATCTCATTGAATGAAGCTTTCAGAGAATTTTGAGACCTACAGGTCAGTGCAGTAATGCTAAGCAATGAGAGAGATCTTTGTCTAGAATCAAAGTGTGGGTCAATTCTGGAACTTCAATCGTCTTCCTAAAAGCAATAACCCTTGAATCAGAAATCCACCAAACAGGTACAGATACAAAAAATCAGGGCAACAAAAATCCTAAATCAAAGAGTGGACACACATGATTTCTTCAATTTTGTGATCTGGCAAACTACAGAAGGTGAAGAAATCCAGTCGTGATTTAGAGGACAATTTCTGGATCAACTATTCCTCACTTGAAGGACAACCATGTGAATCAGATCATGGAATTACTAACATTAGATCATCTATGTCTCCTTTTATATGTCTTGAACAAAATTCATTGAAACAGATCCCAGTGGCTAAGTGGAAATGGAATGTTGTTTTGGAAAGGTTCAACCTTTTTTGTTGTTAATTGGAAAGAAGGGAATGAAAGAATGACAAAAGGATTTAAAAACAAGTTTAAACAAGTTTAAAACAGGCCAATAATCTCTCAAATATCTCAATTTACAGATTGAATCCTTAAAGTCTTTTAGTGTGGAATGTATTCTGAAATTTCTAAAATGTAATAATAGTTTAGAGTGCACATCTGCTAGAATGAGGTCTGTTAGATATCTGTTAGAAAGTGGAGTTGATAAAATAAGTAGGACAGCCTTCATTTTTCTGGATAATCTTAGCAGATTATTTGCTGTTTAAAAAAAAAACGCACAGCATAAACCCATCTTGAATGGAAAAGTTGAATAATTTGATTTCAAGGCTTCAACCATTCCCCATCCAATTTGGCATTACCACGATGCAGTAACTTTTCAATTCCATCGCCTGTCTCTGGCTTCAAAGCATTTGTGCTTTGTTTTCCCAATGCTAGGAATACAAAAGGTAACATTCCTGGGTACAGTTCACTCCAGGTACTTCATGTCATAGTCAATGCAATATTTTCCACTTGCTGCTTGAGGATAAGGTTGGCTTTGCATATTGGCTGCACATTATAGAAATAATCCAAATTTTCTTTCCAGTGGAATCAGTTTTATGCTCAAGCAGTCAATTGAAAATATATTCCCAAATGTCTGCTTCTGAAAGACATGACTTGCCCCATGGAGCAATATGCAAACTTATGTTTAAAGTATAAGATAATGTTCTGCTGGACAAGTGATTAATTCTAGTTCCTGCTATAAAACACTTGAAAATAATGTAAATCTTGCCATATACTTTTGGTCTCTTTGTCAGACTGTACAACTTAGACTGAAAATTAAAAATCACACTTGTTGGTAAATAAGTAAACATAGTTAGATTGCAATATTAACTACCATAGCTAAACAATACATATCCTGAAGCTGGAATCATATGGATAGAATATTTATCAGGAAAAGCTTTTATGCAAGTAGATATTTGCCACATCTGTGTAGCAAGGAGTGAACAGAGGAAAATAAGGCACCGATTATATAGATCTCTTCATTTTTTTTCAGGTTAATACAAAACGGAGATAGGCAGATATAATTTACAATTAATCAAAAGCTGACCTAGTGAAAATCATTTTCAGTGACAGACATGTGCCAATTACAGGTATTATCATGCATATTTCAACTATATGAACACAAAAGAAAGAATACCCTGTTTTAGCAATGAGTAGCAGAAGTTATTTTTGAGGTCTTATCGCATAGGCACAGCTAACATTTTGACAGCGAGACTGCGAGAATCCACCATCTTAGTCTGAAACCAAATGGACTTTGAGTGAATCAGACAGCGAGATCTTCTTTTGCTTTGGTGTTCCAAATAATGTAATCTATTGCAATAACCATTACAGTATGTCCCTAATTGTTTAGGGTTCATTGCTATTTGGTATTTCTCAGTTCACTGTTTCACTGTAAAGGAGCATGGATCGTCATTGGATACGTGGAGGTTCTGTAATTTGATGCTAGTGTGTCCAGACACTGCTTGAAAATTATTTGATTGGAAATAGATTGCTTCTTTGTAAACAGTGGACTTATTTGTGAAGTGTCCTGATGACATTTATTAGATTTGACTCTTGCCAATCTTGCAGCCCATTGAAAGTTCAGTGCCCTTTTGAAACTGTTTGAAACTAATGAGAAAATAATGAGGGGGTACTGCTCTTGGAAAAAATGGGATATGTCACTTGCTGATCTATTCATGGACCACAGACTGATTGATATTGCAGGTGATTCTGTTTAAAGATCTTAACATAAAAGTTCCACAGTCTGAACAACTATGGGTACAGTGGCCACTGGCAAAGGCCAGGAATATCATACATAGTTCACAATGTCTATGCAGGCACAAATGCAAAAATGACACGAGTTTGAGACCGTTGATGTTAAAAAGAAAGGTACAGAGCAATTCTGCAATTTCATTAAGCACATTTTTGATTGCGGTTGTATAATTATCAATAACTGTAATAATAAGTTATGTATATAGTACAATGGTCTATATACAGTATATTAATCAACAACAATGTCAATAATTTAAAGCCAATGAGCCCAGTATAGGGATGACTTTTGGTATTTATGCTTTTGTCTACCGCTGGCAACATTCAGAACACCTGTTCACCAAGAGCTCAAAGTACACGTCTTTGCATTCTGAGAAACTGAAGGAGATTTGAAGTTGTTTAATACTGTCCATTTTCAGTCTGTTCCCCTTGCTTCTCCAATCGGTGGCTATCTTTACAAAAGATGTTCTGTATGAGCATTACTGCAGAGTATGGAGAATATATAGGAGCTGATAATCTTATGTTTGCCATTTTTTCTCCCCCAGGGCTTTGCTTTAAAGTTTCAGGAAGCTCTCCACTCTTGTTTGGCTATGCTTCAACTCAAAGAGAGAACTAATACTTTTTGCAATGCCAAATTCCTTGTATAGCACATCTAAGCCAATCTCTAAGATTACATGCTGAAATACCATTGCATAATTCTTCAAAGGACACAGCATAATTCTTCAAAGGACACTAACTTGGACTTTCTGTCATGAAAGCTGTTTTCAGACAAGTCATATCCTTCATTCAAATATTTCTTGACTTTTGTAAAAAGTTTAAAAAGTCTCTCTCACATTTTCCTGCCACATCTGGTGTTAATTATTTCAGTCTGCACTTGACTACAAACGTAAAAATCTTGTTCTGAATCTTTCTCTCTAGGTTCCTGCTCATATCACTCATCAGCTTATACACTGAGAGAACACTGACTGTCTTGGCTTCTAAAACTTCAGTAAGTCCTTGAAAAGTTTCAGTGTACTGCTGACAGAGAGAGAGAGAAAGAGAGAGAAAGTTCAGCCACTTAATTGAAAACCCTCTTGTCCTTGAAGCATCTCCATAGTGTTTTCCCTCATCTACATTCTAAAAGTAACCTGTCACAGCTTTTAGCATTTAAACAATCTGTCAATAGCCAGCAGTAGAGAAAGCCACCTGGTCACTACGTGCCTCAATAGAGTGTGCTGCTCCACTTCAACAACGTTACAATGAACTCCCTCATTGTTGTGTTCTACAGTATGAAGTTTTCTGCATCAATATCCAGGTTTTCTTGTGCAAAACATAAGCCACAAGTTGGCTGCAACAATATCCTTTTGAGCACCTTTCAGGTTTGTGTAAACATTGTTGTATTTTCTGTATATAACACTTCTGCTGTCAGCTAAAAATGCAGAAAATCTCTGCAGGCTGAGATCAAAGGCACAGAATCTGAACAATATTCCTAGTATTGCTTCTGGGGATTGCTGGCTATCACTATAGAAATTCAACAGCAAATGCTGGACCTCCATCTCAAAACTGAAACAGCTCAAAACTAACAGGAACACTTTGTTTGAATCATCAGATGCCACCAAAAAAATGGCTTTAGTGTAATCCAACGGCTTTGTACAGAATATGGCACTAGAACATTCACACTCAGTGCTTTTGTCTTTGTTTTTCCACATTCAAGTCTTTTGGACTTGCAGAGGAATCACTGTAGATTACTTTATCAACTTTTATGCTGCAGTCAATACTCCAATAAGACTGGTGGCACTTCAGATACAGTAAATTTTACACAATTTAGCAGCAGTCCCTTCAATGACAACACTCAGACAGTTTAAATCTTAATAATGATGGACCTGCAATTTGAGTGTTAAATTTGTGCTTATCTGACAAATGTGCTGATTCACACCTCCCTTTCTTTGGCAGCTAACTAGCTATTGATGTCACATCAACAAAAAGTACAAAGTGCCTGTTATACTCCTTGCTTACTTTTTGCTATGGAATCAAATTCTTTTGACCACTGCAGACTGAACAAGGCCTATCTCTTAGGCATTCTGAATTGGTGTATGCTGCTGGGTGTCAGAATGCGCTTGTTTGAGCGTGAAGAGGATAACTCTTACGATTTAACTCATGAGCAAAATGGCCACAAGTATAAGGTTGGTCAATATTCAAACAAGCATGACTCAGAATGGACCTATAAATAAATGGCTTAAAATGACTGACATTGCTATTGACGAATGAAGCTGGTAGGGCAACATTGCATAATGTTGAGGATGGTGTCACAAGGATAGTTTCATACATATCGACACAATCATCAAGTTTCTACAAAGATGCAAGAAAGCAGACAAGATACCGGAACATTATCTTGTAAATTGAGTTTGTGTCTGTATATGACCTGTTTGAGGACACAAGTCCTCACTCATCAGATGAAGGAGCTTGAGACTCTGAAAGCTAGTGCTGCCAAATAAACCTGTTGGACTTTAACCCGATATTGTGAGACTTCTTACTATAAGGACAGAGGATAGAGCTGATTTTTCGCGAGCACGCTCACCAATCCATGAATGATCATCATCAATCAATGAGGCTGGCAGTGTAACCATTTAGACCCACCCAGCCTCAAATTGCTTGATTTTGATAACAATTTATTTTTTAGTCATCTTCCTATTGGTTCGAGTGCCTATGGATGAATGGACCTTCTCTTAGGCTGGGCCAAGCTGTTGTGAGCTTCAAAATGCAACTAAAAATGTTTAAATTCTTGCTGCAAAAACCTACCTTTAACAGTCCAAGCTCAGCAGGACAAACTATTAGATTATGTTCAATTTAAATAGATGCGGCATGTATGCCAGTAATTGAGCTCACTAAAGAATGTAAAATCTGCTGAGAGAACTAATTAACACAATTTGGTTAGAATTTTGTGGTCAGTGGCTTCACAAAGATCTACCATACCCTGATGTGGATTTCATCTTTCCTAATGCCAATTTCATTCTGCACTAACTACAGGAGGGCCTCTGGCATTCTGCATAATCACGTCATCAAGCAGCCAATCTTATTTAAATACTCATACAAACATCAAACCAAAAAGTAACAAGCAAGTTTTACCATTCATGATTTATAATTTACAATATTGAACAAACATTTTGGCACCTGCAAGGTTGAAACTGAAAAATGGTAACAAAACTTTAAAAATGTATGATAATATTTCAAAGTATATGGAACTTTTAGGAGGGAACGGAGAACTTTGACATTTCATGAATATACATTTAGGTTTTCAATGCCAGAGAGTTTGTTTTGCAGTAATGATGGCTTTAAGGCACCATTCAAAACACAGTTACATCTCACTCAACAAGATGTAGAGGGCAATTCTCCCAAGAAAATTCTAAGTGCCGAATTCAGATAAAAACTCAAGTAAATCACGCTGTTTTTGCAGCAGGACTTTCAAAATGGATCTCCTGCACTCTGAGCATTGCAGAGGGCACGAGTGTGAATCACATGAAGAATCTGGGGGTGGGGCCTATTCCCACCAAAGAGGATGAAACGATCATGCTGAGTGCCCCCACCCACCCCCCTCACCCTTCTACCCCCGTCCCCTGGTGCACGCACCGATCTCTGGGAGGTCACTAAACAAGTCCTCCCAACATTGAGATCACTGATCTCAACCCTCCATGGTATTACTGGCCTCTCATGTCTTCCCCCTCTCCCGAGAAGAACATCGCTAGCCTCTCCATCCCCCACTGACCCAGACATCACTGCCCTCCTGGTCTCTCCACCTCCCCCTCTCGTCTCATACAGAGTACTTTGTTGCCATGCACATCCCCTACTTGGAAGCATTCCTCCTTGTTGAGTGACAGCCTCAGGCATTGCACCCCCTCCCTCCTGAACACAGTACGTTGTTGAGTTAACCCAATCAGCACCTTTGGAGATGGCTGACCCTCTATTAAAATCTGGCTATCTATACATTATTCACAATGAAATTTAATTAACAGGGTGATGACTGGCTCAAACTGATTGTACTTGGACTCCTTCGCAGATGTGAAGATGCCGGCGTTGGACTGGGGTAAATGTACTGAGAAGTCTCAGTTCACCAGATTAAAGTCCAACATGTTTATTTGATAGCACAAGCTACAAAGTACCTTTAAGACTTGATTACCTGTAAAGGTTCACATTCCAAACATTATTTTGTAAACTGAATTTGTGTCTTTATATGTCCTGTTTGGGAACAGAACTCCCACTTACCAAGTGGCTTGTGCTATCAAATAAACTTGTTGGACTTGAACCTGTTGTTGTGAGGCTTCTTACTCCTTTCACAGGCCAGAGCTGTATATAAACTGCAATTATGAATACATAGGCAATCATGCCAGGAAGGTGGCCCCTAAGAAATGTGGTCCCAGATGTTCTGAGAATGAGCATGTCCACCTGCTGGATGCAGTGGAGGACAGGCCTCAGCTGCTGTACTCCACTTAGGGCTGTTCCCAAGGTGTTGCACAGCAAGCACGATATAGGAGGCAGTGGCAGCTATTGTAAGTGCCAGGACTTTGATCGCTCGGTCCAGAGAGCAACACTACAAGAAAATGAATGGCCTTCTTCAGGCAGTAAAGATGAGTGCACATGTTCTTAAAATGTTAAGCTTCCCCAGACATCTCAAGGGCAGTCACCAACCACCCCCACTATTATTGTCCACACGTTGCCCATTGTTCCCCAATTCCCAAACACCCCAGATCTGTCTCCAATCCCCGTGGGACCGTCGCAATCAGCAGCCCCTCAGTGGCGATATGCTAAAGGCATGCTAAGATATTTTAATGAATGCAAATTGCTGTTACGCTGATTTTCAGTGTGGACCCATCAATGTGAAAAAACTTAGGCTAGGAAACGCGCAGAGACTCTGAAGCCCAGCTGCTGCTGGTATATCCCAGCTCGCTGGCAGAAGGACAGGAGCATCACTTGTAATGTTCTCAAGAGTTTTTCAGTAAGAATTTTTTTTTCGCTATCAGTGAGAATATCAGTGCAAAAATGGAAGTTCACATCAATTAAGCGATTATGAACAGATGACCATCTGCAGGGATTTCAGCAGTGCACCGCAGAGCATGGAATCACGTAAAGCAGCTGCTGAGTTTCCACACCGAGCTGTGAAAGTGCAGGTGCTGTCAGGTTCTCAGAGTAACAATGGCAAATACTAACAGTTTTGCCATCATAAACACAAAATCCAGGCCAATATTATGAGATTGGTGCTAGTCAGCACCACAGCCTCCTTTTGCTCATCCTTTTTCTGTACTACAAAATGCAACATTGTAAGAATTTCATCAATATGGAACATAGAAATGTTGTCCAAAGACAGATAATAGTACTCAGCTGTTTGTACTATCCCTCTTTCTCAGTGATGACAGCTTGGAGAAATAATCCAAAACAATGGTGCATAATTATGATAATTACATTGCAGTTGATGTATCTTTTAATCAACCAGGGACGACATGGTGGCACAGTGGTTGAAATGTGACTAAAACCTGAAATTACAGATTTAAATTGCAATTGGAATGGGCTAATTTTGTTCACACCCTCAACAGCCATGACTCAGATTACATCATCAGCTGGGGAGGGCGGGGGGACAAAGAGGGTGGGGAATGGCAACGATGGGAGAAAGAGAACGGCACAGTGGTTAGCACTGCTGCCTCACAGTGCCAGGGACCCAGGTTCGATTCCCGGCTTGCGTCAATATTTGTGTGGAGTCTGCACATTCTCCCTGTGTCTGCGTGGGTTTCCTCTGGGTGCTCTGGTTTCCTCCTACAATCCGAAAGACATGCTGGTCAGCTGAACTGGCTATACTAAATTTTCCCTCAGTATACCTGAACAGGTGCTGGAGTGTGGCAACTAGGGGATTTTCACAGTAACTTCACTGCAGTGTTCATGTAAGTCTACTTGTGACACTAATAAAATATTAACAATAAACTAAACATCTCTGGCCAATTTGCAAATGGATGTAACAGTGACACCTAATGGCAGGTTACCTCTGTGCACATTTTTCTCAATTTTTTTTGGCAGAAATTCTTCAAATTCCAAATGGTCTTACTTAACCCACATGTTGTAGTTGACCTGGAATCAACTCACCCTGTAAGCAGCTAATTCTGTTTTCACTGGAGTTGCACTAGTCATTTATTAAGACATAAGTAGATCTGAAAAACTATACAATTGAGGTGAATGAAGTTCTGCTCAATGTAAGATCTGGAGTATAAGATCCATCTTTGTAGATCAACTTTTATGCTTTTCAACTCCAAGAGTATGAATTCTCCCGAGTGCAAACTATGCAGTTTTTAAGAAAATGCACACAATAAAACTTGCACTTATCCATCAGAGAGTACCATATTTTATAAATTGTACATTCAGAAAATAGATTTTCTGCAGTTATGTCATTGATTTGAGTATCTGCAGGCAAAAGACAGTCACATGTGTAAGAGTAATTAAAATCTGGAGCACTGCTTTCAGGGACTTCAGAGGTGTAGAGATCTTTTAATGCTCCAGAGTTTAATTATCACTAGTTATAATCATCTCTCATCAGGGGCTGCATCAGAAATCAGGTTGCAGGTCTTTGGTAAGCAAAGATAATACTTTGCAGCACACTCAGTGTAGAACATTTTACATCTAGAA
This sequence comes from Sphyrna mokarran, assembly GCA_024679065.1. Lineage (NCBI taxonomy): Eukaryota > Metazoa > Chordata > Chondrichthyes > Carcharhiniformes > Carcharhinidae > Sphyrna > Sphyrna mokarran. The sequence goes on from JAGIQG010000020.1 coordinate 7,573,585, forward strand.
TCACTACCTCTCCTTAATAAATATTCAGTAACATTCGCTGAGAATACCAGCCTATCCATCATCCAGACAACTCCAAATGAACCAATTTCTAGGAAACTAAGGTTTGATTGAATAGCACGGTCAAATAAGGGGCACAATTAGTTTCAATGCAATAAATATCTCACAAACACTCAAAACAGAAAATAGAGTAGTGGGACACCAATCAAAGAGCGTGATCATGACTCTGTATAGTTGCAGGGTCCCAGAATATTAACCATTGCTTGCCATTTTCTGCATCTCAGAGCTGCTTACAGAATGCTCTTCTAAGATGCTGGGCCAAGAATCCAAATAATTGGCTTTTAACAGAAACGTGCAGATTTGCTGTGTACCATGTTTCTGCAGATCACAGGTTTCTTTGGCTATCCGGCATCAAACATATTGAATCCAAATTGCAATGCGTAACCAATCCTTCATAATGTAAACTGACAGGGAGACAGCGATAAACTTCAAGAAGATTCGGACGAGTTAGTGTGAGGGGTGGATATTTGGCAGGTTTTATTAGAATTTGCTTTAATAGGAACAATGAGGAGAGGCGGAATGAGGGATATGTGCACAAACATATAAACACAAGGAATTTATGATAAAAGCAGTACAAACACTGGTTCAACCTCAACTGAAGTACTATGTCCAGTTCTAGACAGTACACATTAAGAGGAATGTGAAAGTATTAGAGAGGGTGCAGAAAAGATTGAAGAGAAATGTTCCTCTGCTCCTGCAGAGGCTGGTTCGAGGAATGTGGAACATCAATTGCGTGGCTAATTCAAGAAGCTGTGGCTGTTCTCCTTGGAGAAGATTAAGAGGAGACCTGAACGTGGTGTTTAAATCATGTAGGACCTGGACAGAATAGATAGGGAAAAATTTCTCCCATTAGCAGAAGGATGAGTTAGAGGATACTGATTGGCAGAAGAAGCAATGATGACACAAGGAAATCCTTTCTATGCAGCGAGTAGTTTAAATCTGAATACACTGGCTGAGAATGTGGTGGAGGCAGAATCAACTGAAGGCTTCAAAAGAAAATTAAATAAGTACTTACAAAGAAAAAGGGGCTTTAAGAAAAGATGTAGGAGTGGGATTAGAAGAGTTGCTTTTTCAGAGAAGCTATATGACACGTCAAATGGTTTCTTACCTTGCTGAAGCCATTCAATGAAGGTTTTTTTTGCTTGCAAGCTGTGGAGGAGAGCTACTCATTCACACTTGCCTATTCTCAAATTTAATATTGTGCTCAGAATGTAAGCCACAAATCTGTGGTTTCATGATCGTAATAAATGTTTTTGGCACTACAATAGCCATATGCCAAGTGAGAAATCCAATGACATCCATTCAAATGGAAACAATGCTAGTTTGCAAATAGGTTGATGTTTATTACAAAGAATTCCACTTGCAGAGCTTTAACATAAAATGAATATGAATAAAGAAGGCCATTTAGTCTCTAAGGCGAGGGGGCACTTTGGTGTTAATTGTATATTAACTGCGCTTAATTGTATGCAGGTGGTGGGCATTAACAGGGGAGTCACTTATGCTCTATAAAAAGTAGATTCTTCAAAAGATGTATATGCAACATGTTTGGCATGTGTATTTCTGTATTAGAAACATATTAAACGGTATAAAGATTGGTTCTGGTTCTATATTTAACTATCTTGTTTTATAGAATGCAACATAATAGTAAGGTTGGAAGCTAAGAATATTCTCAGACATAAAACTAAAATCCTAGTGGCCCTGTAGAAAGTAGCAGAGAGCATGTTTAAAGTGTTGGCCTCTGATTATTTTCCAATGTTCTTGGAGTCTGAACATGAACAGTATAGGAATGAAGCAGATATAAGGACACCCATTGCAACCCTATAAAACCCTTCCTGAACCCTACAAAAGGCATAGCCCTTTGGGTTGTCACTTCCTAGAAAAAATAAAATCAGAAGTAAAGGTATTTTTCTTTGGAATGGATGCACATCAGTTGAATAATAATAAGGTTTGGACCATCTATTAGAGCTCCTAGATTAAATCTGTAAGAAAAACAACCCGATAATTACTCATGAAGCATAGTCAAAATTTGATAAATTTCAGGAAATGGGCATTCCATAGGAGAATATATCATGGACTTTAACAGATGGCATGAAAGATTGATTAAATATAAATTTGGAGATGCCTATTTAAATTATTGAATTGTGTCAAATCATTTTGCAGAGGTAATGGCCTAGTGGTAGTATGTCTAGACTATTAATCCAAAAACCCAACTAATGTTCTGAGGACCTGTGTTTGAATCCTGCCATGGCAAATGATGGAATTTGAATTCAATTAAAAAAAAAAATGTGGAATTAAGAATTGACTGATGATCATGAAACCATTGTCGATTGTTGGAAGAACCCATTTGGTTCACTAATGCCCTTTAGGGAAGGAAATGGGCCGTCCTTACCCAATCTGGTCTCCAGAGCCACAGCAATGTGACAGACTCTTAACTACCCTGCACAGGTAACTAGGGATGGGCCAGCCAATGATACCCATGTCCCAGGAATCTTAGTCCCATGTCCTTAGGAATCTTGCAACTGGTTCTAACTGGTGTTCCATTCTCACAGGGAGAGACTGTTATTGGATAGAAATTGAGGAACCAAACATTTCCCTTAGCCTTTGTAGAACAAATGAGACTTTCAGCTATGACACAAAGAAACAAAAGATGCAATGATGTCTAGGTGCTAAATGAAGGCGTTAGTACGACAGGAGGATTAAAGACGGGCTGAATGAAATCATCTTTGACAGATCTACTACTACAACAGACGACACAATCAGAACAATAATAGAAACATAGAAAAGAGGAGCAGTAGCCCATTTGGTCCCTCAAGTCTGTTTCGTCATTTAATATGATCATGGCTGGTCCCCCATCTCAATGCTATATTCCTGCTCTCTTCCTATTATGGGTGAAGTAATCCCAGGAAGGCCTAAAGAATAGTTAATCGGTGTTTTAGATTTGATTTGAACTATCATTATGCAGTGAACTAAGTAGCACGACTGGGGAAAGATTAAGGAACATGAAAGTACTACTAGCTTTAGGTTTGCTTATAACAACATTTCAAAGTCACTAGAGTAATCTGTAAATTAACAGAGCTAAGCCATATTTTAAGTACTGATGCATTCACTGGGAAAATACCTAAGCTGTTGAGTAAACTTCTAAGAAAGACACAAATTAAACTTCACATGGATAAAGGATAGAGGGGGGGAGAGGACCTGTGTAGTATATTCTGTCACAGTCGGTGCAGACTCAGTAGGTCGAATGGCCTCATTCTGCATAGTAGGGATTCTATAATAAGCCAATTGCCCAGAGCAGGTACCTGGTGACACATATTGCAATGAGGTATTGCTAGTAGGGTTGGATGTATAGGAGGCATTACTAACAGCAAGTTTAAATATTGACTGAACTTTAGGATGATGGCAAGAAATGAGGATAGATGAACTGTCAGAATGGAGTGAGGGTGGAAAGTAAGAAAGTACGCTGCAATTACTGATAGCAAGAGCAAATGACTCTTATATCAGAAAACAATAGACCAAAGGAAACAGATTCTAATACTGCAAGAAGAAAACAACTTTGCAGTGGTAATTCTAACAGATATGAAAGAGGATGTGAAGGCTGTTACTTGAATAGATTAGACAATGAAATTAAGACACAGAGCAGCCTCCTAATGGAACTGGAAGCAGAAATCCTCATGATTGAAGTGGGAGTTAGATAGTTTTGAGCGAGAAAGTTTGGATTTATTCTTAGCCACCAGGTAAGGATCAACATGCTTTGTTGCACAGGTGATTTCATAATACTTTAAGTCTTTGTGCATGGGACTTGCAAAGTAAAATCAGGACTAACTGCTAGATGTTTTGGGGAGCCAACTGAGTGGTATAAAGAGAGCCATAGAAAAATCATGGCACAGAAAAAGGCCATTTGGCTCATGAAGGCCAAAAGAAAATGAACTGCCCATACTAATTCCAACTTCTAATACCCAATCTGGAGTCTAGCAGGTTACAGCGTGTTCGAAGCCGACCCAGGTACTTTTTAAATGAGTCGAGGGTTTTTACCTCCACTACCAAACCAGGCAGTGAATTCCAAACATCCACCACTCTTTGGGGTGAAGATATTTTTTTGCATGCCCACTCTAATCCCCCTACCACTCACCTTAAATCTGTGCCTCCTGGTAATTGACTTCTGCTAAGAGAAATAGGATCTCCCTGCTATTCTGTCTAGGCCCCTCAATCTTGTATACCTCAACCAGGTCATCCCCTCAGCCTCATCAGCTCCAAAGAAAACAACCTCAGTCTATCCAATCTTACTATATAGCTACAATTTCAAGCCCTGGCAACATTCTTATAAATCTCCTTTGTACTTTCTCCAGAGCAACTATGTCTTTCCTGTAATGTGGTGACCAGAACTGTACACAAAATTCCAGCTGTGGCCTAATCAATTTTTTATACAGTTCTATTATTACATTCCCGCTTTTGTATTCTATATCTTGTGTAATAAAGGAAAGCATTCCATATGATTTCTTCACCACCTTATCCACCTGCCTTGTCACCTTCAACGACTCACAGGACATGCACTCCAAGTCTCTCACTTCCTCTATCACTCCCAATATCCTCCCATTTATTGTATTTTCTCAGGTTTGTTTACTCTTCTCAAATGCAGTAGTACTTCACACTGTTCTAGAGTGAATTCCGTCGGCCACTTTTTCACCCACTCAACCAAACCACTGATATTATTCTGGAGACAACAATTGTCCTTTTCACTATCAACTACAACACCAAGTTTTTTGCCTCCCGCAAATTTGCCTCCCACAGTGAGAAAATTAATCTTAAAAATTAGTTTAGCTCTTTTGGTAACATATTCATGGGAGTGTAGGTCAACTGTCATAGAAGCAGCATTTCTGTTTTTCAAAGAGAAGTGTTTTTCAAAATCGCCTAAAGAGGCAGCAGATGCAGAAGGAAAACTATGGAAATGAAACAGATTTGTCTGTTGCCTGAATGATGCTTCCTGGATACGGTATTTTTTGGTGAGATCTGTTTTGCTGAAAATAGATTATGTTCAATTAAAAACATTGTCGTAATGCAAGAAATGTGGCAGCCAATTTGCAGACAAAGTCCCACAAACAGTAATGAGATAATGACCAGATAATCTGCTTTACTGACACTGGTTGAAGGATAAATATTGATTGGGACACAGCAGACAAGTCCCTTGTTCTTCAAGACAGTGTCATAGCATCTACTTTTTAACATCTCAAGTGCCTCACTTCATTCCAATAATAAACAGCTACAGCTCCACACCCTTCAGCCTATTTCCCTCACATTAGTTTCAAGATAAACTTGCGGCAAGTTTCAGCCATCACTTACTAAACCCAAATCCCTGGGGAATACATTATGTTGTGAACAATTTATTTTCCACTGATGACCCTAGTTTAATTTTATTAAGGATATGTGTGTTCTCTCAAGATTAGTATGTCACAAGACATCTGGCCCTGCTACAACACTCCTGTTGGCCCTGATTAAATCATTAAACAAAATGAAATTAACTCGCTTTGCCAATTCACAATGTGATGCAACTTCAGATCCACATCTGGGCAGTCCACCAGCAGAGTTGTGTGCTGGATATCAATCATCTGTTAGGAACATATACATGCCTTTTGTTCAGAAACAGATAAAAATCTAATTTCAAGCACAACTTCACACTCATATTAACCCAGTGCTCATAAAACAGTCAATCAGTGGTTTAATCTACTTGGATGAAAGGACCTCCTCCTTCTCCCCAGGCTAATTTGTGATTTTATTAGTTTCTGCTGCAAAGTATGAACTACATTCTGGTTATATCAGTTTACAGTCAACTAAGCAGCAAGGAATGCTGGTTGATGCTGACCAATAAGGTTATCATGCCTTTCATGTGGAACAGCCATTAACAGCACTGAAGCTTAAACCGAGCATACAAAGAGATTGGGGTCAAGTTTTGATGGTGCTAAAACCTGGGCTCAACTGAATTTCCATCTGGTAAAGTTAAAACTAGTTGAAAGGAGAACATATTGTTCAATTTTTTTGGGATGTGTGTCACAAACCTGCTGACATTTTAAAAAGAAATCACAGGTACTGCTGGCAAAGTAGCATTTTTGCCCTGCTCTAGTTGCCCTTGAAAAGATGTTGGTGAGCTGCTTCCTTAAACTTCTGTAGTCCACGAGATGAAAGTACTCCCAAAGGACCATAAAGTTGCAAGCATTAGGATTTTGATTCATTGACCATGAAAATTGGAATGGCAAGTGGTATAAAAGTGAACTTCTATTCGATGTTTCCATGTACTTGCTGTTATTGTCCTTCTAGGTGGTGGAGGTTGTAGGTTTTGGAGTGCTATTGGAGATACCTCAGCAAGTTTCTTCAACGCATCATGTAGATAGTACACACTGCAACCACAGTAAGCCAGTAATGGAGGCGGTAGCTGTGAAAGGTGGTGAATGGGCTGCGATTAACTGGGTTCCTAGATGGTGCTGACTTATATGAACGCAACAGCATTCATGAACATAGAACATTACAGCGCAGCACAGGCCCTTCGGCCCTTGATGTTGTGCCAACCAATTAGGAAGAAGCAGTGACCCTCTAATCTAAACCATTCCCTTTTCATCCATAAATAGGAAGTAGGAAATATTCCATTCCAGATATAACTTGCATCTTGTCGGTGGTGGGAAGCCAGTGGAGAGCCAGGAGGTGAGCCACTAACTGTAGAATCCTAGCCTCTGACCAGCTCCACTGATCATGGCATTTATGTGGGTGGTCCAGTTGGGATACTGATCAATGTCGATCCCTACAGTGTTAATGGTGGGGCATTCATCAGCACTATTTGACACTCAACAATTCTACGTGATCATTCTGCGTTTGTGCATTTAAGAAAAGATTTGCAAAATAAAATAAACATGTTGGGGACGTTACCATTATCTGCTATTAACATACATGCTCTTTTTAATCATTCTAACTCTTGATGTCGATTGGTCAGGCACCAGAAACAGTTACATGCTCATTTGCCTCACTGTGTTCTCCAGTGTAGTTTCTTTCATGGTTGAGATCATTGGTATGCATGTACATACAATGCCTGTACTGGTTTGTGTCTGCACAGTCAGAGATACTAATTGCTCAGCTATTCTTCCAGCACGTCCTCTCTGTAAGCTTGTTCCCTTTGCCACCCAAGTCCTTGCTACACCCTCTCCCAAGCCCTTACTGTGTGATGCTCCACTCTGTTGTGAGCTGCGGTCTCTTAAGCTCTGTCTTACCCTAGTTGTTACTATTTATATTATTCCACAAGGAACTGATATACACCATTATGCCTAGTTACTATTCCTTCCAAGCACCACAATATGTATCATTGCTCCAGTTCATATACTGGCTTCCCATGCCCTGGTCAACAGTCACAGAAGGAAATGAATCAGCCTTCCTGACATTACTGATATTAATTATTTCGGAGTATTAAAGGCTTTTATAATGCTGGGGTGTTATTTGATGCTTTCCAATCACCAAAATAACGGTACATTGCACTATACACACGACAATCTAGACATCCTTCACACTACAATTAGCTTTTGCACATTTCTAATACAGGAAATTATACAGTATAAGCACATGTGGACATGTTTGCGTATTCACAAAAAAAGCGTACAGCATAGTGCAACCATGTAGCAGACTTTATTGATTGCCATTTCCTACCTTGGCTAACATAGTACTCTAATCCAGAGAGAATTCCAAAAATCTAAATACACTTTTAATTTTAATATTTAAAGCTCTTCAGTCACTTGCTTTGATGTCACAAGCAGTCTAACTACATAGGTGGAAGTGTGCTCGATGTAATTGAGGCTTCACCAAACTCAGTCTTTTTTATTCATTCATTCATGTAATTTGGACAGTGTTCGCAAGGCCCATCCCAAACTGCTTTTGGGAAGGTGAGGGTAAACAGCCTTTTTGAATCACTGTGATCCATGTTGTGTAGGTTAACTCAGATTGCTGTTGGTTAGAGCGTACTAGGATTTTGATCCAGTGGCAGTGAAGGAGCAGTGATATATCTGAGTTGGGATGAAATGTGAATCAGAGGGGCATTTATGGGTGGTGATGTTCTCATCCCTCTGCTAGCCTTGCCCTTTTAGTTTGAAGAGGTTGCAAATTTGCAAAGTGCTGTTGAAAGGAGACATGGCAAGTTGCTGCAATGCATCTTGTAGATACTATCATATGAATTAGGAACAAGAGTTAGCCACTGAACCCTTCTCCACCATTCAATTAGCTCATGGCTGATCTGACTGTAACTTCAACTTTACATTCTCGCATACCACTGAAAACCCTTCAGCCCTTTGTTTATCAAGAATCTATCTCTGGTATGAACATGCAAATTAGGAACAGGCCACTTGACTCTTAAATTCCACCAGCTGTTGTGGTGAGATTTGAACATATTTCCAGATGGCATGAGTTTGGTTTCTGGATTACTAATCCAGTGCTATTACGCTATGCCTCCATTTTCCCAGATAGTGCACATCACTGGCATTGTGCACTAGTGATGGAGAAAGTAAATGTGATGAGATGTCAATCAAGAGGGTAGGTTTGTCATGGATAATGTTGAATTTCTTGTGCTATTAGAGCTGCAGTGATCCAAACAATTGAAATCAAAGTGATTACTCTGTTCAGAAGTCAGCTATAGCCGGAGACTATCAGGAGGACAGCGGAAACTTCAAAACACCCTTGAAGAGACCAAACACCCCACTGAGTCATCAGAGACACTAACTTGTGACTGATCAAAATGGAAAAAGCCTATTTGGGAAGACACTGAACACATCAAGAGGCTTTGTAGGAACGTACAGAGGTGAATTCGTGGCATTGAGGGGAGTGCAGAAACTTCCAAAGAATCCATCTACCCAATCCTTCAAGCAGCATCTGTCCTATATGTGGCAAAGTCTGCAGATTATACATCTTAGATTCTAATGAATTAGAGTGGAAGCAAATTGTCCCTGATCCTGAGGGACTTCCCAGGAAGAATCATCCTGGTAGGTGCAGAATATCCTATCGCACTTCTGACTTCTGCCTTGTAGATGGCAGATATACTTTGGGAAGTCAGGAGAAGAGCTACTAGTATAGTTATGTTTCTAGTTAATAGTTAATACCCAGAAAGTTGATGGTGGAAAATTCAATGAAGATGATGCCATTGAACATCAAGGAGAGCTGGTTAGATTCTCTCTTATTGAAAATGGACATTGCCTGCACAATGTGTTTTTTCACTTTCAGCCCAAGACTGAGTGTTTCCAGATTTTGCACTTGGGTATGTTTCAATCTTTGAGGAGTATTGAATGGAACTGAGCGCTCTGCAATCACCAGTTCTGACCTTTGAATGGAGGGAAGGTGATTGACAAGGAATCTAACTATCTGAGGTGTTGTGAATGGCAATCATTAGTGAACATCCCCATTTCTGACCTTATGATGAAGAGAAAGTCATTGATCAAGTAACTGAAGATAGCTGGGCCTAGGACATTACCCTGAGGAACTTCTGCAGTGATATCCAATGGCTGAGATGATTGGCCTCTAAACAAAGGAGTTTTACTCCCGATTCCTACTGGGCTTCTTGACCAAATGTTGACACATAGTTTGTTGTTGGTACAAAAGCTTAACTATAGTTCCTGACTAAATATTTTTGCTTCATCAGTAATTTTTTGGCAAGCATTATTTGTTCAACAGGAATTGGGTTCCACTTCAAGTGAAAGCAGTTGTGCCTCGAGGCAGACAGGACTGTAAAGTTGCTTCAGCTTACAAATCTGAACAACACAGGTGTTTTAATGCCAATGTCATAATGGTTGAGGCTTGATTCATTTTGAGTTTTAAAAATAATCTTTGTTAAGTACCAAAGATTAAACCCTGAACATGAGAGCACGACATGTAATTCTGGACAAATCATAAACTCAAAACACATAATTCTCCTTTTACAAAGTGTGATTTCAGCATATGGCACCATTCGCAGATAGCTCATTAACACGGCTGTACACTCAAAGTATTTTTCCCTTTCTAACTACTAGGTCTCTAATTTGAAAGGCTAGCTCCACAGCACAAAAAGTGCTGCTGCTCTGACTTTGCACCCGGTCCATAATCTCTGAAGAGAATAAAAATTCAACGAAATCACCAAACTCAAGACATGAAGAAATAATGAAATGATGGAAATGTGCTATAAAATAGTTCACCAGAGTAATTAGTTCAGAAGAATGTGTGAAAATCCAATGTTTTGAAATCTGTACCAAAATGAGGTAACACTTCATTACTTAAATATAAAATATCACTGAGATTAGCTCCATATCTTTAATCCAGCGGCTTTATTCACAACTGCATGGAACACATGTTAAGAACTTTGATTTAATTTCTATACTTTCTAATGAATCACTGCAAGAAATCAAGTTTGAAAAGTAGAGGTGAGAAATGCTGACATGGGGCTGGCATGGTGGTACGGTGGTGCAGTAGTTAGCACTGCTGCCTCATAGCGCCAGAGATTCGGGTTCAGTTCCCGGCTTGAGTTACTGTTTGTCTGGAGTTTGCACATTCTCCCCATGCCTGTGTGGATTTCTTCTGAGTGCTCTGGTTTCCTTCCACAGTCTGAAAGGTGTGCTGGTTAGGTGCATTGACCCAAACAGGTGCCGGAACGTGACGACTAGGGGAAATTCACAATAACTTCATTGCAGTGTTAATGTAAGCCTGCTTATTATCAAATTAAAAAAACTTTAAAAGAGAAGCATAGCACACTTATATTGATAATTCCAATGCTAACATAAATACCGAAAATATGATTACTATTTGGGTCCAATTGGATTTGTTGACAGTACATAGATTTCTCTTGGTCTAATGCAGATTGTGGATACCTTTTACAGAACAGATATGCTGGGAAATATCAATTTTCCCAATCATTAAGAACATAGTTTTAAGTATCACCAATAGTTCAATCCCCATTGTGTTCATCAAAGATTGTAAATGTTTCAACTATTTTCTCACTTTAATTTTCTTGCCGCTCTTCCACTGTCTGTTTCTTGCTTTTCTCTCTTTGCATATGGCTCTCACATTTTGTTTTGCTATTTTTAAATTCTTCCTCTTGTTCTCCTATATTTCAATGATACAAATAAGAACATATTCTATTTTAATTAAATCTATGTGACATTGCAACAATTCTCTGGTTAATGTAACACACTGACAATAAGATTTCACCTTATTCTCCAAGCCCTCATCGATATTATTCCATAGTACGGCTGATAATATGACATTGCTAAACCTATCATTGGGGAGACACCCCGGTGAACCTCATGGACTTCATCCAAAACTTATGGTCCAGGAGGTGGGACGACCACCCTGGGCTCCTAAAGGATACAATCATCCTGCATGCTTGGCTCATCTTTCCACATTGTATATGGTCTTAAATTCATCATCTTCTGTAACAATAAGCCATCCCTGCATAAGGAAATTTTTTCTCTGCCATAGAACTGGATCCTGGTCTGTCCACTGCTTAATTTGGTCAGCATTCACTGAACATCTCTTGAGCAAGAAAATTGTCTCTGGAGGAAATAATGTCTTTATTGGAATACAACTCAACGCATCAATTTGCATTGTTCTTCACTGCCCTGTACACAATGTTATAATGGTAAGCTGACAATATCTAAGCCCAACACTGTATTCTTGCTGAGGCCATAGGAAGAATGCATTTGGATTCATTGAAATGGCTCTTCAACGGCTTTTGGTCAGTCCACATAGTGAACGAATGGCTCGATCTTTCTTGTCTACCTGCGAATATCACTTCTCAGCTGTTATCAATGTACGTGATGCAAAATCAGTGGGTTTTTCTGATGTGTTTTTAATCAGGTCAGAGTGTACTGCCCAACACCACAGTGTGAGGTATTGCATGACAGAATGAGTTCTCCGTCTTGATCAAAACAAATTAGCTGATTGTAGCAGTGATTTCATGTCCTCGAAAGCTTTCTTTTATGCTGACCCCCACTTCTATTTTATTTCTTTGGATATTGAATATGGTGGCACCAACACTGCTGAAAGCTCTGGCAGAAACCTCATGTAGTTATTTATCATGCCCAGAAATGGATTCAGCTGCCTCTTTCTTTACTTAATACACTGAACTTGCCTGTGCACTACCTGCCTTTTGAATATCTTGGGCATTGCTGGCAGTCATTTCCACGTCCTGGAAATTTATAAAGCCTTCTTGAAAGTCAGTCGGCATCTCCCAATAAATGACATTGAATGCTGTTGTCATTATTGCCACACAGACTAGTTTATTCTGGAGCAGGTCCAGCAATACTGTTCCAAACTCTCAATGGTCAGAAAGCTGATGCAATTCAGTAACAAAATTAGCTACAGTCCCATCTTATTAAAACTACTATGCAAATGAACCAATGGACAATCACTGGGGGCTTAGGATTGTGGTGATTCTGAACCAAAGCAACAAAAATCCTCAAATGAAACATCCCTTGGTTTCTGTGGTTGCTAAATTCCTCACTAGCATGTAAATCTTCATCCTATACACATTCAGGAGAATCAAGCCCTTTGTAGCTTCATCTGCAATTCCATTAGCCAAGAAAAAGTGTTCCAACCTTTCCAAATATTTAGTTCAGTCCCTGTTCTCTTCTATAATCTCACTGGTAGTCCTGAACATAATCATGGTGTGCTGCTAACCTGTGTTCTGTAAGTGAACTCATGAGCCTCCTGATCACAGCCCACAACCACGGCTTACATTGCAACATTCACTCCCTCCATCTATGATCCACAATGATAGCCGTATAAACCATCTGCAAGATGCACAGCAGCATTTCACCAAAGCTCCTTCATAGCATCTTCCAAACCTGTGATTTGTACCATCTAAAAAAAATAAAATCCAGCCCAATGTTTCACATTGAGTTGCTGGGTGCAATGGCTGGTCTTTTATATTTACATTCATGACATTTATCTTCTTTCTCTAACAGCCTTGAGTTGCTATAGTCCATGCAATATAGGTTTCATCCACATTGTTGTTAATAAAGGAATGGAAAAATAGTTCCAGATCATGGGGGTCTTTGAATTGAAGAGGAGCTTGTAGGTGGCGATGCTCCCATGTATCGGCAGCCTTTGTTCATGTAGATGATAGAAGTCACAGTTAGTGAGGAGCCTTCATGAGTTTTTTCCTTCAGTGGAAAATATCCTTACATGGGCTACAGATTCATGCTTAGCTAGGTCACTGAATAAGATAGAATGCCTGTACCACCATTATACCCCATCCAATTACAGTCTTTCATTTGAAGTCCTGTTCTTGTTGGAAGTTAAAAATTTGTATAATTTGTTTTTAATTGTATTTCAAATTCCATTGTTACGTATTTTAGTTGACCACAAAAACCAGTCACTGCTCTCCTCTCTCTATCTGTTACTATATCTAGGTCTACAACGTGCCTGAAATAATTGCTTGATGGAATAATTAAAGAGAGGCAATATACAGTGAGCAGGGTTAGTCCTGGAAAACTATAAAGGATAATGCAGATTTTGAAGATCTGAAAACTGAAAGCACATCTCAGTGAAAATATGTGAGACCAACCAGTCCAGGATCATGAAGTAGATTGTCCATCAACCAACTGGCTCATTCAAGTTACTCCTTAAAAAAAAGGGTAAAAATTAGAATACATCCCACTTTCTTTTAAGCAGAATTTTCAAAAGGAATCTCCCACACTCTGAGCACCGCAGAGTGCCACAAGGAGATTCACGCTGAAAACCAGAGGGCAGAGCCTATTCCCGCTGGAGACACTAGCAGCATCACGTTGAGCAGGCCACTTATGTGTGCCAATCTGTCAGCACAGGGGGGTTTGGTGGTTATGCAGTAGTTGGTGCTGCCAGCTGTGGGCCGGATGGCTAGTTCCGATCACCACCTGCCCTCCCTCTGCCATCAATTTCTAGGTCCCGCCTCAAGTAGGCCCCAACCTCTGGCTCCCCGCTCTTGGCATTGCACAATGCCTGGTAGGCATTGCTAGGATCCCAGGCTGAGACTGCCAGGCTGGCAATGCCCTGGGGCCACCCCTCCTTACCCTGACCTCCTGATGGGGCAGTCCAGGGGGGTCAGGTTGCCAGCTCCCCATAAGTGGGGAGCTGTTGTAAATCCCATTGGAGTGAACCATTCCCCACGGGGCTGAGACACTAGCTGGCCCAGAACTGAAATCTCCAGACTGCAGTCCCTGGGCCGCTAATAAGATGGTAATGCTGATTTTAATATTTAAATCAGCTCCACGCCAATTTCTAGAAATGCTGTCCCTGGAGAAGCGCAGAGGCCATGGCACCACTAAGTGGTCTCCGCTGATGTCTCCCGACCTGCTGGGCTGCTAGAGCAGTGTAGCAGACTTGGAGAATTGCCCTCACAGTCTGTTTGTAATAAATAGTCTGAATTGAAATATTATATCTAATTTTACACACGCAACGTTTTAAACAGAGAACAGATCACACTTCAATCCCTGGCAACAGCTACTTAGCTCAATGGAATGTGTCCAATCACTTTTCTCAATCTTTGTAAATTACAGACAACAAAAGACCAGAGTAATGTTTGCAGTGAAACAGAAGAGTCAATGTTTGTACAATGTAAGCACAGAATCGGAAAACTACAACGAGTTTTGTTCCAGGCACAATGATTCGCATTCTTTTGTTGCAGTTTGATGGTTAAACATTTGTGTAAATGACGTTATTCATCAATAAATGTAGTGTCAAGTTATTTGCAGACACAAAACTGCAACCATTTGTACAGATATAGCAGGAAAAATTAAATAAACATGTTGGATGTGACAATCACTTGGGGAACTCAGGTCTAACAGCATGGTTTCAATTTCTCAACATCTAATCTGATCTAGACTTACCAGCTTACTAAGATTGCACGTAAAGAATATGACAGCATAGAATTGCATTACATATTGTCAAGATGATGATGTGTAGATGTGGAATATCAACCTTTAATTTCATCGGCTGGTGAAAATATATATTGACATACATTGAATGAATTTTTAATCCCAGCAAAAACATTGACTTAAGATGGCTGCCACAGGTCTGGTATTCCAAGTTGGTCAGTTTCTGGAAGTTTCCAATGTAGATTATAACTAGGACATGCCAAACCAAATCTATGAATTTCACAACTACTGCTATCAAAACTTAACTCAAGTTGAAACAGATATCACTATCACCATTTAAATTTCTAAAAAACTACATTTCAGGCACAGACAGAAAGTCTATGTGACAATGGCTATATAGGTGTTGATAATGTTCTTCCTAGTTTAGCAAAGGAAAGAATGCTCCATTCAGAGGTAATGATGGAACATTTTTTAAAAAATGAATCACCTAGTTCATAACATAATGGCAAAGATCTATCCAGGCACAAGCCAATCAATTAGCTTCTGTAAAATGCTTAATTCATTATGTAGAGGTAGGTGATGTGACCAGAATCACCATTTTGAAAAATATTTTATTATAACATCTTAGTTCCTTCTGGCAGTCTAAAGAAGATGTGACAAATGGAGAAATGACAGCACCTCTCCCTGCTATTCTCAAATTCTGATCCATGTCTCTGTTACTGTTTAGAATACATCAGAGAAATAATGAACTTGAAGGACACTTCAAAATCCCAAAGTGGTGTTTCGGTGGGGCGGGGGGGTGAAACACAGGACCATTGTTTAAAAAACTGCCTCAGTGAGGAAATCAAACAGTAAACTATCTACGTTCTTGCTTTTTAAACTGAAGCCTAATTGGACTAAATATTAGCCTCCTTGATTGTATAACTTGTAATTCTGCACGTGTGTGTGTGTGTGTGTAGATATGGACATGGGTATATCTTCTTTAAATATCTTTAACTGGGTGGGTTTTTAACACAATAACAAACCCTTTGTGGTTAAGTTCAAGAAAGCCTATTGGACTGAATTCTTTGTGATCAGCAGATGAACAGTTAAGAGCAGACACTGCATTAATACCTTCACCCTCATGAGCTACACAAACCCTGCTAGGATTAATCAAGGTGCGAAAAAGAAAGGCTGAGTCCTGGCATTTGGTCTGACTGGTTGGAATAACAGGATATATGGTACACAAAACAAGCCAATCATCCCAAATGCACCATACAAAGTTCATGCTTCATCTGAACCTCCTCCCATATTTCCACATCTAAATCTATCATTGTTCACCTTCTATCCCCTTCTCTCACACATGCTTATCCAACTTTTACTTATCCTTGACTAGTTTCTGTGGTAGCAAGTTCCATATTCTCACCACTCTCCAGATAAAAAAGTTTCTTCTGAATTCCCTATTGGATTTCTTGGTGCATATTTTACATCAACAGCCTCTGGCAATGCTTTTCACAACTAGAGGAAGCATTCTTTCACTATCCACTCTAAGAAAACATTTTATAAGTATGAAGAACTCTATTAGGTCGCCCGTCTGCTATTTTTTCCCAAGAGAAATGAAACCCAGACTGTCAAGTCTTTGTATTCCGCTCACATTTCTAGTATCAACCTTATAAATCTTCCTGCACTCTCCACAGTGTCTCTATAACCTTCAAAGCACAGTATTCTAAATCTAATCTAACCAAGATTTGATGTAGATTGAGCAAATTATCCCTACTTTCCAATTCTTTCTTTTTTTTGCTTTTTTTTGTGATTTTGCTAAGCTACGGTGCCACAATTTGTGATGGTGTATTTGTATTTCCTTTGTCTCTCTATACCATTTTGAGTTACACCTTCCAATAAGTGATTGAATAAACTAAATGTTCCCCAGAGCATTCTACATAGAAAATATCCTAAGAAGATTCACAGGGAGGAAATGAATACAGAGCAGCAATTCAATGGTTGACAGAGATAAGCCAAATCATGACTAAAAAGGGATTTGGGAAGAGGTTTTTGCAGAGAACTAAGGGAGGGTTTTAAACGTTAGGCCTAGATGACTTCCTTGAGGTAGGAGGAAGCGGACAGGAAGGTTGAAGAGTACAGGATAAGGAAGAATACAGAGGTTGTGCAGTGATTTATAAATGACAAAATGGATTTTGAGCCTAATGTTTTGAGGACAATAAGTGAGGCGGGATGGAGACTGGGAAAATGGGCATAGCAAAAGTTTTGCTCTTTTGTTTTGAAAGTCCATTGTGAAGAATTTCAAATCAGAACAGCATGTGAGGGAAATGTCAGAACCCAATATTGCTCTCAACTGCTTTGCAGATAGATCCTCAGTTCAATGGACTTTTTGTACCTACTATGAACAAAGCAACTTTTACATATAAACATTCACAGAGACGCACAGCCTGAATGCAACTTGTGGACAAATCTAGAAAGAAAGTGAAACTGTGAAATATAGCAAATAGATATTGAATTTCATATGTCAGTGGGAGGAGGATTCACGTTTTTCCCTCCTTTCAATAGTCAACCTCTGTTTAAAATTTACAACAAGGCAACCATAAACCAAAAGCCAGCAGATTTTGTATCTCTCGGTGTGAGAGGTCTATGCAAATACAGCACTGAGATTGGACATTTAAATGTTAGCAATGAAATGAATGTAGGCTACCAAAATTGCAGACATTTTTAAGTTAGTATCCAGCAATAGAAAATAACATGCTGGTAAGGCAACAAACAAAAGACAAATCTGATTAAGACAGAGAGAGAGTTGATGCTGTTATAAAGCACAGATTGTCCTCTCATGGAATGAATAGAGTCTGAAGACCAGAATTTGAAAATTTATACTGTTAAACCTTCTCCACGGTTTTCTCCAGCATGTCTGGTACTGGAAGAGCAGAACCCTATTTATCTCTTTCCACAAGCTTCTAATTCCCAGTCTCAGTTTTATATTTTTCAAGTCCTACATACAAACTGGTTTGACTGCCATTTTCTTGATTGTACACTGCTGAACCAATTGTGGCATTATCCCTCCCATCCTTTGCTTTATGGTTTTGTTACTTGTATGGTGAAAGGTGCCGAATGCAATGAATAATCCAAATCCAATTGGTAATTCTTCTTTTCTCTCTGTCTTTCTTACTTGTATTTGTTTGAAAATTAGCCTGTAAAAGACTGTATCAATGTTCCAGAGTTTGCCCTTTTTTGTATAAAATGGAAAATCTTTAGTAAAAATACAATTCAATTCTGCTGTATTTAATGAAATACGGCAGAAAGGCTGCTGAATTTAGTGGTGCTAACCTTGCACAATATGGGGGACAGCTCCGGGTGGGGAAGTGATGGATGGGCACCTCTCATATTTTGTGTTCCACTATTGAAAATATTCCCAGCAAGGGCCACGAAATCCAGTCCTACGTCTTGTGGGGCTAATGAAAACAATGACATATTTCCTCTTTTTTCTCTGTCCTCTAACATCAGCTTAAAATTTATAGTACAGAGGATGCAATTTGCTTCCTGCTTTTCCTTACACAATTGCATTGCTGCAGTAAAATGATGAGAACAAAAATTTGGTTAAAGGGGAAGAAAGACAGCAGCTAGAAATGACTCAGGTCTTCCTTGTTCTCAAACAAATTGCCAGGTTTGTAAAGGTCCACTGGTAAAGGTGTATCTTCAAAATATTAATATGTCTTTTCTCTTTACAGCTGCGGACTGATCTACTCTGCAATTTCAAAATAGAGAGGATTTTTCCTTTTCAATTGCTCACTACCATGTGCTGAGATTATCAATTTCTTACCTTCCAAAGATGGTGTGCTTCTTGTCCAGATAGGTACATGAACGGAATGTGATGAAGCTGAGGAAACAGAAGAGACCATTATAAAAACAATCCTGAGCTGTGGTTGTCATTTTTTGACACCCATTGTAAAGCTGTTTTAAGTTGAGAAGGAATAAATTAGACCAAAAGATAAGCTGCAATTTAAAAAAAAAGCTTTTATCTCCAGGTTTAAAGAATCTTAAAAAAGAACACTAACGTATATAAGCCAGAAACTAATAGTCTCTCTAGGTAGGACGATAGATAGGTTTTATGTTTAATACAGGTTAAACAAACACTTTCTTTATGGCTATTATTGGTCGATAGTTAAAAAGATTTTAATTAAATAGTAAAGGCTTCATTCAATACAAAACCCATTATCTGCTTTTCTGAAGTTTGTGATTAGACAACTGGTAGAAGAAGAGGCACTAAAAAAGTATACCTATTAGTTTTGAATGTAAATGTTGAATAATCCTTTGAAATTTAATGACATTATAATGACTTCCAATTTCGTTGCTTTAATGGAGATGTGGAGTCCAACAGTGAACTCATTTCTTTTGTTGCATTTCCCACTATTCCATCCATTTAATAAAACAAAATCTTCACTATTTCTCATTATTCAATAGACATTAACTAAGATCATAAAGATTTTTTAAGTAAACATTGTGCATAAAGAATGTGACCATATTACAAACTAGATTCAGATTGCTTAATCCTACAACGCATTTCCCCTGCTAAACTCAGGAACCATAAAGGTTAAAACAGTTCTGCTTAAACACTGGACTATAACTGCAGTTTCACTATGCACAAGATGGACCAAATTTACCAATAAATAATTCTGTTTTTATTTTTGTCCTTCTGATAGCTTCTTTGCTCAGAGGACAGGCGCTGATTTCTTCCCAAGTCTCTGCCAAAGATTCCTACTATTAAGGGTTTTTGATGATTTGGGTTACTTTTGGGAAACATTTACTGGTATAATCAAATCATATAATAACTTTGCTGAATTGAACAACTCACCATGTTACCAGAAACTAATGGACTAATTCAGTGCAGTGAACGACTGTTATCAAGGTAACTGGTTTATATTTCATGCCTGCATTATGTGAAATTCTCATTTGGTGTCTCATGTCTAGGGAACCATAATCATGCACTTTTTCTCTTTGAAGTGAAGTAGTTAAAATGTTTGAAATAATAAATTTCAGAAAGGGAATTTTATGATCTTATTATTTTCAATACACTTAATAAAAAACAGTTTGCAACTACCTCAGTTCACTTGAAGGATCCAAACAATGAAAATGGAGATCATTAGAAAGCTACTTACAACTGAGACTTGTTGGTATTGGGTCCTGAATTGGCCATGCTCAGGATGCCTCGGCCTGCATGTGAGAGGTTGTGTTTGAATTCATCCTTGAAAGGTTTTCCCCAGTGTGACTCCCCACCTGAAGGAATACAAGGAGAAACATACTGATATAACAAGCCCTAATGAAACATCATGAACCTGAAATATTAACTCCTCCTCTCTGAACAGATGCTGCCAGATTGATAAGCATTTCATATTTTTATTTTTTAGATTTCCAGCATCCACAATATTCTTCTCTTGATATCTTTCATGTTTACCATCAGAGTTTTCGATAAACAGTTCATATTTTATACTATGGTAATAAAAATGTCATTGCAGCTTTTAGAATAGAAGGGAATTCATTCCCACAATTCTGCACTGTTGGTCTCCTAAAGCACCTAGAGGTGGATCACCATCACTTGCAGCGCACTGCACGATGAATGAGTTTTTGCACTTTTCAAAGTTGTATTTTGTTTTTGAATGCATTGTGGAAAAATCCTGCAATTCAGTAGCAATGTAGGCAGATCATCATTATCACAAATGTTAATGTTATCCAACAATATAAACGCAAGCACACTTCAGTGGCTGCTGCCGTATTTAAATGAAATTTTTGGAAACTGCTTTTGTCTCGTCATTCATAAGAACGATTCTGATCATGCATTTGTTTCTTGTAAATTGTGGATGTCAGTTCACAACCAACAATTATGGTAATTAGCAGTGAGAAGACTCTCAATTGTCAGCTGCATTTCACTTCTTAGTGAGGCTATAATGGGTATACAATGTTGAGTTTTACTCTCAAATTATGCTAATTGCATCATAAGATTTAGATTAGCTTTCGAAAAAGACAAAGAGCAATCCAAAGTAAAAACAATGGGTTAAGGGTTAAATATAACAAGTTGAATATGGATCTGTCCTGCCAGAGATAAGTTGGAAGTAAAAGTTGACAGGCAGTTCTGTAAATTCTACATGGGGGAAAGGGTAGGACAAAATTGGAGGTCTCTGGGTGATAAAACAGATGGAGAGTAAGATGAATTAATAAAAAAGATGCATATGTAAGATGTCAGATTGTTAATGAAAGTTAGAATCAGGCTGACTAGACAATTCAGAAAAGCAATGCAAAGGGAAATCAGCAAGGCAAAGAGAGTTAATAAGACAATAATAATTGACAGCTAACGTAGAGGAGAATCCAAAAGTAATTTATTATCATATAAACAGCAAAAGAATAGTGACCAATTAGGGATCAAAAAGGGGAGGAGAGACAATTAATCCACACTTGTCCAAGTGACTGTTAATTAGGACACAAGATGGGCTGCTACATTAATTTATATCAATGATTTAGATGAAGGGACCAAATATAACGTATCCAAGTTAGCTGATGACGCACAGTGGGAAAGTAAACTGTGAGGAGGAATCAAAGTGACTGCAGAAGGATATAGACAATGTGGAGCAGTGTGTAATTATCCACTTTGGGAAAAATAATCAAGAAGCAGAATCTTTTTTAAATGGTGAGAGATTGGGAAATATTGATATTCAGAGAGACCTGAGTACTTTTGCACACAAATTTCAGAAAGTTAAAATGCAGCAAGCTGTTTGAAAAGCAAATAATATCAGTCTTTATGAGGCCATACCAGAAGTAGAGTCCAGTTTGGTCTCCTTAAATACCAGCTTCGAAGAGAGAATAACAAAGGTTCACTAAATTGATTCCTGTGATGGTGGAATTGTCCTATGATGAAAGATGGACTTGACTGGGACTATATTTCATGAAACTTAGAAGAATGAATGAATGATGACATTGAGCTTTATAAAACTCTTAAAGGTCTTTATGAGATAAATGCCAGAAATATCGGAATCTAGAATTAGGAGTCACTGAATAAGGGATTAACCATTTACAATTGAGATAAGAAGAAATTTCTTCACTCATTGAATTGTAAATCTTTAGAATTCTCTAGCCCATCTACTGCAGATGCTCAGTTTATTTAAGGGAATTGAGGCAAATGGCAATAGTGTGGGGAAGTGGAATTGAGTTAGATCATCATCCAGGTTTGTGTTAATCACTGACTTACTCCAGATTTGAATTTAGAACAAAGAACAAACTTTATATGATCTCATGTTCTTACTAACCCCCTGTCATATCTCAAAGTACTTGTGCCCGATCCCAAAATGTGATTTTCTGAAAGAAATTAATCTAATTTGCACTTGATGGACTCATTTTCTTCACAGTATCAAAACAAATAGGCAAGTTAACAAGACTGATGTGCATTATCAAGACAAATAAAAAAAAACCTCTTGAAAGAATTCTGAATTGAGACTCTACAGCTTCATTGGTCTCCAAAATCATGTCATACAGCATCCTGGTGGTGTGACACAGGTCTAAATATTGAAAATCCAACAATTTTGTGAGCACTAAGTTCAATAGGGAGTCTTGAAGCAAGCAAGGATTTGATCAGATTTGACATGACTAACAGTAGAACAGCATAAATTTGTCTGGCAAGTTACTCCCAAATTCCTGGATCTTTAATAATGATGAATCTCAATGCATCATTATAAAGATGTTATTGTTTTAGAAATTTTTGCCCCAATAAAAAATAAACATAGAATCTCTACAGTGCTGAATTCTTCGAAAGAACTCTGCCTTATCCCTGTAATCCTACACATTTCCCATGGCTAATTCACCTACACTAGACATTTTTGGACACTAAGGGGAAATTTAGCATGGCCAACCCATCTAACCTGTATATCTTTGGACTGTGGGAGCAAACTGGCGTGCCTGGAGGAAGCCCACACAAAAGATGCAAACTCTACGCAGACTGTCACTCAAGGTTGGAATCAAACCCTGGCGCTGTGAGGCAGCAATGCTAATCATTGTGTTAACCATTGGATTTTGTCAAGGAGCAAGAATTAAGAACTTGCAAGTTTGCAGCAATAGCAAATGCAGTTGAATTTAAAAAAATATTATATATGACTATACAGAATACATAAGAGAAACTTTAGAGAATACATTATGTTCACTATCACTGTGTGGAAGTTTGGGCATGTGACTGCATGTGAGCTGGTGTGTGTGTATGTGTCCATGCATTTTAACTTAATGTTTATTAATAGGTACTCTGCAGTGTGCTGATAATAAATTGGAGACTTTTAAATTAACAATAGAATGTTTTACCATGTAATATCAGTAAATCTCCCAAAGAATTGCTTGCAGTGAATCAAAGGATATAAAAACTCTTAGGGTTTTAAACAGGATTGATATATATGAAATGGGAGCATTTCTTGGGTAGGCCTCTAGGCAATTTGAGTCCAATGGAAAAGCATGACATTTTGAACTCTCTGCAGTTCGGCACTCATAGTTATATTTTTACAGTAAAGATTTGGAATTTTTAGTGCTGGTATTTTATTCTCAATAGATCTTTTTTAAAAACTCCCAGATAAAGGACAATTAATATGCTAAACAGAAGTTGTTTTCCCCACAGGTTAAACTTGTTAGCTTGACTGGATAATTGGAGCAACACCCTTCAATCATTGTGCTGGATAAAGCTTTGAAATCTGTCTGTCTGGGAGGGGTAGGGTTATGAAGACAAAAGTAATTATCAAAAGTTAGCCTACTTTGTTGGGACACTGTAAGGCTGTCAGGATACAGGAGATTGGAGAAAGAGGTGGCTTTGTATTGGAATGTTTGGTAAAGTACTTAAGTTTTATTTTGGCAAAGTAAGACCACCGACAGAAATGTGGGCAACATATCATGCTGTTTATTTTCAAAAGATTGTGTGATGATAACCTTTTTTTAACTTAAGTGAGTCTGATCATACCTACTGCTCTCTATATCTGCCTTACACTCCTATACATCATCTATAAGACACTAGGTCATACAACATCCAATATTAAGTTGGTCTGTAGCTTAATAATCACTATAATTTAATTCCAGACTTTCATCGATTGAATTCAAATTCTACCACCAGCCTCAGTATGGTTTCTTAATTTGACTAATATTCCTCTGAGCTCTTTTGGCTCCTTTGTTCCAAACAACCAAATTTACTCTCCTATGTATTTTCCCTATTCTTAACATCTTCACTGGATTGAAATTTATCTCAGAAATCTCCCATTCTGATTCAATAGTTACCAAAATCTAAAAGTCCGGCAGCTTCTTACATACTCCATTTTTTTTCTACGATTTTCAGACTTTTCAAACCCAAACTTTGGACCACCTCACAACTTTTATCTCATAATTCATCTTCTTTCTTACTTCAGCTTTAGTTTTGCCTTTCATTGTGGAGTCTTGGACCTTCATTATGGTTCCCCAATGTAAAACATTGCTGTTGAGATGAAAAATATTTCAATAGTGGAGAAAGCAATGATTAAAACAGAGTAAGGCAATGCCTGAAATATCTTACTCAGCCATGGAGCAAATAACAACATAAGAGGGATGTAAAGGGAGAAATACATTTTTAAAATGAGGGGAAGTTAATATAACTGCAGAACTCAAACTCCTTACTAGAAATTCAGATCAAATCAAAGATTTCAAGGATTGTAGTAAATAGCAGTTGTATTCCTAAAATACATTGTGACCTAGTATGACTTGAGCGGGCAGTGACATTGTGGTATTGTCACTGGACAAATAATCCAGAGGCCCAGGATAATTCTCTGGGGACCAAGGTTCAAAACCATACTGAGAATTTGAATTCATCAATGAAAGACCTGGCTAGTCCACTAATGTCCTTTAGAGAAGGAATCTGCTGGTCTGTGTGACTCCAGGATCATAGCAATGTGGGCCCTCAGAAATGGTCCAAAGTGACTCAGTAATTACAAACTACTGGAAAGTCTAAAAGGATTTTTAAAAAATTCATTTGTGAGACATAGACAGAGCTGGCTGGCCAGTATTTATAGTCCATTCCTAGCTGCCCTTGAGAAAATGATTGCCTTCTTGAATCACTGCAATCCATGTTCTGTGCATTAACCCACAATGCCATTGGGGAGGGAATTCCAGGATTTTGACCTAGCAACTCTGAAGGAATGGAAGATATATGTTCAAGTCAGGATGGAGAGTGGCTTGGAGAACTTGCTGATAAAGGTATTCCCATGTATTGGTGCCCTTATCCTTTGAGATGGAAGTGGTTGTGGGTTTGGATGGTGCTTTTTAAGGATCTTTGGTGAATTGCTGCAGTGCATCTTGTAGACAGTACAGGCTGCTGCTACTGAGCATCAGTGATGGAAAGTGTGAATGTTTATGGATATGGTGCCAATCAAGCAGACTGCTTTATCCTGAATGGTATTAAACTTCTTGAGTGTTATTGGAGCTGCACCCATTCAGGCACGTGGGGAGTATTCCATCACACTCCTGACTTGTGCCTTGTAGATGGTGGATAGGCTTTGGGGAGTCAGGAGGTGAGTTACTTGCTGCAGTATGCCTCGCCTCTGACCTGCTCACGTAGCCACTGTGTTTACGTGGTGAATCCAGTTGAGTTTCCGGTCAATGGTAATTGGAAGGACATTGACAGTGGGGGGCTCAGTGATGGTAATACCACTGGATATCAAGAATCTGTGGTTAGAGTGTCTCTCATTGGCAATGGTCATTGCCTCGTATTTCTGCAGCATAAATGTTACAGGCCTGGGTATTGTCCAGATCTTGTTGCATTTGAACATGGACTGCTTCAGTATCTGAGTAGTTGCAATCATCGGTGAACATCCTCACTTCTGATTTTATGATGGGGGAGGAATATCATTGATGAAGCAACTGAAGATTGTTGGGCTAGGACACTACTTTGAGGGATAGATGTCTTGGAGCTGCAATAACTGACCCTCCACAACCACAACCATCTTTGTATGTACCAGGCATGACTTCAACCAGCAGATATTTGCCCCTGATATCCAATGATTCCAGTTTTGCTATGGCTCCTTGATGCCACACTCAGTTGAATGCAGCCTTGATGTCAAATTGAAATGGGTTCAACCATCCAGCACTGTTTCAGCACTAGGAACTTAAATCCATTCTTCTCTTGTCTCTTTGTCTGTCTTTAATAGATTGTAAATAGCTGAGTTTACACCAGCACTCCACTATTCACTGCCTGCTAACTTGGACTCCTGTTTATGCTCACTCTCTGCTTTCTATCTGTTATCTAATCCTCTGTCCGGGTTAAAATATTATCCTCAACTCCATGGGGCCCTAATCTTTCCTATTAATCTTTTGTCTTGGCCCTTACTGAAAGCTTTTAGGGAATCCAAGTATACAACATTGACTAGTTCCCCTTTATCTACCTTACTTGTTACATTCTCAAAAAACTCCTATAAATTTTCTCAGATTTTCTTTTTAGTAAAATCAAAATAATTTGTTGAATCATTCTATGCTTTTCCAATTGCATTGTTAGACCAGTTGGCCTGAAATTCACTTTTTTTTTCTCTCCCTCCTTACTTAAAAAGGTGATGTAATATTTGCCAACTTCTAATGAAAGGGGGACTGTTCCCAAATCTGAGGAATTTTGGAAAATCATAGCTTGCACAGCCACCAGATGTTCTTACAATCTGTTTTTATATATCAGGCAAGTATACGTTCATATTCTGTTTTACTCCTTTTCAATCAACCTCTTGATGGAATTCTGAGGATACCCAGTCTTCAGAATTGCTAATTTTTTTTGCAACATTAAGAATCTTTTCATTAATTGAAGTCACAGATGGATCTCTCTTGCTCAGTTTCTGCTTTTTTTCAATGGAATGTATTTTTGTTGAACATTTTGAATTGTTCCTTCGTTTCCACTAATCACTGAACTTCATACCTTTTAGTCAATCAATCTTAGACAGTTCTCCCCTTATGTGTTCTTAATTGGCTTTTTCAAGTTTAAGATTGTGATTGCAGCATGTCATTTTCAAACTTAAAAATAAAATTCAATCGTGTTAGGATCACAATTTTGGAAATTTTGGAATCTCGATCTGCAAAAGAATATGACTTGTTGGGATCAAGACAGACAAGTTGTTTTTGGGACTTGGGCTCTCATTTGAGTTTTTTAAAATTAATTTACGGGATGTGGATAGCTCTGGCTAGAACAACATTTATTGCCAATCCCCAACTGCTCAAGAAGATGGTGCTGAGCTGCCTTCTTGAGTCATTGCAGTCCATGATGTAGCTACATCCACAGTGCTGTAAGGGTGGTTTCTGACTCAGAGACGGTGAAGGAACAGTGATATATTTTCAAGTCAGGATGTTAAGTGACTTGGACGTGAACATTCAGGTAGTGTGTGTCAGCTGTGGAATATTGTTTGTTGTTGTTATTATTTCTGTCTGCACAAGGCAGACCTTCATCTATTCCCATCGCGAGTTTTTTCCTGGAACATGTTGCTAGCCTGTCACTAGAGGCTTATACTTTGAAGAGTGCAGCTCCGCATCAACAATGGCTGACCAGGAGTCTTGCTCACTCTTATCACTTGTCGTTGGCATTATTAGAAGGATTTTGCAGGTTTATATTTAGCTATTTGACCACATTACAAGAGCACCTTCCTTGGCCATCAAGTCTTGGGGATGGAATTTGAATCTGGAACTTCTGGTTCAGAGGCAGGAATGCTATTGACTGCGCAACAAGACTTCCTGCCTCATTGGAATATATGTACAATAAAAAGCATTTTTTGAAAAGATAGGCAAAAGTCTTAATTGTCTCTGGTGGGTGAAATAGAATTTGTTATGGAAATACCTACATAGGAAGTAAATGCTCTGCAGGGATTGTGGTCCAGAGCTATGTGAAGCATTGCAGCAGCTATGAATTCATCCACTCAGTGTATCATTTCCCTCAGTCTGTGGAGAAAGGAAATGCAGTGGGAAATGTGGATTTTGTATGTTTGTCTGTAAGCACTGCAGTTACCACTGCTGATCGCATGACTCCTAATTTCATAAGATATGTAAATAACGACCGTGACAGAGTTTTCTGAGGTGGAGATGGCGGTGTTGGCATGGGATGTGCACAGTAAATAGTCTCACAACACCGGGTTAAAGTCCAAAAGGTTTATTTGGAATCAGGAGCTTTTGGACCACTGCTTTTTCATCAGGTAAGTCCTGATGATAGAGCAGCACTCCAAAAGCTCAGGATTCCAAATAAACCTATTGAACTTTAACATCATGTTGTGAGACTTCTTAGGGTTGTTCTGATGGAAGTAACACTGAATTGTATTCAAAATTGGAGAATGTTTACTCAAGGATTACATGGTTCGCGCTGTGGTAAAGGATAGCAGGCCACCCAACGATATAATAACCACACCTATGTTTTTCATTGCAACATGTTCTTTAAAGATCATAGAATGACAATTAAATTTTGTCATCCAGCCAGAAACACTGGTTCGGGCCACTGAACTTTTCTTAATCAGCACTTCTGTGTAACACTGCTGTAATTACCATAACAAAGCTAGTTCGCATGCCAATTATAAATCAGCCAATAACTATTCCATGTTATTCCTGTAGCATTCAACCTCAAGTTTATCCTTTCCTGAATGCTCCGCTGACTTCATTCTGATTTCACACAGATATTCCTTTGTTCTGCTGTTCTATAGATGTCCCTAATGTATCTGAAACCTACAAATGCAATGTGGGAGGATTGGATGAGGAAGTGGAGGGATGGGTTAGTAAGTTCGCCGACAATACAAAGGTCGGTGGTGTTGTGGATGGTCTGGAGGGATGTCAAAAGTTGCATCCTGTCTATGTCCCACTGCAAGACTGGGCGGAGAAGTGGCAGATGGACTTCAACGCGGATAAATGTATAGTGGTCCATTTTGGCAGGAATAATGGGGTGAAGGAGTACAATATCAGGGGTAGGAGTCTTAGCTGTGTTGTAGAGCAGAAGGATCTTGGGGTCCGGGTCCATAGGACTTTTAAATCGGCCTCGCAGGTGGAGGAAGTGGTCAAGAAGATGTGTGGTGTACTGGCCTTCATTAATCGAGGAATTGAGTTTAGGAGTCAGGAGATAATGATGCAGCTCTATAAGACCCTTGTCAGACCCCACTTGGAGTATTGTGCGCAGTTTTGGTCGCCGCATTATAGGAAGGATGTAGAGGCTATTGAAAGAGTGCAGAGGAGATTTACAAGGATGCTGCCTGGATTGGGAGGCAGGCCTTATAAAGATAGGTTGAGGGAGCTGAGACTCTTCTCACTGGAGAGACGTAGGTTGAGAGGCGACCTGATAGAGGTTTATAAAATGTTGAGAGGAATAGATAGGGTGGATTCTCAGAGACTATTTCCCCGAGCTGAAATGGTCACTACGAGAGGACACAGATTTAAGATGCAGGGAAGCAAATACAGAGGGGATGTTAGGGTTAAGTTTTTCACTCAGAGGGTCGTGAGTGAATGGAATCGGCTGCTGTCGGAGGTGATTGAGGCAAACTTGCTGGGGTCTTTTAAAAGACTTCTGGATGAGTATACGGGAACAAATGGGATGGGGGTTATAGATAGGTCTGTGGATTAGTAGATATAGATGTGATCGGCACAACTCGTGGGCCGAAGGGCCTGTTTGTGCTGTAGTGTTCTATGTTCTAATTCTTCTGATGTTACGTCAGCTGTGGCTCAGCTTGTAGTACTCTTGCTTTTGAGTTAGAAGATTGTAAGTTCAAGTTCCCCTTCAAGGACTGCGCAGAAAAAATGAAGGCAGACAATCCAGTGCAGTAATAAGGGAGTGTTACTGTGTTGAAGATGCTGTCTGCTGAATGGAATTCTAAATTGAGGTCCCACCTGCCCTCCAAGGGGAATAAAAAAGATCTAATGGCACATTTTTCTAAGAATTATCCCTGGTGGCTGAGTCATGGTTTACCCCTCAACAAATGGATAAAATGGAATATCTGGTCATTGCTTCTCAAGGGAGCTTGCTGTATGCAAACTACCTGCTGCATTTCCTATATTAAAACTTAAAAAAAATGTACTCCATTGGCTTTGAAACATCCTGGATCTCAAAAGATGATATGCATGTCTTTTCTTTTCTCTGAGCACATCTGGGGATAGAAGTTGGACACCAGGTCAAATTTTCCAATCCCTCCCTCCAGCCAGTGAGAAAAAATTTCACCCACACTCTCATTCTCAATTAATTCAACCATTGACAGTCTGGACCCATAACTGGAACTGAGAAGGGTAGTTATACAGGGTATTCCACCTTGGTTAATCACCAATCCAGATACAGTGGTTATGAAGTGCAGATTTATTCTGAGATGACGAGTGAAAGCAATGGCAATACAAATTTTGGACAAGCATTCTAAGAAACTGGGACACTTAACCTAAAAGACATATAATGTCTGGTATGAAAAAATACAAATACAATGAAAAACTGGAAAGGTTATTCATTAGAGGGTAACATAGTAGAGATGATGACACCATAGGACAGAAGCAGACCATCTCCAGTTGCTGAATGTCCACAAAAGCAGATGAGGGATAAGGGATCGAGGAACTATTTTCCCAAGTGAAAGGCAACTGCTGAGATACACTGCTAGGTCCAAATGATCTATTTCCATGCTTTGACTTTTATGTATTTTGAACAATCTAGGATATTGGCAAGATGCATTAAACTCCAATGGAAGTTTTTTTTAAAACATTTGTTCCTGGGATTTGGGCTTTCCTGGCCATGCCAGCATTTATTGACCATCCTGAATTAACCTTGACAAGTTGCCTTTTTGAACTGCTGTAGTCTGTGTGTTGTAGAAATACCTACAATGCTGTAAGGAAAGGATTTCCAGGATTTAGATTCAGCAACAGTAAAGAAAGGGCAATGTACTCTCAAATCAGGATGGAGTGTGACTTGGAGGGACACTCGCAGGTGATGGTGTTCCTAGGAATCTGCTGCTTTTGTCCTTCTAGCGGCAGAGGTCAGAGATTTGGAAGGTATGTTGAAGGAGTGTTGGTGAGTTATTGCAGTGCATCTTGTAGACAGTACACATTGTTCAAATGTGATAGAGGATATAAATATTTATTATGATGGATTGAGTGCCAATCAAGCGGACTGCTTTGTCACGTGTGGTGTCGAGCTTTGAGTGTTGTTAGAGCTGCACTCATCCAGTGTAGTATTCCAGCACACTCCTCACTTGTGCCTTGTAGCTGGTGGATAGGTTTTAGGGAGTCAGGAGATGAGCTACTTGCTACAGAATTCCCAGCCTCTGATGTACTCTTATAGCCATGGTATTTACATGTCTAGTCCAGTTCAGTTTCTGATCAGTGATAATCCTCAAGATGTTGGTTTTGAGGGGATTCAGCGATGGTAATGCTTTTGAATGTTAAGAAGAGGTCGTTAGATTCTGTCTTGTTGGAGATGGCCATTGCCTGACATTTGTGTGGAGTGAATGTTACTTGCCATTAACATTTATTGCATATTCAAGAAATCATACAAAAGCAACAGTTGCCCTTCAGAAGGCAGTGGTGAGCTGCCTTCCTAAACCACTGCAATTCTAAGGTGTAGGTACACCCAAAGTGCTGTAAGAGAGGAAATTCTAAGATTTTGACCCAGTGAATAAAGAAGGAATAACGATATTTTTTCAAGTCAAGGAGGTGAATGGCCTGAAGGGAAGCCTCGAGGCTGTGGCGTCCCCAGGCACCTGCTGCTTTTGTTCTTCTAGATGGTAGGGGTCGTGGGTTTGGAAGGCAGTGCCTAAGAAACCTTTTGAGAGTTTCTGCGGTGCCTCTTGTAGGTGATACACACAGTTGCCATTGTTTATCAGTGATGGAATGATTGTGGAAGGGGTAACAATCAAGCAGACTGCTTTATCCTGAATTGTTTCAAGCTTCTTGAGTGTTGGTGATGCTGCATTCATCCAAGCATGTGGAGACTCCCATCACACTCCTTACTTGTGCCTTATTTATGGCAGACAAGCTCTGGGGAATCAAGAGGTGAATTGCTTGCCACAGTATTTCTAGCCTATGACTTGCCCTGGTAGCCACTGTATTTATCTATATGGCTACTCCAGTTCCGCTTCTGGTTAATAGTAATCCCCCTAGATGACCATCAAGACTACAAAAATCTTCTCAAGACTCCTAGATTTCTCTGAACAGGTAGACTTAAGTGGTCTATGAGCATCACACCTTCCTCAAAGTCAGTAAACCATTTCTGGAAATTCTACATTTGGATTCTCACCGAGGCGAGGAACAGAAGAGGTAAACGTGTAATGTATCGAATGTATTCTCTATTGACAACTTGAATTAGAAAGCAGAGTAAGAAGAAAAACTTACTTAGTGGAACATCTCAACAATAAAAGGAGTTAATTCTTTTCAATCCCAGATGAATTATAAACACAAGCTGTACATGGGAGTGTTCACACTAAACAGAATCGGGGCCAGGTCTGTCTGTAAGATACTTATTTTGAGTCTCAATGCACTCTAGTTTAAACACATTATATGATAAAGCATGAAACTAATGAGATAAAAGCAAAAGACACAGTAGGCTTATCTGGAGTCAGGGATTGGATTTTCACCTGAAGTGGAAAACAGGAACTGGGTTTGTTTTTGGATCAGAAACTCACTTTTGATCAAATCTCAGATTTTTATAATGGGAAGTCCTTAACTGACCAGGAGACAGGCTTCCTATACTCTTAAAGCCACTGACGGCAGCAACAGACACATGCTGGATAGCATGAGACTCATGTAGACTTGGGAAAACAGCAATCAATGAGACTGCTGGCTATCCCGAGAGAAAAATCCACTGAATGTGCCAAATCCTTCCAGGGCACCACAGGAAAGCAAAATGACAGAAATGAGACCTGAGCCTGCCACCAAGGAAGGGCTGCCCTCTGCTTCCTCAATGCTGAACTGGACCAAATGGAATTCAGAGAAACTTAGTGAGATAGAGCTGAAACTGGTTTACTAATAGGGCACAAAGGGTAGCGGTAGAAGGCTGTTTGAGTGACTGGATGTTGGTCTCCTGTGGCATTCTACAAGGTTCAGTGTTGGAATCTTATTGTTTGTTAATAAATTATATAGATGAAAATGTGGGGGAATGATAACCAAATTTGCAGATGACACCAAGATTGATAGGGTGGTCAAGTGAAAATGAAGATTGTAGGTTACAGGAAAATTTAGATGGGTTGGTCAGATGGGCAGAGCAGTGGCAGATGGTATTTAACTCTGATAAGTGCAAGGTGATGTACTTTAGAAGAAGTAACAAGGCAGGGAGTACAGAATGAACTAGGAAGCTCAGAGGAACAGATGGATCTTTGGGTACTTATTAACAGATCCCTGAAGGCAGCAGAGCAGGTAAATAGGGAGTTAAGAAGACATATGGGCACTTGCTTTTATAAGTCTTGGCATGGAGTATAAGAGCAAGGAGGTAATGTTGGAGCTGTACAAAATGTTGGTTAGGCTGCTGCTGGAGTGTTGTGTCACTTCACGATAGAAAGGATGTGATAACACTAGAGGAGGTACAGAGGAGACTCACCAGGATATTGCTTAGGGTACAACATTTGAATATAAGGAGAGACTGGATGGGCTTGGATTGTTTCATTTAGAGCAGGGAAGGCTGAGGGTGTACGTGATTGAGGTGTATAAGATTATGAAGGGTGATTATGAAGTGGATAGGGTGAGTAGGAAACAGCTATACCACTTGGTTGAGGGATCCATCATGAGCGGTCATAGTTTTAGAGTGAGGAGCAGGCGACTCAGAGAAGATTTGAGAAAATCTTTTTCACTCAGAGGGTGGTGGAAATCTGGAGTGCACTGCCTGGGAAGATAATGGAGGCCGGAAACCTTACATCCGTTGAAAAGTATTTGGATGAGCACTTGAGACATCGTAACATTCAAGGATATAGGACAAGTACTGGAAAATGGGATTAGCGTGATCTTAGTGGTAGTTATTGTGGGTGCAGACTCGATGGGCTAAAGGGCCTTTTCTGCACTGCAAGAATTTATCATTCAAATGTTGGAGGTTATGAGAGAGATACAGCTTCTAGGAGTGCTACAGGAAGAGGCTGTCACTTTGTGCAGCAGGAACATCTCCTGTTCAGTTCTAACCCCATTAGCCTTTCTCCCTCCTCCATCACCTCCTACTGCTCTCCAGATAAGCTGTCTCCTTTCAGGCCCTCACCGTCCTCGAATCCCACAGCTCTATGGAGGGCCACGTAATGGAAAGTGCAGCAGACCAATACAATGACTGAGATCTTTGCAGGTATCACTGGCTTGGCCCAGCACCAGAACTGAATTTTCATAAGCCTGATGGCCTGCTCCATTGTTGTTTTAATGAGGGGGTGGTATTTGTTATCCTCCCTTTGATCTTTAAATGGGACATCTCTTGTACCCTAGGATTCACTTTGGATGTTAGAGTGAAGATCTGACTTACAGTTGACTGCTAGGAATGAAAGAGGCAGGGGATCTGCCAGGAAAGCGAATGCATACGTATCATGTAAACCAGCCTCCCGTCCATCGACTGTCTACGCTTCCTGCTGCCTCAGCAAAGCAGGCACCATAACTAAGGACCCCAGGCGCCCTGAATATTCTCTCTTCCCCCTTTTTTCTTCAGGAAGAAGATACTAAAGTCTGAGGTCAGACTTGCACACCTTTATTGTGGAGTCCAATAGACTTAGACAAAGGTCATAGGTAGAACAGGGCACTCACAGTGTTAAAACGGTGGCCGAAGGGCCTGTTTCCTGTGCTGTGTTGTTCTTTGTACCAACTGACTCAAGAATAGCTTCTTCGCTGCTGCTCCCAGACTTTTGAATGGGCTTGCATTAAGTTGAACTTTCTCTACATCCTACCTATGACTGTAACACTACATTCTGCCCTCTCTCACTTTCTTCTCTATAAACAGTATGCTTTGTATAGGTGAGGTAGCTAAATGAATACAAAATTGGCTTGATGGCAGAACACAGTAAGAAGTCTCACAAGACCAGGTTAAAGTCCAGGTAAAGTCTACAAAATAAACCTGTTGGACTTTAACGTGGTGTTGTGAGACTTCTTACCACGTTTACCCCAGTCCAATGCCGGCATCTCCACATCAGAAACCAGAGGATGGTTGTAAAGGGTTTTTGAAACTAGAGGTCTGTACCTCAGGAATCAGTGCTGGGTCAACTGTTATTTGTCATTTATATTAATGATTCAGATGAGAATATAAGAGGCATGGTTAGTAAATTTGCAAATTACTCCAAGATTGGTGGCTTCGTGGGCTGACAAATGGCAGATGGAGTTTAATTTAGATAAATGCAAGCTGATACATTTTGGTAGATTGAACCAGGGCAGGACTTACTCAGTTAATGGTAGGGCACTGGGGAGAGTTAAAGAACAAAGAGATCTAGAGGAAGCTGTTCATAGCTCCTTGAAAGTGGAGTCGCAGGTGGACAGAGTGGTGAATAAGGCATTCAGCATGCTTGGATTTATTGGTCAGAATACTGAATACAGGAGTTGGGACGTGTTGTTGAAGTTATACAAGGCATTGGTAAGGCCACAATTGGAATACTGTGTACAGTTCTGGTCACCCTATTATAGAAAGAATATTATTAAACTAGAAAGAGTGCAGAAAAGATTTACTAGGATTCTACTGGGACTTGATGGTTTGAGTTATAAGGAGAGGCTGGACAGACTGGGATATTTTTCTCTGGAGAGTAGAGGCTGAGGGCTGATCTTATAGAGGTCTATAAATCTTTTCCCAAAGGTAGGGGAGCTTAAAATTAGAGAGCATAGGTTTAAGATGAGAGGGGAAAGATACAAAAGTGTCCAGAGGAGCAACTTTTTTTATACAGAGGGTGGTGTGTGTCTGGAACAAGCTGCCAGAGGTAGAAGAAGCAGCAGGTAGAATTTTGCCTTTTAAAAAGTGTTTAGACAGTTACATGGATAAGTTGGGTTTAGAGGGATGTGGGCAATTGGGAATAGCTTTGAAGTTTAAAAAATAGGCAGCATGAACAAGTTGGGCCAAAGGGCCTGTTTCCATGCTGTAAATCTCTATGACTCTAAATCAAATCACACGGAGGAAGTTCTTGCGATGATCGCAGATCAGTTCATATGAGGTGAATGGAAGCCCTTGCTTGAGCCGAATCTGAGTGAGCACTTGCTGGGTGTGTCAATGACCATAATAAGTAATCCCCTGTAGCTGGGGGGATGCCAATGGTGGGTGGTGAAACCCAGTGATTTCTGACAGAGAAGCTGCATTTGTTGCAAAACAAAATGTACTGTCAAGTCCTGGCAAAATGGTTCTCAATAACCTGAGAAATGCAGCAGAGTGCAACTGTCCACAAGATGCTACCAAGGGCTACAGCTGGTGCTTAGAATGAACCTGAAGAGTAGTAGTTCAGGCCACTGTGACTTGGATGGTTACTGGCAATGCATAGTGACCAGTGCTGCGAGGTTTGAGGATTGCAGCAAGGTCACAAAATCTGTGACCATCCGCTTGGAAAGTCACAGTTTCCTGGTCATTTCCAGGTATCTGTCTTTGGCATTGAAATTGCCCTCTGTGCCTCTTTTTTTGCCCTGTCCCTTACTGCTTGAGGTTGTGTCTTTTCTATGAAGAGTACTACCCTCATTGGCACTGGGCTTAAAATCTGATAACTGTGCTCTGACTGCCAGCTGCAGCCTTCTTTCTGGGCTAGTAGCTGCCCAATTTTGATTGATATCCCCTGTCTCTCTCCACGCATGATGCCAGGCACCATCAATCCCATTCAATACCTGGCGTTGAGGACCCACCTTCCTTTCCAACTGCAGATTGATTCCTCCTTGGCCTAGCTGGTCCTCCTATAGGGCCGGGATGATGCTAATGGAGCAACTTGACTGTTTCCCCATTCAGTCCCTGCCTCCCTTCAGGCGATCAGCAACATGCAGCTCCTGAAACCTCTTGTACGCCCTTTTAAATATTCCACCCTCCCCTTCCAAAAGGCTCTTCACAACATTTTACCTATCACATCAGAAATAAAATTCAATAAGCAATGTAAGGAATGAAATGACCAACTTTGTTCACTTCCTTGGCATAATCACTGTGACCTTTGTTCCCTGATGATCTATTTAAAATCTTTTTGGAATTATTTTTGTAAAAAGAAAGATGCATCATCCAAATAAAATATCAAGATGTTGCTTTACTTGGTGTTCATTAGACATCCAAACAAGCATTAAATCCTGTGCTTGAGAAAGCACATTGTTTAATTTAGATCAGTTAGTGATAATTATGAGCATGACGTCTGTGAAGAAGCTAACCCAGTTCCAACAGAACGGAAGCAGCAGTTTCCCACAGGTAAAGAAACAATCCATCTCCCTGCTCTGCACAGTGATGACACATTCCCGTCAGTGTCCCCAGCATTGTTTCTGCATTATTAATGAAAAGGCTGACATTTCCAGTTAGATGCTGAGATTATCAGCAGCAAGATCCTGCTAGACTCATCCCTTCCATGTTTTACCAATATACATTTAATTGAAAATGCTTCTAAGACATACTTTTATTTTTTCACAGGTAAACTGAGATTTAGGTGGATTATTATCTCCCTTTGGTATAATGGTATTGTTAGTGTACAGGTGATCCAGAGACCGAGGTTGTGACCCGGGTTCAAATCCCACCGTGGCAGATGGGAAATCTGAATTTAATAGAATAAAATATAATCAAATGGGGACTATGAAGCCATTGTGCGTTAACATAAAAACCCGTCTGGTTCACTAATGTCCTTTAGAGAAGGAAATCTGTTGTCTTTATTGGTCTGGCCTACATGTGACTCCAGAACCACAGCAATGTTGTTGACTCTAAAATGTGCTCTGAAATGGAGGGCAATAAAGGATGGACAATAAATGCTGGCCCAGCCAGAGATACCCATGTCATACAAGTGAATTAAAAACTTAAGAGATGCACAACAGAAACTGTCAATTTTAAGAACATTTCTTTTGGGGAAAAAGTTCAAAATAGCAAACAGTTGAGAGTTATGAGCAGATCTGTGAAATATTGAATCAAAAGTTTATTGCATAAGAATGGGTTTTTGTCATGAGACCTTTAAACTTACCTGGCCGACAGCAGCTGGTGCAATAAAAAAATGGGGTTGGCCTCTTTCATCTGACTCAGCTGCACTTTGTCACATGATCCCAGGACACACTGCACTGCCTGGATCTCACCTGGTCCAGAGGTGATGCAACATAGGCTGGGGGAAAATATCAGCTAAGAAATAGCAGGGGGAGAAGGGGGGGGGGCAGAATTGGGGTTGCGTATGGGAGGAAAAAAATCGGAGTTGGCCATAGGTGGCTGGTGATCGGGGGAAGGGGTTGAGAAGAAATCGAGTGGTTGGTGATTGGGAGACAGCAATTAAGAGGGTTTGCCTGCACCAATCTCCTCACTGACATAAGATGCAAGCGCGATAGCCAAATCACTGTGCTGATTCTGACCTCTCCAGTGAGATGAGACCCCATTCCCCACATGAATTCACCCTGGGAGACTCGTTCAACTAAATGCGCCCAAAAACAGAAGGAGATCTCATTGGGCACTTCGTTTTTTGGGAAAAAACTGCACCCCACCCCCCACCCCCACCACACGTGTCAAGAGAGCTAAGTTGATTGTGGCTATCTGTTGTGGGGAGTCTGAATAATCACTTCTCCTAATCTACATGGACAACTTCTTGAATAACTACATGAAGGATACCCTGGTTTAGTCTAGATGAAGCAACTGGCATGTAGTTATTTTTGATGGCCATGCCTGGATACTCAGATTGAAGAAATACAAGGGACAATGCCAATCCTGCACACAAATAAGGGATACACAACCATTCTCTCCTTTACACCCTTGGGAGTGGCCTCAAACGCCATGGCAACAATTGCATGAGACTGAATGTCATTGAGGGTGTCGCAAATAAAGAAGAGGGGTGATGACGAAAGAAGTATTGATAAAAAGGACAAACTATCCGTTTGAAGGTTACATGTTATTAGTCATACTTGATGCACTTGATGATCAGAAGTTGTTATCATGAGATCTACTACATCTGAATAAACCATTGAAAAGCTTGACGACATTTTAGTTCACAAAAATTTGAGGATTATCTCAAAGTAAATGATATTCAGCATATAAAATCAATACCTTATCATCTATCAACCAATGGATTAGCTCAAAGTTTCAACAATCCTTGAAACATTCTTTAAAAGCTTCATAATAGCATGTTTGATATCATGTTGTGTGAATAGCTTTTTGGCATCTTATAGAACCATTACTCATGCAACTGCCCAAAGTTCACTTGCATTACTACTCAAAGAGAAAGTTGAGAACTAGGTTTGATTTGTTATTACCTCCAGAAATTTCAGAGATAGTAGAGCATCAACAACAATCTCAAGTTGCTGGGCAAGAAATGAGGGCAAAACAATGCTCATTTCAACATGGAGGTCGAGCATTAGCGTGTAACTACACCATAAGTGAGGAATGAGTACCAGCCAGAAATTTAGCAAAAACAGATGCAATTTCTTACATGGTTCAAACTGAAGATAACCTAGTTTGGCAGCACCATGCTAACCAATTGCTGTTAACTCAAAATGGTTCCTCAGAAAATCATGCCTAGAAGTACCATTTTCTTTCGTCCCTAGTGTTGTGAATACTACTGCAGAAGACATAATTGTGTATGAATTGCCCGACGATTGTGCCGAATGAATTTACCAAATAAAGTCTATCTTTGGAAAAATATCTCCTGACTTCAAGGGGAACAACCTGTTTTGGGGCAGTCTTTTGAAATTTCAGGGAATGTATTCCACCACTACAATTACATGTTTTCCACCTCTCTCGTCTCCTTTAAGACATTACTTAAAACTTAGCTTGGTCACAAATTACACTCCTGCATTTTATTGTGTTAAAAAGTAGATAACAAATAATTTCAATATCTTGTTCAGTGGTCTACTGCTTCTTTAAATAAAATCCAGAGGCAAGGCAGAAGGAGGGGAGCAGGGGGAGAAATCCCATAAAAGATTATGTTTAAAGGCATTCTGTCATTTTTTTCGTGGTCGTCTAATACCAGCAATTTGAAAAGTGCTACCCAAAGATCCAAGAGTCCTGATGATTTGAGTGTCAGGCTGCTTGCTATTCCTATTGCAAAACCATTCAGAATATTTATAGTTATTGCAAACCAAGGTGGACTGCTTCAATCTTGGTTGAAAATAAATGTGCTGATGTATCAGCAGGCAGAAGCTAGACAGTATGAATGTCCTTGTTTACTGTGAATAAATACATTGCTGTATCAACAGCCGTGACCTGTATGGACCCAGGCCTAAGTCAAAAGGGCATTCAAGAGTTAATTAAAACTTCCAGTGACGATGGTAAAACTCTGGTCAGCAAAGCACCTGTGAAAAGGGTTTTGGATTTGATCCGCATCATCGGCCATCCATTAGCAGGTTGCTAGGATACAGTGCGTAACTGTTGCTGTGAATTTCAATGCAACACTTCGTGCTTAGGGACACGTTACTTAGCAAAGATCAACCAATAATGAATGAAAGCAAGGCAGCTAGGTATGGCTGTGTTCTGGCAAACTGAAATCAGTGCTTTGCTTTTATCTGTCACATTTATAACTGTGGTTTTCAGTAGGAAAAAGGGGCTATAATTAAGGAAGGGTGCAGCAATGATATGGGATGCATATCTGAATCTGCACAATGGCCAAGACATCAGTTCGAGTTGCGATTTGACTCCGTGACTGTTGTCAGCACACATCTCATCAACGTTCTTTCAATGTTATTGGTGTTTCGGGAGGGGTGGAGGGGTGGGGGGTGGGGGAGGGTAAGAAATATAGCCAATCAGGCTGCCTAATACTCTGATGAGGCAATGGCTTAAATTCATGAGGATAGCTCACATTCATCTACTGCTCTGCACCTAAAGAAGGAGGAGCCTTCTCAGTAAAAGCCAGCCTCTTCCAGGCTGTGTGCGTGTTGTGCGTGTATGTGATGAATGAGACATAGTGCTGTGGTGTTCCGTACGTGTATCGTGAGCTGACTCACTGCGTTCCTTGTAAGGTCATTTTCAGCACATTGCCCTCCATCTACCTTTGAAATTTCATCTCCATTTCCGAGTAAAACAACTTCAAGATTTTGTTTTTAAACATAGACAAAAAAAATGCTACAGATACACAGTCTACTTCTGCACTATAGGAATTCTATGATTCTACGAAGTCTATCAGCAACTGAAAAATAGATGAGGGGTTAAAGGTTCAAGCAGAGATGATTTCAGTCAAAACGCTGTTACCATTTCTCTTTCAGATGCTGATTGATGTAATGTGCATTTTCATTAGTTCATGTGTATTTGTTATATTTCTAACATACTCAAAATTTATTAATCCTTAAAATATCTGAGTTGTGGATTTAATTAAACTAACATTCTTCCACAATGCTCCACTAACTACTTAAATTAATTGAATCCTGTAGGATGCAAGGATAAAGCCCACTATCATGTGGCATGGTAGCATTGCTGCCTCACAGTGCTAGGGACCCGGGTTTGATTCCCAGCTTGGGTCACTGTCTGTGTGGATTTCACACATTCTCTCCATGTCTGCATGGGTTTCCTCCAGATGCTCCAGTTTCCTCCCACAGTCCAAAGATGTACAGGTTAGATGTATTGACCATGCTGAATTGCCCCTGGTTTAGGGGGGGGGTTAGCAGGGTTTATATGTCGGGTTATTGGGATAGGGTGGGATTGTTGTCAGTGCAGGCTTGATGGCGAATGGCCTCCGTTTGTACTGGAGGGGTTCTATGTTCATACCCCCCAGCCTCAGAGAGCATATTTCACAGCCTAACTTGTTACTAGCTAAAACATTACTACTACTCTTCTTTCATGAAAAACAGTGAATTACTAATCTTTACTGAGTGACGGAACTCCTAAATATAAGGAAACAGACTTGGCTCATGACCCATCAGCCTCTCAACTGTACTGAGCATCAACCAACTTGTCACTCTGTGTAATGTACATATTCTAAGTGACTGTATTTTAAATCTCAGCAGAAACTGCAGCACCAGAAAAGCACAATAAGAAGTCCCACAACAACAGGTTAAAGTCCAACATGTTTACTTGGTAGCACAAGCCACAAGCTTTTGGAGCACTGTCTCTTCATCAAGCACGTGAGAGTTCTGTTCACACTTAGGACATATAAAGACACAAACTCAATTTACAAAATAATAGTTGGAATGTGAGTCTTTACAGAAAACAAGACTTAAAGGTATAATGTGAATGGAGAGAGGGTTAAGCACAGGTTAAAGAGATGTGTACTGTCTCCAGCCAGGAGAGTTAGTGAGATTTTGCAAGCCCAGGCAAGTTGTGGGGGTTACAGATAGCGTGACATGAACTTAAGATCCCACTTGAGACTGTCCTCATGCGTGTGGAACTTGGCTATCAGTCTCTGCTCAGCAACTCTGCACTGTCGTGTGCCACGAAGGCCATTTTAGAGAACACTTACCCGAAGGTTGGAGGCCAAATACCTGTGACTGCTAAAGTGTTCGCCAACAGGAAGAGAACAGTCTTGCCTGGTGATTGTCGAGCGATGTTCATTCATCTGTTGTCATAGTGTCTGCATGGTCTCCCCAATGTACCATGCCTTGGGTCATCTTTTCCTGCAGTCTAACAGGTAGACAACGTTAGTCGAATTGCAAGTGTATGTACCGTGTACCTGGTGAATGGTGTTCTCATGTGAGATGATGGCATCTGTGTCGATGTTCTGGCACATCT
This sequence comes from Sphyrna mokarran, assembly GCA_024679065.1. Taxonomy (NCBI): domain Eukaryota; kingdom Metazoa; phylum Chordata; class Chondrichthyes; order Carcharhiniformes; family Carcharhinidae; genus Sphyrna; species Sphyrna mokarran. The sequence goes on from JAGIQG010000020.1 coordinate 7,616,203, forward strand.
TGCAGAGATTGCTGTGGCAGGGTTGTGTGGTGTTGTGGTCACTGTTCTCCTGAAGGCTGGGTAATTTGCTGCTGATAATGGTCAGTTTGAGGTTGTGTGGTTGTTTGAAGGCAAGAAGTAGGGGTGTGGGGATGGCCTTGGAGAACATTCGTCTTCATCTATGACATGTTGAAGGCTCCGCAGAAGATGTCGTAGCTCCTTCACTCCAGGGAAGTACTGGACGATGAAGGATATTCTGTCCACTGCGTCCTGTGTTTGTCTTCAGAGGTCATCGGTATGGCTTCTCGCTGTGGCGCATTGGAACTGTTGATTGATGGGTCGAGCGCCATATCCTGTTTTTATAAGGGCATCTTTCAGTGCCTGGAGGTGTCTGTTGTGATCCTCTCATCTGAGCAGATCCTGTGTATGCAGAGGGTTTGTCCTTAGGGATGACATCTTTAACGTGTTTAGGGTGGAAGCTGGAGAAATGGAGCATCGTGAGGTTATCCATGGGCTTGTGGTACAGTGAAGTGCTGAGGTGACCGTCCTTAATGGAGATGCATGTGTTCAAGAATGGAACTGATTCCAGAGAGTAGTCCATAGTACTATCGGCATCAGAAAAGCACAGCTTAAAGCTGGTCTATGTGTTTAATTCTGCAGTGGAATCAGTGCAAACAACCTGCTTCATACAAACACTGCTCATGGATTATTACTCAGGTTTATTATTAAGTGGCTGCAAGTCCACTTTGAGGCAATCACAGCAAAAGATGATTCAAGATATCATAAGATAATAAGAATTAGAAACTGGAGTAAGCTACCTGTCCTATGAGCAGCTCTGTTATTCAATAAGATCATGTTTAATCTGATTATGGCCTTAACTCCACTTACCCACCTGCTGCATGCTCCACACCACCGATATCGAGGGGGTGGAGGAGGCAGGGCACATTTCTGCCTGAAAGGGTGGCAGCATATTGCTGAGCGGGCCACTGTACATGCATAAATGTGATAGCACTGAGATACGTACGTGCACAGCAGACCCACACTGCTGGCCTTCTGATCAGTGGCAAGCCCCTGGAGCCCTCATTGCTGATCTTCCAATTCCGCCCCCCCTTCCTCTCCAGCCTCCGATAGCAGGCCTCCTGGACGTCTACAGGCCAGCACTGATGTCTCTCTCTGCTACCTGTTCTCTCCCCCTCCTCCCCCATGAAGGTCCCAAGCTTCCCCCACCCCCAATCTCTTCTCTCCACCCCCAATCTGATGGCTAACCATCATCAGCTCTTTCCCTCCCTCTGCCACTATTATTGGCTACAGGGTGGCAACTGGACCTCTGACCCCCAACTATCTCTCCAATGGCCCCACTCCCAATAGCCCCTATGGCCCCACCCCCTTGGCACTGCCCAATGCATGGTGGGCAGTGCCAAGATACTCCCTAGGCATTGCCTATTTGCCCCTTGAGCAGTATCAGAGGGCCAGACTATCACTATCAGCTTGGCATTGTCCAGGGACAAACCTTATATCCCTTCAATCCAGCAGGGTTGGGCTTCAGAGACTTCATGCCAATTTCCGTTGTAGAGTTGATGACTCTGGAAATCCTGGCCTTGGAGATGTGCAGAGGTCATGGCACCCAGCGGAGAGACCGCTTGTTAGCCTCCGCTGATGTCTTTTGACCCGTTGCATTATTAGAGCAGTGCAACTGGCTGGAAAAACTGCTTCTATATGTTTCAATAAGATTGCTCTCATTCTTTGTAACTCCAACGAGTATAGGCATAATCTGCTCACCTTTTCTTCATAAGATAATCTCTTCATCTCAGGAATCAGCCTAGTGAACCTTCTCGGAACTGCTTCCGATGCAATTATATCCTTTCCTAAGTAAGAAGAGCCAAACTGTACACAGTACTCCACTGTACACAGTATTCCTCTTGCAATAAACACCAACATCCATTTGCCTTCACAATTATTGTCTGTATCTGCATGCTAGCGTTTTGTGATCCATGTGGCAGGACATCCAGATTCCTCAGCACCACAAATTTCTGTAATTTCTTTCCGTTTAAATAATATCACACTGTTCTATTCCTGCCATGGGCAAGGTCACGTTTTCCCACATTATGCTCCATCAGGCACGTTTTTGCCCACTTAACGTTTCCATGTCCTGTGGCAGAATCATTTATGCTCTCTTCACAACTTGCTTTTCTACATCTCTTCCTATCATCAGCAAATTTAGCAATGATACTCAGTGTCTTCATCCAAGTTCTCAATATAAATTGTAAATAGTTGAGACCCCAGAACTGATCTAGGACATTCCTCTAATTACAAATTGCCAACTGAAAATGACCCTTTTCTCCCAATTCTCTGCTTCCTTTTTTCTAACCAGTTCTCTATCCGCTATTAAGTTTATCCTCAACACTATGAATTCTTATAATCTTTAATATGCCCCTAACTGACAGCCTTTCAGAAATCCAAGTACACCACATATACTGGCTCCTCATTATCACCCTGCTTGTTACTTCTTCAAAGAATCCTGTTAAATTATTCAAATATGATTTCTCTTTCTCAAAACCATGTTGATCTGGTTGTATGAAAATTTCAAAATATCTTGCTAGTACCTCCTTTATAATGTAATTAAGTATTTTCCCTATGACAGATGTCTGAGATTACATATAACCGACTCAAGAACAGCTTCTTCCCTGCTGCAATCAAGCTTTAGAATCGACCTACATTAATTACATTCTGATCTTTCTCTACACCCTAGCTATGACTGTAACACTACATCTGCACCCTCTCCTTTCCTTCTCTTACTATGTACTTTATGAACGGTAAAAAGTACTTTGTACTGTGTGACAATAATAAATTAAATCAAATCAAAAAAATGTTCGACTAACTGGCCTCTGGTTTCCTGCTTTCTCTCTCCCTCCATTCTTGGATGGAAGTGTTACATTTCTAGTTTCCCAATTCTCTGGCCCTTTGCAGAATCTAGGACATTTTGGAAGATTACAACCAATGCATCCATTGTACCAATTTCTTTTAAGACCTGAGGCCATTCAGTCTGGGCATTTATCAGCCTTTAGTTCCAGTAGTTTTTCGAACATCTTTTCTCCGATAGCTGTGGTTGCTTTAAGTTCCTCCTGCCCTTTTCCCTCTTGATTTTTACCTAACTATGGGATGCTTATTGTGTCTTTTGCTTTGAAGAATGAAACACCTGTTCACTGTATGGATCATTTCTTAGATACTAGTTATTCCATCTATGAACTTTCGGTCTCCTTTGTAGAAGAGGCTGATATATTTGTAACTATCTGATGCCATCCAGAGTTCTTAACAGGAGCTACCTCATTTTCAATAATTCAATTGTAATCAATACAGCGCCCAATCCTTCAACAACACTCAAACTACTTGAAACATCGAGCGATGGATGGGTTATTTCTCATTTTGTATTCATTAAAGATGAAGAAGAGTAATACCCGGAAACAGCAAGCATACACTTAATTTTCATCATTGTAGCAAACATTAATTCCAAGGCAGTTTTGCTCCAAGAACTGAAGAGGGAAAAGTTTAAAGGGAATATTGGGGGGAGGGGTTCTTCACGCAGAAAGTGGTGGGAGTGTGGAATGAGCTGCCAGATGAAGTGGTAAATGCGGGCTCACTTTTATCATTCAAGAAAAACTTGAACAGGTACATGGATGAGAGGAATGTGGAGGGATATGGTGCAGCTGCAGGTCAGTGGGATTAGGCAGAAAAATGATTTGGCACAGCGAAAAAGGCCTGTTTCTGGGGTGTAATTTTCTATGGTTCTAACTAGGCAGCGTTTGGATGGGCATGGCTATAAGGTTAGTAGGTTACTAACAAGAGTACTAATTGTTAAAAACGTAACCTTGCAGTTTACTAACACTTGACTATATGGTGCTCTTCCTTGTAGGATTATAGTGGGAAAACTCAGGAGAGAGGCACAGTGTAGACAAGTTGCCAAGGTAGAGATATTCTCAGGGTTTATGTCAAGTTATAACAAGCTTGCTCATAGCAAAAATTGACAAGACCTTGAAGGCTGTCTGTGGAAAAGTTGCTTCTTTCTCTCTCCCAAATAAAAATACATGTAATTAAAAGATTGAGATACAAAATAAAACAATATTTATTTCAATATGTAAGGTTAGCACATCACAAACTATTTCTAGTGAGGAAAGCATCTTCAAAATTGTGCTGCGAGATCTTTTGCATTCTCTTGCATTTAATGTTTCACATGAAAGACACAGTGTAGCACTTCCTGAATACAGCAATGAAGTGAAAGATTAGATTTGGTTCTCAACTGCTTAGATTGAGAGCTGATCTTATAACCTCCAGTGATGAAATTCTCCATCTGAGCCACATTGAATACTCAAAGCAGTACATAACAGATGCATATACAGCAACTCTTTCATCACCCTAACAGTGCTTTGATCACAACCGCCTTACAGCTTGCTTCAATACAGCACTTCCATTCATGTCCTGTCATTCTTTTCCCCTCTTTGCCCCATATTGTTACCAATTTCACAGATTTTTCCTAAAGTCTCTCATTCTGACCTCAAGTATGCAGCATCTTTGCTTGCATTGCTGAATTATCGTTCCCTTCAGAACATATAAAATCCTGGCCCTTTTCCAGTCATATCTAAACATCATAGAATTATGTGGATCATCAAGTCAAGGCTCCAGTGTGGATTTGCAAAGATATGAAATCACTGCATGCAATTTCTAGTACTAGAAGTGGGATGAAGTATAAATGATTCAGCTGCAGAGATGAAAATACTGGGTATAGAACTACACAGTGACATTGGATTAATTGAAATCAGTGTGTGTCAAGCCTCCCACTGGTGTTGGTACAATTGGGATCACCCAATATGAAGGCGAGCATTGACTGAATATAAAATGCTGAAATGACACGACCCTTTCAGTGACTAATAGTAATGATTTTTTTTCATAGACAAGAGCAGAAAGTCTGCTTATTGGGAAAGCAATATCAATCCTTAAATAAGAAGGCTTGTGTTCAGTATATGTATGCATGTAACTAGGCTGGCAAATTCCACAAGCCTTTAGATAGGGGTGTAAAAAAAATCATTATTGGCTCAAATAATGTGTTATCTAATTTATCAATTAAATATTATCTGAATACAAAAAGCATTAGTTCATAAGGTTACTAATGAGCTTTAAATGCAAATAATAAAATATTTATTAAAACAAGAAAAATGAACTGTATCACAACAGATAAAGCTGGAAAGGTCTCAATAGAAACACAAGATTCAATTTCCCAATATTCCTTTACCCAACAATGTTTGCAGACACATAAACCAGCCCAGAGTTACCATCGGCTTGATGCAAAGGCTCCTTGCTTGGGACTAGTACATGAACAAATAATTTTCTTCCTGTGGATTCTTGAGCATTCACTCGATGCTTCTCACCCAACTCATAGCTCTTCCTGAGACATCCAAAACCACATTTTAAATTCACTATTGCTTCATCTGCACAGCAGACACAAATTCCCCAACTCAGTAACCTTTTGGTATTTCCTCTTCCTCATCTTTCTTGGTGTCTGTGACACTTGACTACTGTTGCTAGGCAACAGTGCAGTTTCTTCTACTTTGTTCTCTCTTGAAATCACTAAACATCTAACCTTTCTTCATCCCATCTGTTAAACTTGATTAAAACTGCATATAATCACATACATATATACATTATATATATAAACAAATCAAAAGACTGACTTTTCAGCGACAAGTCCACCTGTACTTCAAGTTGCCTAAGTTCATAAAAAACCAGTAGCACCACTACTGAACAAGCTGGTCAAGGATAACAGTTAAATTCTTCACCTATCAATTAAGTTGCTCTTTTGTACTACTGAAGTCTATCCTAATATGCACTGCTCTGCAATGCAACAGCATAAAACTGCCAAAAAAAAAAAATCTGTAAAAAGTAGTGCAATAGGTTCAGGATATAAAAACATATGGCTTTTGAGATTTTTTACAGGCCAATACATGTTGTAACTATTCAAAGCCATGCCAAAATTTACATTGGTTATATAGTACAAATGAATAGCATTCTCTGGGTATGTTGTTATATTGCACAATATTTGGTAAACCACAGTTTCATTACCAGCACTCTGCAAGAAATCATGGTCAAAGCCACAGAAATGACTATGTCTAAAAACTGTGTGTTTGCAAAGGGAAAAGAGTGAAAAGAGCTTTTCTGTTCAGATAATATTTCAAATTTCTTTGAAAGTTATGACTGCATTCACCTCCATCATTCCATCTCAGGCAGTGCATTCCAGATCTTATCCACTCACTGAGTAAAAGGCAATCCTTATTAGGATCCTTATACTGCCATGCTTCTGGTCCAATGGTCAGCTTCGATACTTTACCAAAAGAGCCAGTTTTTAAGGAGGTTAGACAGGGAGTGCTAAATTCAGCCATATGAGGCATCAGTACCTCTTGACATTCTAGCATTGCTGTCACTGAATCTCTTTCCATTAACATTATGTGGATTACTATTGACCAGAAACCTAACTGGACTAACCATATAAATACTGCAGTTTTACAAGCAGTCCAGAGGCTTGGAAAAGCTCACCCTTGCACAGAAATTCAAAGTGTTTGAAACCACGCTTTACAAAAACAATTGGACCACCAATAGTATTTCTCATGATGCAATGGAGGCATCTATTTTACAACGAAACCTCAATATAAGCCTTCCTAGCTGCTCCCATCACATGTGTCCCTCACTTCTCCTGCACAATCTGTTTTTTTAACTATGTGCATCCCTCTTTTGCACCAACTACCCCCCTCAACATGTCAATGTTGTTCATTCTCAATGGAGGGTATCTTTTCTCCTCTCACTATACGCTCAAGGGTCATTGCTGCTTTTCCCTTTTATTTTCTCTGCCCTACAGGTTAGGCATCTGTACTGTCAGAGCTTGCTGAATCTGTTCAACATTTTTCATTTTTGTTTCTTGTTTCTCTTTTTATTTCAGATTTCCAGCATCTGCAGTATTCTATCAACTTATTTGGATTCTCAAGGTTTCTCTTTCTTGCTATACCAAGAATTCCTTTCCCCTTTGTATACAGTCAGCCCCATTGCTGTCAAAATAAAAGCAAATTTGTCCACCCAAGATGGTGCTGTTCTCCACCTCTTTTCTTTTTCTAAACCTTCATGTCTCACTGCCCATTATTTGTCTCTGAAACACTTCACCCAGGATTTATGGTGTTGAGAGACCTGACAGGATATCTGATGCTATTTGTGGAGGGGTAAGAAAGTTTCTCCAGCTAAGATTACAATACAATTATTTTTATGTATTTTGCATTAAGTTTTATTTAGCATAAATTTCCTTACACATTTTTTTACATGGCAAAATGCAATTGAAGAAAATTTAAACTGGAGAGAAACTTATGCAATCTAACAGTCTGCAGATCTCCTCGGAACGAGGGGTCCATAAAGGCAGAGGAGGACTGAAGAATAGGGGTCAGGAGAGAGGGATTGCATACAGGAGAAAATTTGATTTTGAGGGACTACGGCTTAAGCAGGGAGAAAAGTAGACGGTGCAGTCAGGTACAGAGATAGGGAAGATTGGAGGTTGGACGACTGGGCTTAAATGAGTGGATGAAAGGGAAACTGAGGACTGCAATGGGCACTGGGACCATCATTCCTGCAAAGTTGGAGCAGCAGCAACATAGTGAGTGCTGAGAGCACACCAGCCAGTAAAGGAGCAAATGAAATAATGGAATTTACTTTCGATAAATTATGAATAACTGTTCCCACTGCTGGGTGAATGGTAAACAGAGAGTAAGAATTTTCTTTAGAGAAAGAAAAGAGGAAGTGGGTAGAAGAAAGGCTCTTGAGCAGAGACTTATTAGACCATGGGATCATTCAACACAGTGATTTCTAAAGTAGAAACGATAACATTTAAAAGGAATGGTATAGATATTTGAAAATAAGGAATTAGAAGCAGATAGGTCAAGTAGGCTGGGAGAAATTATGCTGACCTACATTGCCTTGAAATTATGAACAATTCAGAAAAATAATTCAATTCAAAGGAAAGATGCAGACTCAACTTGGAGCATTAAAGAAGAAAAGTTAATCAGCAGACTTGACAGTTGTGAATTTCAAGGGGCATTTGAACAAATAGATTGTCCAGATCTGTATTTGGATGGGCCAAATGGCCTCCTCTTTCACTGGAGGGATTCTATAATTCTGACTCATTGTGGTTGCAGCATCAGTGGAGTAGACGTCCAAGGGGAAACCCAAACCAGACAAGACAGATCAAGACAGATGTCAACCCATATTTAAAACATTAACTACATATTCAGGTAAGCTTCTAAAATCCTCAAGTCTACCAATGGGTTATTGAATGTGGGTGTGGGCGCAAGAGTGGGCAGATGTGCAATTAAGTAGGTGAGTGAGCAGGATAGGGGAGGCACGAGGACAGCTGAGTAATGACTGGGCAGGTGGGTGAGGGGATTAGTGGACAGATTGATGGATGACGAAATGAAAGCTAGAAATTGGGTTGGATGGTTGTGTGATTGGAGTGATCAATTTTGGTGCTCAGTTTAGATTCGCTGGCTAATCACCACTATACTAATGTCACAATTCAAAGTAAGTATCCAGGTCAGTCTCGAGTATCTGGCCAATGTCTCTAACACTGAAATCAGACTAAGACGTTGATGTAATGTCCCAGGCATCACAAATCACTCCAAATGAAGTTTAAACTTCCTGAGCAATTACAGCACATGTGCACATGTCTGAACTTTTGCAGGATCCTGACAACCATTACAAGAGCCAAGTCTGGATTTCACCACTTAGATCTTGGAAAATTCAGCCAAGGCTTTTAATATAAAGAATTTCCTAAATTACGATAGATGGAAGAAAAACAGACACTTTACTGGGAAGAAAAATAGTACAAGGGGTTACCAACAGCTTATTTAAAGAGTTTGATTTCAAGGAGGAAGGCGGCAGAGAGAGGTTTACAGAAGGTAATAGTTTAAAAACATAAAGATTACATGAGGAGGGGAATAATGAAGCAAACAAAGAGCTCTACAGTTATGCAATTGTGGAAAAAATGTACTCAGGTAGGATACATGGAGATGAGTCAATTTCAACACACTGACCATATAGGAAGCTGAAGCTGACAGACTCAGAATGGATAAAACAAGCAATCAAATTGGCATATTTATATTGTCAAAGAAGATGGGATTAATCTAAGGTACGAACTGTTACAAAGCTTTCATAAATATACACGTACAAGTGCTCAGAAGTGGTGATCAATGAGGAAATAAATAAAATCTAAAAGATGAATGAATGAAAGCAAAATATCTAGGAGGTTAATTGAATTTAACATTGGAGCAAGGACATGGATAAACTAACTGAAGAATTGTTCAAGTTCACAAAAGATAATGCTACCGTCGGAATTGGTAAACATTGAAATCTCCAAAACAATAATATTATCAGAAGGAAAATTAATTTTGATTAGCATAAAACTGGAAAAGTATTTAGGTTAGAAACACGACAATGATAGATAAACTTTGTGAGATGAGCGATACTTTTGTTGCCGCTGACTCAAAGGAGCCAATATGAATAGCAGAGACACCAGAATGAACATAAACTCATATTTCTCTTTAGGACTGGAAGTTGCTAAACATGCACAATGGAAAATGGAAGTCAAAGCAATGTAGAGGTGCTGTTGGATTTAGTAATTTTTTATTGGTTGTTTATAATAATCATTCTGTTATATTTTTAAGGAACTGTGATGTCAAGATTGGATGACAAAGCATGATGTTTAGCTTCACTGAAAAATGTCAGTTTCTCACTGATGGTTTTGTGTGCACAAAACCATTCACATTGAGAAAGAGGATATTACATAAGTGCAAGACATCCTTATGTTGACTCATACAATTCAAGCACCTGATTTCATGCTTACGGAAGACCACTAATTGTATAATGCGTATTAGTATATCAAAGTCTGCTGTATTAATATTTGTTTTGTGAAATAATTTGATAAGATTATATTCTGTTAAAACCTTTCGTGTAAGAACAATTGGAAAAGATAATATGGGACTTTATTATTGACACTGTAGATTTGCAAAAGCTGAGCTATTACAGAATAGAATCATAGAAATCCTACAGTGCAGAAAGAGACCCCCAGCCCATCAAGTCTGCACCGATCACAATCCCATGCTGGCCCTATCCTCATATCCCTATACATTTACCTGCTAATCCCTCTAACCTACGCATTTCAGGACACTAAGGGGCAATTTTAGCACGGCCAATCAATCTAACCCACACATCTTTGGACTGTGGGAGGAAACCTACGCAGAGACGAAGAGAATGTGCAAACTCCACACAGACAGTGACTCAAGCTGGGAATCGAATTCAGGTCCCAAGAGCTGTAAAGCAGGAGTGCTAATGATTGTGTTACCCTACCGTCCACATTAACTGCCCACTGTTAACAGAAATGTGAATTGTATAACCTATGGAAAAAACAGGAAACATTTGTAATTGCCTACGTGTTGGGGTAAAGGGAGTTTTTGGACTAACAATGACCTCAACTTGATCCAATCATATTAGCCAGGACAAACTATGGCCTAACATTGCATGGTAAGGGTTCTTGATGGGGATAAAAGGGAGCCGCTTGGCATCATTAGCACATGTCCACAAGTCAGACAGGCTACGGTAAACAAAACACAAAAAAAAGACTGTGACTGAGAGATGTTGGAAACAGGAGCTATGGGTGCCAAATCTTACTGTACATCCATTGTCATTGTCAAGTAGAGAAATTTATTTCACACCTAATTTCTCGACTTTCATAACGCTCCTGACCCAAATATCCAGTGAGATCAGGCACGAGGCTGATTGTAATATTTAAAAGTGATTTAAAATAGTACTTAAATATTACAAATGAGCCCGGGACACAATCATCACCTCTGTAGCCTCACTGGTGAAGATCATGTATGGTCCCCATCAATGGGGACCAGACATGATGGCCTTCCTGATACAACCAGAGGCCATTGAGGCTCCTTGGAGGTCATAGCGACGTTTCCTTTGGGCACTGCAAGCCTGGCACCCTGACACTGACCCTGAGGGCAGTATCATGGTGGCAGGGCTAGAGGGGAGGCAGACGATTCAGTTTGGGGGTTACTGCTGCACACTCTGCAACAGCAATTTGTCAGAGGAGGAACCATTGCCACTCTGCAATGGCGATCGCTGGCTTGGCGCAGGGTGGTGTTGGGGGGGGGGAAGAACAGTTGAAACTGTGCGATAGTGATTGGTTGGTGGTGGGGGAATCGCTACCATTCTGCAATAGTGATCGGGGGAGTTGGAGGGAGGGGAGCTGCTGCCATTCTACAACAGCAATCAGGAAAGGGGTGTTGGTGTTCAGTCCAGTGGCGGAAAGGTGGGTGTTTTTGACAATCAGTCTGGGTGAGAGATTGGCCACAGAGCCCAAGGTAGTGGGGGATTGGCCACGAAGGACTGCTGTAGCTGGGAGAGACAGCGACAGGTTTCAGCACACTCTGCACATGCGCAATTGCAGCCTCTACTACTATCAGTTAACGTGGGGGATTTAGGCCCTGCCCACAAACCCTGCTGGCAGATTTCAAGTTTGATCATTTTTTGACCAAGTCAGGTAAGATTCAATTTTTAAACCTCCACACCCCCCACCAAAAATAAAACTGGCATAAATTTCTTTGTTTTCATGCTTGTTCGGGACTTTGAATTTTTTTGGTAAAATCACTCCCCACGAGTCCATGCCATGTAGATCAGAAATGGTCGAAAGATTGAAATGAAACAAGTTACATAGATTATGACAGCTGGGTGTCTTTCTCACTGTGTTAAAACTTGACTTTCAGAAAGAAAAGGCATATGACAGTAGGATGTTTGGATATGGAAATGAAAACAGAGATTTGAGAAAATGCCATCGATGTCCCTGAAGTACAGAGGAAATAGATGTGGCTGGTACAGTTTTGTTTTCTCGGCAGTATGATTTTCAGAATTGCAATTTTTCAGGATAAGAGGAGCCACAACAGCAGGACATGGCATTTTTTATAGAGGAAGGAGGGAAGAAAGGAGATAGAGGAAGGAGCCTTGACATTTCACCTCAAAATATTCCACATTCAATTAACTATTTTTGAGTGTGGTCACTACCAACAATCTCTTTAATTCTTTTTGTGGAACGAGTGGGTGATGCATTTTAGTTTGCGATCCTTTAATTTTTTTGTGCAGTATTTTAAAGGGGCTGACTTGTGCATGGTATGTGTAGGAATTTTCGGGTTGCTGCATAATTGCAAATTTAAAGGTAACATTGCTCACTGCTGTTTTGCAAGCAAGTGTGGCAGCCAATTTGTCCACATCAAGGTCTCACAAAGAGCAAACAAGACAAATAATTACTTAGCCTGGGAAAAACATTAGCTGCTGAGAGAACGATGCCATCCATTGGAATCACTAGAACAACTGGGCAGTTAGGCTTCTGTTGAACTAGTCAAAAAATGCATTCCAGTCTGAGGTAATAAATAAAACTCAATAATCATTCAAAAGAGAAACAACTCCACTTCCTGGGCTAGATTGAAAGCTATATAGAAAATTAATAATTCCGTATTCTCAAACATTTTAATAACTAGGATTTCACACTTCAATATCCATTCTCCAAGACACCCAGAAAATTCTCCTGACATTTTATAGTCTCTTCAGCAACAGTAATGTAAAAATGCTCATTCCTTTCCAAAGTTTCACTGCTCAAGAAATATTTCTCCTACCAAGAAATCTTTGTGGTTTTTCTGGAACACCCTAATGTTAACCATGAAATGTCATTCATTTGGAGTCTTTTCAAATGTGCTGACACCAAGATCAAATTAAGGCAGAAACAGGAGAGACTCATGTGGTGCTGGAGTATGTAAATCATCTTTATACTGTAAAATGTAATTGCAGCTTTAGAGAAGAATGATTTACAACATATAAGGAAGCTGGGTCAAGGGAAATTTAATTAACACATGAAAAATGTGGAACCATGGTCTTTAGAAGCAGCAGCTGTTATGTGAGACTCAAAATCTCCCTGAATTATTCCACGATAATTAGACAAAGGTTATGTATTTATAGAAAATTATACAAAAGATGTAGTAAGGCCATGTTATTCTAACACTGACAGACACACATAGATGTTGTCTGAAACATCAGTAATAACATAGCTCTCTGAGAAGCACTGACTCCCTTTGCATGCTAAACCAGATACAGCAGTGTAGTGTTTTTGCTGGGAGACTAATGACTAGAACATGAGCTCAAATTCTTCTCTCGCAGTTTGAGAACATGAACTGAGTATTTCAAATAAGTGAAGGATTGTCAGATAGTTATAAAAGCCTCACTGGTTTGGTGACATCTTTACGAGAGTGTAATCCATTGTCTTTATCCTTTCTGTCCTACATGTGATTTTAATCTTACGCCATGGCTCCTTCCTCTATCTTTGAGCTGGTCCAGCAACCAACTCAGTTGTGTCAAGTCTAATCACCACGTTCTCAGGGTAACTAGGAACAGCCAATATGTCAGTGATGCCCACATCTTGCGAATTAATAACAAAAATGGAAATCAACCCACAGACTGTGCCGTTCATTCCTGTTTTGAACTCATCATACATGCCACTCTGATTGGTATCTGCAGAAAAATCTAGTTTCATCTTTCAGAATCTGGCAGGATAATGAGATTAGTTGTCGAATGCTCTATCCAGAAACTGGCACAGGCACAATGAAATGAATTAATGATGTAAACTTCTGCAGCTCTACATCAACAAGCCCTGCCATATCTAACTGGCAATGATTGTGAGGAACTGTCTCCACAGTTGGTGTCAGCTGCCAGCCAGGTGCAGAGCTGTGCCATTTACACCCAATGTGGCCAGCAGCAGTGACAGCCAATTAACGTCTGACAACTTGCTCATCTATGGGAATGGTGTGCTGAAATGGCACGAGGAGCCAGCCACTCATAAAAATTTCAACATCAGTCAGCCTTAACAAAGAGGTAAGGTACTGGTCTGCTCCATCACTTTGTTTGTAGTCTCCTGATAGCATTAGAATAGGAGAACAAAAGTTCTAAATGTTTTTTTATTTGACTCTATTTCACTGTATTTGCACCTACCTCCAATTTTTTTTTTGTATGAGCAAGACAGCACTCTCACCGTTCCTCCAATATGCAGCTAAAGCTACACAAATGATTTAAGCTTGGAATATTTGGTGAAACAGCACATTTTCATTTGAGTTGGTCTAAAACCTGTCACTGGCCAGCAATGGGATACGTAGAAGAAAATAAAACAGCATAAATAAAAATAAAAATCTGATGACGAGGGAAGAAAATTGGCATGTTCACAGGTCTCAGAACTTAAAATGATTACTTCTTGGCAATAGCTGAGTTGGGGAATTTTGGCATGGCACACATTCAATTCATGTTTAAGGGGCCAGGTTAGATTCCTAAGTGGGAATGGAAAGTTCTCATCATAAATTACTTTGGGGTCTGATATTAGTATACAGATATTAAGATATAGTTGGGCATAGTTTCCAGTTTGCTCAAAAATGAGAAGAATCAAAGCTTTGAGCTCTGCAAATATCTTAACTCACCAAGTCACTATCTGTGTGGAGATGCACATTCTCTCTATGTCTGCGTGAGTTTCCTCTGAGTGCACCGGTTTCCTCCCACAGTCCAAAGATGTGTGGATTTGGTGTATTGGCCACGCTAAATTGCCCCTTAGTGTCCTGGGATGTGTAGTTAGAAGGATTAGTGGGGTAAATATGTGGAATTATAGGGATAGGACCTAGGTGGATTACTGTCAGTGCAAACTCGATGAGTTGAATGGCATCCTTCTGTACTGTAGGGATTCTATTATACATCCCTATACATTCCTCTTCTATGAAGTAGCAACAAACAGTAACATTCTAAGGAGTAGAGATTATTGAACCAGAGATTTCTTATAGGGTTTGGAAAACCTAACTAATCATGAATCACATGCCACAAAACATGTCTATTTCTTTTTTAAATTACTTAAAGTTTCCTGTTCAACCACCCGCACTGATGGTTTATTTCAAATGTTGATTATCCATTCACTAAAGACATTGCAGAGGAAGAAAGTAAAATGCTGATGTTAAAGGCTCTCTCAAAAGCTTGATTTTTTGTCTAGTCACAATTATTTGTGCCATGTATTTCACAGAGTTCCAACTCATGGTGTCACTTGTGGCCTTTTCCTGGGTTCTAGTAGAAAGCACAAACTCAGATACAAACTCACAGCACATGACTGCAAATATCAAACTTCTGGATGTTTCAAGACGTAGACTTAGAAGTGTACAAGATTATGAGGGGTATAGATAGAGTAAACAGGGCTAAGCTTTTTCCTAGGATGGACTTGAATAGCACGAGAGGTCACAGGCTTAAGGTGAGGGGGGTAAGGTATAATTTCGATGCTAGAGGAAATTTTTTCACACAGAGGGTGGTGGGGGTATGGAATGCACTGCCAAGTAAAGTGGTGGAGGCAGGTACTCTGGAGTTATTTAAGAAATACTTAGATGGGCACATGAACAGAATGGGAATGGAGGGGTATAGAAAACTGATTTAAAATAGGGATCATGAGCCTTGGGAGTCCCTGGGAAGTGTGTAAATAGATGATGATATTGATGTACTTGTTTTTATCCTACAGGTGCTTTGGTCCACCTTGTTGTCTAACAAGGGGCGTACACGCGATGGGTCGTGAGAGGGCTGCTCTTGGATTTTTTTTTGAGAGTATCCTAGTGCTTCACGTCGTTAGTGTACGCTTGACCCGGACCATTTGATGGGCAACACGACAGCTCAGTAACTATCACTGTGCTGTGCAGATACATGGATTTGGGCCTGTGTCTGTGGGAGTTTGCGCATTCTCCCCGTGCTTGCGTGGGTTTTCTCCGGGTGCTCCGGTTTCCTCCCACATCCCAAAGATGTGCTCTTAGGCTAATTGGCAAAACAAATTCTCCCTAAATTGTCTCAAATTTGGTTTTTAATCCATAGATCTACAAACATGGACAGGGATCACGGGTAGAGGTGGGAACATCGGGATGGCAGCGCAGGCTTGTTGGGCTGAAGGACCTGTTTCCTGTGCTGTTTTGTTCTTTGTTCTTTTTCTGAGCACTCTCTCCTCTTAACAGGCTTCCTGAACTCTGACTTGTATACATTAAGAAATTCTTTTGGTGATAATGAAGGCATTTTGGCTGTAAAGAAGAAGGTAACTCTAGCATTTAATGCTACTGGCCCAAGAATTCTTTGTTCTTTGTAAACAGTTATTGGTTCACAGAGTTCCTTGAAGTCACTAGGCAAAAGGAAAATGTGAATTTCATGTTGAGAGAAATTCTATTGACATGTCCAGCAGCAAAATGGAATATCAGCAAGAGATCCATGTCAAAGGAAGGGATCCCAACTTGAGCCCCACACAGTTACTACCTTTTGCTGGTTTTATTTTATCCAATCCTGGTCAAGATTACCACACATTATCTGGCTATGTATTATGATTGGGTACTGTAAAAACTGGTAAATTGATTTATGAAGAAAACCAGACAGCATTTTAATTTTAAACTTGTTCCAGATAGATTCGAACTTTCATTTTGGACTTTCCTCCTTTATTTTAACTCTTCAACCTTCTAAGAAAGTTCATTATTTGACTGATTGCTTGCAGCAGTAAAGTAATTGTTTTCATCATTACTTGCTCATTAAACACTCAGCTTCCACTAACTTATTTTAATGGTTTCCCTGCGTCTTCTTGTCCCTTTCCTTCACTGCTTCATTAATTCAGTGACCAACCACTTCCTGCACAATGTATTGAATAGGATGAGAACTGTGACTGTCAAATCATGCAAAGAGGAAGCGTTGTTATTTTTTGACTATTATGAAGCAAACACTTTGAGATGAACAGGATGATATATTTTGGATGATATTTTTTGCCCCACAGATAAACATGGAAGAGTGACCTACAGTTCAGTGAGCAGAGCCTGTTTGATCACATGGTGGCAAAGATTTATTCAGGAGAATTTAGAAAAATAGAAGCAGCAATAGGTCATTCAGCCCTTTGAGCTTGTTCTACAATTCAGTCGATTAAGACAGATCCAAATTTCAAATCCGTTTGTCTTTCTTAGTTCCCTATCTCTGAATACCTTACCTAACCAAAAATGGTGACTCCCAATCTCCACTGACCTACCATCTGCAGTCTTTTGAGAAAAGGTTCAGGCTTCAATTACTCTATTAAATTTTTGATAGGCAGTTGGTGAAGGAGGAAACCGGAATTTTTACTCAGTTTTAATAGATTTGCAAAATGAAGCATTACAGATGTTTAGCTCCTGATTTTATGATCCACTACCAGTGGATCATTTGAGTAAATGAGAAACACATTAATCAATTAACTAAATGACAGTGCCTTAGAGGGGCACTGTAACAAAAAACAAAACTTCAAACAAATTAATATATAATTTTAAGGGCTATTGATATACTTGAACCCCTGTAGCGCTCACTAAGCGCAGAAAGCCTCATGCATTGTGGACAACACATTTTCCCTCTTTAGGGGGCTAGGGTGTGAACGTAGCCACAGAAGTTGGTTCAATGACCTGGTCCTGTTTTTGGCCATCTTGGTTGTGCCCTGAAGAAGGTCTTCCAATCTGCTTGACCCTCTCTGCAACAGCAGCTAAAAATCAGAAATGTGAGCTGAAGTGCATCCAAAATTTGAGGAGTAGTGTCCGAAGATATTGGAATAGGGGCTACAACCCTACACCTTCAACAGAAATATTGAGTATGGACCTCTCAAGGCTGCAAAAATATAAGGGCGTGGGAGTCCACGAATCTACTTAACCTTTGAATGCACAGGACTCTGTGTGCAATACTCTTCACACCCAATCCCCTCCTCCAAGTGGTAGAATAGAAAGGCAAGGCATGTCCAGACAATGTTCTGTACAGTCTGGGCCAAGCAATTCTTTTAAGATTCTGGATGGCTTTGCTGGCAGGATGGTCATCTACAGATGCACGACGTGCAAGTTAATAGCATCATCCAGCCCGTTCTTCCGTCATTCTACATTTCTCTGACTCTGGTCATTCCAGTCCTCTCTTCTGCCAGCCACATAAACTCATCTTAGTAGAGATGCACATTAATGTCTAGCACTGATAATAGCTGCTACTCCTGATGGGTGATTGCTCTGGCATGAACTACCAGAACTAGAGGGCACAGCCTTAAAATAAGGAGGGACGAGCAGTTTAGAACGGAGTTGAGGAGGAACTTCTTCAAAGGGTAGTGAATCTCTGGAATTCTCTGCCCATTGAAGTGGTGGAGGCTACCTCGCTGAATATATTTAAGTCATGGATAGATAGGTTTCTGATAAACAGGTTTCTGATAGACAAGGGAATTAAGGGTTATGAGAAGAAGGCAGGAAAGTGGAACTGATCCACTTCATATCAGCCATGATGTTATTGAATGGTGGGGCAGGCTCGAGGGCAAGATGGCCTACTCCTGCTCCTATTTCCTATGTTCTTATGAGGCAACCATGGTCCAGACTTTGATCATTTCCTGTTAAAAGACAGGAAATTACCACAGGAGGCATGGAGATCTCAATCTACAAATCTCAGCTGCATGTTATAATTAAGGCCATGCATCAGGCAGAAGAAATACGTCATCTGCGCACATCACTGGAGAGTGGATTCAAAGTAAAAGTACTGGAGCAAAGCCTGAAGCCCAGAAAGTCACCACCTGGGTCTGAAGGCACATCAGTGTCAGACTACCCTCCTTAAGCAGGAGTCTTCGTACCCCAGCAGCAATCCAGTGCATTCTTTAGTCCCAGAAGAAATCATTGTGCTTTGTATTTTAGTCACAAACTCCTAAAGACAGATCCAAGTGACCAAATGGTGCCACAACACTGTGGCTTGCCATCAACTGGTTCACAACCAGCACTCAATCTCTGTAGGATCAGTTAGAGCAGTACTGTCCAGTATACTAGGCGAGTGGTAACTTTGGCCTTCAACTCTTACCACTTCAATGGATCTCTCAGCAGGACTAAGTCAGATCTCCAACTAAAGGAAATGAATGGAGCTCCAGGTGAAAGACCTGAACTCCTCTGGCAGGGAGTTCACTTGCCATTGTCTGACCAGGAGTCCAAGACATTTTCCCAATTGATCCTGGTAGAGGGCATGGGGAAGTAAACCTTTTGGCACTCGCACATCCTCCCTTGGTCAGCAGGGTCAGTGAATGTAGGGAGAACACCACCAGAGGAAGCCAGGACAACAACCTCCACATCTGACCCACGCAGAGCCAATCTTGACAACCTCCTCTGCAAGAGATGCAGGAAAGATTCCACAGAATCTTTGGATTGGTTGGATATGGGGTAGCTCTGACACACTTCTCTCTGAAAGCAAAGGAGCATTGCTAAGGACCCGTAAACCTGAATTAGAGAAATCAGATTGGATACAGAGCAAGCAGAATGTTCACAGAATCACAAATTAAATAAAAGCAAATTACTGCAGATGCTGGAATCTGAAACCAAAAGAGAAAATGTTGGAAAATCTCAGCAGGTCTGCCAGCATCTGTAAGGAGAGAAAAGAGCTGATGTTTCGAGTCCAGGTGACCTTGGCAAATGGCTCTGATAAAGGATCTCCTAGACTCGAAACATCAGCTCTATTCTCTCCTTGCAAATGCTGCCAAACCTGCTGAGATTTTCCAGCATTTTCTCTTTTGGTCACAAATGAAATACATGATTCACCCTAAAGCCTTCACCTGATCAAGGGAGCGGAAAGCAGCCAACAGGGCAGATATGAGGGCAATGGAATCCAAATCATCCCTAGTGCCCTCCACCAAGTTGTTGCCACCAGCATCCATAATCCCTCTACATCTATTACGAGTAGTTCGTACCCACAAGCCAGCTCTACCTCTGTTTCAATCCCATCCCCCAGATCAACAATGATAGGACCACAGGACAGGATACATCTGCATAGGTTTTTGCAGACATGACCCTCTCTCCCAGGAGCTATACTTACCTTTACAGCGCCTGGGAGACCCCCACAGATTCATGCTGAGGTGAACCTGTTGTAAATGGCACCAGCTGGGGTTGGGTTGGAGAGGGGGAGGAGGGAACATCCTGAAGAATGGGCTCATTAATGACATGCTAATGTATTAAAACTAGCTTTCTGCGTCCTGCAGCATGTATTACGCCGTTTCATCAGCGAGGAGCCAGTAAGATCAGAACTTGGAAACTCGTCAGTGTGAATCTCGCTCTCTGAGCTTTGAACTCACGCCGTCATTTCCACAGACTGAGAGTGCAAGCTCAAAATCACCCCACTCTCTTCTAGAATATTTTTCATGGAACAATCAGATATGTGATGATCAACAACGACTCATCTGAGCTTGGTGATTTCCTTTCTTCCCCCCAACATTTGTTTCAAGCTGGTGAAATAAATCCTTTACCTTTTCTGACTTACTCTTTTAGTAAAGTGTATGTAACTCCCCAGGGAATGATTATCTATCTATGTAACATTCAACAAGCAAACCATTTGCAAAACACTGTTTTCCAAAACTGTCCTTAAAATATTTCACAAATAGAATCCCATATCCATTGTTTGCAGAAGAGCAGGGAATTCTGCAGCCTTTTAAGTACTTTTAACAATTCTTATTTTCTTAGGTTCCCAGGCCATCAAGCACCATTTTCCATTTTAATCCATCAAAAATATTATGAAACTGGCTGTACTCAAATATGCAACTGGCATCAGAAAAGCATCACTAAAGATAACAGATTTCATGTCCTTTGGCTCACCCAGAGCTAGAAACATATGTATGTATTTCTCCCTGCATTCTATGATTGTAATACTACATTCTGCACCCTCTCCTTTCCTTCCCCCGCTATGTACTCTATGAACGTATGTTTTAACTGTATAGCACCCAAGAAAGATTACTTTCCACTGTATCCCAATACATGTGAAAATAAAAAATTAAATCCATATTAGATTTTTTTCATTTTTATTTCATTAAAGCATCCTCAACTTTCAGTGCTTCATCACAGTACTTTGTTCTAATACACCTTGTCTGACCACACAACCAATTCAACTGGCTAATCAAGCTTCACAACTGCTCCGTTTTTCTTTAGATGTAAGATTTTTCTGTGGTGGCCTAGCATGCTTAACTGGAATAGGAGCAACAGTAAATAGGATTGCTGATTTCATCTTGCTCCAGGCTTATTCTAATAATGCTTATATCAACATATTTAAAATACTCTGAAGCCTGGCTTCCAATCTTAAAATTCCACTTTAATCTTATTAATGCCACATTTCTCAAATTCCACATTACTATCCCATCATCAACATGCATCATAATGATGCCTGAATGTTTCCCTTTAGACACCATTAAAACACTGTGGCATCAATTTTTAGTGAACAGCCCATTTTCAGCAAAAAACTCAGTGAAAAATAGCACACTCCAAGGCATCATTTAGCCCAGAAACACATTTGTTTAGTCTTCATAATTTTCTATCTGCGTCACTTGCCACTTTAGGTGGCTCCAGAAACAATTTTCTCAAATTTTTAATCCTGCAAAAATGCAGTATTTATGGCAATTGATCTATACCCCTTTAATTAAATGAAAAAAAACGCTAAGAAAATTTTCTAGAATTAGAATATAGAACATAGGAAACTACAGCACAAACTGGCCCTTCGGCCCACCGTACCTACTAGGCCCATCTATAACCCTCAATCTCATTAAATCCCATGTAATCATTCAGAAGTTTCTTAAAAGATCCCAACGAGTTCACCTCCACCACCATCGATAGCAGCCAATTCCACTCACCCAGCACCTTCTAAGTGAAAAACTTACCCCTGACATCTCCTCTGCACCTACTCCCCAGCACCTTAAACCTGTGTCTTCTTACAGCGATCATTTTAGCCCTGGGAAATAGCTTCTAAGAATCCACCTGAACTATAACTCTCAACATCTAATAAACCTCTATCAGATCACTTCTCATCCTTTGTCTTTCCAGGGAGAAAAGAGTGAGCTCCCTCAACCCATCCTCATAAGGCATGCCACTCAATCCAGGCAACATCCTTGTAAATCTCCTCTGCACCTTTTCAATAGTTTTCACATCTTTCTTGTAATGTGGCAACCAGAACTGTGCACAGTACTCCAAGTGGGGTCTGACTAGGGTCTTATAAAGCTGCAGCATTATCTTCTGACTCCTAAATCAATCCCTCGATTAACAAAGGCTAGTACACCAAACACCTTTTTGGCCACATCCTCCACCTGCGAAGTTGATTTAAGAGTCCTATGGACCCGCAGTCCAAGGTTCTTCTGATCCTCTACACTACTAAGAGTTTTACCCTTGATATTATACTCTTTCATGCCATTGGACCTGCCAAAATGGGTCACTACACATTAGTGGTCCATTTTCGTTCTGTGGGAGAGTCACTCAAACACTGGCATTACTCAATCACTCTTTAAAACCCTGAATAACCAGTCTCACTTTAACCTTAAATCCCATCTATAAGGGCATTTTCTGTACAAATCCATCTATTCAACAAGGCTGGCTGTCCCTATCTGGTTCTTGAGAGTAAACTCCAAAGTTCTACTAAATAATTTCTTTCATTTCGCTTCTCTTGATCTTATCCTTTAGTCAAGATGTAGCCATCCTTTCACTGAGTAATCTCTTCAGGATGACTGTTGTAAGCGCTCTCTCTCTCTCTCTCTGACACATCAGGAACACTTTCTCCAACAAGTAATCATTTTCTCAATGCATGAGTCACTTCAGACCCACTACTATAATTCTCAGTTTCTTACTTTTCTTTCTTTTGCCCCATTCTGCCACACCACAGATTAAATTTGCCAACCGCTTTTCTTGCATGTCCCACAATAGTTACATCCCTTCATTCACTGGGCCCTTCTGGAACATACATAGCCACCTGAGGCAATTGGCCTTTGGATGGGATAGCCCTGTCTTGCACCTCATATACAATCAGAATTACCATCCAGCTCCTACTCTACTGTATTTTGTTCCTCAGGATTGTCATTATTAAAAAACTCAGAGGAGAGTTCTATAGATCCACAACCCTCAATGAAAATTTTCTGCCTGATCACGTTTTTAAATAGGCAGCTCCCTTATTTTTAAACAGTGACCTCAAGTTCTAGCTTCTCCTACAAAAGGAAATATTCTCTCTACATCTACTCTGTCAAGATCCTTCAGGATCTCATATGTTTCAATCAAGTCTCACTCTTCTGAACTTCAACAGAAACAAGCAGAGCCTGTCTATTCTGCTCATAAGATAACCCACCCATTCCCGGTATTAGTCTAGTAGATCTTCTGTGAACTGCTTCCAATTCATTTACATCTTTCCTTTAATACTGCAAGCAATACTCCAAATGTGATTCTACTAGTGCCAGTACAACTGAAGCATAATCTCTTACTTTGGTATTCAATTCTCCTTAAACAAACAATAAAATTCTACTAGCTTTCTCAAGTACCTGCTATACTTGCATCCTAGTTTTTGTGATTCATATACAAGGACACTCAGATCCCTCTGCACCTCCAAGCTCTGTAGCCTCCCACCAATTAGATAATATTCTTTTCTATTCTTTCTGCCAAAGTGGACAACTTCGCATTTTCCCCATAGTACACTCCATTTGTTCGATCTTTGCCCACTCACTTAATTTATCTATAAAACGTTTGCAGCTTCTTATACTCTCTTCACAAATTTGACAACGATTTTTTTCAATCTCTTCATCCAAGTCATTTATATTAATTGTAAACAGTTGAAATCCAAGCACTGATCCCTGTGGCACACCACTTGTTATGTTTTGCCAACCTGACATTTATGTCTCTCTGCTCCCTGTTAGGCAGCCAATTTTTAGTCCATACCAATTTGTTACGCTCTATAAAGTTAGTTGTTATTTTCTGCAATATCGTTTGATATATCAAATGTCTTCTGGAAAGCTAATTATAGTACATCCACTAGTTCCCCTTTATCTACAGCACAGGTACTTCTTAAAAGATCATCAATAAGCAAATAAACATTATTTCTCTTTCATAAAAACCATATTGACTCATGTTTTAAACATTCTAATTTGATCACTCTTCAATCTTCTATATTAAAGGGAAAATACAGTAAATCTTTGCAACTTGGACTCAATTTAATATTTAACCTTATTCTGGTGAGCTTGTGCTACACCCACTCCAATACCAATGCACCCTTCCTGAGGTGTGGTGCACAGATAGAATCTGACCAAGGCTCCATACAATTGAAGCCAACTTCCTACGCTTTGTGTTCCAACCCTCTTGAGACATTCTATAGAATTTAGCTGAAAGGGAAAGAATAGAGCATTGTTACAGGGCTCCATTGCTAATGAGCAGGAATCAAAATAAACAGAATGCAGAAACAGAATGAAAACAGTACTGTTCAAGTTGGAGGAAATCATGGTCTTATCAGGTCATTCTGTAAGAGCAATTCTCAGTTCTGGTTAGCTAAGTAGAAGCAGAGTGTTCAAGCCCTGAAGGAAACTCAGAAATAAAAGATAATATTGATGCCTCATGGGGAAGTGCAAAGCCATTACACAGAATTTACAGCACGGACACTTGTCATTTGATGCAGCTTATGGGCAGGTGTTTGTGCTCTACACAAACTGCCTGAAACCCTATTTCATAAAGCCTTATCAGCATCACCTTCTTTTACTTTCTCCCTAACCTACTTATCTAGTTCTCCAGGGGTGGCACAGTGGTTAGCATCACTGCCTCACAACTCCAGGAACCCAAGTTCAATTCCTGACTTGGGTCACTGTCTGTGTGGAGTTTGAACGTTCTCCCCATGTCTGCTTGGGTTTTCTCTGGGTGCTTTGGTTTCTTCCCACAGTCCAAAGATGTGGGGTTAAGGGCATTGGCTATGCTAACTTGCCTCTTAGTCTCCCAGGATGCACAGGTTAGAGGATTAGCAGGGTAAATATGTGGGGTTACGAGGATAAGGCCTGGGTGGGATTGTGGTCGGTGCAGACTCAATGGGCCAAATAGCCTCCTTCTGCATTGTACAGTTTCTATGATGATTCTATGATAATGGCATTTGTGCATTTTGCCTCAACTTCTCTAGGTAGTAGCAAATTTCACATTCTGACAACTCACTTGATAAACAAGTTTCTGTTGAATTCTTTATTGCATTTATTAGTGACCACTTTATATTTATTACCCTAATTTTGGAGTCCCCCCTAGAGTAAAAACATTGTATATATTAAATAGAAATAACGCATTTCCCTAATGAAAAAGAACGGAAGAAGCAGTCTTTTTAGCCTGAAAGGTAGTTAGAGATTTACAAAATGTTAAATGATTGAGAAAAGGTAAATCTAAGACAGTCAAGCAAACTAAATTGGGACACCAGGGAACAGATTCAAACTAGTAAATGGCAGAGTTAGGACTGTCTGGAAACTATATACACATGGATTGGGATTGGACAGGAGAGGGTTGACTAAAATCTGATATCTTTTAATACAGTTAGGTGTGGTAATAATAGCAAAACAACATTCCTTTCTTTTAACTTACCTGGTGATAGATATAGATCAGAGAAATAAGAGGGTTTGCTGATTTCTTGAGTAATTTTCTCCAAAATGCTTTTGAGGTGAAGTAATTCATAATCATGATTGCTGCAGGTGTTCCAGGATGGGTTTACTTTTATGTATGTTACTTAAATTGGTCTCAGATAATCATAACGTGTTATAATAGTCTTTGAAAAAAGTGCTCTCTATTCTTTATTTTCTGACAGTTTTGGTCCTGGCAGCTAATTTCAATGCGTGCATTGTAACTTATTTAAGAGCTATCCATTTAAGAAGGAACAGAGTTACTTCAAAGATGCCTGATAATAAAGGTTTCCTTCATGTATGAAAGTTGATGGTTCACAGGCCTCAGGATCATCTGTCCTGAAAGGATTCATATTTCTAACACAGAGAGAATCTTGAGAAACATATGGTTAGAGAATTCACAGACTGGAAGACCTTTGTTCAGGCAATGGCAAGCATGCAGGGGAACAACAACACAGCACACAGAACTGAAAAGGAATCCTTACTGCAAAATTTCCAAATAGACAGTGCTTGAAGGGAACATTTAAAGAACATTCTTCCCTACACCTATTTGCATCTGAAAAGAATAACTCCAGGGCAATATGCATATAAACCCCACTATAAACAGGCAATTTAAGAACCAATTCTGCAAGACAAATCCAACTTAAGCCAAACGCAGCCATATGCTTAGTGGGGCAGAATGGTGGCACAGTGGTTAGCACTGCTGCCTCAATATCAGGGATCTGGGGTCGAGTCCTGGCTTGGGTCACTGTCTACGTGGAGTCTGCACATTCTCTCCATCTGCATCTGGTTTCCTCTAGTTGCTTCAGTTTCCTCCCACAGTCTGAAAGATGTGCTGGTTAGATGTAAACTCTCTCTCAATGTACTTGAACAGCGATGGAGCGTGGCAACTAGGGGATTTTCACAGTAACTTCACTGCTGTGTTAATGTAAGCCTACTGTGACACAAATAGATAAATTAAAATAAATACTGCTATTAGGATAAAATTCACAGTGGCATGAATTGCATCAGGAGACAGGGTTTCCTTTAATAAAATCTATTTTTTGATTTGATGTTTGTTAAAATTGATGAGTTGTGCTATCCTATTACAGTACTAAATTGAAGTCAGATTTTGAATGCTGTCTATGTTAAATACTGGCAGAGTTTCTGTGCACTACAAGCAGCTTCTCATTACTTTCAACAAAACATTTTGTTCATTAGGCCACTTAACAGCAGGCTCCTTGCTGTGACACACTGGTTCTCATTAAAGGAAATAATACAAGATAAAGATCCCCATCAGTTTAAACAATTGAATCTTTTACCGTTTTTGAAACTGCCCAATATACTGTTTGAAAATTTGGAGTTAAATGTTACAGTCCTTACAAATAACCTCTGGAAGGACATATTTGCTTGTACAAAACTAATGTTGTACATCATGTTGACCAGAGTACCATTCAAAGGTATTTCATTCCTGCTTTCCTGAGGTAAGTCCACCTAAAGTGACTGGAGTTGTTTGGCCCCATATATATTTTCATAATATACATCTGTAATTTTTGACAGTACTGTATAATCAGCTTCAGTTCTGTACACTAGGAATATTAGCAGACATATTTTCTGACAGGGATGGCTTTTTATCATTACGCTTCTTTGGGCTTCTTAATTAGCTCTGGCCAAAGTGTACAGTTCCAAACTGTAAAGTACAAAGATCAGAAATCTGCTTCACAATTAATTTGATTCCCAGGACTACTATTTAGGACAGTACAAGATTGATTTTCATCAGTGATGACATTCTACACTACAGGGAAGCCTGAAAAATGCATCAATGCTGGACGTAGAGCTTTGAACACCATGCTCTCCTGCTTGGAGGATTGCATGCTGTGAATAGTTCCTGTGGAGAATATTAAAGGCAGGATAAAAGTGGCAGAATATGTGAATTTACCAATGCAAGTCTGAAGGACATTAGTGATATTGCAGGATTTGGCAAGTACATAGAACATTACAGCACAGAACAGGCCCTTCGGCCCTCGATGTTGCGCCGACCAATATAAAAAGCAATGCCCCTCCATACTAAACCATTCCCTTCTCTTCCATATACTTATCAACTAACCTCTTAAACGCCACCAAACTTGGCGCATCTACAACTGCTGCAGGCAGGGCATTCCACTCCCGAACCACCCTTTGGGTAAAGAACCTACCTCTGATATCCGTCCTATAACTATCACCCCTTAATTTAAAGCTGTGTCCCCTCGTGCTAGCTTTCTCCATCCTAGGAAAAAGGCTATCACTGTCCACCCTATCTAAACCTCTAATCATCTTATATGTTTCGATTAGGTCCCCTCTTAGCCGCCTCCTTTCTAACGAAAACAACCTCAAATCCCTCAGCCTCTCTTCATAAGACCAAATAAGACCTTCATAAGTACTTCATAAGTACTCTGTGGTCTGTTACGTACATGTTGGCATCTGTGATGGTGCAAAGCTTTACCCAGTGAATCTCATAAAATGATGGCACTTGTAAAATTATCAGTGTGATTGAAAACATGTTGTGCAACATCAGTTGGCAAAAGTGAAACAAAAGGATGAAAAAATAACAGATAAAAGGCAAAACTTAAAATTTCACCCTTTTTGTAGGCAACATCTTCAGAAGTAATGAAAAAAAGGCCATGCCATTGAAAGTAGTTCAGGATTGGTAAAACAGCAATTGTTATATAGATTATAATACTCCTTATCCAACTGTCCAATCAAGTCCAATTACAGCTAGCCAGATAGTGACTAGCCCTTTGAAGTTACACTTAATTTCAAATGTTTCTTGCCACAACTAATATTCTACAAGATAAACAAATCTGACGTCAACTCATGACCTTCCCCAATTAGAGCCGCTCACAAGTTAATGTCTTCCAGTTGTACTGATGCTAAGTACGACATGTTTGAGGAGTGATGCCAATTTTGTCAGTGTAGATTTTGCCAGGCCTGCGTGCATAAGTTTGACAAATTTGCAAAGCTCATTTCACACAAAGCCCAGATGATAGTGTTATTGTGCACAATGAGTGTTTGGGATGACCAATGTGGTCTTAGGATTTGTCTATTCTCACAGGAAAAAAAAATGAGAAGCGATCTTTGTTTCCAAAATCATCTGCTGATGACTAAAGCTACTGGAGTGAATATATCTTGTCAAATGCAGCTCTACACCAGCAAGAGCTAACAAAGTCTCCACACAATTCTTAGGAGCACTCAAATTTTCAAAGCTTCTTTTGCCGCTGCCTGTTCACGCACTCGGAATCAGTTTGCTGCACATCAGTGTTCAGACTTCTCATCAAAGAAAAAGAAACATTGCGTTTTGCTCCATCTCCCTTCTTGATCAGCTAGAGAAAACACAATCTCTCTTCCAATGCTGCCAAAAAGAAATACGTATACAAAGCTGCCTGCAGGGAAGGTGGTACTAAGATCACGTTGCCTTTATTGTGTCACCATTGCTTACTTTGTTTATAAGATAGTTAAGTGTTTTATTGAAGTCTTTACAAGACAACACTGCTGTATTATAAAAATCAGTGCATTGCAAGCATAAAATTGGACCAAATCTTACCAGTGCCTGTACCAGTGGGGTCACCTCCTTGAATCTGAAAAAAGAAAGAAGCCTCCTTAATAGCTGCAACACCTTGCATTTCTAAGGTGCTCTGCACATACATAAAATAATTTTATTGCATTTTACACAAATGGGGGAAATCCAGAGACTACTGAGCAGTTTGGAAAATTGGAAATTAACTTGGGAAAGGCAAGATATAAGTAAAGGAAAATGTATATAGACAGGGTGTTTGAAAGCAGGGAAAGGATGACAAGTCTGAGGATATAGGAATTGAGTTCCCAAAGACAGAAACATATTGATGCACAAGGATGACCTTGGCAAAGAAACACGTACACGAAGCAACTAAGCTCAAGAGGAACAGAAGGTTAGAAGAGGCACATTGGATAACAGTTAAGATGAAGCAAGAGGAGGACATCTGAAATCAAGGACAAAAACATGATCTACTTGCTGTGATCTGAGGATCTAGTGGTGTTCTTGGATGCCAAGAATGTGGGACTTTGTGAAGCAAGGACATGTCCATGGCTTTACCAATTAGTTGTAATTTGTATAGGAAATTAATGTTCCAGTACAAATCAATAAAGGGATTTTGCATATGCATTTTCAGATTGTTGGTTCAAAAAAAATGTAGCCAACTATTTTCCCCAGACAATCATTTACATGGAATCATAGAATTGTATAATGCAAAAGATAGGCATTCAGTCTAGCATTCCAATGCTGTCTCTCTGGAAAAGGAATCCAATCCTCTGCCCTTTCCTAATATTCCTTTATTCTTTATCTCCCAATATTATAGATAACCTTTTCAAAAGCTGCAGCTGAATCCTGAGGCACTTCACAGAAAAGGTGGTGACACCTGCAACACGATCTCTGGGAGACATTTAACCCAGTAGGGCAGAGATCCTTCCCTAGTAGCTGCCAGACAATCAAAGACTGTACTGGTAATCAGCATCAGGATCAGGAAGGAATGCTGCTGTGAATGGGGCTGCAGGCAAGAGTGATGGGATCAGTTGTGGCAGAGGGGCTTTAAGAAACATTTTACCCTCCTGCCAGCGGTTGGGATACGGTATCTCCACTTCACAGTGAAACAGGTTAACATAGTTTCAAATATAAACATGGCCAGAGAAATTTTACATTGGAAAAGGTTAAGCATGTATGCAGATGTAAATGATCAGGCTGATTGGTAATGCATATAAAGACCAAATCCCCCCCTCAGGCAAAGCAAGGTTAGAGGCCAAGTGACATCTAGACCAACATACACTGATATAAGTCATCATCTTCAAATGGTGCACAGTGTCCTTATTTTTACATATTTCTGTTGTACTCTTCTATTTCCAAGCTTATAAAGAAAATTGCCACATAAATTACCACAATAACTACACTTTCCAGTCAATAGTGACTGATAATTAATGCGAATTTATTGCTCATCTTCTGAGCTGAGTGACTTGCCACACCATGTCAGAGGGCACTTAAGAGTCAACTACGCTGCTGTGGATCTGGAGTCTAGAGCCAGACAAGGCAAGGGGGCAAATTTCCTTCCTGGAAGGACATGAGTGAAACAGATGGGATTTTAATGACGATCGACAATGGTTTTAATTCCAACTATTATTGGGATTAGCTCATCAATTCTAGCTGCCATAGTGGAATTATAATACTTGTTCCCAGACTACTAGTCCAGTGACATTACCACAATGCCAGAATCTGAATATAGAATCTCTTCTGTACCTCTGTATAACTTTGAAATGTTTCCTAAAGTGTGATACCCAAAACTGGAATGCATCACTTTGACATAACTCACCATTTTTTTAGCATTAGCTTTTTGCTTTTCTATTGAATACCCCAATTTATATAACCTAAGATGCTGCATGCTTGCTCTTTTTCAGCTTGTTCCACATATCACCCCCCAATTGATGTATGTGTATTGCAAGTGTTTTTGTTGCTTTATTCTTTATGGCATAGAATACTTGATTATTTTTGCTTCCAAAATGGATCTCTTCACAATTTACCCACATTAAATCTTATCTGATACTCATCTATCTGATTTGTTATTTTGTTTGTTCTCTTGAAATCACGATTTTCTACATAGTTAACAGAAAATTAGAGAACATTGTTATGAATTTGAAATGTGAACTTGGTTTCATACTGAATAAAAACAAATTACTGCAGATGCTGGAATCTAAAACCAAAAGAGAAAATGCTGGAAAATCTCAGCAGGTCTGAAAGCATCTGTTAGGAGAGAAAAGAGCAGACATTTCAAGTCCTTTTGTCAAAGCTGAAAGGCACAGAAAGTGGGAGATTTTTAATGTGCAGCGTGAGGGAATGAAAGATAAGTCATAACCGCGGAAGCCTGGGTGAGGGAGGTCGGAAAAAGAGGGGAGAAAAAATGAGGAAGACTGATGGAAGAGCATCTCATCTTCTGGCTTGGCACTTCTGAGGCTTCCAGTCTCGGCATCGAATTCAACAACTTCAGATGATTTGCTCTATCTCACCTCGACCCCTTTGTTTTCATTCTATTTTATTTAATTTTTTTTATTCTTCTCTACTTTTTATTTCTTCATTGTCTTTCTTCCCCCCACACTTTCCTCTTACTTTATCCCTCTTCCCTTACGTTTTCTCCCCTTCTACTTCTCCCCTCACCCCTCCAACATCTTCATTTCAGCTCCTCTGCTGTTTGGCCATTCACATCCTTTATTCCCTCTATGGATAACTATTAGCAGTCTTTTCCCCTAGTTTCTGTGGCAATGACTCATCTTTCATTCCCTCCCCCTGCAGTATAAATATCTCCCACTTTCTATGTCTTTTAGCTTTTACAAAGGGTCGCCTGGACTCGAAGCATCAGCTCTTTTCTCTCTTTACAGATGCTGCCAGAGCTGCTGAGTGTTTCCAGCTTTTCTCTTTTGGAACTCGGTTTCACACAGATTATTGTCTGACATTTTGAGTATTTTCTATTTTTTATTTCCGGTTTCAGAATCGGTAGTATTTTGCTTTTATAAACAAAAATTTACATTTATCTATCTTTAACTTAATAAAGTATCCCAAGGCACTTCACAGGAGCATTATAGAAATATGACCCCAAACCACATATGATAATTTGGTCAAATGACCAAAAGTCAGTAGAAGAGCTATCTTTTAACGCAAACAGCTATCTTTTAAAAAGAGAAGTAATAAGGGGAAGAGAAACAGGAAGGGTATTCCAGAGTATAAAATCCAGCAATTGAAGACATGGCCACAATTGATAGAGTGATTAAAATTAGGAATGCTCAAGGAATATGAATTAAAGGAGCATAGATTTAACAGAAGGTTGAAGTCCTGGACGAGTTTTTAGAAAGGCCACGGAAGGGTTTGAAAACAGCAATGTCAATTTTAAAATCGCAGCATTGCTTGACTAGGAATGCCAGTCAGTGAGCACACGGTGAGACGGAAGCAAAACACGTGCATTAAAACACGGACGGCAGAATTTTGGATAACCTCAAGTTTACTGAGGCAGAATTTGGGAGATCAGCCAACAGCGTGTAGGAATTGTCAATGCTAGATGTAACCAGATTTTGAGAAATTGTTCCCACTTGTGAAAGGATCAAGAATCAGAAGGCATAGATTTAAATAACTGGCAAAAGAAGCAAAAGCAACAAGAGGAAAATCTTTTTCATGCCGTGAGCAGTTAGGGTCTGGAATGTATTGCCTGAGTGTTTGGTGGAGGTGTGTTCAGTTGAACTAAAGTCAGGAGATGCCAAGGAGGTAGAATTATAGTGTGAATATGCATTGGAAGTTTATCTCAGTTCAAATATGACACCAAGGCTGTGAACAGTCTGGTTTAATCGCACATTGTTGCAAGGGAGAGGAATGGACTCAGTCACTAAGGAACAGAGGGTGGAGTGCAGACCAAAAACAATGCCTTTAGTCTTTCCAAGATTTAACTGGAGGTACCCAGAGGAGTACTGGACATTGAATTATCAGACCGTTAATCCAACAACACCTGAAGGAGTCGAAAGAGATGATAGTGAAGTTGAGCGGAGTGTCATCAGTTTGTGAAAACTAATGTTGTGTTTTTAGGTGATGTCACAGAGAATATGAGAAATAGGAGAGGGCAGAGAGTATGTGCTGAAGGAACCTACAGTGGTTTCATATACACAATGCAGAACATCACACTGATACAGTATGGAATCTCTACTAGTGGGATCTTTACTTTTGGGATCCATGGGTTGTAACAATTCAGGTTCTTGTCATGAGAAATAGATATTCCAGTCTCAGATGTACCATCAAGTGTGCTGTCCCATCCTCCAAAAGTTAGATTGATCATCACATTAGTGAGGAGGCCAAACAGAAATCGACAAGCAACTTTATTTACAGACAAATAGTAAATGAAAAAAATGACACTTTGACACTCAGTAGGAAGATAGTTTATATGAACTAAATGTTACAATTGGTTTGCAGGAACAGAAAGAGACCTGCATGTATACAAAAAATCTTCAAGAGTGGCAAGGCAAGTTGAGAAAGCTATTAAAAAGCAAAAGGACCCTTGGCTTTATTAACAGAAGCATAGAGTACAAAAGCAAAAAAATTATGCTAAACATTTATAAGCACTGATTTGACCTCAGTTGGAATAGTGTGTTCAGTTCGAGACCCCCCCATTTTAGGAAGTATGTTAAGCTCTTAGACAGGTTGCAAAGGGATTTGTAGAATAGTATCAGAGATTAGGAATTTTGGTTTTGTGGAGAGACTGGAGATTTTCCGTGTTGCCTCTGTAGAACAGAGAAGTTTAGGAGGAGAACTAATAGGGCCCAAAAATCACAAATTGTTTCGATAACTATTGCCAGTGCCAGATGGTCGGTAGTTTGATGACACATATAAATTGATTACCAAAGTACCAGAGGTGATCTGAGCAGATTTTTTTGCTGTTGTGCTCTGGAATGCACTGCTGAATGGCTGGTAAAAGCATGTTTGATAGTAATACTCAAAAGGAAGTTGGGCAAATTATTGAAGAAAAAACTGTCAGGAATATTGGGAAAGAAAGGGGGACAGAGATTCATTGGATAACTCTACTAAAAAGTCAGCAGTGATATGATGGGCCAAATGGCTTCCTTCAGTGCTGGATCATTTCCATATTTATAGTAAATTTCACTTCACTTGAATTTAATTTGGTACCATTGAAAATAACAATGCTATCTCTGTTAGCATATTTAATACACTCATCTCACTTGAGAACGTTCTCATATTGGTCAGGCTTGACCTAAATGAGCACACTTTCTCTCTCTCAGTAGCTCTCTCAGAGACTGTGCATTTATTAAATCAAAGAATTTAACAATAGTGGGGAACTTTTTATCTGCCAGTGCTAGCTGTTTGAGCTATCCAGTTTAGAACCACACCCATGTTTCCCAATGATTTTGCAAATTAGTACCCTTCAAGTTTATTCCAGATAGCCTTTTGAAATTTTTGATGTAATCTCAGTCCATTATCCTGTCAGGTAATATGTTCCAGGTTTTAACAACTTCTTATTTTCCCGTACCTTTGTCAATTATTTTAAATCGATAACCTCTGGTTACCAGCCTATTGCCAGAGAAAACAGTCTTTTGTTACTTATTCTGTCAAATCCTTTCGAATTCTGAATACCTCTATTAACTTAGTTTCTCCAATCCTTATGCATTTGAAATCTCTCAACATTTTTATCCTGGTGATCTTCCTCTATAGTCCCACAGAATCCCTACAGCGCAGAAGGAAACCATCCAGCCCATTGATTCTGCAGCCTCTCTCCGAAAGAGCAACATCTAACCCGTGCTCACGCTCCCTCTCTCTGCCCTACGCCTGCAACCTGGTGCATTTTAACATGGCTAATCCACCTAATCTACGTTCCTTCTGAAGTGTGGTTTCCAGAAATATACCTTACACACCAGTTGAGGCTTAATCAAATCTTCATAAGTTTTAGCTTGGCTTCCTTGTTTTTATATTTGGTGCCAATGTTAACAAAGTCAAGTTTCCCAAGAATTTATGTATACGTATCCCAAGAATCCATAGTTCTGGTGTTCTCCTAAAAATAGTATCATTTAGATTATATTGCCTCTTCATGCTGTTTTTCCAATATTGTATAATTTCACACTAATTCTAAATTAAATTGCACCTTCTAGGAGTTTGCTTTTTTCACACAAATATGTTTTCCTGGGTGTGCTATTGTACCATTCACTAATTATTATATTTCTATATGTAGTATTATCCCAACCTCTGAAATTGTACGAGAACAGAAAATAATGCTTAGTTAGTCAGGTAGCACATGTGGAGAAAGTTAACGTTTCAGATCGATGCCCTTTTGTCAAATCGGTGTATGGTTAGAAATGTAATTGCTTTTAAGCAAGTGAAAGGGAGAAGATGGGAAAAAGCGCAAGAAGAAAGGTCTGTGATGGGTTGAAGACAAGAGATTAGATGACAAAAAGGAAAGAATTGATGGATCAAGGTCAAAAGGACATCAGCTCAAAGGGCCAAATGGGCTCCTCCTGCTCATATCTTCTACATTTCTGAAAGAAACAAAACGTTTCAGAAGGGCTGTGAATGATAGCATGATGAACAGCTGCTGTCTGGAAAAAAGCAACTTGAAAAAAATCAGAGTAAAATAAACACCTACAAAGAAGGAAAATAAAATCGGGGCAGAGGTTATGGCCCTTTCAATGTTCAGACCCAAAAGTTGCAAGAGCCTAATCAGTAGATGTGACGTTCTTCAAGTTTACTTTGAGCACTGGAAAACTGCTGGAGTCTGAAGACTGAGAGGTCAGTGTGTCACCGCGGTAGAAAAACTAAAATGACGTGATCAGAAGTACAGGGTTATGCCTTTGGAGAGAATGTTTGGATTAAGAAAATCGTCACTTCAGCTATTTTGCTTAGACCTAACCATATTCCCCAGCATGCGGCTGCTTGGTGGATTTAATCTCTCGTGATATAAATTGAATTTGATAGCAATATTTCAATGTAAATTGTGAACTGACATCTGATAAACTCCCAGTTCACTGAGCCAAAGGTTTGGCAAGAGCAGAGTTTCTGTTAACTACTGGCCAAAAAAACCCCTCTGCAACTTTCATTGTAATTGGAAATATTCTTTGAAATTTTTCCTTTCCCTTTTGAAGGATTTCAAAGAGTCCAAACTCACTGCACAATTTGACAATCTTTTCCAGAGGGCAGCAACTTTGTGTGAAAAGAAATACTTACCCAAATCTAATGAAACACTTCGCAGAAGGATATTATATTCATGTCCCCACCTCGTTCTCCTATTTCTAGTCAATTAAAATAACACGTTCAACTGAATGGATTCATTTGACTGCCTTATTCATTATTTCTGTAAGTCTTTGTTTTATGATTGAAAATCATCCCATATCACTTAACCCATGTTTTAAAAATAGGAGCCGTAACATCGGGTTCCAATTCGCATGCATTCTCCTTTATTTATAATTGCACTTCCAATATCACCATCACCCCTACATCCCTTTCCTATCCTGAAGTCATATCTTTTTCTAGTTTCTTTCCTGTCTCCCCTCAAATGTTCTGTATTCATTATATTTGTAAAATCCACCTCCTCTCCCTGGGCCATATTCCCACTTTCCCCTTCCTGACTCCAGTATTAGCCAATATCAGAAAACAGTTCTCTTTTTTCAGGTGTTGTTATCGTCTTATTTAAATCTGCAGTCATAATCCTTCTCAAAAAACCACCCCTTCACCTCCAACATTCTTACACGTTAATTTCCCCCCTCTCCATTCTCCCATTCCTTTCCTGAACATGTTGTCACTTCTGAAATCAGTGTTCATCTTTCCCAGAGATTTGAATCTCTCCATCAGACTTCTCCCCAGCAACAGAACTGAAATGGCTCTGATCAAAATCACAACTGACATCCCTCTGACTGTGACAAAGGTAAATTATTCCTCCTCGTCCTTCTCAACCTGTATGCAGTTTCACACACTGACCACACCATCCTGCTCCAAAGATTCTTCAAGTTTGTCCAGCTACGTAGGATGGCTTGATTCCAATTAGTTAACCACAGCCAGAGTGTCAACAACAATAGTTTCTCTTGTTGTTCTGCACTGTTACTTTTGATGTCCTTTTATGATCTCTTTGGCTACTCCTATTTCTCATCTACATACTTTACCACAAACAAAAACAGAGTATTAGTTTTCACAAATACACTGACAACACCCAACTCAACCTCATCACCATTCCTCTGAATACTCCACTATTGCTGAATTACCAGACTGCCTATCCACCATCCAGGACTCCAGAACTCCTCTAATTAAATAGCAGGAAGACTAAAGCCACTTTTTTTGGTCCTTGCTTCAAACTCTGTTCCCTAATCAATAACCCTAACTCCTTTCTGGCAACTGCCTAAACCAGACCATTTATTCACCACATCACAAGACTGCCCATTTTCACCTCCAGTTTTGCCCTAATCTATTGCTGAAACTTTCTAATCATGTACTTGTTTCCTATAGACTTGATTATTCCACTGCATTTCTGGTTCGTCTCTCACACTTATAAACTTGAGATCATCCAAGATTTTGCTGCCTGTGCCCTAATTCGCACTAAGTTCAACTCCGGACCCTGTGCTTCCTGACCTAAATTGGATCACATTTTAAAAATTGTCTGATTTTAAAACGTTCAACTTTATTTAAATCTGCCTATGGCCTCAATATCTTTGTAATCTCCTCTAACCCCAAATCCTCCAAGATATATGCAAGATAATTCAGACTTCTCAAGTCTTCCTGATTTTAATCACTCCACCACTGTTAACTATGTCTTCAGTGGCACAGGCCCTAAGCTCTGGAATTCCTTCTCCTCCTCTTGACCTAACTCTCCTCCTTTAAGATGACCTTAAAACCAAATCACTGGCCATGTTTTTGGTCATTGAACCAATACCTAATGTCTGTGTCACATTTTGTTTTAAACTGCTCTTCTGAAGGACATTGGGAAATTTTCTTCCATTAAAGAAGCAATACTAATATAAGTCATTGAGGTGTTCTGATTCATCCATGTAATCATGTGGTCATATAGCCACCACAGACCAAATCAGTAACACTGGAATATTGGGAATCTACAACATCATTCTTACAGATAAATAATTGTAATTTTTCAATTTTGCCTGCCAATGTTTACATTACAAACAGTTGTAATGTATTGGTTAATGTTTTGTACTTTTTAAGCAACAATCATTCTTAACATTTCAAAACAAACACATGGTGAGCATCTTTCATGTTCTGAACTATTTTGCAAAATTGGTAACAAGAGAATGGAACATTTTCCCACTATTTTAAAAACTAGTTACAATGAGGATGATGCTGGCAAGGCTGCATTTAAAGATTCTCAGCAACTACCTCCAATTCAGCAAGATACAGATAATTCCCCATCTTTCTAGCACCCGCATATGCCTAGAACTAACTGCCCCAAGTGTAAATGCTACAATTTGCAATTCAGCTACCTTAATGGTCTTTCAGCAAAATTAGATTACGAGCAATTTTATGCTATGTATGTGCATTCACTAAGAGTGAATTGCGTATGTTCAAAATTGCCTCAGGATTGGGTACTTAGTCCTGTCAGAGGCAGGAAAAAGACCACATCCAAAAGAAAAGGATTGTTGTGTTGACTTACCGAACTAACAAAATAGATCGCATTATCACCAAAGCTTGCTATTTCATAAAATGCTTTTCTTTTATCTTTCATTACTCCTAAGATACAATATGTATAAACTTGAAGAGATGCTCCACACGGTATATTAATTTTCAAGATATTTCAAACAAAAGCATGTCCCAAATCTTCAAAACTGAAGCATTTTTACAGATTTGCAGCTTATATCTTATAGCATACACAACCTTGTACCTTATCCCTACTTTGCAGGAAACCATCCCTCACTGGGGGAATATTGAGGGGAGGTGATGGCTTAGTGGTATTGTCACTAGATATTAACCCAGAAACTCAGCTAATACAACAAGGGAGGGGCAATAAATGCTGGCCAGCCAGCGATGCCCATGTCCCATGAATGAATTAAAAAGCAGCACCATTAGGGAACAATAAGCAACTATTTGAGAGATGGTAAAGTTTGGGAGCAGATAAGCTTAAGGAAGACAAAGGTGGTTCACGATATTTTTTGATTAGGACTATAGCATAACCAAACATTAATTATTTAAAATCACATTTCTAAATTAGCTAACTTTAAAATTCCAGGACAATTTTACCAATTCTGAGCTAGGAAAATTATTTTTAAAAATATTTAGAAAAGTCGTTTTGCAAAAAAAAAATCTTTTGATTGGATTGTAATGGGTGACAACACAGCTTGAGTTGAACACGGTTCGAGTACTACTCATGAAATGCTTTCAGTGAAACAGATTTTAAAAAACCCACAATCTATTCTAAAAAATGGTCTGTCTTTTTTCTCTCATTGATATCAATGAAACCTACCAGATAGAGATTTAAATTGTTGGGTACATGAAAAGTATTTGAATACTTTTTTAAAAATCAGGGCATTGATCATTGTTCTTCTAGTTCAGCAAGTGATATAATAAACAGATCTCACACTGAGCATCTTACACATCAGCAGTAGTAATGGACCCACCATGAAGTTCCGGATGGATCGGTGAAATATTGTTCCATCATAATATCCCTTTTTGCACAGTTTGATGAAATTTTCGCATGCCTTTGGCGTCTATAAAAATCAAACAGAGAAAAGAAACTTTACATTCTTGCCATTTAAAGATTGATAAAAAGAGGAAAATGGAATGAGAATGAACTAGCAAGGAATATAAAATGGATTGTACGAGCTTTTACATGCAAATAAAAAGGAAGTGTACAGCTAAAATAAACGTTGGCCCTTTAAAAGCAGTGTCAAGACCAATTATTATGGGGAAATGAGGAAATGACAGACATTGAGAAAATATAACGGGTTGGATTTTCTAGCCCTTTCCACTGGCAGATACTCTGTTCCCGCTGAAGAATGACTCTGTGGCAGGTTCCCTGTCGGTGGGACTGGTGAACCGTGCAAAGTACCATACACATCAATGGGACTGAAAGGTTCTGCTGACAGTCAATGGCCAGCCACATTCACTGGCAGGGAACATGCCACAGGAAGACCAGAAAATCGCACCTCGTCTGTCTGTTGCCACAGCAGAAGACAAGTTGCAAACTAGAAATAGAGGGTAATTGAGAGGCTAAAAAACGTGAGGAAGTTAGGTAATTAGATAATAGGTACACTTTTGTTAGACTCCAATTAATGATGACAGCTCGGCCTTCAACACCATCATTC
The DNA here is from genome assembly GCA_024679065.1 of Sphyrna mokarran. Taxonomy (NCBI): domain Eukaryota; kingdom Metazoa; phylum Chordata; class Chondrichthyes; order Carcharhiniformes; family Carcharhinidae; genus Sphyrna; species Sphyrna mokarran. The sequence goes on from JAGIQG010000020.1 coordinate 7,656,554, forward strand.
CTACAAAACTCATCCCCAAGTCTCTGGCTTAGGACTCTGTTCCTCTCTCTGTAACTGGATCCAAGTCTTCCTAGCCCATAGACCACAGTCAGTGAGGATAGACAACAATATCTCCTCCATGATTATCTTCAATGCCGGTGCCCTGCAAGGCTGTGTCTTCAGCCCCTTACTATACTCCTTATACATCTATGCCTGTGTGGTTAAATTATCCTCCAACTCAATTTTTAAGTTTGCATTGTAATGGGTTGGATCTCAAACAACGAATAGACGGAATCCACGAAAGAGATTGAGAATCTGGTGCGAATGATAATAATCTCTCAATGTTAATAAAATAAAGGAGAGTCATTGACTTCAGGATGCGTAGTGGAAGACATGGCCCTGTCTCATTAATGGGACGAAGTGGAAATGATCGAGAGTTTCAAGTTTCTAAGTGTCCAAATCACCAACAATTTGTCCTGGTTCTTCCACACTGATGCTATAGTTAAGAAAACATACAAACATCTCTACTTTTTCAGGAGACTAAAGAAGTTTGACATGTCTACTATGACTCTCACCAACTTTTACAGATGCACCACAGAAAGCATTCTTTCTGGTTTTATCACAGCTTGGCTTCTACTCTGTCCAAGCTCGCAAGAAACTACAAAGGGTCATGAATGAAGCCCAGTTCATCACGTAAATCACCTCCTATCCAATGATTCTGTCTACACTTCCCGCTGCCTTGGAAAGGCAGCCAGCATAATTAAGGATCCCACAATTCTGGAGATATTCTCTTTCACGAGAGGAAAAAAAAGATATAGTAATCTGAGGTCACCCAATTGAAGAACAGCTTCTTCCCTCTGCCATCAGACTTTTGAATGGACCTACTTGATATTAAGTTGATCTTTCTCTATACCCTAGCTATGATTGTAACACTACATCCTGCACTCTCTTCTCCCTTTCTATGATTGGTATGCTCTGTCTGTATAACATGCAAGAAACAATACTTCTCACTGTACGAATGGGAAAATAATCAAATCAAGATTTAAACTTCAAGGACTAAACTCCTGATGGTCTATATTCTCAGGTCCTAAAGAGATAGCTGCAGGGTGTGTTGATACTGATTATCCAAAATTGCCCAGATTCTGAAACAGTTCCAATAGATTGAAAGTGAGTAAATGTAACATTGCTATTTAAGAAAGGACGGTGAGAGAAAACAAGCTAGTGACCCTAACATTGGCTGGGAAAGTGCTGGAATCTATTATTAGGGGAATTCTAATTATGCATTTATAAAATCAGAGTATGATTAGACAAGTCAACATAGCTTTACAAAATCATCACAGAACCCTACAGTGCAGAAAGAGGCCCTTCGGCCCATCACGTCTGCACCAACCACAATTCCAACCAGGCCCTTCCCCCATATCCCTATATATTATTATTAGCTAATCCCTCTAACCTTAGCATCTTAGGACCCTAAGGATAAGCAATTTTAACATGGTCAATCAACCTAACCTGCACATCTTTGGATTGTGGGAGGAAATCCAAAAGGCATGAAACTGTACAGTCCTTGTGAAGACCAAGTTCCATCTTCACATTGAGGATATCCTCCATCATACTGTATGGTACTACAACTATGCTAAATGGGAAAGGCTTAGAACAGATCAAGTAACAAAGCTAGAGATCTACGAAGCACTGTGGACCATCAACAGTCACAGAATTATATTGAACCCATCCATCCCTCACTCTACCAAAATCATAAAACCAGAGGATCAATGCTGGTTGAATAAAGAATGTAGGAAAGTGTGCCATACCTAAAAATGTGATATCAACTTGGTGAAGCTGCAACACAGGGCAGTTTGCATGCCAAACAGCAGAAGAAGCAAACAAATGACAGAACTAAGCAATCCCTCATCCAATGAGTCAAATTAAAGTTCTTCACTCCTGCCATGTCAAGTCATGTATGCTGGTGGGCAAGTAAACAACTCCAGTTTTAAATCCAATCGATTTATTTGATAGTAATTATCAAATAAATCGGTTGGATTTAAAACTGATGTTGTCAGACTTCCTACTAATGTTTACCCCAATCCAACGCCGGCATCTCTACATCAAGTAAACTACTAACAGAGGAATAGATTTGACTAATGCCCCCAACTTGTACAGAATCCTACAGTGCAGGAAGAGTGAGACCTCTTCTATTTGTAATATATATAAATGACTTGGAAGTGGGAGTAAGTGGAGTGATCAGCAAGTTTGCAGACGATACAAAGATGGCTGGACTTGCGGATAGTGAGGAGCATTGTCAGGCGATGCAGCAGGACATAGATAGGCTGGTAGCTTGAGCAGACAGATGGCAGATGGAATTCAATCCTGATAAATGTGAGGTGATGCATTTCGGGAGAAAGAATGTAGTGGAGAGGTATATGATAAAGGGTAGACCTATTAAGAGTATAGAAACGCAGAGGGACCTGGGGGTGCAGGTGAACAAGTCTCTGAAGGTGGCAGAGCAAGTGGAGAAGGTTGTGAAGAAGACATATAGTATGTTAGCCTTTATAGGAAGGGGTATAGAGTACAAGAGCTGGCCTTTAATGTTGCAGTTGTATAAAACGTTGGTTAGACCTCATTTGGAATACTGCGTCCAGTTCTGGTCGCCTTACTACCGGAAGGACGTGGAGACTCTGGAGAGAGTGCAGAGGAGGTTTACCAAGATGCTGCCTGGTATGGAAGGTCTGAGTTATGAGGAGAGGTTAGGCAAATTGGGACTGTTTTCCTTAGAAAGACGTAGACTTAGAAGAGATCTAATAGAGGTGTACAAGATTATGAGGGGTATAGATAGAGTAAACAGGGTTAAGCTTTTTCCTAGGATGGACTCAAATAGCACGAGGGGTCACAGGCTTAGGGTGAGGGGGGTAAGGTATAATTTGGATGCTAGAGGGAGTTTTTTCCACACAGAGGGTGGTGGGGATATGGAATGTGCTGCCAAGTAAAGTGGTGGAGGCAGGTACTCTGGAGTTATTTAAGAAATACTTAAATGGACACATGAACAGAATGGGAATGGAGAAGATAGAAAACTGACTTAAAATAGGGATCATTGGGAGTCCCTGGGAAGTGTGTAAATAGATGATGATATTGATGTACTTGTTTTTATCGTACAGGTGCTTTGGTCCACCTTGTTGTCTAACGAGGGACATACACGCGATGGGTCGTGAGAGGACTGCTCTTGGATATTTTCGAGAGTATCCTAGCGCTTCACGTTGTTAGTGTACGCTTGACCTGGACCATTTGATGGGCAACACGACAGCTCAGTGACTATCGCTGTGCTGTGCAGATACATGGATTTGGGCCTGTGTCTGTGGGAGTTTGCGTATTCTCCCCGTGCTTGCGTGGGTTTTCTCCGGGTGCTCCGGTTTCCTCCCACATCCCAAAGATGTGCTCTTAGGCTAACTGGCAAAACAAATTCTCCCTAAATTGTCTCAAATTTGGTTTTTAATCCATAGATCTATAAACATGGACAGGGATCACGGGTAGAGGTGGGAACATCGGGGTGGCAGCGCGGGCTCATTGAGCCGAAGGGCCTGTTTCCCGTGTTTTGTTCTTTGTTCTTTTGCACCACCACAATCCCACCTAGGCCCTATCCGCATAACCCCATGCATTTATCCTAGCCAGTCCCCCTGACACTAAGGAGAAATTCAGCATAGCCAATCCACCTAAGCCACACATCTTTTGGACTGTGGGAAGAAACAGGGTACCCTGAGGAAACTCACGCAGGCACAGGAAGAATGTCCAAACTCCACACACACTGTGATCCAAGCTGGGAATCGAACCCAGGTCCCTGGCACTATGAGGCAGTGGTACTAACCATTGTGCCGCCTTATGTCTTGAATGAGGGGAAGCCCAGATCATCAGTACAAAAGAGAAGGTTGAAACATTTGCAACCATCTTCAACCAGTGTCAAGTACATGATCCAAATTGGTCTCCTCCATAATGAATGCACCTTCAAAGTGTGTCTGACTTTGAAGACAATCTTGATCGTGTGTGTAATGAAATCTAAGGTGCATCCAGTGAAGGAGCAGGATTTACTGTAAAGTTATCCAGAAGCTCAATGGAATTGTAGAGCATTTACTGCTTGCTGTATCCTTCACATTCTTCGCAAGTTAGTTTCCATAGATACAAAGGAGAATCATAATCCCACAAGTACTAAAAATTCAACAAAGGCAGTGCAGTTTTAAGTAAATTCTTCCCATGGCTGTCAGGTAATTTTTCTCCATTTTGTTATGTCATAGTCTCAATCTTAGACTGTCCTGTAGTTGTCTGCCTTGGTAAGGCAGCAATGAGATTCAAGGTATCAGCAAAAGAGCAGAAACATGATACTAACACCACTGGTACAAGCATTTGTTTGGTAAATTCAAATCTTGATGTAAAGATGCCGGCGTTGGATTGGAGTGGTAAGAACTCAGTAAGAATTTAGCAACACCAATTATTAATCCAACCGATTTATTTGATAGTAAAAAAGCGAGCTTTCAACACTCCCGTGTCTTCATCAGGCAAGTGCAGTGTTCTGGTCTGCAATAGCACACATCAGCACAGACAGTCAGAGATTGCTGATTAGAATGCGAATCCTTACATCTAACCTGCTATTCAAGTGTTAAAGTGGCTAACAATGTGTGTGAAGGGGATCCTGAGCATTGTTAGAGAGTTGTGTATTTTCTCCAGACAGCACAGTAAGTGAGGTTTTTTGCTAACCCAGGCAAGTTACGGGGGTTATAGATAGTGTGTCATGAAGCCAAGATCCCTGTTAAGACCGTCCTCATGTGTGCGGAGTTTGGCTATCAGTCTCTGTTCAGCGACTCTGCGCTGTCGTGTATCACGAAAGCCCCCTTGAAGAACATTTACCCGCAGGTCAGAGGCCGATCGACAGTTCCAACGTGCCACAACGATAAACCGCACTGATCTCCTCAGAAGACGAACACGGGACACGGTGGACAGAGTACCCTTTGTTGTCCAATACTTCCCCGGAGCGGAGAAGCTACGACATCTTCTCCGGAGTCTTCAACATATCATTGATGACGATGAACATCTCGCTAGGGCCATCCCCACCCCCCCACTTCTTGCTTTCAGACAACCGCACAACCTCAAACAGATCATTGTTCGCAGCAAACTACCCAACCTTCAGGAGAACAGTGACCACAATACCACACAACCCTGCCACAGCAACCTCTGCAAGACATGCCAGATCATAGACATGGACGACATCATCAAACGTGAGGATACCATTCACCAGGTACACGGTACATACTCTTGCAACTCGGCCAACGTTGTCTACCTAATACGTTGCAAGAAAGGATGTCCCGAAGCATGGTACATTGGGGAGACCATGCAGACACTACGACAGCGGATGAATGAGCATCGCTCAACAATCACCAGGCAAAACAGTTCCCTTCCTGTGGGCGAACACTTCAGCAGTCATGGGCATTCGGCCTCCGACCTGCGGGTAAATGTTCTTCAAGGGGGCTTTCGTGATACACGACAGCGCAGAGTCGCTGAACAGAGACTGATAGCCAAGCTCCGCACACATGAGGACGGTCTTAACAGGGATCTTGGCTTCATGACACACTATCTGTAACCCCCGTAACTTGCCTGGGTTAGCAAAAAACCTCACTTACTGTGCTGTCTGGAGAAAATACACAATTCTCTAACAATGCTCAGGATCCCCTTCACACACATTGTTAGCCACTTTAACACTTGAATAGCAGGTTAGATGTAAGGATTCGCATTCTAATCAGCAATCTCTGACTGTCTGTGCTGATGTGTGCTATTGCAGACCAGAACACTGCACTTGCCTGATGAAGACACGGGAGTGTTGAAAGCTCGCTTTTTTACTATCAAATAAATCGGTTGGATTAATAATTGGTGTTGCTAAATTCTTACTAAATTCAAATCTCTGCAGACCAGGCAGCAAATAAGACACAGGTGAGGAAAAGAGTTTTTAAAGTGTAGTTGAATTTCTTTCCAAAGCTCTGCCTACATCAAATAATTGCTCATTTAACTGCTACACAATTGGGAACTATATCAATTTTTTACTGAGCTTCTGCCAAGTCACTCCGGAGTATTAATGCCAAAAAGATTGCTGTCAAGACCAATGTTCCCTCTAACGTGCATGTATGTGTTGCCATGCAGCAATCTGAAACATGCTACACTTGCAAGTAAACAGGCCACTCAGAAATTTGCCAATTCAATGGGAGAAATTTCTAGCATACTCTAAGTCATGACTTCTATATCGTAAATTACCCATGGGGAGGAAAGAGAGCAGAAACATGATACCAATACCACTGTCCAGAAGACTTTGTAACCCGTTCAGTCAAGAAAAGTTGAAAAGGAACATTGGTCAGATACATCTGTGATCTGAGGCAGGCTGTGGTGGTGAATTTTCATTTATCATCCCAGAAAATGGCATTGTGTAAAGCCCCATCAAAAAGCTGCAAATCATTCTGCAGTGCCAACACAACTACATCAAGTTTCCAGTACAAGGAAGTCTCATTGCAAAATCCCATTGGGACGCAAATGCCCTTGTGTGCATTAATTGACATGTAGCTCACAAAAAAGTATCGATGTCAAAAGCTAACTGTCATAATTCATTTCATACATCTGCTGTGTTCAATGTTAATTGTGTATTAATTGTGTTTAATTGTAAGCAGGTGGCAGGCATTAACTGAGGATTCACTTCAGACTGATAAATAGTCAGGGCTTGTTGCTTGTTGGATATGGAGGTATACGTTTACAGTATGTAATTCTAAATAAATAGGTATATATAAAACTTGGCTCCATGTCTACTGTTAATCAAATAACATTCTAGAGCAGTATATAATGCAAATAAAGGAGAACCCTTGCCTAAAAAATACAAGTTATATAAATGAAACTTGGAAACATTGTAAAGAGCAGTGAGGACAGTTTAGAACTTCAAAAGGAGATAGACAAGCCAGCAGAGTGGGCAGATGGGTGGTAGATGAAGCTCAATGCTGATAAGTATAAGGTGCAACATTTTGTTGGAAGAACATGGGAGAGACAATACATAGGGAAAAATTCTTTAGTGGGTGCATGAGCAGAGGGAGTTGGAACTATATGTGCATAGATCACTGAAGGTAGTAGGACAAGTGGAGAAAGCAATCAATAAAGCATACAGAATGCTGGGTGTTATTAACAAGGGCATAAAGTACAAAGACAAGAAGATCATGCTGAACTTTTTGTATAAAAGTTGTTAGACTTCAGCTGGAATAGTGTGTGCAGTTCTGGATACCACACTATAGGAATGATGTGAGCACACTGGAACGAATGCAGAAGAGGTTTAAAAACAGGGATATGAAACTTCAATTATTAGGATAGATTGGAGAGGCTGGTACTGTTTTTCTTGTAAAGAAGGCTAAGTGAAGTTTTTAAAATCACGAAATAGCTGGATAGGGAGAAAACATTCCCACTTGTTAAATAATCAAGAATGATGGGTCACAGATTTAAAGTGAGAAACATCATAGACACATGCCATGCTGCAAGGTGTACAAAATTTTTACCTTGTTTCCTATGATCTTATACTGGGTTTGGATATAATAAAAATACAGTGCAATTCTGAAGAGCATTTTTTTAAGAAGGTAAAGAATATTAATTGCTTGGCATAATATAATTTACAATAGCAGCAAATGGTTCAAAAGGCACTGCCTGAAAGTGCAGAGGAGGCAGGTTCAATCGAGACATTCAAGAAAGTAATAGATGATTATCTGAATGGAAACAATGTGCAATGGGGCAGGGAAAAGACAGGAGGATGACACGAGGTCGTACTGCTCAACTGGAAAACTGGATGGCCTCTTGCACCATTCTGTGATTCTACAAATTATAGAGTTATACTTGCATAAAGTCAAAAGTCCATTTTGACACTTTAAGAGTCCTTTCCTGACCTGCTGTTGTTGCAAATTTATGCTGCAGGGTGGATTTAGCAAGAACAGTGCAAGCCAATGGTTAACTGCGCACCTTGCAACTGTACAAAACCAGCTGCAAAATTTTCCTGATATTGGGAAAGGGAAGCTGGAGTTAGATTTACCAAATGTTTGTACTGCAGAAAAGAACATCAGGTTTATTTTGTTTACCTCAGGCCAAAATAAAATTCAGTTCCAATAACAAACTGTGTCACTGACAGCATTCTATCTTTGCCTAGGAAGAAACCATTAATTTAGAGTCTGAAATGATGCTCCTTGCATACTGATTCCACTCTCAAAGTGTGTCTGACTTTGAAGACAATCTTGTAAGTTTAAATTAGTTATTAAATTGCCCTGCAAATTGAAACAAACTTAAATAAGATAGTTTTGGCATTCCTTGAAATGTTTAAATGGAGAAAAATGGACATTAACTCCAGCAAATGAGTTATTGACAGATCACACATTTATGGGTTATAACAACCTAGGAGCAGGATCCAGTCTGACAAATTAACTGGCAAATCTCTTATTTCTACACAGATAATTGATTGCATTCAGACTGTATTGAATGGGTGGAGCAAGGTCAGGAATTACAGCATTCTTCAAACTGAAAAGTTGGGTTTCTATTTGTATTTTGAAGGCTCCTGGAATCCCTCATTACCACATGCCAACAACATAAAGCTAGCCAATAAATAAAAACTGCTGAATATATGAGAACCAGATTAAGCCACACAACATTCGATTGATCTATTCCATTTGTTTTGTAGTTAGAACAAATACAGGATAGGAAATTTTCTTTGTAATCAAATGAAAAAACCATCTTTCACTTAAATTCAAATTCCACTGTTCGTGTCTGCATTTCTCTCACACAATTTCCTCATGATATATTTAAGCACTTGTACCAAGTCATTGTCGCTGAAAAGAGAAAGGTTACCAAAGCTTTTCATCTTACATTTGTCAGGACAAATGCAAGTTTGCCAAATTTCAAACGCTACTGCAGGAGAAAAAGGTTCTGATTGGTTGGCAAGTTAACTTTGATTGACTAAGGTATTGCCATGGGGTAAGCGATGAGGAACCATAGATTCCTTTAGCTCCTAGGTAATTCCAAGTCGCTATGTGCTCAACCCCCCCTCACCCCACATGAATCACGGTTACATCAGAAAGCATGCATGGGAAGACTGTAACTGTCCAGAATCCCTCTTTTGCTCTCCCGTTTAAATTTCCTGCTGTGCTACGCCATTTGACCAGTGTAGTGAGGAGGGAAAATCGTGCCCACGTTGTTGGATTTAAACTGGCAATCACTGGAACAGATAGCCTATATACCTGGCATCATACTAGTTCTGAAATTGATATTTGATTTTACTCAATTGTGTGGCAACAGACACCTTTCTTTGAGTGACAACAGCATCCTGTTAGTAGAAAATCAGATTCACCTAGCCACTGCATGGTAACAGCATGCTTAACTTGTTCAAATTTCAGTCCCATTTCAGCATATGTATGTGAATGCACTAAGACATACTAGGATAGTAATAGTATGGAAGATAGAGGACAAGTAGATTTTCTGAAGTAACTTGACAAGGATTTTCTGATCCAGCAAGGAAGGGAATGTTACAGGATCTGTTTCTAGGGATGAGGTGGGTCGAGTGGTTTACCAGCAGCCTAACACACAAAGTCCTTTTAGTGCAGATGCAGGAAGAACATCCTCACACCTTGCACAACTCCCTCGCCACCTACACCAGATCGGCGATCTCTGATGAAGACTCAACTTCAGCACTGGCAGTTACCACTGCTCCCAATGGCACCGACTGACCAGCAGCTCTTGGGGTCAGGATTGCTGCCTTATTGGAGGCTTAATCAGTCAGGAGATTTGATGCTGCCCAGGTAAGTGCCTGATTGGAATGTAGAAGCACTGGATCTCTGGGAGAAAGGAGCTGGGGCACCCATTGGGGTTCTCCAACCGATGGGCAAGACTCCCTACACCGACAGCGACCGTGTCCAAGTCTAGGCATTCCATTTTAATAAATGTGCACTGGTTTTGCAGAAGGTGCAGAAAAGATTTACAAGGATGGCTTCAGGATTCATCCATTGCAAGGATAGAGCAGAGAAACTATGAGTTCTTTCTTCCATTGAGAAGAGATTTGACCAAGGGATTCAAATAATGAGGGGTCAAGACAGAGTAGACAGAGAGAGAAACGTATTGCTTTGGCAGAGAGGCAAGAATCAGAGGACCCATATTTAAACTGTCAACAAAAACAAGATATAAAAACTTTTTTAACACAGCAAGTAATGAAGATGTGTATAAAGTGCCAGCAAGTGATGAAGGCAGATTCAATTGTGACTTTCAAACAGGAATGTATAAACAGGAATATAAAACGATTTGCAGGATTATGGGAAAAGGAAAATACTCTTGCAGAACACTAGCACGGATTTTACGGTCCAAATGATCACCTTTTGACAGGGAAGGGCAGAACGCAGAGGTACCAAGATTACGGAGGCATAGAAATTTCTGCTTTCACCATTTTTTCAATGAAAACGTGATACATTTGAATAACCTAGTTTAATTTCTATTCACAAACTGAAGGTCAGCAGATTTTCCAAATCCAGATCTTTCTGAACTTTAGAGCTTATAGTACTCCAAAATCTTTTAACTCAAGAAGAATGACAATTATATTTCCAAGCATTGTAATAGTTCTCTCTACAATCCTCACTCCCTTGGGGCTCCTTACACTGTTGATTTTGTGCTGGAAGGCTGACAATTTCTGCAAGTAACATAAACCAGAACAAAATAAGCTTTGGCACTGAGGGGAAAAGGACTGTTGCTGTGGCTAATTAGGCAAATAATATTATTAGAAGATGGAAGTGACTGCATTGGAAAATTCCACAAAAATATAAATAGAGCCAGGAAAACAGATAGTTACTGCTGTGCAAAAATATTTATGCCACTGGAAGGCCATACCTGTTTTCCATAAAAATTCCAGAAAAAATATTATTATACGGAAATTGCACATCTTTAATCCATCAGCAGGAATCCATGGACAGGGTAGGAGTGATTCACTGGTTCATTTCTATCTGAATAATTTTCAGAGAAATCCACATTTTTTATGACAAGAAACCAAAAGTGGAGATATTATACAAAGATATGAAATAGGAGCAGTAGGAGGCCCCATAAGTAGCCATTCCTGACTATTAGAGATAACATTTCACCCCTTGTTAATCAAGAATCTATCCAGTCTTGCCTTGAAGATATTTAAATACACTGTTTCCTACATTTTGGGGGAGAGAGTTCCAAAGAATCCCAGCCCTCAGAGAAAAAAATTCTCTTCATCTTATCTTATTTTAAAACTATAACCCCTTGTTTTTAGTTCTCCCACAATGTTTTCTCCACACCCCTTCAAGATCTTGTTGGTTTCAATTCTTACGTTTCAAAACTCCAGTGGAAGCAACTGAGCTTGAGAGCAGCCAATGCAGTGAGAAGCCAAGTTCTGACTGATGATCAAGCGACCATGGAGCAGGAGGGGAAGCAGCCATGGATCAAGGGATAGAGAGGTGAGCGTGTGTGTGAGATGGAGTTCGAGAGTGAGCAGAGGAGGTCTGTATGTGAAAAAGAGATGAGACGTGAGTGTATGTTTAGAATCATGGAATCCTACAGTGCAGAGAGAGGCCATTTGGCCCATTGAGGCTGCGCCAACTCTCTGAGCAAATACAGTGTATCAAATTGAAAAAAGTATAAGCAAATCACTGTTTCATGTGGAAGGAGTAGTTGAGGCCTTTCATAATGAAAATGGAGAAAGTAAAAGGGCAAGTGTTGCATTTCCTGCGCTTGCATGGAAAGGTGGTTCAGGAAAAAGTGTTGATTTTGGAGTGGCAAGAGTGAACAGGAGCTGCAGAGAAGCCACAGCTATGCAGAAAGGTACACAGATGGTTCAAATTTGTTAAAAACTACACTTAAAGGACAAGGAAAAGCAAACAAAATAGAAAGCTTGCAGATAAAATACAGGGTGAGTCAACATAGCTGTAAACTTTCCCCTGGATTCTCTGGTAGAAATGAAAGGCAACATGTGGTAGTTTTTCCACTTGCAACTGCAAAACTACAAGATTGCAACAGATTTAATTAACAATCCAGATCTGATACAAGTTGCCATATTTTAACTCTGCTGGAGAGACTGCTATAAATTATATTCTACCCTAAATCTATCCGAAAAACAAAGGAAATAGATATCATAAGAATTTGAAAGCCTTGAAAAATCGCTTTGAATCCCAAGTGAACATAACTAATGAATGCTAAATATTCAACAGTAAAGCACAAGGTGAAAAGGAGGCCATTGATCAGCCCATGACTGCAGTAATACAGTTTGTAGAATGATTTTAAAAAGACAGTGTTGTCTCAGGCATACCAGGCCTCTCAGTGAGAGCAAGTCTATTAAAAGAAGAGAAACTTAATGCACAGTAAAGCGATAGATAGTCGTATAAGTGTTGAGATTGTAAAATTTTAGCTAGGGTGTGGCAAAATATTATGCTGCAAGATATTGCAGCTGAAAGAGCAAAGCATTCACGGACAAAGAGCTGAATGCAAATACCCTAGAGAATATTATACAACATGAAAAGGAGGATTACCCTGCATGGGGAAAAAAGTGTTCAAAGTACAAGAAGCTGAATCATTTTATACAGAAGTGCTTGGCTATAAAGAAGAAAGCAAGACCACACAGATAGCTACTGGAAAGATATCAGCCGAAGAGGCTGATGAAGAACTATTCATGATATACAGGTTGGTTCTGTCAAGTCGAAAGGTGATAAATGGATTGTGACTGCTCCAATGATTATAGCAGGAGTATATCAAACAGGTAGCGTCAGGTGGCACGGTGCATTCTGCAGCATCATGATCTTTACAGACCTGTGCAAACTGGTTCAATATGCTGATCCAAAAATGAAGCCCTCAAAAGTAAGGCTGAAGTCATATGATGGGATAATATTTTTACCAAAAATGCAAATTAGTCTGAGAATCCAATGCAGTAGCAAGGAGGATGATCTAGAGCTCCATGTCACAGATAGTAGGCAATGGCCACTCAATTTAGCTGCCTAAAGCTTGGACTTGAATATCTTGCAGTACACAAAACCACTGATTGCCAAACAGAACTTGGAAGAATATGAAGTTATGTTGACAGGTTTGTGATGTCCATTTGGAGAATATCACATGAAATAGGTGAGAGTGTAATGCCAATTCAGCATTTGCTAAGAAGAATTGCAGCTGCCCTCAACTCAAGGCTAAAAAACAAGATAGAACTGCAAATACAAGGGAGTAATCAACTAATTGACAACGACAGACTGGATCAGCAGCATGGTAGAAGTGAAAGAACTGGAAATCTGAGAAAATGCTTCGACCCAAAGGATCTCACTACCCCCTGGCAACTATTGAAAAAAGTTGTGCCACTGCAAAAATCATCACTACCTTAGGCAGCAAGTGAAACTGGATGAAAGCTGCAGCTTTCTAATGACATTCTGGATGCTGTTTGGAAGATACTGATGGTTGTGCGTACGGTTTGGCATTTCATGGCTCTAGAAGAGTATCAAAGCACTTAGCCTGTCCGTAATCTTTCAAGAGTAGAAGCCATAGTGAATGATCTGCTCGTTTAGGATGTAGAGACAAAAATGAAAGAAATCATAATTGACCATGATCAGTATTTAGTACAACTGCAAGATAGAGCCTGCCAGATCAACTTGAAGCTGAAGATGCCTGATGTCAGGTAGGTAACGTATTGACAGCAAAAAGTCTCTGCTAGGATCCTAACAAGGTGACAGCAGTAGCAGCTAAACAATGACTAACAGATGTGAAACCAGTGCAACTATAGTTAATAGTTCATTAACTATTCAACAAGATATTTGTCTAATTTGTTGTTGGGAGTGTGAATCATTATGCAAGCTCACTGCCAATGAACTGCAGTGATACTGGAGCATAGAACAAGAAACAGTGTTTAATAAAATCAAACAACTAGTGATGATAACACCAGTGCTGAAGTACTCTGAGATTAATAATGAAGCCACCTAGCAGTGTGACACCAACAGATTATATAAAGGTTTACAGAAGTATGCAGAAAGAAAAAAAAAGATAAAAATAAAAAAAGATAAATGTAGGTCCCTTCGTCCAAAACAGGAGAATTTACAAGACAGAACAATGAAATGGCTGAGCAATAGAAGGCGACATAAATAACTTCTCAGAAATACTAAGGAAACAAGAGTCTAATGAGGAGGAGAAATTGAAGGAAATCAGTGTTAGAAAAAACAAGTCAGAGAAATTAATGGGATTGAAAGCCAATAAATGCCAAGGGCTTGGTCATCTATATCCCAGGGTACTAAAGGTGGTGGGCATGTAAATAGTAAATGAGTTGGTTCTCATCTTTCAATGTTTTGTAGGTTCTGGAACAAGCTTAGCAGCTTGGACATTGGCAAATGTCCCACTATTTTAAAAAAATGGGGAAGGAAGATACCAGGAAATTACAGATCAGCTAGCCTAATGTCAGCATTAAGGGAAATGCTAAGAGTCTCTTATAAAGAATGCAATAATAGAACACTTAGAAAATACCGACAGGATTAAAGTCAACATGGATTTATACAAGAGGAATCATGTTTGACAAACCAACTGGAGTTTTTTGTGGACATAACTAGTAGGATAAATAAGGGCAAATCAGTAGACGTAGTATACTTAGATTTTCAGAAACATTTCAAGAAGATCCACAAAAGAGGTTAGTGTGCAAAATTAAAGCACATGGGATTGGGGTAATATATTGGCATGGTTAGCAGACAGGAAACTGGGTCGGAACAAGTGGGTCTCTTTTGGATTGGCAGACAGTGACCAGATGGGATACTGCATGGATCAGTGCTTGGGCCACTGCTGTTCATAATATATATCTAATGATTTGGATGACGGAAATAAATAAATATTTCCAAGGATTTGGATGACGGAAATAAATAAATATTTCCAAGTTTACTGACAACAGGTGGGAATGTGAGCAGTGAGGAGGATATAGAGAGGTTTCAAGGTGATTTAGACAAGTTGAGTGAGTGGGCAAATACACGGCAGATGCAATATAACATGTCTATGTGTGAAATTATTCATTTCAGTAGAAAAAGCAGAATGGCAGGTGTCGTAACCTGAACCCACAATAAAGGTAGATGAATGCATTGCTAAAAAAAAATTTACAGAGAGAGATAAGGAAATTTACAAACAAAAACAACTGATCAACAGTAATGACTACAAAAACAGGAGTAACTAGTACACAGGTCCTGCTTGCAGAACATTCTCTTGCAGACTCTTCCAAAAGCCCATGCCGCCAATGACTTCCCGTGCACGTGCAAACCTACTCAAAGACATCAGCAACACATTTACATGGACAAATGCTACTACAAAACTCTAACACCTCTCCTCCCTTTAACTTCAATTGCCTAACAGGGCAGAAAAAAAAACACAAAAGTAATGTTTCAACTATGTAGCACTTTTTCAGGAGCTCTTTGACTGCATTATGATCTATGCAATACCACTGGTGATTCTTTAACTACCGGCAGCTCTTGTGTCATTTGATCTGGGACTGTAGATGTAAAAGAAAACTGAAAATTTATGTTTGAACGTTCCTCATTAATGCCACTGTAAAGTTCTGTGCAACAAGAACCACCTCCTGGCGAACGTCCACAACAGCATTACGTTCTGCCATGTCATCGGAAACTGTTGTGACTCAGAGTCATAATGTAAACGAATATGATCTTGATGACGGCAAACAACCCTTCTGTGGTACAGCTTCACTACCCAATATCCTGGAGCACTTCGTTTTGAATTAATTCTTGATAATCATTTCTGGTTAATACAAAAGTTCCTAGTGTAAACACAATCATCCGAGTTGAACTGTCTTTCCTTTACATGGTAGTCTTGTCACTCCTTCTGTTTCTCTTGTCTCCTTGCCCACACTTGCTCCGAGATCTGGATGAGGCAGATCCATGTGAGACTTTAGTCTTCTACTAACAATAATTCAGTTGAAGACAGCCCTGTTGTTGACTGTGGTGTGAAACGATATTGGAACTAGAACACTGAAAGTCTGGTTCTCAAAGTATCACCTGCCATTCTCTTCAATCCCTCTTTCAAAGTTTGAATAACTCACTCAGCCAAACAACTTGAAGCTGGATGAAACAGCTCAGTATGCAATGGCATTTACCACTCTTTTGAGTAAATTCTTGAAACAAATCACTTGTAAATATGATGCTGATATCCAAAAACGAGAGAATCTGGTAACTTCTGGGTTGCAAAAACTTGACATAGCTTCTCTACTGTAACAGTGAGTATCATTTAAATGGTGATAAATTGGGAGATGTTGATGTTCAAAGAGATCAGGTTGTCTTGTACACCAATCACGAAATGCAAGCATACAGCAAGCAGTTAGGAAGAAAATGGGATGCTGACCTTTATTGCAAGAGCACAGGAACAAGGATGTCTTACTGTAGCTGAAATGCTACTGTGTTCTGCAGCTGCAGCAACTGTACCACAACTGTACAGGGCTTTGGTACCTGGAGTATTGTGTGCAGCTTTGATCTTCTTACCAAAGATCTTATCCACTCAAGGCCAATATATCCTCCTTCGAATGCAGTGACCAAAACTGCACACAGTACTCCAGCTGCGACCTCACCAGCACCCTATACAGCTGCAATAGAACCTCCCTCCTTTTATGTTCTGTCCCCCTAACTATAAAGGCCATGTCTATGATGTTTTTTTGTTTCCCTTGCTTATAAATCTCATCCAGATGATATCTTTGTAAAGAACATTGCATTCCTTGCAGACATTTTAGAGCAGATAATAGCAATTTGAGAAAAATTTTTTGAAGTGACTTGTGTCAGATTCCATTGGTACTGTCTCTCCCAAGCAAGTAATGATGGAAATGTTCACAAGCAAACAAAAAACATCCTCAGTCTGAGCATCGCATTGTTCCATTTGCATTAGATCCTTGGATGCAAATGAGGCCCATTGTCCTTGCTGCATCAAAGTTGCTCCAAAACGTAGAAACTTTACTAAGATCTTCTTACCTGTCAATGAGGGAGGGCAACAAAGGTTCATCAGACTGATTCCTGGGATGGCAGGATTGTCTTATGAGCAGAGATTGGATCAACTAGGCCTTTATTCACTGGAGTTTAAAAGATCAAGGCAAGATCTCAAGGGTATGGGGAGAGAATGGGAATACAACTTTGAGATGAAGGATTGGTCATGATCATACTGAATGATGAAGCAGGCTTGAGGGGCCGCATAGCCTACTCCTGTTCCTCTTTTCTAAGTTTCTATGTTTTGGAGCAACTTTGATGCAGCAAGGACAATGGGCCTCATTTGCATCCAAGGATCTAATGCAAATGGAACAATGCGATGCTCAGACTGAGGATGTTTTTTGTTTGCTTGTGAACATTTCCATCATTACTTGGTTGGGAGAGACGGTACCAATGGAATCTGACACAAGTCACTTCAAAAAATTTTTCTCAAATTGCTATTATCTGCTCTAAAATGTCTGCAAGGAATGCAATGTTCTTTACAAAGATATCATCTGGATGAGATTTATAAGCAAGGGAAACAAAAAAACATCATAGACATGGCCTTTATAGTTAGGGGGACAGAACATAAAAGGAGGGAGGTTCTATTGCAGCTGTATAGGGTGCTGGTGAGGCTGCAGCTGGAGTACTGTGTGCAGTTTTAGTCACTGCATTCGAAGGAGGATATATTGGCCCTGAGTGGGTGCAGAGAAGGTTTACTAGGCTGATACCGGAGATGAGGGTGTTGGATTATAAGAGACTGAATAGGCTAGGTTTGTACTCTTTGGAGTTTAGGAGGCTGAGAGGGGATCTTATAGAAACGTATAAGATGATGAAGGGGATGAATAAGGTAGAGGTTGAGAGACTCTTCCCGCTTAACAAAAACAGCGGGACTAGAGGGCATAGCCTCAAGATTGGGGGGGGTGGGGTGGTTCAGATCGGAGTTGCGGAGGGGTTTCTTCACGCAGAGGGTGGTGACTCTTTGGAATTCTCTGCTTGATAAGGTGGTGGAGGCTTCCTTGCTGAATATGTCAAAGTCAAGAGTGGATTGGTTTTTGATTGACAAGGGAATTAAGGGTTTGGAGGGGGGGGGAAGCAGGAAAGTGGTACTGAACCACTACAGATCAGCCATGATCTTATTGAATAGCGGGGCAGGCTCGAGGGGCTAGATGACTTACTCCTGCTCCAATTTCTTATGTTAAGAAAGTTGAGGATGCAACAATAGAATCTGAAATCTTCCTGAGTCAACATGAAGCAGCAGATCGACATAATCTGGAAGCCATCCACCCAGATGAGACAGTGAATCTGACAGACAAGGGCCTTGCTCAAATCAAGCAAGTTACCCAATATGATACAACTCCCTAAGCGCGACAATGAATGGAGGGCCTGAGAGTATCAAGGACACACCTGCGGCCACAAGAGCATACAGAGCTGAACTGACAGCCCAATATGGTATCATGCACAAAGGAAGTAATCTCAGAGGAATAGGTCAGTGAAAAACAAGAAGAATATTCTCCTGGATAAACATGAGTGAAGAAACAGTGAAATTAAAGACCACAATGGGCAGTGCAGTGTTTGTAATGAAAACCAAGCTAAAAAAGCACCAATGACACATCACATCCAACAGAGATCAGGGATGAAGCTCAGAATAGGCCTCTTCACGATAGCAGGAACTAACTGTCTAGTCATTGTAGACCATTATTCTGACTGCTTGGAGTTAGACCAGCTGACTTCAATGATGACAGCAGCCTAGTAGAATATCTGACAGTACACATCAGTTATTACAGCAGTCCAGACATTGTGACAAGTGACAATGCACTCAGTTCGTGACTGCAAAATTCATCTGTTTCAAAAAGGATTGGAATATACATCATCCTTCTACTCTTAGGTGAATGGAAAAGTTGTGGTGACTGTGAAAATTGTCAAAGAAACCAAAGCATCAAGGAAATCTAGCACAGATATACATAAGGCAACCTGAGAGAGAGAGAGAGAGAGAGAGAGAGAGAGAGAGAACCGACTGAAAACATGAAAAGTAGTCCAATCCAAAGGCTAATGCATGTCACATTCAAACTATACTTCCAATAGCAAAACAGCCACCGAAACTAGAAGGATTAATAGGCACGACTGTCAAACCATTGCCAAAGCTGGAAGTCAGTCAGGATGCAAACCTTCAACTTTTAACAGGAGTCAGCCTATGTGGCAACTCGTATAGGACATGTGTAGGAAAAGTTGTCACCTTGATCTTATGTGGTGGAAGTGACTGATCAAATATACCGACACTTCCATATATGCACAAGTAATAAAGCTGTTCCCACACTGCACTGGGCTGATCAGGAAGAAGGGAAGTCACCCGCAGTACCGAATAGAGAAGTACTGTCAATCTCAGAGGGATTTAGTTTGCCAAACGTTCCCTCCAATAAACAGCAACGTACTTAACTTCAATATTTGGTTTCTCTGAGAAACCGACATGGATAATTTATTAGCAGCTGATCTAATGTAGGAAACTTGTTGCAAAGTGTTAGCTTGCCAAGAAGTTTTCCTGATAGTGGAAAACCTCACTTGTTTAGGCTTCTATTTTTCAGAGAAATGAAAAACACATCAACTCAAGAGGGGTAATTGTTTTGCTCAATAAGACAAGACACACTGGTTCACATAAATGGATGTTGGAATGTCACCTACTGTTTTACTGAATTATTTCATTTGTGAATAATTCAAGGAAAGAGAGCAGCCCAGTTACTGTACTTATTCCTCCTTTTTAAATGAGCGTCTGATGTCAATAGCTGAGTGGAAAATGTTCTAAAACAACAAATTAAATGACGTCCTGTGGATCAGCTGCATGCTTCTGCCAGCTTTTAGGATTGATGACGATGGACAGCTTCCCTAATAGTGTTTCTGAAGTGCTGGTGGTGCAGCTCTGTTACAGTGGAACAAACTAAGAGCTCCCAGAACCAAACGGTTTTGTTCGGAAGGCTCATTATAGGAATGCGTAACATCAGTGTAAAGGCACAATGCCTGGTAAGATGCCCGAATGCCAAAAACAACATTCAGGAGCAATGAAGATAGCAGCTGTTCCAGGTCAACTACACGCTGACAAATCCAGACTTTACAGACCAAAAAACAGTGAGGTTCATTAAGGAGGGCAAGTTGTCAGAGTACCTTCTGCACAATTCACGAAGACAGGCGCAAGCTGCTCAAATAAACTTTCAGAAAAGGCTAATTACTAACTAGAAACTGAAGACATGCATACATATATATTCCACACCCACCCCACCCCACACTCACCCACAAATACACAGCACATCCAGACATGGCAGAGACTGAGCTGTAACTACTTATTAAAAATAATTAAGAACAGGTTGCTCTAATCCAATGCTATGTTGAATAAAAACACATTGAAGGAAGCATTACATTCACAACCTGATAATCCCATCTATAAGATAAAGGATTGATCACCAGGAATTCAAGAGTCCCTTATTGAAAGTAATGCAGAAACTATTACTAAAATTTCAAAATGATTAAGTATGGAAAATCTGATGAAAAACTATTTTTAATGTTATTTCCCTGCGCTATCTCTTCTATTCTCTTTGCTATTGTTAAATAGTGGGACTGTCTGATACGTGAACCTCTGTTAGTGTAAGCCAGGTTACACCATGATCAGGTTATGGGCATGATAGCTTCTAAGACAGTTTCAATCCCACTGCATATCTGTCTTCTCCCTACCAACTCCCTTTTCTCCAAATGGAAGTAGTATTGCAACTGCAACAAGATGACTCCAAATAAATCTTTGGGCTCCAGGCACCCCTGAAAAGTTCTGAGATGGACAGGAGATTTTTGGAACAGGGTGGATTTTAATTTTCTTTCGAAGCAGCTTCAGTGTGGTATAGTCTCAGTATATACATCAAAGGCTCTGAAATACACTCCTCCAAGAGCCAGTAACATGAAAGTTACACAGCTTGTACAGGTGTGTGTTGCCGTTGTGGAAAGCCTGATGGCCAATCCTTTTACTCCTTACACGGTGCACCTCCTAGTGGCTAATGACATGCACAGCAGTTGTAAAAGGTAACGGGCTCTTCATACAAAGGGAAAAGTAAATAACACAAAGTACATGCATTTCCTGAGTTATTTAAATGTGTTGACATGTACAAAAGTTCTGTGGACTCCACCACACGAGTGGTTGTAAGAAACATGATAAATTGGAACTAAGTCAAATACTCTAAGAAAATGACCATCAAACCCTCATACTGAGCAACTCATAGCCTCTCTCCCAGCTGTTCCATAGATATAAATGGAAAGCGTGCTGGTTAGGTGAACTGGCCATGTTAAATTCTCCCTCAGCGCCCTAACACGCACCAGAGTGTGACAATTAGGGGAATTTCACAGTAACTTCACTGCAGTTTTAATGTAAGCCTGCTTGTGATGCTAATAAATAAACTTTAAACACTGTTGAAAGAAAAATCAAAGTTAAAATCCTGAATTGCTTTCTGTCAGTTGTGTGTGATTGGGTCAGAAATTCTGCTCCAAAGACTTGAGCCCAAAATCAGGCTCTCACCTTTCAGATGAGACAAGGGCAGCAGAAACAGCGCTACACCACCATCTAGAAATTGGGCAATTAGGGATGGATAATAAATGCTGACAGAGCCAGTGATTATCGAGCAATTGTCTCTCACCAGGAATGGTGACAGAGAGTTTAAGGAAGTGAAGAGCCAGAAAAGAACCGTGGTCAAGAGCAAGAAAAGGATGAAAATTGGAAGTAACGTTGATGAAATTTTCCAATTCAAGGTGAAAGCAGAAAACATAGTCATCAATGTACCAGAAAAAGTAATGAGGAAGGTAGCCAGTAGAGAAGCTCACAGATAAAAGCACACATAGTTAGGACTTACGTGGGTTCCTAATGTAACTTAGAAATGAGGATACAGAAGATGAAGGAGGGAAGGGAACAGTCAGAGATGGATACTAAGAAGATGGGGGGATGGTGGAAATTGGAAGTGGAGTTAATTATTCTTCCAGTTCAGAGCGAGAACAGAAAATAGTATTGATATAATTGATGGAAAAAGAGGCAAGAAAAGGTACCTGAGCAGGACTGAAACAAAGAATGTTCCACATGTATGCTAACAAAACAAGTAAAACTAGGATCTGTATAGTTTTCCAAAGCAACATATTTTCTTTGGGGGAAGTAAGTACTCAAAGGAGAAGTTGTTCCACGTGAGATAGAGTTCAGCCAGGTGGAGGAGGGGGTTAGTGGTGGAAGACCGATAGGGCTCCATTCCAGAAAGATGCAGAGACGCCTCAGGCTATCATGATAGGGGGAAGATAGAGAGTGAGATTGGATGATCATAGTGAAAAGAACACGACATGGACCAAGAATCAGGAGAAAATCTCTCCACTGTTTGAGTCATATCTGGCACAAAGGAAGATGGCTGTGGTGGTCTGGGTCAATAATCGCAGCTTCAGGACATCACTGCAGGAATTCCTCAAGAGTATCCTGGGCACAACCATCTTCCGTTCCCTCCATTGTAAGGTCAGAAACGGGAATGTTCGCAGATGATTGCACAATGCTCAGCATCATTTGCAACTCCTCAGCTACTGAAGCAGATGCAGTAAGACAATATCCAGGCTTTGGCTGACAAGTGGCAAGTAACGTTCACACCATATAAGTGCCAAGCAATGACTATTTCCAACAACATGATTTAACCATCACCCCTAAACATTAAATGGCATTATCATTGCTGAATTCCCCATTACTGATACACTGGGGATTAACACTGACTAGAAACTAAATGAGACTGGTCATATAAATATTGTGGCTTTGACCGCAGGTCAAAGGTTAGGAATCCACAGTGAGTAACTCACTTCTCTCCCCAACGCCTGTCTATCATCTACAAGTCAGCAGTGTAATGGAATACCGCCACTTGCCTGGATAAGTGCAGCTGTGTCAGCAATGATACCATCAGTGCTGATTGCATAGGGAACAGTGTTGCAAAGCAAGTGTATGTCCGACACAGAAGCAGCATTAGAGGAGGCTGGTATGGCTGACTTTGTCAAAGTTTGTGAAGATTTCGATGAATAACTAGTTCATGATGCAAGTCAATATCTTAGAGTAGTGTTTAGTTTTGGGAAGATTATTATTCTTAGATAAGAGAACTAAAATGCTTGGCTTTAAAGATTGTCAGAACAGCGAAAAGAAAATGGCAGTTCAGAAGATTAGCTATGTTTCTTTAATAGAATCAGAATAGAATAGATGGAGCCATAAAACAGCAGATGGATTTACTTAACTGGAGGAGTGATTTCTACACTGCTTGCAAATAAGTGCAGAAAAAAAGGTGTTTTATTTGGGAGTTACAGCTATATTAGTTTAAAAATAATCAGTGAACCCTGAAATGTTATGGTGGAGATGGGTAGAACTTAGGAAGATTCTCTGGGAGAGGGGTTAAATACAGTTTGGACCTCATGTGGGTTGCAGCTCACACAGAAACCTTGGGAGGTGTTCAGTGCAGTTAGGATTCCAGCAAAGTTCTGGGGTACTCTGAAAGTGGTAGAAACTTACTGGTTTTGTGCTTGAGTGTGTTTGGGTTTTGAAATGCCCTGGGAGCCATGTGCACCTCTATGCTGCTGGGAAGCTGGTGCTTGGAGAAATCTATGGGCATCGTCAGCGACCTGCAAAGAGTTGCTCGAAGGCCAGTAATTAGAGGTCGGAGTGCAGCTGCATGAAGGTCATGAATTGCAGTCTCAGGAGAAGATATTGAACCATCAGGAGGTAAACAATTGTTGAAGCAGTCCAAATGAGAGTGATCTTCAACAGCAATCAAAAGTTCTTCAACTGAAAACAGCTGAAATCCCTTTTGAGGGAGACAGAGATTTAAGGAGATTTCGTGACTCACATTTATCACAGTCATCCAATGAGGCCCTGAGAAATTATAGGAGTTTGTATTGGTCACAGCTACTAATTAATGTACAGTGTGGAGTGTTCGACCAGTTTCCTTGTTAATTCATATTTATCTCATGCAAATTCTGAATGTTAGGGTACAAGAACGAATTTGTAGATTGTTTTACTTTGACCTTGTATATTCAATTAAATTTTGTTTCTTTAAAGCTGTGAGATCTAATGGCCGGAATTTTCTGGTCGTTACAGGTGATGGAATCTTCAGGTGCAACTGATGGTGATCTGCCCCAAGTTTCCTGACGGCAAGAACAGGAAACCCCGTTGATAGCGGCAGAATCAAAAGATCCCACCACCGCAGCCGTGAAATGTGGAGTGAGGAAATCTGCCCCATGGCTTTAATTCCCTGGTGGGTAACTGGGATTTCAAACCTCACCTATTTTAAGCAAAAGGTCCTTAACAAAACTTAACTATGCATAGAAAAGAATTATGTGGAATAGTGCACCACAGAGAATGCCATTCACAATTATGGTTAGAACATTTCAGTCGTGAGGAAGTCACAACAGTAGGAATGATAAATAACCTGCTGATTCCTTCAATTATGCTGTGCAATGGAAGGCCAAGATGACCATCTGATGATTTAGATTTAAACATTCACATTTATTCACTGAATGTTTTGCCAATCATTAGTGCCAATCATTAGAGCATGAAACATTCATTTAAGAAAGACAAATCTTCTGTGGCGAATTGTGATTTTCAGATCATTCATTTTGTGTCCATTTTAAAAGAATGATTATAAAAATCATATATGCACAGAGGCACACCATGAATACAATTGCTGCTCTTTGATTCTTTCATATTTAGAAACAAAAGTAAATAAAATCAGATTTGAAGAACCCACTTGTCCTTGCAGAATTGTCTTCCCTGAAAATATTTGTATGGAGCGCACAAATATTTCAAGGGTATATTGTATACATGTTAATCAACCACAAGCTGAAGATGGACATTGTAACTTTTGCAAATAATAAATAGTTAATCAAGTGATGTTTGCATTTGCTCACTTCAATAAACAACACTGAATAGTTTTGTAAACAACTTGAAAGAAGTAGGGATGAAATGTCTGTTTGTTAAATAATAATTTAGAAATACAGCATATGCAAAATAAAGTCTTTTAAGTTTCACTATGTCTCCAGCCCAACGCAAGATGGTGTGCAAGATGGCAGCCGATATATGTTTGCACACGCACATGGTGACAAGCCAAGCAGAACAAGAGGCTCCAAAGCAGAGACTGAGAAACCATGGAAGGTGAAACCTGATAGCCCACCCACCATGGGGCTCAGAAATCTGTTCATCTGCTTCAGTGAAATCCGGCTGGAGGAAGCCCTGGAGCTTCAAAGACAGGAAACTGGAGGTTGTAATCCGGAATCACAGCTGTCACCAGCTGGATCATTAGCCTCCCCTCCCTCCTTTTACCGATCCGCAGCTCCATTCTTTACTTTCCCTAATACTAGCTCGGAGAAGATGAGACTTTTAAAAGCACTCTTTAATAGCTATCTGATAAACATCTCTGCTCATAGTGATATCACATAGTAAAACGGTACAAATATGCATCCTTAAAGTCTGAAGACTTACTGAAAATAAATACACACATTGTAAACCTCCACAGTGCAGCAAACTATTTCACTGGATGTGAAATTGACCCCAAAACCCCATTAAGTAAACTTGTACAAACCATCTCACAGTGGAGCTCCAGATTTAGATCCCCTTTGTTTGTATGGAGTCGGACGTATCCCTTCTTTTTGACGTAGCTGTAACGAACTTGGTCATCATCAATGGCAGCTGTGAAAGAAAATCAAGAGCATAACAGGATCTTCAGAAATGCGTTAAAGAAGTCTCAGTGAGAAGCAGTTCAGACTATACCCAATGAACTTTAAAACATGGAACTAGAAGTTAAAACATAAAAGGTCAGAGATTTTACATTCAACTGAGCAAGATGAGAAAACTAACCAAGAGTATCGAAAGCATATAAATTGGAATATCATTTAGTTGTCATTTGGGAATCTCAAAAACATTTTACTACTGTTTATGTAATGTGTTTCCAGTTCTTTCGTGGACATCATTTTTGGATAACTGTATCACAGTTTGATTACTTTTACTAATCACTCTATAGCTTTCCCCAATTATGTTGGGGAAATGTTATAAAATCAAAAAGTAATATGAATCAAAGGTGTCATTCAGTTCACCAAACCATTTTCAAATAACTCTAGCTCCTCTGCTCTTTCCACATAGTAAGAAGTCTGACAACATAAGATGTTATGATGTAGAGATGCTGGCGTTGGACTGGGGTGAGCACAGTAAGAAGTCTGACAACAGGGATCTTGGGTTCATGTCGCACTATCTGTAACCCCCATGACTTGCCTGGATTTGCAAAACCTCACTTACTGTGCTGTCTGGAGACAATGCACATCTCTTAACCTGTGCTCAGTGCTCCTTCCACTCACATTGTCGACCACTTTAAGACTTGAATAGCAGGTTAGATGTAAAGACTCGCATTCTAATCAGTAGTCTGTGCTGTTTGAGACCAGAACACCTCATTCACTTGAAGAACCGAGCCTCGAAAGCTTGTGTATGTTAACTATCAAACACCAGATGTTGTCAGACTTCTTATTGTGTTTACCCCAGTGCAGCATCAGCATCTCTATATCATGACTTTCCACATAGCACAGCAAATATCCCATTTCCAGCATCTCAGCTCATTGGTCAATTCCCTTCTTTCTGAAGAGGATGGCTCCTTGCTACACAATGGTTGATAAGCTGTCTTCTGGTTTGTTCAACTAGCTGCTATTTATCAATAACTCCAAAAGGTACTGTTGGCAATCTCTTCACAATGGAGTGAATCACAGTCATTTTGATTCTCACCTTACCCAGCACCCTTACACTTGAATTTTGAAGAAAGCAAGGATCAGGAAATAGTGGTCACAGCACATTACCCCTAACCAAAAACATGTGGCAATTATAGTGCTCCTGTGACTGTCTGAATTAAGCTATCCTATCACAATGTGCAATCAAACAGTTGTAGGTGAACCTACTCACTAAGTAGAATCTATTTTTTTTCCAATCAAGATGCTGTAGCTGTTAAATACTGTAATATTGGGTGGAATTAAGATTTAAATTTCCAGAATAGAAATCTGTTCTCTTGCCATTCAGGGTGAAATGCTTCAATTACTGCAGTTATTGTAATCTATTTTAACCATCATCAATTCCGGAATGACTTAAGCCTTTGTACTAATTTTGGTCGTAACTTGCTTTGTAAGGTTAAAACAGACTGGTCTGGCAGTTTCCAGATTTTTAAATTATGTGGGACAGTATAATCCAAGCTGAACTGCAGTGCGATGAGGACATTTTCAAGTATTGCATTTGATTATTTCCAAATCCATCAAGCTGGATTTTTCACCTACTGAGACAAGAGGATGCTTAATGAACAAGAATGAAATGATTCATATATTTGCCCTACCGCATGCTTTCTGATGTAATGCCTTCAGACTATTATTTATTCATTCAAATGCAAATTTGATTTATTTTAGAAAATAACATTTTGGGATACATTATGTGGGAAGCCAACTGTTTTATTATATTTTTCCTATATAGTTTTTGTAACATTTTCTACAATGTATTTGTGCTAAAACTTAAACATGGGAAAATTCTGCTGAGTAAAACATGCAGAGGTTTCACTTGTGCTGGAGCATATTACAAAGTTACATGTGTTGCGCACATTCCCAGTTCATGATCAGCTAATCTTGACTGAGATAGATTTCATGAACAAGGCATGATCAGAGGTCAGAATCAATTTGTGTCGGCCACTTCTGCAAATGTGTTTAATTAACTAATAAATGTGAATGGGTGTTCTCTACAATAATGAACAATAATACTTGTAAGAGAGAGAACAATAGAACAGTCTGTGAACATCTTGTGAGAGACAGAGAAGGAAATCCTAATAAACTTGAACAATTTACCAGACCTCGAGATGTCGGCAAATTCTTGAACGTAACAATTGTTTGAGACATAATATGTGCCAAGTGTTATATGTTTGGAAGGAGAAGACAACTTTGGATCTATGGTTCCCAAAGCATTCTATCACTGGGGCTTCCTCATGTCATACTGGCTCTGTTACAAAGAATATAAATTTGAATTCTGAGGCATTAGGGACCAGGGAAAGAATACAGGTTAGCAAGGATGGCTGACAGGGAAATTGCTCTTCATTATGGGAGTAGAGTCTTAAATAAACTAAACTACCAACAGTAGTAAATGCTGACAAACTTCACATTGTTTTGCGAAGAAGGTAAAAGATGAAGAAGGATTGAAATAATGGAAATTATGGAAGGAAAGGGAAGAGAATCAGAAAAAAGGGACATGAAAGCTACAAAGCAGGAATGGGTGGCATGTAAAAAGGCAGTCACAGGGCCCTATTTTACTATTGCATTGCCTGGTCTTTGGGCATGAAAACGTGGTAAAGTCGGGTGTGAGGCCATTAATGCAATCTGTGACCATGTCCGAGCAGATGGCCACTTTACTGAGACCTGGGAATGGCCACAATCCGATTCACACTTGAAACAGGCTCAAAGGTGATTTAAATGCATTTAAATTGAATTAGTGAACTACCCGCCCAACTTTATCAGCATTTCCCCCTTTACCACCACATCCACTGATTCGCAATCGCGCTGAAATGAACATGCTGAATAAAAGTCTGTTTCAGGTGCTCCAGCTGCTGAAGAGATGAGTTGAGAGGTTCCAACAGTTTTTTGACTCAGATCCGTGGTGTGAAACAGGTACGGGGGTGCCAATCATTGTCTGGTGGTCTCTGGGGGAGGTGCATAAGGTGCATCTCTGATTGGGAGGAGTGGGAGGCTCGATCACTCGGTGGTGGCTAGGGCAGTGGGGGGTGCGGGGTGGCGGCAGCTGGATCTCTGATGGGGGACAGGGGGGTCCGCTCCACTCTGTGATCAATCGGTGGTGGGGGAGAAGGGGGCAGGGAGTTGTAGTTGATCTGGTAGCAGGGGGGTGGGTGGATAAGGGAGGCAGTGATGCCTGTGGGGGCCATCGCTCCCTAGCTGCTTTGTCTGCTTTCTGCACCCTGGGAGCAATCTGACACAGTGCACTTTTGAAATTTTTTTTCTAACTGTGCATGCACAGTTCAGAGTTCAGTTCACTCTAGCTAGCTCAGTTTTCATGTCTTCATAATTGCCCTTAAGTTAAAAATAGTCTTGGATGTGCTCTTTTCTCTCTCAAACTGAATGTAAAATTTATTCATATTATGATCATTGCTACCTAAGGGTGTCTTCACTATAAAGTTAAAATTTAATCCTAACATTGCGCAACACCATGTCTAGTAAGGCTGCCCTCTCATTGGGTCCACAACATTCTATGAATTCCTCATCCAAGGTATCTTTGCCCACTTGATTTTACTAATGGGTAGAATGATGGCACAGTGGTTAGCACTGTTGCCTCTCAACACCAAGGACTCAGATTCAATTCCCAGCTTAGCTCACCGTCAGTGTGGGTTTGCACATTCTCCCCATATCTGCATGGGTTTCCTCTTGGTGCTCTGGTTTCCTCCCACAGTCTGAAAGATGTGCTGGTTAGGTGCACTGACCTGAACAGGTGTCAGAGTGTGGTAATTAGGGGAATTACACAGTAATTTCAATGCAATGTTAATGTTAACCTTGTTTGTGACTAATTAATAAACTTTAACATTAACAATCTACATGAACATTAAAATTTCCCATGATTAATTGGTGTATCTTTCTGACAAACACCCAGTAATAATTCTTTTATACTCTGTGCTATGTATAATTACAATTAGGAAACCTGTCTACTACTCTCACAAGGGACTTATTGTTTTATCAATTCTCATCTCAACGGAAACTGTTCTACATTCTGGTTTCCTGAACTCAGATCACCAGTCTCTAATATGCGAATACCATTATTAATTAATAGAGCCACACCTCTACCTTTTCTTAACCTCCTGTCCTTCCTAATTCAGGTCTCAATCTATGTCATCCTGTAGCCACATCTCTGTAATGGCTATTAGATTATACTTTTTATTATTTACACTATCAGGTCACCTATTTTGTTTCGAATAGTATGTGCGTTTAGATATAGAGCTTTTAGTTTTGGCCTTTTGTTATTATTTTTGTAGAATCTAGCTGATTTACTCTTAGGTTTGTACTTTGTTCTTTCCTGCCATGGTCTGTTTAGCACTTCCTTACTTGCCTCCTCTCCACTCTCTGGCATGACACATCTTCCCAGATTTGATCCCTTGCTCCCATTATTCAGTTTAAAATTCTACTTTACTAGTTACATGCTTGTTGGAACATCAGCTCCAGCACAGTTCAGGTATAGCCTGTCCTAGTGGCACAGATCCCTCATTCCCCAGTACTGATGCCAGTGCCCCAAGAAACAATTTTTGAACCATCCATTTTTTCTCTTATCTTATTTGTGCAATGCCAGTTTCCATCGTAGTTATCCAGAAATTGCTAGTTTTAAGGTTCTGCTTCTTTATTTGGTGCCTAGGTCCTCATGCTAACAATGCAGAGCCTCTTCCTCATCCTGTCTATGTCATTGGTACATGCATAAATCACAATTACTGGATCCTCCCCTTTTACTGCAAGTTTCTGTCTTACCTAGAGCAGATGCCTTGACCCATGGCACTGGGAAGACAGCGTCTGGACTCTCACTACATAGAACAGTGCTAAATCCCCTGACATATACTGTCCCCCATTACCACTACATTCTAACGTAGTCTCCCCCACTTGAATGGCTTTCAGTATGACGGTATCGAGATTAGTCAGCTCATCTACCCCACAGCCCCCCACTCTTATCCAAACAAGCTGAAAGAACCTCAAACCTGTTGGACAATTGCAGAGAGGGATTCCTGCCCTGGGAGACTCTTACTGCCTCACTAGCAGTCACAGGACATCTCCTGGCCCTGATCACTGACCATATCATAAGATCCATCTTAAGAGGTGTGATTTCCTGCTGGTAGAAAGCATCCAGGTAATCTTCCTCCTTCCTATTGTGTCAGAGTCTGCAGCTCATCGATTCTGAACTGAAGTTCCTCAAACCAGAAACACTTATTGCCTTGGATCATAAAACTACAGTCTCTGGCACATCGTCTGTCCTGCCATCTTAATGTGTTTTAAATAATTACTTAATTTAATTATTTACTTACTTATGGTGCTTTTTCACATAGTTTATTAACTTCGCCATCAAGTTTTAAACCTACAGAGGGGATTCACAATAACAATTCCATGGGAATAAGAACTGTAATTGAGAAAATATTTTAGAAAGATTGGATCTGTTTCCCTTGGAGAAAATACATTTGAGAGGAGATGTGATACAGCTAATCAGGACCTTGAGGGGTATGGACAGGGTAGATACTGAGAAACATTTCCCACTCAAGAACAAATAGGCATAGATTCAAAATAATTGGCAAAAGAAATAAAAGTGACGTGAGGTAAATTTTTTACCCAGAGGGTAGTTGAAGTCTGGAATGAACTTCTTGAAAGGATAGTGGAGGTAGGTTTGATTGAGGTATTCAAAAGAGAATGGATTGCTATATGAAAAGAAAAAATGTGGAAGGTTACGAGAATACAGTAGGCAAATGGGACTAGGTAGAAGGCTCTTTCAGAGAGCCAGTGCAGACTCAATGGGCTGAATGGCCTCCTTCCAGAATCAATTATTTGTAACTAAAAACTAAAGTAACTAAAAATGCAGATTTATCTCAAAACATTTGAACAAAATTAGAAATTGAGGAGTGTAAAATGGCAAAAAAAGATTTGATGGGGAGATTCAGATAAACTATTTTCTCAAGTGGGAGAAATCGTAACAAGTAGGCGTAATCATCAAAGTAGAGTCCAGCCATATAGAAGTGAAATCAGAAAGCACTCTCCACATAAATGGTAATGGAAATATGGAACTGTCTTCCCACAAAAGAACGTTGATGTTGGGTCAATTGATATTTGTCAGGACTGAGATCATATAATTTCAGTTAGAATATCAAGAAATGGAGGGCAAAGATGGTAAGAAGAATTGTGGTACAATGCAGTGATTACCTAATAAAATGGGGTGGTAGGCTTGAGAAGCTGAATGGTCAACCGTTCGACGTTCCAAATATAAATCTAAAAAGTGAACCTGCTACTTTCTGCAACACGGATAACTTGTTAAATAATCCAGGGCTACATTTGGATTAGATTTGAATTTTTACTTCTTGACACTGAAATATGTTCTGCGAAGTACAAGTATATAAATCTAACTGAAGGATCAAAATGTGTCTTTGAAGTAGAGCCTTTAGTGAGCTTCTCATTCGTCACAGGCTGCACAAACTGACAGGCTGGGCCCTGTATCAACCAAGGATGTGAGGTTCCACTTCAAACAACATCCTCCTCTTTGATGGATTCGATTGGCAGCGAGTGAGAGAG
Source organism: Sphyrna mokarran (assembly GCA_024679065.1). Classification (NCBI taxonomy): domain Eukaryota; kingdom Metazoa; phylum Chordata; class Chondrichthyes; order Carcharhiniformes; family Carcharhinidae; genus Sphyrna; species Sphyrna mokarran. Next base: position 7,688,890 of record JAGIQG010000020.1, read on the forward strand.
GATGTGGTGGTGCAGCGGGACAGGATGCGGTGGGATGGAAGGAAAATGGTGATGGGCGTGGGGAGCAGTTTGTATGGACAGAAGGGAGAACTTTTTTGAGCCTGCTCTACAAAGTTGCTTTACATTAATGATTAATGTCCAAAGGGTAAATGTTTCCTCACCTTTCAACCCTTAGCTACAGAATGAAGTTTCTTTTTAGAACTAGTAGCATGAAATAATGCCTACCCTGTAGCCTTGCACTACTCCAGGAAAAAGATAATTTTGTTCTGCTTCTGCAACTGATTAGCTTAGCAAAGGAGAAAGCACAGCAGCAACATGCGGGGGCTTGCTTAACTGCTCAATGTGGAGCTTTACTTAATGCATGGATGGAAATCAAATATTGTTATAATTCTTTACAATCTCTGCAGTCTGTTAAAGCTTCAAAGGAACAAAGGTTTCAAGTCATCAAAAATTATATATATTGCCAATTATCTTTAAACTTTCAGGCCTCCAGGATCTATACATAAAATCAGAACAACACCCTAACCCACCGGGACATATCATAAATCCTCTCTTCAAACCCACCAGACCATGTGGTACATTGGAATTGCTCTTCAAAATCAATGGTATACACAGAAAATCAAAATGTTACTACCAACTCTTTGCAAAAGGAGGCGAGGATGGCACCCCATGCAGAATTTCATAAAATATACGTGGAGGAGTTGGTTTAATCACAATGACAAATTTCACTAAAATAATTGGATAATAATAAAATAATAGTGCCCAGGAATTTTTTTTTTAGTTCAGGGACCTCCAAGCCCTAACTAATTTTTGTGCTTGACAGTTATATTCTTGGTATTTACAGTGCCTGTGACTAAATGCTCAGGAAATAATTTAGACTTTGGTGTTCTAGTGACCTACAATTAAATCATTTCCCCACCTACATAATCAACAAAATGTATTCTGGCTTTTTGCTCCTTTTTAATTTGTTTTGCTTCCATTCTTTAGCACTTCTGTGCCTATCCCAAAAGCCTTCATATCATTCTTGAGTCAAAAGGTTTCCACAGATCATCTGCCAAGGATTCCGGAGACAGCTGTAAACTATATGGACAAGGTTAGGGTGACCTGCTTAAGAAATAAGATGAGAAGCAATCAAACATGACCCAAGTACACCCTTTTAATGGAAAGCACAGGAACCTGTCATGAATTATTAGATGCAAGCACCAATGCCCTACTCCTTAGTGACACAGTCATTAATACATTTATTGAGTGATTTTCACAAAAATAATTATATTCAGGTAGAGTAAATAGGTAAGGAAAATTTTCTGGACATTTATGTCCCTTAAAAATATGCCTGGAACACTATTTAAAAGCTGGTTTTAAAGCCTTTGCTTAAAGAAGAATCAGCTGTTTGTGAAAAAGAGAGCAGCCTCTTTGCAATCCAGAGTTTGTCCGTAGTCGCAAATGAATATCAGCTGCTCCCAAATTGCTCTATGTGCTGGAATTGAATACTACAAGTGTTCCTTAAGTCTGCCTGAAACACAGTGCAAAGTCATTGATTGCTTCACATACTAGTGCTGAGAGACCAGCCCTCTAATTCGGACATCATTACAGGGACTCCAACATCCTTATTTTTCCCTCAAACTCTTGCATCCTATTTCATTATTGCGTGTGTTAATAACCTTGGCTTTCTACTCAACCAAGTTGGTTTTATAGTAAATGAATAAATTCGTTGCTTGTTGGAAGAAAGCTGTTTAAAGTCTCATTTATTGTAGGTAACAGTAGTGGAAATAAACCATTGGTCATTTTGGGACCAGAATCAAATTTTCAAATTAAAGGTGTGACCTGTAGAATAATGCAGCCAATCAAGCTGCACACTCCTCCCTTCCAACTCATAACACCATAGTTAGTATCCTTATGTCTGCTTCTATTTTGAGTTACAATGTTGGGGGAGGCATTGGCATAGTGCTATTGTCACTAGGCAAGTCATCTAGAGATCCAGGACAAGATCTGGGAACCTAGTTTCAAACCCTACCATGGCCGATGGTGAAACTTGAATTCAATAAAAATAAATCTGGAATTCAAAGTCCAGTGAGGATCATGAAACCACTGATAATTGCTGTAAACGTTCATCTGGTTCATTAATGTCTTTTAAGGAAGAAAGCCTGTTATCCTTACCCAGTCTGGCCTATGTGTGACTCCAGACCTACAGCATTCCCCTAACTGCCCTCTTAAATGGAAAGCAATTAGGAATGGGCAATAAATTCTGGCCCAGCCAGCAACATTCCTGCAAAAAGGCCGCTGTCCTTTTCTTATCCCACAAACAGATGGTTCTGCTTAAAGCAAAAGCTTTAAAACCAATTTTTACGCTTATATCCCATAAAATGGATTTTAAAAAATTGTCAACCATGTTCTTTATTATTTTTCAGATTAATAGAATCATAAAAATTTACAGCCCAAAGGATAACCATTTGGACCATGCGATTGTGCTCATCAAAAGATATTAAGCTTTAAGTTTATTTATTTGTGTCACAAGTAGGCTTACATTAACACTGCAATGGAGTTACTGTGAAAATCCCCAAATTGCAACACTCCAGCGCCTGTTTGGGTACACTGAGGGAAAATTTAGCATGGCCAAAGCATTTAACCAGCATGTCTTTCAGACTGTGGGAGGAAACTGGAGCACTGGAGGAAACCCACGCAGATACAGGGAAAATGTGCAGACTCTGCACAGACAGCGATCCAAGCCAAGAATCAAACTCAGATTCGTGGTGCTGTGAGGCAGCAATGCTAACCAATGTGCCACCTTGCCAACATTTATCCAGCCTAATCCCACTTTCCAGCTCTTGGTCCTTTGTAGGTTACAGTATTTTGGGTGAAAATGCAAGTGCTTTTTAACTGTGGTGAGATTTTCTTCCTCTATCACTAGTTCAGCCAGTGAATTCCAGATCCCCATCACCCATTGAATGAAAAATATTCTGATCTCTCCTCTAAATGTTCCACCAATTTTTTCAAATATATGAACCCCTATCAGTGATTTTCTAAGGGAAATAGGTCCCTCCTATATAGGCCTCTAATAATTCTTATACACCTCAATTAAATCTTGTCAGCCTTCTCTGCCCTACAAAAACCAACCATAGCCTAACCAATTTTCCTTTTTAGCTAAAATTCTCCACCCTAACAACATTCTCACCTATTTTCTCTATTGCCTCTCTGCTGTAATCATATCCTCCTGTAACGTGATGAACCTTGGACAGACCTTGAGCTGCGACTTCAGTGGCAATCTATACAATTCTAAAATAACTACACTTCTATTCTAATAAAGGAAAGCATCCCGTATCCCTTCTTAATTACCTTACCTACTTGTCTTGCAAACTTCAGGCCTTTGGACATGCACTTAGTCTCTCCATATACCTACCATTCCGTATGTACTCTCATGCTTTATTTACTCTCCCTAAATGTCTAACTTCATGCTTCTGTGGATTAAATCCCATTTGCCACTTTTCTACTCTTTGGACCAGTCCACTGACATCTTCTCACAGTCTACAACTTTCTTTCAATCAACTACATGGCCAAATCCTGTCTGCAAACTTCTAAATCATGCCTGCTCTTTATCTTTGAATCATTGATATATATCATGAATAACAAGCTTTAGCAAGCCACTTACGAATGAGCAGTAAAAGATAATTTGAATTATAAAAGCATCATCTCTTGTTCTTGGGACATTCCAAAGTGTGAGTTCAACAGTCAGTATTATAGACAAACAGTTTGTATATAGTCACGCTCCACAAGCAGGAAGTAAATGAGTAGCTAATTTGGCTTAATGTACGTAGTTGAGGGGATAACAGTAACTATGACATCATTATTGAACATTGCCAAGTGATTTTTTTTTTAAACATTCAGAACAAGCAGATCGATCCTCAGTTAAAGATCTGATACAAAAGATGACATCTGCAACAAAACTGTATTCCAAATAAAGTTTCTAATGGGTTTGAATAGAGAAAGTGAAAAGGCTGCTGTAACTCAATCAGTTGAAAATTTCAAAACACAGATTGATAAGATTTTTTGTTAAGGGATTTATTAAGGGATATGGAACCAATATAGATAAATGGGAATACGATACAAATTATCCATGATCTAAATGAATGATGGAACATAGCTTTTGAAAGATCTCTTCCAATTTCTATGTTGCTACTGACTGAGTAAAATTTCAAAAGACTATTATAGTAGCACTATTCACACTGTATTGAATTAACTTTGATTTTGAATGGTTTTGCTGTGGGCAATTCATGAGATAAAAAAGGCTGGGAGAGAGATTCTCTCTTTTATCTTTGCAAATTGTATGCTAATATTACAGGTGACGTAAATAAATGTAAAATCACCATGTTCGCAATATTGTTCCAGCTTGTTGCTTATTCTTTTATTCTTTCCCAACATAAATATCAAAATCTAACAGTCATTTGCTGAGAATGATGTTTCTTCATGTATTCTCAATTTAAATCTTCAGATACGAACAGGGAGAGGTGCACATGAGCACTGAGCTCTTTGCACAAATTAAAGAGAAAAATCTGTTTTTAATTAGATAAGCAGAAAGAGAGTGGTAAGCAGCTTCCAACTCTGATACTCATAACTAAAAGAGACTTGAACCCATTATTTAGAGTAACTGGTGTAACTAATCCAATTACCTGATTCATGCGTAGTTTCTGGCATCATCGCCGTAGATGTAAAAGAAGCAGAGACTTTCCCTGTAGAGTAATGTGCCTGTGGGAAGAAGAAACAATGATTGCATTAATTCAATTTTTTTTCCCAAATGTGATTCTGGCATATAGGATAGTACATAAGAGCAGGAGTTGAGTCATTTGACCCTGATCGTGGTTGATCTTCTATGTCAATTTCATCTCATCACCAAAACCTCATATCCCTTAATTCTGGTAACACTCAAACATCTACTGACCTCTGTCTTAAATATTCTCAATGACAGAGCTCCATAGTTCTTCAGGTTAGTGAGTCACAACATTGTAAGTGACGAATTTTCTCATCTCAGTCATGAATGGTTGAACTCTTTTTGTCAGACTAGTTCTAGACTCCCAAGCCAGGACAGACAAACTCCTAGCATTACCCAGTCAATCCCTTAGAAGAATTTTTTTATGTTTCAAAGAAATACAGAATGGATCTATTCAATCTCTCCAAGAGGACAATCCTCTCAACTCAAGAATTAGTCTCATGCTGTGGTATTCATTAGAGAAACAGCAAGAGCAGTTGGGATCTTGGAACATTTTAAAATCCCTCTGCAAGTAGAATTTTAAAAATATTTAGAGATTCATTGTGATTGAGTTCTTCAAAAAGCTTTTCTGGTACAAAAGACAAAAAACCCCAATTATAAAAAAAATGAACACATAGTAACTGTACAGTATATCAACTGTCATCTATCAATGTTCCATATACATAGAGCAAAACTTCACTTTTCCTCATACACTCTTCTGACTGTTGTGGTTAATGGCAGTTCATTTAACTTTCACCAAAGATTGACAATTTTTATAATATTGAAATTAGCTACTTGTATTTTTTACTTAACTGCTTTTATAGCTTGTTTAGCACCCACGTCCTTAAAAAGTGGCATGCTATGTGAAAATGTACTATATAAAAACCACTTTTCCACAAGAAACCATGTAAAAATGGTGGGTTAAATTTTTGATCTGCAATTTTTAACATTAAAAAGCTAGTGGCTGCCTTGAAACTAACTGGCCCAAAAATCCTCTTACTAACTCTTTCTACTTGCTTTCTGCCCACTGCTTATTCCACTTGCTGCCCCTCTGTTTTGCTGCTTTCCTCCCTGACCCACCTGCTTGCTGTCTACCTCTTGCTCGTAAACCCTCCCTCTGACTTGCTGCTTCCTTCTCGTGAATTTCCACTAAGAGCAAGAGTTCAAAAAAGTGGTAGCAAGAGAGGGAAGTGACAAGTGGGAAGATCAGTGAGCGGGCCGCCCGAAAACCAAGTGTGGACTGTGAAGAGAATATTGTGGAACCTTTGTTATACATCCGCTTTGTAAGTATATTCTTCCTTACATAAGAAGATCAACAATGTAAGTAGTACCTCAGATGCAATCTCACTCAATTTCTAATTAATTGTAGTGAGACTTCATTTCTCTTGTACTCCAATTCCTTTGTAATAAAAGACTATATTGTTGCCTTAATGCTTCCTGTATATGCATGTTAGCTCTGTGATTAATGTATGACATCCAAGTCCCTCTGAACATCAACATTTCCAAATCTTTTCAATTTAAAAAATAGTCAGCTTTTTTCCTTTTCCGAACAAAATGAAGAACTTCACACTTCTCATTATATTTCATCTACTATGTTGTTGATCACTTTTGCATGCTCTTCGTAGCTTACTTGCCCACTTAACTTTGTATCATCAGCAAACTTGGATATATTACACCCTTCCCCTCCTTGAAGTCACTGATACCGATTGAATATCACTGAGGCCCTAGCGCTGACCCATGTGATGTGCTATGAGTTAGTTAGAGCCAGCTCAGTCGACAACTTGTTCATTCCTACTCTTTGTTTTCTGTCATTAACTAAACCTCAAACAGAGTATATTACCTCAGTCCCACGAACTCCAATTTTGTGCAATAATCTCCTGAGTGGTACATTGACGAATACTTTTTGAAAAGCCAATTACTTTGAATATTCTCCCTTGCTGCTTTCTTGGCTTGCTTCCCAGTAACTAAAACAGTCACACAGAATCATGAGCAACAGGGCAAAGAAGTAGTTTGGGACTACCATGCTGATAGATTATGCTGGGACAAACACCTACTACATTGGAACGGATTTAATCATTTTTATACTGGGATAGTAAAGAATACATTATTTCCTTTGAGTTTCTTCAGAACATAACATCAGTTCAGGATTTGAGGTTGATTTAATTTGCAGGTCATAATACACATATTCATCAATATCACTGTGGGCAGGGGACTGTCAGATTTCACTCACTTAATTTGCAGTGGAACCCATGTGACATTAGTATACTTTTAAGAAGTGTTTCTTTTAAACCGTGTTCCCTGTAATCGTAAGCAGGCCTTTTGGTTTCATTGTTGCCGAGCTGTCTGGTTAGAAGTCCTTGTACTGCTGCTTCAATGCTTTAAATGGGGTTTTGTTTATTTTTACTGTGGGCCTCAGGTACTTTCTCGAAACTTCTGTAACGCTGCATTGTGATGGGGAAGATTGATTAACTAATCAAAGTAAGGTGGTTCCTCTCCAGAAGAATTCAAGGACTTACTTCCAGTTTTAGTTTAGAAAGAGATGAACATCAACCTGAAAATAAGTTTTTCTCTCTCCCTGGTTTTGGAAATTCTGCTCTTGCTGAAAACAAGGCTTTTTGCCTTCTTAGAGTGAACAAGATCTGTTGATGGTGGCTGGTTTGCCTAAAGTCTCTTTTTCTCCCTGATGCTTTGGGAAACTGTTGTGTCTTATGGTCTTGTTAAGGATTATACAATATCATGATTTCTTTTATCTGTAATTGGTAAAAGTTATTGCTAATTTTCTTTCCACACGTTAACTATATTCTTAAATAAACTTTGTTTGATAAAAACTCCTTAGTGACTCAGTTAAATCATACCTGAAGTGAACTATCTCATGCACATCCTAACCAAATTTGAAGTGCAAAACTTATGATACAGGTGGACTTCATAAAACACTGGAGTTTCTGACATGAAATATAATAATTGGGGGTTCTTTTGCAGGACTAAATCCACATTTCTTGATTGATTTGGCAATATTGGACTCAAAGACAGTGAGTGGTGAGCATATTTGTGTTTTCTTTTCAGGTTTGTATTCAAGTTTAAATAGGGAGTGCTTTGTGGAATAAAAGGACTAAAATTCTCGGGAGTGGAAGAAGTCACACGGCGGGGGTGGGAGGGGGTTACAAAAGGTGACTTCTGGGATGGTACAGTAGCACAGTGGCTAGCACTGCTGCTTCATGGCTCCAGGGACCTGGGTTCGATTCCCAGCTTGGGTCACTGTCTGTATGGAGTTTGCACATTCTCCTCGTGTCTGCCTGGGTTTCCTCCCAGAGTTCAAAAATGTGCGGTTTAGGTTGATTGGCCATGCTACAATTGTCCCTTAGTGTCCTGAGATGCATAGGTTAGAAGGATTAATAGGTAAATGTATAGAGGTAGGGCATGGATGGGATTATGCAGACTCTATGGGCCAAATGGCCTCTTCCAGCCCTGTAGGGTTTCTATGATTTTCTATGATTCTATCACTAAAACAAAGCTTTTGGAATTGGTAAAAACCCTGCAGTTGACGTTACCTGACAGGGTAAGGAACGGGAAGATAATTGTGACGATAACTCAGCATTTAAAATTGCCAGAAGCATGGTCAGAGCAATTGGAAATGGCTAGAATTCAATTGTAAGTGAAACAGCTTGAACATGAAAAAGAATTAAAGCAGCTTGAATTCGAAATAAAAAAGAGAACAGCAAAAGCCAAAGAAAGGGATGCAATTGCAAGAAAGAAAGGGAGAGGACAGTCTGAATAGATCAAAAGAAAAAGAAAGGATAGCCCTGGCAGAAGAAAAAGAGAGAGAGAGAGAGAGAATTTGAACTTCAGAAATTGGCAATAAAAACTGAACACAGATAAAGGGAAAAGTACAGAATGAGAGCAGTAACGAGGACACTGAGAAAGAGCAACAGCATCATTGTCAAAAGCTTGATGGGGATCTATTTAAACATGTCCAAGCATTGTCAAGGTTTGATGAGAAGGATGCAGAAGCCTTTTTCATTTCATTTGAGAAAGTGGCTTAGCAAATGAAATGGCCAAACAAAGTTGATAGGTTAAGCTAGTGAGGTGTTTGCATTACTATCAGAGGAGGTATCTGGGAATTATGATGAAGTGAAAAAATTTATCTTTGGTACATATGAATTAGTGGCAGAAGCCTACAGACAATGGTTTAGAAATCTAAGGAAAGAACTTGGTCAAACATGCATAGAATTTGAAAGATCAAACAGAGTAACTTTGATAGGTTTTTAAAATTTTGATTGGAGTTTCTGACCTAAATTATAACATCCACCGTGGAATTGGGAGTGACCTTTGGATCTACTCACAGTAGAGAGATGGGTTGATTCAGAGATCTCAGACAACATGATGCCAGAACTGCCACTTTCCCACAAGACTCTGTGCTACAGGAGTGAGGTATTTTTACTGAATTCATAGTTGATGCACATTGTTTGCCTAAACCACTTTCACTTTTTTCATACTTGCAAGATGAGCTGAGAGGCTGTGTGGATATGAAGTTTTAAAAGCTGCTGGTCCACTCAAGGGCTGAAGGGCCTCTTCTCTACTGTATGACTCTATCTTCTGTTTTGGCTCTATCAAATTAAACCCAGAAATGACCAGATAGCTTTGATGCCTTAAATTTTCCTCCATAGCAGGAGTTATTTCTTTCCCCATCATTAACCTTGATCAAAACTTGAAACTTAAAACCAATATCCTTCAAACGTCATAATTATTCCACAATATTAAACATTGAGAGTCATGACCAAGTATAATCTTCAACTGAAATAGGATTAGAAATCAGCAAAGAACTGGACAAACGAAGTAACTCAACCTGTACTTTGAAGTCAAACATTCAAGTCTTGTATAAATAATGTTTACCAGGGTGCTGCCTGGTATGGAAGGTCTGAGTTACGAGGAGAGGTTAGGCAAATTGGGATTGTTTTCCTTAGAAAGACGTAGACTTAGAGGAAATCTAATAGAGGTGTACAAGATTATGAGGGGTATAGATCGAGTAAACAGGGTTAAGCTTTTTCCTAGGATGGACTCGAATAGCACGAGGGGTCATGGGCTTAGGGTGAGGGAGGTAAGGTATAATTTGGATGCTAGAGGGAGTTTTTTCACACAGAGGGTGGTGGGGGTATGGAATGCGCTGCCAAGTAAAATGGTGGAGGCAGGTACTCTGGAGTTATTTAAGAAATACTTAGATGGGCACATGAACAGAATGGGAATGGAGAGGGATAGAAAACTGATTTAAAATAGGGATCATGAGCCTTGGGAGTCCCTGGGAAGTGTGTAAATAGATGATGATATTGATGTACTTGTTTTTATCGTACAGGTGCTTTGGTCCACCTTGTTGTCTAACGAGGGGCATACATGCAATGGGTCGTGAGAGGGCTGCTCTTGGATTTTTTTCGAGAGTATCCTAGTGCTTCATGTCATTAGTGTGTGCTTGACCTGGACCATTTGATGGGCAACACGACAGCTCAGTGACTATTGCTGTGCTGTGCAGATACATGGATTCGGGCCTGTGTCTGTGGGAGTTTGCGCATTCTCCCCGTGCTTGCGTGGGTTTTCTCCGGGTGCTCCGGTTTCTTCCCATATCCCAAAGATGTGCTCTTAGGCTAATTGGCAAAACAAATTCTCCCTAAATTGTCTCAAATTTGGTTTTTAATCCATAGATCTAAAAACATGGACAGGGATCGCAGGTAGAGGTGGGAACATTGGGGCGGCGGCGCGGGCTCATTGGGCCGAAGGGCCTGTTTCCCGTGCTGTTTTGTTCTTTGTTCTTATTTCAGTTTAATATTATTTTAAACTAAATAGCAAAACTTACAGCAATTTACAAAGCAGAAAGCTAGAGCTAGTTGGATCATAGAAACAGACTGAGGAATTGGATAATGCAAAGCAGACCTTTCACTGGTAGCAGTGTGTAATTACAATATAATGAATTTATATTGCCAGGTTCTTAAAAATGCAAGCAAGGCATATATCCACATACAAGATGTTTTACTGCTTGTTGCATAGTGTGGCAGCTTTCACAAGGATTTCTTAAGCTGCCTCTGAATTGTCACTCCTCCCTCCCCCCAACCATTTTTTCTCTCCATCACTGGGATCATGGCACAGAGAGTTAAGACCTAGTGCAGTCTTCAGATGAGGTCAGGTTTAAGGATGGGGGATAATTGGAACATGATATTTATTCTCATTAAGTGAAAGACTTGTTCCTATGCCAGAACTAGGCTTTCAAGGTGACTTGTAACTGGGATATAACACATTAAAGTAATTGGCTCTTTTAAATATGTGATATTTGCTTTACAATAAATAAAAACTTCTGAATTTACATTATTTGATATGTGATGCAAAACAAACAAGGATAGAACATAGAACATAGAACATAGAACAATACAGCACAGAACAGGCCCTTCGGCCTTCGATGTTGTGCCGACCAAAATAAAAAGCAATGCCCCTCCTAACTAAACCATTCCCTTCTCTTCCATATACTTATCAACTAACCTCTTAAACGCCACCAAACTTGGCGCATCTACAACAGCTGCAGGCAGGGCATTCCACTCCCTAATCACTCTTTGAGTAAAGAACCTACCTCTGATATCCGTCCTATAACTCATACCCCTTAATTTAAAGCTGTGTCCCCTCGTGCTAGCTTTCTCCATCCTAGGAAAAAGGCTATCACTGTCCACCCTATCTAAACCTCTAATCATCTTATATGCTTCAATAAGATCCCCTCTTAGCCGCCTCCTTTCTAACGAAAACAACCTCAAATCCTTCAACCTCTCTTCATAGGACCTGCCCTCCATACCAGGCAACACCCTAGTAAACCTCCTCTGTACCCTCTCCAATGCCTCCACATCTTTCTTATAATGTGGCGACCAGAACTGCACACAATACTCCAAGTGCGGCCGCACTAGAGTTTTGTACAGCTGCAACATGATGCTGCGGCTCCTAAATTCAATCCCCCTACCAATAAAAGCTAAGACTCCATAAGCCTTCTTAACAACTTTATCCACTTGACTGCCTACTTTCAGGGATCTATTGACACATACACCAAGATCCTTCTGTTCCTCAACACTATTAAGAGCCCTACCATTAGCCCTATACTCTACACATTTATTGTTCCTGCCAAAGTGCATTACCTCACACTTTTCCACATTAAACTCCATTTGCCACCTCTCGGCCCAGCTCTGCAACTTGTCCAAGTCACTCTGTAAACTAAAACACCCCTCTTCACTATCTACCACACCACCAACTTTAGTATCATCTGCAAATTTACTGATCCATCCCTCAATACCCTCATCCAGATCATACAAAATGCAGTACAAAATGGATAAATGTGAAGTTATCCACTTTGGACAGGGAAACAAAACAGCAGAGTATTACTTAAATGATGATAAATTGGGAAATATTGACATACAAAAGGACCTGGGTGGCCCAGTACACCAGTCACCAAAAGCAAAAAGTATGCAAGCACAGCAAGCAGTTAGGAAGGCAAATGGTATGTTGACCTTCAGTGCAAGGGAACTTGAGTACAGGAGAAAAGTTGTCATACTACAGCTGTACAGGGTCTTGGTGAGACCACACCTGGAGTACTGTGTGCAGTTCTGGTCTCTATACCTAAGAAATGATATACTTTTCATTGAAGGAGCGTAGTGAAGGTTTACCGGACTGATCTCTGGTGTGGCAGAATTGTCACATGAGGAGTGATTGGGTCGATTGGGCATGTATTCATTGAGTTTAGAAGAATGAGAGTGATCTAATTGAAGTGTATAAAATTATGACAGGACTGGAAAGACTGGGTGAAAGGATATTGTTTCCTCTGGCTGGATGTTCCAGAACAAGGAGTCACAGTCTCAGGATACATTTTGGGAATGAGATGAGAAATTTCTCTGTTCAGAGAGTGGTGAACCAATGGAATGAGTATATATAAGAAAGAAATAGACAGATTTCTACAATCTAAAGGTGTCACAGGATATGGGGAGAGCACTGGAGCATGGCACTGGGGGAGACAGACCTAGCTGACTGTCTGCATGCATGTATCTTACCTGTAGCCAAAAGAGAGACATTATACTGACATGAGGCTAACAAATTGCTCACTATTTAGAGTTAATAAAAATCTTTTTCCAAACATTTCTGCAGTAAAGTGAATAAAAAAATGAAATATGACATAATTGCAGAACATCTTTTTATCAAAGCAATGATACTTATAATAAAAATCTAGTAGCAGCAATGTCCCAGGACATAGAGCAAACAGCAGAGAAAAAGGACAATTTTTGCACTGGCAAGTAAAACGGTATGTAGAGAAAATAAGCAATCCTACCAAACAGAGAAAGGGGTTTAATGTATTAAATACCCTGCAAACAGGGTGACAGAAAAGATCAGCAAATTAATGTGGAGATATATAATAATGTACAAGTGAATGGAAAAGGTGACAAGAAGACACAGAAGAGGCCCATAAATATTCAAATGAGAGAAAGAAAAGACCAATGGCCAGCACTACAGGTAAAAAAATTTAAACAGACAAGACAATGTGAATCCATCACTTACCAGGAATTAATTAATTAAAAAGAAACAATGACTGCATGGAGTAAACAAGGATCCAATCAATGTAGCAGCACTGGTGCAAATACAATGTGCTTCCCTTTATGCTTATTATTTTTAAAATTATAGCTTTATTTTATAGTTACTATTTAGGGTGAATAAAGAGGAACCAGTAAATGTAGAGTACCTGGATTCCCAAAAGTCAATCAATAAGAGCTCATGATTTTAGGGATAAATTAGATACAGGAAAATTAGCATAGATAGAGGATTGATTAACAGAAAAATAGCGTAATGAGTCATTTTTCAGGTTGGCAAAGTGATTAGTGGGGTCCCATAGAGATCAGTGCTGCAGCCTCAACTATTAATGATCTAAATTAATTACTCGAATGAAGAGACTAACTGTATTTTAGTCACAGTTGCTAATAATACAGATGTACAGGTGGGAAAGCAAACTGTGAGCAAAATTGAGAGAAACTGAGTTTCAGTGAATGGGCAAAAAAACAGTATAAAATGGGAAAATGTGAAGTTGTTCACTTTGGTGGGGAGAATTGAAAAGAAAAGAAATGATCCAAATGTAAACACTACTGTGGTACAGACGGTTCTTGTTATCCACGTGTATGAATCACGATGTCAGTGTGCAGATAATTAGAAAGGCAAATAGAACGTTGGCTTTTAGTACAAAGACGATGAGTATAAAAGTAGGGAAAGTCTTGCTTAGAACCATAAAGGGCATTTGAGAGTCTGTACCTAGAGTACTGCTTACAGTTTTCGTCTCTTTATTGAAGGAGGAATATGCTTGCACTGAAGGGAGTTTAATAGGCTGATTCTTAAGATGAAAGAACAGTCTTATGAGGGAAGGTTGAGCAAGTTGGGTCTACACTCTCTGGAATTTACTATAATGAGATATAATCTTACTGAATCTTGGGAGATTTTGAGGGAGCTTGACAGGATAGATGCTGAGAGGATGTTTCCCGTTGTGGAAAAATAACTTGGAGGCATAATTTCAAAATGAGATGAGGAGGAATCTCTTCTCTGATATTTGTTAATCATTGGAATTCCCCATCACAGAAAGCAATGAAAGCTGGATCACTGAATAAGTTCAAGGCTGAGTTAGACTGATTGTTGACATACAAGGATAAAAAGAGGTACAGGCAGGAATGTGGAGTTAAGCCATAATCAGAATGGCTTTGATGTTATTGTTGTCAGGATGGCAAAGTAGTCTAAGGTGCCAGATTCAAGGAGTGTGATTCCTTGCCTTGTTTAAGCCTGGTGAATTCTGGTCCAAATCCCATTCCTGACATTTCAAGGAGTGATATAGTGGTTAGCACTGCTGCCTCACAACGGGGGGACCTGGTTTAGATTCTGACTTGGGTCACTGTCTGTGTGGAGTTTGCACATTCTTCCTGTGTCTGCGTGGGTTTCTGCCGGGTGCTCCGGTTTCCTCCCACAGTCCAACGATTAGTGGGTTAGGTGGATTGGCCATATTAAATTGCCTCTTAGTGTCACGGCACTAGCTAGAATAAATGCATGGGGTTGTGGGGATAGGGCTTGGGTGGGATTGTGGTTGGTGCAGGCCGAACAGTCTCATTCTGCACTGTAGGATTCTATGGTTATTAAATAATGCAAGCAGCCAAATCTCCTTACTCCTATTTCCTATGTTCATATATGCCTGGCATCCAAAATTATCTTTAAACCAATCATTAATCTATTGGAAACATAGTGTCCATCTTCGAATTAACTAATCAAAGCTATACACGCTGTTTCAGATGTAATAAAAATGTAAGATTTCAAATTGTTTTGAACAGAAAGGTAAATAAAATTCCAGTTTGTGAAAATGGGAAATTGAAGAAAGGATCAAATAATAGGATCAAATAATAATATTATTACATAAAATAATAATCAAATAACAGGATCAAATAATAAATGCACCAATCAAAATACTGGCTATTGAGATGCCTGTGGCGTAAGATAAACTTTGCAGGAGGTCTAAATTTGCATTCAACTTCTTGATCTGAACAATTTCTGAACATGTGAACCCAAGATACTGCCAAATTCAAATATAGTTCTATTAGAAAAAGATGCATAATCTAGTGGGGCATAGATCTAGAACAATAATGATGGTAAATATTTGACTGACTTGAATGAGTGGATACGCTTCAAGAAGGACTATCACAGCGATATCAATGTAAAATACATTGATTGTTTCAGATTGCTAACCAGGATTTGTATTATTTATAGACACTTAGAAAATGCACTTGACCTCCTGCTAAATAAATCCCTTACATGCAACAACTGACAAATATATTCCACAGAATGACATAAACCACTGCACTGAAACAGTTTGAAATACTGGTATTTTAATGCCAACAGTAATATGTAAAATTGAAGGTTGCATATATTGGCACCACAAGTTCAGGCCAGAATGGAGATGATTGGAAAATTCTACCAACACTGAGCCTCAAGACTTTACTGCTATATAATGACAGGAATTGGTTTCACAAACATCATTTGTACAATGTTCTTATCGTGCACTGACTGCAGAGAAATAATCTTGCTTTTGTAAAGCTTTTGCTATAGTTTCAGTCCAAGTTTGATTTGCTGCAGCTTATACAGACTCTGTTTAAATTGATCCTGTTTACCGCGAAAACTTCTTAAGTCTGGCCATAAATCCCATCCACCACTAGTTTATTGGTTGGCACAATACTGTCGATGCTCACTTCGTAAGCTTTTATTAACCATCCCTGTCAACCCAAAATTTAAACCATTTCAAAGCTAGCAATAAAATTACCTACCGTTCATTAAAATTTATGAATTAGATAATTAGGAATTGTATTTTTATTTGTAGATGGTATATGGAAGTCCCTGGCAAGGATTACTGCTCATTTTTAAATGTTCTTGAGGTGGTAGTGAACCAGTTGTGCAGCTGTGCCAGCCTGGCTCATCCTGACAGGTTATGTTCATCTGGGACTATGGTAATGTTACCTTACAACAAAAACGGAGTCATCAGAAAATTGCAAGAACTTGTCGAACTACATTAGTGAAAATCATCAGGTCCAATGATAGAAAAAGCAATAAACTTGTGGTAATCAGTAAATGTATTTTGTAATAACAATCTCCGATGCAACAGTGCATTGAATTGTTTGGAATACTGTAATGATCTAGTTTAGTATATTTATTATACCACAATGTGAAGATCTGCAGCTGCTCGAGAATATGAAACAGCTTCTGAAGCATCTTTATTCATTGAAATGATGACCAGCTCAAGCAGAAAATAGGGAGTCTGTCTGCACCAGCTATTAAGCCAAACAGTTCCTGGAGTAGGTTCTACCTGATCATTTGTAGAACCAAATTAATGGAGTGGACTACTTAAATGTTTTTATGAAACTCAATAAATACCAGAGCTACACATGAAAACTAACTAATGTAATCCAATTATTCAAAATAACTATTACAAATCAAAGAATTATAGACTGGTTGATCAACACCTCCAGTGCAGAAAATGCTTGAAAGCACTTTACTGATACAATCAATGTTCACTACATAATACAGCATCCAAAAATGCTTGCGATGTGGTTTTGGAAACAATAAGTCTCAGTGCGACAATCTGTTAAAATTCTTTAAAGACATAAATGCATTTGACGATCACAGGTATTGAATAGATAGCATCAACTTGCATTCTTGTAGGTTTTTGTGAAAGTTTTATGCATGAGGCTTTTCAAGGTGATAAGGACAAATGGTATGATGGCAACTTTGCTTGCATTTCGGACAGAAGACAGGCAAAAGATAATTATTTCCTTATCACAGCATACAGTATGTGAAGCCAAAGACGTAATGCTAAAAATGTCTGGAAGATCAGAGGCAAGGATCATGCAACGTGGTACAGCTCTAGGGCTAAAGGGATCAGGGGATATTGGGGAGGGCAGTCAGGATATTGAATGTGAGGATCAGCCATAATCAAAATGAACGGTGGAGCAAGCTCAAAGGGCCGAATGGCCTACTCCTGCTTCTAGTTTCTACAGCCAGACAATGTTTAACTGCAGCTTAACAAGTCAGCTTCTATCCAGAATTTCATTGATCCTCCTTTGTATACAGACAAGTGACTATGAGCATCTCTTACTGTGTAATGAGTTTTGATCTCTCTCTATTGTGCTTATTCCGGGTGGGGGAGCCGGTTCAACTGCACTTCCTTGAAGTCTGTACAATGAAATGAGAGATCTACAGGCTGAGTGAAGAATTTATTTTGTTCTTTTAACTCCTGGCAGTAGTCCCAAAACAAAAGGCCAACCCAATAGTCAGGTGTATTGTAGCAATTAACATTTTTGGTTCAACTGAAAATCCATTAAAAAAAAGCAAAAGAAAGAGTTTTTAACATACAATGTTGGATTGTTTTTTTAAATCAGGCCAGAGAAGCCCAACTCTTGCTGGACTGAAAATTGGTCTGACAGCAGAAAACAAATATTAATGATCACTGGAATCATATCTTTAGGTAGTGAGCAGTAAATCTCCACAGGGTTATTTTTGTCCCATTATTTTGGAAGAGTTTGAGGAAGGGTACTTCTGGTACACTAAATCTGATGATACCAATCCAGCACTGCCAGTTGAACTGAGTAGGGAAGATTCATAGTGTTCACGGTGAACAACTTAGTGCAGATGAAGGAACTGCACTTAGAAATTAACATGGATAGATTTCAATGACTACATTTTAGAGCAGGGTCAAAAAGGAAGTACTAAATCAGTCCTTCTCAGCAGTCTGTATTTATCATAACTAATCTACAATGCATTAACAAAGGGATGAAGCAGCAAGCACTAACACCAGATTTCTCATCTGTGTTCCCAACTATTCAGCAATTCCCAAAGATCTATTTCAATTGCTCTTAATCGCTTTGCCAATAACCATTATTCCTGAAGTACAGCTTAAAGTGGCCACATTACATATTGTAAATGGACCATATATACTCTTAATATTCACAAATGGTGAGAGATAATCAGCTTTCTATTTGACAGTTTATGCATCTCAAACACAAATGCTGAACAGAAAAGCTACCCATGTCGTATATGGTTTTATTTTATGCTATGTTTCTCAATTTTCACATTATACAGCAGACATACAACATAATACTGTTGATGCTTCTCATCACGGAGACTATTATTGGATTGGAAAGTAAAATGAATTATGTGACTGCTTCTGCATTCAACACACATACAATAAAAACATTAATTCTTGGTGAAACTCAATACTACAGAAGTGGCAAGAAATTCACATAACTTCTGCATTCCACTGCTATCTATACAAGATTCTCTATTTAGTTGCAGACGGTGCACTTGACACTTTGAGTAATCAATCACAAAGACTGTCTGGGATATCTTGTTGTGGCTGGAGTTGAATATTTCAATAAAATATAGTAAAAAGAAACGATCTATGATTGTATCAGCAGGGTGATGAGGAATGTTTTAAAAAATGGGAGGCACAGTGGTTAACATTGCAGGGATTTGGGTTTAATTTTCTGGCCTTTGGGAAGGGTAACTGTCCATGTGGAATCTGCACATTCTCATCATGTGTGGATTCTTCCGGGTGCTCTGATTTCCTCCCACGGTCCAAAGATGGGCAGATTAGGAAAATTAGCAGGAGTTATGTGGGGTTATGGGAATAGGATCTGGATAGATGCTATGTCAGAGAGTCAACACAGAATTGATAGGCCAAATGACCTCCTCCTGAACTGCAGTGACTCTATGAACACAATGGTCAGCAGTTACAGAAACAGAAGATTTCAGCTTTTATACAACTTGATGAGAACTTTTATATTGCAGTTGCTGTATATTCCCAACATTATTTATTTTATTTCAGACTTTCAATTGCTGAAGTTTTACCTTTGTCAATTTAATAATCTATATCACATGCTGGTGGCAAAGGATCTCCCAACTTGCACCAAGTTAAAAAGACTTTTGAGATTATCATTGTAATCATTGATTAAGTGAACTGATTATTTGAAAGATCAAAACATCTGGCAACATCCTTAACAGTCAAAGCTGTTATATTAAGCTGCCTTAATATAACAGCTTTGACATAAAACTCCTTACAGTATATGCAGTATATCATAAATTTTAAAGCACTATCTAAATAGTAAAATACAGAGCTTTTCTTTCAGTTTATTTCACGTGAACTCTTTAATTTGATTATCTATTACACTTTTGAACAACCATTCATTTTATATGCTTAAACTGGAAGTTACCTTCAAGTAAATGACATTCAGGGATCCATTTCTTCCTATTTAATTAGACTAAATCATTAAAATATTAACTACATTTGTCAATTCAATTTCTCCCTCAACAGCAATCCATTGACTTTCTCCTCAGTCTACAAAAAGATGGAAACTGTTTGCTCCCGCATTGGCAAAAAGATATAAAACCTTAATGTATTCATGAGTATTGAACTCACCGCATTTATTTTATCCACTTTTTTCTTTTCTGGTTGTTTCATGGTAGTTGCCAGTATTTCACTGCCCTTATAGTCTCTGTACAGTTCACTCAAGGTCTCCCTCAGTTCTAGGCTGGTGGTTTTGAGATAGTACGATGGATCTGACTTTGCTTTCTCTTCATCTAGAAAACAGCCAGGTATAATGTGAGAAATCTTTAAGAAAACAAGCATCATTCTTGCACAGTGAACATAAAAACACGGAGGTGGGAGGGAAGGTGGGGTGTGTGTGTGCCTGAACTTCAGAATTAACAAATTTGTTGTTCTTTTGGTCCTATTGGATCTTTATTCTTTGAGCAAAATGATTGCTCCACACAACATAGCCTGGAAACCTGAGAATGCCTTGTTTTCCTTTAGTCCCATCCAATTTGTGTATCCTTCCATAGACGGTCATTGTTCTCCAGCACCTGGGCAAATTCACCATTCTTCTCACTGCAGATTGAACTGAAAATGCCAATGGCTAACTCGATCTTGACACCATCACATCGTCGGAATCAAGATCACTGCCTGATTTTTCCCACTTCTACCTCAGAAATGCCAAAACACATTCCCATTGTTCTTTGGCTGTATAGCTGAGATAATTAATTCACCTCAGAACTGAGACTAAACCTTGAACCTTTTTGCATGGATAAGTGCACTTGCACATAAAAATCAGGGGCAATCATTCAACATGATCAAAATTAATACTAAAGTACAATTCCTATGGATCTCACAGTCTGCCTACAAACATTTCAAAGTGTAAAGTGCAACAGTAAAAGTGCATTGCATTCAGGTTATTTTCATTAATTCCACCTTTACTTGATTAACACAGAGAAGCACAAAGTAGCCCTCCTTTCCAGTCAACTGCAACGTGGTATGTGATTGTTGCTGAAACCAAGCTCTATGTTCAGGCCTAATCAACACAACATAGCAAGAAATTCCAGAAGGGTTCTATGCAGGCTTGTGTGCTGAAAATCAACCATCTTTAGTGATGATGACTACTAACTCAAAAATCTTAATCACGGTGGCAAAGTGGTTAGCACTGCCACTTCTCAGTGCCAGGGACCTGCAACTTATCTGAGCCCTTCCCATACCCTATCCCCATAACCACATAAATTTGCCAGGACTAATCCATCTAACCTGTACATCTTGCTACACTTAGCATGGCCAATCTACCTAATCTCCACATCCTTTGGAAATTGGAGCACTTGGAGAAAACCCACGTAGATACAGGGGAGAATGTGCAAACTCCACTCGGGTCACTGCCTGTATGGAGTTTGCACATTCTCCCAGTATCTGCATGGATTTTCTCTGAGTGCTCTAGTTTCCTTCCAGGATCCAAAAGTTAGGCAGATTGTCTCTTAATGTTCTAAGCCATGCTAAATTGTCTCTTAATGTTCTAAGATCTATGCAAGTGAAAGGTATTAATGGGGTAAAAAATGTGGGGTTACACGAATAGGGCCTGGGTAAGAGCGGTGCAGACACAATGTGCTGAATAGTCTCCTTCTGCACTGTAGTATTCTATGAGTCTATGAATTTGGACCACTAGATTCAACAGACTAGTAAACCTCAGTCTCTGGTTACACAGGCTGACACACTGTTTCGCTTTCCCCTATTATGTGATTGCATATTTTCAGAACATATTAAACCGTGTCTTTATTCTGGAATTTTGCAGTTAAAATACTTCTCTAAAATAGAATTTTTGATCCAGGTAATAAAATTGATGGGCCATTTATGAAAAGTTATAAAACATTTCCTTTGGGCTTGATTGGGCTGATAAGTCGCTCCATAAAAGTAGATATATCTGGTCACTTAAATTGCACATCTTATCACAAATGAGATCTTCTACATGAAAGGAACTTGAATGGGCTTGACCCTGATTGTTTTAATACTGAAAGCTGCTCATCTGTAATACCATGGCACTTCAGAGAGAAAAACTAACAAATACCAATGAGAGCTACTCTGTAAATGGTGCCAAGATCATTGAGATGCAAGGCCATTTCATTTTACAATTAGTTTACAAGCAATTGGATACCCACTTAAATAAGTCAAATATTATCCCAAGGGTTTAATCTCACAATCACAATTAATTTTTCATTTAAAAGAAGCATTAATCTCCTTGATTTGTTTGATGTATATTATCAAGTCTAGTTCTCTTTACAGCCAAATCAAAGTTTTCATTCCACCCAATTAATTGCAGGTAGTCCAAAAAACTTTTAAATCTTTCACAATTAATTCAATTTTATCACATTCATTAAGGAATCATTTCTCTTTATAAATTGTAATCATAGAATCCATTCAGTGCAGAAGGAAGCCATTCAGCCCATCAAACCTGTAGCGACAACAGTCTATCCCTCTAACCCCATATATTTACCCTGCCAATCCACCCTGACACTAAAGGGCAATTTAGCATGGCCAATACACCTAATTTGAACATCTCTGGAGGAAACCCAAGCAGACATGCTCAGAATGTGCAACTCCAGAGAGACAGTCACCCAAAGCCAGAATTGTACCCAGGTCCCTGGTACTGAGAGGCAGCAGTGCTAACACTGCTGTCTCGCATACAAGAAATCAAACTTAATTATAAAAATAAATTAGTTACATCCCCAATGGTTAGCACTTACAGTGCCAGGGACAGGGGTTCAATTCCAGCCTTACTTGACTGCGTGGAGTTTGCACATTCTCCCCTGTATCTACGTGGGTTTTCTCCAAGTGCTCCAATTTCCAAAGGATGTGGAGATTAGGTAGATTGGCCATGCTAAGTGTAGCAAGATGTACAGGTTAGATGGATTAGTCCTGGCAAATTTATGTGGTTATAGGGATAGGGCATGGGAAGGGCTCAGATAAGTTGCTGTTCTAGAGAATCAGTGCAGACTTTACGGGCTGTACAGTCTCTCTGCACTGTACGGATTCTATGAAATCCATAATCATTTGGTACAATTATTCTGTATAAGAATTCACTTTCAGCAAAAACTTTGCTTTTCTGCTAAGAATTCTGCACCAGTTTTACAATTAAATAAATTCCCAATTATTTTCCTATGCCTTTTTATTGCTTTTCTACAGCGGAGAGAGAGGACATGGTATCAGCCATTCTGATGCACTTCCTAGTTGGCAGTCAGAGACCAAATAGAGAGAAATGCACTTCAGCTCTCTTACTGCAGGATTTATAAATTGTATTTAATTTTATTTGCCCAAGTTAAGAAGCTCAGTGAGGGGAAACAACGTATAGCTTACTTCACAGAAAGTATAGGGATATTAGCTCAACAAATGATCATACTGATACTAATAGCTAATTGAATATATGAACTGGATTGATTTGATGGTTTTGTAGATAGATTGTTTGAAAGGAAAAGGAGTAAACAGGCAGAGAGGCATAGAGGAATAGGACAACTACTGGTATGAAAGAGAAATACCAACATGGATTAGTTGGGCTGAATGGCACGTTTCTGCCACCAATAGCTTCAATTGAGGTTTTGCAAATAACAGCTATCCTCCTGACCAACTTATAAATGCATCACTAGGGCTATTCCAATCAAGTTTCCATGTTCCCAACCCTTCACTCATTTCTCATACTATCTAGTTATAATTCTGCAGTTACACATTCACCCTCTTCTTCTAGCCAACCAACTGACTTGCTCTATCATCATCCCGTGGTGCTATACTTTTATTATCCCCTGTAACATTATTTAACTACTTAAGAACAGAATGGATCAACTTGGACTGCCTGATTACAAAACACAAATCCCTTTGCTTACTTTCACCATTTCTGCTAATGGATAAGCCACAATGCTTTCACTCTTTTCTCTATCTTTTGGGTAACCAAACGATTAAAATCTGTTTTAGTTCATGTCTTGGTTGTCTCAAGTTTTATTTGCAAGCTAAGTCTTTGAAGAAGACTGTTGAAGTCTTATAATTACATAAATTACACAAAATAATTGTAAATGAAGACTTATTTCTCCTATACCAGTTCACCAACTGTGATAAAGGTCGGAGATGTAGACTTATTCTTCAGTAACTCATTTATATCCCTCTGTCTGTGGTAACTTGTGAAATACAATTTGGATGGCCCATTTGTTGGACACAAAGGGAATCAAGGTGCATGCGTAGGAACATGGAGCTGAGGTAGAAGATTATCAATGACC
Organism: Sphyrna mokarran; assembly: GCA_024679065.1. Taxonomy (NCBI): domain Eukaryota; kingdom Metazoa; phylum Chordata; class Chondrichthyes; order Carcharhiniformes; family Carcharhinidae; genus Sphyrna; species Sphyrna mokarran. The sequence continues at coordinate 7,712,783 of JAGIQG010000020.1, forward strand.
TCTTTGAATAGTGCAGCAAGCTCAAGAGGCTATATAGCCCATTCCAGCTCTGTTTTTCATTTTTCGAGCATAATTATTATTTCTTTACAAGTCAGACACACATCTAACTCAAGAATTCTCTCTCTCACTTGGGAGTAATTTTGGGTTCTGCAAATTTCTGTTGTGAGACTATTCAACAGTCAAAGGGATATGAATTGAAAATGCCCCGCAAATGTCAGAACATAGAAGTGTTACCTTTATAATAAGTTCCATGAAGCCTCACATCCCTATCTTTGTGCTGTGTGCACTCTATCATAGATCAGGACCACTGCATATTACCAAATAGTACCACTATAAATCTAACGTATATCAGCACATCAGTCCAAGAAATTCCTTACCTGGATCAGGAACTTTCAAGTCATTTTTGACATGGAAAAAGTTTGAAACATTAAACTTGTCAATATTGGATGGATCCTGCAGAGAAAACAAAACCAGTGAAAGTTTGCACTTTAAATTAAATAACACGACACGAACAAAAGAAGAAAGTTTGCTCATGTAGTTAATTTAATAATGGTTTAAGAATTTTAACATTCGTAAAGACAGCAACTTTGCAGTTACATTCTCAACCTGCTGTACTTGCCTATGAAAAAGGACTAATGCAGAAAAACAACAGAGAGACTATGTTAGAATAATGCTGAATGGACGAATGCGTGGAGCCTCTCAGGTATCACAGTTGTTAAAATAGGGTGACTGACCAACTTGGAGCTGTTTAATGCCATTCTGTGATGTAGTATAGCTGCATATTTCACTGTGCAAGCAATATTACAAATTCTACATTAAGCCCAGCAAAAAAGTGCATGAGAAACCTCAATAGCCTAAACATACAATGCACAATCAGTCTTTATAGCAAACAGATTAACTGGAGGAACACGTCAGAAATTGAAGCAAGAGCAAGAGGGTCAGGGGGAAGGGAACACTCAGACAGGAGAATGTGGGTGGCAAAACGGCAAATGTAGGAGGTATGAGAAGAGGGAAAAGTGGGAAGGAGAAAAGAACAAAAGAGGCAGCAACAAGAGACTCAAAAGAATGAAAAGAGGACAATGAAAGAGGTAGGGAAGGATACAATTCAGATTTTAAGCAAACAATTTTAGACAAATCATAATTACATCAATGAATTAAATCGACACTTTTCAGGCTAGTAAATTGTAGTTTACAATTTGAATATCAGTGCATTTTAAATGTACAGCTTTGTCTGTATGCAATTCACTCTCTCACTTCAGCTTTCAAATGCTGACCAACCTGCTTTAGCGTGTTGACTTGCAGGGTTTCCTGCAGGGAAAGTCTCAGTGCCCACTACTCTTTCCTCCCATTACAGGCCTGATCTTCAAGTCCCAACATTAGTTATAGAGTCTGACACAAAGGATCAACTCCATTCCAATTTCTCATGAGCAGACTCTGCAGTAAATCTAGTCGGTTTTCAAATTTAATTGCTCTCAATCATTTGGTTCCTCAAATAATTTCTAAAATATCTGCCTCCTTGAGTATTCTGTTGCACAATTACAGCATCCTCTTGGGAACTAACTTAGACAGAGACACTAATATGCCTCTGGCCCTTCCCACACCCATATAGAAAATAAAAGACATGTTGTCAACAGGAGATGAGCTTAAGAGGCAAAGTGGGACTATCCTTTGCTGATGTTGACGGGGCCCCTGGCCATCATGGTATAACGGCATGCCAGTTCAAAAGGTGGAGTTTTACTCATGGATGGCATTTGGTTAAAGTATGGCATCTGTAAAAGTCAAACATTCAAAAGTGAATAAACATGTTTTTTCCAGTTATTAAAACATGTGCAGCCAAGGAGGTAACCAACAGTGAGATTCAGACCATAACTGAGCTTATCAACTCAGATTTATTATTTTTGGTCAGGTTTTGCTATCAAAATAATAGTAAGGTTAGCAACATTCACTGTTATTTTTACGTAAATTTGACGACTGCACATATGCAGTTAAATGTCTAAATTAGGAAGCTGCTGCCCATTTTTTAAAAATCACTTTTTATTCTTCTTCCATTGTTCCACTGCTCCAAATTTGCTCTATTGCTTGTCTCCAATCCATCCCCCCCAACCCCCAACACCCCACCCCCAGTCCCCCCTACCCTTTCAGGGCAGCCACCACGTTACCTCCAATAGTCCCTTAACAATCTGTACCTCTATTTCACCGTTCACACATTCTGATTACTTAACGGACACTTTTAGCACCTTTCTTAGGCTTCATCATCATTCTTTACATTTTCTTTGTCCAATTGGAGCAACCCCCTGACCCCCACAGTATAAACTTTATCTGATATTCTTTGCTCTTAACTCTGACAAAGGGTCATCACCTTGAAACACCGGCTCTACCCACTCTCAGTAAGAAGTCTCACAACGTCAGGTTAAAGTCCAAAAGGTTTATTTGGTAGCACAAGCCACAAAGTTTTCATAGTGCTGCCCCTTCATCAGGCGAGTGGGAGTTTTGTTCACAAACAGGGCATATAAAGACAAACTCAATTTCTCAAAAAACTCTCCCTACTCTCCACAGATACTGTCAGACCTACTGAAATTTTCCAGCATTTTTCTGGTTTTGTTTCAGATTCCAGCTTCTGCAGTATTTTGCCTTTAACTGCTGTCTGGGAATGCCCTGATCTTTGAAGAATTGCATGATAATGGTATCTTACCAAGAGATTCAACATTGCAACACTGAACTGCATGAAGTTGCTGTATTAACCTGATACTTATGACCTAAACTCCTTGAAAAGGTTGGAACTTGACAATTCCAGCATTGACACCCATTTAATGCCACACTAAGTCTTACTTATTGCAAAGTAATCTCTTTCAGCCCAAAGATTAACTTTAAAATGTGTAGAGTTGCATTCCGTCCTATTTTAAATATTAAAGGTTTAAAAACTTAAATAAGTGAATTATTTTACTTTATCTTTCAGGCCCTCATTTCTCTCTCTCTCAATCAAAATCTTTTTTCCCCACTACTTTGCTTTCTGAACCTGATTTATAATGACACTTTGTGGTTCAGTTTCTTTCTGTTCATTTAACAATTCTTCAATCTAGCTGTTTATGTAAGTATTGAGTTGTTTATCCTGTTCACACAGTTCTCAGGTGTCGTATAGAAATGCTGCTTTTTCTGGATAGTGAGAAGCTCTATTGTAAAATCCTATGGAATGTCATTAGGCAAATATAAGCATAATGCAGCACCACTCATTTACTATTGGCCACAAAGTCTGATCCATTATTTTGTAATATACCAGCAAGTGGACTCTTCTCCATCTCATATACTACAGTGTGTGCGTTAGGTTGTATATTGTCCTCTTCCCCTTCAGCTTAGAGACAAAGGAAGTGGTCCAGTTTACCCAACCATCCACAATTTTATAAGAACACAAACAGAAGTCAAGTTCATCTAATATTTTAACTCATAGCCTAGCATTCAACTACATCTTGGACTTTCCTAATATATTTGTTTCTACTACCTTACCTGGTAGACTATTCCAAATGGCATGACACTGATTTAACTTATTTACAAAGATTTAAGTTTACTTTCCACGATATGAATTTATACCAGCAAGATCTATTGGCCTGATGGACTTAAGAACAACATCCTGGGTTCAACAGGATGGTCTCTCTGAAAACTCCCAGCTAACTTATGAAATACGGAAAAGCTTTAGACCTTTGTTCATTTAACTGTTATGTTCATTATGTTGTTAGGCCAGCCAACCTACAACTATGACCATGGATAATTTCAATAGAATGCCTTTCCCCCCCTCCAAAAAAACTCAAGTACAGCCTTAGAGTGGGAAGGACTTTTTTCCAATCCACCTTGAAGAATGAAAATGTTGAGTGGTAATTGTGAAATTTCAAATGAGACCTACATGAATTTCCCATGTACAGATGTGTAAAATACTAGTTAGTGTGACTTTCAATTTTGTAACTGCAGTATACTGTAAGGTGTGGGATTGAGCAATGTGACGCATGAACGAAAATGAATAACATTATCTTTTAAATTGCAAAGCTTGGGTTCTTCTATTTTTTGTCCAAATCCAACGTTCTTTAGAGTTTGAATTATTCTTGTTGCTATGTCCCTGGAATATACCATTGTAAGTGTCAAGGATCTGCCTACCAACAGCACTATCTAGAATTTAAAAAGATATGCTGTGGTGCAATTTGCCCAGCAACAGTTAGAAATTTACCTAGTGATTGCAGTAGCCAGCATTCTAAAGGAATGATACAGATGCAATTTTCCCAGCAACAAGATTCGCAGACATTTAGATATAATCGGGTGTAAATTGCCCTACTAGTAAAAACAGCTTACCTAGATGACTGAGAGATTAATGGAAATGTGCAAATGCTAATTTCTAGAGCCAAAGAATATGGCTCTTTGTTCTTTGAGAGATGCAGACAGCCAAATCCAAGGAATTAAATATCAAAGAGGCAAAATGGTATAATCGCTAGCGCCCTCAGAGTGAAGCAGGTTAATTTTATATCTAACAGCCCAAGAGAGGCCAGTGTATCCAAACAGCCTAAGCATTAGTTTCATCTAACAGTTAGACAGACTGGACAGACAGAAAAGCCAATTTTCAACCAAGATTCAGAGCCACGATATATTGCAGAAATTCTTCTTTAAGACATAGTTTTGTATCCTCACTGAACAAACAGAAGACATTATTCCAGACCTGTCCAGTTAAGCTGTATTATGTAGTAACTATTAACTGTTTTTGACTTAGGTTACAAAATTGAATGCTGCTTGGAAAAGGGGTTTATATCTCAGTGAATTCAGGGAATTGCATATAGTTTGGAAATGAGAAGCATCCCAGACAAATGATGTGCTTAATCATTCATATACTTAAATGTTAAAGTGTATTATAGTCTTTCTTGTTTTGTATTTTTCTTTTTACTTTAATAATTATTCCTTATTAGTTGCTTGCAACGAGACTGGACAGTTGTCTCTCCGAGTTGTACATGGCTCCTCACATCATTCCAAATAAATACACACCACTCCAAACCAGTGTTTCAAGTTGGGACACTATCGCATAGAACACAAGTATGTTCCTTTTCAAATGTGGCCACTTACTCCAGCTGAGGTCTGATGTTGTAAAGTTTCAGTATAATGGCTGCACATACGTACACTTGCATTCTGGTTGCATATTCCAATTTTCTGTTTGCTGTTACACATTTCCTTCTTATTGAAAGTATCAAAAATTCTTATTCATTTCTGGCTTAACTTTGTTCTAATATGCAATAAAGTTTCATTTGCCATCTGTTTTGCCAATTTGCATAACAGAATTTATTTTGCAAAACCATAAAGCAACCCTTATCCCCACTGAGTAGCCTATTGAATGGCTTTCTGCAGATTTAACAAAGTAATGTTTCACTTAAGTGATCTGGAGACAGAAATATAAAAAACAAGGGCTCACACACTGACCCATGTGCTACTTCACTCAGCATCTCTTCCTGAGTCATACATAACAGGCAGAATCTTCTTACATCAAGTGTCCTGAGGGCAAAACCAGGAAGTTCCACATAGGGCAGAATGGCTGCAGAAGCCTGAACTTCAAGACATCAGAATGAGGATGTCTCCAGTGTGGTGTTGAGAGCTGGGAATATAGGAGATAGAATCATAGAAAATAACAGCAGCAGAAGGCCGTTCAGCCCTTTGTGTCTGTCCGTATTTGAGTATGATTATGGCGAACATCTATCTCAACATGATACTCCTGTGCACTTCTCATACCCCTTGACATGTATAGAGTCTTGAAATTTATCTTTTTATATATAGTCAGCGCCTTGGCCTCACAGCTTTCAGTGGCAGTGAATTCCACAGGACCACTCCCTCTGAGCAAAAAGATTTCTCTTCATCTCATTCCTAAATGGCTTTTCCAATATCTTGAGACTCTGATTCCTTGTGCTAGACACCACCCACCAAGGAAACAACATCCCTACAGCCAGTCTGTCCAACTCTGTCAGAATTTTACACATTTCAATTCGATCCCCTCTTATTCTTCTAAACTCAAATGAATACAAGCTCAGTAGATCCAGTTTCCTCTCATATGATGTCCCACGAATCAGTCAGATGAACCTTCACTGTAGTCCCTCTATGCTAAGTATATCCTTTCTTAGATAAGGAGATATGAGCTACACATAATACCCCAAATATAGTCTCATCAAGACCCTACAGCTGCAGTAAGACATCCTTGCTTCTGTATTCAAGTCCTCTTGCAATGATGGTCAACAGTTGAGGGAAATATCCATACCGAGGGAGGAAGTGTTAGAGCATTAAAACTGATAAATCTCCGGGGCCTGATGGGATTTATCCCAGGCTGCTTAGGGAGGTGCGAGGTGAAATTGCTGGGCCTCTGACGCAAATCTTTGTCTCTTCTTTGGACACAGGTGAGGTCCCAGAGGATTGGAGAATAGCTAATGTTGTATTGTTGTTTAAAAAGGGTGGTAGGGATAACCCTGGAAATTATAAACCGGTGAGTTTGACGTCAGTGGTAGGGAAGCTGTTGGAGGGGATCCTTAGAGATAGGATTTTTAAGCACTTAGAGTGATGCAATCTGATTAGCGATACGCAGCATGGATTTGTTAAGGGGAGGTCGTGCCTTACAAATCTGGTAGAATCTTTTGAGGAGGTGACAAAAACGGTTGATGAAGGGCAAGCCATTGATGTCATCTACATGGATTTCAGTAAGGCGTTTGACAAAGTCCCTCATGGGAGGTTAGTTGAAAAGGTCAAGGCTCATGGGATACAAGGACAGGTACCTAGATGGATAAGTAACTGGCTTGGTAATAGGAGACAGAGAGTAATAGTGGAAGGGTGTTTTTCTAGCTGGAGGTCAGTCACTAGTGATGTGCCGCAGGGCTCGATATTGGGACCTCTTCTATTTGTAATATATATAAATGACTTGAAAGAGGGAGTAAGTGGAGTGATCAGCAAGTTTGCAGACGATACAAAGATGGCTGGACTTGCGGATAGTGAGGAGCATTGTCAAGGCGATACAGCAGGACGTAGATAGGCTGGTAGCTTGGGCAGATGGATGGCAGGTGGAATTCAATGCTGATAAATATGAGGTGATGCATTTCGGGAGAAAGAATGTAGGGGGGAGGTATATGATAAAGGGTAGACCTATTAAGAGTATAGAAGCGCAGAGGGACCTGGGGATGCAGGTGTACAAGTCTCCAATAGTGGCAGAGCAGGTGGAGAAGGTTGTGAAGAAAGATATGGTATGCTAGCCTTTATAGGAAGGAGTATAGAGTACAAGAACTGGCCTTTAATGTTGCAGTTGTATAAAACGTTAGTTAGACCTCATTTGGAATACCGTGTCCAGTTCTGGTCACCTTACTACCAGAAGGACGTAGAGACTCTGGAGAGAATGCAGATTACCTGGATGCTGCCTGGTATGGAAGGTCTGAGTTACGAGGAGAGGTTAGGCAAATTGGGACTTCTTTCCTTAGAAAGACGTAGTCTTAGAGGAGATCTAATAGAGGTGTACAAGATTATGAGGGGTATAGATAGAGTAAACAGGATTAAGCTTTTTCCTGGGATGAACTCAAATAGCACAAGCGGTCACAGGCTTAGGGTGAGGGGGGTAAGGTATAATTTGGATGCTAGAGGGAGGTTTTTCACACAGAGGGTGGTGGGGATATGGAACGCGCTGCCAAGTAAAGAGGTGGAGATTGGTACTCTGGAGTTATTTAAGAGATACTTAGATGGAGACATGAACAGAATGGGAATGGAGGGATATAGAAAACTGATTTAACATAGGGATCATGAGCCTTAGGAGTTCCCTGGGAAGTGTGTAAATTGTCAATGATAATATGTATTTGTTTTTATCCTACAGGTACTTCAGTCGCCTTGTTGTCTAAGAAGGGGCATGCACGCGATGGGTCGTGAGAGGGCTGCTCTTGGATTTTTTCAGAGTATCCTAGTGCTTCACATCAGTGACTATCACTGTGCTGTGCAGATACATGGATTTGGGCCTGTGTCTGTGGGAGTTTGCACATTCTCCCCATGCTTGCGTGGGTTTTCTCTGGTTTCCTCCCACATCCCAAAGGTATGCTCTTAAGTTGACTGGCAGAACCAATTTTCCCTGAATTGTTTCAAATTTGGTTCCAATGTATAGATCTATAAGCATAGACAGGGATCATGGGTAAAAGTGGGAACAGTGAGTTGGCAGCTCTTTGGGCCGAAGGGCTTATTTCCCATGCTGTAATGTTCTTTGTTCTATATGATTTGCCTTCCTAACTGCTTACTGTACCAAGATGCATAGGTTAGGGGTTCAGCAGAGTAAACATGCGAGGATAGGCTTGGATAGGATGTTATGTTGCAGAGTTGGAGCAGGCCTGATGGGCCGAATGGTCTCCTTCTGTTCAGCAGGGATTCTAGGTTTTGTACCTCCTTGCTTCTGTTTTCAGTGACTAGTGTACCAGAACATCCAGGTCCTTTTGTACACCAACATTTCCCATTCTATCACCATTTAAACAACGTTCAGCTATTTCGTTCCTTCATCCGAAATGGTGAACTTCATATTTATCCACATTATACCGCATCTGCCACATACTTGCCCACTCACTCCACTTGTCTAAATCACCGTGAAGCCTCTTAACAGCCTCCTCACTAAACATTTCCACTAAATCTTATGTCATCAGTAAACTTGAAAATATTACCTTTAGTTCCCTCGTTCAAATGTGAATAGCTCAGATTCCTGCCTAACACTTCATTTATTCCTACTTTGTTTCCTGTCCACTAACCAATTTTCAATCCATGCCAATATATTACCCCCAATTGCATGTGCTTTCATTTTGCACACTAACAGATACGTGTTTTATATTAGTGGGACAAGAAATTATGTATTGTGTATGACTATGAACTAACTCTTGATGTATCATCAGAGTGGTCAATGAGGAACATCATCAGATCATTCCAAGCTCCTTCTCACCCTCCATCAGTGCAGAGATAGCCACCTTGGTGAGCATGCATTCGCGATTAGGATCAGGGTCACACATCACATACACGTTCCTGAAATCCCTGATAGTTGGAAGAATGTTGGAGCCAGGCCCATGCTGAGTCACTTACTGATGCTATGTCTATTAAAGTGTAAGAACCTGCTTCCTCCATGGAGATGTTGGCAACTGCCATGGAACACCAGATTCAGCAGAACAATCAGTAGTCATTGGATAAGTGTTCAGACTCACATTCTGTCACTCTAGCCCATGTGCTTTCCTATCCGGAAATACATCACTATTCCTTCACTGGATCAAAATCCTAGAACTCTCTCCATAATACTGTGGATGTATTTATACAATCTGGACTGCAGCAGTTCAAGAAGGCAGCTCACCACTGCCTTCTCAAGGGCAATTAGGGATGGGCAATAAATGCTGTCCTAGCCCACATCCATGAATGGATAAAAACCTTTCCTCAAGTCAGCATAAATTATTTCCTACAGTAACCAAATCAAGGAGATAATGGTTTAATACTAGATATGCCACAGATCAGTGAAGATTTTAGAGCAAAGAGGAGCAATGGTATTTGTTTGCAATCATCATTTCAACTGCTTTGCCAAAACGATTCACAATCAGGTTCGAAGTGGTATAGACCACTTTGGTTGAGATAAATTAATAAGTGTAAAATGTCAGCTCAAGGAATTATACAGTAGGGAGTTGGGGGCGGGGGGGGAGGGTTGGCAACGACTCACCATAAAATTGCAGACAGGTTGGGGCTGGTGGGAGGGTAGATGGTGAAGAGGATAACCGGGAAATTCTGTGGAACCCTTGCCTGCAAACAAGCAGTGGTGGTCCATAAAATTCTGCCCCAGGTGTCTCGAGCCATATTGCCATTCAACCGCACTTGACCCTGCTCTAAGTGAGCTTCTCATTTGGTGAGATGAAGGCTTTGCTCTGTCAGATTTTAGTCCATTAGGAAATTAGAAATTTCAGGTAAATGTGCTTGATACATCAGGAATTATGAAGTTAAGTAACTTATCTTATGTATCACAGCTTGGTATGGCTCCTACTCTGACCAAGATTGCAAGAAACTACAAAGAGTTGTGAATGTAGCCCAGGCCACCATGCAACCCAGCCTCCCATCCATTGCCTCTGTCTACATTTCCTGCTGCCTCAGAAAAGCAGCCACTATAATCAAGGACCCCATGCATCCTGGATATACTCTCTTCCATCTTCTTCCATCGGGAAAAAGATACAAAAATCTGAGGCCACGTACCAACCAACTGAAGAACAGCTTCTTCCTTTTTTAATGGATCTACCTTATATTAAGGTGATCTTTCGCTACACCCTATGTTTGTAACACTATATTTTGTACCTTTCCCTTTCCTTCTCCCCTATGTACTCTATGAATGGTATGCTTTGTCTGTATAGCGTACAAGAAACAATATTTTTCATTGTACACAAATAGGTGTGACAATAATAAAGCAAATCAAATGGGGATAGCGGAAAATAAGCAAGCCCTGTAATTCAATAACATTTAATTTCCCACACAGACAGATTACTAGCAGTGCAGAATGGCTACCAACCACAACTCTACCAATAAATTAGTTACCATTAAGTCTGTGCTTTACATTGTAACACTGCAGCTCCCACACTCCCAAGATTGGCCACTTTTCCTGAGTTCCAAAAATCTGTCTATTTAATCCCTCCAGTCAAATGTCGCAAAGGACAACTTCGATTGTTATGTTTGTTAGTGACTACTCTATCACACAACTGCCAATTTTATATTTGTTTAAATACAAGTTTTAAAAAAAACATTGGTTTAAATTCTGAGATTTTATAGACACAAATTTAAAACACTGTTGCCAGGAGTCCAGGAATTAATGCACTCAAGTCATTGGTCGGTACAGAATAAGCATGAACTTCTGGATTTTCACTGCAACAATTTGTGTATAATTCTTTCCAGACAGACATGAATAGTGTTTTGGGGTAACATGAATGAAGCATAGGAATTGGCCATTTGGCTCCTACAGCATACTCCATTGTTTGATAATATCATGGCTGATCTGTGAATATGTATGGTTTCTACTTTCCTGTCTACCTCCTTTATCCAACTTGTCAGTCACAAATCTAGCTAAACCAACTTTACAAATATTCAATGACTCAGTCTCTACTGCCCTCTAGGAAAGAGAATTGCACAGACTAACCATCATTTGAGAAAAAAATTCTCCGTACCTTTATCTTAAATGGGAGACACCTTATTTTTAAACTGTGCCCCCCGGTTCTACATTCTTCCACAATGGGAAACATGCTTTCAGCACCCACTCTGTTGGATGTTGGGTACCCCTATAGCATGAATAATGCAAGTAGTATCAGATGAATACACTTCTAATGTTGCAATCACAAAAGCAATGACTGGATAATTGTTTTTAAAAGTGATGTGGGCTGAGGAATTGTTGACTTCCCAGACATGAATACTTCTCAGTTCTGCTTTAAATTACATACTCATGATTGAATTTTGAGGTATGGGTGCTATCACTGAAAAAAGTCTCACAACACCAGGTTACAGTCCAACCAGTTTATTTGATAGTAACCCACAAGCTTTCGGAAATGGTGTTCCTTCGTCATGATGCTATTACTGAGCCATGGTTGATGTGTTTTGAACCTTTAGAAATAATTGAAGTGGATAATGTACCAAATACTCAAGATTCATTCTCTACTCTGCTTAGTGGCTAATTTCCGTTGTATTGGTTATGAGAAATCCATGGGAAGCCAGTGTTGCCTTCTAGCACAAGCTCGCAACAGACACAATGATACCATGCCTGTGTGCACTGAACTAATCTAGACAAATGCTATGGCAACATAAAAATGAAAAACTGCCAATGCTAGTTACCAAGTAGTTAGTCAGCACCAGCAAACAGGAAAGCTAGCTTGTGTTTCAGGAATCTGCCTCATAAATAAAATGCAATAACCCATTTTTCCCTTAACAGTCACTGACCATTCTGTAAACACCTTCAGTATTTTCTGTTGCTACAGGATTGTTTCTGGAGAGAGTTGCCACTTTTCCTGGCTCTCTTTGGACACTGTGTGCATTATATAATAGTAGGCATCACTATCTTGGAACAGCTTTTACTAGATTTGTAAACCTGAAAGTGTTCCTCCATGGAACGGTTTAATTAAGCCATTTTCTGCAACTCTGCACAATAACAAAGAAACATCTCTAAGAACATGCCCTTTCTTGCAGTTTCCACATCAGTAATATTAAGGGAAGGTATGGAACATTTTGCTTTCCGTCAGTAAGAATCAGTTCCATAAAAATAATGTGCATTAGAATGTCAGGCTGGTGGGTGCAGCATGAAACTGATAAATATATGTGTAGTACAGGTGCAAGCTTAAAAAAAATACAACCGTTTCCTTTTCTGTACAAAGGAGGAAGAGGGATCCCAGAGAAAAGACAAGTGGCAAACAAGAGTCTTCTGGTTCTTTGCCATTTCTTGCTCTTTTTTTTTAGCATATCCTGTACTCAATCATTTTGATTTATATCAGATTCTGATTTCTAAAAACAAATGCTGGGCCAAAAATAAATTTGAACGACATAAAAATGAATGTCCTTCTAAATGCTTACATTGGCAAAAAGAACTAAATTGGGAGACCAACCATTCGCAATCATTGACCTCCTTGAGTCACATGGATGAATTGAGAAAGCAGTAGATTAATGACTCTGATGGATGGCAATGAATAAAAAAACGAATTTATAATATGTCTCATCAAGGATCAGAAATATCCTGAAACACTTCAAATATACTTCTCTCACACTTTTAGGGTTAGTAATGTCTCTGCATGAGTTCACCTAATTATGTCATCAGGTTGCCCATTACCAAAGAGATAGGAATACAGCCAAAAGGATGGAAAAGATCAATGATTTGAGAATAAAACTTTCACAAAATTGATTTCTTTTTAAAATCTTCGTGCCTTGGGTCTATCAGGAATCAAACTCAAAAAGGTATTGCCAATAATTTTTACTGTTAACAACTGCCTTAGCTAGTTGGAGGAATGAGAACATAATCATCTTATAAAATAGGGGCAAGTTAACTAGCAGAGGACCTCATATTGTAATTGTATTTTCGCAACCTAATTAAATCAAGATGAGGGGTTATACGACACCAGGTTATATCCAATGGGTTTATGTGATTTCACAAGCTTTTGGAGCGCTGCTCCTTTGGGTGAACCTGGTGACCTCTCATCTTGTCCACCTCAGTCCAATATCGGCACCTTCACATCATAATTAAATCAAAAGGCAAGCATAGCCTAACACTGAGTAAAAGACCATTGTTTGCTCTTTTTAAATGACCATTTGCATTTTCACAAAACATACCCACATTTCCAAAATAAAGCAAAAATGATTCTAAAATGTCTCAAGCTACGGCTGTCTTGAAACAGTAAGAATGCTGCAGTTGGTTTGTTTTTCATTTGGAAGAAGGATGGTCAGCATATTCCTCACAAACTAATCCAACATTGATTTGAATAGCTTTGAAATAAGAGATGGTTCACTCATCAACTGGATAGATATGCAACACCACTACAATTCCTTCTTATTACCTTTGTGCAGACATTTTTTGTTCTTCAGTAGCTTGCTGTCTATTAATGCAAGGATGAAAACATTCAAATAGAATGAGAATCCAATGGATACAAATTCATCAAAATCAGTTTGATCAAAAGGTTGTCAACTCAAACACCATCAACTGCAGAGGAGATGTCTTTGCAAAATTAATTTACCAGGAAAATTTCCAAACCTCAGCCTCATACACAAGATGATAGATCACAGAAGTGAATCTCAACGTTTTTAATTAAATTAGATATACACAAGCTATTATTTTTGTTTGTGTTGTTTATGATGCAAAGGAAATTGAAGGGTCCAGAGCAGTCTTAGATTCTTCTTTAATGCCACTTTTCATGTAGGTAAACATAACTCTCAAATGACTGCAAGAATACAATGTAGCTCTGAGATAGTAAGCTAGAGCGTGGGAGGATTCATCTTTCAGCATACAAATCCATTTCCTGTCTGCTGAATCTCAGATGCTCAGTCAAAAGGAACCACTTTTCCAGTGATGAGAATAAGAGGGAGAGTGTTGGTGTGTACTCAAAAAACCGTTTAAAGGATAACATCAACCAAAGATTGACTGACAGCAGGCTGTTTTTCATTATGAAGCCTCAAACAAAGGGAGGCTCTTTCCAGAACTCTAACTTTGCTTCATCCAACAGTCACAAAAATATCTTGCCATTCAGCTTTCATGGGAAGAGATGCTTACCCATTCGATGTTTTTTGCACAGAAAATGGGAAGTTGCAAAATTACATTTACATCTCTGGATGTATTTTTCTGTTTCTTTACTTGTCCCATTATCATCCACTTCTGCTTTGCATCATTATTCCTTCTATCACTTAATAACTCCTGCTCTCCAACTGATCAAACCTTATTTTTTTTCCTTCCTTCGGAGCTCTCTTTTCCATGCCTCCCTACTTCCTTAAAAACTTGCCACATAACTATTGCTAGTTCTGATGAAACAATATTAACCCGAAACATTCACCTGACTTCTGGCTTCACAGATGCTGGATGCTGCCTAACCTGCTGAGTGTTTCCAACAACTTCTGTTTTTATTTTAGATTTCCAGTAACCTCATTATCTTGCTTTAGGTTCAGTGATCCTATTCTGTTTCTATAGTACAAGAGCCATCTTGTCTGAATTCTTCTGATCATGAGGCTAATTTTTGCAGGGTATCTACAAGACTGACAGTGTCCAAACTTGCTGTGCCTTAGATACAACAGCTTTTCATTGAAGTAGAAAGTTCAGTTACCACAAAGGCAGCATCAGTCGAGCTGTTACTGGCTGTTGGAACAGCTGTTACATCTGATCCGGTGCCAGCAGTTGATTCCATCCACATTAAGCATATTATTTATTCCTTGACTATCAGGCTAAGAATGCATACAATTTTACACTCTGCATTCATCCAGAAAAATCATTATGTTTAAAACCTAATTAGTGTGATTGCCAGAGCATCTTCACACCCACCCTATTGAACACTGGGAAGTAGGCTTTTTTTTAAAATCTTGTATTCAATCATGCAGCTTTGAAATTAGAAGTTTAAACTGATGAATGTAATTTGTTAGCTACTTATAAGAATTACAGAATTGTATTTGAAAGATGCACGCAGGCTGTTTCCAGAAGGGCTGATGGAGAAAAAAAAAATACATTGTGTTGCGCTGATGATCCTTTAAGAACTAGTTTCTTCTGGAAAGATTTCTCATTAAGCACCTTGCTTTTAATAACTGATCATGTGACCAAGTTGGCTGGGAAATAAGCAACAGAAAAGGGCTCAACAATAATTTAATTATAATGGGGAGTAGATTATATGCTCGGATCTGTACCAACAGGTACTTTGAGCTGGAGAGGACGCAAAGATGTAAAATTCCAGAATTAAAGAATATTAGAACCAAGAGGATTCTGACCTGATGTGGCTGCATTCAAGATGTTGGTAACTCCTGTTTTGGACTGGGAGCCTAAATAGTACGATGATTAGGAAACCTAGCTAGAAGTAAGTAGGAAGCCTACAAAATCTTAAGTTTATTAAATCCAAATGACATGCTTGTTAAGTGCATTAGCCATGCTAAATTCTCCCTTAGCGTACCCAAACAAGCACCAGAGTGTGGCAACTAGGGGATTTTCACAGTAACTTTATTGCAGTGTTAATATAAGCCTATATGCGACACTAACAAATAAACAAACTGAAGTAACTGTGTTCATTACACTTTTAATATCTTTAACACAATGATTATTTATGCTAGAGTGTCATTATTAGAATTAATGTTCTTTGCTTTTTGTTTAATAAAATTATTTACTTTCATTCTTTACCAAATACCAAGGTTTTCGAATTTCCAAAAAAGAAAATAAAAGCATCACTGGTCTCCACCGCGATCATAACAGTGAGGAAGAAACTTGGATCGAAACATCAGATGATGTTTGGGTAACAAGTTGTCCTATATTGGTCTCTATATGTCATTAAGACGTTAGGATAGCGGCGCGGGCTCGTTGGGCCGAAGGGCCTGTTTCCCGTGCTGCGTTGTTCTTTGTTCCAGATGAGTGATTTCTGTTTCTCCGTAGATGTTGTCTGGCTTGTGTTTTTTTTTGTTGTCTTTTTCAGATTTCCAGAAAAGGCAGCATTTTGCTTGATAGGATATTCTCATATTTTCATACTGGTACTAGGAATTATGTACTATAAACCTCAAGGGCTATCTTAAAAAATACTGAACTGATTGTGCATACAATTTTCTTTTTGTGACTTTCCAAAATCTGGTGACAGAAGTGTTCCAATTTTAAACGTCACAAAGTCTTCCTGAAGATTTCAATTTTAAGATTTCAGCACAATTTCGAGATTTGCACTAGTGTTAATGGTCTGAAAATCTGTAAGTGCAGGACTTCCTAAGATCAAAAACACCAGCTCAGAGCTCTACAGTCTTGGAAGATCAAGGGATGAACTGCAAGTTTTGTGAAATGCATGGTACAATCCATCATAGATTATACACACAACACATCTTTCTAAAAAACCTAGGATTAAAAACTAAATGATTTGAAGTGCGGAGTTTTACAGGTTAAGTGGCCGATTCTCCTGGCCTACTTTGCTGTTAGGGAGACTCAACCGGAGGCCATTTAGCAGATTCCACGCTGGGCACCATAGCCTCTGCCAGTTTTCCAGTGTCATCAACTCCACGTGAAGCTGAATAAATTATTTTAATGCTGCTTTTAAAATAATTTGCCTATCAGTAGCAGGCAAATCATCCCCCTCACCCCCCACACAATGTTTCACTCCAGCAGCATTTACAACCCTGCTGGAGTGGGGACTTGGCGGTCCGATCCTGCTGAAGTGAAAGGGGGCCATTGAGGCCGCTCAGGAAGTCAGGGGTTTGGAAGGGGTGCCCTCTGGACATTGCCACCTTGGTAGTGCCAACGTTAGCCCCCAGCACTGCCCAAGGGGCAATGCTCAAGGGAGCACCTTGGCAATGCCCACCCAGCATCAGGCAGTGCCAAGGAAGCGATTGGTGGAGGGTACAGCTGCCACACAGCAATAGGATCAGTGATAGAGGAGGAGACATGTCCAGGCAGTGCAAGTAATTAGGTCATCGGGGAGCGGGTAGGTCCCACAGCCGGTGATAGCAGGTCGCAGGGCTGGCCACCAATCTCGGTGCTGACAGATTGGCTTTTGCACAGTGGCCTACTCAATGCCATGTTGTCAGCCTCTTCAGCAGGAATAGGCTCCACCCACTGATCTGCATGCAAAGACTATGGGAGATTCATTCTGAAACATCGGCTGAAAAAAATCCAACTGGATTTACTCTGGTTTTTACACAACTTTGACATTAGAATTTTTTTGGGAGAATTGTCACCCCAGATTTATCTGTGCACAGCCTAATTACATTCCATCATCATATAGATATAATTCTAATGTGATGAAGCTATAGCATTAATGTAAAGAATAATGAACTGTATCTCTATTTCACTTAACAGTTGCTCCATTTTTGTACCTAACAAACATTTAACAATTTCAATCCTGAATCTTTCAATTGTTCCAACATTCATAGCTATGAGAAAGAGCAATATTAATACTCTCAGCATACAAGTGTGCTTGCTGATTTCACTCCTAATGATCTTGCTTTAACTTGAGCAATATCTCCCTTTGTTCTAAATTCTCCAACCAGAGAAAATCATTTCCCAAAATTTAAACCATTTTAAAGTCTTAATAAATCAAAGTCTCTCAAAAAAATTTCCCCGAAACACAAAGCAAATTTATGCAATCTGTCCTCAGTGTAATCTTTTAAGCTCTGGTATCATTCTGGTGAATCTGCACCCTATTCAAAACCAATATATCTTCCTCAAGGTATAACGCTCAAAATTATACTCAATATTCTGTTGTTCTTTGTCCTTTGTAATATTCCTGAGGTCTTACCAAGGCTTCTCCTAGATATATCCATCTCTTATCATTCAGAAAATATTACAATTTTTCTTTCCTGATCCAAAGTTGGTGACTTGATAGTTTCCCACGTTAAAATCCATTTGCCATTCCCCACTCATTTACTCAGTCTATGTCTCTTTATAATCTCCTACCCCCATCCATGCAACTCAATATGCCTTGTAACGTGGTATGTCTGCAAATTTGGACATATAACTCTGTTTCTTCATCCAAACCATCAATATGTCATGATAAAAAGTGACATGCCAGATCTTGGGAATCTTTTTTTGTCATATCTTGCCTCCTTCAGAGACCAGATTTAACAGCCTAGATACTGCATTATGGAAGGAAGACTTCTAGATGAAACAAATAAAATTGAATTTTTCATGAAGTTGCGGCCAGAATGAGACACTGTGCATTGAAAAATTGCACACACAAATCACCAGCTGAAGATCACTTATATATATCTTCAAATGGCCAGCCCAGAAAGACTGGCAGAAATCTAGAAACTGGTTGATCACTGGCAGCAAAGGCTTTACTGTACCAGCAGACGCAGATAGAAGGAACAGCAAATAAAAACAAGGTGAGCTTTGACTATTTTACATTCAGAAATGAAGGCCATTTAGTCCTTATAGGTTCCCTTCCAAACTAGATCCATCATATTCTCAGTAACCATGGAATAGTTTACCTGATCAAGACGACAACATGGCCATTCCTGTCTGAAACCCCAAGCAAGCTATCCTTATCTCTCTCCCCATTCAGGCAGCAGCACCATCTCCTTTGTTTTAAACAGGATTTGTCATTGGCTCCACTGATGGCACACTCTTTTGCTCCCAAGACCTATGGATCAAATTCCATGCTGCTGCAGTACAGTAGGAGGGAATATTGTATGTAAGATGAGACTTTAAAATAAGACTCTGCTTGATTGGAGTGTGGGGGAACGGTAAATATCTATAAAATTTGTTGAAGAAAATACTTTACCGCGCGCCTAGTTTGTTCCTTCAATCAAAATAGTCCAAAGGCTTATTGACAGTTGTTCGTCACTCTTATTTGCGGGATCTTGCTATTACAAAAGACATTTGATTGCATACTAACATGTACTGTACAATGCAGGTGAGACATTCTGAGAGGTGTCATAGGAAATTACACGAATGCGTGTGCAACTTTCTTCTAGACTCCGATATCTATGTGTCCCTAAAGGATGAGTTCTCTCCAACTCAGCCTTAAAATAAGAGGACACACTGAGCGCCTGTGAGATGTAGAAACTGCAGATCGACTTAAAAGTTTGCATAATATAGAGTGATAGCTAAGATTTGCATAATGAAGACAGATATCAACTCTGGAAAGGTAAAGGGAAGGAAATCTCTGTACCTGCAGTGTAATGATATCTTGACGTTTGAAGGATTCATCAGTAAGAAGGTCTTTGTAACTCTTGGTTTTAATGTTCAACTGCTCCACAGCCTAATTAAAATGAAAAAAAAACTAAAAAGATTTTCAACATACATACAATACTAAAATATTCTTCTTCTAACTCCATCATTACATAGAATTACAACAGGCAGTACCCATTCCTCCCACTGCACAGAACCTCAGTGGATGCTGTCCCATTACTACCATGAAACGTAAAATTCAATATCCTCTGTGCAACAGAGCTTCTGGCAAACCACAAACTGTACAATTTATTTGCCTTGTAGAGCCATCCGTGGATTTTTCTTAATCTAAAGAATGGTGAAGGGAATTAAAAGGAGGACAAACAAGGCCAAATCAAGAAAAAGCAAAATACTGTGGATGCTGGAAATTGGAAAAAAAACAAAATTCTGGAAATTGTCAGGTCAGGCAATGTCTGTGGAGAAAGAAGCAGAGTTTACAGTATCACTAGACATGGGAAAAGTTTAATGGTGCAGTTTAAGGGAGTTATATTAGGCCTAACAAATCAGGCCTTGCTATTAGGCAGAAGCCAATTCTTCAGTCTTTCTCTGCTGAGTATTATGCCCAGTAAAAGCAGGTCATACTGATAACTTTTAAAGCATGAATTGAGCTCAATGTACAATCTTCGGGAACCAACTTTTCTTTTTTAAGTGGACTATTGATGGGCAGTAAAAGATGGTCACTAAAGGATCACCTGACTCTAGGTCTATGGATTCAAAAATTGCCACACATTTCAAAAGAACACATTCCAGACAAGGTATTTCCTGGCTTGAATGGGTCATTCCAAAATCAAAATGGTGATTGTCTTAAAACCCCCAAGATGCAAACAACAATTCAGGCCGCGACTAATCAGCGTAAAACCCAACAACCTAACTGGAAGGTCACTATGAGAAACCACGGGATAAAGAGGAGAGGGTACAGAGGAGGTTTACCAGGATGTTGCCTGGTATGGAGGGCAGGTCTTATGAAGAGAGGCTGAGAGATTTGAGGTTGTTTTCGTTAGAAAGAAGGCGGCTAAGAGGAGACCTTATTGAAACATATAAGATGATTAGAGGTTTAGATAGGGTGGACAGTGATAGCCTTTTTCCAAGGATGGAGAAAGCTAGCACGAGGGGACGTAGCTTTAAATTAAGGAGTGGTAGTTATGGGATGGATGTCAGAGGTAGGTTCTTTACCCAGAGGGTGGTAAGGGTATGGAATGCCCTGCCTGCTGCAGTTGTAGATGCGCCAAGTTTGGTGGCGTTTAAGAGGTTAGCAGATAAGTTTATGGATGAAAAGGGAATGGTTTAGGTTAGAGGGTCATTGCTTTTTCTTAATTGGTCGGTGCAACATCGAAGGCCGAAGGGTCTGTTCTGCGCTGTAATGTTCTATGTTATAAAGAAGCCATGTTGATCGCCATATCTAAATCTCTAATTACTTTTTGCACAAACTCACAATAGCAGAAACAGAAGCAGCAGGAAGGGCAGCAAAGCTAAAGCCTTAAGAGCTGCAGACTGTAATAACATATAGCAATGTGGTTAGCACTGCTGCATCACAGCAGCAGTAGGAAGCCATATTCAATTCTGGCCGCGGGTGACTTGTGAAGTTTGCACATTCTCCCATGTCTGCATGGGTTTCCTCCGTGTGTTCCAGTTTCCTCCCACAATCCAAAAATGTGCAGATGGACTGTCCTTAGATTTGGGGGATTAGCTGGGTAAATATGTGAGGTTCTGGGGATTGGTTGCAGTGAATAAATTATTTGCCATTAGAAATATATTTGCTCTTTTCATGTATTTTCTGTTTTCTGTGTGAGTATGTATTGTTACTACCCTGTTAAAGACTGTTAATGTTTAAAGAGATATCTGAACACCCAGTAATTAACTGACAGAACTAGACCACGAGATTGCATGTTTTTAAACAAAACAAACTTCATCGTACACAAAAATGAGAAAGAATTGTTGTTGGTGCAGGCTTGATAGACCTCTTTCTGCACTATAGGGATTCTATGATTCTATATAGCAAACAAATTTCCTGATAATAAGACAACATGTAACTAACTCTGTAACTAGCTGGAAATTCATCTCTATGAAAACCATGCAACAACTCTTATGTATGATTTTAACTATTAAGTTCACCAAAAATACTTCAGAAGAGAAAACCCTCTTCTTCATTGAGTCTGTTTTGTGTCTTTCAAAGACAAGTCAACCTTGTGAATTATGAACTTTTTTTTGTTTATAACTTGTTAAAAAGATCTATTCCATATAATTGTATTTTACTTGACAGGAAGTGAGGGAGAATGCAGGAATTTCTGTATGTACAAGAGTGTTTGTGGGTAAGGCAGAGTAAGCGGGGGGAGAGGGGGAGGGAACAGAAGGAGTTTCGGGGCAGGTGGGAGCGGGAGGCAGTGACCTTTGGGGGCAATGGGGAAGGGAGGTAGGCAGCTGCTTCTTGGGGTTGGGGAGCAGGGAGTTTGCACATTTTTCCGTGTCTGCATGTGTTTTCCTCCAGATGCTCCCATTTCCTCCCACAGTTCAAAGATATGTGGGTTACGTTGGTTGGCCATGCTAAATTGACTCTAGTGTCAGGAAAATTAGCAGAGTAAATACGTGGGGTTAAGGGAACAGGGCTTGGTTAGGATTGTGGTTGTTGCAAGCTCCATGGACTAAATGGCCTCCCTCTGCACTATAGGGATTACATAACTGGGGGAGTGGGAGGGAGTCGGAAGAAGAATCTCAAGTACAATAATAAGTTTTTGAGAAAGTATTAAGTTGGTGATGTTTGCTTTCTTTATTTTTGTGTACAATGAAGTTTGTTTTGTTTAAAAACATGCAATCTCGTGGTCTATTTCTGTCAGTTAATTACTGGGGTGTTCAGATATCTCTTTAAACTTTAACAGTCTTTAACAGGATCGTAACAATACATACTCACACAGAAAACAGAAAATACATGAAAAGAACAAATATATTTCTAATGGCAAATAATTTATTCACTGCAAGCATCCCATAGAGTGAGCTGCTATGAACATGATTAACTGAGCACTCAATAACTTCAAGGTCATTTTTTTTTTAAAAATACAGACTGAAAAGTTATTTAAATCTTGCAGAATATACTGGGCAGCCTTTATTTTGAGTACCGTTACATTTCAAGACGCAAAGGGACAGTGATATATTGCAGAGGATTTAGAGAAGTGACAAGGATATTTTGGATCAAAAAATTCATATAGTTCAGAATTGCAATCACGAGCAACATTTTTACTGTGTGCAGTCTTGTGACAGCAAATCAAAACACGCAAGGCATTTTATTCCTGTGTATTTCCCTGAGGAAAAATCTCCAGATAAAAGAAAACAAAAACTTTAGCACACATAGGAAAACTCTGAGGATTGTTTATGATCATGTGTTGACAGTTCAGTTGATTCTCATTAAAGAAAGTTTAGGAGGGAATGAGAAAGATACAGATTCAGATCTTTAACCTTTACTATGTCACGGCCGTAGTTACATATCTGGTCAGCACAGGAGATCATTGGCGTATCCACACATCATGCCTTTCCTGATGCAATGTTTTTCTATGCTTCTAAGATTGTCCTGATCATGTCAAGGACACCTGCATATCGGTCTTTGATTTTTGCTTGGGTTGGATGTTTGGCCTTTTGCGTGTGTAGAAAGAAATTGAGTGATAAAAAGTTTTACTATTTTAGAGAAATATAATGTTAAGGATTAATGTACATAGTCTGTTGGGGCAGCACAGTGGCCCAACTGTTAGCACTGCTGCTTCACAGCGCCAGGGATGCATCTTCAAGTCCCGGCTTGTGTCACTGTCTGTGCGGAGTTTGAGCGTTCTCCCCATGTTTGCCTTTCTTCCTGGTGCTCTGGTTTCCTCCCACAATCTGAAAGATGTGCAGGTTGGATGCACTGACCTGAACAGGCACCGGAATATGGTAAATAGGGGAATTTCACAGTAACTTCATTGCATGTTAATGTAAGCCTTACTTGTGAGGGATGTGAAACTTTCAAAGACGGTTGTGAAACTTTGGAATAAATAAACTTGCAACTTTTTCGTCAGAAAAGCAAAGTAAATTAAAACAAAGAGGAAGGAGAAAATGATCTTGAGAGAAAAGACACTAAGCTAAAGTATTTAAAGTTATTTATAATTGTAAGTATTTTATTTTGTAAGTTAAGTTTGTTATTCAGCATGATTCGGTTTGCACATTACTTTCATGTGAGTGCTTGCAAGAGCTGAAACTATCTAAAATGTAGAGACAGTATATGGGATAATTGAATGGTTTGCAGAATCTGGATATACTCAGACTATTCAACTTAAAATAAAACTGGTTAATTGGCACCAATAGAAAACTGAAGACAGATTAAATCTCTCTCCTAGCACAATGAATAAAGGAATCATTTAGAATTGGTCCATCAAAGCAGTAGTTATCTACCTCAAATGAATAGACATTTCCAGTAGTCTTGATAGCCAATATGTGCGAATTGTTCGTGAAGACAGAGTACATCACTGGACAGTGATACTTTCCTTAAAAAGAAGCAAATATATCACCATAATTAGTCCCTTCTGATAATTGTACATGGTTTGAAAATCTATCTTTACTCAAAGCAATTGAATATTATTTTGAATGTACAACCCCCCCTCTGAGTTTAAATGCAGGAAAAGATACTGGAAATTCTATAAACAGATAATATTTTCCAACAGTTAAAATCTAATGTAACAATAAGTCCAAACATGTGCAGATTAGGTGGATTGGCCATGCTAAATTGCCTCTTAGTGTCCAAAGACATGTCAGTTAAGGGGGTTGACCGTGGTAAATATGCAGGGTCGTGTGGATAGGATGGAGGGGTGGGCCTTAGTGGGATGCTCTATCAGAGAGTTAGTGCAGACTCTCCGACAGAGCATCAAAAAACATTTCGATAATTGATTAGATTAATGTCTGAAAATGGTGAATTGTCCTATAAAGAAATGTGACAAGCTAGGCTTTCAGCTGTTGGAGTTTAGAAGAGCAATGAATGACAGGATTGAAACATATAGGATCCTGCCAGAACAAAATGGATGTGGAAAGGATGTTTCTTGTTGCAGGAGAGCCTAGCAACTGTTCAAAAATAAGGGGTTGCCCACTTATACAGAAAGGAAAAACTATTCTCTGAAGGTTGTGAAACTTCGGAATTTCCTTCCTCAAAAGGTGATTGAGGCAGAGCCTTTGAATATCTGTAGAACAGAAATATAGTCTTGAGAAGGAAAAGGGCAAAAAATTATTGGAGGTGGGCATGAATGTGGAGTTTAAGTTTAGTTCAGCCGTAATCTTATTGGAGCAAGCTCCAGGAGCTGAGTGACCTATCCCTGTTAATGCAAATGTTCACGGAAGGGATTGGGTATCATAGGGAGTGGATCAGGTTTTGAAGACCAGGCACAAAGTAAAGGTATCATTCTGGGATGAGGGATACCCCCACTGCACACAAGGCATCCCCTAAAGAACATACCCATTCCCCTTTTTTCCCATCTTCCAACCATTTGGTATCAAAAGGCGGCCTTGCCCACATCAACTGCATTACAGTGTGGACAGCATAATATTTATGTCAATTTGCTTATTAACAAGCTTAGGTCAGGAGTTGAAAAGGAAGGTGGTGAATTTGCTATCCATTATATTTTGCATGCTAGCTCCCTCCATGCCACCAAGTGGTAACTGGGGTAGACAAGAAAATAGAGCTCAGTCTCCATCTGACCAGACATGATCTTAATAAGTGGCTATGCAGGCTAAAGTTCGAATAATCTTCTCCTAATTCATATATATGTTTCTATGATCATTTTAGAACCTTCAACTGCAAAATAGAGAACCTTTTAATTGCTCTAGATTAGGCTAAAATAAATCCATATCTGCAAGATGAAAAAGTCAACAATTTAAATTTCATCCATCTATTCTAATGATGTTATGCAGAGAAGCATTAGAAATCCAAATGCTCAAAAACTCTGGCAGAATTGGATACAGAAGTGTAACATTTCAAGATAGCTAGAAAAGTAAAATGCTTTCATAAACATCACCAAAGTGTTAGGTGTTTCCCCAAAGTCACACATGAGCAACGTGTCTGGATGTGTGTATTTTCTTACCACAGAATGAGAAAATCAATTTAAAATAACCCAACAGCAAAGTTCTTTGCTTAAAAGGGCTGGTATATGTCACTATAGCTCCAGAGTTTATGCAAGAGCAAATAAGGTTACTATGATACACACACATGCACTTACCTATGACACATACGTGCATGCACATACACAGATGTACAGGCTAGGCAGATTGGCTATGCTAAATTGCCCCTTAGTGTCCAACTTTGTGTAGGTGGATTAGCCATGGCAGATATGCAGAGTTACCAGGATAGGGTGGAGAGGAGGGCTGGATGGGATGCTCCTTTGGAGAGTCAGTACAGACTTGATGAGCCAGATGGCTTCTTGCTGCACCATAGGGATTTTATGATTCAACGGTTCTATGTAGCTGTGATTGCTTCCATTGTTGGATTGCTGGAGATTGCTTTAACAGGTGAACTTAGTAGATTAAATCCAGTTAACAGGGAGGAGAGAAGGTTCATTAATTTGTTTTGCAGTCACATGTGGCATTTTAAGCTGCCTAATTACTCTCCAGCCGACTAGTGGCTGCTTTTCGATGCTTTTCTGTCTCTCCCTTGCTGGAAACCTCTTCAAGACAGTTCTCTGTGGATTTGCCAGCTTGCAGCCCTATGCAATGGTTTTGCAGGTAAACCAAAGGAGCCATTGTTATAACATGCAGAAGAATGCCGAATCACTTTTCACACATGGCAAGTAGTAATTTCATTACAGTTATCCAAAGTCTCCTTCCCCACTGCAATGGTCTAAAGGATTACAATTGTTCACACCTTCCAGTGGCTTATTAGGTCTTTGCACAGAATTATTATTTATTGATTGTTACAAGTAGGCTTACATTAGCACTGCAATGAAGTGACTGAAAATCCCCTAGTCACTATATTCCAGTGCCCGTTCAGGTAAACCAAGGGAGAACTTAGCATGGCCAATGCACTGAACCAGCACCTATTTCTGACTGTGGGAGGAAACTGGAGCACCCTGAAGAAATCCACACAGACAGCATGTAAACTCCACACAGACAGTGACTCAAGTCGGAAATGCAACCCAGGTTCCTGTGCTGTGAGGAAGCAGTGGTAACCACTGTGCCAAAAAAAAGTCATTGAATTTTAAATGTATATATCCGAGGAAGACTCGTCTTTGTCTGACTTAAGAGTTTCCTGTCGAATTCAGAAGACAGTCCATTTTGGAAACAGTTTATAAATTCAGTTTCTTAAAATGCAACCTAAGTTTTCAAAAAAATACTGCGCATCGTAACGTTCCTTTTCCCTTCAATGAAAAAAAATGAAATTCCAGTTTTATCTTTTTCCTGGCAAAATAAAAGATAAAAGAAACACATGCACTCTGGACTTTTTTTTTACATACAGCAACACACAATTGGTTAATGCAATACGGTTTCCTATTACTCTTTCTCCCCTAATATTTCCCAATGACTTTTTATCTGGCAGAGGATTTGGCTGACAGTGCACAAAAATTCAGAATTGATGATATTATCAAGCATATAAGCCTTAAAGCATTTTAGGGAGATTTAGCATTCATGCTGGTACCTAGAGAGATCAAATTTCATGAGGTTGCCTTGGATACAAAGGCTTCAAATATGCAAATAAGATTGCCTGCATGAAGTAAGGTGTTGTGAAGCTGTTAATGCTTGTTTGGGGATGTCCAAAAGTTAGGTCCTGAACTAACTTGAAACATTAACTCTGTTTCTCTGCACAGATGCTGCTCAGCCAGACTGAGCTTTTCCTGCATTTCCTGTTTTTATTCTAAAACCTAAAAGCTTGCTACCTCAGGTACTGCTCACTGGGAATTTGAATTTCTGGGTACTTCTTTATCAGTCACTAGCAGGTTTACATTAACACTACAGTGAAGTTACTAAGAAACTCCCCTTGTCACCACACTGTAGCACCTGTTTGGGTACACGGTCAAAGCACTTAACCAGCACATCTTTCGAACTATGGGATCAAACCAGAGCACACGGAGAAAACACACACAGCCACAGGGAGGACATGCAGATTCCGCAAGTTACCCAAGTCAGGAATTGAATCCAGTACTAAGCAGTGTGTCATCATGCCATCCGGCAAAGGAGTGGGACACATTTGTTTCAGACCCCTGGGAGGGGTCAGCAGCACTTGAACTTCCATTGGGCTGCTACAAGTGCAGTTTGGCTTAAATGATAATGATTTTCCCACTCTGGTTACTGTGAGGATAACCTGCCCCATGTCTTGCTGCTCACAGGTAGCCAGTTAGCTTCCGCCACAGTGCCCTATGTAAGGCACTTAGCTCACTATCTGTCTGGTTTCTCAATTCCTCTGTCCACCTGTTAAGCTAGAAAGAATACTGCAGGCAAATCTTCAGCCTTTACTTTTCATGTTTGAATTTGACGTCCCTCAGGCTCCTTGACTAAGTGGAGCCTCTCCTTTAATAACCCCTTTACCTGTTTTGTGAATTTCCTGATTTCTGCCTAACTCTGAGAAGAGCTTATCTGTTTCTAGGTCACTCCCTTAATCTGTTTTTAATTAATTCCACAAGTTTTTCCTTGACCTCAAGTGACTTCACCTGAGGCAACTCAGCCCTCAAAATCTTCCAAGACCACTTAGAACACAGAACATTACAGCGCAGTACAGGCCCTTTGGCCCTCGATGTTGCACCGGCCAGCGGACCCTCTAACCTAAACTATTCCAATATCATCCATATGCCTATCCACCAACCATTTGAATGCCCCCAAAGTAGGCAAGTCCACAATTGCTGCAGGCAGGGCATTCCACGCTCTCACCACTCTCTGTGTAAAGAAACTGCCTCTGACATAGAACATAGAACATTACAGCACAGAACAGGCCCTTCGGCCTTCGATGTTGTGCCGACCAAAATAAAAAGCAATGCCCCTCCAAACTAAACCATTCCCTTCTCTTCCATATACTTATCAATTAACCTCTTAAACGCCACCAAACTTGGCGCATCTACAACAGCTGCAGGCAGGGCATTCCACTCCCTAATCACTCTTTGAGTAAAGAACCTACCTCTGATATCCGTCCTATAACTCATACCCCTTAATTTAAAGCTGTGTCCCCTCGTGCTAGCTTTCTCCATCCTAGGAAAAAGGCTATCACTGTCCACCCTATCTAAACCTCTAATCATCTTATATGCTTCAATAAGATCCCCTCTTAGCCGCCTCCTTTCTAACGAAAACAACCTCAAATCCTTCAACCTCTCTTCATAGGACCTGCCCTCCATACCAGGCAACATCCTGGTAAACCTCCTCTGTACCCTCTCCAATGCCTCCACATCTTTCTTATAATGTGGGACCAGAACTGCACACAATACTCCAAGTGCGGCCGCACTAGAGTTTTGTACAGTTGCAACATGATGCTGCGGCTCCTAAATTCAATCCCCCTACCAATAAAAGCTAAGACTCCATATGCCTTCTTAACAACTTTATCCACTTGACTGCCTATTATCCACTTGACTGCCTTCCACTTGAAGAACCTTTGAATGTTTTCCAACTTTTTGCACCCCTAAGAATTCTGTTGTTTTTCTCTGGCCTCCAGTAGTATCACTGGACTGTCCTTGGTGGTTTTTTTTGGGAGGTGACACCCTCCAGCTTGTCAGGTCATTCCCTAATAAAAGATCAGCTTCTTGCAAGCATAAATTTGAGATTCTACTCACTACTATTAGCCCCATAAAAATAATTAACTCTAAATAATTTTTTACCAACAGTACCTCAGCACATTCTCTGGTGTGTCCTGAATAGTGAGTCAAATGGTTTCTGCACAGACAGTTTACAGATTACTGATAACTATCTCTGTAATTAATAAGTATTCTGTAAACCGTCGGTGCTGTTACATGCTCTGTCTGAGGCAAGAACACTATTCATCTGATGAAGGGGCAAACCCTGAAAGCTTGTGAGTTTACTATCAAATAAAATGGTTGGACTTAAACCTGGTGTTGTCGAACTCTGACAAGCCACTGTTCTTCAAAGATATTTCTCAAAACACTTTTCATTAAAAAAAACAAAAGACCTGCATAATTGCCATTTGCAGTTACAAGTGGTGCAGATCCAAACTCTACAAGGAACTTAAATGTGGAATTCGGAGGGCTAAAAGGGGCCATGAAATGTCTTTAGCAAGCAAGATCAAGGAAAATCCCAAGGCTTTTTATGCACATATTAGGAGCAAGAGCGTAGCAAGAGAAAGACACTCAAAGACTGATAGGGCATTGGATAGAGTTACAGAACAGAGAGATCTCAGGGTACATGTTCATAGCTTCTTGAAAGTGGAGTCGCAGATGGACAGAGTGGTGAAGAAGGCATTCAGTATGTTGGTTTCATCAGTCAGAACACTGATGTCTTGTTGAAGTTGTACAAGTCATTGGTAAGGCTACACTTGGAATTTGTGTATAGTTCTGCTCACCTTATTATAGAAAAGATATTTTTAAACTAGAAAGAATTCAGGAAAAATTTATTAAGTTGCTCCTGGAACTGAATGGTTTGAGTTATAAGGAGAGGTTGGATAAACTGGGACTTTTTTTCTGGAGTGTAAAGGGCTGAGGGGTGATCTTACAGCGGTCCATAAAATAATGAGGGCATAGTTCAGCTAGTCAGTCAGTAATTTTTCCCAAAGGTAGGGGAGTCTAAAACTAGAGGGCACAGGTTTAAGGTGAGGGGGGAAGAGATACAAAAGGGTGCAGAGGGGCAAAGTTTTCACACAAACAGTGGTGAGTGTCTAGAATAAGCTGTCAGAGCTTGTAGAGGCAGGTACACTTTTGTCCTTTACAAAGCATTTAGACAGTTACATGGCTAAGACAGGTATACAGGGATATGGGCCAAATGCAGGTAATTGGGACTAGCTTCAGGGTTAAAAAAAAAAAGGGCGGCATGGACAAGTTAGGCCGAAGGACTTGCTTTCATGCTGTTAACCTCTATGGCTCTTTGTGTCAAGGATGGGAAGTTATGCTTGGAGCCACAGGGTGAGATCCTCAATGAATACTTTGTTTTGGTATTCATCAAGGAGAAAAACATGACAAATGTTGAGATTTGGGATAGCTGTGTGAATGGCTTACAGAACGTCAATATATTGAAGGAGGAAGTGCTGTGTATCCTAAATTTCATTAAGGGTAGAGAAGTCCCCAGGGCCAGATGGGATCTATCCCAGGTTACTGTGGGAGGCGAAGAAAGAAAGTTGTGTCCTAACAGGTATCTTCACATCTTTCTTGACCACAGGCAAGGTTCCACAGGACTGGAGAAGGCCAATGTTGTTCCCTTGTTTAACAAAGGAAGCGGGGAGAATCCAGGAAATTACAGACCAATGAGCCTGATGTCAATGGTGGGAAAACTTTTGGAGAACATACTGAGGAACAGGATAAATGCACATTGGGAAAGAAATGGGCTAGTTAGTGACAAGAGCATAGTTTTGTATGGCGAAGGTCATGCCTCATCAACTTTATCATGTTTTTTGAAGAGGTGACAAAGATAATTGAAAAAAGGAAGGGCTGTGGATGTAGCTGGTATGGACTGTGTTGTCAAAAATTGTCTTTCTTTTGTTGTTTCCTTCTACTTCTGTGTAATTGTCATCTTAGACTTAGACTGAGCTTAACTGGCTAACAAAATGTTATCATCACTTTTCACAGTGGATAGGACAATCTGATCACCAATCCAGTTTCTCTGCATGTTTAGGTGAGTCTCTAGCAGGTTAAACAGGGAGATAACTCAAGACAAACAGGGCAGGGTGGCACAGTGGTTAGTATTGCTGCCTCACAGTGCCAGGGTCCCAGTTCAATTCCCAGCTTAGGTCATTGTCTGTGTGGAGTCTGCACAGTAAGAAGTCTGACAACACCGGGTTTGATTCACCTGACGAAGAGGACAGCCTCGAAAGCTTGTGAGAGTTTACTATCAAATAAATCAGTTGGACTTAAACCTGGTGTTGTCAGACTTCTTACTGTGTTCACCCCAGTCCAACGCCGTCATCTCTACATCATGTGTGGAGTCTGCACATACTCGCCATGTCTATGTGGATTTCTCTGGTTGCTAAATTCTCCTCCAGTGTACCCAAATAGGCACCACAGTGTGACGAGAAGGAGATTCTCACAGTAACTTCATTGTAGTGTTAATGTGAGCCTACTTATGACAATAATTAAATAAATCAGTAAATTATTCAGTTAATCAGCACCATTTAAAACTAGAGCATACATTCAAGGACTGGGAAGCTGAGTGCTTAGCCAAACATGGGACTTGCTGTTAAAAGAAGCAGGTAGAAATGCCTTTTACTGAGAGGCAGGCTGTAGGATACTGAACATTGCTACTTAATTCTAGATGCTAATTAAAACTGAAAGCAGCAAGTTGAAAATGCATTACTACATGAAAGTCATGGGACATGTTGAGGGATAGATAATGTGCTATAAATGACATCAGTGATTAGATTTCTTACATTGGCTATAAATGTATTTGGAACTTACGGAACTGTAAAAAGCACTATTTAAATGCAAATCTTTGTCAAATTTAATAGATCCAAAGAACAGGTTCTGCTTCATTTTAACTAAAATTGTAACATGCACAAGGACCAACATGTGCAATTGATGCATCATCGTTCTGAGAAACATCAGCAAATTTGTTGTCAAGTAGACTAGAATGCTATTAAATTTTTAGAGTTACTTTGCCAGACTTTGTTTTCTGAGCACTGCAAGAACTTTGTGGACTGTAAAAAGTTCAAAATGTTTTGCCACTTATCCAACAGTGTAAGTGATTTGGAAGAGATTTTTTTTTTTAAGGATAGTAATTTTATTTTCTATTGCTTATAACAAAGAACTTGACCAGGGCTGGATATATCTTGTTGCCTGATAGGCCCTAAGCAATAGGAAATGCTGAGGTTCACACAGCGTCACAAGAAGAACTAAAACATTTTAATAGTATCAATTCATAATAAATAATAATAGCCAGT
Source organism: Sphyrna mokarran (assembly GCA_024679065.1). Taxonomy (NCBI): domain Eukaryota; kingdom Metazoa; phylum Chordata; class Chondrichthyes; order Carcharhiniformes; family Carcharhinidae; genus Sphyrna; species Sphyrna mokarran. The sequence goes on from JAGIQG010000020.1 coordinate 7,745,188, forward strand.
GTAGAAAGGTTGTTAAAACTGTATCAGACCAAAACACAGCAGGGAAAATTCTAATCTGAAAGAACTTGTTCAACTCTACCTAAAGTATAATTTAGATCAAAAATATTGCACGGGTGAGTTGAATGGGGTGAGAATGATTTTAGAAAAGAACATGTTTTGTACCTTGAAACTTAAAAAGAGCAGCTTTTGTTCTTTGCAAATAGTAGTTGCGCCTCTCAATTTGAATAGGACACTTTCTCAGTAGTGCGGCAAAGAACATTGTCAGTGATTTTTCACAAAACAGTACTATGTGAAGAAAATAAAACCAACCAATTATGAATACAGGCACATTTCAATAGAACTGAGGAGTTGAATGACAAGCAAATAGTTGGGGTAAACCACCTGCATATTTCTGAAAGGATTTTTAATCCACATCCATTATTATCTGTAGATTTTGTGCATGTGCAATGTCACCCTGTTCAATGACAGTCTATGATGGCAGTGTGTTATTTTTCAAACTGAGTTGACATCAAGAATTTTTGGTTTAACTTTAGCAGTGGCTGATGAGGGATTTGGTATTAGTGGCAAGGAAGCAAAGTTTTTGACGAGGGCAAAAGGGCAGCATGGTGACACAGTAATTAGCACTGCTGCCTCAACACTAGAGACCCAGATTCTATTCCAGCCTTGGGTAGATTGTGTGCAGTTTGGCCCATTATCGCCTGTGTGGGTTTCCTCCAGGCGCTCGGGTTTTCTCCAACACTCCAAAGATGTACGAGTTAGGTGGATTGGCCATACTAAATTAGCCCTGAGTGTTAGGGAGCTAGTGGCGGAAATGTGTGTGGTTATGAGGATAAGGCCTGGGATTGGATAATTGTCGATGCAGGCTTGATGGGCTGAATGCTCTCCTCCTGCACTGTAGGGATTCTGTGATAATAAAACAAGTCTTCCTGGTACTGAATCGGAAGAAGTTGCATGTTAGACAGACTGTCATAGCAGAGAGATGTCGGAAAGATAAAGCTCTATGTCACAATGAACATGTGAAAGCTGACCCCATACTTGCAGATGTTGTTGTGAAGCAGGTAGGTAAAGAAGTGAGGCCAATGACTGTCTTTGAGAACTTCAGCCTAGGCAGTATAGAGATGCAAAGAGAAAGTTCTGTTACAGATCCTTTTTTTTTCAGGTGGGGAAAAGTGGAACAAAACAAGGGAGTCCCACTGAGCTGAATGAGGGAGCAGTGTTGTAACGAAAACTGTGACCATGTTGAACTCTACAAAGATCAGGAATGATGTGAAAGCCAAGTACACTATGGTCATCAAATATTGTTCATGACTTTTGTGATTGTAATTTTGATGCTATGGGAGGACACAGGTTTATACCATTCGTAGGTTCTGGGGTAGATGGGAATGGAACTGGAAAGTACCAACATACTTAAAGATAAAGGAAAGGAAGGCTGGAAATTAGGGTGGTAGTTAGTCTTTTAGTTGCAAGGTTTACAAGTTTATCTTTTGGGACTGTATTTTTAAATTTAAGATTAATAAAGGGGGTTGTGTGACCTGTCCTACTCGATATTAAGCATAAGTAGTTTAATTGTTAAAGATTAATGGTAGATGGGAAGAAAGTGCAAAGCATTCATGTTTGGAAACAATGGCACTTTGAGTTTGCAATGAGTAGACTCTGAGGGTGGAATTTTCCTGGCTGAGATTTGTATGATCCCACTCAGGCAAATGGAGAATATTGTTCTCCAAGCCTCGTCTGTTCCCGGAATTGGGGCGGGCGTGCTGGTAAAATTCCGTCCCAAGTCACCCAAAATCTCAGAGCGTTGTTGACATCAGATTGTGCTGTAAACTGTCCACTTGCTTCTAAGATGGATAGAAGTTGGGATCAAGGATAACTAATTAGCATTTTTAGCTGGATGCAAGGTTAAAATCTTTTAAATTGCCATGGGAAAGAAGGCAGAGGAAGCTATTTTTGAAATCAGGGTATAGACTTCCTGACAAATCAGTGAATATAAATCAAAAACAGCAGTGAGAAAAGGTAGCTCAATTTTGAATTATCATAGCCAGATGCAGGAAGGAGATAAACCATAGAACTTTAGAATCTCTAGCGCAAAAGGAAGCCATTTGGCTTATAGAGTCTGCACCAACTTTCTGAAAGAGTATCTTACCCAATTCCATCCTCATAACCCTGTGCATTTATTATGACCAATTTACCTAACCTATACATCTTTGGACACTAAGGGGCAACTTAGCAGGCCAATCCACCTGAACTGCACACCTTTGGACTGTGGGATGAAATTGGAGCACTCAGAAGAATCCCATGCAGACACTTGGAGAATATGCAAACTCCAAACAGTCACCCAAGGTCAGAATTCTGAAGCCATCTACAGATTTCAGGAGGTTTGTTTTAGCATGTCCACGGGGAAAAAGGAACATCAGAAGAGACCGTACTGCTGACAGTAAATTCAAGAAACTCTCTGAAAATTGAGGAAGTCACTTGAAATTACTATTGGACAAAGCAAGGATACAGGAATCCTTTAGTAGCTGGGAACAATTGTGATTTTGACCGTTTGCTATGCGAACTGCAATTTCATGTTGAGTGTAATATAGAAGTCAATGTTCTTCTCCAAAGTGCACATGGATATTGAAGATAGGGTTTAAATAGAAGGAGCCTACTGATAAACCAGCAAGCATAACAACCAGAAAGTGAAATTAAGGGGTTGGTTGTTCACTGGAAAGGGAAGGCTGAGGGAATAGGTGGTACATCTGATCAGTCTGGTGAGAGTAAATAGAGAACAAAGTGAACAGAACAGGCTCAGAGACAACTAGTTATTAGGGTGAGAGTGAATAAAGCAGAGTTGAGCAAGGTTTTAGCAAGATTCAGTCAGCAAGCATGACTCCAACCTTTCAGGTGCTTGCCATTTTAATTCACCATCTTGTTCTCATGCTCACACTTCCATCTTTGGCCTGTTGAAACATTCCAATGAAGCTCAATGCAAGCTTGAGGCACAGTATCTCATCTTCCAATTCAGCACTAGGCAGCTGCCTGGACTCAAAACTGAGTGCAACAATTTCAGACTCTGAACTCTAATACTCCATTTTATTTTTGTCAATTGCCTGTCTGTATCTTGTTTTCAAGTTTTTGCTTTCACTCAGTTCTATCCATTATTCTACCAATCACACCACTGGGGATCAATGTGTTTTTTTAACTACAACCATTACCACTCCGTTTGCCTTTTCTTCCATGACACTTTTACTCAGAGCAAAGTTTCTCTTTTGCATTTCCTCCCCACCTTCAACAACATTAAAGCTGCCACATTTCTACCTCCCTTCAGTTGTGAAGAATCACACTCAAAACATTAAGTTCGATTATTTCTCTACAGATGCTGCTGGACCTGCTGAACAATTCCTCGCAATTTCTGTTTTTACAAAGAAAACTGCTGACGTGATTAGGACAGTTGTGCATCAGATGCACTTAGGCTTATAAGTGAATTGGGTGGAATAGTCAGCTGCTGTGCAATTTGACAAATGAGTACTAAAAACCCTGATGTTGTGTGTCCACAGGAATATGTCACTGTCTATTGTGCTGCTTTCTACAACATGATGCACCTTCCTTAAACGGATTCACTGAACTTAAAAATTAACTTATTGAAAAGATAAGTTTTCTTAACCTTAACATAAACTAACATTGTACTAACAATATCGCTCCGCTACCATTATTAAATAGTATTTAATGCATTGCAGACTTTTAATTTGCCAGATGGAAGCACTCAGAGGGCAGCCAATTTGTATAGCACCACTTCAATGCAACAAGTCAAATTCATACAAAATTACTCTTCCCTGTTTATCTTTTGTAGTTTAAAAACAAAATATAGAATACAGCTTAGATTTATATAGTATATTTAAGATAGAAAAAGTCCCATGGAAATATTAGGAGAGATTAGCAAAACAATAGTCAAAAAGAAGTGTTTTAAGTTGTAGAATGAGAGAGGCATGGAGGCTTAGGGAACTATTCAGTTCAATAACCTGGAGTTAACAAAGGCATGCATGAGAAATTCGACAACATATGAGCTGAAGCAGGCATGGAGATTGGTAATGTGAAGGTGGTGAAATGTGGCTGTTGTTATGATATAGAGGATATGGGGTGAAAAATTTTGATAAACATTCAATATGATACTGAGATTGCCAATAATCTAGTCCAGTTTAAAACAGTGACACATGAGGAGGATGGAATGAGTAGGGAGCGTAGAGAGTGTTTGTAACTGGGGCTAAGGAGGAAGCCTTTGGTTTTATTAAGTTTAACTGGAGAGAACTGTGACTAATGCAAGACCCAATTGTTGGAAATACATTCTAATAACACGGGCAATGGATCACTGCAGAGATTTCTCAACTTATACTGCAATAAACACGCACTTAGTTTAATGTTTTTGTTTGCTATTACGTATATTATTGCATCAGTGCCTTGCTGTTATTGAATTGAATGGAATGCCAATTGATTGAAATCTGCTCTGAAGTCATGTACATTGTGCACAAAGTGAGTTGTTGTGCGTGGTGAATATTTTTAGCCTAGCTTTTAAATAAATGCATCGAGACCAGACTCCACCTGAACAATAAAAGATGGGAACTGAAAATAACTTTTCGATCTGAACTAAAAGGACTTGGTGGTTTCAAGCAGCGTGCTTATTATATTCAATAAGGGAACCAGAAACCAATTCAGTGATGAAACCATTCTGACACTATTTACTGAACTTAAAAATGATTACTTTGTTCATTAAAAGTTTTTTTATATATTAGTGTCACAAATAGGCTTACATTAACGCTACAATGAAGTCACTGTGAAAGTCCCCTAGTCGCTACACTCCGGCGCCTGTTTGGGTACACCGAGGGAGAATTTGGCATGGACAGTGCACTTAATCAGCACATCATTCAGACTGTAGGAGTAAACTGGAGCACCCGCAAGAAACTCATGCAGACAAAGGAAGAATGTCTAGACTCTGCACAGACAGTGACCCAAACCAGGAATCAAATCTGGGTCTCTGGCGCTGTGATGCAGCAGTGCAAACACTGTGCAACCATGTACTAACTGTATAAATTAATTGGGCCTCAGAAAACATCAATAATGGATACAGCCATAGAGGTTTACAGCATGCAAACAAGCCCGTTGACCCAACTTGTCCATGCCACCCTTTTTTTTTTTAAATAAAACCCTTAAGCTAATCCCAATTGCCCACATTTGGCCCATATCCCTCTATACCCATCTTATTCATGTAACTGTCTAAATGCCTTTTAAAGGACAAAATTGTAGCCGCCTCCACTCCACTACCACTGGTAGCTTGTCCCAGATACTCACCATCCTCAGTGTGAAAAAATTGCCCTTCTGGACACTTTTGTATCTCTCCCCTCTCACGTTAAACCTATGCCCTCTAATTTTAGACTCCCCTACCTTTGTGAAAGAAAATTGATTATCTAGCTGATCTATGCCCCTCATTATTTTATAAGCCTCTATAAGGTCACCTCTCAGCCTTCTACGCTCCAGAGAAAAAAGTCCCAGTCTATCCAGCCTCTCCTTATAACTCAATCCATCAAGTTCTGGTAACATGCTAATAAATCTTTTTTGCACTCTTTCTAGTTTAATAATATCCTTCCCATAATAGGGTGGCCAGAATTGCACACAGTATTCCAAGTGAGGCCTTACCAACATCTAGTACAACTTCAACATGACGTTCCAACTCCTGTATTCAATGTTCTCACCGATGAAACCAAGTGTGCCTTCTTCACCACTCTGTCCACCTGTGACTCCACTTTTAAGAAGCAATGAACATGTACCCCTAGATCTCTTTGTTCTGTAGCTCTCCCCAATGCCCTACCATTAACTGAGCTTACAGATATTGATAACATTAGGTTCATTCAACACAAGCATCATTGAAATGTCATTGTTCTAATCGCTTCAATTTCTAAACATTGGCATCAGTTTGTAAGCAGGATCGTGTGAGGCCCTTGTACTTTGAAACTCTCTTCCTTGGTTTTGCTCATAGAACATAGAAAAACTACAAACAGACCTTTTGGCCCACAAGTTGCGCTGAACACGTCCCTACTACTAGGCTTACCTATAACCCTCTATCTTACTAAGTCCCATGTACTTATCCAAAAGTCTCTTAAAAGACTCTATCAAATCCGCCTCCATCACCACTGCCGGCAGCCAATTCCACACATCCACCACCCTGAGTGAAAAACTTACCCCTGACATCTCCTCTGTATCTGCTCCCCAGCACCCTAAATCTGAATCTTCTTGAGGCAGCCATTTCAGCCCTGGGAAAAAGCCTCTGAGGTCCATTGATCAATACCTCTCAACATCTTATACATCTTTATCAGGTCACCTTTCATCCTTCGTCTCTCTAAGGATCTCTCAGATCTTATTAATTTCAAATAGAAATTAGAAGAACTCACTTCCATTTACAGAAGCTGTGCAATCACTTTGGAAGTTTAACCATTCTCTATTATTATTCTTTTTACTTTAAACGTGCACTTACTCAATCTGCAAGTACAGGATGCTTATTTAACACTAGTCAACAGCACTACTTCACAGATAACCGGCATCAAAAATACCTCTCAAGCTGGGGATTTGCTCAATTTGAAGTGAATTCAGACAAAGTCTGAGTGCTGCATTAACAAATAATTGTGCTACAGGGAATTATTGGAACACCTATGTTTTTTCTGGAGAAGAAATGAAAGCAATACCCAAATTTTAAATGCATACAATTCTTTTAGGTAGATTTATTCCATGCACAATTATTTGACCAAGAGGACAAATCCCTGCCTACGCTGTCACAGCTTTCAGATTGCTGGAATCCTGGGAGAATTATTTTGTATTCGTAGTTGACAAATTTGAGCAGATTCTTTACAATACTAAGATGTCTAAATAGAGTGAGCGGAATTTTGACAGACCTTAACCTGGGTTTTGGTATCAACAAAAAGCATTACCTGGCCAGGCTTCGTCTGTTAACAACTATTATTGTTCCTGTATCTGCCCACACATTGCATATCATCTACCATTCAAATAGTCCACCATTCAACTCGATCAAGACTGATGTGCCTCAGAAGCATTTTCCTACGCTATCCTCATATCACTTGATAGCTTTAATATCTAGAAATCTACCGATCTTTGTCCTGAACATGCTCAATGACTGAATCTCCACAGCCCTCTGGAGTTGGAGAAAATGCTAGAGGGACTTTTTTTCACACAGAAGGTGGTGGGGGTATGGAATGCGCTTCCAAGTAAAGTGATGGAGGCAGGTACTCTGGAGTTATTTAAGAAATACTTAGATGGGCACATGAACAGAATGGGAATGGAGGGGTATAGAAAACTGATTTAAAATAGGGATCATGAGCCTTGGGAGTCCCTGGGAAGTGTGTAAATAGATGATGATATTGATGTACTTGTTTTTATCCTACAGGTGCTTTGGTCCACCTTGTTGTCTAACGAGGGGCATACACGCGATGGGTCGTGAGAGGGCTGCTCTTGGATTTTTTTTTGAGTATCCTGGTGCTTCACGTCGTTAGTGTACGCTTGACCTGGACCATTTGATGGGCAACACGACAGCTCAGTGACTATCGCTGTGCTGTGCAGATACATGGATTTGGGCCTGTGTCTGTGGGAGTTTGCGCATTCTCCCCGTGCTTGCGTGGGTTTTCTCCAGGTGCTCCGGTTTCCTCCCACATCCCAAAGATGTGCTCTTAGGCTAATTGGCAAAACAAATTCTCCCTAAAGTGTCTCAAATTTGATTTTTAATCCATAGATCTATAAACATAGACAGGGATCATGGGTAGAGGTGGGAACATTGGGTGGGGGGGGGGGGGGGGGGGGGGGGGGGGGGGGGGGGGGGGGGGGGGGGGGGGGGGGGGGGGCGCAGGCTTGTTGGACTGAAGGGCCTGTTTCCTGTGCTGTTTTTGTCCTTTATTCATCAACCTATTAGAGAAGAAATTGCCCATCCCTAACTCTGAGACTGTGCATCAAGTTCTAGACTGCACTCACAGCTCCTCTACCTCAACAACACTCCCCTCACACTCACTTCCCCTATTCACCCTACCTATCCCATCCCAACACCCACCCCCTCCCACATTATATTCCATTTGCCATGTTCTTGCCAATTCACTTATCCTGTTTCAATCCCCTTGAAGCCTCTTGGCATGCTCTTCACAACTCACATTCCCACCTAGTTTTGGGTTATTAGCAAACTTGGACATCTTATATTTGGTCCCCACATCCAAATCATTGACTAGATTGTGAATAACTAGGGTCCAAGCAGTGATCTTTATGGTACCATACCAGTCATCATCTGCTAACCCGAGAATGATTTATTATTTGTTTTCTTCATTCATTCGTGGGACATGGATATCGTTGGTTGGCCACATTTATTGCCCATCCTTAGTTGCCCTTGAGAAGGTGGTGATGAGCTGCCTTCTTGAAACACTGCAATTCATGTGCAGTGGGTTAACTCACTGTTAAGGTGAAATCAAAGTAAAGGACACAAAATGGTTACCTGGCACACAAAATGTTCTCTGGGAAGGGACATTAGGAGGCACTGACTTTGGGCAAAGACATTTACACAAAGAGTTAAACCTGCAGTATTTAAATTGCTGCAGGGAACTGGTCAGACCTGGAGACATCTTAAAACTTGAGATAACAGCAGACTGAAAACTATGATTTTTGATAACGAGATCAGCCACCGATCTCAAAACCAGTCACTGATAGAGGACATTACTGCATAAATGTATCTACTCCATATTCAATGACGTGTTAACTATTGATGTCTGTACCAGTCTGCTAATAACAATGTGTTAACTGTTGATGTCCGTATCTGTCTACTCAACTTGTAACAATGTGTTAACAGCTAATGTCCATACTGTCTATTATCCAAATAGTATAAAAGATGCTCAACTGCCATTGTGTAGCTGAGAAGCTGGCTGCCAGTATTGCGGAGTACCAGTACTTCTCTCAAAACTTTGTCCAAATAAAACTGTTTTGTTGAATCTCTTAGTCTGACGCCGAAGTGGTGATTTTTCCACAACTCTCACAATGCCCTGAGAGCGCGAATTCCAGGATTCTGATCCAGTGACTCTGAAGAAAAGGTGACATATTTCCAAGTCAGGATAGCGAATGGCTTGGAGGAGAACTTGCCTCCAAGTTAGTGGTGGTATTCCCATGTTGCCCTTGTCTTGTGGATGGTAGCAGTTGAGAGTTTGGAAGGTGCTGTCTATGAATATTTGGTGAATTTCTACAGTACATTTTAAAAGCTTATTTACTGTCACAAGTAGGCTTACATTAACACTGCAATGAAGTAACTGTGAAGATCCCATAGTTGTCACACTCTGGCACCTGTTCAGGTACACTTGGGAGAATTTAGCATGGCCATTAGCACCTAACCAACATGTCTTTCAGAGGAAACCAGAGCACCCAAATGAAACCCACGCAGACACAAGGAGGCTGTGCAGATTCTGTGCAACCAGTGACCCAAGCCCGGAATTGAACCTAAGTTCCTGATGCTGTGAAGCAGCAGTACTAACCACTGTGTTGCTGTGCCATCCCCTATCTTGCAGGTATTCAGTAGCAGCAGTATGTACTACAGTGGTGAAGGGAGTAGATGTTTGAGAATGTGCTGCCAATCAAGCAACTACTTTGTCCTGGACGGTATCAAATTTCTTGAATATTGTTGGAGCTACACCCATCCAGGCAAGTGGGGAGTATTCCATCCTAACTTATCTTGTAGAAGGTGATTAGGCTTTGGGAAGTCAGGAAGTGAGTTTCTTGCCACAGTATTCCTAGGCTCTGACCTGCTCTTGTAGCTACTGTGTTTATGAAGCGGGACCAGTTGAGTTTCTGGTCAATAGTAACGCCAAGGATGATGACAGTGGAGAATTCAGCGATGGCAATGCCAGTGATTGTAAAGAGAAGGTGGTTAAGGTTGTCTCTGGTTGATATCATATCTGCAATGCGAGGCAATAACCATCATCAATCAGCAGAGAGCTTGTTCCCTGAAACCCACTGATATCAATTTTGCAAGGGCTCCTGATGCCACACTTGGTCAAATGCAGTTTTGATGTCAAGGGCAGTCACTCTTACCTCAGGATTCAGCTCTTCTGTTCATATTTGAATCAAGGCTATAATAAGGTAAGGAGCTTAATGATCCTAATTAAAACCCAAACTGTGTGTCACTAACCAGGTTATTGATTTGATTTATTATTGTCACATGTATTGATATACATGTGACAATAGTATAGTGTCGTATACAATTAGTATAATGAAAAGTATTGTTTCTTACATGCTATAGAAGGAAAGGAGAGTGTGCAGAATGTAGAGTTGTAGTCATAGCTAGGGTGTAGAGAAAGATCAATTTAGTGTGAGGTAGGTCGGTTCAAAAATCTGATGGTGCTGGGAAAAAGCTGTTCTTGACCTCAGACTTTCATATATTTTCCCCGGCAGAAGAAGATAGAACAGAGCATGTCCTGGGTACGTAGGGTCCTCAATTATACTGGCTGCTTTTCCAAGCCAGTGGGAAGTGTATAAAGGGTCAATAGACGAGAGAATGGTTTGTGTGATGAACTGGGTTTCATTCACAAGTAGTAGAACAGGAACCATGACAAGCTGTGATACAACGAGAAAGAATGCTTTCTATGGTGCGCCGGTAAATATTGGTGAGAGTCGTAGTGGACATGCCAAATTTCCTTAGTCTTCTGAGAAAGCAGAGGCATTGGTGGGCTTTCTTAACTATAGTGTCGGCATGGGGGAACCAGGAAGTCGTTAGTGATCTGGACACCTAAAAACTTGAAGCTCTCAACGATTTCTACTTCATCCCCCATTGATGTAAACAGGGGCATGTTCTCCTTTACACTTCCTGAAGTCAATGACAATCTCCTTCATTTTGTTGACATTGATGGAGAGATTGTCATTGTACCACTTCACCAGATTCTCTATTTCATTCCTATACTCTGTCTTGTCATTGCTTGCAATCCGATATACGGCGGTGGTGTCGTCAACAAACTCGAAAATTGAGTTGGAGAGCAATTTGGCCACATAGTCATATGCGTATAAGGATTATAGTAGAGGGCAGAGCAGGTGCAGCCTTATCTTTTACAGTGATGTGCTGGACACATCTACCACGGATGTTCGGGATGATTGTGGAGCTTCCTTTTCTTCTGAGTTGTTTAATTGTCCACCACAAATTCGCCACTGGATTGGCAGCCCTGCAGAGCGTGGGTCTGATCAATCGGTTGTGGGATCATTTAGCTTTCTCTATCACTCACTGTTTATGCTGTTTGGCATGTATGTAGTCTAGTTTGGTAGCGTCATCAGGTTTTTTTAAGGTTTGCCTGTGCTGCTCCTGTAATACCTTCTTGCACTCTCCATTGAACCAGGAATGGTCCTTTGGCTCCTTAACAGCTTTGTCAGGTATGACTCCCCTTACAAAAATCCATGTTGACACAGCCCATCCTATCATTATTTTTTGTGTTCACTTATCACAGCCTCTATTATAGATTCTAGCAAGTTCCATACTGCTTTGTGACCTCAGCAATGTTTGGCCCTCCTTGCTATCAACAGGTCTGTAGTTCCCTGTTTTTTCTCTCACTCCTTACTGAAAGAGAGGTACATTTGCCACCTTCCAATCTGCAGGAACTATTCCAAGCTCTAGAAAATTTTGGAAGATGACCACCAAGGCATTGACTATCTCTACAGCCACCTCTTTCAACACACTACAATGTAGATAACCAGATCTAGAGGATTTACCATCTCTCAGTCCTATTAGATTTTCCAGTACTTCTTTTTCTCACTAATACTAATTTCTTTCAGTTCCTCATTTTCACCAATTCCTCGGTTCTCTTGTACTTCTGCAAGACCTTTCGTATCTTTCCCAGTAAAGGCAAGCACAATATACTTGTTTAGTTTCTCTGCTATTTCCTTATTGTCCATTATAAATTACTCTACTTCTGTTTGCAATCGTCCCATATTTATCTTTGCTAATCTTTTCCTTTAGAACCATTAACAGTCCATTTTTACGTTGCTCACAAGTTTACTTTTGCATTCTATTTCACTTTTATCAGTTTCTTGGTCCTCTTTTGCCAAATTCTAGGGAGTTCCCAATCCTCAGGCTCACCATTTTTTACTAATTCTAATATAATCCTTAACTTCTCATTAGCCATGGTTAAATCATTTTCCTGGTGGTTTTTGAACTTCAAAGGACTTCTTATTTGTTGTAAACTACGTACTAATTCTTTAAATGCCTATCTACCATCATGCCTTTTCATGCAATTTTCTAATCTAGCATAGTCAACTTGCCCCTCATACTGATGTAGTTTCCTTTGCTTAGATTTAAGGCCCTAAGTTTTGATTGAACTATATCATAGAAACAGAGAAGATCGGAGCAGGAGCGGCCAATTGGCCCTTCAAGCCTGCTCTGCCATGCAGCATGACCATGGTTGATCATCCAACTCAATAGGCTGATCCTGCTTTCTCCCCATAACCTTTGATCCTGTTCGCTCCACATGCTATATCTAGCCATCTCGTGAATACGTTCAATGTTTTGACGTCAACTACTTCCTGTGGTAATGAATTCCACAGATTCACCATCTTTGGGTGAAGAAATGTTTCCTCATCTCAGTCCTAAATGGTCTAACCCGAATCCTCAGACTGTGACTGCAGGTTCTCGGCTCCCCCATCATTGGGAACATCCTCCCTGAATCTACCCTGTCTAGTCCTTTTAGAATTTTATCAGTCTCTTTGAAATTCCTCCCGCCCCCTCCATTCGTCTGAAAAACAACCCTAACTTCATCAATCTCTCCTTATACATCAGTCCTACCATCCCTGGAATCAGCCTGGTAAATCTTTGCTGCACTCCTTCGATAGCAAGAACATCCTTTCTCAGAAAAGGAGACCATAACTGTACACAAAATCACTACTGAACTTGATGTAATTTTTTTAATATGATTCCTTCACAATAAAATTATTAATTAGCCCTTTCTCATTGCAAAAGATCTAAAATAGCCTGTTTTCTAGTTGGTTTCTCACCACGTTGTTCTCAAATACCATCTTATAAATATTCATGGAATTCGTCCTTCATAGCATTCGTGCAAATTAGGTTTATCCAGTCTGTCAATGAGGTTCCTTTGATTACTGTTAACTTGTTCCATGCACCTCTAATTTCCAGATTTACACTATGTCCTACATTACCACTGCTATTTAGTAGCCAATAAATAATTCCCACCAACGTCTGCTGCTCCTTGCTGTTAATGTCTGACAATCATCTCAATGAGAATTTTCAGTAAAACTTGTAATATGGATTGTGTCATAAATAGAAACAGCTGCAACACTTTGGGGTTGAGCTCCTTATAGACAAGAAGCAACGTAGAGGCTTACAATAAAATAGCTTGAACCCTAAGACCAGTGTGAAGTGATTCTTCACCACAACAATTTATTGTGAGTAACACCTGCTGTTTAACTTTAACTAAGCTGATTTTACATTTGATCTTCTGCTGATCCTCTCTCACTAATATATTGATTTCATCCTTAATTAACTGTGCTTTCCCACCTCGTTTTTCTTTTTAACTATCCTTCCTAAATGCCTTTGAGCTGAATCCCCAGTGAGTTTGTTTAATGTGCTGGAGGAGTTGCACAAATAAAAAGACATGAGCTATAACATTATAATTAGTCAGCAATCAATTTCATTCAAAATTTCTGTGATATTTCTAATTAGTGGTATGAAGGAACCAGCAGAGCTCGATCTAACAAAATCCTTTCTGGACCAACAGCACAATCTTTTGACATTTATTTGAAAAAAGCCTGAAGCTCTCCAATTCAGGTAAGAAAAGTACTGAACAAAAAATAGCATTGTGGGAGAGATAGTCAGTGAGTACGCACCTTCACTGTTCTTGTGGAAGGTCAACTTGATGAGTGATTTAACATCTAATTTCTGAAACATAAAAAAAGTTTATGAACAAGGTTAGAAAATATTTTTCAAATACTTTAAAACACAATTAAAGCTCTCCCTCTTAGCTTTGCTGTTTTCTAATATGGATTCTCTAAGCCAAAAAGCAACTTGCCATTCTGAACTTTCTGCTGGCTGCAGCTGTCTCAACAGGATGAGCATCTCTAATTTCCCATCCCCAACACAATTAGCTGCTATAGGGTGTCCTTCCACCATCCCTTTCCTAACTGTGTAGTGGCTATGGTTCTGGGAAAACATTCCACAGGTCATGAGTTTAAATCCCACTATGGCAGGCTGGCAAAGTGAATTCAATAAATCTAGCAAGATGTCAGCTGGTGCTGACAAAGATCAAGACAGCATCCAGAACAGATAAGAAATGCTGCCTTGTCATTACAAGTTAAAAGGTCACACTTAACTGAACTCCATAACTGAATTGAACACAATGGAATGGTGATTCTGATGATGACACTCAAAATATTTGAATTACATTATTTTCTCTCAATTCTATAAACCCATTCATTTTCCATAAATTATGGCTACTCCTCTAAAATGGTGTTGTACTAGATGTAAATAATAGAGACATCCATCACTTGTCTCACTATTGGCTCCTGGTCTTGCAATGTCTTAATTTTAAAATTTCATTTTTATTTGCAAACCCCTCCATGGTTTTTTGTACCTATCTCTGTAAGCTGTTCCAGCAACTTCCAAGATATTTGTGTTCCTCCAACTCAAGCCTCTTGCACAACTTGGCACACTGCTGCCTCACAGTGCCAGAGGCCCAGGTTCAATTCCCAACTTGGGTCACTCCCCATGAATGCATGGATTTCCTCTGGTGCTCCGGTTTCCCCCCACAGTCCAAAGATATGCTGATTAGGTGGACAGACTGTGCTAAAATTGCTCCTCAGTGTAGTTGAACTGGCAATTATGAGATTTCCACAATAACTTCATTGCTGTGTTAATGTGAGCCTACAGGTGGCTAATAATTAATTAATAAACTCACTCCATTGCTGATGGCCACATTTTCAGCTCCATGGGCCATGAGCTCCAGAATTCCTCTCCACATCTCTCTCACTCTTTAAAATGCTTCTTAAATCCTAGCTTTTCCCAAGCTTCTGATCTGTTGTAATATTTCCTCTCATAACTCAGTGTTAAATTTTGACTGATTATACTTGTGTGAAATAACTTGGGATATTTGACTGTTAAGGAAGTGATACAAATAAAAGTTGTTGTTCTGTGGATTGGTGATACTCTGCTGCTGATCTTTCATGAGCAGGCCATGCTGATCTCTGCAGGCATCCCCACAAAGAATCAATGATTCCTCTGAAAGTCTTGAGCCTGTCACCTTCAACAAGTAACAAGGCCTCCACCTTGCTCACCGTCCATGTCCCCTGCAATCCCTTCACATTTTATCAGATGTGAGGCACAAATGGTTGTGGGCATAATAGCTCCTAGTGTGAAAATTGTGCTGCCACCTCACAAAACAGGTGACTGTGTCAACATTATTAATTTTCAACAGTGACAACGTAGACAATAAACACAAGGTGCTTTCACTGAGAAAAGTAAAGGAGAAAAAAGTGGTCAACAGAGAGAGAGAAAAGAAAGTAAAGGAAAGAAAAGGAAAAAAATACAGTTTCAATAAAATTGGTTGAGGCACACTGGTATCATGAGGATACCAGAAGTCCACTGTTTTTTGTTGATTAATGCTATTGCATTCTCTATGTCCAACCGATGGCTTAATCAGATCCTTGATTTAACTTTTCATCCAAAAGTTGGCAATTGCAACATTGCAGCACTCCCTCAGTGATGCAAAGAAGTTTCAGCAGACATTATGTGCTCAAGTCTTTGGAGTGGGGTTTGAACTCAATTGCTAACTCAGAGTAAGAATGCTATCACTAGACCACATCTGACATAAGGTATTAAGGATTTTTTTTGATGACTGAGATATAACACAAAATAAAATCCCATATTTGATTTCCATTAAATTGGTGCTTAATTTTCCCTATTCCTTTAGGGAACATGGACATCACTAGCAAGATCCCAACATGAATTACTCATCCCAAGTTGTCCTCGAGGGTGGTGTGAGATGCCTTCCTAAACCAATGCAGTCCATATGGTGTTAGTACACTTTCTGTGCTACTAGAATTTTGACCCAACAACTATGAAGGAACAGCAGTATATTGTGAAATTTGGAGGAGAGTTGAAATGGTGTTCCTGTGAGCTGCTCTATTTCTAAGAAGTAGAGATCTCCGGTTTGGAAGGTGCTGTTCAAGCAGCCTAAGCAAGCTGTTACAGTGCCTCTTGTCATGTTTGTAGCGGAGTAAGTTAATATTTTAAGGTGCTGATGGGGTGCCAATTAAGCAAACTGTCTTGTCCTGCATAGTGTTGACCTTCTTTAGTGTTTTTGGAGCTGTACTCATCCAGGTAAATTCCATCACACTCCTGACTTGCACCCTATAGATGGTGGAGAGACTGTGAAGAGTCTAATGGTGAATCATTTGCTGCGGAACAAGTCTCTGACTTAGTTCATCTTTTTCCCTCTCTAAAGTTTATTTATTAGTGTCACAAGTACTCTGGTTTGTGAGTGTAATAAATCAAGCACACATAGCATCAACCAATCTGCTCTGAGGCTTCTACAATCAAAATAAAGGGAAGCAGTCCAAGCAGCTATTTCCTCAACGGACGCCCAGTAAAGCCTGACCCAGCTCAATTCTTCCATAATCCAAAACTGAGAATAGGAACCCATCACATGTAGAGTTTCCCTCCCCACCCTGGACTGGCAGACAGTCTCAATATCATTTGATCTTTGAAAGCAAAAAAACATCTGTTACTTCGGAGGCTAAATCAACCCCATCACTACAGAAACCATGTGATGGAGACTATATATATGTGCAGTTTTCAAATTGTTTCCAAGCACAGTATTAGAATCTGAAATAGTTGCACAAAGACAATTTATTGAAGTCACATAGAGAAAGTGCCCTTTGCCCAGAGTAGATTTCTTAATAGCACCAGTCCTCATATCGTGGGACAGACCAAGTTGTAGCTTAAGATTATTGGGCAATAGAGAACACAACTCGTGAAGCAGCATAGCCAATTGAAGGCCATAATTTCCATTTTATTAAAATGTTGGCAGTCTGAATACTTTGTTTTTATTCAAAGAAATGCTTTTTTAATTCTAAAAAGATTACCGGTTCTGCCTGCTCATCTGAAGTTCTGGGAATATAGCACTGGGCTTCATGGGGGCTTGACACTCATATTATAGCTGTGACATAAAGTTTACCAACCAACAAAGAAGGCCAATTTGGGGAAGCAGTGGTGAAGTGGTATTGTCACTGGCCTAACAGTCCAGGGTAATGCTATGGGACCTTGAGCAAATGCTGAAATGTGAATTAAATAAAAATCTGAAATTAAAAATCTAATTTGACCATGAAACCATTGTTGATTGTTGTAAAAATCCATCTGGTTCATAAGTGTCACCCTCACCCAGTCTGGCTACAAGTGACTCCAGATCCACAACAACGTCACTGACTCTTAGATGCCAACTGAAATGGCCAAACAAGCTACTCAGTTCAAGCACAATTAAGGATGGGTAATAAATGCTGGCCCAGCCAGCTATACCCACATTCCATAAATAAAAAAAAAAATTCATTTAAAGAACCTTTGATTCCACAAACCTAAAAAAAAGCACTCATAAAAGCATTCTGAAAGGACTAAACTGATTAAAGTTTATTTATTAGTCACAAGTAAAGTTTACATTAACATTGCAATGAAGCTACTGTGAAATTCCTCTCTTTACCACATTCCAGTACCTGTTCGGGCCAATGCACCTAACCAGCGTGGCTTTCAGAATTATTGTCGCTGTGAGCTAATTTATTTGCCAATAAATCTGGGCACTATATAAGGTGGTATGCAAACATGATATTTTCTGCCATCCAAACTGGCAGATATAATGATTTTCAAAAATTCTTTATTGTTAATCCCAAATTGCCCTCAAGAATGTGACAGCAAGTCAATTTCTTGATTACTGAGTGGCTTGCTAGACTCTTGATAGCAGTTAATAGTCAACCACAGTGCTGTGGGCTTGGCATCACATGTAGGCCAGGTAAGAATGGCAGATTCTGTCCCTTAAGGGACGATGAGTTTTTGCAACCATTTAGTAGTTCTAAGGACACCATTATGGGCACTAGTTTTTTTTTAAAGTTTATTTAAATTAAAAGAATTTAAATATCTCAACGACCATGGAAAGACTTCAATTCCTATCCCAGAATCATTGATCCAGGCCTTTAGATTACTAATCTATTACATAATCAATATATTACCATAGAGAGTGTCCTCTATATTATTCAATAACCAGTTTAGCACAATCCTATTGACCATTAGCTTAGTGCAGCAGAGAATTAAAGATGGAACCTTCTGTCCTTCAGAAACCAGCTTTTAAGATATTTATAAAGTAAAAGTAAAGATTATTTATTAGTCACAAGGCTTACATTATCACTGCAATGAAATTACTGTGAAAGACCCCTAGTAGCCACACTGTTTGGGTCAAGGCACCTAACTAGAATATTTAACAGAAAATTTAAATTGTACAAAATCTGATTCATGAAAACTGCTGCTAGACAAAGATTGACTGAAACATTCTTAGTAAGCAAGGTAAAATGATAGCCCTAAGGCATGGCAAACTGTACATGGAATCAAGCTGTAATTTGCAAGAATTCACATGCAAGATATATTGGCTGATCCCAATGCTGGAACATTGTAAAAGGTTTCACACAAAATAAATGATATCTTGGCATGCCACATTGGAAAAAGTGCAGTGCTTCTGCAATAACAATATCCAGCAAATATTACTATGCTGAATAAATAATCACTAATTTTGGAGTTATTGATTGAGGGAGGAATGTTAGCGAGGACAGTGTGAGAACATCCTATGCTTCTTTGAATGGAGGCTTTGAATATCTCAGAGCACAGCTGAACAGGAATACAGTTTTTAAACGTTTCATCTGACAATGCCTCCAACAATGCTGTAATGCCGAGGAAGTGCAACAATGCTGCACTTCCTCGCTATTACAGCATAGTTGCAACTGGGATTTCCAATGCTCCAGCATTGTCTGGGAATCTTCAGATAATAAAGCCATAACAACATGTAAACAAATGTTTATTCATTATAAAAAAAATTGAAGATTGGAATAAAAAGATCGTTTTACCAGCCAGGCTGCTTCCAGGCAGGAGGTCATGTGATAAAACCTCAAAGAATATACCTAACCAGAGTTGGCTACTGGCTACCTTAGATTGCAACCAAGGTGTATTGCAAACCACTGCAACTTGGGTGCAGCTATAATGACCAACTTTAAGATCACATATTCAAGGTTGCATAAGTAGAAACAGAGCTAATCTACATTTCTGCAATTTTAGTTTAGTTAATTTTGTTTCATTTATTATCACAAGTAGGCTTACACTAACATTGCAATGAAGTTACTGTGAAAATCCCCTAGTTGCCACACTCCAGTGCTTGTTCAGCTACACTGAGGGGGAATTTAGCACAGCCAATGCACCTAACCAGCACATCTTTCAGACTGTGGGAGGAAACCGGAGACACCCAGAGAAAACTCATGCAGATTCTAAACAGACAGCGACCCAAGCTGGGAATCGAATGTGGGTCCCGACGCTGTGACACAACAGGGCTAACCACTATGCCACCATGCTGACCCAATTTATTCTTTCATGGGATGAGAAGGTCATCCCTAATTACCACTGAACTAGCTCACTTCAAGGAACAGTTCGATTTCAAACACATTACTGTGAATCTGGAGTCACAGGTAGACCAGGCCAAGTAAGGAAGCAGATTTTCTTCACAAAACAAGCAACTGTCCTATCATAGTCTATCCTTTCTTTTAAAACTAGACCTACACATAAACAGGGCAGTTTATTCCATAGCTGATTCAGTAACAGCTTGATTTGAAGATACTCTAAGAAATCTTCCTTAAGATGATTCCAAAATCGTAGGCATCACCCCACTTAAGATCTTGAAATAAGATAGAGACGCACAGTAAAGAGCAAACGTTATTAGGCGATGATCAAAGGTTCCATTACATTTAATGATATTTCATTTTGAAATTCCATCCACATTTGCAGCTCCAAATTCTAAAGTGAAATTGTTTAATCCCCAACTGCTGAATTCCATTATAAAAACGCAAGGTAAATGGATGGGAAATAAGATGAATTGCTTCATTCAACACCAAAGAATAATATGTAAACTGATAAAATGCTTTCCAGAATAGGAGCAGGTCGTATGCATTTAAGTTTCGATTGGATTAAGTTTACTGCTAATCTGAGCCTCACTCTAATCTTTTCAGTGCATGGATTAAGGTCTTGGCTTCAGAGTTAAATGATTAGAAGAACTGGACTTGAATTTTTTTTTGAACTTCAATTCTCTGAGAACTGTCAGCTCATCATTGTTTTAATATAAAGAATGAACACCTGGCAGATATTAATTTTGCAAAATGTGCTGGTGATGTACTGTGACTCACCATTGAAAGACAATTTATCTTTCCACTCATCTCTCATGCCATGTTCAGCTGACAGAACTCCCTGGGTTTTGCCAAAGTCATTTGAAAGAGAAGTGGAAATAACTCCTCTACCTTCCTGGTGTTCCAAATCAGCAGCATTGCCAAGGTTAGGAATGAGAACAGCTCAAGTCCACTCGAGACATCAATACTCATTCAGAACTACTCTTGTACTACTAGATTCAGGAAAATTCACTTCTTAGGCCAGCAATGTCTGAGATCTCTGCACACTTGCAATTTTAGCATCTTGTATAACCTGATTTTCATTACTCCATCATAAGTGGACATGCCATTAACTGCTTAGGTCCTAAGCATTGGAACTCATGCCCTCACCCTCTCCATATTATGTCTTCTTTTTTATATTCAAAGATGCTTCATCAAATCAACCTTTGACCAAATTTTTGATCGCCTGTCTTAATATCTCCTTAATTGATTCAGGGTCAGATATTATTTGGTTATGCTGCTGTGAAGCACATTGGGATATTTGACAATGGTAAAGAAGCTATATAAATGCAAGTTGTTGTTGCCACACTTCCAACTTTTCTCTCTTGCACGGCCTCTCACGTGAAGTAAACGGTACTGGAAAAGTGAATTATCCAGCAATGGCTTTCAACCTGCCAACTTGGAATGTCTCATTGGACTTTGATTCTGGACTCCACATGAAACAATATTTATTTTCTCTGTGGTCTTTGCATTGTAAATCTTTCATTTCTCTTCTTCTTTGACTGTACGAATGCAGAGGGGGCAATGTTGCGACCCTCTTCCAGCGTTTGAGTGTGTGTCCAAATGAGTGTGTCTCAAGTCTGTTGAGGGATTATGAACAGAAAATTGGATTGCACTAAGGGGCTGGAAAGAACACCATCACTTATAAAGAGGGGAACAAATCAAAACACCTTTGTTTATAGACAGGTGGTAACAGGAGAAATTAGTTCTGGTTAACACCCCACCTGTCCATAACATAATCCATTCTTGTGAATTTAAATTCATGGAAGACAGCTTCCTCCTCGAAGAAGAGGTCGATGAAAGACTAGCAATTATACAGCACCTTTCACAATCACTGTACATCCCAAAGGGCTTTACAGCCAATGTAGGAAGTACAGCAGCCCAATTTGAGTATAGTAAGCTTCCACAAACAGCAAAACGAAAATGATAAATATTGGCCAAAGGAGCAAGAATAACTCACAACTCTTCTTTGAAATAGTGGCATGGATCGTTTCTCAGCCACCTGGGAGGACAGATGGGGTCTCTGTTTAACCTTATGCCTGAAAGACGTGCCCTCACAGTAGAGCACACCATCTGAACTGGAGTGTTCATGTTGATTTTTGCGCTCCATTCCTCAAGTGAAATTTAAACCTGCAACCTTGCAACTCAAGGGGCTTAGAATTGTACTGGTACAAAAGAAAAACAAATCCAGCCTAATGGACCCAAGAGAGGGACAGAAAATGACATCCTGACTGACTTCGGCAACTGAACTCAAGGAAGAAATATCTTAAAGAGATCCAGCTTGATCTCTAACTAATACTAATTAGCCTCTAGCTGAACTGAACATGAACATCAATTAAATGTTGTGATCATGAACAGTCCATCTAGTTAGACACAGTTACAATTAGTTACACAACTCATGGCATAATGCTTCTCACCTGCCCCAAGCAGTGCCATGGAGACCTGCTATAAATAAAATCAAATCCAATTTAAAATGTAATCAAGCAGGAAACACATTCGTTTTGAAAAGCAACCCAGTTCCCCAATTATTTTTATTTGATGTTCTGAAAACAAGCAATGACAACACAGCATTTTTTTCAATTATTCACTGGATTCTTCCTTGCTGGATAAACAACCCGGAGAAAAGATTTCTCATCTTTGTCTTAAAATGAAGACAAGTAGGAACATCCTTCCAATGTCAAGTCCCCTCAGGACCACACATGTTTCAATATTATTCATGCAGGGTGATGTAAATGTAGTTATGGAGAACACTGAGGTACAGGGTAGCAAACTGGAAAGTATTGAAGTAGATAGGGAGGATGTGCTAGATATTCTCGAGGGTTTGAAGTTGGATAAGTCCCCTGGGCCGGACGGGATTTACCCTAGGATTCTCTGGGAGGCAAGAGAGGAGATTGCAGAGCCTCTGGCTCTGATCTTCAGGTCGTCGTTGGTTACGGGTGTGGTTCCGGAGGACTGGAGGATAGCGAATGTGGTCCCGTTGTTCAAGAAGGGGAAGAGAGACCTTCCAGGGAATTATAGGCCAGTGAGTCTTACTTCTGTTGTGGGCAAAGTATTGGAGAGAATAATTAGGGATAGGATTTATAGTTATTTAGAGAGAAATGAATTGATTGGGGATAGTCAGCATGGTTTTGTGAAGGGTAGGTCGTGCCTTACTAACCTCATTGAGTTTTTTGAAAAAGTGACTAAAGAGGTGGATGGGGGTAAGGCGGTTGATGTGGTATATATGGACTTTAGTAAGGCGTTTGATAAGGTGGCCCATGGAAGACTTCTGCAGAAAATGCAGATGTATGGGATAGAGGGTGATTTAGCTAATTGGGTTAGGAATTGGCTAGCAGATAGAAGACAGAGGGTGGTGGTTGATGGGAGATATTCATCGTGGAGTTCGGTGACAAGTGGTGTACCTCAGGGGTCTGTTTTGGGGCCCCTGCTGTTTGTAATTTTTATAAATGATCTGGATGAGGGTATTGAAGGATGGATTAGTAAATTTGCAGATGACACTAAAGTCGGTGGAGTGGTAGATAGTGAAGAGGGGTGTTATAGTTTGCAGAGGGACTTGGACAAGTTGCAGAGCTGGGCCGAGAGGTGGCAAATGGAGTTTAATGTGGAAAAGTGTGAGGTAATGCACTATGGCAGGAATAATAAATGTGTAGAGTATAGGGCTAATGGTAGGATTCTTAATAGTCTTGATGAACAGAGGGATCTTGGTGTGTATGTGCATAGATCCCTGAAAGTAGGCAGTCAAGTCGAGAAGGTTGTTAAGAAGGCATATGGAGTCTTAGCTTTTATTGGTAGGGGGATTGAATTTCGGAGCCGCAACGTCATGTTGCAACTGTACAAAACTCTAGTGCGGCCGCACTTGGAGTATTGTGTGCAGTTCTGGTCCCCGCATTATAAGAAAGATGTGGAGGCATTGGAGAGGGTACAGAGGAGGTTTACCAGGATGTTGCCTGGTATGGAGGGCAGGTCTTATGAAGAGAGGCTGAGGGATTTGAGGTTGTTTTCGTTAGAAAGGAGGCGGCTAAGAGGGGACCTAATCGAAACATATAAGATGATTAGAGGTTTAGATAGGGTGGACAGTGATAGCCTTTTTCCTAGGATGGAAAAAGCTAGCACGAGGGGACACAGCTTTAAATTAAGGGGTGATAGTTATAGGACGGATATCAGAGGTAGGTTCTTTACCCAAAGGTGGTTCGGGAGTGGAATGCCCTGCCTGCAGCAGTTGTAGATGCGCCAAGTTTGGTGGCGTTTAAGAGTTAGTTGATAAGTATATGG
This sequence comes from Sphyrna mokarran, assembly GCA_024679065.1. NCBI lineage: Eukaryota > Metazoa > Chordata > Chondrichthyes > Carcharhiniformes > Carcharhinidae > Sphyrna > Sphyrna mokarran. The sequence goes on from JAGIQG010000020.1 coordinate 7,769,194, forward strand.
AAGAGAAGGGAATGGTTTAGTTTGGAGGGGCATTGCTTTTTATATTGGTCGGCGCAACATCGAAGGCCGAAGGGCCTGTTCTGTGCTGTAGTGTTCTATGTTCTATGTTCTAATATGGTCACCTCGTATTCTTCTAATGGATAAAGGCCCAATCTATTTTCATAGCTCTTCATCCCAGAAATGAATCAACAGAAACTCCTCTAAACTGTTTCTAATGCAAGTATATCCATTTTCAAATAAGGGGAACAATACTGTACATACTACTCAGTTGTGGTCTCACCAAGACATGTACAGCTACAGTAAAACATTCCAACTTTTACATTCAATTTCTCTTCCAATAAACATCAATACTCCATTTGCCCATTGCATCAATCTCAGTAATCAGTTTGATACAATCAGAATTACAAAGCTGCATTTCGTATGTCAATGTGCACCACTGTTGGCCCATTTGAATGAAGTACATAACCATTTGTGAGAGACAAGCACATCAAAATGACAGGAGGCCATGTACCTGCTGTCAATTTTGTCAGAATGTCTCAGAAAATATTGTGAACAAGAACCTCAATCATGACAACCTTCTACCTATTTGCTAATTGCTTACATGACAAGCTCTTCAATCTTAAAGCATGAAGTGGAAACCTGCTCATTTGCCCTCAACGTTTCTGAAATTTTCAAGAAGCCATCACATTCTGACTTCCCTAAAATCCCCGTTTCATAATCCTCAGAGGTGACTGCATTGACTCACATTTACTTTCTCAAAAGGCAAAGGAAATTTGGCATGTCTACTACAACTTTCACCAACTTCTACAGATGCACCATAGAAAACATTCTTTCCAGATGTTTCACAGTTTGATATGGCTATTGCTCTGACCAAGATTGCAAAAAACTACAAAGCGTTGTGAACATAGCCCAGTCTATCACGCAAAACAAGCCTCCTGTCCACTGACTCCACCTACACTTCCTGCTGCCTTGAAAAAGCAGCCAGCATAATAAAATCATAATCAGCCCTTTTTTACACCTTGTTCCATCAGGAAATGGATACAAAAGCCTGAGATCATGTACCAACTGACTCAAGAACAGCCTCTTCCCTACTGCCATCAGACATTTGAATGGACCTACCTTATATTAAGTTGTTTTTTCTCTACACCTGAGCTATGTCTGTAATACTATATTCAGCATTCTCTCCTTTCATTCTCCCAAAGTACTCTATGAGTGGTATGCTTTATCTGTGTAGAGTGCAAGAAACAATACTTTTCATTATATATCAATACATGTGACAATAATAAATCAAACCAAATCAGGTATCCCCTCTGCAATGACCAGAGTCGAATTCAATCGATGCCTTTCCTCAGGCCAGTTTCACTACAATATACAGACAAAACTATTGTTTTGCCAACCAAATAAAAATAATTTCAAAAGATAGAACACATTTCTTGAAAACTGCTGTAATTTCTATTGCTGCTCTTCTGTTAGAAGACCAGAAGGAATAGCCTTTGAAAATACACCTGCTGCCTTACCAATTTAAAATTGATTTCCTGGCTGAACAGAATTTCCTCATACTTCAAGAGGGGTAGTGGCCAACTTCCTTACAAAGTGGCTTCCGTTGAAAAGCAGTTACTTTAATTGACTGCGTTACAAGGATCTTTTGAGAATGCAACAATTACACATTTAAATGCACTGTTTTTTAAATGAAAAAATAAGCAGAACATCCACAAAAGAAGGCAAGGAAACTAGTCGTTGATATTCAAAGCTTAGTCTAGACATTGCCTCAGGATTCATCCTTCCAGTTCCTTTTAAATGCATATACAACAGCTCCCAAGAGACAAAGATGCCCCTTTAGTTTCTCAAGTGCTTGCTGACAGCAGTTTTGTCAGTCGTAGGGTACTGTGATCTGATGGTACACTATTGAAGCATGCACAGTGTGCCAGACTCCCTGTAGCTTGGCACAAAGAGGGCAGCAGCTAAAACAATGAAATCCTAATATCCGTCTCTCTGAGCTGTGACCCAGTTTCTTGACAAGCAATCACAATGAGCAAGATTAGCTGATTTTCTGACGTCATCCTTCATCACTTGATCCCGCAGCCTGCTCCGTAGGAAAAATACAAAGCCCTGTTTATGAGTCAAGTCAGGTGGCTGTGCAGCTGGCATTGAAATACGGGTGCTAATTGTGATAAATGTAAAGCCAATCACTGTCCATCTGTAGCAAGGAAGTATCGTAAGAGGGAAAAAAGCACACTTGAATTAATCAATTAGAAAAATGGAATACTCACTCCGATGCCAGTTACTGCACCATTAATCGTGCAAACACCAATTCCATTTGAGACAGAATGTCTGTTCTCCCCATAAAAGGAACTAGACTAAATGCCCCTGTGTAGAAGGAGGAGGGGGCAAAGAGAAACAAGCCTGTACTCAAGTTTAATGAAGAACATACAGTTTTATTGATTTCAAATGCTGACATCTGGAGCCAATTACTTCACAAAGAGCATTTGTTCTTCTCTTAAAAATGTGCTGCTGATTACCATCATAGATTGTTAGAACATATTTACAAACGTTCAAATCAAAAAACACTATAAACTATTTTCGGGCCAACCAGTGAAAGATCATTGGTCAGATTAACACTGTGTTCTTGAAATCTACATTAGAAACATTGCCAAATGAATAAATGCAGCGCATAGCAAGAATCACACAATGGCACCAAACCTACAAACATAGCACAGTAGTTCAAGTCACTGCTGCTCACAAGCACCAGGGGCTTGGGTTTGATTCCCAACTTGGGTCGCTGTCTGTGTGGAGTCTGCACATTTTCCCCATGTCTGTGGGTTTCCTTGAGGCACTCCAGTTTCCTCCCACAGTATAGAAGATGTGCACTGGCAATGCTAAATTCTCCCTCATGTACTTGAACAGGCACTGGAATGTGGCAACTATGGGATTTACACAATGACTTCATTGCAGTGTTAATGTAAGCCTACTTGTGACCAATAAATAAACTTTCTATCTTTATGTTTTGAACAATACTCACCATTAAAGAATTAAACACACAAATGTCGAAAAGCAACTCCTCACCATTTCAAACTCCAAATTACATTTGCTATGAAATAACATACTGAATGCACACCAAGTTAAGCCGCTTGGAAATATGGATGTGGAATCAGTTCTTCATTTATGTTTTTTTGCTGCTCTTCAGTTTCCCATTATTTTGCTTACAGTTTGAACTCTATTGAACTGTGCTGATCAGTATACTGTAAGCTTTTTAAGAATTTAAATTTACTTTAGATGTAAAAATGTACATAAAAAATAGCCTATTAAAAGACTAAAAATAGACTAACAAGAAAAATCTATTATAGAATAACACCCTATGATGCAGAAGTGAAAACAGTCAAATAAGGAGACATTAGGATGGGATGAACAAATGCTTAGTGGAAGTGATAGGAAGACAGGAAGTCCAAGAGGTTTGGAGGTAAATGCTTTAGTATGTGTGACCTCAATATACTTCACATTTCAACAGTTGGTTGTGCCTTCACTCCTCCCCATTTTTACTTTGCATAAACATGAGGTCATCAAAAACCCTAATGCCCATCTCTGAACTTGTACCAAGTTCTGTTCACCCAGTTCCCGATGCTCCATGACCTGCACTGACTCCCTATTAAGTAACACTTCAACCCTGTTTTCAATACCCGACAAAGCTTTACCCTATCACCATTTCTGTCCCCTACCTGGGATATCTGCACTCCTCGTAATACAGTCTCTTAAGCATCCCTGATTTTAATCATTTCATATTGGCAAACATGCCTTCAGCCGGCAAAGCCCTAAGCTCTCGAATTCCTCCCTAAATCTCTGCATCATACTGCCTGCCTTTTTCCTTCTTTAAAACATTCCTTAAAATCTACTGCTTTCACCGAGGTTTTGGTCATGTACTTTAAATATCATGAAACATGGGATGGGATTCTACGGCCTTGCACGGCCCAAAATCATAAAATCCCATCCAAAGTCAACTGATCTTCTCATGATCCCGAAGTAAAATTAAAGTTAAAGTTTATTTATTAATCACAAGTAAGGCTTATATTACCACTGCAATCAAGTTACTGTGAAATTCCCCTAGTCGCCACAGTTCAGATCAATTCACTGAACCAGCATGTCTTCAGAATGTGCGATTAAATCGGAGCACCTGGAGGAAATCCACGCGGACATCTGGAGAACGTGCAAATTCCACACAGACAGAGACCCAAGCCAGGAACTGAACCCAGGTTTCTGGTGTTGCAAAGCAGCAATGCTAACCACTGTGCTACGACCCAGCCCCCACAGTTCTGGCCAGGGTATCAAATTATGTTTGATAATATTAATATGAAGCACCTCGGACTAATTTACTATTTTTTAACCACTTAATGATCAACTCCCAACAAAGAAGAATCAAACAATTGCTAGGACATTTTCACAATAACTTCATTGCAGCATTAACGTAAGCCTACTTGTGATCCTAATAGATACATTTTTAGAAACTTTAAACTGAACATTCAATTGCCAATTACTGAATCTCCTTACCATCCAGAACCTGAAGGTTACCATTGACCAGAAATGTAACTGGATCAACTACATAAATATTGTGGCCACAGGAGCAAATTGGAGGCTGAGAACTCTCTGGCAATTAATTCACCTCCTGACCCCTCCAAAACTTGATTACATCTATAAGGCACAAGTCAGGAGTTTGAATGAATAATCTCCGTTTGACTGGGTGAGCACAGCTCCAACACTCAAGAAACATGACACCATTCAGGATAAAGTGGCTCTCTTAATTAATACATCAAACACCATCTTAAATATTCACTCTCTCCACCACTTATGTACAGTGGCAGCAGTACGTACCATCTACAAATATATTACAGCAACTCAGAAATATTCTTTTGACAGCTGCTTCCAACTTGTGACCTTTACCACCAAGGATCTAAGCAGATGCATGGGACCAACATCACCAATAAGTAACCCTCCAAGTCACACACCATCTTGACCTGAAACTATATTGCCATTTCTTCATTGTTGCTGGGTTAAAATTGCTTCCTTTCTAATAGCACCAGTGTATGTATGTACAGCACATGCACAATAATGGTTTTAGGAGAACTTTTTAAATAACAGCTGTATTGCAGATGTTGAAATACTGTCAACTATAGGACAATGGAAGAGGGGAAAGCTCTTGTAGGAAAGAAGCTGAGCACCTTGAGTTTCATTGCCAAAAGCAAACTGAAGCCAAGCATTGACAGCACAAGAGACATCCTGAGCAGCCCACCCACCCTCTCCTCTAGTCACTGATGACAGAGACTGTAGGTCATGTTTGAGAACTCATTTTAGTGTGGAAACAAGTTGTCCTCGACTCTGGGGGCGTGCCTCAGAGAGAGAGAGAAAGAGGATGCTGAGTCGATTGAAATATTAAAGGACAAGAATGATAGGTGTCAAAGGATATGGAGAAAACAAGAAAAAAATTCTTGATATTCTCTTTTTGATATCAGTCACTTTTAATGTGATATTTGTTAAGACATCAAATTAAGACTAACTATTTAATCTTAGAGGAACAAGAATTTAAATACACAATGATAATTTTAAATTAAAATGTTAGGAGCCTTATAATCATGCAAGTACAGATTAGCATTATCACTGTACACTACAAGACATCAGTAGTAGTGTTTAGTTACTGTTTACAGCGGGTCAACAATAGGAGGTCAACTAAGAACACTGGAATAGTTCATTCTAATTATAAAAGAAGTATGGATGAGGATTTTAGTTGCAGTGGGGCGAGGCAAGAAAGGAGGCAGATATTACTCTGGAATTGAAAGTAGCCTCTGTAATGCACAAGTTCAAGGGTCAAAAGCTTTCCCAGGTTGAATAGGATGCTGAAGATGCAAATAGCTTGATTCCATTCCATCAAGGCAAAGGTGGAATTTGTGACAGGGACAAAGGCTTCAGCATTCTGTATTTAGCCAGAGGTTGTTGCAGCTTATCCAAGCAGAGAGACAGCACAGCAGTGGATGGGTTGAGAGTGCTGGTGAAGAGACAGAGCAGATTGTCATTAGCAGATGTGGCTATTAAAGTCATACCTGCCAATAATGCCACAAAGCAGCATATAGGTGAGAAATAAAAGGATAGATACCTGGGAGACTTAAGATGATGGTGCAACAGTGAGTGAAAAGTCCATCACTGGAAATCCTGTGGCTTTAAATGAATAGTAAAATGTAGATGGTGGTGAAAGGTGGCAACGAACTGCACAGAGAATTCCAGAATGCAGGAATGCAGTGATCAAACAAGAGGCCACCAATAGTAGAACAAAGAAAGTTGGGCAAGAAGCCCAATGTTAAATGATGCAAGGTACAGAAAGAGAGACAATACAATAAGAGATCCAAAGATTCAAGGGGAAGAGACATGAAAGGATGAGAATCCTGAAATCAACATGCTGTGTCTTGGAGAAACAAAGAAGCCTGGAGAGGTTTGGGAGAGGTTAGACTTTGAACAGATGAATTTTAAGCTGGACATTCTGGATGGGTTGAAGATTGTAGGCTTTAAACTTCAAAGCAACAAAGGCAGAAACAAGAATTTCAGTGTCAATATTGTAAAAGAGGAAGGAATTATGGTAACTATTTAATCTTAGTTTGATGTCTTGACAAATATCACATTAAAAGTGACTGATATCAAAAAAAATCAAAAATGTTCTTTTCTTATTTTCTCCATATCCCTTGACACCTATCATTCTTATCCTTTAATATTTCAATCAACTCAGCATCCTCTTTCTCTCTCTCGCAGGCAGTCCTCCAGAGTTGAGGACAATTTAATTCCATGCTAAAATGAATTCTCAGGCATGACCTATGATCTCTGTCAACAGTGACTAGAGGACAGGGTGGGTGGGCTGCCCAGATTGCCCCTTGGATGGGCTGCCCAGGTTGCCTCTTATACTGTCAATGCTTGGCTTCAGTTTGCTCTCAGCAATGAAACTCAAGGTGTTCAGTTCCTTTCCTACATTTTGTGCAGTCTTCAGCCAAGGATTCCCAGGTCTTGGTGAGAATTTTGTATATTTTTCAAAGAAACTTTGAGAGTGTCTTTGAAGTATTGCCCCTGCCCTTCTGGGATGTGTGAAGCTCTGGGCAGATTATTTATTTCAGGAGTCTTGTGTCAGGCACACGGACAAATATGGCCCATCCAGCAGTAGTGTATGTGGTGGGGAAAGGCTGGTGGAGGATGTCTACCTTATGGATACTTAGTGCAAAGTTCATGCCCTTGTACACCTCAGTGATGGTGACTTGGAGCTTGGCCTCAGAGCATGTCTGGTATCACAGAGCTCCAGGCCAACACTCAGCGTCCAGTATCCAACTGGAGAAAGCATGTAGAATCGTTAGAGTATCAAAATGATAAAGTTATATTGGAAAAACAATTATAAAAGACACAAGATCTCACATTAATAAAAACACAATTTGATGGAAATCTGATGAAAGATCATAAATCTGAAACATCAGCTCTGTTTTTGCCCTCTCACTGTCTAACCAGTTGTCTATTTGCTATTTTTATTTCAAACTTTGTTGCTAAATTGCCCTTTAATGTACAAAATTTATTCAGTTGTAATTGTATATTTAAATGCCAGAAAAGAGGTTCAGAAAATACATTATCTGATGAAAAGGATATCCCAGAAAATCTTATAATTTAAAAACCTAAAATGGCAGTCGTAACTCATTTGTTACAAAGCAGAATAACCAGAAAACATGATAAAATTAGAACCATAAAATCGCGTGAGTGGAGAAAGAGGCCAACCAGCCCATCAAGTCTGTGCTGACTCTTCAAAACAGCATCCCATCCAGGCCTCCTCTCCACTCTTTCCCTGTAATTCTATGCATTTATTATGGCTTATCTACCTAACTCATACATCTTGGGATACTAACGGGTTAATTTAGCATGGCCAATCCACCTAATTGTGGGAGGAAACCCACACAAACACGGGGAGAACATCCACACAGTCACTCAAGGCCTGATTCGAACTCCAGTACCTAGTGCTGTGAGGCAGTTTTGCTAACCATTGTGGCACCGTGCCGCCCATGATAATGCACAAACAATAATAATACTTGTTTGGCTAAGATTAAGCAGCAATATTCAGTCACGTAAAAATACGATAAAGTTAATTTGAAATTACATCCAATAGAATTTTAGACCTAATAATTTAATTTTAATGTGGGACTAACTTATTTGCATTTTAAAGTTCAGGCATACAGTCATCTCAGTCTAGAAAATAGCTGATGTAGTCAATATATCCCTTTGTTGTTGACAGGCCAACAAGGCCATTACAAAGCAGTCACTGTTGCAAAACTAACGTCCCCTTTCAAATTATTATGAGTAACATACTTGAGAGTGCAAGAAATAGCAGTAAATGACTTCAATTGCAATGACCTCAAACGAGGACCTCATGGAAATTGAAACAGATTTTTAAATTTGTCTGCTCACTGACCTGAATTTAGGAATAAACACACTTCTGGAGGTAAATGACAACCAAGTAGTTACTGGGAATTCTGGGAGAAGGAGTCTGTGCACATGACATTGAATAATGATCCTGCTTCCTCTTATCCATTGGTTTGTATAGGATGGAGTTCAGAGGTTCACATTAAAACCTGTTACAAAATAATCTACCACTACCTGTAATTGCTCAGTTGGTAAATATACCTCTCTGTGAAACTAAGCCATTCAAAAGGTGTCAGATTTTTCTGAGTTATCTGGTCTCAGTCAAGGATAGTAGTAGGGGGATTATAACCGGCCTCAATACCTCCAAAATACCTTTTGGATTCATGCAAAAAAAAAGGGACATCAAAATTCCTGTTCCTGATTGCTACCTTGTGACTCCTACTGGTTAGCACAGAAAAAAGGACTGGGCTTGGCTGCAAAATACATAGCCCACCAAGATACACATGGGTGAGGAAACAGGGTGCCCAGCAGCATGGAGGAAACTTCAACAGCCATCAGCATCTTTGGGAGACAAGTGGTAAAAAAAAATAGTGGCAGGTGGGGCATCATTTTTCACATGCTTGTGCTCATATTTCATCTGCTTTACTAATATTTGTTTCCATTGCTCTGTACTATAAATGAACCAGAGCAGCCTTTCCCTTCAGCAGAGAAGTGAATACATAGCACTATTCCTTTCCACAAGCTATAAAAGGAAGCAGCAGTGTGCTGATAAAGGAGAACTGAAATGAGTTTTTCTATTCTTGTGGTCACACTGTCAGCAATTCCCAATTCCAGATCTATGTGGTCTATATAAAGGATAAAACACAGTCAGCAGTGTCATGACTTTTTCCCATCCTACCAGGGTTTTCCAGGCCTTAACTATCAAAGCTTTTGTAAAGGTTGAAATAAAGTCAACTGTTTGTTTCATGTGTTTTTGTCCTGATTATTTCATTTACTGAAAATGAATAGAATCTGTAAATTGAAGTGGTACTATTTAAATATACTATATATCTGGAGCAGTACGGGTCTCACGGTGGCACAATGGTTAGCATTGCTACCTCAAAGCGCCAAGATGTGGATTTGATTCCCAGTTTGGGTCATTGTGTGCAGAATCTGCAAATTCTCCCCAGTCTGAGTGAGTTTCCTGTGGATGCTCTGGTTTCCTTCCACAGTCCAAAATATGTGCTGGTGTTGTGCATTGGCTATGCTAAATTCTCTCTCTGTGTAACCGAACAGGCACTGAAATATGGTGACTAGGGGATTTTCACAGTAACTTCATGAGTGTGTTAATGTAAGCCTACTAATAAATAAACTTTCAACCCCATTATTTATATTAGTCCCAGATATCACTACATCTTTATCAGGTTAACGTGCACGAGCATTAGTTTCCAGTTGCATTTGTATACATTGATGTTTTATGGATGTGCTTTAAATGCACTGACAAGCTGTATCTTTTTGATCAGCCTTGTAAATGACAGGGCTGGAATAGGTTGTTGACTGCGATCTGGAAGAGCAGATTGTCAGGTGATAAATTTCCTGAAAGGAGATCAGGAACGGAGATGTAAATAGCTGAACTATTTTAGCTACATTAGTTGGGGGAATAATGCTGCTGTTCTTCACACCATGAACTCTTGGCCAGAAATTGAGGCAACAATGATAGCAAAAATATCAGTGTTTGCCATCACTGAAACTGATAGCAACTCCCACACATGTACAGTTAAACACAGAATTCCAGAAGTTACTGTCAGTGATTCCAAGTATCTCAACAGGCTGAATTGTCAAAACACCCACAGACAGTTCTTGAAAAAGTTGCATCATGTTGCTTGAGGTCGTGTTGAATTATTGACATTGTACTAACTTCAGCTAAACAGCCCTACCAGCCCTGAGGAGCTCATTTTATTATGGAATGTCAAACTTTCAATTACATTAAATACTTCCAATGTGTTTATATTGATATTTTAGATTCCATTCAAATCCAATATGCAATCAGAAAATGTAAATTAAAAGCAAAGAAGTATTTTTAACTTCCTGGTTTTCTCTGTATGAGAATAATGCAATGTGATTGGCTGTTTGCTTTGCTTGCTGGCATGAATCCTGCTGCTGCATGGAGATCTTTATTCAAATTGCTCTCATAAAGTGGAGAACACATCCCTGTGAATGCTACATCATTGTGGGCAGCTTTGTTCAACATCAGTGTTGAGTAGCTGCTTCACGGCTGACTGCAAACTCTAGCTCTTTATCTCCACCAAAATGCAGTCTTCTCAAAAATTAAGGTACTGAGAGATGCAACACTTTGTGAATAAATTACTCAAGTGATAGCCTAGGTTATGCAAAGTCTGTGGAGTGAAGCTTAAACTTGCAACCTCCTGATTTACGTGCAAGACAGCAACCACTGAGACATGGGTGGTACGTATCCAGTGAAATTAACCTCAATCCTCATCACTTTTTTTTAAAACTACCTGACAACAATGCAAAAGAAAATATTCCAGTTTCTAACAACTCTCTTATTCCAATGTAAATAGCTTACAACTGAGGTTATTCAGATCAAACACTGCACAATATCCCACAGTAACACTACTGTGTCTAGGGCAGCATCTAATGTAATTTTCCTGATGCAGGCTCAGACTATTGTTAGTTGAAGCTAGATCAGAGACAGCAATTTATTTATACCAGTGCTGTTTCATACATCCATTAATAAACTGTTAATTTTTATAGTTCAGAATAGTAAATTCAGATTTGAACAGTAGATGTATTTCTTAAATAACTCCAGAGTGCATGCCCCCACCACTTTACTTGGCAGCGCATTCCATATCCCCACCACCCTCTGTGTGAAAAAAACTCCCTCTAGCATCCAAATTATCCCTTACCCCCCTCACCCCTCGTGCTATTCCAGTCCATCCTAGGACAAAGCTTAACCCTGTTTACACTATCTATACCCCTCATAATCTTGTACACCTCTATCAGATCTCCTCTAAGTCTACGTCTTTCTAAGGAAAACAGCACACGACACACATCAGCGCAAAGCCACTGAGCAGAGACTGATAGCCAAGTTCTGCACACATGAGGACGGTCTTAACAGGGATCTTGGGATCATGTCACACTATCTGTAACCCACATGACTTGCAAAAAAACCTCACTTACTGTGCTGCCTGGAGACAATACACATCTCTCTAACCTGTGCTCAGTGCTCCTTCCACTCACATTGTTAGCCACTTTAAGACTTGAATAGCAGGTTAGGTGTAAAGATTCGCATTCTAATCAGCAATTTATAAACTATATGTGCTGATATGTGTGCTATTGCAGACCAGAACACCTCATTCGCCTGACAAAGGCTATAAAGCTGAAAGCTTGCGAGTTTACTATCAAATAAATCGTTTGGATTTAAAACTGATATTGTCAGACCTCTTACTGTGACCTCCCCAGTTTCCATGGGACCTATTCCCCCTTCCATCCATCACAGTCTCAGAGTCTCTACTAAAATGCTTTTGCATTTTTGCAATATTGCATATTTGGTGCCTTTATGCCTATCCAGACGTCCCAGATTCCCAATCTTTTTTTTCTCTCGGAATTAATTCTTGTAGGTTGCTCTCTCAATCTTTTTTCTCCATCCTTTAGTCTGAGGTTTCATTGAGCAGATTCTGAGCAAAAGCTTAAATACTTTGTTAAGTAGACTTTTACTAACGATAATGTATTTGCTGCTGCACCAAAAATATCATTGCATATCACATTTCAGCAATTGATTGTTTTTCCTAGTTTTGTGTATGTGATCAGATGTTATTTTATTCCCTATAGCCTTGTATGACTTTTGTATTTAAACTTTGATTTGAAATTTACATATCATTAGAAAACAGTAATCATTATCAATGCCACACATACATAGGGAAATTTAATAATTTACAGATATTTATGTAAGCATCATTAGTTTATTTTACATCTGTTATTTATCAGAGCTGAAAGTACTACATGCTTATACTTAATATTGTCTAGTTAGTTTAAAACAGGCAGTAGTTTATACTGGCCAGAACAGATAAGCATTAGGCATCTGCATTAACATCAATTTCAATGTTGTTACCAACAGCATCTTAACTGTTCTGCTTATTTTGGACTAGTGTTTGCTCTTGCTCATTAGTTCACACCTTATTAAGGAGCTCAAAATGCAAAAGTAAAGATCTTACTCAAGACAACAGAGTCTTCAAATGAAAGGCACAAATAATCTACCAAGCTTCCAAGAATAAAGATGATCTCCCAAAGGTAACAAACTGAAGTTTATAAACAGCCACCATGGTTAAAAACATCACAGCAGACAAAATCAACATTTTGTTTCAAGAATTGATGAACCTATCAGAGAACTGGAACAAATGAATAAACTGAAATCTCAGCTGAACAAATTCCGAAGATACCACGTTGAGTTTAAAAGAGGATTCTTCTCAGCTGCTGACAGCATGAAAAGTAAACGGATTTCAATTTAGAGGAAATATGCTGAAAAATAGAGACATATTTATCAAAGTTTTTTTGTCTTGCACGCATCAGGACAATCACAACAAAAGTGCAAGGAAAACAACATTCTGATTACTCGAGCATTGCCCTCAAGCATTGAACAGCGAATGGCTGTCACTTATTTAGCTGAACCAGATACAAATGTGCACAAGTTCTTTCTGTCTGCAAAGAACAGGGTCCTCTGCATTAACATATGTAGCTCCCAATACACAAAAATGCACCATACTGCAAGCCCAACTGACAGTCTTAATTAAACTGGCTAAGCAACAAGCAGACTCAAGCCGCATGGTTTAAAATTTAAACAATCAGTCACCATCAAATGGAGTGTTCTCCATGGCAAAGCATCCACCAGGGTCTACTTGCAAATCAATCAGCACTTTCTTCTCATACTTTATAGATTTGTTGCTTCCTTTAGATTTGTATTATTGAGATTGTCCTGATGAGTGTAAAATGAAAAACTTCGATAAATACTGTCTTTTTTCAGCAATGCTAATGTTTTGTATTACCAAGTGACTATTTAAAAGAATGTACAGTCACAGTATTACTCCCATAATACCAGCCATTACAGAACTAGCAAATTGCATTTGCATCATAAGCGATGGGTACAGTACTTGAAATGGAAACTATACCATTCACTGGGATCAACACACCATGTTCACCAGGAAACGATGTTTTCAACTCTGCATTGGCATAATTACAAGTGAAATACCACTACTTTCAAAGGTAGCTTTAAATTTATTTACAAATGCACACCTTGAAGGGTATTAAAGCAGTCATTTAAGTAAGGGTATATGATTGAAAACCTCCAATCTTAACATATTTACACTACATAAAGAAACTACGATCAAAGTAAAATAGGGAGTTCGTTTGCAAAGAACAGACTACTGGTGATGAAGAGCTGATGCATTTGATGGATATCAGGGACAGACTGTTCTCTTAGACATTAATAGTGGTTACTTAAAATTCAGATAGTCAAGCTATATATTTTCAGAATATTACAACATACAATAGATGGAGCTAGTGCTGGAAGACAAGAGAAAATACATTGGTTGCACTTAATTGCAATTTTGTTGTCTATCATTTATGAATCCTCTTGGCTCGGCGTTAACATATAAACACAGACAATGCAAATAGACTTGATATCTTTTCCAGCCACTATTCTATTTAACTATATTTTGTCATCTCTCCTAAGCCTACCACAAATTTCTAGTGGTCTGCTCTGAAGTGATCTGTGAAATTTCCTATATCAAAAGTGTTAAATATATGCAAGTTGCTCCTAATAGAAGAATGAGATAAACATCCAAACTGGAAAACCAAACCTCAAAAAAAAATGTTGAAACTAATATAGAGACTATTGGCATCCAGAGGAATTATAAACCATTGACTTTCCGTGTTACTGTTTAGGATTTTTCAGTCTCTCAATTAAATTACACTATATTACACAGTGCTAGGTAACCATCTTTCTCTATCTAAAACAATTTGGATAGCAACTACAATAGGAGCTATTTGACTGAAGGTTGCAATCAGCTTCAGTGCAATAGACTACAAGCTGTGCTAACAGCAGAGGTAAATACACTGTTCTGGTTCAGAGATCCCCTATTGCTGTAACCTCAAGAAGAAATTCAACTGCTTCAAGATAAAGCACAGTGCTATATAACTAAACATTTGGGAATTACAATGTACATGGAGACAACCAATCTCCAACTTACTCTATTTCAGCAGCAACGTAGGAGGCCCAACATGGCAACTAGTCCCAAGGACTCAAGTCTGAAACAGATCCACCAATTAAGATCTGCAATCAAACACAGCATGCATGGGAAGATCATGTCTGCAGTTTTTACGGATTTCATAATCTTTATTCACTGAAAATTCTGCTATTTGACTATAGTAATGAAAAGGGACATATGTCCTGGCCATTCTTTATCCCTTAACTAACCTGCATTATAAAAACAGGTGATCTGGTCATTATCACATTGCTGTTTGAGGAAATTTGCTCTGCACAAATTGGTTGCCACATGTACTACATTGTAATAATAACTACATTGCAAAAGTATGTCTTTGGCTTTAAATCACTTTGAGGAATCCTGAGGTTAAGAAAGGCCCTATATAAATAAAAATTATTATTTCTTCCCCATTTCCAGTGATTTGAAAGGTAGGATTAATCTTGTACTGATACATCTCAGTTCCTTGCAAAACCTCAATTACTGTAGCTTTTCCAAATATTACTGCCAAAAATCAGGTTTCTTCACCACTCACTGCTTTGCACAGAACTCATTGCGGTTTAGCACCATATATAGTTTGAAAGTCCACCCAACTCGCTAGAGATAACATAAACAACCTGCGTAGTCTCTGTGAGTGGAAGAAAGGTATTTAGCTACCATCTCTCTAAAGGAGGCAGAACCAAGTCCAATCCTGCACTGATGCCATCCTTTCCAGTCAGAGTCACCAGATGATTAAAAGGCAGATATTTCCCCTCTCTGGCCAGGAATTAGCCCCAGCCAATAATACCATCTGGAACAACTTTTGTTTTACTGAAACCAATGCAAGTTATTAGTAAAGCTGGGTCTACCAAGTATTAGTGAAATATGAATACTTCCTCGCTCAGCACTTCACAGGAGAATGGCAAGAACATCAAAGAAGTGAATTAAAACTGATCACATGTTTATCAAGACAGGTAACAAATTTCAGCATGTAACAATGCTCTCTAGACCTTTCATTCAGCTCCATGTTACAGAAAAAGATGTAAACTTCCATATTAAAATCACATCATAAAGTTTGAAACTTTGTCTTTTCATGATGATTTGTTTTAAAATTTTCGTTATAAAGGAATGTTCTTCTAATGTCTTATCTGAATAGTTATCTGTAAAAGTACATCTGACTCACAATACTGTCTCAATTTTTTTGAAAGCATAAACACTTTCCAATCTTGGGGTAGTTTAGCTTCCTAATCATCTTTCCCATGTTTTAGACCAATTAATCAAACAATGATGTACAGCCTCCTGCCCTATCAAATACAGATACCAATGAACATCATTACACAATCCTCACAAGACCCAGACAAAGCAAATAAGACACATAACACCACAAAACAACATAATTTAAATTATACAAAAATGTGTACATTGCTGAATCTGTAAGCTCAGTACAATCATTTTACACTGTACTTGGATTTTCTCAGGTAAGCTCAGCCTAAAAATAGAATTATTTTCAGCTAAAAATTTCAGATTAAGAAACACCACAAAGGCTGAAAAGAGCTGCCTTGATATTCAAGGGCAGTCATTCTCACCTCACCTCTGGCATTCAGAGGGAGGGAAGCCAAAATAGGAATTGATCCAGTGCAGGTAATGTGGTTCCTGCCATGTCTACGAGAACGTGAGACAGAGAGGGGGAGAAACTGAGGAGAGATTGTAAGGCTTTAATGGTAAGAGTGAGGATGTGAGCAACAAGAAACATTGCTTACTTTCATACTTTCAGTTTATTTTTATTTATGTGCATAATTTCCCAATTTCCTTATTTCCCTTCTACAATCCTACTCTTAAAGTTTATTTATTAATCACAAGTAGGTTTACATTAACACCACAATGAAGCTACTGTGAAATTCCCCTCGTTGCCACACTCTATTCAGGTCATTGCACCTAACCAGCACATCCTTCAGACTGTGGAAGGAAACTGGAGCACCCAGAGGAAACCCATGCAGACACAGGGGAGAACGTGCAAACGAGCCTGGGCTTGAATTGACAAACTAGGACTGGAAAACAATAACCAAACAAGAACAAAATTAAATTCTTTACCAGTGGTTTTCTTCCTCTTTTATATTTGCCCAGTAGAGCGATCCGAGCTGGGGGCGGGGGGGAATAATCCGGGCTTTCTTTGTTCTCTTTAAGTTTTTCATTCAATGTTCCTGCTATAGAAGTGAACATCTGTATACAAGCTTTTTTAATTGCTATCATGAATGTGTTTTCTTTTTTGTATAGAAATAGTTTAGCATTCAGTTGATCCAGAAGAGCCCGACATGGATGGGCGTGTGCGGAGTTTACACGCTCTCTTTGTGTCTGTGTAGGTTTCCTCCGCATGCTCTGTTTTCCTCCCACAGTCCAAAGATATCTGATTTGGGTGGATTGGTCATGCTAAATTGCCCCTTAATGTCCCAGGATGTGTAGGTTAGGAGGGGAAATTAGTGGGGTTACGGTGATAGGCCCTCGCTGAGGTGCTCTATCGGAGAGTCTGTGCAGACTCAATGGGCCAAATAGCCTCCGTTTGCACTATAGGGATTTTACGATTCGATCCCAGAGCTCTAGTCTGTTTTAATATTGGCCACTGGAAGATGACAGCTGGAATTGGGATATGGGTGTGAATAAAGGAAAACTGTTCAATTCTTGTTGGATTTTTGACACCTGCCCAGCACCAAGTCTCTCATTTCTTTAACATCCTTTAATGGAGGCTTTATTTCAAGGGACCCTAAAACCAAAGGGTAGTCCCTGAAAATCCACAAACAGTCTCTAAAAAATCTCAATGAATCCTCAAAAATAAAAATATCTTGACCGCTGTTCCCCTCAACTTTTATTCGCATTTCCCTGCAGTAACATCTTTTCTGGTTGTATCACAGCCTGGTATGGCTTCTGCTCTGCCCAAGGCCATAAGAAAGTACAAATGGTCGTGAATGTAGCCCAATTCACTAGGCAAACTAGCCTCCCACCCATTGATTCGGTCTACACTTCCCACCGCCTCAGTAAAGCAGCCAGCATAATTAAAGGCCTCACGTATCCTGGACATTCTCTCTTCTACATTGGAAAAAAGATATAAAAATCTGAGGTCACACACCAACCAATTCAAGAAGAGCTTCTTCCCTGCTGTTGTCAGACTTTTGAATGGATTTGCCTTACATTAAGTTGATCTTTCTCTATACCCTAGCTATGACCGTAACATTACATTCCGCACTCTTGTTTCCTTCCATGTAAATGGTATGCTTTGTCTGTACAGTGCACAAGAAACAATACTTTTTACTGTATGATAATACATGACAACAATAAATCACATCAAATTATCCGATAGCAGATATTAGCTTTCACATGTAAACTGATGACACCAAGCTCTTCTTCACTACCACTACTCTCAACTCATCTATGGTTGTTAAATTATCAGACTGCTTTCCCAAACTAGTGCTGGCTGAACAGAAATTTCCTTCAATTAACATTGACAAGACTGAAGCCATTGTGTTGAACCCCCACTCTTAGTTCCATTCCCTGGTTACTGACTCCATCCCTCTCCCTGGCAACAATCCAAGACTAAACCAATCTGTTCATTACCTGGGTATCTTATTTGATTCCAAGGTCAGCATATTCATGCCATCACTAAGACCATCCATTTCTCCAAACATAACATAGCTCAATTTTACCAAATGAACTATTGAGCTCTTTGTTACCTCCAGATTTAACTATTTCTGCATGCGCCTGGTTGGTCCCTCATGTTCTACCCCCTCATAAATTCCCCGCTTAAATTGAGGTAATCCAAAACTCTGCTATGGATGTCTTGTATTAAATCCTGTTCATGCATCAACCCTGTGCTCATTAATTTACATGGACTCCCAGTCAAGATGTGTCTTGATTTTTTAAAGTCTCATCTTCTTTTTCAAATTCCTTCAGAGGTTTCACTCCTTCCTACCTTTGTAATCTCCTCCAGCCACACAATCCTTTAAGGTATCTAAATTTTATTCATTCTAAACACTGACAGCCAGAGAGTCATAGACGTTTACAGCATTGAAATAGGTCTTTCGGCCCCAATTGTCCATGCAACCTTTTTTTTGAACCCACTGTCTATTTCCAATTGCTCACGTTTGACCCCTATTCCTCTATATCCATCTTACCCATATAACTGTCTAAATGCTTTTTAAAGGACAAGATTGTACCCGCCTCTACCGCTATCCGTGGCAGCTTGTTCCAGACACTCACCATTCTCTCTGCGTGAAAGAATTGCCCTTTTTAATCTCTCCCCTCTTACCTTAAAGCTATGCCCACTAGTTTTAGAGTCCTTTACCTTTAGGAAAAGATATTGACTATCTAACTGATATTTTATAGATTTTATAAGATTATCCTTAAGACTCCTATGCTCCAGGGAATAAAGTCCCAATTTATCCAGTTTCTCCTTATAACTCAAACCATCAAGTCCCAGTAGCATCCTCAAATCTTTTCTGCACCCTTTCTAGCTTAATAATATCCTAATAATAGGATGACCAGAACTGTACACAGTATTCCAAATGTGGCCCAATTTTAATTTCTCCAGCAATGGTGGCTGTGCCTCCCATTGCCTGGGCATGAAGCTCTGGAATTCCCTCCTAATATCTCAGAGCCTTTCAACCTTGCTTTGTTCTTTTAAGATTCTCCATAAAATCTAAATCTTAAATGGCCAAGTATCTCATGCAGATTGGTATTATATTTTGTTTTATAATAATCTTTTATACTTAATGTATTTAAGCTGCTGCACAAACTTGTTCTTGAACTCTCTGGAGTTTATAAAAATGGGAGATGATGTCATTTAACCATGCCATATCCTGAAGGCGCTTGACAGAGTAGGCACAGATTGTTTTCCCTGGCTGAGGAATTTAAAATACAGGCACAGCCTCAGGAAAAAAAATTGAGCATTTAGGACTGAGATGAGGGGAAATTTCTTCACTCACTGTGAAGTTGTGAATCTTTGTAATTTTCTACCCCAGAAAATGACAGATACTCCATTTAAGTATGTTCAATAATGGGATAGAATTTGTTCTTCCAGGTAATAAAGGGGTATGGAGTGTAAGTGAAAAAGGGAAGATGAGACAGAATGGCAAAGAAGCGTACTCAAGAGGCCTTTTAGTCTCCTACTATTCCTAATGTTCACACAGCAGTGTCACAACAGCATATAAATCCCTGATCAATTTACCAGCTTCAGAACAAGTTCCAAAAATTAATTAAAAGAAGTTCTAATTAGTACATTGAATCACAGTAAATAAAAATGCATGCAGATCATAGTGGGATATATTTCTAAAAGTCATGGCCTGGCAGAACTCTCTTAAAACCTTGCATTCATGTGAAACAGATGGGTTCAATCACCACACCAGCAGGTCATATTTACGGCATCTGTGCAATATTCTGTATTATGTTCATTTAAACCTTCAGCACAAGTTGACAGCAATAACTGCTGATAAGAAAATGGCTGCCACAATGTCAAAGAACAAAAAAAATTTATAGCACAGGAACAGGCCTTTTGGCCCTCCAAGCCTGCACCGACCATGCTGTCTGACAAAACTAAAACCCTCTACCCTTCTGGAGAACATATCCCTCCATTCCCATCCGATGCACGTATTTGTCCAGACATCCCTAAAAAGTCACTATCATATCTGTTTCTACTACCTCTCCCGGCAGTAAGTTCCAGGCACCCAGTACCCACTGTGCAAAAAAACTTGCATCATACATCTCCTTTAACCCTTGCTCCTTAAATCTGTGTCCCCCAGTAATTAACTCTTCCACTCTGGGAAAAAGCTTCTGACTATCCACATTGTCCATGTCCCTCATAATCTTGTAGATATCTATCAGGTCACCCCTCAACCTCCGTTGTTCCAGCGAGAACAAGCCAAGTTTGTCCAACTTCTCGTCATAGCTAATGTCCTCCATACCAGGCAACATCCTAGTAAATCTTTTCTGTACCCTCTCCGAAGTATCCACATCCTTCTGGTAGTATGGCGACCAGAATTGAATACTATATTACAAACGTGGCCTAAGGTTCTGCAACATGACATGCTAATTTTTAAACTCAATGCCCGGCCGATGAATGCAAGCACACCATTATGCCTTCTTGACTACCTTCTCCACCTGCATAGCCACTTCCAATGGCCTGTGTATCTGTATGTCCAGATTCCTTTTCCTTTCAATACTCCTAAGTGTTCTGCCATTTATTGTAGATTTCCTATCTGTATTCCAAAATGCATTACCTCACATTTGTCCATATTAAACTCCATCTGTCATCTCTCCGCCCAAGTCTTCAACTGATCTATGTCCTACTGTATCCTCTAATGCTCCTCATCGCTATCTGCAAATCCAAACTTTGTGTCATCCACAAACTACTACTCAATCCAGTTACATATATATAATTACAAACAGCAAAGGTCCTAGCACTGATTCCTGAGGAACGCCACTTGTCACAGCCCTTCATTCAGAAATGCACCCTCACACAGCTACCTTCTGTCTTCTGTGATCGAGCCAGTTCTGTGTCCACCTTGCCAGCTCACTCTGATCCCATGCGACTTTATCTTCTGCATGAGGGATCTTGTCAAAGGTCTTACTGAAGTCCATGTAGACAACATCCATTACTCTACCTTTATCAATCATCTTTCTTGAAAAATTCAATCAAATAAGTGAGGCATGACCTCCCCTTTATAAAACAATGTTGCCTCTTGCTAACATGTCCACTTTTTTCCAAGTGGGAGTAAATTCTGTCTCGAAGAATCCTCTCCAATACCGTCCCTACCATTAATGTCAGGCCTGTAATTAAACGGATTATTCTTTCTATGCTTCTTAAACAAAGGAACAACATTGGCTATTCTCCAATCCTCTGGAATCTCTCTTGGATGTAAAGACTTCTCTCAAGGCCCTGCAATTTTGTCCCTTGCCTCTCTCAGTGTTCTGAGGTATATCCCATCAGATTGTGGAAACTTGTCTACCTTAATATTTCTCAAAAACCCCAATACTGCCTCATTTTTGATCTCAACATGACAAATTATTTACACATCCTTTCCCAGACTCATCATCCCCCAAATCCTTCTCTTGGTGAATACTGGCACAAAATACTCATTTAATGCCTCATCCCTCTCCTCTGACTCCACGCACAGATTCTCTTTCCTGACCTTGAGTAGGTCAACCTTCTCCCCAGCTACCTTTTTCCTCTTTACATGTGTATAAAAAAGCCTTAGGATTTTCCTTAATCCTCCTGGCCAATGATTTTTCATGACCCCTTTTAGCTCTCCTTACTTCTTGCTTAAGTCTCTTTCTACTTTCCTTGTATTCCATACTTGCTTCATGTGTTCCCAACTTCCTGATAGATGCTTCCTTTTTCTCTTTGACTAGGCTCACAGTATCTCTTGTTATCTAAGGTTCCCAAAACTTGCCATACTTATCCTTCATCCTTACAGTAATGTGCCAGTCCTGAATCCCTATCAACTTAGACATGAAAGCCTCCCACATGGCAGATGTTGATTCTCATCTCACCGCTTAACTATCTGGTTCATAAATGTTTGTGGGCCCTTGGGCTGTACTAATTCTCAACTAAATCCAGTTAGCGACTTCACAAAGAATTTAAAGTTTTGAGCAAAGGTTTAAATGTCAAAGACTAAACTGTAAAAACATTGAGAGTAGGATTTCAAAGCACTGCTTTTCTACTGATCTTCCTCTTTACGGATTAAATACAGTAACCTCCAACACTACTTAGGAAAAAGTTGTAGTAATAGGTCTTTGGATAACATTGTATTGTTCAATAGCAAGTCAAGTGAGAGACAGAAACAGGGGATTGAAAATAAATGCAACTGAAGGCACAGTGTTATACAGAACTCAGAGTTCAAATCATTTGCTAAGTGAGTTACAGAATCTACTCTTAGTCATCCGACACAGAGAAAGGCACTTTAGCCATCATGTTTATGTCAATTACTTTGAAACACTTAAGCTATACAATCTTGTAATCACATTGGTGAACACAGCTTCTTAAAGTACCAGCGACCCAGGTTTGATTCCTGCCTTGGGTGACTGTTTGTATGGAGTTCGCATGTGCTCCCTGTGCCTACTTGGGTTTCCCCCAGGTGCTCCGGTTTCCTCCCACAATCCAAAGGTGTGCAGGTTAGATGGATTGGCTATTCTCAATTGTCTCTTTCCAGACATGCGTAAATTGGGTGGATTAGCCATGGTAAACGCGCAAGTTTGAGGGGTGGGGACGAGTGAGGTGCACTTTGGATGAATCAGTGCAGGCCCAAAAGGCTAAATCACCTCCCTCTGCACTGTGAGGATTCTATGCATATTTACTGAATTGTGGACAGTTTGAGGAAGCATTTAATAGGCTACAACAAAGTTTCTGAATTTGTAAGCTAATGGAACAGAGAGCATTCCATTTGTCTGTGAAGCACGCTGGACTGTTCTTAACCTCTACTGAATCCATATGCCAGTTACCACTCAATTATTCAATTGAGCCAATGTCTCCATTAAGTGTAACCCAACAGAGATATACAAACATGTCCAGCTACAAAGTGCTTTAATTATAGCATTTTCCATATAATTAAAACAAGAGTTTAGCACGTGAGCAAGTTCTATTGGATGTAAATTCCACAGCTCCGATCAGGTAGAATAGGTTATCTGCTCCCACGCATCTACCAAACTGACATACTTCTTAGCATCATAATCTACCCTCAGTTACAGCTCTAGTGTTTTGTGCTGCAGTCTGGTAGGGAAAATGAAATCACCCTCTCGTTTCTACAAATAACAAGATTTTGATCTAAACTGCACCATTCAAGGCAAACAAAGTTCAAGAGTTTCACTACAGCAAGCAAGAGGAAGGTCCTTGTATGGTTGCTGTGTAAACCAATTATCCAGCAGCAGTGGGATAAGCATGGGAGCAGACCACCCACTTGTTCTCACAGCTGGGGCCTATGCAACAGACACTGCATAGAAAGGGAACCGAGAAAGTTTAGGGCGACACGGGGAGACTTTCAGCAGATAAACGCTGCCATCTAGTGGGAAGAAAAAAAGTGTGTAAGCAAACTGACTGCTAAGCTACTGTTTGGCAAGGACTGAAACACAAATACAGCTGAGGCTAGACAGTTAGCTAATAGAGCTCACATACCCAAATAAAAAGTAAATTCCCTCTTTGTCACTTAACTGTATCTTGAATGAATACAAGAATTGTGCATCCTCCATTACACTCAGCAGACCATTGTGTGCCAAGTCTTTCAAGTGTCCAAATGAATCTCTGCTTGGTATTGATTCTCAATATTTTCTAATTTTGTCATGGAATGTGGACGCCTCTGGTTAGGCAGCCTTTATTGCCCATCCCTAATTGCACTCGAGAAGATGGTGAGTTACCTTCTTTGACCACTGCATCCCCCATGGTATAGGTGCAATCACTGTGCTACAGTGAAGAAATGCCATTTTGTTTCAAATCAGGATATTGTGTGGTTCGGAGGGGAATCTGTAGTGGTGGAGTTCCCATGTACCTGCTGCCTTTGTCTTTCGAGGTGGCAAAGGTCACGGGTTTGAAAAGTGCTGTCAAAGGAACATTGCATCTCGTAGACGGTACACACTATTACCACTGTGTGCTGGTGGTGAAAGAGAGTGATGTTCAAGGTAGTGGATGGGGTACCAATCAAGCAAGCTGCTTTATTCTGGATAGTGTTGAGGTCCACACATGTTGCCAAAGCTGCAACCATCCAGGCAACTAGATTATACTCCATCACACTCCTGACTTGTGCCTTATAGATGATGGACAGGCTTTGAAGAATCTGGAGGAGAGTTCCTTGCTGCAGGATTCCTAGCCTGTAAACAGTTCTTGTAGCCATAGTATTTATGCGTTGGACCGGTTCATTTTCTGGTCAATGGTAATTCTGCAGGATGTTGATATGGACGATTCAGGAATGGTAATGCCATTGGATGCTATGGGAAGACAGTCAGATTCTCTCTTGTTGGAAATGGTTTTTGCCTGGCACTTTTATGGTGTGAACGTTATTTGTGACTTAACAGCTCAAGCCTGAATAATGTCCAGGTCTAGCCGCACATGGTCACAGATTGCTTCAGTGTCTGAGGCATCATAAATGGTTCTGAACATTGTGCAAGCAAACGCAAACATCCTCACTTAGGATAGAGGGAAGGTCAAACAGTTGAAGATAGTTGAGCCAAGATCACTATTCTGAAGAACTTCTGTAGTGACATTCCAGGATTGAGTTAGTTGGCTTCCAACAACCACAACCATCTTCCTCTGCAGTAGGTAAGACACCAACCAGATGGATTCCTCGGGTGGCAGAACTGACGTATGAGGAGAGATTGTGTTACTATTGTTTTTACTGGGGTTCAGAAGAATGGGGGGCGGGGGGGGGGATCTCAGAAATCTATAAAATTCTAATAGATTAGACAGGGCAAATGCAGGAAGGATGGTCCCAATAGTGGGCGTTTCCAAAATCAGGGGTTATAGTCCAGGTTACAGGGTAAACCACTTAGGATTGAGATGAGGAGAAATTTCTTCATCCAGAGTGTTAAATCTATGGAATTCACTACCATAGAAAGCAGTTAAGGCCAAAACATTATACGCTTTCAAAGAGAGTTAGATATAGCTCGAGGCAACAGGGGTCAAAGGATTGATGGTTTGGGGTGGGGAGGGTGGAGGAGAATTAGGCTACGAAGTCAGAGGATCAAACATGATCATAATGAATGGTGGAGCAGGCTTGAAAAGCTGAATGGCCTCCGCCTGCTCCTATTTCCTATCTTTCTAATCACTGGAGAGTATCCTCCAATTTCTAATTACTTCAGTTTTTGCAGGGCTCCTTAACGCCATACTCAGTCAAATGCTGCCTTGCTGATGTCAAGCAAACTCACTCTCACTTCACAAGTTCGGCTATTTAATCCACATTTGGACAAAGCCTGAAATGATATCAAGAGCTGAACAGTCTTGGTGGAATCCAAACTG
This sequence comes from Sphyrna mokarran, assembly GCA_024679065.1. NCBI lineage: Eukaryota > Metazoa > Chordata > Chondrichthyes > Carcharhiniformes > Carcharhinidae > Sphyrna > Sphyrna mokarran. Next base: position 7,794,838 of record JAGIQG010000020.1, read on the forward strand.
AACATCAGTGAAAAGGTTATTGTTGATTAGGTCCGCATGATAGTACTGTTAACAACACCTTTCAACACTACTGATCTAGAGTAGATTATGGGGTCCTAATTGGCTGGGTTGGATTTGTCCTGCCTTTTGTGGACAGGGCATACCTGGGAAATTTCCACATTATCAGATAAATACTAGTTTTGTGGTTGTTCTGGCATAGCTTAGCTAAGGATGTGGAGGCCATAGAGCAAGTGCAAGACTTCCCTGTGACAAGAGATTAGTTTGACCGAGCCTGTATTTCCTCGAGTTTAGGAGAGGAGAGTGTATTGAAATATGTATACAATTCTAACAGGGCTGGACAGACTAGGTACAGGAGGATGTTTTCCCTGTTTGGAGACTCTTAATACCAGGGGTCACAGCCTCAGGATATGGGGTGAACCATTTAGGACCTGATGAGAAAAAATTTCTTCACTCAACCTGTGGAATACTCTACCACAAAAGGTTGTGAAAGTCAAATCAGTGAATGTGTTCAAGAAAGAGCAATATCTTAGATTTTGTTGGCCTCAAGAGATATGGGGAGAAATCAGGAATACGGCATTGAGTTAGAGAATCAACTATGATTATTTTAAATGACACAGCAAACACAAACGGCTGAATGGACTACTGCTGCTCCTTGTTCCTATGTTTGTTTGGCAGGCCTGAAGCACAAGACTTGAGTACTACTGCCAATTGCAAATGCTTCAGCTTTGTGTTTTGAACAGACATGGTGGGCTGTCCCCTTATTGAGGATGGGATCTCTGTGGAGCCAGTTCTTCCAATTAGTTGTTTAATTACCCACCATCATTCACAGTTAGACATGGCAGGACTGCAGAAACTTAGAACTGATCAGTTAATTGTGAGATTGCGTAGCTCTGTCTATTACATGTTGTTTCTGCTGTTTGGCATGCAGATAGCTCTGTGTTGCAGTTTCGTTAGTCAACATCTGATTTTTAAGTATATCTGGGTCTGCTCCTAGGCTGTTCTGAAGTTACACATTGTGAGTGCATACAATATCAGAAGCCCACAGCGCCTTATGAATGTTTGGTTTTGAGTTACTAGACCTGCTTGAAATCACGGATGATAGTGCCACACAACATGATGGAGGATATTGTTGCAAACACATAATTACAATATAGATTTTGAGCCGAATGTTTCCAAAGGTTTTTTTTTGCTTTCAAGCTCTTAAATTGGGTTTAGAAGCCTTTTTTTCAAAATTCAAGTGTGGATAAACATCTTAGCACCTTTCTGTGTTTGTTCAGAACTTGTCCAGCTCTTATCTCCAGAACTGACCAGAGTCAGAAAAACTTAAGACTCCTTCAGGACTGTTCACTGAATTTTCCAAAAACATGAGGATATTTTAACTTCTAAGAGAACGAGATAGGAATGGACTTACCACAATGCAATTAACTTCTTTCCTTGGTGGAACAACGGCTCATTTGAAATTAACATTGCGGCTTGTTTGCTTTGGTTGTGGTAAATGAGGCTTCGAAAGCCGTGTGTGGCACCACCCCAGAAAGAAATCTCAAAGACAGACAGGGATCTTGGCCAAGGAGCAGAAAGGTATTCTGAGACCACCTGTGTTCTTCTGACACAGAACATGAGTAATTTCAAGTGTTGTAACCACAGAACCAGCAAGGAACACAAAATCTTATCTCTCTTCCAAAATCTGTCGAGTCTATTAAGACAACCTCTGATTATTCAATTAGAGAAGCCATCACAGCTGCTGAACACAAGTCTTCAAGTTCAACTTTTCATTCCAGACAACCAGCAGTTCAATTGCAGGAGACAAGCCTGCAGCAATACGATAAGGGACTAAACAGAATTTCCTCTAAGTATTTTTTGATCTTTATTTGCATTCAATTTTATGTAATTAACTTACAGCAATGTTTCATAATAAACTAACCTTTAATTTGTTTAAGATTAAAGCTTTGCCGCTGTTTATTTTGAATGAACTACTTGCAAGTGAAAGGGAACCTGTTGTTATGGTTCAGATCAGAAACTCCAAAGTGCTGCATGGAGCCCATCTGGATCATAAGATTTGCATCTTGAATTTGGCTACAGGGTAAATGATATGTTTCACCTCAAGTATGATTCAAATGACCCAATAGAGAGTTTTCCTCAAAAAGAATATAGTAAGAATATAGTTAATATTTATGCAAAAAATAGTAAGAATAACTTTTATCGATTACAAATAGAAACAAAACAACCATAATAATGCAAACCCTAAACAAATATATGTAAGATGTTCCAAACAAACAAAAACTTCCATTAAAAAAAACCTTCCACAGGTTTAACACAAAAAGACTAATGCTCATGTGATACTGGAGTTGAGTCCTTTAGCTGAATGCCATGGTTCTATTAGTACATTTAGAACAATTTGAAGTCACAGCAGCTTCCCAGAACACCAGGGGGAGACTCTGGTCCAGCCACCAACAGCAGATTTTCTACTGCGGAAGGCAAGAAGTCTTGTTTCAGCTCACCAGCAGAATTTCTTCACTGGAGTGGAAGAGAGAGAGAGAGAGATTTCTTTCCAGCTTGACATCTCTTCTAAAACTAAAACCTGCAGTTCAGAACTGAATGAGCTCCTGCCACCTTACCTGCCAACCAGTTTTCCCCATAACAATGCAAGGCCATAAAACAATCCAGAGTAAAAATAAACCCCATTTAAACTACTGAAAGAGCAATAAAAAGGCTCCTAATGGACAACCTGATGCCACAATGAGAGCTGAGAGCTACAGAAAACGTTGTTAGAAAGCAGAGATGATCCCCTCCTCAGAACTAACACCAAAACACCCAAAGAGGTGTACCTTGCCCTATAATCTGTAAGAAGTGTGAGAAGTGGTATGACCTGCTCTTCAGCAACTTCTAGTGGTTAGATAAAATAAATCCCTGATACTGTCCAAAATCAACATGTAACAATTTAAAGTTTTTTTTTAAATCAGTCACAAGTAGGCTTACATTGACATTGCAATGACGTTACTGTGAAATCCCCCTAGTTGCCACATGTCAGCATCTAATTGGGTTAATGCACTTAACCAGCATGTCTTTCATTCTTCCTTGCAGTTGTATCAAACAGCTACAAAGTCTGACTGGCTTGCTAGTCCAGTTCAGAGGTCATTTAAGAATCAGTCACAAATCAGAAGATGTCAGATTTCCTTTATTCAAGGACTACAGTGAAACAGATGTTTTTTTATGACAATTGACAATGGTTTCATAGTCACTACTACCTGGACTAGCTTTTAATTTCAGATAAATGAATTGAATTCAATTCATGGTGGCATTTGGCAGAGTCCCCAGAGCGTCTGGCATTGTGATTACTGGTCCAGCGACAGTACCACTGTCACCCCCTCTCCCCTTCAACCCCTCAATATTCAATGCAAACTTTTACATTCTTCTAAGATCCTAAATGACATTAAAATCGCTACGGTTATGGATTTTCTCTGTGCTTGTGCTGTTTAACATCAGATGTTTCAAAGGTTCCTCCCTCGGCTGATCCTTCCAATACCAAGAGCTGCTGCTTCTCCAGTCTTTCCTTCCATAACAGCTTTCAGGGTTATCTGTTCTCTACACCTCATTCTCCATTTGAATGCCAGACCAGGCTCTTGTTATTAGATACCATATTCAAGGCACAATCTAACCAGAGCTCTCTCTAGTAAAAGTATGATATTCTCTCACATGTACTTGGCTGATCTTGTAACACAATACCATATTCTTATTGTTTTATTCTTTGCTACCTCTCACTAATCTGGTTTCCTCCTAGCCTTCTTACCATTCTGCTGTGTAACCAAATATTGTTGTGTGTTTCCTTGGACAGTTCTGTATAATGAATTGTGAGAAATTTACCCAAACCTCATGGGACAACCTTGTGGGAAAATCGAGAAATTACAGTGCTAATTTTAAGAACTGCTGATTACTATTGAAACACACTCCGGTGCTGACAAAGTCAGCTTAATTAATCTAGTGGGAATATTCAAAATGCTGGCAAATTATGTTGTTGAATTTTCATTAAGCATAGAATAAATGAAATTTGAGCCCAGGATCTGCTTGAGCACACTGACAGCATAACTACTGTTTGTAGTAGACCAACAGTATTGTATCAGCAAATGTACAGCTGTATAATTCCACAACTCAACCTTGTCAGCACAGTGCAATACTGCAGGTGTATATTAGAGCATACTCCAAAAGACACATTACAGAACCGTGGAAGCACTAAAGTATACTATAGCTAATACAATACAGTATCACTTTTCAGAAAAAAATTCCATTTTAAAATTACAAAGCCAATGCTCAGGGTGAACCAGGTGAGCCCGAGTCCATCCCCTTGCTTGCTCCAAAAATCAAACTGAATTCAATTCATGGTCTCCACAAGGAGACAAACAAGATCCAAGCTGACAAGATAAGGCACTGCACCCCACCTTGGGCTTAATTTGACACTTAGCCATAAGGCCGAGAAGTGCATAATTAGTAATGAATTATGGCTGATACTATACTCTGAATTCTACAATGATGCTATACTGTTTTAGCTAGATTATTACTGGGAAAAATAGCTTATGATCCAGCTGATCGTATTGTACTGTCACAGCTGATATAGTCCAGTACTTGGAACTCAAATTTATGTTTATTCTCTAACCTAACCCAGTGGCTTTCGTCTTCCCACTGAAGCTGATTTACTTTTGATTTACTTGAAGTGAGTTAGAGAATTCAGTGTTCGAGTCATGTTAAAGTTTTGGCACAAATACTATTCACAACTTCAGTTTCCTTTAAAAACTGGAAGCCTTGATTTTGGTTGCAACATTTGTGAAAAAAATTATCTTTCAAAATAAGTCACTGGCTGTAAAAGATCTTGGGCTGTTCTTTCACAGTGGACATGTCCTCAGCCACTTTCACAATTCAGGAGACTAGAGGGGCACATGAACCATACATGAATTAGCACCCAGTATTCACTCTACTAAATCGGGCTTCCTTATCCTAATGATAAATCTGCAACCTCACCTTCCTATGGAATAAAAGCAGAAAGTGCTAGAAATACTCAGATCAAGCAAAAGCTGCAGAGACAGAAACAGGGTTGATGTTGTAAGACGATAACCTTTCACCAGATCGGATTGTCCCCCTAGAGATTCTGCCTAATCTCCTGAGCATTTTGAGCATTGTCTGCAGATCTCCAACATCTGCAATATTTTGCTTTTGTACCAGTTCCTTTAGTCTTCTTCTAGACTAAAGAAATGGGCTTAAAAGTGAAAAGGCTGGACAGCAGTTCATAGGTGCCTTGGGTAGCAGAAGTTAATAATGCTTTTGGGTTTATTATAGTTCTGCAGGGATCACAGAATTATGTATAATTTACAGCAATGAAACACGTCATTAGGCCCAGCTGATCTCTGTCAATGGTCCACATCATCCTCCTCTCATGCTACTCCATCTAATCCTATCAGCATAAACTTGTATTCCTTTCCTACTTATCTAACTTCCCTTTAAATGAGAGAAATGCTCCATGTGCTAGCAGGTCCCAAATTCTAACTCTCTGGATGAAAATTTTTCCTGAGCGTCTATCAAATTTCTTGCTGATGATCTTATATTTATGGCCCCTTGTTTTGTGCAAACCACAAATGAAAACATTTCCTTGGCATCACTCATTAAATCCTTCGTAATTTTAAAGACCTCTATTAGTTCATCTCTCAGCCACACCTTTGAGAGAAATGTTTCCACACATTTGGTCTCTGATGATAATTAGAAACTCAGAAGTTAGTGTCTGTAATTATTTGAAGTAAAAAGTAGCGATTGGCATCTGCTGCTCAGGTGCAATGCTTAATGATGTGTTGTAGAGCAATGTTTATTAAAACCTGTGAGCAGTTCACCCATATCTGATCCAGTTCACATAATTATAATTCCATGCTTTCCACATAAAAGATTATAGGAGAGAGAGAATGCTAGGGAGAATGAAAGATGTTTGCCTCAGCCAAAGCATCTTCATTCACTTCCTGTTGTTACATGGAAACTTGGTAATGAAGTAATTCATTTGCATACATTCTCTGCCAAGAAACAGGAGTGAGAAAATGCATTTATTCTTAGTTTTATGGTTGAATTCATGTTCCTCTTAATATTTTACAGAATTGATTGACAGCTAACTCTTCACATTCCATCTGTCTCAGATAAACCAGATCAAATTGATAAGAATCAGAGCATAGGTGCAAGTTTACTTACTTAACATTAGACCCATTAAGTATTAAAATTTTAAGCTATATATTCACGTTTATTTTTTCTTTAAGTCTGACCATTCAATAGCCTACTATAGTATGTCTCAGATATGTGAACAAAAGAGAGGGAGGGGAAAAAGGGAACATGTTCTCTGGATCTCCTATTCTGGAAAAGTGAAATACCTCATCATGATCTACAATGTAATGCGGACATGTGGTATTACTGTATCTTTAAGATTTTTTTTTTAAAATGTTCCCTGTAGCTCTCAGCTCTCATTGTGGCACAAGTTGTCTACAAGGAGCCTTTTTATTGTTCCTTAAATGGTTTAAATGGGGATTATTTATTTTTATTTTGGGAATTAATTTTATGACCTTGTATTGTCAGGAGGAAGTATGTTTGCGGGTCAGGTGACAGGATTTTTTTCATTTTCAGTTCTGAGCTGCAGAGTTAGAAAGGACATCAAGCTGCAAAGAAGAGCCTCTCTCTCTCTCCCTCCCTTGTTTTGCTGGTTAACTTAAAGTCTTTCTGGAATAGAAAATCATGCATTGGTAGCTTGACCAGAGTCTCTTCCTGGTATTCTGGAAAATTGTTCTGACTTCAAATTGTTCTGAGTGTATCAAGAGAACTGCAGCACTGATCCAAAGAGTCAGTTCCAGTACCACATGAGCATTAGTCTTTGCTGTAGTAATCCAGCCAAAGGGTTTTTTATTTATCTGATTGGTCTGATTAGCAATGATATCTAAAATGTTCCAAAAGCTGTACATTTGTTTGCAATTGATAAGAGTTATTGCTAATTTTCTTACTACATGTTAACTATGTTCTTAAATAAAGTTTCTTTGATAAAAGCTCCCTAGTGTGTCATGTGAATCATATCTGAGGTGAAAATATCATGCTTATCTTAGCCAAGTTCAAAGTGCAAAATGTATAATCCAGATGGTCTCCATAAGACACTTCAGAATTTGTCCCAAACCATAACAGGCAACAGGAAACACACAACAGCATGGAAATAAATTCAAAATACCTTCCTCACCCAATGCTAATTGAGTATTTTCAGCTTCATAATGAGGAATTATCAATTAATTCTTTAATATGAATCATTCCAAAAATCGTGACTTTTAGAGCACCTCTAATGACAACAACTTTAAGCATCCAGTCTTTTATTTCTACTCTATTTTACTTTAGGAGATTCAACCTTAGATATTATTCATGTAAAGCTATCAAAATCTTTCAGAAAGCAGGTAAGCCATTAGAAAGTAAAATCCGGAACTGTTTTTACATTAAGTATAATGCACCTCCACTCAAATCTGTATAAAGTTAAATCTTATTTCCTGACTATGTTCTCACAGCAAAACAAAAGGCGAGAAAATATTCACAATTACTGCTGTTTAGATTTTGTTTCTGTATTTGAATATTTCTTTATTTCAACTGCTTCTCATAAATTGTTCCTTTACTAGATGCTACTTGTTTAGTCTACCAAGTGTGATGATCCGTGTGCTTCCCAGATTTTATATGGGGGGTTGTTCCCTTTAACAAGAAATTTCTCAGGAGTCAATTTCTGGCAAAGCTTGGCTTCCAGCTAATGCCCACATGACCAGATTGCCTGGGAGATAAGCAAGAGAACAGTTGAATCAACAAAAAATTAATTGTAAGGTGACTAGACTGGGGATATGACTATGGCCTCAAGAGGGTTTTCAGCTTTTAGCTTATGACAATGTGGTTGTAGAGCAAGAAACATCTTTTTCTAGCAGAGTTTATTTGAAAATCGGAGTGCTTTCTAAAATAATTTAAACTGCTTAAGTGAAAGACTCATATAGTGAGTTAGACTTCTGGAATAGCCAACTGAGAAAGCCAGAGAGAGAGAGAGTGAGGGGGGAATAGAAAGAGAGAGTGGAGAGCGAGAAAGGGAAAAAGAAAAGAAAGAGAGAGAGAGAGCACGAGAGCGTGTTCTAGATACAGAACTCTAGGGGCTGCCAATGACACAGTGGTTTGCACTGCTGCTTCACAGTGCCAGGGACCTGGGTTTGATTCCCAGCCTCAGATCACTGTCTGTGTGGAGTTTGCACATTCTCCGTGTTTGCATGGGTTTCCTCCAGATGCTCTGGTTTCTTTCCACAGTCCAAAACATATGCTGGTTAGGTACATTAGTCATGCTAAATTCTCCCTCAGTGTACCCGAACAGGCACATTTGTGGCGACTAAAGAGTTTTCACAGTAACTTCATTGCAGTGTGACTAATAAATAAACCTTAGGATTACTTAAGACTAGAGGCAGTAGAGTTCTGAACTGAGGTGGCTCCCATTAAAATATCAGTCATGGCTAAATTGAAGTAGGATTCTACAACCATGGGATCATTCGAGGAGATTTGAATGGAAATCTCACTGGAAGTAAAAGATCCAAGAAATCTCAATCGTCATACAAATTTTCAAAGCAGTATTCAGACCAATTTTGATAAGTATCTGACTTGAGATTTGAGGGTGGAAGTCAAATCGGTGCACTGGAAATTAAATTTAAGAAGTTTGGTTCAGCAAATAAGTAACAGTGTTCATTTACTTTTAATAAAGAACAAAGAACAAAACAGCACAGGAAACAGGCCCTTCGGCCCAACAAGCCCTTTAATATAACTAACCAGATGGCACCCCTCTCTGTGACTGGATCCTGAACTACTTAACTCGCAGACCACAATCCGTAAAGATAGGCAACAACACCTCCTCCACAATCATACTCAACACTGGTGCTCCACAAGGCTGTGTTCTCAGCCCCCTACAATACTCCTTACACACCTATGACAGTGAGGCCAAATTCCCCTCCAATTCAATTTTCAAGTTTGCTGATGACATCACCGTTGTGGGTTAGATCTCAAACAATGATAAGACAGAGTACAGGGATGAGATAGAGAATCTGGTGAACTGGTACATAATGTCAACTTCAGGAAGTGAAAAGGAGAAGATGCCCCTGTCTACATCAATGGGGACAAAATAGAAAGGGTTGAGAGCTTCAAATTTTTAGGTGTCCAGATCACCAACAACCTGCCCTGGTCCTCCTATGCTGACACTATAGTTAAGAAAGCCCACCAACGCCTCTACTTTATCAGAAAACTAAGGAAATTTGGCATTTCAGCTATGACTCTCACCATCTTTTATAGATGCACCATAAAAAGCATTCTTTCTGGTTATATCGCAGCTTGGTACGGTTCTTGTTCTGCCCAAGACTGTGAGGAAATACGAAAGGTCGTGAATGTAGCTCAATCTATCACACAAACCAGCCTCCCATCCACTGATTCTGTCTACGTTTCCCACTGCCTTGGCAAAGCAGCCAGCGTAACTAAGCACCCCAGGTAGCCCAGAAATTCTCTCTTCCACCTTCTTCTTTTGGGAAAAAGATACAAAAGTCTGAGGTCACATATCAACCAACTCAAGAACAGCTTCTTCCCTGCTATTGTCAGACTTTTGAATGGACCTACCTTGTCTCAAGTTGATATTTTTCTATACCCTAGCTGTGACTGTAATACTACATTCTGCACTCTCTCATTTCCTCCTTTGTGAACGTTACGTTTTGTCTGAAAAGCGTGCAAGGAACAATAATTTTCACTGTATGTTAATACATGAGACAATAATAAATCAAATCAAATTTAAGATAACGTGCAGTTATGAACATTCAAGTTATTTGATTTTTTTCAAAAGGATACTCTGGAATATGTTGACTACTTCCGACATCTTGGCAGCTACCTCTCTCAAAAGGCCACCATTAACAGGGAGATCTCATACCAGATCAGCTGTGCCATAGCAACCTTCTATTAACTAGGAAAGTGAGTGATTGACAACAAAGATCTCTGCAAGTCAACAGAAGTCCTCGTATACAGGGCAGTCACTACACTGCTGCATTGGTGAAACTTGGACTGTGTACCAGTGACACAAAACAGCACTCCAGAAATTCCATCAGCAATGCTTCCAGCATGTCCTCCAGAATGAATGGGAGGATCAGCAAACAAACACTGGTGTCTTTCTTGAAGCCAGCTCCACAAGCAATTAGGAAAAACTCTTGCAAAATCAACTTTGATGAATGAGATGCTTTGTCCTGATGTCCAAATGCCCAACATTTCAAAAAAAGACAAAGGAACGTTTCAAACATACTTTGAGTTGTCCTTGCAGTGTGGCAGCATTGACAATAATGACTGGAATGGGCTTGCTGCACTCAATCTGCGGCCAACATATCATCCTTCCTTAGGAAAAGAGCACAATACTCCAAGGTTCTCTACAACTGCAGCAAGATTTCCTTATTCCTATACTCAAATTTCTTCACAATAAAGGCAAACACATCATTTGCCTTCAGTGATTTATGAACAAAAGCACCCAGATCTCTTTGGACATCAAATTTTCCCAATTTCTCCCCATTTGAGAACTATGCTACATTATGTTTTCCCACCCAAAGTAGTAACTTGGCATTTTTTCAAATATTTCATTTCCACTACTCCATATGCTCAAAGATTTTTTGGTTGAGAACTGGCTGCTCAGTTAAATGAAGACCCATGGCAGAAACTACCAACATCCTGGAGGTTATTAACCAGAAACTGAACTGAACTAGCCATATAAGCATTGTGCCTACAAAAGCAGGTCAAAGATTAGGAATCCTGCATCAAATAATTCATCTCCTAACTCCCCAAAATCTGTTCACTATCTACAAGACTGAAGTAATGAGTGAGATGGCATAAATACCACTTGCCTGGATATGTGCAGCTCTACAGCTCCAACAATAGTCAAGAAACTCAACACCATCCAGGATGAAGCAGCCTACTTGATTAGCATCCCATCCATAAATATTTGTTCTCTCCACCACTGACAAACAGCGGCAATGTGTACCATTTAAAATATGCACTGCTGGAACTCACCAAAGTTCCTGGGACAGCACTCTGCAAACCCGCTACCATCTAGAAGATAGCAGATTTCTGGGAACACAATCTCTAGCAAGTTCCCATCCAAGCCTCGCTGTCCTGACTTGGAACATATTGCCGATCCTTCATGGTTGCTGAGTCAAACTCCTGATACTCCCACCCTAACAGTGCTGTGAATGTACTTACACCACATAAATTGCAGTGATTCAATAAGACAGCTCACTATCACTTTTTTCAAGGGCAACAAATGTTGGCCTAGCCAGTGATGCCTATGAATGTAGGCAACAATAACTTTCAACCTTAAGTAGACATCATCCTAGAATCGAGGATGAGGCAACGACAATAGCCTGAACTCTGATGGTACTCAAACCTACCAACTGGAAACCAGCTATCTAATTTATTAAACTTAGTTTGACAGATAGATTCCTATCTAAAATAATTAGACTAAGATGTCATTTGAAGTGAAACTTAGTCAGAGTGTGGGGAAAATAATAACCTCTTGAGCTTGCACCATGACTGATTTATATTTTAACTGCAACTGCCCTGTCAAAGTGTAAGCTTCCATAAGACATTCAGTGCACTCATGGATCCTTCTGCACTGTTTCTTTTCAGTATCCTAGTGGCACTACTTCATGCTTTTTTTTTTTAAACACAGTTTTTTAAAAAATATTTCTCCACACTTTTGGATAGTAAAATTCTACTGATCTTTAGTTTTAAAATAATTAACCAAGCAAATACCTACTGCTTTGTGGGGTAGAATGCTCTATATTCCATCACCCTTTATATGAAGAAGTATTTCCAAAATTCTCTTTTCAATGGCCTTGTCCAAATTTTAAGGCTATGTCTCCTTGTTCTAGGCTCCCCCATGGAGGAAAACATTGTTCAGATGTGAAACTTTATTGAATGCCTTTTGGAAATCCATATAAACAGGATATTTAGACATTCCCCTGATTTTTACAGCCATTGAATTCTCAAAAAAAACTCAATTAGTTGCATTAGACATGACCTATCTTTACAAATACATCTCAGTTATCTCTGATCAGCTCAATTTCTCTATATTACTCTGTCCTTAACTGTAGATTCCAATAACTGCCACACAACAGATGTTACAGAAGCAGGCCTATAATCTTCCACATTCTTTCATCTTTCTTAAATAGTGGCATTGCATTTTCAATTTTGCTATCTAAAAGGACAATTCCTAAGTCAAGGAAATTTGGGAGAATTACGAATGAGCCCTGGGACAAAAACCATCAGACCTCAAGGAATCTCTCTATCTTGAGTGTTTTTTTTCATGTTAATTGACTGAGTTTGAGTTTTTGACTTATTAGTTTTCTAGAAATATCAAGTATATTATTTCTTTTTCTACTCTGAAGGTTTCTACAGCCATTATTCAACAAATCTACTATTTCTTATAATAACTTCCATACTATGTGTTTAAAGGCTTCACAATATATTCAAGTTTCCTTCCTCTTCCAATATAATTGTAAAAATTTTACATCAGTCCCTCACAATAAATCAGAAGCAGAAGACAGGTAGTGAAAGAACTTTACCTCTCCGGTGGTTGGATGGGTTCCAAATTTCTTTATCCATGGAATGATACTCCTGTAGAAAAATGGATCATGGATTTCAGAAAACAGAGATACACACACAGAAAACCAGCCACCATAAACTATTTAAAAGGCACATTGAACTAGCAACCATTTAACTGTAGGATCAACATATCTAGTTCTACTTCAGACTCCCATTAATTATTTCCCATTCTAAACCACACACAAATAAAATGTCATTTTTCTAATTTTTAAATAAAATTCAGTCAACAAATTTAAGCTGCTTTTGGGAAAAAGTGGGGAAAAAAAATCAATATCAAACTTTCTAAAAGATGCAATAATAGTTTAAAGGTCTAAGTTCACCCCTTGGGATGGTCCAAATTCCAATTTTGTGTATTTTGTCACCATGCCCCTCAATCTCTTCTCTCTCTTCCTTTCCAGAAGGGCACCTTGAACTCAAGTGCATAGAAAATTTCAATGGGCTTTCCAGGCAACATATTTTACAAGTCTTTTGTTTAAAAAAATACTGAAAAGACCAGCTTTGTCAGCATCTGAAAATAGTCTGAGATAAGGTCAGTAAACTAAAAAAAAAGAGTCTTTTTTCCTTTCCGATTCACTCTGCTATCCCATATATCTCCAGCATTTTATTTTAGTTTTCGTACATTTGCAGCACTACAAACCTTCTTGCATAAATCAATTAATGTAAGCCTTCCCTTCCTACTTGTGTTCTTTTAATGTTTAAACTTATGTCTTCTGACAATTGAACCATTCAGAAAAGAGCACAATCCAATTAATAATCCAGGAACTAAGAATATTACTTTGGAGACAAGTTCAAATACAATGTGACATCTGGTGGAATTTAAATTCAATTAATAATTCCAGAATAAAAAGCTAATCTCAGTAAAGTTTGACGATGAAACCCATTTAGCTCACTTCAGAGAAGGAAATCTACTATCCTTAGCCAGTTTGGAAGTTTAAAACACAAACTATGGCCAATCAACCCAGCTCATCTGTGCCAGTTGAAAGAGAATTATCCAGTCTAATTCCATTTTCCAATTATTAATCTGTGGCCTTGAGGTTACAGAACTTCAAATGCATTCCAAATGATATAAAAGAGAACTCAGTTCTTTAACCTTCCTAACGTCCAGAATCATTTTGGTTATTCACTTCTGAAACCTCTCCCAAGATCAGGTCATCAGAATTACACACAGTATTCCTGATAATGTCTGAGCAACACTGTAAACGGCACCAAAGTAACTACTTTTGATTTGTAGTCTGCAATCTATGTGCTGTTGGTTCTTTGCTGCGAAAGTGATAATTCTAAGCTTAAATTATGTTGTATCCCATTTGCCACCTACGGAATCAATTGTTTAAAAGATCAAAAATCTTTCTGAATCTAGTGATATTGTTTTTTGTTAATTTCACTACTTTATCCAAAAACACGGAGGAGTTTTACCTCTTATAATCTTATCCCCAGAAGTTGTCTTCAAGTTTGAAATGTTTCCACTTGAAACTGCCCTCATTTTTCAATGTATACCATTTTTAAATCTACTCCTTAGTGTCTTGCCAATTATTTGTTGCCAAAAATGTAACTGTCAAATATATCTCTACAAAAAATACACCAGCCTTTTTCACTATGTATCATAGTGCAGCTATAAGTTTGAGCATAATTTCCCCTACTGAATACATGTGGACTGTGCTTTGGCAGTTCTCCACATATTTACTAAGCAAAGCTCTTATCAAGTTTGAAATATGCATTCTTATTAAGATCCAGTAGATGGCATTGCATTACAATTGAGACACCAGAATCATAAATGATTCAGTAAGTGATCAATGTTACCAGGATTCCCAGACAGCAAAACAAAGCTGTCACAAGTTAAATATCAGCAGTAATATGGCTGAGATTCAGTGGTTAACTGCTGCTTCAGTTAGATCTGATAGTTATGCCTGAAACATTAACCCAGCTTTCTCTTCAGAAGTTACTCAACCTGCTGCACATTTCAAGGGTTTTCAGAGTTTATTTCAGATTTCCAACATCATCTTTTCGTTATCATTCTCAGGTCAATGATGCATCAATATTATCACAATCTAGGAGTTCCAGATTAAATCCAGTATTTAAAATATATTACTTTTTTTTAAATCCAAGCAATGAGAATCTTCTGAAAAGTTGAGGAAATAACTACTCCCACTGGGATAATTTTAATTCCTACCATGAAGATTTGAGATGTTTTGCCATTAAGTTCAGAGAGGACTTGAACATTAGTGCTGTTAACATACATGTTTTAAACAAATCCTTTCCTAAATGGAGCTAATTTACCAAGTCAGTTGTGTGTTGAACTAGGATCAGCAGACAGATGAATTCGATTGCAATTCATGATGGCACATTGTTTCCCTCAGAGATCTCATTCATTAACTCTGTCTGATTATTCAGTGTGATTTCAGTGGGAATTGAGAGCAGGGCTTATAAAAACCAGAACACAGGCACCAAGGTGAAGGAAACAAACTACTGACCAGAGCGGTAGGACAGAAAATAAAGATAATGCGCTTCCAGGACCACAATTCAGTTATGTTTACTTTAGCAATCAGGTGGGATAGGTATATAGCGCAAGGCAAGAGTTATAGCTGGGGGAAGTAAATTTTGATGCGATCAGGCGAGATTTGGGATGCACAGGATGTGGAAGGAAACTGTAGGGGATGGGCACAATTGAAATGGGAGCTTGTTCAAGGAACAGCTACTGTGTGTCCTTGATACATATGTACCTGTCAGACAGGGAGGAAATAGTCAAGCGAGGGAACCGTGATTTACTGAGGAAGTTGAAACTCTTGTGAAGAGGAAGAAGGAAATTTATGTAAAGATGAGATGGGAAGGCTCAGTTAGGGCACTTGAGAGTTACAAGTTAGCTAGGAAGGACCTAAAGAGAGAGCTAACAAGAGTCGGGGGGGACATAAGAAGTCTTAGGCAGATAGGATCAAGGAAAACACTAAAGCTTTCTATAGTATGTCAGGAATAAAAGAATGACTAGGGTAAGATTAGGGCCTGTCAAGTATAGTATTGGGAAGTTGTGCATGGAGTCCAAAGAGACAGGAGAAAATGAACATTTTTTGTCAGTATTCACACAGGAGAAAGACAAGGTTGTCGCAGAGAATACTGAGATACAGACTACTAGACTAGACGGGATTAAGGTTCATAGGGAGGAGATGTTAGCAATTTTGGAAAGTGTGAAAATAAATAAGTCCCCTGGGCCGGGTAGGATTTATCCTAGGATTCTCTGGGAAGCTAGGGAAGAGATTTCAGAGCCTTTGGCTTTGATCTTTATGTTGCCATTACCTACAGGAATAATGCCAGAAGATTGAGGTTAGCAAATGTTATTCCCTTGTTCAAGAAGGGGAGTAGAGACAACCCTGGAAATTATAAAGCAGTGAACCTTACTTCTTTGTGGGCAAAGTTTTGGAAAAGATCAGGGAGGTGATGGCATAGTGGTATTGCCACTGGTCTAGTAATTCCAAGACCCAGGATAATGCCCTGGAGATCTGCCTTCGCATCCCATCGTGGCAGATAGTGAATTCTGAATCTATTAAAAGTCTAATGATAACCGTGAAATGATTTTTAGGAGCAGCACAGTAGAACAGTGGTTAGCACTGCTGCTTCACAGCTCCAGGAATCCGGGTTTGATTCCTGGCTTGGGTCACTGTCTGTGTGGAGTTTGCAAATTCTCCTCTAGTCTGTGTGGGTTTCCTACCACACTCCAAAGATGTGTGGTTTAGGTTGATTGGCTATGCTAAAATTGCCCTTCATGTCCCGAGATGCATACGTTAGAGGGGTTAGTGGATAAATACGTAGGGATATGGGGGCAGGACTCAGGTGGGATTGTGGTCGGTGCAGGCTCGATGGGCTAAATAGCCTCTTTATGTATTGTGAGGATTCTATGATGATAGGATTTGTAATCATCTCGAAAGGAATAATTTGATTAGGAACAGTGAACATGGTTTTGTGACTGGTAGGTCGGGCTCACGAATCTTATTGAGTTCTTTGAGAAGATGGCCAAAGAAGTATATGAGAGTAAAGCAGTTGATGTGGTATATATGGATTTCAGTAAAGCATTTGATAAGATTCCCCACAGTATTGCAGAAAATACAGAAGCATGGGATTGAGGGTGATTTAGCAGTTTGGATTGAAATTGGCTCACTGTAAGAAGACAAAAGGTGGTGGTTGATGGGAAATGTTTATCCTGGAGTTTAGTTTAGGATCTGTTTTGGGGCCATTGCTGTTTGTCATTTTTATAAATGACCTGGATAAGGGCATAGAAGGATGGGTTAGTAAATTTGCAGATGACACTAAAATTGGTGGAGTTGTGGAGAGTGTGAAAGGATGTTGCAGGTTACAGAGGGACATAAATAAGCTGCAGAGCTGGGCTGAGAGGTGGCAAATGGAATTTAATGCGGAAAAGTGTGAGGTGATTGGCTTTAGAAGGAGTAACAGGAATACAGAGGACTGGGCTAATGGTAAGATACTTGGTAATACGGATGAGCAGAGAGATCTCGGTGTCCTTATGCATAGATCTCTGAACGTTGGCACGCAAGTTGATAGAGTTGTTAAGAAGGCATACGATGTGTTAGCTGTCATTGGTAGAGGAATTGAGTTTTGGAGCCATGAGGTCATGTTGCAGCTGCACAAAACTCTGGTGCAGCTGCACTTGGAGTATTGCGTACTGACTGGTCACCGCATTACAGGAAGGATGTGGAAGCATTAGGAAGGGTGCAAGGTGATTTACCAGAACGTTGCCTGATATGGTAGGGAAGTCTTAAAAGGAAAAGCCGAGGGACTCGAGGCTGTTTTCATTACAGAGAAGAAGGTTAAGAGATGACTTAATAGAAACATACAAGATGATCAGAGGATAGATTGGGTGGACAGTGAGAGCCTTTTTCCTCGGATGGTGATGGCTAACACGAGAGGACATAGCTTTAAATTTAGGGGTGATAGATGTAGGACAGACGTCAAAGGTAGGTTCTTTACTCAGAGTAGCAAGGGCATGGAATACCCTGCCTGCAATAGTAGTGGATTCGCCAACATTAAGGGTATTTAAATGGTCACTGGATAAACATATGGATGATATTGGAATAGTGTAGGTTAGATTGGTTTCATAGATCGATGCAACATTGAGGGCCAAAGGGCCTGTACTGCAGTGTAATGCTCTATGTTGAGTTTGACCCTCTATCAAAGTGGGCTAATTCTAGGGCGTTCTTTATTCTAATAATAGTACAAACCAGGTCATACTGACTGTATCAAGGAACCATCTTCAATTTTATTGTTCCATGTTACATGGAATAAATTACGTAGCTACTCCAAATACTAATTCAGTCCCCCTTTAGCAGGATTGAAAGATCACCCATTCACGAGTCACAAAAATCTAGCCATGATTGCAAGTGAGATTCGTTGTTACATTCCTGGGTCTCCAATCATTCAATAGAGATGGAGGCAATGGGTGTCAAGTTCTATAAAAAGTAGGTCTACGGATCACTTAAGAGCATGACTGATCCCAGGAGGAAACATTTATAACCCAATCCATTGTATGACAATCATTCCACCACAGAGCAGCACTTCTCTTCAAGATTTTATATATAAACATAAGTATATATACTACTGCTAAAGCTTTAAAAAAAAGTCAAAGGTTCAGAATTCTTCAATGAGTAACTCTCCTGGCTCCCCAAAGTCTGTTCCCCATTCACAAGGCACAAAGCACAAAGCAGGAGTATGATGGAATACTTCCCACTTGCCTGGATGAATGCAACTTCAACAAAACTCAAGAAGTTTGAAACCATCTGGAACAAACAGCTCACTTGATTGACATCCCACCCATCACCTTTAAAGATTCAATTTCTCCTCCACCACCGATGCACAGTGGCAACAATGTTACCATCTACAAAACACACTGCAGCAAAAGACTAATGCGCCTTTTAGCTGCATGGTGATACAGTGGTTAACAGTGCTGATCATACTGCCAGAGACCCAAGTTCAGTTCCTGACTTGGGTGTCTGTCTGGGTGGAGTTTGCACACTGTCCTTGTGTCTGTGTGGGTTTCCTCCCACGTTTCAAAGATATTAAGGTTAGGTGGATTGACCATGATAAATTATCCTGTAGTGTCCCAAGATGAATAGGTGACATTAATTAGCCATGGAAAATGTGAGGGGTTACGGTAATAGGGTGAGGAGACAGGACCTGGGTAAGTCTTTCTGTCAGAGAGAATTGGTGCAGACTCGATGAGCCAAATGGTCTCCTTCTGCATTTAAGGATTCTATGATTGCTTCAACAGGATATTCCAAACCTGTGATGTAGGCAGCACATGCATCAAAACATACCACTTGCAAGTTCCCCTCCAGGTCGCGTGCCATTCTAGCTTGGAACTATATTGCCATCCCTCACTAGTACTGGGTCAAAATCCTAGGACTCTCTTCCTAAGAGTACTGTGGGTGCTCCTACAACACATGGACTGCAGCAGTTCAAGGAGGCAGCTCACCACCAACTTCTCAGGGACAACTAGGGATGGGCAATAAATGATGGCCTAGCCTGTGCCAGCTACATACCATGAATGAATTATAAAAACTTGGAATGCAAATTGAGGCAAGAGGTCAAGTCCAACAAGGTTCCTATACTTACAGGAGATCAAACACCATTCCATCAGGGGTACACACTGGGTACTCAAAGGGTTGAAGAGATAAGCTGAAAGAGAAAACAGCATTTAGGCATGTAAAGCCTAGTAAGTGCTAAGACCATATACCTTCAATTGATACCATAAAGACAAACATATATTGCAACACTGACACTGTCAAGGTAGCTTTAACTCGCTCATCTATTCATATTAAACTACAGTTACACATAAAAAGATGTATTCTGAATAAACTAAAAGCAGCTTTATTAAAAAGACAGAAATATATTGCTAGAAGCATGATTTTCACTTGAAGCAGCACATATATTGAGGGGGAATGTTCTGACATGCAAACAAGTGGTTCATACTTGAAGCTCCCATGGTGAGATGGAGCTAGAAACATTCTTTTGTTGACTCAAAGATTTCAGAAAAAGTTTAGGAATTAAATCAATTTGAAGATATGGGAACTGACATCAGCCTACAACACAATTATTCTCTAAATTCATGACAACACAGATTAAAATTTAAATGAGAATCAGAGAATATATAATCTTCTTACACAAGAGATGAAAAACATATGATTATAATGCATCCTAAAAAGTTATAGTTATAATTTTACCGGAATTATATGCAAAATTTGGATTGACAGCTGTTGAAGAGTTATGCCAAGTGCAATATGAACATTATGAGAGCAGCTTAAAGAATACTGATGTTTCTTTTGTCATTTCCTCTTTAATATTTCTAAGGAATTACAATATATCAACAAGCCAAATGGGAATTTGGTAAAGACAGATAGCAAAGAAGCTTAGAGGCCGTTAGGCCCTCATAAAGAAAGTAGGACACAGATTTCAAGTAGGGCCTCAGCATAAGCTGTAAAAAGATTCACATTGGCTGACCTATTCTAAATCTCACAGCTCCAATGCAGTGTATTATTGTTATAATGTATTTTCAGAAGCACAATAAGTTTTACAATAGTACAATGGGGCAGCACAATGGCATTGTGGTTAATATTGCTGCCTCACAACGTCAGGGACCCTAAGCTCAATTCCCAGGTTGAGTCATTGTCTGTGTGGAGTCTGCACGTTCTCCCCCATACCTGCATTCCTCTGGGCATTCCAGTTCCTCCCACAGTCCGAAAGGCATGCTGGTTAAGTGCATTGGCCGTGCTAAATTCTCCCTCAGGTGTATCCAAACAGGCACCGGAGCGCGGCAACTAGGGGACTTTCACAGTAACTTTATCGCAGTGCTAATGTAGGCCCATTTGCGACACTAATAAATAAGATTTAAATTAATTTAGCAACAAGGTGACCTTACCTGCAGTGATCAAAGGGCAAACGGCGGAAGTTCGCTTGTGGAATAACTGCAGAATGGAAAAAATAATGATAATTACTTTCTTGAAAGAAATAGCCTTACTAATTGTAAGATCTGATTGTATAGATCAACAAGGATTGGAACACACATGCCAATCTACCAGCACTATCATCAACTTGTATTTATGTAGCACATTTAACAGCGCAAAACATCCCCATGGGGGAGTTATGGGTTATGGATGCAGAAATAACTGTTTCCTGCAAGGTCTGCTGGAAATTCATTCATTGTTCTCATACAACTCAAGAGTCAGCTAATTCAGAAGTGAAAACTCCATATTATGTTACTGAAAGACTTTTAGTCAAACCCTACTAATAAAATGCAGAGAAATACAAAGAAAACCAATGACAAGAAAGATCATCCGGAGGCAACTGGAGAGGAATCAGTTCTTTGACCGGTGATTGAATCAGGTCTTGATGTGGCACTTTCAACGGTGTTATAATTGATCACTACTAATACTATCAAAGTCATTGATGAGAAACTCTGTGTACTAGTGCAAAAATTCAGTGCTCATGCTATAGAACTGCAAAATACTGTTAAAAGGCTTGATGAAGCAGAGGAGAGAATTTTACCGTAGAAAACACATCTTCCTTGGTAGAGGCCCACTTACAATCTATGAAAAAACAACTTCTGACATTGTCAGAACATCTAGACAATTTAGAGAATAAAGGGCTGGCTCCCATACTTTCTCAACATAGAAATGAAAGCCTGGAGTATTAGCTTGAAAGCGACTTACTTGCTCTGAGGCCCAGGGTAACCAGTGACCCCGGCACATAGTTACGTGTTTCCACAACTTCAAACATCACCACGAAATGACGGAGGCAGCTAGACGTGGTAGGTTTACTTTACAATGGACTGAAAGTCTCTTTCTATCAAGATTTTTAATTGGCAATACAACAAAGACGCAATGTTTTGATGAAGTTAGAAGATGACTGAAGGCCATCAGAGCACAGTATGTAATAATGTATCCTGCCATTCTGGTGGTGACATTCAACAAGTCAACAAAAGCATTCAATACCTTGTTGAAAGCCATCATTTTGCAAACTCCATAGAAAGCAATAATTCAAGTCTCAGCTGAATGACATTATTACCAGGTTGTAGTTGACCATAAAGTTTGGACTTTATCCCTTTTTATTCTTTTATTTTGTACCTATACTTTTCATCTGGCAGGGATGATCCAGTAATTGTCTGGGTCGGGGCCTAATGCACTTAAGAAATGCTGAGAATCACACATAACAATGATAAATAATATTCTTCAGCATTTTTTTCTAGTCAAAGAATTGCCTTGCAGGTTGTATGATATTAGAGCTAAATAAGAAATATCTTTTTTCAACTTTGACATTTTCAACATACTACCTGTCTCCCTCTCAATGTTAAATATGAATGGCATCACTGCTGGGAGATGGACCTGTGACTTCAACCTTAACAGACAAGAATAGATTACAGAGCCTCTTTCTCTTTATAACACTTACAAAGTGAACAGTTGGAAGCTTTTTCCCAGGCCAGAAATGACAACTATGAAAGGGCACAAGTCTAAGGTAAGTGGGGAAAGGTTCAGTAATGATGTCCAGAGGAAAGTTTTTTTTAAACACAGAGGGTGGTGGGGGCCTGGAATGCACTGCCAAGTGAGATGATTTAGGTAGACACATTAGTGACATTTAAGGCTTATCTGGATAGATACATGAACAGGCGGGGAAATGGAAGATACATGAACAGGCGGGGAAATGGAAGTTACAGGCAGTTGGTCTAGACAGGGCAACATGATCAGTACAGCCTTAGTGGGTTGCACAGTACAGCACAGGAACTTTTCCCTTTGGAAAAGCAGCTGGTATAATTAAGGACCCCACGCACCTGGACATTCTCTCTTCCAACTTCTTCCATCGGGAAAAAGATACAGAAGTCGGAGGTCAAATACCAATTGACTCAAGAACAGCTTCTTCCCTGCTGTCATCAGACCATTGAATGGACGTATCTTGCATTAAGTTGATCTTTCTCTATGCGCTAGCAATGTTTGTAACATACATTTCACACTCTCTCCTTTCCTTCTCTATGTACAGTATTCTTTCTGTAAAGCTTGCAAGAAACAATACTTTTCACATTATACTAATACAAGTGACAATAACATATCAAATCAGAATCAAACCCTTCTCAGGTTGTAAAATAAATTTTGCCAAGTCTGAGGTTGTCATTAGGAAAGCTTCGAGGACAGCCTCCCCTTGCTCCCTTTCACTTTAGATGATCCCCTTCTGGTTTTATTTGTTAGCTATCTTTAGTACCCTCTTACTCAGGCAATGTTTATATGAAGTGTGATCTACATCATTGGATCTCTTTATATCTATAAAGTAGCTGGGCAGGATGGCAGTGATTAAGGTGAATGCATTAACAAAGTTGCTTTACTCTTTATAGATTTTACTAATTTTGCTTTTGGCTAAGTTCCTGAAGGAAATCAACGAGGGATTTAGCTCCTTTATATGGAGCAAAAAGAAACCTCCCTTAATACTGGTCAAATTGCAACTTTCAAGTTCAAAAGATTGCCAAATCTAAAATTATATCAGCTAGCCTCTCATCTGAAATTTATAACGGAATGGATAAGAAGGGACCCCACTTCCATATGTCTTAATGCTGAGGTTTGTCAGACTGAATATTCTTGACAATCTCTTTTTTCCCTTAGAAATTTGAAGAAAGTACCAGACAAATGGGAGAAACAAATTACTAATACTCAGAGTCTGGAAAATGGTCCATCATTTGGAGGGAAGGTCTACGTGAACTTCTGCTCTCAATACTGTACAGAAAAACCCTGATTTCTCTCCAGGTCTCATGGACAATATTTTGACATTTGGAGTAATGGATCTGTTTCGAAGCGCTCCCTTATTATCTTTTGAGCAACTTGTCAATTATGTGATAGCCCCAAACATCCTTTTTTTCAGATGCTCACTAATTAGAGATTTTGTTCTTAATAAAACAACATTGCACCTTGATGCCCAGTATTGCCCCTGTAGAAAAGATTTTATTATTCGCAGAACCAAAGCAATTTAATTCATAAGTTTTCGGATACATCATGTTCAATATGAACATGCAAGAGGCATTGCGGATCTGGGAAAAAGATTTTGCAATGAATATTGAAGATGATCTAGGGAGTTATCAGGGAGAATGCAAATCAATTTTCATCTGAAATAGAGTGAAGGAGATTCAACTAGCAATTCAACAGCATTTGCATATTACACCAAGTTTAAGACACAAGATGGGCCTTGCCATAATTCCACTATGCCAAACATGTAAATTTGTAAGACGGGGTTATACACACTGTATCTGGTCTTGTGTCAAAATAAAAACTATTGGTCAGATACACTTGAAGAGCTCAAAAATATTTTTGATGCAACCTTGGAGATGGACCCTGAGTTTTTGACTCTGGTGCTTCCAGATAAACATATAATTGATGTGTGAGAAAAGATTATATGATATTTAATATTTACGAATGAATGGTGAGCCACCTTCTGTAGATAATTGGCACAAAATCATTATGAAGTGCATTCCAATGTCCAGCTTGTATACTTCAGTCCAAGTTGGACTCATTCAAAAAGATATGGGGCCTCTATCTTAAATATAAAGGTTCCAGTAGTTTGGAGTTACTTCACAACACTTTCCGTAGAACATGCAGCACTGTCCTTAATATATTGTACATGAGGGTGTATGCCCCCTCTCCCTCTCTTTGTATTTTGTTCTTTTTCTCTCCACCCCGTTTTCTGTTAAAGCATTGGATCAAATGAACCAGCTACACTGTTTTATCTTCTGTGCACTAAAATGATTGCTATATTTACAGGTTTGTGTGTGTTGTTTTGTTTTGTTTAAAAAAAGGAAAAATCAAGAATGTTTACAAAACAAAATCCCCTTGATATTTCACAGGGATGTTATAAAACATGAAATGAGCCACAAATAAATATTAGGGTAAATAACAAAAAGCTTGATCAGAGAAGTAAGTTTCAATTAGGAGAGAAGACAATTAAAGTGGCAGAGAGACTAAGGGGAGAAATTCAAGGGCTTAGATCCCAAGCAACTCAAGGCTGCCAATAGTGCAATGATTAAAATTGAAAGTGCTCAAAAAAGCACAGAATTAGATGAGCATGGATATCTTAATGTGTTAGGAATTCTAGTCAATTACAGAGATAGGGAGGGGCAAGACCATGGAAAGACTTGCAAAACAAAACTGTAACTTTTAAAATTGTCGTGTTGCCAATATAGATCATGTTCAACATTCAGTACTAAGTGAGCAAAACTTTTCTCCAATACTGAGAAAACTGAAGACCTATCCATCACAAATTTGATCCCTGAGCCACAACTCCATCTATTTCTAGCAACTGTCTGAAGCTGAGGGATATTGTTTGTAACCACTGCTGTTTGCCATCACAGGCAACTTTGAAATAGGATGAATGAAAACAAACAGGACCAGTCCATAACTATGTTAGACCAACTGTCAAAACGGTCAGTCCTTTCCAAAGTTGGGAACGTTTATTTTTCTGAACAAAGTGAGTCACAAATATGCTGCAATCTTCCTTCTAATCAAATTTAACTTTGTCACAGCAAAACCTGAACTTCATGTGAGGGAAATCAACCTAATTCCATGGCTCTGTAAGTATTGTCTGTGAAGTTTGAAGAGAACAAAGAAGAAAAGTACCGCAAGGAACAGTCTCTTTGGTCTTCCAAACCTGTATCGATCATGATGCCCTAACTAAGTTTAAAAAAACCCTTCTGCCCTTACTCAGTCCGTATCCTTCTATTCCCTTTCTATTCATGTACCCATTCAAATGCTTCTTAGATGTTGCTGACATGCCTGTTTCCATCACCTCCTCTGGCAGCACGTTCCAGACATCTGCCACTGTGTTAAAAACTTTCCCCGTACATCTCCCTTAAACTTTCCCCCCTCATCTTGAACCTGTGCCCCTTGTGGATTGATTCTTCCACCTTGGAAAAAGCCTCTGATTATCAAGTATTTCTCTAAAATTTGGTGAATGACAGCACAATAAGGAGCCTTCAATTTTCCTTCATTGAAGTACCTTTCTACCACAGGTCCATTCACAAGAACCTGTACACTGCTCGAATTACTAATACTTTACTCAGCTATTCGTGGATCATTAACTAAACAGAGTGAAGAGGCAGTTGCAAAAGCAACGACTATGTCAAGAAATATCAAACAGGTGTTTAAAAAGCATTGTGTACATCAACAGAAAGTGAAAATATCATTTCTACTGTTTACAAATATAACACCAACAGAAATCACAATATCCTGCTACTAAAGGACAGTGCAAATCTGACTTACCTGCTTTCTTGCCACCATAGAAGTTGGTATATTCCGTACAGGTGATGTACCTGCAAAAGAAAGTAAGTGTCAGTCCAAGATTACAAACAGTAGAAAGACAAATAAGTTGCAAGATAACTATTCGCGAGTACAGGTCACTCATTACAAATCCCGAACAGGTGCCAGAGTGTGGCAACTAGGAGATTTTCACAGTAATTACATTGCTTGCTTGTGACAAATAAATAAACTTTTCAAATGAATGCACACACATACTAACAGTTTTAACCAACATTAAAAACATATTTCTGATATACTAAATTTGATGGTCTCACAAAAATGTATCCCAGTAGAAAACAGTGCCTTCAGGAAAGAAAGGGGCACAAGAGCTGATGTGAGCCAGGAGGACAGCTGGGATAAGGTGTATACCCAGAAAGCACAAGTGTAAGATCAAGCTCACTTCAATCTTTCCCAACAACATACCTTATACCCACTTCAGTACATAATCTGCACTGTTCAAGTGGCCACTGTTCTAGTTCCAAAGCAAAGCTTATGAAATTAAAAACTGATAGTGGAGAATATTGGAAAAACACGTTGAAGTCATTACTGGACTTATACTGTGCAACAATCTTCGAATGATGAGGTATCAAACAAATTTCCCATCATGTATCACCTGATTAGGCAGAAGATACCATCTCTTTTTTTCATTTTTAGACAGGAAGCCACAGCTTCTATGTAACATCAGTGTGGACTATAACTTACAATGAAAGAAGCACACTTTCCATCACTGGAGATTAACAAAGCACTGTTTGCTGCTATAGAAATGAAACTTGCCAAAATGCAATCCACTAAATTCTTCTTCTACTGTTGTGTTGCATAGAATAGCAATAGGCAAGTAGCAAAGTTGAGACCACATTTCTGGGACAACATGATCCTCAATGCAGATGCTTGAGATGAATGTTTTCTTTCGATTCTTCATGTGGTGTCACTGCCTTACAACACGTGATATTCTGTTAGCACAAATGTAAACCGAAATAATAGTGAACTGTCACAGTAATAAAGTTTAAAGCGCAGAATTGACACTTTGAGGATAAGGTAGGGTGGAACTGGAAGGAAGCAATAACTTTGCAGTAGGAGCCACTACACGAAGGAACATACAACAAGGCAACAACTTGCAATTCAGTGCTTCACACTGCCATGATCAAGCACCAACTAATGAGACAAAGAAGATATTAAAACAGGCTTTTAAGTGCTGGATCAAATAGGTAGGTTTTAAACAGCATCTTAAAAGAGGGGACAGATAGGTAGTCGGAGAGCTCAGGGTCTCGACTACTGAAGACACACCTGCTGGTAGAGCAATGAGAATCAGAAAATCACAAGAGGCCAGAATTAGAGTGAAGATATTGCAGAACTTTGTAGGAGTGGTGGAAAATGCAGAACTGAGGAGAGGTAAGGCCACAGAGCGATTTGAAAAATAACGGAGAGAATTTTGACAACTAAAGAGTGGAATATATCCAAAGGACTATCGTGTTTATCTCGGTAAACCAGGTTTGAGCTGTGGGTTCGCTCTCTGTATTCAAGTTCAGTGTCTCAGAGCGCAGACAGGGGAAGACTGGATCCCGGCCTCCCACAAAGAACTCGAGGCCCACACACACACACACCGCTCACATTTTATCTTTCTGATGCTGCCTCTTCCCCATGGTGTCTGGTAACTTGTCGCTGCCTCAAACAAACTCCAAATAATTCCTCCCGGCCACCGGAAACGGACTTGTTTCACTGCCTGACAACCGGTCCGCCCGTAATAAGGTGCGATCAGACTCGGAGCGCTGGGCCTGGACAGAACGTTCCGCCCTGAACAGAACGTTCCGCCCTATGCTCACAATAAAGTTGGCTTGGCCTTGTTTAAAATTACTCGAGATTCTTTGTGAAATGCTGAGAGGGATCCAGCAATCAAAACCTTCATTATTTTGAAAATTACAGTCATCATCTTTCCAGTTGTATTGCAGAGACTCTTTCAAGAAGGATTTAATTTATGTTCAACGTACCATATAGGAAAATGAACTGTGAATTTATTTTATCCATTATCAGGACACACATACAGAGAGATATAAAATATTGAAAGGCTCATCATAACAGACAAAGGGTAGGTGAACGGTGAAAACGTTTAAAGAAACATTTCTAAATATTCAAAAAGATACATAGCTTTGAAAAACAAAATTTCAGCTTTAAAGATCCATTTATGACTTATTCAGGACATTATTAAACAACAAAGGAAAGTACAGCATAGGAAAAGGCTCTTCGGCCCTCCAATCCTGTGCCAATCCTGATGCCATAACTCAACTAAAAAGATCTTCTAACCTTACTCGGCCTGTATCCTTCTACCCCCTCCCTATTCATGTACCCATCCAGATGCCTATTAAGAGTTGCTAATGTGCCTGATTCCACCATCTTGTATGGCAGTGTTCTAGCCACCCACTAATCCCTGTGTGAAAAACTTCCCTTACACATCTCCATTAAAATTTTCTCCTCTCACCTTGAACCTGTGTCCTCTTATAATTGACACTCCTACCCTGGGAAAAAAGTCTCTGACTATCCATCCTGTCTAGCCTGTTATAATTTCTATCAGGTCTCCTCTCAGCCTCTATTTTTCCAGTGAAAACCTATCTAGTTTATTCAATCCTTGTTTATTCAACCTTCCCTCATAGCAACACAATTGAGACCAGGCAACATCCTGGTGAACCTTCTTTGAACTCTCTCTCTCCAAAGCTTCTACACCCTTTTGGTGGTGTAGTGACCAGAACTGGACACAATACTCCAAATGTGGCCAAACCTAGTTTTTATATAGATGCAACATGGGCTGCGATTCTCCCATTGCGACCCGCAACTTTTCTGTAGGGTCACGGTGGGAGACATGCATCTGCAGCCTTGAACAGGGATTTGTGCATGTTCTGGGAAGGGATGCACATCTCCCAGAGCCAGCGAACAACCGCCGATAATACCACACTGAAAACGGGTGGGAAGGCAGGTAAGTCATTTAAATCTGTTTTTAATTTGTTTTAAATATGCAAGTTAGTTACTTATTGGGACCTTTCAGGTGCCTATTGAATCTCCCACCCTGCCAGGAATACTTCATTCTCGCAGGCTTCAGACTAGCTCCCCACGTTTGGGGAATTAGTGGAAGACCGTGCTGGAGTGAACATAGAACATAGAACACTACAGCACAAACAGGCCCTTCGGCCCACGAGTTGCGCCGATCACATCTACCAATCCACAGACCTATCTATAACCCACTATCCTATTCTTTTCCATTTACTCATCCAGAAGTCTTTTAAAAGACCCCAGTGAGTTTGCCTCAACAACCTCCGACGGCAGTCGGTTCTATTCACTCACCACCCTCTGAGTGAAAAACCTACCCCTGACATCTCCTTTGTATTTGCTTCCCTGCACCTTAAATCTGTGTCCTCTCATAGTGAACATTTCAGCTCGGGGAAATAGTCTCTGAGAGTCCACCCTATCTCTTCCTCTCAACATTTTATAAACCTCTATCAGGTCGACTCTCAATCTATGTCTCTCCAGTGAGAAGAGTTCCAGCTCCCTCAACCTATCTTCATAAGGCCTGCCTCCCAATCCAGGCAGCATCCTTGTAAATCTCCACTGTACTCTCTCAATAGCCTCTACATCCTTCCTATAATGAGGCGACCAGAACTGCGCACAATACTCCAACTGGGGTCTGACAAGAGTCTTATAGAGCTGCATCATTACCTCCTGACTCCTAAACTGTATTCCTCGATTAATGAAGGCCAGTACACCATACGCCTTCTTGACCACTTCCTCCACCTGCGAAGCCGATTTAAGAGTCCTATGGACCCAGACCCCGAGATCCTTCTGCTCTACAACACAGCTAAGACTCCTACCCCTTATATTGTACTCCTTCATCCAATTGTTCCTGCCAAAATGGATCACTACACATTTATCCGCATTGAAGTCCATCTGCCACTTCTCCGCCCAGTCTTGCATCCTATGTCCCGCTGCAACTTTTGGCATCCCTCCAGACCATCCACAACACCACCGACCTTTGTATCATCGTGAAGGGGGGATCATTGGGAGTTCCAGGGGATTGGGTAGTGTAGGGGGGGTAATGGGCACTCTGGCAGTGCCAACCTGTCCCTCTGGCACTGCCCAAGGGGCAAAGTGTCCACATACAGAGAGTACACTTGGCATGGGGCATTGGGCAGCACCAAGGGGATGGGGCTTATTGTGAATGGGCCAATTGTGAGCAGGGCTTATGGGGTGATGAGTGGGGGTGGGGTGTCCTGCTGCACTTTGCAAAACAGGATCAGTGTGGGATGGAGGGAGGGCAGCAATTGGGGCGGGCTGGGGGAGGTGGTCTGCTGAGTGGGGTGCCTTCAGGTGGATCTGACCCTAGGGATGGGTCAGTAGTGAGGGGTCTGCTAGGATGAGGGAGTCTGCCAGGTGAGGGGAGGTGTGGGGATCACCATTGCTGGGGGCTGGTGCTTGGACATTGGGACACTCCGGAATGGGATTGTGGGCGGGGGGGATGTCAGGACTGGCCTGGGAATTGCTGTGAGGGTTGCAATTGGGGGAAGGAGGCCGGAGAGGCAGCACTGTGGGGGCCCTGGGCTGGCCACCAAAGAGAGGTTGAAGGTTTGGGGCCTCTGCGCATGTGCAGTGCTTCAGAACTGTCAAACTCCAGGGCAAATGGGTCCTGCCCTCTGGGTTTTTAATGATATTTCCGATTAGAACTTCTGCAGTGCGGAGATTCATGTGAGAAGCTGATTTGACTTTGATTTAATTTGATTTGTTATTGTCACATGTATTAACATTACAGTGAAAAGCGTGCTATCCAGACAAAGCATACTGTTCATAGAGAAGGAAAGGAGAGAGTGCAGAATGTAGTGTTACAGTCACAGCTAAGGTGTAGAGAAAGATCAATTTAATGCAAGGTAAATCCATTCAAAAGTCTGACAGCAGCAGGGAAAAAGCTTGAGTTGATTGATATGTGACCTCAGACTTTTGTATCTTTTTCCCAGTGGAAGAAAGAATGTCTAGGGTGCGTGGCATCCATAATTATGCTGGCTGCTTTGCTGAGGCAGCAGGAAGTGTAGACAGAGTCAATGGATGAGAGGCTGGTTTGTGTGAGTGAGTGGGCTACATTCACAGCCTCTTTTAGTTCCTTGCAGTCTTGGGCGGAACAGGAGCCATAACAAGCTGTGGTACAACCAGAAAGGATGCTTTCTATGGTGCATCTGTAAAAGTTGGTGAGAGCTGTAGCTGACATGCCAAATTTCCTTAGTCTTTTGAGAAAGTAGAGGTGTTGGTGGGCTTTCTTATCTGTAGTGTAAGCATGGGGGGAGGAGGAACCAAGATTGACAGAACAGTTTGGATTTAGAACAGTTTTCTCATCAATTTAGCACTTTTGGGAGAACCGTAGCCATGATTTCTCAACTCTTGCACTCAGTGTCCCAGCTGATGAAGGCGAGCATGCCATATACTTTCTTAAATCACCTTGTGTTGCCACATTTCGGGAACTGGGGACCTGCATGCCCCCACCCCTCTACATGTTAATGTTCCAAAGGGATCTGCCATTTACAGTATAATTCACACCTAAATTTAATCCTCCAAAATGCATCACCTGACATTTGTCCTCGCTCCAACTGACACTTCTCTAATCTATCTATATCTTGTTGTATCCACTGATGTAATCCCCGGCACTGTCAGCAACTCCACCAACCTTTGCGTCATCCACAAATTTACTAATCTGAGCTTCCCCCCCACGTTTTCCTTCAGATCATTTATATAGACTACAAACAACAGAGGTCCCAACATTGATCCATGTGGATCTCCATTCTGAAAAATACCTTTCCACTGCTGCTATCTGTCTCCAAACCAGTTCAGTATTCATCTAGCCAGCCCACCCCAAATGCCATGTGATTTTAGTTCTTTGAACCAGTCTGCCATATGGGACCTTGTCAAGCATCTTCCTAAAGTACATCCACAACTTCCCTCATCAATTATCTTTGTCACCTCTTCAGAAAACTCAATCAAGTTGGTGAGACATGACTTTCCCTGTACAAAACCATGCTGCTTGTGACTACTAGTTCATTTTCTTCCAAATGTGCTTATACTCTGTCTCCTCAAGTATCATGTCCAAAAGTTTCCCCACCACTGACATCAGGCTCACCAGCTTATAGTTTCCTTATTATCTTTGCTTCCTTTCTTAAACAAGGGAACAACATTGGCTATTCTCCAGTCCCCTGAACCTTGCCTTTGGTCAAAGAGAATGTGAAGATATCTGTTAAGGCCACAGCTATTTCTTCCCTTGCCTCTCATAGTAACTTGGGATAGATCTCATCTGGCTCTCAGGACTTGTCTACCTTAATGCAATTTAGGATACGCAACGCCTTCCTCTTTTGATATATTGACATTCTCTAGAGCATTCACACAGCTATCCCTGATCTCAACATCCATCATTCCTTCTCCTTCATGAATACTCATACAAAGAACCCATTAAAGATCTCATCCACTTCCTGTGGCTCCATACATAACTTCCCTTTATTGTCCTTAAGCACACTGACACTTTCTCTTGCTACCCTCCTTCTCTTAGCGGATGCATAAAAAGCCTTGGGACTCTTCTTAACCCTATTTGATAAAGAAATTTCATGGCTCCTTCATTTAAGTTCCTTCCTACTTTCAATATACTCCTCAGTTTTTAGATGCCTGGACTTATCACATGTTTCCTTTTTCCTTTTAACTAAGCAAATTAAATTAAGTATTAAACTGAAAGAAGAGATTTAAAAATTGCAAAGAATGTAGCGTATTTTGCAAACCACTTACTGAAAAATTAACCCTGAAAAAACTTAACAGAAATGGCCAAAATTTAACTGTTTTCTTAGAAGGAGCAATGTCTAATCCTACCACTCTACTTCATTTCCATCTACTCAGCCAAATCACATGAATGTCCATTCGAGCTTTTGATTTCTACAATGACTTTGTAGAATGTGACAATATAATGGATGCCACGAATATTTATATAACACTTTTAATATAATACAAACAAATCAAGAATACTTCACAGAAACATTATTTTAAAAATGACATTTTTTAAAAAGTTGTTATTCCATGGGATGTGGGTTGGTTCATTGAGCATTTATTGTTCCTTCATTGAACTTAACAGGTGGTGGTAAGTTGCCTTCTTGAACAGATGAAGTCCATACGGTGCAGGTACACTGTATTGTCAGGAAGGAAATTCCAGGATTTTGGTCCCAGTGAGGGAAACCATAGAAAATTTACAGCTCAGAAACAGGCCTTTTGGACCTTCTTGTCTATGCCAAATCATTTTTTGCCTAGTCCCACTAATGACATAGTTACAAATGGCCATAGTATTATCAAATTTTACATTAAGTTTGAAAATAATATTGTTCATTCTGAAACTAGGATCCTAAATCTGAACAAGGAATGAAGGGTAGTTGGCTATGGTGGAATAGGTAAATAGATTTTAAAAATTGCCAGGCAATGACTAGTATTTAAGGAAGTATTAAGTGTGGTCTATAACAAATATACATTCCGCTAACACACAAAATCTCAACAGTTCTTATGTCCCTAAGTCAGGGTGTTGTGTGGCTTTGGAGGAAAACTTATAGATCATGGCGTTCCCATGAATCCATTTCTCTTGTCCTTCTAGATAGTGAAGATCATGCTTTGGCAAGGTGCTGTAGAAAGAAGCATGATGAGTTGCTGCAATGCAAGTTGTATATGGTACAAATTGTTGAAGCTATGTGTCTGTATTGGGTAAGCGATATAAAGAGATAGTAGGTCAGATAGTCAAAAGCTTGGTCAAAAATGTAGGTTGTAAGGAGTGTCTTCCAGGAAGAACGTGGGAAAGTGTACCAAGGCAATTCCGGAATTTGGGGCCAAGGCAGCTGAAAGGATCTGGAAGAGATTACAGAGAATGAGGGGAGCAAATTCCTGCAATATTTTGAAAAATACTACAGGAATTTTAAAATCAAGGGTTCACTTAAGTGGGAAGAAATGGAAGTCAGTGAATACGGTTTTATGAGAAATGAATAGAATTTGGTGTGAATTATGTCCCTGGCAGCAGAGTTTTGGATCATCTCAAGTTTATGGAGGGGAGAATGTGAGAGGCCAGCCAGGGGTATATTGGAATAGTGAAGCCTCAAGATAACAAAAGTATTGGGGGAGAATTTCAACAGCAGATGAGCTGATAGGGCAAAGTCAGATGATGTTATGGATGTGGAAATAGACAGTTCTTAACAATGTTGCAAATGTGTACTCACAGCTCATCTCTGGGTCCAATATGACACTAAGGTTATGAACACTAAGGTTTTATTTTGGTCTATTGCCAGGGAGGGTGATGGAGTTTGGATTAGGGATTGAAAACAATGGCTCCAGTATGTAGGCCTGAGGCCTGCAGGCACTAATGTTTGCATGTTTGTATTTATTTCTATACTTCTTTGATTTTTAATATTTAAAATCATTTAGTATTTCTCACTTGATAGATTGATCTTAACCCAGCTATGATTGTGTTTTGATTAATCTATCAATAATAATCAGTGGTGACCAATTTTTCTAGAGCTTGTTTTCTTTGTACAGGCCAGTTGCTGTTTAGGCTGAGTTTTCATCTTTTATTTTCTCAAGATGGAATACTAAAATAAGTAATTTTTAATTTTCAGAAGTGCTGTCCTATAGCATTCTACAAAGTCACTGAGTAATCTTACCTGGTGTGGTTACCTGAAACATCAGGAGATGAAGTTTAATTGATGCACATAACACCTGATTGATGGCAGATAAGAAGACACCATCAAAAGCTACGTAAACAGCCTGAATATCGCTAGGTCTGCTTAACCTTGTGGTCCCTGGGATAAGAGCTAGGATTTATTTTGGGAAAGCAGGCTTCCAGAGACTGGAATGAAGCAATAAATCCAGTTTAAAAATACATTGCATTGGAGACTCAGCCCTGCAGCCAGATGGAATTGTCAAACATGGATGATAGGAGGATGGGCCAGAAACAGAGTGACTGTAGTGCCTACCTATTGGGGTTACTTAGCAACTTGGTAATGTATGTAACAAGGGAGATAGTAACATGTGTACCAATGTTGGGGAATTGTTGTGGAATAGACCAAACTGGCAGATGTTGTATATGTTTAAACAAACACCTGTCTGTCCCATTTTCTTCAGATATATATGAACCTTCTTTGCTTTCAATAAAGTTATTTTTCCTCTATTTTATATATATGTATTATATTTCTTATATGCTTGTTTTATATATCAGTTATGATTGTCCTTATTGTAATTATTATTCAATTAAATTGTTGTCTTAACACAATGGCCCTGAGGTACAATGGTTAGCACTGCTGCCTCACACTGCCAGGAACCTGGGTTGGATCCCCAGCTTGGGTCACTTTCTGTGTGGAGTCTGCACATTCTCCCCACGTCTGCATGGATTTCCTTTGGGGGCTCTGGTTTACTCCCATAGTCCAAAAGATGTGCTGATTAGGTGCATTGGCCATGCTAAATTCGCAGGTGGCAGAGTGTGGCAACTAGGGGATTTTCACAGCATTAAACTACTTGTAATAGTCAATCTTCCGTTAATATCCACCCCATGTTACCTGCTAACCCCATAGACTTTGATAGCATGTATTTTGCAAGGGACAGTAGCAAGGTATTGCTAGCAAAGGCGATTAATCATAGACCAGAACCTAAATGATGTGGCTATAGAACTTGGAAAGTGAGTTAGAAACCTTTTGAAATATTTCTAACTTTTCCCAACTCTGACTAAAGGACCCGAGATTAAGTCTGCTTCTCTCTCCAAAGATGTTGCCAAACCTCTTGAGTTTTTTTCCCAGAATTTTCTGGTTTTATTTCAGATTTCTAACACCCGTCGTGTCTTACTCCTGAAATATACATTTCCTGTACAAGCTATATTTCCCATGTGAACCTAAATGGGAAACGTTATGTTAAAAATTCACAATCTGCTCTCAATTACATGCAAATGTGGACAAGCATTTTCAAACTGCAGAGCAGTGTGTCGGCTTTTTGAAATGAGCTGGTATTTGTATATATCTCCGTCATGTTTTTACCACTTTCCAGCTATGTTTAAATCTATTTATAGGGCATTATCTATCTGTGATCCATGTCTCTGATTCCCAGAGCCGGGGTTCTTTCCCATGCTGCAATCAGATTCTCATTTTCGAAGTTCTGAATCCAAATATTAGTCTGTCCTCGATCCAGATGCTGACGGAGTTTTCGTGTGCTTCCACCATCTTCTATTCAAGTTGTTTCCTTTGATAATTCACTAGATATTAAAACCATTCACACACACACACACACACACACAAGCCATTGACATAAAAGAACTGCCGACAACTTGATTCAGTGGGAAGGCTTTAAGTTTTTTTTAAAAAGTACAATTGCTTGATTCATTTTCGGCGCCAGATGCTGAAGATTAGACAAAATGTATAACTTTCACTCCCTGTGAGCTGGGTAACATTGACAAGCTGCTCTTTCACACCCCTCGCCCTTCTCATGACCTTACACGAGCCCCGCTGCCTGGGGATTACCGGCTCACACCAGCCCTCCAGATGGTCTCCCGAGACTCGGCCCCAACAAAACGTCAAACGGGGTAGAAAATTCTTCATTCAGAAAGAAACGCTTTGGCAATTGTCCCTCTGACAGCGGCGATTGGCTGCAGACTGTGGGAAACGCAGAGAAATCCGGACCCACGCTTCTCCCTCTCCCCCACTCTTGGATGTATAAATGCAGGGGACATGGGCCAGAGCTGCAGAATCACAGCTCCGACCAAGCTGCTTCTGAGCTTCGAGAATGTTAACTTACGTTACAAGATAGCGAGGCGAGAGAACAGCACAGCGAAAGCACAATATAAGGTAATTTACATTTACAAGAAGATTGACATGAATTGTAATCAATGATTTTGTACGGTGCTAAAATATATACTTGTTTTTTCTTAAAAGCATCGATACTGAAACTGCAGAGAATGTGTTGGACTGAAGAAATATACAAGATACAAACTTTAAGTCAGCCCCAGTGAAAGCATTATTAAGAGAGTCAGCAACAATTCTCTGGTAAGGTGCTGAGTTTCTAAAGCACAATTGCCAGGGCTGCAGTAAAATCCACTTTCTTATTCCCAAATCACCTCTCTCTAAAGTATATTTCCCTCCTCTCTTCTATTTTAGCCCCCGAACCGGGTCCTGAAACGCGTGGCGCTGCGATGCAGATGAAGAAGAAAATTGCCAACCATTTGAACAAGAATTTCGACTTGAGCAGAGGCCCCCACGCTGCGCCTCCGCACTTTCCGTCCTGTCACAGCCGGGCAAGCAAGAGGTGCAGACTGTCAAATCCACACCTCCCCCCACTCCCTCTCCCAGCGGGGCTGAAACGTTTGAACGTTTTATACAAGACAGAAAGTGACAGTGCTCGCTGCAGGATCACTGGAGGTCTACTCTGGTGTAACCCAGTATTCCGGAATGGAAACGGCGTCATTTTCATATCTTCACATTGAAGGAGATGGACGGTTTTATTTACAGGATGATACCTAATCCTTAATGGTGTCATGTCACACGTTTGTGACTGGTGTTCTACAATCTTTGTAGAGTTACTCAATAATATGTACCTGTATATTCAGTGAATATTTATCGTAGTTGCAATAACGGTGAAATGATGTAGGGGAAATCTCCATAAATATCCCTACTGCAGTGTGGAAGGGATAGGAAGTAGTTTATTCTTGTGAACAGTTTGTGTGTGTGTGTTGCAGAAATCGATATCCATTTACGGAGCACTTTATTCGGGTAACCAGCTCACAGCGGAAGACTAAATATCTATTCCGTGAAGATGCAGTAAAAAATCTGTAGACCCCTTTATGTTTCTTTGCCACTTAGGGTCCTCGGAGCTCACTGTAAAGATTGTAGTTCAGAGCTAATTCGCTGTGATTATATTGCTGTGATATTTCAGGGGTTAATAATAATATGCACATACAAGCGTCTTCATAATTGAGTGTTTTAATGCTGTTTTCATTCTCAATTCTGTACTGTCAATAACGATGATTGTAAAATTGTATGCAAGTGAGATCTAAATTGATCTGTGTGAAGTGAGTCGGGGATGGGAAGTCTTTATGTTTAAAGAAAGCCTGTATCCATGTGGGAAAGTTTTAGTCGAGAGATACACGTGAAGTATAATAAGATTTCCGTGTAAATTATAATGTTCCTTTTTCTAAAATATGGACGTTAGATGTCAAAGATTTGGAATAGGGGTTGTAAAATTGTTTTACAAAGGTGGCAGTTGCCCTATATTAGGGATGAAAAGATATTTTAACTCCTAGAAGACGATCAGTATCTTTTTGTAAAAAGGTCTAATATTAAATGTTCGGATCCCTCAAAGCTCCGGCTCTTGTTCAGCATTCTGTGAATGAGCCATTGCTTTGTGATTTTGCATTAAAAAGAATGAAGTTAGGGACATTGCTTCAGGATGTGACTTACAGAACAAGAGGGCATTGGGTTTAAAACCGGCATGAAGAAAAATTTCTCCAGACGAGGGATGACGTTTGGAGCACACTAGCTCAGGAATTAGGTAGAATATGTGATGGGGAAATGTAATTTACTTTAATAATTCTGGATAGTTGAGTTCCCTCGACAGTAGTTGTTCTGTGATAACTGTTGTGGTAGTTAAGAGAAAGGGTTGTTATTATTCGGGATTCTTAATGCATGATCTACATTTGGGGCTTGGAGATTTACAGCTCGGTACATTGTTGCAGTGTCTTAGAAGATACATTCGAGGCTGCATCGTTGATGTGTTAGAAACTTCCAATAAAATGATTTAAGCTCTCGCTATGGCGTGGTTTGTATTGACTTGCTGAGCGCACTACATTCGCCCCTCTTTATAGCTGAACTGCCATCAGTAATATCCCCATCCCCACTCCCTTAGGAAAACAGATACAGTGTATAAAATTACAGTTAAACAGCATTTAACACAATTGATTCCACTCCAAAGAAGAACGGCGCGGCTGCTTTTTTTGGTATGGGTCCGTTCTCAAACCGATTCCTGATTAAAAGTGGAGTTTGAACACGATGCATTACTGAATAACTCCGAGGTATATAAAAAAAAAGCTCTTCCGGAGACTCGACGGGCCGAATGGCCTCATTCTACACAGTAGGGATTGTATGGTTCTCTCGTATATTTGATTAAAATAATTACACCTTGAGCATTCTCCTGGGATTAGTTAACACTATTCCCTCAAACCCACCCATATATTGTGGTTTGATCTCCATTCTTGGTGTTTGGAGAGCTCCCCCTCCGCCCCCCCCAACAGTCGAATTCTGAAATGGGAAGGGTCAGGATGGTGAGGCTGATGATGGGGTGTCAATAAGATAAATATGTAGGGTCAGTGGAATAAGACCTGGATTATTGTTGGTGCAGGCTCGATGGGCTGAATGGCCT
Source organism: Sphyrna mokarran (assembly GCA_024679065.1). Taxonomy (NCBI): domain Eukaryota; kingdom Metazoa; phylum Chordata; class Chondrichthyes; order Carcharhiniformes; family Carcharhinidae; genus Sphyrna; species Sphyrna mokarran. Next base: position 7,834,272 of record JAGIQG010000020.1, read on the forward strand.
CTTTCTGCAGTGAGGGGATTCTATGATTCTATGTCTATATATGGAAGCTGAGAGGAGGTACAGACTCCTGGCTCCACTCGGCCTAGCCAATACTCAGTGTATCCCTGTGATTGAAATACAGGAACTACAGCTTTCTAATATCCACAATAAAGATGAACAAGCTTCCGCAGGTTGCTTCCGACCAATTTTCAATGAGAGAAGAGAACATAAGAACATAAGAAATAGGAGCAGTAGGCCATCCAGCCCTTCGAGTCTGCCCTGCCATTCAACAAGTTCAGAGATGATCTGAAGTGGATCAATTCCACTTTCCCGCTTTCTCCCTATAACCCTTAATTCCCTTGTCTATCAGAAACTGTGATTTAAATATATTCAGCGAGGTAGCCTCCACCACTTCAATGGGCAGAGAATTCCAGAGATTCACCACCCTTTGAGTGAAGAGGTTCCTCCTCAACTCTGATTTAAACTGCCATCCCCCTTATTTTGAGACTATGTCCTCTGGTTCTGCTATCCTTTCTAAGCAAGGAGAATCTCTCTATCTCTACCCTATCTATCCCCTTCATTATCTTATATGTCTCTATAAGATCCCCCCTCAGCCTTCTAAACTCCAATGAGTTCAGACCCAGTCTATTCAATCTTTCCTCATAGGCTAACCCCCTCATCTCCTGGATGGCGGGGAGAGTTCCAGTGTAGTGGAAATAATTGGGCTGATAGTTTCTCTTTAAACACTTAGTTGAAATCCCAATCAAGTCTGACATTTACTTTCATTAGGCATCGCTTATACTGTCATTTCCTGAATATCAGTTTGCTTCAAGCATTGAGATGCTGAGGACTTTAGGACATTTTCTTACCGCATAATTTGGGCTTCACAGAGGATAGAATATTACTCCAGTTCAGTTCCAGGCAAGTTATTTTTTTGTTTCAGAAACATGGTTAGAATATTTGCAAATTTAAGCAAGAGTTTATTTTCTGATATTCTTCAAGTTCTTTGCTGACATTACAAGATACAAGAGCAGGAATTGCTGGGGATCCTCAGCAGGACAGGCCCTATCTACAGAGGAATAAAGCGAGATTGAGTTTCAGAGGCAGATTCTTAGTCAGAATTGCAGACATGGAAACGTATAACATCTTAAAGATACAGAACAGAATGGAGGGAAAGAGAAACAAACACACGAGAGAGGGAGGGAGTAAGCAGAATGAGTTGGAACCTGTCTACATGGGGAACAGGGATAACATTAACTTTCATGGGATTTATTGCTCATTTCTGATGTAACTTGGAGTGGGTGGTGGCGAGCTTCCATCTTGAACAACTGCAGTTCAGGTGGTGTAGGTACACCGCAGTGCTGTTAGGAAGAGAGTTCCAGCATTTTGACAGTGAAAAAACGGTGATAAATTTCCAAGTCAGGATGGTGAGTGGTTTGGAGGGGTATTTGCAAGTGGTGATATTAGCACGTAATAGGCGGATTAGTGAAAGAAATTATGAGGTTAGTAAGGAGTTACTATCTTTGAGATCCAAAGTACATTGCTGCGGATACAGCCCAGTTAGTTCAGCATTAGGAAATCGGATTTCTTGAATCCTTTGATTACAGTTTCGAGGCCCAACATTGAATAACATCTTTTTTTTCTCGAATATTCTCAGATTTTCTTTAGGTAAATAACATATTGTTACAAGAGGTCACTCTCATTAGGACATGGAAATTGTCTTTGGGAATAGTTGATAAACACTGTAAGTTTCAGACTGGTGATCAGGACAGGCCCTGCAACACAGACCCATCTTTGTAGATCTGATACGTATTTATTAAGCTCTCTAATTCGACAGTTTTTGAGCTTCAGAATTTACATTCCTCATCAGGATAAACATATCTCCGTCACTCCCAGGCTTCTTGTACTCACTACTGGAATATCTATTTGAAAACAGCATTGCTTTATCCAAAACAAGTTGCAAGCCTTTATCTTAAATGAAACAATCGCTAACTAGAATCTGACTGTTAAAATGTGCAGTTCCACTTCTTGTTGTAAAGGAGACCGTTATAAAGTCCCAATTTTCAAAATGCATCATCCAGCCAGAAAACGGGACTGTATTCAAAAACATCTCTCCCTTTTACAGGACTCTGCATGTGAGAGATGTGTTCTCTCCCTGGTGTCCCGGCGCCTGGGCTCACACAATATGCAGAAAGCGGGATGCGGAGAATGCTGAGACTATATGTGATGTCTTCAACCAAAGATGCTAAAAGCGAATTTGTTACTGCGATTCAATTGTTATGAACTGAAGTTTGCGCCAGAAAAGATAAACAGTGAAAGTTTATTTTTCATCGCTTTGCCCCATATTTTAGCAACGCTATGATAAACCTTAAGGACATTGCTGCTTCTCCCGAATAACCGGCAGAAAGTGTCAACTCGCACGGCTGTGTTTCTCTAACATAAGCAATAGCAGCGTGTGTAACTTCCAGTTTGGCCAAAGCCATTTTAGCACCCTCACAATGTATGCCCAGAAGTGCCATTTCTCTCAATGTTAACATTTAGCTGCTGGTTATTAATGGTAGACAGAATACAGAGACCACATACTCTACCACTCTCCAGTTTAGTGAGGGATTCGCTTCGTGAAATTGGGCGACTGTGGCTGAGAATTTCCCACGTGCCATTAACGCAAAACAGGTCAGAGGCCAAGCCCTGACCAACAGTACAGAGCAAATACCCCTGCAGAGGTTGAAACTTTAATGGGCAGGGGTCACAGGAGACGAGGCCTCGGGGGTCTTGGGAGAGTGGAACTGAAGCAAAAGAATTCCGTGGGCGACTTTCCTGCGTTTGTTGGACTATGGACTCGCCGTTGTCATCTCACACCTGGGAACTGTTTCAAGCCGCTTACACCGCAAACTTAATCTGCTGGACAGATTTTTTCCAGCACTGCTTCTGTTACATCGAATCTACAGGGCAGGGGGCCATTCGGCCCTTTGCACCAGGGACAGTTCTTTGGATTAGAATTGTAGAAAATTCACAGCACTGATAAAAAAGCCACTCGTGGAAAACGAGCCACCCAGCCTAATGCCACTACCCAGCATTCTGTCTGCAGCCCTTCTGCAGGTTACAACTCTCTAGGTGCTCATCCAGACACTTGTTAAATAAGCTGAGCCTTTAGCGCCCTTTCAGGCAGTGAGTTACACACCCCAACAACCGTGTGGATGAGAAAATAGGTCTCCTTCGTTCTCCCTCTAATCATTCTACCAACCACTTTATGTCACTGATCTCTCTGCTCTATCCACCCATTTTATTCTGGCTCCCTATAATGTTGTTCATCTCAATCAAATCTCCTCTCAAGACAACAAACTCAAGTCTATCCAGTTTTTTTCTTATAGCTGCAATTTTCCAATCCTGGCAACATCCTCATAAATCTCCTGCGTCCCCCTCTCGTACAATTACAAGCTTTCTGTAATAAGCTGATCAGAACTGCACACTCTGTTCAAGTTCTGGCCTAAATAAATTGATTGGAAGAGTTTTTAACATGATACTTGAAAAGACATGGTTGAAACGGCTGAACTCTCGAAAGCTCGATAGGGATGGGGGCCTGAGTGGGATTGCGGTTGGTGCAGGCTCAATGGGCCGAGTAATCTCCTTCTCCACTGTAGGGATTCTACCTTCAGCTTTCCTCATTTCATTCTGGATTTCCAAGACAAGTTTTCTTGCCTCCTTCAACTCCTGTCATGTTAAGTGCGAGCCTCCTTATTGAAATATCATTCGGCAGCTATCAGAACCGAAAAGAAAAATCGCCTGCACTTAATCAAACATTGGCTAATGGCACTGCGGAAGTCAACAAGAATGTGAATAAGCCAGCCAGCAGCTAGTTTCCTCAGCTCAATAACTTCCTGTTGAGAAGCGAGTGAAAGATTGCCGCAGAGTCCAAGTCATACACACTATTCAAATTCTGGCCTAAACAAATTGATTAGAAGAGTTTTGCAATTACAGTCCCACTCTCCTAACGTTCTCCCTGACCCTGCAGTTTGTGCCTATTTCCTCCTGATTCAGATTATCAGATATGTCGTGAATGAGCAACATTTACAATATCATTTTATACAGGATTGTAAGTTTCACATGCTTAGTAATAGACCTCAGAGAGACATGGACAGACTGGGCGGATACTTGGGAGCTGAAATTTAATGCAGAGTACGTGAAGTGATACAAGTAGTCAATTCTAAGAGGGACAAATCGTAGAATCCCTACAGTGCAGAAGGAGGACTGCACTGACACAATCCCACCCAGCCCCATGTATTTACCCTGCTGATCCCCCTCGACACTAAGGGGCAATTTAGCAATGGCCAATCCGCCTAACCCGCACAGTCTTTGGACTGTGGGAGGAAACTGGATGAAACCCACGCAGACACAGGGAGACCGTGCAAACTCCACACAGTCTCACGAGGGGGAAAATATTAAACTCTGGCGCATGAGGCAGCAGCGCTAACCACTATGCCGCCCTTAAAGGCAGCGGAGAAGTCGGGAATGTGGATAACAATACTGACCTTGGGCTTTATGATCAGGAGCAGGAAGTATTAAAGGAGGGGAGTTATGGTGAACTTTTACAAAACCCTGGTTGGGCCTCAGCTACAGTATTGTGTCCAATTCTGGGCGTCACGCTTTAGAAACATTGCGGAAAAGATTCTGCAGAAAGAATCCAGGGATGAAAGAAGTTGCTTGATTTTGCACTCTTGGGATGTTCGGAAGTTTGATGAGGGTGTTCAAAATCCCGAGGAGTCTTGGCAGGGTAAATATGATGAAATTATTCCCAATGGTGACGAACCAGATGATTCTGATCTAAAATGATCGGTAAAAGATCCCGGAAACAGGAGGACGAATATAAAAGCAAAGTACTGCGGATTCTGGAATCTGAAACAAAAATGCTGGAAAAACTCAGCCGGCCTGACAGCATCTGTGGAGAGAGAATTGAACCAATATTTCGAATCTGGATGACCCTCTGGCGATTTTCCAGCATCTTATGTTTTATTTGCGAGGAAGAATATGTTTAGACAGCGAGCCCAGGAACTGCAATGCACTACCCGAGGGAAGGGTGGAGGTAGATTCAAGCACGGGTTTCAAAGTGAACTGGACGCTTATCTAAAGAGAAACGATTTGTAGTGGGTAGAAAAAAAAAGGCGTGAACTGGCCCATTAAGTTGCTCCAGGAGAGAGAGAGAGAGAGAGAGACAGCACCGACGCGACGGGCCGAATGCCTTCCTCCCACATTGTAAAGATGACCTGGTGAGATTTTAGCGCAGTTAAAATCCATTCAATTCCGCGGAGAAAATGGGGTATATAATTCCTCAAATTATCATCTCGCCATCTCTGAGGGCACTGCTGTGAAATGTCTGTCACATCACAAGCTGATTGAGTGAGAGAAATACCGCTCGAGTTCTCGCTTGTTATTAATAAAACAAAGTGTTAACGTACAACTGGAATACAAACCGAGCAAGAAACAGGAGCTTACAGCCACAAACGGGAAGCGGTGAAGGTTCTCAGTAGCTGAGGCAGTTCAGTCTGGCGGGCACACAGTGGTCGGTGCCCGGACTGAAACATATTGCAGATGAACCGCATTTAAAAAGGAACAGGGGGTGGCAGGAAATAATTAGTTATGGGTAAAGCGATGATTAAATTACAACAATTGTACAGTTCGAGGACAAAAGGAAGCTTCATGAGGAAAAAATATAGACGTGAAAAGGACACTCGCCTGGCACATTGTGGGGAAGAAGTAAAAGGATTCGAGAAACACAAGGAAAAACATTGGCAAGAAGTCTCCCCCTTTGCCTCCTGTGCTACAATATGACATAATTCTCTGCCGCTGTCGCCAAAGGGATGGGAGAGGAATTTTCCAGATTTGCTTCTGGTAATTGGTGCGAGTTATGCCTCTCCAATAGGATTATATGTCTCTGGTGGGAGTAAGAAATCTGACAACACCAGGTTTATGTCCTACCAGTTTATTTGATAGTAATCCCACAATTTTGGAAATCGTGTTCCTTTGTCAGGTGTGGGCAAAGTTCTGATCAGAGAAGGGCATATAAAGACACACACAGTTTCAGAATACTGATTAGAATGCGAGTCTTTGCAGCTAACCTGCTATTCAAGTCTTAAAGATGCAGACAATGTGAGTGGAGATAGCATTAACATAAGTTAAAGAGATGTGTATTGTCTCCAGATGGGACAGTAGGTGAGATTTTACAGCCCAGGCAAATCATGGGGGTTACAGATAGATGTAAGGATTCGCATTCTAATCAGCAATCCCTGACTGTGCTGATGTGTGCTACTGCAGACCAGAACACTGCATTTGCCTGACGAAGACACAAGAGTGTTGAAAGCTCGCAATTTTACTATCAAATAAATCGGTTGGATTTAAAATTGGTGTTGCTAAATTCTTACTGAATTCTTACCACCCCAGTCCAACGCTGGCATCTTTACATCATGGTTACAGATAGTGCAGGGATTGTGATAAACTATACCTCACAGATATGTGTGCGACAGATTAGGTGAACAGCTGGGCGTTTTACCTGTCCGCCACTTTCCTGTGTTCGTGATTATATTTTTATAGAAAGTAGTTCCAAGGTAAATCATTGCGAGGGAAATGACAGGGAACAAAAGCAGAAAATGCTGTAAAATCTGAGCAGGTCTGGCAGCATCTGTGGAGGAAGAATAGAGTGTGGATGTCAGAGCTCTGGCAAAGACCAGCTTTGATGTAGAGATGCCGGCGTTGGACTGGGGTGAACACAGTAAGAACTTTGACAACAAGAGATTTAAGTCCAACCGATTTATTTGATAGTAAACTCACACAAACTTTCAAGGCTGCCCTCTTCGTCAGGTGAATGAGGTGTTCAGCTTTTCCAACACTTTGTTTCAGATTCCAGCATCCTCAGCCTTTATTAAAGGACGGGGGATTTCTCTGAAAAGAACATCCTGGCGCAGATACACAAGCAAATATATTCAAACAGGGAGGCGGACAGACTCAGTGGGAAAGAGATGATCTGAATTCCACAGGTAAGTCGGTCGTGAGTTGACAATGAGTTTGAAGTGTTGCTCTGCTACATGGGGGCTGTGGGGGGGGGGGGGGGGGGAGGACAGGATTTCAGACCCACGACACTCCCCCGGAGTGAGTTATTGCTGCAGTTTCCCACGTGCCGCGGACAAAAGAATCCGTTCAGTTGCTGCGTTTCAATGAGCCGCGAATAAGCTCATTCATCTGAGCACAAGAAGCGCCCTGAAGAGGACAATAGACAGGAAATCTCCCCCCTCCCCCAAAGGCAGCTCTTCCCAGGCACGAGTAAGGAGGACACGCTGAGAATTTCACCTCCCCTTTAATGCTGGTCACATTTAAACTCGAAACTGACCGAGGAAATCCAGACTAATATCGTTTTTTAGATAATACTCCCCTCGGGAAGTTTAATTTAACCCACTGTAACTTATAGGGACTTGCAATTTCTCTTCAGCCCAGTTTTGAATGGACCTAACTTATATTAAGAGAAAATGCTGGAAAATCTCAGCAAACGTAGTGTTTTTATCCAATGTTTAAATTGTATTACAATCTTTCTCTACATCCTAGCTATGACTGTAACACTATCTCCTGCACCCTTTTCTTTCCTTCTCTATGAATGATATGTTTAGTTGTATGGCACAAGAAACAATACTTTTCACTGTATACCAATACCTGTGACAATAATAAAAACATTTCTACTAAATGGTTTTTACATGAAATATACTGAGCTCTCGGTAACATTACAGAAGGAGACGGCCGGTGGAAGAGATAGTTTTGCTCCTGTGGAGGGTGCCACGTGTGAGACCAACCCCCTCCCTCGGTTCTCATGACCTTTACACGAGCCCCGCTGGCGCAGCGTTGCCGGCTCATGCCACTTCTCCAGATGGTCCCCTTGAGATTCGGCTCCAAAAAAAAAGTCAAAACGCTGCGGATAATTCCTCATTCAGAAAGAGATGTTTCGCCCATTGTCCCTGTGACAGCGGCGATTGGCTGCTTGAGTGTGGGAAACGCCAAGAAACGCAGACCCACACTTTCCATTGATTCAGTTTGTGGAGAGGCTGCACATTTCAGAGGCAGGGCCCCCCCCCCCCCCCCGCGCCCCCCACCACCACCACGTCCTCTCACTGCTCCACTACCTTGTGGGTGACTCTGAGAATGCTGCCGGCACTGGGAAAAAGATTCAGGGGAAATTCAGTCTCAGGAACGAGCAATAAACATGCGTCGGCGTTTCACACAATGAATTTGCGGTGTGATCTTGTGCACAGGCTGATTGTCAATACAGGACTGAGGGAGAGGAGAACCTGTCTGCCTTCCAACTGAGATCTGAAAGCCAGCCCTGTCTGTAGCGGCAAAGTGGTCAGCACACAGCAGCAGGGACGTGGCTTCGAATCCTGGCTTGGGTCACTGTCTGTGTGGAATGTGTGCATTCTCCCCGTGTCTGTGTGGGTTTCCTTTAGATCCTCCGGTTTCCTCCCACATTTTGAAAGAGTTGCTAGTTAGATGTATAGGCGCTGTAATGTGGTGACTATGTGTTTTTCTGCAGTAACTTCACTGCAGGCTTACTTGTGACTAATAAATAAACTTTTTTGGGGGGGTTGACGTAAACGGTTTCATGACAAGTGTCAGGGTTATAGGGCCTATTCCACCATTCAATCAGAGCTGATGTGTGACCTAGTTTCATATCCCCCCAACACTTGAACAAAAAAATCAACCTCAGATTTAAAATTGCTAGAATTATTAAAATTGATCCAGCATCAATTACTAATTGTGGGAGCCATTTGGCTTCCACTGTCCTTTGCATGTGGAAGTGTTTTCTAATTTTACTGCAGAAAGGTTTGATTTTAGTATTCAGACTGTGCACCAGGTCTTCCTGAGCCAGAAAGAAAGCTTTTCTCTCTCTGCTCCAATCTTTTCCCCTTAATATCCTGAAAATCTGAATCAAATCATTCCTTAATCTACCCAATTCCAGCAATACAACTATAGTTTGGGTATTTTCTCCTTGTGATTTACCTTGTTAACACCACAACCATAGAAAGTATACAGTGCAAAAGTAGACCATTCAGTCTATGGAGTCTGCACCAACTCTCTGAAAGAGCATCCCACTCAGGCCCTCCCATTCACACTATCCCCATAATCCCATACATTTACCAGAGCTAATCTCCCTAATGTACATATCTTTGGACACTAAGGGTCAACCAAACATGACCAATCCACCAAAGCTGTACATCTTTGGATTGTGGAATGACACAAAAGCATTTGGAGAAAACCCATGCAAGTATGGGGAGAATAATAAGAACATAAGAAATAGGAGCAGGAGTAGGCCATCCAGCCCCTCGAACCTGCCCCGCCATTCAATAAGATCATGGCTGATCTGTAATGGTTCAGTACCACTTTCCCACTTTCTCCCCAGAACCCTTAATTCCCTTGTCAATCAAAAACTTATCCACTCTTGACTTGACCATATTCAGCAAGGAAGCCTCCACCACCTCATCAGGCAGAGAATTCCAAAGATTCACCACCCTTTGTGTGAAGAAACTCTTCCTCAACTCCGATCTGAACCGCCCCCCCTAATCTTGAGGCTGTGCCCTCTAGTTCTGCTATCTTTGTTAAGTGGGAAGAGTCTCTCAAACTCAACCCTATCCATCCCCTTCATTACCTTATACGAGTCTATAAGATCCCCTCTCAGCCTTCTAAACTCCAAAGAGTACAAACCTAGACTATTCAGTCTCTCCTCATAATCCAACGCCCTCATCTCTGGCGTATCAGCCTAGTAAACCTTCTCTGTACCCCCTCCAAGGCCAATATATCCTTTCTCAAATGCGGAGACCAAAACAGCACACAGTACTCCAGCTGCAGCCTCACCAATGCCCTAAACAGCTGCAAAATTACCGCCCTGCTTTTATATTCTATCCCCCTCGCTATAAAGGCCAACATTGCATTCGCCTTCTTAATCACCTGCTGCACTTGCATGCCGTGTTTTTGCGATTCGTGCACAAGGACCCCCAGGTCCCTCTGCACCATCACATGCTGCAGCTTTTCACCATTTAAATAGAATGTGCAAGCTCCACTCAGATATTCCCCAAAACTGGAATTGATCCCTGGTGCTGTAAGGCAGCAATACTAACCATTGCACCACAACATCACCCAGTGCTGGCCATCATCTACTCCCCACTTGCCTGGGCGAGAACAGCTCCAACAACATTCAAAAGGTTTCACATTATCTAGGTCAAAACAGTTTGATTGTTTGAAATGCCATCCAACAATGCCAACATACATTCTCCCCACCACCAATGCACTGTGGCAGCAGTGTGTACTATAAACAAGTCGCACAGCAGTAATTCACACAGGTTCTATTGACAACACTTTCTAAATTCACAATTTCTACAATTTTGAAGGACAAGGGCAGCTTGTACAGGAACCACCTACAACTTCCTCTCCAAGGGCACACAGCATCCTGACTTGGAAGTATATCTTCATTCTTCACTGTCACTGTATCAAATTTCTGGAACTCTCCTAACAGCACTGTGGGTGTACCTACATTGGTGGCACGATAGCACAGTGGTTAGCACTCTGCTTCACAGCTCCAGTGTCCTGGGTTTGATTCCCTGCTCGGGTCACTATCTGTGTGGAATTTGCACATTCTTTTCGTCTCTGTCTGGGTTTCCGCCGGGTGCTCCGGTTTCCTCCCACAGTCCAAAGATGTGCGGGTTAGGTTGATTGGTCACGCTAAGAAATTGTCCCTTAGTGTCCAGGGATGAGTAGGTTAGAGGGATCAGTGGGGGTAAAATATGTAGGGATATGGGGGTAGGGCCTGGGTGGGATTGTGTTTGTCGCACATGGGCAGAAGGGCCTCTTTCTGCACTGTAGCGTTTTATGATACACAGCATGGACTGCAGAGATTCAAGAAGACAACTCACTACCACCTTCTCAAAGTCAATTCAGGATGGGCAATAAATCTTGGCCTTGGCACAGATGCCCATATCCTGTGAACAAATATAAAAAAGGATACTGAAGACACCCAGCTCTACCTCATCACCAACTCTCCTGCCCACTCTACTGTCTCCACATCATCAGGTTGCTTATCTGGCATCCAGTATTTGATGAGCAGAAATTTCTTTGAGTTAAATGTTAGGAAGACCAAAGTCATTAAGTTCAGCCCCTGTTGGTAACTCCACTCCCCGCTGTCAATCACATCCCTCTCCCTGGCAACTGCCTGAGACTGAAGCAGATTTTCACAACAAACACATATCAGCGCTAATTTAAAAACCACTTCTTTCCATCTCCTTAACATTGCACATCTACTGCACCACCTCAGTTCTTCTGCTGCTAAAACCCTCATCCTTGCCTTTGTTACTTCGAGACTCACTTATTCAAATTAATTCCTGACTAGCCTTTCACTTTCTGCCCTCCATACAGTTGAGGTTATACAAAACGCATCTGCCCGTGACTTAACTCACAACAAGTTCTGTTTATCATCACCCTAGTGTTTGATGAAACATATTGGCTCCCAGTTAAACAATACCTCAATATTAAAATTGTTATTCTTGTTTTCAAATCCCCATGGGACAAAATCCCTCTATCTCTGTAACCTCCTCCATCTGAACAACAACCAAGGTTTCTAAACTGAGCATTTGAATTTCATCATTCCACAGTTAGTGTCCGTACCTGAACATATATCAATTGAGACAGACATGCAAATGTATGGCAAAACATTTCAACCATGAAATTCCTAAGCTCTGGAAATCCCTCACGCCTCTTTGTCTCACTTTCCTCTTTTAAAACTATTACTTTTGCTTTTTATTTTGGTCGGCACAACATCGAAGGCCGAAGGGCCTGTTCTGTGCTGTATTGTTCTATGTTCTATGTTCTATGTACTTGGACCAAGCTTTTGTTCATCTGTGCCAACATGTCCTTATGCTGTCAATGTCATAATTTGTTTTATAATACCTCTGTTGAGTAATATGTATATTTTATTATGATAAAGGTGCTATATAAACAAGAGTTTTGTTGGTTGTGTTTGGGACATGTCTGATGTTATATTGATATTAAGAGGGTTGATCTTTACATGAGATGCACTGTTTATCCTGATTAGCTGTGGATTTGCTGTGAGAAATGGGAATGCAGCTGAGATTACCACTGAGACTATGAAGCTTCGAGGAAGAGCAACAGCAGAAAATTGAGCTGTACTAATCCGTGGAGGCTCAAGTGAGAAAACAGAACTCAACAAACACCTTGAAGACGTGTTTCTTCGAGAACAGAGTGTCATGCCTGAACAAAGGAGTAATGTTTGAGGAGGCAATGCTTCAGCGTAATACCTTAAAGAGCAATCCCTGAACTGATACTTGTAAAGATCAATTTGTGGTTGCCTGCCTTCATCAGCTATGCCCTTTCCCAACCCTTCACTTTTCTAGATCTATAAATGATTCACCTGGAAATAAAGACAAGAACAGGAAGTTTAATGTCAAATATAAGCACGGATAGATGAGCAGTTGCTGAAAGCAACTTCACGTTCTAATTTATACAGTGCGTGAATGTGAGATTTCAGTGCAATTTCCTGATCTGGAAAGAGGATGTTAATTGATTTGATATCTCCTCCTATTTTCACCAGCTGTCTGTCATTGCTGACAAATTTGGTCTGCAAGGACAAATGGAGGTGTTAGCAGTTGCCTGGTGAAATCCTTTGAGGACATCATTGCCAAGTTATCATTGTGTGTAAAACGTGGTAAAGTTGTAAGGAGGTGAAGTTAGTAAAAATGAAGAAAATGTTGCATTTGGAATAGAAAGAAGTGAAATATACTGGGGAAAGAGGTAGCTGAGAGTTAAACAGAAATTATTTTTAAGCAAGAATTATCTAACATTAAAACATTTCTCTTTAAACCCATCTCATTACAAACTGTCAACTGCTTGAGCTGGGAAATTATTCCATATATTTTTATGCTTTGTGAGGAAAGAAAATTTCTAAACTCAAATTTGCTTGAGAATACTTACTGTTGTCCTTATGTTCCCTTGTTCTGCCCTCGCAAATCCAAATTAAACAGACTGCTTGCTTTTGCTAATTTGTGCCTCACAGCTCTTTGCAATTGTCCTTCAAACTCTCAGACTAGTAGTAAGGGATAATTGAACATGTATCTGATGTTCTGTGTCAGCACAATTTTGTCTTTATATCATTCATTGTGAATGCGTGTAAGCACATGGGACTGTGAGATTTTGATTGTGCTGGAATATTGGATTATAAAGGGCTTGAAAAGAGCTTTGTACTCCACCTGCTTCATCCTAGCTTCAACAATGTTATGTATTGTTTCAACGTTTTACATCTTTCAATAACCTGGTCGAGCAAAACATTTTCAAACTCTCTCTAATATTTACAAATACAATTCACCATTATTGTAGACACGTCCATCTCAATCAATGTGTGTTTAAGTATTTGTACATCAATGTGTTTGATTTTGAGTGAGCGTGACCACTTGTGTCATTTGTGTCTCAGTCAGGTATTCTTTCCATGCAGGGAAATATACAATTATAGCTGCATGTGTGAGAATATTACTACATCTTTAGGCACAAGGGATAATTCTGTAAGTTTTTGTGGCTGCTGGCCATTCAGAGATACCCTATTTATCTTTAACCTTTAATTTCAAATCTTTCAAATCAGACATCAATACACATATATACATGGGTAAAGAAGTTTGAGGTAGAGAAAAACATGTAATGTTTATCATAACAATGTGAGTATCTGCCACAAAAACATTTCACAACAGTGGATAGGTTGTGTGAGCATTATTTCATTCTCTTAGATATTTTACAGTAATTTCTGACCTAGATGCAATTTCCCTCATTATATCTACATGAAACATTTACATGACTTTTATTACTTTAACACCCAGCACTTTCTTTCCAACTCTGCCAACTATTGGCAGTTTGCTGGCAATTCCCAGGCTGAGAGATCTATGTAGCCATCCCAACCCCAGCACTTAATACAAAAACATTTACATAGTGCCTTGCTTTTTCTCACAGATTTCACTTCCTTAGCCATATTGCATTTGAGGCCATTTTCCCAAACATTGAAAAATAATCAAGACATTGATTAGTTATCTCAAAATACTGTGGTTTTACACTATATTGTTGTGTTGCTCTGCTGAAATATCAAAATTTTGCATTACTACTATCTGCTATTTAATCTCTGAAGTTTAACAGGCAGGCTTCAGCATACCTATTATGAAACTGCTTAGTAACACTTATTCTCATCCTTTCATTTACAGGAAGTAGGTTTTGCTGCTAGGCCAACATGTATTGCCCATCTCTAATTGATGAAGCAGTTGAAGGTGGTTGGGCCTTTGACACTACGCTGAGGAACTCCTGCAGTGAGGTCCTGGAACTGAGATGATTGATCTCCAAACACCACAACCATCTTCCTTTGTACCAGATTGACTTCAACAATCAAACAGAAAACTTTCCCCTGATTTGCATTGACTCCAGATTTTCAAGGTCTTCTCATCAACTACCTTCACGTAAAACTACTGATCGTTAGGCAGAACATAGGTGTATTTTTGTATTTGGTTATTGTGAGAAATCATGTTTTTACAAAAGCATATGTAAATGTAGATGAAATCTTCTGGCATTTAGAATCATAAAAAGAGGTCATTTGGTCCACCAAGACTACACCAACTACAATCCCATCCAGGCCCGATCCTTGTAACTGCATACATTTACCCCACTAATTCCCCTAACATGAAGGTGAAATTTAGCATGACTAGTCAGACTATCATGCACATCTTTGGAGTGCAGGAGGAAACTTCCACAGACATGGGGAGAACGTGCAAACTCCAAACAGAAAGTGACTCGAGACTAGATTTGAACATGGCTCTCTGTCACTGCTCAGCTGCAGTGCTAACCACTGTGCCACTGTGCTATAGATATATCAGCTACAGAATGGGACAGCCGGCCACACCCATCCTGCAGCCACCAGCCAATTAGATTTTCTTAGTTCTGGATTATGCTGAATCATGAAGAAGGTGCAGACAGGGAATCTACACCCTCGCTTTAACTCACAGAGTTGAAGGTTTGGGTACTATCTTAAAAGGATTTCCAGACAGATGGTAATTCCCTGAAAGCTAAAAGCATCATTCTCATTGTCTGAGGAGTTTTTGGGAACTGCAACTGCTTCCACCTGGATCCCTGGGACTGGAATCCATCAACCAGCACTCTCCCTCAATCATTGATCATAGAACCGTACAGTACAGAAAGAGGCCCTTCAGCCCATCGAGTGTACACTGACCACAATCCCACCTGGACCCTACCCTCATATCCCTACATATTTTACCCACTTATCCCACTAACCTACGCATCTCATGAAACTGAGGGGCAATTTTAGCATGGCCAATCAACCTAACCTGTACATCTTTGGACTGTGGGAGGAAACCGGAGCACCCAGAGGAAACCCACGCAGACACGAGGAAAATGTGCAAACTCCACACAGACAGTTACCCAAGCCGGGAATCAAACCCAGGTCCCTGGAGCTGTGAAGCAGCAGTTCTAACCACTGAGCTGCCCCATCATCTTCTTCCCTCCATCACCCTCGATTTTCACTCCATCACTCTTGCCCTGACTTCTGTAACCTTACTTGCCTCCTATCACCCTTGACTAGCTAGCTTTGACCATTGAGTTTCCCCTGGCACATTGGGACTGCCTCCCTTTCCCTTGACCTGCCATTCATCACCTTCCACTTTCTTTCTATCATGCTTTCCCTTTCCTCTGTTACTCTCAACTCTCAGGACTATTAAACTTCCCTGTGTAGCCCCTGGTCTCCCAATATCTGGAGACACCAACCTTCCCATTATACAAAGCCCCCGTTGACTCCTTTGAAAACTTATAGGGCTATTGCCTCTCCCTCAGTCACCCACTCCTCATTCTTCTCTCACTGCCACCTCCATCAATCAGCTAACTCTCATTCTTCTTTCACAGCACCATCCATTTCAATCATCAATGCCTCCTTGGCATTGGACAAAGTACCCGATAAAAGAGAAAGCAGCTGCTACTCACTCTCAATCCAACAGGAAGACTATTTCGCTTGCTGCACACCATTTTTTAGCAGTTGGAATCTGAATGCATATTGAATCATAGAATCCTTACAGTGCAGAAGGAGGCCATTCAGCCCATCAAGTCTGCACAACAACAATCCCACTCACACCCTAGCCCCGTATCATCCTGCTAATCCTCCTGACATTAAAAGCCAATTCAGCATGGCTAATCAACCTAGCCCACATATCTTTGGAGTGTGGGCGAAAACCAGAGCACCCAGAAGAAATCACAGAGACATGGAAAGAATGTGCAAACTTCATATAGACCATCACCCAGAATTGAACCTGGGTCCTTGGCGCAGTGAGGCAACAGTACTAAATACTGTGCCTCTATACTGCCCATGTTTTCCATTCACTGATTACTTAATTGGAAAGACTGGATGGCACAGTAGTTAGCACTGCTGCCTCACAGTGCTCAAGGCTCTGATTCAATCTTGGTCTTGTATGAGTGGAGGTTGCATGTTCTCCCTGTTTCTGCACAGGTTTTCTCCGGGTGCTCCAGTTATCTCCCACAGTCCAAGGATATACAGGTTAGGTTGATTGGCCACCCTGAATTGCCCCTTAGCATCCCAAGATTTATAGACTGGGGGAGTTGGAGGAGTAAATACATGAGTTATGTGGAAAACCTGAATAAGTGTCAGTGCAGACTCGATGGGCCAAATGGCTTCCTTTTACACTGTAGTGATTCTATGATTATGTGATGTGTCTAATTCTGGCTATGTCAATTTTTAATGACATGCAAATGTATTACAAAGAGGTCCCCAATGTTTGCTGTGGGAATCTTGATCCAACTCAATGCAATAGTTATTATCCACTGTCAGGAAACTGACATTTGACCTCTCATGGAATAAAGCCTGCTTCCTTTTCTGCCCCTAGCAATTTAACAAGATTCTGTCCTATGTTTATCAGAGTGCACTACACTACAATTCATTTGTGAGCTTCGTGTATGTTTGGTTGCAAACATGAGTATGTTTATACCTTAGAACATGTGTACAAACACCTGAACAATATACTCATGAAATTGATCATTCTTTGCCAAGGTTCAAGGCACTAACATTAGACAGGACCCTCTATCACTTATTTACAGGCATCAAATTTAAGTTTCTCTTATTCTGCCACATGTTGAGCTGCCTAAGATTTATGGCCCATTTTTAAATTGCCCTTGAGAAAAAGATGATGAGCTGCCTTCTTGAACTGCCGTAGGCTATGTGGTATTGGTGCACTCACAATGGACTTCCAAACTTTTGACCCAGCAACAGCGAGGGAACGGCGATATAATTCCAAGTCAGGATAGTGTGTGCTTTGTTGGAGAACTTGCAGGTGGTGGCATTTGCTGCACTTGCCCTTCTAGGTGTTAGACATTGTGGGTTTGGAAGCTGCTTCCAAACCTTGGTGAAGCACTTTGGTGAGTTGGTCCACAATGCTGCCACAGTGCATAACCCCGGGATGTTGATAGATGGGTTATGCACTGGGTTATGCACCAATGATGGTAATGTGATTGAATATCAAGGGGAGATGGTGAGGTTCTCTCTTGTTAGAGACACAGTTGTCTGCCACTGTCTGGTGCGAATGTTATTTACCACTTATCAAACCAGCCTGGATATTATCCTGGTCCTACTGCATATGGTCATGATCTGCTTCAGTATCTGAGGAGTTGTGAATGGTAGTGACCATTGTGCAATCATCATCAGATAGCCATACTTTCTGATCTTGTACTAGAAGGAAGGTCATTGATCAAGCAGCTCAGATGGTTGGGTCTATGACACTACTCTGAGGAACTCCTGCAGTGATGTCCTGAAGCTAACCCCCAACAACAACAACCATCTTCCTTTTATGCCAGCAATGAATGATTCCAACTAACGGTGAGTTTTCCTGCTGATTACCATTGACTTGAATTTTGCCAGGGCTCCTTGATGCCAGACCTGATTTCATCAGGTATATTTGGCAGCAGAACTCATTACAGGCTTGGTCCCAGATAAGAAAGGTGCTGAAGGCTAGAAGGGCAACAGGTCCGTGGCAATTCCACCACCTCCAAGCTGCTCTCCAAGTCATACTGCATTCTGACTTGGAAGTATATCACTGTTCCTTCATCAATGCTGGATCGAAATCCAGGAACTCTCTACTTCATAGCACTTGGGGGTTAGGGAGGGTGGAGGGGGAGAAAGGGGGGAAATACTTTTACCACACAGACTGCAGCAGTCATGAATCCAGCTCACTAACACTTCTTTTTATGAAGGCCACGATCCCACCTTTTAGTTAATAGCTCAAATATCAATACCAACATAACAAAACAGCAAAATAATGTTTTAAAAAAAACTACAAAAGGTGGCATGAGTAGAAAATAACTGAAGAATGATAATGAGCATGACTAATTACTTTCCTGAGGCCTACATGGAAATGTAACCTGAACATCCTGGGAGGAGGGGTAATTGACGATAGCACAATAGCTAAGCTACTCGAACATATGAACTATATATCTTCTGTTAACTCCATTGCAGAATACCCTGAATACTGGAACTTAGCTGTAGCATATTAAATTCCAGCTGTAAACCTGGCTTTGCTAAGCTGTAAACAATCCTCAAAATAAAATATTACTATATTCCACTGAATATTGAGAAAATATAACTAATATAGAGTTATTCAAATACCTACGTGTGTGCGTGCGTGCGTGTGCGTGTACGTGTGTGTGTGTGAGTATGTGAGTGAGTGTATTTGGCAGAGTGTGTGTGTGTCTGTGTCTGTGAGTGAGTGTGTTTGGCAGACTGTGTGTGTGTATGTGTGTGTGTGAGTGCATGTGTGTGTGTGTGTGTTTGGCAGAGTGTGTGCGTGTGTGTATGCATGTGTGTGATGCACTACTACTATGTGTAGGCATGAGGTTGTAATTGTGTGATGTATGTGAGAGAAGGTCAATTTTTGGGAAGAAATTATGAATGCATCCATTTTACAGCCAATATCTGTAAGATTGTTTTATGTCACATGTGCTTGGTATGTATATGATTGGACAGATGATCATGTTTCTTAAAATGGGCTTAACAACATCTGTACATTTGTATCTGATCAGCATGGGCTGCAGAAATAGTTCATCCTGTACCAGATGTGGGCACAACAGCATCAGACCACACAATATGTTACAAATCTTTTCGATTCCTCACTTATTTACAGTAATGAAGCATAAATTCTCTTCCAAATTGTGAAATTCAAAATAGCATTTAATAGTGATCAAGAATGGCACCTAGCAGTCTTTTCCCTGCTCAGCCCTTTATCTCTCCGACTGCATCATCCCCATCATAATCCACAGACATCCCTTGCTTGAGACCTGTTGTTTCCGAGTGGTTAATGTGCCTTAAAATATTGTTGAAACTATCTGTTCTAAAATGCATTGCCCTGCTATTCTGTCTTCTATCTAGATTTTACTTCCACAAATTAATCTCCAGCTTGATCCTCTGGATTGCTTTGCTACAAGGAACTCTTGATCTGTTTGTGGTTTGGGTTATGACTACAGTAGCACTGTCTTAACCATATAAATTAGTTTTGAGAAACAAATGCTTTACACACAGTGACGTAATGCAGGCAAAGGTAATTCATGCATATACATTTACTTAAAAAGTACCCACTCTATTCAGTAACTAAGGATGTAAAGTCATCACAAGTTTCAGAAACACAAGCATTCTGCTTTACATCTCGCTGTTTAGCAAAACATGCATATGTTGTGTGAATATTTGGATCACTTGCCCAGCAATGATGTCTATTTCACATTTTTATCTGCAAATAAAAAGTGCAATTAGCCATACCTAATTTCTCACATAGTGGCTAACATAGTTCGTACTGTTCTTCGCTACCTGGGAATCCAGAGCTGCTGAGATTTTCATTTTTATAAATGTTTTGTTCTGTGCATTGCTGGCTGGAACAGAATTTATTGCCCAGCCCTAACTACCCTTGATAAGGAAATGGGAGCTGCCTTCTTAAAACACTGCAGTCTGTCTGATGTAGGTACAGCCACAGCACTGTTAGGATGGAAGGTATTACTGGCCAGGAATTTCCACCTGCCTCAGAATTAGGAGCAGTGGTATTCTCATAACGCAAAGACCCAGAGCAAGACTGAAGCACTTGGGTTCAAATCCTGCCATAGCAGATAGTGAAGAAGTTTGAATTCAATAAAAATCTGGAGTTAAAAGTCTAATGGTGACCGTGAAACCATTATCAATAGTTATAAAAACTAAATGCTCACTAATGACCTTTAGGGCAGGAAATCTGTCATCCTTACCTGGTCTAGCCTGCATGTGACTCCAGATTCACAGAGATATATTTGACTCTCAAAATTGCCCTTTAAATTGAAGGGTGATGGGTGCTGAGCCAGCTAATTATATTCACATTGTGTAAAATCAATTGTAAGAAATTCAAATTTCTTTGACTTTCCTTATAAGTTTCAGACTCTTTGTTCCTTTTACCAACTCATGCCTTCCTTGCAAATTTTGCAATTTTCAATGCTTTTCACGCAATGTGGATTTCTTGCGTATTCACAATGAATCAGTTTGCCAACTATTCCTCCACTGCCTGCATTCTTTGAGTCTTCTTGTGGACTTTGGACCAATCTTGACCTGCTTTGAATTCTGTAGATCTTATCATCCTGCTCACATACTCTCAATTTCACCATCTCCCCTTGGCAACCCTGTCACTGCACTGATCACCCCTCTCCATTAGCCTTTGCTTCACATACTTTCCTCTTAAATGGAACTCCTTGCCTCTGTTTGTGTGATCTAGCTATGTTCCCAATGAGCTCACAGTTCTTTTCTGCATATATATATTCCCTTGTTATTCTCTATAATCATGCAGTAGAATCCAATGCACCCTGTTCCAGCATATCACCCCAAAATGCCCCATGCCCTTCTCACAGTGACCATTGGATCCTATATCTTCCCTAGAGTTAACCTCTCTCATCTCCTTCCCATCTCCCTTACACCTTTCAGCAGCTCAGACCTCCTAGAGGAGGTTAAAAACTGAATTCTGTTTTGGCTTTCTCCCCAAACCAGTTTACTTTCATGTCTCCCTTGTCTCTCCCCAAACACAAAAACACTTCTTCAACTAGGTTTTACATCGTTTCATCTAACCCCAACCTAAATCCCCATCAAAAGTCTCATTTCCCATTCCTTCTCTCCTCTATGATTCCGCCTGGATAAAGCACTATTTGAATATCACAATTGTAAATAACATTTTAATAATTACAAATCTTTATTCTGACCCAATACATAACACAAGGGTCCAACTTTGCCCTTTAAACTGGTTTTGATTAATGTACTTACATCACAATTAGGTGCATTCTCATTATGTAATCAAAAAGCTAATCATTTACAATAAGATGATACAGGTGGGAACTTTGTTAACGGGCCAATAGAAAGAATAGTGCAGAGAAAATTTGAATGCCCAAATCTGAATAGGGGAATTTATTTAATCGTACCTGTTCCTGCCCCATTGAACTGTCACAGTAGGTCAATGTCTGTTTCTGCCCCACTGAACTAATTTCTTCCTATCTTGACTCCATCCAGTCTCCTCTTGTCCAGTCCCTTCCCACCTACATCCCTGATTGTTCTGATTGTATCAATTACATCAATAACCTCCAGTTCCTTGGCCTAATCCGCCTCCTCTTTATCACGGATATCCAATCCCCCAAATCTTCTCTCTCCTCCAGGATGGTATGAGCATTCTTTGCTTTTTCCTAGAACAGAGGCCTGAAAATCCCCATCCACCACTACTCTCCAATGTCTGGCTGAACTCCTTCCTTCACTCAACAATTTTTTCTCTAACTTGTCCCACCTCTTCCAAATAAAAAGTGTGGCCACGGCTACCCGCTTGGGTCCTAGTTATGCCTTTCTCTTTATGGGAGCTTGAGTTCATTGTCTGTAGGGAAGCTGTACGTTCTCCCAGTGCCTGCGTGGGTTTCTTCCGGGTTGCTCCGGTTTCCTCCCGCAGTCCGAGAGACATGCTGGTTTCGGCACATTGACCGCGCTAACTTCTCCCGAACAGGCGACTAGGGGATTTTTCACAGCAACTTCATTGCAGTGTCAATGTAAGCCAACTTGTGCCACTAATTTAAAAAATGCTTCTCAGTGTTAACACAGCAACTTCTAATTGTTGTTAGAAAGTATCTTTATGATCGACACATATTGTTCTTACATGGAATGAAATGAACGAATGAATTGTCTACAATACAGTAAAACATGTATTTCATATATAAATACAGGAAAGATGCCTCTCAGTTTATTATGTAAAATGCCAGAGACAAAGCTGCCTTCGTGCTTGCACTTTGTCTTTGCCAACAAACACTGACCATTTATCAGTTATAGCGAACTACACCAGCCGTTTAAATGAAATCTTAAATGTAAGAATCCAGTGCATAGACAGCACATTTAAGCGGATGCGTGCTTATTAGATATAACGTGCTTCTGCAAGTATTTCCCTGGGTTTATCCTTCACATGTTACCCCACGCTGTGAATATACCCATTGAGGTGTTCCTGTTTACAGCCTCCTGTGTTTGATGTTGTTTGAAAATGGATGTGTGGCGGCTGCTCCGGCCTCTTTCCCACGCGTTGCAGATTAGCAGAGGTCGAGTCTAACAGCTGCACCGTCAGCACAAAAGCCCCGCACTCAGATGGTGTTGAAAGGCTCTGACACGCTCTGATATATATGATTAGGGCTTTTTTTTTGTAAACGCGCCAGTGCTGCACTTGGCAAACATCTGGGAAATAACTGTTTTCTTATTCATTCAGGGAATGTGGGCGTCGCTGGCAAAGAGCAGCCATTTATTATCCACCCGTAATTGCCCCCTGAGAATGTGCCTTCTTGAACCGCTGCATTCCATGTGGCGAATCGTGCGGTTAGAGATTTGCATCGACCAAAAAGGAGAAAATATTCCAAGTCAGGATGTGAATGATTATACGCATGGGAGGGAACTTGGAGATGGCGATGTCCCTATCAGAGTCCAAGGGCTGAATTCCCGCTCCGAATTCCCATATTCCTAATTCCTATGTACTTACTGCTCTTGCAAGGTGGTTAGCAGTGGAGGGAGGGGGTGCGGGGGTGGGGGGTAGGGTGTGTGTTACTGGGAATAGGTGAATTGCTACGACATCTTGTTGATGGTGCACACTGCAATCGTGGTGAGCCAGTGGTGGGGGGCGTCAGTATTGAAGGAGATGGGTAATAGGGTATCAAGCTTCCTTCTTTGTCCTTGATGGCAGTGCGTTCCCTGAGTATCGTCCATATTGCACTAATCCGGATAAAACTTAGAAACTCACAATAAATACAACACAAAGGCCATTCTGACCGTTGCGCTAGTGCTGGCGATAAAAAAAGCCAGGTTATTCCCATTTTTCACATCGTGGTTAGTAAACTTTCAATCGCACACCCCAGTTATTGCTTTAAAATGTGTTGAGGATTCCTGCTGCCGCCACGCTTACAAACAATGAGATCCAGATCTTCATCAACCCCTGGATGAAAAGGATTTTTCTCTTCAACTCCCTCTAAATCTTCTGAAATTACTTAAAATCTGTGCTGTCTGGTTATTGACCTCTGCTAATGGAGACAGGTCCTTTTCTAGCCTCATCAACTAAGTCCTCAAAAATGTATTTAAATCTCCACTCACTGCCCTGTTCCAGATAAAATAATTCTAGCATACCCACTTGTTTGTCAGAGCTAAAGTTCATAACAACTGTCATTAATTTTCTCTTTAGTTCTTCCTGTAAAGTGGTGACCAGTACTTTATGCAGTACTTCTTTCTATTCATTAGTGGGACATGGGCGTCGTTGGCTGGCCAGCATTTATTGTCCATCACTAAATGCCCTTGGAGGGCAATTGAGAGTCATAAGAATATAAGAAATAGGAGCAGGAGTAGGCCATCTAGCCTTTTGAGCCTGCCCCGCCATTCAATAAGATCATGACTGATCTGAAATAGATCAGTTCCACTTTCCCACTTCCTCCCAAAACCCATTTCCTTGTCTATCAGAAATCTGTCTACCCGTGACTTAAATATATTCAACGAGGTAGCCCCCACCACTTCAATGGGCAGAGAATTCCAGAGATTCACCACTCTTTGAGTGAAGAAGTTCCTCCTCAACTCCATTCTACACTGCCGCCCCCCCTCCTTATTTTGAGGCTGTGTTTTCCTTTCCAAGTGGAAAAAAATCTCTCTATCTCTACCCTATCTAGCCCCTTCATTATCTTGTAAGTCTCTATAAGATCCCGCCTCAGCCTTCTAAACTCCAAAGAGTACAGGCCTAGTCTATTCAATCTCTCCTCATAAGCCAACCCTCTCATCTCCGGTATCAACCTGGTGAACCTGGAATGTGAAATCAACTACATTGTTGTGGCTCTGGAGTCACATGTATGCCAGACCGGGCAAGGACAGCAGATTTCCTTCCCTAAAGGACATTTGTGAATTGTAGTTGTGGTTCAGTTAGTATCTTATGTAGTTTTTACTATAACCTCCCTATTCTTTTATTCCAACCCCGCCTAATAAAAAAAGAAGCCCACATGACTTCTCAAGTACCTTGTCTTTTCTGCTGCTTTTAGGGATCTTTGGAAATACATCGCGCTTGTTAGTATTTTCCTACTTGTTGCGTTCCCCGCCTGAGATCCATTGCCCGCCACTCCTCTGGATTTTATTGCCCTGCTAATCAGTTGCTGCTTAAATTTATTCACCAAGGCAGCGGTAGATTATGAAATGTACGATATTAACTGATGTTATACAGACAATTTTCTTTCTTACTTGAGACAGTGCATCGCCGTAGATTTTCCAAAATACGGATAAATTAAATACAAGAGATTATCGAAATTTGCTACTAAATCTGCTACAAAAGGTATTAAAATAGAAGTCATGGGGTAGCGAGTGCTCCAGGATTCACATTTTCTATCCTCGGGCGCCTGTTAATTGTTGCTGGAAGTTTCCCACGTGTCAACTTGAGGGTATAAACTGTGACGGGTCAATGGTCCAATGCAAAGCACAATGCACAAGCTTTACTTGGAAACAGCTGTCCGTTCTTGTGTTTCTGGCACTTAGCAAGCGTCCCCGATTCATTTTCTCACCGTAGTGTAACCTGTTAAACATCTGGAAGACAAGGCATTATATGGCACATCTGTTACTATTCCAGAAACACCGAGATTTCAGAGAGAAATCTTCGCGCTGTGGTTGTTATTTAAAATATCTAAAATATAAGTAGTGTTACAAAAGAGTAAAGTGAGAAAAAGGGGCTTGCGTTTGTGTAGCGTCCATCACCACATTCCAAAGCGCTTTACGAGGATGGGACCGTAGAAAAGTTACAGCACAGACACAGGCCATTCGGCCCATCTTGTCCATGCCAGACCGAGGACACTCAGGCACTCTTTCTAATCCATCTTCCTGCACCCAGCCTAGAGCCCTGCAGATTACAACAACTAAAGTATAGATCCAGGTACTTAATTAAAAAAAAATTAGAGTCTTTGACTCTATCACCCACTCGGGCAGTGAATTCCAGCCACCCTCTGCATTAAGAAGGTTTTTCTTCACATCTCTTCTACTCTTCCTGTCACTATCTTGAATCAATGTATTTTGGTGTTAGAATTCTCCGCCAAGGAGAAGAATTTTATCATGTCCACTATATCACTTTTTCTCATAAGTTTGTATATCTCAATTAAGTCACTCCTCAGCCTTTTTTGATCTAAAGAATATATCCCCCAACCTACCCACTCTCTCCTCATAGCTACACTTTTCTAGCTCTGGCCGAAGAAATACTTCTGAAGTGTAGTTACAGCAGTAAATTGGAAACATTGGAAATCAATTTGTATGCAGCAAATTCCCACAAATATTGGCCACATTGGTCCTCTTTGAAATGTTGTTTCTGGACATTTTACACCCACCTGTATAACTGGGATCATAATTTCTCCTGAAAGATTGCACCTCCGACTTTGCAGCGCTCCATCACTGGAGTGTCTGCTTTTTTTGTGCTCAAGTCTCTGGAATTGGGATTTTAACCAGAATTTCCATCTTATAGGTGTGTTTGTGGTGGTGGTGGGGGGTGGGGGGAGGTGTGTGCAGGGGAGGTGGGCTGCTACTAACAGAGCCAAAAATCTTACCTCAAATAGATTGTAATGTAAGATATAAAACTTTTTTCTGGAGTGTAGGAGGCTGAGGAGTGACCTTGTAGAAGTCTATAAAATAATGAGGGGCATAGATAAGATAGATAGTCAATGTATTTTCCCAAAGGTAGGGGAGTCTAAAACTAGAGGGCACAGGAATGAGGTGAGAGGGGAGAGATACAAAAGCATCCACAGGGGAAATTTTTTCACAGAGGGTGGTGAGTGTCTGGAACAAGCTGCCAGAAGTAGTAGTAGAGGCGGGTAAAATTTTGTATTTTAAAAGCATTTAGAAGTTACATGGATAGGATGGGTAGAGAGGGATATGGGCCAAATGTGGGCAATTGGGATTAGTTTAGGGGTTTAAAAAAGTGGTATGGACAAGTTGGGTTGAAGGACCTATTTCCATGCTGTAAACCTCTATGACCTAATAAACTTGACTGGAAAGAGATATGGAGCTGTGAGAATGTCACTGGGGACATGCTGGGTTCAAACTACACCCCATCAGCAGGCAGAATTTAATAAATTTGGCATTGAAAGCTCAACTACATGGCGATGAGTTTTCATCATGTTGTAAAAACCTATGTCCTTTAGGGAAGGAAATCTGCCCTCTTTAGCTGGTCTGGCCTACATGTGACTCCAAACAACATGATTGACACTTAACTACCTCCTGAAATATCTTAGCAATCCAGTCAGTTCCAAGTCAATTAGCGGTGGGTGACAAATACTGGCCCAGCCAGTGATATCTGCACCTCAAAAATGAATAAAGAAAAATATAAGGCATAAAATAAATATCAATATTTGACGATTATATCGCATACTATCAGGAGCCAACGTATTGGTTGGTACATGTTTCTGTTTAGTTTACATAGTAAGACTAGGTTTAAGATAAGTTTACATAGGCAATCAGTTATGTGCTATCAGTTGAATACAATAGCCAAATATTGATAAATATTGATCCTAAAACACCACTTCTCCTGGAGATGATTTTTTTTGTTGGTCATAAATTCTGCAGGGATATGAATCCTATTGGATATCTTTATTTTAAGGATAGGTATTTAAACCTGTTTTAAAACAAGTTATTTAGGCTAGATATCAGGATGACATTTTGCACATGTGCCCATGACTCTGTGTTAGGAAACACGAAATCACCTTTCTCAGATTCTCATAACTGGAAACGTGACGAATTGGCTTCGGGTTTGCTCTGTCACACGGACTGTCCAGATGGTCCTCCGAGATTCCCACGCAAGGCAATGTCAAAGCCCATCATTAGTTTGGCATTTACAAGGCAACGACTCGGCTATTGTCCTCCTGAAAGCGTTCGTTGGCCAGAGAGTGTGGGAAACCTCATGAAACACCGACTCACGCTATTTTCATGTAAATGCGGCGGTATAAATAGAGGAGGATTCCCGCCTGCAGTATCTCACCAAAGCGCAAATCCCCCCCCACCCTCCACTTTGGTCTGTTTCAGTTGTCAAGCATGGCTCCGACTAATGCTGCCGACATTATCAACAGGGAATACACAGAGGATAAATACACAGCCAAACAGAAAAGCAAAGTAAGAGAAAAGGCCAGCTAGTAATAAAAACAAATTAAAAATGAGAGTCGTTACTCAGGAATTGCAAGGTTTATCGTCATGTTAAATCACGGCATTCCGTTTTATTTTCAGATAATGAAGATTACGATAGAAAAAAGGCGCCGGGATCGGATTAACAGCAGCATTAATCAGTTGAAAACTCTACTAGGCAGGGAGTTTCAAACCGAAGAACCGAACATGAAACTGGAAAAAGCGGACATCCTGAAAATGACCGTGAATTACCTGAAATTTCACAACCAGCAGCTCAGAGGTAAGGCGCCTAGTGCCGGGCAATGCTTTGCTTTACGAAAGTTTAAAGGCGTTTCTGGTGAACTTAGCCAGGATTTCTCCTCTGTTTCGTTTTGTAGCAAGCTGCTCCGCCAACAGTCCGGAGCGGGACTATAACGAAGGATATTCCCGGTGCCTGCAGGAGGCTCTGCGCTTTTTCTCGGCCCAAGAAGGCAAGAACGACATTCAGAAGAAGCTGGTGACCCGCTTCCAAAGAAGTCAGCAGCAATGTCCGGCTAAGGGTGTGTCTTACCCTGCATCTCCCCCGCACCCCGTCAGCTGTCAGACCAGCTCCGAGCAACAAGCTCAACCCAACCACCCCTCACTCTGGAGACCCTGGTAAAAGCTAGGAGGACAATGTGTATGTGTGTGTGTGTGTGACCCTTCCTCGTTTGCAGAAGACGATGTAGGAGAATCATTCTCCAGTGTCAGAAATAACGATTTCGTGATAGAATGGGAACGGTAGTGAGGTTTTCTTCATATTGAAGAAGGTGTATTTCCTTGAATTACGGAGCGCGTCATTTTACAGACAATATCCTGACTTTGTTTCTCGGTAGATTAGCCACAATTTCTTGTCCCGTTAATGGTTACCAACTGAATGAATAACTTGCGACACGTGTAGGAGCAAGGTTTGTTTTCCCGCTCTTTCGTCGCAGATCCCGGAAAGGGATCATTTTTTTTTCTTCATGGTGAAGAGATGCAGCAGCTTTTGGGGCACGTTTTACAAGGATTGGCTGGCCCGCTCGCTGAGGAGGTGTTTGATGTCAAATTACTTATGAATCAGTGACAGAACCATTCCTTCTAACTTACACGTCCCTTGCCCTCCCATATCACTTTGACATTCTGCCCCGCCCTCCTCCCTTAGACTGGGAGAGGGGTGGACTTCCCTGCACTCTCTCACCAGCGTCCTCTATAGGCCTCTTATCCTTCTCCTGGGGAACATCTATACAGTAATTGCTCCCTCGTTTCCAGGGTGATCTCTTACCGCGCCATTCTCCCTCTCATGAGTTTTAGACAGAATCTGGAGATATCTGACTGTCCACAATAGAACTGTCTTAAGTAATACTCTGCAGTAATAGTCCCAGATTACATCTGGTTAATTTCCCCTCCCCGCCCTACAGTACGGTGCCATGGTTGTATTCCCACCTGCCTGGGCGGAATCAGCACCTATCTGCAAAGAATATTCCTTTAGCTGCGCCCGGTTTGTTTAGCTCACTCCCTTTCTCCATCTTTGGTCTTCACTCTTCATCATTTGTAACATATCCTCTTAAATGCACATGATTCCACATGTATCCAATGAGATTATCCACATGCACTATTACTGTACTATCTGACCACCTGTTAAATGTTGACTCTGGAGGTGCCATAACTTCTTACATTGTGGCAGAAGTTGCTGCTAGGTAAATATTCGCCAGTAGCCCCAGTCACCTCCCTGCAACTTTCCCTTCAGTATTTTACTCTGAGTGGTCCAAGTGATCAGGGACCTGGGTTTCTTTTGGATCTTCGTAGAATCTCTACACGCAGAAGGAGACCTTTCAGCCCATCAAGGCTGCACTGACAACAGTCTCATCCTATCCCGCAACCCCACATATTTACTTCGCTAATCCCCCTGAAACTAAGGTCAATTTAGCATGGTCAAGCAACCTAACCCACACACCTTTGGACTGTGGGCGGAAACCGGAGCAAACACAGGGAGGATATTGCAAACTCCGCACAGACAGTGACCCAAGCCGGAAATTGAACCTGGGATTCTGGCGCTGTGAGGTAGCAGTACTAACTACTGTGCCAGAGTGCCGCCCCCTTCTTCAGGTCTCCCACCCACCCAGCTAGTCTATTGCAGAATCATCTCATATCTTTGATATATACTTGGCCTTTGCATGTTTGTAAGTTTCTTCAGTACATGCGAGGAGCCCGCCCTCGTTTCCTGTAAATTACTCGGAGACGTTTGTTTTTCTTTATCTAAAGAGAGCTTTATTAACACAATATTTTGAATTGGAGATGTTGACAGTATTCAGTTAACTGGTATAATGTCAAAACAGATACCCTGCTTGAATGTACAGGACGCCTTGTATTAAATACATGCCATTGTCAATAAAGATCGATTAAAGCGATATTAATATTGGAAGACTGCTTTCAGTTATTTGGGTAAATTTGATCTCTGTGTAAAAACGGCTAAACAGAACGGACCATAACCTTGGCATAACTATCTCACTTTCCATTGGAACTCTTCTGTTATCCAATATGCAGGATAAAAAAGACATTGTTCCTAGTCTACTGTTATACATTTGCAAAACCAATCTGTGTCCTTTTTAAAATCAAATTTATTTTAATCGAAAGAGGAATAAACTGAAAACAATTAATAACAGTCCAACGATTTATAGGGTAAATCTGCAGGGATCATTCCAGAATCATCATACATCAGCATATATTAAATAAACAATGGAAAGTTATTGATTTCATCAAATATTGATAAACAAGAATATAGAAGACAAAAATAAGTTATGTATTTAGAATATTTGTACCTAAGGACATTTAGTGATTCTGCAATGGATTCTAACCATAAATATTGTTACAAAAATAACATAAATTGTTTGCTTAAAATTAGATCATTTTATTTGCAATGCGTTAGGCTATACTTGGAATGTTGAGAAGTTAGAATCATTGACATTTACGACACTGAAGAACGTCACTCGGTCCATTGTGTATGTGTTTGCCAAAAAAAGAAGTTCCAGCCTAAGACCACTTTTCTGTTGTTGGTTTATTAACTTGTAATACATATACAAGAACTTACTTCAAAAAAAAGCAATGAAAACTGTATCTCTACCATCTTGCCAAGCATTGAATTCCATTCCATATCAAAATTTATCCTCAACTCATCTTTAATTCTTCTATCATTAATTTTGAATCTATAACCTCTGATTATGGTTCTTCTGTTATGGGGAATATCATTTAGAGAGGGTGCAGACAAGGTGCATGAGGATGTTGCTAGTATAGAGAATTTTTGATGTAAGGATGGATTTGTCAGGCTGTGCTTGTTTATTTTGGAACTATGAGGGAGGCGATGGAGGAGAGGTGGGTGAGGAGCGACTTAATTGAAATGTAATAAAATAATGGAGGTGTTTACTAATCTCATCGCAATTTTTGCATCATCTACAAAATTTTTAGCCTCTTTAATCAACTACAATTAAATCAAAATCATTGATATTTACTATGAAATGTCTGAACCATTCTGACTGAGGGGTGATCTTATAGTGGTCTATAAAATAATGAGAGGTACAGGTCAGCTTGACAGTCAATATCTTTTCCCAAAGATAGGGGAGTCTAAAATTAAAGGGCATAGGTTTAAGGTAAGAGGGGAGGGATACAAAAATATCTAGAGGGGCAATTTTTTTCACACAGAGGATGGTGAGTGTCTAGAACAAGCTGCCAGAGGTAGTAGTAGAGGCGGGTACAATTTTGTCTTTTAAAAAGCATTCAGACAATTACATGGGTAAGATGGGCATCGAGAAATATGAGCCAAATGCAGGCAATTGGATTAGTTTAGGGGCTTTAAAAAAAGGCGGCATGGACAAGTTGAGCCAAAGGGCCTGTTTCCATGCTGTAAACATCTATGACTCTATTTATCCCTTAAGCCAGATTATGTTCCTAGACATCACATGCTGTCTTATCTCAAATAAATGCAGAAATTGAAACCAGTTCCACTTATATTCACATATTTTATATGACTGCTCAGTATGATTCACTTTGTAATCTTCTTTACTAGTTTAAAAATTCTAAGTAATTTACCAATCTATCCTTTAGTTTAAAAGTAAAGTAACTCGTTCCAAGTAACCACAGAAACAAGTAATATCATTCAGCAAATGGCCTGAACATAACAAAGAGGCACAGATAGGGTCTGATTCAATACCAATTAAACAAAGTCTGAGGCGATGAGCTCAATATATAATTTATTTGGATATGACAACAGATTTCTCCTATGCCAGATAGATGATCAAGGAAGATATCATAAAACGTTACTATATCTTAATAAAAGTAGAGAAAGTAACAGAAATAAATTTTAATGTTTAATGATCCCACAAATAATTGGCATCTTCCAGCACCAGCCGGGGGACAGTTAGGTCAATATATGAAACCAACTAGAAACTGATCCTGCTCACACAGGCCAATCATGTATTGATCCCTCACCCATTAAGTTAATTAGGAAATAGTCTCATCTCATTTAGGCCACTTTAAGGGTTATGACTTCTAAAGCCAGCAACTTTCACTGATCAAGGCATACAACAAGCTCGAAGTTGAAGTTTGGAGAATACGCTGGTCAGAGGGAAGCAGAAATTTTGGGCAGAGAAGAGAGATCGAATCAGCCTGCATGGGAAAGCAAGAGACATAGAATGCTAGTCAAAACCTGCCTTGTTTTTGTAAGTACTAAGAAGTTAAACTTTATTTATTAGTTTCATATAGAAGCTTACATTAACAGTGCAATGAAGTTACTGTGAAAATCCGCTAGTTGTCACACTCCAGCACCTGTTCAGGTATATTGAGGGAGAATTTAGTATGGTCAGTGCACTTCACCAGCATGCCTTTTCGACTGTGGGAGGGACGTGGAGTACCTGGAGGAAACCCATGCAGACACAGGAAGAATGTGTAGAGTCCACACAGACAGTGACCCAAGCCAGAAATTGAACCTGGGTCCCTGATGCTGTGAGGTAGCAGTGCTAACCACTGTGCTACTGTGCTGCATCCCTCCCCATCACTGCATAATTTGCAACTTACTAAATATTGCCTGAATTTCTTCAACAAACTGTCTCCTGATGCCCATATGGTTAAAGTCTCAAATTAATACAACTAGAATTTAAGTTCAAAGATTTCCCAGAATTTACACACAGCCTAGACAATCTTTCCTTACAGCTAAAATACTCCATTATTGGCAACATTCTCATAACTCTTGGCTGTGCCCTCTACAGTGTGCCATCAACCCCCCACAATATGGTAACAAACACTGTCTGCAGTGGTCTAGCTGAGGCCTAACTCCTGTTTCACAAAGTTCCATTGCAATTCCCTTACTCTTATAATAAAAGGCAAGAACTGCAGATACTGGAATCTGAAACAAAAACAGATAATGCCGAGAAACTCAGTAGCTCTGATGGCATCTGTGGATGATGCTGTGGAAGATTCCTCAAATACCATCAAACCTCCCGGATATATCCAGCATTTTCTGTGTTGGTCCCCTTGTTCTTATATTCTATGCCTTGGTAATAAATTAAAGCTTTATCCACCTTATTTACCCGTTCTGCTATTGTTAATTGATCAACGCACACTTACCCCAAGTTCCTTCTGTTTGTTTCTCCACCCTTCTCAATATCCAATCATTTAATGTATATTCCTGTACCTTACATTGGTCTCCTCAACTGCATTCACTTGCAGTTTGAATTCCATTTGCCATTTTACTGCCAACTTAACCAATCAGTTCAACTGCTCCTGAAATCTACAATTTTTTTGCTCATTATCAATCACAGTGCGAATTTTTGTATTATCTTCAAAGCGCTTAATTTTTAAAAAAAAAATCAACTACATTTAAATCTAAAAAACAGATATTTATCATGAAGTGCCTGAACTCACAAGGAAGAACTCATCCATCGACACACTTCTATTTCCTGCCACACAACCAGTGTTGGATCCACCTTGCGAGTTGCCTTGGAACCCACAGGCTTTTGTAAATCTGTCATATGGAACCTTGTCAAAATGCGTGCCAAAAGGTTACGTCGACTGATTCCTGGGATTGGAGAGGGGGTTATCTTTTGAGGAAAGTTTGCACACATTGACCCTCTATGCATTAGAGTTTAGAAGACTGAGGGCTGATCTTATTGAAACATATATGACCCCAAGTGGACTTGATAGATGGATGCTGAAAAGATGTTTCCTGTTGTGGGAGAGACTAGGATTAAGGGATACAGTTCTAAAAATAGAGTTTTTAAAAATAGAGGGCATTCCATTTTAAGACAGTGAGAAGAAGATTTTGTTTCTCTCTGAAAGTTGCCAGTGTTTGGACTTTTCCAGAGCGATAGAGGCAGGCAAATTAATATTTATGGGGCAGTTTCTTCACTAACAAGAGCTAGCCAGAATGGGGAGTTCAAGTCACAACGAGATCAGCCATGAACTTATTGAATAGCGGAGCAGGCTCGAGGGGCCGAGGGCCTACTCCTGCTCTTTATTTGTCTGTATGTTCTTATGTGTCAAGCTTAATGCCCCTTGTTAACCCGTCAACAAACAAATCAAACACGCCATCCCCTTAACAAATTAATGCTGATTATCCTTAACCAATTTCTGTATTTTTAAACGATGGCAAACGCTGTTTCACCGTTTTTATCTAATTAGTTGATTGAGAATAATTTAATTCCATTATATACATTTGAGTTGTTTAAGAGCGATTTATAGCACAGTATTGACACGGTAGATTAAATAAATGGAGATCATGTGCTGAAAGCGAGATCTTGGACCGAGAACGATTATTCTAAAAGATCGAAGCAGAATGATTCTATGTTTTTCTCAAGTGTGGTGCCAGCCATTTTTAAAACGCTGTGAACCTTCACTTGACCTCTTATTCGTTTTAAACGTACTTGGCGTTAATCTAAATATTTGGAGGCTTTGAGCACAAACAGGTATGATGCCAATTCATTTAAATATTAAAAACCAGACCTAAGGAATGTATGTGTCCGCACAACATAGAACTTTCTGTTGTGCAGGGACATCTATGTCACTGGCAGACTGTATTGATCAATAATGCACTTGCGTTAGAATGATTTACCCTGGTGTTCCAGGGAGAGAGATACAGAGAGCCCCTGGCCATTTTTACATTGCCCATTGGTCTTCAGCAGAAAGGTTACATTTCCCAACACATCGTGAAAACCGAAAGACTGTACGGAAACGATAATGCCGACCTCTAAACACTTTTATGTAAGTTTAGCTGTGATTATCAAGGGTGAGGAATTGCAATCTGCATTGTGACCAGCGATCTGTGACAGATCACCCATCAGCAGATCATCTATCCAAACGCCTGTTCACGCGCCAAGTTTAGCATCTCAGCAAGACGGGAAACCCGCAGGGTAAATCTAAATGAAGGCTAAGTCTGAACCACTCACAAACCCCAGGAGATTCTGAAATGATTATCACAGGGATATTAAGTCCTCAAAACCACAACTTCCCCCCGGTCTAAAGAAACACTTGAAAGGAAATTTTCCTGGTTTGGTAGAGAAAAGATTTGCATTTGTATAGCGCCTTTTATGCCAATCATTCAACATTTTCGAGGTTTTATAAAATTTGTATCACATATGTATAATATCAATTTGTAAATGAGGTTACCGATATAATCCAGGCAACTGCACGCCAAGAGGGCAACATATTGTCAGGCCTTCACTGGCTGAGTATTTGAATAAGAAACAGCTAACATTTATTTAGAAGCCAGGCAATGCGCTGGGGAAAATCTCTTTTGTTTCCTTGGGGTCGCTATCGATAAAGTAGAGAACTCACTTGAACTTTCAGACGATCTTTAATGAAGGTTGGTAGGAAAGGTCACAGGAACAATGCTGGTCTTAAGATCATTACTTTAAGGTGCAAAAATAAACACGTTTCACAGGGAAACAGATGCGAGTCAGCAAGGGAAGAGATAGGAGCCATCTCGACAGCTAAAAAGAGAATTTTTGAGAAGGTATTTTAGTATTTTTAAAACATAACCGGTTGTTAGATCTGAGAATTGGCGAGTTGGTGCAGACAAGTGTACGGATTACAGTTGAAAAATGCCTTGATATTCCCCTGAGGACACAATTGCATTGCCTGAACGCCGGCTGGTAGTTATAGAACATTACAGCACAAACAGGCCCTTCGGCCCACAAGTTGCGCCGATCATATCCATACCTACCAGGCCTATCTATAACTCTCAATCTCATTAAATCCCATGTACTCATCCAGAAATCTCTTAAAAGACCCCAGCGAGTTCGCCTCTACCATCACCGACGGCAGCCGATTCCACTCACCACCCTCTGAATGAAAAAACTTACCACTGTCATTATGGTTTTTTTGAGGGGCAGGATGCTATCTGAACATTTAGCGAAGAAAATTCAGAAGTGTAGCACACACTTTAAGAAAAAGCATGCAGAAATTGAGTGAGCACATCATTATGAAGTGCTTCGAAAGGTTAGTCATGGCACAAATCTATTCAAGTCTCCCAGGCTGCCGCTATCTACAACAGCTCGCCTCCCACCGCAACAAGTCCATACCTGGCCTTACACTCAACACTGGAACACCTAGATAGCAAAGACACCTATGTCAGAATTTATTGACTGTAACTCAGCCTTCAACACCATTATTCGTACGAAAGTCATCTTCAAACTCCATGGCCTCGGGTTCAGCTTCTCCCTTACGATTGGATCCTGAACTTCTTAATCCACAGACTGCCACCAGTAATGATAGGCAGCAACACTGCCTCCACCATCATCCTCAACACCGATATCCACAAGGCTGTGTCCTCAGCCCCCTACCATCCTCCTTATACATTAACAACTGTCTGACCAAATTCTCCTCCAACTCGATTTTCAAGTTTGCTGATGACACTACCCTAATGAGTCAGATCTCAAACAATAATGAGACAGAGTATAGGAATGAATAGAGAATCTGGTGAACTGGTGCAACCGCAATAATCTCTCCCTCAATGTCAACAGAGATAGTCATCAATGTCAGGAAGTGTAGTGGAGAACTGTCTACATCATTGGGGACAAAGTAGAAACGGTCGAGAGCTTCAGGTTTTTAGGTGTCCACATTACCAACAATCTGTCTTGGTCCATCCGTGCTGAGGTTAAGAAAGCCCACTAATGCCTTTACTTTCTCAGAAGACCAAGGAAATTTGGCATGTCTACTACAACTCTCACCAACAGTTGCACCATAGAAAGCATTCTTTTTGGTTGTATGAGAGCTTTGTATGGCTCTTGCTCTGTCCAAGACCACAGAAATGATAAAAGATCATGAATGAAGCCCAGTCCATCACGTAAACCAGTCTCCTACCCACTGACACTTCCCACTGTCTTGGAAAAGAAGCTAGCATAACTAAAGACCCCACGCACCTCAAACATACTCTCTTTCATGGGGAAATGATACCAAAGTCTGAGGTCAAGTACTAACCAACTCAAGAACAACTTCTTCCCTGCTGCGATCAGACTTCTGAATGGCATTAAGTTGGTCTTTCTCTACACCCCAGCTATGACTGAAATACTACATGCTGCACTCTCTCATTTCCTTCTCTATGAGCAGTATGCTTTGCCTGTACAGAGTGCAAGAAACAATACTTTTCATCGTATATTATATATGACAATAATACGTCAAATCAAACGGGAGTTGAGGGATTGTGGTAAGTGAGAACAGTAGGTTACAGTAGCAGTAAATGCAGGAGTTGAGTAGCCATTGAGTAATAATTCATCATAACACAGAATTCATCAGCGGCCATTACTACGAGCTAATGAAGTGTAATACATCTCTCAAAATCAACAGTTATTGGCTTCTGAATGTTATTCTCATGGTCGATAACATGCTAAATTGCATAGTGTTATTTAGTTAGATCTAAGGGGTTAAGGCATCATTCCATTATATTTCCAATTGCTCAAAGTGGCCTAACAGAGAAAAATGCAGAGAATTACAGACCACTCGGCCCATCATGGCCAATGTTTATGCGGACTATCCTCCTACTTCTCATCTAACCCAATCAAAGTAACCTTCTATTTTTTTCTCCTTCATGTTTTTGTCTGCATATGTCTCTACCTATGTAGGGTGAGTCACACAATCTCTGAGCAATCTGGGTAAATCAGCATCTTCTGTTGGAATTCATAGAATTCCTACAAAGCAGGAGGAGGCCATTCGACCCATCGAGTCTGCACTGACAACAATCCCATCCAGGCCCTATCCCCGAAACCCCACGCATTTACCCTGCTAATCCCTCTAACATACACATCCTAGACACTAAGGAGCAAAATTAGTATGGCCAACCAACCTAACCCGCACATCTTTGCACACAGGAGCACCCGGAGGAAACCCACGCAGACACAGGGAGAACTAACAAATTTCACACAGACAGTGACCCAAGCCGAAAATCGAACCCAGGTCCCTGGAGCTGTGGGGCAGCAGTTCTGACCACTGTGCAATAATTATGAGTGATCACTTTGTATTTATAGCTGCCTGGCATTTTCTGCCTCAAATAAAATGCCTTTGTTTTTTCTATCCTGTTAAACTCTTTCATAAACTTAACTTTCTGCTTACTTCTGCTCCATCTCTTTTCTAATGTGGAGAAAGTCCTAGCCTGCTTAATATTTGCTTATTTGTATAAACTTTCAGTTCTGGTATAATTTCTTGTCAATTTTAACCTCTTTATCATTTTCTATAGGATAGATGTATATTGCTGATTTTTTTCATTTTTTATTTATTTTTAATTTTTTTACTCCATTCTTAAAGTTACAAAACCAATGAGCAGAATAGGATGAGACCAGAATCCATCTCCTTGCAATTAAATTCAAATGAATCCAATTCATGGCCCCTACAAGAGATCCAACCTAATAAGAAAAATGGGAAAAAAAGATCTTGGGATTGACCTGACGCTTGATCTTAGTCAAAAGTCCGAAAAGATTTCACTTTATTTTGGATAATGATTCAAACCTATCACTGCTAGGAACAGATTGAATCCCGCCGACAGTGTATTTGTCATCGCAATAGAATCATTGAATCTCTACTGCGCATAACGAGGCCATTCGGCCCATCGACTCTGCACCGATTCTAGAACACAGTATCCAGATCCAATCCACAGAAGAGCACATCTTTGGACTGTAGGAGGAAGCCGGAACACCCAGAGGAAACGCACACAGAAATAGGGAGAATGTGAAAACTTCACACAGACAGTGACCCAAGGCCGGAATTGAACCCGGATCCCTGGCTTTGTGAACCGCAATAAACCCCTATTGACCTGACTTTATTCGTGCGAACATAATGATCAGTAAGTCTAATACAGAACTACGACCGGGAGTATCAATGTTTATTTTTTAAATTTTTATATGTATTTTTATATATTTTATATATATTTTAATATTAATAACTCATTTAACTTATAAAGCTCCTCCACATTTAATTGGACAGGAGTAAGCTGGGTTGTGCAGGGAACTCTTTCCCTTATCCGTTTAATGAGATGATTCCATGGATGACATAAATACTTAGATTTCGCCACGAATCCGATCTTTCATTTGATTACAATCACAATCAATGAGTTAGCTATTTTTCAAAAGCATTTGAAGTTCTAATTCTGAACTCTTGACAGAATAGCGCAGGGGTGAAATATTTCAATTGGGTTTTAATTGATGCAACTCTGCTGTTTCCCAAACTGGATGTAACTTACCTGCTCTGAGATTGCCCAGCGCTGGAATGTCCCCATATTATTTCTTGTCTGGTATTAGGGAAACAGTGCATTCGGGGGAAATGCTTCACTTTAAAGCACACGGGGAGAACTCTCCACAATGTCACAATTCAAAGAATTCAGGGAACTTGCCATTTTTGAGCTTCTGTCTACAATTGAAAACATTCAACGAAATTCCGTAAAAGTATCTGTAAGACTAAGAGGAATTATTTCTGTCCCAGACACATTTCTTCCTTAAATGCTCTTTATTCCCTCTTTTGCAGTGCATGAATTTCATACAATATGTATTCCCGGACGTTATTTGCTGAATTATTATTTATTAAACCTTTCACAAAGAAGTACGAATAATCTTCAACAAGAAGACAAAACACTTTCCATTCCTGACAGCATACAAGAGGAATCCGCTTAGAGAGAGATATCTCCTACACAAATGTCACCATTCTGACTACTATACATATTTATTACAATATACTGATATTGTATTAAGAAACTCCACAAGTATTGTGGAAATTGGTCACGTATTATGACATTGCACAAATAATATTCAGCAAATTATCCAATCCTTCAATGTGAAGAAATGTGATTATTAGCTATTATTAATAATAATTTTGTGAACACCACGTGATCAATACCACGTGATCACAACTGTTACATAGAACCGCAGCCTCTAGATTCCACTCACAAAAATGGTGAGAGGAAATGAAATACCAGTGATCAATTTATTCAAACTGATCATTGTGTTAATTCTGTTTAACACGTCTGGTATACACGGTCTGTCTGTTATCACATTGCAAAATACGTCCCCTAATATACTGGGTATTTCTCTTCTACGAGAAAAATATAAAATTTCTATTTCAAGACAGATTATTTTCCATCTCTCACGCACTTGAATAAGATTCGATATGAAGAAATTTCTCCTACACGTTTTTTGCCGCTATTCCAATTACTGCACACGTCCACTGTGAACTTACAGCGGTATTATTAAGTATTGTACAAACATTGTAGTACACGGGTCCCATAAGATGAAATCATACAGGTAAAGATCAGAAATATCCCTTTAACAAAGTGACAGTCTCCTTCAATGTGAAGGTTTTAATCGCACTGCTTCCATTTTGGAATACTATTTTTACACCAGAGTACACCTCTAGTTTTGTTTGTATTATTTTTGGTCAGAGTCTTTTCACTCAGTTTTTGTCCAAGTATTTCTAAACGTTCTGCCAGGATACTGCGCAGTTGGGCAGAACTCGCTCTTTGGTTAGCTGTAACCCGGTGGAAAATGCAGAGGCGTTTCCACGCCTGGCTGGACTTGGGAGATCTGCTCACATTTCCAAGGTTGACGTTTGAAAACAGCTCTTGATTCCTTCGTGCAGACTCGTATCCGCCAATATCCTCAACGCAGAATCAGAGGCATGAGCTAAAAATGCAAGGGGAGAATAAATATATAAACACTGTGAACAAGAAATGATTCGAAATGCACTGCTTACAACTCGTGTGTGTAAGGGACTTCATGCCTTACCAGGATCTAGCTGCTGAATCTCAGGTTTCCAGCCCATTCTTACATTTCCAGCATGCCTTCATGCAAAGATTCGACTCGGCGTTTGTTTTCTGAATCGGTTGCAGGTCCAGCTGTAGAGAGGGGCCTCTTCTTACCGTCATTGCACACAACTGAAAAGAGGATGGATATATAAGTAATTCAGAAAAAAAGTCCTTAAGATTGATATCACACACTATTAATATCGATGCTTAATTAATGTTAAAAAATATGCAGGTGCAGCGAATCCAGCATGTTTTAAACATAATCTTACCTGGTATTGTTCTTTTAATGCGGTTCTATTTCCAAATGCTCTCTTCAAACGAGAGCCGCCCCGGTGATCCTCTGCGGTGGAGCCTGAAGCAAGTGCGAGAGCTCCAATGTGCTGCAGCTCTGCCCCGGAGCTGCGACATTTATAGTCCCGAATGTACAGGGAGAAGCGTGAGTGCCGGCTTTCTTCACGGTTCCCACACTCGGCGGCCAATCGCTGCTGTCAGAGGAACAATGGCCAGAGTCCTTCTCTACTGAACGATGAATTAGCCACGCTGACTTGTCCTTTGTAGTCGATTCACAAGACCATCTGGAGAGCTGGTAGCAGCCAATAATCCCGGGTCGCAGATTATGAGA
Organism: Sphyrna mokarran; assembly: GCA_024679065.1. Lineage (NCBI taxonomy): Eukaryota > Metazoa > Chordata > Chondrichthyes > Carcharhiniformes > Carcharhinidae > Sphyrna > Sphyrna mokarran. Next base: position 7,875,909 of record JAGIQG010000020.1, read on the forward strand.
AATAGAGACAAATTCTCCGACATGCCACCCAACACAAGGATAAACAACAACAAAAAAAGCACATCTGTCTCCTCTTTAACCTTCTGTGTCAAAGAATCTTCAAGAAACTTTATTAAAAAAAAACTTCCTCTAAAGATCATTTTTGCAGCAACAACTTGCATTTTGAAATGTTTTAAGCAAATACGTTAAAGGCTTCTGAAATCTATATTAATTTGAATATAAACATTTTGGCCAAAGTGTTACCGAACTTTAATGTGAACTCCATGCAACGGTCTTGAGTTTAAGTGTGGCATAGTGATTTCTAAACTAAAAAGCTCACAGGACCATATTGTTTGCACTATTCCTATACAGTCCAGATCAAGGAAGAAGACTAATCCGCTGCTGAATTGTTTAGTCAAGTGAATCCATTCACCTCACATTTACATACATCTGTTGGACACGTAACATAACGGCAGCTCAGTATAGATCGGTAACACTGAGCCAGCGATTTATCTCTTAAATGGACTGTAATTTCAAATTCCGTGAGTCATTGAACGCTAAGAATATAGAAATAGTAATGTGAGTGGGCCCTTTGAGCCTGCTCCAGCATTCAACAAAATCCTCACTGGTTTATTACCTGAACCTCACCTTCCCGCACTGTCCACATACCCCTTAATTCTCTTTTTACTCCGAAATCAGAAACTCGGAGAATCATAGAAGCCCCACAGTGCCATTCAGCCCATCGAATCTGCACCGATCCTCTGAAAGAGCATACGACTTCGGCCCAATTCCCTGTCATCACACTGCAACCCCACATCTGGTCAATCCACATAACCTGTCCATCTTTGAACTGTGGGAGGGAACCGGATACCTGGAAGAAACCCGCACAGAAACAGGGAGAACGCGCAATCTCCACACAGGTAATGACCCAACTCTGGAATCCAACCTAAGTCCCTGGTAGTGTGAGACAGCAAAGCTAACACTGTGCCACCGTGCCAAATCTATTGCTATGTCTTGAATATACTCAATAACCCACCATCCACCAACCTGGAGGGTAGAGAATTTCAGAGACAATGTTCCGTGGTTGTTCGTGGTCCGTGGATAGGTTTATGGATGAAAAGGGAATGGTTTAGGTTAGAGGGTCATTGCTTTTTCTTAATTGGTTGGTGCAACATCGAGGGTCGAAGGGCCCGTTCTGCGCTGTAATGTTCTATGTTCTATTCTGAGTGAAAAGCATTCTCTCCATCTCAGCCCAAAATGATTGACCCTTTACTCTGAGACCGAGGGCCTGGGTTCTCGATTCCACGACAGGGAAATGTTTTCTCAATATCTATCCTGTAAAGCCCTTTGAGAATTTTAAATATTTCAATCGGATTACCTCTCATCTCTCTAATTTGCTGGGAATATTGGCCTGATCTAGTTGATCTCTTCTCCAAAGGTGACCTCCTCATCCCAGGAACCAATGTGATGAACTTCAGCTGCACTCCCTCTAGGGAAAGTATGTCCTTCCCCAGCTAGAGAAGCAACCCTGTACATAATACAAAATCAGTTCCCTGGACATATTAATCGAGAGAACTACTTGTCAACAGTCCATGACCTAGTCTTCCACACTATTACTGTAAATTCAGTTTGCCTAGTGTTCAAATGAAGATCAAAGAAGCCGGTGAGTACTGTATTACTCATATTACACATGTCTCTAATTTCACTTTATACTCTGTCCTGCACTGCAACCACTATTATAGAGCCAATCAATAACTTCCAGCAATGCTTTCTGCTTCTTGTTGCTTCTTAACTGCACCCGAGTTGATTCTATTTTTTCTAAGTTTAAGATTCCTTCTCTCTCCTGGCTTTTTCTCCTTACGTATTTGCCCTCTCGACATGAATGCTAACATTGCATTTGCGTTCCTGACTGCCGACTGAATCTACATCTTAACTTTAAGAGAATCTTGAACAATGACTCCCAAGTCCCTTTGTATTTCTGATTTCCTAAGCATTTTCCCATTTAGAAAATAGTTTATGCCTCCTTTCCTCCTTCCAAAGTGCAAAACGTCACAATTTTCCACGTTGTATTCCATCTGCTGCTTCTTTGCCCACTCTCCTAATTATCTCCCTTTGCATTTTGCCCAACTCTTCTAAAAGTGAAGTATCCTGGAATGCCCATTTTGCCAATCTCTTCTCACACTGGAATGCTTTGTTTCCAACCTTGTCCACTTTTCTCTTCGTATTGATATCTTTGTAATGGTTGTTGGATTACAGCTATTAATTTCTATTTGCAATATTAATTCACTTAATTTGTTTATGATCAGGTATGGTGTTGTTCATTGGGGTTTTGTCTAACTTTCCCCTACGTTGCCTTAGACAATTTATCTGGGTCTTCCTGATCCATTCTGCTTACTCATACCCAAAATGTTGCTCTGAACCAAGAGTTTCCCTTGCTGTTTTTATCCTCTCCAGAATCCTGTCTCCTCCTCTTTTGTTAATTTAAAATCCATCTACTTCCTTCATTATCTGATTCACCAAAACACTGGTCCAGCCAGAGTTTAATGAGTTAGAGCCATTGAAATAAGACATAAGACCATAAGACGTAGGAGCAGAATTAGGCCACTCGGCCCATTAGGTCAGCTTCTCCATTCAATCATGGCTGATTTTTATCTCATCCCCATTCTCCTGCCTCTTCTCCATAAACTCTGATCTCCTTGTTAATCAAGAACCTATCTACTTCTATCTTGCAGATGCTTAATGACCTGGCTTCCACAGTCGTCTGCAGTAAGAAGTTCCACAGATTCACATTCCTGGCTGAAGAAATATCTCCTCACTGTTGTTTTAAAGGACCATCCCTTTAGCCTGAGGTTGTGGTTTCTGGTTCTAGTTTTTCCTGAGTGGAAAAATTCTCTCCATATCCACCTTATCCAGGCCTTGCAGTATCGTATAAGTTGTAAATAACCCTCCCCCCCCCCCCACAATCTTCTAAACTCCAACACGTACAGATCCGGAATCCTCAACTACTCATCATACGACAAGCTCTTCATTCCAGGGATCATTCTTGTGAACCTCCTCTGGGCTCTTTCTAAGGCCAGCACATCCTTCCTTAGGTATGGGGCCCAAACCTCCTCACAATACTCCAAATAGGTCCTAAACAGAGCCTTATTTAGTCAAAAAGTATATTCCTGCTCTTGTATTCTAGCCCTCTCGACATAAATGCTAACATTGCATTTGCGTTCCTGACTGCCAACTGAATCTACATCTTAACTTTAAAAGAATCTTGAACAATGGTTGCCAAGTTCCTTTGTATTTCTGATTTCCTAAGCATTTTCCCATTTAGAAAATAATCTATGCCTTTATTCCTCCTTAACCTCACACTTTTCCACATTGTATTCCATCTACCACTTCTTTGTCCACTCTCCTAACTAAGTCCTTCTGCAGCACCTCCCCCACCCCCTAATTCCTCAATATTGCCTGTCCCTCTACATATCTTTGTATTATCTGCAAACTTAGCAACAATGTCTTCAGTTCCTTTCTCCAAATTGTTAATGTATATTGTGAAAAGTTGTGGTCCCAGCATCGACCCTAAGGCACACCAGTAGTCACTGGCTGCCACCCTGAAAAAGACCCCTTTATCTCCACTCTCTGCCTTCTGCCAGTCAGCGAATCCTCTATCCATGCCATGATCTTACCCTTAACACCATGGGATCTTTATCTATTTAACAGTGTGCTATGTGGCATCTTTGTCTTCTGGAAATCTAAATAAATTACATCCACTGGTTCTCCTTTATTTAATTTACTTGTTACCTCCTCAAAGAACTCTAACAGATTTGTTAGACATCACCTTCCCTTGACAAAGCCATGCTGGTTCAGTCCTACTTTATCATGCACTTCCAAGTATTCTGCGATCTTTAATAATGTTATTATCTAAAACCTTGTCAATGACCAAAGTCAGGCTAACATTTTGAATAGTCCTCTGTGCTGTACAGTTCTGTGATTCTGCAAATTACTCTTCAGAAATGCTATGCTGCAATGTTGCAGTTTGACAGACTTCACATTGAGTGCCATATTTTTTCACTACCCTAAATTTCTTAATACATTTGAATGAGCGGAAGGAAGAGGAATTAAATAGGTCATCCGATTGTGCTAGGAAATTAAGTCAGAGAAGCATGAACTTTACAGTTCAGAAATATATGAAACAGTGAATGATAAATTAAAATAAACACAGTGCAATATTGGATTGGAATCATGGAATCATAGAACCACGCAATGCAGAAGGGGCCCTTTGGCCCATCTAGTCTGCAACGGCATATTGGAAACACCTGAAGTCCCACCTAATCCCATCTGCCAGCACTTGGCCCATAGCCTTGAATGCTGTGATGTGCCAAGTGTTCATCCAAATACTTTTTAAAGGATGTGCAGGAACCCACATTTACACATCTTCCAGGCAATGCTTTCCAGGCTGTCAACACTCTCTCATAGAATCTACGGCACAGAGACAGTCCGTCAGTCCAAACTGATTCATGCTGATCAACATACTCATCTAAGCTAACCCATTTGCCTGTATTTGGCCCCTATTTTTCTAAAGCGTCCCTATCCATGTATCCGTCTAAATGCCTTTTAAAAATTATCGAAAGACTGAGTGGACTCAATGGGCTGAATGGCCTAATTCTGCTCCTATATCTTATAAATTTATGAATTTATGTCCTCTTGTGACTGAGCCTTCAACAGCTGCTCCTTATCCGCTCTGTCATATCTCTCATAATCTTGTACACCTCGATCAGGTCACTCCTCAGTCTTCTCTGCCCCAATGAAAACAACCCAAGCTTACACAACCTCACTTCATAACTTAAATCTTCCATCCCAGGCAGCATCCTGGTGAATCACCTTTGCACCTCCTCCAGTGCAATCACATTCTTTAGATAATGTGGCGACCAGACCTCCACACAATTCTCTAGCTGTGGCTTCACCAAAGTTCTATACAACTCCAACATGACTTTCTGCTTTTGTAATCTATGCCTGGATTGATAAAGGCAAGTATCCGATATGACCTTTTCACCACCCCACTAACATACCTTCAGAGATCTATGGACAAACACAGCAAGGTTCAGTTGTTCCATAGACTTCTTAATCACCTATTGTTTATTGAGTACTTTATTATCAAATTACTCCTACCAAAGTGTATCACCTCACACTTTTTAGAGTTAATTTCTACTTGCCACTTATCTGCCCATTCCGTCTGTATCTTCTTATAGCCCAAGACAGTCTTCCTCATGGTTCATCGCCCGTCCAATCTTTGTGCCATCTGCGAACTTTACTGTATGTTATGCGAATTGTACATTTGGAACAGGTGGCTGAGAAAAATCAGCATGTATTGAAAGAATATAATTGTTTTGATTAAACCAGATTAGAAAGTATTAGCTATAGTTAGTTAAAGTTACAGAATTTACAATTCTGAAGAAGAGTCATGTTGAATTCGGAATTCTGCTCTGCTTCTCTTTCCAGAAAGGCTACCAGACCTGCCTTTTCTTTCAAGCACTTTTTGTTTTAATATTATAGATCCCAAAACATTAGGCCATTTTTAAAATACAATTATATGAGTGTGAATGAGCTTTAATGATTTCACATTTCATAGATTCCTATGGGATATGTATGGAAGAGCAGACATTAATCGTATCACTGGACATATTTCGATCAAGCCGATATGTGAGGCAGGGTATACTGACATAGAAATAGGCCTTTACTCAAGGTACAAAACTGTGTGCCACACATCAGACTGAAATATGAGCGTAAAGCGCTGGGTGCAAGGAAATAATGCACCATGAATGCAAAATTTGTTCGTTCAGTAACTTAACATAATATTTTTATTAGAAGATTGCAATGATACATTGTCACCACATGCTTTCCCAATTTTGCATTCAATTTTAAATATCTTCCTCTGAAATTGCTTGATTTGGATCATTTCATGTTGTACTCTTTAACTGGTCTGGTTCACAAGATAATCCCAAAGATTTCTATGAACTCGCTCAGATGACCCTGGATATTACAAAATATTGGCCTTCATATTTCTTTCATAGGCTGTGCCATAGCTCCACTTTACTGCTTCTATTTAACAAGAAGATTTCAAGCATCTTCAACAAAGACTTAGCATTTTTGACACTCTTAGAGAATGTTATCTCTCAATACCTGATATCCTGCAACTACTGTGGATAACCGATGGTTTGTTACAGTTCATCCTCAAAATATTGAACATTCACCGACACAAAATCATTTATCTTGATTTATTTAAGGATAGTGTATAAGATGTGCAATAGATGTTCAATAATTCAATGTTTTTGCCACATAATGATAAAGAAAATCAAGGGAATATGATTCACTTTCCATCCGTGACTCATTTCGATATAAAATCATGATAATAGAGAAGGCAGCCATTCAGCCCATCGAGGTTACACCGACTCAGCGTCCCACCCAGACGCTGTCCAAGTAACCCCACACATTTCCCATGGATAATCCATCTAATCTGCACATCCTGGGACACTAAGCAGCAATTTAGCATGGTCAATCCACCTAATCTGCATATTTTTGGACCTTGGGAGGTAAACCTCGCAGACACAGGAGAATGTGCAAATTCCACACAAACAGATATGTAATGGAAATGGTGTGTGTGTGTGGAGTGGTACAGAATTATTTCAATCATTCCAGATACTACGTATATTCACTATGAATGTACAGATATATTGCTGTATTTTTTAACAACTGTACACATACCATAGGCTGAATATTACACAGAATGTGATCAGAAGTATGGCTTTCATACTTTTCCTACAATGTGAAGATAAACAATGACATCTCTGCCATCCGGGAATATTGTTTTATGCGAGTTATGATTTTTTTTTGCAAACCACGTAAAGTCTTTTCGCACGGCCACAGCTTCCAGAGTGTGGTGAGGTTTTGATTGTCATCATTAGCAAGACATCTCACAACATCAGATTAAAGTCTAACAGGTTCACTTGGTAGCACAAGCCACTAGCTTTCAGAGCTTGCCCCTTCATCAGGAGAGTGGGAGTTCTGTTCACGGCATATAAAGACACAAACTCAATTCACAAAATAATGGTTGGAGTGCGAGTTTTTACAGTAATGAGGTCTTAAAGGTACAGACAATGTGAGTGGAGAGAGGGTTAAACACAGGTTAAAGAGATGTGTATTGTCTCCAGCCTGGACAGTTAGTGAGATTTTGCAAGCCCAGGGAATTCATGGGGGTTACAGATAGTGTGACATAAACCTAAGATCCTGGTTGAGGTCGTCCTCACGTGTGTGGAACTTGGTTACCAGTCTTTGCTCAGCAACTCTGCATTGTTGTGTGTTGTGAAAGCCATCTTGGAGAACCTGAAGATCAGAGGCCGAATGGCTGTGACCACTGAAGTGTCCCCAACAGGAAGAGAACATTCTTTCCTGGTGATTGTCAAGGGGTGTTCATTCATCCGTTGTCATAGTGTCTGCATGGTCTCCCCAATGTACCATGACTCCAGGCATCCTTTCCTACAGAGTATCAGGTAGATACAATTGGCCAAGTTGCAAGTGTATGCACCGTATACTTGGTGGATGGTATTCTCACTTGACATGATGGCATTCGCGTCGATGATTGGACACACCTTGCAGAGGAAATGATGCCTCGAGGGATGGTACATTGGGAGATCATGCAGACGCTGTGACAACAGATAAATGAACATCACTCGACAATCACCAGACAAAAGTGTTCTCTTCCTGTTGGTGAACACTTCGGTGGTCAATGGCATTTGCCCTCTGATCTTTGGGTAAGAGTTCTCCAAGGCGGCCTTCATGACACACGACAGCGCAGAGCACTGAACAGAGACTGATAGCCAAGTTCCACACATACGAGGATGACCTCTACAGGGATCTTGTGTTGCTGTCACACTATCTGTAACCCTTACAGCTTGCCTGGGCTTGCAAAATCTCACTAACTGTCCGTCTGGAGACAATACACATCTCTTTAACCTATGCTTAACCCTCTCTCTGCTCACATTATCTGTAATACTAAAACTTGATTACCTATAAAGATTCACATTCCAACAATTAATTTGTAAATTGAGTTTGTGCCTTTATGTGCCCTGTTTGTGAACAGAACTCCCACTTACCCGATGAAGGGGCAGCACTCTGAACTTAGTGGCTTTTGCTAGCAAATAAACCTGTCGGACTTTAACCTGGTGTTGTGAGACTACATGTTATGTTTACCCCACTCCAACGCCGGCATCTCCACATCATGTCGTCGTTAAGACAGGGAGTGTCTACCATACCCAAGCAATTGGCTGAGTGTGAATTATTTGCAGAGATTTGAGGATTTTCTTCTAAACGTCGTTTCTGGCGGTTGGACAATATTGACAGCCTATTATAAAATAAAAAAAATGAAACAGTGTCGTTGAGAACTCCGGTTATACGAACGATAAGAAATATTGCCATGAGGTGAGAAAGCCTGATTTTCCCTATGTGCATTTACCGGTGGGAAGTTTGTGGTTGAACTTTTTCTGAAGGTCACTTTCATAAATTCCATAGAATCCCTACAATGCAGAAGGAGGCCATTCGGGTCTGCACTGACTCTCCAAAAGAGCAGCTAACCCCAAGCGCTATTCCCCCAACCCCATCTATTCACCCGCCGCTGTTGGCAAATTTTCTGTGTAACTAAATTCATCAACTGAAAAAGAGAACCGAATTGTGAAAAAAAAAATTGGCACCCAACAAGGTGTTGAAGATTGATTTCATTCTTGAAGTGCTCAGGGACCAGGTCTGACGTTTGTTTTCACGCCAGGTTGTGATGCTGAAAAGAGCGAAGTCACTTTGAAGGTTTCTTCCCAATACAACAGCCTCGGTTCCAGGGCAGACTCAGACTGAAGCTCGGCACTTCCGGCTCCGCCTTTCTTGGTCACTCTGAATCCAATCAGCTGTCCCGGGGTCAGTCCCAAAAGCAGGAACATCTGGCCAGCACGGATGTCAAGTTGGTCTCCGCTCATCTGAGGTCAGGAGATCTCGGGAAAGTCCCGCCCAGCATCATTCAAACAATTCCCTCACTGAATAAAAGCTGCGTTAGGCATCTGGTTAACAGGAATTACTCTGTGGCACGGTGGTTAGCATTGCTGCCTCGCAGCGCTAGGGAACAGTTTCGATCCATACAATCCCTGTGGAGTTCTCTCCGTGTCCTGCAGGTGCTCCACTTTCCTCCCACAGTCCAAAAACGTGCAAATTACGGGGATAGGGTGGAGGACCAGGACCTGAATCGGTACAGTTTGATGGGCCAGATGGCCTCTTTCTGCACTGTAGGGGTTCTATAATTGGACTGTATTATTTCCTCTGGTTAGGTTCTGTTACTGAACTGCAAGTGACCAGTGACGACTCGGATATGAAGCATCAACACTCAAACTTTTTGCAATAACGGAAACTATTCTAGTTACTATTAACGGCGCAACCTGTCTGTGAAACTGAAATCAAATAGCAAAGAGCAAAGGAAAGTACAAAACAGGGCCATGATGTCCTAACTGAACTACACAAAAAAATTCTTCTGCACTGACTCGGCGCATATCCCTCTATTCCCTCCGTATCCCTCCATTCATGCTCCTATCCAGATGCTCCCTGAATATTGCTAATGTTCCTGCTCCCACCACTTTCTCTGGCAGCACATTCCAGGTACTCACTATTGAAAAGCTTCCCCCCACATCTCCTTTAAACTTTCCTCCCCTCATCTTGAAACTTTGCAATTGACACTTCGGATAAAATTGCAATAATCCAACATTTGAATATTTCATTGTACTTGCTCACATCATATTGAGTACAGTGAATAATATTCATTATTAAAATATAATAGACTTATGCATTTTTCTTTGATTCATTATCCAGCCATAATGTACCAAATACTCATGCAGTAAAGGAAGACCATCAAATGAATGTTTCTAAATCAGGAAATTGAAGTGTTGCTGATTGGTGTACTGCAGTTTAAAATAGTATGTGTTCTGGAATAGTGCATTTAAGAGTTGGGGGAAAAAAAACCTCTGGCTATCCACCATGCTTATGCTTCCCATAACTTTGAAGACTTCTATCAGGTCTCCCTTCAGCCTCAATCTTTCAAATCCTTATTTATTCAACCTCTCCTCACAGCCAACACCCTCCAGGCCAGGCAACATCCTGGTGAACCTTCTTTGCAATCTCACTGAAGTTTCCACATCATTCTGGTAGTGTGGCGATATCGTTTAATAAATCCTGCCAGTGATTAATATTAAACTGCCGGTGGAACTGATACCCTTTTTAGCATTAACAATAGTGCATTGTGTAGGAGGGATTAAAACCTTTTGTTCACTCGATGTTTTCAGTGAAATTAACTCAAACAAATTGAGAAATGCATCACTTTATTACTGCAGACTCTTCCCCATGCACCAAAGCTCAGTTTTAACTGCATTTAGCAGCAAAAAGACTGAATGAGATGGCGTAGCAGCAATAGAGACTAAATCTGAGGAGAATGGTTTCAGTCAGTATCGTTGTTGTCTGCTTTAGTGGAAACTTACTTATAGATGATACCATTTAACTGTGCGATTTAAGCACAATGTCCCCGATGTTTAGGAGTTAAGAAACCATTTCTAAATGAAGAGCGGCTCTTGTGAAACTGTTGATGCATTTTCCTTCGATGTTAAGTTGGCCATAGAATTTGCTAGAAGTTGAAATGATTCCAATTGTACATCATAATAAATAGAGCAATGAAAAAATAGCTCAAACCGGAGGCCCAATACCGCTCCAGGCTTTATTTCCCAAACTTATCGCATTCTTGAAGAGCGCAATATAACTGCAGAATGTCACAGGGGGACGGATAGCCCAAACTATCAAGATTCCTCCAAATCTCAGGCTGTTAATAGGGGATGGGGAGGGGTCGGGGGTGGGGGTTGTTTGTTGGGAGCTCGGGATACGATTTAAAAGGAATTGTGTACCAGCCGACAGGGATGGGACTTTTGGTAATAATATAGAAAGGAAAGGTGATATGAAAAAGACCTATAGAAGTGGTAGTGCGGAGGTGAGCTTTGGTTGTGGGACAGTGGGAGGGAACACAAGCAACGATAAAACCCGAGAGTGTGGTCTGAAGAGCAATTTCCGGGAATGGGGAAAGGGAACCCTTTAGTGATTTTGGATCAAATTTAAAATCAATGAGCGGGAATCATAGGATTATAGAACTTCTACAGTGCGGAAAGAAGCCATTTGACAAATCGAGCCATCCCCATAACCCCACGTATTTACCCCTCTAATCCCTCTGTCACTAAGGAGCAACTTAGCGTGGCCAATCAACCTTATCCGCACGTCTTTGGACTGTGGGAGGAAACAGGAGCACCCGGAGGAAACTCACGCAAACGCAGAGAGAATGTGCAAATTCTACACACACACACCGAGGCCAGAACTGAACTCGGGTCCCTGGCGCTGCGAGGGAGCAGTGCTAACCACTGTGCCGCCATCCTGGATTTTAACAAGAACGGGTTGCTAGGAATGTGATTTCATCCGGTTAGAATTTCGTTTTAAATGTATTAATGACACGTGCTAATTTTAAAAGGGGAGATGATTTTATTGAAATATGTAAGATTCTGAGCGATGTTGACAATTAAATTTTGAGAGGACCATTCTCCTCGCTGCAAGATTAGAACTGGGGGACACGGTTGTGAAATAAGGCGTCTCCTATTTAAGACGAAGATAAGGAGAAATGTTTTCTCTGAAAGTGTGATTGATATTTGGAATTCTCTCCCACAATAGACCAGTGGAGGCAGGGCCATTGAACATATTCAAGACTCAACGAGACTGATCTGTGATTGACAAGGGAGCTGAGATTATGGGAGGCAGGTAGGAAAGTGGAATTAAGGCCACAATCAGATCAGTGGTGATCTTATTGAATATGGGAGCAGACAGAAAGGGCCGAATGGTCTACTGCTGTCCCTATTTCTTATATAGATCTTATATAGGACGTCAATGGGCAACTCGTTCATCTCAGCCACATGCCTTTTCTCGGGGTATCAGATGATATTAGCTAAGATAATTCTTAAACACAAACAGGGGCAGCAATAGGCCGCAGTATTGGGTGGGACAGAGATGTCACTCCGAGTTTTCCATCTACAGCTGACATCAAGAGGCCAGAGGTGACCACTCATAGCTCAAGTCAATGGACTGAATCAACCTACGTCAACAAGCAACACGTGCTAATCTGAGGCAAATTTGCTGCTTCTACTGGCTTTCAGTAAACAGACTCCACCGAACAGTCCCTTGTCCAACACACACACACACTCCAACCCCACTACACTGGTCTGTCAGCTGGGGCGGCACGGTAGCACAGTGGTTAGCACTGCTGCTTCATAGCTCCAGGGACCTAGGTTCGATTCCCGGCTGGGTCACTGTCTGTGTGGAGTTTACACATCCTCCCCATGTCTGCACGGCTTTTCTCTGAGTGCTCCGATTTCCTCTCACAGTCCAAAGACGTGCGGGTTAGTTTTATTGGCCGTGCTAAAATTGCCCCTGAAATATGTAGGTTAGAGGGATTAGTGGGGATATGGGGGTCGGGCCTGGGTGGGACTGTGGTCGGTGTAGACTTGATGGGCCGAAGGGCCTCTTTCTGCTCTGTAGGGTTCTATAATTCTATGTACATGATCCCATGGCACTAAAAGACAAAGAGCTGGAATATTCTCCCCGCTGTCCTTGGTCCCTAAAATAGAATCAGAGAACGATTACGTTCGAGAAGGAGGCCATTCAGCCCGTCGTGTCAGGGCTAGCGCGCTGCAGAGTAATTCACCTCTTGCTATCCCTCAGCCTTTCCCTGGGAGCTTTGCAAAAATTCTGCCTCTTCAGATAATGATCTGCTAAAAGGCACAAATACAACAGCAAAGAGGGTCTGCTGAAATAATACAATAGCAGAAAATGCTGGAAAAACTCAGCAGGCCTGGCAACATCTGTGGAGAGAGAGAAGCAGAGTTAACGTTTAGACTTAATATGACTGCCCTTCAGAGATCTTGAGAGGTTCGGTTGTCTAATGTAAGTTATTAATTTAGCCTCAGCTGGAATATTGGGACCAGTTCCGGGGCATTGCACTGTAGGAAGGATGTGAAGGCATTATAGAGAGCACAAGACGGAGCGAAGAAAATGGTTTCAGGGCGAGGATCTTCAGGTGTGAAAGTAAATGGAAGAAGTTACGATTTTCCTCGGTGAAAAGAAGGCTCAGAGGATATTTAACAGAGATATTAAAAATCATGAGGAACGTTGGCAGAGTAGACAGGGAGAAACTGTGGAAGGACCGAGAAGGAGAGGACACCGATTTGAAGTAATCAGCGAAATAAGCAATTGTGATACCGGGGGAAAATTACGCAGCAAGTGGTTGAGATTTGAAATGCAGGAGTGTGGCGAAGGCAGGTTCAAGTGAAGCATTCAAAAGGGGGATTAAACTGTTGCCTGAAAAGGAAGAATGTGCGGGGTTAGGAGAGGAGTGGAACCAGGGGAGTTAGGAGAATCGGTGCAAACACAATGGGCCAAATAGCACCCTTCCACCCCATAACGGCTCTGTGGTTGTGTAATGCTATCTACATCCAATAGTCAATATAATTTACCAGTGTCCAGTAAGTTATTTACTTAAACTAAAGTAGAACCGGATGCCAGAAATATTGTGCTCGACTCTCTCACTCAAACTCAGACGCCGTTTATTCCAATGCAGTGGCTGTTTGTGTCTCATTTAGCGAGCAGAACTGCGTTCGACCATTTGTTGTGAACAGTGAATGAGTTATTCGGCTGAGCACAGCAACTATCTGAGGGATAAGGAGACACCCAACTCTGAGGAGGTTCCCCCAAATCGCAGATCTATATCAGACATGAAACTCCCTGAAAATATTTGTCTATCAGCAATCAGCTGCAAGTTTCACGTTGTCCCAGCGAAACTGTGTTGATTTAACCTTCATCCATTTCTACTGCAAACCCTTGCTATTAAAAGTGCAATTCTTAGGGGGAAATCTATTAATGGATTTACTTTGAAACATCTGCTCGCTCTCTAAGTCACTTGTTACAGGAGCCAATCTTAAAGGAAAAGTGCAGAGTGGGACAGACGGTTGCACTGCAGCCCCCTGTAACTTGGAAGCAAATTGGCAGGAGAGGGACAGAGGTAATTCTGTCCTGTTCCCATGGTCTTACATGAGTCCTGCTGGCCCGGGTTTATTGACTCTTACCAGCCTTCCAGATGGTCTGCCGAATCTCTGCCAAACAGTATTGCTAATTTCTCATTCAGAGGGAGACATTTTGACCATTGTCTCCCCTGGCAGCGGCCATTGGCTCTTGAGTGTGGGAACGGCGAAGACTCACGCTTCTCCCTGTCCATTCGGCGCTATAAATACAGAAGTTATTGGACTCAGCTGCGGCAGACACAGGGTCTTGCCATGTACTTGCTCCAGGCTCCAGCGGAAAAGGGTCCACACATCTGCTGGAAAATAAACTAAAATATTTCAAAGTGAGTGCGATTATATTTATAACGTGAAGCATCAGCTTTATATGGAAAATGTGCTAACTGATTTATTGTGAGTTATTGAAAGGTTTATTTGTGATTTTCAGTTCTTGGAAACATCAATAAAGAAGATGCAATGAGCAGGTGGAATGAGACCGCAACATCCGCCTACTGCGGATTCAGTAAAATGTACAGGTTAAAATCTTTAAATAATACCCCCTGCTAAAAATGGGAGAATTCTTGAAAGCTGAGAATCGCCAGTAAGTCTCCGGTAAGATACCTAATCTTTTATAACAGCAGTTGTAAAGAATACAATTAAAATCAGTTCCTTTATCCTGAATTACTGTATTTCTGATTCAAGCTTTCTTTGCGTTTTATCTGATCCCCCAGTGACTCCACGCGGAGTTTATATAGAGGACTCTTGGAGGCCGCCAAGAGAGAGAGAGCAATACATTAAGCCTGCTCCCGCACGCCACGAACGATCTTAAGAAAAACCACGAGAAATGTTCACAGAGTCTAATATGCAGATACTGTTCCCCGTTTCCAGTCTGACTGGACCCTGCAGACAGGTCGCATCGACTCGGGGCCTACTGCTAGATCTGAAATATGTGGAACATCTGCAAGAAGCGAAGCAGTAGTAATTACCCAATTCAGACCACTAGACCTGTATCTTGGTCACACTGTACTCCAGAATGGAGGCCCCATTATACCTTCACATTGAAGGAGATGGACAGTTTAGCAGTATAATGTTACACATTGTGACCCGTGTTCTACATTTTGTAGTTCCTTCTCAGTGCACTAGGCAGCTTACAATGAATGTAGACAGTAATTGGAGATATCTGTGCCAGCTTGGTTGAGAAGGAATTATTCTCACCTCTAACGACAAGGACCCAGATTTTAGATATGAACTTGAACATATAAGGTAAATTGGCACTTTAGCACAGCATTGAAGGAGCGCCATCATTGGAGCCGCTGTTTTTTTTTGAAATCTCTTTTTTGCGATGGAGTTAAAGAAAGCTTTAGTTCAATGTTAACACTTCCATGAAGTTGTATGTGTGAAAAGTACCTCTGTACATTGATGCTGTTGACATGTCAGTGATTGAAAGGAATGCCTTAATTTGTCAGGGTATATAATAAACTGAGCAACAGGAAATCGAGAATAACCTTGTGAGAAGTCTCACAACAACAGCTTAAAGTCCAACAGGTTTATTTGGAGACATGAGCTTTTGGAGCACTGTCCCTTCCTCAGGCGAGTCATGAAGTGATGAAGAGTCAGCGCTCCAAAAGCTTGTGATGCCAAATAGACCTTTTGGACTTCGATGTGGTGTTGTGAGACTTCTTACTGTGTCCACTCCAATCCAACACCAGCATCTCTGCATCGAGGATAATCTTGTAATCTTTTGGATTAATATAAATATCAATTTTATAAATTAATCATTGGTACTTTGTTCTGGGCATTTTTGTGAATGGATCTAAAGGCTGTACTGAGATGTCACAGCTCTGCAACGAGGTCCTTGTGGAATATGTTAACAGAAAGCCGTTAATAGTGGCAGTCACGTTTCTTCATATTGAAGGAACTGGCTAGTTTCTGAAATTCAGATCCTTTTTAATGATGTAATATTCTGCAACATTTGTTATGTCTAGCCGCTGCATTAGTGTATCGGCAGTGAAACAAGACAGTAGTTAGAGTGATAGCAGCTAAGTGTGACAGGTTAGCCCAGTTAGAGATGTTCTCATCTCGGAATCCAAGGGTCAAGATTTCGCGTTCCATATGGACTTGAATCTAGGCTGATATGTCAGTTTAGCATCGAGGGAATGCTGCAATGTTGGAGATTCTGTCTATCCCCTTTTTGTTTACCCGTGTGCATGTTGAAGACCAACATGGATTGGCTGAGCGGAACGGCCTGTTTGGATTTTGTAACTTGTACCAGGCCTTCAAGCAGTGGAAATCTATCCATGTTTGTTCTGTTAATGTATGGAAGAACCCAGTAAGAACTTAGCAACACCAATTTTAAATCCAACCGATTTATTTGATAGTAAAATTGCTGCGAGCTTTCAACACTCTTGTGTCTTCGCCAGGCAAATGCAGTGTATCGGTTGGATTTAAAATTGGTGTTGCTAAATTCTTACTGAGTTCTTCCCACCCCAGTCCAATGCCGACATCTTTACATCACTGTTAATGTATGTCAGAGATGAACAATGATTTGGTAAGCCAAGTTTGGATTATTGCTAGAAGAGATATCTAGTAAACCGAGCACCTGTGTGGTGCTGCGAGATAACAGAGAGACGCAGTATTTCAGAATTTTCCCAATGAATGTATCTATCTTAATGAACAATGGAACAAGATGATTATTATTGATTCAGTTTTTTTTCTAGTATTTTGGTGGGTGAATACTCTGTGTTGAGATCATATCGCCTTTGCTGCTGAAAATCTCAGCAAAAAACGGTTAACAATCAGCCGCATGCCTTCATATTGAAGGGATGGCAGCTTGGTTAAGGTATATTTATATCTTTGCATGTGCAATGTGGTAATATATGGACTATATACAAAAGAGCTGGAAGGTGTATGCATACCTGTATTTTCACAGTGAATATATGTAATCGTTGGAATTAACCTGATAGGAGAAATCTTCCTACACGGATGCCTATCGATGTGTGTTGAGCGCAAAGTACTTGTCCTCTTGTTGAAGATGACTTTCCTTATAAGAGCATAAAACCTGTGAGGAGGAGTCGGCCATCTGGTCCCTCGAGTCTGCTCCGCCATTCAATAAGATCATGGCTGATCTATTCATGTACTCAGCTCCACCTACTCGCCCACTCACGATAACCCTTAATTTCTTTACTGTTCAAAAAAAGATCTATTCTTGCCTTAAAAACATTCAACAAAGTAACCTCAACTGTTTTACTAGGCAGGGAATTCCACAGATTCACAACCCTTTGGGTGAAGAAATTTCTCCTCAACTCAGTCCCAAATCTGCTCCTCCTTATTTTGAGACCATGCCCCGAGTCCTAGTTTCACCTGCCAGTGGAGACAACCTCCCTGCTTCTACCTTTCCTTCATAATCTTATACGTTTCTTATATTCTTTTCTGTGAATCATTTAATTGATGAATAGCTCTGTATCACACGCGTTCTTAGTGTAATCTATGGAAAACAATATAAATCAAGCCATTTTCCTGTTGGCAAAGAGAAAAAAAAAGTGTTCGAGGACTCTTGATCTCCATCGCGCTGCCCAGGGCGTCCCCCTCTCACATCCCATATTAACAAGGGGATTGTGGTTCTCCTAATTGAAAATGGTTTGTTTACATTTGTTAAAATTAAATGTTGCTTAATTAAGAAAACAAAGTTTGGTTTCTTGAACACTTGTCCAGCACTCAACACCGAAAAACGAACCGTTTATTGCCTTTCTGAAGCCAATGGTGCAGGAAGAGGTTACAAAAATACTTTTGTCCATGCCGTGAATCAAGTTAATGCAGGTGTGCTGTTGCAGACTATACTTAATACTATTTGTGTGATATTCTTTCATTGCAAACTTCAAATAAAAAGATTTCAAACTCCTTTGGCATTTGCATTTGTTTCCAATTAGGCTGCCTCAGATTTATTCTCCCTTATATATAAACCATATCAATGTCTCACTTGAATGAAAATTACCGTGGAACAGTGACTAAATCCAACTATGGGCTCGCTAAGTGAGCATATATCAGTCTGCTGCACAATAATTTTGCATGAAGTTTCTGTATAAATTTTGGGTGTAAAAATCATTAAAAAGTCACCTGCAGAAATATTCAGATTTTTGAGATAGAAGCAAAATACTGTGGACGCTGGAAATTTGAGATAAAAACAGAAATTGTCGGGTAAACTCAGCAGGCCTGACAGTACTTGTGGGGAGAGAAAATAGAGTTAACGTTTTGAGTGCTGAGACAATCCAGCATTTTCTGATTTAGGTCAGAATTCTCTGACCAGATCCAAGAAGGCCAGCCGACTCCGAGATAGAAGTCCAATTGTATATGTTTAAGCATGCTTCCAAACAGCCGGGGTGGTGAGGCGGGGTGTCGTGTGGAGGGCTGGGTGAGGGTTGGTGGAGGAGGTTGTGTCGGGGAAGGGGGGGTGAGGCCTACATGAACTACTGCAGCCGGTAGAAGAACTCGTCCCACATGAGCTGAGATAACTGGTACACTCCAGAAGCCCAATTCATCTCTAAATAAACCCAATTACTCTGGCTACGGAGACTGCAATTGACAGGGAACGAATTAATCAGAAGTTTAAGATCCTGTGTTTTTATTCCAAGTATTAGTATGTTGATCTTGATTACTTTTAAATTGTACCTGCCACTTACAATATTTTAGAAAATGATTGCATATCAAATGTAAGTTGTGGCTTTATACATTCTAATCGAGCAGAACCAGGGGCCTCAATATTGGATATTTGTAATGAAATTCTTGTCCTTCCCAAAATCATTCCTGGTAAGAGGAGATTAAATATTATTATAATATGGACCATCACTTCCAATTCAACCGGTTATCACTTTAAGGTCAGCAATATGTCTCCTGCCCCCTCCCACCCAGCTTGAACACGGAGGCCGACACTCGAGTACAGTTTTAAGGAAACATCGGACTTTCTGAGGTACCCTCCTCCACGTGAAACCATAAAGTGAGGTCCATCTGTCTGCACCGCTGGATTTAACAGATCTCATGAAAGAGAGTTATCCCCGATATCATGGTCAACACTGATCCCTCAACCATCATTAGAAAACCAAATGATCTGATCGTTAATATATTGTGGGCGTTTGCTGAACACAAATTAACTGCAAATTTTCGACATGACAACAGTGCCTACATTTCAAAAAGTATTTAATTCCTTAAAAAGAGTTTTGAAATGTCCAATGGCCAGAAGAAATGCTCTATAAACACAAGTCATTCATTACTTTTTCTTCTGGGTGACTATCATTTACAAATGACTACAAGCAAACTCAGAGTGTTTAGTTACATTCTGCGGCCTGAGAGCACTTTCCTCCACTCCAGCACACTTACTCAATTAGGTTATACCACTCTTCTAGAATAACATATCAGATTCTTATATCTAATGGACTATTAGTCATCCAGATTTGACACGTTGGCTTGTTTTCTCTTCACAGATGCTGCTGAGATTTTCCAGCATTTTTTGTTCAAATTTCAGATTCCAGCATCCACAGTAACTAGCTGTTGTCTTAAATGCTGGTGCGGGCCAGATCTAACCCGTGAGCTGTATTATGCTGGCCCTATTTTATTTAAGGAGTATCTTAAATGAGGAACGTGAGCGAGAGGTGTAAGGAAGGGATTGCTGAGGCAACTGTAGGTACAGCCACCGATGTTAAAGCAATTACAATCGGAGGTGCTCGAAAGGTCAGAATTAGAACGGAGATATCTTGTAAAGAAGCTGAAGGAATGGGCGGCGGGGGAGGGGGGGGTGCGTAGGAGACAGTGTGGATTGGGGGTGGGGGTAGGGGTGGGCGAAGCCATAGAAAGATTTGCGGATAGGGATGAGAAGCTCACCTATAGGCCGGTGAGCTTGACTTCAGTTATAGGTAAGCTAATGGAGAGGATCCTTAGGGACAGGATGTATGAGCATCTGGAGCGCTGCGATCTGATCAGGGATACGCAGCATGGCTTCGTCAAGGGGAAGTCTTGTCTTACAAATCTAGTGGAATTTTTTGAAGAAGTGACAAAAACAGTTGATGAAGGACATGCTGTTGATGTCGTCTACATGGATTTCAGTAAGGCGTTTGACAAGGTTCCTCATGGTAGACTGATAGAGAAGGTGAAGGCGCATGGGATACAGGGTCGGGTATGTAGATGGGTCGAGAACTGGCTCGGGAGGAGGAGACAGAGGGTAGTAGTGGAAGGCTCTTTTTCCGGCTGGAAGCCTGTCACTAGTGGAGTGCCACAAGGCTCAGTACTAGGTCCTCTTCTATTTGTGGTCTACATAAACGACTTGGAAGTAGGGGTAGGTGGTGAGATCAGCAAATTTGCTGATGACACCAAGATGCTTGGATTGGCGGGTACAGAAGAGCAGTGTCAGGCAATACAACAGGACATAGACAGGTTGGTAGACTGGGCAGATAGATGGCAAATGGAATTTAATCCGGATAAATGCGAGGTGATGCATTTTGGCCGGAAAAATGTAGAAGAGAGTTATAGGATAAAAGGTAAAACTATACGGAGCATAGAGACGCAGAGAGACTTGGGGGTGCAGGTTCACAAGTCTCTGAAGGTGTCCTCACAGGTGGAGAAGGTGATAAAGAAGGCGTATAGTATGTTAGCTTTCATAGAAAAGGGTATAGAATACAAGAGTAGGAGTTTGATGTTGCAGTTGTATAGAACTTTGGTTAGGCCTCACTTGGAATACTGCGTCCAGTTCTGGTCGCCGTACTATCGGAAGGATGTGGAGTCCTTGGAGAGAGTGCAGAGGAGGTTTACCAGGATGCTGCCTGGTATGGAAGGACTGTCTTATGAGGAACGATTAGATAGACTGGGGTTGTTTTCCCTTGAAAGACGTCGGCTTAGAGGGGATCTCATAGAGGTGTATAAGATTATAAGGGGTATAGATAGAGTAAATGGAGGTAAACTTTTTCCGCCTTTAGAAATGGATAGGACGAGGGGTCATGGCCATAGGGTGAGGGGGGCTATGTATAGGACGAATATTAGAGGGCAGTTTTTCACACAAAGGGTAGTGGGGGTGTGGAATGCACTGCCGAGTAAGGTGGTGGGAGCAGGCACGCTGGGGCTGTTTAAGGGTCTCTTGGACAGCCACATGAGCGGTATGCAGATAGAGGGATATATTAGGACTGTTTAACTACGGCTTTTTTCCACAGGTAATTCGGTCCATACTTGACCAACATTGAGCATGCATTCGGCAGGTGGTGCGGGTACAGCTCTTGGATGTTGATTCATGGGTTGCCTGGTACCTCATGTCGTAAATGAGTGCTTTATGTGGACCATCTGAAGGGCACCATGACAGCTCAGAGACTATCGATGTGGCTGTGCAGACACTTGGAATTGGGCCGGTGTCTGCGGGAGTTTGCGCGTTCTCCCCGTGGTTGCGTGGGTTTTCTCCGGGCACTCCGGTTTCCTCCCACAACCCAAAAATTCGCTCTTAGGCTGATTGGGAAACAAATTGTCCCTATAGTGAGAATTTTCCATATTAGGAATAATATATATATTATTATATAGGAACAATATAATAGGATAATATATTTGCTACTATATAGTTATGACGGCGGCGTGGGCTCATTGGGCCGAGGGGCCTGTTTCCCGTGCTGTGTTGCTCTTTATAAAAAAAAAAAATTTTAACATAACGACATTTAAGATTTGGAGATGTTAGAGGTAAGTTTTTCACTCAGAGGGTGGTGAGTGAATGGAATCGGTTGCCATCAGTGATGGTAGAGGTGAACTCGCTGGGATCTTTTAAGAGACTTCTGGATGAGTACATGGGATTTAATGGGATTGGGAGTTACAGATAAGTCTATAGCCTGGTAAGTATAGATCTGATCGGCACAACTTGTGGGCCGAAGGGCCTGTTTGTGCTGTACTGCTCTATGTTCTATGACATTGTTTAATTGAGTGCCAATGTAGAACAGCAGCCCTATGGATGATTGGGAAGTGGGAGTTGGTGCAACAAGACATGGGCAGCTGAATTTCGGATAAGTTATGTTTACTAAGGGTTGAACGTGGGAGATCCATCAGGAGTGCTTTGGAATCGTGGGAGGTAAAAAAGGTGTGGATAATATTGCAGTAGCAGAGGGGCTGAAACACGGATGAAGTTGGACAATGTTACCGACGTTGTTCCATTTACAATGGTGTTTGCATCTGCTCTTGCGTGTAAACATTCCCAGGTTCATACAGCAACACATTGTTACTCGAGTTTCACCCTTCAATGCACGATAGCGGCAGAGTTCTAATTGGTGTTCTTTCCCCATAAAACCTCTGTGGCGGCTGCACCAAATATCAGTGAATCACACAAGACATAATCCTCGGCCTTGGAACTTGCCAGCCTGAAACATTTGGGTGTTGGACTGCTCCTTGCATTTGCTGTGATAGGATCTGAGCGCACAATCCTGGGAGTAGTCCATACATCCCAGAGTTTACTGGGACTGCTTGGGACCTTGACAAAAACTACCGCATCCCTTTCCGTTTTTTTGCAAATGCTCACTTTTGAATGTGAAGGGGCACCAGCTCACCCCAAATACTGGGAGGGTAGTATATGCTGAGGCGCCAAATGCGCATGAAGGGTCTGAAAGCGGCCTCCCTATTGGTCAAGCTGCATCTTGGTGCTTGATAGAAAGTTCTTATGATGAGGTATTCTGCCAAGAGAATTCAACAGTCTGCCCAGGGAATCATATGATAGGACCCACCATCTTCTTTATTCCCCACAGAGCCTTGAGATCATTACGTGCATGCCGGGTTCCATGCACATTCTCTCCATGTCTGCATGGGTTTTCTCCAGGTGCTCTGATTTCTTCCTATAGTCCAAAGATTTGCATGTTCGGTGGATTGGCCATGCTAAATTGCCCTTTAGTGTCAGGGGAGCTAGCTAGGGTAAATGCATGGGGTTATAGGGATAGGACCTGGATGGAATTGTGATCGGTGCAGACTGGGTGGGCCGAATGAGCTCCTTCTACCCTGTAGGGATTCTATAATAATTAACATAAAGCAACAGGAATAGTTTTGAAGTAACTTGTTTTGTTTCAAAGGGCGATGAAGTTGTCCTGGAGGATAAACTGGAAAGAGTGTGAGATTATCCATGATGCGTGTGGGGAGTGAACAAATGCTTGTAATCTCTGGGATTTTGTTGGATCTGCTGTTTCATTCGTAATTCAGTTCCCACTGGAACATACTTTGCCGGTTAATTCATGTTTAGTTTGCATGGGTTCAATTTGTGTTGAAGTGAAAGGATCAAACAGTGGATTCTCGTTGGTAATTTCTTCTTTTGGGACCATTCAGTAAATTTTGTCATTTTGGTTTAAGCAGCCTCCCCATAACACAATATTCATTGTTTCCACGCCAGCTAACTTAGTCAGAGCGCCTTCAGATGCAGTTAAGCCTGACCCAGCGAGCGGGGATAAATCCACTGGAATCGCTTCAGGCAAAGATGTAATTAATGGTTCGTCAATGTGGGTGGGGAGAGCAAGGGCAACATTTATACAGCATAAAACCCCAGCAGGGTATATCAATTTCACCGCTAAATATTGACGACAATATCAAGCTGGTTGTTAGAAATTGTTGGTAAAACAACCTGCGTTCGAAAATAAAGTATTAAACTTCATTAAAATTCCCGTAACTCGCGATTCAAAACCGCGTGCAGTTTTCAAGCTAATCACGGTTAGAGGGCAGAGCAATATTGTTAATTTGATCACGGCCCAAAGACACTGTGAAGATGTGGCCCAGAAAAGAGCAGTGAGGCTGGTTAGGGACGAAAATGTGATTGGGACAAGGAGGGAGAGTAGATTTTTTTTTGGCCAGGGAGAAAAACGAGAAATAAAGCATGTTAAAAAATTGAAAGGAAACTCAGGAATTATAGGGAAGAAAAATAAACGTGTTTCTAGCGCTTTGGGCGACATTAGGACAATACAACACATCACAACTTCCTGCACAGCAGGGATCTACTAACAATAAGAGATCAATGACCAGATGATCTATTTTAACAGTGTTGGTTGACTGATACATTCCGAAAGACTGGAATGGGTCGAAATCCTCTATTTTTGTGTAAGCAATGGCATGATATCTCTTCGTAAGAATTTAGCAACACCAATTTATAATCCAACCGATTTATTTGATAGTAAAAAAGCGAGCTTTCAACACTCTGTGTCTTCCTCAGGCAAATGCAGTGTTCTGGTCTGCAATAGCACAGAACACTGCATTTGCCTGAGGAAGACACAGAGTGTTGAAAGCTCGCTTTTTTACTATCAAATAAATCGGTTGGATTATAAATTGGTGTTGCTAAATTCTTACTGAGTTCTTACCACCCCAATCCAACGCCGGCATCTGTATATCATGATATCTCTTCGGCCACCTGAAAGACCACAAACGGCCTCGACAGAGCTGCTTTACTGAAGCGATAAATCTCAGACTGACCAGAATGTGGAAAGCAAATGTTTGAACGCCTCACTCAGAGGCCGGAATCTCAAGCCGCAGTTCACTGGAGCACCGTGCTGAGATTTTGTCTCCACAGTGGGATTTAAACTTCTAACTTGGAGGCAAGAGTGCTTCCGTCAACAATGGCTAACAACAAACAGGCTCACGTAGAATGGAAATTCCAGATGTCGTCTCGTGAAGTAAATGGATGTAATGTGTTAAATGCTAATAGTTTAGTTTAAATTATAGTTGGTGTAGATGTAAACTAAACTTCATTAATAAAGGAGTGAAATAATTTAACTTCTTAAAACAGAATCGATGCTCGCTTGGTGATCCTGTATGGGGCTTGAAGATTGAAGACGGAAGTTTAAGTTAATAGCGTCGCAAGGAAGTTTACATTAACACTGCAATGAAGTTACTAAGAAAATCCTCTACATCATTAGTGTAATGGTGCCAGATCACCAAGGTTAACAAACCAGTAATTAGAACTGCTCTTCCTCTCCCACTGTTCTAAAGAGAGTTTAATACGTTCATTTCCAGGAGTGTGAAGGTGAATCTCATTGAAACAGCAAGTGGTGGCTTTTAGGATGGAAGTATTTGGTGTAGTTTAACATGAGTCTGTTTGGAGTATGGGTGCTAGTCTAGTGTTGTTGCCCTGCTTAGAAATGCTGTTCTTCTTGAACCTGAAGGAATTTTGAACACCACTCAAACCTGGCTCGATACCAAAGAGCAATTACATTCGAATCCGAAATAACCCCATGTGAAGTGAGAACATTCCCTCCAGAGCACTTTACATTTATCTCCCTGGGTTTGCACTGGGACCCTAACCTCGATTTTATTCTACAACTTTCGTGTTGGAGTGTAGCTGAATAAAGTAAAAACACACTATAGTCTCTCCGAGACATTAAATATATTTGCAAATGCCATTTATTGTCAATCAATATTAGACGAACATGAGACAAACACGCACGTAAACATTGTTTTATGATAAATATTAAGAACACCAAGTTTCAAAAATGCATCGCTGAGTAATATCAAAATGTGGCTTCAGGGAATTTAATGGAAATACGCATAAGAGTCAGTATCATTCTAAACAATGTAAAGGAAATATATATTGCTTAAATTTGCAGTGAATTATTTGACTATTCAACTAGCAAAACAAGAGGGGCTATTTTGAGGAGATGGTCGCACCACTGGAGTCTCGAAACCCAGCGTATGCTCCGGGGGCACGGGTTCGAATCTCAACAAGGCAAATGGAGAAATTTGAAGCTATTTTTAATGAGGCAAATATTGCTTTGCATTGTTCATCATTCGATATTCAGGGGATATTTGCAGCATTGATTCTTAAATTGACACACTGTATAGTAGAGAGCAAGCAAGATCCGTGAACTATTAATGAACTAAACGTTTCACATGAAGATGAAAAGTACTTAGAGCAAGAAGTCAAATCGCTTTCCATCCCTGGCAATTTTAACAGATGTAGTGTTTCGTCCACATCATACTCACATTATGGCACCAGCCGTGGAGAAGCACTGATATCACCCAGATATTTTCAACCCATGTTTGTCTCGCAAATTTGGTCCTGATGCATAGATCTATAAACATAGACAGGGATCATGGGTGGAAGTGGGAACATCTAGGTGGCGGCGCGGGCTCGTTGGGCCGAAGGACCTGTTTCCTGTGCTGTTTTGTTCTTTGTTCTTTGGTTTGTTCATACACCGAAATCCCATGACCTCTCTGCATATATTTGTTGACTAGCGTCGCAGTTTCATCATCTGATTCACGTCTCAAGCTGTTAGGAACCGTGCAACGAACATTTGTCTTCTTGAATTTCTTGGGTGACCGGTGGCAACGTATGATTGTGAAAGCTGAAACCAGAGAGAAGAGTGGCGAGGATCGAATATGAACTTTTGAACTGAAAGGACTCGAACGGATAAAGCCTGTGCCATGGATGCCAACCACTGTTAAGAGGATTCTACCAACATTGAATGCTCGTTCTCCAGTCTCAAGATGCTTTAAAACCCCCAATTTCACTCTTATTTTTGTCAAAGTAGCGGAAGATTCAGTAGTAACACTTTCTGGGTGTCTCCAGTGTTAGAAAGATTTAAAACGCCTGGAGTATTAAATTACAAACCAAAAACAAACACAAGGGACGCTAATGCCTCTTCCCTGGTTCAACCTCAGCAAATGGCTGTTACCGGCTTTATAGTGATCTCTTAACCTCATCTGCTGCTGAGTTCAACCAGATTTACAAATCATCCACAAATTTCAATCAGGTCCCCGAGAACTAAGCGCTGAACCCTATGGTTTTCACCCAAACAAACTGAGACAAGCAAAGCAACTTTGCCCGTAGACTGTACACTAGCAAACGCTGTTTCTCTCTTTCAAACTCTGAACAAAACATGTAAAGTTTCAAATTCAAATTAGCTTTCCGACTCAAGGAATTGTCCTTTTCTTTACAGAAATGGGCCATCCAGATATCAGCTTTTTCTTTGCAATTAAAAAAAAATCTGTTTGGATATATTTCTTGGAGAAAGTTTTTTTTTAAGAGTCAGAATATTTCATGGGACCCGAACTTTGATCTCTGAACTGTTTCGCTTGAATCGCACGTGGGGTGGTTCCAGCAACGCTAGTTTGTTTCCAAGCGACAAACATTGAGCAAGAGAATAACCACCCTGGATCTCTGGCAGCTTTTGCCTTCATTTATATTAACACTGAGGGGTCAAATATTGTAAGAAGTCTCACAACACCAAGTTAAAGCCCAACAAGTTTATTTGGTAGCAAAAGCGCTGCTCCTTCGCCAGGTAAGTGGGAGTTCTGATCAAAAAATAAAGACACAAACTCACTTTACAAAATAATGGTTGGAATGCGTGTTTTTACAGGTAAACAAGTCTTAAAAGTACAGGCAATGTGAGTGGAGAGAGGTTAAACACAGGTTAAAGAGATGTGCATTGTCTCCAGCCAGGACTGTTAGTGAGGTGTTGCAAGCCCAGGCAAGTCATGGGGGTTACAGATAGTGTGACATGAACCCAAGATCCCGATTGAGGCCATCCTTGTGCGTGCGGAACTTGGCTAGTCTCTGCTCAGCGATTCTGCATTATCGCCTCAATTTTGTAAATTTGTAAATTGAGTTTGTGTCTCTATATGCACTGTCTGTGAACAGAACTCCCACTCACTGACGAAGGAGTAGCGCTCCGAAACCAGTGAGTTTTGCTGCCAAATAACCTGTTGTTGTGAGACTTCTTACTGTGTTTACCCCCGTCCAATGCCGGCATCTTTAAATCGGAACAAACATTAATAGTTGTAATCTCAGCATTTGATGTATGCTTGCTCAGGATCTAAATGAACTGCAAGGTAATATGTTAGCGAGAAAGTTTATGGAAATGAATGCCTTATTATCATTCGTCAATTCTGAGGATTCGTCCAACTATCTCTCATGTTCAGTGTTGCTGGCGAGGAGAATGTGCAAGTATTTTGATATCCTAACACTTACTAATAATAACTGCAAATCCACTCGTTAGATATGAAGAGTTTTGCCCTAGTATTCAATCTGAAATGTAACTTCATGATATGACTGAACTCTGAAAAGGAATGGAGCTATTAATCAGACAGCAACGGTGTGGAATATGCACTGCCTAGTGTTTGAGAATGAGTTCAGGCTGCATAGAGACGATTGAACGCTCATGAGACGAACAGACGTCAAGTAACACCGGCAAACAGAAACGTTATACACGCTTCGAATGTACATCATTCTCCTCATTTCCGCTTGTCAGATCCATTCAGTTTCATTCCCATTGAGTCGAGCGTTTGTATCTGCCGGTGTCAGGCTCGACTTCTGCTAATCTGCGACACATGGGAAAGAGGTTACACTTACCAAACGGCTACTCCCAAATACAATTATACTCTAGCACCGGGTTCTAGATAGGGACACATTCACAGTGCATCTGCATAGGAGCTAAGTGCAGAAGGCACTAGTTCATGTCAAACGTGTTCACTGAATATTCGTCTATTTTCCCCCATTAGACACGCAGCACCGAATCATTGCAAGGATCTCCAATCGAAGAATGACAGGCAGGGTAGCAGTTACCAGACAGAAGAGACAAACATGCTCGGCAGATAAGGCAGACATGCGGCACCAGGTTACAAAACAGGGGTCGCCGCTGATTAGAGCTATAGATATTCATATTACTGAAATAATTTCAGTGAAAGTCGGTGATAGTAGAAAAAGAAACAAATAAATGTAATTTCCGATCAAGGGAAAAAGCTGAACTTCTGATCTTTAATCAAGAACCGTCAATACACACTTGCTCATGCCTCATGGCAAAAGTTAGAAATATGACGTTAAGATTGTTATTTGATGAGGGACCACAGATTAATATTTGAATGATTGTATTCGCTCCATCAAAGAGAAAGGGCCTAAATGTATGGTAATGGAGTACTTATCCCACATAGAGGGTCCCAGCTACACTCTGGCTCAGGTGAGAACAAGTATACCGATGTGTTGAACAGAACAACATAGCTATAACCTCAGAAAAGCACCAATAACAGAGTGATTTTTATCAGCCTATATATCAGGATCCTGCTGCCTCTCTGGATGCATTCATCATTGTCAATCTATATCGTAGCTATAAAATAATAAGACCATTCTACATAGGAGTAGCAGTGGGCCATTCGGCCCTTGAGTCCGCCCGCCATTCAATTAGTTCACAATTGATCTGATATAATACTTTACTCCACTTTCCAACCTTATCCCCATAACCCTTGATTCCTTTACTGACTAAAAATCTGTCTATCTCAACCTTCAACATACTTAACTCTACAGCTATCTGCGGTAAAGAATTATACAGATTCGCTACCCTCTGAGATAAGAAACTCCTCCTCATCTCTGTCCGAAATGGGCGAGCCTTATCTGCGATTATGTCCCCGGTCCTAGACCCTCCCACAAGGGGAAACAATCTCTCAGCATCTACCCTATCAAAGGAATCTACCCTGAGAATCCTACATGTCTCAATAAGGTCGTCTCTCATTCTTCTAAATTCAAATGAATACATCCCCAATCTAGTTAACCTCTCCTCATAAGAACATTCCTCCAAACCTAGCAATAACCTAGTGAACCTTCTCCAGACTACCGCGAGTTGCAGTATATCTTCCTGGTGGATGGGATGCTGATAACATGTATCGGATATGCATTGGATGATATCTAGCTTTTTGAGTGGAGCTGTACTTACCAGATTAGAGAATGTATTCCAGCACATTCATGGTTAGTCATGGAGAGGTGTTGAGAAATCAGGAGTTGGGTTATTTCCTGCAAGATTCTAGGTCTTTGGCCTGCTCTTGTAACAATAGTATTTATATGGATAACCTAGCTCAGTTCCTCAGAACCTCCTAGTATTATACTTTTCATTGAATACTTGCTTGTCAAATTACTTCTTCCAAAATGCATCACCTCACACTATTCAATGTTAAATTCCATCTGCCCATTTTATTATCCTGTCTATATTTTCCTGTCACTCAGCATACTCAACCTCACCATTAACCAACTGACAATCTTTGTATCATCCACAAACTTACTATAAAGTCATATACGTCATTTATAGAAATGACAAATAATATGGGACCCACTCACTAAAGTAACTCGAATACCTTGTTATTCTTTATGTCAATTTGCTCAAAAACCTTACAGTCTGTCTCTCTGAATTCAATACCTTATTCCTCATTCTCTTGGGTGAAGCCGGATGTGAAGTTTTCATTCAACACTTTGCCGATAACCTCTGGCTCCACCCATAGGTTATCCCCTTAGTCCCTAATAGGCCACATTCTTTCCTTGGTTATCATCTTTCAATTGATATATGTCTTATATTTTGGAATTTTCCCTATTTTTACCAGCCAGAGCTTTCTCATATTCCTCTTTATCCTCCTAATTACTTTCTTAAGCTCCACACTGTACTTTCTGTACTTCACTGATTTGTCCTCCTTGTACCTGCTAAAAACCTCTTTTCCTTCTCATCGTATACTGGATGTCTCTGGTCATCCATGGTTCTTTGGGATTCTTACTCCCTACAGGGATCAGTTGGGCTGTAAGCTCCTCATTTTCTATTTGATTACCCCCACTGTTTTTCTGCAGATTTCCCCAAAAGTAACTGTTTCCACTCTTCCTTGCCCAGATCCTGCCTTATTTTATTAAAATCCGCTCTCCCCAATCCAATACCTTTTCTTTGGACTACTCCTTTGGAAATCTCAGAGAGAATGCTCAGAACAATTTCCCTTACTGTCCTGGGGTTGAAAACGAAATTCCAGAAATGAAAGAAGTGTTATTGCCAGGAACAATTCATCAGAGTGTTGAATAAAAAAAAACAAGCATCTGGCCATTCCTTGCTATCTGCGAAACCAGATTACACTAGGTCTACAATATTTTTCATAACGACCAAATCTGTTCAGATATTCTTTAAGGTTAATTTTCCCGGAGAATATCAGGACCAATGTGAGGATACAATAGAATGGGAACTGATAGATTGGATAACTTAGAGGGATTATAATTTGTGGTACAATCGAGGGGCTGAGATAACATTGGACATGGACAGGGAGCAATCATTCTAACCCTACTTCACCCTCGCTACCAAATAGCCCGCAACATATTGACTCTTTTACCCGCCTCCATAGTCTTTCCCAAAACTCATTCACCCTTCATTAACCCTCCAAAATCTGTTGTTGGTCATCCAGTATCCGGCTCCTTCCCATTCTCTCATAACCTGTATTTCTACACCCTCTCGTTCCATGCTGAGTGTACACATCTCCCCGTGTTTTTTAGTCCATTATAATGTATTTGCCTCACCAGATCAAATCTTTCTAATCACCTACTTCCGCCCCCTCCTCCAATTCCCCCACACTGCTCCCTACCTCACCATCTACCCCAAATTGGCCGAATTTGACTTTATGTAAATGAATGGGTTTGAATGAGTTAAAATCAGCTATATATGAATAGGCTGTCGATTTCCATATTTGTCTTTTCAATGCTTTCCATCTTCTCAAGTTATTGCTCCCCCTAACGTCATAGATACCAAGCCAACCAACAAGTACGAACTGGTGAATTCGGAATTTTGGAACAGTATTATGGTGCACATTCTGTCTCAATTGAATATTAATAGAGCGATAATTATTCCGTGTCAAATTGCTTTGTGGTAGTAAAATGGCGCTAATAACTAAGAAATGATGCACCCAGATGGAGTTGTCTTGAGGTGAAAAATTGAGCGGGAGAGAAGATGGGACAGATTTTGAAAAAGAGAGAAGAGCAAGCGCCTCTGGAAATGCATGGTAATCCTCTATGACAAAATATTGGAGGGATCAGTGAACTGGCCATAGACTTCAGGGGAAGGGATGGCCTAGTGGTATTATCACTAACCTAGTAATCGAGAAACTGAGCTACTGTTTTGGGGACCTAAGTTAGAATCCCACCACAGCAGAATATAAATTCAATAAATAAAAACTTATTAAGAATCTACAGATGACCATGAAACCATTGTGGGAAAAACCCATCTGATTCACTAATGTCCTTTCGGGAAGGAAATCTGCCGTCCTTACTTGGTCTGGCCTACATGTGACTCCAGCGCCACAGCAATGTGGTTGGTTCTCAACTGCTCTCGGGCAAGTGGCATGGGTAATAAATGCTGACCAGGCAGCGAACACCATGCCCCACAAAAATCCTTACCCTCTCTGTGTAATCCTTCAAGCCAGGCAGATAGTAAATAGCCAGTTATAAAATAGACATGCAGTGATTATGTAATTAATAAAGCAGAGGATTTACCTTACTATAATGAAACACACAAATATGTCAATTTCATATGATTTTAAAATAAGAACTTATCAGTTACTTTGGCTGCAGTCTTTTACTGTCATGCAATGTATTTCCTTGCTGCAGGTAAATATGGACGCCTCAAAACACATTCGTTTAGACACAGAAATTGTGAATACAATCATTTATTCGGAATTAACACTGTTACAATGAAATATCCATCTTAACGCGGGATTGTGAATGCAACTTGGTCACTGATTCAATATCAGTACAGGTAGGACATATTTACAAAGAGAACCACGAATACAGAGGCACATTCAGATCAGCATTGCTGCAATGCAGTTTACAGTTAAACATAGAACTGACATCAAGGCCTAATTCACATTGAGCATTGCTACAATGCAGGGACAGTTACACAGCAACCGGACAATGTACATTTACGACTATGTACACTTGACACCTCCTGTCCAGGAATTCCGATGAGCCGAAAATACATGGAAAATCGAATCGATTTCTCTCTAAATGCTGAAAACTCACTAGAATGCAAGGGACTGATGACACCCGTGTAATGCTGATATATGAACATACATACAACCCACACCCTTTAAAAAAGATGCAAACAGTCATCAGTAAGAAGACTACTCACAACACACCACTGGCATTCCTTTATAAAAGA
The DNA here is from genome assembly GCA_024679065.1 of Sphyrna mokarran. Lineage (NCBI taxonomy): Eukaryota > Metazoa > Chordata > Chondrichthyes > Carcharhiniformes > Carcharhinidae > Sphyrna > Sphyrna mokarran. The sequence continues at coordinate 7,908,952 of JAGIQG010000020.1, forward strand.
ATAGCTCCGTCTACATGTAACAACAGACAGAACAAGCTAGCTGCCAGTTTAGGTATGATACTAGTCGCCTACAAATATTGCAGAATACGCCATGTCCCGGAGGCCATGTTTTTAAATGAAATAATTCATTTATTAAAATAATTCCCATCTGCTTCACGGAAGAGATATTAATGACATTGCTTCCACTATGGAATACTATTTCACACCAGAGCACAGCCCGAGTGTTTCAATGCCGTGAAACGTTCTCTCCTCTGCTTCGAGCAAAGGGCCAGAGGTGTTTCAGTCCTGTCTACCAGGGCCTCCAGAGTGCCGTGACACTGGCTTTCATGTCTTGTTTGGTACCCTGTTGACAGCTGGGAAGGTGCAGAGCGGGGCCCGAGTAACACAGGCCCTTAGCTGGCTCCTGGGCTCCGTGCAAATGGTTCACCAGTTTGTTCTGAACGTCGCTCTTGCTTTCAGGAGAGAAGGTAAAATGCTGAATCTCCTGCAGGCAGCGCGAATATCCTTCTTTAAAATTCTGAGTGAGGCTCTTGCTGTAGGTCACTGGGGGTGGGAAAGACACAAGAGGGTTGAGATGATTGAAGAATTGACCATAATGGCAAAAGAGAATTGCTTATCGGCACTCAAACACACAAAACGGCCAATACCTGTGAGCATGCGTTGGCTGTGAAGCCTCAGGTAATTCACGGTCATCTCCAAGATATCTGCTTTCTCCATTTTCATATTGGGCTCCTGATTCTGAAACTCTTCCCTCAGTAAAGCCTTGAGTTGGCCAATGCTGCTGTTGATGCGATCCCGGCGCTTTTTTTCTATAATCGGCTTCATCAACTGCAACAAAAAATAAGTATGAGTAAGACATTTTAATATAAAAGGTAGAAATTCTCTAACTCGGAAACTCGAAACTTCGGTTTGGAAAGGCGGAGTGACTTACTTTGTATTTCTCTTTTCGGGTGGCTTTTTCCTCGCAGTGTTCCTTTGGGAGAACGCCAGAGGTTTTGGGAGCCATTCTGTCGGGACGTGTCGCCAGGAAAGCCGCAAGGAGCAGTGAAGAGTCGATTCGGTTGGAGCGGTTGTGCTGAGGGAAGCGGGAACTGCGCTCCCATTTATACAGGCTCCTGTCCAGGGGAGAGCGTGTGCCCGTTTCACTTAGTGTTTCCCACACTCGGCAGCCAATCAGTACCGCTAGAAAGACAACAGAAGCTTTTCTTTCTAAATGCTGAATTAAGGGCCGTTTTGAACCTTTTGTCTCTGCCTGTCTCTGAGGACCATCTGGACGGCACGTATGACACAGCAAGTCAGAGGAAATTACTCTCATGTGAGGTTATAGGACCCTGGGAAAGACCCTCCCGTCATTGTCATGCAGGGAATTCTATGACAGAGAGTATGCCCGTCCCCACACCGCGGGTTCATTTTAAAATAATCTCTCCCCCTCTATTTTACTTTGAAGAATAAGACCTGTGTAATCACAGATGTTATCGTGCGGGCGAGTGTCGATTTCATACCAACTCATCCTACTAATCGTTCTAACAATCAATCGATATGAGCTTGTTTCATTAAAAGCGATATTTCAAATGACACCTTTGCAAGCATTTTCTATTTCCAATATGAAAATATTTCGAACATTTACTCCCTCACTAACTCCACAATTGGCGGATATTTTGCAATGCTGTGTTACAATAGCTCAGCGATACAGGAACGTGTAGATTTGTGCTGATGCGCAGGTCATTCATATATTAATATCAATACCAGTCTAGCTGTATTTCTCCTGCTCAATGTATTATTTGCAAAGTTAACACGAATGGCCAACTTCAGTAGTCTGGAAGAACAAAATATAGATTTTACAGTCATTTTTCTGAGCGTAAAAAACGTACTTTTTTAAAGATTAAAATTTTTACCTGTTTGAATCTGGAAGATTCGCTTGGCGAATCATAGCATCTTGCAATGTATTTTTACTGCTCTGTTTCTCATTGAAGACGGAAATGATGCTTCCTTTTGCAATTTTTATGTTGACCGGGATGAGGGTAGTTATCATTTTCGATTCAGATACCAACCATCAGCATCCATGCAACCATAGATCAGGTACTGCGGGTTTAATTGCCGAAGAAAATGCCTTTACTGTGACACATCCCGAATATCCGAATAGCTCCCCTGCTGCGCCAAGAAGATGTCTCCTTTTCCCCAATAAACATATCTCCTAGCTCCTTTAAGTAACGTAGCCAATATAAATGCAGAGTTATAGGCAGTCGAACATGCTCATTGTTAACTGCGTTGAGACTGGAGAAATATTTATATATATTACGTATACATAAATATAATAAAAGCATATAAATAAAGAAAGCGATTATGCCATCAGCCGTGGAGTGTTTTGCAACAGAACTTCTCAAAATGTAAAATCAGAATCTAAGGTTTGATATTTACACCTTCAAAGCAGGCTGCAATAACACAGTTCTCTCACAGAGGGAAAATAAATATGCATTTTAATATTGAAATACCTGTCAGAGTTCATGCACTATACCCATTGAGGGCAAACAGTTAAGTGAAATTAATATTTCACAGCTGTACTTAATGTATCTGCATGTGTATATCTGTATGAATACGTGTACAACAGATGTGTGTGTGTGCGCGCACGCGTGTGTGTGGGAGAGAGATCCAGTAAGATAAATGGCCCATTCAAACGTGGGACTCGAATGTGTAACATTCTGTTAGTGTTTTAGATCCATTTCACCAACTGTTCGGTGTTTAATGCCCGAATAAATGATGTGAGCCAAGTCTCTGCTGAAAGGCACCAGCTGCACGCGTCCCCTTTGTTTTCCAACACGTGGGAAAGAGGCAACTCCAGCGATCCCAGCAGCGCGGAAACTATCCCAGATCAAATCCACTGTGCGCTCAGCCTGCTGGCCTCACGCAGGAGCGGTAGAAACCACCTGCACAGCTCAAGAGTGGGAGTCAAAAACCTCACTCTCTTCACCTGTGTTAAAAGGGGAGTTGTATTTAAATCAGACGTTTGACACCTCAAACCACAGGTTACAACTAATTCTCAAAGTTACACACGGGTGTCCACATTTTCTCAAGAGGATCACCGTGTCAGTACGTGTGAGTGAATGGGAATTTCTCGTTTATGTCAGGTTTTTTCCCTTAATGAAATGAATAAATGAGCCGATGAAAAGTCATGACCTGAAACATGAATCCTGTCTCTCTCTCTGTAGTTACACTCGGATCTCCTGAGCACTTTCAGCATTCTCTGTTCTTAATTCCGATTTCCGACATCCGCAGTCTTGTCACTTTGTGAATTGGAGATTGTTGTGATAGTTTGACCTTACTGGGAGTCAATAGGAATCTTATACTGGGAAGGACAGCTGTTCGATGTGGCAGACTGAATTCTCCAAAACAAAATCTCGGGGAAATTGGCGAGCCAGCGGTTTCTAACAGGGGGAAAGTAACAAGGATTTTAATCAGAACATGCTCTTTGATTGATACTTAATCTTTGCAGGTTCACTGCTCAGCAACTGGGGAGGAATGTTCATCGCCCATCCTGGACATTGACAGAATCTGGTAACTGCCAAGGTCCGGGGCCAAAGATCCAAATTATTGTCAAGATTACAATAGTTTTGGCTTTAAATTGTCAACTAATAAAATCTATGGAAAATAATAGGCGCGCTACTTGGGTCATTAAAGTCAAAGTTCCAGATATATGACTAATGTTGGACAGTCTCTGCTTTAATATCTAAGCTCTGGCGTGACATACGTACATTCGCTGGTCCATATTATTCTCTTTGAACAGAATGGCGGATTGGAAGGCGCATGCGCGGTGTGCAGGCCAATTAGCCCACTTGCTTTGTTGGCGCAGGTCAACTCTGTGACCGCTACTAAACGCTCCTTTTCTTCTCGCCACGTGGGAAAGTACCAGCAACATCTGCATGCATTCTGGAGGCTAAGCGTGCTTCTGAAACCGCGTCAGATAATAGCATTTCCTCCCCCCACCCCCCACCCCCACCCCGCACAACACCCTTCTTGTTTACTGGTATCACACGCTTTAATAAGCATTAGCTTTAGTACATTCAGAAGGCCGCTGGCCATGTAAAATTGCAGTTCAATGGAGACATTGATTTTATTCCAGGGACCAAAGCAATTCAGGTTATGAAGCCTTATGTCTCGGTGATGTACACGCAGGTGGTGTGGGGACTGCGAACAGACATCAGTTCTAGAAAAGGCCTTTTATTTGAGCACTTTCGCGCATTTTTACCCAAAATATTTTTATCCAGAGTTATAAATAAGCAGGGTTGTATATATTATATACATATTCAAGTTTATATACATATATAATATGTTATATGCATATAATTCATATATAATGTTTTATAAATACGCATTTTAATAAAGTTTTATCCAAATATGATTCCATAAATTTGCTGGTTTTACAAATACGACTTTTATTTACATGGGATTTACACAACACACACACACAAATACACACACACACACACACATACACACACTCAGACCCACTTCAGACATCTTCAAATGTGTATCTTATACAAATAGGCAAGTTTGATATTAGTTTAATATGCTTTATACGTAGTTTTTACACCGATTTTACGTACATGCAGATTACCTAAATAAATTAACTATTTATCTTATTGACATTGATATTTTATACTTGTGAGGCATATACAAGTCGACACAAATGCAAAGTTGGCAATTTTCATTCGTTACCAGCTATGAACATATCTTAATTCCAGCATGGTTTCCGTATATACAGGTTCTGTACAAATGCAGGTCCTATACTTTTTTGCTTTGTAAATATAGTTTTATACTCATGCTTGGACAACTAGTAGCTTTCATTTAAGTGAAGGTTTTATATAATTGCAAGTTTCATGCATATTTTACATAAAGTGTTTTGTACGTATAATATCATTTTAAACATATGCAGTTTCTGCATGAAGATTGATTTGACAGCATGGAGATTTTACACACATCCACACATATTTTATAACTAGATGGTTTTGATGCAAAAGAAAGTTTTATCAATCAAACACGAAATTTGTACAGGTTTGCGCACAACACCTCCTACCCCCCTCCCCAGCACGAGGAGACAGAATGCTGCATTAGAGCAAATGCTAATCGTAAAGAAGTTTCTCACTGGAAATAATTGTGAAGCGAAGTTCTGCCTACATGTAGTGGTGGATGAATAACAATCCCTGGGATCCATTGAAAACAGATTGGGGGAGTTCCACGCCACCGCCCCTTCTTCCTAACTCCCAACCCCCCTTCCTATCCCCCACCCCCACACCATCCCAACACCTCCAGTTGTGGCCCGCGTTTATGCATTAGAAGGCACCACTCTCGCAGATGATCCGATCATTCATCACATTTGCTAATTGTAGAAACGTTCTCTGGGCAACCGACTGCAGCTTTTTATCCATATCAGAAATATGATTCAAGTTACTGGACCTAAAATGCGTGGAGACGCCCGGAACATGCGCAAGTCTTTCTATGACAAAATACTATGCAGATGCAATGAATAAATGAGCGCTGTACCTGCGGCTTAACTCGGCCTTTCCCCACTCCCAAAGGTGAACTCTGAGACTGTCTTCTGCTCAGGCTATGACTTCACTTGGTTTTATTTAAATCAATGTTATTCTGAAAGTGGGATTTATCTTGTCTGAATAGAAAAATATGTTTAAAAAACTATCCATAACAGAGTTCAGATACTTTCTACTCTGAACATATTCCATTGAGCAAACAAAAGGTAAAACTGGCAAAGCAAATCAGCCTAATTAATGTGCAAACCTGCTTAAGGGGATCTGTAAATAAAAAACAAATTTTCAAAGGAAAATGATCAGAATTAAATCAAAATGCGGGTGGGGAGGGGCGCGGGGGGTGGTCAATGATCCACCTCAGACCCCGGCTGGTCATTCCAATAATATTTCGGTGTTATTCCACACATTGTTGGAATCAGTATGTATTTGAATAGAGTACGCTAAATAGCACCAACGATTTTTCCATTGACATTGCTCTCAGCGCTGGTATTATCTACTGATCTCTATCAAGATCCTCGGGCTAATTCGTTCCTCATTTGAAGCACTAACATTGCAGTTCTGCTGCGAATTCCAACTTCTACAATTGCTTTTAAGGGGATATAAATAAATAAACAAATACATACATATATAATATATAAACATATAGACATATACATAGAGCTATATTTATATAACCAGAAACGTGGGCACATGATGCACGAAAGAAGGGAATGATTTTGATGAATATCGGTTAAGCCACGTTCCAATGTATTAACAAATATTAAGATGCAAACTCCGCACTCCAGTCAAAAGTAAAAGCTCATATCTGAGAACGATAGAATTGGTTTGCTGATTAATATTCAATTATATTCGAAGCGTTCTAAGTAGAATTATATAAAATCTACACATTGAAGCAGCCATTCGGGCCAACCATTCTACGTCGACATTTATATCCTTTCTTTTCCAATCTTTATAACCTCTTCATAGAACATAACTCCTCTGAAATGCATCTACGCGATTTCACTCTAACCTTTCCCGTGAATAGAATTCCGCATCAGCAAGAAGTTTCTTCTGAATTCACTATTTGATTTTCTTGGTGGCTCTATTTTTTTCATTCTAGCCTCAGGTTTGTCACTGTAAACACTCCGTGCGACCACTCCACAAAACAATATTTCAAAATTTGGAAAATCTCTAACAAGTTGTCCCAGGCCTTCCGATTTCAAGGGAAAAAAAATCCGGGCAGTTCCTCCTTTGCTAACAGGTATGATCGCTCGAAGTTCTAGTCTCTTCAAAATTATAAATCTTTCTTTTGCCCCATTTTTGCTTTCTCGATTTTAAAAAAAATATTATGCAGCGATCAGAAGAGTACACGGCACTCCAAGTGTGGTCTGACCCAGAATCCATACACATTCACCACCACTTCTCGAATGTTCAGTTCCATTTGTTCAGGAATAAACTCCAGTCTTCGGTTTCCCTTTGCTAAGATTTCACTGGGGCAACGCTCAGCAATTTGTGTGTTTATACTCCGAGATCCCATGAGGTTTATTTGCGACCGAATTTACTTTCGAAACGGAGTTAAAACAATACAGCAGTTAATAGCCTGAAACCAACTCTTAACGAAAAGCGTGACTGGCCCCGCAAAGAATGAGCCATTGAATCTTGTGTCATTTACTGAGAGGTTAGAGCTACTCAACAAGAAATTGACAGCAAACGTCAACGCATAATCTTAACGCTTGCCGTCGCTCTCATATGGATACAAAACATGTCATTCCTCGGAACAATCCTTATTGAAGAAGACAGGTAAAATCTCAACTCAAAACCCAAGGAAACTTTTGACAGAAAGTTATAGCTCACCTTCTCCAAGAAATATAATTTGGTAGGCAAAAATCATTTTTACTGAGGTTGTTTGTTATTCTACGTCGATAATAACACTCCACGTTATTAAGGGTTTGTGGATTTATGTAGATTTCTATAATAATAATTGAATTTGACCTTTTTCATTCTAAGTGGGGGTACCTTCTCCAATACCGGCCTTTTGAAAACATGTAACTGAACGGATACTGCCATCTAGCGGTCTGGGTGTGTAAAGATTTGCGAAAATAAAATTAATAAATTCTGGAAAGAAAACTGCCTTCTCTTGCCAATTTAAAGTTTATTTATTAGTGTCACAAGTAGGCTTACATTAACACTGTAATGAAATTACTGTGGAAATCCCCTAGTTGCCAGACTTCGGCACCTTTTTGGGTACACTGAGGGAGAATTTAGCATGGCTCAGCACCCTAACCAGCACGTCTTTCGGATTGTGAAAGGACACCGAAGCGCCCGGAGGAAACCCACGGAGACACGGCGAGAGCATGCAGACTCCGCACAGGCAGTGACCAAGCTTTGGCGTGGGTCGCATGGTGGCACAGGGGGCAGTACGGTACCACAGTGATTAGCACTGCTGCCTCACAGTTCCAGCGACCTGGGTTCGATTCACGGCTTGAGTCACTGTCTTTGAGGAGTTTGAACATTCTCACTGTGTCCATGTGGGTTTCCTCCTACAGTCCAAAGATTAGGTTGATTGGCCATGCTAAATTGCCCCTTAGTATCCCGAGATGCGTAGGTAGAGGGATGAACAGGGTAAATATGTGAGATTGTTCGGATAGGGCTCAGGTGGTACTGTTGTCAGTGCAGACTTGATCAGCCGAATGGCCTCCTTATGCACTGTAGGACTCTTATGATACCATGGTTTCTATGAGGGGATGAGAGGAGATTTATCATACTGTGGATGCAGTACTTCAGTTACACAGAGAAGCTGCGAATCCTGGAAAAGAGTATTTTAGAGGGAATTTGACAAAGGAGTTCAAAACCTGAAGGGATAGTGTAAATAATGTGAGCGTGTTTCCAACGGCAGAAATTTCAGCAAACAGGTTTTGGTCAATAGTTAAAGGACCAGGTGGGGAAGGGGGTGACGAACTGAGGAATGTGCTGCCTGAAAAGTGCCGGAGGCAGATTCATTAATAATTACCAAAAGGCAATTGGATTCCTGCTTGAAAGGAGTACCATAGGCGGGGCAAGGGGAGGTGGCGGTACGCGGGGGAGAGGGCTGGGGAATGCAGGGCAGGGGAAGCCTGGCAGCGGCAGTGATTGGAAAGCTCATTCAGAGAGTTGGCACTGACTCGAAGGGCTCGATGCCTTCCTTCTGTGCATTGATTTTGTGAGTGTTTATGTGCTGATGGCTCCATCTTGTGGAGGAACCAGGAATGACGGTTATCTTCCGCTCTCACTAAAGTGCTGCCCAATTATTTCAATATTCAGAGGGATGTACTTAGGACATTTAAGTATGGTCACTATTTGGATTTTATGCATAACAATGGATTTTGTGATGATTTGGAAAATACGGTCTTTATTTTTTTTTGTTACCTTTGTATCATTGATTTGAATAATTCATTTTGAGGTGTAGACCGTACTGACCAGATTATATCTATTGTCTCTATCTCTAATTCATCCTATGTCACTCTCCTTTTGCTTCTGAGGCACCTATCTCTTCCTCTAACAGGCAGAATGGTTAGCATTGCTGCTTCTCGGCACCAGAGACCTGTGTTTGATTCCACGCTTGGGAACTCTATTGTCTGTGTGGAATGTACATATTGTCCCCTTGTCTGTGTGGGTTTTCTCCAGGTGCTCCGATTTCCTCCCACAGTCACAGTCATGAAAGATGTGCTGGTTAGGTTCATTAGCCATGCTAAGTTCTCCCTCAGTGGACCCAAGCAGGTGCTGGAATGTGGCGACTAGGGGGGTTTCACAGTAACTTTTAATGTAAGCCTGCTTGTGACAACAATAAAATCAACTTTATAAAAGAAACTTAACATTTTTATGCCTCTACGTCCAGACTTTTTGGCTTTTCTCATATCTTTTCTGCTTATTTGACTTGTTTGACTGATTCTCCTTTCAGAGTGACCATGTGAATTGGAGTTTGGAAGGAAATGGATTCACAAAAAGGATTGGTGCCGATGTTTTCCCAGAGATGATGACGTGATAAATCTGGTCTGCATTGTTCAGCAACTGACTTCCCATCACACCACAATTTTTTATACTTTACTGCATCCCTTAATCTAATCATGTCCCCAAATCCTTCAGCAACACATCCCTTAAATCCCATTTTACCATTTAACTCTTTTATCTGCTTCCATTACCAATGTAATGTAAAAGCAAAATCTTGCAGATGCTGGAATCTGAAACAAAACCAGAAAATGCTCGAAAATCTCACAGATCTGGCAGCATCTATGGAGAGAGAATAGAGTCTGGATGACTCTTTGTTAGAGTCTAATGAAGGATCATCGTAACTCGAAACTTTGAGTCTTTTCTCCCTCCATTACCAATGCTCCACTCTTACTTTGTATTTTCTCCATCATTAACTCTGCTTGTGTACAATTCACACTTAACTCTCTATTCACACTTCCACCTATTCAGCACAAAGGTAGATAAAAATAGACTAGCGATTTGCCCCTTTTCACTTTCAACCTGTTTACATTTTGTCCCTCCGTTCCAATCTTCTATGTTTTTTTAGGTCACACCGTTAAGACGGATCCAACAGAGATGGTGGCACAGTGATGTACAGTCAGGAGGGATCTGACAGTTCTAACATTGACTCCGGACTCCTTGAAGTCTCAAGGCTCCAGGTCAAACATGGGCAAGGAAACCTTCTGCTTTCCCTCAATCAGTAATCTTCTATGCTCTGCATCACTTAGATAAAGCGCTGAGGATAGCAATGGATATGCTGGGAAGGGAAATTCAATGCCAATCATCAAGAGTGGCTCATGGTACTGTGACTGACTGAGCTGGCACATTGCTAATCAACATGGCTGCAAGTCTGGGCTAGCAGCACGCGGTTACGGAACCAACAACAGGAAAAATTGTACTTGACTTTACCTTCAGAAATCTTTCTGCCTCAGATGTAATTGCATATGACCACATCAGTAGGAGAGGCGACTGCATCGTCCTTGTGGAGACAAAGTCCCATAATCACAGTAAAGATATCATCCATTGTTGTGAGGCAATATCATTGTGCCAAATAGGATATGTTCAGTACATATCTAGCAGCTGAAAACGGGGCATCCACAAAGCTCTGTAGACCATCAGAAGAAGGATTTTATTCAACCACAATGTGTACCTGAAGGCTTGGCATATCTCCCACTCTAACAATATCTTCAGACCAGGGGATCAAACCTGGTTCAATGACAAGTCCAGGGAGGGCATGCCAGGGGAAGTACCAGGAATACCCCGAAATATGATATCAACCTGATAAAGTGACAACACAGAACTACTTGCATGTCAAACAATAAAGTGATTCTGCTCCAATCAAAGCTCTGCTGTCCTATCATGTCTAGTTGTGAACAGTGATGCATAATAAAACAACTCACTGGAGGAGGAGGAGCCTAGCACATCACTGCAAATAATAAGAAAGCATATGGCATACTTGCCTTCATTAGCAGGGGGATTGAGTACAAGAGTTGGGAAGTCATGGTGCAGCTGTGTAAAATTCAGGTTAGGCTGCATTTGGAGTATTGCGTGCAGTCCTGGTCACCATACTACTGTGGACATGGAAGTTTTGGAGAGAGTGCAAAGATAGTTCAACAAGATACTGTCTCGGAGGTGATGGCTATGAGGAGAGGTTGAATACATTAGGATTGTTTTCACTGGAAAGACAGAGGCAGAAGGAAAACCTGTAGAGGCCTACAAAATTATGAGAGGCATAGACAGTGGATAGTCAGAGGCTTTTCCCAAGGATGGAAGTGTCAATTATAAGGGGGCACAGGTTCAAGGTCAGAGGGGGAAATTTAAAGGAAATATGCAGGGGAAGTTTTTCATGCAGAGTGAATTTCATGCAGAGTGCCTGGAATATTCTGCCAGTGGAGATGGTGGAAACATGCACATTAGCAACATTTAAGAGACATCTGGATGGGTACATGAATTTGGAGAGAATAGATGGATATAGACCAATTAAGAGCAGAAGGTTTTCTTTTACTTAGTTAGGACATCATTATCAACGCAGGTTTGGAAGGCCAAAGGGCCTGTTACTGTGTTATATTTCTCTTTGTTTTTTGATTAATCAAGGATAGTCAACAAGGCTTTGTTGGAGGAAATCATCTCTAACAAATTTGATTAAATTTGTTGATGAGGTGACTTACATGTACAGACGAGGGTAGTCCAGTTGATGTAGTCTACTTGGACATCAGTAAGGCTTTTGACAAGGTCCTTCATGGGAGACCCAATAAATCATTAAGAGCTGATTGGATCCAGGGCAATTTGGCAAATTGGATCCAAAATTGGCTTAGTGATAGAAGGCAGAGGGTGATGGTCGAAAATTGTTTTTGCAACTCAATGTTTGTGTCCAGTAGTATAACACAGGGTTCAGTGGTGAGTCCCTTTCAATTTGTAGTGTACATTAATAACATCTAGGGTGAATGTGGGGTTATGATCAGTAAGTTTGCATATGATATGAAAATTGGTGGTATGGCAAATAGTGAAGATGAAAGCCTTAGATTACACAATGATAGGGCAGCAAGGTGGCACAGTGGTTACCACTACTGACTCACAGTGTCAGGGACTTGGGTTCACTTCTGGCCTTGGGTGACAATCTGTGTGGAGTTTGTACATTGTCCCCATGTCTGCGTGGGTTTCCTCGGGATGCCCTGGTTTCCTCCCCCAGTCCAAAGATGTGCAGGTCAAATGGATTGCCTACAATAAATTGTCTCTTTGTGTCCAAAGATATGTAGGTCAGATGGATTAGCCATGGTAAGTTATGATGTTAAGGGATAGGCAGAGGAGAGGGCCTGGTTAAAATACTCTGTTATGGAGACAGTGCAGACTTGATGGGCCAAATTCCTTCCTTCAGTACTGTGGGGATTCTATGATGCTATGATATTGACAGGCTGGTCAGATGGACAGAACAGTGGCAAATGGAAATTAAGTTTGTAAAGTGTGATGCGATTTGGGAAGACTAACAACTCAAAATCAAAGAAAGATAGGACACAGGTAAGTACAGAAAACTAGAGGGATCTTCGGGTGCTCGTTCAAGTATCCCTGAAGATAGCAGGACATATAGATAAGTTTGTTAAGAAGGCATGTGGGTTATTTGCCTTTATTAGCCGTGGCATAGAGTATAAGAGCAGGAAGTTTATGATGGGACTGTGTAAAATGCTTGCTAAATGACACTTAGAGTACTGTGTGCAGTTCTGGTTGCCACACTGCAAGAAGAAAGTGATTGCACTAAGAAGAGTGCAGAGGAGATTCACCAGGGTGTCACCTCAGCTGGAGCATTTCAACTATGAAGAGAGGCGGTTTAGGCTGGGGTTGTTCTCCTTAGAGCAGAGAAGGCTGAGAGGGGAAGCTGATTAAAGTGTAAAAAACTATGGATGGCACAGATAGGGTTTGTAGGAAGGTACAGAGGAGATGTCGGGGTAAGTTTTTCACTCAGAGAGTGGTGGGTGCATGGAATGTGTTGCCACCAACGGTAAGGTGGAGGCAGATTCAATAGGGTCTTTTAAGAGACTTTTAGATAAGTATATGAAACTTAGTAACATAGTGTGTTATAGGTAAGCCTAATAATCTCTAAGGTAGGGGCATGCTTGGGACAACTTTGTGGGCCGAAGGGCCTGTATTATGCTATAGTTTCTCTATGTTTCTATGTTTCTAGGACACAAGAGGCCCAGATGGAACAGTCTTTATACAATTCCCAACTGGGACAATAGTTCTGCAGAATCTTCTTGGTGCTGGCCTTAATAAGAGCTCAGATGACAACTTTCAACTGGGCAGGTCATTGCCTTTTACTAAGGAACTCTTATTCAATGAGACCCACATAGAAACCAATTAGGGGGTTATCACAGGGCATAAATAACAAGAGATTTAGATGATCTCAGTTTAGCAAATGTGAAAGACTGGTCAAGAGCATTTTGTGACATTCAAGTCTAGATGCAATGAATACATAAACAAAAATTCAGCAACAGATAACTTGAGGAAGAGACGGTATCATTTCAGATGATGGAGATGATTGGGGTTACAGATTGTCCATATTGCAGTCTGTGGAGGAATATTCAATGGCACACCGCAACTTCACAATTTTCTGCTTCAAAGGGAAATTAACGGTGAAAACTGGCACTTCACCAAAGAACCAAAATTTCCCCGCACACCTCTTCAAATTCCAATCCTCTGTCTGTTTTGAAAATTTTTACTGATGCATCATAAATGTTTTGAAATTATCCTCTTACTTCTTTTTCCAGAATTTTGGGAAATAAATGAAGAAAACTTGCCCCAAATAAAATTTGAACGCAGTTTGGTGGATTAAATGGTATTGATACAGGTAGGTAAATTTGGAAAGCTGCACATTTGCCTGAGGAAGACACAGGAGTCGAAAGCTCGCGTTTTTACTATCAAATAAATCGGTTGGATTATAAATTGGTGTTGCTAAATTCTTACTGAGTTCTTACCATGTATTCATCCTACAGAGACACAGTTCTGGGAGAAGCTGTTCTGATCATTGATGAACAAATAAGTCTGGCCTTCAGTCCATTTCAATGAAGGCTTTAAAACACTACTCTAATGATTCATGCAATCAAATTAATGTGAGGTATAGAATATTTAGAACATAGAACATAGAACACTACAGCACAGAACAGGCCCTTCGGCCTTCGATGTTGCGCCGACCAATATAAAAAGCAATGCCCCTCCAAACTAAACCATTCCCTTCTCTTCCATATACTTATCAACTAACCTCTTAAACGCCACCAAACTTGGCGCATCTACAACTGCTGCAGGCAGGGCATTCCACTCCCTAACCACCCTTTGGGTAAAGAACCTACCTCTGATATCCGTCCTATAACTATCACCCCTTAATTTAAAGCTGTGTCCCCTCGTGCTAGCTTTCTCCATCCTAGGAAAAAGGCTATCACTGTCCACCCTATCTAAACCTCTAATCATCTTATATGTTTCGATTAGGTCCCCTCTTAGCCGCCTCCTTTCTAACGAAAACAACCTCAAATCCCTCAGCCTCTCTTCATAAGACCTGCCCTCCATACCAGGCAACATCCTGGTAAACCTCCTCTGTACCCTCTCCAATGCCTCCACATCTTTCTTATAATGTGGGGACCAGAACTGCACACAATACTCCAAGTGCGGCCGCACTAGAGTTTTGTACAGTTGCAACATGACGTTGCGGCTCCGAAATTCAATCCCCCTACCAATAAAAGCTAAGACTCCATATGCCTTCTTAACAACCTTCTCGACTTGACTGCCTACTTTCAGGGATCTATGCACATACACACCAAGATCCCTCTGTTCATCAAGACTACTAAGAATCCTACCATTAGCCCTATACTCTACACATTTATTATTTCTGCCATAGTGCATTACCTCACACTTTTCCACATTAAACTCCATTTGCCACCTCTCGGCCCAGCTCTGCAACTTGTCTAAGTCCCCCTGCAAACTATAACACCCCTCTTCACTATCTACCACTCCACCGACTTTAGAGTCATCTGCAAATTTACTAATCCATCCTTCAATACCCTCATCCAGATCATTTATAAAAATTACAAACAGCAGGGGCCCCAAAACAGACCCCTGAGGTACACCACTTGTCACCGAACTCCAAGATGAATATCTCCCATCAACCACCACCCTCTGTCTTCTATCTGCTAGCCAATTCCTAACCCAATTAGCTAAATCACCCTCTATCCCATACATCTGCATTTTCTGCAGAAGTCTTCCATGGGCCACCTTATCAAACGCCTTACTAAAGTCCATATATACCACATCAACCGCCTTACCCCCATCCACCTCTTTGGTCACTTTTTCAAAAAACTCAATGAGGTTAGTAAGGCACGACCTACCCTTCACAAAACCATGCTGACTATCCCCAATCAATTCATTTCTCTCTAAATAACTATAAATCCTATCCCTAATAATTCTCTCCAATACTTTGCCCACAACAGAAGTAAGACTCACTGGCCTATAATTCCCTGGAAGGTCTCTCTTCCCCTTCTTGAACAACAGGACCACATTCGCTATCCTCCAGTCCTCCGGAACCACACCCGTAACCAACGAGACCTGAAGATCAGAGCCAGAGGCTCTGCAATCTCCTCTCTTGCCTCCCAGAGAATCCTAGGGTAAATCCCGTCCGGCCCAGGGGACTTATCCAACTTCAAACCCTCGAGAATATCTAGCACATCCTCCCTATCTACTTCAATACTTTCCAGTTTGCTACCCTGTACCTCAGTGTTCTCCATAACTACATTTACATCACCCTGCGTGAATACCGAAGAGAAATATTTATTCAGTACCTCTCCAATCTCTTCAGGCTCCACGCACAACTTCCCACTGCTGTCTATGACTGGCCCTAATCTTGTCCTAACCAATCTTCTATTCTTAACATATCTAAAGAAAGCTTTAGGATTCTCCTTAATCCTATCAGCCAAAGTCTTCTCGTGTCCCCTCTTAGCTCTCCTCAATTCACTCTTTAGCTCCCTCCTGGCTAATCTATAGCTATCCATTGCACTAACTGAGCCTTCAAGCCTCATCCTGACATAAGCCTCCTTTTTCCTTTTAACCAGCAAATCAACTTTTTTCGTACACCAAGGTTCTCTTACTCGACCATTTCCTCCTCGCCTGACAGGGACATACTTATCAAGGACTCGCAGCAGCTGCTCCTTGAATAAGCTCCACATTCCAGATGTTCCCAGTCCCTGTAGTTTCCTAGTCCAATCTATGCACCCTAATTCTCTCCTGATGGCCTCATAATTACCCTTCCCCCAGCTATAACTACTGCCCCCAGCTTCATGCCTATCCCTGTCCATCACTAAGGTGAACGTAACCGAATTGTGGTCACTATCACCAAAATGTTCACTAACTTCCAAGCCTAACACCTGGTCTGGCTCATTGCCCAGCACCAAATCCAATGTAGCCTCACCTCTAGTTGGCCTATCTACATACTGAGTCAAAAAACCTTCCTGCACACTTTGTACGAAAACTGACCCCTCTAACGAGCTAGAGCTATAGCTATTCCAATCAATATTAGTAAAGTTAAAGTCCCCCATAACAATTACCCTATTACTTTCACTCCTGACCAGAATTGACTTTGCAATCCTTTCCTCAACCTCTCTAGAACTTTTAGGAGGTCTATAAAAGACTCCCAACAGGGTGACCTCTCCTCTCCTGTTTCTAATCTCAGCCATACTACCTCAACAGACAAGTCCTCATCAAACTTCTTTTCTGTCACTGTGATACAGTCTTTGACTAATAATGCCACTCCTCCCCCACTTCTACCTCCTTCTCTACTCCGACTAAAGCATTTGAACCCCGGAACCTGCAACATCCATTCTTGTCCCTGCTCTACCCAAGTCTCTGAAATGGCCACAACATCGAAGTTCCAGGTACTGGTCCAAGCTGCAAGTTCCTCCCCCTTATTGCGAATACTCCTTGCATTAAAGTTTACGCATTTCAAACCATGCCCTACCCCACCCGTACGCTGCTGTGTTTTACAGTTTTCCTCTATGACCCCCTTACTCTCATCCCTCTTAGCACCCCAACTACTTAGGATCCCACCCCCCCCCGAATCAGTTTAAAGCCCCCTGCATAGCCTTAGCAAATTTTCCCCCCAAGATATTAGTTCCCCTCTGGTTCAGGTGTAGACCATCTCTCTTGTAGAGGTCCCACCTATCCCAGAATGAGTCCCAATTGTTCAGGAACCTGAACCCCTCCCTCCTGCACTATCCCCGCAGCCACGAGTTCAAACATTCCCTCTCTCTATTCTTCCCTAAACTATCCCTTGGCACAGGCAAGAGTCCAGAGATAACCACTCTGCCAGTTTTTGCCTTAAGCTTCCACCCCAACTCCATAAATTTCTGCTTAATATCCCCCTCCCTCGTCCCTCCTATATCATGTGTCCCCACATGAACTATGACCTGGGGTTGACTCCCCTCTCCCTTAAGAATCTTAAAAACCTGATCTGCGACATCCTGGACCCCAGCCCCTGGGAGGCAACACACCAGCCCTGATTCACTTTTATTCGTATTTACTCTCCTATCTGTCCCTCTAACTATGGAGTCCCCAATCACTAGGCCCAATCTCCTATTCTCCCTACCCACCTGAGCATTCTCAGCAGGCTCACCCCCAGAGACCTACTCCCTTTGGTCATCACCAGAGGATTCTTCCTCAACTGTAGCCTCCAAGACAGAAAATTTGTTTTGGAGGGGAACAGCCCCAGGGGATTGTCTACCCGATTGCTTCTTACCCCTCCTCCGAATAGTTACCCAAGAATCACTTTTAGGAGTTTTTGTGAAGCTTAGCTTTAAACGACTTTGGACATAATTGTTGAAATTATTGAGAAGGAATAGTTGCCAGAACATTTCCCGGGAAGCATTTTAAACATCCTTGGACTCTGGGAGGAAACCAGAACACCTGGAGAAAACGCAGGCAGACATAAGAACAATATACAAACTCCACATAGCCCAGCTGGTCCCGCTGATACTAAGGGGCAATTCAGCATGGCAAACCAACCTATTCTGCACACCTTTGAACTGTGGGAGGAAATCAGAGCACCCAGACGAAAACCACGCAGATACAGGGAGAATGTGCAATTTCCACGCACTCAGTTACCCGAGGCTGGAATTGAACCTGGGTCCCTCAGGTAGCAATGTTAACCACTCTGCCATTATGCTGCCCTTTCGTGTGGGTATTTTGTGTATATGAGGAGGTTTTACTTGCTCCTCCTGGAGGAACTTATCTACGGTTGCATATGAGGTCCTGCATTTTGATGCATGGAAAGAGATCTCATATTTTTGTCTGTGAGAGAGGTTACATAAGATTGCATAATCTTGTTCAGCCAGCTAACAAAATTCAAAATTATAGTCATTTCAGCGTAGAAGGAAGCTATTTGGCTTATTGACTCTATGCAGGCTGGTGATAGGAAAATCCAATTAATCTCAGTTTCCTGTTCTGTCCCTTTATCTCTGCAAGTATATTTCCTTCAAATGCCCATCCGATTTCTTTTCAAAATCACTTGTTCCTGCTGCGGTCACCCTGATTGGTAGTGAGTTATTACCAGTTGCTGTATAAACAGGTTCTTCCTCACTTTCCTCTGCATCAAATCTTTGTCCAAATCTTTAAATCTGCGTCTCCTCACCGTTGTAGTGACTAATGAACACAGCTTCCCTTTATCTATTTTATCTTCACCCACCCTAACCTTGTGCGCCTCTATCAAATTTCCTTTCAATCGCCTTTGCTCCAAAGTTAACAACCCTGGATTCTATCCAAACCCCAACCATCTTTGCAGCCTTTCTGGTAAATCTCCTCTTCATATTTTCATGTACTCCCATTTCATTGCTGAGTTGTAGTGATGATCATAATGGTACTGTAGTTGTGATCTAACCAGGCCTTTTTAAAGGTGCAGCATAACTTCCCTGCTTTTGCATTCAATGCCTCCACTTATCAAGCCCCAAATGCCATATGATTCAATAAGCACTCTCTCAGTATGTCATGCCACCTTCAACAATTGGTGCACATAAACCCCCTCATTCTTTAGTCTCTAGAACTTTTTAAGTTGAGTTGCCTCTCTCTTTCCTTCCTTCCAAAATGCATCAATCCGTACTTCTCAGCATTAAATTCCATCAGCTACTTGTCCGCCCATTCTGTTAGCCTATTTATGCCCTGCTGTAGTCGAGTGAAGTCATCCCAAAACTTGTTGCTCCTCCAAATTTCCTAATTTTGAAATTTTACTCTGTATTCCAATGTCCAAGTCACATACTTAGTCATCAAAAAAGCAGTGCTCCTAGCAGTGACCCTCAGGAACATGACAGCCTATCACAACACTTGTGAAAAACAATATTTTATCATGACTTGCTGGAAGCCAATGATTTATCCAATCTGAAGGCAGTAAGAGAATCAAAACATATAGTTATGATTTTAAAATGTACGTGCTGATATTTTAAATGTATTTTAAATATATTGTTCATTTTAGTCAAAGCAAATTGCCAAAAGGCTTGATGGTAAAAATAAAAAGTTTAGAGCCAAAGGCCTGGGAATCTAATAGTCAGCAAAACTCATATCAGGAGGATTCCAATGAGAGGACATATTTTGCAACATAAAATATGTGCAGGTTAGGTTGATTGGCTATGCTAAATTGACAATAGATGCATTGATTAGTGGATTAATAGGTAAAATATGTATGGATATAGGAGTAGAGCCTGCGTGGGATTGTTGTTGGTGCAGACATGACGGGCCGAATGGCCTCTTTCTGTACTGCAGCGTTTCTATGAATTTCTAAAAATGAATAGCCACAGTCACTGCCCAGACACGGAATAACAATGTTCCTGGATGCAGGATCACATGTATATTTAGCTTGGCAGTGAGCTGGTGGGATTTTGATGTCCAAGAAACTTCACTGCAATCTTGTGACTAATTGCTCTAATTGAACCGCTGTCAGTAGTTGTTCAATCATCAAAGATGAGCTGACCTTTGGTTTCAGTATTAAATACCATCCCAATGGAAATCTCTCTCACTTTAGTCACTTTATGCCAAGAATTAACTGATCACCATAAATATACACGATTTACATTTTGCAGATGATTGCACTGTCTTTGCCAGCTCTGCACCACATTGGCAGGCCGCTCTCAATTGTTTCACTCAGCCTGTAGGGCACAGAGTGCCGGAGATTCATTGCACGAAATATGCCCAAAAATGGGTGGGAAAATCTCCTGTTTTCTCACTGTTGGACAGTTAAGCTTTTTTTTGAGAGAAACCCAGCCTATATATTTCAATCAGATGGCCTTTCAATCTTCTAACCTCTAATGGATATATGTATAATATGTCCAACCCACCTGCACATGCTAACCACATCCCCACTCCGCCCCACTTACTTCATCCCAGGAATCACTGGAGTGAACCTTCTCTCACTTGGTCCTTTCTTAAATAAGGGGACCAAAAACTATACAATATACACGAAATGTGGCCTCATCACTGTCGCATGCAAATATAACAAAACATTCCTACTTCTAAATTCTACTCCCCTTGTGCAAAGAATCCATTCCCCTCCTTAACCATTTGCGGTAACTGCATACTTACGTTCTATGGTTCACGTCCAAGATACCCTGATCCCCCTGTACTTCAGAATTCTGCAATTTATCTCAATTTAAATAATATTTGCTTTTCAATGCTTCCTGCCAAAGTGGATGAATTCAGTGTTTCCCACATTATACTCCATTTGCTAAATGTTTGACCACTCACTTAATCCATCTAGAATCCTTTTTAGACTCGTCATGTCCTCTTCACAAGTTATTCTCCTACATTTCTTCACACCATCAGCAAATTTATCAACCATACATTTAGCACTTTCGTCAAAGTCATTAATATAGATTGTAAATATTTGAGGTCTCCCCTCTGATCCCTATGACACTCTACTTGTTACATCTTGCCAAGCCAAAAGTGACCCATGTGTGCCAATCGTCAGTTTCCAGTTAGTTAAGTAACTTTCCATTCATACTAATGTTACCTTCTACACCACGAACTCTTATTTTGTGTAGTAAATTTTGATGTGGCAACTTGCCAAATGCCTCCGGAAGTCTAAGTACACCACATCTAAGGGTTTACCTTTAGTCCTGTTGCTTATTGCTTCCTCGAAGAGCTCAAAGAAATTAACTAAATGCGATTTGCTTTCATATGTTGACTCTGTCTGATCGCATAACAATTCTCGAAATGTTCCCTGCAACTTCCTCAATAATAGCTGATAAAGTGGTGGAGCAAAATGCTACAGTGAAACAAAGGTCCTTTGCAATAGTTTAAAGCAACATCACCTCTATCTCCAACACCTCTGTACAGTTAGTTAAACTTTGATTTCATATTGAATACTTAATAAGATTGTCTATTTTGGTAGGAAGAATTAAAATAGCAACATATAATCTAAATGATGAGAGATTATAGAGCTCGGATGTTCAAAGAGATCCAAATGTTCTACTGCATGAATTGCAAAAAAGAACTGCAAGTAATCAGGAATACAGGTACAGGAAATTGGAAAATACCATGTTTTCGTTTATAGTGAGAAGAATTGAATATAAAGTTAGGGAAGTTATGCTTCATTTGTACAGGATATCAGCAAGGCCATATCCCGAGTAGTGTGTGCAGTGTTCGTCTCTTTATTTAAGGGAGGAAGTAAATGCATTGAAAGCAGTTCAGAGAAGGATTACCAGCGTAAATCCAGGATTAGTGGGGTTTTTTAAAACGGAAGGTTGGAGAGGCAGTTTTATATCTGCTGGAGCTTAAAAGAGTGAAAGGTGACTTGATTGAAACATACAAGATCTTGAGAGGTCCTAACAAAGTGAATGTTCTTGTTCGAGGATCTAGAGCTGGAGGTCACTGTTTAAAAGTAGGGGCCTCTGAATGAGGATGAAGAGATTTTAGATCTGAGAGGGTGAGTGTCTTCCTCAAAAGGCAGTGGAAGCAGCGTCTTTCAAGACAGAGGTAGTTTGATTCTTAAGCCACGGGGTGACAGATTATTGGAGGTAGGTAGGAATGTGAAGTTGATGTTGCAGCCACATTAGCCGTGAACTAATGGAGTGGCGGAAAAGACTCGAAGGCCCGAATGCATTATT
This sequence comes from Sphyrna mokarran, assembly GCA_024679065.1. Classification (NCBI taxonomy): domain Eukaryota; kingdom Metazoa; phylum Chordata; class Chondrichthyes; order Carcharhiniformes; family Carcharhinidae; genus Sphyrna; species Sphyrna mokarran. The sequence continues at coordinate 7,931,093 of JAGIQG010000020.1, forward strand.
GCTCCTAATCCTGTATGTTCACATGTAACAGCAATCAATTAAGCAAAAACAGAAAATGCTGGAAAAACTCAGCAGGTTGAACATTGGTTTTAAAAATGCTGCTTCATCTTTTACAGTTAATGATTCGGTCTTATACCGGAAAAGCAAAAAATGAATTGGTACAATTATAGGAAATGAGTCGACATTCTGCAGAGATCGGAAACAGAAGCTGTCGTTACATTTCTTTACCGGCAGGTGGTGGTGCTGCACAGCGTAACTGATGCCCAGACAACCAAAACGACAAAATCAGGCCTCAGATGCACAAGAAGGCATTCGACATTTTCAATGTTGGCAGATGGCTTGAAAGACGAAATACATCATTGCATTTATGAACAAGAGGTTATATTTCCTGTTAGGATGGTGTAAGATGCACTCCTCTGAGAAAGCACATAGTAAAACTGGTGGTAATAAATGGAATTAGGGGGATTTTCCATCAATGCTTCTGCATATGTTCGCTCGTTGAATTCCACATCGGAGATATTACAGGGCAGTCAGTCCTGGAGTAGCAACCCTTAAAACTCGGCAAAATGACAAAAAGTCACCCCGCTAATTTCTTTAAATTTCAACGCATTTATTCTCCCAGTGGCATCTTACCGCAAGATTTTCACCATATCCGTGCTCAAAGAAAAGCGACATCAGAATGAAAGAAACGAATTTGGGCAGTTCCTTCCCGAATGATTGGTATCACTCACATGCACTCACCGCTCTCAATTTCTCTTGAGAAAGTGGTAGAGAATTTGAACTGTGTATGTACGTGGATACAGGTGTCAGGGAGGGTGCTCCCGCGTTTTAAGCCAGTGACAAGAAAAAGAATGGCCAAATCTTGCAATTGTGAATGGTTTGAGACTTAGTGGAGAAATTGCAGGTTGCAGTGCTCCCATACGGCTGCTGACTATTAATTTAGATCGTGGGCTTGGAGAAGCTATTGAAAGAATTTGGCGATTGGCTGCATCTAAATGACGGTCCATATTGCTGTCACTGTGTATCTGTGTGGGAAAATTGAATATTTAAGGCAATGGATCTGGTACTAATCAAGCCAGCTGCTTTGACCTGGGTGCTTTTTAAGTGTTATTGGAGCTGCGCTCATCCAGGCAAGTGGAAAATATTCCATTTGATTTGACATTTGTAGATTACGGTCAGACTTTGGGGAGTCAGAAAGTGAGTTATTCGTCACTTAATTCCTTACCTCTGATTGCACTCAAGCCCCACTATTTATACTTCTGGTCCAATTTAGGATCTAGTCATTTGTAACTCACAGGATTTTGTTACGGGGGTATTGACTGATGGTAATTCCATTTAAAGCCATTGGATTTTACGACCTCGCTGGACGAGAGTAAAAGAGTGAATTAGAGTGTATGCTGGGGACAGCTTGCAAGAAGTCACTAGGCTCCAGAGCCATTCTTTTTGCTCCAACCAGAAGGGACTTGTCTCTCTGATTCCCATTAACTTAAGTTTTGCTAGGCCGCCTTGATGCCATATTTGGTCAAATGTTGCCGTGATTTCATAAACAGTCAATTCATTTCACTATAGGGGAATGGTGGCATGTTGGTAATGTCGAGTGAGCAAGAAGCCTGGTCCATTGCATTCAATTAATTTAAGCTTAATTAATTTGAGCTTAATTAAGCTCAATTGAATTTAAGCTTAATTAATTATAAATCCGGAATTGCAAGCCTGACCAAGAAGGCATCATTGATTGATATAAAACCTCATCCGGTTTAATGATGTCCTTTTAAAGAATTCCTTACTTAGTCTGGCCAACTTGTGGCTCCAGACCCACTTACCCTTAACTATCCTTTGAGATGGCACAAATATAAAGAAGTCTCACAACACCAGCTTAAAGTCTAACAGGTTTATTTGTAGCAAACACCACAAGCTTTCGGAACACCCACCTTTAAACTGTTGTGTGAGACTTCTTTCTGGTTTTACCCCAGTCCAACGCCGGCATCTCCACATCATAGCACAGATACGCAATGAGTAGAATTGCTGCCTGTCAGCTCCAGGGTCTGGATTCGATTCCAGCTTTGGCTTTTTGTCTAGCGTCTGCGTGTTTTTCTTCTGGGTGCTCGGTTTCCTCCCACAGTCCGAAGCTGTGGCTGTTAGGTGAAACTAGCTATTGTATTAGTGTCCCAAAGTTAGGGGAATTAGAAGAATAAATACATCGAGATAGGGCAGGATGTCAGTAAGAAGTTCTGTCGGACAGTCGATGCAGACTCGATGGGCTGAATGGACTCCTTGTGAACGATAATGATTAGTAACCAAGGATCTAGTAAACCATTCCGTTGCATCGAACTGCTGCAGAAGGGTTGAAAAGCGATAAAACTGATAGGCTACCAGGCATCAATCCCACGCCCGCCAATGGTTGCCATTGGCATAGTTTTCGCAGGTCTGGTTGGTTCGCCTTTCAGTACTCCGATTGGTCATTCCGCCAGACCGCTCCGATTTTAATTTAATTTATTAATTTAAGCAACACAGCACGGGAAACAGGCCCTTCGGCCCAACGAGCCCGCGCCGCCGTCATACTATATAGTAGCAAATACATTATCCTATTTTAATATTCCTATATAATAATATATATATTATTCCTAATATGGAAAATTTTCACCATAGGGACAATTTGTTTCCCAATCAGCCTAAGAGCGAATTTTTGGGTTGTGGGAGAAAACCGGAGTGCCCGGAGAAAACCCACGCAACCACGGGGAAAACGCGCAAACTCCCGCAGACACCGGCCCAATTCCGAGTGTCTGCACAGCCACATCGATAGTCTCTGAGCTGTCATGGTGCCCTTCAGATGGTCCACATAAAGCACTAATTTACGACATGAGGTACCAGGCAACCCATGAATCAACATCCAAGAGCTGTACCCGCACCACCTGCCAAATGCATGCTCAAAGTATGGACCGAATTACCTGTGGAAAAAAGCCGTAGTTAAACAGTCCTAATATATCCCTCTATCTGCATACCGCTCATGTGGCTGTCCAAGAGACCCTTAAACAGCCCCAGCGTGCCTGCTCCCACCAACTTACTCGGCAGTGCATTCCACACCCCCACTACCCTTTGTGTGAAAAACTGCCCTCTAATATTCGTCTTATACATAGCCCCCTCACCCTAAGGCCATGACCCCTCGTCCTATCCATTTCTGAAGGTGGAAAAAGTTTACCTCCATTTACTCTATCTATACCCCTTATAATCTTATACACCTCTATGAGATCCCCTCTAAGCCGACGTCTTTCAAGGGAAAACAACCCCAGTCTATCTAATCGTTCCTCATAAGACAGTCCTTCCATACCAGGCAGCATCCTGGTAAACCTCCTCTGCACTCTTTCCAAGGACTCCACATCCTTCCGATAGTACGGCGACCAGAACTGGACGCAGTATTCCAAGTGAGGCCTAACCAAAGTTCTATACAACTGCAACATCAAACTCCTACTCTTGTATTCTATACCCTTTTCTATGAAAGCTAACATACTATACGCCTTCTTTATCACCTTCTCCACCTGTGAGGACACCTTCAGAGACTTGTGAACCTGCACCCCCAAGTCTCTCTGCGTCTCTATGCTCCGTATAGTTTTACCTTTTATACTATAACTCTCTTCTGCATTTTTCCGGCCAAAATGCATCACCTCGCATTTATCCGGATTAAATTCCATTTGCCATCTATCTGCCCAGTCTACCAACCTGTCTATGTCCTGTTGTATTGCCTGACACTGCTCTTCTGTACCCGCCAATCCAAGCATCTTGGTGTCATCAGCAAATTTGCTGATCTCACCACCTACCCCTACTTCCAAGTCGTTTATGTAGACCACAAATAGAAGAGGACCTAGTACTGAGCCTTGTGGCACTCCACTAGTGACAGGCTTCCAGCCGGAAAAAGAGCCTTCCACTACTACCCTCTGTCTCCTGCTCCCGAGCCAGTTCTTGACCCATCTACATACCCGACCCTGTATCCCATGCGCCTTCACCTTCTCTATCAGCCTACCATGAGGAACCTTGTCAAACGCCTTACTGAAATCCATGTAGACGACATCAACAGCCTGTCCTTCATCAACTTCATCAGACCGCTCCGATTGGCTAACTGGGGATTGCATGGACGCGCTTGTGTGAAGGTGCTTTGAGAACATCTTGGATTACGGTTTGGGAAGAATTTCCTTAGTTAAATTTAAAACGCTTTTCCCCAAAACTCGCGTTAAAAAAAATGTGAAATTGACCGCGAAATGTTTGTGTATTTTCTCTATACTGTCTGAGCTTAATTCAGCTTTGTTCTTCCTGTTCTACAGTAGTTGTAATCATTGTAATCTATTGATAGGAACATTATTAACATTATTAATATGAAGTAATTAAGGAAGTTGCAAAACCTTAAACATTCCAAAACATCGCGAATAAACACAATGTTGTTGTCATGTTGAAGCACTAACAGTTTTTCAATGAGCTTTTGATGATAAAATAAATGCTGGAAAATGCTGTTGCCTAATTTGTCAAAACCTTCTCTGTGTCTACGATGTGAACTCCCCTTCCCAATCTTCCATATTTCAAAGAATTAGTCTTTAATTCATTAAATGTTCAAAGAATGGTGACCCAACTTACTCAGATTCCCATCGTAGGGCAACACCGTGTCCGAGGAATTAATTAAACTATATTCTTCCTTAATATGCAGGCAAACTATGTGCTTCAAGTGTGTACGGTGGCACAATGGTTAGCACTGCTGCCTGAAAGCACAAAGGAATCGGGTCACTGTTTGTGTGGAATTTGCACTTTCTTCCCGCGTCTGCTTTTATTTTCGCTTCGTATCCTTCCACATGCTAAAGATGTGCGGCGTAGGTTGACTGGCCAAGCAAAATTGCCTCTTAGTATCAGCGAAGGATAAGTACGTGGGGTTACTGGCCCTAGGTGGGATTGTTGTCGGTACAGGTTCGATGGGCTAAATGGCCTCGTCCTCACTGAAGGGATTCTATGATTTCTCCAAAGTCCCCAGGTCTTATACAACTATAGCAAGATTGTCTCAACCCTGTACTCCAATCCACTTACAAGAAGATTAATCTTTTAATTTGCCTATGTAATTGTTTGTACTTGTTGTACACTTTGGTCTCACTGAACAGTAATACATATAAATTTCTTTGGCCCTCTATTTACAGAAGTGCATTTAAAATCGATGCTCTATCATGACAAAGAAAAACCTTTGGAAATGTTTTGCAGTAGTAGTCAACTTTAACTATGGAAATTGAATCAAGTTTTAACTCTGAGACAGGAAAATTAGCAGCAATAGCAATCTCCCAAAGAGAGGGAGCTAATAGTCATCGTCACAGGTTTTAGGAACAAATCTGATAGGCTCAGACGAGAAGACTAATTTGCATCCAACACAAGGTAACACCTTCTTGGTGACATATTATTAAAAGAGAGAGAAAGAGATAGAGATTCAGACAGTTAACCCACCTTGTCAAATAAGTGGCAGAACTCGGTACCTCGGCCAACCTATCACAATGACTGGCTGGGTCCATGTGAACATAGTGTTCATTTTTGGCCTGGCATGTGGGTATTTAAAACGTAGAGAAAATAAGCGTTTTCGAAAAATGTTCCGGTGATTTTTCAAAAGGAAATCTTTTTTCATGATAATTTGAGTAGCTTAACTTTAACATTTGAAACCTGTTTTCTTTCAGTTTCTAACGCGGCGATTACTGTTAGCCAACCGCCTTCGAAATCTATTTCTGTCGGAGGAACCGTCCAAATAAGTTGCACCTTGTCTGGCGCCAGTTTAGGAAGCACCTACATATCTTGGTACCAGCAGAAATCTGGAAATGCTCCCCGGTATCTGTTTTATCACTACATTGGAAGCAGCACTTACAAAGCCCCGGGAGTTCCAGACCGGTTTTCAGGTTCGGTATCCGGTAACACGGGAACTTTAAGTATCAGTCATGTTGAATCGGACGACATGGCGGACTATTACTGTGTTTTGTGGAAAAGCACGTGGAACTTCGGCAGCGGAACCAAGCTGAGTGTTGGCCGTGAGTAAATGCTCTTCTGTTACATTGTTCAAAACTCGCTTCATGTTAACAGCAAAACAGTCACTGGTTATTTTATTTAGAATAAATTGCAACGTCCTTTTTACAACAGAACCATAAATTCAATTTAACTTACGCAAGACCATCTTGCAAACAACCTAAAACCCGCGTCTCCCAGTTCTATAGCGCTTTCTGATCTCTCTATCGGACTGCGTTGATTTGTCCTTCCTCAGGAAGAACAGCAAATAGGCGGGAAATCCCTGTACCATCAGATCAGCGAGATCAATAAAGCGCTTGAATCCTAATCTTGCCATCGAATGACCTTGCAGAGAAAGACAATATGTAGACTCCCCGGTACTGACAATAATAGTTATATTGTTATATATCCTGCTTCTTAAAGATGTCATTAAAACGCAGCGCCTGTTTTTTTTTGGAAGTTAGTGCCTGTTGACACAGGTAAATAAGACCACGCGCTATTTACTTGAATTGATTGACCCATATAAGTAGTCCATCAAATATAGCAAGAGAAATAGGAGTCAAAAACGGATGGCAAATTTAACTTGCAACGCCCTGCACTCTGGGTTCCCTGTTAACTTTTTAGCTAGAATTATTGCACTGAATATACCGGATTTGAATTGAACTGAATATTGATTTAAACAGACAGTGCAGGATGATTGGCCACTCATGGGGAAATTCTTCCTCTTCGACATTGTTTAATTGTGGAGCACCCAATACAAACTTTGAGTTCACAAAGCCAATGCAAATAAGGCCTGTGTACTTCGCTGCTGAAGCGTATGCGCGGTGGCAATTGAAATAACGAATCGCTGCCTGGTCTTCTGTGAATGAATTAGTGAATGAAACATGACCGAGTTTCACGATAGCGTAGAGTCAATTCAAAACTAGCATGTTTGGTGAACATATGATCAGTGACATTATTAAATTTTATCATAATGCTCCAACAATTCACATTGCCAGATTGTCCTGTGTATTGAGCATGCGCCCCACAGTCAAAAATATCCAGTTATTTCTGCTGTTGAAATCTGATTTGATTTTGTTGCTTACTTCGAGGCAGAGACCTGTAATCAGAGAAAGCAGAATGTGACCCAATATAACAATTCCACTGCACTAATAACGATAATCACATTTAACGCTTATCTCTTCCACTAATATTGCAGTCGAACTCGTCCATTATGTGACCAAAAGACCATCCCTCAGTTCTTAAGCTCGCTTGGAAAGGTGCATCAATATAGCACCTCCATGCCAGCAATATTAAGGGCGGATTGTAACTTGGGCCAGAGTGTAGCATGGTAGATGCTGGGTCGACGAAAGATTTTACATTTCTCCCGACTCCTGCTGCTGTCAATCTTAATGTAAAACTTTCTGTCCACATATATATCACTAGTATTACACTGTTGCACAAAGTCAGGGTTTACATCACCTTCTCTAAGAAAAGATGCACATTTAAGGACACAACTCGTACTAACGATTAGTTGCGTTTATTTCGTCCTTGCATCTGAAACATAACAGAGCTTTGATGAAATATTTTTATGAATAAAATCCTCAAAATGATCTCCGTGGCCACTTTTGCTCCCACAGACAGTAACGACACCAATCCCTGGTTGATCTCTTTTCGCACAATGAGGATAGTCTGTCGCCACTTCCTAACACTTAGTGAGTTAGGTCAATCAATCGATAATCTTGGTTTAATTCTAATTCAAAAGCTGAAACTACCGCCTGAGCCACTTTCCCTTCGCTGGACAGTCAGTCCAGATAGCGCGGTCAGCTTCCGGTGTGGAGTTGAAATCGTCTGAACCAAGAGAGTGAATCTCACAGGGTGAAACTACCAGAGAAACTGTAACTACACTGCTCAGGGTTATAAATATATGTTCATCAGCAAAACATGATGGTAAAACTGATCAACATTTCTTCCCATTGGAACATAATCGGGCAAATTTAATGTATGTTCAGCGTTTCTACTTTAATTTCTAATTTTGATTTGATTTTGATTAAGGTGCGGGGAGTCGGGGGTAGGGTGTTAGATTGGATAGAGGATTGGTTGTCTAATAGGAAGCAGAAGGTAGGTATTAATGGGTGCTATTCTGATTGGCAGCTGGTGACCAGTGGAGTGCCCCAGGGTTCGGTGCTGGGGTTTCAACTATTTACCATTTACATAGATGATCTGGAGGAAGGGGCTGAGTGCAGGGTGACGAAATTTGCTGATGACACGAAGGTGAGTGGAAAAGCAAATTGCGTGGAAGGTGTGGAAAGCCTGCAGAAGGATCTGGATAGGTTGAGTGAGTGGGCAAGGACCTGGCAGATGGAGTATAATGTTAGCAAGTGTGAGGTTATCCCTTTGGTAGGAATAATGGTAGGAAGGATTACTATTTAAACGGTGAAAAGCTGCAGCATGCGACAGTGCAGAGGGGCCTTGTGCACGAATCGCAAAAACACAGTATGCAGGTCAGCAGGTGATTAAGAAGGCGAATGCAACGTTGGCCTTTATAGCTAGGGGGATAGAATATAAAAGTAAGGAGGTCCTGTTGCAGCTGTATAGGATACTGGTGAGGCCGCAGCTGGAGTACTGTGTGCAGTTTTGGTCGCCACATTCAAGGAAGGATATATTGGCCTTGGAAGGGGTGCAGAGAAGGTTTACTAGGCTGATACCGGAGATGAGGGCTTTGGAATATGAGGAGAGACTGAATAGGCTAGGTTTGTACTCTTTGGAGTTTAGAAGGCTGAGAGGGGATCTTATAGAGACGTATAAGATAATGAAGGGGATGGATATGGTAGAGGTTGAGAGAATCTTCCCTCTTAGCAAAGATAGCAGGACTAGAGGGCACTAGAGGCGGTTCAGATCAGAGTTGCGGAAGAGTTTCTTCACGCAAAGGGTGGTGAATCTTTGGAATTCTCTGCCTCTTGAGGTGGTGGAGGCTTCCTCGCTAAATATGTTCAAGTCAAGAGTGGATAGGTTTTTGATTGACAAGGGAATTAAGGGTTACGGGCAGAAAGCAGGAAAGTGGTACTGAACCACTACAGATTAGCTATGATCTTATTGAATGGCGGGGCAGGCTCGAGGGGCTGGATGGCCTATTCCTGCTCCTATTTCTTATGTTCTTATGATTGCCAACGCAGCTTCTCAATGTGGAAACACGACAGCTAAAATTAACAGCGTTGTTTTCAACAATATTATACAACAAGTTATCTTTAATGGTATTCTGGGGGATATTACGAAATATGATGAACATGTATTGAATAGTTTTCTATAAAATTGAACAGAGTTCAACTCTAGTCAGTTACTAAAACTGAATTTCGCTTTTTAAATTCAAATGTCCCATCTATCTCCCTCCTTCACCGTTTCTCGGATGAACGCAGAAAATAAAGGGATCTATTTATTGTATTTAATGAATGACCGAATTTAGATCATATGGTTTGGAAAATCATAATGGGTGAAACAAATCAATTCCCTAACATTACTCAGTTTATTTTGTTTTTAAACCAGTACCGCAGAAACCATCTGTCTCCCTCCTCCCACCTTCACTGGATCAAATCAAAGCGAAGGACACGGCGACCCTGGTGTGTTTGGTGAGCGGTTTTAAACCGGGAGCTGCGGAGATTGAATGGACTGTAGATGGCAGCGTCAGAGGGAATGGGGTTGAGACCAGTCGGATCCAGCAGGACGCGGACAACACGTTCAGTGTGAGCAGTTATCTGACTCTGTCAGCCTCAGAGTGGAACTCACACGATCTTTACTCCTGTCTGGTCAAACACGAGGCTCTAGCAAACCCGCTTCAAACAACCGTCTCCAGACCGAGCTGTATGTAAATTCAGAAACTGCTTTCGGCCCAGCTGCGAATGTTTGTTCATTTCTGTTCATTTCTTTCATGCGATAAAACGGGGGTAGCAATTGATCGTATTTCAGAAATTTAAGAAAATGGTCATCGCGGCTGGAGCTTCGGGTTTTACCACTTGCTCTTTTAAAAGGGTCTTCGATCGGAACATTGTTCAGTGCTCAGTGAATCCCCGTTGTTTATCAATTTACATTTATGTATCCGATGATCATAATTGAAATGCAACAATATGGTTATTGCAATGTAAGTGTCTACTTACTCTTAGACATTTAGATAAAACTGTTCAATAAAATAATTAAGATCAAATGCAATACAATACACTCACCGTATCTTTTATTAATATTTTCAAGATAAGTCAAATCTAACACTTCTTCGGTATTATTCAGCCTTGCGTAAGATGTTATATGAAAACCTTTTATTGTCAATTGTCAATTTATTTTGTCAATTTAATTGTCAATTTATTGACAATTGATTGATTAAATCAATCAAATTGATTGATTTAGATTGATTTAATCTAAAGCTAAAATCAATAGCTTTAGATTCTAAGCTATTGTTCGTACTCCCTGTGGGTGGGATATCCGAGATGGCCGGTACTACACAAGCTTTAGACCAATGTAAGACACACGAACCAATACCTCTGTATTAAAGACGTAACGTTATTTAAACCAATGCCGCCAGGACTTCATCAAAGAGTTAAGTAGCTCTGACATAGAGCAACAAAAACCTCTAGGATGAATCGAACATATTCAATCAAAAATAAATCAATTGTACGTTTTTCTCTTATGAATCGTTTCCGACTTTCAGTAACTTTAAATCAATCATTTTCAAGATGCACAAATCAATAGTAATACACGTAAATAACGGTATTTAATTAGTCCGAGAAATCTGGAAGGTAAGTCCGTCTTGGCTGACATCAAGTCCTGATTGCTTAAGTGAGCCCAGAGTTCAAATGAACGCTCTCACGGGTTTCCTTAAAGTTCACTGTACACCCAGCTAAACTCGACACCATGTCTGGACAAGGTATATCTCTTCTGGACAATGAATAAACTTATTCATGATATATGGTTAGATATTCGATATGTTCCATCCATCCGAAATTTTACTGATGGAACTTGCATATTTTCAAGTCTAAGATTCTCTCGAAATTTGGCTTCCCGTAATGACTTTTATCTTGACGCTTTGTAGCAAAATGCTAAAGTGAACAATATTCCTTAAAAATCAATAACAATACATCCAAAATATCAGCATATGTGTTTTACAATCATAATCATTCGGTTGATTCAGGTACTGCATCTTCTATGTGCAAATTGCTACTTATTAACCGATAAACTTATTGTAACAGTCATTTAACTGAATCCTGCTAGTTCTGTCAGTGCCTTAATGTCTACTGGTTCAAAAATCAAAAATCCACTTACACACTCTTTCATCAAATCTCAGCAATCTCTTTGTTACCCCTTTATAGTGTTTAAAGCTCCTTGTATCTGGCTCCACCCTCTGCTGATTTACACAATAAAGTTATCTGGAAATGAGACCCATCTCTATTGCAGTCTGGTGGAATATGATTGTTGTAATAGTGAAAGGCTCTTTATCAATTACCTTTATGCATCAGGTAATATTAATTAAAATGCAGCCAATCAAATCAATCAAGGCAATATGTTCATTATAGCTTCAGTTTTGGGTCAGTGTTAGAATCTCCAAGTAAAACTGATGAATAAATGAACTGACCTAAGATCAAATGCAATACATTTTTTTCGTGTCTTTTACTGATGAAGAAAATTGGCCAAATCTAATACTTCATCGACATTAGTAAGAGTCATTCAATAAAAAAGATGCAAAGTTATTCGGAAACAAATTTCACCACTGTTATAGAGTCAGATGAAATACTTAAAGTCATAACACTTAACAGCCCTTTGGCTCACAGTGACTGCACCGACCATCACGCACCAACTATTGTAATCCCATTTCCATATACTGTATATTCAAAAGAGTTGTAAGATATGAATTTTGGGATTTTCAGAGTTCAGAAAAGGAGGACCAAGAAATTCATGAGGTCAGAGCAAAGATTTGACTGGCAAGAGTCGTAAATACAGCTCGTAACTTCATCTAAACATATACAGGCAAGAAGTGATCCATGGATATAAATGTGCGAAGTTTCGCTGCAAAAACTGGTGAAATCTTAAGGAATCGCAAAAGAGAATTAATCCAAAGATAATTAGAAATCAATGGTTCAGCAAGAACGAAGTTAAATAAATCAGTATGAGACAAGAAGTTGTAGATGTGAAAATAATGAGAATAAATCGTGACAAATCCCATGGGACTGAGGTTCCACAGCATATAATAATTGCAAGGAGATAATGTAGTCAAACTTCCGGAATCCCTTGATCCTGGAACATTTCTCGAAGTTTGGAAGGTCGCAAAGTCAATCCCGATATTTACGAAATGAGGGAAAAGAATTGTGGAATCAGAAGACAGTGAGTCTAGCACCAGGGACAGGCAAAAATCCAGAACCTCTTTCTTGGAGGGGTCATAATAGGGCACTTTGAAAGTCGGTTCTTTTGAGGATGTTACTGGAAAGAAGAATAAGGTGGGATCAGCGAGTTTATTCGTATTTTTACAAAAAAAACCTATAAATCAGGCACCAACACACACGTTTCATAGATAGAATTCGGACACGTGGGATTGGATGCAATATACGAGCCTGAATTTAAATGGTGAATAGACAGAAAACAGGAAACAGGAATAAATTGATCATTATCGCGTTGGCCACGTTTAGAGAGCGGTGTTTGGACAGGATCAAGACTTGCACCCCCACAATGTGCAACATATTTATTATATTTCAGTTTTCTACGCAGAGAACCGTGGAATCGCAGCCACTGTGATTTTCAAGCCGGGAATTTATTTTGGGTTATTAAGCCAATTACCGAATTTGGGGATAGCGCAGGAAGGTGGTCTTGAGGTAGATGATCTGTTCATGACCTTACTGAATGGCGCAACAGATTCGAAGGGCAAAAGGCCATCTTCCTGCTCCTCTTTCTTATGTCCTTATGTCCAGCTGTTGAGTGTTTTCTGGTGTTGATTACCGACGAAGGGAATAGGCAGTAAGTTAATTTTTATTCGGCTTGGCCCATGTTGATCAATCACAAGATGAAGAAGTTTGCTGAGGCCAGGTTAAGTATAAGACTTTAATGGAAACAATTGAAGGTTTCGATCCATCCTTTGCTTGAGCGCGTGGCTGCTGATTTTGGCTTCATCACAGATATCCACATTCAATTGCCCAGCCTGTTAGCCAATGTATCCTTTGACCAACCACGGTTCTGAAACCTGCAAACCTCCTCTAACTTTCGTGGCAGCTAAAGAACTCTGTCTAAGTATTACTAGTGACGGTACAGCCATTTAGCAATAAGATTGATGAATTCCATAAGCATTGGACACAGAAACTAAAACCTGGTGCATTGTTTCCTGGCCATTAAAACTAATTTACAACATTCGGTAGAATTGCAAACTTTAATCATGCCATTCTGTTGACAATGACATCCTTCAAAAGAGACATGAAACCGTGTCTCTTTCTTGTGTCCAATATCGATGTGATTTTTATTGAAAGAACAGTATAACCCAAGAACATGTCCTTCGGCCCAGTAAGTCTGTACCGATACAGATGTGTATCGAATCTAATATTTTCTTGCCCCTACATGGTCCATATCTCTCCACGAAAGAAAATACATCCATGAAATCAATCCATGAAACTATTCGGAAAGCAATTTTCCCTTCAATGAACATTCAATGATATGAATCCATGATTTTTCAATAAAAAAGTCTTAGTTTGAGTGTTCATAGTTAAAAGGCAATTGAATGTGCCTGTTTCCTCATTTGATAAGGTGATGAAAAATCCAGTTGTCTGAAGATAGTGCCGCCCTTGGCATCAACTGTAATTTCTAATCTTCATCCGCACAATGCGGACGTTTCAGTTTGGTTTTAGTATCATTACAGTTGTCTCCATTAACTGTACAAAGGGTTTCAGAAGACAGGGTAGTAAGAAAATAAGTTTTTTTTTGTATTGAGAAAATGGTTACCCATAATGCTCGGAGGCACTCAATGACCTGGGCGGTGTCTCCTTCCTGTCTGAGCTCACTGAGGTGCCCAGATAACTGTGGGGAATCATTAAGGTCAGAATAGCCCGTGCTCAGACCAATGCTGGAATGTACAAACATACGTCACTAAGTGAGTGGTTGAATCATGTAAGAGAATGGAATATTTATTCGGTGTAATAAATATTTATAAACATTTATTCTGACGGGCTCACAGGTGTCCTTTAGCAGATAAGCTGGCGATGTGGTGAGTGCCGTAAGAAATTCAACGCTTTGGAAGTTCAGCCTGGGCATGTATATGAATCCACGCTGTTCGTTATAGAATATAAATCTTAGGTTGAAAGGTCACGCTATATGGACGGTTTAAGGAGGTATTGTAAAATTCAGTGGAGATTGTACTGACTTCTCACCATGTCTAATTTTTATCCTCACAGAGTGGAACTTTCTGTTTGCTTTAGTATGATCAAAACTGTCTCGGGCAACCGTAAGAAGTGTATCAGCATTTGCTTTCAGAAGGAATGGTTGCCTAGAATGCCAGAGGGCACCATTTGCCGGAGCTGTGTTACCCTCCTGAATGACAGGGAATACCGGGAATTTGTCCGGTAACTGTGGGAGGAGGGGGGGGGGGTTCATTAACTCTCAAGTAGCCAGTGATCGTTCTTGTGTTATAATGCACAAACGAGATGTCACGAACTCAATGTTTAAATCGTGTGTGAGGAAGGAAGTTTACTTCATCCGACCAATAATTGCAAATATTTTCCTCTGCTGGATTCACAGTTGTCCTTGGACATACCAGTAGGTCATGGTGGTGAATCAGTGAAAGAGGTGCTGCTGGGGAAACAGGGCAGAGAGTTTCAAAGGAACCAGATTCGAAACTGTGCTGGTGGAAGAGAACAGCATCATTGAATGGAGTAGGAGGATGTAAAACCTGTGTGTGAAGGCAGGTGTCGTGGTGCAGTGAGTCGTGTTCGTTTTAAACATCCCAATTCCTGAAAATGGGGCAATGTGTAAATACCAGGTCACCAAATGTGACCTACATTTGGTGTAGGTGAATGTGACCTGGTATTTACACATTGCCCCATTTTCAGGAACTGGGATGTTTAAAACGAACACGACTCACTGCACCACGTGATGCCGTGGCTTCAGTGGAAGAAAATGCCACACCGCAGTCCAAACAGCAGGTGGCGAGAGTGCTGCAAATTTGCAAGTACATGCTCCGGGGAATTCATTAACATGCGGGAAATCTCAGACCCAATTTGAGAAATCAGAAAGATCAGCAAAATACGTGGCCCGGAACTTCCTGCCCGAATGTTAGTTCAAGTCGATTTTGCCCCGCACATGCGCATCGGAACTACACGGAAAAAAACCCTGCGCATGCGCAGTCAAGGAGCACCAATTTTGAACTTCCGATTGAGGTTTGCAAAGATGCCGACATGGAAGCGTTTTGAGCTGCAGTTGTGCTGAAACGTACGTCGCCTGCGCTGATGTTAAGTTGTTTTTTACCCTTATTTATTTGCACATTTATTATTTGGTGTAGCTGCAGCGAGTAGAGGCAGCAGAAATTCCACAAGTAGAATTTTTGTAAAATATTTTTTAAAAGATCGTTAAAATATTTGGAATACAAGGAAAGTAAGAAAAAGATTTTAACTATTTTATTATGACAATAATTCTAGTAAAAAGTACGTCCCTATATCACACGGTCATGGTACAGTATTTTAGTGTCTGGAACAAATTTCAGCTTTTGGATGTTCGAATATATTTGAAACATTGTCGAACTCTATCGTAAAAGTCTCCCTGATTTAACGTTACAGAATACAGTGCAGATTGAAAATCTGGAGGCATTTTCCACCACCGCTGGAAAAGTATGCTTTTTGCTTTATTCTTAACTGAAGTTTTTTGAACTTTTGAACTGGTGTGGAAATGTGAGTCTATTTGTAAAATCCAAATCCTCTCTTTTTCCCTTATCCCACTCCTCACTTTTCCCACTCCCTGCTTCTGTCATACCCCATTTTCTTCCTCCTTTTCTTCCATGCACCTTTTGCCCTCTGCCCTTTCCCCCTCTTGTTTTCCTCCTACACAGTATCCCCCTCCCACATTCACATCTCCATTTCTCCCTCATCGTTCCCCTCCCCTTTCACCCTCCCCATTTTCCCGCTCCCCATTTCCCCTTCCTCACTTCCTCCTCCCCACTTTTACTGCTCCTTCTTTTTACCCTCTCTCTTTTAATTATTCTCTTTCACCTCTTCCCCTAGCCCCTTCCTCCCCCCTCACAATCTCTTCCGTTCCTCTCCCCACCCTTCTTCATTTCCCTTCTTCGCTTCCTTGTTTGGAGACAACAGAACTGTTGTGTGAATGTGTGAAATATTTCACTGTCTGTTGATATTGAGACATACATTTTGTAAGAAACCTGGTAAGATGAGGCAATTAAACATTCTAAAGTACAATGTTTAGTTAAACGTTAATGTAGTATCAATGTTTTCTACTTAAAACGTTATTTCTGTTAATAAATGTGTTCCATTAAACTATGAAATTCGACTAGTATTTTGTTGAACAAAACAGAACAATTAAATATGGAATTGTGCAAACGCTGTATAGAAACACACAACAATTGAATATGAGAATTAAAAATCAATTGAGCAAAGTAGATGAATAGTAATGATGAGTATGTTTAGATTTTCCAAGGCCGAAAATGTGAACATTGCTTTACTCAATCTCATGCAAATCATGTCTGAGAAGTTCTGATTTCTCAGTTTCCCAATGAAATGTACAGTTTCAATGTTCTAAATTAAAACACTTATGAAACATTTATAATAACATAATGCAGAATCAACTTGTTTCTCATACTTTGCGCATTATAAATTAAAACATATGAACACTTCTACGCGTGCTATACATTAAGTTATATATGCATATAACACTGATTTAAATAGTACCTTCACAAATTTAGAGCAAATAATCGAACCAGTTTATACATTAAACAATATCTTCAAACATTATTTTTTTTTTAAATGAACCAATAATAACAGCATCAACTACATAAAATAAATACTTAAATATTAAAAATGCTTCAACATTGTGGGAGCTTTTCAGAACCAATTTATTGTGCCTGCTTTGACGTGAGAGATTTCTCTTTATTAGTTACAGCTCAGCAAATATAAAGAACTCTCAGAAACAATAATTGTGGTTGAAGATATTCTTTGTTGTCCAGGCGTGGTCAACGCGAGTAGGGGAATTATTTGTGGAAGCCCAAATTATTCTGATGTACATTTTTAGTAGTATTACAATGATACATTTTCAGGAATCATCTGCTTGCCTACTCTGTTCAATCTAACCGGATGACCCAATCATGTTAGCATGAACTATTTGGCCAGTAACATTCAATCCTCATGTAGCATAAAAAATACATGGGTTCGTACAGTCCAGAAGTTTTGATCCACTGTCTCCTAACAGCCCTATATTTGTACCTCCATAGAGTTCAAAAGTTCCTTTCACACTGTCTACTGAGGAACACTTTCATGGGAATATTGTATTATTCCATTCATTTGGCTGTCTGGGATTGCCCAAACTATCAGAGACCCATGCTGATCGAGAGTCATTTTCTACTTCATTTAGTGGCTGTAATGTTTTCAAGCAATGTGGCTCTTTTTACTCAGCTCTGTAGTTGGCCAAGGTTACAGAATATTCAAAAATGCACGTTTAAATCTCTAAAGTGATTATATGTGTTTCTGCGCAAACAGTACCTTTGTGACTCCAGGTATTTTGTATGTTTTCTGTACAATATCCATTCTAAATTAGTTTATCTTAATTGATTAGTGTTAGTCTCAAGGTATTCCAAACCCCTCTAACTAACTTTTATAACAGCAGGGAAATCCTTCTGTTTTCAATGTAAAATTGCAAGTTCTGAAGTGGACCTTAATGGGCGTTCCAAGTCTGCCCGCATCATGAAGTGGCTTGATGAGGACTCTCCTACGTTACACTTGGGGAGAGGTTTCGAGGCAGGAGGATGCTGCTCCGATTGGAAGTTCAGGCACAATTTTTCAGATCAAGAAAGCACTGAAAAATTCCTTGGCCCATAAATTCCAATGGCCAATGTAGGGTCAGCCAAAATAGAAACAAATTGCATAGTTAGGTCTCCTGAGCAACTGCGCCGATACTATCAATGTGTGCATCAGACTCGAACACACAATAAAGTAATCTTACCCTCAGGTACCAGTGTGTGGCAAGCGATCCCTACGTACGCTTCCTAATGACGTGGCCAGTCTAGGAATGCCCTTTGAGGTCCAGGTTCCAAAAGGCAGTTTTGCATTCAAAAGGAGTCCCTGCTCTTAGAAAACAATGCATTTGTATTTGCATTTCATTTTTTAACTATTTATTTTAAGTAGTTCATACAGTTAGCTCACTCAGACCGTATTTTGTTAAATTTATTTCAATTGTCGAATATGAGTATTATATAATATCTATAAATGAACAAATATTTTATTGGTTTCAAGTTTGAAATTACTATTTAGTCATAGGATCATCGGGGTGAATTTTCCCATTCCAGCCGCCTCAAGAATCCTAGTGGTCGAGGGGTGGACAATGAAAAGACCTGTTCACCTCTGGCAGGATTTTCCAGTTTCGGTTAGGGCACAACCAAACAATTCCGCCAACAGAATGTCTACAGTGTAGAATGAAACCACTTGACCCAGCAGCAACAACAATCCCACTCAAGCCAGTAGCCACCATTTGCGGTCAAATACACTTGTTTCTGGGGAATGTTGCAGCGGGGATGCAGGAAAATAAGTCACATGGACGGGGAGGGGTCCCGGTGGCGCAGGAAAATTAGCTTCCCTTTCCTCTCCCTCCAACACTGCCACCTCTACCTCAACAATCTTCTCCTCTTGTGCATGTTCCATTTTTAATTGTTCCGATTTGTTTAAGGTTAATATTTCTGTATTTTTTATTTAATGTATTCAATTATTCTAACATTTGAATGCTGCGTTTTTATGTTTGACGTTTGAATAAATAATTTGAATCAATTTAATAAGTTTAATGGAAGAAAATTACGAACCAATCGGCAAAAATAACTTCAGTGCTGTATAAGTTTAACCGTGTTCACGTTTATCTTAATGTATATCTGAGCTTTTCAAAACTTTTTCAATAAAATAAATTTCATATCTCTAGAAGCATAAACAATACAATCTTTTTTCTACTTTAAGAAAACAGTCCCTATCTTTTTGTAGACAAGGAGGTAAAGGGGATGGATGGATGCAAGTGTTACAAGGGAAGTGTTTGAACATATAAATTAATCCTTTTAAAAGCTTATTGTCCAACAACAGCAGCTGCCAGGCGATTTTGAACGGCCGCTGTATCACCTGGAGCTCGGGCCCGCTCCATTAAGCTCCATATTGACTTCCCCATTTCCGTAGGGATGTAATCTTCCTGGTGAATGTCCGGTCCACGCCGGAGGACAAAGTTTTGCAATACACAACTCACCAAAAAAATCTTTGTCACTTTCTCTGGTCACACTGTAACGTGCCACCTGACCTCTCCAGCCAATGAAAACGTCATTTCAATATACCAATTACCCTGACGAGTTGTTATCTGAGCACCGTTGCAACGCTCCGATGCTTCACGTTGGTCTTGCGGAATAAGCCGTGTCCTCAGTTGGTATCCCTTATCACCCATTAGCCATCCTGTAATTCCAGGTAATGTTTTCATGGTCAGATATTACATTGAACACTCAATAATATGCATGTGTTGTACCTGTCAGCGATTGGTATAAGTCGATTAAATTTGTCCAATGATTTTCCAAACTTACAATTACACACAGTCCATATAAAATAAATATTAATGCTTTAACGAGATTAGGCTGGTAAACATCACGCGATGCATTCAATTAACAGATATTAAAATTTGAAAGAACTACGAAGTTACAAATGCTAATTGTAGCACATAATTCTAAATTTACAACGTCAAAGATGTTGCATGGCGCGAAATAAAATGATTTCCGTTAAACATCACAAGTTAAACTGCACTAATTCAACAAACATGGCGGATTGATTTAGGACTTATTTTTTCCTTGAACAGCAAGACTTTGAATTTAGGGAATGGAGCTGATAATTTTAATTGCTAGGGTAGTCGATACTCTTTCATACTGGTAATTGTTTAAACTTGATATCTTATCTTGCTGCTTTAAGGTCGTGTGTCCTTTACTCCTTGTCAAGTTTGACTTGGTAAAATGATGGTAAAATCAAGTCATGTAACGCGTTTGTGTCGCGGAGTTCAGCACAACACCAGGCTGGGTTGACATACTTCGATTGCGTGCACACTAATCGAAAACTAAGAATTCAACTGCAATTTCCCTACAACTGCGATGGTGAGGCTACACATGGAGCATTGTGTGCAGTTTTGGAGTCCGTATCTGAAGGAGGGTGTCCTTGCTATAGACGGTGTAAAGCGAAGGTTTACCAGGATGAATTCTGGGAAGGAAAGTCTGTCGTACGAGGACAGACTAAGCCGGTTAGGATTATATTCATTGAATTTGGAAGAGTGAGAAAAGATCTCATTGAAACTTATGAAATTCCAACAGGGTTAGACAGGGTAGATTCAGAATGAATGTTCCCAGTGATGGGGAATCCAGAACTACGGGGTCAAAGTTTGAGGATAGAACTGAGGTGAGGAGAACGTTCTTCACCCAGAGGGTGGTTAATGCGTGGAAATTACTACCACGGAATGTAATTGAGGCCAAAATATTCTCTGATTTTAAGAATATATTTGATATAGCTCTTGTGGCTAAAGGGATCCACGGATATGGGGGGAATGGGGCATCCATTCAGGATTCAACAACATATTGAATTAGATGTTTAGCTATGGTCAGAATGAATAGAACAAAGAACATTACAGCGCAGAACAGGCCCTTAGGCCTTCGATGTTGCGCCGACCAATTAAGAAAAAGCAATGACCCTCTAACCTAAACCATTCCCTTTTCATCCATAAACTTATCTACTAACCTCTTAAACACCACCAAACTTGGCGCATCTACAACTGCAGCAGGCAGGGCATTCCATACCCTTACCACCCTCTGGGTAAAGGACCTACCTCTGACATCCGTCCTATAACTACCACCCCTTAATTTAAAGCTATGTCCCCTCGTGCTAGCTTTCTCCGTCCTAGGAAAAATGGTGGAGCAAGTTCGAAGAGCCCAATGGTCTACTCTTGCTTATTGTTTCTATGTTTCCTGATACCTCGACTCTCGACACTCTGCAAGGCAAATACTCACAGCTACGGGTGGCAGATTGATGTTTCTGTATTTTCTTGTTTTAAGTTGTGTTTTTTAATCTTTAGCTAAAGTTATGTTTACCTTTCACTGTTCACAGTTTGTGTTCCGTTCAGTTGTCTTATTTATCTTTGTGTTATTCATTGAAAATTTAGAATCGTATTTTTCAATTTAATGTTTGAGCTTAATTCAATTCGTGCTTCTTCTACAGTTACTGTAATCATTGTAATATATCGATAATAACATTATGAACATAAAGTTAATTAATGAAGTTGCAAAATGTTAAACATTTCAAAACATCACTAATTAAGACAATGTTGTTGTCATGTTGAAGCACTAATATTTTTTCAACGAGCTTTTGATGATAAAACAAATGCTGGAAAATATACTTTGTTGCCTGATTTGTCATAACCTCCTCTCTGTCTACTATTTGAACGCCCCTTCCCAATCTTCCATATTTCAGTGAACTAATCTTTCATTTATTAAAAATTCAAAGAGTGGTGACCTCATTTACTCAGATAGTAGGGCAACACAGTGTCCGAGGAATTAATGAAACTATATCCTTCCTTAATGTTCTGGCAAATTGTTTACCTCAGGTGTGCACTGTGGTATAGTAGTTAACACCACTGCCTCAAAACGCCAGGGACCCGGGTTCAATTGCAGACTCGGGTCACTATCAGTATGAAGTTTTCATATTCCCCCGTGTCTGTTTGCATTTTCGCTTGGTCTCGCTTCAAACTCTAAAAATGTGCAGTTTAACTTGATCCATCATGGAAAATTACCCCTGACTGTCAGCAGGACTTCCAGGGATTACTAGGTTTGGGTGGAATTGTCGGCGTAGTTTCGATGGATCAACTGGTCTCCTCCGCACGTAGGGATTCTATGATTTCTTCACCGTTCCCAGGTTTTACACAACTACAGCAAAATTGTGTTATTTCTGTACTCCAATCCACTTACAAGATTCACTTACAAGACCCACCTGATCCTTTGTACTTGTTCTACGCTACAGTCTCACTGAACACCAATGTTTATAAATTGCATTTGACCCGCTTTTTACAGGAATACATTTCGAAGTAACCATGATAATGGTAAGCTTTTCAAAACATTGGAAGGTTCAGTTCAACAAATTCAAAGACCCGAATAGAAACAAGAAACTATTAGAAATATTCAACACAGCCTCCGCGGAGAAGAGTGGCTCACCTGATGAAGGAGCAGCGCTTCGAAAGCTGGTGATGCCAAATAAACCTCTGACTTTAATCTGGTGTTGTGAGACTTCTTACTCTGCCCACCCTACGCCAAAACCGGCATCTCCACATTTGTGGAGAAGGAAAGAGTTTATGTTTCAGGTCGATGTCCTTTCATGAAACAAACTTAAGAAATGTTTTGCAGTTTTAGTGAAGTTTAATTATTGAAAGTAAATAAAGTTTTAGCTCGGAGACGGGAAAATTAGCACCAAATCACTAAAAAGTGGCAGATAATAGTCATCGTCACAGGTTTTGCGAACCAATCTGATTGGTTGAAATGAAAAGACTAATTTGCATTCCAACACAAGGTGACACTTCCTTGGTGACAGGGATTATTAAAAGACAGAAAGAGATTCAGACAGTGAACCCATCTTGTCAAATAACTGGCAGAACTCGGTACCTCGGCAAACTTTTCACAATGACTGACTGGGTCCATGCGATCATTGTGTTCATTTTTGGTCTGGCATGTGAGTATTTAAAACGTAGGATCGATGTAAACGCGCGTTTTGGAAGACAACTTCGGTGATTTTTGAAAAAGGCTTTACTCCTGTAATTAATTTGAGTGGCTTAACATTAACGTTTGGAATCTCTTTTCTTCCAGTTTCTAACGCGGCGATTACAGTCAGTCAAACGCCTTCGAAATCTACTTCTCTCGGAGGAACCGTCCACATAAGTTGCACCTTGTCTGGTGTCAGTTTAGGAAGCAGTAGCATATATTGGTACCAGCAGAAATCTGGAAATGCTCCCCGGTATTTGCTTTATCACGATGCTGGAAACAGCATCATCAGAGCCCCGGAAGTTCCAGGCCGGTTTTCAGGTTCCATATCCGGTAACACGGGAACTTTAAGTATCAGACAAGTTGAAATGGAGGACACCGCAGAGTATTACTGTGCTATATGGAAAAGCAGTATGTACAACTTCGGCGGCGGAACCAAGCTGAGCGTTGGCAGTGAGTAAATCCTCTTCTGTTACATTGTTCAAACACTCGCTACCGGG
This sequence comes from Sphyrna mokarran, assembly GCA_024679065.1. Lineage (NCBI taxonomy): Eukaryota > Metazoa > Chordata > Chondrichthyes > Carcharhiniformes > Carcharhinidae > Sphyrna > Sphyrna mokarran. Next base: position 7,954,556 of record JAGIQG010000020.1, read on the forward strand.
TAATAACAAAAAATTCCCTGGTATTTTATTTTGAATAAATTGAAATGTTCATTTAATAACACAACCATAAATTCAATTTAACCTATAGAAGGCGGCCCTGCAAATAACGTTACTATCTGTCGCTTTCCAATTCGATGTTTTCTGATCTGTCGGTCTGCAATGAGTTGATTTAGTTGAGGCAGAATAACAACAAGCCGCAAAATTCCTGTACCATCATATCAGCGGGATGAACGAAGAGCTTTAATCCTAACGTGCCATCAAATGATCTTGCAGAAAAAGAAAACATATAGACCCCCGGTAATACCAAGAAAGATCTCAACAATTTAAAATCCCGCTCCTTAAAGACTTTACCAAATCATGGTGCCTATAGACACAAGTAAAGAATGAACACTTGAGCCAGTTACTTGAACTGATGGACTTCGCGTAGAAATAGCCCCTTATAAATATCCATCAAATATAGCAAGAGAAATAGGAAGGCAAAAAATGGACGGTAAATCAAAATGACTGCAACGGTCTGCATTCGGACCCCCTGCTAGTTTTCAAAGTAAAGTATATTAATTAGTCACAAGAAAGGCTTATTCTGCAATGAAGTCACTGTGAAATTCCCCAAGTCGCCACACTCCAGCGCCTGTTTGGGCTAATGCACCTGAATAGCACATCTTTCCGACTATGGGAGGAAACCGGAGCACCCGGAGAAAACACACGCAGACACGGGGAGAACGTGCAAATTCTTCACAGGCAGTGACCCTAGACGGGAATCAAGCCCGGTTTCCTGATACTGCGAGACAGTAATGCTAACCATTGTGCCATCGTGCTGCCTCTTTTCAGATAGAATTATTGCTGCATTGAATATCTCGGATTTGATTTGCACTGAGGTTCAACCCGGAATGTTGATTTGAACAGACAGTGGAGGATCATTGGCCGCTTATGAAGAAACACTTTCTGTTGAGCATTGTTTAATTGTACAGCTTCCAAAGCAAAGCTTTGAATTCACGCAGCCATTGTAAAAAACAATCATCTTGCATTGTCTGCTGAAGCGTATACTTCCACTGGGTTGCAAGTAAAATAGGAAATCACTTATTGGTCTTCTCTGTAATGAATGAAACATGACCAAGTTTCACGTCAGCGCAGAGTCTATTTAAAACTAACATTGTGTGAACATGTGACGTTATTAAATTTTATCATTGTGCTCCAACAATTCACATTGCCAGATTGTCCTGTGTATTGAGCATCCGCCCCACAGGAATCTCCAATTACTTCTGCTGTTGAACTCTGATCTGAGTTTGTTGCTTATTTCGAGGCAGAAACCCGTAATCAGAAAAGGCAGAATGTGACCCAGTGTAACAATTCCACTGTATTAATGATGTTAATCATATTTAACACTGACCTCTTCAACTAATTATGCAGTCGAACTCGTTCACTATAAGACCCATAAGACTGTCTCTTAGGTTTAAACCTCGCTTGGACAGCTGCATCAACATAGCGCCACCATGGTAGCAATATGAGTGCGGATTGGAATTTGGCCCAGACAGTAATATTTTTATGAACGAGATCCACAGGATGATCTCCGCGGTCACTTTTTTCCCACAGACAGTAATGAGATCAATCACTGGTTAATCTGCTTTCGCACAATGAGGATAGCCTGTCGGTACTTCCTCCAAAACTGTAATACCTAGTGAGTTCGGCTCATCAATTGAGGAGCTTAGTTTAATTCCAATCCAAAAATTGGAACTACCGCCTGAGCCACTTCGCTGGACTGTCAGTCCAGATAACGCGGTCAGCTTCCCGTGTGGAGTTGAAACCATCTGAGCCGAGAAAGGAGAACCTCACAGGGTGAAACTGCCAGTGAAACTGTAACTACACTGCTCAGCGTAACATAAAATTACATCAGTAAAAACATGATGGTAAAACTGATCAACATTTCTTCCCATGGGAATACAATAGAGCAAACTTAATGTATATTCAGCGTTTCTAATACGATTTCTAACTTTAATTGACAATGCAGCTTCTCAATGTGAAAACACGGCAGCTAAAAATAATACCGTTATTTTCAATAACGTGTTATGAACCAAGGTATCTTTAATGGTATTCTGGGAGACATTGCGAAAAGCAAAATTGTTGTCTATAAAATTGAACAAAGTCAACTCCAGTTCAACGCCAGTCAGTCATTAAAACTGAACTTCGCTTTTTAGATCCAAATGTCTCATCGATCTCCCTCCTTCACCTTTCCACTGATGAAAACACAAAGTAAAGGGATCTATTTATTGTATTCAATGAATGACAGAATATAACTTTTTTTGGAAAATCATAATGCATCAAACAAATCAATTCCCCAACACTACTCAACCTATTTTGTTTTTAAACCAGGTCCGCAGAAACCATCTGTCTCCCTCCTCCCACCTTCATCGGATCAAATCGCAGCGAAGAACACGGCGACCCTGGTGTGTTTGGTGAGCGGTTTTAAACCGGGAGCTGCGGAGATTGAATGGACTGTAGATGGCAGCGTCAGAGGGAATGGGGTTGAGACCAGTCGGATCCAGCAGGACGCGGACAACACGTTCAGTATGAGCAGTTATCTGACTCTGTCAGCCTCAGAGTGGAACTCACACGAGCTTTACTCCTGTGTGGTCAAACACGAGACTCAAGCAAACCCGCTTCAAACAAGCATCTCCAGATCCAGCTGTATGTAAATTTAAAAACTGCTCTCGGCTCAGTTGCCAATGTTTGTTCATTTCTGTTCATTTCTTTCTTGTGACGGAAAGGGCAGAAATTGATCGTATTTGAGAAATTTAAGAAAATGGCCACCGCTGCTAGAGTTTCCGGTTTTAACACTTGCAACACATTTAACACGTACATACCAGTGTCTTCGATCGGAACATTGTCAGTGTTCGGTGAAAGCTCGTGGTTTGTCAATTTACCTTTACGTCTCCAATAATCATAAATAAAGTGCAACAACCTGGTTTATTGCAATTTAAATATCTACTTACCCTTACACATTTAGGTAAAACTGTTCAATAAAATAATTAAGATCAAATGCAATATGACTCACTGTACCTTTTATTGCTATTTTCAAGGTCAGTCAAATCTAACACCTTTCCGATATTATTCAGCCTTACGTAACGTGTTATATTGAAAACTTTTATTCTCAATTTTGGAATCTAAGCTATTGTTTGTACTCCCTGTTGGTGGGGTCACCGAGGTGGCCGGCACTGCCCAAGCTTTAGAGCATGCAAGACTCACAAAGCCAGTATCTCTGTATTAAAGAAGTAACTTTATTTAAACCAAAAGTTGCCAGGAGTTCGTCAAAGATTTCATAGCTCTAATGCAGAGCAGCAAAACCTCCCTGATAAATCTAACATATACAGTCAAAAACAAATCAATCATACCTTTTCCCCTTCTGAATCATTTGTGCCTTTCCGTAACTTTAAATCAATCATTTTCAAGATGCACAAATCAACAATAATGTACATCAAATACCTTATCCAATCACATTCTACCCCTCAGCATAATGATATTTTATTAGTCCGAGAAATCTGGAAGGTAACTCCTGTCTTGGCTGACCCCACATCCTGGTTACCTAGGTAACTTAAGACACTTAGCCCAAAGTTCAAATGAACGCTCTCATGGGTTCCTTTAAAGTTCACTGTACACCCAACTAAACTCCACACTACGCCTGGACACCAGTCTATCTCGTCCGGACAATGAATAAACCTATTCATGATCCATGATTAGTTGTTCGATATGTTCCTTCCATTCGAAACTTTACTGGTGAAATTTGTATGTTTCCAAGGCCGAAGATTCTCTCGAAATTTGTCTTGCCGTAATGACGTTTATCATGATGCCTTGCGGTAAAATGACGAAAGTGAACAATGTTTCTTAAAATCAACATCAATACATCCAAATTATCAGCATATGTATTTTATAATTATAATCATTCATTTGAATCAGGTATAGCATATACGTAAATTGCTTCTTGTTAACTGATAAATTTATTTGAACAGTCATTTAACTGAATGCTGCTAGTTCTGTCAATGCCTTAATGTCTACTGGCTCAAAAATCTTACACCTCATTAAGGATTCCATTTACACCCTCTTTCATCAAATCTTAGCAACCTCTTTGTTACCCCTTATAGTGTTTAAAACTCCTTGTATCTGGCGTCATTTTATTTCTCTTTTGATTTACACATTGAAGTTATCTGGAAAAAAGACCCACCACTGTTGCACAGTCTGGTGAAATACAATTGTCATAATACTAAAAGGCTCTTTATCAATTACCTTTATGCATCAGATAATGTTAAGTAAAATGCAGCAAATCAAATCAATCCAAGCAATATTGTCATTGTAGCTTCAGTTTCGGGTGAGTGTTAGAATCTCCAAGTAAAGCTGATGAATAAATGAAAGATGAAACGCAATACTTTTTTTTTCGTGTGTCTTACTGATAAACACAATTTGCCAAATCCAATACTTCGTGGACATTAGTAAGGATCATTCAGCAAACAAGATGCAAAGTTATTCGGAAACAAATTTCACCACTGTTATCGAATCAGGTGAAATACTCAAAGTCATAGCACTTAACAGCACAGAAAGAAGCCCTTTGGCTCACCATGACTGCACCGACCATCACGCACCTACCGATTGTAATCCCATTTCCATGTGCTATATATTAAAATGTATCATAAGATTGGAGTTTGGGATTTTCAGAGTTCAACGAAGGAGGACCAAGAAATTCATGGGGTCAAAAGAAAGATTTGACTACCACGGGTCCTAAATACAGCTTGTAACTTCACCTAAACATATACAGATAAGAAGTGATCCATAGATATAAATGTGCAAAGGTTAGCGGCAAAAACTCTGGAAATCATAAGGGATACGAAAGAGAAGCAACCCAAAGATTATTAGAAATCTCTGGTTCAGAAGAACGAAGAAGTTAAATAAATCAGTATAAGACAAGAAGTAGTAGATTTGAAAATAATGAGAATAAATCGTGAGAAATCCCATGGGACTGAGGTTCCCACAGCATATAATAATTGCAAGGAGATATTGTAGTCAAACTTCTGGAATGCCTTGATTCTGGAACATTTCTCGAAGTCTGGAAGATGGCAGTCAATCCCGATATTTACATAGAACATAGAACATTACAGCGCAGAACGAGCCCTTCGACCTTCGATGTTGCGCCGACCAATTAAAAAAAGCAATGACCCTCTAACTAAACCATTCCCTTTTCATCCATAAACTTATCTACTAACCTCTTAAACGCCCCCAAACTTGGCGCATCTACAACTGCAGCAGGCAGGGCATTCCATACCCTTAACACCCTCTGGGTAAAGAACCTACCTCTGATATCCGTCCTATAACTATCACCCCTTAATTTAAAGCTGTGTCCCCTCGTGATAGCTTTCTCCATCCTAGGAAAAAGGCTATCACTGTCCACCCTATCTAAACCTCTAATCATCTTATATGTTTCAATAAGGTCTCCTCTTAGCCGCATTCTTTCTAACGAAAACAACCTCAAATCCCTCAGCCTCTCTTCATAAGACCTGCCCTCCATACCAGGCAACATCCTGGTAAACCTCCTCTGTACCCTCTCCATGCCTCCACATCTTTCTTATAATGTGGGGACCAGAACTGCACACAATACTCCAAGTGTGGCCGCACTAGAGTTTTGTACAGTTGCATCATGACGTTGCGGCTCCGAAATTCAATCCCCCTACCAATAAAAGCTAAGACTCCATATGCCTTCTTAACAACCTTATCGACTTGATTGCCAACTTTCAGGGATCTATGCACATATACACTAAGATCCCTCTGTTCTTCAACACTATTAAGAGTCCTACCATTAGCCCTATACTCTACACATTTGTTATTCCTGCCAAAGTGAATTACCTCACACTTTTCCGCATTAAAACTCCATTTGCCACCTCTCGGCCCAGCTCTGCAACTTGTCCAAGTCTCTCTGCAAACTATAACACCCCTCTTCACTATCTACCACTCCTCTGACTTTGGTGTCATCCGCAAATTTACTAATCCATCCTTCAATACCCTCAGCCAGATCATTTATAAAAATTACAAACAGCAGGGGCCCCAAAACAGACCCCTGAGGTACACCACTTGTCACCGAACTCCACGATGAATATCTCCCATCAACCACCACCCTCTGTCTTCTATTTGCTAGCCAATTCCTAATCCAATTAGCTAAATCACCCTCAATCCCATACATCTGCATTTTCTGCAGAAGCCTTCCATGGGGCACCTTATCGAACGCCTTTAGGAAAAGTGGAAAAAGTAAATTGTGGAATCAGAAGACAGTGAGTCTAGCACTAGGGGCAGGCAAAAATCTAGAACTTTTCTTGGAGGGGTCATAATAGGGCACTTTGAAAGTCAGTGTTTTAAGGATGTTACTGGAAAGAAGAATAAAGTGGGAACAGCTGGTTTATTCGTATTTTTACAAAAAAACCCTATAAATCAGGTGCCTCCTTCTTCTGCATGTGTACATCTCCATTATTCGACGGATATTATGGAATTGTGAGAGAGGAAGCGTCCAAAAGCATTCCTCTTTTTTCCCGTGAAGGGAACGTGGGAAAGAAATCCATGATCGCCTCATACTACTGAGTGGTCTCTAAATAAAGGAATGTGTTCATTTCAATTAAATTCTGGAACCAACTGCTTCGAATTTTCCATTGCACCATTAAGGAACAGACTCCACTTCGAGCAATGTTTGAATTCTACCCAGATTGATTCAATTTCATGGAGATGCACAACACGTGATTCCTCCTATTCCTGAGTCCTGATACCAGCGCGCATTTGATACTCAATTCTCTGTTCTTAACGTGCTTCCCAAATGAGAGCAAATGATAGACAAATAGCCGTGAAAACTCAATAGGACGCTTGTTTTTTATTCATTCAAGAGACGCCGATGTCGCTAGAAGGCTCGTAGTTATTGCCCATCCCTAGCTGCACTTGGTCGGAAGGAAGTTGGGAGTGAGCTGTTGGGACACATGTAGGTCAGACTAGGCAAAGATGGCGGATTTCCTTCCCTAAAGATACATTAGTGAATCAGATGGGGGTTTCCCACAATCGTTTCAAGATTCTCAATTCCAGGCTTTTTTAATACGCTGCGGTAGTAGGATTCGAATCCTTGGTCATAGGACATTTGCTGTGTTTCTGGATTAATAGTCAAGAGATAATATCAGTGGGGCTATCGATCCACCGCCAGACCAATTGCTTCGAAAAAATTTTAAAGTAAGAAATTGCAGGATCTCAGAAGAAATAATGGCGAAATTGCTGAATGCTGGAGAGGTGTCTGGACAAGGGATATAAGCAGGTTAATTATTTTAATGGTAGAAATAATGATCCATGGAATTTCGTGTTGAGTCTGCCGCCCACCAGGCATGTACAAGTAACGTGGCCCTGAGAATAAATAATTATTAATCAATAGATTCCGGTGGCCTGTGTCTCAAAGATTTTCTTCACCGTTCGAATGTTACCCACGTGTGCAATATGGGAGGATGTATTTTGCTTAAGATCTTTTAAAATGCGACCTGAGCTATGAGTCAAGGACACGATAGCAAAAATCGTAACTCAAAGTAGGTGAGGAAACAGTGGACTCAGAAGCAAAACATATTCACCCTGGAGAGATTTTGAATGGAGCGTAGTAAGTTGTAATATTTGATAGCAGTGACTAACTCTAATGGGACTTTGGATTCCTTTCAAATGATCAACATCGAGGAGAAAGAGTCATAACCGTGTCACTTTTCAAATCATAGGTAAATCCACACAGAGGATGCTGTGTACAATTCTAATTATGATGTGAAGATGCTAGCGTTGGATTGGGCTGAGCACAGTCGAAAGTCTCACAACACCAACTTAAAGTTCAATCGTTGGAACAGTATGTGGCTAGCCCGACTAGAGAAGGGGCAATATTGGATTTAGTTCTGAGCAATGAGCCAGGACAGGTGGTTGATGTTGTAGTGGGGGAACATGTGGCTAACAGTGACCACAATTCTGTCTACTTTAGGATGGAAAAGGATGCTTGTTGCCCTAGGGGCAGGGTGCTGAATTGGGGGAAGGCTAACTACGGTCGAATTAGGCAGGAACTTAGGGAAACTGATTGGGAACGGTTGTTTGAGGGTAAGTCCACGCTAGGCATGTGGGACTCTTTCAAGGGAATACTGAAAATGTTGCAAGATAAGTACATGCCAGCCAAGAGGAAAGATGGGAAAGGTAGGATTAGAGAGCCGTGGATTACTAGGGATATTGAGGACTTGGTTAGGAAGAAAAGAGAAGCGTATGATAGGTCGAAGCAGCTGGAAACCGATACAGCATTGAAGGAATATAGAGAGAGTAGGAGGGAGCTCAAACAGGGAGTTACAAGAGCAAAAAGGGGGCATGAAATGATTTTGGCGGATAGGATTAAGGAAAACCCAAAGGCTTTTTATTCCTATGTTAGGAATAAAAGGATGGTTAGAGGAAAAATCGGACTTCTTAGGGACAGAGGAGGGGAACTGTGCTTAGAGCCCGAGGGAATGGCGGAGATCCTGAATGAATACTTTGTGTCGGTATTCACGAAGGAGAGGGGCTTGTTGACAGTTCCTGTCTCTGAGGGAGCTGTGGACCAGTTGAGGGAAATATCCATACCGATGGAAGAAGTGTTAGAGCTTCTAGGTAGCATTAAAACTGATAAATCTCTAGGGACTGATGGCATTTATCCCAGACTGCTTAGAGAGGTGCGAGGTGAAATTGCTGGGCCTCTGACGCAAATCTTTGTCTCTTCCATGGACACAGGTGAGGTCCCAGAGGACTGGAGAATAGCTAATGTTGTACCGTTGTTTAAAAAGGGTGATAGGGATAACCCTGGAAATTATAGGCCGGTGAGTTTGACGTCAGTGGTAGGGAAGCTGTTGGAGGGGATTCTTAGAGATAGGATGTATAAGCACTTAGAGCGTTGCGATCTGATTAGGGATACACAGCATGGATTTGTTAAGGGGAGGTCGTGCCTTACAAATCTGGTAGAATTTTTTGAGGAGATGACGAAAACGGTGGACGAAGGGCGAGCCGTTGATGTTGTCTATTTGGATTTTAGTAAGGCGTTTGACAAAGTCCCTCATGGGAGGTTAGTCGAGAAGATCAAGGCAAATGGGATACAAGGACAGGTAGCTAGATGGATAAGTAACTGGCTTGGTAATAGGAGACAGAGAGTAATAGTGGAAGGGTATTGCTCTAGCTGGAGGTCGGTCACTAGTGGTGTGCAGCAGGGCTCGGTACTGGGACCTCTTCTATTTGTAATATATATAAATGACTTGGAAGAGGGAGTAAGTGGAGTGATCAGCAAGTTTGCAGACGATACAAAGATGGCTGGACTTGTGGATAGTGAGGAGCATTGTCAGGCGCTGCAGCAGGACATAGATAGGCTGGTAGCTTGGGCAGACAGATGGCAGATGGAATTCAATCCTGATAAATGTGAGGTGATGCATTTCGGGAGTAAAAATGTAGGGGGGAGGTATATGATAAAGGGTAGACCTATTAAGAGTATAGAAACGCAGAGGGACCTGGGAGCACAGGTGTACAAGTCTCTGAAGGTGGCAGAGCAAGTGGAGAAGGTTGTGAAGGAAGCATATAGTATGCTAGCCTTTATAGAAAGGGGTATAGAGTACAAGAGCTGGCCTTTAATGTTGCAGTTGTATAAAACGCTGGTTAGACCTCATTTGGAATACTGTGTCCAGTTCTGGTCGCCTTACTACCGGAAAGACGTGGAGACTCTGGAGAGAGTGCAGAGGAGGTTTACCAGGATGCTGCCTGGTATGGAAGGTCGGAGTTACGAGGAGAGATTAGGCAAATTGGGACTGTTTTCCTTAGAAAGACGTAGACTTAGAGGAGATCTGATAGAGGTGTACAAGATTTTGAAGAGGATAGATAGAGTAAACAGGGTTAAGCTTTTTCCTAGGATGGACTCAAATAGCATAGGGGTCACGGGCTTAGGGTGAGGGGGGTAAGGTATAATTTGGATGCTAGATGGAGTTTTTTCACACAGAGGGTGGTGGGGGTATGGAATGCGCTGCCAAGTAAAGTGGTGGAGGCAGGTACTCTGGAGTTACTTAAGAAATACTTAGATGGGCACATGAACAGAATAGGAATGGAGGGGTATAGAAAACTGATTTAAAATAGGGATCATGAGCCTTGGGAGGCCCTGGGAAGTGTGTGAATAGATGATGATATTGATGTACTTGTTTTTATCCTACAGGTGCTTTGGTCCACATTGTTGTCTAACGAGGGGCATACACGCGATGGGTCGTGAGAGGGCTGCTCTTGGACCTTTTTCGAGAGTATCCTACTGCTTCACATCGTTAGTGTACGCTTGACCTGGACCATCTGATGGGCAACACGACAGCGCAGTGATTATAGCTGTGCTGTGCAGATACATGGATTTGGGCCTGTGTCTGTGGGAGTTTGCGCATTCTCCCTGTGCTTGCGTGGGTTTTTTCCGGGAGTTCCAGTTTCCTCCCACATCCCAAAGATGTGCTCTTAGGCTAATTGGCAAAACAAATTCTCCCTAAATTGTCTCAAATTTTGTTTTTAATCCATAGATCTATAAACATGGACAGGGATCGCGTGTGGAGGTGGGAACATCGGGGTGGCGGCGCGGGCTCATTGGGCCGAAGGGCCTGTTTCCCATGCTGTTTTGTTCTTTGTTCTTTGTTCAACAGATTCATTTGGTAGAACAAGTCACAAGCTTGCAGAGCGCTGCTCCTTCATCAGATGACTCATCTGTTGGATTTTAACCTGGTGTTGTGACACATCTTACTGTGCAATTCTAATTGCCATGTGACAACATATATCATTGATATTGAGAGGATTCTGAATGGACCCGACGGATTGTATGATGATAGAGACGGGGAACATGAAGAACAATTATGCAAATTGAGTATTCGCGAACTGCAAGTGAAAATACTGACAGGCACCAGGATGTGTGCTTTTGGGCCTCTAAAGGCAGCTGGCTAGTGGCTTGTATGTTTGCGGTATCTTTGATAGTGAATCAGTCGGTACCTGATATCATAACTCCTCTGGAATTTACAATAATTTTGACGTCCACACATTTACAGCAGAGTGGCTGACTCCATCCAGCAACCTGTAAGCCATTTCCAGCTAGCAGACTCGAAGCATGAGTGCAGATATCTTAATGGAAGCAGTCAAAGTCATATTTTCTCTGAATGAAGACTAGACATTCACCGGAATAAATTCTCACTGTGGCCCAGTGTTTAGCACGACTGCCTAACAGCGCCAGGGACGCGGATCACTAATTGTGTGGAATCTGCACGTTCTCTCCGTGTCGCCCTGGGTTTCCTCGGGTGTTTCACTTTCCTTGGGACATCCCTGGGAATCAATTGATTCCTATGGACCTTCCAACATATTTCACGGCTCACTTGTTTTACTTCTGCGCTTCTGGGGATTCTGTAAATGTCTTGTCTAAATTGTGCATGTTTATTGGTGCCTTTTTGTTTACTTCACAGGTGATTCGGTCCATCTTGTTGACCAACAAGGGGCACACACGCGGTGGATCGTGCAAAGGCTGCTCTTGGATGTTACTTTAAAGAGTTGTCTAGTGCTTCACGTTGTTAGTGTACCCTTAAACTGGAACACCTGACGGGCAACATGACAACTCAGTGACTATCACTGTTTGCTGTGCAGATACATGGATTTGGGCCGGTATCTGCGGGAGTTTGCACATTCTCCCCGTAATTGTATGGGTTTTCTCCGGTGCTCCGGTTTTCTCCCACATCCCAAAAACGTGATCATAGGCTGATAGGTATAACAAATTGTCTATAAATTAGTCTTCCCTCAATTTTTCCCAATAGGCGGAGACAAATGTCATAGGTAGAGGAGAGCACTCACAATGTTAAAATGGTGGCGCGGACTCGTTGGGCCATAGGGCCTGTTTCCTGTGCTTTGGTATTCTTTGTTCTTTGTTCCTTCCACCGCCCCAAACACATGCTGGTTCGATGCATTGGCCTTTCGAAATCCTACCCCAGTGTACTCGAATAGGCACGTAGTATGGCGACTAATGGAATGCAGTGACTTCATTGCAGTGTTCATGTGAGCCTACTGGTGACGGTAATAAATAAACTTAAACAATCCGATACAGTGTGGCAACTCTAAGCTGGCATTCACTTATAAATCTATTGAATTGGATGTTCAGGGAGAGAAAAGTCCTGAAATTGTTCAGATCTGATAAGTAGTCTAATTTCTGCGTACACTGTGTGGGTGAGTTTAGTAGTTCCTATAGAGAACTGTTTTACATCATTACAGTCTTTTTAGTATATATATGTCGTTTTTATTTTAGTAAATAGACGTTAATAGTGTTGTACTCCAAGTGGGCTGTCCACTGTCCTCCTTGGGTCTTGCATATTATTCCTCAGACCGTTCCTGTAAACACATTTATGTACACCCATTTCCCGGTGCTTCAGGTTGGGACATCCTCTCAGATAACATCAGCCGGGTTCCTGACAACTGTAGTCAGCTCCAAAGTGTTGAATTTCAAGAACTTGTGTCATTACACCATTAGGTTCTCTGCTTAAACTGCTGTTTGTATCTTCCTGAATGAGGTTTGCTTCGGCTTTTAATGACTGGCGAGTTTGTACTTCTTAAATTTACCGTCTGTAATGCAATTGGTTCTTTACAAAGTTTGGCCACATCACAGCAATGCAAATTTGAAATTTTTAATGAATATTCACCCAGAGGATCCCGTTTGCTGCGAGGCTGTCGTGCCGCTGACCACTATTGAATCTGCTGCCTTAACGTTTACCATTACAGGTTTCGGGTCTTCACCTCCCTGCTACCGGACTCAGCTATCCACGGAGATGGGCACCAGGAGCACAGGCAAGTCGCAGAAGTGACAGCCCGATTGAAATCATCGTTTGATGGGACGACCCTTGAAATCCCTTGAGTCCTCCGCCGGGCGCTTTCCAAACTTCTAAATGAATTTAAAGCATTTTAAAATTACAATTGCTTTTATTGGTCTGCATACTTCTAACCTAATTCAAAAAACTTGGAAAAGCGTTAATTAAACCAGTAAAATATTTAAGTACAAGAAGTGGGGAAGTACATATTAGAGAATTGAGCCAAGTAGAAATTAATCATTTGATTGACTTCAGGAAGTGTTGCATCGCAGAATGTGAATTAGAATAAATTGTTTCATAATTTAACAGATGCAGATCTCAAAATTCGGCTTTGTGAACTTAAAATGAAGCATCACCGCCTCTTCGGTAATGGAAGCTTGAAATCGTCCAAGAAAAATCAACACCTTATCCTGGAAAGAAATCGACAGGCAGTGTTTGCAAGTAGAAACGTGCCATTTATATACAGGGGAACAAGTGCCGTAAGACTATCAATGATTTGGGCGTTGTGCCAGGGCATGGATATGAATCCATTTTCAACAAAAAATCTTAATTTGAGTGTTGGTAGTTAAAAGACAATTAGATGTGCATGTTTCCTCATTTCATAAGGTGTCGAAAAATCCAGTTGTTCGAAGATAGCGCCGCCCTTGTCATCAAGTGTAATGTCTAATCTTCGTTGGCACAATGTGGACGTTTCAATTTGTTTTTGTATCATTACGCTTGTCTCCATTACTGGACAAAGGGTTTCAGAAGACAGGGTAGCAAGAAAACAAGTTTTTTTTAATTTATATATTGAGAAAATGGTGACCCATAATGCCTGGACGCACTCTATGACTGACGGTGTCTTCTTCCTATCTGAGCTCACTGAGGTGCCCAGGTAACTGTTGACAATCATTAAGGTCAGAGTAACCAGTGCTCAGACTAATGCTGGAATGTACAAGCTATATGTTACTAACTGAGTTGTTGAACCATGTAAGAGAATGGAATAATTATTCAGTGTAATAAATATGTCAAAACATTTCATTCTGACGGGTTCACAGGTGTCCTTTGGCAGATAAGCTATCGATGTGGTGAGTGCCGTAAGAAATTCAATGCCTTGGAATTTCAGTCTGGCCATGTATGTGAATCCACGCTGTTCGTTATAGAATACAAATCTTAGGTTGAAAGGTCACGCGATATGGACGGTTTAAGAAGGTATTGTATAAATCAGTGGTTTGGAGATTGTGCTGACTTGACATCAAGTGTTACGTCTAATATTTATCCTCAAAGAGTGGAATTTTCTGTTTGCTTTTATATGATCAAAGCGGTCTCGGGTAATTGTGAGAAGTACATCAGCATTTGCTTTCAGAAGGAACGGTTGCCCAGAATGCCAGGGGGCATCATTTGCCCAGGGGCTGTGTTACGCTCCTGAATGACCTTACTGAACACCGGGAATTTGCCTGGTAACTGTTGGGAAAGGGAGGGGAGGGAGGGGAGTTCATTAACCCTCAAGCAGCCAGTGTTCATTCTCGTGTTATAATGCACAAACGGGATGAGACTAACTTATGTTTAAATTGTGTGTGAGGAAGAAAGTTTACTTCATCCGATCAATAATTGCAAATATTTTCCTCTGCTGGGTTCACGGTTGTCCTTGGACACACCACTAGGTCATGGTGGTGAATCAGTGAACGAGGTGCTGTAGGGGAAACAGAGCAGAGAGTTTCAAAGGAACGAGATGTCGAGACTGTGCTGATGGAGGGAAAACAGCATCATCGAATGGAATAGAGGGGTATACAACCTGTGTGTGAATGCAGATGTAGAGGTGCAGTGAGTCGTGTTCGTTTTAAACATACCAGTTCCTGAAAATGGGGCAATGTGTAAATATCAGGTCACGACTTTGAGGAACGCTGATGCCGTGGCTCCAGTGGAAGAAAGTGCGACACCGCAGATCGAACAGCAGGTGGCGAGAGTGCTGCAAATTTGAAAATACTTGTTCCGGGGAATTCATTAACATGTGGGAAATCTCAGACCCAATTCGAGACATCGGAAAGTTTAGCAGAAAAGGAGGCCTGGAACTTCCTGCCCGAATGCTAGTAAATGTCGATTGTGTTCCGCACATGCGCATCGAAATTAGACGCAAGACATGGCGCATGCGCAGTCAAGAGGAGCCAATTTTGAATTCCGACTGAGGTTTGCAAAGATGCCGATATTGAAGCTGCAATTGTGCCGAAACCTCCGTCACCTACGCTGGTGTTAAGTTAGCTTTCGCCCATATTTATCTGCACACTTATTCTTTGGTCTAGCTGCAGCGAGTGGAGGCAGCATTTTTTGTAAAATATTTTAAGAAGATGTTTAACATCTTTGGAATACAAGGAAAGGAAGAGAAAGATTTAAGGCATATTTAAGGCACTATTTTGACATGACAATAATTCGAGTGAAAAACAATTTCCTACATAACAAGGTCGATGTTAGTGTCTGGAATAAATTTCAGTATTTGGATGTTCCAATATATTTGAAACATTGACTAACTCTATTCTAAGAGTTCCCCTAATTTAATGTTACGGAATGCAGTGCGGTTTGAAAATCTGGAGGCATTTTCCACCACCTCTGGAAAGTTGTGCTTTTGCTTTCTTCTAAACTGAAGTTCTTTTAGAGCCTTTGATGCAGGCGTTGAAGATTGAATCGATTTGTAAAATCTAAGCCCTCCTCTCTCTTTTCCCTCATGCCACACTCCACTCTTCCTCTCCCTGCTTCCCTGCTCATCATTTTCTCTCTCTTCTTTTCTCCATCCAGCTTTTGTCCTCCTCCCTTCCCCCTCCCGATTTTCTCCTCCCCAATTTTTCCCTCGACACATTCATCTCGCCATTTCTCCCTCACCATTCCCCCTCCCGTTTTACCTTTCCCCTGTCCCCCCTCCACATTTGCTGTTCCTCATTTCCTCTTCCCCATCATTACTGCTCCTTCTTTTTACCCTCTCTCTTTAACCCTCCCAATTTCACTTCTCCCCATATCCCCTCCCTTCTCCTCCCGTCACACTCCATCTCCTTCTTCTCCCCACCCCTCTTCATTTTCCTTCCTTACCTCCTTGTGTAGATGCAACAGAATTGTTGTGTGAATGTATGAAATATTTCACTAACTGTTGGTATAGAAACATACATCTGGGATGGTACGGTAGCAGATGTATGTAGCACTGCTGCTTCACAGCTCCAGGGTCCTGGATTCGATTGCTTGAGCCACTGTCTGTGGTGTTTGCACATTCTCCTCATGTCTGCGTGGGTTTTGTCCGGGTTCTTCAGTTTCCTCTCACAGTCAAAAAATGTGCGGGTTAGGTTGATTGGCCATGCTAAAAAATATTGCCCCTTATTGTCCTGAGATACGTAAGTTAGAGGGATTCGCGGGTGAATGCGTAGGGACTGGGTGGGTTGTGATCAGTGCAGACTCGATGGCCTCTTTCTGCACTGTAGGTTTCTATGATTCTATGATTTTGTAAGACACGTGATAAGATGAGGCAACTAAACTTGTCAGCAGCAGTAGTGCAGCTGCTGAAGTAAAATCTTTAGTTAAATGTTAGTGTGATATCAATGTTTTCTACTTATAATGTTGTTTCTGTTGATAAATGTGTTCCACTAAACTATGAAATTCTACTAATATTTTATTGAACAAAACAAAACATTTAAATATGGAATGAGGCAAACGATTTGTAGAAACACACAGGACAATTAAACATGAGAATTAAAAGTCCATTGAGCAAGGTAGAAGAATGCCAAAGATGAGAACATTTAGATTTTACAAGGCCCAAAATATGAACTCTGATTTGCTCAGTCTCATGCAAATCATAGTCTGAGAAGCTCTGATTCCTCAGCTTCAATGTTCTAAATTAAAACACAGGAACACTTATACAACTTTTACAATAACATAATGCAGAATCAAATTGTTTCTCAGACTTAGCAGATTATAAATTAAAACATAGGAACACTTGTATACATGCCATACATAAAGTTATGTGTTAATATAATGCTGTTTTAAATAGTAGCTTCGTAAATTTAGAACAAATAATCGAACCTGTTTATACATTAAATAATACCCACCTTCAAACATCAAAAAAAATCTTAAATGAGCCAATAAGAACAACATCAACTCATAAAATACTTAAATATTAAAAATGCTTCACCTTGTAGGAGTTTTTCAGAGAGCAATTTATTATGCTTGCTTTTACGTGAGACATTTCTCTTTATTAATTACAGCTCAGCAAATATAAAGAATTCATAGAGACAATTATTGTGGTTGAAGACATTCTTTATTGTCCAGGCGTGGTCAACATGAGTAGGAGAATTATTTGTGGAAGCCAAATTATCCTGATGTACATTGTTAGCTGTATTACAATTATACATTTTTCAGAAACCATCTGCCTGCCTACTCTATTCATCCTAACCAGGTGACCCAGCATTTGGCCAGAATCATTCAGCCCTCTTGTAGCATAAAAATAAATATACATCTGTAGGGCCCAGGCGCCTTTGCCCTCTGTCTCCTAACAGCCCTATATACATGCGTCCATAGAGTTCAAAAGTTCCTTTCCCATTTTCTACTGAGGAATTATTTCGTGGGAGAATTGTATTATTCCATTCATTTGGCTGTCTAGGAATGCTCCAACTATCTGAGACCCACACTGATTCGAGAGTCATTTTCTACTTCACTTAGTGTCTATAATATTTTCGGGATGTGGTTCTTATTACTCAGCACTGTAGTTGGCCAAGGTGTACAGAATATTCAAAAATGCATGTTTAAATTATCTAACAGTAGTTATATGCACTTCTACACGAACAGTACCTTTGTGACTCCAGATATTTTGTACCTTTTCTGTACAATATACATTCTAAATTAGTTTATCTTAATCGAAAAATGGTTTACTCTCAAGTCGTTGGTCTCTTATCTCCTCTAACAAACATACTTTTACAACTGCAGGGAAATCCTTCTGTTTTCATTGTAAAATTGTACGTGCAAACTGGACTTTAATGGGCGTTTCATGTTTGCCCGCATCAGTAGGGGGCATGGTGAGGGCTCCACTGCATCTCGCTGGTTCATGGGAAGATGGTTTCTAAGTGACAGGATGCTGCTCCGATTGGAAGTTCTGGCGCAATTTTTCAGACCTAGAAAGTGCTGAAAAATTCCAATGGCCAATGTGTGGTTGGCCAAAAATAGAAACAAATGGCATAGGTAGGTCTCCTGAGCAACTGCGACAAAACTACCAATGTACGCAGCAGGCTCAAACAAACAACAGAGTCATCTGACCAGACAAATGGTGTTGCAAGAAATCCCTAACCACACTTTCTTATGAGATGGCTTGCCTGCGAATGCCTTTGAGATTCAGGCTCCAAAAAGCAGTTTTGCATTGAAAAGGAGCCCCTGCTCTTAGAAAAGTATCTATTTATGTTTGCATTTCATTTCTTTACTATTTCTTTTAAGTAGTTCATACAGATGGCTCACTCAAACCATATTTTGTTAAATTTATTTCAATTATTGAGTAAGAGTATTATTTAACATGTATAAATGAACAAATGTCTTACTGGTTTCAAGTTGGTGAAAGCACTATTTAGTCATAGAAACATAGGGATGAATTTTCCCCTTCCAGCTGCCACAGAAATCCTACTGGTTGAGGGCTGGACAATGAAAACTTGGCAGAATTTTCCAGTTTCGGGTATAGCACAGCCACACAATCCCGCCCATAGAATCTCTACAGTGCAAAATGGAGCTATTTGACTCATCCAGACAGTACCAACAACAATCCCACCCAGGTCAATAGCCATCTCGTTCAGACATATTTGCCTCTAAACAAGATTCACGTCCAGCAGGGATGCATGAAAACACTTCACGTGGAGGGGGCGGGTTCCAGTGATGCAGGAAAATTAGGCTCCCTTTCCTCTCCCTCCAACACTGCTTCCTCTACCTCTACAACCCTCTCCTCTTACTCATGTTCCACTCTTAATTGCTTATTCCAATTTGATTAAGGTTAATATTTCTGCATTGTTTATCTAAAGTATTCTATTATTCTAACATTTGAATGTTGCGTTTCGATGTTTGATGTTTGAACAAATAATCTGAATCATTTTGTTAAGTTGAATGAAAGAAAAGTATTAATTAAATGAAAAAATAACTTTATGATTATATAAGTTTAACCATGTTCACAGTTATCTTAACATAACCACCTGAACTTTTCAAAACGTTTTCAATAATTTGTATTTCATATTTTTACACTCAGACACAATACAATCTTTTTCTACTTTAAGAAAACGTTTCTCATCTTTTTTTGTCAACAAGGATGTAAAGGGGATGGAAGGCTTGAATTGAGGAATGGATGCAAGTGTGGCAAGGGGAGTGTTTGGACATAGGAATGAATCATTTTAGAAGCTCATGGCCCAAAAGCAGCAGCTGCCAGGCAATTTTGAACGCCGCTGCGTCACCTGGAGTTCAGGCCTCTCCATCAGGCTCGATATTGACCTCGTTCAGCTTCCCCGTTTCCGTCGGCAATTCATCTTTGTGGTGAACGCCCGGTCAATGCTGGCGGGCCAAGCTTTGCAATACACAACACACGACAAAAATCTTTGTCACTTTCCCTGGTGCATACTGTAGCTTGCCATCTGACCTGTCCAGCCAGTGAAAACGTCACTTCAGTATGCCAATCTCCCTGACCACCACCTGACGAGTTGCTATCTGAACACGGTTGTAACGCTCCCGTGCTTCTCGTTGGTCTTGCCGAAATTGGTCATAAGCCATGTCCTCAGAAGATATCCCTTATCACCCAGTAACCATCCTGAAATTCCAAGTAATGTCGTCATGGTCCGATATTACATTGAACACTCAAAAATATGCATGCATTGTACCATTCGGCGCTTGGTATAAGTAGATTAACTTTGCTCAATAATTTTCCAAACTTACTAAGTTACAACAATTACACACAACTCTGTATAAAATACATATTAATGCTTGATAGAGATTAGGCTGTTAAACACAACACAATGCATTCGACGAGTAGATATTAAAATTTGAAAGAACTACGAAGTTACAAATGCTAATTATAGCACATAATTCTAAATTTACAACATCAAAGATATTGCATGGTGTGAAATATAATGATCTCCCTTAAACATCACAAGTTAAACTGCACTGATTCAATAAACATGGCGGAATGATTTAATACTTGTTTTTCTCTTGCACAGCGACTTTGGAATGAAGCTGAGGTGAGGAGAACGTTCTTCACCCAGAGGCTGGTGGAAGCGTGGAATTCACTACCGCAGAATGTAATTGAGGCCAAAGCGTTCTCTTATTTTAAGAATATATTTGATATCGCTCTTAGGGCTGAAGGGGTACAGAGATATTGGGGGAACAAGGCATCCAGTCATAATTCAACAGGATATTGAATTGGATGATCAACCCTGGTCAAAATGAATGGTGGAGCTAGCTGGAAGAGCCCAATCGTCTACTCCTGCATCCAGTTTCTATGTTTCCCCAATATCTCGACTCTCCACATTTTCTCGACTCCTTAACGGCAAATACTCATAGCTACGGGTGGCAGGCTGATGCTTCTGTATTTTCTTCTTTTAAGTTTGCTTTTAATCTTCAGCTGAAGTTTTGCTTACTGTTCAGCTGTTTTTATTTATCTTTGTGTTATTCATTTAAAAGTTAGAATTGTATTTTTCTCTATAATAGCTGAGCTTAATTCAACTCTGTTGTGCCTGTTCTACATTAGCTGTAATCATTGTAACGTATCAATAATAACATTATTAACATAAAGTTAATTAATGAAGTTGCAAAATGTTAAACATTTGAAATATCGCGAATTAACAGAATTTTGCTGTCATGTTGAAGGACTAACATTCTTTTCAACAAACTTTTGGTGATAAAATAAATGCTTGAAAATACACTTTGTTGTCTGATTTGTCATCACCTCCTCTGTGTCGACTATTTGAACACCCTTTCCCAATCTTCCATATTTCAATGAACTAATCTTTAAGTCATTAAAAATTCAAAGAGTGGTGACCCAATTTACTCAGACTCCGATAGTAGGGCAACACGGTGTCCGGGGAATTAATGAAACTATATCCTTCCTTATATTCGGGAAATAGTTTACCTCAGTTGGGGACTGTGGTATAGTAGTTAGAACTGCTGCCTCAAAGTGTCAGGGACCCGGGTTCAATTGCGGACTCAGGTCACTATCAGTATGAAGTTTTCATATTTTCTTCGTGTCTGTTTGTGTTTTCGCTTGGTGTCCCGTTTAGAGTTTGAAGGGCAATTTAGTTTGATCAGACATGTATAATCACTCCCGACTGTTAAGACGACTAGAAGGCATTACAGTGCCGGGGTGGAATTGTCGACATAGGTTCGAAGGGCCAAATGGCCTCCTCCGCATTTAGGAATTGTGTGATTTCTCCACCGTGCCCAGGTCTTATACAACGACAGCAAGATTGTCTTATTACTATACTCCAGTCCACGTGCAGGAAGATAAATCTTGTAATTTGTCTGCCTTTGTGCTTGTTCGACACTGCAGTCTCACTGAACACCAATATTTATAAATTGAATTTGACCCGCTTTTTAAAGGAATACATTTCGAAGTAACAATGATAATGGGAAGCTTTTCAAAACATTGGGAGGTTCAGTTCAAGAAATTCAAAGACCCGAATAGAAACAAGAAAATATGAGAAATACTCAACACCGCCTATGCGGAGAAGAGTGGCTCACCTGATGAAGGAGCAGCGCTCCGAAAGCTGGTGATGCCAAATAAATCTCTTTGAATTTAACCTGGTGTTGTGAGACTTCTTACTGTGCCCACCCCAGCCCAACACCGGCATCTCCACATTTGTGGAGAAGGAAAGGGTTTATGTTTCAGGTCGATGTCCTTTCATGAAACAAACTTTAGAAATGCTTTGCAGTTTTAGTCAACTTTAATTATTGAAAGTAAATAAAGTTTTGGCTCTGAGACGGGAAAATTAGCAGCAATAGCAATCGCCAAAAACCGGCTGATAACAATCATCGTCACTGGTTTTAGGAAGCTGTCTCATTGGTTGAAATGAAAAGACTAATTTGCATTCCAACACAAGGTAACACCTTCTTGGTAACAGGGGCTATTAAAAGACAGAGAGAGAGATTGCCACTGTGAACCCATCTTGACAAATAACTGGCAGAACTTGGTACTTCAGCAAACTTTTCACAATGACTGACTGGGTCCATGCGATCATTGTGTTCATTTTTGGTCTCGCATGTGAGTATTTAAAACGTAGGGTCGATGTGTATGCGCGTTTTCGAGGACAACTTCGGTGACTTTTCAAAAAGCATTTTTTTCTGTAATTAATTTGAGTAGCTTAACATTAATATTTGGAATCTGTTTCCTTTCAGTTTCTAACGCGGCGATTACAGTCAGTCAACCGCCTTCGAAATCTACTTCTCTCGGAGGAACCGTCCAAATAAGTTGCACCTTGTCTGGCGCCAGTTTAGGAAGCAGCAACATATATTGGTACCAGCAGAAATCTGGAAATGCTCCCCGGTATCTGCTTTATCACGATGCTGGAAGCAGCACTAATAGAGCCCCGGGAGTTCCAGACCGGTTTTCAGGTTCGGTATCCGGTAACACGGGAACTTTAAGTATCAGTCAAGTTGAATCGGAGGACACCGCAGAGTATTACTGTGCTATATGGAAAAACAACTTGTGCTACTATGGCGGCGGAACCAAGCTGGGCGTTGGCAGTGAGTAAATTCCCTTCTGTTACATTGTCCAAAACTCGTTTTCGGGTAATAGCAAAACATTCCCTGGGTATATTATTTTGAATAAATTGAAATGTTCTTTTAACAACATAACCATGAGTTCAATTTAACCTATACAAGGCGACCCTGCAAATAACGTTATCTTTTGTCGCCTTCCAATTCGATAATGATTTCTGATGTATCCGCATTGAATTGTTTTAGTTGAGGCAGAATTACAACAAGCCGCAAAATTCCTGTACCATCAGATCAGCGGGATAAGCAAAGCGCTTTACTCCTAATGTGTCGTCAAATGACCTTGCAGAGAAAGAAAACATGTCGACCCCAGTAATACCAATAAAGATCTCAACGGTTTAAAATCTCGTTCCTTAAAGTTACCAAATCACATTGCCGGTAGACACAAGTAAATAATGAGCACTTGCGCCAGTTGCTTGAACTGGTGGACTTCGCGTAGAAACAGCCCCTTTTAAATAGCCCATCAAATATGGCAACAGAAATAGGAAGGCAAAAAATGGTATGTAAATCAAACTGACTGCAGCGCTCTGCATTCAGACCCCCTGCTAACTTTTAAAGTTTATTAAAAATTAGTCACAAGGAAGACTTGCACTGCAATGAAATCATTGTGAAATTCCCCAAGTTGCCAGACTCCAGCGCCTGTTCGTGCTAATGCACTTAACCAGCCTTTCCAGCTGTGGGAGGAAACCAGAACACCCGGATAAAATACATGTAGACAAGGGGAGAAAGTGCAAACTCCTCACAGGCAATGACCCTATGCGGGAATCGAATCTGATTTCCTGGCGCTGTGAGGGAGTAACTGTGCCATGGTGCCGCCCCTTTACAGATGGAATTATTGCTACATTGAATATCCCTGATTTGATTTGAACTGCGGAATGTTGATTTGAACAGACAGTGCAGGATGACTGGCCGCTCATGCCGAAACACTTTCGATTGGACATTGTTTAATTGCAAAGCTTTGAATTCACACGGCCATTGCAAGTTAAGCCTGTGTACTTCTCTGCTGAAGCTGGGTTGTAAGTAGAATAGCGAATGACTTACTGGTCTTCTCTGTAATGAATGACACATGACCACGTTTCACGACAGAGCAGAGTCTAGGTAAAACTAACATTGCCTGAAATGTGATCAGTGATATTATTAAATTTATCATTGTGCTCCAACAATTCACATTGCCGGATTCTACGGTGTATTGAGCATGCGCCCCACAGGAACCTCCAATTCATTCTGCCGTTGAAATCTGATCTGAGTTTGTTGCTTATTTCAAGGCAGAAACCAGTAATCAGAGAAGGTAGAATGTGACCCAGTGTAACAATTCCACTGCATTAATACTGTTAATCATATTTAACACTGAACTCTTCCACTAATTACGCAGTGAAACTTGTCCATCTAAGGTAAGACTATCCCTTAGCTCTAAAGCTCGCTCAGAATGTTGCATCAATACAGCGCCTCCATACAGTCAGTATGAGTGCGGATTGCAACTTGGCCCAGAGTGTAACACGGTAGATGCTGGGTGCATTAAAAGATTTAACATTTCCTCGAATCCCTACTTCGATCAACCTCAATGTAAACCTATCTGTCCAGAGATCACCATTATTACATTGTTGCACAAAGTCAAGGTTTCCATCATCCTCTCGAACAAAAGACGCATATTTAAGGACACAACCCATACTAACAAGTAGTTGCGTTTATTTCCTGGCTTGTATCCGAAACATACCAGAGTGTTTGCCATTATATTTTTGTTAATGAGGTCCGCAAAATGATCTCCGCGGGCACTTTTTTCCCATAGATGGTAAGGAGACCAATCACTGGTTAATCTGATTTCGCACAATGACGGTAGGCTGACGGCACTTCTAACAAAACCGTAACATTTAGTCAGTTAGATCCAACAATCGATGATCTTGGTTTAATTCTAATCCAAAAGCTGTAACTACGGCCTGAGTCACTTTCCCTTGGCTGGACTGTCAGTCCAGATAGCGCGGTCAGATTCCCGTGTGGAGCTGAAATCGCCTGAGCCGAGAAGGGAGAACCTCGCAGGGTGAAAGTGCCAGTGAAACGGTAACTATACTGCTCAGGACAATAACATAAAAGTTCGTCAGTAAAAACATGATGGTAAAACTGACCAACACTTCTTCCCATCGGAATACAATAGAGCAAATTTAATATATGTTCAGCGTTTCTAATTTTATTTCTTACTTCAACTAACAACACAGATTCTCAATGTGGACACACGGCAGCTAAAAATAACAGCGTTATTTTCAACAATGTATTATGAACCACGATATCTTTAATGGCATTCTGGGAGACATTGCGAAATAAAATGCGCATGTATGGAATTGTTGTCCATAAAACTGAACAGTCACCCCCAGTTCAACCCCAGTCAGACATTAAATATGAACTTCGCTTTTTAGCTCCAAATGCCTCATCGATGTCCCTCCTTCACCGTTCCTCGGATGAAGGCACAAAGTAAAGGGACGTATTTATTGTATTTAATGAATGACCGAATTTAGATCATATGGTTTGGAAGATCATAATGCGTCAAACAAATCAATTCCTCAACACTACTCAACCTATTTTGTTTTTAAACCAGGTCCGCAGAAACCATCTGTCTCCCTCCTCCCACCTTCATCGGATCAAATCACAGCGAAGAACATGGCGACCCTGGTGTGTTTGGTGAGCGGTTTTAAACCGGGAGCTGCGGAGATTGAATGGACTGTAGATGGCAGCGTCAGAGGGAATGGGGTTGAGACCAGTCGGGTCCAGCAAGAGGCGGACAACACGTTCAGTATGAGCAGTTATCTGACTCTGTCAGCCTCAGAGTGGAACTCACACGAGCTTTACTCCTGTCTGGTCAAACACGAGGCTCTAGCAAACCCGCTTCAAACAACCGTCTCCAGATCCAACTGTATGTAAATTTAGAAACTGCTCTCAGCCAAGTTGCGAATGTTTGTTCATTTCTGTTCATTTCTCTCTTGTGACGGAAAGGGCAGAAATTGATCGTATTTGAGAAATTTAAGAAAATGGCCACCGCGGTTGGAGCTTCGGGTTTTAGCACTTGCTCTTTTAAAAGGGTCTTTGATTGGAACATTGTCAGTGTTCAGTGAAACCTCGTCGTTTATCAATTTACATTTATGTATTCGATAATCATAATTAAAATGCAACAATCTGGTTATTGCAATTTAAGTGTCTACTTACCCTTAGACATTTAGATAAAACTGTCCAATAAAATAATTAAGATCAAATGCAAAACGACTCACCGTATCTTTTATTGCTATTTTCAAGATAAGTCATATGTAACACTTTTTTTGTTATTCTTTAGCCTTACATAACAAGTTATATTGAAATTCTTTCATTCCCAACTTTGGAATCTAAAGTATTGTTTGTACTCCCTGTTGGTGGTGTCACTGAGCTGGCCGATATTTCCCAAGCCTTCGAACATGTAAGACTCACGAAGTCTGTATCTCTGTATTAAAGACATAACTTTATTTAAACAAATCGTCGCCAGGAATTCGTCAAAAGTTAAGTAGCTCTGACGTAGAGCAGCAAAATCTCTCCGATGAATGGAACATATATAATCACAAAGAAATCAATCATACTTTTTCTCTTATGAATCATTTGCGCCTTTCAGTGAATTTTAAATCAGTAATTTTCAAGATGCACAAATCAACAGCAATACACGTCAAATACCCAACCACATGCTACCCCTCTGCATAATGGTATTTTATTAGTCCGAGAATTCTGGAAGGTAACTCCGTCTTGGCTGACTCCACATCCTGGTTGCCTAGGCAACCTAAGACACATAGCCGAAGTTCACTGTTCACTGTATACCCAACCAATTCGACACCAATTCTGGACACAAATCTACCTCGTCTGGACAATGAATAAACCTATTCATGATATATGATTGTTCCTTCCATCCGAAACGTTACGGACGAAACTTGCATATTTCCAAGGTCTAAGATTCTGTCGAAATGTGGCTTGCTGTAATGACTTCTATCATGATGCCGTGCGGTAAAATACTGTTTGGCTACAGTGAACAATATTCCTGAAAATCAATAACAATACACCCAATATATCAGCATATGTGCATTTTATTCATAATCGTTCGTTTGAATCAGGTACGGCATTTCATATGTGCACTTTGGTTCTTTTTAGTTGATAAACTCGGCTGCCTTCAGTGGTGATAGAAGCAAACTCGCTGGGGTCTTTTAAGAGACTTCTGGATGAGTACATAGGATTTAATGGGATTGGGAGTTATAGATAGTTCTATGGCTTGGTAGGTAGGGATATGATCGGCACAACCTGTGGGCCGAAGGGCCTGTTTGTGCTGCAGTGTTCTATGTTCTATGTTCAATACAATTAACTGAATGCTGTTAGTTCTGTCAGTGCTTTAATGTCTACTGGTTCAAAAATTTTATACCCCATCAAGAGTTCCACTTATACACTCTTTCATCAAATCTCAGCAACCTCTTTATTACCCTGTACAGTGTTTAAAGCTCCTTGTATCTGGCTCCACTCTATTTCTCTGCTGATTTACACATTAAAGTTATCTGGAAATGAGACCCATCGCTGTTGCAGAGTCTGGTGAAATACGATTGTCGTTATAGTGAAAGGCTCTTTATCAATTACCTTTATGCATCCGATGATATTAATTAAAATGCAGCAAATCAAATCAATCCAAGCAATATGGACATTGTAGCTTCAGTTTGGGATCAGTGTTAGAAGCTCCAAGTAAAGCTGATGAGTAAATGAACTGACCTAAGATGAAATGCAATACCTTTTTTAGTGTCTCTTATTGATGAAGAAAATTTGCCAAATCTAACACTTCATAGGGATTAGTAAGGGTCATTCAGTAAACAAGATGCAAAGTTATCCTGAAACAAATTTCACCACTGTTATAAAGTCAGATGAAATACTCAAAGTCATAGCACTTAACAGCACAGAAAGGAGCCCTTTGTCCACGGTGACTGCACCGACCATCACGCACCTACCTATTGTAATCCCATTTCCATACCCTGTATATTCAAAACAGTTGTAAGATAGGAATTTTGGGGTTTGGAGCGTTCAACAAAGGAGGATCAAGAAATTCATGAGGTCAGAGGAAAGATTTGACCAGCAAGAGTCCTAAATACGGTTCGTAACTTCACCTAAACATATGTAGATAAGAAGTGATCCATGGATATAAATATATGAAGCTTAACGGCAAAAATTGGTGAAATCCTAAGGCATTACGAAAGAGAAGCAATCCGAAGATAATTAGAAATCAATGGTTCAGCAAGAACGAAGAAGTTAAATAAATCAGTATAAGACAAGAAGTAGTAGATTTGAAAATAATGAGAATAAATCGTGACAAATCCCATGGGACGGAGTTCCATAGTACATAGTTTAACCGAGGTAATTGGACGGCGATATTGTAGTTAAATTTCCGAAATCCTTTGACTCTGCAACAGTTTTCGAAGGTTAGAAGACCGGAAAGTCAATCCTGATATTTACGAAAGGAGGAAAAAAATAAATCGTGAATCAGAAGTCAAGCCCCAGGGGCACGCAAAAATCTAAAGCATCTTTCTTGGAGGCGTGATAACAGGGCATTTAGAAAGCCAGGATTTTGAGGATATTACTCGAAAAAAGAATAAGATGGGATCAGCGGGTTCGTATTTTTACAAAAAAAAGCACAAATCAGGTGTCACCACATACGTTTCATAGATAGAATTCCGACACGCGGGATTGGTGCAATATATGAGCCTGAATTTAAGTTGGTGAATGGACAGAAAACAGGAAACAGGAATAAATTGGTCATTAGCGCTTTGGCTGCGTTTAGAGAGCTGTGTTTGAACAGGATCAAGACTTGCACTCCCACAATGTGCAACATATTTATAATATTTCAATTTTCTACGCAGAGAGCTGTGGAATCGCAGTCACTGTGTTTATTCAAGCCTTTGATTTATTTTGACTTTTTAAGCTAATTATCGAATTTGGGGATAGCGCAGGAAGATGGTCTTGAGGTAGATGTTCTGTTCATGACCTTACTGAATGGCGCCACAGATTTGAAGGCCAGAAGGCCATTTTCCTGCTCCTGTTTCTTATGTCCTTATGTCCAGCTGTTAAATGTTTTCTGGTGTTGATTACCGATGAAGGGAATAGGAAATAATTTAATTTTTATTCTACTTGGTCCATGTTGATCAATCACAAGATGAAGAAGTTTGCTGAAACCAGGTTAAAAACTGTCAGTGCAAGACTTTCTTAGAAACAGTACAAGGTTTCAATCCATCCCTTGCTTGAGCGCGTGGCTGCTGATTTTGGCTCCATCATAGATATCCACATTCAATTGCCCAGCCTGTTAGCCAATGCGCCCTTTGACCAAGCACGGTTCTGAAACCTGCAAACCTGCTCTATCTCCTGTGCCAGCTGAAGGACTCTGTCTAGATTCTACAATGACGGTACAGCCATTTAGCAACTAGATTGATGAATTCAATACGTATTGGACAAAGAAAATTAAACCTGATGCATTGTTTCCTGGCAACTGAAACAGATTTACAGCATTTCGACAGAATTGCATTCTTTAATCGTGCCATTCTGTTGACTATGACTTCCTTCAGACGAGACATGAAATCCTTTTGTCCCATGTCGATGTGATTTTTATTGAAAGAACAGTATAGCACAGAAACAGACCCTTCGGCCTATCAAGTATGTGCCGATACAGATGCTTGTCGAATCTAATATTTTCTGGCCTCTACGTGATCCATATCACTCCATTAAAGAAAATAAATCCATGAAATCAATCCATGAACGTATTCGGGAAACAATTTTCCCTTCAATGATCATTGTTGGAAATGATTATGTTTTGATGACTTTTCTGCTTGCGGAAGTTTGATGGGCACAGATTTTCTGCCTTGATCCCTATATCATAACAGTGACTGCACTTTCAAAACTATTCCATTGACTGTGAAGAGCCTCAGAACGTCCTGATATCACGAAAGGCGCCATGTAATGGCCATGAGGAGAATTTTTAGAAAGAGAATTGTCAGGGGAAATATGAGTTGAGTAGGATTTCACGGATCTCCCTTCCAAAGCGCCAGTCAGTCTTAATCGGCAGAGCCGTCTCCTTCTGTATGTGCTACTGTTCCATGGCTGCAAATGATACGTTCGAGGGATGGTATGGAATTGTGAGAGAGGAAGCTCCAAAACATTTTTTTTGCCATGGAAGAATCAGGGAAAAAAATCCATGATCGCCTCATACTACTGAATGGTCCCTTAATAAAGGAATGTGTTCATTTCAATTAAATTCTGGAACCAACTGCTTCGAATTTTCCAGTGCGCCGTTAAGGAACAGACTCCACTTCGAGCAATGCATGAATTCTATCCAGATGGATCCAGTTTCATGGATATGCACAATACTTGATCTCTCTTATCCTGAGTCCTGACATTGGTGCGTATTTGATACTCAATTCTCTGTAATAACGTGCTTCCCAAATTGGCCCAGATGTTGGCCAAATAGCCGTGAAAACCCAATATGGACGTATTTTTTTATTCATTCGTGTCATATGGATGTCGCTGGAAGGCTAGCGCTTATTGTTCATCCCTAGTTGCCCTTGATTAGAAGTTAGTTGGGAGTTAGCCACGTTGCTATGGCTCTTGGATCACATGTGTGCCAGACCAGGCAAAGACGGCAGATTTCCTTTCCTAAAGGTGCATCAGTTAACCAGATGGGGCTTTTTGACAATCCTTTCATGTTTCTCAATTCCAGTTTTTTTTTAACTGCACGAGCTTCCTTAGCGGGATTCGAACCGTTGGCCACAGACATTAGCTGTCTTTCTGGATTAATAGTTCAGCGATAATACCACTCGGATATCGATCCATAAGTAGATCAATTGCTTTCAAAAAATCTTAATGCAGGAAATTGTAGGCGCTCTGGCAGAATTATCCGAGAAATTGCTGAATACTGGAGAGGTGTCTGGACACGGGACAAAAGCAGGCTAACTTTTAAATAGGAGCAAAAGTGAATCACTTTTAACAGACAGTCTTACTGCAGGATTTGCCAGACACATGGGATGTCTGCCGTCCATTGGGTGGAAAATTCGGGAAACATTTATCAAAAAAAAATCGAGCATCTGTACAGAAAGCAGATCCACGTATACAGGAGATTAGAGTGATGGCCGAGAATTCAGTAACCTAACTTATTGTGCTTCTTTGGTAAACTGCCTTGATAGTTGGAAAGTCTGGTATTTGAATTTCAGAGAGACATTCGATAAAGATCCTGCGGAAAGATTGGTACTGGATTTGAAGAATGCAATAACGATTGGAAATATGTTACAATGGATAGTCTGACAGCCATTTGAAGAGGGGTGCACACGAATCCCCTATCATTTCTCTCTAATTCTGGCCATAATAGACCTTTCGTTTTTTTGGGCTGGAGGTGCGGGGGTGGGCGGGGCTGTGGGGGCGAGGGGTAGTTGGGGAGCTGCTATGGTTGGTGAGGGCCGTATTAAACGAAGACGAATTTAGCTGTCTGTGCTTAATCATTTATGTGTTGTTTTCAAATAACTTAATCTGGCCAGCCTCCAAAAAAGGTTAACTTGCATGAATATAAAAACCCACCCAGGTAAAAGTGACGAACGCATTTCACAAGATAACTCTCAATTTCGGAATATGCTCACCCACACAGTGAAACACGCCGAATGGCCAAACTTTGCAATAGGCAGCTGTTTCCTTAGCCAAATTAAAATCACATGTCAAAAGGAAAAGTAAAAGAAAAGTTCACCGTGATGAGTATTTTACTGGTATCTGTGGTTGTGGCAGATTTTCTTCATGCTGGTGTTGGGATTCCAGGAATTGAAGTTCACATAAAAATGCATTTCCACAGGAAATTTATTTCAGAATTGTCATCCGTCTTTTTCTAAGGTTGATGATTTTTGCACCCGCTCTTTATTTCGTTGTATAGACATTGCCTCTGTGCTTAAACAGTAACAGAGAGAGGATCTTAACTGTGGAGAGAAGAGTAGCCAGTCCCAGCTGGCAGACTCGAAGCATGAGTGCAGACATCTTTGTAGAGGTAGCTAAAGTCATATTTTTGCCGAATGAAGACTACGCATTCACCAGAATAAATCCTCACGGTGACTCAGTATTTAGCTCTAGTGCCAAATAGCGCCAGAGATCCGGAAAAATTATTGTGCGGAATCTGCACTTCCTCTCCGTGTCTGCGTGGGTTTCCTTGAGTGCTACACTTTCCTTCCGCCGTTCCAAAGATGTGCTGGTTAGATGCATTAGCCGTTCTACCTCAGTGTACTGGCGTATGGCGACCAACAGATTTGCAGAGTGACTTCATTGCAGTGTTAACGTTGCCTATTTTGTGACACTAATAAATAAACTTAAACAATCTGATACAGTGTGGTAACTATAAGCTGGCATTCACTTATAAATCTATTGAATTTGATATTGTTCAGGGAGATGAAAGTCCTAAAATTGTTTAGATCTGGTAAGTAGTTTAATTTCTGAGTATACAGTGTGGATGAGTTTAGTCGTTCCTATATGTCACTATCTTACATCGTTACAGTCCTCTTAGTGTATATATGTCGTTTTTATTGTAGTAAATAGACGTTAATAGTGTTGTACTCCGAATGGGCTGTCCACTGTCTTTCTTGGGTCTTGCATATTGTTCCTCAGACCGTTCCCGCAAACATATTTATGCACACTCATTTCCCGGTGTTTCAGGTTGGGACATCCTCTCAGATAACATCAGCCGGGTTCCTGACAACTGCAGTCAGCTCCATCTGTTGAAGAACTTGATTTATTACATCATTACGTTCTCAGCTTAAACTGCTGTGTAAGAAGTCTGCAACACCAGTTTTAAATGCAACCAATTTATTTGATAGCAAACTCACAAGCTTTCGGTTTTATAGCCTTTGTCAGGCGAATGAGGTGTTCTGGTCTCCAAAAGAACAAAACATTTAAATATGGAATGATGCAAACGCTTTGTAGAAACCCACAGAAAAATTAAATATGAGAATTAAAGTCAATTGAGCAAGGTAGAAGAATGCCAATGATGAGAACATTTAGATTTCCCAAGGCCCAAAATGTGAACTTTGTTTTGCTCAATCTTATGCAAATCATAGTCTGGGAAGCTCTGATTTCTCAGTTTCCCAATGAAATGTACAGATTCAAGGTTCTAAATTAAAACACAGGAACACTGATATAACTTTTACAATAAGATAATGCAGAATGAAATTATTTGTCAGCACATTACAAATTAAAACATATGAACACTTTTTTGCATACCATTCAAAAAGTTATATCTTAATATAATGCTGATTTAAATCGTAGCTTCACAAATTTAGAACAAATAATCGAACCTGTTTCTATATTAAATAATACTCACTTTCAAAAATTAAAAGAATAAAAATTAATTCTTAAATGAGCCAATAACAACAACATCAATTACATAAAATAATCAAATATTAAAAATGTTTCAACATTGTAGGAACTTTTCAGAGACCAATTTACTATCCTTGCTTTTACGTGAGAGATTTTTCTTTATTAATTACAGCTCAGCAAATATAAAGAACTCAGAGAGACACTGTTATGAATAAAGACATTCTTTATTGCCCAGGCGTGGTCAATGCACGTAGAAGAATTATTTGTGGAAACCCAAATTATTCTGATTTACATTGTTAGCAGTATTACAATTATACATTTTCATAAATTATCTGCCTACCTACTCTGTTCATCCTAACCAGATCAGCCTATCACATTAGTATGAATTATTTGGCCAGTATCATTCAACCCTCATGTAGCATAAAAATACATAGGTCTGTAGACCCGGGCACCCTTGCCCACTGTCTCCTAACAGCCCTATATACATAAGTCTATAGAGTTCAAAAGTCCTTTTCCCACTGTCTACTGAGGAATTCTTTTGTGGGAAAATTGTGTTATTTCATTCATTTGGCTGTCTGAGACCTCTCGAGCTATTGAGACTCACGCTGATTAGAGAGTCATTTTCTACTTCACTTAGTGGCTGCAATATTTTCAAGGTTCTTTTTATTCAATTCTGCAGCTGACCAAGGTGTACAGAATATTCAAAAATACATATTTATATTCTCTCACAGTGGTTATATGTGTTTCTGTGCAAACAGTACTTTGTCACTCCAGGTACTTCGTACCTTTTCTGTACAATACACATTCTAAATTAGCTTATCTTAATCGATTTAGTCTGAAGTGATCATAAAGTCCTCCAACAAATGTACTCCTATAACAGTAGGGAAATCCTTCTGTTTTCAATGTAAAGTTGCAAATTCCAAACTGACCTTAATGGGCACTCCAAGTCTGGCACATCATTAGGGAGCTTGGTGAGGACTCTCCTGTGTTGTGCTGTTTTTTGAAGAAATGGTTTCGAGGCAGGAGGATGTTGCTCCCACTGGAAGTTCAGGTAAAAGTTTTCAGACCAAGCAAGCGCCCAAAATTTCCTTTGCACATAAATTCCAATGGCCAATGTAGGGTCAGCCAAAATAGAAACAAATTGCATAGTTAGGTCTCCTGAGCAACTGCGCCGACACTATTAATGTATGCAGCAGGCTCGAACACACAACAAAGTCATCTGACCAGGCCTATGATGTCACAAGCAATCCCCTAACCACGCCTTCTTGTGATGCGGCCAGCCTAGTAACGCCCTTTGAGGTTCAGGTTCCAAAAGGCTGTTTTGCATTGAAAAGGAGTCCCGGCTCTTAGAAAAGTACGTATTTGCATTTTTTTTTTTGCTATGTCTTTCAAGTAGAATATACAGATGGCTCACTCAACCCGTATTTTGTTAAATTTATTCCAAATAAATAAATAATAATACTCATATTCAATACTCATATATTGAATATGAGTATCAGTTAATATGTGAAGTTGAACAATTGTTTTATTGGTTTCAAGTTGGTGAAAATACCATTTAGTCATAGGATCATAGGGGTGAACTTTCCCTTCCCAGCTGCCACAGGAATCCTAGTGGTTGAGGGATGGGCAACGGAAAGATCTGTTGACCTCTGGCAGGATTTTTTCAGTTTCGCTTAGAGCACAGGAACATAATCCCGCCCACAGAACCTCTATAGTGCAGAATGAAGCCGTTTGACCCATTCAGGCAGCAGCAACAACAATCCCACCCAGGCTAGTAGCCATCCCGTTCAGATACATTTGCCTCTGAGCAAAATTCGCCTCCAGCAGCGATGGAGGGAAAGACGTCACATGGACAGAGAGGTGCCCCGGTGGCGACCCTTTTCCTCTCCCTCCAAGACTGCTACCTCTACCTCAACAATCTTCTCCTCTTAGGCATGTTGCATTTTTAATTGCTTATTCCGATTTTTTTGAAGTTAATATTTCTGCATTGTTTATTTCAAGTATTCCATTATTCTAACATTTATTCAACATGTTTGATGTTTGAATAAATAATTTGAATCATTTTGTTAAGTTTAATGAAAGAAGATTACAAACCAAATGAGAAAAATAATTGTCTCACTGTATAAGTTTAATCATGTTCACATTTATCTTAAACTATCTGAACTTTTCAAAACGTTTTCAATAAAATATATTTCATAACTTTAAAAGCATGAACAATGCAAACTGTTTTCAACTTCAAAGAAACGTTCTTATCTTTCTGTCGACAAGAAGGTAACAGGAGTGGAGGGCTTGAAGGGAGGAATGGATGTAAGTGTTGCAAAGGGAGTATTTAGACGTACGAATGAATCATTTTAACAGCTCATTACCCAAAAGCAGCAACTGCTAGGCATTTTAAACTGCCGTTGTGTCACCTGGAGTTCGGCCTCTCCATCAGGCTCCATATTGACCTCGTCCAGCTTCCCCATTTCCGAAGGCAAGTCATCTTCGCGGTGAATGCCTGGTCTACGCTGGAGGGAAAGGTTTTGGTATTCACAACACGTGACAAAAATCTTTGTCACTTTCCCTGGTGCATACACGCCATCTGACCTGCCAGTGAAAACATCACTTCGGTATGCCAATTACAAAGAACAAAGAACAAAGAACAAAACAGCACGGGAAACAGGCCCTTCGGCCCAACGAGCCCGCGCCGCCACCCCGATGTTCCCATCTCTACCCACGATCCCTGTCCATGTTTATAGATCTATGGATTTAAAAACCAAATTTGAGACAATTTAGGGAGAATTTGTTTTGCCAATTAGCCTAAGAGCACATCTTTGGGATGTGGGAGGAAACCAGAGCTCCCGGAGAAAGCACGGGGAGAATGCGCAAACTCCCACAGACACAGGCCCAAATCCATGTATCTGCACAGCACAGCAATACTCACTGAGCTGTCATGTTGCCCATCAGAAGGTCCAGGTCAAGCATACACTAACAACGTGAAGCAGTAGGATACTCTCAAAAAAGATCCAAGAGCAGCCCTCTCATGACCCATCGTGTGTATGCCCCTCGTTAGACAACAAGGTGGACCAAAGCACCTGTAGGATAAAAACAAGTACATCAATATCATCATCTATTTACACACTTCCCAGGGACTCCTAAGGCTTATGATCCCTATTTTAAATCAGTTTTCTATACCCCTCCATTCCCATTCTGTTCATGTGCCCATCTACGTATTTCTTAAATACCTCCAGAGTACCTGCCTCCACCACTTTACTTGGCAGCGCATTCCATACCCCCACCACCCTCTGTGTGAAAAAACTTCCTCTAGCATCCAAATTATACCTTAACCCCCTCACCCTAAGCCCGTGACCCCTCGTGCTATTTGAGTCCATCCTAGGAAAAAGCTTAACCCTGTTTACTGTATCTATACCCCTCATAATCTTGTACACCTCTATCAGATCTCCTCTAAGTCTACATCTTTCTAAGGAAAACAGTTCCAATTTGCCTAACCTCTCCTCGTAACTCAGACCTTCCATACCAGGCAGCATCTGGTAAACCTCCTCTGCACTCTCTCCAGAGTCTCCACGTCCTTCCGGTAGTAAGGCGACCAGAACTGGATGCAGTATTCCAAATGAGGTCTAACTAATGTTTTATACAACTGCAACATTAAAGGCCAGCTCTTGTACTCTATACCCCTTCCTATAAAGACTAACATACTATATGCTTTCTTCACAACCTTCTCCACTTGCTCTGCCACCTTCAGAGACTTGTTCACCTGCACCCCGAGGTCCCTCTGCGTTTCTATACTCTTAATAGGTCTACCCTTTATCGTATACCTCCCCCTTACATTCTTTCTCCCGAAATGCATCACCTCACATTTATCAGGATTGAATTCCATCTGCCATCTGTCTGCCCTAGCTACCAGCCTATCTACGTCCTGCTGCATCGCCTGACAATGCTCTTCACTATCTGCAAGTCCAGCCATCTTTGTATCATCTGCAAGCTTGCTGATCACTCCACTTACTCCCTCTTCCAAGTCATTTATATATATTACAAATAGAAGAGGTCCCAGTACTGAGCCCTGCGGCACACCACTAGTGACCGACCTCCAGCTAGAGCAACACCCTTCCACTATTACTTTCTGTCTCCTATTACCAAGCCAGTTACTTATCCATCTAGCTACATGTCCTTGTATCCCATTTGCCTTGACCTTCTCAACTAACCTCCCATGAGGGACTTTGTCCAACGCTTTACTAAAATCCAAACAGACAACATCAACGGCTCGCCCTTCGTCCACTGATTTCGTCACCTCCTCAAAAAATTCTACCAGATTTGTAAGGCACGACATCCCCTTAACAAATCCATGCTGCGTATCCTTAATCAGATCGCAACGCTCTAAGTGCCTATACATCCTATCTCTAAGAATCCCTTCCAACAGCTTCCCTACCACTGACGTCAAACTCACCAGTCTATAATTTCCAGGGTTATCCCTACTACCCTTTTTAAACAACGGTACAACATTAGCTATTCTCCAGTCCTCTGGGACCTCACCTGTGTCCAAGGAAGAGACAAAGATTTGCGTCAGAGGCCCAGCAATTTCACCTCGCACCTCCCTAAGCAGTCTGGGATAAATGCCATCAGGCCCAGGAGATTTATCAGTTTTAATGCTACCTAGAAGCTCTAACACTTCCTCCTTCGGTATGGATATTTCCCTCAACTGGTCCACAGCTCCCTCAGAGACAGGAGCTGTCAACAAGCCCCTCTCCTTCGTGAATACCGACGCAAAGTATTCATTCAGGATCTCCGCCATTCCCTCGGGCTCTAAGCACAGTTCCCCTCCTCTGTCCCTAAGAGGTCCGATTTTTCCTCTAACCACCCTTTTATTCCTAACATAGGAATAAAAAGCCTTTGGGTTTTCCTTAATCCTATCCGCCAAAATCATTTCATGCCCCCTTTTTGCCCTTCTAACTTCCTGTTTGAGCTCCCTCCTACTTTCTCTATATTCCTTCAATGCTGTCTCGGTTCCCAGCTGCTTCGACCTATCATGCGCTTCTCTTTTCTTCCTAACAGTCCTCAATATCCCTGGTAATCCACGGTTCTCTAATGCTACCTTTCCCCTCTTTCCTCTTGGCTGGCACGTACTTATCTTGCAACATTTTCAGTATTCCCTTGAAAGAGTCCCACATGCCTAGCGTGGACTTACCCTCAAACAACCGTTCCCAATCAGTGTCCCTAAGTTCCTGCTTAATCCGACTGTAGTTAGCCTTCCCCCAATTCAGCACCCTGCCCCTAGGGCAACAAGCATACCTTGACCATCACCTGACGAGTTGCTATCTGAGCACAGTTGTAACGCTCCGGTGCTTCACGTTTGTCTTGCGGAATTTTGTCGTCAGTCGTGTCCCCATTCGGTATCCCTTATCACCTAGTAATCATCCTGTAATTCCAGGTAATAATGTCATGGTGAGATATTACACTGAACTCTCAATAATATGCATGTGTTGTACCTTTCAGCGCTTGGAATAAGTCGATTAAGTTTCATCAATAATTTTCCAAATTTACAAAGTTACAACAATTACACACAACTCTACATAAATACTCATTAATACTTGAACAAGATTAGGCTGTTAAGCATAACACAATAAATTCAACAGATATTAAAATTTGAAAGAACTACGAAGTTACAAATGTTAACTATAGCATATAATTCTAAACTTACAACGTCAAAGTTGTTGCATGATGCGAAATAAAATGATTTCCGTTAACCATCACAAGTTAAACTGCATTGATTCAATAAACACGGCTGAATGATTTAATACTTATTCTTTCCTTGCATAGTGGGACTTTGAATTTAGTGAATGGAGCTGATAATTTTAATTCCTAGGGAGGTGCATAGTTCCATACCGATAATTGTTCAACCTTAATGTTTTACCTTACTGCTTTAAGGTCGTGTGTCCTTTATTCCTTGTCAAGTTTGACTGTGGTGCTAAGGTCAAGTCATGTGATGAGTTGTGTCCTAAAGTTCAGCACAACACCAAGTTGGGTTGACATACATGGATTGTGTGCACACTCATCTAAAATTAAAAATTAAACTTCAATTTGTGGCGATGGTGAGGCCACATATGGAGTATTTTGTGCAGTTCTGTTGTGAGTATCTGCAGAAGGAAGTCCTTGCTATCGAGCGAATAGAGTGAAGGTTTATCAGGATGATTTCTGGGAAGGAAAGTCTGTCATACAGAGACAGACTAAGTCAGTTAGGATTATATTCACTGGAATTTAGAAGAGTGAAAGGGGATCTCATAGAAACTTATGAAATTCTACCAGGGTTAGGTAGGGTAGGTTCAGAATGAATGTTTCTAATATTTGAAACTAGGGGGTCATATTTTCTGGAAAAAGGGTAAACCTTTTAGAAATGAGGTGAGGAGAAAGTTCTTCACCCAGAGGGTGGTGAATGCATGGAATTCACTACCACAGAATGTAGTTGACGCCAAAACGTTCTCTGATTTTAAGAATATATTTGATATAGTTCTTAGGGCTAAAGGTATACAGGGATATTGGGGGAACAGGTCATCCAGTCAGGATTCAACAGGATATTGAATTGGATGATCAGCCCTGGTCACAATAAATGGTAGAGCAGGCCCGAAGAGCCCAACGGCCTACTCCTGCTTCTAGTTTCTATGTTTCCCTGATATCTCGACTCTCCACACTCTCTCGATTCTGTATGGCAAACACTGTCAGCTATGGGTGGCAGACTGATGCTTCTGTATTTTCTTCGGTTAAGTTGTGCTTTTAATCTTCAGCTAAAGTTATGGTTACCTTTCGCTGTTCAAAGTTTGTGTTCCATTCAACTGTTTTTATTTATCTTTGTGTTATTCATTGAAAATTTAGAATTGAATCTTTCTCTACATTGGCTGAGCTTAATTCGACTCTGTTGTGCCTGTTCTATAGTTGCTGTATCATTGTAACATATCAAAAATAAAGTTATTAACATAAAGTTATTAATGAGTTGCAAAACGTTAAAGATTTCAAAACATTGCGAATTAACACAATGTTGCTTTCATGTTGAAGTATTAACATTTTTTTCAACGAGTTTTTGATGATAAAATAAATGCTGGAAAATAGACTTTATATTTTGATTTGTCATCACCTCCTCTCTGTCTACTCTTTGAACTCTCCTTGTCAATCTTCCATATTTCAATGAACTAATCTTTAATTCATTAACAATTCAAAGAGTGGTGACCTCATTTACTCAGACTCTGATAGTAGGGCAACACAGTGTCCGAGGAATTAATGAAACTATATCCTTCCTTATATTCTAGCAAATTGTTTACCTCAGGTGTGCACTGTGGTATAGTAGTTAACACTACTGCCTCAAAGCGCCAGGGACCCGGGTTCAATTGCAGACGCGGGTCACTATCAGTATGAAGTTTTCATATTCCCCCGTGTCTGTTTGTGTTTTCGCTTTGTCTCCCTTCAAACTCTAAAAATGTGCAGTTTAACTTGATCCTGTCATGCAAAGCTACCCCTTACTGGCAGCACCACTACCAGGGATTACTGGGCCTGGGTGGAATTGTCCGCGTAGTTTTGATGGACCAAAAGGCGTCTAGGGATTCTATGATTTCACCAGCGTTCGCAGATTTTACACAACTACAGCAAAATTGTGTTATTTCTGTACACCAATCCACTTACAAGAAGATAAATCTTGTAATTTGCCTACCTGATTCTTTGTACCTGTTCTACACTGCAGTCTCACTCGCCATCAATATTTATAAATTGCATTTGATCCTCTATTTACAGGAATACATTTCGAAGTAACCATGATAATGGTAAGCTTTT
This sequence comes from Sphyrna mokarran, assembly GCA_024679065.1. Classification (NCBI taxonomy): domain Eukaryota; kingdom Metazoa; phylum Chordata; class Chondrichthyes; order Carcharhiniformes; family Carcharhinidae; genus Sphyrna; species Sphyrna mokarran. Next base: position 7,995,364 of record JAGIQG010000020.1, read on the forward strand.
CAAAACATTGGAAGGTTTAGGTAAACAAATTCAAAGACCACAATAGAAACAAGAAACTATTAGAAATACTCAACACAGCCTATGCGGAGAAGAGTGGCTCAACTGATGACGGAGCAGCGCTGCGAAAGCTGGTGATGCCAAATAAACCTCTTCGAATTTAACCTGGTGTTGTGAGACTTCTTACTGTGCCCACCCCACTCCAACACCGGCATTTCCACATTTGTGGAGAAGGAAAGAGTTCAGGTTTCAGGTCGATCTCCTTTCATGAAACAAACTTTAGAAATGCTTTGCAGTTTTAGTCAACTTTAATTATTGGAAGTAAATAAAGTTTTAGCTCTGAGACGGGAAAATTAGCAGCAATAGCAATCGCCAAAAACCGGCTGATAACAATCATCGCCACAGGATTTAGGAACCAATCTGATTGGTTGAAATGAAAAGATTAATTTGCATTCCAACACAAGGTAACACCTTCTTGTAACAGGGGCTATTAAAAGGCAGAGAGAGAGATTGCGACTGTGAACCCATCTTGACAAATAACTGGCAGAACTCGGTACTTCGGCAAACTTTTCACAATGACTGACTGGGTCCATGCGATCATTGTATTCATTTTTGGTCTGGCATGTGAGTATTTAAAACGTAGGGTCGATGTAAATGTGCATTTTCGAAGACTATTTCGGTGATTTTTCGAAAGGCAATTTTTTTTCTGTAATTAATTTGAGTAGCTTAACATTAATATTTGGAATCTGTTTTCTTCCAGTTTCTAACGCGGCGATTACAGTCACTCAACCACCCTTGAAATCTACTTCTCTCGGAGGAACCGTCCAAATAAGTTGCACCTTGTCTGGCGCCAGTTTAGAAAGCACCTACATATTTTGGCACCAACAGAAATCTGGAAATGCTCCCCGGTATTTGCTTTCCCACTCTGCTGGAAGCAGCACTAATAGAGCCCCGGGAGTTCCAGACCGGTTTTCAGGTTCGGTATCCGGTAACACGGGAACTTTAAGTATCAGTCAAGTTGAATCGGAGGACACCGCAGAGTATTATTGTGTTCTGTCGGCAAGCGGCATGTACAACTTTGGCAGCGGAACCAAGCTGAGCGTTGGCAGTGAGTAAATTCCCTTCTGTTACATTGTCCAAAAGTCGCTTCCGGTTAATAACAAAACATTCCCTGGGTATCTTATTTTAATAAATTCCAATGTTCTTTTAACCCAACCACGAATTCAATTTAAGCCATATAAGGCGATCTGCAAATAATGTTACTATTTGTTGCCTTCCAATTCGATAATGTTTTCTGATCTATCTGTCGGTCTGCATTGAATTGTTTTAGTGGAGGCAGAACAACAAGCAGCCGTAAAATTCTTGTCTCATCATATCAGCGGGATGAACAAAACGCTTTAATCTTCATGTGTCATCACATGAACTTGCAGAGAAAGAAAACATGTAGACTCCTGGTAATACCAAGAAATATTTCAGTGATTTTAAATCCCGTTACTTAAAGATTTTACCAAATCACAGTGCCTGTTGACTCAAGTAAATAGTGAGCACTTGCGCCAGTTACTCGACCTCGCGTAGCAATAGCCCCTCATAAATAGCCCATCAAATATAGCAAAAGAAATAGGAAGGCAAAAAATGGATGATAAATCAAACTAACTGCAACACTCTGCTCTCGGACCCCCTGCTAACTTACAAAGTAAAGTATATTAATTAGTCACAAGTAAGGCTTACATTGCAATGAAGTCACTGTGAAATTTCCCAAGTCGCCACACTCCAGCGCCTGTTCGGGCTAATACACCTGAATAGCACATCTTTCCGACTGTGGGAGGGAACCAGAGCACTCGGAGAAAACCCGCGCAGACACGGGGAGAACGTGCAAATTCATCACAGGCAGTGACCCTAGGCGGGAATCAAGCCCGGTTTCCTGATGCTGCGAGGCAGTAATGCTAAACACTGTGCCATCTCTTCATCGCTGCCTCTCTTCAGATGGAATTATTGCGGCAGTCTATATTCCGGATTTGAATCGAAGTGAGATTCAACCCGGAATGTTGATTTGAACAGGTAGTACAGGATGATTGGCCACTTATGATGAAACATTTTCTACTGAACATTGTTTAAATGTACAGCACCCAAAGCAAAGCTTTGAATTCACACGGCCACTGTAAAAAAGGCCTGTCTACTTCTCTGCTGAAGCTGGGTTGCAAGTAAAATAGGGAATCGCTTATTGGCCTTCTCTGTAATGAATGAAACATGATCAAGTTTCACGACAACGCAGAGTCTTTTTAAAACTAACATTGTGTGAACATGTGATCAGTGACATTGTTAAATTTTATCATTGCGCTACAACAATTCACACTGGCAGATTGTCATGCGCCCCACAGACAGAAGTCTCCAGTTATTTCTGCTGTTGAAATCTATCTGAGTTTGTTGCTTATTTCGAGGCAGAAACCCCATAATCAGAGAACGCAGAATGTGACCCAGTGTATCAATTCCACTGTGTTAATGATGTTCATCGTATTGAACACTGACGTCTTCCACTAATTATGCAGTCGAACTCGTCCACTATAAGACCTAAAAGAGTGTCTCTAGGGCTAAACCTCGCGCAGAAAGTTGCATCAATATAGCGCCACCATAGTAGCAATATGAGTGCGGATTGGAACTTGGCCCAGACTGTAATAGTTTTATTGTCGAGATCCCCCAAAATGATCTCCGCGGTTACTTTTTTTCCATAGACAGTAATGAGACCAATCATTGGTTAATCTGCTTTCGCACAATGAGGATAGCCTGTCAATACTTCCTCCAAAACTGTAATACCTAGTGTGTTCGGCCCATCAATTGAGGAGCTTAGTTTAATTCTAATCCAAAAACTGTAACCACCGCCTGAGCCACTTTCCCTTCGCGGGACTGTCAGTCCAGATAGCGCGGTCAGCTTCCCGTGCGGAGTTGAAACCATCTGAGCCGAGAAAGGAGAACCTCACAGGGTGAAACTGCCAGTGAAACTGTAACTACACTGCTCAGCATAACATAAAATTACATCAGTAAAAACATGATGGTAAAACTGATCAACATTTCTTTCCATGGGAACACAATAGAGCAAATTTAATGCATGTTCAAACGTTTCTAATTCTATTTCTAATTTTAACTGGTAACGCAGATTTTCCATGTGGAAACACGGCGGCTAAAAATAATACCGTTATTTTCAATAACGTGTTATGAACCAAGGGATCTTTAATGGTATTCTGGGAGACATTGCGAATAGTAAAATTGTTGTCTATAAAATTGAACAGAGTCAACTCCAGTTCAACGCCAGTCAGTCATTAAAACTGAACTTCGCTTTTTAGATCCAAATGTCTCATCGATCTCCCTCTCTCACCTTTCCACCGATGAAAGCACAAAGTAAAGGGATCTATTTATTGTATTTAATGAATGACAGAATTTGGATCATATTGTTTGGAAAATCATAATGCATCAAACAAATCAATTCCTCAACACTACTCAACCTATTTTGTTTTAAAACCAGGTCCGCAGAAACCATCTGTCTCTCTCCTCCCGCCTTCATCGGATCAAATCACAGCGAAGAACACGGCGACCCTGGTGTGTTTGGTGAGCGGTTTTAAACCGGGAGCGGCGGAGATTGAATGGACTGTAGATGGCAGCGTCAGAGGGAATGGGGTTGAGACCAGTCGGATCCAGCAGGACGCGGACAACACATTCAGTGTGAGCAGTTATCTGACTCTGTCAGCCTCAGAGTGGAACTCACACGAGCTTTACTCCTGTCTGGTCAAACACGAGGCTCTAGCAAACCCGCTTCAAACAACCGTCTCTAGATCCAGCTGTATGTAAATTTAGAAACTGCTCTCAGCCCAGCTGCGAAAGTTTGTTTATTTCTGTTCATTTCTTTCATGCGATAAAAAGGGTAGAAATTGATCGTGTTTCAGAAGTTTAAGAAAATGGCCACCGCGGTTGGACCTTCGGGTTTTAGCACTTGCTCTTTTGAAAGGGTCTTCGTTCGGAACATTGTTAGTGTTCTGTGAAACCTCGTTGTTTATCAATTTACATTTATGTATCTGATAATCGTAATTAAAATGCAACAATCTGGTTATTGCAATTTAAGTGTCTACTTATTCGCAGACATTTAGATAAAAACGTTCAATAAAATAATTAAGATCAAATGCAATACTACGCACCGTCTCTTTTATTGCTATATTCAAGATAAGTCAAATCTAACATTTTGTTGTTATTTAGTCTTACGTAACATGTCATATTGTAAATATTTTGTTCTCAACTTTGGAAAAGAAGCTATTGCTTGCACTCCCTGTTGGTAACTGAGATGGCCGATACTGCCCAAGCTTTAGACCAAGTAAAATTTACGAAGCCAGTATCTCTGTATTAAAGACATAACTTTACTCAAACCAACGATCGCCAGGAGTTCGTCAAAGAGATATGTAACTCTGAGGTAGAGCAGAAAAACATCTCCGATCTAACATATACAATCAAAAACAAATCAATCATACTTTTTTCCCTTACGAATCATTTGCGACTTTCAGTAAGTTTAAATCAATCATTATCAAGCTGCACAAATCAACAGTAATACACGTCAAATACATTCTACCCTCAGCATAATGGTATTTTGTTAGTCCTAGAAATCTGGAATGTAACTCTAGTCTTGCTTGACTCCACATACTGGTTGCCTGGGTAACCTAAGACACTTAGCCCAGAGTTCAAATGAACGCTCTCACAGGTTCCCTTAAGGTTGACTGTACATCCACTTAACTCGACATCACGTCTTGACACCAGTCTACCTCGTCCGGACAATGAATAAACCTATTCATGATATATGAGCCGTGTTCGATATGTTCCTTTCATCCAAAACTTTATTAATAAATCTTGCATATTTCTAAGGCCTAAGCTTCTCTTGAAATTTGGCTTGCCATAATGATTTGTATCATGATGCCTTGCTGTTTGACTAAAGTGAGCAATATTCCGTAAAATCAATAACAATGCATCCAAAATATCAGCATAGGTGTTTTATAATCATAATCATTCGTTTGAATCAGGTACTGCGTTTCAAATGTGTGAATTGCTTCTTGTAAGCTGATAAACTATTTTAACAGCAATTTAACTGAATGCTGTTAGTTCTGTCAGTGCTTTAATGTCTACTGGTTCAAAAATCTTATACCCCATCAAGGGTTCCACTTACACACTCTTTCATCAAATCTTAGAAGCCTCTTTGTTACCCCGTATAGTGTTTAAAGCTCCTTGTATCTGGCTTCACTCTATTTCTCTGCTGATTTACGCATTAAAGTTATCTGGAAATAAGACCCACCGCTGTTGCAGAGTCTGGTGAAATAGGATTGTTGTTATAGTGAAAGGTTGTTTATCAATTACCTTCATGCATCCGATGATATTTATTAAAATGCAGCAAATCAAATCAATCCAAGCAATATGGTCATTGTAGCTTCAGTTTGGGATCAGTGTTAGAAGCTCCAAATAAAACTGATAGATAAATGAACTGACCTAAGATCAAACGCAATACGTTTTTTCGTGTCTCTTATTGATGAAGAAAATTTGCCAAATCTAAAACTTCATGGACGTTAGTAAGGATAATTCAGCAAACAGGGCGCAAAGTTATCCGGAAACAAATTTCACCACTGTTATAGAGTCAGGTGAAATACTCAAAGTCATAGCACTTAACAGCACAGAAAGAAGCACTTTGGCTCACCGTGACTGCACCGACCATCACGCACCTACCTATTGTAATCCCATTTCCATACACTGCATATTCAAAAGAGTTGTAAGATAGGGGTTTTGGGGTTTTCAGACTTCCACAAAGGAGGACCAAGGAATTCATGAGGTCAGAGGAAAGATTTGACAAGCAAGAGTCCTAAATACAGCTTGCAACTTCATCCAAACAGATACAGGTAAGAAGGGATCCGTGGATATAACGTGCGAATGTTAGTGGCAACAACTGGTGAAATCATAAGGAATTACGAAAGAGAAGCAAACCAAAGGTAATTAGAAATCTCTGGTTCAGCAAGAACGAAGAAGTTCAATAAATTAGTATAAGGCAAGAAGTAGTAGATGTGAAAATAACGAGAATAAATCGTGACAAATCCCATGGGACTGTGTGAGTCCACATCATATAGTTTGTGGGACTGCAGGTAACAGCAAGGAGATATTCCGGGATCCTTTGATTCTGCAACATTTCTCGAAGTTTGGAATGTTTTAAAGTCAATCCTGATATTTACGGAAGGAGGGAAAAATAAATCGTGAATCAGAAGGCAGTCAGAAAAGCGCCAGGGGCAGGCAAAAATCTAGAACATCTTTCTTGGAGGCGTGATGACTGGGCATTTAGAAAGTGATCTTTTTGAGATGTTACTGGAAAGAAGAATAAGGTGGGATCAGCGGGTTTATTTGCATTTTTACAAAAAAACTATAAATCAGGTATCACTACACACGTTTCATAGATAGAATTCGGACACGCGGGGTTGGGTGCAATATATGAACCTGAATTTCAATTGGTGAATGGACAGAAAACAGGAAACAAGAATAAATTGGTCATTATCGCGTTGGCTGAGTTTAGAGAGCAGTGTTTGGACAAGATCAAGACTTGCAACGCCACAACGTGCAAGATATTAATAGTATTTCAATTTTCTACGCAGAGAGCTGTGGAATTGCAGTCACCGTGTTTATTCGAGGCGGAAATTTATTTTGGGTTATTAAGCCAATTACCGAATTTGGGGATAGCGCAGGAAGGTGGTCTTGAGGTAGATGATCTGTTCATGACCTTGCTGAATGGCGCAACAGATTCGAAGGGCAAAATGCCATCTTCCTGCTCCTCTTTCTTATGTTCTTATGTCCAGCTGTTATGTGTTCTCTGGTGTTGATTACCGACGAAGGGAATAGGACGTAATTTAATTTTTATGCGGCTTGGCCCATGTTGATCAATCACAAGATGAAGAAGTTTGCTGAAACCACGTTGAAAACTGTCAGTGCAAGACTTTAACAGAAACAATGCAACGTTTGGATTCATCCTTTGCTTGAGCGCGTGACTGCTGATTTTGGCTTCATCACAGATATCCGCATTCAATTGCCAAGTCTGTTATCCAATGTGTCCTTTGACCAAGCACGGTTCTGAAACCTGCAAACCTGCTCTATCTCCTGTGCCAGCTGAAAAACTCTGTCTAGGTACTACGAATGACAGTACAACCATTTAGCAATTAGATTGATGAATTCCACAGGCATTGGGCAAAGAAAATAAAAGCTGATATACATTATTTTCTGGCCACTGAAACTGATTTAGGGCATTTTTAATCATGCCAACCTATTGACTCTGACACCCTTCAGAAGAGACTTGAAACCGTGTCTCCCTTTTGTATCCCATAGAGATGCAATTTTTATTGAAAGAACAGTATAGCACAGGAACAGACCCTTCGGCCCACCAGGTCTGTGCCGACACGGATGTCTTATTAATCTAATATTTCTTGCCCCTATGTGGTCGATATCACTCCATCAAAGAAAATAAATCCATGAAATCAACCAATGAAAGTATTCAAAAACAATTTTTCCCCCAGTGAACAACACTGGAAATGATTATGTTTTGATGGCGTTTCTGCTTGCGAAAGTTTGATGTGCACAACATTTTCTGCCGTGATCCCTGTTTCACAACAGTGACTAACTTCAAACCTATTTCATTGACTGTGAAGAGCCTCAGGACGTCCTGCTACCATGAAAGGCGCCATATAATTGTAATGTGGAGAATTGTCAAGAGAAAAATTGTCAGGAAGCAAATTGTCAGGGGAAAGATGAGTTGAGTGGGATTTCACGGATCACCCTTCCAAAGCGCCATTCAATCTTGATCGGCTGGGCCGCCTCCTTCTGTATAACTACTGCTCCATGGTTGCAAATGATGAGTTCGAAGGATGGTCTGAGATTGTGAGAGAGGAAGCGTCCAAAAACATTTCTTTTTTTGCCGTGAAGGAAACGTGGGAAAGACATCCATGATCGCCTCACACTACTGAATGATCTCTAAATAAAGGAATGTGTTCATTTCAATTATATCATGGAACCAACTGCTTCGAATTTTCCAGTGCGCCCTTAAGGAATAGACTCCACTTCCAGCAGTGCATGAACTCTACCCAGATTAATTCAGTTTCATTGAAATGCACAACACCTGATCTCTCTTATTCTTGAGTCCTGATACTCAATTCTCTATAAATAACGTGCTTCCCAAATAATGGACAAATAGCCGTGAAAATTCAATAGGGACGCATTATTTTTTATTCATTTGTGGGACACGGACGTCGCTGGGTGGCCAGCACTTATTGTCCATTTCTAGTTGCCCTTCATCAGAGGGCATTTGAGAGTTAGCCACGTTGCTGTGACTTTTGTGTCATATGTAGGCCAGACCAAGCAAGGACGGCAGATTTCCTTACCTAATGGTACATTAGTGAACCAGGTGGAGTTTTCCGACAATTATATCATGGTTCTCAGTGAGCCTACAGGACATCCTCTGAGTTTCTGAATTAATAGTTTAGCAATAATACCAATCGGCCATCGATCCACAACTGAGATCAATTGCTTCCAAAAAATCTCAAAGTGGGAAATTGCAGGGACTCTGGCAGAAATACCCTAGAAATTGCTGAATACAAGGGAAGTATCTGGATACTTGGGCAGAAGCCGGTTAATTCTTTTAATGGTAGCAGAGTGATTTATAGAAACGAATGTGGTGAGTCTACCGTCCATTGGGTGGAAAATTTAGGAGGTGTTTATTCGAAATAATATCATCGAGCATCTGTGCAGAAAGCAGATTTGCAAAGATAGGACCGATCATGACCGAGAATTCATTAGCCTAACATGTTGTGTTTCTTTGGTAAACGGCCTTGATAGTTGGAAAGTTTGGTACTTGGATTTCAGAGAGGCATTTGATACAGATCCTGCGGAAGGAATGTTATTGGAATTGAATAATGCAATAACGATAGGAAATATGTTAGAATGGACAGTCTTATAGCCACTTGAAGAGGAGTGCACATGAATCCCCGATCACACCTCTCCAAGTCTGACCATAACAGACCCTTTTTGGGAAGGTGGGAGGAGCAGGGTGTGGCGGGGAAATGTGGGTGCCTGGGGCCGTATTAAACGAAGATGAAGTTAACTGTCTGCTAATCAGTTATGTATTGTTTCCAAAGAGTTAGTCCATGAGTTTAAAGCAAGAAAAATGGTTAAATTGCGTTCGTACAAAAACCCGGTTAGTTAAAGATATAAACGTATTTCACAAGGTAAATCTCGACTTCGGAATTCGCTCATCCATACAGTAAAAGACGCCGAATTACAAAGCTATGCAGTAGGCAGTTGTTTCCTTAGCAAAATTAGAATTCAATGCTATAAGGAAAATAAAGCAAAAGTTCACTGTGATGAGTATTTTACTGGTATTTGTGGCTTTGGCAGATTTTCTGCATGTTGGCCTTGAGAACACTGGAATTAAAGTCGGTATAAAAGTGTATTCCCACAAGGAATTTATTTTAAAATTTTTATCCGTCTTTTCCTAAAGTTCATGAAATTTGCACCCGCTCTTTCTTTCGATGTATAGTCACTGTCTCTGTGCTATGTTGTTAAATTGTAACAGAGAGAGGATATTAACTGTGGAGAGAGAAAAGTGTTTCGGCCCCACTGGCACATTAACCTCCGATAACTGTTGTCGCAGCTTATGTTCTGTATTCTGTTATTTGTGTCACCTGACCTCTCTCGCCATAATGATTTCAGCTGATATCAGAACACACATCCGTAAAATCCCTGTCATGAGATAGATCAGATTCATTATGCATCTTGATTAGTCAAGAGGCTTGCGTGTCCATTTAACTTTTGTACTGGTCGTCTTTCTGAATCTGATTAAGAGATAACATTATAGAAATGTATATTTGAGGTGCAGTACAGTTTCAGTAATGATTTTAAAATAGTTCTCGAGATCGGCAGGCGGTAGATTCGAAGGTGTCTGAGTATGTCTTGGTTGTATTCCTTATCGGAGCTGTCAGTAAAACTGATCAGCTAGTAATATCAGACTGCAGGTGACTTGTGCCAGCCATCTTAATTCATTGTCTTAGCTGGTTTTGCAAACATACTTTAAACAGCTGAAAATGCATTCAATCAGCTGATTAAATGAAAGATCAATACCACTGATGAACAAATAATGTGATTGTGTGAATAAATAATTGTTAATCAATAGAATCCAGAGCGGATGCCCCAAAGATTTTCTTCATCCTTGGAATAGTATCCACGTGTGCAATGTGGGAGAATGTATTTTGTTTAATATTTTTATATGCGACCTGAGCTGGGAATCAAGGACACGATGATAAAAAAATGTATCTGAATGTAAGCGAGGAAAAAGTGGACTCAGAAGTCTCCATCTGCTCGCCCAAATGGATATAAAGAAATCCCTGAACGTATTCGAAGAAAACAAGGGAAGTTAATCCCTATATCCTGTTCTAATATTTGGCCGTCACTGGACATGATTAGAAATAATTATTTTGTCTTGATGAAATTCCTACTTAATAGAAGTTTGCTGCGCTCACATTTGCTCCGTGAGTGCCCTTCAAAAAGCATTTCAGTAACTGCGAAACGTTTTAGGACTATCTGGTAACCTAAAAAGCGTTATATAATTGCAATGAGGAAAATTGGCAAGGCGATGGGAAAAGATTGTTACCTAGAACGAATAGGCCGACACTCTTGCCATATTACAACTCTTGGGTAACTTCGCACTTTGAGTGCCTTGTATGTTTTTTTCTTACCCTGGGACCAACACATTAAAGCAATTGAAACGATAAAATTATTGAGGCGATAGAGAGTTAGCATAATGATGAACGATAATGTAAGTGTGGCTGACTGGATAGGAGAAGTCCGAGAACAGATTGATTTGATTTTTTTAGCGTTCTAATGTAACTAACTAATGGTTCGGATATTTCGGGTGCCAACGACAATGAAATAATCTTATGTTAATGTCATTACTCACAATTAAGTTCCGGAATCCCCACTTCCGGAATTGAAAGAGGCAATTTAAATATTGTTGTTACTTAATTTAGCTGACGGAGTCTGCGCTGTTGAGGTTCCCAGAGAACAATCAATTCGGAATTGTTGAACTGTCGAAGAGTTCACTGCCATTAGTTTCAGTGTAGAATCCTTGGTTTACAGATTATTGAGTCGGGTGTTCCTGGGGTTTTAACGGCAGACGAATTTATAATTGCTATCAAAAGGATTCACTGGCCTTGAAATAAAAATATAGACCTTTGCCAATTTTCCTCTTTGCAATTATTTTTTCGACACCAGGAAGTCCTGCAACGCTTCGCAGTTACTGAAATGCTTTTTGAAAGGCAGTCACTGTATTAATGGAACAAACCTGAGTGCGACAAACGCAAGTAGGAATTTCATCAAAACAATACAATTATTTCTAATCTTGTGCAGTGGGGGCAAAATATAAGTACGGGATTTGGGGGTTAACTTCCCTTGATTTCTTGAATACGTTGAGTGTCAAGTGTTCCCATTATGAAAAAAAAAACACATCATGCCAACATGGTTTTTAAAGTTTATTTACAGTCAAAGCACCCAAAAACGTCACTACAGACAACAGGGCACGGCAGGCAGAAGGCGGTCTACTCCTCTGCTGTGGTTCCTGGGCAGACCGAGAGCTGGGTTTAGGAAAGTGAAGAGAGTTTAGTTGCAGCGAGTGGTCACTGGCATTATGAAGCAATTGTAGATAGTGAGCATTCATGTAATGATTAATCCTCCATTGTTAATGTATTAAACCTCACTTTTTGCACCGTATTTCTACCTGCCAATTCTCATTAGATTTCTCCACGGATCCACGGTCTGAGCTCCCTCGTCTAACAAGAAAAAACAACGCAGCACAGGAAACGGGCCCTTCCGCCCGACAAGCCCCCGCCGCCATTTTAACATTCAGTGAGTACCTCATTCTAATCCCTCTTCTATCTCTGACCTCATCGCTTATCTCTGAACTCCCCCTCAGAAATGAGGCCGCCAAGTTCCCAGAATCTGCTGTAATACACGCGGATTCGAAGTCGCGCCACCGGGCGACAAGTAATTGAGTGTCAGGGCAGGTGACAGCCGGATGGGTCGCTACTGATATAATACTAAATATCCCCTCCCCCCCGCCGCTCCTCTTCATCACCGCAACCCCCGCCCACCCGCCCCCGAATCCATTGACGCCCGTTGCAAACTGCGGCCCAAAAATCCCACCCAGTTGACAAATAAGTTAATTGCGGGTGTGAAGTGATCTTGTTAATAAATCAGAGGAAATAAATCGGCAACGAAACAGGCGTGAGTCTTTATTGCAACTAAATTTCAGATTTAAATTGTTCAAAATTCCCAATGAATTCTGAGATAATATGTCCTGATAAAAGTACCACGCTCAAGTCCATGCTGTCAATCTAGTCTTGCCATATTGTGTTTCTATTCACATTAAATCTATCATAAATAAGGCGATCTCTGAACTCTTCCTTTTTCCTTCTCTGCTCACTTTTCCTTTTCCAATTTCCCCTCTTGATCCCACTTCAATTGATTCCCATTCCTTAAACAAGAGGCGTCCCAGGTAACCTTATAGTCCCAATAACCACCATTGATCAAGAGTTGCCGGTAACTGCGAATCTGCTCAAATCTACATCAATCTCAAACTGTGATGTCCTTATCTCCAGTAAAACGTCTTATTTCTCGTTCCAACTTCCCTCGGTGCGTCCTTCACTCCGCCCTTTTAAATTCAAAGATACAGGTTGGAGCATTCATGGTTTAGTCTTTCACCGCCTTACCTGAATGGGCTACTTATAGCTGCATTAGACTCTGTTCTCCACTGTCAAAACTGCCAAAACAATCCCCGTTTCTTTTCTCCATAGACCAAAAGACCATATGACATAAGAGGTGATGTGGGCCATTTAATGGAGTCATGGCTGATCTGACATCACCTTCAACCCACTTTCCCGCCTTATTCCCACAACCCTTCATTGACTTACTAATTAAAACTGCTGTCTGTCTCATATTTAACGTTGTCTCTACAGATGTGTTAGCTAAATAATACTACAAATTGACCACTCTCAGTGGGAAGAAATTTCTGCTCATCGATGTCTTAAATGGACAACTCCTTACTCTGAAATTATGCCCTCTGGTGCTACGGAATGGAACATCCTCTCAGCATCTATTTCCTCAAGCCCAAAGAGAATCCTATACGTCTCAACAAAATTGCCCCTCATTCTTCTGAATTTCAATGAATATTGGCCACAACCTATGAAACCTGTCAGCATGAGAAAATCCCTCCATATGTGGGACATCCTAGTAAACTTTCCCTGGTCTATCTCCAATGTCAGTGCATCTTTCTTTACATAAAGGGGTCAAAGCATTTCACAGTATTCCAGGTGACATTAGCAGTGCTTGTTATAGAATCATAGAAACCCTACAGTACAGAAAGAGGTCATTCGGGCCACTGAGTTTGCACCGACCACAATCCCATCCAGGCCCTTCTCCCATTCCCACCCGTTAATCTCTCTAACCTATACAACTCAGGACACTAAGGGGCAATTTAGGCATGGCCAATCAAACTAACCCGCAAATCTTTGGACTGTGGGAGCACCCAGAGGAAACCCACGCAGACATAAGGAGAATGTGCAAACTTCACACAGACAGTGACCTGAGCCAGAATCGAACTCAGGTCCCGAGAGCTATGAAGCATCAGTGCTAACCACTGTTCTACCGTGCCACCCCCATCTTCCAGAATTTCCCAGATTCTGGAAAGACTCAGTGGGTTGGAAAATGTAAGTGCTTTATTCCAGAAAGGGGGAAGACGCGAAGCTGGAAATTATAGGCCAGTTAGCCTCCATCTGCCACAGGAAGAATGCTAAAATCCTTTGTTAAGGAGATAGTAGCAGGATATTTTGTGAAAGGAAAATCATTGTTTGATCAACTTATTTGAGTTTGTCCATGTGGCTTTTATTTCATGTCACATGTGTATTAATCAGTTAAGTTCGGATGTTTGTTTTTTTTCCTCTTAATTGTCATAAAGGTAAATCACTACCTTGCTCACAAGCCCTGATGTCCTGTGTATTCAACAGATTTTAGTCTCTTCAGTGCCTGCTGAAAGACATTTCGGATAGCAAATACTATCATTGAGGCAGAGCTGTAACATTAGTTTCATGGTATGGTTTTGTATGAGATGTTTGGGAAGGAAAGATTGCCCTTGTTCTCGGACGGAAGAAAAGCCTTGGGAGGCTTGCTGAACAATCGTTGAATCACGGCCTCCCTGGTGTACCTTCCTCCCTGAAAGAACCTCATTTCTGGTTCCTCATCTTAAACATGTGCTTGCCAGGTCTCACATCTGAGTCATCATTGGATTCCTCATCTGCAGCAAGTACATTTGCCTCAGAGTCCTCCTGGTCCACGAGTCTCTACCTTGAAAAAGAAAGATTAAACAGAGCACAGCAGACAATGACAACGAGCGACACTCTGGCAAGTATTATGTAGCAGCAGTCTGTGCACAGGAACACTATTTTCAGCAGACTTATTTTTCCCTCCACCACCGCTCTTTAGGAAGCACGGCAGAGATTGCATTTTTTAAAAACCTCTAATCTCAGATGCCTGAATGGCGCCCTCATGCAAGTTGTAATGGAGACTTCTTGTCATCTGTTGAGAACTGCAGCTGTGAAAAGCCTTTGCATTTGAATATGTCAGTATGTAGGCATCTTGGCAGCTGTACCTCTACCTTGTAGAGACCTGTAGAATCTAGGTCCTTTGGTCACAGACGACTTGGCAATTCATGCACTGATACACCTTGATATCGACAAAGACACCTGTCTGGCTGGCTGGCGCCTTGATGACAACAAAGATACTATCGATGGCACCTTGGATACCTGGGAAGCCTGCAGTTACTGCAATGCCGCTAGCCTGGATAGATTGGCTTAACCCATACTCAAATGGATGAATGGACTAACGCAGCTGAACAAGGCATTAGCCCCAGCTCGATGCAGCTATGCATAACTGAGTGGGAGACTCAGCAAAGTTCATCCAAATATATTCGTGCAATGACTGCCATTTCTTCATTCCCCATGATAATTCCTTTGTCTCTGCTTCTAAGCGACCAAAGTTTATCGTGAATATTTTGTGATTGTCTTTTCTGCAGAGAAAAAAAAATTAACAGAAATGGCGAGTAACTGAGGAGACCACTAAAAGTGAAGAACAAGGCAGCTATTATACGTGCAGGAAAGATGCTGGAAGAATTGAAGGAACGACAATCTGACAAATCCTCAGGACCCGATGGCACACAACATGGATTTGTAAAATAACTAGCCGCAACCACAGTTGATGCCTTGTGTTTGATTTTCCAATAGTCCCAAAACTCTGCATCAGCCCTAATAGAGTGGAAATTACAATTTTTTAAGATTATTGGGTTCCTAAAAATAATAACAATTGTCAAAATTTATTAAGCCTTTGCTGGTTTTCAAAAATATTTCCAATCTTCAGACTTACTAACAATATTTTCAAAATTATAAGATTCTGGTTTCAATCAAATGTTACCCTCGAACACATTAATGAGCCATGGATTGATTTACACCACAGACTTTCAATGGAATTTACTTTTGATGAAATTGTTGAATTGTTATTTAAACGTTTTCCACAGTTTATTCACTCCCAAACATTATAGCCAATTAACTTTAGCCATCTCTCCCCTCAAATCTCCACAACCGGTTTCATTTAATTTTCTTGTTTCTGATTTGTGTATGTTGCTTACAAACGTAATGTGCAATACAACTGCAATATGATCACTATTTTTCAATAGAGTTTCCACTATGACAACATAGGTTAACCCTGTCTCGTTATACAATACAAGATCAAAAAGCGACTTTATCTCTCGCTGATTCCAGCTGATTCCACAATATATTGTTCTAGGAAGCTCTCATGGAGCAATCTATGGAGTTATCTTCCAGACCACCTTCGTGAATTGTAGGCAAGTCTATATGAAATTTAAAGTCGTCACAACTTTTATAGTGCCTTTGTTGCCTTTGCCATATCTGATGGGAGTTACATACAGGCACCTTAGGAGTAGTCAGGATATGGGGCAGAAAATAAATCAAGAGAAAGAAAAGACAGATAAAAAAGGCAATATCACAATAATCGTAGGGGACTGCAAGTTGCAGGTGGATTGGAAAAATCCGGTAGGTAGTGGATCCTAAGAAAAGAAATTTATGGAAAATCTAACAGTTTTGTTTTGGAGTAGCTTGCGACAGGCAATTCTGATTTAGTTGTGTGTAACGAGGTAGAATTGAATAGGAAACTTAAGATGAAGGAGCACTTAGGGAGCAGTGAGCACAGTATGATAGAATTTACTCTCAGTTTGAGATATAGAAGCTGGAATCAGATGTGATGATACTACAATTAAATAAAGGTGGGAGAAGCTGGCCAGGGTTGATTGGAAAGGGTGCCGAGCAGAGAAAACTGTGGGACTGTTGAGAGTGGAGTTTTTGAGAGTTATTCTGGAGGCACAACACAAATTCACCCCAAGGAGGAGGAAACATGCTAAGGTGAGGACGAGGCATCCATGGCAGGCGAAGGAAGTCAAGGAAGCAAAAAAAGCAAAAGAAAAACCGTACAAAGTGACAAGGATTAGTGGGAAAGCAGAAAATTGGAAAGATTTTAAAAGAGAGCAGAGGATAACTAAAAAAAAACAAGGAGAGAGAAGATGAAATATGAGTATAAGCTAGCTAGTAATATAAAAGGAGATAGGAAGATTTTCTTCAACATACGGAAGACAAGAGAGAGGCAAAAATACGCATTGAACCACTGGAAAATGAGGCTGGAGAAGTAATAATAGGAAATAAAGCAATGGCAGAGGAACTGAATCGTTACTTTGCATCAGTCTTCACGATGAAAGACACCAGTGGGATGCCAGAGCTCCAGAAGAGTCTACATGTGAGTGTAGTGGCTTTCACTAAGGAGAAGGTTCTGAGGAAACTGAAAGGTCTGAAGGTGGATAAATTACCAGGACTGGATGGACTACATCCCAGGGTTCTAAAAGAGATAGCTGAGGAAATTGTGGAGGCATTGGTGGTGATCTTTCAGCAATCACTGAAGGCAGGGAGGATACCAGAGGACTTGAAAGTAGAAAATGTAAGTCGAGAGCTGTTTAAGAAGGGAAGGGGGCAGCAGACGGGCCGTTATAGGCTGGTTAACCTGATTCAGTCTTTGGCAAGATTTTAGAATCTATTATTAAGCATGAGGTCGCAGAATACTTGGAAATGCATGATAAAGTAGATTGAATCAGCACGGCTTCATCAAGGGGAAGTCATGTCTGACAAATCTGTTAGAATTCGTTGAGTCAGTAACAAGAAAGTTAGATAAGGAGAACCAGTGGACCTGATTTATTTAAGTGTTCAGAAGGCCTTCAACAAAGGGCTGCATAGGAAACTATTATATTGCCAATGGTTCTAAGCGTAAAATCCTGGCATGGATGGAGGATTGGCTAACTGGCAGAAGGCCGAGAGTGGGGAATGGCAGCTGGTGGCTCGTGGTGTGCCTCAGGGGTCAGTGCTGGGAGCAAACCTTTTCACAATATACATTAACGATTTGAGGAAGAAAGTGAAGGTACGTTGCTAAGTTTGCAGATGTATAGAGGCACAGTAAAGATTGAGGAACCGGCGGGCTACAGAAGGAATTGGACAGATTAAGGGAGTGGGCAAAGAATTGGCAGATGGATTACAATGTGGAAAAGTGAGAGCTTATGCATTTGGAAGGAGGAATAGAAGCATAGACTATTTTCTAAATGGGGAAATGCTTAAGAAGTCAGAACCCCAAAGAGATTTGAGCGTCATTGCTCAAGATTCTCTTAAGTTTAACGTGCAGGTTCAATCAGCAGTTAGGAAGCAAATGCAATGTTAGCATTCATGTTGAGCGGGCTAGAATACAAGAGCAGGGATGTACTTCTGAGATTGTAGAAGGCTCTGGTCAGACTTCACTTAGAGTATGTGAGCAGTTTTTGTACCCCATATATAGGAAATGATGCATTGGCCTTGGAAAAGGTCCAGGGGAGGTTCACAAGAATGATCCCTGAAATGAAGCGTTTGTCATATGAGAAATGGTTGAGGACTCTGGCTCTGTACCATTGGAGTTTAGAAAGATATTGAAACTTACAGGATATTTCAAAGCCTGGATAGACTGGGCGTGGGGAGAATGTTTCCACTACTAAGAAAAATTAGAATTAGAAGGCACAACCTCACGCTGAAAGGACGGCTCTTTAAAACAGAGATGAGAAGGAATTTCTTCAGCCAGACAATGATGAATCTGTAGAACCTTTTGCTGCAGAAGGCTGTAGAAGCCAAGTCATTGAGTGTCTTTAAGCCAGAGGTAGATAGGTTCTTATTTAATAGGGGGATCAAGGATTATGGGGAAATGCAAGTAGTATGAGGATGAGAAAAATATCAGGATTGATTGAATGGCAGAGCAGACATGATGGGCCGAGTGGCTTAATTCTGCTCCTGTGTCTTATTGTCTTATGTTCTCATGCTTTTTTTACAATCTACACTCATTTAATGTTTGGTGCCCTATATGTAAGTAGGATTACTGTTAGGAGGTCAAAAACTATTCCCACCAGCTAGACTGATCCTTGTTATTCCAACTCCATCTGTACTCATACTATTTTCTGAATTTTTAAACCAAGTTTGTTTCTCATCAATATCCTTATGTCATATTTTATTTCAACGGCTGTTCTCCTCTCTATTCCATCGTGCTTGTGTCCTCTAAATGTTGTGACCTCTGGAACATTTATTTCTCAAATTTGGTTACCTTGGGTGAAGACCGTTCTAATAATACAGCACTCACTTTCCTCAAGACTTGGCCGTGACTTGAAGTTCATTTTCGCACTCCAATATTTCAGACAGACGTTCAACTCTTATTTACTCTGTACTAATTTGTCCATGGTACTAATTGCTTTATGGCTCCATTTTTAATTAAATGTCAGCACTTAATATTTCCTTAGCAGAGCCTCTTTCATAATCCTATCTATGTTGATACCACCTTGCACCACGACAATCCGATCCTTCCCCTCCTAATGATGTCACTCACGTGTATGGAGGAGATATTTTTAACCTTGCATCTGACAGGAAACTCAGCCTTCGAGACTCATAATTTCGGATGCAGGAAATAGGGTTTCCCCATAACTATACTAGGCTTATTACAAATGCATTCATTTTACTCTAATTCCCCTCTACACGATTGTGTCGTGGTCAGTTTGCTGATCCAGCCTGACATCCCACTCTCGTCCACACACGCTGCAAGAAGCTGGATTCTGCTGCTTAATATGGAGAGTCTGCGGCTCCATTATTACTACCCTCTGGATTCTCACAGCTGCTTTACTGGAACATATCTCATCCTGTCCCAAGTACTTAGCATAACCTGAGAAGAAACTAGCAGAAATACTACTATTGTATTAAATTCCCAAGTCAACGCTAATTCCTCGTCCTGTTGTCTCCAGGTGTAGTCCTACTATTTAGCAGAGTCCCATTCATGCTCTGCTAAATAATTATCCAATGAATTATGAAACTGACATTTATATTTGATCTCATTAACAATGCTGTATATGGCCTGCATCTTCGAACCCACTTCAACCATTCAATGCAATAGTTCATTTCAAAGAACAAAGAACAAAATAGCACGGGAAACAGGCCCTTCGGCCCAACGAGCCCACGCTGCCACCCCGATGTTCCCACCTTTACCCGTGATCCCTGTCTATGTCTATAGATCTATGGATTAAAAACCAAATTTGAGACAATTTAGGGAGAATTTGTTTTCCCAATTAGCCTAAGAGCACACCTTTGGGATGTGGGAAGAAACCGGAGCACCCGGAGAAAACCCACGCAAGCACGGGGAGAATGCGCAAACTCCCACAGACACAGGCCCAAATCCATGTATCTGCACAGCACAGCGATAGTCACTGAGCTGTCGTGTTGCCCATCAAATGGTCAAGCGTACACTAACGATGTGAAGCACTAGAAATTTAGTTTGGAAACCTGAAGTTTCAATTAAAAAAAGTTAAAAAAAAATACCCTTGTAACTACTCAACTATCTTTCACCCACCCGAATCCTCCAAGATAATAATTGGCACAAGCTGCCTTTGTACCCCAGCTTCTCACCCCACCAACAATGAAGCCCCGGCTTCCAGGGGCTTCCATCTGGGAGGGTATTTCAGGCTGAGGTTGCATTTGGATAATGGGCACCAAGTTAATGTCTAGCAACTAGAACATATGCAGCACTTCTCATTCAATGTGTTTTCATCATACATTCTGTTGGTAAAACCTTCCACATTAGTACATAAAATCCTAACCAGTCTCTAGTCTCCTATTTGGTTTAAATTATTCTCTATTTCCATGCCTTTAATAATCTTACATGCCTCTGCAATATCGTTTTTTTGTTGACCTTATTTCAGTTTGAAAAATGCAGTGTTCAGTTACTATCTAATGTACCAACACAGTTAAATTATTCCATATGTTTTATTGTTCTTAGTCCATCCAGATGATTACGTACATTCTAAATTTAATCATGTAACTATAAGGTAATGTCACCTTTGGGTACTAAATTCTGGAGTACGATTTCAGTTTCCAGTAATCTGAATCCTTGTTTGTAACAGAAGTGTTATTGTTCCAGTTTTAAGTTTTGCCTTTAAGCATTATCTCTGCGCGTGGACTTAGTGCCACAAAGACATGTAGATAAAGTATCAAGCGAAAAGAACTACAACACATAGGAAGCCTTAATTTAAAACACATCACGATTGGCACCTTCCCGACATCTGATATTTCGTCAAATGCAATTGCAGTATTTCAGATATTTTCATTCGAATAAGCGTAACGTGTCAGCTTGGGCATGTACCCACTTCTCAGTTTCAAGACCAGAAAAAAAAAGAAACTCGAAAGAATAAATAAAAATAGAAACAGTGTATTTCACTTTAAAATGGCGAATGCAATCCCGATTTGTTTGCTCATCTATTTACCCTAACTATCTAACCCCACACCCCCTCTGAAGCTACAGCTTTTATTGGGGCTGTTCCGATTGAAGAAATAAACTTCAGCAGTTGAGCAGGCATTTCTTCCTACAGAGAATTTAGTATACGGTCAGCGGATCCCTAACGAAAATCACCAAATACAATTGATCTTGATTTTCTATAACCATTGCCACCAGAGAATAACCAGCCACTGTAAACAATACGTATACCTGCATACACTTGCGGCCTTCAAAACTTTTCTCACACTTTTAAGTCATTTTTTCATAGCAAATTATTCTCTTTAGAAAACCTATTTTAGAAAGCCGATGTAAAGTGTAATTTTATAATTAATGTTACTAGCAAGATGGCCCTGTAGTGCCTTTGTTACATTATGCAACATCTGAGCTTTAACTGTGCTCAAACCAATTCTACTCGTCTACTTTCCAACTTGAAGGACGTTTGGTACTTAAGTTTACAGCAAATTAGAAACTTGAAGTATAAACCTCAATAAGGACGCACCATATCTTAAAAATTGAACTAGAATGTGCTGGTCTGCCTTGATTCAATTATTTCCCGTCTTCGAATGGAGAGAGAAACACAATCAACGTTTCATGTCGACAACGTTTACAGAACCTCCGAGGATAGATATAGATTTGTGCGACTTCTTAATTTGAGAGCAATTGCTAGCAGGCAGATCAATTTGCTACAGTTCACGACTTTCTTTTTCCATTGCCTTCCACTCAAACTAAATGGAGAGAAATGTAAAATTGGTTACGCATTGGGTCTTAATTGTTTTATACTATCACTAAAAGATCTTGCCATTTTGCACCTAGATTGCACTTGATCTTTACTGCCCATGTACATTGTCAGATCGATCTTAGACATCAATCTTTTTACGTAAAATAAATAAACTATGGCCTTGAAATGTCAAGAACGTAATGCTGGAATCAAGTAATTGTAAGAACATAGGTTGGTTCAACTTATGCAGACTTTACAATATCAGGTACCAGGCTCAACTAGAATGCCTGTTTGGGTAAATTTTGTTTTGGAGAACAATGCAAAAAGCATCCGCTCCACAATGGGTGAAAAGCGTCTTAGGATTTTCTTTTCCATTTGAATCAAACTGAGTCTCATCATTCCAAATTCAAGTGCTATGAGAGTTCTTCTGACAAATCTTTCTTGCACTTTCCAGAAGTGCAGGAATATTAGACTCAACTGTCGAACAATAGGTACACAAAGTGACCGGAATTGTCTCCAAACTTCCATATTCAGAAGTAATTTAGGATGCATTTTTTCGCTACCTGGTACTTTTAATCTGAGATCTTCAATACCCCATCCTAAATAATAGCCAGTGTAATTTCTGAATCTTCAGATTCAAAAATAAAATCATAGTTATTTCAACAATAAGGAAATGAATGGCGTTTACCTTGAGTCAGACTCTCACATTGATTTTTAGGGGTGAATATTTAAAGCTGCATTGAATACTGTGAGATAATCATGAAATATCTTCCAGTATGAGTATTGACATGCTTCACAGAAAAAAAAACACGCGATAAAACGAAAATGAATTAAAAGATGTATCAGAAATGTTCAGTTAAGGCACTGTTTTGTTTATAATGTTAGCAAAGCATAGAGCTGCAAAAGCAATTCCTTGTGATAAATCTGACACATGGCGAGGATCTGGCAGCTTCTGATTGGCGTTAAGGTGTAGGGTGATTTGCATAAACAAAAGTACGCGGTGACACCTCCATTGACAAGTTCATAAGCGGCCTTGGGATAAAGTTTAGAATCAATTTCACCTGGAAATTGCCGCTGTCTCTGCTCCATTCAATTGCTCACCATGTCTTATTGGATACGTGTTGTGTGCGCTGGTGTTTTGCGTGGTTTGTGAGTATTATACTTTAATTCTATCATTATTAATCTCGAAGAATATTATCTGGTAATCTTTGCCCCACTTTAATTCGAAATTATAACTCTCATTGTCCTCCCACTTCTTTGTTCTTTATTTTCAGTTTCAAATGCGGAAGTTATAGTAAACCAGCCGCTTTCGATGTCAACTTCTCTGGGAGGAGACGTCCGAATAAGTTGTACGCTGTCCGGTGCGTCTTTGGGAAGCAGCACTGTATCTTGGTAGAAGCAGGTTCCTGGGAACACTCCCAGGCTTTTAGTCTACTATTGGTCAGGAAGCAGCATTTACAGAGGCCCGGGTATTTCAGATAGATTCTCCGGTTCCGTGTCAGGAAACACAGGAGTCTTCACAATGTCCAATGTACAATCGGAGGACGCGGCGGACTATTACTGCGCTATGTGGTAAAATGGCTTAATCTTCGGTAAAGGAACGAGGCTGACTATTGGCAGTAAGTAAAATCCATTCCTTGGGAAGTTCTGTAAATGATTGTTACGAGAGGAAATTTAATGATGCACGTGACGTTTAGCTATTGAACCAAATAACTTGATTTTAAAATTGACAATTTCGGAGCTTCGGGATTTTAGCGGGCGTCACTTCATATCTCGATCGATAGTACCGATTCAAGCAGGAAGTGAAATATCCAGTATTTGAAGACTTTTACCATACTATTGTCTTATTGGCTGCTCAAAATTGAACTGAATGGGCAACAGGAAATGATCAATCAAGTTTCTTGTTCTTAATCTCGCCTCGGTGCTTATATCAGTGGCAGCATTTTGTGTTTCTCCGGCGATGACAGAATCGAGCAAGGATCTAATGTCTGATTGCAAACCCGACAGATAGCCATTGCCAAAGGTCGCCTAACAAATCCGACCGACGCCCGTGTAACCACAGTGCAATAAAAGCCAGCATGTAAAGGAGCAAAATGTACATTGCAAGGTGAAAGACTGGCAACCTATCACAAATTGAAGTTCCCAAGCAATATCTAATAGCCTCCCTAAATTGAATGAGCTGGAACCAATTTCTGTAGTCTTGCATTGTTGCATTTAACAATGATATTAGTCGGATATGTCTTCTTTGACATATTTTATATTCCGAAAATAGCACTTACCCCCAGCACCCACTTATTAATGGCGAAAATGAGGAGATTTAGCTCATCTGTAAAGCATTGACTCCCAGATCTCTTAGACTTTCCCTATAATATTCTGCAAAGTTTCTCATAGGATTTGTATTGATGACTTAGCAATAAGAATTGAACGGTTGTTAAAATATTAATGCAATTACATAAGCCGTTTTCCTACTGTGCTATGCTGAAACAAAGTAGTATGGGGTTGTCTGATTTTTCGCAACATGCGAAATGGCAAACAATTTCTCAAACAATAATATATATCACTCATAGAAGCTGTATTACAACAGGAATAAATGAATCATCGAATGATGCATGTAGATTGTAGCTGTGCCAGGACAAAACCCATCCCGCATTCATTGAGCCTATGCTGATAGGAAGTATTTGTATGTTTATCTTCGCACGTTTAAAGTAATGGAGAGCCCTTTAAATTTGGAGCTTACATCATTGCCAAAGTAAAGAATTGCTCCCCATTCTTCCAGCGCACTCGTATGCTGATAACTGACAGTCACATTTCAGTCCAGGTGCTGCTTTGGACCGAATGTGAATAGTGAACCAGAGTTCATAGAATTCTGAATTCTATGAATTCTAGCACAGAAAACCGTAGCAAACCGTAAAAAGCATCAATAGAATGGGACACCCGCTGATTAACGTGACGTTGGGATTTTGCGTTTTGAAATAGCCAAACTTTATGATTCTGTATATTTTCTTTTACTGATTTATTCTTTTCACTGATATAGTTCTCCCCCAACTTCCGCAATGATCTATAGCGTAGCTGATCTCTCTTTCTGTTTCATCTAAAGACCCTTTCCTTTCCTTTTCAGTCTCTTTGAACTTTGAAATGACTTTACATTTTGTTAATCGCGATACTAATGTGTTCTGAGGTGAGATAACAAAGCTGGTACATACTTTCAGTGTATTCAATACGCACCGCTATGTTTAGTGTGTCCATTAAATCATGAAAAATACCATGGTGCTCCCGAGAAAACCTGGACTAGTTTCGACTTAAATCAAGAAAAAAATCTATAAAAATGCAAAATCCTGTAAAGAAGTGTAAAGTGCGTGAGTCCGTGTTGAAGCTACTTCTGATTTTTCTTGAATTATTTCAATATGACTGAACTTTCTAGTCCAAGGTAGAACATGTGTGGCGGATAGATGTTTCTTTTAAGGTGTCCTCCACATGCGCAGTGCGGACATCTGATGTAAACTCATAGTTGTTCCATCGTACAGAGAAAGCAGATAAAAAATTGTAATGCCATTAAAGATTTGTTACTCTGCAAGATTGGCGTTAGTGCCAAACAATTTGTGCTGGCGAGTTCCAACAGCGGCTACATTTTAAAATGGAAAAGCTATTTTACTGGTACTGCGCTGGCTCCGAGACTCTACATTAAGGAGACATGCGTTGCCCCTATATTCATAAATACATGAACCATATGCTGGCTTCTGCTCTTGAACGCTTAACAGCTAAACAGTGTGAACCACATCACAATGAGGGTGAAGTATTAGTGGAGGTTGGTTTATATTGTGTGACAGTGTGAAACCGGCGATAGCGAAATCGGCAGCCTATGTTACACCGCTCCGGATGTTTGTTTAAGTTTCAATGGTAATAAAAATAGCTGACTCACTGTCATCCATCTTAACACTGCGCAGAAAAATCAAGATATATGCAAGTATCTTTAATGACAATTATTGATCAGAAAACCAGCATTGGTAAATGTTGAAAATGCCCACATTGTGACTGTAATATTTTGAAGCATATAGCATAAACACTAATATAATAGTATATAGATACGCAAGTATTTATATTATATATTCTATATATAATAAAGTAAACTAGCCCGATGTGTTAAGAATAAAATATTTTGAGAAAATCATATGTTTCAACCAAAGCAGTTCTCACCACTAACAAATCTATTTCTTTAATCAGATCCTAAGAAACCATCTGTCTCCCTCCTCCCGCCTTCATCGGATCAAATCAAAGCGAAGAACACGGCGACCCTGGTGTGTTTGGTGAGCGGTTTTAAACCGGGAGCTGCGGAGATTGAATGGACTGTAGATGGCAGCGTCAGAGGGAATGGGGTCGAGACCAGTTGGGTCCAGCAACAGGCGGACAACACGTTCAGTGTGAGCAGTTATCTGACTCTGTCAGCCTCAGAGTGGAACTCACACGAGCTTTACTCCTGTCTGGTCAAACACGAGACTCTAGCAAACCCGCTTCAAACAACCGTCTCCAGATCCAACTGTATGTGATTTAAAAAACTGTACTTGGTTTAGCTGAAAAAGTGTACTCATCTTTATTATGTTCCCTATTGTGACAAAACGCGTAGAAAAAATGTATTTCGAATGTTGACGAGAAAGAATAGCCATTGCAAATGGGAACTTCGTCAATTTCGACGTGATCATTTCAAATAACAGCCAATCAAATGATTTCAGTGTCAGGTGAAACTTCAGTGTTAATAAACTTGTTAAATTTATCCAGAAAGGAATATAAATCAACAGTATGATTATTGCATCCTGAATATTTGCTTACTGTTATTCTACATAAATGCAGCTGTTCAATTAATGCATTAAACTATGCTCAAATGCAATAACATTGTTCGCGTTCTTTTACCTCTGGCACGATAGAAGTCAAATGTGTGTTTTTCCCATTGTTAATGCCCTGGTATTAAAAAGTGGGAAGATTTTACAACAATCAATGATAGCTTCTTGGGCACCAATATTGACACGGGTTTTATTGCCCGAATACAAATTCTACTAGCAGCCATGTTGAAATTGGATTCCACATCCTCACAGCCAATCTCTCTCCTGACCACGCACTTGCAAACTCAAAATGACTCTTATCGGTTAAATGCAGTTAGACTTAAGTTCCCACTGCATTCAAAGAAATAAAATGTCCCCAGAGTTTAATTAATTCTTGTTAATTTACATCTCTCTTTGTCTCCCGCAAAGTGATAGATCAGCAGAGAATTTAGGGTCGATATAACTTACATGTTCATTGAAGTCAAAGGATTAAAATCCGGAGTTCGTTGAAATTACATCTGATAGCCCCCCAGAGTATAGAATGTAATTATTTTAAAAACGGGCATTTAAATAGACCATTATCAGAATATAAACATCAAAGAGGAGGCCTTGGGATAGAAGTTATTCTGAGTCTGTCTCACGGGTTTCTCGAAGTTCAGCCTCTGGCTTCATTACATCCTCGGTGTGAAATGTTCCGCTTGTCACACATGCAAAATTAAATCACCTTTGAATGGATTTAGACCTAAATTCGTGATCCCCAAAATAACACTGCTGCATTCGCCTCTCATGAGGGTTGCAACGGCATTGTAACTTCCGGGGAGACACTTTACGCTCAAATCCGGATATTGCAGTGCACTGAATGGGATCCGGGAAAGCTGATAGTGCGTTTGTACTTGTTAGTGTGCAAGCTTGGCTGAGTTTCAACTTGCGTTTGCATTGCTTTATTTGGGGCTACTTGTGGCAGATGGAGATCCCTTTAAGTTAACAGGGGTGTTAAACATTCACGCAGCCTCAGCAGCCTGGATCCCCGCGCTTCCCCATCCACGTTCCCCCTAGTACGTGACACAGTAAATTAAAACGTCCTTCGGCACTTCACTAACATATCCATTGGGCCTCATGCCTGTCAACCATCGCTGTCAAAAATAACATTCAGATTTATGCCTGCATTACTTCGACATAGAAAATCATTGCTAAATGTGTATAATTTGCGTGAATACTATGCCCTGGAAACAATTCTCTTCCCATCCCCGCACCGCCACCGTCCCCCCTCACCCCATGCTGCCCACACCTCCAGCCCCCGCCCCCACAGCCCCGCCGCCACGCACGCACAACCTTTTCCGAAAGATGAATAAAAGCGAAGTGAGATTTGTGTTTAAAAGAGAACCCTTTAAAGTATCGCGTGTTTAGAGAGTAGATTCCAGTTGTCGGGGGTTGGTTGCTGAAGGCTCAGCTCCCATTGCTGGTGAAAGAGGAGTGGGGTATGTACAATACTTGTACATACTTGGAATACTGCGTCCCGTTCTGGTCGCTGTACTATCGGAAGGACGTGGAGTCCTTGGAGAGGGTGCAGAGGAGGTTTACCAGGATGCTGCCTGGTATGGAAGGACTGTCTTATGAGGAACGATTAAATAGACTGGGGTTGTTTTCCCTTGAAAGACGTCGGCTTAGAGGGAATCTCATAGAGGTGTATAAGATTATAAGGGGTATAGATAGAGTAAATGGAGGTAAACTTTTTCCGCCTTTAGAAATGGATAGGTCGAGGGGTCATGGCCATAGGGTGAGGGGGGCTATGTATAGGACGAATATTAGAGGGCAGTTTTTCACACAAAGGGTAGTGGGGGTGTGGAATGCACTGCCGAGTAAGGTGGTGGGAGCAGGCACGCTGGGGCTGTTTAAGGGTCTCTGGGACAGCCACATGAGCGGTATGCAGATAGAGGGATATATTAGGACTGTTTAACTACGGCTTTTTTCCACAGGTAATTCGGTCCATACTTGACCAACATTGAGCATGCATTCGGCAGGTGGTGCGGGTACAGCTCTTGGATGTTGATTCATGGGTTGCCTGGTACCTCATGTCGTAAATGAGTGCTTTCTGTGGACCATCTGAAGGGCACCATGACAGCTCAGAGACTATCGATGTGGCTGTGCAGACACTTGGAATTGGGCCGGTGTCTGCGGGAGTTTGCGCGTTCTCCCCGTGATTGCGTGGGTTTTCTCCTGGCACTCCGGTTTCCTCCCACATCCCAAAAATTCGCTCTTAGGCTGATTGGGAAACAAATTGTCCCTATAGTGAGAATTTTCCATATTAGGAATAATATATATATTATTACATAGGAATAATATAATAGGATAATGGATTTGCTACTATATAGTTATGACGGCGGCGCGGGCTCGTTGGGCCGAAGGGCCTGTTTCCCGTGCTGTGTTGCTCTTTAATAAAAAAAAAAATCCCTGATGGACATTTTCAGCTTTCTTAGAGTTTTACGGGAGTTACATGGATACTGTGAAATAGTCATGCAGGGAATTTAACATGCCGGTCAGATTTTCTAAGTTGAGGCATTAAATAATAAGGCATTAATCTTTCTTTGGCAGCATCTGCGAGCTGAGAAAGAGCTCACGTTTCGAGTCCAGATTACCCTTATGCAAAACTAAAAGGCATAGAAACTTCGCATCCCTAATCAAATCATTACAGTGCAGCTAAAAAACAGAAATCTATCCGCCTATTGTGGAAAATTAGTCAGATGTGTTCTGTCAACAGTAGCAGCCCAAACCTGACCAGTTCAATTAGCAACATCAGTCTATGCCTTTCAGCTTTAACAAAGATTACAGATACTGCCAGACTTGCTGAGATTTTCCAGCATTTTCTCTTTTGAGTTCAGATTCCAGCATCTGCAGTAATTTGTTTTTTTTTATTCTTCCGTGGGATGTGGGAGTCACTGGTTAGGCCAGCATTTATTGTCTATCTCTAATTAGCCCTGAAAAGGCGATGGTTAGTCGCCTCTTTCACGTGCTGAAGTACATGTGAAAGGTCTCTAAGTAATACGCACGAACGAAATTTAATGTACATCTTTGAATCAGCTAAAGTTTATGGAAGGTGGGAAAATTCTGTTCACCAGCAGAGTAATGAAACAGTCAAGCCAGTTAAGAATAATCTGAACGAGGGTTTCATTGATGAACTGTCAGGCAAGGGGCAGTTATTCTTATAGAGTGATAAGCAGCGCTGTTTGTGACATAGGAAATGACCCAGGTGGAAGTCCAGTTCCAGTTCAAATAGAATGCTGAAATTAGACACAGACCGAAGGGTCTCTTCTGCACTGTAATAACCCATGATTCTGTGATAATATTCAGATTAAAATTCCACAATTCTGCCACATGTTGTCACTGTGGCACTTCGTGCATATTTTAATCATGTTCTTCGCAGTTCTAAGCATGCGTCGAGTTGCCTGGCTAGATGGCCTTTTATTGCATCTTAAATAATTTAAAGGGGTTTTGTTTATTATTAATCTGGGCCCAATGCACTCTCTGAAAGCTTACGACTGAAGAATTGTTGACTAACGATTGATTGATAGGTCAGGCGGGACAGGTTTTTGTTTTACTTTCAGTTTTGGTGGCTGGCTAGATAGAAGCTGTTTGCACTCCAGGTTGGAAGTAGTGTGTTTATCTCTCTCTTTGGTATGAGAAATTCTGCATGCTAGCTGGAAGCAGGTTTTCTTGCCTTCCTGGAGGGAACATTTTGCTGTTGGTGGTTTGCGAACTAGAGTCAGCAGTGGCTCTGTCTGCCTTGAGGAGCTGGGATTTCCAGAACGGAGAAGCCAAAGTTTCAATTCTCCAAGCAAAGCACTAATTCACAACAAATGTTATACATTTGCAAAACCGCATAAACATTTTTATTTTCTGTGCTGAACTTGAGTTGATTGTATGTTTGTAGGGAGGTTTGTTGTGTTTGAACAGTGCATTTAGCTGTTAAGGTTTATACAAGACCATGATTTTTTTCTTGTTTGTAATTGATAAAAGTTATTACTAATTTTCTTTCTATATGTTAACTACTCTCAAATAAACTTTGTTTGTTAAAAGCTCCCAGTTGGTCACTTGAATCATCTCTGGAGTAAATGTCTTATGTTATTCGTGCCTAAATTAAAATGCAAACCTTATGTCTGGGCTAACTTCATAAAACCACTTGGGATTTCAACCTGAATTATAACGATTGGGACACCTTTGATGGATTAACATCTATATTCCTTGACTGATTTGAAATTATTGGACTCAAAGATAGTGAGTGTATTTCTGTATTGTATTCAGATGTTGTATTCTGATTTAAAAAGAGAGTGCCTTGTGGAGTAATGGCTTTTTCAGGGGAGTGAAGCTTTTGGAGGTGGAACGAGTTACTCAGAATGTACAACTACTTAAACCAGAGAGATATACTAAATTTGAAAACCCATTTAAATTACTGGTTAGACATTGCGCTGAGATTCAGTTAATAAGGAGATATATTTTTTGAACTTTTAATAAAAATTTAAATCCAAATTAAAAACTAATGAAATAACATAGAGATGGAGGCGATGTATTGTTCATGCATGACGTGGGAGCTGATGGACCCCATTGTGGTTCCCACTGAGCATTCCTGTATTAAGTGTTGGTTCTTCAAGAACTCCAGCTCAGAGTAGATGAGCTTCGAAGGCTGCGACATATAAGAGAGGGGGGATGATACCTGGGCACTATTTCCCGGGAGGCAGTCACACGCCTTAGGTTAAATAGTTTGAATTCGGCCAGTGGACAGGGTCACGAGGGTGTGGCTGCGAATGAGGCAGGTAGAGGGATCCAGCAGGCAGTGTTGCAGGAACCTCAATCCCCGAACTTTTTCAACAGGTTCGAGATTCTTACTCCTTGTGCGGACGGGAATGGTTACTGCAGGGAGAATGAACAAACTGAACACGGCATCGTGGTATAGAGAACCGTTCAAGTGGGAGGAGAAAAAAGAAATATAGTCGTAATTGGAAATAGTGTAGTTAGGGGCATTGACACTGTTCTCTGTGACCAAGATCAAGAATCCCGAAGTTTGTCTGCCTGATGTTGGGTTCGGGATATCTCATCTGGGCTGCAGAGGAA
Organism: Sphyrna mokarran; assembly: GCA_024679065.1. NCBI lineage: Eukaryota > Metazoa > Chordata > Chondrichthyes > Carcharhiniformes > Carcharhinidae > Sphyrna > Sphyrna mokarran. The sequence continues at coordinate 8,027,032 of JAGIQG010000020.1, forward strand.
TTTGGAATGAGAGTGTAGAGACTTAGTTGTTGCGGTCCATAGGTAGAACAGGAAGAAAGGTTCTGCTAAGGGACTATGAACAGCTAGAGCTAAATTACAATGCAGAATAAAAAGGTAATTTTCTCTCGATTACTACCTGAGCCACGAACTAATTGGCTCAAGATCAATAAGATTAAGAAGATAAAGCGTGGTTCAAAGATTGATGAGGGAAGAATAGGTTCGAATTCGTGGGACATTGGCACCAGAATTGGGGCAGAGCAACCTGTTCCAATGGGATGGTCTTCATCTGAATCATGATGGGACCAGCGTCATGGTGAATCCTAGGGCTGTAGATAAAGCTTTAAACTAACTAGTTGGGGTGGAGGGGGTGTGGCGGGGAGGATTCAGTTGTATGGAGAATTAGAAAATCAAAGTTAAAGGACAGTGTAGAAGGGCAGGTTAATGGAGCTGAGGGCTCAAGAAAGATTAGTAAAGTTTCTAGACCACGCAATTGAACAGAGAATATAAAAGATGGCAGAATCTCACCTCAGGCAGAGCAAAAAAGGTATCAAGTATGAGAAGGAAGGTGGTCAATGCAGGACTGAGGGTATTGTACCTAAATGCGTGCCATATACAGGATGAGGTAAATGAGCTTGTTGCACACATTCAAATTGGTTGGTATGATGTTCTGGGCATCACAGAGACGTGGCTGCAAGAGGTCAGGGCTGGGATCTAAATATCAAAAGATGCAAGATATCAAAATATCCTAACGGAAGAACAGGTAGTAAAGAATGACGTTAAATCAATAGCAAGAAGTGATTTCGCATCAGAAGGCACAGCATCTTTGTGGTAGAGTCGAGGAATCGCGAAGGTAATAAGATCCTGATGGGAGTTATGTACAGACCCTTCTCCTCCCCCCAGCGGTCCGGTGAAGCAAATAAATCAGGAGATAGAAAAGGTATATAAGAAAGGCAATATTACAATAATACAAACTTCAATATGCCGATAGATTGGGAAAATCAGGTAGGTAGCGGATGCTCAGAAAAGGGTTTTGTGGAGTATAAAAGAGACAGATTTTTGGAGCAGCTTGTGACCAAGCCTACTAGGGAACAGGCAATTTTGGATTTGGTGATGAATAATGAGGCAGACTTGATTAGACAACTTAAAGAGAAGGAATCCTTATTGAGCAGTGACCACAATATGATAGAATTTAACCTGCAGTTTGAGAGATAGGAGCTGGAATCAGATGTAACGATATTACAATTAAATAATGGTAACTACAAAGACATGTGGGAGGAGCTGGCCAGGCTGAGCAGAGAAGACGGTGGGACAGTTGAGAGTGAAGTTTTTGAGAATAATTCTGGAGGCACAACAGAAATTCACCCCAAGGAGGGGGGAACATGCTAAGGGGAGGACGAGGCATCCATGACAGGCGAGGGAAGTCAAGGACAACATGAAAGCAAAGAAAAACCGTACAAAGTGACAAGGATTAATGGGAAGACAGAAGATTGGAAAGATTTTAAAAGCGAGCAGGAAACAACTAAAAAAAATAAGGAAGGAAAAGATGAAATATGAGTTTATGCTAGCTAGTAATATAAAAGAAGATAGGAAGAGATTTTTCAATATATAAAAGGTAAGAGAGGGGCAAAAATAGCCATTGGACCACTGGAAAATGAGGTTGAAGAAATAATAATAGGAAACAAAGCAATGACAGAGGAACTGAATCGTTACTTTGCATCAGTCCTCACGATGGAAGACACCAGTGGGATGCCAGAGCTCCAGGAGAATCAAAGGGCACAGGTGAGTGTAGTGGCCATCACTAAGTAGAAGGTTCTGGGGAAACTGAAAGGTCTGAACGTCGATAAATCACCTGGACCAGATAGACTACACCAAAGGGTTCTAAAAGAGGCAGCTGAGGAAATTATGGAGGCATTGATTGTAATCTTTCAGGGATCAGTGGGGGCAGGGAACGTGATGTGGAGATGCCAGAGTTGGACTAGGATAAAAACAGAAAGAATCTCACAACACTAGCTTAAAGTCCAACAGGTTTCTTTGTAGCAAATGCCACAAGCTTTCAGAACACACTGTTCCTTCATCAGGTAGGTGGGAGTTCTGATCACAAACAGGGCATAAAGGCACAAATTCAATTTACGTGCATAATGATTAGAATGTGAGTTTTTACAGCTGATCAATTCTTGAAGGTAAGGCAATGTGAGTGGAGAGAGCTTTAAGCACAAGTTAAAAGGATATGTATTGTTTCCAGACAGGAAAGTTAGTGAAATTTTGCAAGTCCAGGCAAGTTGTGAGGGAGCGTACCAGAGGACTGGAAAATGGCGAATGTAACGCTGCTGTTTAAGAAGGGAGGATGGCAGCAGACGGAAATTATAGGCTGGCTATCTTGACTTTGGTCATTGGCAAGATTTTCGAGTCCATTATTAAAGGTGAGATCGCAGGGTACTTGGAAGCGCATGAGAAAGTAGATGGGTCAACACGGCATTGTCAAGAGAAGGACATGTTTCATAATTCTGTTAGAGTTATTTGAGGACGTATCAAAAAAGTTAGATAAAGGAGAACCAGTGAATGTAATTTACTTAGATTTCCAGAAGGCTTTTGACAAGGTGCCACATAGCAGCCTGTTAAATAAATTAAGTGCCCATGGCGTTAAGGGTAAGATCCTGGCAAAAATGGAGGATTGTCTGACTGGCAGAAGGCAGAGACTGAGGATAAACAGGTCGTTTTCAGAGTGGCAACCTGTGATTGGTAATGTTCCTCAGTGGTCAGTGCGAGTACCACAACATTTTGTGATATACATTAATGATTTGGGGGAAGAAACTGAAGGCACTGTTGCTAAGTTTGCAGATAATACAAAATATGTAGAGGGACAGGTAATATTGAGGAAGAAGGGAGGTGGGGTGGGTGGCTCAGGATGGACTTGGACATGTTAGGAGAATGGACAAAGAATCGGTAGATGGAATACAATGTGGAAAAGTGTGAAGTTATGCACTTTGGATGGAGGAATGGAGACATAGACTATTTTCTAAGTGGGAAAACGCTTAGGAAATCAGTCACACAAAGGTACTTGGGAGTCATTGTTCAAGATTCTCTTCAAGTTAACATGCAGATTCAATCAGCAGTTAGGAAGGCAAATGCAGTGTTACATTCATGTTGTGAGGGCTAGAATGCAAGAGCAGGCATGTATTTCTGAGGCTGTATGAGATCAAGCCCCGTTTGGAGTATTGTGAGCAGTATTGGGCCCCATATCTAAGGAAGGATATGGTGCCATTGGAAAGGGTCCAGAAGAGGTTCACAAGAATGATCCTTGGGATGACGAACTTGTTATATGAGGAATGGTTGAAGACATTGGCTGGGTTGTCCTTGGAGTTTAGGAGGATGAGGGGGGATCTTATTGAAATTCATAGGATGCTGCGAGGCTTAGATAGAGTGGACGTGAACAGGATGTTTCCACTAGTCGGAAAAACTAGAACTGGGGGCACTACCTCAGGCTAAAGGGGTGATCCTTTAAAACAGAGAGAAGGAGGAATTTCGTCAGTTATAGAGTGGTGAATCTGTGGAACGTTTTGCCGCAGAAGGCTGTGGAGGCCAGGTCGTTGAGTGTCTTTAAGACAGAGATAGAGAGGTTCTTGATTAATAAGGGGATCAGGGGTTATGAGGAAAAGGCAGGAGAATGGTGGGTGTGAAAAAAATCAGCCATGATTGAATGGTGGCAGAGCAGATTCAGTGGGTCGAGTGGCCTAATTCTAATGCTATGTCTTATGGTTTATGGCCTTACGGTTTACAAAAGGTAATTAAAACAAAATTTTTGAAATTGATAAAAAAACGTTGCCAAAATTGATTATCTTTGACATCAGGGCAGCATTTAACTGGGTATGGCAGTAAGGGGGCATGCAAAATTAAAGTCAGTGAAAGAAAATTTTCCACTGGCCCAAGTCATATTTAGCACAAAGGAAGATTGTTTTTATTAGCCGATACGAGTGATCGCAGACCTGCATTCCACTGTAGTATTTTCTCAGGGCATTGCCAACGTGCTTTCCTCCATCAAAAACCTTCTCCTTAAAACAAGGACGGAATTAGAGAATTTCACTGATAATTGCACAATGATCAATCGCATTTGCAGTTCCTAAAAAATTGGAGAGCGTTTGCAGCAAGACCCGTATTTAGGCTTGATTGCAGAGTAGCGGGTCAAATTCTTACTGCACAAGTACTAATTGACTTTCAATAGCATTACTATTCCAGAATTCCATACCATTAACTTCCTGAGGATTACCATTGATCAGCTCCTGAATCTGACATACCACATATAAGAGCAATTCAGAAGCTGGGAATTGTGTAGAAGATAGCTCTCTTGCAGACTTCCCAAACTCTGTCCACCATTACAAGGTACACATCAGGAATCTGATGGAATATCCTCTATATTCTGGATGAGTGAAGCTCAAATAACATTCAGGAAGCATCCAGGACAAGTATTCGGATTAATTTGAAGCACAGTCGCCACTTTAGCCATTCCTTTCACCAAGGCACGCAGTAGCAGCACTGTATACCCAGTACTAGACGCATGAAGCAAATATCTAAAGTTCCTCGCACAATTCCTCTTACGTTTGTGGCCTCGATCACTGGAATAACTAAGGCAGGAACTGCACTACCATTTATAAATTCCTCTATTAATTTCATACCTCCTAGGCTTAGAAATGTGTCACAGTACATAAGTTGTTGGCCCAAGGCCCTTGAGCTTTCTCCCTAACTGAGTTGATGCAGCTTCATTGCATAGACCATAACGCTTCAAGGAGATGGTTCAACACCACTTCCTGAAGGGCAATTAGGGCTCAGCAATAAATATAAGACATACCACCGACCACAAAATCCCATTGAAAAAATAAAAAACAGCTGAAACTATAGTTAGCATTTAGCTTTGTTGACAGTTCCTGCTGTCCTTGATCTATATTAATAATCCTGACATGTGCATGCAGGATAAAATAGAATACAGTAATGTGAATAATGAGGAGGATAGTAAGAGACTTCACGAGGAAAAAGACAGTCTGGTGCATTGGGGGTATGCGGGGAGGAATGGGGGAGTGACACATGCAGATTTAATTTCATGCAGATAAGTGTGCAAGGACAGATTTTGATGGGAAAAACGAGTAGCGTCATTGTAAACTAAAGGATACAATGCGAAAAAATGTGCAGTAACAATGGCCCTTGTACTTACTGTGCCCAAATCATTAAAGTTTGAACGCCCGGTTGAGAAGGTGGCTAGAAAGGTACTTTGAAACGTGGTATCTATGAATAAAGACATAAATGGTAATAGCAAGGAATTTAAGGCAAACATTTAGAAAACGTAAATTCGATCTCAGCTAGAGCGTTGTATCCAATTTTCGATACGGCAGTTCAGGAAGGGATATGAAAGCCTTAAGAAAAGGGCAGAAAAGATTAACGAGAACGATTACAACGATAAGCTACTTCGATTAATTGGCTTGATTCGAGAAACTATTTGCCTTCGAGCAGAGAAGGATGACACGAAATTTGCTGGAGTTGTTAAAAATCATGAGGGATCTGGGCAGAGCAGCTTGAGAGAAACTGTTCTCATTGATGCTTGGATTGAGAGACAGAGAATCACATTTCGAGGTGACTACCAAGAGGGCCAAAGGAAAAAGGGAAAACCCTTCTAGCAACTGTGTGGCTAGGAGCTGGAATTCACTGCCCTGAGAATATATTGGAGGTAATGCCATTTGCCTCTTTCAGAAATGAATTGCTTAATTACGTATAATGAAAGAAATTGCAGGGCTGTGGAACAGGGCAAGGGGTATGGCTGACTGTGTTGACTTTACAGAGAACTACTTCAGACGTGATGGGACGAGTGGCCTCATTCTCTGCTGTAAACATTTTGTGATTCTATGGAAGGTTTGAGTCAATTGTGTGGAATAATATTTCAATTAATTTCTCAAGAAGTATATTATTATAGATCTATTGTATTGTAAGTCGGTGGTTCGCACTGATGCCTCACATTATTAGGAATCAGGCTCAATTCCGGCCGCAGGTCACTGTCTGTGAAGAGTTTGCACGTGGTCTCCGTGTCTGGATTGGTTTCCTCCGGGTGTTTCGGTTTTCTCCCAAAGTCCAAAAGATGTGCACGTTTGGATGGGCGGCCAAGCTAAAATGTCTCTTGGTGTCAGGGAATTTGCAGAGTAAAAATGTGACTGGGATTTTTGTCAGCGGAGGCTCGATGGGCTGAATTGAGCTCTTCTGCACTGTGGGAATTCTATGATTCTATGATTTTCAACAAATCTGATCTCAAATGTTATTTCCAAAATTAAATGTTTTTATTTAGAAACATTTACTGTAATGAAGCAGGATTGTTTAATAATTTTGCAGGAATAGATCTTCAAACGACAATGGTATGATTGATTTCCGGAATGAGATCGCGAGTAATATGGTTCAGTCCAAGGTTATAGAATATGTTTAAATGAAGACAATAATATCCATAGAAGGAACAAGTTAGTGAAGGGAGTTTGGGAAATTGGCTTAAAGCTAAGGTGGTAGGTAAGTAATGGAAAATATTTATTATAGTAAATTACAATTAATTTATAACTTAGATTAGATATTTTGTAATTTATATTTATAATGCAATTAATTTGCAATTTAGTACTTATCCTTTTAGTAATTTACAAGTTACTTAAATTTTCCGACCACTGTACATTTCATTAAGTAATTAGCACGACACAAGAAAAGAGGCAATGGCGGGGCTTCTGGGAAGTTAAGGTTGAAGCTAGGTCAGAAGAAGAGGGATAAAATATTGTCAAAATGAGTCTTAAGCATGAAGATTGGGAGACATTTAACTCATGGCAACGGATGACCAAAGAATTGATCAAAGGCGAGAACATAAAATGAAAAAATACAAAATAATTTATGAGAGCATCGATATGGGGAAACAGTGAAAGTAAACCTGGATCCTTGAGACAGAGACAATAAAAAAATACAACATAGAATCGTACATTTATTTCAAAGAAGTATACACACAACATACCAAAAATAGTGGGGAACCAAGGGTTCAAAGACAGTGAATTAATCTTAGTGGAAAAAAAGGTTTTGGTGAATTAACGGGATTTAACAGAAATGAATCTTCTCCAGTGATATCTTGTTATTAGGCATTAAAAGATGTAGCTGCAACAATGTTGGATCCATTGACTTTAATCCTCCAGATTTTATTAGATTCTAGACCAGTGGTTGTGCATTGAAATATAGGAAATACAACTCCGTTGTTCAGCAAAAAATACAAACACAACATAGAACATACGGATCTATTAACCTGATATCGGGAGTGGGGAAGATGTTAGAGTGCATTGTTAGGGATGTAGTACCAGACACCTAGAAAATGACAGCACAGAGCAAAAATGCTTTCATGAAAAGGGAACCTTTGTATCTATTGGAATTTTTGAGGGTCTGATTGACAAGATGGATAAGTAGGAAATAGCGTGTGTATTGAATTCTCAGAAAGCATTTGATAAGAAGCTCCACGGAAGTTATTATACAAGATTAAAACTCATGGGATTAGGATTACTACATTGACATGGTTGAGAATTGGTGAATGCGCATAGAAGGTGGAGTAGGAATAAATGCTCTTCTTCAGGATAGAGGGCATACATAATGTAGCGCTGCAAAAATCTGCTCGGGCACTGCTTAGGTTCCCACAGTTTAGAATCTATATCAGTGACATAAAAGAAGGCATAAGTGTAATATATTCAAATCTGAGGATAATCCCGAAACTAGGAAAACAAGCTATGAGATGGCTGAAAAGGAAATGGACTAGTCAGGTGATTAGACCAGAAGATAGAAGTTGAAGTGTGATGTGGGAAAATACGTAAAATGTTCACTTTGATAAGAAAAAAAATCGAATATTTAATATTTTTTAAATTTGAAAGGTCAGTTAAAGTTCATATTCAGAAATATGTGGGTGTTTTTGTGCAGAAATGCATGATGCAGATGCAGTATGATATGTTTGCTTTTATTTCAAGTTGATAGGAGGATAAGAGTAAAGTGGTATTATTGTAATTATATTGAGCTTTGGTGGTAACAAGCCTAGAGCAATGTTTATAGCTCTGTTGCCCCTACTTAAAAATGATACACCTGCATTAGCACTGGTGCAAGAAAGGTATACTAGATCGATACTTAGGTTGAAACGACTAGAGGAGAGATCCACTAGAATAGATCTACATATTCTGGAGTTTAGGGGAATGAGGGATGAGCACATTGAAATATAAGACGCTTTGATAAAACTTGACAGCATTGTGGCCAAACGAGCAGCCTAAAATGGCGATTTGGAAAGCACTCTGGGACAACTGCTTAAGGTTGCTGCCTAAGACAGAAATAAGCAGGCTGCAGCTCAGACGACTGAATATACAGGATGTGGGCCAACTTCAGGACAAAGGGAACTTTCTGGGTTGTTCACCAGACATAGGGACGCCACAACCCCTTATTTTGGGAAGGAAATGTGTGTCCTATGTGCCCCCAACATGGCCATAACTGGCGTGAAACCACTGGGGTATAAAGGGTGCTGCACAACCAACAATCTCTCCCTCTGACCCCGCAAAAGTGCTAAAACAATGGTGACCATCGCCAACAGTGACCAGCACGAGGACAGCCACCATACCCGAGAAGGCAGGAAGGCCAGGGCCAAAGTGTCAGACCAGACCAAAGGACCAGACTACGTGGAAGACTACAGAAACCAGCGCACAATATCGGCTTAGGTATTTGCCAATCACGCAAAGTTTAGCCAACTGTTGAATTTGAGCTTTAGTATTTTCTGTAAGGTAACTTATTGTCGGTTGGGTGTGTGATTATTGATTGTGTGTTTTAAATAAATATGTTTTTGTATTAACAAGAAGTCTACTCTCAATTCTTTGTCCACCCTATAAGGGTTTAAACAGACTGTGCGGCAGCGCAACACTATATAGGTTGAAATGCTTTTCTCCTGACGGGGAAGTCCAGAACTAAATGTTTATAGTCTCAAGTCAAGGCGCTGACAATTTGGGACTAAAATGAGAAAACACTTCTTCATTCACAGATCTTGGGCTGCTTGGATTTTTCTACCCCGGAATGCTGCGGGTGATAGTTTCTTGGTATCTTCAAAACTTAAATCGCCAATTTTTGGACACTAAGGATGTTGAATATCAGCCAAGATCTTATTGCCTGAGCCAACAGGATTTGTTGTGTGGCCTACATGTAGTTCTATTCTTTATATTCTTATCCTTCCATGCATACTAGCTGGCCTTATGAATATGTTGGAGAACATTGAACAGGGAGTTAACAATATTAGGTGGCGTTCTGAGTTTATACAAATTGTGCATTGCCCATTTTCTTCACCCAATCATTGACGGCGAGTCGTATAATCTCTAATCTTTAAATTTAGATCTCAAAATATCTACACTTCTTCCCCCTTTTCTCCTCCCTTAAAATATGCCGATTTGACCAAGTTTGTCTCGATAAAAGCCAGGAAGCTCGCCAAAATATTGCGAGAAACAAACTGTGACGTTTCGATCAGACATTTCATTTTATTTAAGCCTATGTTCACACGGTCATTGCTTCACCATTTAGAGAATAGTGCAGGAAGCGGCCAAAGGATTTAGCCGTAATGAAGGCTGCTTGCGTGCTTAATGCGTGTTGACGTCAGAAGCGATTCCCGAGATATGGCCCCACGGGAGGTCCGCTGCCACCACAAGATCTCGCGAGACAGCTCATGGGGTACGGTTGATGGAAGCGAGCGCAAAGTTCAATACAGAACTGGCTGATTATTATGATAAAGAGTTTTAAGTTACAGTTATACGAGGTTGAAAAGACCCATGAATGCAACATGAGTTACAGATAGGAGCTGTTTTAGAGGAAATGCTTATACTTAATCAGTATTTTGGAATTGTCCTTAAGAAAGAGACAGACAATAACAGAGGCACAGATAGAAAAGTAGAGAGAGACGGCCAGACAGCAAATTGAGAGAGAGAGCAAATTGGAAAAGCAAACTGCGTGGAAGGTGTGGAAAGCCTGCAGAGGGATCTGGATAGGTTGAATGAGTGGGCGAGGACCTGGCAAATGGAGTATAATGTTAGCAAGTATGAGGTTATCCACTTTTGTAAGAATAATGGTAGGAAGGATCACTATTTAAATGGAGAAAAGCTGCAGCTTGCGACGGTGCAGAGGGACCTGGTGGTCCTTGTTCACGAATCGCAAAAACACAGTCTGCAGGCGCAGTAGGTGATTAAGAAGGCGAATGCAATGTTGGCATTTATAGCTAGGGGGATAGGATATAAAAGTAGGGAGGTTCTGTTGCAGCTATATAGGGTGCTGGTGAGGCCGCAGCTGGAGTACTGTGTGCAGTTTTAGTCTCCGCATTCGAGGAAGGATATATTGGCCTTGTAGGGGGTACAGAGAAGGTTTACTAGGCTGATACCGGAGATGAGGGTGATGGATTATGAGGAAAGAGTGAATAGGCTAGGCTTGTACTCATTGGAGTTTAGAAGGCTGAGAGGGGATCTTATAGAGACGTATAAGATAATGAAGGGGATGGATAGGGTAAAGGTTGAGAGACTCTTCCCGCTTAGCAAAGATAGCAGGACTAGAGGGCACAGCCTCAAGATTAGGGGGGTCGGTTCAGATCGGAGTTGCGGAGGGGTTTCTTCACGCAAAGGTTGGTGAATCTTTGGAATTCTCTGCCTGATGAGGTGGTGGAGGCTTCCTCGCTAAATATGTTCAAGTCAAGAGTGGATAGGTTTTTGATTGACAAGGGAATTAAGCGTTACGGGGAGAAAGCGGGAAAGTGGTACTGAACCACTACAGATCACCCATGATCTTATTGAATGGCGGGGCAGGCCCGGGGGTTGTATGGCCTACTCCTGCTTCTATTTCTTATGTTCTTATGAGAGGGACAGTGGCTGGCTGCGATAGCTTTCGAAGCAGCACTCAATGAGTTAAACACACTGCTCAGATTAGAAACCGCGTTGTTTTCGATATTAATGTAATTTATGAGGGTAAGCAGGAATCTCAAGTCCAATATAAAGAAAACAGTTTATAAATGGCAGAACTGATTACGGTCCATCTTCTGAGAAGCGGCAGTAATTTCGATAAAATTTATCGGCGAATAGCGACTGTGCTAATACTTTTGTAATTGGAGTTCCTCCTTGCTTTCTCTGATAGCGTAGAAAAAAGCATTGGAAATGATTGAACTTTCTGCGTTCTGGATTAATTCCCCCTTTAACTTAATTTACAAATTATTTCTAATTACATCTTGGTAAATAGTAAAAATGCCATGATTAATGTATTGAGTTTTTTTAACGGTCAATCACAAAATGTATAAGTGTTGACACTTTTATTGTCACTGTATAAATTCTTTTTGCATGGAATTTGTAAAAGCTGATTCAATCCCCGCTGGAGTTAAGTCATACATATAAAATGCCAACTCACTGTTTATTTTTAAAAGTGACATTAAATGCCCTATTATGTGAAAAACGCTCCTTGTCTGATTTCAATCGCGTTTATAATTTGTATTCGATTTTTATCTTCATGAGAGTCAAAGATTTTGAGGGATAAGCAGAAACATTGAGCCAAGGCCACAATCAGGCCAACCATAATCTTATTGAATGGTGGAGGAGGCTCGGGAATTAAATGGGCCACTCATGTTCCTTTTTTCCCTCATGTAAGTCAAATTGTATGTATAAGATGATTCAACAGTGCAACGCATTTACCATTTTATCAATGGCAATTATTGCTAAACTGGTTTGCTATCTCCAAAGAGTTCACTCACAAATAACACCACATCTAACAACTGAATATCATCATTTATTAAACATCTTTTTCTACAAGGATAAACGTTTCTGCCATAGTGTGCATAGATTTAAATCACGAACATAGGCCAAACGTATACAAATAGAAATGCATAGTGAATAACTAAACCCGTAGAAATACTATGAATGTTAGTTTTCACCAAATGAACGCGATTGTCTCTATCACTCGCAGCCTGATCTCCTGATGCTCTGCTGAAGCTGAGACCCGAGAGACTCATGTGTAACCCCGCACGTGTACACTTCGTGTGAGTTCCACTCGGAGGCGGTCAGGGTCAGGTAACTGCTCACACTGTACGTCTGGTCCGTGTCCCGTATGGTCCGACTCGTCTGAACACCTGTGTCCATTGTCTTGCCGTCTACGCTCCAGGAAACTTGCACAACACCCGGAAAGAAATTATTCACCAAACACACCAGGGTTGCCGTCTTTGCTGCGGAGATTTGATCGGGTGCCGGCGGGAGAAGAGACACCGAAGGACGGGACGATCCTCGAACTGTAATGAGAACGGTTGTGTTTATTGAATATGATACACATTTCACAGAGGGATGATGAAACTTCTTGCTGAGCCCGTGAGTCAATAAGTTGTGGGTTGAACTCCCAACGCAAATACCTGAGCAAAGCATATATTCTAATTTTCCAGTGCTGTACAGTGGGCGAGTTACAGTTTATAGCTGAAAGGATAGCATCTTCAAGGAATCATTCAAGGTAGTTTTAAAATACCCACTGACATTATTTTGGTGGAGAATCTTAATACCAGTATTTATCTTTCAACCAATATTAGTTAAATAGATAATCAGGATATTATTGCATAATAATTTGAGGGATCATTCTATGCCAAGATTGGCCGCCAAATTTCCAAATTGCAATAATGATTTCACTTGCAAAACGTTTAATCTGCTGAGAAGCAATTCTCAGAACCGAGAAGGCGCTAAGTGTGAGTTTTCTTTCATTTTATTCAGCAAATTGCAGCCAGGATAAATATATCTAATCACATATGCTATGATCTAATTGAATGACGGAGCAGGCTCCAAGGGCTATATTTGGCTCCTTCTGCTTCTAATTCCTATGTTCCTATGATGAACACTTCATTTTTTTATTATTTCATGGGATGTCAGCAGTTCTGAAACGCATTCGTCGCCTATCCCGAATTGCCTTTGAGGAAGTGGTGATGAATTACCTTCCAGACCAACCGCGTCCATCTGATATAAGTACACCCACAGTGCTTACACCAAGGAAGAAACCGTACATTTTTGACGCAGTGACAATGAAGGTTCCCGGTTAGGGTAGTGTGTGGCATGGAGGGAATTTGCAAGTGGTACATTTCCCATGTGTCTGACCCCCTTTGACCTCCTAAGTGGTAGACACTGCGGGTTTGGAAAGTATTGCCAAAGGAACCTTAGCGAGCAGGTGAACTGCATCTTGTTTATAGCCTGTAGTGCTTCATCGTGGTGGAAGGTGTAAATCTTTAAGGTGACGGATCCGGTGCCCACCAAATGACCTACTTTATCGTGAATGATGTCAGGCTTCTTGTTCTATACTCAACCAAGCAAGTGTATTCAGTCACACTGCAGATTTATGCCTTGTAGATGGTGGGCAGGATGCTGAGTTAGGGGTCATAGAATGTCAAGCTTTTGGGCAATTCTTGAAGCCAGGATGTCGATATGACTGACCTGGTCAACAGTAACCCCCGCGATGTTGATTGTGGGGTATTCAGCGATGGTATAGCGTTACAGTCAATGTTACGTATTTCTACTAATCTTTACAAAATAAATATACGATTCAATTCCATACAGTTCGGTCTCAGAGGTAATCTTTCCACAAGGGAGTAAATTAAGACTGCCATCTTATTCTGTATAATAGTTATCTTCAAATATTAAAAACATCATGTTGCAAAAGAATTCAAGGATTATGCACATTGCAGTAAGAGTTTGCTACTTTGAATAATATTAAACTAACATGATTAAAACGAGAATTGTATGTTCTACGCTGTCTCTGCACACAGCTTTGCACTGCTACCACAAGCGGCAGAGACGCGAGTTCAATTCCGGCCTTGGGTGACTATGTCGAGTTTGCACATTCTCCCCGTGTCTGCGTGGATTTCCTCCGGGTACTCCGGTTTCCTCTCACAATCTAAAGGTGTGCTGGTTAGATGCATTGGCCGTGATCAGTACTCGGGGTTACGGGGATAGGGCGGGGAGTGGGTCTGGGTTAGATACTCTTTCAGAGGATCAGTGCAGATTCTATGGGCTGAATTCTGCACTGTACAGGTTATATGGATACTGCACGGATTAAATCGCCCGTTCGGCATTCATTCCGAAAGTAATACACCTAAATGATATCCTGTTCCTTTAGTTTATCGTGCTAATACTTAGATCGAGACATGAAACTTTCGCTCGAAATCAAAATCACTTTTGAGGAAAAATACGTGGAAAACAAAACACAGATATTTCATATCGTATTCTGGATTTTAGCCTTATCTCTACTATGGGCGTTAATGCAGCCTTCCCACTTTGATTACTACACGTGTATCTGTATACTTAGGACACCAGAAAAGTTATCGCACTGAAAGTGGCTATTTAACTCACACTGTCTGGGTGGTCGAGAAGGAGTTAATAAATATACAAATAAATAATAAAGATATTAAAATAAACAATTTAAAAGAACTAAATGTCCATTCTAATCCCACCTCCCAATACCCGATCCGTAGTCTTGCAAGTTAAAGCATTTAAGCGCGCTCAAATGATATATCTTTTTTTAATCGTAATATACCAGCAAGCTGTTACACATTAAAACTTAAATAGTCATAAAGAACGGCATTTGCCGACACGAGATCAACGTGAAAAGAAGCTCTGTGTAAATAAATCGCAAAGGCTCTTACATAGAAAATGTCATTACTCGTAGCGTACAGACGAAGCTTTCTTCGAGGAGGAAACAGATCTTTTTATAGAAAGTGAGTGTTTTGCACCCAGTGCTATTTCTGGGGCATTACAGGAACTCATGGTGATTATAATATTCAACATTCGAAATTAACATCCTTCGATTTTCTCATGGCATTAGGAATTCAAAAAGCTACCCTACCGTGTTTTTTCCACTCTATCTATTGTTCTTTCTTTCTCTTTATTTTTAACTCTCTCTCTACCTTCCCATACAGAGGTGCAGCAGGTAAAGAAGGCGAATGATACATTGTCCTTCACAGCCAGTACAGGAGCAGGGATATCCTGCTGCAATTATACAGGATCCAAGTGAGACCACACCTGGAATATTGTGTGTAGTTTCGGTCTCCTTGTCTTGCTATAATAGGAGGGAGCGAAGGTTTACCAGATTGACTCTTGCAATGGCGGGACTGGCATATATATGGAGAGATTGAGTCGAGTAGGTTTATATTCGCTGGAGTTTAGAAGAAAGAAGGGGTGGGGTGTCATAGAAACTTATAAAAGTCTAACAGGACTAGACAGATACATGCAGGAAGGATGTTCCTGATGGTTGGAGTGTTCAGAACCATGGGTCATAATCTAAGAGGGTAGACCGTTTAGGACAGAGATGAGGAGAAACTTGTTCACCCAGAGAGTGGTCAGCCTGTGGAAATCGCTACCATAGAAATCAATTGAGATGAAAGCATTGTGTGCTGTCAAGGAGTTAGATGTCTTGGTGTGAATGGGGATCAATATATATGGGGGAGGGGGGCGGTGGTAGGATCAGGCTATTGAGTTGGATGATCAGTCATCATTCCTGCCCAGTGAAGCAGTTGAGGCTACCTCTTTGAAGGTTTTTAAGGCAAGGATAGATAATATTTTGAACAGTAGAGCAATTAAGGGTTTTAGTGAGCGGGTGGATAAGTGGAGTCGAGTCCAAGAAAAGATCAGCATGATTTTATTGAATGGCGGGGCAGGGTAGAAGAGCCAGATGGCCTACTCCTGCTCCTATTTTCAATGTTTCTACGTTTCTACATTTCTGACTGTGTATTTGACTATTTTGCATAGTTGGCATAAGTGGGGCACTTTCACCTTATTTTTAATAACGATAGTTAAATTCTATGATTTACGTTGTTCGATATTTAGCTCGAAAATTTAAACATGGTGTTCCTTTATGATTCGAACATGTACTTGTTTCATATCCCTGGTAAGCCTTTATTTAAAGTTGATTACCATCTACAAAGCTAAATCTGCCTCATTAATGATCCAAATGAGACTGTATTTGATTAAAAGGAAAAACAATATCCAGTGTTCAGAGCGAATTCAGTAAAAGTTACTTACTCAGAACAGTCAATGTGGTGCCTCCGCCGAAGTAAAGCATGCTGTTCTTCCACCAACCACAATAATACACGGCGTCATCCTCTGATTGAACATTGGTGATGGTTAATTGAGCGGTGTTAGTGGACGATTGGGTCCTCCCAGAGAATCGATCAGGGACTCCGGTACCTTTGACATCACGGTTAAGATCATGATAGAGCAGGAATCGAGGACCGCTCCCGGGTTTCTGCTGATACCAGCCTATATCATTATTTCCCAAGTTTCCGCCAGACGCTGCGCAATTTAACTTAACCGTTCCTTGCGGCGCGATGGACATCGATTGCTGCTGAGTTAATGTAATCT
Organism: Sphyrna mokarran; assembly: GCA_024679065.1. Taxonomy (NCBI): domain Eukaryota; kingdom Metazoa; phylum Chordata; class Chondrichthyes; order Carcharhiniformes; family Carcharhinidae; genus Sphyrna; species Sphyrna mokarran. The sequence continues at coordinate 8,043,444 of JAGIQG010000020.1, forward strand.
GCGCGTCTGAACCTAGGACAGATGAAAGAATATTAGAACATGGACTTCATGTGACCAAGATCTTTATTATACTTTTCTGTACAACGAAACATTACTCCGAATAGAATATGCGTTGAATACTTACAGACTGCGCAGATTATCAAAGTCGTAACGACACACACCCACCCGGACATCATGAATTCAGTGAAGCTCAGAAACCTCGGCAGGTCGCAGGCAGAAAGTATTAATGTTTACCAAACTCACCTTGCCTTATCAATGTTAAGGGTGAGGGCGTGTTACCACGTGGTCTTTGACTATGCAAATACAGCTTGAAGTTACAAGCCCCCAATCCGATATTGAAATTCGCAGTTCTTTACATCACAGGTCTGTGACTAGGTGCAATCTCGCATAGGATTTATTAATAAGTACAGTCACATATTTATAACTGCATAAACAGCACATTGAAGCTGATATTCACAATAATTTGATCTTTCATTTTACATGTAACCTTCGGGAAGAAAATTTAAATTTGCGCATCTCTTACTGTGCAATATACAACAGCAATGTTGATAAACTTAAACATCGATCCGTAGAAATTCAGCTACTGTACATTCCGACAAAATATAAGCTAAGATGTTAGCTTTACATTGAAGTGCATTGTATGATGAGCTAAAAGGTATTAACGCATTGCGGTTATATCAGCTTTCCTTATTAAATGCATTTACAGGAGATTTTCTTCAATGAAAACTTGAATCCATAGCACACGCTGATAACTCTTCTCTCCGGTACAGACACCGAATACTTTAGGATGGATAACTAAACACTTTGACACAGATTTATTCTTGGGGTTTGTTTAATCTTGTGCAATTTGAAATTACACAGAAATAAAATGGGGGAATGGGTAGATACGTTTCAGTTATATTTACCACAAAGAAGTTGCATTGGTAAAGGAAAAATGAAGCAACACGATAGAAAGAAAATGCTACAATTTAAAAAGGAATCCCAGAACAAAAAGCTGGAATGTTCGTAGACAAGTTCTTGATGGTGCTGGAGAAAGTGGAGCAAACTGAGAAAGCTTTCATTACTTAAGCACACGAGGCTGTGTGGTGCAATGGTAGAACCCCTACCGCGGGACCAGAAGCTTGGGTTCCAGTCCAAGACTAAGCAGGGCCTGCGTTTAGAGCGCGGTTCAACCGTTCCATCACATTCTCTCTCTCTTTCCCCTTCCCTCCCACCACTATTCCCCACAAGGTAAACAAGTATGGGTGTGAACGTAAGCTTAAAAATATTGAAACAATCGAGTACAAAAATAAGAAAGTTAGACTAAATCTTTATAAAACATTGTTTAAATCGTTAAAAGTGTGGTCAAGCTTAAGGATTTGAAAATATTAGTAAAGATACCGATGAAAATCGCTTCAGAAATAAAGACTTTCAGCTGAATGAAGAGATCAGAATCACTGTTATTCTTGGAGAAGAAATCGTTCAGAGAAAATTCAATGCAGGTGTTAAAAATGAGGAAGACTTATAAAATAAATAGGGGTCAAATGTTGTAAAAGATGCAGACTAAATGTAATCCGCATAGGCAATGATGTAGATTCTCGGGGTCAGATCAAGCCCAAGATTAGGTATCATTCTTTTCTTGACTGATTGGATCTTGTTTGTCTCTCTTGTGGGGATCATGAATTGAATTGAATTTGAATTGGTTTTTGGATCAATCAAGGAGATGGATTAAGTGCTTGCCCTGCCCACTCTCCGCATTTGCTTTGTAACTTTAAGAAGGAAGGATTTTTTTTAAGAAGAAAATGTCACGTGACTGAGGTCGAAAGACGTACAGCAGAGGAAGACCTTTCGACCCATCGAGCCTGCTGCGCCATTCAATGAGATCATGACTGATCCGATCTTCGGCTCCACCTTGCCCCATTATTCCCATAACGCTTGATTCCTTTACTAATTAAAACCTGCCTATCTCATCCTTGTACATACTCGATAACTAGCCGCTAAAGCCCTTTGCAGTAAATAATTCCACAGGTTCGCTATCATTTGACAGAAGAAATCCCTCCTCATTTCTGTCTTACAGGGACAATGCCTTATTCTGCGATTATGCCCCCTGGGCCGAGACTTTCCTATATAGGGAAACCATCTCTCAGCATCCACTCTATCAAGACCCCCACAAAATCTTATGTGTATCAATAAGATCATCTCTCATTCCTCTAAAGTCCAATACTTATAGGCCCAACTTACTCAACCACTCCTCCTAAGAAGATCCCTACATATCCAGAATCAACCTAGTGAACATTTTCTGAGTGCCTTCAATATAACTTGCCTTAGGAAAGGGAAACAAACTTGTTCATAGTATTCCAGGCGTAATCTAACTAGTGTGTGTAGTTTTTGCAAGAATTCCTTATTGATATACTCCATTCCCTTTGAAATAAGGGTCCATGATTTAATTTGATTTGATTTATTACTGTAACATAAAATGTTAAAGGGTTACAGTAAAAATTATTATTTCTTACGCGTTATACAGACAAAACACTCCATACATAGAGGAAGAAAGGAGATTGTGCAGAATGTGGTGTTACAGTCATAGCTAGAGTGTGAAGAAATATCAACCTAATATGAGGTAGATCCATTCAAATGTCTGATGGCAGCAGGGAAGAAACTGTTCTTGAATCGGCTGGTATATGTCTTCAGATTTTTGCATTTTTCCCAATGGAATATGTTGAGAGAGATTCCATGTCTGGAGTCCTTAAGTTATGCTTTTCCGAGGCAACGGAGTGCCTATTAAAGGAGGCTAGTTTGAGTGATGGACTGGGCTTCGTTCATAACCCTTTGTAGTTCTGGTGGTCTTCGAGAAGGAGCCATACCAAGTTGTGATGCAACCAGAAATAATGCTTTCAATGGAGCATCTGTAGAACCTAGTGAGAGTCATAGCTGACATGCCCTTAGTCGTTTGAGAAAGTAAAAGCGTTGGTGGGCTTTCAAAACTATAGCGTCAGCATGGGAGGACCAATTCAGACTGTTGGTGATCTGGACACCAAAAAACTGGAAGCTCTTGACCATTTCTACTTCATCCCCATTGATGCATACAAGAGCATGTTCTCCACCACGCTTCCTGAAGTCTATGGCCATCTCTTTCATTTTGTTGACATTGAGGGGGAGATTATTGTCATTGCACCAGTTCACCAGATTTTCCATCTCGTTCCTGGACTCTGTCTCATCATTGTTTAGGCTTCGACCCACTGTCGTCAGAAAACTTATAAATCGAGTTGGAGGTGAATTTGGCCACACTGTTATAGGTGCATAAGGTGTGTAGTAGGAGGCTGAGGACACAGCCGTGTGGGGCATCATGTTGAGGATGATCGTGGAGGAGGTGCTGTTGTCTATCCTTACTGATGGCTGAGGTACTGATGGCTGGGGCCTGTGGGTTAGGAAGGTCAGGATTCAGTCACAGAGGGAAGTGCTAAGGCTCAGCCCATGGAGTTGGATGTGAGTTTCAGAGGAATAATGGTGTTGAAGGCTGAACTGTAGTCAATAAATAGGAGTCTGACACAACTGTATTCTTATCTAACTGTTTCAGGGGTGCATATAGGCCAGTGAGATGGTATTTGCCTTGGGCCTGCCGCGGTCGTAGGTGAACTGTAGTGGATCCAGAAAATCTGGGAGGTGGAATTCATTCATGCCATGACTAACTTTTCAAAATACTTCATAATGATGAAAGTCAAAGCCAGCAGAAGATAAGGCACGCTGCTTGGCTTTTCTTTGGTATCAGAGGATGGCTGGCTTCTTGAAGCAGATAAGGACCTCAGGTTGTTTTAAAGAGAGGTTGGAGATGTTTGCAAATACCGATCTGCGCAGGATCTGAGTGTTCATCTTGGTACCAGTTGCTCTCTGTGGATTGACCTTTGATATAGCTGCTCTGTCACGTGCAATGGTGACCTCAGACATAAGTTCGTCCAAGGCTTCTGGGTTGAAGGACATGCTGTCACTGATCTTTTACTCAAAACGGGCACAGAATAATCCATAAGCACCCAAACTGTAGATATATGGGCAACACGACAGCGCATTGACTATAGCTGTGCTGTGCAGATACATGGATTTGGGCCTGTGTCAGTGGGAGTTTGCTCATTCTCCCCGTGCTTGCGTGGGTTTTCTCGGGGAGCTCCGGTTTCCTCCCACATCCCAAAGATGTGCTCTTAGGCTAATTGGCAAAACAAATTCTCCCTAAATTGTCTCAAATTTGGTTTTTAATCCATAGATCTATAAACATGGACAGGGATCGCGTGTAGGAGTGGGAACATCGAGGTGGCGGCGTGGGCTCGTTGGGCCAAAGGGCCTGTTTCTCAATGCTGTTTTGTTCTTTGTTCTTTATATACCGTAGGGCAGAGAATAAATAAGGACATCATGAGTGTATGTAGAAAAGGCAATACATTAATCTGTGGTCAGTTTAATCTTCATGTAGATTGGGAAAATAAAAATAGCAGAGGTGGCCCTGAAGAAGAATTCATAGCGTGTAGTTGGGATAGTTTCCTAGAGTAATATGTTTATGATCCAACTAGAGATTAGGTTATTTGGGATCTGGTAAAGTGTGATGAGGGGATTTATTGAACAATTTGGTGTAAAACATCACCTAGGAAACTGGGACCATGACATGGTAGCAGTTAGCATTGACTGTGAGAGTTAGAAATTTGGAACAACTATGTCCAACTTAAATAAGGATAATTACAAAGGAATGATGGCAGAGGTGGCAGGAGTGGACTGGGAAAGTAGTTGAACAGAAAAGACAAGTAACCAGCAATGGCAGACATTTACGAAAATAGTCACAACAAAGATAGATCCCGCTGTGGAAAAAGGATTCTAGGAGGGGGTTAATCAACCCATGGTTAAGCTCAGAGGTTAAAGGTCGCACTAAACTGAAAGAGAAAATATATAATTTGGCAAACGTTAGTGGACAACCAGAGGATTGGGAAAGTTTTAAAAAACAACAAAACCTAATCAAAATTAAACAGGGAAGAGATCAGGATAAATTAGCAAATATTATAAAATTGGTCAGTGAGAGTTACTTCAAATACATCTAAAGAAAGAGAGAGGCCAGAATGAACACAGGCCGCTTATATAACAAGACTGGGAAAATAATAATGAGGAACCTGGAAATGGCAGAAGAATTAAATAAATATTTTGTCTCAAACTTCATGATAGCAAGGATGGGGTTGGGGAGGGCGGGGGAAGAGGACCCAAACACATAACTATCACTGGAATATAAGCATGAAACAAACTAATAGTTTAAAGGCTATAGGTGCTCTGGACCTGAAGGGTTTCATCCTAAGATATAAAAGGAAATAGCTGCTAAAGCAGTGGGTGCTCTGGTAGTCATCTTTCAAGGATTCCTAATTTCTGGAAAAGTCTCAGAGGACTGGAAAACTGCTAATGCATCAGCCTTATTTAGAGCATTTAGAAACATATTACATAATCAAGACATTGAGCATTGCTTCCTGGTGGGGTTTCGTATCTGACAAATGTATTAGAATTCCGTGAAGTGGTAATGAGCAAGAAAGATAAGTTCAAATAACATACTTGGATTTCCAAAAAAGCATTCAATAAGGTACTGCACAAAAAGATACTTAATAAGGTAAGAGCCCATGGTACTGGGGGTAGTATATTAGCATGAAAAGAAGACTAACTACCTACCAAAAGACTAGGTTAGGCCAAGAAGGATATTTTCTGGATGGGAACTTGTAATTAATGGAATGCCACAGGAATCAGTGCTGGGGCCACAATTATTTACAGTACATATTAATGATTTGGGCAAGGTACGCGAACGTACTATTGCCAACTTTGTGGATGAGACAAAAATAGGAGTGAGAAGGCAAATGGTGAGGACCATGCGATGAGTTGAGAAAGGGATATAAAAACACAGAAAATGCTGGATAGAGGAATATAGATAAGTGAATTTTAAAAATTGATTTATGGGACGTTGCCATCGCTGGCTAGTCCAGAATTTATTCCCACTCCTGATTGCTCTTGAGATGATGATAGTGAGCTGCCTTCATGAACTAAGGAAGTCATCAGGTATAGATGCAAGCACAGTGCTGTTAGAGATGGAGTTCCAGAATTTTGAACTAGCGACAGTGAAGGAACGGTGAAAACTTGGCAGATGAATTATAATGTAGGAAAATGCGAGGTTATTATTTAAATGAAAAAAGACTGTAGAAAGTTGCAACACAAAAGGACTTGGGGACCTCCTGTTTAAATCATAATAAGCTATCGTAGAAGTTCAGCAGGTAAAATGGAAGGAAAATAGAATGACAGGCATATCAAATATGCCTACCACTCTATTGCCCAGTCACACTTTGGCAAATCAGACCCTAAGGCTGTGCTTCTGCACCCGGCTTACTCTCTCAGAAGACTAAGGAAAGTTGCATGTTAGCTGCGACTCTGACCAATTTTTACAGATAGAAAGTATTCTTTCTGGTTGTATCAGAGTTTGGTATGGTTATTGTACTTACTCCATATCGTATTAACAAAGCTAAATTACCATCCTTTCATTCCTGTCTATCCTTCAGATCCCTGAATATTTCGTTCTTAGCTTTCATCTCCTGTGACCACGTCGCTATAATGTCTATAATATCATACCTATTACCATCAATTTGTATGGTGGGTTCATTCATTTTATGCAGGACTCTATGTGCATTTAAGTAAAGAAATTGTGGAGATGTCAGCGTTGGAATGGACTGGGCAGTAAGAGGTCTCGTAACACTATGTTAAAGTCCAACGGGTGATGTGGAATCACTAGTTTTCGCAGTATTGCTCCTTCACTGGTGAGTGGAGAAGTAGGTTTCACAAAAGTTGCACATGTAGACAAAGACACAATAACAAGATAATGGTTGGAATGCGAGTCTTTTCGGGTAATTAAGTCTTTACAGATATAGACAGTGCCAGTGGAAAGAGGGGTAATCACAAAGAAAGAGTCATTAATTTTACATTTTAATAATTTCCCCATTTGACCCTATTTGTTTTATTTTTAGTATTTGCATACGCTGCCCCTCCTTTCACACTATGGGTACCATCATCTGAATAGCTGCTGTACCTGTTTCCACTTAGTGTGCACTATCTGAAAGAATGGCGGGAACACATTCAATAATCCATTCAAGATGGCATTGGATAGGCAATTGAACTGGGAGGATGTTCAGAGAAATGGTTTCTTTCCTCTTTGCTATTTCATTCTTTGATCGTCCAAAGCAACAGACTCCTACACAGAACCTCATTCGTTTCGTTCGATTCACTCAGCTGCAGAATATGTCTCACAAGTACCTTTACTGATTGATTCAGGGGAAAGACTAATTCCTTGCAACCCGCTAAAAGCAACAGAAGCATTATGCTAGACCGTGTCGTTTCTTTTCATTATCACCTGCTCACAGTTATTCATCTATTGAATGGTCAAACTGAAAATATCTGGATCTGCAGAGAATCGGACGGGTAAAATGTTCTAATCCTAACAATCCAATTAATTCTAAAATAAATAAAAGCCAATTTCAATAATTATGACCGTTATAAATATTATTGCCAAGCAAACTCAGTTCAGGAACACTTAGAAATGAACAAAAATATTACCATTGATGCGTGTTATCCCAGAAAGAATATATTTTATAAAGGTGAAAGGTAAGAAAATAGGTGTAAATAATTTAGCTTCAGTCAAGCATCATTATCCTTTCATGGAATATAACATGCGACACATTTATGGCATTTATTCGGCAATAACTTGCTGAGTTTTGTTTCTGCCTGATCACACAGCTGCACAAATATGTGTTAAAGAGTTTGGGAAAGAGCTAGAGCGAGGGCGGAGGCGAGAGGTAACATCAACAGAGCATTTGACCGAGTAGGAGTCGGGGAAAATACTCGATTGGTTTGAAATCGGCTATTATGTTAGACATCAATCTCCTCGGCTTCACCATATTGCTACAGGTGTTCCTCTGTGCAGAGTCCTAAGTCTACAACTCCTTCATCAGATTGGATGTGTAGATGTTCGCTGATGATTGCACAATACTCACCGCCATTAGTAACTCTTCAGCTACGAACCCAACCTGTGTCCACACATAACAAGATCGGGATAACATTTAGATTTCGGAAACTTGCAAGTACCAGCCAATCATCGTCACCAAAATGAGAGAATCTAAGCATGGCTCAATGTGAAGAGTTTTAACGTCACTGAATGCTTCGTCGTTAATAATTTAAGGAATTCCTCCATTGACCTGAAACTTAATTGGATCAACTATGCAAATTTTGCTCTATAATATTAGGTACTCGGCAATACCTAATGCTACCAGATTGGCTAAAGCGTGCTAACACTCTCCAAAGCACAAATCAGAGTGAGTGAGTGTTGATACTTGCTTAGATGAATGCAGTTCCAGCAACACTCATGAAATTCGACATTATTCAGGCCAAAGCACTTGGCTTGGTCAGTGCCTCGTCCGTCACCATAACCAGTAGCTCCTCCCTACTTAGACGCAAAATAGCAGCAATGTGTGCCATGAACAAGATACGTTGGAGGAACTCAACAAGACAGCACCTTCCTTACTTCTACCATCTAGAAGAAGAAGATCAGCTGACACAAGGAAATACCACCACCGTCAATTCACACATCTAACTCACTTGGAATTGTATTAAATTTTCTTTTCTGTTCTTGCCTCAAAATCCGGAACTCGCTTTGTAGAAAAGTCGGAAAAACGGATTTTACCTTGCCTTTACCATATTCTGGTATCATACCGTGTATATGTGAATGTTGTTTGCCGTGTTTCCTACAAATTCTGCACTGCCTTCCCTTACAACACATCCCACAATTGAAGAAGAAACTGATTCTTAACTGCTTCTCCGTATGTTGCGAAACAAAACAGTAACTGGAGTTGTATCTGTCCTGGTATATGTCTTCTTAAGTCACTGGTTCAGGGCATCATAACCAAGGCTGTATTTATTGCCTTTCCCCAGTTTCACTTGAGAGAGTAGGAGTGCATCATCTATTTAATCCAATATCCCTGTATAATGAAGATGCTCCGAAGGTGCTCTGGCGGGGGAAGTTCCGAAAGATTTATGCCTCAATGATGAAGGAGCAGTGCGCCATTGCACAGGAACCCCAGAGGGAATGGTTGCCCCGTGTTTTTGCTTCCATTGTCCCTCTAGACGCTGAAACTCCCAGGTTTAGTAAATGTGTCAAAGAGGCCTTGGTGACGTGTGCTGAATAGCATCCTGCTGATAACATATTTCGTTCACAATGCATCCGTGGGAGAAGGAGTGGATGGGAATGATGATGGGTCAAGGACTGAACGAATGGATTACTTTAACCTGGAAGATGCCAAACCTCTTGGTTATTGTTCCAGCTGCACCAAATCAATCGCTCAGTCTTTCATAACGCTCATGACTTGTACAATATCACCGCCAGCACAGTAGCAGCGGCAGCACGTTGGCACAGTACAGATGGCCTCTTTCTGCACTGTAGGTTTCTGTGATATCCAGGTATTGGGAGAGAGTCCAAAACTGAGCGATTTGCTACAGTAAAACCTTATCTCTCAGCTAGACTTCGCCACAAATCGAGTTCTTTGATCTTGAAGAACAGTAAAGGAATCTTAGGAACCTTACAGTGCAGAAATAGGCCAATCGGCCCATCGATTCTGCACCGACACAATCCCACCCAGGCCTTACTTCCATGTCCCTATATATTTTACCCGCTAATCCCTCTAATTTACGCATTTCAGGACTCTAATTTATCACGGCAATTTATCGTGTCCAATCAACCTAACTCACACATTTTTGGGCTGTGGGAGGAAACTGGAGCATCCAGAGGAAACCCATGCCGATACGAGGAGAATGTGCAAACTCCAGACGGATGGTGACCCAAGATGGGAATCGAAAGCAGGTCCCTGAAGCTGTGAAGCTGCAGTGCTAACACTATGCCATCATGCCGCCCAACAGTAAAGGAACGTTAATCAATTCCAAGTCAGGTAGATGTGTGAATTGAAATTAGTGGTGTTTCCATGTGTCAGCTAGTCTTCTTCTAAATGGTAGACATAAGGAAATTGCTGTCGGAGGAACTTTGTTGAGTTTCTCCAGTGTATCTTGTTCATGGTACACATTGCTGTCACTCAATGGCACCATTTGGTTGAGTTTCTGATCAGTGATGTTCTCATGATGGTATCATCTGAGTTTGTTTAAGAAAATACAATTGAATTCAAGGAAAGGCTGGATCATTACTTGTTTTGGACAAGTATAATATCTTGATTATCTGAAGAGATTGAGAATGGGGCAGTGGTGTCATGATAATGTCACTGGACCGGAAGCCGAAGCTAATGTTCCAGGGACACATATTCAAATCCCACCACTGTGCCTGGAAATGTGAGCTGTAAAACTTGTTGGCCAAGGAACTGTCACTGATAGAACAATACATCCAAAATTAACATTAACACTTCGTGGCAGAAAATTATCTGTTCATACCTACCGTGGCCTACATCTATGATCCTACAGAAATGTGGTTAACTCATAGCAAGACATTCAGTTTAAGAACAAATAGGATTGGGCAGCAAATGTGACAGATGATCAACCTGAATCAGAAACTCACTAGAAAGCCGGGGGGAAACAGATGCAGGAGTTCAAATTGACAGCACTAGCCCTGATGTGCTGTACAGCAAAATTCAATTCCCTGACATGTTTCAAAAGTCCACATGATAAATCCGTTAATGCCAGATGAACTCTGCTATGAGGACTATCACTTTTATATCTTCGTCAACACTAGCGCCTTGGCTTCCTGTGGTCATGAACACTGCACCAGTTTAATGGCATACCCCCAAATATGCAGTCTCAAAAGAATACAACTGTTCCATCAACAAAGACAACTTCTATGTTCTTATAGGCTGACTTGACCAACATTTCACCCGTTCGAAAGTTAGAAGGCCACTTGGAGTGTCGCTAAAGTATTCAGCAATGACTCCTCGGTCTTGACAACCGATTGCAAACTACTTGGAAGAATTGCAACAGAGCAAATTCATCCCAATAGCACAACGCGATAGTTCGACTCTTCCCTTTCAAACTGCCAGCCAAGGTACTTTTTAGGATCGGCCATTGTAGAAGTTGCCAACGTCACTACATGGAAGATTAGAGCAACCCCACTCTCTGTGTGCAGAGCTATTAGTCAGATCCTGGAGTGCATCATTGAATATCGCTCTCAGAGCATACTCACAGGCAGCCTACAAGGAAGATATGGCCTGGATTTCTGATTTAATTGATATCTGATGCGTTATCATGCTACTTCCATAGAAAATTATATATATAAATGACTTGGAAGAGGGAGTAAGTGGAGCGATCAGCAAGTTTGCAGACGATACAAAGATGGCTGGACTTGCGGATAGTGAGGAGCATTGTCAGGCGATGCAGCAGGACATAGATAGGCTGGTAGCTTGGGCAGACAGATGGCAGATGGAATTCAATCCTGATAAATGTGAGGTGATGCATTTCGGGAGAAAGAATGTAGGGGGGAGGTATATGATAAAGGGTAGACCTATTAAGAGTATAGAAACGCAGAGGGACCTGGGGGTGCAGGTGAACAAGTCTCTGAAGGTGGCAGAGCAAGTGGAGAAGGTTGTGAAAAAAGCATATAGTATGCTAGCCTTTATAGGAAGGGGTATAGAGTACAAGAGCTGGCCTTTAATGTTGCAGTTGTATAAAACGTTGGTTAGACCTCATTTGGAATACTGCGTCCAGTTCTGGTCGCCTTACTACCGGAAGGACGTGGAGACTCTGGAGAGAGTGCAGAGGAGGTTTACCAGGATGCTGCCTGGTATGGAAGGTCTGAGTTACGAGGAGAGGTTAGGCAAATTGGGACTGTTTTCCTTAGAAAGACGTAGACTTAGAGGAGATCTAATAGAGGTGTACAAGATTATGAGGGGTATAGATAGAGTAAACAGGGTTAAGCTTTTTCCTAGGATGGACTCAAATAGCACGAGGGGTCACGGGCTTAGGGTGAGGGGGGTAAGGTATAATTTGGATGCTAGAGGGAGTTTTTTCACACAGAGGGTGGTGGGGGTATGGAATGCGCTGCCAAGTAAAGTGGTGGAGGCAGGTACTCTGGAGTTATTTAAGAAATACTTAGATGGGCACATGAACAGAATGGGAATGGAGGGGTATAGAAAACTGATTTAAAATAGGGATCATGAGCCTTGGGAGTCCCTGGGAAGTGTGTAAATAGATGATGATATTGATTGTCTCAAATTTGGTTTTTAATCCATAGATCTATAAACATAGACAGGGATCACGGGTAGAGGTAGGAACATCGGGGTGGCGGCGCGGGCTTGTTGGGCCAAAGGGCCTGTTTCCCGCGCTGTTTTGTTCTTTGTTTTTTGTTAAAAGAAAGAAATAAAGTTATGACAGTTGGTAAGATTCCACGTGAAAATCTAGTCTGTAAACTCAAATCTGTCGGCAATCAATGTAAGTCTTGTGCACTGTTAATAAACTGATCGTTGTTCACTGTTTGAGAGGGGAGAGTCGATCTATCGCGTTGTACTATTGGGATGAATTTGCTCTGTTGCAATTCTTCCAAGTACTTTGCCACCGATTAGCATGACTAAATACTTTTTTCATTGTTAAATACTTCAGCGATCGTCCAAATTTCGAATGGATTAACTGAGTAAACCTGGATACGCTTTCTTCGCTGATGTAACGGTTGTGTTCTTTTGAGACTGCACACTTATGGTGTATGTCATTGTTTTGATCATAGGCAGAATAGAAAACAACGGGCACCCATCAGAGAAATTACACCAGGCTAATGGAAGTCATAAATTTTCTGTCCAAGGCATTACTCTCACAACTCTGCCTCTTTCCGGATCGTTTTGCCAAATGCGCATGCGTGCAGTGCGCCGTGGTATGAATGTTGACGTCATCAGAGCGCGCCCATATTTTGCCGAGGCTCACGCTAATTCACGCATGCGCACGTCATCCGCGCATAATATTGTCTCTTGACGTCACGTAATTGGGCGTTATAGATTAAGAAGTGTCAGTTTTGGAGGATTTAATGATAAGGGGAGAGCCGAGCAACTTCTTAGGATCTTAACCTTGAAATTAGGCACCTGACGGGTTATTTTATTACAATGTATAAGATAATGAACTCTCTCTGTTCAGGTACAATCGATTTTTCCCATCAGCTTTTGACTTTCTAAATCGTTCATTCTTATGAGGTGCCCAAGAAATTCCAACTTTCTCTTCCTCATCTTGGTCAACGGAGTTGTTCTGGTCTCAGCGTTCACTAGATCTGTTTATTGTTGCTGTGACTTGCCCAAGATAATTTCATTATTTGCCTCAAACACAACTTTGCTGTTTCAGTTCTTCCCTACCTCGTTTCCCTGATTGTCCAGCATTCACTTCACTCCAAATTAGTGTGGTGGAGCATTCCAGGGTTCTCAGCTTTGTTTCCATGGTAAATTTTTAGTTGATCATTATCTTTTTCAGTTTATGGAATTTATATTTGGCCATTTTAATCCTTTGCCTTATTTCTTCTCTTTATTCATTTATGGGACATGGGCATCGCTGGCTGAATAGCATTGATACCCGTCCTTAGTTGCCCTTGAGAAGTGGTGATGAGCTGCCTTCTTGAAATGCTGCAGTCCAAATGCTGTATGTTGACCCACAATGCTATTGAGAAGAAAATTACAGGATTTTGATCCAGCATCTGCGAATGACACATTTCCAAGTCAGGACAGTGAGTGGCTTAGAGGGAAACTTGAAGTTGATGGTGTTCTGATGTATTTTCTGACCTCATTCTTCGAGATGGAAATGGTCGTAGGTTTGGGAGGTACTGTCTAAGGATCTTTGCTGAATTGCTGCAGTGCATCTTATAGATAGTAAACACTGCTGCTTCTGAATGCCAGTGCTGGAGGGAGTGGATGTTTGTGGATGAAGTGCCAATCAAGGGGGCTGCATTGTCCTAGATGGTGTCAAGCTTCTTGAGCTGCACCCATCTAGGCAAGTGGGGAGTTTTCTATCACATACCTGACTTGTGCCTTGTAGATGGCAGACAGGTTTTTGGGGATCAGGAGGTGAGTTACCCACTGCAGTATTCCGAGCCACTGGCCTGTTCTTGAGGCCACTGTGTTTATATGGCGAGTCCAGTTGAGTTTCTGGTCAACGATGACCAACACGAGGGGACATAACTTTAAATTAAGAGGTGGTAGTTATAGGACGGATGTCAGAGGCAGGTTCTTTACACAGAGGGTGGTGAGGGCGTGGAATGCCCTGCCTGCAGCAGTTGTGGACTCGCCTACTTCGGGGGCATTCAAATGGTCGGTGGATAGGCATATGGATGATATTGGAATAGTTTAGGTTAGAGGGTCCTCTAACCTAAACTGGCCGGTGCAACATCGAGGGCCGGAGGGCCTGTACTGCGCTGTAATGTTCTATGTTCTATGTTCTATGTTTAACGATAAGGACCGTTCAAGGATGCTGGGGAATTCAGTGATGGTAATATGATTGAATGTCAAGGAGCTGTGGTTAAAGTGTCTCTTATTGGTGATGATCATTGCCTGGCATATGTGTGGCGTGAATGTTATTTGCCACTTGTCTGCCCAAACCTGAATATTGTCTAGATCTTGTTTGCACTTTCCAGTTGATCTTAACATACTTCCTGGGTAATCAATTTTGTCTATCTGTTTGGCCTCTTCGTTCTTCACTGTGACCTTATATTCTGATATGACTTCCTTTTTGCACATTTCTACACAGTTTATTTCTTACAATTTATGCTCAGCCCTTTTTACTTTCATTCACTGCTCTGTCTAAAACAATTTGCAATTTTTCTACAGAATGGACAATAAGAAGTGTCATGAGCATATTATATATTATTAAAGTTGTAATCTACATTTAGCAATCCAGGAAGGCATTTGATCTCTGGTAGAATATTTTCACAATACAAATGTTAACACTGTAAGGTTACTGTCAGTAAAATTGAAGTGAGATGATGGAACAGATGTTTAACGTCATGACAAAACGTAAAAATAAATCTGATTCCCAGATGTCTCATAGTAACACGGAATAGTCCAAGAAGGAGGGCACTGGAGATATGACCAATTTTACTTAAAGCTGTAAGATTTCGAAAAGGTGCTACAGAAGCAGAACAAGATGCAGACAAAGAAAGAGTAATGAAGGGATTTCATAAAGGTGCTAATTCAACACGGTTAACAATGGTGGGAGAAGATAGAGAGAGATACAACCGTGAAGTGATGATAAATACTCTGAAGAACCCACCTTTACAGCTGCGATGCAGAGTCTTTACCAGTGGATCTTTGCACTAGTCTATTGAACTATCAATACTTGCAGGGTTTAGCGATCCCTATATTTTGTAGCAATTAAAATACGGCAGGGCTAATTGAGAGCAATTTTGACTCTGCGATAACATTCGAGATAATATTCGAGTGAATCGATAACCCATTTTGCATTTTCCCTAATTTTTATTTCCATAGACTTCTGTCTCTTTCAGTACTTAGCTGCTCCAGTGAGGCATTCACTACTTGCATACGCTCATGATTAAAATAGCCTTAAAAGATTTGTCTATAAATCTCATCGCCTCCTGCCAGTATCACACCTGTAGGTGCGTCTCCCTGTGTAAACGTTATCAGGTCATTTAAAAGAAGAGTTGTAGAATTTTCAGTCCACATACTCCACAACGTCAAGTCATCAAAACAATTGGCCTGGTAACCGGCCAGTAGTTATACCAAGTACAGCATTGTCTAATTCATATCGGTTCTGTTTCAGATGCAAGCACCAGGGTAGAAGGTCATTTGACTTTTAACTGGAAAGTGTAACCAACGGCTGCTCTGTGAAGTAGCGAAAAGCTGAATGCATTTTGTACCCAAAGGGAAAGGGTTAATGTATTTTGTACCTAGAATATGTCATAAACATAACCCCTCATCATGACTAACCTCCTTTAGCTTATACTGTTCTTTAACTTAAGTTATTTGTTCATGTCTTACATGCTTTAACTTTAATTTATATAAAGACAGATAGTTTAATGTGGCTGTTATTTTGTAGACTTTGTAAATCTTACCTATTTGTGTTAGTTAGATATCGTTACACAGATGGTAGTTTACGATACCGGCTTTTAAAAGCTGCTGATGGCAGATCGCGATACCGGCTTTTAACAGGAAAAGTCCTGCTCGGACAGCCGCGATCGCATAAGTAACTTCAAAGACAGGGAAGCGGTACTGTTGCAGAAAGAGCTCCTGTATCCTGACTGCAGAACTGTAATTCCTGATTAACTCTGGGGCTGCATCACGACCCAGGAAGGAAGAACTGGAGGTCTGGCAGGAATTGGAACTTTGATTCGTGATTCCTGCTGGAGCTCATCATGTACAAATGCCTACTTGTGTTTGTGTTCTATGAGAAGTCTAGTAAGCTTTAATCGGAATGTAGCGATGCCGGCGTTGGACTGGGGTAAACTCACTAAAGTCTGGCAACACCAATTTTGAATCCAACCGATTTATTTGATAGTAAATTTACTATCTAATGTACTATCTGATATTTACTATCAAATAAATCGGTTGGATTCAAAATTGGTGTTGCCAGACTTTACTGAGCTTTAATCGGAGCCAGTTTCTCCCCAAAGCTTTGGAATGTTCTGACTCATTGTCTCGGAGGTATAATTTTACCTACGACATCTGTAAATGTGGATTCAATTCTCTCCCGCAATAAATGCCGCAAAACAAATTCCTCCATTATAGAGCTGGCTCTGTGGGTCACAACCCTTCAACCAGTGCAGCACAATGGGTCTCTGCTCTTCACCTTACCCCGTTATATCCTCAATTGTAACCGCAGCGATCTTATTTTGCACAGTTCAGTAAATCATAAACCTAACGGTCCTCAGTTAATAGTAATTGTAATGCATTCGATACTGTTCTATGACAATTTTATCAATGGTAAAGCCATTCACTTCACGGTAGATAAAATCTGTAATAATGGAGGCTAAAGTGATGAATAATCTGCATCATGAATTTCTGAAGATTCCTTTCCCCAGTTTCTGGAAGACCAACTACTTTCCTGGTGAAACTGGCTGCATATTATTTAGTTGGGATTGTCCAATTAGATGTTGCCCTTACAGGGAGGATTTGCATACATACAGAACAGACAGGTAACGCCTCCTTCACACTGTTAATAAAAAGATATCAGGAGGCAGATAATTCATTCGTTTCATCCAGATACCTGTATCGGTATTTCTGCCCTCCTTCCTGTCGTCACCATGTTTGAGTGGCTCACTGTTGCCGCCGTGCTGTTATCTTTTATGTCAGGTAAATAATTTGACGAAATTTCGTGTTTGTTCTGAATAACGTTTTATTGCCATTTTCGATAGTGACTAAAGGTGTCTGAAGCTTTCGCCTTTGTTCCCTTCTAGGCTCAAACGCGGAATTTACATTAAAGCAACCACTGTCTCTTTCCATTGTCCCGGGAGGAAACGTCGAGATAAGTTGTACATTGAGCGGGGTCAGTCTGGGAAACGCAGATATAAGCTGGTACCAGCAAAAACCTACTAATGCTCCTCGTTATATGCTGCGCCATAATACCGAAACTGTAAACAGAGGCTCCGGTACTCCAGATCGGTTCTCCGGAAGGAGTGACTCGTCCGCCAACACTAGATACTTAACCATCAGCCAGGTACAAAAGGAGGATGAGGCCGATTACTACTGCGGAGTATGGATTGGCTCTGCTGGATTGTATCTATTCGGGAGTGGAACCAGGCTTTCGGTTTTGAGTAAGTTATTTCACATCGTGATATCATAGGAATGGTGCAAGTTTACAATGTCCTTCTCAAAACAACAAGGTGCTAAACATTGAAAATCAGGCGACACGGAGTTATGAAATAGGCAGTTCATGTCCAATAATACTTAAAGCATAAACTTAGAAGGTACTACGGACAGGGTGACCTTGCCGTTATGATTGAAGGACTGAGCGTATTCAGTTGAGTATTTTAAGCCTTTCTTAATCCAAATATTTGGTTAATATTTACACTGTTCCCATCGCCGAACCAGTTTTAATGATTTCTTTTCTTCTCGCACCACCATTCCCCCTCCCGTACCCACTGATGGATTGAAATGATTTAATTGTTCGGTCGAAAGGGACGCATTGTTTGCAGTTGTTTCCTTTTTCATCTTACAGTCAAAATTGCCTATTGTAAGAGGGAGTAGATAGCTAAAGATAATACGCATCAAAAAGCAACTTGCGTTCATTTGGTGCCTTTCATGATCTCAAAACTGTCAATAGGCCTTCATGTATTGTTACTTTTAAAGTGTAGTCATTGTTGCAATGCAGGGGAATGCGACAGGCATTTCAAGCACAGCGGGTGCAATAAACAGCCATGTGATGACTGATCATCATGTGAGGTTATCCATTCTGTCGGGAAAATGGAAAGGCAAGTTAGTATCTAAATGATGAGAAATTCAGAGCGTTTGGCAGAGGCAGTTGAGTGTGCTCATATAAGATTCAGAGAAAACTAGTATGCAGATACAGTATGTAATAGGGAAGACAAATGGAATGCTGGCATTTATTGCTGAAGGAATGGAGAAGGGAAGTGTTGCTACAACCAGTGAGACCGCACCTGGAGTAACTCCGCGCACACTTCTGCTTACTTGAAAAGGACACAAGAATACTTCAGGAAAGTTGTAGCTGTACTGGAGACAACTCAGAGGAGGTTCACTAGATTGATTCCAGAGATGAGGGGTTTGTCTTGCGAAGGGAGATTGAGCAGTTTAGGTCTATATTCTCTAGAGTTTGGAAGAATGAGGGAAGATCTAATTGAGATATATATGATAAAGGGAGGGGGGGAGGTGACAGGGTAGACATAGAGAGAATGATTCCTGTTTTGGGGTAATCTACAAGGAGAGGTAGCAGTTTTATGATAAGGGGTAGCAGATTTAAAACAGAGATGAGGGGGAACTACTCTGAAAGTGTTGTGGATCTGAAATTGGCCACGCCAGAGTGGTCTGGATGCAGAACATTGAGTAAATTTGTAGAGGAGATTGACAGATTTGGAGATGGACAGATTTTTAATTAGTAATGCGTTGAAGAGCTGTGGAAAACGGGCAGGAAAGTGGAGTGAGACCTAGATGAGATCAGCAATGATCGAATTGAATGGCGGAGTGGGCTGGAGGAACTGATTGGCCACTCCGACTGCGGAGTACTTCAATCCAGAGGGATCTGGATGTCCTCAAACAACAAATGAATCAACAGTCCAGTTTACATCCGTCATGATTTTTGCGTTCGTTGAAATCGATCTGTGAGTTGTATAAGTCAAATTCAAAATCTAGTCTGTGTTTTGAGTTCATGGATATCTTTACTTCCTAAAATCATGCAATCCCTACAGTACAGAAAGAGGTCGTTCAGCCAATCAATCCCACCAGGCCCTATCCCTGTAACCCCATACATTTACTTTGGTAATTTCCCGACACTAAGGAGCCGGGCCGATCAATCTAACCCTGCTCATCTTTGGACTGTAGGAGGAAACCGAAGTAGACACGAGGAGAACATGCAGGCTCCACACAGACAGTGACCCAAGGCCAGAATTGGCCCCTGGCGCTGAGAGGCAGCAGTGCTAATCACTGTGCCACCCATGAAATAAGGAGTTAGCACAGGAATACTAGGCAAGATAATTTCATTACTGTGAAGAGGATGAGAGAGATAACTTGCAATGAGTAAAGGCAAAGTACTGCGGCTGCTGGAATCTGCAATAAGCAATATATTGGGATGCCCGTGACTGAATGTGATACTGGGGGTGAAAAAAAATGGTCGTAATTGTGGGAAGACTTGAATAAATGTCACAGAGTAACGTAGCTCCAAAATTGTATAATGTTTCATGGACAATGCGTTTCCCCTTGATTTGCCCGGGGATCAGTTTGTTAGAAACATATGACATAAATCAAATCCTACGAGAACAGAGCGGGGATTTGCCCTGGGGCAAATTTAATTTCCTTATAACATTATTGGGTTTTTAAATGAAATATTGCAAACATAACAGCTACCCCGGGCAATGAGGCGAATAAAAGGTGAGTTTGATTGAGGCTAGGTCATGAAATGTGTAAATGCAGCACAACTGTAGTTCGATATTTGATTTAGGATAAAGATCAGGCCCTTCGGCCCTCCAAGCCCATGCCGATCATGCTGTTCTATTTAGAACAACCGCTTGCAATCTTTATTCCCCATTAGTTGATGTGTCTATCCAGATAAGACTTAAATGTCGCTACAGTAAAACATATGACCACCTGATTCAAAGACCTTCAGTCGATAAGATACAATATTCGATGCATTTAGCAACATTAACTATCGCATTTATAGAAATCATCATTTTCAGGACGCGAGGTAAAATAACATTGGGTATTTCAGGGTTTCAGCCGAGGTTACGGCGGAGAAAAGGGCGAGAAACCCAGTGAAAATCATCACCCCTTCTTAAGTCTCGAATTGCTGTCACGTCTGATTGATTTGCTTCTCTACTTTTTATTATACCCCTTTACAGCCCAGGCGAAGTCTCGCCCCTCTGTGTCTCTTTTCCCTCCGGCGCCCGATCAAATCTCTGCAGCAAACACGGCGACCCTAACGTGCTTGGTGACTAACTTCTTTCCCAGTTCTGTGCAAGTTTCCTGGACCGTCGACGACAAAGCAATGAAAACCGGCGTTCAGACAATTCAGCCCGTGGCGGACACCAACAAGACGTACAGTGTGAGCAGTTACCTGACCCTGAGCGCCGCCGACTGGAATTCGCACGAAGTGTACACCTGCGGGGTCACACATGAATCTCTGGTGTCTGAACTTCAGAAAAGCATCAAGAGATCACTCTGCCAGTGATAGAGACAATTAACATCTGGGCATTGGCAACGAACAAGATTTCAATACAGTTTTGTTTGTAATCTTAGAATTGATTTATTAAATGCATCACAGACGGATTTCACATAATCAAATTAAAATATTGTTAAATAAAGTCACATTTCATCAGCAAGGTCAATGCGTCAATCTTTTTTAAACTAAACTAGCGTCAATAAATATTCCACCACTAAATTCTTCCAGTTGCAAAAGACTGTTTGCAATTCTAAAATACGTGTTTAATTAGAGGCGGCAGCATGTTGCAGATATATATTTAAATATTGAAAACATATTGATACAGGCATTTATAGAAATCAATTCTGCCGATCTCCCGCCTCAACCTAGGCAGAAGATAGGTGGAAGGCGGTGTTAGGTGGTGCCAGGGCTCCCCTCTCCCTGGTTTGGCCGCTGTTATGGCTGAAATAAAGCATGGAATAAACCAAATTATACAATCTATTTTTACGGCCTGGAAGGTAACCTGATTGGGGTGGCTTGAACGGTTCTCACTGATGCTTCACAGCGCCAGGGACCCGGGTTTGATTCCCGGCTGGGGTCACTGTCTGTGTGGCGCCTGCACGTTCTCTTCGTGTCTGCGTGGGTTTCTTCCGGGTGCTCCGGTTTCCTCCCGAAGTCGGAAAGACGCTCTGGTTTAGGTACATTAGTCGTGCTAAACTCTCCATCACTGTACATGAACAGGTGCCGGAGTGTGGCGACGAGGGGATTTTCAGAGACATTTGGCAGCATTAATGTAAGTCTATTTGTGACACTGATAAATAAACGTTTAAACTTTACTCTAGCACACACACACTCGCATGAGGCAAATATGCTCTTGAATAAAAAAGGTCAAGTTTGGCTCCAGGAATTGAATGTAAAAGCCAGGCTGAGCCATTAATGCGGCAGTGAAGGAGAGCTGAACGGGGATGTTGACTTTCAAATAAGATGTTAAACAATTCTGTCTTTTCCGGTAAATGAAATGGATCCAAAGGTGCTATTGAAATAACAGGGGCGTTCTCTTGGTGTCCTTTCCAATGCTGATCCTTTTTTTCCGTTCGTGGGATATGATCATGGTTAGACCATCCCTAATTACTCCTGACTTGGCAGTGATGAGCTGCCGCCACACTTCATACTGACACACCTTCAGTTCGGTTAGGAAACTAATTCTTGGATATTTGAACCTGCGACAATGTTGTAAATGTGGGAAAGACTACACTACACTAACATGCCACCAAACAGCAGCATGAATATGTAGGGAAATTGATGTTTAATGATTAGTTTTAGTTTAGTTTACGGACAATCTGATCGATAAGGGAATTAAGGGTTATGGGAAGCAGGCGGGAAAGTGGAACTGATCCACTTCAGATCAGCCACGATCTTATTGAATGGCGGGGCAGGCTCGAAGGGCTAGATGGCCTACGCCTGCTCCTTTTTCTTATCTTCTTGAGTTCTTATAACAATCGAAGTATGTCAACCCAAATTTGGTTTTCTGATGGATTCTGGAACACAAGCTCATCACATGACTTGGTCTTAGCATCACATTCAAGGGGAGGAAGAAGCTCTAACTCTTAAAGTTACTGATACAAAATATCAAGGTTGAACAATTACTGGGATGGAACCATTCACCTCCCTCCAAATTAAAATTAACAGTTCAATTCTCTAAAATTCAAAGTCCTATTGTGAAATAAATCTTGAAATATCCAGCCTTGTGTATTAAATTAGTGCAGTTTAGCTTGTGATGTTTGAGGGAAGTCATTTTATTTCCCACTATAGTCACGTTCGATTTTGTAAATTTAGTATTAAATTCTGTAATTAGCTTTTGTAACTCTGTAGGGTTTTAATTTTAGTGTCTGTTGGTTGAATGCATCGTGTTATATTTAGCACACCAATTACTTTCAAGTATCCATATGTATTTCATATCGATTTTGTGAAGTTGCTGTAACTTTTTAAGTTTTAGAAAAACGCACTTATACCAAGTACTGACAGATAAAACAAAGTTAGTTGTCTCACAAACACATGTTGATAAGCGTCCGTTTTAATGAAGTCCTGTAGACCATAGAATCTCTCCAGTGCAGAAGGAGGCTATTCAGCCCATCCAGTCTGCACTGATAACAATCCCACCTAGGCCCTATCGCTGTAACCCCGAACATCTACCCTCCTAATTCCTCTAATCTACACATCCCGGGACACTAAGGGGCAATTCAGCATAACTAATGCATCCTAACCTTCACACATTTGGACAATGAGAGGAAACTAGAGCATCTGGAGGAAACACAGACACGGGGAAAACGTGTAGACTTTTACAACTTTAGGTATACCGGCGCACTTTACGTTTAATCAAGTAACATTTATGTCACAGAAACTATTCAATAATAATGCAATGACAGGAAGTTATTATTTTGTAGATTTACGTGATTTGCTGGAATAAGAAGAAATTTTTCTTAAGAAGAAATTTCTAAGACGTTTTATTCAGGAGATTAAATGGATTGAATAGCATCACATTGTTATAGATTGTCAGTAAACTCTGCATCAAGGACAAGCTCAAAAGGGGAAGTGGTAAACTAGTGGTAATGCTGCTGCACTAATAATCCACTGGTCCAGACTAATGCCACGGGAACATGGGTTCAAATCCCACTATAGCTTGTGGAATTGAAATTCAATTAGCTAGTCTCAGTTATAGTAACCATGAAACAATCAGTGACTGTTGTAACAGGCTATTGGCTCATTTATATCCTTCAGAGAAGATAATCTGCCATCCTTACCTAACTTTGTCTACATGGGACTCCAGGTATAATTCTTAGCTGCCCTCTGAAATGGCCAAACAAACCATTTAGTTCATGCCAATTACAATGGGCAACAAATGTTGGCCCTGCCACATCCCATGAAAGAAAAGATATAAACTGAATATCACTTTTTGTTTTATGTGCCCTTCTGCATATGAACATCGGATAAAGGAGGAGTGTGCTTATTTATCTATCAGCAGATGATCTTTTACCCCATAGAAAGGAACAGAAGAGAAGGAAAATTATTCAGAGGGAAAAAAACTCACAAGTATTTTAAACTGAAAAGTCTTAACTTTAGGTTGCAAGATAGGTGGCTAGTCAGAATAGCATTGGGAAAGTTTTTGCATAAGTGTCTAAGCGGGTAGTCTTGTTAATGGCATGGCTATGGGTCACAAAGCTCATCCCAGGTCAGATATGATTTCATTCTTATGACTCATTTATATCAGTCTCAGACAATTGCCAGAGGGTTGAATCAGTAACTGGGAAATAAGGATTGTATTGGAAAGCAATGATAATAGTATGATCTTTCCAATATTTAGAGGATTTTTTTTATTTGTTTATGGGATGTGGGCATCGTTGGCTGGGTCAGCATTTATCACCCATCCTGGGGGCAGTTAAGCATCAACCACACTGCTGTGGGTCTGGAGTCACATGTAGGCCAGACCAGGTAAGGATGGCAGATTTCTTTCCCCTTCACTGGTGAATCAGCTGGGCTTTTCCAACTAGTTATGTCATCATCACTGGATTTCTAATTCAAGGCTTTCACTGAATACAAATTTCATTATCTGCTGTGGTGAGATTTGAAACCGGGTTCTCAGACCATTACTCTTAGTCTCTGGACTACTAGTCCAGTGACAATACCACTACACCACAGCTTCTGCTCATACAATACAGCGTGTCAGATAAACATTCTGATTAATCAACGGTAGTGAGTAGGTCAAAAGGGATCAGACTGGATATCATCAGCATCTAACTGAAACTTGAAATGATATTTTCTGATAATGCCACCAAGTAGAAATATTTAGTTAAGAAATGGAAAGGAGACAGGGATGGACTTTTTGGTGAATGCCTGAAGTAACTATGAAGGACAGCAAGGGAAGCCATGCAGGTGATTCTCTGGCAAACACTGGAGAGATATAAATGGAACTAGGTGAAGGACAGTCAGCACAGGAGAAGGAGTTGAAAGGAAAATCTGGCAAAGTCTCGGGGAATCATGTGGAGTTGGAGCACAAGATCAGTTGTGATCATATTGAATGGCACAGCAGGCTTGAGAGACTATGTGGTCTTCTCCTGCTCTTTTTCTTTAATTCATACTATTTTAGGTGGTATGGGTCATGAATTTCAGATGTACTATCAAAGAAGTCTTTGAAATTGCTAAAATGCAGCTTGTAGATGTTAGAGGGAGATGATGTTTAACGTTATAGATGTAGATAGCATGCTTAAAAAGCAGGCTGTTTTGTCTTCAATGGCATCAAGCTACACTCATCTGCGGAAATGAAGAGTGTCCATTATACTCCCAAATTGTGTCCTCTGGATGGTAGAAATCCTCTAGTAAATAGGACATGAGTCACAGACTGCAGAATATAGTCTATAACCCGTATTTTTTGAGCCACAGTAGTTATGGGCTGCAAAAGTTCTGTCCAGTTAATGGTGAATCTAGGTTGTGGGTGAGAATTTGATAATGGTTGATTGGGACATCTGACATTACAGTAGAGTAAAAGTAATTGATAAAGCAGATAAAGATGATCAGCATAGAACCTTGCCATGGGAAACATTAGTTTCTGATACCTTGAGGCTGGCTTGAGGAGTTCCAACAACCATAACTATCTTCCTTTGTGCTATACCCACTTTAATTCTATTAGCATTCCTTGAAATTAGCGTCTATCAATTGCTATGTTGACATCAATGACAATCACTCTCACCTTAGCTCTGGAAGTTCAGCCGATTTGTACATTTTGGCCCATGATTGTAATGAGGTCTGTATTTGAGTGGTCTTACAAACTGTGCTCTGATTTGGAGTGTCTCAAGGCAGAAGCATAAGCTGAAGATCTGAGGTAGCTTTACAAACTCCCGCATATCATAGTCCCAATACATCCTCTGCATCTGCGCCACCGCTTCTTGCAATTATTTATTGCTTAGTAATTTTATAATTTTATATCTCATATATACTTAGTAGGTGATGTTAGATTGATTTCTGGTGAATCTGTATAAAGGTAGTCTTGCTTTTATTTATCGACATGGTTATTTTAACTTCCACTCCCCTGTTGTAATTTAAGTAACTGACTTAAACATTGTTTCCCTTTAGGATCCCTATAATGCTGGAATCCACTAATTAATTTTGCTTTTGTTACTAGATATAATGCTGAGTTTTCCTTTCTCGACTGGTGACGAGATGGGACTGGGAGGACTGGAAAATATCGAAGGGAGTCATAGGGAAGGAATGCCAACATTTTTGTCTTAACATGCCATAAAGCCAATGGCAAGAAACTGTTAAGAATTTGGTTCATTCACATGGCCAGTTAAGAGCTAGGTGCTTCGTGCAGAGATTTGCGGGTAAACCTGGGATGCCTCGCATTAGATCCTAGGGGAACCACATTTAATGCATACTCCATGATCTAATGGGGGGGGGGAGTGGTCTCTGGCAGGAATGGCCACCCTAATGGCAACAATATTGTTGGTGCTAAGCAAAACCATCAGCCACCCCAAACACCAGCATCTGACTACCAGGCTCCGACCTCTCCACGGAAATCAATGATCTCTTTGATAGCACCTCACCATTGAGATGCACACATTCTGAAATTGCAGCCTCAACAATGCTCACTGCTATTAATAGTGCTGAAGAACTGCAGCTCTCTAATTGAAACAGCCACTTGTGCAATCGGCAATTGTCCCTAATTGGATGCAGTCCCAGTGGTAACCTGTTAAGTTGCCCCAGATCCAACATCTACAACCGTAAAGTCAGTTCCATTTTCAACACTGGTAGAGGGACTTCAGGAAAGGAGCAAACTTCAGCCCAGTTACTATTATTTATATTTACTCTCTGCTTTCGATTTAAGTTACTTAGCCCTTAGCTCCATTTCAATGCCAAGTTTACATTTATACCAAACTCTAGTCAATGCTGTTCACTTTGTTCAGTTATCCCAGTTCCACGCACACGGCTTAGCTAAACAAAAGAGAGTAGCAAGAGAACTGATTGTAAAGTCATCAGTTAATGAAATCCAGGATCTGAGAGAGATGATTGAAGATGGAATGGTAGTTCAAGAGGAGGGAGGCTTTTTCTTGTTACATTTTACGATATGGGAGCAATGCAGGGAATGGAAACAGGTTGGTGATATTGATGAAAATGGGTCGAAGATGGATGTTGAGTTCAGCCTCTTTCTTGACACATTTCCCCTAAGGTTTTTAGTCCGACCAGTCCATAAGCAGATGATATTTTTCATGAGATCAATGTTTTATTATTCATCAGTGTTTGGGTATTTGTGTATTTAATCAACCCTGAAACACTTTGTAATTTCCAAATATGTCTGAATATCATTGTGTTCTCCTGTAACATTAGGTGAAAAATATCATAAATCAATAAGCTGGACCAATATATACAGGCTGATCATATTTGGTCAATTTTTTTAACATGGTTAGGGATCAAAGTCAGATTTAAAAAATAAACAATTTCTATCATAAACTTTCAGTTGTTTTTAGATCTGTGTTGAAAATGGTTTTCTTCTCGATCTTATCTTTAAAAATTATTTCTAGTCCTACCTTGAAAACTGGTAGGAGATAAGAGAATATCACATCTGTGGCATTATCAAGCACGCCGCTTGATTTATATGCAAAAATGCAAAATGCATTGTAACATAGCTAATACAATGCAGATGCATCTCAGAACCCAATTTTCAATAAGTTATTTAAAAGAATTTCCAGAGATTGAAAAATTACAATAAGTTCAGTGAGAGTAGACTATAGGTTAATATAGTCAATATCACTGCATTCAGAAACACAGTATCCCTACAGTGCAGAAGGAGATCATTTGGCCCCTTTGAGTCTGCATCATCAACAATCCCACCTAGGCCCTAAACCCATAACCTTATATATTTACCCCACTAATCCTTTTAACCTATGCATCCTGGAACATTAAGTGGTAATTTAGCAAGGCTAATGCACCCAACCTATACATTTTTGGAGTGTGGGAGGAAACTACAGCATCCAAAGGAAATCCACACAGACACAGGAGAACATGCAAACTCCATGTAGACAGTCACCAAGCTGGGAATTAAACCTGGGTCCATAGAGCTGTAAAGCAGCAGTGCTAACCACTGTGCCACCATGTCACTCCAACTTATTTATAAGTTGGATTTTCTGATAACCAACAATGTAAAATGATGAAGAGGCCAGAAGATTAGTATTAGTGAAATAGAAGTTCATATAAAGTATAACATTGGAATTGGCAAAACCAAGCCTTTCCATGCTGGAGAAAATGTGTAAAGTTAACTTTTGCCCATTTCCTTAAATTCCACAAAACCATCCTTAACATTTGAGCTATAAATCAAGCCCATTTCCAGGTTAAGTGAGTGGGCGGAAAATTGGCAAATGGAATTCAGTGTGGGAAAATATGAGATTGTTCATTTTGGGGAAAAGGAATGAGAAGGTGTACTATTATGTAAATGAAGAGAGATTACACAAAGCTGTAGCATAAAAGGACTTGGGAATCCTTGTTTATGAAACCCAGCATAAAGATGCAGAAAAGGAAGGCAAATAGAATGCTGGCCTTCATCTGAAGGAGGCTGGAGTGTCAAAGTGTTGCTGTAACTATACAAGATACTAGTGAGGCTACATTTAAATATTGTGTACAGTTTTGGTCCCCTTATTTAAGTAAAGGTATATTATCATTGGAGGCAGTATAGAGGAGATTTACAAGGATGATCCTGGCTCTATGAGGAAAGGTTAAACAGATTGAGTCTGTGTTTCTTGGAGTTCAAAGGAATGAGAACTGATATGTTTGAGGCATGTAAGATTCTTATGCATTAGACAGGGTATATTTAGAAGGATGTTTCCACCCTGAAAGTGTCAGATCAGAGGGTATATTCACAGGATAAGGGGTTGCTCACTCGTGATGGAATTGAAGAAGAATTTCTTCTGTCAAAGAATGGTGGATTTTTGGAATTCTTTACCCCAGGAAGCTGTGGAGGCCAAGTCCTTGAACATTTTTAAGACTGGCACAATTAAGAATTATGGAGATAAGATTGGAAAGTGCATACATTGAATACCACATCAGCCATGATCTTACTGAACTGTGGAGCAGGCTTGATTCTTTTACTCTCCATGTTTTGCTACTCAATGTTTTTAAAAAATGAATCATAATATCCCTACAAGACAGGAGGAGGTCATTTGTCCCATCGAATCTGCACTGACTAAAATCCCATCCAGGTTCTATTTGCATAACCCCTCATATTTACCCTGCTAATCCCTAATTTACCTAATTCGTACACCTTTGGACTGTGGGAGGAAACCAGAGGAAATCCATGCAGACATGGGGAGAACATGCACAGACAGTGACCCGAGGTCAGAATTGAACTGGGTCTCTGAGGCAGCAGCGCTAACCGCTGTGCCATCATGCCTCTACAAATAAAGTAGGAACTGAGGACTTAATTAAAATAGCAAAAATAATACTGAAAAATAATGCAAAGAGTTCATGCACTTTGATTTCATCACCTTTGCAAATGAACCTCCCATAGAAAGCTGCTTCCTTTGAGTTCAGATGGGTCTTTTTTGGGAATACAATTATTTTAATTTTCTGAACTTTTATTAAAAATAGAACTTGAAAACAGCCTTAAAAACTTTACAATTGATTGACACGTCATTTTTAAAAATAATAAGCAGAAATAGTGGAGTGAGATAGTAATGCAGCACAATATAGTAAATGGCCTGTTCAAAAAGACAAAAAGTCAAACCCCTTGTACTTTTCTCATGAAAATGCAATCTCTATTAGTAGGATAACTTAGAAATTAATCCTTGTAGGATTCCTACTGGTACGTGTTAACAATAAGAGAGAATTGAAGACCCTGGGAAAAGCTGAGTAAAGATGAAGGGGATGATGTTCAGACTTGTCATGCTGATCAGCGTGGTAAGCTGGTAAGATTCTGAGAGAGGCAAAAAATCGGGTTCATGCTCGGTTTCTTGCCTTTTGCGATCTCACCAGCCCTGGATTGCCAGCAAATCAACCTTGCACTAAAAAATTTTTAAATCTGTTTTTAAATATGATTGATGAATTCAATCGTCTCACTTCCCGTAATGGCCTCACAGCTGAAGGTCCACACTGATGAGAATCTCTCATGGACTCATCAATGCAGACCTGCTGTGAGTCACCTAATGAAGGAGCAATGTTCCAAAAGCTCGTGCTACCAAATAAACCTGTTGGACTTTAGCCTGGTGTTATGAGACTACTTACTATCTAAACATCAGTAGAAGTGGGACAGCTGTATCTTCTGGGTTATGTGACAATGTTTTTGACTACTGACAATGATAGGAAGTACAACTTAATCAATGCAAACATTTAACATTTCAACAAAATTTGCACTTTAACAACGTAGTAAAATATGCCAAGGTATTTTATAGGAGCACTATCATCTAAAAACTGACATTGTGCCATATATGGTGAGATTAGGACTTGTAACTAAAGGCTCATACAAATAAATAGGTAGAAAATTTCTAATGAACTTGTCACCTATCAATGAAACTATCTTAGTGGACCTCTTAACAAGGTCCCTTTTCTACTGCTTATCATCAAGATGTTTTGTATGGCAAGGTAAAGTTGAAATTGAGACCAAAGGTTCAAGACAGCAGCACAGTGACGCAATGGTTAGCACTACTGCTTCACAACATCAGGAACGCGGGTTCGATTCCAACCTGGATGATTGTTGCAAACCCCACACACATTCTCCTGGTGGGTGTTTTTTCCAGATGCTCTGCTTTTCTCCCACAGTCCAAAGATGTGCAAGTTAGGTGGATTCATTATAATCAATTGCCCAAGATATGTAGGTTAGATGGATTAGCCATGGCAAGAGCACAGTGAAATGGGGTTAGGACTGGGAAGGGCAGGGTGGGTGGCTGGAGCTGGGAAACATGTTGAATTGGTGCAGAATCAATGGACCTAATAGCATTCTTCCGCACTGTAGGAATTGTAAGACAGGAGGTAGTGGATTCATGGACAAGGTGAGGGAAACATGATCTAGGGTTGAGGAGAAGTTTTGGAACATTGTTCATCAAGGATGGCGGCTCGGTAGCACAGTGGTTAGCATTGCTGCTTCACAGCTCCAGGGACCTGGATTTGATTTCCTTCCTCGGGTCACTGTCTGTGTGGAGTTTGCACACTCTCCTCATGTCTGTGAGGGTTTCTTCCGGGTGCTCCAGTTTCCTCTCTCAGTCCAAAGATGTGTGGGTTAGGTTAATTGCCATACTAAAATTGTCCCTTAGTGTCCTAAAATGCTTAGGTTAGAGGGATTAGCGAGTAATAATATGTAGGGACATGGGGGTAGGGCCTGGGTGGGATTGTAGTTGGTGCAGGCTCCAAGGGCCTCTTCCTGCACTGTAGGATTCTATGTAGGGAGGAGGCATAGGGATGTTGGAAGGCTGGAATAATTGATGAGCACCAGAGAGGAATTTCTTCCCTCTTATATACGTAAAATACAACTCCTTTCCTTTTCCAGAAATAATTTTTAAGCATACAAATACACACACACACACACAGTTCCCCGAGAAAGAATTAGCACCACATATTGAGGTAGTAAATTGAGAAATGCTTTGCATCTATCAGCAGCTTTTGTTTTCTAGTACTTTAAACTGGTTTGCTCTTAACAGAATTAGGAAGTGAAAGAAACCATATGGGTTAACCAACCAAACGGCAAGCAGTGATAACTTGGCTTTTGCTGCCCTCTGCCGCTCACAAAACTTCAAAGTTTTAAAAATAAATCTCTTGGTTCTCAAGCAG
Source organism: Sphyrna mokarran (assembly GCA_024679065.1). Classification (NCBI taxonomy): domain Eukaryota; kingdom Metazoa; phylum Chordata; class Chondrichthyes; order Carcharhiniformes; family Carcharhinidae; genus Sphyrna; species Sphyrna mokarran. The sequence goes on from JAGIQG010000020.1 coordinate 8,075,046, forward strand.
CATTTACTCAGTAACATCCTGCTCACTGCTTCTCGATTTTGGCTCCATTAGGATCATTCAACTCCAAGTCTCATTAAAGATTTGATACAAGCCTGGATGAAGTTCGAGGTGAGAGTCACTGCCCTTGACAGTCAGTATTTAACACTGAGCATCAAGGAGTCTGAGCAAAATTGAGAATAGGGAAAGAGGATGGGATTTCGAGTGAATTTGGGGAGGTGGGGGTGGCGGATACATTGGTTGGAGTCATAGAATAGAATCTCCACACAGAGAGGCCAATCAGCGCATCGAGACTGCACCACAATCCCACTCAGGCCCTACTCCCTATATATTCACCCTGCTAATCTCCCGACAATAGGGTCAATTTAGCATGCCCAATCCCACCTAACTCACATTCCTCTGGGCTGTGGGAGGAAACCGGAGCACCTAAAGGAAACCAACACAGACACAGGGACAACATGCAGACTCCATACAGACCGAGGCTGGAATTGAACCCGGGTCCTCGGCGTTGTGAGGCAGCATGCTAACCGCTGTGCCACCATACTGCCACTCCCCCACCCTCGCCTCCTGCCATACCTAACACAAAGGAAAATGGTATTTGAAAGCCGAATATTTCAGCTCCAATACGAGTTCTTCACAACAATGTCTTAAGCCAAATCATCCTTAGATGCTCCATCAATAACCTTCGCTCCAACACCCCCAACCCCCAAAAAAACAAAAAACAAACAAAACAAAAAAAACAAACACAAAACCAACAAAAAAAAAACACCAAAAAAAAAAAACAAAAAAAAACAAAAAAACCAAAACACAAAAAAAACACACAAAAAACCACCACAACAAAACCACCCCACAACACCCCACAAAAAAAAACAAAACAAAACAACCACAAAAAAAACAAAAACAAACAAACAAAAAAAAAGACGTGATAGCCTTTTTCCTAGATGGAAAAGCTAGCCGAGGGGAACACTTTAAATTAGGGGTATAGTTATAGGACGATATCAGAGGTAGGTTCTTACAAGGTGATTGGGAGTGGAATGCCCTCCTGCAGCGTTGTAGATGGCCAAGTTTGGTGGCGTTTAAGAGGTTAGTTGATAAGTATATGGAGAGAAGGATGTTTAGTTAGAGGGGCATGCTTTTATTTTGGTCGGCACAACATCGAAGGCCGAAGGGCCTGTTCTGTGCTGTATTGTTCTATGTTCTATGTTCTATGTTCTATACAAATTAGTGGCCACCTAGCCCTTGAGCCTAATTCACCATTCAATAAGATCATGGCTGATCTAACTGTGATCTCAATTCCACATTTCTGCTTACCCTGGTAACATTTCACTCCCTTACTTCGTCTACCGTCTACCTCTGTCTTAAAACTATTCACTGACTACTACCAGGACCTTTTGAGGGAGGGAGTTCCAAAGACTCACAACTGTCTGAAGTAAAAAAAGACACTCATCTGAATCCTAAGTGGGTGCCTGTTTATTTTTAAACAGTGACCTCCAGTTGTAGACGCTTCCATCCTTTTCCCATCCACCCTGTCAAGTCCCCTCAGGATTGGGGGGTGGGGGGGGGTGTTATTTTCCAGCCATGTTTGTTCCAAGATCAGAAAACCCTACTCAAAGTCAACAGACCTTTGCATGGTCCACACTGCCCCCATGATTCCAATGGCAGGCAGGAGGGGAAAATTCTGCCCTATTTGTTTCAATCAAGTCACCTCTTACTCTGCTGAACTCCAACAGGTACTAGCCAAGCCTGTTCAGCTTTTCCTCACCCATTCCAAATGTTAGTCTCCAGCATAATTACAACCATCCTTAAATAAAGAGACCAATATGTACACAGTATTCCAGATGTGATCTCATCAATTCCCTCGTTAACTGAAGCATAACCTCCCAATTTTTGTATTCAATTCCCCTTGCAATAACTAATAACATTCTGTAAGCTTTCCCAACTACCTGCTGTACCTGCATACTAACCTTTTGTCCGTCAAACACTCGCACACCCAGATCCTTCTGCACCTGAGCTTGTCAATTTCTCACTAATTTAGACCATACGCTTCTTCCAAATCTTTCCTGCCAAACTGGACAGTTTCACATTTGCCTGATCTTTGCCCACTCACTTGTCCTATCTATAATCCCTTTATAGCCTTATGTGCTCTTCACAACTTAACTTCTATTGCATCTTTGTGACATTAGCAAATTTAGCAACCATACCTTTGGTCTCTTCATCCAGATTATTCACACAAATTGCAGAAAGCTAAGGCTCCAGCACTGATCCCTGAGGCACATCTCTCATTACATCCTGCCAACCCAGAAAATGATATATTTACTCTTACTCTCTTGCCTTCCTGTTAGTTACTCAATCTTTCTCCATGTCAACATGCTAACCCCTAACCCATAAGCTTTTATTTTCCACAAGAATGTTTAATGTGGCACCTAATCAAATCACAGTACTTCCAGTGGTTCTCCATCATCCACAGCATTTGCTTCTTCTTCAAAGAACTGTAATAAACATGATTTCCCTTTCACAAAACTGTGTTGACTCTATCTGATTACCTTCATTTTTTCAAGAGTCTTGCTACAACACTGATAAAAATAACTTCCAGCATTTTCCTTATGACAGATGATAAGCTAACTAACCTGTAGGCTAGCTTTCCATCTCCCTCCCTTATTGGATAAAGGAATTACATTTGTTATTTTCCAATCTAACAGAATCTTTGCTGAATCTAGGGAATTTTGCAAAATTAAAACTATTGGATCAATTATCTAACTAGCCTCTTCTTTTGAGACAAATCCATCAGATCCAGAGAGTCTACAGCTCCAGTCATTTGTTCAGCACCACTTCCCCGGTGTTGTAATTTTCTTGAATTTCACCTCCCTGGTTTATTTTCCAGGATGTTGCCTGTATCTGCTAGTGAAGACTGATGAAAATGCTTGTTCAATTCTTCTGCCATCTCCCCATTTTCTATGAGTAATTTCCCAGACTCTCATTCTCTCAAACCACCACTCACATTGTTAATTCTTTTTTTAAATATCTGTTAAAAGCTCTTACTGTCTTCGTATTTCCAACTGGAGATAAATAAGCTAAGAAGTGTGGATGTTCGCTGACAATTGCAGCCTTCAGTACCATTCACAGCTCCTCAGATGCTGAAGTAATCTGAACTTCGTGCAGTGAGTCAGGAACAATATTCAGGTTGAGGTTGATAAATGACAAGTTGCATTTATATCGCACAGTGATTAGCATTGCTGCCTCACAACACCAGTGACCCGGGTTTGATTTCCAGATTGGGCCACTGCATGGAGTCTGCACGTTTTTCCATGTGCCTGCATGGGTTTCTTCTGGGTGCTCCGGTTTCCTCCCACAAGACCGAAAGATCTGCTGGTTAGGTGCACTGACCATGCTAAATTCTCTCTCTATTCCCAAACAGGCGCAGAAATGCGCTGATTAGATTTTCACAGTAACTCCATTGCAGTGTTTATCTACTCATGTCACAAGTCGCCTTATATTAAGCTTAAAACTTTATTCCAATAGGAGAGTAACCCACTTCTCAAAGCCGTTCACAATCTACAAGACACAGCTCAGGAGTGCAGTGAAATACTCTCCACTTCTCTGGATGAGTGTAGTTCCAACGCCACTCAATTATCCCAACACATCCCACCCCCGCCCCACCATTGCACTGTATGACTGAATATGCTCCCTATTGGTGCTACTGGTATTAAATCCGGGAGACTATAAAATAATAGAAACACTGACCATGCGGCAGTGGGATGGTGTTTGTGGGGAAGTCACAACTCTCTCTGATGACTGACAGCCACTGCGTGACACACACCTTTGATAGCATCTTCCAAACACACAACCTCCAGCATCTAGAGGGGCAACGGCAACAGATGCAAGGAAACATGATGACATGCAAGTTCTCCTCTGGCAGCAAAGCGGTACAGTGGTTGGCACTGTTGCTTCACAGCGCCAGGGACCTGGGTTTGATCCTGGCCTCAGGTGGAGTTTGCACGTTCTTCTTGTGTCTGCATGGGTTTCCTCTGGGTGCTCCAATTTCCTCCCACACTCCAAAAATCTGTGGGTTTGGTTAATTGATCACGCTTAATTGCCCTTTAGTATCGGGGTAAATATGTTAATGGGATAGAACCTGAGTGGAATTCTTGTTGGTGCAGGTTTGATGGGCTGAATGGCCTCCTCCTGCACTATAGGGATTGTGTGAATGCTGACTATCACTGAGTGAAACGCCTGGAACAGCACGGAGTGTGGCTATAGCAGTTTAAAGTGGCAGCTCATCACCAGCTTTTCAAGAGCACTTAGGAATGGGTAAGAAATGCTGGCCTTGACAGTGATGCTCAAATCCCTGGAGCAAATTTTTAAAAAATAATCAGCTATGGCACCTCACTGCAATGTTGGGAATGTGGACTGTAAAAAATGGCCACTCACAGAGAGTTCAAACAAAATGGGGGACAAAAAAAATACAAACCTGCTCCACCAAAACCCTTTTGTAACTAGAGTTTGTATTGGCTGGTGTTATTTCATTCCATGTTGTGAAGGAAGACCCAATAAGAATTCCAAGGGATCAATATTATTTACATCAAAATTTATAGCTTATTCAATGAAAAAGTCTATCCAGCCAATTTCAATCCACTATATAATGATCCAGTTAACTCTCTCTCTCACTCCCTTCTGATTTTAATACTTAAATCTCAGGAGGATTAGAACCAAGTGCCCCATATTTTCAGGCATTGCCTCTTATTTTGGCTGTCTCTTGTCTCTCATTTCTAGGACAGTTTATAAGCAGGCTGAATTTGGCAATCTTCTTTTGCTTGTGTTCCTTATTGTGAGCACTGTGGCTATCAGCCACCAGAGGGAGCTTTAATCACCCTTCCCTCGGTTCAGCAACACCATTACCTCAAACACCATCCCACTTCCCCACCATCAGTGTATTTATTACTTTATAGTCTTCTTGACTCGGTACCAGCAACGCCAACAAGGAGCACATTCAGCCCCCCTACAGTGCGGTGCAGCATAGCTCTGAATCCTGACCACACAAGGCCGCAAAGCAACTACCGGGCGCACCTAACACTACAAACAGAAAGCGAGTAAAGCTCAAGTCCATTTGACTGAGGTGACATACACCAGCAGCAAGAAGGTTGGCAGGGAAATAATAGTGGGGGCACTGCAAGCCTGGGGCGGGGCAAGGCAGGACAGGGATAAAGAAAGAGCAAGAACAAGGCCCAGGAGCAAAGGCTGAGTCAGACCAGGGATGAGGTAGGAGAGAGCTCTAAAAAAGAGCGAGGGACTTCCTGATAGAATCGCAATGTTTAGGAAAAAAAATTATAATATGACAAAGAGGGAAGTTACTGATTATTTAGAAAAGTTCATAAGATATAGGAGCTGAATTAGGCTTTTGGCCCACCCAGTCTGCTCTGCCATTCAATCATGGCTGATATGCTCCTCATTCCCATTTTCCTGCCTTCTTTCCACCACCCCCCCCCAACAATTACCAATTAAATATCTAACTCCTCCTTAAATTTATTCACTGTTCCAGCATCCACTGCACTTTGGGGTAGGGAATCCCAGACTCACAACCCTTTGTGAGAAATACTTTCTCCTCAACTCTGTTTTCACTTGGCTACCCATTATCCTAAGACTATGACCTCTCAGCCCAGAATGCCCTACCAGTGGAAGCATCCACTCAACATCTACTTTATCCATATCCTTTATCATCTTGTATACCTCAACACTTTGGCAAGCATTTCTCTTTTCTCTTCCTAAACTAGGACACTTCTTCAAATTGGCAAGTGAGAAATCAAAAATTTCAATCAGGCTAAGTGGATTAATACTAAATATCAGTACAGAGCAGTCCAGAGCCATTCTTTTAGATTAATAATTTAAACAAGACACAAATTAGATTCTAATAGAGGGAATAGAGTTTTTTTTAGGTTTACAAGAATGTTGCCAGGGCTAAGAAAGCGTAGCTATGAGGAGAGATTGGGGTGATTTTCCTCTGAACATAGGCAAGGGTGACTTGATAGAGATGTACAAAATTATGAGGGGAAGAGATAGAGTGGACAGGATAAAATTGTTTCCCTTGGGTGAATTCTAGAACCAGGGAACATAGAGTGATAATAGGTGTAGAGGAGATATGAGGAAGTACAATTTTGTGCAAAGTATGATGGCTGTTAAGAGGCCCTGAACTCTTTTGAAAAGTACCTGGATCTGCACTTTAAGTGCTGTAAGCTACAGAGCTATGGGCCGGGTACGGGAAGATGGGATTAGTAAGGGCACCTGGGTGTCCTTGAGCTGGCACGGACTAAATGGGCCGAATTGCCTCCTTCTGTGCTGTAACTTTTCTATGCTTCTAACCGACACTACTTCTTGCAATTCCTATACTATACAGGGACTTCAGGATACTTCATGTGTCGTAGGGTTGTCACATGTGTAGGGAATGTCTTCAACTGCCTGAGCTTGAGTTCAGGGTTTCTGAGTTTGAGTGGCAACTGCAGTCACTGCACAGCAGTGGGGAGGGTGAATGTTCCCAGGATCAAATACTGCAGGAGGTGGTTACCCAGCAAAGAGTGAGAATTCAAGAAGATGGAAGAATATGTGAAAGAAAGGAAGTGCCGGAGTCTTCAATGTGTAAGCCACTCTCAAATAGGTACTCAGCATTGGAAACTGCTGGGGGAACATAAGAAACAGTAGCAGGAGTAGGCTATCAAGCCCCTCGAGCCTGCTCCATGACAACATCTCGAAGGAATGTCCAGACAACAGCAGCATTCGGCAAAGGACTGTATCAGAAGGAAGAGCAAAGATCAGCAAGCGTCATTATTGTACATCCCACAGTTCGAGTGACAGGCAGGCATTTCTGTAACTATCATTGTGAATCCAATAGGATCTGTTCCCTTCCTGCCAGCATAAGGGACATCACAGAAGGGTGCAGGATAGTTTTCAGGGGGAAAGAATGAAGTTGTGATACATAGCGGTACCATCAACATAGAGGACACAGGTATTCGGGTCCTACGGTCAGATTTTCAGGAGTTAGGGAGAAAGTATCAGATGCCAATAGTAGTACTCTGAATTACAAACAGTGTTGCACCTTGGCAAAGTAGAAATAGGAAGATAGGATCAATTTCTGGCTTGCAGGATGGAGGGCTTTGGATTCTTAGGAAGTTGACTAGTGTAGTTGGAGAAAGCTTAAACTGAGATAAATTTAAATTAGGTTGATGGGGATGGGCATGTCTAAGAAGGAAAGGAGAATAGGTTTACTTATCAGCAATGGTTTTAAAAACAATTAAATGAAAAAAAATCAATAGGCACTAGAGGAAGTTTGAGTTATTTAAAAGGAGCCAATTTGGATTTGCTAAAAGACAAAACCTGCTTGACTAATCTAGGTGAATCTTTTGATGAAAAGTTTTAAAGTTTATTTATGAGTATCAAAGGTAAGCTTACATTAACATTGCAATGAAGTTACTGTAAAAATCCTCTGGTGGTCACACTCTGGTGCCTGTTTGGGCACACTGAGGGAGAATTAGCATGGCCAATGCACCTAATCATTATGTCTTTCAGGCTGTGGGGGGAAATTAGAGCATCTGGAGGAAACTCACGCAGACATGGGGAGAATATGCAGATTCAAACTGGGAATCGAACCCGGATCCTTGGCGCTGTGAGGCAGCAGTGCTATACACTGTGCCATCGTGTTACCCCATCCGTAAGAGAGATGGTTGATGAAGGGAATGCAATGAATATTGTCTATATGAATTTCAAGGAAGTATAAGATAAGGTATCACTCACAAGACAGGTTAACAATATTAAGGCTCATGGAATAGGAAAGTCAGTATCAACTTAGATGAAAAATTGGCTTAAGGATGATATTGGAATACAGGAAAAGCATTTTAAAACTTGCCAATGATGCCAAACTTGAAGTGTGGCAATGTGAGAATTGACTGCAATAAGACATAAATAGGTTAGCAAGATGGACAGATGGAATTTAATACAGAAAAGTGTGATGATACATTTTGGCAGATGGGCTAGGGAGATTACTTATAAATCTAATAGTATAATTCTAAAGAGTGTGCAGAAACAGAGGGAGCTTGGGGGAGCAGGAAGAAGTTGGGGCATATGTTTAGATCTATGAAGGTATATAGAGTTATTGAGTACAAAAACAGGCAAGTTATGTGAACCTTTATAAAAGATTTGGTTAGGGCCAACTAGGGTATTTTGTCCAGTTCTGATTCATCACAGTTTAGGAAGGATATGAGGGTCCTTGAGAGGGTGCAGAAGAGATTTACCTGACTAGTTCCAGGGATGAAGGGTCAGGAAACTTGAGGTCATTCTCCATGCTGCAAAGGAGATTGAGAGGCAACCTGATCGAGGATTATGACAGGTTTTTAAAAGGTCTACATAGAAATATGTTCCCATTGATTAATGGTACAAATATCAGTGAACACAGATTTAAGATTTTGGGCAAGAGATGCAAAGGAGATGTCAGGAGAATCATTTTTATGCAATGACTTGGAACTTGCTGCCCATGGGAGTGGTGGAAGTGGCAAAATCATGATTTGAAAATAAAATTGAATAAGAACTTGAGGAAAATAAATTTGGAGGGCAATAGGGATAGAACAAGGAATTGGGAGTGACTGGGTTGTTTGCTGAAGAACCAATATATATTCAGAAGCCTTGTTCTGTATCCTAATGACACTATGATTCTTCCCGAGTTTGTTTCAGTTTCTCGATGTAAAATTTAATCAACAGATTGTAACTAGAAATTTGAATGTATGAGTATAGAGACCTAGCAGTTTAAGACTGCATTTACGCAGCAGCAAGTTGTCTTTTTAGAAACATTTTTCAGTTCAAGTTACAGAGCCAATGCTCATAACGGACCAGGCAAACCCAAATCCATTCCTTGCTTTTTCCAAAACCAAATTCAAAATCCAACTGAATCCAATCCATGGTCCCCTCAAACAAGACAAAGAAGTCCAGGCTAACAACATAATGCATTGCACTCCATCTTGAGCTTGTAGTCTGCAGTTCAGGTTTGAAACACACGGGTTCTGATTTGGACTTCCTAGTATTAAGGATGGGGATCCAATTGCTATACTGCATCACCGAGCTCACAGTTCCTGCCTCGATTCTATGTTCAGGATATTGGGAAGTCAAGTACAAAACAGTGAGGCCTCAGTGGTTTCAAACTTAGACTGCAGACCACTTATTTCAGTCTTGAGCAACTTGCACTCCATGCAAAGCTCAGATATCTTAAATGATGGTACATTTACATATTCTTGATCACTGTTCAATTCACCAAGTACAATCTGCACTTTTTGCCTAACTCAATAATACATAGCCGGGCTTGTTTTGAAGTGGGAGGTACCCTCTTGGTGCCTTACATGGAATGCTGTAATTCCAACAGGGAAAAACAGAGATGTAATATTCTATCTTTATTTTATAAAAAAGAACAAAAAAAATTTGCCTGTATAAAGTTAAAAGGTACCAAAGGGCGGATTAGGTTTATGTACATCTCTGCCATATCCATGGTCACTCATTAGAATTTCATTTTTCCCATTCACACTTTTAAACAATGACAGACGGTAAACAAATGTGTAACTTAGTACATCAGGCAAACGGAAAACTACATCATGAAAAGTCTGAACTCAGCCGTTTCCTCCACTGAGGAGGCTCCAAGGTCTGGCAGCTTTCACATCTGTGTTGCCCTTCCCGTTCTGTGGAAAGGAACAGCCAGTAAATTGCTGAGTGTCATACAGCATTGGACTTGGTAGCTTATAGTGGGCAAGGGCTGTGAAGTCACTCTATCTGGTAAGTAAGGGGGCCAGTGTACATTACAAGTTGGATAGAGTCTTTAATCTTGGTCGCTTCCAACCAAACTCTGGGTGGAGCATTAGCCCCCTGGTCACCGATGTCCTGCAGTACAGCCGCAAATCATCTCTCGTGTGCACAGCACAGCCGCTAGTTGTGAAGTGATGCATTCAGACCAGCAGCGCTGTTTCTGTGAGAAGGTCATCACCTGGCGTGGGCCAGCTTGGTGTAACATAACGTGGACCCATCTCTAAGGCTGAACCCCAAATCCTCTAAGTCCATCTCTCCCAAGCGGGGTCACCGGCTGACCACAGCAAATCTCCCAGAGAACTACCACGGTCAGATCTTCAAAACATTACTGGGTAGTGCTACTTGTCTCTCAGGAGATCCAGCTGGTCCTGATACTCTGTGAAGAGTCTCTGGAATCGAAGATTCTGTCCAATCACGGGAAGCATCTCCTTTAGCAGCTCTCTCTTCCGCAGTCCCTGCATATGGAATGAAGAAATCTTTCAGATAAAGGCTGAAGTAGCACTGATTTTTTTTTTGCTTGGCTGGTCGGGGAGTTTAAGATTAAAGGACAAAGCATACATATTCAACTCCTACATGTAACAGTACAGACTGCAGCACCTAACTCCCTCAGGGTGACAGTGCACTCTGCAGTACACAATCCTTCATTGACGTTAATAGTGCAGACTGCAGGATTCAATCTCTCACTTGCATTAATAGTGCACAGTGTAGCAAATTCAAATGATGCAGCAGAACCTGTCTCTCCCTTTGATTGAGTAGAATTGTGAGTTTTAATATGTTACAAAATGCACGTACCAATCGACAGTGGCTGTATATAGAAAAGGAATTTGTCAATAAATCCAGTCTTTGAGACGAAAAAGTTGAGCTTTCATATTTTTCTCTTTCTATTTCCCCACTCAAAATTTCCTCCTCAACCGATGACACCAGCACATTCTGGAACCTGGTTCCACTGATATCCACAACTCACAAGAGGCAATAAAAACACAGCATTTCTAAAATTCTGCAGATCAAACAGAACTATACTGCTCACAAAATACTGGTCACATTCTAATTACATATGGAGATAATTTCAGCCATTCTCCAGTGTTTTAATGCTGTCTTCACACACTAGAGTTTGCAGCCTGAAATGTTAAATTCTCTCTCTCCAAGTTGCTGGCTGCACTATGCTTACCAAGACAGTTGACTCCCACTGGCTACTGGAAGAGTTGTGCACAGGACCCAGCAAATCTTTACACAACTCCCTTAGTCGAGGCTCAAATCCTGCAATCAAAAGCAAGAGTCAATGGAGTATCTGAGCATAAATCAAACCACTGAATCAAGGTATGGAGCTTGAGAGACTATCCTACCTTCGTTTACTAAATAGCGGGTGTAGATAAGAAGCCAGTGACGGTATTCCTGACTAGATTTTAGCGTCATTGCAGCCGCAACCTGATTCTCCAGATAAGCCAGCGTCGTCCCTCGTTGTAAGACATGAGGCATCGAGGAGAGTCTAGCAGCCTGACGTCCAGCACTAGAAAATTCAAAGATTGACTTTACATCTTGAGGCAGTGAAAGGACAGCTGAAGCACAAAGAGAGCTGCAGGTGTAGTAACAAAGTCCATTTCCATAAAAATATATTATTCAGCGTTTCACAAGTCTCTGCTCACTGGGTTATAAGGTGAAGGGACCCGACCAGACCTCAGACAGACAAATAGTGATATGTTTCCCTCCTGAGCCTTGTTTCCTGATTGGAGCTCCCCCCTCCAAGATCTGCTCACCCCCAAGGTGGTCCCCTGCTGCTCACCCTTCAGCATTTTCATCAAGAGCCCCAGCACCCCGGGACCTCCTGTTCTGGACCCATCAAAAAGCTCCCCCCCAACATCCCCCTCCTATGTACCTCCCATCCAAATCCTAGCTCCTCTTTGCTGGGACAGTATATAGTTCCAGCAGTGTTCACCACTCGAGGTTGCACTGAGACTACACAGCAGCCTCCTGCTAACAAACACTCCTTGGACCTGTTAAATTCTACCCAAAGACTTTTCTGCTTCCCCTCCCCTACCTCATCTAAACCCATCAGAATATCCGTCTAATTCCATTCCATCACAACAAGAAGCTTTTCTAGCTTCTTCTTCAATGTATCAATGCAACTTGCTTCAACTACTCCATCAGGCAGCTGACTTCCTCAGACACCATAGGAATGGGAGTAAGTACCTTAAACGGCAACTTTATTAATATAAACATGACTCTCATAATTAGACAACATTGGAGTACTGAGTTGGGTGAGGGGAGGGGTGATATTCAGGGGAGAACATCCACCGAGCACTCCAACTATAACTAGTAGGAAAAAACCACAAACTCTTGATACATAATATGACTTAGAGGTGAGTAACATAAATACTGCATTATATTGCACACCTTGCTGAGGTGCAAGATCCCTTCAGCAAGTTGCCTTTAACATCATAGTTTCAGCAATTAGACACATGCAAGTTCACAATGTAGAGCAAATCAATTCAATCTCAATGGACAATAAAGAAAATCAATCTTAATGAAAATCAATAGAAATAATATTTCTAAACAACAACTTCGGAAAGGATAACAAATGAATTTTTAAAAATTATGGATTCGCCCCTTTGTTGCATTGATGGATAGATCAGCATTGTGGCCACTTACTTTATCCCACAACCTTGCACTGTAGCCAGGGGCCCCGAGCACAACATGGCTTCTTGAGAAGTTAAACAACTGCGGTAATCTGCACACTGAACCAGCGAGTCCTGTTTATCCGAGATCAAATTCCTTAAAGATAAAGCAATCCAAATGAGACAAGAGGCCTGAAGACAAATGACACAAGTACGGTTTACTGGACTGCCTAAATCATCCCTCATTTGGTGTCAAATCATTGTAAATTCACAAAGGATGTGGAAAGTAGCCTACCACGATTAGAAGTTTGTGTCACACAAATAGATTATTATAAGAGAGTCTGCTCTCCTATCTATATACTGAATTGATATTATTTCCAGTAATGAAAAACCAGCATTATGTCACCTCAGCAGTTACTTTTCAGGATTGCAGCAGAATCCTATGTTGGGTTGCATCCACACATATTTGGTATGATCTAGCCCTCCATGGCACTTTCAATTTAGCCCAGATTACTGACAGCCCTGGAGTACAGTGTGGCTCTTGAGAATTAAGTGTAGCAACAGCAGAGGAGTTTACATTATTGTTATTTGTGACCAAAGCACTACACCCAAACTTTACTCTTTCCATGCTTGGTCGTGACCTGCTCCAGCAACAAGAGCAATTCTCAAGCAGACAAGAACCACACACACTCAGATCTACTCGCCAGGCTATTACGAACATCCAGTGACAAAAAAATTAACTTGCTTGGCCACACTGAGCAGATAAGTTGCTTGCAACTGGAAGGATGTGCAAGTTCAAACTGGCAAACCTTTTACAGAAACTACTAGGTGCCTTCACTGTCAGGTACCTCCCATAACGCACAATAATGTAAAATCCTTAAAAAGTCCCACCAGGATTTCCTATTGTTGACACAAATCACGGGAAGAAATCACGTCAATACTGAAACTTTAAATATTAATTGTTTTCAGCTATCCGGAATGAAATATTACTTAATGTCAAGAATATACTGAACAGTAAAAGATAGTGCAATTAATTTGCTCAATAATCCAGTTATGTTCAACAAAAGGTAACTTTGGTGATGGTTGTAGCATAGATTTTGTCTATACACTATGACATGTATCCAGCCGTAAAGTACACTGCCCGTTCTCTGAAAGTGTTGGATGTAGTGAAACTACACAGAAAGACCAGTTTGTTATCTTTACAAACATCACCATACTGCTGCCCACAAAATGGATTATTTATAGTAAGGGGAACTCCCAGGCTCACTGGATATCTAAATCAGATTTTAAAAAAATACTCCAGTGTGCTATTTATGATGTCTGACTGTCGCATTTGATCTATTTGAAAGAACAGTTTGGTTACACATCATCAGTTAGTCAAATCAGTTCATTGCTCTCAGTCAGATATTTTCATAGGTTCATTCATCTCAAGATTCACGTAATGCAATTTAAAATGATTAAATGCATTACAAAGCTTAAAAAGAAAATAAAATAAAAGAAAAACTAAAATAGCTGCAACTGCTTAAATAAAAGGACTTGTTCTGAATGCTTTGATATCTATTGTAAAACTGAGTGGTGTTCTCAAAGCAGTTGATACGGAGTCTCATCACAAAGCGTTGAATCAAAAGATTAAAGGCAGCCTGGCATTAGGGAGGAGGATTTTCTTCCTCATTAAATGACCATGAGTATGATCACTGGTCTGACCATCATTCAAAGTGCCACAAGCGCTCAGAGGTACCACATTGCATTAATCTGCATGGTCTCTGAATTGAATGGTCAAAACCGAATTGGATATATAGTTGAAAAGATGAAATATTTACAGGCCTATGGAGAACAAGTGGGACCAATTGGATGGCTCTTTTAAAAACTCAGTTACAGGTATGATAGGCTGAATGGTCTCCTTCAGTTCTGAAAGATTCTCTGCTGGAAATTAGAAACTCACAGCCCTAACACCATATTATTCACTCACCCATCCCTATACAGCTTCAAGTTGTAATACCAACTTCTCTGTTCATTAAGGTGCCGCTACATTCACTATCCAACATTACAATGTCATTGTCCTCACCAAGCATATGCAGTGCACTATTTTTTATACAGAAGATGAATGATGGGATTTAGTTTACCAAAAATAGATTGACACTGCCGTACTGTACCTTTGTAACTGTCCTGCCTAATTATAAACTTTATGATCACTGAATTACAGCAAGGAAGATGACCATTCAGCCATACATTTCATTCCTGTATCAGTGCTAGGGCTCCACAGAGCATGGTAGCTAAAAGCTCTAAACTGTGCCCTTTTCCTTCCATCCATCGTATCTTTTTCCATTTTAACTCTCTATCAAAATCATATATTCAACGCCAGAACTGGTTTGGCTTCAGTTTGTTTAAGAATGTTTTCTCTCCCCTTTATGTGTTTGCTGGCCTCTGAGTAACTGACTGGAGACTGGTGTGTGTGCGTGTGCGTGTGCGTGTGCGCGTGTGTGCGTGTGTGTACACGCACAGGGGGGCAAAAGGGGAAGAGAGAGAGAGAGAGGGAGAGTGACGTGGTGAGAGGGTGCTGATAGATGCGAGTGTGTGTGTGTGGAGAGCCTGCAGGGGACAGTGAGAGTGTGGGGGCAGACTTTATCTCTTGAAATTTGATCATTAGTCCCTCAAGTGAGAAATGTTTGAAATGTGCCCCTTCCACGTGAAAAGTTTGGACGCTGATGTAGAGGATGTTCCAGTCGAGGTTACAGGATTTCAGATCAGTGCATGGGCTTTTAGAAGTCTTTTATTAATGGGAATGCTTTGATAGCTGTTTAGTCAGTGCTGTTTTTTTTTGAAGGAGTGTTTTGCCTACGGACATCATGCATGCTACAACAGGACGCCTCGCAAACTGCGTTGGTGTAAATATTGCAGAAATCATCTTCATGGCTTCTCAAAGATGGATATCTACCACATTTGTGCGGCAGCTCCTGAGCCTAGCTGAGCAGCAATACTCTGCTGTTGAGTAGAACAAGGCAATTGGAGCAGTGTTGGCTTTGCTATACCAGGTGGTGCCTACTGAATGAGATTCACTCTTCAAGGGAGACAGCAACCTTCGTGTGCTCCGCCTGTTAAAGCAAGTTTCCAACCACAAAACCTACAAACTGATGGTGTCAAGAAGGTGACCGAATCATGGCCATCCGACACCCTATCCAAGCAATAAACCTTCAAAAAAATAGTGGATGCTGTTCAATGATATGAGGTAACTGAAGGTACGGTCAAAGGCTTTCTAAGCAGTGAGAGACAATAAAGTGCAAGAGTGCTGGTAGAAGGTTCCAGGCTGTGAAACAAAGGAAGTTGAAGGGACTGGCATAAAAATGACAAGAGCAATGTACACAAAGGATCAGAGTATTAGAAGAACGGTGGGCACATACTGACACACGTAATGGGAAAGTTTAGATGCAAGATGGAAACGTGGAGGGATTTGTAAATAACAACAAAAATTATTAATCCGATGCATTGAGGTAAAGGGGAACCGATGGGTGAGAAGGGGCACCGATGGGTGAGAAGGGGCTAGGACACAGTGCAGTTTGCATAGTTTTGAGCAGATTGCAGTTTCCAAAGGAGGAAAGTCAGAAAATCAGCAAGATCAGAATTCAGCCCAGTAAACAAGAGTTTCAGAGGCAAAAGGAGTAAGTTATCGATGAAGGCAGCTGATATAGTGTTATGGAAACATATGTCACCTGGATGGTGAACGGAATGTGGTTTTGAAGTTCAGTTCTCAAGATGAAGCAGACACTGAAGACACTGTATACAGTCAAACTCAGTAATTAGGGAAGACAGGCAGAATTGGGTTTTAGGGTGAAGAATGGTTGGTGGGAAGCAAATTGGTTTTAGTTTCAGATTTTTTTAAAAAATCTCCTGTGAAATAATGACAGTGGAGTTAAGGATCATGGCAATAAAATATAATATTCACGTGACAGCGTCAATGTGGAAAACTGTATGGAAACCTCTCTTTCCTTTCCATCACTGACCAATACACCTCCAACCAGGCCCAATTCCCCCTTGAACTAGGAGGGCTTATCTGATCCATGATTAAAACAAATTGCAAAGATTGCCCATGATAATTCCTTACCATGTGCATAGGGACGTGTTGAAACAGTATGACTTGCCATTGGATAGAGTGACCACTGGAACACCATGGTGTGTGAGCAGCGATTGTGTTATAGTGGTATCGTTACCTATGAAGAAAAGGTGATGAAAAGGTATTAAAGCTCAGACACCGGCAGGGTTCACATAGTATGCAGGACAATTATAATGCATTCATCATACAGTACACTGGGTTACTCCCCTAATATCTAGTGAGGGATGACATTCCATAATACAACAACTTTGTGTAGTTCTGCCACACAGCATCCTATGCTAGGGATTACAGTACATTTTATAATTGAGCACCTTTGGTCTGTGATTACACTAAGGTCTTGGACAGCATGGTGGCACAGTGGTTAGCACTACTACCTCACAGCGCTAGGGACCTGGGTTTGATTGCTGGTTTGGGCCTTTGTCTGTGTGGAGCTTGCATATTCGCCCTCTGTCTGTGTGGGTTTTCTCCAGGTGCTCCAGTCTCCACCCACTCCAAAGGTGTGCGGGTTAGGTGGATTGGCCATACTAAATTGCCTCCTTAGTGTTAGTGGGACTCGCTAGATATATGAGATTATGGGGATAGGGGCTAGGTGGAATTGTGGTCGGTGCAGACTCGATGGGCCGAATGGCCTCTTACTGCAGTGCATAGAATATTTAACAACAACATTCATGGTTTGGGATTACCTTGTATCCTACAATACAGCAGACTTTGATATTAAATCCAACTCACTTTGTACTACATCATTTTGCCTCAAGAATTTCGTAATCTTTAAGTATAAAATCCTGACAGCATTGGTATCAATATGTTCTAAATAATGTTTGGTACATTTAGTACCAGTGCTTCTTTTAGTGTACAGGGTTCAAATTATCGCACTCCCATATACCTGTCCTCCACTACGGTGTACAGCAAGTGATTACAATATGGCTCTGCTTTTAAAACTGGTGCTGGAATCGATTCCCATTCCACTTAGGGAAAAAAAATCACCAAAACTAAATCAAATAAATAGTTTTGTTTCATTGAGAAGATTATGGCAGTTAAAAAAAAAGTTGCAAGTGAATCTATCGATAGTTGGTATATCACTTGGACACTGAAGTTGGCTACTAATCATAATTATAAAAAGATGCAGCAAAAAGGCTGACCATTCAGCCCATTTTGTCTGTCCAGTCTTTGCAAGAACTATACTGTTCTTCCATAGCCCTAGAATTTTTTTCTGCAAATATATATCCAATTCACTTTTGAACATTAATATCGTTTCTACCATCTCTTTAAGCAGTCTATCACAAATCACCACAACTTGTGCTATGTTAAAAAAAAACTAATTTTCCTTCTGGTTTTTTTGGCAATTATATTAAATCTATCCCTTCTGGTTACTGACCCTGTGTCCGTAGAAACACTTTCACTTTATTCTCTTCTATGAACACCCTTTGTAATTCTGCTGCATCACTCTATCGCAATGATCACTGGCGAACCTCAGATTGTTGCAAATACAATTAATTTTTGTAAACTGTTACTATCTCCTTCACAAAGCAAAGCCATCTAGGTGGTTTGATTTCGTTTGTGTGTTCTTAACCCTTCTTTGGCTGGTTTAGGGCCTTAAAAATTAGGTCATGTTGTGATCATACTAAATTTCCCTTCCCCATTTCAGCTCCAAAAAGAAAGAGTTGCATTTTTATAGCGTCTTTCATGATCTCAGGATAGCTCAAAGCATTTCACAGCCAACAAAGTACTTCTGACATGTAGTCATTGTTACAATTTGCGAAAGGCAGTAGTCAATTTGCCAGGTCCGACAAGCAGCAATATAATAATATCCAGATAATGTTTTCTTGTGATATTGATTGAAGGATAAATATTGGCTAGAACAGATGAGATAAGCTCCCTGCTCTTTTTTGAAATAGTGTCACAGGATCCTTTATGCCCAGCTGAGAGGGCAGTGGGATCTCAGCTTTACATCTCATCTGAATCATGGCATCTCTGATAGTCAGCACTCCCTCAGTTTTGCACTGGAGTGTTAGATTTTTATGCTCAGGTCCTGGACGGGGAGCAGAACACTCAAATGTCTAACTCAAAGGTGAGATTGTTACCAAAGGGGATAGTTCTGGACTTCAGAAAGCATAATGGAGGACATAACCCTGTCTACATCAATGGGGATAAAGTGGAAATGGTCAACAGCTTCAAGTTTCAAGATGTCCAGATGACCAACAACCTACCCTACTCCCTATACATTAGTGTTATAGTTAAGAAAGCCCATCAATGCTTCTACATTCTCAGGAGGCAGACGAAATTCAGCATGTCCACTGTGACACTCACCAACTTTTACAGATTACCATAAAAAGCATCCTTTCTGGTTGTATCACAGCTTGTTATGGCTCCTGCTCTGTTCAAAACCGCAAGAAACCACATGAAGCCCAGTCCATCATGCAAACCAGCCTCCCATTTATTGACTTTGTCTACACTGCCTTGGAAAAACAGACAGCATAATCAAGAACCTCAACATATCCCGGACATTCTCTCTTCCAGTTTCTTCCATTAGAGAAAAAGATACAAAAGTCTGAGTTACATACCAACCAGCATAACAACAGGTTCTTCCCTGCTGCCATCAGACTTCTGAATGCACCTATCTCAGTTACTTTGATAATTCTCTACACCCTAGCTATGAATGTAACACTACATTCTGGACCTTCTGCTTTTTTTATCTACGGTATGCTTTGGCTGAATACTGCATAACAGACAATACTTTTCACTGTACATTAATACATGTAGCAATAATAAATAAAATCAAAAAATCAAGTAAGATGTTGCACAGTACCAGGTTAAAGTCCAACAGGTTTATTTCGAATCACAACTTTTGGAATGCTGCCCTTTCATCGGTGAGTGGGGGTTAGTTCACAAACACAGTATATATAGGCAAAGACACAATTGCAAGATAATTACAGATTGGAATGTAAAGAATGGTTAGAATGCGAGTTTTACAGGTAATCAAGTCTTAACAGATACAAACAGTGTGTGCGGAGAGAGGGATAATCACAGATTAAAGATTTGTTTCAAGCCAGCTCAGTTTGTAGGATTTTGCAAACCCAGGCAATATGGTGGCATTACGTGTAGTGTGACATGAACCCAAGATCCTGGTTGAGGTCATCCTCATGCATACAGAACTTGACTGTCAGTTTCTGCTCAGAGGTTCTGCATTGTTGTGTATCATGAAGGCTATCTTGGAGAATGCTTATCCTAGGATCGGAAGCTGAATGCCCTTGACTGTTGAAATGTTCCCCAACTGGAAGGGAATACTCCTGCCTGGCGATTATTGCACAATGTTTGTTCACCCATTGTTGTAGCGTCTACATAATCTCGCCAACATGCCACACCTCAGGACATCTTTTCCTGCAGCGAGACCATGCAAAAACTGATAGCCAGGTTTCGCAAGCATGAGGATGGCCTCAACCAGGATCTTGGGTTCATATCGCATTACTTGTAATCCCCACTATACTACCTCAATTTGCAAAATGTTATGAACTGTCGAGGCTTGAGACAATTCACACCTTTTTAATCTGTGATTATCCTTCTCTCGCCACACGCTGTTTGTACTTTTAGATTTAATTACCTGTAAAAACACGCATTCCAACCACCCCAACCTGTAATTATCTTGCTTCTGTATCTGTGTTTTTGCCTCTGTATGCCCTGTTTGTGAACTAACCTCCACTCACCTGATGAAGCAGCAGTATTCTGAAAGCTCATGATTCCAAGTAAATCTGTTAGACTTTAACCTGGTGCTGTGAGACATCTTACTGTGCTGGCATCTCCACATCAAATAAAACTACTGAGCTGCAGCCAACCAAGGAGCTCATAAGAAGCATAATCAGAGTTTCTTTAGCCTCCCCCCGCCCCGTTTATTAATCTACAGTGACAATGAGTAATCCATACCCAAAGGAGAATTGGTCTTTTCACACAAAATGTCAAATGATGAGCACGTCATTTATCACTTTCAAAAGAAAATCATTTCTGAAGTTAGTGAAGTAATTCCTGTTCTAAGACATCAATTAAACATGAAAACACACACTTGAGTTTGAGTTCAAGGTTTACTTTCAAAACTACCGCAAATGTTTAATGTTAGGATGGGTGATCAAGGGTTTTCAAGTGTATTCCTGCAGAATTGTGCATGGAACTTAAGTGTCCTGGGTGAGCATTGGGGAACCGCTCCCCCCAATATCTAGGCCTTCTATTTCTCTGTAAAGAGTTACTAACTGCTCCAAAACGAGCATTCATTTTGATAAGTTGCAGTTGCAATGTAGGAACATGAAAGCCAGTTTTCACACAGTTAAGACTCTCAGGCAGCAATAAGGACATAACCAGGTAATCTGGCTTACTGTCAGTGTTTGAGGAATAAATACTGTACCCGATTTCACAATAAGATAGTCTTTTCACACAAAATATCAAATGAAGGGCATGTCATTTATTGCTTTGAAAAGAAAATCATTTCTGAAGTACCTGAGAAATTCTTGTCCCAAAACTATCTGAGAAAATGGGATGTTTCCTTGAAATATTTTTGCTCTCCTTATATAGGGATTGGGTTGTTGGGATGCCCCAGTTCGATCAAACTAGTAGAAATGCTAACAAAACTTGGGAAACACTAATAAACCATATGGAGTGAAAAGGGAACAGAGGGTTTGGTGAAAAGGTGGTGAAAATATTTATAATTCACACGCCTGCTAATTAAATGTGATGTGGGGGGAAAAAAATGTTTTTTTTTTCTCAAGCTTAATTTGATTGCTCGGAAACAGATGCATAGGAAAAGACAAAAAGGAACTGAAACTGCACTGACAAATAAAGGCACAATCGTTTTATTTTGAGTTTTCAAAGCTCCCGGCTAGGTTTCAGTACAAACCAGGTGCAACTGACAAACAACCCAGTGAAGGTTCAATAATTCTAAAGTTTGCATTTTATAATTTTGCATTAGAAATTTACAAGAATTCAACCAATTTAAGAATATTGCAAAAGCAGATTTATGGTAAAAGCTTTTTTTAAGTTATCTGTAATTAATGGACAAGAAATTAAAAGAATTATGTACATCCCAATTATCCAGCACTTTATTCATTATGTACATCCCAATTATCCAGCACTTCACATCATTTTGCTAGTCTAAACAGATCATCCAAAGGGACAAGATGATACACAAAGCAATTAGTATGCTTTGGACAGTTCAAAGCTGTGGACTGCTAACAACAGTATGACAAGCAGATAAGGTCCAGACAGTCTCAGATAGCTAGTGCTAGTCTGTATGCAGTTCACTGAAATAGCAACTTGTTTCTTTCTGCTCTCTACAATCATATTCATCTGTATCAGTTCCCATAGGAGTGAAGTGCAAGCGTAAAAGGGAACAATGCACTCCTGTCTAGTATGGTATAGCTCGTATGTGTCTTATCATTATTTTTTGTACAGTTGCACCAGGGCAAAAAGAGCATTGTGTTCCCTACTGGCACTATGCAATAGCAATCTCCTGACAAAAACTCCTCTACATCTGAAGTGTCACTGCAGAGGTTCTTGCTTGCATTGTAGGAGATAAGTTATTTAAGTAGAACAAACCGTTTTGCTGCTGAATAATTCTGTAGATAAGGTGGGTATAGTTACAGAAATGATAAATGGGTCTGCAGGTTCCTTGTGTGGTTGTGAATGTCTGCATGCTTCATAAGGCTGGACTATATTCACTGTCATTGGTTTGGACAGGACAGATATGGTTGTTCAAGGATTATTTCAGACCAAGAGAAAATTGGTAGCAGATCCCATGGGCAAGTTCTCAAATGAATCCGTAAAAAACATAAAGGGTCATTAGAATGTGGAACGCAGGCCATAGACATAGAATCAACTCAGATATTTGTGAAGAGCAAATGATACTTCCATATGCCAATATGAAAATTTCAATCTTTTTAGTTAGCATGAAGACTAACCCAGAGAAGATATTCAGATAAAGTGGCTGATTAAAACAAAAATCAAAATGCTGACCTTCACGCATTATAAATAAATAATTTTTATTCTATACGAGACTATTAGACACAACCATTCAGACTCTATATACTCCCTCGACCCAAAGCAATTCATTTTCATTTCTGCGTACTATCCACATTTGACTTACTGCAGCCTTTTATGCCTTCCTACATTTGTATCATCTTCAGACTTGGCTACTTCAATGATCTACTCAATAAATTCTAACTTGCCCAGAACTCTGGCACATATATCTTTTTCCACATTAAGTCCTATTTCTCCATCATCTTTGTCCTGTTAACTTACCATTAGCTCCTTACCTCTCTCAACACATGTAAGTTTAAATTTTTTGTCTTGGTCTTTGCTAGCATCATCTCTGGAGCTTGATTCAACCCTTTGTTCCACATTAAATGTACATCTGACTCTGGCTTTTTTTTTGCAGACCTTCCTTGCCCCACTGCCTTTCATTGCCTGGATTCTACTGTCTAGAATATCCCTTATCCTAAAATTCTCAGAATCTTCATCTCTCTAATTTCCTTCAACATGCATCCCTTCAATCAAGGTTTTGGTTACTCCTAATTGATCTCTTCCTGAATCAGGGTCCATTTGGGAAACTCTATGATAAATGCGCTATATAAGTAAATTCACATTGTTATATGTAATTTTGATAACTGGGTCAACTTGTGGAAACTGCCACTGTGTCATAAAAACAAAAGCAAGTATTGTAAAGAGTCCAAATGGTATTTTACTTAAGATACAAAGATACTAAAAAATATGAAGAAACGGACAAGAAAGTGGGTTTTAAAAAGATGAACACCAGCCATGGTGAACAAACAGTAGTATTTGTAGTAAACGCCACTAGCTTTCAGAATTGGCTCTTCCCTCATCAGGTGGGTGGGAGTTCTGATCACAAACAGAGCAGATAAAGACGTAAACTCAATTTACACGAATAATGATTGGAATATGAATCTTTACAGCTTATCAAGGCTTATGTACAGACAATGTGAGTGGAGAGAGCATTAAGCACAGATTATAAAGATGTGTATTGTTTCTAGGCAGGAAAGTTAGTGAGATTTTGCAAGTCCAGGCAAGTTGTGGAGGTTACAGATAGTGTGACAAGACACATAATATTCATGCTGAGGATTGGGTTCCTTTCCCTGAACTCTGTTCTAAACAGGATACACGCTGAAATTCCTGAATTTCACACACCTGAATTCTCCACAATACTCAATACTGAAGCAAAATATTAAAATGGACAAAAGAATTGGGAAAGTATGTGCTGGATGTGCCAGATTAGAATTAAAACTTCAAAATCTTTGGTTATTTAAAAGAAACACGTGGTGGTTGGGGAAGAAAACTGGGAGAAATCTGAAAGTGTTTTGAATTTTCACACACCTGAGTTATAATTACAGCAAGAATTCTGCATGAACAAATAAAAATCAAAGCCAAGTACCTGATAATATAGTGATTAGAGATTCATCTTTGACCAATACAGTCTGCTTCTTTGCATCCCTGGAATAACAATAAAACATGTAATACAATTGAAGTCTCTCATTTGATGATGAATATTGTGGCCTGAGTAATATAATTACAATTCTAATAAATGTCAGCAACTCCTATCACCAAGATGTAGGCCGATATCTCTCATGTGACATTGTTTCCTCATCAGCATAATGGGATTGGAAAGCCAAATTAGCTTACATATGATCAGATTCTTACCTTCTGCAATTAACTTACCACATGCATAGATCGCACAGTATAACAATCCAACACACGCAGGTCTCAATCCCAAATAATCATAGAATCATAGAACCCTACAGTGCAGAAAGAAGCCTTCGGCCCATCAAGTCTGCACCAAACACGATCCCCCAACCAGGTTCTACCCTACATATCCCAACAAGATACCCACTAATCCTTCTTAACCTACGCATCCCTGGGCACTAAGAGGCAATTTCTTAGCATGGCCTATCAACCTAACCCGCACATCTTTGGATTGTGGGAGGAAACCAGAGTACCCAGAGGAAACCCACGCAGACATGAGGAGAATGTGCAAACTTCACAGAGTGACCCGAGCCAGGAATCGAACCCAGAACCCTGGAGCTGTGAAGCAGCACTGCTAGCCATCATACTACCATGCCGCCTCAAATAATCCTCAAATGAGGTCCATAAAGTTTCATGTTGAAGATAAGGTTTGCACATCATGAAATGCTGTTAATTCCTGGAGAGAGAAGTTATCACATATTGCAGTTCTAAGCTGAACAGGCCAGAAGGTCCCAGCCACAGCTTCTAAACTACGCTATGTTAGCTGGTCCTGGCCAGAACAATAATTGGAGGGCTATTGCTAGCCTCAGAGTGGAATAACTGATTTTCTTTTTACAATCTTTTGCTGGTGCATTGCTCCATATAGCTATCACACACCATATGTTAAAATTATATGGCAGTAGAGTCAAATTTACTTTTGTCACTTTTTATTCATGCCTCTTGTCCCATTACCTGATCTAATTTTAAATCATCTGGATACATAATTTCAACAAAATCTTTCACTCAACTATTGTTGCCTAAAATTGAGTTGCTCTTTGAACCTTTCCTTAGAACTTATTACAATACACTTCAAATTATTTGTTTGCTCTTCATTGTATCATCTCCAACCCTTGCCTCTGCCCTTACCAGTTATCTTCCCGTACTAGAACAGCAAGTTGAGGGGCTTGAGAGTGACACACACACACACACACACACACAAGAATGATTTATATTTTGGGTCAGTTGCTCCTCAATATTTCTCTACACAACATGCATCCTCGCACTCCGTTATTCTATCCATAATCTATTTGGATGGCCAGATTTGCTGTTATTTTTCGAAGTTGTAAGCACTTACCAGACAGAGAGTGTAGCAGTAGCCAACAAAGCCATCACAAAGTGACTCGCACAATGCAGTGTAGAGATGGGCGACTGTAGGAGGATGGCAGGTAGCAGCCGTCGCCCGCTTGCTGAAAACACAGAGACCGTTCGTTCCTCACAAGCTACGCTGACGAGGTCGCTGCAAAACAAAAAGGGCACAATGGACCAGGATGAGACCTGTTAAACTTTGCTTCACTGGGTGCTGGGGAGAGCAGGAGAAACCAAAGCCCAGCAACCAGGTTGGGAAATGAAGCAGAGAAATCGCAACGCAACATCAAGGGAACGGACCAATTTTCCTTTGCTGCAACCTGCAGGAGGTTGTGCTACTTCACTACAGAAAAGTACAGACCAGCATGTCAATCAACAGCCCACAAGAATCACACAGATTTTAGTCAGGGTTAGACATCTCTGCCAATTTACCATTATTTCTTGGCTGTATACTTGGAGTGAGCAGAATAAATGACAAAAATTCTTTAGCAAGGATCCGTAGAGTTCCTGAATGTAACACAATTGAACTTGGATAAAATACCTATACCACAGCATTACATGGCGCTGTTAGTAATGTTGCAAAATAAGTAAGTCAACAAAAGTTCTTTAGCAGGAATCTGTAGAATTCCTGAATGTAAAACAATTGAACTTGGGTAAAACACCTATACCACAGCATTACGTGGTGCTGTTAGTAATGTTGCAAAATAACATTTAACTGGAAGGAACTGAATCAGAGCACTATCCCTCCATCCCTGAATTATAGCTTCAAGTCAAATTAGACAGGAAATAAGCCTCCATTTTCTGTTTGAAGTAAAAATTAGTGTTTTAAAATCTCTAGCCACTTCCAAAGTTGCCTCACATCTATTGCCCAGCAATAATTCCTAACTCCAGACATAAAGATAGCAATGGATGTTGTGGGGAGTGGTGCAATAAAGGGCACTCTTCCCTGTCTGCCATTAAAGTGCAGTAGTGAATGAGAGCAAAAGCTCAATTCTGAAACTGGTGACAGATGGAGAGTTGGAAATACCAATTTGTACATGGCTCAAGAAGGCAGCTCACTACCACCTTCTCAAGGGCAATTAGGGATGGGCAATAAATACTGGCTTAGTCAGTGAAGCCACATCCCATGAAGGAATATCAAAAAAAAATACCCTTTAGAGGTCAGTTTCAGAATTCAGCTCTCTTTGCTGATACATGATTGCAAAAATGGAGAATGGAGAAAATAGAGAAAAATGGCAAAGCACAGAAGAAACATATTAATTGTATAAAGTACAGATTACAATGATTTTTATTAAATAAACTCTAATAAAATGTAACAGCGTAGTTAATGGAGCTATGGAACTAATTTGAGACAAAAATGAATTTAGCTGGCATGGTTCGTAAGTTTGCAGATGACACCAAGATTGGTGGCATAGTGAACAGTGAAAAAGGTTATCTAAGATTGCAACGGGATATTGTTCAATTAGGCCAGGGGGCTGAAGGACGGCAGATGGAGTTTAATTCAGACAAATGCAAATTATGCATTTTAGTTGATCGACCCAGGGCAGGACTTACTCAGTTAGTGATATGGCATAGGGGAGAGTTACAGAGCAAAGAGATCTAGAGGTACAGGTTCATAGCTCCTTGAAAGTGGAGACACAGGTGGACAAAGTGGTCAAGAAGACATTTGGCATGCTTGGCTTCGTTACTCAGAACATTGAATACGGGAGTTGGGATGTCTTGCTGAAGTTGTATAAGACGTTGGTATGGCCACACTTGTAATAGTGTGTACAGTTCTGGTCACTATATTATAGAAAGGGTACTATTAAACTAGAAAGAGTGCAGAAAAAATTTACAAGAATGCTACCATGACTTAATGTTATAAGGAGAGCCTCGATAGACTGGGACATTTTTCTGAGTGTAGAAGGATTGAGGATGATCTTATACAAGTCTATAAAATAATGAGGTGCATAGATCAGTTACATAGTCAATATTGTTTCCCAAAGGTAGGGGAATCTAAAACTAGAGGGCATAGGTTTAAGGTGAAAAGGGAAAGATAAAAAAAATTCCGGAGGAGCAATTGTTTTATACGAGGGTAGTGAGTGTCTGGAACAAGCTGCCAGAGGTGGTAGTAAAGGTGGGTACAATTTTGTCTTTGAAAAAGAGTTTAGATAATACATGGGTAAGATGGATATGGAGGGATATGGGCCAAACGTGGACAATTGAGACTAGCTTGAGGGATTAAAAAAAAAGGTGGCATAGACACATTAGGCTGAAGGGCCGGTTTCCATGCTGTAAACATCTATGACTCTATCCTATGGAGGCAGAAGGCATGACTGAAACACTGAACGAGTACTTTCGTCCTGGCCTTCTCCAAAGAAGAGAATAAAGTAAATGTAACAATCATAGAATCGTCACAGTGCAGAAGGAGACCATTCGGCTCATTGAATCTGCACCAACCATAATCCCACCCAAGTCCTAGCCCCGTAACTCTACATATTTATCCTGTTAACCCCCTGACAATAGGATAAATTTAGCACGGCCAATCAACCTAACCTGCACATTTTTGGATTGCGGGAGGAAACCAGAGCACCCGAAGGAAATCTGTGGAGACATGGGGGGGAAAGTGCAGACTCTGCTCTGAAGCTGGAATTGAAACCGGCTCCCTGAATGCTGTGAGGCAGCAGTGTTAATCACTGTGCCACCGTGCCACCCCAGCAGAGGATAGAGCAGAGATATTCGTTAGAAAGGAGGTGGTAAATAGATTGGCATCATTCAAAGTAAACAAGTCACTGATTTAACTAAGATGCACGCTAGATTACTTGAAGGAGATCAGGTGAGCACTGATCGTTCAATCTTCTTTGAATATGTAACAGGTAGCAGAGAACTGGAAGATTGCAAACGTTGCACCTAGCTAAACAAAAAATGGACAGGAATAAATCTGGCAATTGCATATTAATCAGTCTAACAACAGCACAGGGAAAACTACCATTGTCAAGGCAACATCAATTCTCACTGGGAGAAGCATCCATTCGAAGAGACAGCCAGTATAAATTTCACTCTCCCTGATTGTTATTGGGACAATTACTATTCTTATCATATATAAATAACCTGGATTTATAATCTGGAGTAAAATTTGTATGTTTGACAATTGTACAGAACATGGCAATGTGGTAAGCACTGAGCATCATGATAACATTGTTTCAACAGGATATAGGCAGACTGGTGAAATAGATAGAAACATGGGAGATGCAATTTAATATGGATTGAATGCGAAGTGATGTAATTCAAAAAAAAGCATAAGATAGCTTAACCTAAATGGTAGTGTTTTGAGGAAGTTTACCAATCAAAACAGCAAATTGAGACAAAAATTGAAAATGGTACCCAATCTAACAATTCAATCATTTAAAGAAAAACTCAAACCTTTTTAAAGAAAAATCAGATTAAATGACATCAAATTCAGGTATGTCTGGAGTTGTGAACACCGGAGGTCAGGTACACTGAATTGTATTGGTATCAGTAAACCAAGTGGCTTCTTGTCAGAGGCATTTTGAAAGGTTCCAAAACTTTTCATGTAGAATTATGGCTCAGGTAATCATGCCATACTTATCTAGTATAGTAGCTAGGATTTTCAGTGCAATCAACAAATTAATTGCTTTGTGATCAGCTTGAGTGAAGTGCCTTATTCATGGCTCAGGGTCTTATTGTGCAGGCGTGCACCAGAAGTGAGATTCACACTAACATCCTATCTTACTTCCAGTAAAGCATGTGTTTATTTTGATTTGCAAAACTGTGTTTACCATATATATCTGTTTATATCTATCATTTAGATCTGCATTTTAGAAAATAACTGGCATGCTTTCTAGCTCATGATTAGAACATCAAGGTTAAAAAAAGACAGGAGGTAGTGAGTAGAAAACCCCAACTTTAGAAACAGCACACTAGTTATATATATGGACTGCAACAGGAATGGTCAATAGGAAACACATTTTTTAAGATTTACAATTCATTTATTAATGTCACAAGTAAGCTTACATTAATGAAGTTACTATTAAAATTCCTTAGTTGCCACACTCCAATGTCTATTTGGATACACAGAAGGAAAATGCACCTAACCAGTATGTCTTTTGGACTATGGGAAGAAACTGGAGCACACGGAGGAAACTGATGCAGATACGGGGAGAATGCGCAAACTCCACACAGACAGTGAACCAAGCCAGGAATTGAACCCGAGTTCCTGGCACTGTGAGGCACTGGTGCTAACCTAACCACGGTGCCACCTATTAAACTGTCGATTTCAATACATTGCACAGCATTCCATTACAAAAATATTTATCCATATTGTTTCTGAACCAACAGCTGAGTACATTTTCTTATAACTAATCTGGATCCTCAACAAACTCCATTCAGTAAATCAGTTTTTTCTCTAAAATTGTGCAGCTTCATACAGTAGATAATGGCACGTAACCAACTTGTGCACAAATACATTTAGATTGCATCATTTTAATTAGGTTTCATAGAATCATAAGTGAAAAAGCAGGGAACATGCACATTCAGTCCATCATGCCTGGGTCCTTGTGTTGAGCAAAAGATTCACTTCAGGAATCTTAAGTGGTCACTGATCCAAAGAAAAGACCAATTTTTCATTTTTGAATTTGCTGTTTTCACCTCATGCAAGCATCTTTAATGGTTTAAGAAGCTGGCATGGTAATAATTTCTGGGTAGAGTTCTCGACTTGAGTTGCAGTCCAAAAACTCAAAGTCAATTCCTCTATTCTCCAGTTCCTGATCTGACACTCAGCCCTATTCAAATGATATGTTTCAAACTGAAACTCATGCTGATATACAGTAGGAAGTAACTGAAAAAGAAAACTATCTGTGCGCAACAAATTAGCTGTTTAAATTAAGTGGATTTTGGTGACAGGATTGATTTTAAAATTTTATCTCTTCCCCAGAGCTCCGTGTCACAAGATCATTGCAGGAAAAAGGATGGAAATCATACACACCTCTACAAGAAAGGTTGCCTCAACTTTGCAATACTGGAAAGATGCCTTGTGGCAAACCATTGCTGCAAGGCTGCAAATGCTAGTTAGCAATGTCTATATCTTGGCTTCAACA
Source organism: Sphyrna mokarran (assembly GCA_024679065.1). Classification (NCBI taxonomy): domain Eukaryota; kingdom Metazoa; phylum Chordata; class Chondrichthyes; order Carcharhiniformes; family Carcharhinidae; genus Sphyrna; species Sphyrna mokarran. Next base: position 8,105,546 of record JAGIQG010000020.1, read on the forward strand.
CTCTAACTCCAACATTTATGATCATCAGCTGAACCCACCTCTCTTTCCCCTCTGTTATTAGGCGGTCACACATAATCCTTACCAGTCACAGATACAGCAATCTTTTAAATACTTTTATAATACTAAATTTGGAACAAGTTTCCAGTGCTATTAGCATGTTAGTCACCCACAGTCTTAAAATTGTAAATGCCATATTATTTCATTAATTCTATAATACTGGCAGTTTAAATGAAAGTAACCTAAACTGACAGAGAGAGAGGAGTGATCTTCATACATTGTTAAACCATTGATTAAACAAATAAGAGTTAATAGGTTTACGTACACAAACTTCAAGCGGACATGCACAGGGAGCCTATTACATTTCAAGTCTTAATAACATTCATACAGATTGGATAAGAATCTAAAACAAAACTAAGTACATATTACTTAGTTATTTTAAACAGAGCCATTAATACACAACATCATCCCCAAACAACTATCAGGAAGTTTGATGTTGAATGAACTAGATGAATGACAGGATTAATAAGACACCATCATTATTTCCCAGAACCAACACCCACCAGTTCTATAATTCAACTCCCACAGTCCTTTTTTGGAACCTTTACTCACCAGCTCCCTGCAGCAGTGAGGATTCGACTGGTTAGTAGTGTGTCCCACTGTTTTCCTTCTCTCATGCACTTTAACCGGCTCAGTTTCCACCCTGTGACTGTAGGAACTTCATTTTCCACTTCTATGTACATAGCTGGCTCAGTGCTTACCTGAAATCAAGCCGGGTCAATGAGTCAGACTCTACACCATTTACTTATATATTTTTAGCCATGATTTCAACTTACAAGCTTGTCACCAATTTGACTTATGTAATTACAGATCACATTTGAGATATACATATGGAGTTGGAAGTTACAAGCAAGAGTTTTACATTGTTCACTCAAGGTAAGGCAACTTTTATCATTTAAAGCTTCACACTACCATTATCAATAAATAAGAAATCTACTAAGTAATAGACATCACCCTACTACATGGGCTTGAATCCAGTTCAGACTAACCTGCACATTTTTGGATTGTGGGAGGAAACCGGAGCACCTGGAGAAAACTCATGCAGACACGAGGAGAATGTGCAAACTCCACACAGACAGTTATCCAAGCCGGGAATCGAACCCAGGTCCCTGGAGCTGTGAAGCAGCAGTGGTATCCACTATGCTACTGTGCAATATCCTGACCTTTATGTTATTGTCCCAAACCAAACAATTCATCTCAAGCAAAGTCTCCCTGCTGACAGCAAAGTTTCCAAGAAAGGTGAGTTTGGTAATGTTAGCTCAAAAGCCGTGACACCATCACAACTTTGCCTAGGATTCAACCCCAACTGTTCAATATCAAAGATCTTCCCTGAAACTTCACTGAGTTGCTCTGAAGGCTGATTAAGAAACACTACTCTGAGCCAGCATTATTTCTTACCTGTATGTTGAATGCTTTCTTTGGTGCCGGTGTTGGGAGTTTAAATACAATGAGGGGAGCAGAGACACGCGACACCTCCTTTTCTATTGACGGAGCAGCCTGAAAGGAAGCAGAGTGTCAATTGTGTAAATTAGTCTCCAAGTCCCAGTAAATAGCAGGAACACAAATTAATTTTTGTCTCAATTCAATTGAATAGATCTTCTCTAACATTCCCACAGAGTGCAGAAGTGAAATGGAAAGCACAGAAGTCAAAAGACCAAGATTTCAAGTCATCCACAGCCCTCTCAGCTGTTAACGGACCGGCAACTTGCCAGTGACGATCCTGGGCGTAGGACAGTTCACAAAGACAAGGGGGTAGAAAACTAAACAGTACAAGAAATGCCAAGAGTTAAAGTTTTGAAGTTGCTAATTTTAATCTGGAGTTTAATGGGCAGCATGGGGATTATCACTGCTGCTTCACAGCTCCAGGGACTCGTGTTCGATTCTCGACTTGGGTCGCTGTGTGTGTGCACTCTGCACATTCTCCCTGTGTCTGTATGGGTTTCCTCCGGGTGCTGTGGTTTCCTTCCACAGTCTAAAGATGTGTGGGTTAGGTGGATTGGCCATTCTAAATTGTCCCTTAATGTTAGAATGACTAGCTAGGGTAAATGCACGGGGTTATGAGGACAGGGCCTGATGGGATTGTGGTCGCTGCAGACTCGACGAGCTAAATGGCCTGCTTCGCACTGTAGGATTCGATGATTTAAAGGATGAATGATATAGTCAAAGTTATGAGATTTGAAGGACATCACAAAGTCAAGTGTACAATCAGCATTAATTTGCATGGTGTTTAAAACCATGTAATTGAGAATTCTGATTAATTCTAAATACCCAACATGAGGAAAATTAGCAGCTAATGTTTTGATATGTGGCTTGAGAATAATACAAAATATGCAAATAACACTTTAATATCTCTAAGAAATGTTTTTAACATGCCAGTCAAATGAAAGATGTATTCATGAAAGATATTAGCACAAGTCAGGCACAAAGTAAATTAGCAATGCATATCTAAGCCGGGAAAATAAATTCAATAGATAAAGGTCTCTTCAATAGAACCACTTTAAATGGTTAGAAAAAATTCTGAATCATAGAAGCCATTTCTTGGAGAGAATTCCATAAAACAGACAAATAACAGAGTTAGATTTGAAGGTGTCAAAGAATTATTGATTGAAAGACATGTCATCAGTAGACTGACAGATTAGTGAATGAATAAAATTGCTGTTAATTAAGTGCTGGGCAGATTAATCTGATTAAAAAAAAAGTACAACTATTCCACTTTTTTGGAATGAAATCTAAGATCTTTTGTGAAAGCCAGTTAGCTCATTAGTTGCGTAGGTGGAACCATTGACCTGCCATTTTGGTCAAAATGAGATTTGTCTTGTCTTAATTGTATGTTTGTTGAATATTGTTAATTTGTAATGTTGTTGATTCTAACATGTCAATGTTTTAATAAAATTAGTTTAAGAATGTCATTGAACTGAATTTTTTGTTTTTATGGAATGAAATGTTGAATGAAAAGATTTAGTCTTTAAATTAATTAGGCCACCTAAGAGAATTTTCCACAACAGACCAACATTCTTGCAATTTTATTTTCCACTAGTCATCTTATTTCTCCTGAAGACTGAAGCCTGCACTGAGACAATCTCTCAGTACCAACAAAGTTTATACTCAAGTAACCATAGGTGTAAACCCAGACAGTAATCATGAGCAAAGTATTTGGCCTTGGGGTATCACAACTAAGGTCAACCCTCCACCGTAACACCCTTCCATCCCTTCACCCATCTGTACCACACAGATGCTATTCAGGAGAGATTATAACCAAATTTTCCATTCATTAGTCAAAGACCAATGAAGCCAATGACACTTATCAATTAACTCAACAAAGACTTGGAGGCTGGAAGGAGGTGGGGAGGAAAGGAGGGGAGTGGCGAGACAGAGGTGGAAAGCATTAGCCACAAGAGGAAGCTTCTCTGAGCTTTATGCAAGAGATTATAAGATCCATACCTGAGTTGCTATGGCTACAGTTGTTTGTTTTGTCTCTTTCCGCGGTCGGCCTTTCTTTTTCTTTTCCACAACTTCCCCCTCAGTGTCGTTCTTACGTTTTGACAGTGATGAGATTTTCGAAGCTGGAATTTTCTCCTCACTGTCACTGCTGCTCTCCTGAACCTCTCTCGGTTTCAAATCTTTGGAAAGTCCCTGCTCTTTACTCCTATGAGAGAGTCACAATGGTTCACAAACAGTAAACAATCTCAAATTTACATCTGAGTAAATAGAAACATAGAAGCCCTACAGCCATTCGGCCCATCGAGTCTGCACTGACCACAATCACACCCAGGCCCTCCCCCCATATCCCTATATATTTACCTACTAATCCCTCTTACCTATGCATTTCAGGACACTAAGGGCAATTTTTTTTTTAGCATCAAACAACCTAACCCGCACGTCTTTTGAACTGTGGGAGGAAACTGGAGCATCCGGAGGAAACCCACGCAAACACGAGGAGAATATGCAAACTCCACACAGTTTCCCAAGCTGGGAATCGAACCAGGGTCCCTGGAGCTCTGAAGCAGCGGTGCTAACCATTTTGCTACTTTGCAATATCCTGACCTTAGTGGACCCCAACCTTTATATTATTGTCCTAAACCAAACATTTAATCTCAAATAAAACATCCAGCACTCATTTCCTGCAACACTAATATTTATGATCCTTGCTCTAAAACAATCTGCTTCACTCACATTTCCCCTCTCCTGAATAAGGGAATTCATCCCAAGGGAACAAAAGGTTTTGGTTCTGACTACCAACCCAACTCCCCTTCAGGGCTGCTTCAGCTGCACCATGTTAGAATTATTGCAAGGAACTCCAATTAACTCTACTAAACAGCTCAAGCTTCTTTTTTGGCTTGTTTAATCTCTTCCCATTTCTTGTCCCTAATCTTAGATTCCTCAGAATATCAGAATGTGTGCTATGCCCATTGTGAGGGCCTAGGACCCAAGAATATGTAAGCTTCTAATTAAGAAGTGAGAGATCTTTGGGATGTTTGTCCTATCCAGTTGCAGAAGCACTGAATGTGCTCTTTCTAAGCAAACAATGCGCTTTTGCAGAGCAAAGGGGGAAACTGTCAGCTGTTTGGCATATCATAACATACAGGGCTATGGGCCAAGCACTGGTAGGTGGAACTAAGTGGGAATTCAGGTATCAGTGCAGATCCATGAGCAAAAGAGCCTCTTCTGTGCTGTATAATTCTATGAATCTAGAAATAGTCTAAACCCCAGCCAATAGCTTCTCTCCACACCAAAACAAAACCTGAAAATAACCAGGTGTGGCCTCCATTGCAAATTCAACTTAACTATAAAGAAAGGGAAGTACAGATTGGACACATTTAGCAGAATCATTCAATACTTTGTACTACACATATTCAGCCTCAAATATCTATTCAAACATAACTTCAAATAAAAACACACATAATCTGGATCTTCCTGTCAAGGCAGTCAAGTCGATAAGGTTGTTAAGAAGGCATACGGAGTCTTAGCTTTTATTGGTAGGGGGATTGAATTTCGGAGCCGCAACGTCATGTTGCAACTGTACAAAACTCTAGTGCGGCCGCACTTGGAGTATTGTGTGCAGTTCTGGTCCCCACATTATAAGAAGATGTGGAGGCATTGGAGAGGGTACAGAGGAGGTTTACCAGGATGTTGCCTGGTATGGAGGGCAGGTCTTATGAAGAGAGGCGAGGGATTTGAGGTTGTTTTCGTTAGAAAGGAGGCGGCTAAGAGGGGACCTAATCGAAACATATAAGATGATTAGAGGTTTAGATAGGGTGGACAGTGATAGCCTTTTTCCTAGGATGGAGAAAGCTAGCACGAGGGGACACAGCTTTAAATTAAGGGGTGATAGTTATAGGTCAGATATCAGAGGTAGGTTCTTTACCCAGAGGGTGGTTAGGGAGTGGAATGCCCTGCCTGCGGCAGTTGTAGATGCGCCAAGTTTGGTGGCGTTTAAGAGGTTAGTTGATAAGTTTATGGAAGAGAAGGGAATGGTTTAGTTTGGAGGGTCATTGCTTTTTTCATAATTGGTCGGCGCAACATCGAAGGCCGAAGGGCCTGTTCTGCGCTGTAATGTTCTATGTTCCTGTGTGAATTAATATGAAAGGAGAAAATCAGCCACAAATGACCTCTCGATGTCAAAATGGAGAAATTCAACCTAGAATGATGTCTTCTGGGAGCTTCTATCTGGCATGTCTTGAGAAACAGTCATGTAAACAAAACTTGCCATGTAATAAAAATCTGATGTCAATACAACTGTACCCATTTTTCACCAATTGACACACTGCTGTCATTCCTCTTTTGATCAATCAAATTGGACCCATTCATGTTGTCTTGGCCGTACCTATCCAAGTCACTCTGTCTGGCAGCAGCAGAGATGGGAGCAGTTCCTGGAGTTGATTTTGATCTCTCAGTGAACCTGGAATCTAGAGCTTTCATTGGCTCAATCCGTGAAGGTGAGGTCAATAGTTGAGTATTTGTGGGTATGGCAGTGGACGTGCTAGTAATTGCGGACCTGAAAGACAAAGGCAAGACCGGATTACATAGGCTTTTACACTGGCACAATTTCCCCAGTGGATTGCACCACGCCCCTCCCAACCACTCACCCTGCTCCATCGACAATGATGTAACAGGAATCTTGACTTTAAAAGTTGGGATTCCCATCTGCATATTTAAATATCATTATCAGGACTTTATTCCTGATAGTCCCTCATGTTACATTGTCCATTCATGTTAGTATGTAGGCAGGCAGCATGGATCACAACAGGTTACCCACAACTGCACCTGGCAAGCCGAACCCATCATTTCAATCACCCTCCTCGTGCAAAGAATTTCTAGTTTTTGGCCTAAATTTGTCTTTCCCTAGTTTGAACTCTTATTGCTTAATCGTAATAGTATTTTAAATTTATCATTTAATGTCATATATCGCACTACAAAGCTAGTGAGTGACCTGCAGTAGTAAAATACCCATATTTCTCTGGTGTCTTTTCTGATACTAGAAAATATCATTCCTTCCTGTTCCATAGCTGCGTATGACTCAGTATAAAATGAGACAAAGGACATGCTTAGTGTCCACAGCGCCATTCTAGCCTGAGTCAGAGGCCTGGCAGACTTGAGCATGTAATCCAAGCTACAGCTCCAGTACAGCACCGGGACTGTGCGGCAATATTAGGTCCGTCATCTTGTGGATGAGATGCTAAACCATTTTCCCCCTCAGGCAGATGCGAAAGAAAAGCAGGCGAGTTCTTCCAGCGCCCTGGCCAATGCATACCCCTCAGTTATCATCACTAAAAGCGGATGATCTGGTCATGTGCATTGCTGTTAGAGGGAGTGTACTGTGTACAACTGATTGCCAGATTTCCTACATTACATCAGTAACTTCACGTCCTGAGTATTTTTGTGGTGATGAAGCACATTAGGACAGAGGTTTCAAAGGCACTTTGGAAATCATTTATACTTTGAAAAAGGTTTTATCAATCATGTCTTCATCACTGTTTTTCAATGCCCTGATGTGGAGGTACCATAAGCACTTAAAGCCAACATTATGATGATAGATTTAGATTGGATATTAGTGCTGTAATTTAATGAGTATTTTTATTAATTATTGTACTCTGAACTTTTACCAGTCTCCCATCCATTGACTCTGTCTACATTTCCCAGTGCCTTGGAAAAGTAGCCGGCATAATTAAGAATGTTCTCTTTTCCACCTTCTTCCATTGGGAAAAAGATAAGAAAGTCTGAGATCACATACCAATTAACTCAAGAACAGCTTCTTCCCTGCTGCCATCAGACTTTTGAATGGACTACCTCACACTAAGTTGATCTTTCTCTATACCTAGCTGTGACTATAGCATTACATTCTTCATTCTTTCCTTTCCTTCTTTCTGAACAGTATGCTTTGCATAGTGCACAAGAAACAATACTTTTCACTGTATACTAATATATATGACAATAATAAATCATAAAGACTCCTGTACTAACAAAATACCTTCAGTTTTTATTACCAACAGAGCCACGGCTGACAATTACTGATGTAGAGATGCCGGCGTTGGACTGGGGTAGTAAGAACTCAGTAAGAATCTAGCAACACCAATTTTAAATCCAACCGATTTACGTGATAGTAAATTTGCGAGCTTTCAACACTCTGTCTTCGTCAGGCAAATGCAGTGTTCTGGTCTGCAATAGCACACATATCAACACAGACAGTTACAGATTGCTGATTAGAATGCGAATCCTTACATCTAACCTGCTATTCAAGTGTTAAAGTGGCTAACAATGTGTGTGAAGGGATCCTGAGCATTGTTAGAGAATTGTGTATTTTCTCCAGACAGCACAGTAAGTGAGGTTTTTTGCTAACCCAGGCAAGTTACGGGGGTTACAGATAGTGTGTCATGAAGCCAAGATCCCTGTTAAGACCGTCCTCATGTGTGCGGACCTTGGCTATCAGTCTCTGTTCAGCGACTCTGCGCTGTCGTGTATCACGAAAGCCCCCCTGAAGAACATTTACCCGCAGGTCGGAGGCCGAATGCCCATGACTGCTGAAGTGTTCGCCCACAGGAAGGGAACTGTTTTGCCTGGTGATTGTTGAGCGATGCTCATTCATCCGCTGTCGTAGTGTCTGCATGGTCTCCCCAATGTACCACGCTTCGGGACATCCTTTCTTGCAACGTATTAGGTAGACAACATTGGCCGAGTTGCAAGGGTATGTACCGTGTACCTGGTGAATGGTATCCTCACGTTTGATGATGTCGTCCATGTCTATGATCCGGCATGTCTTGCAGAGGTTGCTGTGGCAGGGTTGTGTGGTATTGTGGTCACTGTTCTCCTAAAGGTTGGGTAGTTTGCTGCGAACAATGATCTGTTTGAGGTTGTGCGGTTGTCTGAAAGCAAGAAGTGGGGGGGTGGGGATGGCCCTAGTGAGATGTTCATCGTCATCAATGATATGTTGAAGACTCCGGAGAAGATGTCATAGCTTCTCCGCTCCGGGGAAGTACTGGACAACAAAGGGTACTCTGTCCACCGTGTCCCGTGTTCATCTTCTGAGGAGGTCAGTGCGGTTTATCGCTGTGGCATGTCAGAACTATCGATCGATGAGTCAAGCGCCATATCCTGTTCTCACTAGGGCATCCTTCAGCGTCTGGAGATGTCTGTCACGATCCTCCTCATCTGAGCAAATTCTGTGTATACGGAGGGCTTGTCCATAGGGAATGGCTTCTTTAACATGTCTAGGGTGGAAGCTGGAGAAGTGGAGCATTGTGAAGTTGTCTGTCAGTTTGCGGTATAGCAAGGTGCTGAAGTGACTGTCCTTGATGGAGATGCGTGTGTCCAAGAATGCAACTGATTCTGGAGAATAGTCCATGATGAGTCTGATGGTGGGATGGAACTTGTTGATATCATCATACAATTGTTTCAATGATTGTTCACCATGAGTCCAAAGGAAAAAGATGTCATCAATGTATCTAGTATATAACCTTGGTTGAAGATCTCGTATGGTGAAGAAGTCTTGTTCGAACCTGTGCATGAAGATGTTGGCATACTGAGGTGCGAATTTGGTCCCCATGACTGTTCCATGTGTCTGGATGAAAAGCTGATTGTTGAAGGTGAAGACATTGTGGTCCAAGATGAAGCAGATGAGTTGTAAAATTGCATCCGGAAACTGGCAGTTGTTGGCATTGAGTACTGAAGCAGTTGCAGCAATACCATCATTGTGGGGGATGTTGGTGTAGAGCGCCGAGACATCCATTGTGACAAGGAGTGTCCCTGGTTCAACTGCTCCATGTGTGCTGAGTTTCTGTAGGAAGTCCGTAGTGTCAAGACAAAAGCCGGGGGTTCTTTGTACAATGGGTTTCAGGATGCCCTCGATATAGCCAGAGAAGTTCTCACACAAGGTCCCATTGCCCGATACAATGGGACGGCCGGGTATGTTTGCCTTGAGTATCTTTGGGAGGCAGTAGAGATCTCCAATGCGGGGAGTACGTGGAATGAGAACCCGGAGGGTGTTCTGAAGGTCCAGATCAAAGGTTTTGATCAGAGTGTTGAGTTGACGAGTGTGTTCTTTGGTCAGATCTGCTGGTAACTGTCTGTAGTGTTTCACATTGTTTAGTTCACATTGGGGAGACCATGCAGACACTACGACAGCGGGTGAATGAGCGTCGCTCAACAATCACCAGGCAAAACAGTTCCCTTCCTGTGGGCGAACACTTCAGCAGTCATGGGCATTCGGCCTCCGACATGCGGGTAAATGTTCTTCAAGGGGGCCTTCGTGACACACGACAGCGCAGAGTCGCTGAGCAGAGACTGATAGCCAAGTTCCGCACACGAGGACGGTCTTAATAGGGATCTTGGCTTCATGTCACACTATCTGTAACCCCTGTAACTTGCCTGGGTTAGCAAAGAACCTCACTTACTGTGCTGTCTGGAGAAAATACACAATTGTCGAACCAATGCTCAGGATTCCCTTCACACACATTGTTAGCCACTTTAACACTTGAATAGCAGGTTAGATGTAAGGATTCGCATTCTAATCAGCAATTTGTGACTGTCCGTGTTGATATGTGCGCTATTGCAGACCAGAACACTGCATTTGCCTGACGAAGACAGAGTGTCGAAAGCTCCCAAATTTACTATCAAATAAATCGGTTGGATTTAAAATTGGTGTTGCTAGATTCTTACTGAGTTCTGACAATTACTTCACAGTAAGAAGTCTCACAACATCAGGTTAAAGTCCAACAGGTTTATTTGTAGCAAACACCATTAGTTTTCGGAACAGGCTGTTCCTTCATCGGGGGATGGGAGTTCTGATCACAAACAGGGCATATAAAGGCAACATCTCAATTTACATGAGTAATGATTGGAATGTGAGTCTTTACAGCTAATCAAGTCTTAAAGGTACAGATAATGTGAGTGGACAGAGCATTAAGCACAGGTTAAAAAAAAGTGTATTGTTTCCAGACAGGAAAATTAGTGAGATTTTGCAAGTCCAGGCAAGTTGTGGGGGTCACAGATAGTGTGACATGAACCCAAGATCCCGGTTAAGGCTGTCGTCATGTATGCGGAACTTGGCTATCAGTCTCTGTTATTTAACAGAGGGATAGATCCAAATATATTATTCAAACAAATAAGTGAAGAAATAATATGGAAGCAGTAAAATATTGCATTTTTTTTAAAAATAGAATAACATAGCAAAGGAATCACAAGGTGAACTTGAACATGCTTTTATGCTTGGATCAGCAAGAATGGATGAGACTGCCATCTAGTGTAACTCAGATCAATTTAGTTAAAAGATATTCATAAGTGCATTTTATTCAGCAGAACTGGTTTTGGGTTACGAAAACAGACAGAATCTCTCATATTGGATCTTGGATATCAATTCCACACCAAATAAGCACAGCAAAACGTCAGCCCCAGACAACTGTGGAAGCTCAGTCACTGAGTTTAACCAAACAGATTAATGATAGGGATAGAGCCTGGGTAAGATGCTCTTTCAGAGAGTCGGTGCAGACTCAATGGGCTGAATGGCCTCCATCTGCTCTGTAGGGATTCCACGATTTGAGGATAGCACAGAAAAAGTAGCCATTGGGTTCCTTGAGACTGTGCTACTTCCCTGTGCTATCCCCACATCTCTTGAAGCCATTAGTCTACTGATTTCTGTTTTGAAAATACTCAGCGTCTGAATTTCTATAGCTCTTTAGCGACAAGAGAATTCCAAAAATTTATCACCTTGGAGTGAAGAAATTCCTCCTCTTTCAGTTTTACGTGGTCTGCCCCCTACTCCAAGATTGTCCCTTGATTTGAGGTTCTCCATGCAAGACAAACATCTTACCTATATCCACCCCTCTCATACTCCACCCCCTTTTAAAAATTTTGAAAGTTTCAGTGAGACCACCTCCTATTCCTTGAAATTCTAGAGAATGCAGGCACAGTTTCTTCAATATCTCCTGATAACTCAATCCTGCCAGCTCAGGAACCTGTTCGGCCATTCATTAAGATCATGGCTGATCCAACATTCCTCAGGTCCATTTTCCTGTCCTTGCTATCTCTATAACCATCTCCTTTAACTCTCTGAGACATAGCCCATCAGGTCCAGGGATTTATCAACTTACAATCCAATTAATTTTGAGTGTTTACCTCTTTGATAGTACTGATGTCTTTCAGTTTTTCATTTTCATATGCCCCCTTCTTGAAGACAGACGCAAAGTAATTTTTAGTTCTCCGTTATTTCCATATTTTCCATTCTAAATTCTCCAGTCTGCACCTCTAATGGACTCATATTTGGTCCTTCTAATCTTTTCCTTCTCACATATTTAAAGAGGCTTTTACAGTCCACTTTTATGTTTCTCACTAGCTTGTATTTATATTCTCTTTTCCCTTTCTCTATCATGGTTTATCTTTGCTGGATCCTAAATTGCTCCAATCCATAGGCTTACTACTTTTTCTGGAAATCTTATCAACCACCTCCTTTCATACAAAGCAATCTTTAACTTATTTTGTTAGCCAGGATTGATTCATCTTTCCTGTTGGATTTTTGCATCTTAAAGGAATATATGTTTGTTACAGACTTTGTAATGCTTGTTTAAATACTAACTATTGCCTACAAAACATCAGTTAGTGCATTTTCCCAATCCACCAGAGACAGCTGCTCCTCATAACTTCATAGTTTTCATTGTTTGGATTTAATACTCTAGTTTCAGAATGAACTACATTACTTCAATCTTAATGTAAAATTCTATTAGATTATGGTCACTATTTCCGAAAGGCTCCTTTACATCAAGGTGATTAATCAATCCTCTTAAATTACATAATACTAAATCTAAAATAGCCCAACCCTTGTTAGTTCTTCAACATATCACTCCAGAAACCCAATTCGTACACACTCCACACCGTATTAGTGTAATTAATGTTTACCCTATACATGTATGTGAATTGAAGTCACCCATTATTGTTGTATTAGTGTGTTTTGCTGATCATTTCCTCTTATTATTTCACTAATGTTTCAATGAATAATTTCCTTTGTTTTCCTTCAGAATAATGCCATGGGGTATTTTACATTTACCAGAGCAAGTACATGGGGCCTTGGTTTAACATCTCATCTGAAAGACAGCACATCTGACAATACAGCACACCATCACTTCTGTACTGGAGGCTCTCTACTGGAGTCAAGCCCTGGAGAGGGTCTTGCACCCAAGCACCTTGTTACTCGGAGGCCACAGTGTTAGCTACTGAGCCGTACATGACATTCTCCACAGCAACAATAAAGTGGAGCAGACTTTGTATGCTTCTATTTCAGCACTTCAAGATACAGCTGTCTTTACTTCTGTTTTTTTTAACCATTTCAAGAGACCTAGTAACAGTCCCCAAGAACTCCCAGGTCAATAGCCGAAGAGTAAAGATCTTTCTGCACTGTTGCAATCACAGAAAATCAGCCCTCAGCTACATTGTGACACATCTAGTTGTCATTTTTGAGACCACTAAGATTACTAAGAAATTAGAGGTTGGTCTTGTCCGGTGACATGTTTATGATAGGAGATGACCCTTTCAAGTCAACAGAGAAGTTTTCCATTCCATCCATTTGACCTGGATTGACCCCTTGATCTCAAATATCAGATATACTTCTGGCTCCCTTTTAAAGGGAAATAGTTATTTTTTGGATGAAATCTAAATCAACCAGAAACCTTAACAGCTTTTCTCTCCTCAGATGCTCAGGAGCTGCTGAACATTTTCAGCAGTTTCTGATTTCTGTTATTATTACAGCAACAAGCAGGTCAGCCATGACTTCATTAAATGATGGAGCAGGCTCAAGGGGCAAATGGCCTACTGCCATCTCACATGTTCATTTTTCAGAAAATCATTCAAAAGGTATGAGCATTCATTGTCCATCCTCAATTGTCCTTGAGAAAGTAGTGGCAAGCTGTCTTCTTGAACCATCAATGGTACAGTTAGACCCACAGCGCCGTTACAGAGGGAGTTTCAAGATTCTGATGCAGCAACTGTAAGGGAACAGTGAGAGATTTCCAAGCCAGGATGGCGAGTGGCTTTTGGGGGGGAAACTTCGAGATGATGTTGTTCCCAGGTATCTCCTGGTGGCAGAAGTTAAGGGTTTGAAAGATTCGGTCTGAACAGCCTTGTTAAGTTTCTGCAGTGCATCTTGTAGATGGTGTACATTGCTGCTACCATAAGTTGGTGGTGAAGATGGGTGTTCATGGATAGGGTAGTAATCGAACAGGCTGCTTTGTCCTAGATGGTATTGAGTTTCTTGGGTGTTGATGAAGCTGCATTTATCCAGGCAAGTGGAGAACATTCTATCATACGCCTGACTTGTGCCATGTAGATGGCTGACAGGCTTTGAGGAGTCAGGAAGCAAGTGACTCGCTGCAGAACTTCTAGACACTTCTTGAACCACTGCATGTGATACAGTTACACCCCCAGTGCTATTACAGAGGGAATTTTAGGACTTGGCAAAAGTGCAAAAACAGTGCGAGATTTCCAAGCCAGAATGGCTTGGAGGGGAATCTCAAGGTGATACTGTTCTAGGTAGCCACAGTATTTATATAGACTCATAGAATTATAGAAACCCTACAATGCAGAAAAAGGCCATTTGGTCCATCAAGTCTGCACCGGCCACAATCCCACCCAGGCCCTACCCCAATATCCCTTCATATTTACCTGTTAATCCCTGTAACTTATGCAGCTAAGAGGCAATTTAGCATGGCCAATCAACTAACCCGCACATTTTTCGGAATGCGGGAAGAAACCAGAGCACCTGGAGGAAACCCACACAGACACAACGAGAAGGTGCAAACTCCACACAGGCAGTGATGCAAGCAGAGAAACGAACCCAGGTCCCTAGAGCTGTGAAGCAGCAGTGCTAACCACTGTGCGACTATGCCACCTGGTTGATCTAACTCAGTTTCTGGTTAGTGGCAGGCACAAGGATGTTTTTCTGCCGTATTTTCTGGTTGAATTAATTATCTTATTTTTGTTCAGCTGCAGTACTAATTGCTTGCCCGTAGATGCCACTGTTGCTCTATTACAATCAACACTGTTCAGCAGATTCTTTCCTCGAGTGGGGGAGGGGAATAAAGAGCTTAGTTATCTCAGCAAAACTGAGAATTCTTGATGTTTGGAAACTCACTGATCAATTAACTATCAGAAAACCTGTATTGGTGTACATGCTTAATTTGTTCATTCACAGTATCCATTTATCCAATGAATGTGTCAAAGAAAATACCAAGAACTCGAACTATAAAAGATCCAAGGCCGTTTGAAATGCAGGAATTCAACTGTGTGCTGCAGCTGGTTAAAAGCACTGCAGAAACACAGGAAAACATTTTGTCATTTAAGGAATGAGGCAAAGGATTAAAATAAAATTTCACCCAAAGATCTGGATCAGAATAAGGTTACATTTCTGGAAAAAAAAAAAGCACCAAAATTAATTTACTACTTTGTATGTAACCCTGTGGTTTTTAGGCTGAGGATTAGTACAGCAGCAACAAAGAGAACCAAATTTGGTCAACTCTAATTCAGAACTTCAACACACATCTGCTTTTCCTTCCATCTGTGTGTACTTATGTTATTAATGGATCTTCAGTGGCTTTGTGACAGCCTCAGGCACTCCCAGATCATAACCGCAAAGAGTAAATATCGTTCTGAGACTGTTCCAGTTTCAGAAATGCACCTCTCGATTGCACCAATGTGAAACATCACGTTGTTACTTTGAGATCTAATAGGGGCCACTAATGTTAGCAACAAATGAGAGGTTGATCCTGCACTATGATCTGTTTATCACGGCTCCTGAATCCTTAAAGTCAATTCTTTATTTTAATTTTTTTTTATTCCATCCTTAGAATTAGAAAGCTAATGCTCAGAATGAATTTAACAAACACAAATCTATTCCCTACACATTACAAATTCTAAATCTAATTGAACCCTATTCACAATCCTTAGAAGACAGACATACAAGATCCAAGCTGACAAGATGAGGCACTGCACTTTATCATGGGCTTGATCCGACAACGCTTGATATTAACCTTGCAAAGAATCCTGAAAGTCAGCAGAGAAGTTTTCCATTCCATCTGCCTGAACTGGATTCAAACACAAGCAATGGCACCAGATACACTTCTGGCTTGCCTTTAAATGGGATTAATTACCTTTCTGATCAAAGGTCACAATTTAAAATGTCAACTGTTTCTAACTTTACAGATGCTGCCAGGCTTGCTGAGTATTTCCAACATTTCCTTTTTTTTCAGCATCCGCAGTATTATCTTGTTTCTTCAGTTCCTGCAGTACTAATTTCTTGCCCCTAGATGGTAATGTTGCTCTATTCTAGTTTCCACTGCCCAGTTGCACCTGTTTTTGGGTCATGCTCCTTCCTTTTGATGGGGGAGGGGAACAACCGTGTTCTGCTTCGCTAGACTTTCTGCGGTACATTACAAACAACCCCAGGCAACAAATGTTTTTTTGCTTTTGTGAAGCACTAATGAAATATCCAGGTTGGGATGAACTAGACTTCCTCACTCTCTAAATGACCAGATTGACAAATTAAATAAGGAGCATTATGCTCTGTGGCTAATGCGAGTTGGGTTTGTACGCCCATGTATCTGTGTACTACTGTTCAAATCCAGTCGTGTTCAATCTTGTGCACCTTACCCGTCTTTGTTGGGGGTATCCTCAGCTGACTTTGCGGTGGCTGGTGCAGGATCCTGAGTTAGTTTAGTAGAGACGGACTTGGCAGCATTAGAGTCTGAGGAAGGCTGAGGCTGGCTGATCTGTGAAGGCAGCACTGACCCTGGAAGTGCCCCTGCAATGGGTACACTATTAAAAAAAGCAGTCGAAAAATCCCTAATAACAGAAAACAAAAAGCAGTTTATGAGACTACATGATGATTTTTGAGTAATTGAACACTGCATTAGAATGAGTCAAATGATAACAATAATCCTATGGAGTTCAATAATTCAAAACTATTACTTACAGATTCCAAACACAGATATCTCCAATTGCTTTACCTTGAATTCAGCCTTTCTAGGGATCTGGTCTATCCTTTGCTACAGTGCAGATCTATAAAGCTAGCTAGATAGTGGATGTTCATGAAGCTTTTAAAGACACTTGCAGCACACAGCCCTCGCAGACAGGGGTGGAATCAAAAGGATGACATGGAGTGTGCAAAATGGCAGAGTGGAAAATTCCATAATAATATTTATTTATTTGCTGCATAAAAAGATATTATCTAAAAGCAGACACCAAACAAGCAAGCTGCTGCTCCTGTTTGCTTCTCAGATAATCCTTTAATTTTCTGAGAGGCTTGTCACCTTTGGCACTTGGAACCTGACAAAACCATCATCTGGATCCCCTATTGCCACTCTGCACTTTCCCCAACAATCCCCCGACAAATGCACAAGGAACAGTATCCCACTAATATCTCCAGCAATGAAAGCAACCACATTGCTTAATTAGCGTCATGAGGAAGGTTCCAATTCGAAGTCAGATCACCAACAGCGCTCATGGTGGGGAGACATGGGCAGCAAATTGAAAAAGAGGCATTTCCCTCACACCATCTTTTTCTGCAGCTCAACAAAAAGGTTAATCAGTTAAGCATCACAAGAATCCTTGGGATGAATGGACCAAGTCCAGACATTGCTACTACTGAATAAACACACAGAGGGACAAGTCCACTGAGTCCTGCTTCACAAAAAAAAGATAATGCTACAAAATCTCACCAGGTCTGACAGCATCTGTGGGGAGAGAATAGAACCAACATTTCGAGTCTGGATGGCCCTTCATCAGAGCTGAGAGCAAAGAGAATCAGCACAGATTTATATTATGAGGGCGGGGATGGAATGGAACAAAGGAAACATCAATGAGGATACAGAAGGCTGAGAAGGTACTAAAAGTGTCCCATAAGTTTTCATTTCCACTCCTATAAAGAGATTTTAAAAGTTCTGGAATAAAAACTCAGCAAATTGATCCAGGCTAATAATTATCTCTGTTGAAAAGACATAGTTGGGAAGATTGGAATAAAAAGGGAATTAACTGAGGGAGAAACACATAGAACAAGCTACAGGGGTAAGTGGAATCAAGAAACAACCAATTGTATTCCCGTAGGGAAACTGAATTGAAGACTATGATAAGCCCAAGATCAAAGAGTTTTGTTTCTTCCACCGAGAAGCTTTTTGAAATTTGAATCTTTCACCTGCCCTGAGAACATTTGTATCTGAGACCTTCAGCCACTTTGCAATCCCTCCCCAAACCCCTCTGCTTTATCCTACTTCAAATGCCCCCCAATCTTACTTCTTTTAGGATACAGATTAGCACAAAACTCCACAGTATGAATTTTAAAGTGACCATTAGTAGAACACGAACAGTATTCCAATTGCCATCAACATGAACAATTAATACACGTCACTTGAATAGTTTCACTTGCCGAACATATCAACATCTTAAAGCTTAAATCAGTCTATGATCATCTTTCTGGCTAGCAGCAGCCTACAAATAGCAATTAGATAGAATGGGTGATCGATGTTTCAGCAATATTATCTGAAAAGAATGTTGAACAAGTCTTTAAGAACCCCTGATCTTCTTTAAGATGTACCTGGGAGAAGACAAATGGCCTCTTTTTAATGTCTCTTACAGAGGAGTTGACTCTGACAGTGCAGCACTTCCTCAGCATTGCTATGCTCAAATCTTAGTGTGGCTTGAACCATGACTTTCTGATCCAGAAGTGAGTGTTTACCCGCAACTTGGAGTCAGTTTAGCTCAGTTGGCTGGACGGCTGGTTGGTGATGCAGAGCAACACCACTAGCATGGCTTCAATTCCCATACCAGCTGAGGTTATTCATGAAAGCTCCACCATCTCCACCCTGCCCTTACCTGAGCTGTGGTCACCTTGGGTTAAAATCACCATCAGTCAACTCTCTCTCTAAGAGAGCAGCCTATGGTTATCTGGGATTTTTAGACGTGCGTCTCATCTCACAAGGTGAAATTCAGAAGCCAGAAGAAAGCTGAGCCAAGATTGTGGAGAAGCTCCAATGGAGAACAGCAACTACTGCCCCACAACATGGTCACAGACCTTACACATGCCGAAGCAGACAGGACTTCCTATTCAAACACTTGCTGCTGCTTTACACAAATAGCTTTGTTCTCTGCTGTAGCCATTCTATACATCATCCATTCCCATAGACATCTCAGCTATCGACTATCAAATATAGTTCCATTGAGTTGGAAACACAGAATGCATTGTAAGTCCAATTTCCCAAACCATTCTGGAAAATTTAAAAGCTCTTTGTCAACCAACCATTCAAAAAAATCCTAAGTTATATTCTAAATCTTAAACTGGAGCTAAGTGATTCAGAGCTGGCATCAGGAAATACAAGAGGAAGCTGCAACCCTTTTAATCCACAAAGTAATTGAAATTAGTGGATAATTGAAAATATCAAAACAAATTAATAGATTTCAACCAGGCAAAGGTACTAAGTGTTACAAGATAACGCAGGTGAATGGAGTAAAGATACTGATCAGTTTTGATTGAAGTGGGCGGCACGGTAGCACTGTGGTTAGCACTGCTGTTTCACAGCTCCAGGGCCCTGGGTTCGATTCTCAGCTCGGGTCATAACTATGTGGAGTTTGCACATTCTCCTCCGGATGCTCTGGTTTCCTCCCACAGTCCAAAGGTGTGTGGGTTAGGTTGATTGGCCATACTAAGAAATTGCTCTTTAGTGTCCAGAGATGCATAGGTTAGAGGGATGAGTGGGTATAATATGTAGGTATATGGGGTAGGGCCTGGGTGGGATTGCGCTCAGTGCAGACTCAATGGGCCGAAGGCCTCTTCTGTGCTGTAGCGTTCTACGGTTTTCTAAGAAGTGAATGGTGGAACAGGCTCGAGGGGCTGAAGGGCCAATTCCAGTTTCTATGTCCCAAAATAGATATAAATGAATGCATCCGTGCACTAGCCAATCTTACTGAGGCAATTTATACCAGCACCTCTTCATCATAACAAGATTCTCCTTTTAAATATCCATTAGTAGCAATGAAAATGGCAGATTCTACTGCAGCTCTAAATCCAGCATTATTAAGGGTCCCATGCAACCCAGGCCTTCTCTCTTCCAGCTACTTCCATTGGGGAAAAGATACAGAAGTCCAAAGTCACGTACCAACCGATTCAAGAACAGCTTCTTCCCTGCTGCCATCAGATTTTTGAATGGATCTACCTTGAACTAAGTTGCACTTTCACTACATCCCTGCTATGACAGTAAAACTACACTTTCTCTTTTTCTTATCATAGAAATTATCATAGAATTCTACAGTGCAGAAGGCGGTCATTTGGCCCATCGAGTCTGCGTCAACCACAACTTTTCTCTATGAACGATATGCTTAGTCTGTATAGCACGCAAGAAATAATCTTTTCACTATATGCTAATAAATGTGACAATGATAAAATCAAACCAAACTCCTGTCTAGAGAGGGACAGCTACAGTCTTCCTTCTTTTAAGTTACCAATCACAGGGGATAAAAGAGCACCAGTTTTTTTTTTTTACAGGCCACTCTCATTCTTACACACCTCGCAAAGAGATTGCTGTCTTGTGATTTGTAACTATGCCCGTTAGTTTTTACCCCTCATTGAACACTGACCCTTCAGAACTCGCCATTGAGAGAGACAGCAAGGGAGCAACCGGATTCAAAAGCATAGGAAAAGCATCCTGTTTAAACTATTTATAGTGTGACTCATTTTCCTGGTGGCTGACAAGTCTTTTGCTAACTTTTGCTGCTTCAAATCACTCAATCCTTGCAAGAAACACAAGTTGAAAGATTTGGAAAACTTCAAATGGCAATTTACCATTCACAAAAAGGGTGGTCCTGGTGGAAATCACACATCCAGGAAGCAGCAGCAAGCAGATAGAGGAATATCACCTTATCACAAGTCTTCTGGCATGAGAAGCAGTCCCCACCAACCCCAGGTTTCCACGTTGTGAACATACTTTTCCACAATGGAAAACTCAAAACTTGCTCTATAAATTCACATTTTTTTTTAGAAGGAAAAGTTTGAATGTCACTTCTAAATTCCAATTCAGATTCATTGTGAAGTGTTTGAAAATTGGCAGGATCGTAAGGGTGATACCGATGTCTGACTGTCATCGTGGCAACAATCAGCATGACCAGGATGGGAAGAAATGAAAATCAAAGTTTCTTTGGAGTTTCCATAGGATTTCAGGGCCAAGGATTTCACACAGTGACTGCTGATTATATCATTAGCAGAGCTGGCTAGAAAGAATTACAAGGCACATTGCATCAACACTGGAGCACCTCCATTAAAGACACCTATTTCAGATTCCTATTTATTGACTACAGCTCAGCCTTCAATACCATTATTGCTACGAAACTCATCTCCAAGCTTTGTGGCCTTAGGCTCAGCTCCTCCCTCTGTGACTGGATCCTAGACTTCCTAGCCCATGGACCGCAATCAGTAACGGTAGGCAACAACACCTCCTCCATCCTCTCAACAGCAGTACCCCACAGTGCTGAGTCCTCAGTGCCCCTATACACCTATGACTGTGCAGCCAAATTTCTCTCCAACTCAATTTTCAAGTTTGCTGATGACACCACCGTAATGGAACGGATCTCAAACAATAGCAAAACAGAGTACAGGAAAGAGATAGAGAATCTGGTGGACCGATGCAACAACAATAATCTCTCCTTCAATGTCAACAAAACGAAGGAGATAGTCATCGAATTCAGGTAGAGTAAAGGAAAGCATGCCCCTGTCTACATCAATGGGGACAAAGTAGGAAAAGTCGAGAGCTTCACATTTCTAAGTGTCCAGATCACCAACAACCTATCCTGGTTCCCCATCCAATACTATAGTTGAGAATGCCCACCAATACTTTAGTTTCTCAGAAGATTAATGAAATTTGGCATGTCTGCTATGACTCTTAACAATTTTTACAGACGCATTGTAGAAAGCATTCTTTCTGGTTGTATCACAGTTTTGTACTGCTCTAACCAAGACAGCAAGAAACTACAAAGGGTCATGAACAAAATCCAATCCATCACTCAAATCAGCCTCCCACCCACTGATACTGTCTACACTTCCCGCTACCTCGGAAAAGTAGCCAGCATAATTAAGGGCCTCATGCACCTCGGACATTCTCTCTTTAACCTTCTTCTGTTGGAAAAAAATACAAAAGTTTGAAAATACATACCAACTGATTCATAAACAGCTTCTTCCCTGCCACCATCAGGCTTTTGAATGGACCTACTTCGTACTAAACTGATCTTTCTCTGCACCCTAGCTATGAATATAACACTACATTTGACACTCTACTGTGAACAGTATGCTTTGTCTGTATTACGTGCAAGAAACAATACTTTTCACTGTTAACTAATCCACGTAACAGTAATAAATCAAATCAAAACAAATCTGAAAAGTGCAAGTAGTAGCAAATACCATCCGTAATAAGAAGCGCAGTTACAAAATCTGATTGTGCAAGGGTTATCAGTACAGACACGGTCATTAACAGGAGGTTCCTGTTAGGAGAAATTATTTTCACAGCAACTTCGTTTCAGTCTTAATGTAAGCCTACTTGCAACACTAATAAATAAACTTTATTATGCACCACAAAGGAACTCAATGAGCACCAATTCAGATGGCCAATAATCTGATTAGTGTTACTGATATTTTTAATATAATTACTTTCTCAATCTGACAGTTATTTCCTCTTTGATGCCAACAACAGCTATTCGTATTTTTGAAAAAGCAACAACAGACTAAGACAATTAGAAAATGTCAAAGTTAATCAGAATAGTTCTTCAGCAGAATTAGACCAAAACCTCTTATGAGCAGAATGTGCTTTACTATCACAACAGGCCATTTGACCAAACCAGTACATGCAGTCATTTATGCCCCATTTATACCTATCCCATTCTCCTTCATCCAGTTTTATCAGACTAATGCCCCTGTGTCAAGGTCCAGGATGTAAGTGAAGAATACATGGGAGGGTGGAGCAAGGGTTAATAGCTAGATAATGGACAAATGGCCAACATCAGTAATAATCACATTGATAGAAAAAGGGATGAGATCCTATAGGCAGATTTTAGGGATTCAGGAAAGAGACTAAGAAGTATCTCTAACTTCATAATATCCATATTATTTCAGGTGCCAAGCACTGAATATAAAGCGAAGGTTGGTGCAGATGTATGCATAGTTGGAGAAACGACACTGGGGTGAGGACTTCAAATGCATAGACATTGCGACTGGTTCTCGGGGTGGTAAGACCTGTACTGATCAAATGGGCTGCACCTTAATAGGATGGGACTAATGGTCTCACGGGGTAGTTGCTAGTGCTGCGGGAGAGGATGTATATTAATTTGGCTAGGGAATGGAAACCACAGAATGGCACTGGAAAGGAGAAGCAAGGCGCACAGGAGATTGGGAGAGACAGTTAGCATCAGAGTAAGAAATAGAAAGGGATTAGATGGAGTCAGAATACAGCAAGATGTAATTCAGGTTTACAGTGCATGTACAAAAATACAGGAAGCAAAATGCAAATAAATATAAACTTTTGATTTGATTGTCACATGTATTGGGAGACAGTGAAAAGAAGTGTTTCTTGTATGCAATACAGACAACACATACCACTCAGAGAAGGAAAGAAGAGAGTGCAGAATGTAGTGTTACAGTCATAGTTAGGGTGTAGAGAAAGATCAACTTAGTGCAAAGTAGGTCTGTTCAAAAGTCTGATGGCAGCAAGGAAGAAACTGTTCTTGTCATTGCAATTACGGAGTGTGGCCCAAAAAAAGGACAGAAGTGCATTCTAAATATTTCTGGGTACAAAGTGCTCATGAAAAATAGTGAAAGAGAGAAAGGAAAAAAAAAAGGACAATAATGTGACTGAGGATTCTCTCAAGAGTACAATGTTGAATGCATTTGCTGAGAATTAAAAAGCAATAGATGTACCATTACAATACTGGGTCATTCTATTAGTCAACAATAAATGGGAAGGAAAAAAAGAGTAAGTGTGCAGGAACTACAGAGAGGTGCAAAAACAATAAAGTGGTGATAATAGACGATTTGAATTATCCTCATCTAGAGAGCAAGTAAAAGTGTAAAGCACAGAGGGAGAAGGTGTGAATTTTCTTGCCCAGTACATTTATGGTCAACGGAGGAGGACCCATTGTTATTTCTGGGGATTAGGTGTCAGGACAAAGACATCCCAGAGTGTTAAAGGAAATGGCCCTGGAAATATTGGGTGCATTTCTGGTCATTTTCCAAAATTTTATAGACTCCAGAGCAGGTCTTAACGATTGGAGAGTGGCAAATCTAACCTCACTATATAACAACGGAAAGAGAGAAAGTAGCAAGAATTATAGACCAGTTAACCTGACTTCAGTAAAGGGGAAGATGCTACTGTCTTAAGATATGATCATAGAAAATTTAGAAAGCATTAACAAGATTGGACAAAGCCAGCATGGGTTTAAGAAAAGAAAATCATGTTTCACAAATCTACTGGAATTTTCTGAGGTTCCAACTAGCAAAGGGAGAAACAGTGAATGTGGTGCATTTGGACTTTTGGTAAGGTATCTCATAGAAGTTTAGTGGATAAAATTAAAGCACATGGGATAGAGGATAATATATTGGTATGGTCTAAGAATTGTTTGACAAACAGGAAACAAAGAGAGGGAATAAATGGTCTTTTTCCCAATGGCAGGCAGTGACCAGTACAGCACCGCAGGGATCAGTGCTTGGGGCCCCCACTGTTCACAATATGTAAAAATGACCTGGAATAGGGACCCAAGGCAACATTTTCTAGTTTGCTCTCAATAGAAAACCAGGTGGAATTGTGAATGACAAGGATGCAAGGAGGCTTCAAGCTGATTTAGAAAAGTTGGGGAGTGAGGACTGAGTAAGCTCATGGAATTTGTTCAGCATTCTATATGATTGCTCATGTTTTATGGATGTTTATGGGTATAAACTAAAGGATACCATTCTAGGAGGAGGTTGCAGGAACTGAGAGACCTGCGTGTATATATACACAAATCATTGAAGTCTGGTAGGGCAGGTTGATCAAATGGTTAAAATGCACACGAGAGCCTAATGCAAGTTAGCCTAAACTGGAGAACTGCGACCAATTCTGGGCACGTACTTTAAGAAGAATGTGAAGGCGGAACAGAAGTTGCAGAAAAGATTTACGAAAATAGTTCCAGGGATGAGAGACTTCAGTGACGTTGTTCTCCGTAAAGAAGGTTGAGAGGAGATTCAATAGAAGGACTCAAAATCTTGAGGGGTCTATACAGAATAGATAGAGAGAAAGTGTTCTCATTAGCAGAAGGGTCAAGAACCAGAGGGCACTGACTTAAAATGGTTGGCAATAGAACAAAGAGCAACCGGAGGAGGAGTGCTTTTATGCAACAACTAGTTAGGATCTGGATTGTATGGCCTGAGTGAGCTGTGGAGGAAAGTTCAATTGTGGCTTTCAAAAGGGAACTGAATCTGCAGGGAAAAATTATGCAAGGCTACCGATAAAAAGCAGGGGATTGAAACTAGCTAAAATGTGATTTGCAGAGGGCCAGTACAGACACAATGGACCAAATGATCACCTTCTGTGCTGTAACCATTCTTAGATTCTATCGCCTTCATATTCTTATCAGACTTCCTCTTATATATATCTACATGGTTTGTCTCAACTACTGCATGACAGCAAGTTGCACATTTTCACCGCAAACTGGATAAAGAAATCTCTTCTGAATTTTCGATATGATTTCTTAAAGAACCCTAGTTTTGCACTTCCCCAGAATTGGAGATGGATGTTCTGTGCCTATGTCAAGACACTTCAGAATTTCACAAAATTCTATTCAATCATGCTCAGCCAAGACATCTGTGGTGAAAAGAGACTCAATTTTTAAACTTTTTCCACATAGCTATAATCTCGCATGTCTGGTATGTCCCCGTAAATCTTTTTAGACCATCTCCAGAATGCCAATATCCCTTTCATAAGAAATCTCATAATCTGTGCTGTACTCAGTACTCCAAGTGTGCTCTATCCAGGAGTGATAAGTCTTTGGAGGCAGAAGTCCCTTCACCAAAATCCCTTTATTTGCAATTCCAACAGCAACACGCAGAATGTTATAAATCAGCAGTCTACCTTTGGGAGTGCCAGAGGAATTGACACTCCCAGTTAAATACAAGGAAAAGACTCTTTAATCAGAGAGTTCAGATTTCAGTAGGCCAACCTTAATCGCCTGATCGAAGGCATTACACCAAGATAAAAGCAAATTACTGAGAATGCTGGAATCGGAAACAAAAACAGAAAATGCTGCAAAATCTCAGCAGGTCTGACGGGGTCATTGGACAGAGAACCAAGTTAATGTTTTGAATCTGGATGAGTCTTGAGATGTTAACTCTGTTCTCTCCACCGATGCTGTCAGATCAGCTAAGATTTTCCAGCATTTTATTGATTGTGCCCTAACCAAGATTCGATACAGTTTACTATAATATCTGTATTTCTCATTCTATCCCTCTGGAAACAAACCCTAATGTTTGGTTGCTTTTCTTATGGCCTCATACACCTCTCGCAATTTTTAGTGATTCATGTATTTGTACTTCTAGCTTCCTTGGCTACTCGACATTATTTTCCTATTTTTCTTAGAGAAATGTAATCAATTTAACTGGGTTTCAATTCAGTTGCCAGATGTACATACAACCAAGCTTATGAGAATTTTTCCTGGACCTCCTCAGTATTGCTATCCCTCCCAATCTGGCATCATCCGCAAACTTTGAAATTGTGTCTTTGATTCCAACTTTTTAATATAAATTGTGAACAGCGGTCCCAGCACTAATCACTGTGGGATCCTCAACCTATCTTCTGCCACTTTGCACAGCTATCAATTAAACCCTATTCTCTGCTTTCTGTCTTTCACCATTCTGCTACTTCTAACTCTGCATGCTCTGCCTCTATTAGTCTATTATGTAGTAGCTTATCTAAGGCCTTTTGAAAATATAGATACATTGTATCTAAAACATTGCCCTTAGCAGTTCTCTTGATTTATCATCTCTTTTAAGAATTCAGAGAGGTTGGTCAAGCAAGACTTTTTGTTTTCAAATTCACATTCACTGTTCATTAGTATATTTTTGGTTTTCAGGTGTTTTTCTATATTCTCTGACCATCTGACTCTTGTTTCCATTTTCTGGTCATTTCTTTTGTCCTCTGCTTTTTCCACACCCTTCCTGATTACATATCCTTAGGCATTACAGTCAGCAGCAAGGGTTTGCCATGCATTAACTCCAACTCCAGTCAACTGCGGGTGTCACTTGCAGATATCTTTGTTTTGCAGATTTGAGTGATCTGTTTGACTCGTGTCATTAGCAAGTTTATCATAGAGAATGGCTTTGGCAATGCGGCCAACATCCACTGCTGGCTCACATCACCCAGCCAATGAGTCAGTGCTCATCAGTAAGGCAATCATGCTGGACATCCAGTGCATGGTGTGCAATCCAGATTTGGCACACTGTTCTGCCAAGTGATGTTCAATATTTGTCTGAAGCAGCAAAAGTGAAAGTTATTCAGCCACATTTCTTTGCTTGTGTGTTTTGGCCATGCTTCACTTCTGCAAAGGAAAGTACTGAGAGTACAAACCTGCCACGTGTGGAGCTTTTTCTTTTTGGTTAACTTAACGTTGGTTCACACTCAACTTTGAAGTGCTGGCTGTGGCCTAAACAATCCTGCCAGAGGTTTCGGCATCAAAGGACAGTTAGCTGCTAATTGTTGATCCAAGGTACATGAAGCTGTCAACATCCCCCTAAGAGGCCTTGTTGAACTCTACTCTGATACGTTCATTATCCAACTCCTTAGTGACAGTACAGTCTGGAACAGCTGCGAGAGCTCCTTTGGTGACAATGTTCTCCAATGCATAGAGTTCAGGGTAATGCTTTCCATCTGTCAATGTCTTCAAGGCAATTGATTTGGTTGCTTCTGGGTTTGTTGCTTTCTCCATTTTTTCATACATCCTTGGTAGCATCCCTGTATCAGCATCATACTGTGTGCTATTGCAGACTTTTCCAATTTTGATTAGTGCAGTGCCAAGCAGTCTGCTGAGACTTAATTCTGGCAACTCTGAGAGCACCTGCATTTTGTTTGCTAGGGACGTGCTTTTAGCTCATGAGGGCTCTCCTCTTGGTTGCATTAACTGATTCCAAGTCAGTCCAATAAACCTCAAGCCAGTTAGAATTCCTCTGATCTCTTTGCCCAGATGCAATGAGTGCAGAGATGGCATTGCAGAGATGATCCCACTTCAATACTGCACTTAGCCTAAGGCATTATTGTCCTGAAGAGCCTAATCGAGGAGTGCCTGGATCCTTTCTGAGTCAACAGTATGGTAAGTATTGATTTGAGGATGATCTTTCTACTTGGAATGTATAGGTTCCTTGGCTAGAACCTGACCTTGCCGCACACCAGTGGTCAGTGTCACACTCAAAGCTGTGATAGCTACAAGTGATGAGGACATTGTTAATGGTGATGGTCAAGTCTAGCTGGGGTCAGTGGCACGATCTTGGATGATAATTAATAAGAAATAATTACTTCATATTCGTTCTCTCTCTGTTGCTTGCTGTGATTATATCCTGAGCATTTCCATCCCGACTTTACTTTTTAAAGTTTATGTGCCTGCAGAACATTTTTATTCAATTTAATTTCATAATTCTTCTTTGCTTTCCTAATATTTTAATTGCGCTCCTGGTCTTTACATATAATACCTCATCCTGGCTTTTCTCTCATATCCATGAATCCAGAATCCAGTAAAAGTCCCTTCCTTTACCTTCATCTCTTTTTACCTTATTTCTTCATTCATCTTTGAAAACTCATTAGTGTTTAGTTTGTTCTTGTTTTTAGCAGCATACATTTTTCCTGGGCTCTTTTGCACACTGTTTTAAATATTCCCCACTGGAGTCTGGATCATTGGTTATCAATGATCACACTGAATGGCAGAACATATAGTTTACTTTGCTTCTATTTCTCATTTTCTCAGGAGAACACTCACCAATAAAGTTCAGAACATTGTATGCTCACTGTAAATATAACCAGGTTACTGCCAGGGGCAAATATTTCATGTTTCCCCTCTTTGTTTAACCAGAAGCAGCTTCTCCAGTAATCAAAAGAACCCACTCAGCCATAACCGGTCTCCCTGTGTAGCCTTGCAACACTTAGTGGCCTTGAACCTTACTGCAGTTTCCATCTTACACTCCCAAGGGTTGTGCAATTAATGGAAAATTAAATCAGTTTAAGTAGAATCATAGGTGGAACACTTCGTGCTGCCCGTGTTCAGTGACACTAAGCCACAGCTCTGAATCATCCAGACAGAACAATTGTCAAATGCTCTGCTTCCACCAACCAGGAGATAAAATGTCAGTACTTATACATTCAGTGTAACAAAGCTGGTGCTAAGTGAGTTTCTCTCTGTTATCGCAGTAATCTCAACACAATGGCCTGCTGAGTTCGAGCTTTCCTAGTTGCACAAGCAAGAAGTGGTTTATAAAACTGAGGGCTGGCCATAACGCATATTAAAAGGGAAACCAAAGTCATTGGCTGGGAAAGTTACAAATCTCTAATTAATTGGAGGGGATTGAATGACATCAAGCCCTTAGCATGCGGTTCTCTGAAAACCAACTGAACAAAACAGACATAAGTTACTGCCCTTTACTCACTCTGAGTTCTGCATTTAGCATGAAACACACATGCATCTGAGAATAATATTTTCTTGATGGGTTTCTTCATGGATTCTTAACTGTGCAACAACATTTCAAAACTTTTCAAAAGGGGATTGAAAAGACCTCTTACCCCGTGTCTAACTGAGCAATGCAAAAGGGAGTGATTCTTCTCCGTCCGTCAGCTGTCCTAGTTTCAATCTGCTTCTTTAATAAATTCTATAAAGGGGAGAACAGAAAGAAAGAAAATTCAGACGCTATTATCCAGCGCACCATTTGCTTCGACTGAAGCTCCCAGTAATGTGGCCAAGGCTCTTAATTAGTTTTCTTAAGCTGCTCAGTTTATTCAAACTGCTCTTTTAATCTCTCAGACCACAGGAAAAACAGCACTATAGAGAATCCTCCATTCAAAAGTGAAACAAATCCTTCAAAACTAAACATTAAACGTGATGGGAGCAAAATATCTTTCAGAACATTGCACTGACGATTGTCATGCATAAATATTCTGATGATGGGCAATCCTGCCACCTTTCACAAGATCCTTGAAACACAACACCCCCTGGAAACACGCTGCATCATATTACACCAGCCAGTTTTACAACAGCAACCTGGACAACACAACCTTTCGTTGCAGGGTGGTAACTCATCCACCGAATAATAAGCAACATTAGGCAAACTTTTACTCAACTTTACAACCTGTTATTGATTGTACTTCACGTAATACTCTGATCCATTGTGTTGTAGAATTGAACAAGGTACTCTAGCCATATACAATACAGCTTAAAACAAAGGATCATTTTATAATCACTACAAATTTTGATAGTTCATGGTCATCAGCAATGAGAACAGATATTCCATTTTGGATGAACCACATACAAGATGAAGCAGGGGCCTTTTTTTTGAACTACTTGAGAGTTCAAGCAAAGTTAAACCCACCCACTTCCCCCTTCTGGAGAATAACGTATATTGCTAAATAGAGGAGATAGGAACCAACAGTTACTTTTGTCTTTTGTATCATGGAGATTAAGGATTTGCAAGTTGATAAGCAGCCTAATAGGTGACCATGGACTGTAACTGTCTATTGTACCATCTGGCAGGAGAGTTTATGGGGCTTCAACAGCCTATAAATTTGATAACTGTCGTGGAGGTGGATCAAGAGGCAGGGCTGAGGGACACAAATGATCGCAAAAAATGTCAAATCAAAACAACTGCTATTAATGTCACTTTAAAGTCAGCCAGTTACAAATTACTCCAGTGACTAATACAACCAATAATATATTGTCACCCGCAAGAGAAATGGGCGAACAAATGTGAAATATGACCAACTAGGGCAACTGAACTGCATGACAAACTAAGACCGGTCTGCCCAAGGTAAAAGTTGATGATGTCTAACTCATCTTTGTGTTTGTGACCCAGGTACTATCTGAACTATGAAGAGAAAGCAGTTACAGATTCAGCAACCGAACAGAGAAAGAAAACTAGAACTTGATAAACGCTTAATCACATTTCAAGGTAATCCAAAACACTTGACAACCAATGAATTATATCAGTGAAGCACAATAATTGTTGGCAAAGCCTATGTTCTGACCATCCTATTCATCAATTACAGGGCAAGAAAGACAAAGAGAAGGATCATGTCTTCAAGGAGAAACCAAGAGCCTAGTTCTTGGCTGAGACAGGAGTTTCCATCGTATAGCAGCTGAGAAGATTAACAGATGAAGTATTCAGATTCAGGGATCACTCTGGATTGGATTCAATTGTTTGAAGAAGCTGGAAAAAAATTTTCCAGAATTTATTTTGTTTGTATTCCCCAGTGGATGTTATGGCTGCTGGGGTCAGGGTGGTGGTTGCCTATGGGAGTGGTCTGGTCATGCTGTTCCAGTTACTATGATTGTGGTGGAGACTCAATGGACAGCTGATTACTTTCCTAGCCATCAAATCTGTATGTCCCAAACAGAAGAAGCATTATCTGTTTTTATGCTATTGTACATCCAAACTGGGTATCTTTCAGGTCAAGCCTCCAAGACAGCATCTTCCAAACTACAGCAATACCATCTAGAAGGACAAGGACTGCTGACGTATGGGAAAACAATCAGCTAAATGCTTCTCTCCAAGCCATTCATCATTCTGACTTTGAAACATACTGCCATTCCTTCACCGTCACCATGTCAAAAACCTGGAATTTCAGTGCTAATCACTGTGCCACTGTGTGGTATGGTGGCACAGTGGTTAGCCTCATAGTGCCAGGGACCCGAGTTCAATTCCGAGGTTGGGTCATTGTCTTTGCAGTGTCTGCACGTGCCATCCCACCATATCTCCATGGGTTTCCTCCAGGTGCTCCGGTTTCCTCCCACAGTCCAAGAGACGTGTTGGTTTGGTGCATTGGCCATGCTAAATTCTCCGTCATGTACCCGAACAGACACCGGAGTGTGGCAACTAGGGGATTTTCACAATAACTTCATTGCAGTGTTAATGTAAGCCTTGTGACACTATTAAATAAACTTTAAACCAAACTCCTTAACAACACCATGGTTGCACCTACACCACATGGACTGCAGTGGTTTAATAAGGCAGCTCACAACCACCTTCTCAAGGGTAATTAGGGAAGGGCAATAAATGCTGGCCTAGCCAATGATACTCACATCACTTGTGTGTATTGTGAAAAATGCAGGTTAGAAAACGTTGTGAAGATCAACTGGAACTTAATTCATCTTCACCCATCTAATACCTGAGCTGTGCAGGTACACAGTACACAGAGCTCCATTGATGGCCAAGTTGACACACTGATGGAACCTGAAGACACAGACTGTTTTCTGGGAGGCTGAGTTTCTTCCAGCTCAGTCATAGATTGATCCTGCAAAACCAATGCCTTAACAAATCGTGTAGCCCTAGCTGAACAAACAAAAGCTTTCCAGAGCTTTGTGCCGACATGATGCAGACTTTTAGCCGCTTGTAATTCGGTAGCAGCCCCATACTGATCTGTGGTTCATTAAATCTGGGCTCTTTGTAATCTGTGCCCAAGACTTCTGAAATATATGCTCTGTATAGGAAAACAGAACTTTTCTCAGCATATTTCTCAGGAATTTGGTGATGAGCTTCCGCAAAACTGAGCTTAAAAAAAATGGATGTTGAACTGTGGCAGCTTTAGCACTTTCATTCTTTATCATTGCATGAATGAGTCTAACTCACTTTAATAAGATTAGTTATTGCAAATATTAATGAAGTGAATTTGGTGGGCACTTGCTTAAGAGACAGTAGAACCAATTTTCAATAGAAATGAAAACCCATAAACTTTGATTTACAGAACAGACTTGCTTCCAGCTGGGTAGGAAAGAAAAGCTTGCATTAGAAACAATAACAGCTGTTAATGGGAACACACTGGATATGAAATAATCCAATGGTAGGAATCCACATAAATCACTTCAATATCTTGGAACTTATATTCCTTCTTTAGTAATTTTCTTTTCTTATTCAAAGTAATTCAACTAGGTTGCAAAATGGGAACGCTGCCCAGTGTTTTTCTCTGGTTATTCAGGTAGCTGAAGAACATTTGAAGCAGGAGCATAACTCTGTATATTTTAACTGCTGTTTCTACTATTATTGTAAGAAGCGATAGATCTTTATGCTGTTTTCTTATGCTGTTATCCCATAAAGTTTTACACAGAAGGCAGAATTTTCCAGCCACACCCCAATACCAGAAAATCCTGCCCAAGGTCAACGAACCCTTCCATATTTATGTTCCCATGGTGGGTAGAACAGGAAGTATGCAGCTACATTAATTATATAGTGTGGGGCTTCATGGATCATGATTTTTACTTTGAACAACTTGCTTGTGCTGTCGAGACAGAAGGGATAAATCAGTCTTTTTCAGGTTGGCAAGCTGTAACTAGGTGGAGTGCCACAGGGATCAGTGCTGCTACCTCAACTATTTACAATCTATATTAATGATTTGGATGAAAGGACTAAACATATGGTTGCTACACTTGTTGCTTACAAAGGTAAGTAGGAGATTTGTGAAGAGGACATAAGGAACCTATAAAGAGATACAAACAAGAGAAATCAAAAATAGGGAAACAAAAATTTGACAGATGGAGCGTAGCGTGGGAACGTGTGAAATTGTTCACTTTGGCAATAAGAATTAAAAAGCAGTATATTACTTCAATGAAGAGAGACTGCAGAACTCGGTGATACAGTGGGATTTGAATGTTGTGGTAGATCACAAGAAGGTGCAACAAGTGATTAGGAAGGAAAATGGAAAGCTGCAGCTTGCTGCAAAGGGAATAGAAATATAACAAGTAGAAGCAAGAGTAGGCCACATGGCATTTCAAGGCTGCTCCAACATTTAATATGATCATGGCTGGTCTTCTATTTCAACACCACATTCCTATGCTCTTCTCATATCCCTTGACACCTCAGGAAAGGGGTACAAGTTGATTGGATTTAATTTTCCCAATATATTCAAAGCAAACGTTGTATTGAGGTAGCCAGATGTCCCTAGCTAATTAAGTTAACTGTTGTGTTAAGTATTATAGTAAAGGCACAAAGTATCTCTCACTTGGCCCAGTTTGAACATTTCAGTATGAGGGAAGCATGGAACTGAGCATAGCCAAAAGATTCTTAGAAAAAGGATAAAAAGAAATTTCTAAGAACATCATCATGCACTCAAAGGGGTCCAAGGGAGTACCAGTTGAACCATGAAATATTTGAGTGTTGCAATGAATCCCATTAAACGGTGGTTAATAAAACACACACAACTGTAAACACAAGTCCAGCACTCCAAAATCTGGGAATACTGGGTGTCTGGAATGTTTTCAGCCAGCCCTGTAATTCACAGGCTCGCCACTCACAAGCGCCACAACAAATCACCAGCAAGTGTCACTGAGTGATGCATCCAGAGTTCAAGAAACAATGATCATCTGGCCAAATTGGGAAGATCATTGATGAAAACTTTACTGTGTTTCTGCTCCTATTGGCCTATTGTACAGATCTTTACCATGAACTGGCAAGTGGGGGAGAAGGACCAGTGTGTGTGTGTGTGTATAGAGTTACGCACTGCCAGGAAAGACCAGTACAATGGCTACACATTAGATGAGAAATAATGGAAAAATGTTCAAATCCACATCAAAATCTTACTGTCATTTATACTGGCGGCATCTTACGCTCTCACTGATAGTTTCCTGTGGTGAGGGGTATGGTTAACAGGAAATCTCATTGACAACAGTGGGATCATAAAATCCCTCTGCTAGTGAGTGACACGCCATCTCCTGCCATCATGAAACACACCACGGAGGGAGAGGAAATCCCGCCTGGACACTATGAACACACTAGGATTTACAAGCCTTGCATATTTATAAAAGAGTAAAAGCAAAATAAAGAACAAAGAACAAAACAGAACGGGAAACAGGCCCTTCGGCCCAACGAGCCCGCGCCGCCACTTTGATGTTCCCACTTCTACCCACGATCCTGTCTATGTTTATAGATCTATGCATTGGAAGTAATACTCCATGTTGACCCTTGTTCAGTTATTAACAGCGCTGTTTTTAGTCTTTAACATTCCAAATAACATTTCCTTTGTCTTGTGTTCTTGATATCTTTCCTGAACTGCCACCTATCTCTCACTCTCCAGTCTGTCCCAATTCCTGCTCCAACTATACAATCCATCACATTTCTACTCCTCTTTGGCTCTGAAGAAAAGACATACGTACTCAAAACATTAACTCTGTTTCTCTCTCCACAGGTACTGCCTGACATAAGGAATTTTTCCAGCATTCCCTGCTCTTGTTTCAGATTCTAGTATCCACAGGATTTTGCTTAGCTTAACTTTAATGTGCGTTGTGGTTAAAATTTATTACCTTTCGAATGTCCTCGAGGCTCTCTCCATTTAACATATTTGCTACCTTGGGAGCCATCAGCTCCCTGGAACCTAAAGCGTTCTTCTGTTCCTGCAACTCTTTCTGTTGCTGTTGGTACTTCAGCATCTCTGGATTCTCAATAATGGTGGTAGATAGTTGTTGTTCTGTTGTAATGGCGAGGCTTTTGCCATAGGTTTTCTGATGAATCATATTCTACAAGACAGGTAAAACAATGAGAAATTTGTATCACCAGCTAATAGTTAATACTTTGCATGGTAAAGCTAAGTGAAAAATCATATATTGTCTTTAAGGAAAGCTCATTAAAATCAGCTCATAACCAGGTTTTCCTTTGCTCCCAGTGAGAATGCTGTCTGGTCAACATATATGATAGTGCACTGACTGCACACGTTAAGAAATTTTTACATTTTATGCAATGTTTGGCAACTTTTGCAGCAAGAATTTCCAATTAGAAGCTAAACAGCCGTTTAATTTACTCTTCTTCGTGGATTAAAATGAACTAAAACCAAACAACTCTTGAAAACCACTATGTAGTTTTCTCTGTCTGGGCTGAAGTCAAATGCAGATGCAGTGAGGTGAAAGAGTAATATATCAAAACATTTGCTAAATAATATTGAAAATAATAGATCTCTGTGGTGAACAAATCTACTAGTGCAATTCAGGCCATCAGTACAGAAGGCAGGAAATCGACACATTGAAATTTGTTACCTGAATTCAGCAATGAAAATATCCATATCTCTAGAGATAGTGTCACCTAATATGCATCTTAAAACAATTATTTATGGTAATTATTATGCGCAAATAAACCATAGAAATGTTAAAGACACAAGAGGGGACTAGCTTGGATCGATGCCCAATGAAGTACAGAGTAGACAGAGTATATATTTTGATACTAAAAAAAAATTTAAATGGAATTGATTAATGAGTAAGACATAGATCTCTCATCTGTATAATGTCATGGAACAGATTAACAGTGTTCCTACACAGGTTTATCCACATTTGATGCCTTTCTGTCCTTGGAACACTTTTGAGAAAGACATCGAAGGCTGTGGAATCTCCAGGCTGCTGTGAGTCACCCAGAAAAACACATTGTGGGGTGATGGAAGATGATATTCTTATGATCTCTGAGGAAAGATTGCTCCATCAAAATGATGCCATGCCTCTCTGGAGGCCCACCACTCAGTACCCAACGTAACCTACTTCTCCGGATTTTCAGTGAGCCACCATTATATGATGTTTCACCCAACAATTCAATGCATCATGAAAGTTAGCATTCATTATTTTTCAAAGGAATTTCAGAGCTATCTTTTCTTGGGCGTTTTACCTGTGCATATTTTCAAGGAGGGTAAATCAGGAGTTTAATTTCACTGCAAGTTACGCACAATCTGGCAAAAGGGTGGGATTGATACTTCATGCCTGTTTCACCTTCTTCATGATAAGTCCCTGTGCCCAAGGGATTCAGCCTCTAGGATACTGGTGCCACACCATCCACTGGATGAACAAAATTATTTCTGTGTGTTACTAATAGATAAATTTACAAGCAATCTGGGAATGTGCACGGAAGGTATACTTTCACCATAATCAAAGAACCAATACGCCAGGCACAACTCTGCATTACCTTCTCCTCCTCAGTTAGTGGGTCACCCAGTTCTTCCTGTGAGAAATCCAGAAATGCCACTGTCCCATCCATGGAGCACACAAGCAATCCTAATCCAGTCAAAGTCCTGGTACAGAAATCACAAAAACAAATGTACATTTAACATCTTCACGGCTTCACAGAATTGTCACAGCGCAGAAGGAAGCCATTTGGCCCATCACATCTGCATTGGCTTTCCAAAGGAGCAATTCATCTTTTGCCATTCTCCTGTCTGCTCGCCATAAACCTGCACCCTGTTACTTTTCAAATAATAGTCTAATCCCCTTTTGAATGCCTCGATTGAGCCAGGCTCCATCACACTCTCAGGCAGTGCAATCCAGACCCCATTCACTCAGTGCATGATCATGTCACTTTTGCTTCTTTCGCCAATTATTTGAAATTCATGCCCTCTCATTCTTTCACAAATGGGAACAGTTTCTCTCCATCTACTCTATCTGAACCACTCATTTTTTTAATACCTTTATCATATCTCTCCGCTCAACATCTTTTCTCCATGGAAAGCATTCCCAAGCTTTTCCGATCTGTCTTCCAAACTGAAGTTTCTAATCTCCAGAAATGTCATCACGGACCTTCCCACATTCTCTCCAGTGCCTTCACATTCTTCTTAAAATGTGGTGTCCAGAGCATACATAATGCTCCAATTGAGAATAATCTATTGTCTTATACAAACTTCAACATAACTTTGTTGCTTGTATTTTATGCCATTAATTAATAAAACCTGGGATACTGCATGCTTTATTAGTCACTCTCTCAATGTCTCCTGCCTCCATCAATTTCTTATGCATACATACATCCAGTTCCCTGTGCTCCTGGACCCACTTTATAATTGTCTCTTAATATTGTCTTTCCAAGTTTTTCCAACCAAAATGAGTCAGTCCACATTTCTCTGCACTGAATGTCTCTGCACTTGTCTACCCATTCCACCAAGTTGTCTATATTAATTTGATGATGACGTATTATCATCTACAAATTCTGAAACTACATCCTATCATTAGTTGGGGGTAAGTTTCAATTGGGAGAAGGGGAAAAGGAGTAGAATCAGGAGAGAGAATGCCTCACATCAGAGTCTAGCAAGATGTTGCAACTCGGTAGGGAGACGCTCCCACATATCCATGCTGCTGCCAGTGTGCTACTCTACATTAAGCAACTGGCTTGCTCACTTCACTCTCTCAACAAGTACTTTTCCTTTCTGATTTTTGGAAAATTATGCCATTTTCCTTCACACTCTCACTGTCCCTCTTTCAGGCAGGGAACAGCAGCTACACTTGAGGCTCTCCATTTGGATCCTGCTGTGAGTAGTACTCACACCTCTGAGTCAAAAGTGTGTGTGTGTGTGTGTGTGTGTGTGTGTGTGTGTGTGTGTGTGTGTTTTCAAGTCATGCCCAAGATACCAGAGTTCAAAATCAAGGTCTGCAATCAAGTGCAGACTTGAAGGAGTGTTGCATTGTCAGAGGTATCATCCTTCAGATGAGGCCTTAAGCCAGGGCTCTGCCTGCATCCTCAGGTAGACATAAACGATCCCATAATTTTATTTTGGAAGAAGTGCATGGGAGTTATCCTCAGTGTACTGGCCCCCCCAACATCATAAGCAAATCACTTGGTTCTGATCACATTGTTTTTTATGGGAGCTTGCTTGCATACACTGACTGCCTATATTACAACAGTGACCACACTTTGGAAGTATTTCATTAACAGTAAAACGGATTGGGTTATCCCAAGATTGTAAAAGGCACTATATAACTGCAAGTTTTTTTTGACATAATGAGAACTAAAGCAGTTTAATGGAACTTAATGCTGTAGCTGGGATAAAACTGCATTCCATACATGTCTTCTGCAACAAGTTTAGATCGGAGGTCACAAATAATACACAAACTATCAAATTAAACCAACTATACCAAATTAAGCTGATCATTGAAAGATACAGGCACAGAACCACTTTCTAGTTTAAGTCAGAACGATTCTGAACATCATGACCAGTGCTCATCACATATCCTATTAAGCAAAATAGCAATTAAATTTATTTTTCACAAGAAAAACAGTGATCTATTCTAATACACAGCTTTGAAATATCGCAGTACAATTCTTCAGATAAACGTTGACTTATTTCAATTCGCTTAGACAAATTACCACTTTAATTACAAAGCCATCCATTTTACTTTGTACAGTAAATACTATGCAGGGATTGACATTGTAAACTAACACAGCCCTTACCAGGAAATGTCCATGATTGACTTGTCAAATAATTCATGAATTACCACTAGTGGGCGCTTCAGACAGGTCAGCTGTGGAAATAGAAAATAACCATTAAACCAAACACTGCAAAACCACAAGCTTATGGCTGACTGCCAGGAGATGTTCTTTTGAATTGTTAGACCATTGAAAATTATGGGGTAGCACACCAAACCAAAACCAATCAAGATGCTGTCTAACCACAAATCTTTGTGCTTTTATGTGGTAAAAGCAACAAATTCCCATTGTGAGAAACTTCATGAAAGATGCACCATCAGTTGGCAGATAATAAACTTAAAAGAAAATTAAATTGGGTGCAATTAGGCAAAATTAATTAAAATCAGCAAAATTTGAGAGGGTCTGACAGTTTTAATAATTGAGCACTGAGGCAACAAAGGTTAAGTAGGAGGATCATACATACGTGTGACAAATCACTGACGGAATGCTTTGAGGAGATAATTAATTAGATTATTGCTATTTAATGGATGGGATTTACTTGCATTTTTTACAAAACATTTAATAAAACTTTTATGATCAACTAATGGCAAACTGGTTTGTTGGATTAGCTGATTTGCCAAAGGGCTAAAACAAAAGGGACAGATTACTGCAGAGCAAAGGAACTGGTGGAAATTGACAGGAGTTTGCTGTCAATCCCTTCTTACATTTTTCAGGATTGTTATAAATACAGCAGAACAGTACTGAAAATTAGATTTGCAGCATGCAAAATTAAGCTAAAACTTGCTTCGTGGAGCTCCTGTGAAATAGCTTGGGATATTTTCTCAAATTAAAACTGTATATAAACGCAAGTTGATATTGTAATGTGATTCCCATACATTGAAGGTTCTGTCCAAACAAACTTTATTTCAAGTTTAGTGATCAGTACAGTTTCTCTCTACAACACTTAAAAGTGTTCTGTGCTACTTTTCTCAGGAACTAAGTTAAATCTACTAATATCGGCTCATCAAAGCAGCTGCTTGTTGATTCCGTTTACTGTAAAAAGTTTCATAATTCAGAGGAATAGAAACTATCAGGGAAGGGTTAAAATTAATTAACCTCAGACAACAATTTGCATTTACACAGTAACATTAATGTTAAGGCACCGTAGAGGACTGTAATCAGACACAAAATTGACAGAGGCATAGAAGCAGGCTGAGTGAAATCCTGTGCAAAGAGGAAGATTTTAAATAGGATCTTAAAGG
Organism: Sphyrna mokarran; assembly: GCA_024679065.1. Lineage (NCBI taxonomy): Eukaryota > Metazoa > Chordata > Chondrichthyes > Carcharhiniformes > Carcharhinidae > Sphyrna > Sphyrna mokarran. The sequence goes on from JAGIQG010000020.1 coordinate 8,145,719, forward strand.
AAAAGAAAGGAATGAAGTGAGGTGTAAGGACCAAATTCCAGAGTTTAGGATCTAGACGGCTGAAGGTAATATGCCAATAGACAGGATGAAGAAAGTTAGGGAGGACTGAGTTGGAGAGTTGGTCAAATTTGGAAGTTCGTAGGGTTGGAGAAGGTTACAGAGACAGTGAAGGTTAATGGCAGGAAAGATTGGAAAATTGAGTATTAGGAATTAGGCATTAAATCAATACGAGTCAGTGAGCATAAAGGTGAGAAGGACTTTGTGGGGATTAAGAAATCATCTGCAATGTTTTAGATGGATTGAAAATAATGGAGGATGGAGAAAGACAACATTAGAAAAGGGGAGTTTGAAGGTGAAGGCAAGTTGAAGGCTTTCAGCAGCAGATAGTGTGAGGAAGGGTGGCTACAGGAAATGTTACAGTAGTTGAAAACAGGGATGTTGTGATAGGGAGAAAGCAGACGTGGAAGCTCAGCTCAAGATCAAATAGGGCACCAAAGCTGCAAACACTCAGATTTAACTTGAAGAGTTGGAATCAAGAGTTAGGATACAAAATTTGCAATGGGGATGCAGTCTAAAGTTTAATTGGATAACATTTCAGCTATTGCAGGACCAAAAAGTGGACCAGCAGACTGAGAACACAGAATTGGTGAAAAAGAATGAGAGAGGTGATAGAAAACAGAAATTGGATAGTATCAATGGATAAACAGAAAAAAATTGTTTCATTAGCTGATGGTATAAGCACAAGATGACATAGCTTCAAGGTGGGGCAAGCAGGGATGCATCAGGAAGAACTTTTCTTACATAGCAAGTGGTAATGACCTGGAATTCACTGCCCAACAGGATGGTGGAAGCAGGAACAATAAACAATTTCATGAGAAATTGGATGGATAGTTGAGAGAACTTGGAAGTTATGGAAATATAGAATAGGAATAGATAGGAATAGTTGAATTGCTCTACAGAGAGCCGGCACAGACTCAATGGCCTCCAGTGCTTTGTGTGCTATTATGACTCTGATTCTAATAGATGACCATGGAGTTACCACCCTCCAACTTCACCAGTTTCACAACTGGCTATGAAATCAGTAGCTCAATGGGGAAAGGTACACACAATTTCAACGTAAAACAAATGGGCTTCCTTATTCTTGAAGCATTATTTAAGAAATAAGGCATCAGGGACTTAGAACTTACCCAAACAGAGAGCGATCGATCCTTGCTCCCAACTGCACAACAACAGTAAGGACAACTTGGCTTATTGGAGCTTCCATTCCGTGGCTTCTTCTTGAAGATTTTGGGATTAAATTTCTGAAGATAGGAATAGAAAAGGAAAACTGTCATTGTTAGGCCAACAACAGGCAACTGCACATTCAAAGTATTATGAAGCTGTTAAATTCTCACATCATCTTCAGACGTCACGTGTAAAGACTTCTGACTGGCAGAAAGCCCAGACACAGCTCAGCAACCATTACACTTCACTACTGTGGTATCAATGTGAAAAGATAACTTTATATTTCATAATTAATTCAGTGCTCCCACTACAAACAAGGAGGAAGCCTTGGTCATACAACAGAGTCTGTGCAATTTAATGATCTCCCATCAGCAAGTTATGATTTATGCCTGACAGTACAACAAACCACAGCAGACTATATATGTTGACTGAAATTTTACTATAACTGCAATAACTAAATTGTAACCTGGAAGCTGAGAAGATGTTTCTTCTTGTGGGAGCAACTAAAACTAGGGGACCCAGTTTAAATATAAAGGGCTTCCCACATAAGATAGAGATGAGGAAAATTTTTTTCTCTTGAGTGTTGTTGTGGAATTCTTTTTCCCAGGGAGTAGTGGCAGCAAGATCATTCAATAATTTAGTGCTTTGGAGATGGACAGAAAAGTAGAGTTGAAGCCAAATCAAATCAGCCATTATTTTAATAAATGCTCCTGGAGCAAGCTACAGGAGCCAAATTACCAATTCCTGTATTCATATATAATAAATAAAAATTGGATAGGCTGTATTTATTCCCAGATGATCTCCTCCCTATTTGCGAATACAAGCAGTCTGCAGTTAACAAGAACTATTCCTTTTTCTTCATTGATTTTATTAAGTTACAGAAAGCAAAGCCCAAGTTTATTGTTTAGCGTGTCACTGCAGATTCATTTCCCAATAATTCTGTCCTTAGGATTACGCTTTAAAGGTATTTAATTGATTGTAAAATGCTTTGGGACATTTGGGAGTTTGTGGCTGTGAAAGATGCTACATAAGTCTAAGCTTTCCATACAACCATAGAAAATTACAGCTCTGAAACAGGCCTTTTAGCCCTTCTTGTCTGTGCCGAACCATTTTTTGCCTAGTCCCACTGACCTGCACTTGGATCACATCCCTCCACACCCCTCTCAGCCATGTACCTGTCCAAGATTTTCTTAAATGTTAAAAGTGACCCCGTATTTGCCACTTTATCCGGCAGCTCTTTCCACACTCCCACCACTCTCTGCGTGAAGAAGCCCCCCCTAATATTCCTTTTAAGCTTTTCTCCTTTCACCCTTAACCCATTCTCTCTGGTTTTTTTCCTCCCTTGTCTCAGTGGAAAAAGCCTGCTTGCATTCACTCTATCTATATCCATCAAAATCTTAGACACCTCTATTAAATTTCCCCTCATTTTTCTACGCTCCATGGAATAAAGTCCTAATCTATTCAATCTCTCTAACTCAGCTTCTCAAGTCCCGGCAACATCCTCATGAACCTTCTCTGCACTCTTTCAACCTTTTTACATCCTTCCTGTAACTAGGTGACCAAAGCTGTATACAATACTCTAAATTCAGCCTCACCAATGCCTTATATAACCTTGATGCAGAGATGCTGGAATTGGACTGGGGTAAACACAGTAAGAAGTCTGACAACACCAGTTTTAAATCCAACCGATTTATTTGAAAGTAAACTTGCAAGCTTTCGACTCTATGGCCTTCATCAGGCGAATGAGGTGTTCTGGTCTCCAACAGCACACATACCAGCACAGACTATTCACAGATTACTGATTAGAATGCGAATCTTTAAGACTTGAATAGCAGGTTAGGTGTAAAGATTCACATTCTAATCAGTAATCTGTGAATAGTCTGTGCAGGTATGTGTGCTGTTGGAGACCAGAACACCTCATTCACCTGACGAAGGCCACAGAGTCGAAAGTTTGCGAGTTTACTATCAAATACATCGGTTGGATTTAAAACTGGAGTTGTCAGACTTCTTATTACATAACCTTACCATAACACTCCAACTTTTGTACTTGATAAAGGCCAATATGTATCAAAAGCATTCTTTGTGACCTTATCCACTTGTGATGTCACTTTTAGGGAATTCTGTATCTGTATTCCCAGATCCCTCTGTTCAACTGCACACTTCAGAGTCCTACCATTTACCCTGTACATTCTACTTTGATTTGTCCTTCCAAAGTGCAATACCTCACATACATCTGCATTAAATACCATTCGTCATTTTCAGCCCATTTTTCTAGTTAGTCCAAAATCCCTCTGCAAGTTTTGAAAACTTTCCTCACTGTCCACTATACCTCCAATCTTTGTATCATCAGCAAATTTGCTGATCCAATTTACCACATTATCATCGAGATCATTGATTCCGTTTGCTTTGACACAAGACAGCTTTACCTTATCTTCCCATCACCAATCCCACACCCACAACAATCCTCAAATGCCAGTCACAATTCTGTATGATTCAGTTGTGTAGAGTTCATTAGCAAAATCAATCTCCATTTCACTTTTTTGACTGCAGATTGATCAGTTGATGGTTTAAATTAACCACCAATAACATAGTTATCTGATGTTTCCATGACAATGGGGGTATTTCTAATGACTGAATTGATATTGGGTATGCTAGTAAAATCGGTTACTAATATGCAACCACATCTTATTGCAAAATACATACACAAAGGAAGGCAATCTAATTAACAAGAAAAATAGTGTTCAAAGGGACCTTCCTTCACGAAAGTGTTTAGTAGAACAGATTTCAATCATGCTGGTGGAGAAATTGATTCATTGCACCATTCTGGAAACAGGTTTTCTTGGGACTAACTGCAAACAATGAAATGATTAAATGAGATATAAATGGAATGATTAAAGAATCATTTTGAGGACGGTTTGTTTGGCCAGTCGTTAAATAGACAAATAAAATTAATTAATATCCCATTGTGTGTTATACTGCAAATAGAAATGACAAAGGAGAAGCTCAAATATAGAATTCTGCAGTCTGCATAAACAAGTGCTCTAACCTCTGTCCAACTTCAGCATCATTTATAAACACTCCAAATCAAGTGTAGGCATCTTACTGCTGATCTCACCGCTGTTATATGCAGCTGCCATTCATGAAAGCAAAGTCAGAGCAGATGCTCCTTGCAATGAAATGGAAGCTGGGAAGGATAGGGAAGTCTTTTTGAAACAAAAGATATCCGAACAATCCAAGTCTGCTCTAAATCTTTTTCAAAAGTCAAGGTGAATTTATTAAATTACCACGTGATCTGCTCGGCTAATCATAGCATGATAATAAAAAAGGAGACCATTCAACCCATTGTGTCCCCGTCAACTCTTTGAAAGAATTATCCAATTACTCCAATTACTTTGCTCTTTTCCAAGAATACTTCAATTCTCTTTTCAATTTCCTTTTGAGCATTACATCTAATGTGAAAATCTAGTTCATGGTTTATCTGTTTTGGAATATAACTTTCAGTATTAGAAACATATTTTATGGTCAGAGGTTGAAGTGTTAAATGCAAGGTTAAGTGGACACCTCGTTGAGAAACTGGTAAAATATTATTTTAATAAATTAACAATTTAAATTATTAATTTAAATTATCAATAACAAAATAATAATAAAATAAAATACAGAGTCTTTGTTAGACCTCATTTGGAATATTGTGTGTACAATTCTGGTCACCACACTGCTAGAGGGATGTGGATGCTTTGGAGAGGGTACCAAAGAGGTTTACCAGAATGCTGTCTGGTCTGGAGGGTATTAGCTATGAGGGGAGGTTGGATAAGCTTGGTTTATTCTCACTGGAATGACAGATTGAGGAGGCAACTTGATAGATGTTTACAAGATTATGCGTGACATGGACGGAGTGGATATTCAGAAGCGCTTTCCTCAGGTAGAAAAGTCAAGTACCAGGGGACATAGATTTAAGGTGGGGGGGGAATTTAGGGGAAATGTGCGAAGCATGTGTTTTACAAAGAGGGTGGTGAATTTCTGGAAGACACTGCCCTTGGAGCTGCTATAGCAGATGCATTGGCGGAATTTAGGGGCATCTAAATGAAAATATGAATAGGATGGGAATGGAAAGACATGGTCTCTAAGTGCATATAGTTTTAGTTTAGGCAGGTATCATGATCGACACAAGCTTGGAGGGTTGAATGGCCTGCTCCTGTACTGTACTACTCTTTGTTCTAAAACAGCTCTAATACACATGCAACTCAAACAAGCCTGGTTTACGGCACTTTAGGTAACCTGTGTTTATCTTGCAAGACAGAGCTGATAGTGAAGAAACTTGAACAACGAATGATCCACCTCTAAGCTTTTAATGGAGCCAGGGGTCTGGAGGAGAGTCATAAAACTCTATTAGCAATATAATTTATTCATTTTACTGAATAGAAAATTGTGCTGCAGGTATAATAATTAGTTTACATTTTTGTGTCAGCGTGTCACGTTATCATAGCTAGAGCAATTCAAGGTAGAGCCTCAGTCAGAAGGTTATTTTGAGTACTCTATGTGTGTGTGTTTACTACAGGATCTAGCAGTTCGGTTTGGATTTCATGAAGATTTCTATTGGCTAGCAGATAGAAGACAGAGGGTGGTGGTTGATGGGAGATATTCATCGTAGAGTTCGGTGACAAGTGGTGTACCTCAGGGGTCTGTTTTGGGGCCCCTGCTGTTTGTAATTTTTATAAATGATCTGGATGAGGGTATTGAAGGATGGATTAGTAAATTTGCAGATGACACTAAAGTCGGTGGAGTGGTAGATAGTGAAGAGGGGTGTTATAGTTTGCAGAGAGACTTGGACAAGTTGCAGAGCTGGGCCGAGAGGTGGCAAATGGAGTTTAATGTGGAAAAGTGTGAGGTAATGCACTTTGGCAGGAATAATAAATGTGTAGAGTATAGGGCTAATGGTAGGATTCTTAATAGTGTTGATGAACAGAGGGATCTTGGTGTATTTGTGCATAGATCCCTGAAAGTAGGCAGTCAAGTCGATAAGGTTGTTAAGAAGGCATATGGAGTCTTAGCTTTTATTGGTAGGGGGATTGAATTTCGGAGCCGCAACGTCATGTTGCAACTGTACAAAACTCTAGTGCGGCCGCACTTGGAGTATTGTGTGCAGTTCTGGTCCCCACATTATAAGAAAGATGTGGAGGCATTGGAGAGGGTACAGAGGAGGTTTACCAGGATGTTGCCTGGTATGGAGGGCAGGTCTTATGAAGAGAGGCTGAGGGATTTGAGGTTGTTTTCGTTAGAAAGAAGGCGGCTAAGAGGAGACCTTATTGAAACATATAAGATGATTAGAGGTTTAGATAGGGTGGACAGTGATAGCCTTTTTCCTAGGATGGAGAAAGCTAGCACGAGGGGACACAGCTTTAAATTAAGGGGTGATAGTTATAGGACGGATATCAGAGGTAGGTTCTTTACCCAAAGGGTGCTTCGGGAGTGGAATGCCCTGCCTGCGGCAGTTATAGATGCGCCAAGTTTGGTGGCATTTAAGCGGTTAGTTGATAAGTATATGGAAGAGAAGGGAATGGTTTAGTTTGGTGGGTCATTGCTTTTTATATTGGTCGGCGCAACATCGAAGGCCGAAGGGCCTGTTCTGTGCTGTAATGTTCTATGTTTTATTTGCTTAATCTTGCAGCTAATAGAGAAATTTTCATTGGTCCCCACAGGGCCTTGCAGCAAAGATTACTTGGAAAGCTTTTGCCGGCAGATATGGAATATCTGCCGGCAAATCAAACCAGGAGCAGGAATCTGAGAAGGACAAAAGTAGAAGGCCGCATCGCCAACATGAAAAGAACCTCTACTCAGTCTTACCTTGGAGGATATCTTAAACCTTGACAGAATTAAAGCAAATGCTCAACGAATGAGGCAAACCTTTGTGTGCGTCACTAAGAAGTAATGAACCTTCAAAATTTTTGTTACGGAATTATTTTGGTGGAAGGGGACTAAAAACTAGAACAGAGTTCATAATGCAAATAAATAAAATCTGTTGTTGCAAATGTACAGTTTATCATTCATATTAGTATTTTAGAGGTAATGTTTAGTTCTAGAAAGGTTATTGAAGTGAAGGCAAGATAAATAAAATGCTGGGCCTTATTGATTACTCCAGAACACCTAACAAAGACAATTCAAGAGGTTACCCACATTTGTTTAAGAGATTCAGAATAGAAGACAGAGCTATAAAACAGCAAGTGGGCTCACTTGTCTAAAGAAATCATAAAGGAGGGATAAGGTTGATTGAGAATAGTCCTAACCAGGCTTTGTGGTTATGGAGGTTGATGGAGTTTAGGAAGGCTCTCTGAGTTCAGTTGATCCTGGCTGCTGGGTAAAGTTTTTAGTTGCAGTTTGTACCACGTGCGGTTTACAACTCATAAACCAATTAGCCAAATTAAATAGCCCTGCATTGTAAGCAGAGTAAAACACTAATTTCATCATTGACCATGTTCCAAAGGCAGGTAAAGCTTATTTCAGTTTGAATCTTAAGAGGAACTGAAACTGGAAGATTGTCTCATTCGAATCTGTTAGGTAAATCTACAGTAGGTCTCACATTGTCTTACTGCAAAAGAAATTAAACAGGCAGAATAGCATGGAAATATTGGAGAAGTAAACAAATCAAGAGACTGAGCCCTTCAAAGTCAAGAGAGAATAAATTAATGTTTAAACTCTGAGAATAACTGAAGCTGAGGAAAATCCTCCAGAGACTGTGGATACTTATAGATAGTCCCTACATTAGTAAATAACTTTAAGATTGACGTTTGTTGTGAGAATTTGTGGGAAAAATAGGAAGTAAATTTGAGTGTGTCACATATATAGTTATAACCATATTGTTAAGTTAACAGACCTTGTTTTCTTTCAGTATTTTACATTCAATAAAATCTGTTTTTCAAAAAAGTGAAATCTTGTAGTGTAGTTCTATTGGTTAAAACAAGTTATTGGATTTCTTTTTAAATGTTAAAGATGCCTAATTGGACAGTAACAATATAGTGTTAATTCTGCTTACTTTCTTTTTCTTTGTATACAATAACACTTATGAAAGTGAAATTATGTGGTATGGCTCTGTTGGTTAATTGCTGGGTATTTAAATTTATTCTTTGAACATTATCACAGGCCATGAGGGGATTGTGACATACGACTCTTTCAGACAGCCATTCCAGATCCAAACTCACTGCACAAGTGGTGTGTTCTCTCATGTCAGCTCTTTCTTTTGCCCATTACTTTAATTCTGTATCCTCCATTTACCTCCCTTTCTGCGACTGGAAACATTAAGGCGGCAAATGCACTGGGATACAGGGTAATTTAATGAGGTGGATTCAAAATTGGCTCACTTTTAGGGGACAAAGAGTGACGACAGTCACTTTAGTGACTGGAAGCCACTAAATCATTCATCATTTGTATAAACAACAGAAATGAGTATGCAGTGGGGTAGGATTAGTAAGTTTGTGGATGACAAAGATTGGCCAGGCGATTAACTGTGAGATTGAATATCTCAGACAATAGGAAGATATAGGCAGGGTGGTCAAATAGGCACATAAGTGGCAGATGGAATGTAACATGGAAAGTGCGAGGTGTAATTCGGATGGAGTAATTTGATAAGGAAATATTCAATGAACGCTATGTCACTCAAGAAGTTCTGAAGAACAAAGGGACCTTGGCCTGTTTGTCCTTAGACTGCAAAGGCAAAAGGGCATGTTAGTAGGTTGGTGAAAAAGGCACATGAGCCTTTAGCAATCGAGGCACAGATTACGAAAGCAAGAAGGTCATGTTGGAGTTGTATAGAATTTTAATGAGGCCACAGCTAGAGTACTGTGTGCAATTCTGGTTGCCATATTATCGGAAGGATGAGATTGCACTGTACGGAGTGCACAGGAGATTTACCAGGATGTTACCTGGGATGGAACATTTAATTTATGAAGAGAGGTTGAATAGACTTGGGTTGTTTCCATTGGAGCGGAGAAGACTGAGGGGCAACTTGATCAAGGTGTAGAAAATTATGAGGGGCATGGATAGAGTGGACGAGGAGCAGGTGTTTCTCTTGTTTGAAGGGTCAGTCACAGAGAGATACAAGTCCAAGATGACGGCAGGAAGTTTAGGAGGGGCGTAACAAAAAAGCTTTTTACCCCAAGGGTGGTGACGATCTGGAATGCGCTGCCTGGGAGGGTAATGAAAGTGGGTTGCATTATATCCTTTAAAAAATATCTGGATGAGCATTAGGCCCATCATAACATTCAAGATTATAGGCCAATATAGGATTAGATAGGCAGGTCAGTAGTACTCACGTGTTGGTACAGGGTCTCTTTTGCACTGTATGAATTTGATTCTGAGTACCCTTGTGGCAGATTTGTTTGACTGCACAATTTGAGATAATGGGTGTGCATCCAGGGTACGTGGAGCACACAGGTTAAAATGTTATGTGTCAACTTTATGGAAGACTAAAGTAACATCAAAGAATATGACAGTTCTACTTACTTCAAGTTTGGCAATGGTAACATGTTGAAATCACTACAAAGAACAGTAATTCCATGTAATATAGCAGGGATAAATCATTCATCAGTGCTGATATGGTATCAAGTGAAATACTGTTAAATAAACCTTCAATGAAAATAGCACAAATAATGTGCAGGACATGGAGCATAAGTGATTTGTTTTTGGTAAATATGTAGATTTGCAATTAACAAACTCGTGTCATTTCTTGTATACCTTTAAGACATACATCTCTCAGCAGAATGTTACAGGAGCATTAATGACTGCTGGGGACAGGGATTGAAGGGAGGAACCAAATTATTACCAATCTATATTGACAATTTGCACATCTCTTTGGCTGTAGATTGAAGATTGTTAAAAGATGCAGAAGTACTGGATGAGGAATAAATAACATTTGTTGATACATTAGTGAAGAAAATGATATTTGTAATAAGTTGAGGAGAAAGTCATACAACCAGTTGTAAGTCCTCAATTGGTAAAACTTCAATGAAACTGCAGCAGTGATCGACTTCAAAGTATGAGGTAGAAAATACTATTTTTCCTCTACTTTTGACATAGTGGCTAGATTTACTCCATAAATGGTAATTTTCAGTAAAGATAAAAAACTATGAAACTAATGGAAAGATGGATAAGAACTGGACTGAGAGCACTAGTCCATTTTTAAATGAATATGGGAAAGAATTTGTCAATGGTGAATTCAGAAGTATTTTGGGGCAAAAATTTGAATATTGTAGCAATTCACACAGCAGCAGAAAGTCCTCTGAGCAACGAGATATGAGAAAAATCATGCTGTTAATGATGCAATACTCAAGATTTTACAACTGAATTGTAAATGGACAGTTGCTTTAGTGTGGGCAATACATGTAAAAAAAGACGCTCTGGATGGCTGGGGGCTACAGCCTCTGTCACTTAGTTTATAGCAGAGATCCGAAGTTGCCTTGAATAACATTGGACCATCCATTGCCTGTAGAGGGGACTACACTACTTCAATTTTTGCAGAACATTCGAATACCATGTAGAGGATGGGGAGCATTTATGGAAGTGGACATTCCAGGAGAAAAATCAGGAGTGCTTCGAGGTATCAAACCATGATGTCAAAAATAAGATTTAAGGCTGGGGACAGAGCACATTATAAAGGAGAGACCCAGAAATAATCTGACAATGTGGGAACCAAGCTTTAGGGTACATTGCATATGCCTTACTGACAATGATTATCACATTGAAAGAATCTAAACGAAGGTTAGAAACTGAAGATCTCATGAGTATAAATGGTCAGAAGAAGATTTCAAAAATAAATTAGGTTGATGCAAGTCACCAGATATCTAATTGTTTCACCAAAAAAAAAAAAACCGCTTGTCCAAAGAAATTATTGAATACTCTTGAGGAGGACACTTTGCATTTGTAGTGGATTATAAGGACATGAAAATTTTCATTGTTATAATTTTTTTCAGTTTCAAGTTGGGCAGAGGGAATATGAAGTTTGTTAAAGATCACATATATTATATTACCATTTTCAATCTTTCCTTATGAGTAGTTTTTTGACTGCATTTAATTTAAAGAGGGGAACCTATTTGTATCTAACAGGTTCAGTTGATGGGTGTTTTTTGTATTATCAATTGAAGAAATGAATGTTGTCAGCATACCTTGACACTCAGACTCCCTTTTGGGGAATAGTGTGAGAAGGATTCCAGTACTGACTATTAGCCTGGTGAACCACTTTGAATTCTCCGTCTTAGACAACAAGTCCTACCCTGGGACTTGAACACAGAGCTTCTGTCCAGTAGTAGGGACACTACCACTGCGCCACGAATGTCTAATAGTTTACAGTAATATTCTGAACAGGTGTTGGGTATAGACGAGTTAATTATACACAGGTCTATATATAAAAAGTCAGCCAGCATTGAGGATGAGTGTTAGACCAGAAGTACTGTGACTAGCAAAAACAATCTCCACAAAAACATTCTCATCTGTGTGTCTTCTTCACTACTAGACATGGGAATTTCACTAATACACATTTACTATCCAAACACAGGAACTTCACACACCTTTCAATGCATTGTAATGGTGAATTAAACTGCAAGATGCCAATGTCAGTAAGCAAACAGCAAAGCAGTGCACATCGTAAGTAAATTGTACTTTCAGTTTAACCGTTACTTTGCCCTTGCCTGAGCAGCAACAACAGGATAACTCTAGCTAGCCTCTCCATAATTTTGACAGTAAATTCTGATCCAATATCTTTGTATTTCCAATTCTTGCAAAACAAGCTTATAAATTACATTCTTCCAAATAACTTCTGCAGGATTCAAAAGATCAGTACACTTACCACTACAGTCACTGCCTTCCGGTGGCCGACAAAGTCCATGTTCGTTTTCCAGCCATCTCGCTCAATGATCTGTGCAGTAGGGCCTGAGTTGTTCATTGCATGAGCAGATACAAGGTAATGACCATCCGGGGACCAGCTTAACCTCAGTACATGTGTCGTGCCTGCACACTGCAGCAAAATGAAGCAATTATATGTCCATAACACTTTGTGGTTACACAAACAATTGTTAAGAAGACGTTTACAATTTGCATGGCAATAACGGAACAAATACAAGCATTGCTAACTCCACTGGGTGGCATGGTGGCACAGTACTGCTGCCTCACAGCACCAGGGATCCAGGTTTAATTCTGGCCTTGACAGTGTAGAGTTTGGATGTTCTCACCATGTCTACGTTTCCTCTGGGTTCTCCAGTTTCCTTCCACAGTCCAAAGAAGTGCAGATTTAGCCATGCTAAATTACCCTTTAGTGTCCCATGATATATACTTTAAGGGGATTAAGATAAATGTGTGGTGTTATGTGGTAAGCCTGGACAAGCTTTGGTGCAAATTTGATGGGCAGAATGGCCCCCTTCTGCACTGTAAGGATTCTAATGATTCTATGAATGACTTGCATACCAGATTATATTTCTGTAATGTTTTCAAGATAGTATCAATTGATTTAACATTTGATTAACATATTTCTAAAACTGAATTGACCAGGTGGGTAACCTCAAAGAAGTTTCTTCTCACAATACATTCAAACGGTTTCACCTGAAGAATGGGGGCAATTTTCAGGTAGTCAATTCCACCAGGTTGTCTCAACTCACCATCCACCCAATATGATTGATCCAAGGCACAAACAATGCCCCCCATGGTTGGGTGTCATTCCAAATGACTGCACTCTATATTTTGAGAATCTCGCTGAACAGGGATAGAATCTGGGAGTCAGGTATGCAGCAGAAATTTGATTTGTGAGAGTTATCGGAAGAATTGATCCCTCCCTGACCCACAGGAATCACCTTTAAAATCCAAAAACATACTCATTAAGTTCCACTGGTTTGACCACTCAATGCTGTGGAGAACCATGAACAGTGGGTTTTGGTGTATTACAGAAATACGATTTCAGCTGGGGTACCAGCTGTTTATTTGTTAGACCTAATCCAAATTAGACTTTTGAGACATTGATTTTTAAAAAAAATAAAATGTATTCTTCAAATTGCCCCTAACTTCACTGCGAAGACGACAATAGACAAAAAAGGACAGAATAGTAGCTGGCATTATGACTGCTGGAAGGCCTGCATTCTTATGAACAGGCTTTCCACAAATGAGAAAGGATCGCATGAAACTGCATCATCTTAGGGCAACAACTCAGACATTTACTGTAAACACATACTTCATCAAAGGGTTTAGTGATATTCGTTTCCAACTGCCAATCCATGGTTCTCCATACTTTTAAGCTTCGGTCGTCAGCTTGGGATGCAATGTACTTCCCAACAGGATCCCAGGTAAGGCCCTTCACCAGACCCGAGTGACCCCGTAACGTTGCAATGATCTCTACAAGGAAGAGAGTTGAAATGTATTTACGGTTTTTGAAGATTACAACTTTTTCTAGTGAATGAGATTCTTTGTGACTAACAGCAAGTTATTTTTTATACAGTGTTCAAACGTTACGATTGCAATGGGATCAAAAGAAACAATTCCTGCATAGATTTGAGGCAGAGTATCTATGCTGAAGAATGCACATGCTAAAATTTAACTTTGAACGCTGATTCATGAGGAATTCCAATTTGTATTAGATCTAGTCCAGTCCATATAAAACTTATTGATCAATTTAAAACCAACTTCCAATCTCACCTGGAAACTTAAGAGCATTCCAGATAACAACGGTGTTATCTATACTGCAAGAGGAGAGCCAAGCATCGTGGGGTGACCAGGCCAGGTCCATCACATCTAGAACATAGACAAGAGTCCTCAGTAAGTGTATTGTAGTGCACTGTAGAATGTAAAACCAAGAAAGGAAACCTCAGTCCCACATGGGCCAGGCAATCACCATTTTCAAGGAAGAGTCTAACTATCTCCTCTTGACATTCAATGACATTACCATCACTGAATCCCCAACAACTAACATCCTGCAGTTACCACTGTCTAAAAACTTAACTAGACCAGCCAGTGGCTACAAAGACATTGTCTTATGAGGATAAGCTGAGCAGATTGGGACTATACTATTTGGGAGGTGACTTTATTGAAATATGCCAAGTCTCAGTGGACCTGACAATAGATACTGCGAAATACTTCCCTTTGTGGAGAAATCTACAATAAGGGGGCACAGTATCAAAAAAAGGAATCTTGTATTTAAGATTGAGGAGGAATTTTTCTCTCAGCAGATTGCGCATTTTGGAATTCTCTTCCCCACAGAGCAGTGGAGGTTGCACCATTGAATAAATTCAATTTTTAACTTTCAGGCTCCCTGGAAGCTAATGGTTATGGAGGATCGGCAGGAAAGAGCAATTAAACACATAATCATGATCTAACTGAATGGCAGAGCAGATTCGGTGAGCTGAATGGCCTACTCCAGCTCCTATTTCTTATGATCTTACCTCATGAAAGCCAAATGAAAAGGTGGGAACTCTGCAACAAGTAACCAATCTAGCTCCCCAAAGCCTGTCCGCTATCTGCAAAGCGCAAGTCAGGCGTGTGATGGAATTTCTAATTGCCTGGATGAGTGCAGTTCCAACAACACAAAAGAACGTTGGCACCATCCAGCATAAAGCAATCCACTTGATTTGCACACTATCAACCACTTTAAGCATACACTTCTTTCACCATGGGAACACTGCAGTTGCAGTATGTAGCAATCTACAAGACAGCCTGTCAATTGGTTGCATCTTCCAAAGCTGGGATCTCTAGCATGCAAAAGAATAAGTGCATCAGACACATGGTAACATCATTACCTGAAAGTTCCCCTCTAAATCACATTTCATCCTGAACACCATTCTTTCACTATCCCTGAGTCAAAATCCTAGAACTCCCTTTCCAACAGCAGTATGGGTGCACCTACATCACACGGAGTGCAATTGCTCAAGGCAGTCACTCACCACCAACTTCTTAAGGGCAGGAACAAATTAAAAAATATATATGTTGCTATTATTTTAAAACAATGCATAAGTTAGTAATTTTTTAGCTGAGGGATGCCAATGCTGAGAACAAAGCGCTGAATTTTCCAGTCCCACCTGCCACGGGAATCGTAGCCGGCACAGGGTGGAACATACAAAAGTCCGTTAACCTCAGACAGGATTTTCTGGTTTCTGGGCAAGCATGGCCAAAAAATTCCACCCAAAGTCTTTTGTGCAAGGCCCACTCGCTGCATTGCCTGGCGCTTGCTGCCTGGCTACACACCCACATCGCTGCTAGTCTTGAAATAGGAACATAGGAATTTGGAGAAGTAGGCAATTCAGTTTTTGAGTCTGCTCTGCTATTCAATCAAATCATGGCTGATTTCTCCCTGGTCTCAAATCCATCTCCCCACTTGTTCCCTATATCACTTTAACATGCTATTTAACAGAAACATATCTATCTCCTTCTTGAAATCAGTCAACGACTCAGACTCCCTTGGACCATGGGGCAGCGATTTCCACAAATTCACCATCCTCTGCGAGAAATAGTTCCTTCCCATCCATTGCCTCTCAACTTATATCTGTGACCTCTTGTTATAGCTTGTCTCACACGGGAAAACATTTGGTCTATATTCACTCTAGCAATCCTTTTAGTTTTTTATATATACTTGATCAGATCATTGTTCTAATATCCAGCGAGTAGAAACCAAAATTATTCAATCTTTCATCATACATGTATTGATTATTCTAATGCACTGGCCAGTCTCCTACTTTCCATCCTCTGTAAATCTGAGGACATCCAAAACTCTGCTACTCCTGTCCTAACTTGAAGCCAATCACCCATCCCAGTGTTTGCTATCTACACCAGCTCCCAGCTACACATGATTTTAAAATTCAGAACCTTGTTTTCAAATCTTTGCATGGCCTGGCCACTCGCTAACTTTTAATCTCCTCTAACCCCACATCCCTCCAAAATATTTGCACTTTAATTCAAGCGACCCTATTTTAATCACTTCGCAAATGGTGGTCACGCCTGTAGCTGTTTAGAATCTAGACTCCAGAATTATTCTCTCTCCAATCCCCAAAAAAACCTCTCTGCCTTTTTAAGAAGCTCCTTAAAATCTTTCTATCCAAGCTTTTCATCATTTGTCCTAATATCTTGTGTGTTGTGGTATCATATTTTAATTATTGTGCCTCTGCAATGCACCTTGGAATCATGTTGAAGTTCCTATATAAATGAAAACCACTGTAGGAGGAACATTACCCAAGGTGTCAAGCTCAGAATGACTCTCAATGTAAGGCACTAGGGCAAGGCAATGCTTGTCATGACAAATGGTTAGAAAGGGAGGATTTCAGATATGTAGGCTATTGAGGGGAGTTTTGGAGCAGGGGAAACATGGCAGGATGGGCTTCAATGAAATAGTTTCAATATCTTCACACAGGAAATTTATACTATATGGTATGGCTGAAGCAAATCTAATAGGATATTACATTATATTGATTTCCCATCAGTATAGTGAGGAGTAGAGCAACCAAAAATGGTACAATGTGTGTGTGGAGTGTGAGAGGGAGAAGTAATGGTACACTCATGGACAAATATTGAGAAGAAAAATACTGAGAGATTGCAAGAGGGGTTAGCAAGAAGCAAAGATAAAAAAGATTTTTCAAGGGATTTCAGTATGGATATACTTCCATTTATCCCCAAAACATCTCTGAAGAGGTCAAATGTTTCCACCAACTCATGGGAAACTTGGTTAATGACCAAGCAAAATGGAGAAGGCTTACTTGGGAAGGACTGAATACATCAAGAGACTTAATCAGGAGTCTGCAGGGGCGTACATGCAGAAACGTCATAAGGCCCTTTTGACAGATCAAAGACAATGGGTGGGATTTTTCTCCCTCTCTAGGGTGTGTTTCACAGCAGGAGATGGCACACCTCTCACCAGCGGCGGGATTTTATGATCCCATCAATGTCAATGGGTTTTCCCATTGATGCATTGTTCCCGTCAGGACATACACTCAGGGGTGTGCTGTCGGCAGGACCATAAGATCCCACCAGCGTGAATAACCGCAAGATTTTGGGAAATATGAAAGTATACAAAGTTCAGAATCAGTGGGTGCATAATTCACTGGCAAATTAACAAAGGATATGGATTATATATCAGCACAATAAAAAGGACGATGTTAGCAAAATTTGTTTCATACAAAATCCAATCAGAATAACTGAGCCCTCAAGTGGCTAATTAAGTCTAGACCTTAACATTTAAAATGGAATTAAACAAATATTTGAAAATACATTTTAAAAAACAGGAAAAGGACAAGGTATAGCATCAGATAACCCCCGTGTAAGAGCAAATGCATGATAAGTAATGGGCAAAGCATTTTCTTTTGATCAACATAATTCCAATGATCCCTTTTTTCTCATCCTTGTCCCTTAATATCGAGTGTTTAAAATCAAACAGAATTTTTCTATTTCTTACACCAGCCAAATTTAAGTGGATTCAGAGTTCACTGAGAATCACAGACAATTGAAAGTCTTTTAGCTCCCAGTCACCATTTAGGTCATTTTCATGTGGCAACTGCTTAGCTAATTGCCACTGGATAAAGTGTTAAGCTATGAAACAAGAGTGATAGATTACAGACATTTGCTGGCAAAGCAAGATGCCAATAAAGATTTGCAACAACTGGCTTCAAAATTGTTCTGGAAATTTAGCCATTAACCTGGTAATTCCTCCTGTGAAGGAACACTTGCCTTTGTTCAATACCTTCCCTGATAGCACATTGAAATGCACAGTGAAACCAGATATAGCTGTGGACTAACTCTTACCTCGTTCCATTGTCAAATTAATTTTATTCTTCATTCACCAAATTCCTCTCCTCTCTTTACTGACACACTGCTGAGATACAGCTGGATACCCTGGTATCTTTCCCAAGTGGCCACTATTTGAGCACCTAAACAATGAGTATTGACGGACCACTCAATCACATGAAGCAGCCACTTTCAACGCCAAACCTGGCCTCAGTTAATATCCATGCATGTTCATCTCCAGTGGAGGTCTCCGGATTGGGATCAGAAATGGAAACTGGATATCTATTTCAAGGACATATCGAGAAGGCATCGGGCATGCTTTCCTTTATCAGACGTGTTAAACAATATACAAGATTAGCGAGGTTATGATAGAACTGGATACAAAACTAGCTAGATAACAGCTTGAGTACTGCATACAGTTCTGGTAACAGTATTACAGAAAGATGTAATTACACTAAGTATGCAGGGGTGATTTATGACTATTTTACCTGGACTGGAAAATTTCAATTACAAGGAAAGATTGGATATGCTGAGGTTGCTTTTCTTGAAACAGAGGGAGATGTGAGATGACTTAATTGAGGTGCATAAAATATTGGCCCTAGATAGAATAGGGACAACCTATTTATGTTTGCAGAAGAGTCAAAAACCAGAGATTATAGATTTCACGTAATTGGAAGAGGATTAGAGGAGAGATGAGGAAACAAGTTTCCACCCAGATGGCTTTCGAACTCATTGTTTGAAAGAGCGAAAAATTCAGAACCTCTCACCACTTGGATATCTACCTAAAAAACCAGTGGGCCAAATCCCAAACGTGTGGCCTGTAACACTAACCAGATCAGTTTTGACCCAGATCAGCTAATTTGGTATAGATTGATGGCCACTTTACTAGCAGACATGCCCAGGAGATCTTTTCAGTTTACATAGTGCAGGTATTCAGTAAATAAATTCACTGAAGATCAGGGTGTTCAGTCACATTTCATTTCATTTTCCAAAAGCTGTGTTTAAAAAAAAAAGTCTTTCATTGGCCACTTCATGGGAACATGATAGAACATGACCTGCAACTCATACCTCCTGTATGACTTCTGAGGATAGAAACGCACCTCCACTGTTCCACATTAGCTAGCTTGCTACTGGAACCAAAGACATTGCTTGGTCCGATATACCTTTAAAAAGCAATCACACAATTACCACATATCATATCATACTTAGATTCTAGACACCAACAATGAAGCTACAAGCTACCAAACAAGCACGGACATATCCATTCATTATGTTGTCATGGACTGAACTTTACCACTCAGTCCTGTTTTAAAATGTCTCATTTAACTTAAGGAGAAATTGAGGATTCAGTAAGCACCTTAGTTAGCAGGTATGCCTAAGTGGTCTGGTTGCCAAGCAGATGAAACAGAAACCAAGTCCATAGTAATTCACAGTAAATAAACAGCTACCTTCTGAGACACAGGACAGAGAGAAAGAGATACAGCAACTGTGTTGAGAAATAAAACAGCTACTGCTGTGGGGAAGCAGGATACTTGCAAAAAGTTCATTTTCTGTTCAATAGGAAGGGAACAGAGCAGATTAGACTTTAGGAAATTTAAAGAAGAGTGTTGCTGAGGTAAGCCTCACTGGTAGAAAGTGGATCTGGAAGACTCACATTTAGTGGAACAATTTTCTGAGGACAGTGGGAGTTATAACCTTGTGGCAGGGCAAAGTGAGTCTGCTGGACAGCCAGACATTACTTTCGTTCTTGTAATGCCAGAAGCATGATGCACATCAAGAAGGCATCTTAACTAATTTAGTTAATGCAAAAATACCAATTTTTTTTGGTTCGGTTATCTGTTGAGTAATGGTTGATTTATGTTGATTTTAAATAATATATTACAGTAAAAGTCATAAAGCATAAAATCTTGTCCTTCGGTTATTTCTGTTCATTGTTTGGGAAAATCAACTCCTTTGAAATGTAATTGGTCGCTACAGGATTCATAACAATATGCTAGATTAATAAGTGCCCAGCATGTCTCACTGTACTTCGCAACTTTGAACGGTTTACATGTTGCCAACATTCAATCAGAAAGTGGCTGTGGACAACTATCCAATGGGGATGCACTGGGTACACCTATTTATAATGTACTAAATCACAATGCAAGTCCACTCTAGGTACAGTAATAGAATGTAACATTGATCTATTGGTTATCTGTGGGGTTGCCTTTGCATCATTCCTGGATTACATGTTTTAAACTCAAGAAAATCAGTGGCTGAGAATACACACTTGTAAAGCTTGCAATCTTCAGATACTTACGCAGCTCTCTTCCACAACATGATCAACTTGTCATCTCCACCTGATGCTAGGTACAATCCGTTATTAGACCAGCGCACGCAATTTACACAGGCTGCAAGGAAACAGAGGTAAACATTAGCAATGTCACATTTATCTGCAAGAATGCAGAAGCGCAAAATAAACTTTGAATTAAATTAAAAAAACCAGGAGAGCTCAGCAGGTTTACCCAACAAGTGGCTCAGCCAAGAACACCAAGAGTTCCAAAGTTCAATCATGAGTCTATACTGAATTATATGTGGTAGAAGTAGAGCCTCTGCACCCAAATTAGGAAAAGAGAATTGGACCAGGTCGTTTATTTCCAATTGCTAAATAGGGACATCAGCTGGAAATGTGCCGTTGTAAGCAACATGTGAAAACAGAGGGCGTGGCTGGGGCCGCCTTACCAGCAGTCAAATAGGTTTCAATGGAGACATAAATAATGGTGAACAAGCAAAGTATCAGAGGTTGGTCAGCATTCAAGAGGACCATACTCCAACACTGACTCAATTTCCTCAACAGAAAATGATAGAAAATTGGTGCAGAAGTTAGAATGTGAAACAAAATCAAAACAAACCTTTTGTCTTGGCTCATCAGAATTAATCGATAAACCAGATAGCACAAACTGGAGATAACACAGTCTCCATTTCTCCCAGTAGTTTTGGTTGATGAAAATAACTGGTTGCGGAAAACAGAAGTCTGGGAGATAAGCCAGTTCAACATTTATTTTAAGGAGCGGAATTTCTAATACCTTTGCAGTGTGAAAAAGACACCAACACTTTAAGAAGAAAAACGAAAATATAGACGCAGAAAATGGGAGCTTCTGAGGACAGATTGGAGAAGTTGAAACTATTCCCCTTGAAAAGAAGGCAGCCAACAGATGTTGATAGAAGTGTTCATAATCATGTGGGCTGGACAAAGAAGGTAAGAAAAACAATTCCCATCCATAAATTTTTCCTCATCTCATCCCTAAATGGCTTACTGTATATCTTGAGAGTGCGACCACTTGTTCTAGACACCCACACCAGAGGAAACAACCTCCCTGCTTCCAGACTGTCCAGCCCTGTCAGAATTTGATTTATTTCAATTAGATGTTCTCTTATCCTTCGAAACTCCACTGAATACAGGACTGTCAACCCAATTTCTCTTCTTACCACAATCCTGCCATCCTAGGAATCAACTTAGTGAACCTTTATTGCACTCACGATGGCAAGTATATCCTTTCTGAGATAGGAGACCAAAATTGCACACAATATTCCAGGTATGCTGTCACCATGGCCCTGCACAGTTGCGATAAGACATCCTTGTTCCCGTATTCAAGCCCTCTTGCAAAGAAAGCCAGCATACCATTTGTTTTCATAACTGCCTGCTGTACTTGCATTCTTGCTTTCAATGACTGGTGTACAAAGACATCAACATTTTCCAATTTATTACTATTTAAATAATATTTTGCCACACTGTTTTTCCTACTGAAGTAGATAACTTCACACTTATCCACATTACAGTGGATGTATTTGCTCATCATTCAACTATTCCAGATCAAACTGAAATCTCCTTAGATCCTCCTCACCACTCACATTCCCACATAGTTGTGTTGTCAGCAAACTTTGGCAATATTGCATTTAGTTCCCATTGATGTATATTGTGAACAGCTGGCACCCAAGCACTGGCCCTTGCAGTGCCCCGCTTGTCACCACTTGCCACACCAAAACAACCATTTAATCCGACTCTTGGCCAGAATTCTCTGGTGTCATACACCCTGCTACCACTGCCAGTGAGAACGAAGATTTGGCACTCCACTTTATCAAAGGTATTCTGAAAGTCCTAATACATCAAATTCACTGGTTCTCAGTTACATCCTCAGAAGCTCCAGTAGGTTTCTCAAACATGATTTCTCTTTCATTAATCTATGTTAATTATGTCCAGTCCTGTTGATACTTTCAAAGTATCCAGTAATTACAACCTTTACAATAGGCTCTAGCATTTTCCATATTAGATGTTTGGCTAATCAGTCTGTAATGTCCCATTTTCTCCCACCCTTTTTTTTATATAATAATGGAGTTACATTCACCACGTCCAATCTGCCCAGACTGTTGCAACATTTGGGAAGATGACAACTAACGTTTTTATGGCCATCTCCTTTATCTGCTGGGATATAAATTACAGACATAGATTATCAGGCTCATTAATTTCTTCAGCACTATTTTTTCACTAATAATTTCCATTAGCCCATTCTCCTCACTAGACTTTGTTTCCCAAACATTTCTGGGAAATTATTCGTGCCTTTAGCCAAGACAGAACTAAAGTAGTTGTTTAATTGATCTTCCATTTCCTTACTCTCCATTATAAATTTTCCCATTTCAGACTGTAAGGAACCTACACTTATTCTCACTAATCCTTATCTTTTTATATATTAATGGAAGCTTTTACACTTTGCCTTTATGTTACTTCCAATTTTACTTTCATGCTCTATTTTTTTCTCTCAATCAATCTCCTGGTCCTCCTGTGCTGAATTCTAAACTGCTCTCAATCTTTGACCTTGCTACTTTTTCCATCAACTTTATATAATTCCTCTGTAGGTCTAACACTATCCTAAATTTCATTTGTTAGCCATGGTGGGGCCACTTTACCTGTTTTTCTGTCACAAAGGAATATATAACTGTTGCAATGCATGCATTTGTTTCTTAAATAGTCATTGCCTTTCTACTGTCATGTCTTTTCATGAAGTGCTCCAACCTATCATACCAACTCATCTCTCATGCCTTTGCAGATTTAAGATCCTAACTTCAGACTGGATTACTTCACTTTCCATTCTAATGAAGATTTTTACCATGTTATGACGACTCCTCCTCAAAGTACGCCACAGGACAAGATTATTAATTAACCCCTTCTCATGACACAATACCAATTGATAGCCTGTTCTCTAGTTTGTTCCTTGACACAGAGGTCTAAAAAAACATCTCAAGCACACTCCAGAAATTTATCAACCACAGTATTATTGCAGATTTGGTTTACCTAGTTTATATGTTGCATCATTATAGATTATATGTTCCATCATTATATGCATCTCTTCTTCTTTAATGCTGTCCTCCACTGTTTGGAGGCCTATGGATAACACTCACCAATGTTTTCCTCCCCTGTTTTAGTTCCACCCAGACTGAATCTACATCTTGATTTTCTGTGCAAATGTGCCTAATTAGTAACTCTGACTGTATGGGCTGACTAAAGCTGCCTTTAAAAAGGCGCTAACATCGAGGATTAACAGAAGAAACATTTAAACTCAATGGCCAGAATTTTACCATCCCACCTGCTGTGGGAATTGGAGCGATGGAGGGGCGGACAAAGGCCCTTTGACCTCAGGCGGGATTTACGATTTTGGAAAAAGCAAAGCTGTAGAATCCCACCCAATACTTCACAAAGATAGACACTGAATGTGAAAAAGCAAACTAGAACATTAATGTAGCCTCTGAGGCTTATAAATAGCAAATTATATGAAAGATCACTGAAACACTATGCAAAGTTCCCGAGTGACATATAAGGGGTAGCTTCTGCATATATAATCACATGTACCTAGATGATTATCCATTTGGCAAAGCATTTTGGGGATAGCTTCATTCTTCTCATCCTCCTCTCGAACAACTGGTGGCATGTTCCATATGACAACTTTCCCTGAATCCTCTCCTGTAGGGGAAAAGTAAACATTGAGCCATTTTAACTTGCTTTGAAAGGAATTGATTGTTTTAGAAAGCAACTCTCCTAACAATTCGAAGATTTCTTCTATTTAGGGAATAGCTTGGACACAGGTAGATGGAGGAAATCTCTGTACATCTCTAAAGCAGAAAGTTCATAGTTAATTAAACTATTACTAATTGACATAAGCAACGCAGCAGAAATTAATCTCCCCAGGAAGCGTGAAAGTGCCACAATGAGAACTAACTACGGATTACTATGGTATATTACCGATAGCATCAGAATAAGTGGGAACTTGAATAGGCTATTGCAAAGCAAAGGTTATTGTTTCCACAGCAGGGTGGCACCCAGCTGCCACATAGTAATGGAGGACCACTGAGGCCATAGCTTGAAATCTCTGATATGAAGAGCCAAGTAAACAAATCATTCTGCTGTCAAGAGCAACAAATTCATTTGTTGAATCTTTACAGCACAGTTTCTTATGGTCACAAGGCAAACTATGAAAGGGGTCTGCGGCTTTCTGGATCATGCTATCCCTACATTAAAAAGTAGTCTCTTACCTTGTCCACCTGTTGCAAACTTGGTTCCATCAGGATGAATATCCACAGAAAATATTGGCTTACCTGGAAGAAAATAATTAAGTGTATTGAACAGAAGCATTATAACTCAGACACAAACCTCACTGCTGCTTCACAATGAAGAGAAAGGCAGCATCTGTCCTCAGCAGTTTACATCTTGTTCAATAGAGGTCCTGACAACTTCCACATCACAGGTAAAACCTTCCAAAAATACTTGCCCCGAAGAAGGGTTATTGATTTCCCCAGATCATTTTCAGTCTTACTATTTATATTATCTTATCATTTCATCTTGGATTTAATGTAGTTTTCAACAGCTCTGTTTTTAGCTATTGAAGCTAAACTCCTAAAACTTATTTTCTAAAACTTACTGAGATCTTAACATTTATTTCAAAATGATTTCCACCCAATCTTTTCACCAGTTCAGTGCATTCAATACATTGACTTTTGCTGAACATGGTCTCAGCCAGCTTTAATTCTAGTGATATTATGGTGTATCTTTCAGTCTCAAGGTCACTTGTTAGACGAAGTTAGGACATCTCTTTCCTGCTCTGTCAACATCCAAGGTAAAGTTGCAAAACATTGGAGCTGAAGATAATTCACTAGAGCCTGGCTGAATTTAGGGCAAAAAAAATTTTTATCCATCATCGCCTTGCCTTTTTCTAATATATTATTGTTCTGTTCAAATAATTCCTGCAACAATTCAATCTTCTTGCCTACATAGTAGATTTAACCAAAAGACTTCAACCACACCACACAAAGGAAAACTGAATTTAGGAGATCTAAACTAAAAACAGAAAAGACTAGAAAGCCACAGTAAGCTGATCAGATTACTGACAGGTGGACAGCTTACATCCAAACAAAAAAAGTGTCCTGGTCAAACAGCTAAATTCGCTTTCCTTTTTCATTTACTAGTGAGTGACAGCACTTTCTTTGTTCATATGAAAACCTGTCACTTCAAATAAATTCAAGATAGTGGCCCAAGACTTCAGTGAACAATGTATTCAAACCTTACAATGCTCCACTACTAAGATTTCTGTAAAGTCTTGCTTGGGAATGTCAAACTTTCCAAATGGCGTAGATCCAAAATGTGAAAACATTCTGCACTGCAATCCTACCTTTTCTTCTTCTAAACCTGGAACTAGACAGAACAGTTTGAATGATTTAGCACAAGGGAGAAGTGTTGGTAGTTATAAGTCTGTTCCTCCCAATGACATTAATGAGCGCACTGTGGTAACAAAAGGCCCATCTCAAAAGATGTTTTAAAATGGGGCACTGTGATATATCAACACAAGTCTCATTTCTGATCTAGCTTTTACAGATTTGAACATTAAATAAACGATACAACTTGATCGTTATCCTTTTCAAACTTAGTGTCAAACTATACAACAGTCATTATTTGCAAAATTAGTAATGAGTTAAATTTAATTAAAGTTTTAAGAGTGCATCTTGCAAACAGGGCAAAGCATAATCAAGTTTAACATCAACTTACAAAGACCACACACTATGTTTTAACTTAAGTACAGTCTTTTTGAAGAAATGAGGCGCATGGTAAACATATTAAATAGGACTGGCTTGTTAACAAGTAAATCTACAGGAAAACATTCAAAAAGTTCTTATTACAACAAAATTAAAAGTTCTGTTTGTACAGTTAAGTGACCATGGTCAATATGTAAGGCAAGATGCAGGATAAAGCTAAATGGAGTTACTAACACAAATGTCAAGGGAAGTGATAATGCAGTGGCCTTGGGGAATTGTGGAAAACCAAAAAGGAAATACAAAGAAGATATGATGAGCTGTAAAAGGAAACCAGTAAACTGGCAAGTAATATAAAAGGTAAAATATAACTACATTAAAATAGTGGCTAAGGAAAATGTGGGCACTTTAAAGGATATACTTCAAAAAGAAGAACGATCAAGCCACACCATCCCTCTAGTGTAGTCATGTCAAAAATCTATGTAAAAAATTACACATTTGTCAACAAGCCTCAATGTTCAATTTGCTCTTGAGACATGTTCTTTATTATCTCTGTACTCATTAATACTACACTAGTAACAGACCTGTAACTACCAGTATTTAATCTAACTATTCTCTTTAATTTCAACCCAGGTTTGGAAGAAAGAATAAATTGTACAATAAGGTACTAAGTAGCCTAATTATGACACCTATAAATAAACTTTAAAAGAAGTTATGAATGGCTTGAGTGAAGGAATAGCTAGTTAGTGTTTTCCCAAGTTTGCAGATGACACCAAATCAAGAGGGACAGTAAATAGAATAGAGGGGATGAGGAAGTCCCAAAGGGAGACAAACAGATTAAATGAATGGGCAAAACTGCAGGAGATGGTCTTTGATGCAATGGGGTTTTACACTTTGGATCTAAAGAAGATAATTAAAAGTAATTTGTAAATGATGAGAAAGTAGCAACTTTAGAGCATGAAAGAGAACGGGCGTCCAAATGCACAAATCATTTAAATCTAGTAGACATGCAAAAAGCGGTTAGAACCACTGAAATGATGCCCTTTGTTTCAAGGGGATTGGATTACAAAGGAATGGAAGGTAATATTTCAGTTGTACAGGGCCTTGAACAAACTCCATCTTTAATACTATTTTCATACTTGCATTGCAGATAAGGTTGAGCAGATTCACCAGGATAGTGCATAGACTTAGAAAGATAAATTAGGGCAGAAAATGTAGCTTGTACTCCCATCTCTGTAGAAAACTCAGGGGTGATCAGGTTGAAGTATTTGAAATAATAAAACGAATCAATAGAAAAACCATTTCCACTGGCAGAAAAACATCAATAGTAATGGGAAATGGTCTTAAAATTAGAACCAGGCCATTTAGGTGGGGGAAAAAAAAGAACCTTTTCTTTCACAGAAAGAATAAGTGTGGAATCCTCTGCTCTTCCCAACTCACGAAGTCACTTTGCAATAAACTGTTCTAGCATACCCTTCATCTGCCTCATCTACGTTTACTCTAACAGCTATGAAATATTTAAATTGCAATGCAAATCCTCAGCTTCAGAATATTAAAGGTACATTTAGATTCATTACATATGAACACACAACTTAGAAGCAGAAGTAGGCCACTCAGCCTTTGAGCCTGCTCCAATATTCAATAAGATCATGACTGATTGCATTCTAATGTCAACCACATCCTTGCCTCCACCCAATCACCTTTCACCCCTTGTTCATCAAGAATCCATTTATCTCTGCCTTAAACATATTCAAAGATTCTGCCTCCACTGACTTTAGAGGAAGAGAGTTCCACCACCCTCTCTAGAGAAATAAATTCTCCTCATCTCCATTTTAAATGAGCAACCCATTACTTTTAACAGGAACTCCTAGTTTTGGATCCTCTGGCAAGAGGAAACATCCACTCCACATCCACTCAGGGTCAAGATCCCTCAGGGTCTTAAAGATTTCGATCAGGTAGCCTGTTACTCTTCTAAACTCTAATGGAAACAAACCTAACCCCTCCAACCTTTCCGGAAAAGACAACCCACTCATTTCTAGTTTTTCGACCAGTAAACCTTCTCTGAGCTACTTCTAATACATTAACATCTTTCCTTAAATAAGACCAGTGCTGTACACAATATTCCAGATGTATAAGAACTGGCAATGTTAGTGGGGACACTGCCTTCCAGTCCAGAAAATATGGAACTTTCACCAAATCGTACAAATGGACCACCACAAGTGGATTCAAAGTTCCAACATGAGCTTAAAACACACAGTAGCTAAGCAACTTGAAGGAGAAAAGACAAGTTATAACATGTTGGGAAAAGAGACTTTTGCACTTGACCTACGCCTATAGATCCACTGCATCATTCCAGCATTTTCTGTGTTTAGTTCCAAAACTTTGACATTTAAGGTGACTTAACATGACACTACACAGGAAGAAGTAATTCAGTCCATCATGCTTGTCCCAACTCTGTCCTGTTAGTCCCACTTATCCAGGTCTTTCCCCATTCTGCAAACCTTGCACCTTCTTCTGTCAGGAAAAAGATACGAAAGTCACAAAACACAAACCAACTGACTCAACAAGTTTCTTCCCTGCTGTCATCAGATCTTTGAATGGTCCTATCACATATTAAGCTGATCTTTCCCACCTGTACCCACAACACTAGATTTTGCACTCTATCCTTTCCTTCTCCTCTATAAACAATACATTTTGTCTGTATAGCGTGCAAGAAATAATACTTTTTACCATATCCCATCACGAGACAATAATAAATCAAATTCAAATATTTAACAAATTCCTTTACTGAACATACTTTCACCACCTACTCAGGCAGTGAATACCACATTGTAGCAATTCACTATGTAAAAAATTATTTTCTTATATTGTCATTGGTTCTTTTACCAATCACCTTAAAGCTGGGTCCTCTAGTTACCAACCTCATTCATCCTACCAAAACTTCATACTGCAGTTATATTAAATCCTCTTTCTTTCTTCCCATTGATGTTTGACAGGGACAGCAAGTTCCAAGAAAATACATACAACGGAATCAATTGCTGTAACCTCTGAGACTAACCATGCATCAATATAGAGCCAACAGACTTAGTAAAATAAATAGAGCGTGGGTGTAAATAAATTGTAAAGAACCAATCTCATCAAGGTCTTCAACATAAATCACAGACACAAGCTTGCTCATTAACCCTGCTATCTTCTATCAGTTATCAAGTGTAATCCTATTTGGATTTTTGATTACACTGGTAGGCTTTGATACAAAATGTCAGGAGATTTGCTAGGCTCTTTCAGGTGATAAGTCAAATGGAAACTCACCTTCCTTTATTGCAGCATAGAATGATTACAGTGCAGGAGAAGGCCATTTGGCCATCATGCCAGTGCTGACTCTCTACAACTCACCTGGCTCCACTCCAATGCCTTTCTCTCTAGAAATATGCAAATTATTTTCCCTTCCAATGATTGTCAAATTTCTTTTTAAAGCCAAAATTATATCTACTTCCACCACATTCTGGAATATACAGTGCATTCCAGATCCTAACTACTTGCTGCGTAGAAATGATTCCTCTTGCTGTCTTTGGTTCTTTTCGCATTCACTTTAATCAGTCCTCTCTGACTCTTGACCTTTGGCAGTGAGAACAATTTCTTCCCTGCTACTCTACCTAGGCCCTTCATGATTTTGGCCACCTCTATCAAACATCCTCTTAACTTTCTCTCATACTTGAGTTGCAATAACTGCTTAAATTTAACTACTCGATAGTGGGTGCCACAGTGGTTAGCACTGCTGGTTCACAGTGTTAAGGGCTCCAGTTCAATTCCAGCCTGGGGTGACTGTCTGTGGGAGCTTGTACGTTCTCACTGTGTCTGCGTGGATTTCCACTGGGTGCTACGGTTTACTCCCACAGTCTAAAAGACATGCTGGTCAGGTGGACTGACCATGATAAATTGTCTCTTAGTGTCCCAAGTTGTGTAGGCAAAATAGATTAGGGTTATGGGAATTGGGCAGGGGGTGGAGGGGTGCGTGGGCCTGGGTAAGATGCTGAGTAGGTGCAGACCCAATGGGCCGAATGGCCTATTTCTGTACTGTGGAGATTTTATGATTTAAACTATTCCAACACTGCAGACAACTGTCCAACAATTTCTATCCATCAGCTCAACAACAACATGAATTCACTCATTGTTGGTGGTCTGAACTTGACACCTGCTTCAGTCATCTGTAGCCCTTTCAACATTAAGTGACTATTGACTTTGTCTGTCCAGAACTTCCTTGGTCTTCCTCTGTTTTTTAAAATTCACTTCTGTTTTTTATTCACAAAAACTTAAGTGAAACAGCACTTATTTTCCTTGCGCTGATATTAAATTAATAGGTCAATAAAATGAACAGCTGCAAATTGAAATGGACTAGATAAATTTACAAGCAGTATTCAGGACATTTAAAATTAAATCAAAAGTACTTCATGTCACTCAAACGGTTTTAGATGCCTTTAGATCCACCATTGCATAAGCAGCAAAAATATCAATGTCGCAATTGCAAGCACTTACTAGTGGTAAATACTGGACTATTTTAGGAATATCAGGATAGAATTGCATTCGTACAACACCTTTAACAGTGAAATTTCTTAAGACATTTCACAAGATCATTGCAGCAACTGACACGGAGCCAAAGATGACCAAATATTTGACCAAAGATGTAGGTTTTCAGGAGCATGTTTAAAGAAAAAAAGAGAGTTTTATGGAGGAAAATAACATACCCCCATCAAAGTGTCGTATTTGAAGGACATGTTTTCTAACATTTCTGTGGCGTTATGCTCGAAGTATTGAAGTCTCAATACCAATGGATTACTTGTCTGTGCTGGTCCAAAGATAGTGCCACTGCTAAGTATTACAATTGCGGAGATATCTCTCTGCAGAATTAAGTGTCTTACTAACTTACTAGAGTGATTCCATAGAGCAAATGAAATCATGTAAGTCACACAACAAAAATCTACATCACACAAAGTAACAGAAATTTCCAAAACTTAGAGGTCACAGAATGATAGCATACGATAGTCGGCTGAAGGGCCTCTTCTGCACTAAGTCTGCACCAAAGCACAAAAGGTCCTGACCTGCTCATCTCATCCCACATGCCAGCACTTGGTCATCTGATGGATTTCTTCTAATCTCTCATCTTAATCCATTGCTTTTGTTTCATGCTTATATTCACCAACTCAATTAAAGTACATTGTGAAAGGGAAATTGTGCTTGACAAATCTAGAGAGTTTGAGGATGCAATTGGCAGGATAAATTAATGGGCCCCAGGTGAGTATAGTATATTTGAATTTTTGAAAGACATTCAATAAGATGTTACCCAAAAAGTTCTTGTACAACATAAGGGTGTATGAGGTTGCAAGTAATATACTAGCATGGGTAGAGAATTGACTAAAGAACAGAAAAGAGAACAGGAATAAACAAGTAATTTTCAATTTGAGAACTGTAGCAAATGAGGTGCCAAAAGAATCAGTGCTAGGGCTCAGCTATTTATAAGTTATGTTAATAACTGAGATGAAGGGACTAAATGTAATGTATATATGTTGCAGTTGCAAGCAACACGTGATGCTCAGGGCAAGTGATGCCACAACCAACAGATCAGATCAAGATTCTGCATTCCTGCCACATCTAGGGATGGATGGTAATGGACTTTTAAACAATGAACCACAGAAGGAGTCTCCACAAGTATCCCCGTCCTCAATGATGGGAGGGCCCACCACATCAGACGGATGATCCAACTCATCCTTCTCCTGAAGTCCTAACATCACAGATGCCAGTCTTTATCCAGTTTGATTCAGTCCAAGTTATATCAATAAATGGTTGAAGGTACTGGATACAACAAAGACAACAGCCCTGACATCATTCCAGGAACACTACTGAAGATCTGTGCTCCAGAACTAGTCTCAGCCCAGTTATCCCAATACAGTATAACACTGGCATCTAGCTGACAGCATAGAAAGTTGCCTGTACATCCTGTCCACAAAAAGTAGGAGCAGAAGTCAATTACCTGTCCAGTCTACTCTTGATCATCAGCAAAGTGATGAAAAACATTGTCAACAGAGCTGTCAACTCGCATTTACATGACAATAACTTGCTCACTGATGTTCATTTTGGGTTCTGCCAAAACTATTCAGCTCCAGACCTCAGTACAGAATTGATCCAAATACAGACAAAAGAGATGAGGTGAGAATGACTGTCCTTGACACCAAGGCAAAATCTGATAAAGTATAGCATCAAGGGTCGCAGTAAAATTGAAACCAATGAAAGTTGAGGAAAATTGGGTTGCAGTCACACTTTGTACAAAGGAAGGTGATTGTCGTTCTTGGACAATAATTATCCCAGCCCAAAAAATCCCTGCAGGATTTCCTTAGGGTAGAGTCTTATGCATAACTAAGTTCAACTGCTTCAGCAATGGCCTTCCATCCTTTATAATGTCAGAAATGAGGATGTTCCCTGATGATTGCACAGAGTTCAATACCATCCACAGCTCCTGAAGAACGGAAGCAGTCCATGCTCATATGCACAAGATCTGCACAATATTCAGGTTTGGGCTGATAACTGGCAAGTGACTACTCTCCTGATTTCCCAAACCTATGCACAGTGCAAAGTTAGGACTGTGATGGAATACAATCCATTTGCTTGGATAAGTACAGCTCCAACAACATTCAAAAAGCTCAACACTATTCAGCTTACAAACCAACCACTTAATCAGCACTTCACCTTAGACATTCTCTACCCCAACACATATTGGCAACAACGCGTATCATACATAAGCAATACTGTTACAACTAGCCAAGTTTATTTCCACAGCACTTCCAAGTCTGCCACCTCTACCGTCTAGAAGGACAAAGGCAGCAGGTGCATGGGAACACCATCATTTTCAAGTTCTGCTCCAAGCCACACATGATCCTGGCTTGGAACTACATTGCTGTTCCTTTACTACTACTAGGTCAAAATCCTGGAACTGCCATTTAACAGCACGCTGGGTGTACGTACACCAGATGAACCAGCAATACAAGAATGCGTCTCACCATCATCTTCTCAAGACAAATTAGGGATGAGCAACAAATGTTCTTCTCGCCGGAGCTGCTCAGATACCATGAATGAATAAAATTTGAAGAAAGTTAAATGAAGTAAATTGTGAGGACAGTACAAAGAGTAAAAAAGTAGTATAAGTGAGCGAGCAAGGTGGCAGATGAGGTATAACAGTGAGAAACATGAGGTTATTCACTTTGATTCATTGAATAGAAAAACAGATTTCTTTTTAAATGATGAGAATCTATTAAATGTTGTGTTTGGGGCATTTGGGTGCCATTGTACAAGAAATTGAGAAGGCTAACATGCAGCGTCAGCAAACAATTAAAATGGCCTTTGTTACAATACCATGAAATTCACAAGAAAGGGCTACAAACGTGTAAGGCTTTGATGAGATCACTCCTCAAGTACTATAGATAGTTTAGGCCTCTGAATCTAAGGAAGGACATACTCGCCTGAGAAAAGGAAATTCCAAAGTTCAACAGGTTGATTTCTGAGTTAAAAGGGCTGTCCTATATGAAGCGACTGAGTAGAACTCTGGAATTTAGGAGGATGAAGGGTGATTTCATTGAAAGATAGAAGATTCTGTGCAAGCTTTGCAGGATAGATGCTGAGAGAATGGATGGAGAGTCTATGGGACAAGTGGAAACCCCAGGAAGAAAGAACAGTCAGTTCAGACAAAGATGAGGAAAGTTGAGAGCCTTTGGGAGTCTCTACCAAAATGCTGTAGTTGCTTAGGGATTGAGTATAATCAAAGATCAACAGATTATTACAGAAATCAGGAGATATGGGGATTAAGCAGAAAGGGAGCTGAGGTTGAAGATCAGTTATGAACATAGAATGTGGAGCAGGCTGCAGAAACCGTGTGGCCTGCTTTTTTTAAAAAAAACTCAAGATTCCTGCAGTCTTATAGTTAGTTGTCCCAAGTACCTGTTCACTGTGACCAGTCACCATGTCCTACTCCATACCCAATCCTCGAGGTCCACCACTACATACACTGTGCACAATCACCCGACTCCAATCCCTCTCAGTCCACCTCGCTGTTGTCCATCTGGATCGCCAGGTAAAGACCTCTGTGACCCATCGCCACCTCCACCAACTCCTGCTGAGGAATCTGTCACCCATTCAGGCTCTTGGGTGATCTCCAGCTCCCCTCCCTCCACCCACCCCGACCCCAACCCAGGCTGGAGTCTGCGCCCACCGTTCCCCGTTCAGCCTCCCTGACAGATGCAGTCACCTCGACTCTCCTGCAACTGCCCCCGAAAGCCCTTCCCGGCTTCCTGCCTCCAGCAGCTCCCCCCCTCCCCTCCCCTCCCCTCAGATCGCGGCCCCGGCCGTTGCACGGCTGCCGCTCACCATTGTGATGGACCCAGGCAGGTTTGAGCAGCTTCATGCTGGGCCCTGAGACCTGGGACTCGAGCTGCGCCTCGCTGGCTCCTGGTGTCAGTGTCCCGGGCTGCCCCCGGCCTCTCGCTCCGCTCCCGCCGGAAGGGAGCCACACGCTCAGCACTCCCCGGAAAGCCAGGCGCCGCGGCCGCAGCGCTCCGAGGAAAAGTCAAGGTCAGGACAAACGTTCCTGTGCTATACAAAGCCCCCAGGATATGACCCATTGGGCAGCTGTGCTGAGACCAGGAGCTTTCACTTCGAAATACATCTGCAGTTATTCACTGGAACACATATTAATCTGATTTCTGAATGTGTTTTTTTTTATCGTGAAGGGTCTGTGTGATGACCTAAAGCAGCAGCAAAGCTAACAGTCGGCCTATTTGGATGAGACTTGTGTGTTCAGCAACTGGCAAATCCTTCACCTCCCTGCTGGAGAGACTATTGTCTCAGTTACTGCAGGGAAGTGAAATCCAGTTACTCCCTAAAGAGTGGAATGGAATTTCATTTATATAAAAAAAAGAACTTGCATGGTCCTAGCATGGGTTATGTGGATAAATTGGAGAAGTTGATGCTGTTCTCTTTCCAGATCTTAAGGTTAAGATGGTTCAAAATCACGAGGGGTCTGGAGAGAAAAAAAACTGTTCCCAGTGGCAGACAAAAGGATAAGCAGAAGATTGAAAGTGACTCGCAAAAACAATGCAAAAATGGTTCAATGATCTGGAATGCCAACTGAATGAATGAGGCAGATTCAAATATATAGATGTGGACAAATTCCTGCAAATGCTGGAATATGAAAAAAAAAGCATGCTGGAAAATCTCAGCAGGTCTGACAGCATCTGTGAGAGAGAATAGATCCAATGTTTCAAGTCTTCACCAGATTCAATCATGGCTTATAAAAAGGAAATTGTAGAAACACATTAACAGAAAATATTACAGGCAAAGTGCCAGGACTAGCTAAATTGCTCCTGCTTAGAACCATTGGACTTGACAGCTTGAATTACATTCTTCTGTGTTGTAACCATTCGATGATTTTGTGATTCATAATCTCAGGGCATTTACAGCCAAATAGTTGATTTTGGAGAGTTGTAATTGACACAATATAGAAGTCAAGCCAATTTGTGTGCAATAAGATCCCTCAAACAGTAATCAGCAGATAATGCTGGAAAATCTCAGCAGGTCTAGTAGCATTTGTAAGGAGAGGAAAGAAATGACATTTCAAATCCAGAAGATAAGGGTCATCTCTTTCCTCTGCTTACAGATGCTACCAGACCTGTTCAGATTTTCCAGCATTTTCTCTTTTGCTCCTATTTTAGTGATGTTACTTGATAACTATTGGGTACCAGGGCACCCTTGCTTTTCTTCAAGTTATCCCTTTAGATGCTTTACGTTCATCTGGAAGGACAAACAGAGTCTTCACGTTAATAGTAATTCACACTCATCATTAAAAAATTTGTTCTCACCACTACAGTCAAATGTCAGCCTGGATTTAATGCTTAACTAACTTAAATTTCGAAAAAAAACTTAAGGAAATTGTATTTTATATGTTTTGAAGCAAGTACAGTTTGAAGTTTTCTACATTCTTGTATGGGAAAACTGATAAACTGGCTCAGGTCAGTCCTTCAATATGACAAAGAATTCAGATTATTAATAGATTGTGTTAGTAAATGGGTTTAAGAATCAAATTATTGGTGCAGTTGAGATATATAGCAAGAGGAAAGGTGGCAATAAGAAAAAGAATGGACTTATTGGTAATATTAACTATACCCTATTCCAACTATTTCTTGTATTCCTTAACTTTTATTAATTATTCCAATGTTCACATACAGACGTTAATTTACTTCAAATCATTAAAAGAACAGATGTGTACACAATAATCCAAAATAGTGCCCCAGTCTCATTCTCCAGATTCAAGCACTGTATCTGGTTGCCAATGACCAGGTGATTAAAAGGAAGACTTGTATTTATACATCACCTTACACAACCACTAAAGCACTGTACAGCCAATTAAATACTTCTGATATCAGTCACTGTTGTAAGAAACATGGCAGCACAGTATTAGTCCTCTTGCATAGTTTATATTCTGCATTTTGAAAATGTTTCTCCCATTGTCAAAGTAAGGACCATTTATTGAAGAAACAAGACTTCTAAGACCAACTCTTATGATAATCCAATTGAAAATCTTTTTCAAATTGAAAAAGCAACAATCGGTTTTCTCTTGCTGTATGAATTATCAAGTTTAATCCATCACAGTGTATTCAGTAACCCCATATCCTTGCTGTTAATTGCCAGTGAGAAACCTGATCAAAGTTGTGTTGAAGTTACAAAAATATCACAATTCATTCCATTGTGAAAGGTGCTATGAAAATGCAAGTTCGCTTGAGAAAATTCCACAACATTTCCTTTTCCTAAGTCCATGATTTATGCTCTTTTTTTCAGATGTTTTAAATGGCTCATTGTTTCACATTATAAATTAAGCTACTAATTCCCATTTTTGAAGATTTTGGATGTTTGTTGCACAGATTGGCCTTGAAAATAGGTGTGCTTGTTCTACATTTATTTTATAAGAACAAAATCTTATTTTCTTAACTTAGGAAACAAACCACTGGTTGTGAGTGAGTTTGCTCAGGTTCTTGACTGCGGGAACATTAATCGTGCACTTTGCACCCCAGTCGGACCGTATTTCTGAGACGACGTGTTGCTGCTATTGGTGCGCCGCTGAAGGTGACTCGGGTAGCGTGGAGACCGGGATTGGGGAGCTCTTGGCGAAAGGTGGAGGGAGAGAGCGGGAAAGGTGTGGACAAGGAGGTGCCATTCTGCAAGGTGGACATGTCCTGGATAATCCGGCCAGCCCTGATGTGAGTTTGGGAGGGGAGAGGCCTCGGATTTGGTGCTTGTCCTTGCTTTGAGTGCGTTTTACCGGTCACAAGCGTCAATGTAGAGGCTAGAAACTCCCACAGTAAATAAAAAAAAAATTTGCATTTATATAGCATTATCCACAACTTCTGTTGTCCCGTTGTTGTAATGTAGCAAATAAGTTTATTTATTATTGTCACAAGTAGGCTTATATTCACACTGCGTTGAAGTTACTGCGAAAATCCCCTAGTCGCCACACTCCGGCGCCTGTTCGGGTACACTGAGGGAGAATTTGGCATGGCCAATGCACCGAACCAGCGTGTCTTTTGGAGGAAGCCCATGCAGACACAGGGAGAACCTGCAGACTCTGCACAGTGATCGAAGCTGGGAATCCAGTTTGGGTCCCTGGTGCTTTGAGGCAGCAGCGCTAATCATTGTGACACGCGTGGCTCCCAGTTGGTGCACAGTAAGATCCCACGAACACCAAACAGCCTAATCTGATTTTACCCAAGGCAAAATACTGCAAATCTGAAACAAAATTAAAAAGAGCCAGAGAAACACAGCAGGTCTGACAGCATCTGTGGAAAGTGAAGGCTGTACTCTCTCTCTCTACAGATGCTGCTGAGATTTTTCAGTATTTTCTGTCCTTAGCGATGTTGGTTGAGGATAAATATTGTCCAGCAGAAAGTTCCTTTTCTTGGAATACTTTTCCTGTAGCATTCTGAGAAAGTGGCTGTATCTGAGCTGAATGTTTCACCAGAACGGCAGTATCTCCTGCCGGCAGTACTATATTCCTTCAGTACTGCATTACTACAGTGACAGTCTGCATTGTGGTCTTGTGTTTCTTGAAATGAGTTTAAACTGCCAACTCAGGTGAGTCCTACCATTGAGCCATTGGTGAGGTTTGGTAGAAGAATTGTTGGAGTCCACTGAATGTATTGTTTTAAAGGGAGGGAAGCAAGTTATAGGATAGGGAGTTTAAGGACAGGGCCTCAGCACTGATGGGAAGTTGAGTGGAAGTAACTTAGAGATCTCGGAGAGATTCTGGAATGGAAGTCCTGATAAATGCAAGGTGATGCATTTCAGGAGAAAGAATGTCGGGGGGAGATGTATGATAAAGGGTAGACCTATTAGGAGTATAGAAATGCAGAGGGGCCTGGGGGTGCAGGTGCACAAATCTCTGAAGGTGGCAGAGCAGGTGGAGAAGGTGTGAAGAAAGCTTATAGTATGCTAGCCTTTATAGGAAGGGGTATAGAGTACAAGAGCTGGCCTTTAATGTTGCAGCTGTATAAAATGTTGGTTAGACC
This sequence comes from Sphyrna mokarran, assembly GCA_024679065.1. NCBI lineage: Eukaryota > Metazoa > Chordata > Chondrichthyes > Carcharhiniformes > Carcharhinidae > Sphyrna > Sphyrna mokarran. The sequence goes on from JAGIQG010000020.1 coordinate 8,184,328, forward strand.
TCATTTGAATGCTGCGTCCAGTTCTGGTCGCCTTACTACCAGAAGGATGTGGAGAGTCTGGAGAGAGTGCAGAGGAGATTTACCAGGATGCTGCCTGGTATGGAAGCTCTGAGTTACGAGGAGAGGTTAGGCAAATTGGGACTGTTTTCCTTAGAAAGACGTAGAATTAGAGGAGATCTAATAGAGGTGTACAAGATTATGAGGGGTACAGATAGAGTAAACAGGGTTAAGCTTTTTCCTAGGATGGACTCGAATAGCACGAGGGGTCACGGGCTTAGGGTGAGGGGGGTAAGGTATAATTTGGATGTTAGAGGGAGTTTTTTCACACAGAGGGTGGTGGGGGTATGGAATGCGCTGCCAAGTAAAGTGGTGGAGGCAGTACTCTGGAGTTATTTAAGAAATACTTAGATGGGCACATGAACAGAATGGGAATGGAGGGGTATAGAAAACTGATTTAAAATAGGGATCATGAGCCTTGGGAGTCCCTGGGAAGTGTGTAAATAGATGATGATATTGATGTACTTGTTTTTATCCTACAGGTGCTTGGTCCACCTTGTTGTCTAACAAGGGGCATACACGCGATGGGTCGTGAGAGGGCTGCTCTTGGATTTTTTTGAGAGTATCCTAGTGCTTCACGTCGTTAGTGTACGCTTGACCTGGACCATTTGATGAGCAACACGACAGCTCAGTGACTATTGCTGTGCTGTGCAGATACATGGATTTGGGCCTGTGTCTGTGGGAGTTTGCGCATTCTCCCGTGCTTGCGTGGGTTTTCTCCGGGTGCTCCGGTTTCCTCCCACATCCCAAAGATGTGCTCTTAGGCGGATTGGCAAAACAAATTCTCCCTAAATTGTCTCAAATTTGGTTTTTAATCCATAGATCTATAAACCTAGACAGGGATCACAGGTAGAGGTGGGAATATCGGGGTGGCGGCGTGGGCTCGTTGGGCCGAAGGGCCTGTTTCCTGTGCTGTTTTGTTCTTTGTTCTTTCAAGTGTATAAAGGAGAATAAAAATGCTGAATTCAGTGAATTGACAAATAATCTGTGGAGGATATGAATTTATGGAGAGTGGAAGATAAGAGGCTGGCTACAAACAAGTCATAGAGTTCACTAGAGAATGTGTGAATATTGGGCATCAGTGAGGTTGAGGCAAAGGCTGAGCTGTACGTTATTGCAGAGGAGAATAAGTAGTTGTTGGTGACAAATAAATCTCAGTTTCAGACCAATCAGGAGACTGCATTGTTCAGCCAGAGAGCAAGACATGGCTTTGGGGCAAGGGTACAGGCTTTTGACTGGGGCTGAATAACTTTTTCCACTGCTAAATTTTTCTACTTTATTCAGGCAAGCAACTAACAGTATATTAGTGCATGTGAAGTTCACATTGGCAGAAAATGGGCACAACCCAGTATCTTTCAGTGTCTATGTGTTGATCAGGAGTTATGGAGACACAGTTGCTTAAAGCAGACTTGAGTATTGATAAAAAAGATGTGCTGTCAAAGCTTTTGAATTGCAATCTTGAATTGCAAGCCTCGAAAGCAGACTTTTTATCCCTGGTTTCTGAGAGGTTAGCTTTTGACTTCTTCAACTTTAGTTATGAGTGAGGCCAGCTGCGAGGAGGAGGGATTAACTTTATTAAAGCAGCAACTGTTAATATCCGGGACATATGTATGGATCTCATAATTCATCTGGAACACTGTCGTTCCTTCTCTTCCAGTCCTCGTTTTGTGTGGAATGTTTCTGCTCGATATAGTCACTGGCGGACAAACCTGCTTGCACTCAGAGAATCCTTACCAATGAGGTATAGTATGTGATAAGACAAGCTGCAATTCTTTTTGCCTGGATTCATATGGAACAATACTCTACCCATTATGTTATTCTGGCATATAGTGGTTTAATAAAAGCTTATCAAAGCCTTGCTGAAGGGCAAGACCCTTCTGAAGTTATTCTTCCTCATAGAATTAAATTGTCTGCCAACATTCATTATTAAGACTCATGTATAATGTCCACTAGAGAGAGGTACTGGCAGATGGCATGGCTGTATATAAATACTTCATGTTTTAAAAATCATATCCTCTTGTTCAACTCCCTCCATAAGCTTGCCCTTCCATATCTCGATATCATCTTGCAGTTCTGCAGCCCTCTGGAAGAACTCTTGCATTCATCCAAATCTGGTCTCTTGTGCAACCCCAGTTCCTTTGCCCCTCATTGAAGCTGTGGCTTCAGCCATTTGGATCCTAAGATTTGGAATTCCCTCCAAAAGTCTCTTCACCCACCCACCTTTCACTTCATCTTTGGATCAATGTCAATTTTTGTCTGATTACACTCTTGTGAAGCCGTCTGGGATGTTTTTGTAATAGAAATAAAATGGAATAAAAACTTACAATAACTGAAATTTTCAATGTGTTCATGAGGAAGGACTTCTGTATCTGTTTCTATATGTTAAATTTGAAATCATTAAATTGCCTGAATCATCATTTGAATACATTAGTGTATGAAAGACAAATCGTGCAAAAAAAATACTTGATTTGTACACCAGTCAAAGAATGTTAATATTGTCTCATGATACTTTTGGGAAGTAATACAACAGAAAAGGGAAAGCAAAATACTGTAGATGCTGGATATCTAAAAAGGAAATTGCAGTACTTAGTGGTGCGTAGTGATTTCTTTTAAGTAACCATTTCTGATCTTGCTCTTCAGGAGCAAAATGCATTTCAAGGGATGGTTAGAGAATATCATCCAGGTTGCTCTCAACCATTTTGAGGCAAATTCATTTACTGGCAAACGTTGGGAAGCAGAAAGTATGGGTGCTCTGAATTAATCCATCACATTTAGGGAACAGGAGATAAAACAAAGAACATTACAGCGCAGTACAGGCCCTTCGGCCTTCAATGTTGCGCCGGCCAGTGGACCCTCTAAGCTAAACTATTCCAATATCATCTATATGCCTATCCACCGACCATTTGAATGCCCCCAAAGTAGGCGAGTCCACAACTGCTGCAGGCAGGGCATTCCACGCCCTCACCACCCTCTGTGTAAAGAACCTGCCTCTGACATCCGTCCTATAACTACCACCTCTTAATTTAAAGTTATGTCCCCTCGTGTTGGTCATCACCATCCGAGGAAAAAGGCTCTCACTATCCACCCTATCCAATCCCTTGATCATCTTATACGCCTCAATTAGGTCACCGCGTAACCTTCTTCTCTCTAATGAAAATAACCTCAGGTCCCTCAGCCTTTCCTCATAAGGCCTTCCCACCTTAAATGTCAAAATAACGAGTGTTTAAAAGAAAATGTGACATGAAAGTTCTTTCCTTTTAAGGGGCAGCAAGGTGACGCAGTGGTTAGCACTGCTGCCTCACAATGCCAGGCATCCGGGTTCAATTCCTGCCTCAGGTGACTATTGGTGTGGAGTTTGCATGTTCGCCTTGTGTCTGTGTGGGTTTCTTCCAGGTACTCCGGATTCCTCCCAGAGTCCAAAGATTAGGTTGCGTGGCCATGCTAAAGTGCCCCTAATATCAGGGGGATTGGCAGGGTAAATATGTGAGGTTACAGGAATGGGGCTTGATGGGATTATGGTTGGTGCAGAATCAATGACCTCTTTCTGCACTGCAGGGATTCTATGATGCCTCTGCCTGAAATTCTTGTATCAAATGGGTGTTGTGTTGCACTGAAAGAGATTGGGCCTGTGATTTTCACCTGATGTAATCCCAGCTTTCATTGCTTTTACTGGGGAAGAACAGGAAAGTTAGAGGTATTGCTGCCCCATCCCTGTATTTCTTGGGCTGGATTAAAATGGCCACAGCAAATACTGGAAAAAGGACCCCCCACCCTCCCATTGCCAGGGAGGAATGCCTGGGAGATAAAAGTGTAGCCAAAATTCTTTCTTCCCTATTTGTGTGAATTTGTTTTCCAGAGCTGAACCAAAGAAAAAGAAGAAAGTGGACCCCAAGAGAGAACTGGCAGCAAGAGACCGTCTGAGAAAAAGACTGAAAAAATTGGAACGTGTTCCTCCAGAGCTGATCCCAATTGAAGATTTCATCACTCCAAACAAATTCCTCGATGAATCCAGGTATGTGTGAATTAAGACATAAATCCAAAAGAGTCATTGTTCCCAAAGAGAACGATGACCTATTCTCGTTGTCTACTTGGAATGGGGAATTAGGTTCCTTCATGGTTGTGTTGTGTTTTTTGCTGTTTGTCACGTTTTAAAAATTTTTGCAATGCAATAAGGCATCCAATTTTCCCAGATTTAACCATCCCAAATTTGAGCCAATATTCGAGACATAGCCTCTCAAAGGCCACAGTTCCTTTTATTCACTCATGGGATGTGGACATCACTTCCTGGGGCAGTATATTACCCATTCATTCTTGCCCTTCAGAATAAGGTGGTGAACCACCTTGTAGAACTGCTGAAGGCTTTTGTGGTGGTGTTACATCCACAGAGCTTAAACAAAGTTTAAGTATTAACAATGCATTTAAACACCTGTTTAATCCAACCATTTGGCTTCACGATGCTGCTTCCTGAGAGGCTTTTTCAGTGACTGAATATCTGATAAATGCAGAAACCTACCAATATACTTACGAATATCCTGTGAAATCCACATTAGTAACTGAAGTTTATACTTGTCGTAATTATGGATGAGAAGTCGAATTGTACATGCAGAGGTCTTGTTGATACAATTTGCACAGAACGGACTAATCCAAAACTTGGTTAAATCCCGTTCCAATGCTGGGAGCAGGATGCCCAATTATTGAAGCCTGGATTAAGATGTGATTTTTATTTTTAAATCTTCCTAATTAATTGCAACCACTCAATCTGAACAGTTATTTCATTGTGTTTTTTTTTTAATATTGCTGGTGAGAGTTTATTTTCAGACATAGATTTTCATTTTGTTTAATTAGATTATTTTTGTCATCACCATTATGGTGATATAATTAAGGATCACACACACCCAAGACATTGTCTCTTCCACCTTCCACGGCGGGGGGAAAAGTACATGACCTCAGAAAAAAATACGGAAGTCTCAGGTCATGTACCAGCAAGAAAAAGTCAGTGGATCTAACATCTTGGTTGGGAAGAGAGGCATAGGTGTAGATGAACAAAAATAAATATGAAGTAAGAGGGGATAGCAGTATGAGATTTAGATGAGAGAGGTAGAGGGAGTGAGTGCAAATGAAGATAGAACAGTGAATACAGGATGGCTAATTTATTTGGCACAAGAAATTTAACATTCAGCCATCCACAGGTCAAAGGTATATCTGAAATCCTTGCTTTAGCTCAACTGATGGGCCTCTGAACTCATAATTTAAAACATCCTGTTCAGATATTGTCCTTTGCATGATCCATTAAATTTGAAACTCTGCTTCAAAATACCCATGACAGATAATCATCATTGACTTCAGGAAGCGTAGTGGAGAACATGCCCCTTTCTACATCAGCAGTGATGGAGGGAAATGATCGAAAGCTTAAGTTTTTAAGATATCCGGGCCACCAACAATCTATCCTGGTCCTCTCATGCCAACACTACAGTTAGGAAAGCCCATCAACACCTCTATTTTCTCAAAAATCTAAGGAAATTTGGCATGTCAGGTATGATTCTCACCAACATTTGCAGATACAACCAGAAAGAATGCTTTCTATGGTGTATCGTAAGTTGATATAGTTTCTGCTCTGCCCAACATTACAAGAAGCTGCAAAAGGTTGTGAATGTAGCCCAGTCCATCACGCAAACCAACCTCGCATCCGTTGACTTGGTCGACACTTCCCGCTGCCTTGGCAAAGTAGCCAGCATAATTAAGGATCACCCACACCCAAGACATTGTCTCTTCCACCTTCTGCCTTGAGGGGGGAAAAAGTACATGACCTCAGAAAAAAATACAGAAGTCTCAGGTCATGTACCAACTGACCTAAAAACAACTTCTTCCGTCTTGTCATCAGACTTTTGAATGGACTACCTTGCGTTAAGTTGATCTTTCTCTACACCCTAGCTATGACTGTAACATTACATTCTGCACTCTCTCCTTTGCTTTCTATGAACAGTATGCTTTATCTGTATAGTGCGCAAGAAACATACTTTTCACTGTACAGTAACACGTGACCATAAATTAAATTACAATTTTGAAAAACAGGAATTCTGTCTGGTGCCCCGGCCAATATTTATCACTCAATCAATTAATTAGCTGAAAATGTGACTCTTGTAACCAAATTCAGTGACTGTTTTATACACACTATTCCACAAGCAAGAAATCAGATGAATGGCCTGTCAATTTATTCTTTGTTATATTGTTAAGAGAAGGCACAAGAACTTGCTGCTATCGTCTATCTAATACAAATGGGACTCTTACCACTGCACTGACTAATTAATATCATTAATCATTAATTTCACAAACAGATTCCAATCATTATCATGTTTTGGTTTGTGGAAGCTTGCTGTGCACACATTGGCTATTGTATTTCCTACATTGGAATAATGACTACACTTCAAAAGTACTTAATTGGCTGTAAAACGCTTAGGAATGCCTGGGATCATGGAATTATATAAATAAGATTTTAGTTCTTTCCTGAGTTAAGACATTGAACTGAGACATCTGTCCAAAACAGTCTCCAAATTCCATTTTCTATTAATTGTGGAAGAACGGTGAGTTTTGCTGACCTCTCTTAATCAATGTTACCAATGACAGATTAGCAGGTCATTCATCTCATCGTTCGTGGAATCTTGTACACAAAATGTTTGCTGTTTTTGGTTGTCATCTTTCAGGTAATTAAATATATGCAGCACTGAAAGATTTGGGCCAATATTTCTCAGAAATATCTCCGTCCAGTTGATCGAAGATTGGATCTAAGTTGGAAGGTTCATGTCAGGATCCTGAGGAAGTCCCAACATGCAGACATGCGCTGAAACTGACCTGGAAGTGTAAACTTTCAGTGGGCTGATGTGTGCTGCTCTCAACTCTCTGTGGAAGTCTCTGATACTGAATGCCAGATGAGCAAGACTTAGCTGCGTACTTTTCCTGAAATTGTTACACTGCTTAATGCCTAGTCTGACTCCATTATTGGCCAGCTGAGCACCATAACTGACCCTGCCACATCCAACCCCAAAACCACCCACACCACATCACCTCCCCAAATCCATCACGCAGCCCCTGATTCTACTACCCTCATCCATTCATTAACCCATTCACCTACTAACAGACTTGAAATTTTAAAAAACTAACGTGAATAAGATAGCTACTGTTGTAAACAGTGGGGAGGTGCTGTCTTTGTCCGTCATTTCTCATACTTGGATATCTGTGCTGATCCATTGATGCTTTAGCTGGGATCAGGAAAAATGCAAAAAGGTCAGTTTTCAGAAATTCTCAGGTGTGGACACTGACTGCAAGGTCTAGATCAGTATTTACAAACGCAGATGTTAACAGATTGAATTGGTTCAGGTCAGACTGCAACATGAACAACATATTAAATAACAAAACACATAGCCTGCAGTAAAAGTTTTGTACGTTTTGCCTACAGAGTCAGAGATCCTCCGAAGCTGTTAGTGGAAGAGAGCGAGAGGCGAGCACTTCTGATGAAGGAATGGTCACGTTACAAGCAAAAAGAACATGAAAAAGAAGCTGAAATGATCCAGTCCATGATTAAGGCACAGCAACAGGCCCTGCAGGAACTGCGGCTGGAATCAGAAGAGTTGTACCAGGCTGCCATTAAACGGGACAAAGAACTGTTTCCATTGGAGTTACAAGGATGTAGTTTTACTCCTCCCATACCTAACTATGAAGCACCTGATGGGAAATACAGAGATATCACAAAAGTGTATACACAGTGACATGTCTGACATCCTTGCTGCTTTTGGATTGTCTTAAGTTTTTTTCAATTTTTCTAAAAAGTGAATAGTGACATGTAAATATACCATATTGCTGCAGCATTATTATACAAATATGATATGCACAAATTTCCAGAAATGATGCTGGGTTTTATTAAATTAGCTTTGTTAATTTTTCTTTAGTGTTCATCTTTTTTGCATTGTGGCAATATCCTTTATGATCAGGTGCCTTTTATTCGTATTAGATTTTGGATATAGTTTTAACACCAATATGTTGTCAGGTGACTTCAATTATCACATGTGAATTCCTCCATGATTAAATTGATTATGCAAGTAACAGAGTTCACTGGCAGAAATGTGTTTCAGTGCTTGTATTGTGCTGTACGAGTCACTTTATGCAAATTTACTTTGCACACAATTTTTCTGCCTTTCCAGGGCTCACTGCAGTAAACTTTCAACTTTTCATCAGGGTGTAAGCTCCTCATTTGTAGCTGTTTCCTGTTGATGACATAATCGTGCCTAGTATTGCACCATTTATTGTGTTGCTATTGATTTGTGGGATGTGTCATCATGGGCAATAAATGTTGGCTTTGCCATCAAACAGGTGGGGATGAAGCAGCCACCTCTGTGGTCTGTGATGTAGCTGCACTTAATGCTTTTAGGAATTTACTTAAGCTATATCTTGTATGAGCCTGCAAAAATTCCACAAACTTATGTTTCTCAACATTCTATTAAGAAAAAGAATGTGGTTCCAAGTTCCTCTTCAACTTTGACACGTGGCATTTCTCTGAATCTCTGCTTTAAGTGCCCTGAATTTCTACAGGGGTTCTCCCATTTTCCTGTTGTATACTTGGATGGTAGATTTCTCAGAAGTGGCATAAACATTTATTTACAATGTCTCCTAAGCACAGTTGATCTGCAAAATTGCAGCATGAAATTGGGAGGACTCCTGCAGAAATTCAGGGTTGATGTATTTAACCTTCTCTGTCAAACTGGTTTAAGGTAAGTCTTTACTTGTGCCTTCCTTTGCACCAGTTCCCCAACCAAACTAGTGTCTAATAATCTCAACTGTAATCTCCATTACAACTCAATGTTGGCCAGCTCTCCAACAAGCAGCTGTTAAAGTGCATCAAACAATCACAGGTGTCAAATAAACATTTGTAAAATAGTAAGTTTATTTATTGAGCGCAGAACTTTACTGCAACAGGATGTGCCATGGACACAGTTACGTATCAACATTCTGATTACCAGATGCAAGACAGAAAGTGTATATTTCCTCCCAAAATGAATCCGGATTAACTGATAGTCCTCAGACTCTGAGGAAGTTGCTTCCACTTGGGTCCTTCTAAATCCAAATATTATTGGGTGCACAGCAGGGAGGTACTTACACAGGCCCAATTGCACCATATCCCAACATGCAGCAGCTTGTGGCATAGGGTATGAGCAATTCTGACTATTTCTCTTTTCCATCACTTAAGGGTAAATGCCATTCAGCTGGTGGATTATTCCTCATCTTCCAGATTGGATGGTGCTGCTGTTGTTCTTCTAACCTCCTCTTCTCACTCTCACATAAAGCTTTCTGTAAATTTAAAATAATTTAGTTAGATCCACATTTGACGCATCTTATGGCTAAAAGCCAAACTTGTGGAAAAAAAGCATACAGCATGGAAGATAAGCTTCCAACTCAAATATTCATGCCATAATTTTAGTTCAGTTGGACAGCACAGTTGGTGCAGGCTTGGAGGCTGAAGGGCCTGTTCTGTGCTGAAATTTTCTTTGTTAACATGAGGGTCACTCCCATCTCAGCTCATTCATGCCTTGGCTACTTCAGGACGTAACTATTTTAATATGCTCATCTTAATGATGCATTGTATCCTCTATATTGGTCATTCAAAAGTATGCTGCCTATATCTAACTCATACTAAGTTCCATTCACCTGTCACCTTTGTGTTCACAGACATATGTTGTTTCACTGGAAGTCAATGTCTTGATTTTAAAATTCTTAAATCCGTCACTGCTCCACATCTCTCATCTCCTCCAGCCTCATGACTGCGGAGACAGTCGTGCTCCTTGAATTCTGGCCGGCATTTGATTCTGCTTAAAGAATCAAGCTGCCACTGGAGCTTGGGGACTACTTGCACGCTGTGCCCAGCATACTCTCTCATTCTTACTTCTGAAACTTTGACATTATGATTGTAACACTACATTCTGTCCCTCCTTTATGAATAGTATGCTTTGCATTTGATTTGATTTATTGTCACATATTAATTTAGTGAAAAGTATTGTTTCCTGCTCGCTATACATGTAACATAGCGTTCATAAAGGAATCGAGAGTGCAGCTTGTAGTGTTACAGTCATAGCTGGGGTGTAAAGAAAGGTCAACTTAATGCAAGGTAAGCCCATTCAAAAGTCTGACAACAGCCAGGAAAAAGTTGTTCTTCAGTCAGTTAATAGGTGACCTCAGACTTTTGTATCTTTTTCCCAAAAGAAGGAGGCGTATGAGAGAATGTCTGGGGTGTGTGCGTGGTCCTTAATTACATTGGCTGTTTGCCAAGGCAGGAAGTGTAAACAGAGTCAATGGATGGGAGGCTGGTTTGCATGATGGATTGGGCTGCATTCGTGATCTTTTGTTGTTCCTTGCAGTCTTGGCAGAGCAGGAGCCATACCAAGCTGTGATTTAACCAGAAAGAATACTTCCTATGATGCGCATGAAATAATACTTTTCACTGTATACTAACACATATAGCAATAATAAATTAAATCAAAAGCCATTCAACCACTGCCACAGTCTTAAGTTCTAGAATTTCTCCACTTTCTTTTTGCGTCTCTGCTTTCTTTCCTTAAGACAGTCCATAAAATTGCCTCTTTCGGTTATTTGGCCTAATTTCTTCTCATGTGGCTCAATGCCATAATCTGTTCTATGCTTTTGGGAGGTGTTATGACATTAAAGATGCTATACATATTTTTCAGAAACTATCATAAGGAGTATAGTGAAAAACTTAGAAGTCAGAAGACAAGACTCAGCTCGCAGAATGTTCCTTGTGTACCTTCCAAGATCTTGTTCAAACATTCATATGCATCTCAACATTGAGAAACAGTAGGATATTCCTATGTTGGAGTGAGAAAATAATGGCTCAACCCAGTTTCAGCCACAGACCAAAACTCATGCATATCCAGGAGAGGTTGACAATGAGATCTATCACATATTGGAGAGTTGGATAGGAACGTTCCACAGAGCCGTAACAAAAGGAGGCAGTATAGTAGTGCAGTGGTTAGCGCTGCTACCTCACAGCGCCAGGGACACAGGTTCAATTTCAGCTTTGTGGAGTTTGCACATTCTCCCAATGTCAACATGGGTTCCCTCCAGGTGCTCTGGATTCCTCTCAGTCTAAAAGATGTGCAGGTTAGGATAATTGGCTGTGCTAAATTAACCCTAATGTCGAAGCAACAATAGGGTAAATATGTGGGGTTACAGGACCTGGGTGGGATTGTAGTTGGTGCACACTTGATGGGCTGAATGACCTTTTTCTGCACTGTAGGGATTCTATGAAAACGTTCCCATTGAGAAGAAGGGGGCACAGTTTAAGGTAATTGGCAAGAGAAACAATGAAAATAAGGGGGAAAAAAAGGGTTGGGATTTGGAATGCACTGAGAGTGTGATGGAGGCAGGTTCTATTGAAGTGTTTAAGAGAGATCATTATCTGGAGAGGAAGAACGTGTAATCCTCTCGGGAGCAGCAATGAACAAGTGCAGAGTTGATGAGCTGAATGGTCTCCTTCTCTCTTCAAGTTCATAAGGCATTCGGACCGGTGAGATGCATCCCACGATACTGAGGGGAGACTGTAGAAACTAGGAAGCGATGATCATAATTTTTCAGTCTTTAAACTCATGTGGTAACAAGTGACTGGAAAATTGCAAAAGAAAAAGGTGTAAGGATAAATCTATGGGCCTGTCAGTTTACCTTTGATGATGGGCAATATCCAGAAACAATAATCCAGGACAAAGTTTATTATCAGGTGGACAAATGTGACTGAATTAAAGGAAAGCTAGCATGATTTCTTCAGGGAAAATCATGGTTAGCAATCTTCCTGGAGTTCTTTGAAAAGCTAATTGAGAGGGCTGTTAAGGGCCCTCACATCCAAAAGGCACTTGATACAGTGCAAAACTATGGACATGAAAGCAACATTAAAAATCTTGAAATAAAAAAGGGTCAATGACAACATGAGTACAAAATTAGCCAAGTGATAGGAAGCTGAACAGTTATTAGGTTAATGGTTGCTTTTCAAACTGGAAAAATGACTTCCTCGGGGATCAATGTCAGTACTTTTGCTGATATATATTGAGGGCCTAGACCTTGATATACAGAGGACTATTTCAAAGTTTGCCGATTATTCGAAACTCATAAGCACCACTGCATCCTTGGGAATGATCAGAACAGGGTTGGCATCAGATGCACATTGATTATGCAAGACCTTCTGAGACAGCATGATAGCACAGTAGTTAGCACTGCTGCCTCAACGCCAAGGACCTGCGTTCGATTCCTGGCTTGGGTTACACTGTGTGTGTGTGCGGATGTGTGTGCGTGTGGAGTTTCCTCATTCTCCCTGTGACTGATTAGGTTTCCTCCAGGTGCTCCAGTTTCCTCCTCCAAAGATGTGCAGATTAGGTTGATAGGCCATGCTAATTTGATCCTAGTTTTGGGCAGATTAGCAGGGTAATTATGTGGCATTACAAGGTAAGGATGGGGTCAGTGCAGGCTCGATGGGACAAATGGCCTTTTTCTGTACTTTAAGAATTCTAAGATTTTGAAGGACATATTCCCAGTCACAGTCAATGTTCAATGTGATCAGAAGTCACCACAATGAAGTCAACTTCAATAGGAAAAATTGATCAAGAGGTTAATAGAGATCTTTAGTAGATTTGGATTTCTTGAGCAATTAGTAAGTGATAATAGACAACAGTTCATCTCTCAAAAATTTGAAAGTTTCTTGAAAAAGAGAATGATACAGCACTGATCTAATATGTTGTGTATCATCCTGCTACAAACAGACTAGCAGAAAGTTTTGTGCAAACAATGAAGCATACATTTAAGTCAGACATTGACCAAATGTCTAAAACAATTTCTACTCATATAAAAGGAATATTGCTCAGTGACAAGACTTCCTCCTATATAACTGATGAAGTGACAATCACATTCGGCATTCAACTCATTGAAACCTTTTAAAATAAAAGAAATCGTCCAAAAAAGAAAAAACAAGATCAGACTAAACAATGGGAAACAAATCTATGCATTGTGTTTTCCACTAAAGACAAGGAGTTCTCACTAGAAACTTCTCTGCAGCAGAGAAATGAGTTCCTGTCATGATCATTATACATACTGAACCTGTCCCATATGCCGTCCAGATTCGGGATGACATCATCTGGAAGAGACATGTGGACCAGACATTGGTGGGGAGAATCGATTCAGAGATAGAACCTGCAAGGTTCTGAACCTAATCTTCCTGAAAACCTGACACCAAGAAAATTATTTGAGAAAAACACCTCAATTTCAGACCAAGCACGGAGTCAACCTCTAAGTACAACATCGACACCAGCCAAAATAACCACTGACAATGTTCGTACCAAGTCAAAAATACCAGAGGTTACAACTAGTGCCGAGAAGCAGATGCTGAAGTTCGCCAGCAACCAAAGAATAACAATCTCCAAACCATCTGACTTAGTGATTATTATTGTTCATGTTAAATTTACTGGGGATGTTCGCTTTAAAAAAAAAAAAGGGGTAGAAATGTTGTGTATTTATATGGGGCAGCACTGTGACAATTGTTAGCACTGCTGCCTCAGTGCCAGGGACCCAGGTTTAATTCCTGGCTTGGGTCACTGTCTGTGTGGTGTCGGCATGGGTTTCCTCCCACATTCCAAAGATGTGCAGGTTAGGTTGATTGGCCATGTTAAATTGCCCTTTGTGTCAGGGGGATTAGCAGGGTAAATATATGGGGTTATGAAGATAGGGCCTGGATGGGATTGTTATCAGTGCAAGTTTGATGGGCCATACAGCCTCCTTCTGCACTGTAGATTCCAAATTGATTTTGGAGAAGCAATGCGGCATAATAAGATATGCATGATGTCACCAGCATCACTAGTGTGAGTCATAGTGCAGAGTAAAGAAGCAACCTGTATTGAACATACCTCATTAATGAAGCTCCTTTTAATTTGATGGCCTCCATAAATCCTAGCATCAATCCAGCAAAATAACAGCTGGGTTTGATGAATATTAATTCTGCAAACAGAATCTGGGTTTTTAAACATTCATTAATGGGATTTGGACGCAAACAGGTGGGCCAGCATTGTTACTCATCCCTAGAACTGAGCGTGGATTGCTAGACCATTTTGAGAGTCACATGTAAGATTTCTATCCCTAAGATATATTATTAGTGAACCAGATGCATTTTACAACAATGGTTTCATGGTCATTCCAGGTTCCAAAATTCACTGACTGTCTTAGTGGGATTTGAACCCAGGCTCTTAGAGCATTGCCCTGGGTTATTAGTCCAGTGACAATATCACTACACCAACAGCTTCCAGATGTGATTGCTGTGTGCAAATTAGCTGCCATTTTTCCTATAATACAACAGTGAGCAAACTCCAAAAGCATTTTGTAAGACACTTTGGGATATCCTGAAAGGTGCCAAATAAATGCAAAGTTCTTTTAACGTTATTGCTGTTTCTTTATATTAAATCAATTCTTCAACAATTTCCTTCGAGTAGCTGAAACTATATTTTGTAGCAAGTACAAGGAGAAGTTTCTGGTCCCAATAGTACCAAGCACAATCCCATCCCTTGAAGAACATTCAGTGCGCCCCGACTGACGTGCATTTAAACATTGGGAGATACAGAATGTACTGTCAGCTATCAGGCCTTCCATAAAAATATTCTTTGTTCAAATTTAAGCCCAGCCCATTGCGCAAACCAGTCTCCCTTCAATTAGAGTCAATCGACACCTCTTGTAGTCTCGGAAAAGCAACTGTCATAATCAAGGACCTCATACACTCTGGACATTCTCTCTTCCACCTTCTTCCATTAGGAAAAAATACAGAAACCTGATGTCACGTACCAACTGACTCAAGAACAGTTTCTTTCCTGCTCCATCAGACTTCTGAATGGACCTAAGTTGATCTTTCCTTACACCATAGTTATGACCGTAACACACATTTTGCAACTCTCCTTTCCTTCTCCATGTATAGTATGCTTTGTCTGTATGGCATAGAAGAAACAATATTTTTCATTGTAGAAAACAATAAATCAAATTAAAATAAAAATGGTAATTTCAACTGGACTGCTGCAACTGCTCGTACACATGCATCCATCATAAGTCACTGTCTTCAGAAGGGGGAAACAATATCAGAGAATAACGTCAAAACAAAATGCTTCTGGCAGTTATCAGGGTGATATTTGGGTAAATCCAGATGCATTTAATATTTAGTAATAAGGCAGCTTGTTTCATTAATCCCACCTTAGCCTCGTCAGACTTAAGTTTTTCCCATTCCATGCAACTGTGGTAGTCTTTCTTCCATTGCTGACAAGAGGGAAATTCTCCATATGTGTAGTAGTGATGAAAGAGATTCCCCAAACTTCGGCAGTGCTTCCACTCACTGCGGTAATCATCGCATAACCTAGGAGGCTGTAATGACAAGACAGGCATTTGCCAGGTCAGAAACACCTTGACAGAACACAAAACTTGTAAAACACCCTACGTCGTGAGCCAAGAATTGCTACCCCCAGGAATAAACCACTATTTAAAGGTGATTGGCCAAGAATTTAAACAGTATAAATACATCGCTGAGCTGCACCGTGCAAATACCGTCTGAGTTATTTTAGTCCTGTCTTCAGAACAGCCGAACTTCTGCAAAATAACATTAGACATTTATTCTAAATAATCTTTGCAAGAATATTATGGCTTCCCAGTCATGCCGTCCTAACACATGGAACATTTCATCAGAGCTAAAAAGTTATCTAATTCATCTGATTCCCGATTTCCCTCCTGTCCAGTTTCAGTGGTGGGCAAATAATTTCCTGAAATCTAAAAGCAGGTCGATTTTTGATCATATAGAACATCTGTCCCTGTAATTTGTCCTATGGAGGTCATTTGATCTACGCACACGTAATGTTCACCAGTAAAACAAACACCAGAACTCTATCCACTTCCTGCAGTCGCTCCTTCTACACAATGCATTGTCCTAGCCACAGAGCAGGGCCTGCACTCACTCACTCTCCACAGCTCCCCGTCCGCCATCCTTTCACCTTTCCGCAGTTTGATCACCGTCTTGTGAATGACATGGCTGCAGCCAATCATTGCAGAGCTTGTCACCTTTCCGCGCCCTCTTCGCATTAATAATAAATTAACCAATCAACGTTTAATGTTTATGAGTGACCCGCCCTCTGAATGGGAATCTGACCAATCAGCATTACGTAGTCGCAATTTTCTCATAAGACGAAACAACCAATTAGCGCAAAAGTGGGGTTATTCCCATTGTGACGTCACTGCATTCATTCAATACAGTTGTATGCATGTGTTTACTGAAAGTATTATAGCTTTACTATAGACTGTTGTGATAGCTTCACTGTAGACTTACTGTGATAGCTTGAAAATAGACTTGTGGTTGCTTTACTCTAAACTGTTGTGGTGGTAACTTTACAATAGGCTGTCGTGGTGGTAGCTTGAATTTACTTTAGGCTGTTGTTGTGATATCTTTACCATAGATTATTGATGTAGTAGCTTTATTATAATGTGGAGATATTAGCATTGAACTGGGCAGGCAGAGTGAAAAGTCTTACAATACCAGGTTAAGTCCAACAGGTTTATTTGGAATCAAGCTTTTGGAGTGCTGATCCTTCGTTAGGTGAATGGAGGTTAATTCACAAGCATATCGTACATAAGCAAAGACACAACTGCAAGATAATTACAGACTGGAATTGTTGGAATGTGAGTCTTTCACTCTTCATATTCTAAATTATCTTGCTATACAAACAAAGCATACTGTTCACAGAGAAAAAATGAGAGTGCAGAATGTAGTGTTACAATCATAGCTGGATAGAGAAAGATCAACTTTATGCAAGGTAGGTTCATTCAAAAATCTGATGGCAGCAGAGAAGAAGCTGTTCTTGAGTTGGTTGATATGTGACCTCAGGCTTCTGTATCTTTTTCCCCAACAGAAGAAGGAGAAAGAGAGAACGTCCAGGTTGCATGGGGTCCTTAATTATGCTGGCTATGTTGCCGAGCAGTGGGAAATGTAGACAGAGTCAATGGTTGGGAGGTTGGTTTATGTGATGAATTGGGTTACATTCACAACCTTTTGTAGTTCCTTGCAGTCTTGGGCAGAGTGGAACCATACCAAGCTGTGATACAACCAGAAAGAATACTTTGTATAGTACATCTGTAAAAGTTGGTGAGAGTCGTAGCTGACATGCTAAATTTCCTTAGTCTTCTGAGAAATTTGAGATGTTGGCATGGAGCAGGACAGGTTGTCGGTAATCTGGACACCTAAAAACGTGAAGTTCTCAACTCTTTCTGCTTCTTCCCCATTGATGTAGACAGGAGCATGTTCTCCTCCACCCTTCCTGAAGCTGATGACAATCTTCTTCATTTTGTTGACATCGAGGGAGAGATCATTGTCGCTGCACCAGTTCACCAGATTTTCTATCTCATTCTTGTACTCTGTCTTATCATTGTTTGAGATCTATCCCACTACATCAGCAAACTTCAAAATCTAACTGGAGGGGAATCTGATACAAGGTCATAAATGTATAAGGAGGGAGCTAAGAATACGGCTTTGTAGGGCACCGGTGTTGAGAATGATTGCGGAGGAGGTGTTGTTGCCGATCCTTACTGATTGTGGTCTGTGAGATCAGTTTTGTGTGAATCATGAAGTTGAAGGTTGAGCCGAAAGGCAAATTGTAGTCGATCCAGACAGTCCAGAAGTTTGGAATTGATTCATGCCAGGTCTACTCTTTTGAAGCACTTTATAGTGATGGATGTTAGAGTCATCAGATGATAGTCATTGAGTTATGCTGCTTGGTTTTTCTTAGGTGCTGGGATGATTGTCTTCTTAAAGCAGAGAGAGACTTCAGATTGTTGTAAAGCGAGGTTGAAGATGTTGTGAATATCCCAGCCAGCTGATCTGCTCAAGGTCTGTCTGAGTGCTTGTCTAGGTACCCCATCTAGGCCAGTCACTTTCTGGGGGTTGATCTTCGAGGAAAGCTGCTCTGACACCTGCAATGGTGACTCAGATACAAGTTCATTGCATGCTCTTGCTGACCTCTTGTCCAAAATGGGCATAAAGTGCATTGAACTCATCAGGGAGGGGTGTATTGGAGCTGACAATTTTACATGCCTTCATCTTGTAGCCTATTATGTCTTGCAGACTTTGCCATAGTCAGCAGGGGTCTGTGTGGTTAGCCTGGGATTCCAGCTTGGTCCAGTATGTCTTTTGGTATCTTTGATGGATCCCCTTAGATCATATCTGACTTTCTTGTATAGGTCAATGTTGCCTGACTTGAACGCCTCAGACCTGGACTTCAAGCAGTGGATATTGCTGTTCATTCATGGTTTCCAGTTGGGGAACATGTGGATTTGCTTCTTTGGCACACAGTCTTCTAGACAATTACTAATGAATTATTGCAAAGAGATTGAAGTTTAAAAATAGTTTCGTTGCAATTGTACAGGGTGAGGCCTCATCTAGAATACCACATACAATTGACCAGCTGGACCCTTGCCTAAAAATGAATATAATTACATGAATGCATCCATCAGGCTAATTCCTGGGACAAGATGGTTGTCCAATCAAAAGAGACTAAATAGTCTGGGTCAATATTCCTTGGAGTTTAGAAGAGTGAGGGGTGACCTATTCAAACATGTAGGATCCCTAAGGGGGCTTGACAGGGTGGATGGTGAGATGTTTTCACTAATAGGAATTCTCGAACAAGGTGACATAGCTACAAGATAAAGGGCTGGCATTTAAAACTGAGATGCATAGAAATATCTTTTTGCAGAGTGGTTAATTGTTAGTATTCTCTGTGCAGTGGGTGGTGGAGGCTGGATCATTAGGAGCATTTAAAATTGCAGATAAATACTTAATAGACTGAGGAATAGAGATTGGAGAAATGGCACAGAAAAGGTGTTGAGATCCACCATGATCATATTGAATGACAGCACAGGTTTGAGGGACTTGATGGCCTACTCCTGATTCTATCGAGGTCTGATACACTGCAAATATATGGTCAAAATCTTCCAGTCTTTGGAATATCAGAGATCAGACAACCCCCACCCCTCCCCCAAGATTTGCTTCTAGACCCCAAAGAAACCCTGACTCCAGGAATTGCCTGGAATGTTGAAACTTCTGATGGGCTCCCAAAAGACCCCTCCCCCTTGCTCCCAAGAACTCTCTGCCCTTTATCTTGTAGCTATGTCCCCTTGTTCAAGAATTCCTACTAGTGAAAACATCTCACCATCCACCCTGTCAAGTACCCTTCGGGATCTTACATGTTTGAATAGGTCACCCCTCACTCTTCTAAACTCCAAGGAACATAGACCCAGACTATTTAGTCTCTTTCGATTGGACAACTGTCTTGTCCCAGGTATTAGCCTGATGGATGCATCCTATATAATTATATTCATTTTTAGGCAAGGGTTCAGCTGTTCAATTGTATGTGGTATTCCAGATGAGGCCTCACCCTGAGGCCTTACCTGATAGGTATTCTGGAGACAATAGACAGAACAATCTTAGTTTAATCTTTGTGTAACTATAAAACCAATCTCCACCTGACCACTTCCCTTGACTTCCATCTGACTCCAACTCCCCCAATCTAATTTGACTAGACCATTACCTGACTACATCTTTGATCCCAACTCCCCACCTGACTAGTCTCTGACCTGACAACCCCTTCTGACTCCACTCAACTATTACTAACCTACCTCACCCATGCCAGCCTACAAACCTGTCAGCTTACCTATGTCACACCACCAGCTTAGCATTCCTAAACCTCACCGATCTGCTATCCTATCTACATACCACCCTTCACCCCACATACTTGCACATCCTGCCATCCTACCATTTCAACTGTCATCCTACCTACATGCCACCTACCCACTTTACCCATTCACTCATTCATCCACTGATCCATTTACTAAATTGAACACTAACAGTGGACAATTACTCACCTTACAGCAGCTAGTGCATTAAAAATGCTGATTCACTTCGCTGCTCGGCAAGGATTCTGGTGCTGAGGATATTCTGCATTATAAAATGGAAATTGAAGCTTTTTCAACAAATGGTAGTTTTCTAATTAGTGCAGATGCAGAAGTTCTGGCTCTAATCAGGAAATTTGATATCAGCCCTCTGTCAGATCTGTTCCCTCTATGATACCAGCCCTGTGTCAGATCTGTTCCCTCTATGATACCAGCCCTGTGTCAGATCTCTTCCCTCTATGATACCAGCCCTGTGTCAGATCTCTTCTCTCTATGATATCAGCCCTGTGTCAGATCTGTTCCCTCTATGATACCAGCCCTGTGTCAGATCTGTTCCCTCTATGATACCAGCCCTGTGTCAGATCTCTTCCCTCTATGATACCAGCCCTGTGTCAGATCTCTTCCCTCTATGATACCAGCTCTGTGTCAGATCTCTTCCCTCTATGATATCAGCCCTGTGTCAGATCTCTTCCCTCTATGATACCAGCCCTGTGTCAGATCTCTTCCCTCTATGATACCAGCCCTGTGTCAGATCTCTTCCCTCTGATATCAGCCCTGTGTCAGATCTCTTCCCTCTATGATATCAGCCCTGTGTCAGATCTGTTCCCTCTATGATACCAACCCTGTGTCAGATCTCTTCCCTCTATGATACCAGCCCTGTGTCAGATCTGTTCCCTCTATGATACCAGCCCCGTGTCAGATCTGTTCCCTCTATGATACCAGCCCTGTGTCAGATCTCTTCCCTCTATGATACCAGCCCTGTGTCAGATCTGTTCCCTCTATGATACCAGCCCCGTGTCAGATCTGTTCCCTCTATGATACCAGCCCTGTGTCAGATCTCTTCCCTCTATGATACCAGCCCTGTGTCAGATCTACTCTCTGTGATATCAGCCCTGTGACAGATCTCATCCCTTTGATATCAGCACTATATTATATCTGCTCCCTCTGTGAAATCAGTTCTGTGTTAGATGTGTTTTCTCTGTGATATCAGCCCTGTGTCAGATCTCTTCCCTCTATGATATCAGCCGTGTGTCAGATCTGTTCCCTCTATGATACCAACCCTGTGTCAGATCTCTTCCCTCTATGATACCAGCCCCGTGTCAGATCTCTTCCCTCTATGATACCAGCCCCGTGTCAGATCTGTTCCCTCTATGATACCAGCCCCGTGTCAGATCTGTTCCCTCTATGATACCAGCCCCGTGTCAGATCTCTTCCCTCTGATATCAGCCCTGTGTCAGATCTCTTCCCTCTATGATATCAGCCCTGTGTCAGATCTGTTCCCTCTATGATACCAACCCTGTGTCAGATCTCTTCCCTCTATGATACCAGCCCCGTGTCAGATCTGTTCCCTCTATGATACCAGCCCCGTGTCAGATCTGTTCCCTCTATGATACCAGCCCTGTGTCAGATCTCTTCCCTCTATGATACCAGCCCTGTGTCAGATCTACTCTCTGTGATATCAGCCCTGTGACAGATCTCATCCCTTTGATATCAGCACTATATTATATCTACTCCCTCTGTGAAATCAGTTCTGTGTTAGATGTGTTTTCTCTGTGATATCAGCCCTGTGTCAAATTTGCTCCTAGTGTGATGTTAGCCTTGTATTGGAACTGCAAACTTTTTAATCAGCCGTGTGACATATCTGCTTTTCAGTCGCTCTGTGATATTAGCCCTAGGTCAATCTGTTCAAGAATGCCTCTCCCCTTTGCCCACAATGACGTTTGACTCTGTCGTGCTCCTGAGGCTATGGTATTTGCTGCATTTCTTGTTGCTTATTTTATATCTGTTGTGTCACAACTACTGAGCGGTCCTTCCTTTTTTTTGCAGTCTATCAAATTGTACTGCATCATGTCTACTCACCATGAATTCTGCTGCTTCAAGTAGATCATTCTGTGAATTCAATCCTGTGTCACTCTGATAACTCCTCATTTTTTCCCTCTATATTATCATCCTATGTCATGTCTGCCCATTCTGTACTCTGTCCAATCCAGCTATTTACACCTTGCTATTAACTATGTGTCATACTGCTTATTTTGCAATATCAGGTCTGTCTCATGCTACTTGTGTTTTATAATGTTGTGCCATATCTGCGAGCTTTTGGTGGGGGATGAATACAATTCCTAACTTTTAGTTGGAGGAAATTCCTGCTGAATCAGACAACTCAAACAGAGTGAATGGGCTGAGACAGGTGGTGGTGATGTAGAACTGAGTGTCGTCAGTGAAAATATGCAACCTAACTCTGCTTACATGTGACATTGCGCAGAAAATGGGTATAAACTAGGAGGGAGTGGCAGTGGATGGAACAATGGTAATGTCACTGGACTAATAATCTATAATGCTCTGGGGACATGGATTCAATTCTACCGTACATTTTCTCAAGTTCTCAAATTTTGCCCATTCACTTAACCAATTTATATCCTTTCAAAATCTCCTCAACTTGGTAGCCCACCTACTTTTGTAGCGTCTGCCAATTTGGCAATAGTAGTTATTTATTTAATAGTAGTGTCAGGGAGTAAGATTCATGCAGGGAATAACAGTTTTAAAAAATCACTTTATCTAAATGTGCACAGCATCTGTAATAAGATAGATAAACTAGTAAGCCAAACAGAGATAATTGTAATAGATCTGGTCACCATTATAAACACAGTAAGAGGTCTGACAACAGCAGTTTTAAATACAACCGATTTATTTGATAGTAAAATCGCAAGTTTTCAGCTTTATAGCCTTCTTCAGGCGAATGAGGTGTTCTGGTCTGCAATAGCACACATATCAGCACAGACAGTTTACAGATTGCAGTTTACAGATCTATAAACTGTCTGTGCTGATATGTGTGCTATTGAAGACCAGAACACCTCATTCGCCTGAAGAAGGCTATAAAGTCGAAAGCTTGTGAGTTTACTACCAAATAAATCGGTTGGATTTAAAACTGGTGTTGTCAGACCTCTTACTGTGTTTACCCCAGTCCAACGCCAGCATCTCTACATCATCACCATTATAAAGACATGGTTTCAAGTGACCAAAGTTAAGGAGTAAATATTCCAGGGTACACATTTCTTAAAAGGACCAGCAGCATGGAAAAGAAGGAACAGGAGCGCTAATAATAAATGACAACATAAGGACATGACTGAGAAAGGTTCTTGGCTCAGAAAATCAAAAAGCAGAATCAGTATGCACAAGACACAGGAGAAGAATTAGGCTACTTGGCCAATCGAGTCTACTCCACTATTCAATTGTAGCTGATTTTTTTTTTTGTTTACAGAAGAGAAATCCCATTTGACATGCTAGAGTTTTTTTGAATATGTAACTAGTAGGGTGGATAAAGAGGAACCAATCAATATAGTATACTTGATTTTCCAAAAGGCATTTGATAAGGTGCCATACAAAAAGTTAATACATGACAATGGTTCACGGAGTTAGGAGTGATATATTAGCCTCAAGAGAAGATTAGTTATCAGACAGGAGGAAAAGAGCAGGGGTAAATACAGCATTTCCAAGTTGGAAGGCTGTGATTAGTGAAACATCACAAAGACTACTGTTGGGGCTACATCTATTTAGAATTTATATTAATGATAAAGAGAAATGTATCTCAATTTGCTCCTGATACAAAGCTAGGTAGGAATGCAAGCTGTGAGGAGGCACAGAGGCTGCAAAATTATATAAACAGATCAAATTAATAGGCAACAAATTGGTATACAGGCGTTTTGGTCATGAGAATAGAAAAGTTGCTTAACTTTTTTTAAAAAAGTCCTGAAATTTGTAAATGTTAATGTTCAGATTTGTGTGGAAACCAAATCTGAACATTCAGATTTTCTGCTCCAATCAGAAATATTTTCTGGTTGGTGAGGAAACCAGACCATCTGGAGGAAACCCACGCTGATATGGGGTGAATATGCAAACTCCACACAGATAGTCACCTGAGGCTGGAATTGAACCTGGGTCCCTTGTGCTGTGAGGCAGCAGTACTAACCACTGTGTGCCATCAAGCTGCCCCCAGATCATCTGGAGTGCGCAACCTTGACTGAGATCTGCTAAATCAGCACAGGGTAGGAATTAACCTAGAATTTCCCTAGTTTGTGGGCCCCCTTTCTTGCCATTTCATTCTTACCATTATCCTGGTCTGACACAAGAATGTTTTGTTTTCAAAAAAGTCAAACATGGTTTTGAATATCCCTAAATCACTTGAGTATTTATACAATTTATCCCCAAGTTTTTAAGTCCGCTTCACTGCTTCTAAGTGTTCTCTTCAGCCAACTGTCAGAAGACATGGAGACTTTCGCAACTCTATGCAGAGGGATGGTTTAACTTCTATCTGGATAAGTCTTCCCAGAATAAACAGGTTTCCCCCATATCATGCCATTGAATGTGAGTACTCTAATGAATAGGCAGTGCTCCAGGCAAGAAACGAAACATCAATCTGATTTACTTGTAAATGTACGTATATATATATATTTATGGATTTCAATTAATTTTGAATTGCTGAACCAAGTTCAATTTGACACACAAATTTGCAAATTAATTTTCATCAACAGTTTATAGATCTCTCAACTTCAGCATAATCTGAAGCAAATTCTTATTTTAATTTGAAGCAGGATCTCTATTAGGATTCATCTCCATTTATATAAAATCATACTACCCAGTGCAACAGCAGAAATTCCTACTGTCCATTTCCAGTTTATATTCTGTGAAAGAAAATCAATAAAATTAGAAAATGTAAATACTAATAAAATGAGCAACAATAATCATGAGCAAACAAGACACAATGACCCTGTTCACCTATTTACACTCAATAGAGATAGCAGAAATTGAAAAGATTCCCAAAAGATAAATACGCTGGAGCTAGGAGAAGGAAAGAGAGAAAAAGCAATAAGCATTTCTTTAGCCCTGTGTTGAATTACTCCTCTGGTTGAATGTAATTACAGGCAACATATTTACATTCATCCAGTGTAACTTCACCAGAGAACCACAGAAATCCAAAAAAAAACATGCCAGATCTTTCAGAAAAAGTAATCACATGTTAACATGAGTATCAATTTAAATCAAGCTGTAAATTCACATGACTAACAGGTAATCCATGAAATGAGAATCTCCTGAACCTGTTTGGCAATTTATTTTGGTTAAAGTTTACCAATAGCACAAGCTTACATTAACATCACAATGAAGTTACTATGAAAATCCCTAGTTGCCACATTCTGGTAGCTATTTGAGTACACAGAGGGAGAATTTAGCAATTTAGCACCTAACCAGCACATCTTTTGGACTGTGGGAGGAAACTACAGCATCTAAAGGAAACCCATGCAGCCAAAGGGAGAACATGCAGACTCCACAAAGACAGTGACCCAGGTCGGGAATCGAACCCAGATCCCTGGCACTATAAAGTAGCAGTGCTAACCACTGTGCCACCATGCAAATTGCCTCTTACAGATGACATCTCACCTTCCCTTTGCCTCTTTTCTCTCTCTCTCGCTTTTAATCCAATCTGTCTTTCCCTCTGTCTTTCTCTTTCTGTATCTGACTTGGCTCTTAAGTCATCCTGTTTCCCCACCATTCTTCTACATCTTTCTCAATCCTTTCATTTCATTGGTTAAGATACATTTTGATCTCGCTGATTTTTATGGTCCCAGATGTCTTTGTTGCCCTCAACAGCTCCCATTTCCAAACAATATTGAAGCTGAAAGGTGCAGGTAAAAGTCTAACAAATGGCACATGCAGCAAAGGGCCCTGCTTGACCAAAATTTGGTCCATCAATTTTCCAGGGTTGCTTCAGTTCTTCCATTCTGTTAAAGTTTTGTTGGATGACACGGATAAATCGCATACAAATTTTCTCCCTTTGTACTTAAATCATAGATCAATAAGCAAGAGTACCACCAACTGAACCAAGCTGACAAAAGTGGGAAGAAATTTCTGGTGAAAAAGTGAAATGGCAACTGGGTTATTTAAATCAGTTCACAAAACCTGAGGCAAAGATTTTTGACTCAAGGTTACCAGGATATCTTTCTATTTCTTCCTCCCTGTTGTAGTGACCTATCCTTCCCTGAAATTCAACAGAGTTCTTTAGTACAATTAGAAGCAGAGGACAGAGAAGAACAGATTGGTTTGCCTTATAGAGCAAAAGCTCCACTAAACCACAAACAATGCAGTGCAACAGAACATATAGGAGCTTTCTCATGCTACACTCTGTTTATGATAGCCACGATGTGGAGATGTCAAAGTTGTGGGCGCTGCAAGAAGTGTTGCAACACCAGATTAAAGTCCAACAGGTTTATTTGGCAGCACAAGCTTCGAGTCTCAGGCTCTTCTTTCACCTTCATCTGAAGAAGGAGCCTGAGACTCCAAAAGCTTGCGCAGCCAAATAAACCTGTTGTATTTTAACCTGGTGTTGAGGCTTCTTACCACACTCTGTTTAAAAGGTATACCAGAGATTTGCAGATTCTCTTTTAAAATATTATAGTGTATGTAAAATCATACACCCGGTACCATCCAGTTGACCTTTTCCTCAATATCAATAGATTTAAAATCACAGAAATATCAGGTATTTTGGGTCTAACTCATAAGTAACATAAACCTCTCGTGCCTTTGCTAGAAAAAGGCTAAAACTTAGATTCAAGCAAGCTCTGTCACAAAACACATACTGATTGGGAAGTATGCCCCTTGGTTCCCATCCAGTCCAGTCAGTGGGTGATTTCAAGCCTACCTTAAAAAACCCCATGCTGGTGGCCGGTTGTTTTGAATTGCCGTGTCCATATTTGTCTGTAATACGAGATACTTTCTGTTTTTTCCATATGCTAATAATAGTCTTAATTTCCTCTTTAATTTCCTGGAAGTGTAAACAGTGAATGAAATTACAATAAGACTGTAAGACAGAGCAGAAGTAGGCCATTTAGCCCATCGAATCTGCTCCGCCATTCAATCAAAGCTGCTATTTTTCTCATCCCCGTTCTCCTGCCTTTTCCCCATAAGCCATGATTCCTTAATAATCTGGAATCTATCTATCTTTCTCTTAAAGACACTCAATGACCTGGCCTCTACAGCCTTCTGCAGCAAAGAGTTCCACAGATTCACCACTCTCTGGCTGAAGAAATTCCTCCTCATCTGTTTTAAAGCAGCAGTCTCCAAACTCCAATCCGCATATGGCATGCGGGCCGTAGTTTGGAGAGCCCCGTTTTAAAGGATCATTTCTTTAGCCTGAGGTTGTGCCCTCTGGTTCTAGTTTTTCCTACTAATGGAAACATCCTATCCACGCTTCATAGTACCCTGTAAGTTTCAATAAGATCCCCCATTATCCTTCTAAACTCCAATAAGTACAGACCCTATATAACTGTTTATAGTTATCAACTGTTCCTCATATGACAAGCTTTTCATTTCAGAGATCATTCTTGTGAACATCCTCTGGACGCTTTCCAAGGCCAGCCTATCCTTCCTTAGATATGGGGCCCAAAACTGCTCACAGTACTCCAAATGGGACCTGACCAGAGAATACAACCTCAATAGTACATCCCTGCTCTTCTAGCCCTCTTAACAGGAATGCTAACATTGCATTCGCCTTCCTAACTGCCAACTGAACCTGCGCATTAACCTTAAGAGAATCTTTAACAAAATTCCCAAGTTCCTTTGTCTTTCTGATTTCCTAAGCGTTTCTCCATTTAGGAAATAGTCTATGCCTCCATTCCTCCATCCAAAATGCATAACCTCATGTTTTTCCACATTGTAATCTATCTGCCACTTCTTTGCCCACTCTCCTAACCTGTCCAAGTCCTTCTGCAGCGCCCTGTTTCCTCAATACTACCGGTCCCCCTACATGTTTCTGTATCGTCTACAAACTTAGCAACAGTGCTTTCAATTCCTTCCTCCAAATCATTTTTTGGTCTCAAGCATTCTTACATCTTAAAAGTACTCTTTCAGACACAGCACATTGAATTTGTGTAATTTAGTTTTCGTTGCTTAAGAACAAAAGAGAGCATGAAACGAGAAAACAGAGTTCAGGTCCTTAATGCATCCCCCCCCCCCCCCCCCCCCCCCCCCCGCCAATATCATCCCCCAATGTGGTGATTGTCCCTTTAAGAGTAAGGGTAACATATCCTGGGAGTGGGTGGAGGATCACTATGATATGCACAGGCTTCCGACGTCAGAGTCATTTTGGGAACTGATTGCAGCCTTAAGGCTGCAAGTCTCTGTGTAGCTTAAACTTAAAAGCAAGTTGTATTTTCCCTTTACTGGTGAACGAGCATCTTTACGTTTAGGAACAAAGATGAAAAAGAACAATTCTCAGACTGAGAGTATCCAGTTTACATTGAAACTGAGAAAAGGAAAGAGTACACTTTGACAGAAGGAGAAATCTTTGTATCCTTACTGGCTACAGGGGAGGTCCCAGAGGATTGGAGAATAGCCAATGTTGTTCCTTTGTTGATAGCAAGAATAATCCAGGTAATGACAGCCGATGAGCCTTACATCGGTGGTAGGGAAATTATTGGAGAGGATTGTTCGAGACACGATTTACTCCCACTTGGAAATAAGTGGACGTATTATTGAGGCAACATGGTTTTGTGAAGAGGAGGTCATGTCTAATAACTTAATCAAGTTTTTTGAGAAAATGAAGATGTTGATTTATGAGGGTCGGGCAGTGGATGTTGTCTACATGGACTTCAGTAAGGCTTTTGACAAGGTTCCTCATGGCAGACTGGTGTAGAAGGTGAAGTTACATAGGATCAGAAGTGAGCTGGCAAGGTGAACACAGAACTGGCTCGGTCATGGAAGACAGAAGGTAGCGTTTCTGAATAAAAGTCTGTGACAAGTGGTGTTCCTCAGGGATCAGTGCTGGGACCTTTGCTGTTTGTAATATATATAAATGATTTGGAAGAAAATGTAACTGGTTTGATTAGTAAGTTTGTAGACGACACAAAGGTTGGTGGATTTGCAGATAGCAATGAGGAGCATCGGGGATACAGCAGGATATAAATTGGTTGGAACTTGGGCAGACTGATAGCAGATGGAGTTTAATCTGGACAAATGTGAGGTAATGCATTTTGGAAGGTCTAATACAGATAGGAAATATACAGTAAATGGCAAAGCGCTTAAGAATATTGATAGCCAGAGGGATCTGGGTGTACAGGTATACGGGTCACTGCAAGTAGCAATGCAGGTGGAAAAGTTAGTCAAGAAGGCGTAAGGCATGCTTGCTTCATCTGCCTAGGCACTGAGTTTAAAAATTGGCAAGGCATGTTGCAGCTTTATCGAATCTTAGTTAGCCACATTTGGAATATAGTGTTCAATTCTGGTCGCCACACTACCAGAAGAACATGGAGGTTTTGGAGAGAGTACACATAAGATTTACTAGGATATTGCCTGGTATGGAGAGCATTAGCAATGAGGAGAGGTTGGAAAAATTTGGCTGTTCTGACTAGAACAACGGAGGATGAGAGGCGACCTGATAGAGGTCTACAAGATTATGAGGGACATGGACAGAGTCAGAAGCTATTTCCCAGAGTGGGACAGTCAATTATTAGGGAGCTAGATTTAAGGTGCGAGGGGGCAAAATTTAAAGGAGATGTACAAGGCAAGATTTTTTATCATGAGGTTGTGTGTGCCTAGAATTTGCTGCCAGGGAGTTAGTGAAAGCAAATACGATAGTGACTTCTAAAGGGGTGTCTTAGCAAATACATAAAAAGGACGGAAATGGAGGGATATGGTGCCCAGAAGGGTAGGTGTTTTAGTTCAGTCAGGCAGCATAGACGGTGCAGTCTTGGAGGGCTAAAGGGCCTGTTCCTGTCCTATAATTTTCTTTGTTCTTTGTACTTAATAGGATGTCCCTCTTTACTATTCCACAAATGACTGGACATGATATGTAGAGCTTTGGTGTTATTTCCAAGTGAACGAAACAGGGGAGGTGATGAAGCACAAAGCAATTTTCCTGAGTGCACGTGGAACCCAAACTTATTATCTGATTCTCAGTCTCACAACTCAAGTGTGCCCGAGTCTAAATCATTCAGTGAGCTCATTGAATTGGTGAAGTCACATTTCCAGCCTGAACAATCAATTATAACCCACAGATTCAAATCTAATTCAAGAGGGAAAAGGCCCAAGCAAAATGATTGCAACCAACATCACCATAAATAAGACAAGCTGATTTAGAAGAGGCAATCAATAAGCAAAGTTTGAAGCAGAAGTAACCACTCTCCTGAATCCTGCAGGTATAAGGGGGCTGAGTTTTTTTTTGTCATATGAGGCGCCACTTAAGGTATAGATGCAGAGTCAAGTAAATAAATAATATTTCGCCAGTATACAATGTGAAAGAATCCAGCACCAACAATTTAAACATTCACTCACTGTTTAATGTAAAAAAGTGGTCAAGGTAACCCAATTGCTGTAATACTCCAAGTAAACAGGAAGCCTCTTTGGATGCAGGTTGATTCAATGGCATCAGCTACATGACAGCTGAGCATACATATTAGTACTTAAGAGGAATTCAACCATTGAATTTGAAGAGTATTGTGGCAAAGTTAACAACTTATACTGGAGAAGCAATAATAGTGGGCAATGCAATGGTACCTGTAAACTATGGGCATCAGTCTGCCCAAACCCAGTGATCAGGCAAAGGACCAAGCTTTCTTGACCACAATTGGCTTTAGAAAATCAAGTTAAATTGGACTGAGATTTTCCAAGTGCAGTAAGAAGTGCTGCTTCAACTAAACAAGAAATAAGTATCTTCAAGGATGGATTCGGCAAAATAAAAACCAAGTTCTGTGTGGACACAGAGGCAACCCCTCAATTCTTTAGGGCAAGACTGGAGGAAATAGATACTGAATTAAAGCAATTGGAAGAACTAGGCATTATCCAGCCAGTCCAGTTCAATTCTCGGAATGGGCAGCACCCATATCCCATATTGAAACGGACAAAACCATTCACATTTGTGGTGATTACAAGTTAACAATTAACCAGGCTGCCAAATTCGATAAATATCCAATCCCAAAGATTGAAGACTTGCATGCAAAGCTGGCTGAAAGTCAATCTGATACAAAACAGGACATGAATCAAACAGATCAGCAACTTGAATTAGACAATGCTTCCGGAGATTACGTCACGATAAATATACACACAGGATTGTTCCTATACACAAACCTTTTGGCATGTCTTCAGCAATTTTCCAGAGGACAATGAAGTCTATTGAAGGGGTTGCCATGAGTTGTGGTATAACTTGGTGATGTTTTCATAACTGGATTGACAGAAGCCAAACATTTAGAAAACTTAGAGGAGGTGCTGAGTAGATTTCCAGAGGCTAGAGTTCACGTCAAGAAGAAGAAATGTACTTTTCAAGCCACTAATAGTACCACGTAGATGCACGGTACAACTCATGGGAGACAAGGTCAAGGTTATAAAGGAGGCACCAAAACCACACATGGACTCAAGTCATTTTTGGAAATGGCAAATGACTATGAGCATTTTTTTTTAACCAAACTTGTTGACATTATTAGCCCTCTTGAACATCCTACTAGAGGAACATGAGCTTTATGAAACAATTAAGTGAAACAATTGCCGCATTTTTTGAACTTGTTGGTACATTTCAATCCATCTAAGGAATTTGTTTGACCTGTGATGCCTCGCCATATTGGAGAGTTGGTATGGTGTTGTCCCATGAATTGGATGACGGATCTGAAAAGCCAATAAACTATGTCTCAAGAACATTTCTGACAGCCAAAAAGAGTTACTCACAAGTTGAGAATAAAGGATTATCAATAGTTTGGTGTCAAGAAATTTGACCAATGTTTATATGATAAGCATTTTACCATCATTTCAGACCACAAACTCTTGGGTCTTTTAAAAGAATACAAGACTATTCTACCAAACACATCAGCAATAATTTAGTGTCGGGTATTAAGTCCGACTTCCTGTGAATATACATTGAAGTACCAACCTGGAACATACACAACAAATGCAGGTGCACTTAGCTATCTACTTTTACAAGAAAGTATTACAGCTGCTCCAGTAGCACAGGAAATTGTCATGGCATTCCAATTTTTTTGGAAACATCTTTGTAAAGCACTGGATCAGCAGGGATCCACTTTTACCCAATGTGAGACACAAAATACTGACAGGTTGGGCCCATGAACCAGTTTCTGAAGAAATTTTACCCGAATGTATGAAGAGAGTTGCCAGCATGGCATCATACTCTGGGGCCATGAGTATGAGAACTCAGTAAGAATTTATCAACACCAATTTATAATCCAACCGATTTATTTGATAGTAAAAACGCGAGCTTTCAACACTCTGTGTCTTCCTCAGGCAAATGCAGTGTTCTGGTCTGCAATAGCACACATCAGCACAGACAGTCAGAGATTGCTGATTAGAATGCGAATCCTTACATCTAACCTGCTATTGAAGTGTTAAAGTGGCGAACAATGTGTGTGAAGGGAATCCTGAGCATTGTTGGAGAATTGTGTGTTTTCTCCAGACAGCACAGTAAGTGAGGTTTTTTGCTAACCCAGGCAAGTTACGGGGGTTACAGATAGTGTGTCATGAAGCCAAGATCCCTGTTAAGACCGTCCTCATGTGTGCGGAGCTTGGCTATCAGTCTCTGCTCAGCGACTCTGCGCTGTCGTGTATCACGAAAGCCCCCTTGAAGAACATTTACCCGCAGGTCGGAGGCCGAATGCCCATGACTGCTGAAGTGTTCGCCCACAGGAAGGGAACTGTTTTGCCTGGTGATTGTTGAGCGATGCTCATTCATCCGCTGTCGTAGTGTCTGCATGGTCTCCCCAATATACCATGCTTCGGGACATCCTTTCTTGCAACGTATTAGGTAGACAACGTTGGCCGAGTTGCAAGAGTATGTACCGTGTACCTGGTGAATGGTATCCTCACGTTTGATGATGTCGTCCATGTCTATGATCCGGCATGTCTTGCAGAGGTTGCTGTGGCAGGGTTGTGTGGTATTGTGGTCACTGTTCTCCTGAAGGTTGGGTAGTTTGCTGCGAACAATGATCTGTTTGAGGTTGTGCGGTTGTCTGAAAGCAAGAAGTGGGGGGGTGGGGATGGCCCTAGCGAGATGTTCATCGTCATCAATGATATGTTGAAGATTCCGGAGATGTCGTCGTAGCTTCTCCGCTCCGGGGAAGTACTGGACAACATTGTTGGACACACGCATCTCCATCAAGGACGGTCACCTCAGCACCTCACTGTACCGCAAACCGACAGACAACCTCACAATGCTCCACTTCTCCAGCTTCCACCCTAGACACGTTAAAGAAGCCATTCCCTATGGACAAGCCCTCCGTATACACAGAATTTGCTCAGATGAGGAGGATCGTGACAGACACCTCCAGACGCTGAAGGATGCCCTCGTGAGAACAGGATATGGCGCTCGACTCATCGATCGACAGTTCCGACGTGCCACAACGATAAACCGCACTGACCTCCTCAGAAGACGAACACGGGACACGGTGGACAGAGTACCCTTTGTTGTCCAGTACTTCCCCGGAGCGGAGAAGCTACGACATCTTCTCCGGAGTCTTCAACATATCATTGATGACGATGAACATCTCGCTAGGGCCATCCCCACCCCCCCACTTCTTGCTTTCAGACAACCGCACAACCTCAAACAGATCATTGTTCGCAGCAAACTACCCAACCTTCAGGAGAACAGTGACCACAATACCACACAACCCTGCCACAGCAACCTCTGCAAGACATGCCGGATCATAGACATGGACGACATCATCAAACGTGAGGATACCATTCACCAGGTACACGGTACATACTCTTGCAACTCGGCCAACGTTGTCTACCTAATACGTTGCAAGAAAGGATGTCCCGAAGCATGGTATATTGGGGAGACCATGCAGACACTACGACAGCGGATGAATGAGCATCGCTCAACAATCACCAGGCAAAACAGTTCCCTTCCTGTGGGCGAACACTTCAGCAGTCATGGGCATTCGGCCTCCGACCTGCGGGTAAATGTTCTTCA
Source organism: Sphyrna mokarran (assembly GCA_024679065.1). Lineage (NCBI taxonomy): Eukaryota > Metazoa > Chordata > Chondrichthyes > Carcharhiniformes > Carcharhinidae > Sphyrna > Sphyrna mokarran. The sequence continues at coordinate 8,218,343 of JAGIQG010000020.1, forward strand.
AGGGGGCTTTCGTGATACACGACAGCGCAGAGTCGCTGAGCAGAGACTGATAGCCAAGCTCCGCACACATGAGGACGGTCTTAACAGGGATCTTGGCTTCATGACACACTATCTGTAACCCCCGTAACTTGCCTGGGTTAGCAAAAAACCTCACTTACTGTGCTGTCTGGAGAAAACACACAATTCTCCAACAATGCTCAGGATTCCCTTCACACACATTGTTCGCCACTTTAACACTTCAATAGCAGGTTAGATGTAAGGATTCGCATTCTAATCAGCAATCTCTGACTGTCTGTGCTGATGTGTGCTATTGCAGACCAGAACACTGCATTTGCCTGAGGAAGACACAGAGTGTTGAAAGCTCGCGTTTTTACTATCAAATAAATCGGTTGGATTATAAATTGGTGTTGATAAATTCTTACTGAGTTCTTACCACCCCAATCCAACGCCGGCATCTCTACGCCATGAGTATGAGGCAGAGAGCTGCATCTAATGGAACCACACTTGCTATCTGGACATCTCAAGGATGAAGATGCTCACCAGAAGTTGTGTGGTGACCCTGTAATGATGCCAACATCAAGAGCCTAGTCAAGTACTGTGAATAATGCCAACTGTAACAAAGGATTGCTGCTTCAGGTCCACTGCATCCCTAAGAATGGCCTGGAGAAACAAGGATATACGAGTCCATAGTGATTAAGTTGGTGAATTCATCGGCACAATGTTATTGCTTATTGTTGTGCAGTAAGCAGATGGACATTTTTGACATGAAGTTCCCTACATCACATGCTTCCATTGAAATGTTGCATCAATATTTTTCCACCAATGAATTCCTGAAGTCATTGTATCTAACAATGGAACAGCATTCACAAATGCTGAGTTTCAAAATTTCATATTCAATGGTATAAAGTACATTAGAACTGCATCTTACCACCAAGCGTCCTACAGTGAGCTAAGCTAATTTCGAAGTCTGGCTAAATAAGTCTGTACAAAACTCTGGTGCGGCCGCACTTGGAGTATTGCGTACAGTTCTGGTCGCCGCATTATAAGAAAGATGTGGAAGCATTGGAAAGGGTGCAGAGGAGGTTTACCAGGATGTTGCCTGGTATGGAGGGAAGGCCTTATGAGGAAAGGCTGAGGGACCTGAGGTTATTTTCATTAGAGAGAAGAAGGTTACGCGGTGACCTAATTGAGGCGTATAAGATGATCAAAGGACTGGATAGGGTGGATAGTGAGAGCCTTTTTCCTCGGATGGTGATGACCAACACGAGGGGACATAACTTTAAATTAAGAGGTGGTAGTTATAGGACGGATGTCAGAGGCAGGTTCTTTACACAGAGGGTGGTGAGAGCGTGGAATGCCCTGCCTGCAGCAGTTGTGGACTCGCCTACTTTGGGGGCATTCAAATGTTCGGTGGATAGGCATATGGATGATATTGGAATATTTAGGTTAGAGGGTCCACTGGCCGGCGCAACGTTGCGGGCCGAAGGGCCTGTACTGCGCTGTAATGTTCTATGTTCTAAATCAGCAGTCAGAGGAATCCTGGAGGCCAGAATCTCATGCTTCCTTCTTGGCTACCAGACCACTCCTTACCCAATGCCCCAGTTGGGAAAAAAATTGAAAGACCACTCACCGGGTGCTCTGGTTCTACAGCTAAGGCTTTCTTCAGGAAGACAATGGAAAGAGGATATATCTGCTGCATTGCTAACACCTGAAACAATTGAAATCATATAGTTCATTGCAGCCCATGGCATTCTAAACACGTGGAGAGTTTCAAAACATCAGTGAATGAATAACTAACTTACCTTCCCCTTCCTGAATAAGGCTTTGCAGTGGTGAGGCCGGTACTGCAAGACAACATCACAACAAGATATGGTCTCCCTTAAGTTTCCAGTTTTTAAATGACAGGCTGCCATATTGCTATAACATTTCACTTTCTCATCAAGAAGCAAATCCTTCAGGTCATGTGTTACTTCACCTAAAACAAAAGGTAAAATCTGTCATTCTTAATAAGCAATTCTTAGAAACTCCATATTGATATTGTTCAGTAAACCCTGTTGATACTCATTCTCCATTTTGCCTGGATTCATATCCCTCTTTGTAAGAAGGGAGGCAGGTAGGCCACTCCCAAATCTCCACTCTTAACCCAGTCTTCCATCTCAAAGCTCCTGCTGAGTTAATAGATACTATCTACAGCACTAGCATCAAAGGGATGGTGAAGCGTTCAACACCATTTCGAGGCCATTGCCCACTTATAATGGCTGGCTATTATAAGTTCAAAATTGGCCCTTCTGTCACAGAGCTCCAACAGCAGTCCCACTTTTTCAAAATCCTAACAGACAAAATCTAAAGGACTTGTGGAAAGTGCAAAAAAATTGAATGGACAGCTCCAAAGAAGGAAAAAGAGCAACTTGTTGATTTGTCTAACATCAAAAAGAGGAGAACAAGGGGGAAAGGTTCACACAAGTGGGATTGGATGTACTGAATGCACCAGCCCAGCAGATCGCCCTCATTACAATAACCCACCCAACCTTTAAGGAAATCTCTCATTAGATTACATCATAGCCCTCTAAGAACTCTCTAATTTGATGCAATTCACTCCACCCAATTGAAATGACTCTATATCACCACCAAGAATCTAACCTATGAGGAGTATATCCAGTGAAATTCCTCCATAAGGTGTCAATTCATTAAGCTAAATGTAATGTGACCAAACCACCATGGGAAAAAAAAGACATTCAATGAAAAGTTAATTACTGAGATTACTGAGTTATTAGCTGCAAGTACAATAGATCAGCATAGAATATGTAATGGGATTTCAATCTCAAGCATTGATTGAGATTAAATCAATTGTACGTTAGTACCTTCAGAACTTGATTGTATAATCTTCAAGGCACGAGCATAGGTAAAGAGTGCCAACTGATAGTCCTTTGTCTGGAAATAGTTATTGCCTTTTTCCCTCTCTCTGTTAATTAATTCCAGTTGTTCTTCCTCTGATCTTTCCTTTATGCGGGCACCACTGATCGACAGAAGTTTTACTTCAAGGAATATTTTAGATCCTGGTGGCTGGCTGAGGTATGCAAAAGCACAAGAATTTTACTTGGGAGCAGTTCTGAAATATGCAGATTTTTGAAGTTTCATTGATTTATTTGGGAGAAATTCATTTTCCTATGCAGAAGTTGATTTTTCAGGGGTATAGGCCACTATCTATCCAGGTTTCTTTAATGATATCAATGAGGAAACCTGTACCAGCCTATGTTTCTACCTGCCCCCAGGCAAATGAAATAACTCTATGCAGACAAACAAATTTCTCTCCCATTATGTTAAAATGTATTAACTTATCCCTTGTATATGATATAATTTATTGAAAAGTATGTGAGAGACGTTCTGCTGACCTGGATAATTTGCCCATATTTACCATCGCCAACTAAAGATTTTTGGGTAGAATTCAATTCCAGGATACCTTCCTTGTCCGCTTAAGAGAAAGATGTTAACTTGCACTAGTGTGATGGGAATAACATTCCTTGAGGTTGATTTTGTATTCCAGCTGCTTCAGGAGCCACCCAGGTTCAGAAAAGCTGTCCTACAGGACCAAGACTATATCAATCATATTTTAATCAGATGAATTTAACAGTCTTTCACAGACAGAATGGATGAAATAGCTTCCTCCTGTGCTATCAATTCTCAATCTCTAAAAGCCATCCTTACAAGTACAACACAAAAACCACAAATGCTGGAAAATCTCATCAATGAAATGACAGCATCTGTGGAGAGAGAATAGAGTCAACGTTTCAAGTCTCATGAGGGTCTCAATTGCTCCATACTTGAGTTATTCCCTTCTCAACGTGCACTTTGTATACATTCCTAACAAGCTATACAGTTTGAAGATACTTCAATACAATTAACACATTAACAAAGTTGAAATAATTCAGGTCACACAAAGGAATACATCGAATCATAGAATCCCTACAGCATAGAAGCAACCCACTCGGCCCATTGAGTCTGGCAGAGCATATTATCCAGGCCCTATCCCTGTTGCCCCATGTATTTATCCTGCTAATCCCCCTAATCTATATAGCTTGGGACACCAAGAGGCAAGTTAACCTGGCTAATCTCACTAACTTGCACAAATTTCAAAATGTTTTACATCAGTTGTTGGCCATGTTCAAATCATACATTTACATACACTGATTATACAGATACTGTCCACTAATTTCGTATTTGGAGAGCTACATGCTATAATCCAACAAATTGTGAGGTTTGCCACTGCTTACAAATTAGTCACAATTTCCCAAATGAATCCAGTGAGTAGCTACAGGAAACATCATCACAACATGGAGGTACCCAGACAATAACAAGATCATTATGAGAGATGTGCTGGTTAGGGGATCTGAACATTGACCTGAACAGGTGTGGGAGTGTGACAACTGGGGGAATTTCACAGTAACTTCATTGCAGTGTTAATGTAAGCCTTACTTGAGACTAATAAATAAACTTGTACTTTAAATGATTGGAAATGTTTAATGCAGTGATCACCTGGCTATTAGTTTTGTGACTACTAGTTTTGTTTTTGGGATCTATCAAAATTGGATTTAATTCCCAGGGTGTGAAGATTGTGATCTAACAGGGTAAGCCCGATTCATCACTAGCCAATGGTGCATCCAACCTTACCATCTTGCATTTGGAGAACAAAATCTCACATCAGCATGGATCAAAATGGTTTCCTCCAGTTTCATCAAAGGAACACAGACCTCAAGAGCCTTTGAAAGAGAAAGCAAGTTTTACAGGGAAATTAAGCATCATTATAAACTCCATGGAAAAGCCTCAAACCAATGAACAGCATTAATTGAAATTACGAAGTTGATCTTTCTCTACATCTTAGGTATGACTGTAATACTACATTCTGCACTCTCTCCTTTTTTTCTCTATGAATGATATGCTTTGTCTGTATAGCATGCAAGAAACAAAACTTTTCACTACATGCTAGTACATGTGACAATAATAAATCAAATCAAATGGTAATTTCTTGTGGTTATTTCCTTGTATTTTATGCTCATAAACGTTTGAGGAGTGACCACTTTACATTGTTTCCATCTAAAGTCAGCACAGATAAGAATGTTTAAACAATTCACACAAGAAAATGAGCTGGATCATTGTGTTAGCAGTTATCCCATGAATAAAGATGGTGGAATTAACCTAGCCAAATGTAACGGTTAGGCATTGCTTATCAGTGGGATGTATTCTATGAATGAAAGGGGTTATTGAAAAAAAGCTTTATTAAAAAAAAAGCTGATCATAAATGTTGTTGCTACAGTTGAACATTGGTGTCTTCGAAGCATAGGAACACATGGATGCCATTCACCCTTGAAACAAACTGTATTTCCATTTACTCACCTTTACTCCATTTCCCTGCAATCTTAACTCAACAAGAAGTTATCAATCCCAATGTTGAAATTACAATTGACTCAATATCTACAGTCTTTTAGGAGAACAAGTTCCAGATTTAGACTATAATCTGTGTTTCCTGTTTTGTTTGTTGTATCTATGTAAACGAGCAAAGATCATCTAGAGGTAGTAAGTAGAATTATATCCTGAAACACTGAATGATCTGCTCAAAGAAGTGCAATAGGGGAGAGGAGCAACTGTGACTGAAATAATTGAATAAATATGCAGAATTCATACATATTTAGGATTTATACATTGGAATTGAGAAAATGGATACAGGTTAATGGATACCTTCATACACAAAATGGGCAGCACCGGCCTTAGAATTAGATATTACCTCATTCAATCCATTTACTGGTTATCACTGGACCAGAAATAAGCTTAATTGCCTTCTTCACTAGCAAAGGAAATTTAGCAAAGCTTAACGATGACGTAGCTTGGTAGCCATATCTATTAAAGCGGCATCCTGGAACATAGCTTAGTGAATTAGAAATCGGACATGATCAGATAGCCTGCTACAAACATAAATATTACAGGAATGTATCTCTAAGCTGGAGAAGAAAGAAAATTTTAAAAATCTATATTTCTTTATCAAAAGTTTAAACTTCATGAAAACTTGGAAGCAACTGAAAGTAATTTGGAATGAGATTAGAATATTTTATAAGTACACAATGACTGGTAATCTGCTCACAGCAACAATAACAAGAACATCTTTCACAATTAAATAATAGTAAATTGTAAAGACTAATTAAAAGGAAGGAATTTAATCAAATAGGCACTGCCCATAGTTGCCATAAAGATTGTATAATCTGGTTTTGAATGGTATAAACATACTGGTTTCTTTCTAAGAAATCCGAGATATTGTAGAAGGGTTTTAAATGTACTTTGAACTCCAATATTTTTCCATTTGTAGAGGACTGATTATCTTAAAGTAGGAAGCTTTTTGTGTTCTGTTTCTTGAATAACTAAAACCCATGAGAGTCTAAAGTAACATTACTTGAATATTTGATGACTATCCATAAATGATTTCAGCTGTAGCATCATACTTTTGAAGCCTTTTTCACTGGATTCTCTATTATAATGAAGACTATATTTTTGTTGTTTTATGGTCATTAATGTTGAGATGTATTTATCTATTTTGAAGTGCATTATGGGTTAAATGGTTTTTAAATAAATTTGTAAATAAGGTAGTAAAGTAATAATGTCTCTTGTACCTCTTTTGTAAGCAGTTTTAAGAACGCACCTTTCTCATATTTTCTTAAAGTGGAAAGATATGAATTTTTAGAAAGAGAGATCTCTGGACCTTATAATATCTAGGTAATTACAACTGGTTAATTAATTATTCAACAGGCTGTCTGGAAGAAGGTAATATCTCCTGATAACCATCTTCTTCCTGGTAGAAACAGTTCACTTTGTCAGACCAAAAGTAAATGCCTGTGTGAAGTCATTATAATCCAGAATGGTATAAATATACTGGTATTATAGAAAGGCTTCAAATGTATTTTGAACTCTCTACTATTTCTCCCAAGTGCTGGTGGTTATAAGTCGCTTCACAACATTGGTGCAGAGAAGAACTTATTGTACAAACTATTGTGCAACATGCTGGCAGAAGATGACAGGTCAAATAAATGCTGTCTCTGGTGACCATACATCATGGCAGGAGATAAGGAATAAACTGTCAAACATCAGAAAGGATACAAACAAAGACTGTCTAGTTTGATAATAAGAGGACTTTTCCTATCCTGCCCACCACAGGAATCATAGCAGACAAGGGGCAGGTGGGAGTGGATCATGGAAAGGTCTGTTGACCTCAGGTGGGATTTTCCATTATTAGGAGAGTGTGGCTGAGAATCCTAGCCCCGTGCTCTTGCTGCTACAGAAAGAAGCTTCTAATGTTACAATTGTTCATGTTGTACTATTTGTGGCACTTGAAATGACCGGCTGTATTTTCATCCAGTCAGAAAACTTAAGATAGTGATCGGGAACTGAATGGCAAATGCTGGAAGCATGTGGTCTTCATATATTCATAGAAGGCTGATCATAGAGTAGCCAAATTGTCAGTGCAAGTGATGGTGCAATAGAGCTGAGTTTAATTTATGCATGGTATAAGATGGACATCAGTTAGCAGAGCCAAGGTAAGTCTAGTTGAGTCCAGATATAAAAGAAGTTTGGATGGGGGTTTCACTATCAAATGAGCTGAGGCAGAGGTGATCAGTGTTGTTGAGATTGAAGTAGTGGTTCTTGATGTTAAAGCAATTATGAGCAAAAACCAGAAGTTAGGGCAGATGTTTCTCTGCTGCAGGGCCTGCAGAGTTTTGCCTAACAGGGCTACCTGTAAAGGAAATTGAATAAAAAAGGAGCAGACATTTGAGAATTTTCAGAACTCCCTCATTGATATGATCGAGTCTTTGCAACAATGTAGCTCTAAGGACGATGGTCACACAACATAGATTAAGAAATCCGATGTCTCCTGCACAGCAAGCGGCAACTATTGTGCAGGAGAAGAGTCAGAGAAAGCACAGTTCCAAACTGGTGCAGTTTAATTTCTCTTACAATGTCTGTGACTTTTGCTTTTGATACCTGGGCTCCAATTTCTAGGAACATCCCATTTCTGTCTTGGTCAGGCTATAGAGTTCATCTGAGATAATCTTATTCATAAGTGGTGGCCAAAAATCTGTTCCTACGCAGATCCCTAGTCACTTGCTAGGGTTCTGCCAGTATCAAATCATGGATGACTTGATGATACTTTGATTGACTTGCTTGTCTCTTAACTTGATCTTCAGCATCAAAATCTTTTTCTCCTCCTCCTCCTCCTTTCCTATCAGAACTAGCATCTGTTCTGTCCAACAGAGTTGGAGAACACTACAAGATGAGATCTTCAAAGGCAAAGATTGGAAATCCTTCTGAGAAAGATGGAGTTTCAGTGAGCTTGGTTGACGCACAGTGTTACTAATGTCTGGATAATCTGTATGGTTGCATTTGTGCAGTGTGGTGTGTTTGACCACAGTTTGACGGTTAATTCACATTTACTTCATACTTACCGTGAATGTTGGATATTGTAAATTGTCTTATCATCCTGATCATTTGTAGTAAAGTTTACTTTTGTTTTTTAAAAGCCTGTGGAATCAGTGGCTTACTTCACTATGCGAATGTCTTGAATTGCAAACTTTGTCTGCTTTAAACAAATTGTTTTGGTTTCTAATTGGATCCTAACAGCAAATTGGAGGTCTGGACTTGGATTATAACAATATACAGTATAGCAACTTCATTCAAACTATGTTAACACTGCTCCACGTTAAAGATACATTGAGGTTAACCTAATATTGTTAATTTCCTTTAATTTGCTAATTTAACTTTCACGTACCTGACAGACATCACCACTACCTATCATGAAGCCAAGATATTTAGGGGGTTCAATCTCTTTCCGATGTTCAAGCATTGTCCTTATCCAGATATTAACATTTTGACCAGTTTGTGGGTTGTCAGTTTGGTTGCCGCTGGATTTGAGAGTTGTTTTTTTCAGTAGGCCGTTCCCTAAGGAAACAAATTTACTGTCATATTTTGATATACTTAACTCCATCATCTTGTTGATATTTTCATGGCCCGTTGTACATACCAAGCACATCAATCCAGCCTTCAAGATAATGCACTGAATCGCAGGCTGCAAGTTCATTCTCCATGTTACAGAAAGTGCTAACTGCTACAACTCTAATCAAGCACACAAAGAACAAATTTATGTTAAAAATTGGGTTTAAAAAATCTCACATGCTACAAATGGGTGTTCATAAAAACGGGTGTACCTTGGATCTGTTTAATACATTCTACAACAAGCCTCACTGATCTCATTGGCCTGTCACACGCTGGAAGTTCTACAAAGATAGTGATTTAGGAGTCACCTTAATACCTGTTTTTGTGATAAGAGTTTGTGAAATCAGGGTTATTTTAAAGCGCTCCAACAATGATGAGGAGAGAAGCTATCTTTTACCAGTATCAGACAACGGATGAGATGCAGAATAGGCTTTGAACCATTTCTTGGCTTTTGGTATTTGCTTCTCCAGTGAAGGAAAATCATTTGAGAATCTTATTAACAAATATCCTCACACTGTAAGACACAAATATGATAAAACTGATTCTTTGGGTCTGGATAATATATTTCAACCACTCAAAAACATAATAGACTTCATCCCAATTTGGACAATTTTACTGGGAAAAAATGCTAATTCCTGTCAATGAAAGCACTTTGTTGAGATTGCATCAGAAATCATTTTCAAAATTTAAAAAAAATTAAGTAGATATTGTTAATGAATTAATGTGGCTTGGTAAACTCAAGCACATTAAAATCAGTGTGACTGCCTTATAGACCAGTGAGACAATAAAGTCATTACAGCAGTGCTGATTTAAGCATGTATTCATTTGTATATGGCCCAGCTAATGTACAAAGAATGGAAGCCATAGCATCGATGGGGAACCGTGGCCAGAGAATCACCAAAGTTCACCATGATTTAAGTTCAGATATATTTATCCAAATATAATTTTAAAGAGTTACTTTTAAAAAAAAGCACAATATAATGAAAACATGAGAACATATTGTATACGTGTGTATTTTGAGAAGCTACTTGACAAAGCTCATGTGAAAGTGCATAAATTAAGCAGAAGTAACTAGGATTTACTTGGAACAGATTAGAAATTGGCAGAAAGACAGAAAATAGTAGATAATATGTACACCAGCTGGTGGAAGTAAGTGGGATGCCCCAAGGATTGGTGTCAGAATCACTGCTGCTTCAACTTAAAACCATAGTTTGAATTCTGAAACTCATTACAAATTCAGTAAATTTGCAGATGATAAACTAGGAAAGACAGTGGCTTCAGTGATGTACTTTAGAAATGATAACTGGACTGAACAGTAGCAGATTAATTTTATGAAATACTGTTAAACATATGAAATATTGCACTGAAAAATGAAAAATGGGTGACTCATGACCAGTATTGAAATAGCCAAGAATTGAATAGAAAGAGGCCTAAGAGTCTTAATGCACTTGACACTCAGTGTCCAACCAAGGTAATATGTTATTTTTCAACAATAATAATAAAATACAAGACAAAGAAATTCATGATCAATCTGTAAATTGCACTTGTTGGACCACAACCCAAGCACTATATACATTGCTATTCAATAAGATACAAAGATGATGTTAAAACATTGTAGACAATGCAGAAAGGATCTATAAGGATAATCAAACACTAAAATAATAGCCAAGATTGTCCATAGGGTATTTCTGTGACAATCATGTCAACAGTGTATGTTCATACAAATTATTTGCAAGATCACTTCTCCATGTTGGGGATACAAAATTTAAATACCTTGGCAAAGAAAGGATCAGGATTTCACTCACCCTATACACTGTGGAATTCTTCACCTACAACAGCTTTAGAAAAGTCTCCAAACCACTTCATCCTATAATTTCACTAGCATGCACCATCAAACTTAATATGGATCATCACAAAGGACATTAAACTAAAAAGAAAAAGTTGTATGTTACTTTAACAGTTTTGAGTATGACAATATATCAACAGAAAGATTCCCTCTGTAAAAAACACAAACTTTACATGTTATATAACTCCTACTGTGTTAGGCCCAAAATAGTATGTTATTTTATTCCTTTCGAGTTTGAGAAAAATATATAAATTGAATACATTACAGTCAGTAGTAACGGAATCATGCTCTGAAAAGCGAGAACTTGTTGACAGACTGCAGCATTGGTGGTTACAAGTTTCCAGTTGAGTATGGCTTCCTAGAGGAATTCAGATTAAGAAGAACACTTATGCCAGTCACCTGCAGATGGGTCAGGTAAACACAACTATCACTTTCCTTCCTGGGTACAATAGCATGAGTTTTTAGTGAGGTCACCCTCACTTCATACTTCAAACCCTGGAGAAGATTAAAAAAAAAATCCAGTTAAGAAATTCACATTAAAATTTGCAGTAGTTGTAAAGAAAATGGCTTAAATTGGTGACAATGTTGAACATATTTGTGTGCTACATCGGGATTCATAATTACCATTTGAAGGCACTGCAAATTTGTTGAACGAGAAAGGAAGCATGTTTGAATGAAGTCCTTCAGGCCGTATAGTTCTAATTTGAAATGCAAAGAAAAATCTACAGGCTTCTTACCATATTATCTAAATGCACCTTCAACCTATTCTGCCTCCCAGGCAATTTGGTCCAATGATTACCTGAGAACTTATCCCAAGTGCAGTGATTTAGAGAGAGCTTTCAAATCATGGTACAGATATTGTAGATGGAGAAAGAGTGAATTAAAAAGCCAGAGTTGAAAGAGTAAATGACACTTGCAGGAATATCAACCTGAAGGAGGACCCAGAGGCAGGCAGAGGAGAGGCAAAAAAAGACAAGGGGCATAATTTGGAATTATCATGATGGTGGACAAAGAGGCAGTGAAGGTATTGGATAGGGACATTTGGGAAGGCAAACCTAGTGTTGGGTAAATATGAATGGCACAATTTTGGCCAAGTTTCAAATTCTGAATTATGCAACTTGGAAAGCATTGGAGTAATCACACTCAGAAGTGACAAAATTCATAAATATTTTTGGTGTGCTGATGATACCACAATTCTGTCAACCTTTGCTCCATTTCATTTATGGGAAATATTTCCTTTATTAGATAAAAGAAAATCTATGCAAAATACCCCAGGTGTACTCTCACCAAGACCCTGCTCCCGTTCTCAAGTTTTCTTGCAATGAAGGCCATCCTAACTGCTTGCATTGTCTGCATCCTTGCTTACTCTGTCTGCTGAACTAAGACACCCAAGTCTTTTTGCATGTCAACATTTCCCAATCTATCATCATTTAAAATATACTTTGCCATTCAGCTTCTCCATCCAAAATGGGCATCTTCACACTATACTGCATCTGCGGTATATCTGCTCACTCACTTTAATCATCTAAATCAACTGGAGGTCTCTTTACCTCCTCATCACCACTCCAATTCCCACCAGGTTAAGTTTTTCTTTAAGCTTATTTATTTATTATTGTCACAAGTAGGCTCACACTGACACTGCAATGAAGTTACTGTGAAAATCCCCTAATCGCCACTCTCCAGAACGTGTTCGGGTACACTGAGGAAGAATTTAGTGTGACCAATGCACCTAACCTGTTCATCTTTTGGACTGTAGGAATACCCAGCGGAAACCCACGCAGACACATGCAGAACATGCAGACTCCACACAGGTGGTGACCCAAGTCAGAAATCGAACCCACATCCCTGTTGATGTAAGGTTACCCACTGTGCCACTACAAGGTGCCATCAGCAAACTTGGAAATATTACTTTTGGTTCCCAAAATTATTGATGCATTTTGTAAACAGCACTGATCCTTGCAGGACCCCACTAGTCACTGGCAGCCAGTTTGGAAATAAACCATTTATTCCTTCTCTGTTTCCTGTCTGTTAACCAATTCCTCCTCCTCCTCTCCGCTCCTCCACCCACTGCCAACCCTCCTTCCCATCCCTCCACACCCCTCCCCACCTCCCACTGCCCAACAACCCCCCACCCCACTATGTGCTTTAATTTTACACACTAAGCTCTTATGTGGAAGACTTTAATAAAAGCTCTTTAAAAATCCAAATACAGCACATCCACTAGTTCACCCTTATCTATTGTACTATTTACAACCTCAAAAAGCTCCAGCAAGCTTGTCAAACATGCTTTCCCTTTCATATAGCCATGTTGCCCTGTTATCTTTCATAATAAACTAGTATTTTCCCTACTGTTAACATTAGGTTAACTGGAATAATAGTCCATTATTCCAGATACGTTTATCCTACAATCTGCCAGGACTGTTTCAGAATCTACAAAAATTTGCAAGATTACAGCCAATGCATCCACTATTTCCATGGCCACCTGCTTTAGTACCATGGGATGTAGATTCTCTGGGAATTTATTGACCTTTGGTTTCATTATTTTCTCCAGCAATACTTTTCTAGTAATAGGAATTTTTTTCAATTCCTCTTTCTCATTAAACACTTGATTCCTTAGCATTATTGGGAAGTTAGTTACATCTTTCTCTGTGAAAACCAAACTAAAATAGTTGCTTAACTGCTTTGCCATTTCTTTGTTCTCTATTATAAATTCTCTTATTTCGGATTTAAGGAACCTACATTTGTTTTTGCTAATCTTTTTCCTTTTTTGTATTCTTATAGGAACTTCTACAGTCCACTTTTATGTTTCTTGCAAGTTAATCTTATACTCTATTTTTCCCCTCTTAATCAATATCTTTGAACACCTGTGCTGAATTCTGAACTGCTCTCAAATTTCAGGCTTGCTACTTTTTCTAGCAACTTTACATGACTCCTCTTTGGATCTAATAATATCAGTAATTTATTGTGTAAGACATGATTGGGCCACTTTACTTTTTGGACCAACAATGCATATATTCATTCCTTAAAGATTAGCCATTGCTTATTTACTTTACATGCACACCAACCCAAAGTGTGACCTCTCCCACAAGAAGAGCAAGCTCATGGAATCACCACCACTAGCAAGCTCTCCTCAAAATCACCATATTGTATTAGAATACTTCATGGATCAAAATCCTGGAACTTCCTGCCTAAGAGGAGTGCCTTCACAATACTGAATGCAGCAGATCAGGAACTAGCTTACCATTTCAGAAGGCTATGGAGGCCACGTCATAGAGTATATTTGAGACAGAAATAGATGGGTTCTGGATTGATAAGGGGATCAAAGATCATAAAACACAGGAGCAGGAGAAAGCCATTTGGCCCTTTCAGCCTGCTCTGCCATTCATCACAATCATGGCTGATTGTCCAACTCAACACATAATCCTGCTTTCTCCCCATAACATTTGATCCCATTCACCCCTGGTGCTATATCTAGCCACTTCTAGAATACGTTATGGAAAAAGGCAAGAAAGAGTATGGGGTTGAATATCAGTCATGATTGAATGGGAGAGCAGATTTGATTGACCAAATGGCCTAATTCTATGGGACAGCACAATAGCACAGATTGTAGCCTCGCTATTGCATGGAATGGGGCAGCACGGTAGCAGAGTGGTTAGCACTGCTGCTTCACAGCTCCAAGGCCCTGGGTTCGATTCCTGTCTTGGGTCAGCGTGTGCGTGGATTTTGCATATTTTCCTCATGTCTGCATGGGTCTCCTCCAGATGCTCCAGGTTTTCTCCTTTAGCCCAAAGATGTGCCGGTTAGGTTGACTGGCTATGCTAAAATTGCCCCTCAGTATCCTAAGATGCGTGGGTTAGAGGGATTAGCGGATAAAATATGTAGAGAAATGGGGGTAGGATTGTGGTCGGTACAGACTCGATTGGCCAGATGGCCTCTTTCTGCATTGTAGGGATTTTATAATGATTCTACTCCTATATCTTGTGGTGTTTCCGAGGGCAATGAGGGGCAGGCAAGACTGCTAGTCTTACCAGCGGTGCCCATATTCTGCGAATGAACAAAATAAATAAAAGCGAGTGTTGGATGGGTTTGTATATCCAGCCGGCAGGTGGCCAGTGCACAACTGCATGGTTAATATAACAGAGTGAGGTACAGCGTATCTCAGAGAATCCGCCGTCTGAGGAGGCCACTTCGAACGGTAAGGCTAAACAACGACAGCGGCGCCGTGAGCTGGTAGAATGGATATCTTGACTAGACTAACCGGTCCGCGTGGAGTAGTCGTGGAGAGCTGAGGATATATCCCGCCTATATAAGGGCCTGGCCCGGGGGTTGAGTTGGGAACGGAGCTGGGCTCGGGTGGTGCTCAGACTCCGCTACTCACCCCACTCCGAAGCTTCGAGCGGCAACGACTCGTCCGCGTTACCGCGGCAACCAGTCTGACGTCACAGAGCCTCGGGATCAGCGCGGCACGCGACCGGTGACATCACAACGTCGTCCGTTGGCCGGAGAAGAGGATGTGCGCTTGCGCGGCGCTTTTGGCGGGCGAACGGCGAGGTGACGTAGGAGGTTCTTTACTCAATCTCCTGGCTGAGGGCAAGTAAGTTTAAGATGGGTGCAATGCTTCATTTCGAAAGGCTCGGATCTTATTTTGTCTGTCTTGAGAGGAGCATGAATTAGATTCTGAATTTGTCGTTTGGAGCAGGGAAGGAATGAATTTAGGTTTGCTTGGTGCATTCTGAGTATTCCTATTGTATCTTTGAGGATGGAGTAAAAGATAAAAAAGGGTGTCCACCAAAAAGAGAAAATGCTGGAAAATCCCAGCAATAGCTGACAGCCAATGGTTTTTGACTTTGGGTGACACTTAGTCAGAGTTGCCACGCTGGCTGAGATGTTTCAGAAAACATTTTCTGTTTTTATTTCAGATTTCAACATCCACAGTAATTTGCTTTTGTCTTAGGGCTCTGACGAAGAGTCATCCAGACTCGAAATGTTGACTATTCTCTCTCCGCAGATGCTGTCAGATGGGCTGACATTTTCCTGCATTTTCTGTTTAAAAAAGCTTTGATGAAGGGTCATCCAGATTCAAAATGTTAATTCTATTCTCGTTCCACAGATGCTGTCAGACTTGCTGGATTTTTTTCAAAATTTTCTGTTTTTGCTTCAAGTTCCAGCATCTGTAGTAATCTGCTTTTATAGAAGATGCTCCATACTTGTTGAACCCCAGAAAATGAGGTGTGTATATTGTGTGTGCAGAATAACTTAACTTGATACTGTAATGCATATATGTTGAAATTTATACCAGTTCAATACTGATTTTAAGATGATAGCTTATGTTGAAGCTTTGAGAGAATCTGCTTAGCCTACTGAGGTAAAAAAAACTGAAATAATTTTGAACAATTGAGGCACAGAGGAATTTAGAACATGATTCTTATTTCTTATTGATGGAAGTTAAAGTTTGAAGACACCAAACCACCATGTTCTTCAAATTAAGCACAACATCTTTCACAAAATGGAACAGTGGAAGTTTTTCTCTTGTAGAAACAGATTCATTTGATTTTAAAAATCAAAGCTCTGCAATATACAATGCACAAAGGCAAAATAAAACTTTAGGAACTGAAGTCACTAGGTGACTTTCAGGTTGTGTTGCATATAAATTTAATGTCCCTTACAAGTGGCGTAAATGAAAGAAATTTATGTCCTCCTTTTTCCATGCAGAATATTTCACTGAAATAAGTGCTGTTCTGTGAAGGTAAGTTGGAAGTGCTGCAAATGATGGAAGAAATTAGAATGCAGCAATATTTTGATAAAAAGTTACCATAAATCCATTAAGTGCAAATTTCCTCAAACGAGGAACAGTGCAACGCCGCAGTTACACTGAAGTTCCAGGCAATTCTAAGCTTGTCAACTTACAACAATAAGTGGCTTTGAGAGACAATAATGTTGCCTTTCATAGAGCTATTCACCCAGTCACATTTTTCGGTACTTTTTGCCAGTTTAGTGGAGTGATGCTGAGCTAGTCCATGTTATCGGGGAAAAAATGTTTCCATACGTGACCACCAGCACTTTCCAGGGATGATGGCACCACTAAAACAAGTGAATGAGCGTCCATTTAGTGTGTGAATATATAAGTTAAATAGTTGTTCAGTTCAGATGTTTATGCTCTGCTGTGCTCATCAGTCACTACCTTTTGTTCCTAATTATAAAACTCAGGAGTGAAAGTTAATGACAGAAAATTTGCAGCTCGTGGAGATATCTTTGGCAGGGGCTCGGCAAATTTGGGGAAAAAAATGCATCGCACCATCTTGTCTACCTGTTCCTACTTCATTGCAGATCTCCTGTAGGGGGGCAACAGCAATACCTGTGTAAATGACTAGCCTGTGAAGCAGATATTTCTTGTCCAGAAAATTTGTGCCAAAGGCACACTGGACTGTCAATTTATCTGCAACTCACCTATTTACAAGAGATTAGAGCAAAGCAAGAGGTCAGCTTAGTGTCAAATTAATATGAATTTATGTCTTTTGATCCAAAAACACCTGTGTGCCTCACCTATAGACAGATCCACTAGATGGTGCTAAATGGGAAAGATTGACTGCCTTTCACATCATCATTATCATGCTTCAATTTAAAGTTGTCCTCTGCTCAAATCGAATCAGCAACACACAGCCTTGCAGTGGGATTCCTAGTTGCCTCCCTCTTTGGGCACTCTGCTCATTGCTGCACACCAGCCTGACTACTGTCTATACATTGGACAATGACCTACTAACTGGCCACTTTCCAGAAAACTAAGCCAGTGGAACAAAGATCCTGAAGTAGCTCAGATGTTGACTCCTCCAGTCATGCCAAAATTCAACCCTGAGTTTGATGTCATTTCTTTATCGTGACCATAGTGCAACGGGGCACTATTGAGGTAAGCTTGGTGAGTTGCTACTAGCTATCGTGGAGACATGATTAAGCATTTCCCTACACGGGCAACTAAGAAACAAAGAACAAAACAGCACGGGAATCAGGCCCTTCGGCCCAACGAGCCCGCGCCACCACCCCAATGTTCCCACCTCTACTCGTGATCCCTGTGTATGTTTATAGATCTATGGATTAAAAACCAAATTTGAGACAATTTAGGGAGAATTTGTTTTGCCAATTAGCCTAAGGGCACGTCTTTGGGATGTGGGAGGAAACCGGAACACCCGGAGAAAACCCACGCAAGCACGGGGAGAATGCGCAAACTCCCACAGACACAGGCCCAAATCCATGTATCTGCACTGAGCTGTCGTGTTGCCCATCAAATGGTCCAGGTCAAGCGTACACTAACGACGTGAAGCACTAGGATACTCTCAAAAAAAATCCAAGAGCAGCCCTCTCACAACCCATTGCGAGTATGCCCTTGTTAGACAACAAAGTGGACCAAAGCACCTGTAGGATAAAAACAAGTACATCAATATCATCATCTATTTACACACTTCCCAGGGACTCCCAAGGCTCATGATCCCTATTTTAAATCAGTTTTCTACACCCCTCCATTCCCATTCTGTTCATGTGCCCATCTAAGTATTTCTTAAATAACTCCAGAGTGCCTGCCTCCACCACTTTACTTGGTAGCGCATTCCATACCCCCACCACCCTCTGTGTGGGAAAAAAACTCCCTCTAGCATCCAAATTATACCTTACCCTCCTCACCCTAAGCCCGTGACCCCTCGTGGTATTTGAGTCCATCCTAGGAAAAAGGATGTTAACCCTGTTTACTCTATCTATACCCCTCATAATTTTGTACACCTCTATTAGATCTCCTAAGTCTACGTCTTTCTAAGGAAAGCAGTCCCAATTTGCCTAACCTCTCCTCGTAACTCAGACCTTCCATACCAGGCAGCATCCTGGTAAACCTCCTCTGCACTCTCTCCAGAGTCTCCACGTCCTTCCGGTAGTAAGGCGACCAGAACTGGACGCAGTATTCCAAATGAGGTCTAACCAGCGTTTTATACAACTGCAACATTAAAGGCCAGCTCTTGTACTCTATACCCCTTCCTATAAAGGCTAACATACTATATGCTTTCTTCACAACCTTCTCCACTTGCTCTGCCACCTTCAGAGATTTGTGCACCTGCACCCCCAGGTCCCTTTGCGTTTCTGTACTCTCAATGGGTCTACCCTTTATCACATACCTCCCCACAACATTCTTTCTCCCAAAATGCATCACCTCGCATTTGTCAGAATTGAATTCTATCTGCCCAAGCTACCAGCCTATCTATGTCCTGCTGCATTGCCTGACAATGCTCCTCACTATCCACAAGTCCAGCCATCTTTGTATCGTCTGCAAACTTGCTCATCACTCCACTTACTCCCGCTTCCAAGTCATTTATATATATTACAAATAGAAGAGGTCCGAGTACCAAGCCCTGCAGCACACCACTAGTGACCGATCTCCAGCTAGAAAAACACCCTTCCACTATTACTCTCTGTCTCCTATTACTAAGCTAATTACTTATCCATCTAGCTACCTCCCCTTGTATCCCATGAGCCTTGACCTTTTCAACTAACGTCCCATGAAGGACTTTGTCAAACACCTTACTGAAATCCATATAGACAACATCAACAGCTCGCCCTTCGTCAACCATTTGCGTCACCTCCTCAAAAAATTCTACCAGATTCGTAAGGCATGACCTCCCCTTAACAAAGCCATGCTGTGTATCCCTAATCAGATTGCAACGTTCGAAGTGCCTATACATCCTATCTCTAAGAATCCCCTCCAGCAGCTTCCCTACCACTCACGTCAAACTCACCGGCCTATAATTTCCAGGGTTATCCCTATACCCTTTTTAAACAACGGTACAACATTAGCTATTCTCCAGTTCTCTGGGTCCAAAGAAGAGATAAAGATTTGTGTCAGAGGCCCAGCAATTTCACCTCGCACCTCCCTAAGCAACCTGGGTAAATGCCATCAGGCCCTGGAGATTTATCAGTTTTAATGCTACATAGAAGCTCTAACACTTCCTCCCTCGGTATGGATATTTCCCTCAACTAGTCCACAGCTCCCTCAGAGACAGGAGCTGTCAACAAGCCCCTCTCCTTCGTGAATACCGACGCAAAGTATTCATTCAGGATCTCCCCCACTCCCTCGGGCTCTAAGCACAATTCCCCTCCTATGTCCCTAAGAGGTCCAATTTTTTTTTTTCCTCGAACCACCCTTTTATTCCTAACATAGGAGTAAAAAGCCTTTGGATTTTCCTTAATCCTATCCGCCAAAATCATTTCATGCCCCCTTTTTGCCCTTCTAACTCCCAGTTTGAGCTCCTTCCTACTCTCTCTATATTCCTCCAACACTGTCTCCATTCCCAGCTGCTTTGACCTATCATACGCCTCTCTTTTCTTCCTAATCAAGTTCTCAATATTCCCTAGTAATCCAAGGCTCTCTAATCCTACGTTTCCCATCTTTCCTCTTAGCCGGCACATATCTATCTTGCAACATTTTCAGTATTCCCTTGAAAGAGTCCCTTGCGTGGACTTAGCCTCGAACAACCGTTCCCAATCAGTTTCCATAAGTTCCTGCCTAATCTGACCGTAGTTAGCCTTCCCCCAATTCAGCACCTTGCCCCTAGGGCAACGAGTATCCTTTTCCATCTGTATCCTAAAGTAGACAGAATTGTGTTCACTGTTAGCCACATGTTCCCCTACTACAACATCAACCACCTGGCTCATTATTCAGGACTAACACCATAATTATCCATAGAGGCATGATGAGAGTTTTTAAAGAGAACTCCCAGTCATTAAGATAGTACTCTGTGAACAATTTCCAAACATACTTTATTGAATTCAACATTGTTTTCTTTTAATATTTACACCAGTCATGGACATGCTCTTTACAGAAAGGAATTGCATCATTTTGAAATAAAATGCACACACTGGTAGTGTCTTAAGGATCATTCAATGAACCTAATTAACGTATAAAGTAAATCATAGCTTTGGTAAGAAAAGTTGATTGAACAGCCAAACATAAAATGCTTGAGAAATTGGTGTGAATATGGATTGCGGGAAGAAATTTACTTTTTAAAACATCAGTCCAACCTTTGTTAAATGATTTTTGCCTAAATGCTATACAGAGAATAATGGATACCTGGTACAGTTCAGAGGTGACTGTAATTATTCATAAAGATGATTCAACAACAGGCATTGAGTTACATGGGAATGATTGAATAAATGATATTGCGAATAGTAGATGGGAAGAAATTACATTGAGAATGTTGCAAAGCTGAACCAACTATGCAACTTTGGATAAACTCTAACCAGGGATAGATATGTTTGTACTTCATTCAATAAATAATCTGTAATACAAACGTTAACTTTTATTCTGGTCTGTGCCCCTTCTGTCATTTTCTTTCTTCCCCTTTCTCTTTCTCTTGTTGAGATATTATTCAGTGTAGAAGCAAGATGTTTGATCCACAAGATAACATGTTCAATTCAAGCATAGGTAGATGTTCAATCAAGTGATACATTGTTTAGTCTAGCAACTAACTCTAGGCATAGATTTAGATGAGTGGATTTACAAAACAGCCTGAGATAACATAACATTGCTTTCCTTTGTAGATTGTAGGCTAGGTATTGCTGATGGCCATATTAGTGAACAAACTGGGAATTTGTAAGATGCTCCTTTGTCCATTGTTTTAATTGGAGCATTGAACAAGTCAAAATGGAATTGTAGGAACGGACAGAAGCATATCACACAAACATATTAAGCATTTATCCACTAATGATGTTAACAGGAATTTCTACTTTTCTAAGTCTGCACACAGTAATACCTTTAAGGGGAGCAGCTGTATCTTCTAATGCATGCATCAGAATATTTCTGAGAAAGAAAGAAAATACAGTTCACAAGTATATTGGTCCCTATAAATGCTTATACATTATGTGTTGGTGACAAAGATATTTTATCCAAATGCACTGTTACAAAAATGATTTTCAAAACTTAATAATGTACTTAACAGTTAATTTATGTCCACACTGGTCTTGGCTGGGGTGAAACTGGTACAAAGTTACATTTCAACATGATAAAAATCATAATTCAATCACTGTTTCTTTAAAGAATAACTTTTAAACGTGAATTACTAAATTGCATCTCATCTATTCCTTTGTCATTCAAAGGAATGGTTGAATATAGTGTAGCAGTTATTGTACAGGAAGCAGAGTTGCAAGATAAATTTAGCAGGCACAAGACGAATTGGGATTAAATGTTGGCAGTTACACATGAGATAGAACTGAAGCAGACATCTCAAATTTGTGTTTCTACTTATGATTACAGTCTGGACCAGGCAGTTATAGGCTTAATTGTGCTAAATATGTTGAAAAGAGGTGCAGAAGAGTTGCAGCTATTCCTAAATTGTTTGCAGGGAGGCAATATAGACTAAATTAAGCAGTTTTGTATTGGTTGGAGTTTTCCACTTCGTGTGGATTCCAATCCAACATTTGCTGCCTATTAACTTTAATGCACAAGGTGTGTTCAGTGGAATCCATAGTCCAGAAAATAAAATAATTATCTGGAATAGCCAAGGATGTGTATTTCATTTTGAATTTTTTTTTAAAAATTGAGGAACTCAGTTGAATGACTGAAGCCCACTAATTACATGTTATCACCAGGGTTGATATATATATAAGAAAACCATATGAATCAGCTTATTTAATCAGGAGATACTAAGCTTGGATTTTAAAAGACTGGAAGAGGCAGGGGAAAATGATGGTGGCAACAAATTCTAACCTTGAAATATTGGGAAAGTTGAGTACCTCTAGAAGTCAGTTTAGATTAAGGTCAATAAAGTACGTAAAGTCTAATAATAGCATATGGTGAAAGAATGAGTCCAAAGCTAGTCTTTTACATCAGACAGATTTATTCTCAAGACAGACCACCAGACTCTTCTAATTCCTTTCACAACCACTGTTCAAGTGATAGTTGGTGAACCAATGCTTACCACCTGTCTTTAACAATGCAGTTGGCTTAACGATGTAATTGCTGATACATTGGCAGAAGATCCTGTCTTTTTAAAATTAAGCTTTTGAAAAATTCAAGAACACTTTTTCTCAACCAAACTATAGAAAATAAAGTCTAGTATTTTCAC
The DNA here is from genome assembly GCA_024679065.1 of Sphyrna mokarran. Taxonomy (NCBI): domain Eukaryota; kingdom Metazoa; phylum Chordata; class Chondrichthyes; order Carcharhiniformes; family Carcharhinidae; genus Sphyrna; species Sphyrna mokarran. The sequence continues at coordinate 8,241,314 of JAGIQG010000020.1, forward strand.
ATCATAGATCCCACATTTCCTTTGCCACACATATAAATAATTAAAAAACAAAAGGAAAAATTCAGTTTTGTTATTATTAATCTTGTCACATACTCTTCCAATACACGTAGTAATTTCCTGGAGTAGGCTTTTTTTGCATAAAATCGCCTGCTAATTGTCAACCCATCACATCTTAGACACCTCCCTAACATTTGTTTTATAATGGGTAAATCTATTCTGAGCCTTTTGTCAGCAGCACTTTTTGCTGAGTAAACAAGAGACCAGTTATCAACATAGCATTCTATGGGCAAACATTTGTCACATTGCCCTTGTATACTAATTCCAAGAGTGTATTACCGATGTAGACCTTCATAATGATTGCTTCTATTAATGCCAGTCTTTCAGCAGCAAAGGTGCTTTTCATTCCCCTTTTTATTTTAATGGATTGCCAAGCCAATTGGCAATGTTTATTATTCTTTCCCACCAAAAATACAATAAACTTTGCTGTTAAACCATAAAATATAGGAGCAGAATAAAGCCATTCAGCCCATCAAGTTTGCTGCCCAATTCCATCATGGTTAATATATTTCTCAACCTTGTTCTCCCACCTTTTCCTTGTAATCATTGACCCCCTTACAAGTCAGGAACCTATCTATCTCTGTCTTAACTATACTAATGAACTGGCCTCCATAGCCTTTTATGGCAGTAAATTCTACAGATTCATCATCCTTTGGCTGAAGAAATTCCTCCTCGTCTCAATTTTGAGGCTGTGCCCTTGGATCCTAGTCTCCTACTAATGGAAACATCTCCATGTCCATTTTATCCAGGCCTTTCAGTATTCTGTAAGTTTCTGTAAGATCCTCCTCATTCTTCTAAACTCCATTGAGTAGAGACCCAGAATCCTCAAATGCTCCCCATATGTAAAGCCTTTCATTCCTGGGATCACTCTTGTTAATCTCTCTGGACTGTCTCCAAGGCCAGCACATCCTTCCTTAGATACGAGGCCCAAAATTGCTGTCAGTATTCCAAATGTCTCTGACCAGAGTCTTAAGGCAGTACATCCCTGTTTTTGTATTCTAGTCTTCTTGAAATGAATGCTAACAATGGATTTGCCTTCCTAACTACCAATTCAACCTGTAAGTTAACATTTAGAGAATCCTAAACTAGGACATCCAATTCCTTTTGCAGTTCCAACTTCTGAATTCTCTCCCCATTTAGAAAACAGTTTATGCCTCTATTATTTCTACCAAAGTGCATAACCTCACACTTTCCCAAGTAATCCATTTGCCACTTCTTTACCCACTCCCCTAACCTGACCAATTCTTCCGCAGCCTCCTCACCACCTCAATACTACCTGTCCTTCCACCTATCTTTGAATCTACAAACCTAGCCACAATGTGTTCAGTTCCTTTATCTGGATCATTGATATATAAAGTGAAAAGCTATGAACCCAATACTGACCGACTGGTCACCAGCTGCCATCCTGAAAAGTACCTTTTATCCCCACTCTCTACCTCCTCTTAAAAGAACAGATCAAATTATCCCTTTCATCCAAGGATGATTTGTTTAATCTTGCGAATTCTGAATAAAGTATAGATAGATTCAACATATTGTAAACTCATTTTTGATTTCATATTCTCATTATCAGTTGAACAATATCCTGGTCTTGATCATGAATTACATAATCACAGAAAAATTGGACTGAACCCAATAAAATATGATTGAGTTAAATTACATTTTCTTTAACTTGTGTTATATTTTAAAAATGAGTTGAATTATTAAGAGCCAAATTAGAGCAATGTAAGAATAAAGAAAATAAATTCTGAAGGGATTATTTTCTTTATGAAGAAACAACAGATAGGCTTCTGAAATACCTTGAGACTTGTTTGCTTGAAACAGATAGTTTGGCACCTAGACCTGTTACAATAAACAAAAGACTATAGGCTGTCTTAAAATATCAATTAAAAATAGATTTAACTTTTGAAAGTCTTCCCTTGTTCATTTTGATGATTAGATACAAGGAGATAAAGTTTACCCCAGATTTTAAGATTACTTATAAAAAAAAAGGAATTATTTAGCCTAGGAAAGAGATAAACTCAGACTGGCTGAAAGGTACAGAAATTAGAAAGGCTTCAGAGAAATCAATGCACAATCTCTTCTATATTGACGTTTCTTTTTCATAAGATCTGGGTGTTTCTCACAAGCCCAGCAATTATTGACCCCCACTAACTGTCCTTGAGACAATCGCTGCAGTCTGTATGTACTCCTGCAGTTCCCTTAGGTAGGGAGTTACAAGTTATTGACCCAGTGACAATGAAAAAATGATGATATATTTCAAGTTACAATGTTATGTGCGTTGGAGGGGAACTTGCAAGTGGTGCTACTTCTGTGTGCATGCAGTCTTTGTCCTGCTAGATGGTAGAAGTGCTGGGTTTGAAGAGTGCTCTTGAAAAAGTCCTGATGAGTTGCTGCAGTGCATCTTGTAGATTGCACACGTCACAGACATGGTTGAGGGAGTGAATGTTTAAAATGCAGGCACTCGTTAGACAGGCTGTTTTGTTCTAGATGGCATAAAACTTCTAGACAGTGGTTTGAATAGCATCCACCTAGCCAGGTAGAAAGTATTCCATCATACCTGCTATCTGTGCATTATAAGTAATGATGAAGCGATGACCCAGACTACTGACTTAGCCCTTTATTTGTTCATGCAGCTACCTTAAATATGTAACTGGTCCAATTAAATTTCTGATTGCCTAGTTGTTGATGGTGAGGTTTTCAGCAATGGTAATGTTTTTGAATGTCAAGGTGAGGTAGTTAAGCTCTCTCTTGTTGCAGATTGTGATTGCCTGGCATTTGTGTTATTGCCACTTATCAGCCTGATCCTGAATATTGTGCAAGTCTTGCTGCATACAGACATGAACTATATCATTATCTGGAATTGTGAATGAGGCATAATACTGTGCAAGTATCAGCAAACATCCTCATATTTGTCCTTGTAATGGAGGGAAGATTACTGAAGAACTGAAAATGACTCTAAGAGATGCGCTGTGGAACTCAGTTGGTGAGATGATTGTCTTCCCATAACTGTTGCAATCATAGTCATAGAGGTTTATAGCATGGAAACAGGCCCTTCAGCCCAACTTGTCCATGCAGCCCTTTTTCTTTTTTAAACCCCTAAACTAATTCCAATTGTCCACATTTGGCCCATATCCCTCTAGACCTTGTAACTACTTAAATGCTTTTTAAAAGACAAAATTGTAAAAACAAAGGACTCTGTTAAGAAGCCAATTTTGTATCCAATTAGATATCTCACCCTGCATCCCATGAGACTTAATCTTATGCAGTAACCTATCATGTGTTACCTTGTCAAAAGTGTTGCTAAGGTCCATGTAGACAACATCAACTGTATTGCCCTCATCTACTTCTTGGTTACCCCTTCAAAATACTCAATCAAATTTGTGAGATATGATTTTCCTCTCACAAAGCCATTTGACTATCCTAATCAGATTTTGCATCTCTAAACATCTGTAGATCCTGTTTCTCAAAATACCTTCCAACAATTTATTCACCACAAATGTGCGGCTCACTGGCCTATAGATTCCAGGCTTTTCCCTGCAGTCCTTTTTAAACAAAAGCACAACATTTGCTACACTCAATTTTCAGGCACCTCTCCCATGACTATTGATGATTCAAATACCTCAGCTGGGGGACTCGCAATTTCCCCCCTAGCTTCCCACAATGTGCTGGGACAAACTTCATCAGGTTTGGATTTATGTACCTTGATGCAATTTAAGACTTCCAATCTTCTTTGCTAACTATGTCTCCAGCCAGTAGCATGTTTTCCTCCTGTTTCCTATTAACTTAAGTTTTACTCATGGTCAATTAAATTCAGTAATATGCAAGAAGAAATAGGAGAAGATGACTGATGACCTGCAAACATCTGACAGTTGTGAAAGGTTGATGGATGGTGGAACCAAAGTGAGGAAGGAAAAAACTTTCATTCTGATACCATCTTTCAAGATGCTGTAACATTCCAAAAGCACTTCATACCAAGAATTATTGTTAAAATATAGTCACCAGCAAAATTGTAAGATGCCATAACTAGGAATTCTGTGGTGAGTAACTCACCTCCTGCTACCCCAAAACCTCGCCATCATCTACAAGGCATAAGTCAGGACTGTGGTGGAATATTCTTCACTTGACTGAGTCCAGCTGCAACAACACTAGAAGCTTAACAAAGCAGCCCACTTGACTGGCTCCATCCATAAGCTCCCTCCGCCACTGGTGCACAGTAGCTGCTGTGTGTATTATCTACAAGATGCACTACGGGAACTCACCAATGCTCCTTAGGCACCACCTTGCAAACCCATGGCAGCTATCATCTAGAAGGACAAGGACAGCAGACACATGGGAACACCACCACAAAGATGTTCCCCTCCAAGCCATGCTGAATTGAAAATATATCACCAGATGTGATATGAAGCCATGCTGAATTGAAGATATATTCCTTTTACTGTTACTGTATCAAAATCCTGGAAATCCCTTCCAAACCACACTGTGTGCCCTTACACCACTTGGACTGCAGCAGTTCAAGAGGGCAATTCAGCATTGCCTTCTCAAAGGCAATCGGAATGGGCAATTAATGTTGGCCTAGTCAGCAACACCCAAATCCCATGAATGAATTTTAAAAAGTCCTCCATATAAAAGTGAGTGCCATTGCAACTTTAACCCAACCATTTCTGGAGCAAGGAAGTCATAAATCATTCTATCAATACCTGAGATATAATTTGAGAGCATACAGTTGATATCAGTATGCAATACGGCTACAAAAGATTCACATTTTGAACTGAGTTGTTACAGTAAGCAAATTCAACTAAGGCTGTGAATCCACTGATGTATGAGTTTTGTCATACAAAGTTAAACTCCATTAATGTTACACTGTTGTAATTAGAAATTGATGTGACAATTATGATTGTGATGCTCCCAACATATTTAAAGTTAAAGAAATAACATAAACCGAAAAATAGTGATTCCAAGTTCCCAGCAATGACACTTCATAGATTTGATTTTGATTTGATTTATTTTTAGTATACAAGTATTGGTATACAGTGAAAAATATTATTTCTGGTGCGCTATACAGACAAAGCCTAGCGTTCTTAGACAAGGAAAAGAGGAGGTGCAGAATGTAATGTTACAGTCATAGCTAGGATGTGGAGAAAGTTTGGAGAATTGAAGGTTGAGTGTTGTATTAATAACTGCCTTCTTTTAGATGTGTGGGATAATGAAATTACTCCTTGAGAGTAACATTGTTGTCTTCTCTGGTGAGCCCAAAGTTAAATTATTTTTGATCAATGCTACACTTTACTCAAGCTGCTGATGAAACATCTTAACAATTCATGGTTGGCTTAATGCAGGGCATCCCAAATGAACCTAATCTGGCATCCTATATTAAACTCCAGATTGTTGGTTAAAGAAAATTACGGTACATTTCCATCATATCGTGTGAGTGTCATGACTTGAGAATTTGTCAGCTAATCATCCTTATCTTAATGTATGTTCCAGTCTACCTCTCTGTAATTTTATATTTTGACTGGGCTCAGGCCTGACAACATACATTAACCATTCTTGCAAAATAGATTTCATTAATTAATTAAATAGCACGTATTTTATGAGTGCTCTAATGATCAGCACAATTTTTATTATTTGAAATTTTAATCTATCAAACATACCTAAATCAGTCTCTGAAAGGTTCAGCAGCTTTTTAAATCTCTTGACATTCTTCTGCATTTTCCTGTGTTTCTGAATGATTCTTTGAATTTTCAATCTTTCTGTCTTCAGCCTGTGGCAACAAGAAACAAACTCCTTAGGATAGCTACTGTTAAATATTAATGATGGGTTAATTTGTGCTGCAGTTACTGAAATACAACATTCTAAAGCTGTTTGTATCGTTCCTCTGTGTTATGATGAAAAGTCCAGTGACTCAAAATGGATTAATTTCACATTATCAACACATTTTTCTTGTGCAATACTTTATAGAAGTTGGAATTCTCAGCCCATTCACGTCCTGCCACTGCTGCCAGTGAGAATGGAGAAGTTGGTGTCCATGGGTTCATGTTTTGCATCAGTTCAGATGGGTGGGGCCTAAACACACTGGTTTCACAGAGATCGGAAAAGGGGCACCCTGATCTCCAAGTGAAATTGAAGACCACCCTCCCTAACTCTATAGACATGGTTCCCTCCCCTCCACTCCACATACATGCACACACAACACATTGATCACTTGCATCAAGGCTTCACAGTCCTCTCAATAGATCCTCTTTTAGGCCCACTCACTTCAGGCCCTGTCTCTTTAGAGCTTGCTCCCTTGTCACTGTCAGAGCCAGGCTGGCACTGCCTTCGACCCAGTCACCCAGGGGCTTCAATGGCTTTTCAGCCCTCTGCATGATCATCACTCCTGATCTCTATTTGTGGAGACCAGTACTGCTTTGCACCAGATTCCTTCTGCCCCTGAGGATCAGAGAATCCCAGGAGCAAGGAGAATCCAGCTTGAAACAAACAAAGCATATGTTGGGGTGCAAGAGCTGGAAGAATCCCAAAGGGGATTCTCGCTCTGGTAGTAAACATGCTAGGCCCTTCTTTGCTATTCTCTGGCGTGCACGATACCAGCGCAATCTGCCCGTATGAGCAAGTGAGTCTGAAAAATCACCACTAGGGTATGTGGTTTGTGAAGTGAGCATTGTCATTTCTCCAGTTGAGCTAACCAGGCAAATTATGTCCAACAATATTGTAACTGATGAACAGCCTTTGAGCATAACTTAACCAAATTGATCTCAATTAAATATTTAATATGTAAAGTGCATGTGTAATATACTTCATTAATACATGGACACATGGATTTTTAGATGAAGATAGGATAAGATTCAGTTTCAAAGTTGCTCTTGATCAAATAACCTACAACACATTTGCCACATATTCTTACATATAGAAAGAAGATGGCAACTGCCATGTATGGAACTACCCAGAATGGGAAATGTGCAGTGCAACATCAGATGTCAGTCTGACTGCTTATTTCCATGAGTGAGATAAGAGATAACAACAATTTGTATTTATTTAGCATCTTTAATATAGAAAAAGCCACAAAGTGATGAAACATCTATGTTAAACACTTATTTTGCAAATTGAATTTTGCCTGCACCTTGAAAGAGCTAATCCACTATTTCCACTCCAATGCTCTTTGTCTCCCCATAGCCCTGCATTTTTTCTTATTCAGCTAGAAATTCAATTTCCTTTTAAAAGCTTATTTTGAATCTGTACCACCACTCTATCAAGCAGTCCATTACAGACCATAACACACATGGAATAAAATCCCTCATTATTTACCCTCTCATAATTCCTTTGTAAATTGTCCTCTGCTTACTGTTCCTCCTGCAATGAAAATTATTTCTCCTCATTTACTTTCATCAAAACGTTTCATAACTTGAAACATTTCTCTTAAATCTTTCCTCAGTTTGCAATATTTGCTTTTCTGCATTTATATCTTCTATTGGTGTCTGAAAGAAGCCCCTTGATGGCAAATAGACAAATGAATGCCAGCCCGAATATGAAGAATTGTACGAAAGCTACATATAGAAGTTAGAAATGCTAAGCGGTGAGATAAAAACAAAGCAGAAAAAATAGCAAAGAAAAGGCTTTCTAGAAACATTTGTCTAACAAGAAAATTTCAGTGCAGGGTTAGAGCAATGATATGATGAGCAAAATAAGTGTAGGGAACAATGATGAAATAGGAGAGATACTAAATAATAGCTTAGAATCTATTACTAAGATACTAGTAATCTAGTATCTTAGATTACGGCAATGAATAAACAATTTTTGCCAATCATCTTGCTTAAGCCCTTTCCCTGTGGCTCGGTGGCACAGTGGTTAGCACTGCTACCTCACACCACCAGGGACCTGGGTTCGATTCCCAGCTTGGGTCACTGTCTGTGTGGAGTGTGCACATTCTCCCTGTGGTTGCATGGTTTTCCTCTAGGTGCTCTGGTTTCCTCCTACCGTCTAAAGATGCGAGGGTTAGATGGATTGGCCATGCTAAGTTGCCCCTTAGTATCATGGGCCTAGTTAGGGTAAATGCATGGGTTTATGGGAATAGGGCTTACATGGGATTGTGGTCATTGCATACTCAATGGGCTGAATGACCTCCTTTTGCACTGTAAGATTCTATTACAGTTCCTCAGGGACTTCACATGGGCTTTTGTCAATGGGACATTCCACTAATCCGTCACCATCTTTTTCAGCGCAGCATCACCCTCGTGGGATCTGTGGTGTTTGCATAGGGCAAGCAACAGTGAGCCTCTCCAACTAATCAGATTGAGATATCTTCACTGAGACATGGAGACAAAAAAGCTGCACATAAAATGGAAATATAACTTTCATTTATATCAGATACAATAAGCAAAATAAAAATTGGGGCAGTGAGATGGGATGAAAGGAGATTAAAGGAATAGACAGAATACGTAAAAAAAAAAAATCCAACATTAATTTCTCTTTAAATTTGCAAAATTAATTTTCTTAAGGAATGATATTTTTTTCAAGACTAAATAGGAAAGTAATGATAACATTTTATAGTATTTCACATACTGATGAATACGCAAGCCCTTGCATTTTTAGTCCGTTTCAGTGTAGAAAGAATAGGTGTCCTATGTTAACAGCATTACAGTGCTTCTAGTACCAAATCCATTAGTGTGGACTCCAAATAGCACCTTCTGTGGAAGAGAAGGATATCTCTGAAGGCAAATTTTGGATTTCCATGTTTAATGCAATATGTACTAATGCCAGAAGTTCTGTTTACCCAACAATAATGGTGAGCACAAATCCAGTTACTTATTATTACAGTAAAATCTAGGCTGAAATGTTGCCTCAATTTTCATGCAGGAAATGGATATTGAGATCATAAAACTACCAAGATGATTATATAGTTATTAGAAAAAGAATATATACCATTTGGAGATCATAGACTAAGTTGACATGTGAAGGCAAACACTGATCTGATCTTGATGGGACAAACAATCTGTTCCTCCGTTATAACATTCTATGATTGTTGATATCAAGAGAAAATTAGTTGGAGATTATATTAAGACTCATGTAGACCTCTTTGTGTTGAAGTTTTAGGTTGAGAGGCATAGTGGCACAGTGCTTAAGGACTGCTGCCTCACACCGCCAAGGACCTGGGTTCAATTCCAGTCTTGGATGACTGAATGTGTGGAGTTTGCACGTTCTCCATGTGTCTGTTTGATTTCCTCCAGTTGCTTTGGTTTCCTCCCACAATCCAAAGATGTATAGGTTAGGTGGATTGGCATTGCTAAATTGCCTTTAGTGTCTCAAGATATGTAGGTTTGGGGGATGAGCAGGATAAATGCATGGGGTTATGGGATAGGATGGGGGATGGATCTGTTAAGGTGCTTTGTTGGAGAGTCGGTGCAGACTCGATGGGCTGAGAGCCCTCCTTCTGAACTGTAGATATCCAATGAGTTTCGGTAGAGGTCCTCCTGATTGTTCATTAAATAAGCACAAATGTAAGGAAAATGGCACTGGGAAAGTTAGGGAGAATAATTGTCAGACCATTATCCCACTTCACCTCAGGAGAGGGTGTTCAGTCCTGGGGAATTGGATAATTTACCACTGGTGTCATCTGTGGCTCAGCTTTTAGCACACTTATCTTTAAGTCAGAAAGTTGTGAGTTCAAGTCCCACACCATAACTTTAAAAGAAGGGCTTGACATTCCAGTGGAGTACTGAGGGAGTGATGAACTGTCGGTGGTCCTATCGATGGAATGTTAAACTGAAGTTCCGTCCACCTTCCCAAGTGGATGTGATGCCCTAAGATTTTTATGGCACTTGTTCGAGTCAATATTTATCACTCAGTCAACATCACAAAATTAATTATCTGGTTGTTACTACATTAGTTTTTTTGTGGGAGATCCTGTGTGTAAATTGTCTGCAGCGTTTCCAGTATAACAACCATGAATATACTTCAGATGTACTTCATTGGTTGTAAAACATTTTGTGATGTCTGGATGCTGTAAAAGGTGCTACATAAATTCAAGGTTTTATTTTCCTTCAGGCACCTACTAGAGCCTGAAACACTGCCTGGCCAGTTACAACACAGTAAACCACAGAGTAAAGGTGCTTCAACTCTGCTCCAACATTTACTATTGTAAGCAGGTTGATTGGCCATGCCCAGTTGCCCCTTAGTGATAGGTGACTAGCAGGGTAAATGGGGTTACAGGGATAGGACCTGGATGGGATTGTGGTCGATGCAGACTTGATGGGCTAAATGGCCACATTCTGCACTGTAGGAATTCTATCATCAGCACTTAAGTTGGCTTTTGTTATTATAAGGATTTGTTATTTTGAGTCGGTAAGGTCTCCTCTTATAATCTTATCAAAACTAACAGGTAGGAGATGTCCCATCTCTGACTAACCCATGTTATACACAGTATGTAGCAAAATAATCTTGAACCTACCAAAAACAGTGGACATGCGTTCATTGTTTTAGCATTGCTGGCACCTTCTGACTTTTCTGCCCATTTGTCAAAGACAAGTTTCATTTCCCTCTCAATTTCCTGCAGGAACAAACAGCAATTGAAAATGTTAGATTGCACTTGTGTTTTTTAATCTATTGATTGTGCATCCCTGGCAGGGAGACTCACCCACTGACAATGTATTTCAGAAATTTGGGCATCTGGTGTATACAGTTTAATGGTTGGCAAATCATATAGAACGCACCTGGAATTTCTGATACATACTGACAGTGAGCAAAGCTGACTAGCAGAATATCGTTCCTATCGTGTTCATGCATAAAGGTTACTGAGGATTTATAAACAATCATCAGACTCTAAGACGGATGTAACATCTAAGTCAATGAATTTCTAGAAATATAATTCTGTTTTTATACTGTTCAGTACTTAATAAGATTGGGCAAGTTAGGTGCTTGTGTATTTACTTTTCTTAAAAAGAGCAGACAACATCAAGTAAATAATTGAGCTTGATTTCCCACTTGCCATGGAAGCACAAAATTAGCATACGGAATCAGCCATTTATTATGCAAACTGCCCAGTTCTCGGTGCCATTGATAAAGTTGAATGGAGGGTCCATCAATGATAATACTAGTTTTAGATTGTTGCGTAAATAAGTTGCTTTCTAACCTTAGATATTCTTGGTGAGTATGGTGTCTAAATTATTGCCCGTTGTGAGTATGTAAGCCATGGTTTTACAACAGATAGCTACGATGTTTATGATTCTGCTGTGTGTTTCTGTGAGTCAGGTCCTAATGAGTGAGTAATGTGCTTTCTAATGGATGCGGTTTCTGATTGGAGAAGCTGTCCCCTGCAGAAATCTTCAAACTCACTGACCATCTTGCCGACAGTTTCAGTAATTGTTCTGCGGGCCACATAGAGTGACTTCACAACTGTGTTTTGGACAAGCTTAGTGTAAATGTTATGAATGAGCTAAAGGATAGCAGTGAGTCAGAATTCAAATCAAGGCAAGTGCCTGTATTAAAGTCACTGTGGAGAATACATTCACTAAGGGCTGAATATCTTATAGTACATAAAGACAAAAGTACATTCATGACTGGCAGATTGAGTAAAGGCATATTGACAAACTGCCATAATGAACAAAGAACAAAAAACAACACAGCACGGGAAACAGGCTGTTCGGCCCAACGAACCCACGCTGCCATTTTAACATTCTGAGTTCCCTCTTCCACCCATGATCCTTGTCTATGCTTATGGCACTCCACATTGGAAACCAGATTGAGGGGAGACTAATTTAGGGACAATTTGTTACACCAATCAGCCTAAGAGCACATCTTTGGGGTGTGGGAGGAAACAGGAGCACCCGGAGAATGCGCAAACTCCCACAGATACTGGCCCAAATCCATGTATCTGCACAGCAAACAGTGATATGCGCACAACAGCTCAGTGACTATCAGCTGGTCCAGTTTAAGCGTACACTAACAATGTGAAGCACCAGGCTACTCTCAACATCCAAGAGCAGCCCTCGCATGACCCACCGCATGTATGTCCCTTGTTGGACAACAAGGTGGACCAAAGCACCTGTGGATTAAAAGAGAAAAACATTCAAGGGAATTCCCAGAAGCTCCAAAAGTAAAACAAGTGAGCCAGAAAATATGTTGGAAGATCCATAGGAATCAATTGATTCCCAGGAACGTCCCAAGGTTCTTGATCCTTATTTAAAACAGTCTCCTATATCCCTCCATCTCCGTAATATGCATAGAAGGGCCAGAAGTGTTTCATAGAATCATAAAATCCTTACAGTGCAGAAGGAGGCCCATTTGACCCATTGAGCCTGCACTGACAACAATCCCACTCAGGCTCTATCCCATAATCCCACACAATTACCTTCTTAGTTCCCCTGACACTAAGGGACAATTTAGCATGACCAGTCAACCGAATCTACACATCTTTGGAGTGTGGGAGGAAACTGGAGCACATGGACAAAACCCACAGGGGAGAATGTGCAATACTCCACATAGACAGTTCTCCAAGGCTGGAATTGAACCTGGCTCCCTGGCACTGTTAGCAGTGCTAACCACTGTGCCCACCCAGCAAGAGAGAGAAAATTCACCAATGCCAAACCACTCTAATCAGCAGCAGAATTAAATAAAGATTTGATGATCAGAACCAAGACAAGCAGAAGCAGCAAATCTAAACACTATCTGAAACTGTATCATTAAGAGCGCACTCCTGGGCAATATTAGATCATCACTGAGAACGCACTCACCTGATTTGCAGGCTCTACCTGTGAAGCTTTTCGAAGAAATTTAATTGAGAGAAAATACTTCTCCTGCAGTTTGAGCACCTGAAACAATTGCAAAAAGATGTGTAGATGACTCACATTTCTGCACAATTATATTATCAGCAGCATTTTACCCAAAGGAAGTAATGAATGGCATGGTGGCACAGTTTCGGCAGCACAGTAGTACATGGTTAGCACTACAGCCTCATAGTGCCAGAGACCTGGGTTCATTTCCCAGCTTGGGTCACTGTCTGTGTGGAGTTTGCACATTCTTCCTGTGTCTGCGTGGGTTTTCTCCAGGTGCTCCAGTTTCCCCTCTCAGTCCAAAGATGTGTGGGTTAGGTAGATTGGCCATGCTTTAGTGTCAGGGGTACTAGCTAGAGTAAATTCATGCGGTTATGGGGATAGGGCCTGGATGGGATTGTAGTTATGCAGATTCAATGGGCCGGATAGCCTCTCACTGCATTGTAGGATTTTGTGATTCTACGAGGTCAAGGATAAGTTATTTTTCCACGATGAGGAAATCTGGATGTATTTATTAATGCTTTCCCTCTTGAACAGTTGCATCAACCATCACTTCTTGAATTGGAAGGCTGTTCAATCAGTTGCTTTAGTCATGAACAGTAGCTGCTTGAATGAGGTACTGCTCGACATTATAGAACTGGTCAGTGGAGGTTATTGGTCTTAATTTTGGTGGGTTCTCGTGATCTCGGCAGTTTCCTTACAAAAAAGAGGCTTTTCTAATGAGTTATGCTGTTCCTGTAGGAATTGTCTTGCAGAAAGTCCAGACAATTGCTTTAAGCAAAGGAATAGGAAGGCAAGGAAAGTGGAAATAAAATAAATGTCTGGTTATATGTGTATGGCAGTAACAGTAATTTGATGATGTTTATAAGACACTTTTGAGTGAAGAATTGAGCAACTAAAACTAATGACTCAGCTAACCACCATGCCAGAATGCTTCATCTCCAACATCTCCCTTCTGCTTTGGCAACAGATCATACTGCAGCAGTCAGTGGTCTAGTTGGATTTATTTGTTAGTGTCTATGCCCAATTTATAAATTATCGCACAGTCCACATTTGTAAAGAGTATATTTCAACTATGCCTATTAAAAGTCCAAAACAGAAGTTTTCAATCAATGAGCAATCAGATTTGGACAACTAATTGAATATCAGTACAGGCTTTACCTTGCCCTTTCCCCACGCACTGGCTGAGTGCATGGAGTGCTCGTTCAGCTTGCAACCAATGCCATCCATGGCCTTAAAATAGTTATGCTCGAACCTGACATCACATATGGTCTTAAGGAGATGCAACTGTGCAGTGGGATCCCATATGAACATACCCATGCTCGGACGGAATTTCGCATAGGCCTTAAGCCCAACCCGTCTTTGCCAAATCTGGCACCTCACAGTTTGAGCTGGTTCATGGAAAAGTTTCCCCCTTCAAACTACACAGAGGAGTTTCCTGAATGGGCTGCTACTGAACATCTTCCACTATCATGTCATCCTCGCCCATTGCCTTCACACACCTCGGCATGCCTTGTTGCTGTCAGGTGGCAGAGGTTCCCAGTGGAGCTCCCTCTATGGAGGGATCCACCCCAATATATTATATTACATTATTGTGTAACTGTAAATTGTATCGGTCATGGACTCTGAAAGAAACCTGCCCATCTCGCAGTCTTGTGGACTCTGTGGATCACGTCTGTGCTAATTGTTTTAGGCTGCATTTCCTTTTTTGTTACCTAAAACTCGTCTTATTGATTTTTGATTTGCACTTCAGTCCCATGCTCCCGATTTGTGAGCATCCAGTGTGGATGGCAGAGGATCTCCTTGTGAGCCTGCTCCTGAGCCTGGCCAGATTCCCCACAAACAGGTTTGGGCAGCGAGCAACCCAATGCAACTGTCTGCCCCTCAACTGTGGCTACGTTCACAGCTGGGTGTCCCTGGAGAGGGAGCATGCAGAGTTTACGTTCACCATCGAGGCCTTCCGTGTCCATTGGGCCTTGCAGGGGCTGAGGTGTGCTATTGATCCTCTTAAATCACATTTTGATGTGACGCTTTAAGTTTCCTTTACACTTCATTTTAGTTCGGGCAGTTTACCCCCATTTTTAAGGGGCTGCCCCTTTTACTTTGTCCCTAAGTTTATTTGATTTAGTTTATTTGGTTTGCTAAAAGGAGCCTTACCTTGCCCTTCCTGAACAAGGCTTTGCAATGCTGAGGCTGATGCTGCAAGACAATATCACAGCAGGAAAAGGCCTCATCTAAGTTTCCAGTATTCAGGTGGCAGGCTGCAATATTACTGTAACATTTCACTTTTTCATCAAGAAAACTTTTCTCATCTTCATGGTCGAGGATATCTGAAAGATTAATTGTAGTCATTTATGACTTGTCAGCACAGCATGCAGGGCCGTAGTTGCGATCACACCTGGACTAAATCCCATGACGTAAGTCTCGGTTGAAAACTGCTTAAATTGAACAGAAAGGTAGACTTTTGCTAGGGTCTAATTACCTTTGTGAATCTCTTGGCCGGTGGCTCCCAAAATGTGGATCACAACCTCCTGTTGGGGTCACAGGAACAGCAAATGAGATTGTGGGCTCACTAACCCAACCCCCTCTCTCATCCCACTCCCACTCCAACACTGCTCCCTGCATGAACAATGAGGATCAGATGGTGTCTGACCCTGCTTTTTGCCCTGCTCATCTCACAATGTTTAGCATTGCTGCTTCATAGTGCCAGGGACTCAGGTTCAAATCTGGCCACTGCTCACTGTGTGTGAAGTTTGCACATTCTCCCCGTGTCTGTTGGGTTTCCTCCAGAAGCTCCAGTTTCCTTCCACAGTCCAAAGATGTGCGGGTTGGGGTGTTTGGCCATGCTAAATTGCCCCTTGTATTAGGGGGGACTAGCAGGGTAAATATGTGAGATTATGGGGATTGGGCCTGGGTGGAATTGTAGTAAGTGCAGATTTGATGGGCCAAATGGCCTCCTGCTACTGGAGTACCTTCACTGCAGGATGTACAACTAACCTAGTTGGAGAACACAGGCTAAAGTCAGGCAGCTATTCAGATCACATTATTCATCTCCTCCTCAGTGTTAATTAGCTATAAGAAATAAAGAAATATATTTGCAAGTACCACAGAAAGATGCAACATTGCATCGTTGCAGAAATATTGCATTTCCTTCCAGGATTTTCAAGATATGTTCTCAGGGTAGGTACTATTAGGCTGAATGCAAGTTTGGGGATCAAAAGCATTGAAAGGTTGCACTCTATCTCAATGGACTCAGTGGAATAACAACAACTCAAGTATAAAGTATCTTTAACATCATAAAACATCAGGCACTTCACAGGAAGGCATAATGAAAACTAACACCAAGCCAAGAAGAAAGAGAATAGGAAAGGTGACTAGAAGTTAAGTTGAAGACTGGGGCCAAAAAGTAGTTGCAAAGATAGGAAGAAGTGCAGAGGAAAAGATGCTCAGAGAGAGAATTCAAAAGAGTAAAGCTCGAGATAGTTGATTGCAATACCACTAATTCTAGGTTGAAGTAAAGGATTGAGCACAAAGGATTTTTAATTTTGTGTTGAAAATAAAAAGCCAAAGGATGGTGATAATATCCCTGAGATGTTGCACAGGTATAAAATGTGCAGCAAAACTTTGAACAAATCAGAATTTGTTTGAAGTGGAGCATGGAAGATCAGCAAGGAGATCTTGGGAAATTGTTGTCTGGAGTTCACAAAGACAGGTAAGGGATTTCAGCAGCAGAGGAACTAAGATTGCAATGTTACAGATGTAGAAAAAGGGCTACTATTGATGGTAAGGGCAATTCCAAAACACTGCAGTATTTTGAACATTGCCTAATCATATCTTAGTGATGCTTCAGTACACCTAAAAATATTCTGTATGTGGATAAGTGGGAACTGTGGGTTTGTTTGTTTATTTGTGACACAAGTAGACATACAATAACACGACAATGAAGTCACTATGAAAATCCCCCAGTCGCCATACGCCTGTTTGGGTATGCTGAGGGAGAATGTAGCATGGCCAATGCACCTAACCAGACTTCCTATCCATCAGCATGCACTGACACTAACACACAGGCTGGAGGCTAAAGTCCTTGCCTAATTGCACAGCCATTATGCGTTGGCTGCTCTAGTCTAAGCCTGGGTCCTATTTTGCCTTTGGCTCTGACTGCCAGCTGCAGTACAATTTCAAAGGGAACTATCAGTGATGTAACCATGATTGAAGGTTTTAGAGATGTGGATCTATGTGCAGTTGCAGGCAAAAGAAAGAATTTTCATTAACTTCGCACCTTTCATGATGTGAGGTAGTCATAAAATGCGATGCAGCAGGACATAGGCTGGTAGCTTGGGCAGACACATGGCAGATGGAATTCAATTCTGATAAATGTGAGGTGATGCATTTCGGGAGAAAGAATGTCGGGGGTAGGTATATGATAAAGGGTAGGCCTATTAAGAGTATAGAAATGCAGAGGGACCTGGGGGTGCAGGTGAACAAGTCTCTGAAGGTGGCAGAGCAAGTGGAGAAGGTTGTGAAGAAAGCATATGGTATGCCAGCCTTTATAGGAAGGGGTATAGAGTAAAGAGCTGGCCTTTAATGTTGCAGCGTATAAAACATTGGTTAGACCTCATTTGGAATACTGCATCCAGTTCTGGTCACCTTACTACCGGAAGGACATGGAGACTCTGGAGAGAGTGCAGAGGAGGTTTATCAGGATGCTGCCTGGTATGGAAGGTCTGAGTTACGAGGAGAGGTTAGGCAAATTGGGACTGTTTTTCTTAGAAAGACGTAGACTTAGAGGAGATCTGATAGAGGTGTACAAGATTTTGAAGGGGATAGATAAACAGGGTTAAGCTTTTTCCTAAGATGGACTCAAATAGCACAAGGGGTCACGGGCTTAGGGTGAGGGGGGGTAAGGTATAATTTGGATGCTAGAGGGAGTTTTTTCACACAGAGGGTGGTGGAGGTATGGAATGCACTGCCAAGTAAAGTGGTGGAGGCAGGTACTCTGGAGTTATTTAAGAAATACTTAGATGGGCACATGAACAGAATGGGAATGGAGGGTTATAGAAAACTGATTTAAAATAGGGATCATGAGCCTTGGGAGTCCCTGGCAAGTGTGTAAATAGATGATGATATTGATGTACTTGTTTTTATCCTACAGGTGTTTTGGTCCACCTTGTTGTCTAACGAGGGGCATACACGCGATGGGTCGTGAGAGGGCTGCTCTTGGATCTTTTTCGAGAGTATCCTAGTGCTTCACGTCGTTAGTGTATGCTCGACCTGGACCATCTGATGGGCAACACGACAGCTCAGTGACTATCGCTGTGCTGTGCAGATACATGGATTTGGGCCTGTGTCTGTGGGAGTTTGCGCATTCTCCCTGTGCTTGCGTGGGTTTTCTCCGGGAGCTCTGGTTTCCTCCCACATCCCAAAGATGTGCTCTTAGGCTAATTGGCAAAACAAATTCTCCCTAAATTGTCTCAAATTTGGTTTCTATTTCATAGATCTATAAACATGGACAGGGATCGCAGGTAGAAGTGGGAACATCGAGGTGGCGGCGTGGGCTCCTTGGGCCAAAGGGCCTGTTTCCCGTGCTGTTTTTTTGTTCTTTGTTAAAATGTTTTATATCAAAATAACCACTTTTTAAATTATGTTGTAATATTATAAACTTTACATCTAAATTTGGATGCAGCCAATTAGCAAAGTGGTATTGACCAGGTAATTTTTACATATGTTTTGGTTGAAGGATAAATATTGACCAAGACACCAGGAAGAAGAACTCACCTGCTTTAAAATCACATCACTGAGTTTTTTTTAATATGCAGAAGAAGGTAGTTTCAACAGCATTGTCTCAGTAGTGCATTGAGATTTCTGACTCAACATTTGAACTCATGTCTCTGCTTGGGGCTTATAATCATAATCCCCTGGTTAGTGTCACTGAAAGGTGGATTATTTGGAAGTAGAGAACATTACTAGTATTTGAAGATGGTGTTTAGATTGTGTGAATTCATGGGCTCAGGACTGCAATCCTAATGCCATTAATCTATATAACATCAAAGGTTTCAATTAACATTGCAGTTTTAGTAGAAAACAGTTATTCAAAAAAAATGGTTCAATACCTTTGGTATTTGCATCTATGATTGTCAAAGCACAAGTGTAGCAAAGGATCGCCAGTTTATAATTCTTGCTGTAGAAATAGCAGTTGCCTTTCTGCCGCTCGTTCCTGATCATTTTTAGCTGTTCAGCCTTGTGCTTCACCTCCAGCCGAGTTTCACTGACTGACAGGAGGTGAACCTCCAGGAGGAGTTTGGATCCTGGCTTCACTTCTGATGCTTCACTGCAAAGCAATTAAGGACATGACTGGAAATTACTGTCCTGTAGTGACAAAAATCTGCCTGGTTTGGCTGTTGAATCTTATCTTGTATTTATAGATTGTAAAAATGCTAACATTGCCACCACACATTCATATAGAGGGAGAACGACGACAGAGAGATCTCTACAAAGCTTTCAGCGTTACAGCACAAAAAAATAAAAAGTGACCAATTGATGAGGCAGGAGAAAAGGCTTTGTTAGAAAATAGAAGACTGCAACACCAGAACATGAACTTCCCAATTGACATGGGCTAATATTTTCCAGATTTCCTCAATTCTTCAGTGCTACAGATCTGTAAGGGCATAATATAGAATCATACAATCCCTACTGTGCAGTAGAGGTCATTTGGTCCATCAAGTCTGCACCAATTCTCTGACAGAATATTTTACCTCAGCCTTCTCCTCTGCCCTATCCACATAACCCCACACATTTACCATGGTTAATCCATCTAACCTACACATCTTGGAACACTTAGGGACAATTTAGCATGGGTCCTAAATCACTTAATTCACACATCTTTGGACTGTGGGAGGAAACTGGAGCATTCAGAGGAAATCCATAGAGACATCGGGAGAATGGCTGTGGAATTTGTGCAGTCACCCAGAATTGAAACCAGGTCTCTGGAGCTGTGAGGCATTCATGCTGATCACTGTGCTACCTCTGTGAATATATTTGAATTCTGCACTTAAAACGCAGAACCATCTGAATTCAAATTGAATTAAATAGCTGATTCCAGGGAACAATCAGACTTGTTTTATAACACTCCTGTTACATGAGCACTAGAGTATAGGATGAGTATATTGAGTTTTGATGTAGGTGAACCATGATTTCATTGAATGGACGAACAGCCTTAAAGGGTTAAATGGCTTATCTATGCTTCTATGTAGCTTTGGCATAAAATGATATTGGCTGTAAGATACTTAAATTTTTCACCTAATTATTGAGAGTAAAGATGAATAAAGCAATTGTCAATCAATGAACTTTACACAACAAACAAATCATAATGATATAGCATTTGTAATTTAGTAAAATACTTATAGATACCTTTCCAATGCCTGTTGACATTCACATGGGGCTGAGTGATCTTCTTTAACAATATATTTATTCTCGTGATTTGGGTTCACTGACAAATTCAGCATTTGTTACCCATTCCTGGCTTTCCTGAGAAAGTAGTGGGCCTTTTTCTTGAACCATTTTGACCAGCTTGATAGAACTGCGAGGATTGCTAGACCTAACAGAACACTTCTCAGTTAAGAGTGAACCACATAGGTGTGGGACTGGAGTTATGTCTAGGAGACTGATAAGGTCAAAAGGTTTCTTTCCCTGTAGAACATTAAGTGACAATTTCACTTGTACTGATTGACATATTTTTATTTCCAGATTACATTTAGACAGAAGCTAAATATTCAATCTGCAGAAGTGGGATAGAAACTCATGTCCTTAGAATTATTAGTCCACCATGTAGCTGGTACACTGCCATAGACAGCCTGCACAGGAAGTGAAGTGTGTAGCAGTGAGGTCAGAGCGGAGCAGAATAGATGAGGAACCCAAAGCAGGGTAAATGTAGGAATGCTGGGAATTTTCAGTCATATCACAGACATCTAACTGATGATGAGAAATGTTTCGAGCAGCTCATTTAAACAGGCTTCCTAGTGAAAAATTAATTTGTAAAAGTACAATCAAATTGAACTTTGTTTCTTTCTGATCTGTTCATTTAGTACTGTTTTCTAAAATAAATCCATCCTGATCATTTACATTTATTGCACATTGTTCATTGCAGATGGATTATATTTTTGCAGTTGTATAAATCAAAATGGTCACCAGACATTTAAACATTAAGGCTTGTGCTATGTTTTGACTTATAAATATGCAAAAATGCAGCACTAAATCAGGAGGGCGATTCTCCCAAAAAGATTCTAAATGTCAAATTTGCATATAAACAGGAGTAAATCCCATTGGTTTTTTTTTCAGCAGGAGTTTCAAAATGAATTTCTCACACTCTCTGTGCGCTGCAGATGTAAATCAATGGGCAGTCCTATTCCCACTGGAGAGGCTGGTACCTCAGTGCTGAGCAGGCTATTGCACAAGCACCGATGTATCAGAGTGGAGATCAGCGCATGCACAGTGGCCCAGCGCTGCTGGCCTCTTGGTCAATGACCAGCTTGATTATTGCCCCTGCGACCCTTGCATGGACCAATTGCTGGCCCTCCCCCTGAATATGCTCAGGCCAGCCTTGAACACCCCGCCCCCCTCCTCCCCAACCACTCCCACTCTGCCTCAATGCCCCCTAGCTCCCATGGCTACCCCTGATTGATAGGGCTCCCTATGTCACTCAGCCAAAATGCAGAATGGTAGGCAGCAGGGAGCCCCATGCCCACCAATCACCCCTCCCAAAGGCCCACCATCTTGGCACTGCCTAATGCCCTTGACATTGGCACTTTGCCCCTTGGGCAGTGTCAGGGGCCTAGGTTGGCACTTCCCTGGGGCCCTACATTCTGAGGTGGGAGCCATGATGGCTTCCCCCTTCACTCCAGCAGGGACGGGCCACCAAATCCCGCTAGAATGAAACATTCCTGGTAGTGGGAGGGGGTACACTAGTGGGCCCAGAGACTTCAGTTCTGAGCCCACTCATAATATTTAAATTGCATTAAAATTAGAATTTAATTAATGTATGCAGCTCCACGTAGATGGTGCCAGAAATCCAGCTGACAGAGATGTGGAGGCCATGGCACCCAGCGATGAATCTGCGAAACAGCCTCCGCTAGAGTCTCCAAGCCTGCTGCACTACGAGAGGGATGGGAGAATTCCACTACCAACCAACCCCCTCCACACACACACACACACCAGGGATACATTCTGATTTTTAAAAAGCCACTCTTATCAGCTTACAGACGTGACTCTTTTGCACGACCTGAACTGCTCATTTAGGTCTGAAAGACTGAAGCATTAAATGAGGAGGAATTTTCTGTAGTGCAAATGTTCTGGTAAAGCAAACCAAAAGCCTTTACAGCTTGAAGATTGAGTTTGAAGTTTGGTTGATGCTTGTTTATTGAACAATCACATTGGTTCTTATTGAATGTGAGTATCCATGTGTGAATTTAAACGTTTTTAACAGGTTGATTACTAAATCAGTGGATGAAATATAGCCTTTTTTCAGTGTGGTATGCTCCTCTGCAAAAAGAAACAACAAATCTAACTGTTGCTAGTCCTTGGCTCTTAAATAATGTATCCAACTACATAGATGCAATCCTTTTATACTTTACTAAATCTTCAATTCTCTCTCCTGTACTGAAGATTAAACTTTTTGAGCCGATTCTTTTATTTAAAACCATTGACATTATTTTGATTGCTTTTTTTGTAGCTTCTTTTGAAAGCAGAGAACATTTCAGGCAAGTTATCAAAAAAACCAGAGAAAGTACAACAAAGAGAGTTAGAACATGAAGTGATTAAAGACAGTTACAAGAGAGGAAGACACATACACAATGTCCTCTTCTGTCTTTAACATTATCAAGATCAGATATTTTTAAAAAATCTTTCATAGAATGAGGATGTCACTTGCGAGGCAAGCGTTTATTGTCCAGCCCTAATTGCGCTTGAGAAGATGCTGATGAGCTGCTTTCTTAAATTGTTGCAGTCCATGTGGTGTAGGTACATTCACACCGCTATTAGGGAGGGAGTTCAAAGAATTCAATCCAGCGACTGAAGAAACGACAATATAGTTCTGAACCAGATGGTGAGGGCTTGGAGGGAACTGCAGATGGTGGTGTACCTATGTGCTCTTGTCCTTAGATGGTAGTGCTTAGGGTGGCTTGGGCAGTTCTTGCTTTACATTTTGTAGATGGGATACACTGTGCCATTGATAAAGGGAGTGAACGTTTGTAGATGGGGTGCTAGTCAAGTGGTTTGCTTTGTCCTGGATGGAAGCTTCTTAAGTGTATTGCAGTTGCACTCATACAGGCAAGTGGAGAGTATTCCATCACACTTCTGCCTTGTGGACAGACTTTGGCAGTCAGGAGGCAAATTACGCTCCACAGAATTGAGTTCCTGATTCGAAGAACGCCAGAAGGCATCTACTAGCATCCAAATGAAGCATTGGAACGTGAAATACTAAATAATTAGATCTCAAAGTTCAGGTTACATCCTTATAGCAGTTGATTACCTTTGTTCTTTGTGATTTGACCAGTATCTGCAGCTTTTTTCTGCTTCCAGCTGTGTGTAGTTCTGCAACAAAATGCATGTAATGTCTTACCTGGAAGCTCTTCCAGAACAGAATTTGGAGTCAGTGAGAATCAGTGCTATTTCCTGTATGTACATAAGGGGCACACATATTTCGAGGGCCTTGGAGAAGGAAGGAAAATTGTATTAAACAAATCATGTCATTTTTCTAATGAATGTATCATATTTCCAACTTAAAATAATTAGAGTTATCAATTTATGAAATAGGCTTGCTGCAAAGTGTAACATGTTGGGATTCTTTCGGCTGGATTTTCCAGTGGTTTTGGTATCCCAACATTGAACCCATATGGGGATACCTAGCCTGCCAATATTGTTACCGTGTCCTGTGGCATAGTCATCCTCGTTGGTTACATCTGTACTCACCTTTCATATGGGTCCTGATGCCTGATTAAAGGCTGGCCATCCAGCACCAGGAGTGGTAGATGCTGGAAATGCAGGCAGGAAAGGGATACTTGGCTGCTTATATTGAAGTTATAAATTAAGACTGAAGTTGGTAAGGCCATCAGATGGGAAGGGAAACACCTTTGGAATCTATTCACAGGTGGGTTATGGGTTTTTCATCTCCAGACTCCATTGCTGGGGAATGGAGCCTTTGGCTCCTTTGGCCAGCTGACCTGTAACCAAGATGTTGCCTCGATTGAGACTAGGGCCCCACATTCTGACGAGGGAAGCGAATGCAGAGGAACACCGCCACCTGCAAGTTCCTTTCCCTGCCACAGACCATACTGACTTGGGAATATATTGCCATTCCTTCAATGTCACTGGGTCAAAATCCTGAAATCCATTTCAAACAACAGTCTGGGAGTACCGAAGCCACATTGAGAATCAGTGTTGTGATTCAAGAAGACAGCTCACCACCACCTACTCAAGGGCAATTAGGAATGGGCAATAAATGCTGGCGAAGCTATTATGCCCACATCCCTGAAATAACAAATTTTAAAAATTGAGCCCTTTAAGTGGGCAATTAATAAACACTTAAAAGTTACTAAGGGGAGATAGTAGTGTATTTTCATTGGATTAATGATCAGTGTCACAAGTAGTCTTACATAACACTGCAATGAAGTTATTCTGAAATCCCTTGGTCACCACATTCTGGTGCCTGTTGAATACACTAAGGGAGAATTTAGCATGGCCAATGCTAACCCTAACCCTAATCTAACCAGCACGTCTTTCACACAGAGAAAACTGGAACACCAGAGGAAACACACACAGACATAGGGAGAATGTGCAGACTGTATACAGTGACACAAGCCTGGAATCAAACCTGGGACCCGGATGCTGAGGCAGCAGTGCTAACCACTCTGCCGCTGTTGTGGAGACCCAGAGTAACGCTCTGGGAACTTGAATTTGAATCCCACCACAGCTGATGTTGAAAATTGGATTCAATTAAAAAATCTAGAATTAAAAGTCTAATATTGACCATGAAGTATTGCTGATTTTTGTAAAAGCCCATCTGGTTCACTAATGCCCTTTTAGGGAAGGCGATCTGCTGATTTGGCCTACACACATCCCTAGATCCATATCAATGTGATTAACTCTGAAACAGCCTAGCAAGCCAGTTCAGGGTCATTAGGATTGGGGAATAAATGCTGGTCCAGCCAGTGATGCCCACATTCCATGAGCATATAATATTTACCATAGTTTTATACTGCAGATCTGAATCATGTCTAAATACTAATCCTAAAAATATGTGAATTACACAGCATCATGAATCCTACCCAGACATTACACAGATTGACTTACTGATGGGTAAAATTGCTGTAGCATGCATATGCATGACTTACACAGTTCTGACTTTTAATGCCATACTGTTTTTATGTAGTGACAAGCTGGTTTGTGTCCTCATTATTCTGTTCACCCACCTCAATGACGTCTTGTCCATTTATAGTGAATGAGAGCCTTTGGCGGCCCAGGATGACATCTCCATTTTCATGCATTATCTTCACCCAGATTTTCACACTCTGTCCGTTTCCGGGTCTCTCGAGGTTAACATTGCCACATTTTAGAATCTTCTTTTTCAGCAGCCCATTGCCTGCAACAGTGGATCATTCACATCAGTTTATCTCAAGTAAGATTTCTGCACCAGGTATCTTACTAGTAACGGCACCATTCATTACACATACCTAGCACATCAATCCAGTCTTTTGGATTATCTACTGCATCACCAGTAGCATCATGTGCTGTGTCCATGTCCACGGTATGCTCATTCACAGTGCTCCTGTAGCAGCAGAAACTTGTATTATTAACTCATCAAATGTTTGCAATTAAAACTTCCCTTCACAAGGTAAACAGATACTACCATTAATAGGTCATCTCACAGTCTGAATGGTCCATCACAATCAGAACATCATTTACAAATAAGCAGGTACTTTTACGTTTACAATTCATCAGCATTTGATTGCGAAAACCTTTCAAGACTTAAATGTCTCAATGACAAGTTACTGTTTAGAATATTTTTCAAACACAAATTGTTGCATCACAGAATGTTTTCCTGTTACTATGGATACATATTTGATACACTGCGGTCAGTTAGAAGCCATTTAGAATTAAAATTACTGAGAAAAGAACTTCACACCCTGCGAAAGGGCAGTTGTCCAGAAGTCTGGATTAGCACAATAGTGAGAATAAGTGATGTCATAATGTCACAGGTTCTCAAAACGGCCATTCGAATCACGAGAATCGTTTCTTTTCTGTGACATTGTTGTCAGTCTAATTAGAATGTCCTTTAGTTCTACTTTCTAACCAACGCATAGCCAAAATTTAACTACTGTTGTGAAAACATACAGCAGCCTCAGTTCAGTGAAGAATCTAAGTTCAATTCCCACTTCTGACGGTGTACTGCACTGCCAAAGATGCCAGCCTTTCATTAAAATATTAAACCAAAGACAGGATTTTGGTGCTGATGTGGGAGCAGTAGGGAGGCAGGTAGATGTGGAATTTCCTGATACTGCCTGGCATGTTAATTCCCTGCCACATCCTGCCTTACCAACCAGTTTTCTGGAGATAGATTCAGATGTGCAGTAGCTAGTCACCCTCAAGTTACTGGTGTCTTGCTAATTCGGTTAAAAGGCCATTATTCAGATGGTGACTGGACTTTCGCAGTCAGTGTATCGGCCGGGGTGTTGGGCACATGGCAGATGTCTGGAGGCACCCTCCTGTGGGCAGGTGAGGAGTGGGGCCAGTGCTCCACATCACGTGCCTGGAAAATCTTCCACATTGCCTGGTAGATGTTGCAAGTGTACCAGAATAGCTTGGCAAGGGTGCAGCAAAATTCTGGAACACAAGTCTTCAGTACTATTACTGGAATATTGTCAGACCCCATTACCTTTCTGGTGTCCAGTGCCTTAAGCCATTCCTTGATTTCAAATGGAGTGAGTCAAATAGTTGAAGATTGGCACCTGTAATGCTGGGGACTTCTGGAGGAGCCGAAATGGATCATCCACTTTGTCCTTCTGGATGAAGATTGTTGTGAATGTTTCAGATTTTTGCATTCAGGTTCTGCATTCCTCCATCATTGAGAATGGGGATATTTGTGGAGCCTCCTCCTACAATGAGTTGTGTAATTGTCCATCATCATTCACAACTGGATGTGACAGAACTATATTCTTGGATTTGATCCATTGGTTGTGGAATTATCTAGCTCTGTCTACCATTTGCAGCTTATGCTGTTTGACATATTATTAGTCCTGTGTTGTAACTTCACCAAATTGACATTTCCATTTTACTATTGGTGGGACAGCCGAGGTGACCAGTACTGCCTAAACTTCAAACAATACAAAACTCATGAAGCCAGTGTCTCCACTTAAAGACGTAACTTTATTCAACCAGCAGCTGCTAGGAGACCATTAAAGAGTCAGAGCAGCTCTGAAATAGAGCAGCTAGACCTTTCTGATGAAATCTGATGTATACAATGCAAAACAGATCAATTATACATTTTCCTATCAATTATTCCCTCCTTTCAATAGCTTAAAATCAATCATTTCTAATATACACAAATCAACAATAATACGTCATAAATCTTAGCCAACTGTGCCTTACTCTCTGGTATAATGGCATTTTATTAGTCCATAAAATCCAGAAGCTAACTCAAAGAAGAACAAAAACAGCACGGGAAACAGGCCCTTTGGCCCAATGAGCCCGCACCGCCATCCCGATGTTCATGTCCATGTTTATAGATCTATGGATTAAAAACCAAATTTGAGACAATTTAGAGAGAATTTGTTTTGCCAATTAGCCCAAGAGCACATCTTTGGGATGTGGGAGGAAACCGGAGCACCCGGAGAAAACCCACGCAAGCACGGGGAGAATGCGCAAACTCCCACAGACACAGGCCCAAATTCATGTATCTGCACAGCACAGCGATAGTCACTGCGCTGTCGTGTTGCCCATCAGATGGTCCAGGTCAAGCATACACTAACGATGTGAAGCAGTAGGATACTCTCGAAAAAGGTCCAAGAGCAGTCCTCTCACGACCCATCGCATGTATGCCCCTCGTTAGACAACAAGGTGGACCAAAGCACCTGTAAGATAAAAACAAGTACATCAATATCATCATCTATTTACACACTTCCCAGGGACTCCCAAGGCTCATGATCCCTATTTTAAATCAGTGTTCTATACCTCTCCATTCCCATTCTGTTCATGTGCCCATCTAAGTATTTCTTAAATAACTCCAGAGTACCTGCCTCCATCACTTTACTTGGCAGCGCATTCCATACCCCCACCACCCTCTGTGTGAAAAAACTCCCTCCAGCATCCAAATTATACCTTACCCTCCTCACCCTAAGCCCGTGACCCCTCGTGCTATTTGAGTCCATCCTAGGAAAAAACTTAACCCTATCGATACCCCTCATAATCTTGTACACCTCTATTAGATCTCCTCTAAGTCTACGTCTTTCTAAGGAAAACAGTCCCAATTTGTCTAACCCCTCCTGGTAACTCAGACCTTCTATACCAGGCAGCATCCTGGTAAACCTCCTCTACACTCTCCAGAGTCTCCATATCCTTCCGGTACTAGGGCGACCAGAACTGGACGCAGTATTCCAAACGAGGTCTAACCAACATTTTATACAACTGCAACATTAAAGGCCAGCTCTTGAACTCTATACCCCTTCCTATTAAAGGCTAGCATACCATATGCTTTCTTCACAACCTTCTCCACTTGCTCTGCCACCTTCAGAGACTTGTTCACCTGCACCTCTAGGTCCTATCTTGTCTGACCCCATTTCCCATGTTGCCTTATAATCTCAGACATTAACCCAAAATTCAAATGAACATTTTCATGTGTTCCCTAATGGTCATTGCCAAACCAGATTAACACGACTTCATGTCTGGCATGCATCCATCTTGTCTGAATAGTGAATAAACACTGTTCACGAAATGTAAATAACTGTTCTAAATTTCTCTCCGCCTGAAACTTTATTGACAAATCTTGCATAGTTCCAATATTTAAATATTCTCTTGGAATATGACTTTATTCTAATGCCTTTTATCATGATGCTTTGCAGTAAATTGCTGTTGGCTAAATTGCACAATATATATGAAAAATACATTAATACATTCAAAATATCAGCATGTGTTTTAAAATCATAGTCACTTGTTTAAATCTCATACTGCATCTTGTGTGTAAACTGCTTTCTTGTTAGCTCATATATTTATTTCTTTTAACTTAATGTAGTTCTGTCATTGCCTTAATATTTAATGGTTTAAAAACCTTACTAAACTATAAGGATTCCCCCTTTCACTGCCATTTGCTGCTTATGCTGTTTGGCATGTTATTAGTCCTAAGTGGTAGCTTCACCAGATTGACATTTCATTTTTAGCAATGTCTAGTGTTGCTGCTTGCATGTTCTTCATTGACCAAGAAGTGATCCCATGGCTTAATGGTAATGGTAGAGTGGACAATATGCCAGGCCATGAGATTACAGATTATGGTTGAGCACAATTCTGCTGCTGATGGCCCACAGTGTCTCATGGATGCCCATCTTGAGTTCCTGGATCTATCAAAATCTGTTTCATTTAACACAGTGATCGTGCCACACAACACAACAGAGGGTATCCTCAGTGTGAAGATGGAGCTTTGCCTCCAGAAGGACATGCAGTGGTCATTCCTACTGATAGTGTCATGGACAGATACATCTATGGCAGGGCAGGTTGGTAAAGATGAGGTCAATATGGTTCTCTTGGCTCCTTCACCACTTGCTGGCAATCAGTCTAGCAGCTATGTTCTTTAGCTTAATCTGTGGTGGCATTACTGAACCACACTTGGTAATGAATATTTAAATCCTCCTCCCAGAGTACATTTTGCACTCTTGCCACTTTCAGTGCTTTTGGCAAGTGGGATTCAACACGGAGGAATAATGATTCATTGGCTGAGAGGAGGGGGAGTACATGGTAATCAACAGAAGGTTTCCTTGCCCATGTTTGACCTGATGCCATGGGATTTCCTGCGGTCTGGAATTGATTTTGAGGACTTCCTGGGCAACTTCCTCCTGGTATGGCAAGACTGTGCCTTGAAGTATTTTCATATTTTGGTACTTGTGCAGGATTTTTGAGCAGACACTATGCCACTGGGTCAGTATCCAGCAGCTCTGTGTTCTTATTGCAGCAATTTAATTGCTTCTAATTGCAAGAATGTTTGTTTATTTTAAACTGCATTAACACTGTTCTGTAATTTTAGTGATTTCTTCTGGGGTTTTCCAGAGTAGAGCTTGGTTAGATTGTCTGACCTAGAATAAACTATACACACACACATATGCACACACACACATGCACAGAGTTACAAACACTACAGACACATGCACAGAGTTATAAACGCTAGACAGACACACAGGGAGAGATATAAACACTTCACACAGACACACACATATTAATAGTATATACACACCCATACACATACAGAGAGATGGTGCAGGCAGGTTCAATCATGGCTTTCTAGAGGGACTGGATAATTATCCAAAGGGAAAATAAATTGCAGGGCTACACAGAAAATGCAGGGCCTGGGACTAGTCTAGTTCCCCTTGCAAAGTACTGACACTGAGATTACCATCACAAGATGCGTTGCAGCAATTTGTGAATTTTTTTTTAAAGCTATCTCCTGATTCTATATCTGCAATCTATACCACCCAGAAGGAGAAGGATGACTTAAGAACTTACACTCAACATAATAACAGCAGAGAATAGACCTCAAGACCATTTATTCTTCCTCTGCATTCAGTATAATCACGGTTTATCAGTTCTATTCAATAGGCAAATGGGAATACCACCAACTGTTTAATCTTGTCCAAGTCTCACATCTTCCCCATTTAGAAATCTATTACCGTTCCTTTTTTATTGTTGTGTCAAAATCTGTACTGAAGTAACTTCACATCATGGATAGCAGTAGTCAAAGCTGAAGGATCAGGAGCACCCCTCAAGGGCATTAGCTATAGCAATAAATCTTAACCTTGCCAGCAACATCCATATCCCATGAATGAGTTACAAAAGGATTGAAAACATGGAATTTAACTGCAGCATTTTTTATACTCAAGTCTCCTTTTGTCAAAGTCGAGGCTGACTTGCTTCCACTGCAGGGGAATGGGATCTGTGCTGCTGAATAATGCTGGAGCTGCAGACTCTGCTACATTTGGCGACTAGTGTTTGATGAGATGGGTGTCTGAGATGCTCAGGATTCTATTCTCTCTTCCCACTGTTTACATTTGGCCTCTGCGTGCTGCAACTAGTGACACTGGAGGTGATTGGCACCTTCATGGATGCTTCTTCTCCAGTGTATGCATTCTACAGCAAGCTATTCCCACCTAAATGGGGATGTCGCACTTATATAGGAAGGTTTTCAGAGTGTCCGTGTAGCATTTCCTCTGTCCTCCCCCTGATCTTTTGCCGTTGTGGAGCTCAGAATACAGCTCTTGTTTTGGGAGTCATGTGTTAGGCATGCGGACGATGTGGCCCACCCATCACAGTTGGTGGCTTAGGGCCTTGATATTGGCCTGGGAAAGAACACTCATGCTGGTATGCCTATCCTGCCTGTGGATTTGCGGGATTTTGCAGAAGCAATGTTGGCTGTCCAGGAATTTGAAGCGACTGCTGTGAGGGACACAGAGAGACTGCTCTGTCGACCATAATGTTAAATTTGAGATAAGTCACTGCAGTACATTGGCTATAAAGTGGTTTGGGCATCCCAAAGTTTCAAAAGATACGATCTAAATGCATCTCTTTATTGGATTGTATTCAAAGGGAAAATCAATTCAAAAGCTGAACAAAATTGCTTTGAATTTCCAGCTGCATACAGTATTGCCAATTTGAAAGCAGGAAATGGCATCAAACTTTCAAATATTTGCAAATTTTAAATGCAAGAAAACAATTTGGCTCTCATTCAATATGTTATGCTTGGAAACTTGCTTCTGCTGTTAAAGAAACAATACTATTTTGTGGAATCACAATCTTACAACACAGATAACTAATTGGCCCATCACACCTTATCAGTATCAACAGCTATCTAGTTACCCCATTCCCCTGCTCTTCTTTCAGAACCCTGCAATTATTTGATTTTCAAGAATACATCCAGTTTCACTTTTGAAAGTTTATGTTGCATATACTTCCACTATCCTTTCCAGTAGTCTATTTTCAATCTTCAAAAGTTATCATATCAAAATAAACTCCTTTTAAGTTGCCTGGACTCTTAGCAATTCTTTTAAAATTTATATTCTTTGGTTTTTGATCTTCCTGTAAGTTTCTTGTCCTATTATAACCATTCAAAATTTTATCAAATTTCCCAATAACCTTAGTTCTAAGGAGAACAATTCAAGCTTCTTCAAGTAACTGGTATCCTGCATTCCTGGTTCTATTCCAGAATGAATCTTGCACACTCTCCAAGACCATCACCATGAGGTGCAGAGAAAAGGAGAGATCATACAGTTGCTGGCTACACTACTGGAGAGCAAAACTCTTCTGCCCTTTTCTCTTACTGTGCAACTTACTTTTATTAATTAGTGATTGAAGATGAGAATGATTAAACATAAACAAATTAATGCAAGTATGGAAATGGAACAAGACTGATAACTCCAAGTCAGACAGACGTAGCTTTCATAAAGTCAACAAATTTATTAGATTTCCTTGAAGTTATACAGCTGGTTTTAGAAGGTGTTTAATGAGATGCTTCCTGAGAGATATGGGCTGAAAGCAAAGACTGAAATAAAAGATTTGGTCATTTTGGCAAATTATTTAACCAAAATGTATGTGGTAATCATTTTAATTAGGCATGATGAGAGTTTCGCAGATGTCAGCGATTATGGTTGTTAGTATTATTTAGTGACATTTGATTAGGTTTTAAAATTAATGAAATCTTTAGATAAAATATACAATTGAAGAGGTTAGAAATAAAAGTCTAAAAATTAATAGAAATCATGCACTTAATATCAGATTATTAATTAAAAGTTGCAGATTTATTTAAAATAGGAAATATGAATAAATCAATTTTAAGATGTGACAAAGTGATCAGGAAAATGTATGCATTTGTTGACCTAACATTGTTAGAATGTTCCAATATGGATACCAGCAATGCATAAAGGAAGAATGCATGCCAGTACTTTTTATGCTTGTATATATTGGACAGGATTTTCCAGCCATTCACATCAGTGGGATTCTCCCATCCTGCTGCAGTGAACAGAGATTTGGCTGAGCACCAAATTCTCCATCCTCTCTGGCAGCTGTGGCAGGGTGTGAAAAGGCCAGGAAATTCTGGCGATTGTTTTCATAAGTCCATTTGAACAGATTGAAACACATAGCAAAGTCATGGATTTTGTCCTTTCAGATGGATAAAGCACCCAATAAAAAAAAATAGTAGTCTGCTGCTGGTGATGGAAGCAGTTTAATATCACAAAGACAGCATATTGTGTATGGATATTAATATGAATTTTGTTTCCTTCCCACCAGGCATCATGGTGACCAGGTGATTTTCACAGTAACTTAATTCCAGCGTTAATGTCAGCCTACTTGTGACACTAATAAATACTTATGGCATAATAGTTCTTGCCACACTACAATGCAAGTTGTGATGTTTGCAAAGGGAAATTCAGTTTTGATTAATAGTGGTGGATCCAAAACGTAAGAATACTGTGTTCAGCTGTGGTCAGTGACCCAAGATAAAAAAAAATGAAGGGGACAAACAAAGACATTGTTAAAAGAGAATTGGAAATTACTCTAGGTTTCAGACCATTGAGACATGAAGATGGGCAAGGGAAACTAAAACTACAAAAGGAGAAAGTGTTTTTAATGGTGGTGCTTATGTTCTTCTCATGGATTCCACTAATCTCCTGTGAGGGATAGTGGAGCAAAAGATTCAAATCAACCAGGTTTTTGATGCAGAAAATTGATTACGTGGACATGAAGGGAATTGAGTAAAAACTGATGGTAAATCAAAAACATAATTTCTTCATAACTGAGTTTTGTACAGTTATGGATAGGTTGCATTAAATGTGGACCAGTGATTGAATGCACGTTGAATTCAAGAGGGAAATAGAAGGTTTTAGGCAGAAAATTTTCAGAATGTGTCTTGAAACATGGTCTGAACAATGGAGCAGACTACCTAGGTTGAACAGCATTTTAAATTCCAAATTCTTTACACTCAATGTTAGGTTGATGGTCAAAAGAAATTTCAATCAATGGAGACAATAATTGGCATGTTTTAAATTTGTCAGTCAAGTCTCTTTTTTACTTCTTGGGAGCTGTCCATTATCCTCTGATATCTTGCTCTTATTACAAGCAAATGAAATGAGGAATACAGATTCAAATGCCACAGCATGCTGTGTTGGAGCATTTCTGCATTGCACTGATCTGAAGCCATCATTTTGAAACTCCTGTTTGCAGAATTTTACTACCCATTCTTCAGGATTTCTAGCTGAGACTTGATTTAGATTTCAATTTATGGTATAGTTGGCTTCTTTCTCTGACATTGTGCTCATTATGTTACAATTAGACATTAATCAACAACCCTAGATTTACATCCATACATTGCTGTGATATAACTGAGTTAATCCACATCATATAATTGATGGAATGCTGGGATTGTTTTTTATTGCACCAAATTAATCTTAAAAAAATTGCAAGCCCAAAATGTCAGAAAACTGGTTTACTAAAGGGATATATATACACAGATCAAAAGACACATTTGTAACCACACCAGATAGTTCTCGGTAATATTTTACATTTGACCTGCAGTGTTCAAATTTCACTCTTAAAACCAGTCACTTCAGTTGACATCGCTTGTTTACGTAAATCCACTGGGAACACTACAGAGAAATCCAGTCAATGGAAGAGATGATGCAAAGAATTCTGTTTGAGAACCGTAAAGGCTTCCTTAAAGGAATAAGTGAATCAGTCCTTTGCAGCTTGTGATTTTTCATCTCCCTCAAATGGAAAAGACTCTTCTCCTCCCATCAGGTGTCCTAAGGTTTTCTTCCTTTCTTGCGTAAAGATTGTCCTTCTCCAGAGAATGCAATAAACCTACTGGCTCCAGGATCCTACACCAACAGAAAGTACCATAAGAATACAACCTGACAGAGTCAGAGCAAAGAATTTTATAAATCTAATGAAATGCACATTGCACTTGAAACGTTAATATGTTGGAGTGGGAACTCTGAATATTCCAACACAAACTGAGCAATGTTATAGCTGAAGACACAAAGGACAATATCGACAACTGAACTATCTGGTTTGATTTAAAAAAAAGTTTAAGTTTGTATTAAATTTAAGATGGAATATGAAAAATCAGGGAATAGTGAATTCACAAGAGGTTAAAACTTTTTCGTCTGTGAAATAGCTCAAATACTTGAATAATCACTTTCTATAGGAACACCATCATCAGCTGATTAAGCTAAGCTTTTGCTGGATTTGAAGTTTATATGCTGATTTGACATGGTTTTCATTTGCAGATTAATTAATTAGAAAGAGAGCTTGGCCAGACACTAGAGGCTACGACAATGTTGCTGTGGGCTTGATGGACCAGCTGGATTTTCCACCAGCCTGTCACTTTTAGATGTAGTTTGTCATTATATAACTTGAAGCATTGGATATTAAACTGCTCTTTGTAAAGATAACAAGAATAATTTTAACCCAACATCCACTTGGTTACAAATTTTAACAAATGGAAAATCCAAAACTTAGCCACCTATTTCCACTTGTAATAGAGGTTGGTTATGGGACAGGCATAGTGATCAAGCAGGCCATGAGGAAAGGAAACTTTATTTAGCATCTTGCTATATTACATATAAGCCTAACATGACCACAGCAAATATCTATACCATTCAGCATGTTTTGTCCATGTTGGCTCTCTGCACAAGAAACTTAATTATCGCCATTCCTCTGCCTTTTCCTAATAGCTCTGTAATTTTCTTCTTTTCAGTTATTATTCAATAACCTTTGGAAAGTCATGATTGATTCTGCCTCCACTACATTCACGGGCAGTTCATGCCAAACCTTAACCACTCGCTGAAGTTCATGTTGCCATTACTACTTTTAACATTCACTTGAATTGACGTCCTTGACCTGTCCTGCATGACTTTGAATGCCTCTATCAAATTTCCTCTCAATTCTTTCTTTCTTGAAGAACAGCCCCCTATTCTCGAATATATCCTCATGCTTGAAACCATTCTTGTGATCCTTCACTTGATCCTCTCCAATGCCCTCATATCCTCCCTAAAGTCCAGTGTCCAGAAATAGAAACAATTTCAGTTAAGGCTGAACAACGTTTATAAATCATTATTCATATTCATTTTGCTTCTGTTTATAAAGAGATCCTGCATGCCTTATTTAACCACTTTCTCAACTTGTTCTTCCATTAAGAATTATTTCCACGCATAGGTATTTATTTTATATTGCCTTCTCATTTTTCCTACCCAGCTGTATCACCTCACTGCATTAAATTTCATCTGCTCACTCTACCAGCTTTTCATGTCCTACTGAAGTCAATTACTATTCTCTGCACAATTCACAATGCTTGAAGTTTTGTGTCATGCACACCCAAATCCAGGCCATTAGTACAGAAGAAAAGCAATGGTTATAACATTAATCCCCAGGGAACCAAATTAATACCTTCCTCCAAAAAACACAACTATTCGTCACTACTGATAAAGTCAGAGATTGGTCATCAAATATTCCTATTACTTTTTCTTTATTTTGTTCACTATTATTCTGTTTATTGTCATCCAACCAACTTAGTATTCATGCTGCCTTTTATTCCATAAGTTTCCTACACTACAGCAGTGAATTCACTTCAAAAAAAATCTTTGTTGACTACAAAGCACTTCAAGATGTCCAGTGGTCACACAAAGCTGTACATAAATATAAAAGTCTTTCTTCTTTCACTTTGCTGTCTAGCCTGTTGTTATATGGCACTATCATATACATCACATCAACTACAATGACCCCCTCTGCTAGCTGATCAAAAATTCTTTGTCCTTAACAATTCCCCGCTGTTTTTTCATAACTAATCTAAATTTGTCAAACCAGCTGCTAATCTTGCCCCAGATGGTTATTTCAAAAAGTTTCCCTATCACTGTAGTTAAATAGATTGGCTGCAGTGCTGGGATCATCATTACACCCTCTTGAGTAAGAGAGTAACATTTATAATTCTCCAGCATACCCCCATATCCAAGGAAGATTAAAAGATCATGCCAGTGCCTATGCAATTTCTCCCCTTACTTCTGTTTATATGCATCTGACCCAGTCATGGTTATTCATTAGCATCTGGCCCCCGACTACTTCATTTAGATACTGGATGCCTTCGTTCTATTTCTCTACCTGACTACAAAATTTACAAGGTATATAAATGATGATTTTCTAAGGTAAAACTTCTCTCTAGAAATGCAGGTTTGAGTCTAATTGCTGCTAAGCTGCATTACAAGCTGATTGACGGAAGAAATGTTGTTTATCTATTTGACTAACTTGCATTTAGAATCCATGTCAGATTAACAGGGAGAACACCAAGGTTGGCAACAGGTATGCTACCTAGTAAAGCTTATTACATTGTGCAATTATTATGTGTTCTTAGCTGTTTGTTACAGTCAACATTTTAAATACATTCACTCTATTATTAACTCACCTCCTCTATTCGTTTGGGCTGTGGTCGTGAATTCCTGATAAAGGTGATTTTTCCAATTTTGAACTCATAGTTTGGGATTCCTCTGTGTGATAATGGTAAAAAGTTAGTGTGCAGTTACCTTTAACTGATATTATCTAGGCATTATGATTGTATGTTAGTCATAAACATTTTTCAGATACTTAGTAAATTTGCACTGTCCTTTGATCACTGTTTCAATATAAAATATCCTAAACACAATCTTTAGCCTTGTAACACTCTTGTCAAGTTCTCACAGGCTCAAGCCCACTAAACTCGAGCACATAATTTTGACTGAACTTTAATACAGATTAAGGGGGTGTTGTACTATAGAGACTGCCTCTTTCTTGGAGGAGATGTCAAAATGTGTCCAATCTGCCCCCTCAAGTGAATGTAAAAGGATCCATGGCACATTTGAAGACCAGAGGAGTTTTCCTATGTGGTGTCCTATGTGGACTTTCCTAAGCAGTGGTTCAAGAAAGTCAGTTGGTGAAACAACATGATACAAGAACTGATGTTTACTCAATCTAATATGCATTTACAGAGTGAAGGATAACAAGCATACACCTCCTAATTCAACTACATCTCAGTTTGAGTCAGTGTCTCTTTATATCCACCCGAGTGAAACCACAATTAATACCCCCCTATTTTAACATTAAAACAGTTTAATTGATAATTTATCTGTATGAGGCTACTTGCTGTACATAAATTTTCTACCACATTCCCCACAACAGCAACTGTACTTTCAAAGTAACTCATTGGCTGAAAGTGCTTTACAACATCCTGATCCTCCGAGTGATGGACATGCTATATCATCTCCATCATCCACACTTTAAGCATTTCAAAATTTGGATTTTAATGTGGGGAAAAAAAAAGCTGAATGAATAAATTCCATTATTTTCAATTTCCCAATCTTAAGCATTGCTCAAAGGTTTGGGAACTAACTGCTTCATTTCTCAGCCATAGGAAGAATGAATGTTATCATATTTCTTTGTTCTTTATTCTGACATGAAGAAATTAACATTACTTTTTTAAATTCTTCAATAATCCTTACTCCGTGCATCTGTACTCTTCCATATTCTATGAAAGGCAAGTATCCAAAATTGCACGCTGTAATGTGACTTAATCAAAGCCACAGAAATACATTCCCACCCTTCTTTCTTGAAGTCAGTGAGAGGATTTTGATTGTCCATATCATGTTCATGGTACCATGTGAAGCATCACATTTTGGAGGAAAGTTGTTGAAGACCAGTAAAGTTTGGTTATGGAACCAGACATGTGAGAGGTCACTTTTCAGTCCAGTGGGAATGATAGCAATTGTACAAGTGAATAGAACTCTGATGACTGCCTTTTTCCA
This sequence comes from Sphyrna mokarran, assembly GCA_024679065.1. Classification (NCBI taxonomy): domain Eukaryota; kingdom Metazoa; phylum Chordata; class Chondrichthyes; order Carcharhiniformes; family Carcharhinidae; genus Sphyrna; species Sphyrna mokarran. The sequence continues at coordinate 8,280,198 of JAGIQG010000020.1, forward strand.
GTATGAAATTCTCTGTCTTCTCTCGTTCTAAATCATGTAGGTGTCTCTTCAAAGTCAAGTTTCTTTTTATGTTCATGGACATCTCTGATCAAGCTGGCATTTAATGACATTCTTAACTGACCTTGAAGACACTGAGCAGTTTCTCAAACTGCCGCAATCTAGATCGTGCAAATACACTTGGTGTTTTGTAGCAGTTTCATGGCTTGTTCTGGCATTTCAAAGGATTATTAAAAATTAGCCACATTGCTGGGGATCTCAAATCATGTGTAGGCATCAAGTAAGGATGGCAGATTTCCTGTCCTGACTGATTTTAATGAATCAATTTTAATAAGTTTAAGTTTCTTTATTAGTGTCACAGATTTATAGTAACACTGAAATTAAGTTACTGTGAAAATCTCCTAGATGCCACACTCCAGTGCTTATTCGGATATAGGGAGGGAGAATTTAGCATGGCCAATGCACTTAATTAGCTCTTCTTTCAGATTATGGAAGGAAACCAGAGCACTAGGAGCAAATCCATGCAAAAGCAGGGAGAATGTGCAGACACTACATAGACAGTGACCCAAGCCAGAAAACAAACCTGGGTCCCTGGTGCTGCAAAGCAGCAGTGCTAACCACTGTACCACCATGTCATCTATTTGGTAACATCAGAGTAATAGTCATTTCAACATTAAAGGAAGCCATATGGTCCATTTAATCCATGACAGCTTTCCATACAACAATTTAGTCATCTGCTCTATCCCCATTGCCCTGCAGGTTTATAGGTGCCCATCCAAATTCCTTCTGAAATTATTGATCACCTCCACTTTCATCCCGGGTCGCATTTGCTGTGTTGAAAACAAAATCTTCATTCCCTCTGCAATTTCATGATAATTAATGAGACTATCATTTTATTCTGGATTTACTAAATAATTGAATTTAAATTTCCTCACAGCTGTCTTGATGGGATTTGAATTTGTCTCTGAACTCTGGAGCATTCGTTAAGATTATCACTATACTTCTCAGAGAAAGAGAGGATAGACGAGAGTAATTGATAAAGGCTCTAATTAATAGGCTTCTCTTGGACTACGAGGACTGAAGGCAAAGATGCAATGACCTTAAGATACTCATCAAAAATATCCAAGATTAAGGACATATGATTAGTTGGTTACTTGATACACTGCATTAATCATAACAGACTAGTATTCTTTAGCATTCGGTAACAGTCTGACACTAACCTTTTAATATCTTCTGGGTTGATTTGCGCAGGACTGGGATCAACTCCTTTCTTCTTTCCATCTAGCCGATTTCCGGCACCAGTAAATGCCTAAGAGCATAACAAACCAACACAAATGTATAACTATCTTGATCATAGGTAACAGGATACATTAACCCAGGGAATATTCATGGAATGTGTTCTCTATGAATTGCTAATTCAAAGTGCAGCAATAAAACAAGGTGAAAAGGAGTTTATGTGGATGGGACAAAAGTTCTTTATTTTGATCTGATATTTTGGCATCTGTGACATTAAAATGCAATCTGAAATAGTTTACCAAACATCCTTGATTTCTACTAATGCAATGTTGCAAGATTTATTGTTTTAGTCATATTGTTGACAGGTTTGAGCTCATGATTTTATATTTTTTCCCCTCAGGATATGGAAAATACTGGGAAAATTTATGCTTTGCTTAATTCCTAGAGTCCTCAGAATGTGGTGATGGGTCGGCTCCTTGAATCATTGCAGTTCTTATGACGATGGCACTCCCACAATGGTTTTAGATAGGGATTTGACCCTGCATTGATGAATGACTATCTTAATTCCTGGAGAGTGGTGAACATTCCATCATATCTTTTAAAGCACCTCATTTCTATCTTAATATTGTAGCCACTGTATTGATTTAACTAGTTCAGTTTATCACAAAGTTGGGGGATTAGATAATGATGGTGGCTCTCTTGTTTGAAACTTATCCACTGGAGCCCAAGCCTATAAACATTACCCAGGTTTTGCTGCAAATTGACATAGGAGTTGAACACTGGAATTATCGGTGTAATAGCCCACTCCTGGTCTTCTGATGGAGGACCGCCATTGCTGAAGATGACTGGACTACAGGGAAGTACTGCATGCTACCTTGCAGTGATATCCTGGGGCTGTGTGATACTCTCTGAAACTGCATTTATTTTCTTTTGGATGAGATTAAACTCCAACTATTTGTGGAATTTCACTGATCCAAACCTTGCAAGGGCTGCATGATGCCATACTGAACCGAAGGTTCTCGGAAGTCAAAAGCAGCTACTTTTTCTCCTATAACAAAGCTCTTGTATCCATGGCCGAATCGAACCCATGATGAGCTTGGAATCAGAAATCAATTGATGGCATGACTAATAACTCCCTCCTTCACTTGACAGATGATTGGGAGAAGATTGATGGGGTGTTAAGTGGCTGAGATTAATTTGTCCAGTTTGTTTGTGCAGTTCCTTTAAAATGTGATGCGAGGTATGTTTTTAAAAAAAAACACCAAGATGTGTTCAACTCTCTACAAACTTGGCTCTGGCATACATGTTTGTTTCTAGGTAGTTAGAGAATCTCACATAAGGCAGTTTGCAAATCTTAAAAATAAACAAAAACCATTTGAAAAGGATCACCAAAAGTTGATATTGCAACAAGTACAAAAATACTACTTGTACTTGAAAGTCAAAAGTCTGAAGTTATTTTATCAACTTGACACAGAAAGAGATACAACTATACTAACTGTTAACATGAAATACATTTTAGAACAAGCAATTATCTGCTTTGAACAAGGGTTCATGGGCATTGGAGGTTATGCTTATGGGGACACAAGGTAATCTGGTACTTGAAAGCATTTCCTAAATAGTGTCAGCCATTTTTTTGCCTGGGTAGATTAAGAAATGCTCGTCTTGCAAATGTGGGACTCCATTAGAGCAATCATCCACCCAATGGAATACAGGATAAAGAGGTTAGAATAGAGCACACTGATAAGACTGGAGGCAGACTGCATAGAGACTAAATTGGGAAAATAATTAATGTAACAAAACGTACTATAACTAAACTGAATCCCAGACACCCTGTTACAGACATGAATGTCTGTTTTCGCCTTACCCTGAATCCTAAATCAACTGGCACAAAAGCAGTGTGGTCAGTCTCAATATCCTAGAAACGAAATAAAAGATATCTATGTCAAACATCAGACAGTAAATATGAAAAATTTGAAATAGACTTGAATGTTAACACTGAAAAGACTGGTGCAAGGTGACCTAGAAGTAAACTTTTATATCATTGTTATTTTCATGTAAATAAATGCTCAGCTAGGGTGTAATTTCGGTAACACTTCTAAATCACAGAATACTTTAATGATCAAGCTTAAACTATTTGAAGGACTTTATATGAGGATTGCAAAATAAATCCAGGAAGATATATTGTTAATTAGGTCAACAAACATGTAGTTACACTGAGAAATCAAAATAACCCAACAAAGTAATGGATGAGAAACATAAATGGAGGGATCAATTCCAGAAAATATTTTGTATGTACTACTGTGAAGTGAAAACAGAGATTTTTGTTTAAGTAACAAGAACCAGGCGGTCACTATTTTTATTATAGTAACAAAAGAGTGCAAAGAATAAATTCACTAGTAAGTCAGTCACTGTGTGCCATTACATTTCCATGCATCTTCAGGCCAGCTTAAAAAGTACAACTGAACAAGGATCTAATTTGTCCTTTGAGATCTCAGAACAGGACAACAAAAAAACATCAGTGAGAAACAGCAAGATTCTGAACAGGAATATCAGAGCAGGTTTGGGAGTCACAAGCATTGAGATTATGTCATATCTGCTCCAAAACATCATTTTCATTTTAGATGGTAATAAAAAAGACGTGAAAGCAAGATATTGGTGTCTCTAACAACCTTAGGACATCCCAAAATGCTTTGCACCAAGTGTAGTCACCAATGAAATGTCAGAAACAGTGGTCAATTTATGGATAGCAAGGCTTCACTAGAGCAGTGTGATGGGGACCAAATAATCTGTTTATATTGCTTGAGAGAGAACTTTGACTCATGTATTGATTCTCAGCCTCTCTTTTCATCTTTCAAAAAGACCACAATCAAGTAATATAAGCAGATGTCATAAAAACACATGGCTTCAGACTTGGTAGAATATCTAAAATATCACTTTCTTCATGGGAACTAATCATAAAAAGCTCTCCAGGTCATATGCTGATATCACTGTGTACATAAAAAAGGTCTGTTCTACTAATTATGAATAATAGAACCAGAGATTGAGCGGCCAAACGTTTAATCAAGTTACAAATTCTTTGCATATCCATGCTAAGAAATTGCACCTAAGTGTCCAGGGATGTGTAGATTCGAGGGATTAGTGGGTATAATATATAGTGATATGGGGGTAGGGTCTGGGTGGGATTGTGTTTGGTGCAGACTTGATGGGCTAAAGGGCTTCTATGATTTATAATTTTTAAAAAGCCTCAAATATGACTCATCAAAATGCATGGACACACAATAAATCCATACAGATGCAAACATCAAGTCACATCAAGAAATAGCACAAATACAAATTTGTTCCACATCTGCCTGCAACCCTTCTCTGTATAACCATCTATAACTGAATAATTAAAAAAAAACTTGGTTACAGTATTTTCATACCGAGGTATCTTCAGGCTGGCAATGTCTCTCAGGCTCTTTATACCCCAATGGAGCATCAAAATCTACCTGTGCATTAAATAGAAAAACTGTGAATAGTGATGACTTCCCTTATACTAGGCACAAGAAACAATAAACACAAAAGATGCACATTTGTACATCCTTTTAACTGACATGAAAATCTTTCACAGAAGACTAACAAATTTGTAGCGAAATAATCCTTATGATTTCTGAGCTGTTCACCATGCTTGGCTGGATGAGGCTACTTGAAACTTTACATCAATCCTATAGTGCAATAAATGTATACATACAGTAATTGAGGCAAAAGGTCCAGGAGATTCCCAGGTTTGATCAGCAGTTAGTGCTGGGCTTTGTTCAAATGTGGATTCGCTGATAGCAAATTTGCTACTATTTGCCTCTGCATCACTGGATTTTCAAGATGACAAAATATAATTAAATGGGATTCCTATATCCAATTGTTTTGCAACAATCTCCGCTAGAATCACAGGAGGGGAGGGCAGGATTTAGTATGGTCTCAATGAGATTTGCCAGATATCCTCTTGACACTCACCCTTTCGACTCGTACATTAACAATGACCATTTTGATTAAGCACTAATCCCTAGTGCAAGGCATTGTTAGAACAGCAGTGGAAGAAACTGGTGATAAGAAGGGTCAAATTCGCAACATGTTTACAGTCCCTCATATGAAAGTATTACAAAAGCCTTTCCTCTAAACCTCAGAAATAAAAAGAGTTGTGTGCTCAAATGCTTTTAAAATTCAGCAAGAGGGCAGCACAATGGTTAGCCATGCTTCCTCACAGCACCAGGGACCTGGGTTTGATTCTGGCCTTCGAAATCTGTCAGTGTGTGTGTGCACACTCTCCATATCTGCATGGGTTTCCTCCCAGTGCTCCTGTTTCCTCCCACAGTCCAAATCTATGCAGGGTAGGTGGATTAGCTATGGTAAATGTGTGGTAAGATGCTCTTTCGGAGAGTTGATGTGAACTCGATAGGACAAATCGCCTCCTTTTGCATTGTACAATTCGAAGAGCTGCTATATGGTAGTACTTGATTTATTCCATCATTTATAAAACAGTGAAATGTGCAGAAAGCACAGGGTAAGGTTGAACAAAGATTGTTGCTACAGAAGTACCAATCAGTCCTCTGAATGTCCAAAGGCACTTCACAACAAGTTATTTTTAAAATGCATCACTTTTATATCGGGTAACATGGAAGCCAATTTTACACATAACAAAATCCAGCAATGAAATAAATCACTTATTAAACAGTTTTCGTGGTAGTATTTGAAGGATAAATACTGGCCAGGACATCAGGAGAACTTCGTTGCCTTAAATTTTGCTTTGGGATCTTTTGTCTACCCAAGGGCAGACAGAATCTCCATGTAATATCTGTTGAAAAAACTACTTCCAAAAGTGCAGCATCTCTTCAGTATTGCACTGAAATTCCAAATGAGATAATGTACTTATGCTTAAGTACAGAGCAAATCCAAAACCTGACTTAGCTGAGAATGTTGACACTGAACCACAGACAAAACCTTTAACTTGTAGGATTACCCGGTGGAGTGGCTACACTTCAGCAGATCAGGCAAGCACCTTCTCTTTTATCATATAACTAAATGTGAAATTTAACGTAACGAGAAGCATTAAATACTAAGTTAATTGATGAGACTTACATTCATATCACATTCAATGATTGAAACAGCTTTATCTGGTTTTGTTTCCATGACCCGAAGCTCATAAATCTGAAACAGACAGAAACTTTTCAACACCCTTTACCACATCTACAGGCCACCTTGCCACAATAAATTAGCTCCACTTTATTATCATTCAGCATGCAATTTTAACTTGTCAAAACAATTGCATAATGTGTTCTAATACATATACAGTCGTATAGAGGATAATGTTCAGGTCTGAAGGGGAGTAACATTGTGAGTTTTGTCAATGCAGTTGCACAAATAGAGTTATAACAAGCTCTCCCCAACTATATCGTGCCCTTTATATTTTGAGTACCCTATCTACGCCTGCACACTTTATATTGCCTCCACTTATTCTTCCTAGTAAAATAAGTCCCTTCACACTTCTCTGCATTAAATTTCACTGCTACTTATTTTCTCAGCCTGTGACTTTCAAAGTTTAACACTTTCTTGCCCATGTTCATGATACCTCCAAATCATTTACAGTAATGTCAGATTACTCAGGCAAAATTATATCATTACCATACGCACTCTCTTGGGGTAATTTCGATGCCATTTCCCCAATGTATGACCTTGCTGTATGCTCTGTAGCGGAGAGGGAAAAAACTCCTCTTTGGAATCTTATCTCATTGACGCAGCTTAAAATCAAACCTATGACTTCTTATTAAATTCATTTTTGTAGGAAGAATAACTGAAGGCAATATAAAGAATACAATTCTAAAAGGGATGAGGTATAGATGGACCTTCTAGGTATATCTGCAGAAATGATTGAAGGTGACAGAGCAACATACATACATAGCCGCCAATGAGAAGTAATTAGAACCTGGAGTTCCCATACAGCACTGGCCACTCACCTTCTCGTTGTAGTTGATAGCAATAACATCACCAGTAGTCAAACATGCAAAGTTCCTCAAAGCATTTTCCAATCTGAGAGAACATTAAGGAAAAAGTACAAAATATCGAAGCTAGACAACTGGGTAACTAATTTTCAGTAAAGTGAACAATTTTAGCACTGAATCCAAGTACTTCTAGGTAACAAGAGATATGGACAATAAAACAATTACCGTCACTCATAGAATCATAGAAATCCAACTGTGCAGAAAGGGGCCATTTGGCCCACTGAATCTGCACTGACCACAATCCCATTCAAGCTATATCCCCATATTCTATCCACTAATCTCTTTAACCTACGCATCTCAGAACACTAAGGGGCAATTTTAGCATGGGCCATCAACCTAACCTGCACATCTTTGGACTGTGAGAAGAAACTAGAGCACCCAGAGGAAATCCCCACAGACATGAGGAGAAAGTGCAAACTCCACACACTGACCCGAGCCAGTAAATAAACCCAGGTCCCTGGAATTGTGAAGCAGCACTGCTAACCACTTGTTACTGTGCCACCCATGCATCTATTATGGATCTTAAGCTACCCTGTCTCTTTTCAGTAAATCAACTGAGCCACTGTTAGAATCTAGACCTTATGTTATAAAACTAGAACACAATCTGACTCAAAATTTAGGCTATTTCATAGTAGGACAACCTTCACTGTACACTATATTTAACTCTGGCTATTTAAACAAAAATAAAATACCTGGCCGGCAGCTGAAACACCAGTTAGTTACATTGTATGTTTTCAGTACAGCTCCTGCCACTTACATTCATATATGGGATGAATGTCTGAGGAATATTTTTGATGGATTCTGATATATAGTCATTATATTGATGACCATGGACAAGGATTAGGGGGAATAGATGAGAAAAGGGAATTGGGAGCAGAGTATTTTTAAACCCATATTCAACTGGCATACCAGCAACTGAATCAAAGCTGGGTGCACAAGAGAATGGAAAGGGTGTTACAAATTTCAATTAAATGATATTCACTGACAGTTTAAGTGGTCCTATATATTATGTTTATTTTATAGCTACACTACCACACACGTTGTTGCCCTCGTGAAATCAGATGAAGGGAGGTGGGTAGAGCAAATGGATAATTGAACTAAGGATAGGACAAGGGAGCTTCTCTGCTGTACTGGTTAAGGAGTTCTCATGGTACAAATCTGGCAGGCAAGAGAGCAACTAATGGGGAGAGAACATAATTATAGCATGGCAAGTTTACCTGGGCCATTTTTATTATAAATTGGAGATAGCAATTTATAATAGCAAATGCTTAAAAAGGAAATTAAATTTTTATGTAAAGTATACACAAACATGAAGGATTAGCATTTTACTCAAAAATAATTCTGGGGCTAACAGCATTTTCTGTTATTTGTCTAATTTATATGGGCAGCAAGGTGGCACAGTGATTAGCACAGCTACCTCACAGTGCCAGGGATCTAGGTTTGATTCTTGGCTTGGAATAATTATTATTTATAACACAACTTGGGCTTTTGGATATTTGTGTATAATGCTGCATCATCATCTCGCTTGAATTTATAAAAAGTTAAAAAGTCACAAATAGGTTTACATTAACAATGCAATTAAGTTACTGAAAATCCCCTAGTCACCACAATCCAGCACCTGTTCGGATACACTAAGGGATGATCGAGCATGGTCAGTGCACCTAAATCAGCATGACTTTCAGACTGTGGAGGAAACTGAAGCAGTTGGAGGAAACCCATGCAGACACGGGGAGAAAACGCAAATTCCACACAGACAAGAATTATTTTTATTTATTTTGCTCAGCCATGCACACAAAGGGCCAACTTGTGGGTGAGTTTGTGGGAAATTTCACATTCCAGACCATGCAGCTTAGAGAGAATATTGCTTAGGAGGATGAAGAATTGCATATAACCTGAGACACAAACACTGAAATAAACTACTCATTGAAATTATACATTCATTCACATCCAGGAGTTGTTACCCCTCAAGTGTGACAATGCTGTCTTATAGCTGCTCCATAATGTTGGTGTTTAAGGATCAGTCACACATTCTGTTAGTCTTCGGTCACAATATTAAAATAATTTACTGCCATTATTATTGAGAACTACATTGTTCAGTTTCATATTACAAGCCAAAGTGATTTGGTATGAAGTGAATGCAAACACTCAAAACAGTGGCAGACAGGAAAAAGATTAACTAGTTCACCAAGCCCATACTGTCATTGTGCCATAAGAACACAAAATAAGAACAAAGAGCAGGAATAAGCCATCTGGCCCCTCAAGCCTGATCCGCCATTCAATATGATCATAGCTAATCTTTTCATGGACTCAACTCCACTTACCCACCTGCTCGCCATAACCCTTAATTCCTTTATTGTTCAAAAATCTATCTTTGCCTTAAAAACATTCAAGAGGTAGCCTCAACAACATCACTAGGCAGGGGATACCACACATTAACAACCCTTTGAGTGAAGAAGTTCCTCCTCAACTCAGTCCTCAATCTGCTGCCCTTAATTTTATTTTGAGGCCAAGCCCCCTAATTCTAGTTTCACCCGCTAGTGGAAACAACTTCCCTGTTTCTATCTATTCCCTTTATGATCATGTTTCTATAAGATCTCCCCTCATTTCTTCTGAATTCTAATGAGTATAGCTCCAGTCTACTCAGTCTTTTCTCATAAGCCAACTCTCTCAACTCTGGAGTCAACCTAGTGAACCCCCTCCAGTGCCAATACATCCTTTCTCAAGTAAGGAGACCAAAACTGTACACTGTACTCCAGGTGTGACTTCACCGGCACCTTATACAGCTGCAACATAACCTCCTTGTTTTTTAAGCTTCATCCCTCTAGCAATAAATTCCATTTGCTGCCTCAATTACCTGCCGCATTCGCAAATATGCGATTCATGTACAAGAATACCCAGGACTCTCTGCCCAGCAACATGCTGCACTTCTTATTTAAGTAATAGTCCATTCTGTTGTTATTCCTACCAAAATGGATGACCTCACATTTACCAATGTTGTACTCCATCTTCCAGACCCTTGCCCATTTAAACTATCAAATCCCTCTATGGGCTTTGTGTCCTCTACACACTTTGCTCTACCACTCATCTTAGTGTCATTTGTGAACTTTAGCATGTTATACTCGGTTCCCCAACACCAAACCATCTATATAAATTGGAAACAATTGCAGTTCCAGTACTGATTCCTGAGACACACCACTAGTCACTGATCGCCAATGAGAAAAACACCCATTTATCCCTTCTCTTTGCTTTCTGTTAGTTAACCAATCCTCTATCCATGTTATTACATTACCCATAATGCCATGCACCTTTATCTTGTGCAGCAACCTTTTGTGCAGCACCTCATCAAATGCCTTCTGGAAATCCACATTCACCAATTCTCTGTTATCCATCACGCTTGTAATGTCCAAAAAGAATTCCAGTAAATTAATTAAACATGATCTGCCTTTCACAAACTCATGTTAATCTGTCCAATGGGACAATTTCTATCCAGATATGTTGCTATTTCTTTCTTGGTGATGAATTCAAGCATTTTCCCCATTGCAGAAGTTAAGATAACCAGCCTATTTCATGCCATCTTGTGCATCACAATACTGTACATCCACTCCTCACCTAGAATCTATGTAATCTGGGAGAGACAAAATTTCAGTTAAATACCCAAGGCCAATTAGGGAAAATAAAAGCTGCAAAATCTCTTCAGGCGATCATACTTTTTATGCCTTAGATAGTTACCACTTCTACGGCATGACTGAAGGATACACGGCTTTGGGGTTGGTGATATCCAGGAAGTCTGGAGCCTGTGGCTGAAACTTGGAGTAAGTAGCGACCATGAGGTTCACGCTCTCTATCTGGACCAGGCCCCCTTCCTCCAGCAGCAGATTCTGCATCATCTAGAGATAAAGATATGTTAATTAGAATGCAGAGATAGAAGCTAACAGTTATAAAAGCTGATCAAGTTACCAATGTCTTCTTAGTATGTCATGAACTGGGATACATCAATCAAGAAACCATTTTGCAGGTTCAGTACATTGATTTGATTCAAGGAGACAAGGTTTGATTCAAGTATTTGGGGCACTGGTGCTAGTGGACATATGTGCATTTGATCTCTCCTAAATTGATTCAGTTAATCTTAGCTATGCCACCGTAGAGGTGTATCAAGCAGAGCACAGACATTCACTTCTTTGATGAGTTTGGGATTCGGGTGGTATGAAAGTATGATTGGTAATGATGGGCACTAAACATAAAAAGTACCACAGCTAGAGTAATCTCAATCCATTTGTCTTAGTGGCCATATGTACAGGAATAGGCTATTCAATCATGGAACCTGTTGTGCCATTATACAGATATGTATTTGAACTCCATTTTCCTGCCATTGTTGTATATTGTTAATTGTATCAATTCAGATTAAATACATATGGGTAGTTGAAAGGCACAAATTGATTGGTTACGTGAGCATTTAAAGAGACACTCCTGTGACTAGTTGGCACCCCAGGGGCTGGAGTGCATCATCAGCCCACAAAATAGGATATTAAATTTAATTTTGATGAGTTACTGTAGCAGTTTTTATATTTAATTACAATTCCCTTTATTTGTTGTTTGCTAAAAAAAGTGTAAAGAGACATTTATTGACACAGGAGTAGAACAGAGTCAGGAGACACAATCAAAGTTGCAATTTGGGAATTCAAATCAAGACTGACTGTGTTTTTCTTCCTTCACTGACTATCAGGAGCATAATGTGCAAGTCCTCACAAGTACAAGTAACAGAAAAATAAATTCAGAATATTACTACCCATTTTGTGTGAAAATGTGTTCCTGATTTCAAGTGCTGAATGACCTAGCTCTAATTTTAAGATGGTGGTCCCATATTTTAAATTCATCCACTCGACCCAAAAGTTTTTCAGTTTTAAAAACTTTATTAGATAAACCCTCATTCTGCTATCCTGAAGGGAAGAAAAGCCAGGGTAATGCAACCTGTCCGTATAGTTTAACCATTTAAGACCCAATATGCTAAAATTGCCCCTTAGTGTCCTGAGATGTGTAGATTAGAGAGATTAGTGGGCAAAATATGTAGGGACATGGAGGTAGTGTCTGTGGGATTGTGGTCAGTGAGACTCGATGGGCCGAAGGATCACTTTCTACACTAAGGTTCTATGATAATTATAATGAGTCTATACTGTACCACGACACAGCCAACGTTCAAAGCTTTGTAAGCAAAACATGAGCAGTCATCCACTCAATTTTACCTCAAGAGGTGAAATGAGGAGGGCTTTAGCACTGCAGTTATTTTCATGGCCATTTCTGGGCCACCACAAATCTCAACATGTTGAGTTTTAAGAATGTTCCTTCAGTTAAAGTAAATGTCTTTAACACAGGAGAGATATCAAGGTGGAGCACTATTATTGAAATAACTAAAGTATCTTTAAAAAGTTAAAGTTAAAAATTTATTAGTTATGTTAACACTGCAATAAAGTTACTATGAAATTCCCCTAGTCACCACAGTTTAGCACCTATGGGAGAAAACTGGAGCATCCAGAGGAAACCCATGCAGACAGAGAGAACATACAAACTCCACACAGACTGGGACCCAAGCCAGGAATCAAATCAGGGTCCCTGGCACTGCAATCCACCATGCTAATCGCTGTGCCATTGTGCCACCCCAGGGACACATACATCAGTGTAAAAATAGCATCTGATGACCTCTCTCAAATATCTCAAAGCATTTCACACGCAATGAATTACTCTCATTTGCATTGGCTGTTTTTGTGATACAAGTGCCATAAACATTCTATGCAAAGAAAGTGTGAACAATAGAGTTGAGCACAGTTTGCTTGCTTGATGTGGCATTATTTCAGTGAATGCTATTGGCCAGAATATCAACACAACCAGCTGTTGGCCTTGCAAGTGCATGGTAGTCTTTTCAAGATGCCAGTGAAGGAAATAGGGTTTAATCTCCAATTGAAAGGAAATCAACCATAAATTGTTAATCTACTTAATTAGAAGTTGTTTCATTCAAATTATATGATTGTATCCTACTATGCTGCATGTAAGTTGCTCAATTCAAATTCGATAATTCAATTTTTTAAAGCACACAACACACTATCAAGTGTTAAATATGTATTCCAAAAAAATTTCAAACTGGTCTCCTGATTACAGCTGTCATCTTCACAGCATTCCTGACATTGGTACATGTCTTCTCCCAGCCTCAGCTCCCTGAGCATTCTTCAGAAATTAGTTCAAAATATTCACAAGTCTGCCTTATTAATAGCAATGTTAACACCTCAGCAATAAGACCTCAAAATACAGTGCTGTTGTTTTACTCCACACCAATCCCCACTTACCCAGTGAGGCAGATAACAGATCCCTTCCTCTGCCACAAATTCCAGGACGCCACAATGTGTCATTCGATCAGTCTTCCTGTTAGTGAGTTTAAAAAGCATTGGGTATGTAATATTCAGTCGACCTGATGAAAAATATAAAACAAATGGTTCAAGTCCAGCCATGAAAGGAAAAGAACTAATTCAGATACAGGAAAACTCCACAAGCCCATCTCTTTTTGGGATATGAAATTCCACCTGCCCATCTTCTTGCCACATCCTTCATTCCTGTTTAATTGTCTTCAAACCTATTTCAATCCTCTGCTGTGACAAACTCCTGTGGTAATTTATTCCATTTGTATATCAGCCTTCAGCTGTCAGAATATTTGCACAATTTTTGCTCTTGAATTCCTACTTTAATCACTAACCATACCAATTTTGCCAGTCCCTTTCAAAAAAATTAAAAATCTTAATTCCAAAGGGAAGCTCTTAAATCAGAATACAGCACATTTCTTATGGCAAAACAGGAACTTTGGTATGGGTTCATGACATACTTTAGGAATGAGCGCTGCAGAGGGAGTTCCTTGTTAAAAGAAAATCTGCTTACAGACACAAATCTTAACCAACCGAAAGGGTCCAATCCTTCTTATGAACTGTTGCTAGCACGTATACAAAACAAAAATTCACTTTTAAAGCTACCCTTAACTTGCTGGCAAACAGTGGTAAAGATTATACTTGGGATTCAGGTACTTACTCAATTGATCCAGAGCAGATGGTGGCATTATTACTGCAGAAGAAATCAAATAAAATCCAGTTAAGTATAAAGAACAAGGCACCCTCATTTTTATGATAGAAACAACAGCAATTTTTATTTATATGCCTCTTTAACATAATAAACCATCCCACAGTGCTTGGCAAAACAAAATATTATACTGAGCCACACAAGATAGATTAGGTTAGGTGGCCAAAAGCTTGGTCAAATATCTTGACTTCATAGAGTGTCTTGAAGGAGGGGCAGCATAGATGTTTAGAAAGGGAATTCCACTGTGGGTTCAAGTAACTGAAGACACCACCATCAACGGTGGAGCGAGTTAAATTATGAATGCATATAGTGAGTTAGGAGATAGCTCTTCAACTCTAGCACACCTTCCAATCCAGTTCGGACTGTTGGGACACAAGAACGAGAGTATAACAAAATCGATGTGCATGTCAGAGGTTTGTGGAGCAGGGGGGAAGCTTACAGAGATAAGGAGTGTAGACATCAAGAGATTTGAAAACCAAGTAAGAAATTTAAAATCAGAATGTTGCAGTATCGAGGCCATTAAGCATAAGAATGATGGGTGAATTTGATGTGAGTAATGACTCAGGCAGCAATGTTGCATGATCTCAAGTCTACTGAGAGTAGAACATGCCAGGAGATCAGCCAGATGTACATTGGAATATCAGATCTAAAGGTAACAAAGCAACAAATTAGGATTTCAATAGCAGATCAGCCTAAAACAGGAATGAAGTTATGTCAATGTTATACAGCAGGAAATAGACAGCCTCAGTAAAGACACAAATGAGGTTGAAAGCTCACCTCAGAATCAAATATTATCAAGGATGACAGCAGATTGTTTTAGTCTCAGATTGTTGCCAAGAGAGGATAGAGACAATAGCTAGGAAATGGGGTTTGAAGCAGGGGGCCAAAACAATGGCTTCAATCTTCCCAATATTTAATGAGGAAATTTCTGCTCATTTGGTACTGCAAATCGGATAACAAATGATAATCTGGCAATTGTGGCAGAGTTGAGAGAGAGAGTTGTGGTGAAGAGATGGTCAGCATACATGTGGAAAAACTTCCTTGTGTTTTCACACATAATCACTGATGGAAAACACAGATGTAAAATGGGAGAGGGCCAAGGAAATGTCCTTAGGGAACAGCGAAGGTAACAGTTCAAACCATTGCAAGTGGTTCGCTATCTACAATAAAATAGGTAACAATGAAACCATGCAAGAGGAATCTCACCCAGCTGAGTGGCAGTGAAGAGGAACTAGAAGAGGATGGTGTGTCTCAATTATATCTGGTTGCAGTCAGGTTAAGACAAATTAGGAGGAATAATCTGCCTTTATCATTTTGATAAATGATTCAGTACTGTGCTCGTGGCAGAGCTATGCTTGAAGGGATTCAAACATGGGAGTTTTGGGGAAAATCGACATGCATTTTAGAGGAAACAAGCTCAAGAGGAAAGTGAGGTTAGAGATTAGGTGGTAGTTTGCAAGGATGGTGGCTCCAAGAGCTAATTTTCCAAATATATTTTATTAATAATATTGGTTAGGAGAACCTGGAGGGGCAGTTGGGTGGTCAACAATTTATTGAAAATAGGATTGAGGAGTAAGAAGTGGGTCTCTGGGACAAGATGAGCTCAGAAGGGCAGACTGGAGATAAATAATAAACCAAGTTCAGGGCTAGAACAAAGGGATGTTTGACTCAGTAACCTAGGTATGTGGCAGAGGCAGCTGATCTGATGGTCTTGATCTTAGTGACAAAAAAGTCCATGAGCTCCTGACATTTAATTGTTGTAGATGAAAGTGAAGAGGAGAGAGCATTTAAGAACAATCTACAGTGGAGAAAAGTAGTCAGGAGTTAGCTTTGCATTCTAACATAACTTTCCACTCAAGTTCTGAATCAAGTTGCCTCTAAGGCAGCAACAAAAAAAAAGTCAAAGAAGCTCAGCAAGATTCAGTCTAATAATGCATCAGAAAAAACTAATTAGACATTAACTGTATTAAAAGAGTGGCAAGATGTAGTGTACATCCTATTAATTGATCTGGATCAGTCTGCTACAAAAACCTTCATATGGGGAAGAATAAAGGACATTACTGTACATTGCAAACAAACAGCAGGAAAACACCTACTGATCTTATGCACAATACAGACAGCAAGTTTGATGCATGAAGGTTTGAAAAGTTCATATAATTCTCAATATTAATTTTCCTTAGCATAGAAATGACTGACAGTGGATTAAGAAATAGCTCTTCAACTCTAGTACATCTTCCAATCCAGTTCAGACTGTTGGGATACAAGGACTCGAGAGTATAATGAGTTTTGGCAGCTTGGATTCAATTCTTGATGTACCACAATTTGGCACAAAATTGCCAACACTATTCATCAAGCATAACACAATGGAAAATGTCATACTGGTGTAGCAGACCCAGTTATTCAGAGTCAGTGTGGATGAAACTTTTCTTTGCAGAGTAAAGTTTCATTGTTCAACATGATCTAAGAGCAGCTGATGTCAATACTGAATGAGAAGTGGAATAGTGTTCTATTTGAAACATTCAGCTCCTCCACTACCAATACACAGTGGCAAAAGTGTTTACAATCTATAAAATGCAATGCTATTGTTGAAGGAGCTTTCCAAACCCACATCTGTACCACCAAGAAGGACAAAACAACAGATGCACGTGTACACTACAATTTGCAAATTCCCCTCTAAACCACACACCATCCTAACTTGAACTATAATTGTTGTTCCTTTACTATGGCTGGGTTAAAATCCTGGAACATCCTTCTAACAGCACTGCAGGTGTTCCCACAATAGTTCAAGAAGGCAGTTCACTATCCCTTTCTCAAGGGGAAGTAGAGATGCTGGCCAAGCCACTGACATCCATATCCCATGACAATTGAAAAAAAAAAATCACCTGCAGTAGAAGGGCAACCTGAACAGTCAGTGCTCCACACAAAGCTCCTCCCAACCTGCCTCATCTAAACCCTTCAACACATCCTTCTATTCCTTTCTCCTTCCTTTGCTTATCTAAATTCTCCTTAATTTGGAGGGGGGGGGTGTGGGAGGGAAACGTTTCTTCTGAATTCCTTTATCTAATATAACTCCTAATTTTTGCCTATTCAAAACATTATTCCTGTAACCAAAAGAGAAAATGCTGGAAAATCACAGCAGGTTTGGCAACATCTGTAAACTGAGAAAAGATTTAAATCCAGATGACCCTCCGTCTTTTCATTTCAGATTCCAGCATCTGCAATATGCTTTTTTTTGAAAAGCATCATTTCTATAAGTGTCCTATCAAGATTTCATAAATCTATTGACCACTATTAGGTCATCCTCAGCTTTTTCCTCAATAGTTATACTCTCTCAGTTCTGGATTTATGCCTGGAAATCTTTTCTGCACTTTTTTCAGTGCATGAGATCTTTTTCCTCATAGGCAGGCTAGACTTGTACACTGTGTTTTACCGTAGGTACTTGGTAAGAGATGTGAGTAATTCCCTGTGAGTCTTTGAACAATACCATGGGATTCTTAGTTACTGAAAAAGGCTGCTACAATACTGCTCTCAGTACCGCACTGAAATATCAGCCTTAGCTCTTTTACTCGAGTCTTAGAGCAGGGTTTAAGCCCAGAATCTTCAGAGTTAGTGATGAGTGTTACCACTGAGCCAAGCTTATGTCAAAGCAGACTTCTTCACAGAACTCCTTTAACATTCAAGATCTTCCTGATTAGTGATTTTCCTAACTCTTGTAAAGAGGCATTATTATGCAATAGAAAACTGAACATCAAATCTCTTTCACCTACATAATTCATTGTTCAACCCCCTTCATTCATGGGACAAATTCCTCTCCCAACAGCTTGACAACAAATATTCAATCCTACCCAATCCCATTTCCCCATCCACTTACTTTTCCCTCCTTTTTCTACATCTGATCGATCGCTGCCTGCAAACATAGAGACTGAGTAACAGCGGTACTGTGTTGAGAAACGATTCCGAAATGCATGCGGAATTGCCTGGTCGAACATATTGAAGGCAAACTATAGAGGATGAAAAAAAAAGAGAATGAGAAAGTTGTCAAAAGAAAATCAAAATGCATCACATCAAGGAAAAATGTAATCACTAAATGATAGAACATAGAATCCTACAGAATCCTGAAGAAAGAGACCATTCGGCCCATCAAGTCTGCATCGATCACAATCCCACCCAGACTCTGTCCTCATAACCCAGTGCATTTACCCTAACTAGTCCCCTTGACACGATTGGGTGATTTAGCATGGCCAATCCACTTAACCCATGCATCTTTGGACTGTGGGAGGAAAGCACAGCATCTGGAGGAAACTACACAGACACAGGAAGCAAGTGCAAACTCTACCCAGACAGTGACCCAAGCCAGAAATTGAACCCAGGTCCCTGGGTCTGAGGCAGAAGTGCTAACCACTGGGTTTTCGTGTTGGTTTGTAAAGCTTGTGTGGGCTTTGTAAAGGGAAGTCAGTAAATATGCTGGGAAGCTTCATTTATTCAGATCTTTCTTTGTTTCAATACTCCAGATCCCTCTTTTCAGGCTCCTAATATTCATGAATTGCAAATGACATGCAATACAAAGGCACCACAGTCACATGTTGTTCTCTAAAGGCAATGACAAACTTCCAAGTTTTGGATTATTGCAAAATCATAACAGCACAAACCTTATCCTTTATTATTGTTAGCAATTAGAGTCATAAGAGTTTTACAGCACAGAAAGAGGCCATTTGAGTCTGCACTGGCCACTAAGCACTTATCTATTTTCATCCATTTTGGTCTTTAACCTTGTATAGTATGGCATTTCAAGTGCTCATCTAAATACTTAAATGTTGTCAGAGTTCCCACTTCTATTCCCCTTTCAAGAGACAGTTACAAATTCCCACCATCTTCTGGGTAAGATGGTTCTTCCTCCCATCTCCTGTAAGCCTCTTAACTTAAATCTGTGCCCCCTGGTTATTGACCCTGATCCCCTGTTAAGGGAAAAAAAGTTCCTTCCTAGGCTCCTCATAATTTTATATATCGCAGTCAGGTGCACCTCAGGCAAGGAAAACAACCCCAGCCTATCCAGTCTTTCTTGATTGCTGAAACACTCCAACCCAGGAAACATCCTGGTGATTCTCCTCTTCATCCTTTCTAGTGCAATCACTTGGTTCCTATAGTGTGGTATCCAGAACTGCACACAGCACTCCAGCTGAGGCCTAACCAGTGTTTTATACCTGGGAGGTTTCAGCACAGAGCTTTTGTCAGCTCATACAATCCCAAGCTCCATGCAGGAGTTCTGTATGCACTGATGAGATGGAGATGCCGGCTTTGGACTGGGGTCAACACAGTAAGGAGTCTCAACACCAGGGTGAAGTCCAACAGGTTTCTTTGGTAGCAAACACCGCTAGCTTTCGGGGCTTTTGCCTTTCGTCAGGTGAATGGGGACTTCTGATCACAAACAGAGCATATAAAGGCACACTCGGTTTACAGAATACTGATTAGAATGCGAGTCTTTACAGCTAATCAAGCCTTAAAAGGTACAGACAATATGATTGGAGGTAGCATTAAGCATAGGTTAAAGAGATATGTATTGCATTCTAATCAGTATTCTGTAAACTGAGTGTGTGCCTTTATATGCTCTGTTTGTGATCAGAACTCCCCACTCACCCGACGAAGTGGAAAAGCCCCGAAAGCTAATGGTGTTTGTTACCAAATAAATCTGCTGGACTTTAATCGCTGCTGTGAGACTTTTTACGGGACTGATGAGGCCAGATATGATACCCAGGGATGCACAATGACGGTGCAGTCTCATCGTACCTCTCCCCTCCCCCCCCCACACACAATGGCAGCGCCTCCCAGCTCACTCCGGATACTTTACCATTGTTTGAGTTGATCCTGGTTGCGATGGCAGACTAAGTCGTTAAGCAGTTTCGCTCTCTTTGCACAATAATCGGGCCGTCGACACAAACAAACCCCCCCCCACAGCTGAGCTGGCTGATTCCGCGAAGCTGCACTCCAGCGCCGGCTGGCAGGGGGCGACCTCCTATTGGCCAGTGGCAACAACGTTCAAACTTTATTGGCTGCCGCGGGGCGACCAATCACCTGCCCGTTGGCCGTCGTTTCCAGGGTCAGTGGGGTCAACAAACTGACCAATCAGCGCCGGGGTTAATGGGGGACCGGCGCGTCTTGATTGGTTGGTTCCCGGTCAGCTCTACCCAATCACACATCACGTTTGCTGACAGGCTGCGCGGAGTCTGTGACGAGCGGAGGAGCGGGCGCCATGTTTGTGAAGGAGAGAATGGGTCTTAGCAACCAGGGTGAAGTAAACTGGAGGGACTATGATAGCGGTAACGGTCTATAGCCACTTACATTGCAAATATCCCCAATCAGTCCGGTAGAGGTGAGAAGTGGAATGCTTCAAATTCATCTTTTTAAAAACGTATTAATTTTGAGAAGATACACATTAAGGATAAATTTTTTTATAAAACAGATTAGAGTTGCCAACCCCACAGCCCATCATTGGTTGAAGCGTCCAGAAATTGAAGATCACTGCTCTGTGCAACCTTGGGGGGAGGCACCAGGGCATTTTGAAAAAAATGCTCTTTTTGTAACTTTCTTTGAATAATCAGTTCTCTGTCAGATACTTTAAAAAATTGAAGAAAGGCGACAGACTGTTTCGCTAACAGTTAAACGTCATCCAATATTTCTGATTTCAAATCAGCACAGGAAGGCATTGCATCATGAGGATGGATGTGATTAACCAACTAACGGCTGGAGAGTATTGTGGTGAAACCATCAGGAATATGCTTACCTAGAGTTGGCAGCTCTATATCAATGCATCTGAAGTGCTTCCCAAAGTTGTCAATGTTTCTGTGTTAGATATGTTGAGGTATACTGACTAGCAGAATTTGGCAGCAAACTGATAGCATGAGAGGAGAGGCATGATTTTACCACCCTTTCTGCTCGACAGATAATGAATTAGCCAATTTTGTGAAACCCAGTAGACATTATACACACAATGACTTGGCAATTATTTATGAAGTGATACTCCAGCTGCCTTCTTTACATCTTATATCATAGAATGGGATATCATAGAATGATAAGTTTGTGCTGGCTTAATCTCTAGCTCACATCTGAAACTTTTAATAATTCTTTGTCAAATAACTATAAGCTATCTTTTAAAAGAATGTATGGACTCAGTTTTAGAAAGAATCTGTGACAGAGAATTCCATATTATAAACAAATGCTGTGAAAAGATTTTTTTCAGCTGCCCAGCATCCCTTGTGCTCTCTTATTACCATCTCACTGAGAAATTGAAACTGTTTACCACTATTGTTCTAAACCTACATAATCTTAAATACCTGCTTAATGTTACCCCTTAAAAAGTCTCAAATTATCTTGGTAACAAATTAAATATCTTTGTGATGTCATCGTGCTATGTTATTGCGTGTTAATAGCTGCAACTGTATGTTGATTTTGCATATTTGTGTAAAGCTAAGCTGATAATTAGAACAAAAATGCAAAATTTGAGCTGAAAGGATTATTAGTATACATTATTAACTTTTCAGTCATGATTCAACTCAGAGAGCCACAAGTACACTCATTTGAATCAGAAGATTATGTCTTCAAGTCCCACTCACAAACATACAATCTGGGCTGATACGTTGGTGCTGTACTGAGAGAAATGTTAGAGGTGCTGTCTTTCAGATGAGACATTAGACCTTTGCCACCTCAGATGGATGCAAGGGGTCCAATAGCAATATTTGAAGGAGAGTGGGAAGTGTGCCTGTTGGTTATTCTCATTGCTGATAAGAACCACGCTGTGCACTAATTGAGTGCTGAATTTCACTGCTGCATTTCTCTCAATCACATCAGTAGCTAAACATCAAACAAGTTGCTCATTTATTTAATGGACTGTGTGACATCCTGAGGTCACAAATGATGTGATGTAATACAGATTATGTTCCTGTTCAAAGAAAAGCACTACAGGCTCTGTGATAAAGCTAGTGGAAAATTGCTTCAATTACTGAATGTTCCAGTTGAAAAGTTATTATGTACAGTAGACTCCTATGTTAAATTGCTAATTAAGACTTATCCTATTTGAAATACAAGTAAATGGCTAATTTTAGAGGGATTACATCATTAAAATGTTTTAGGCTGCCACCTTGTCTACAAACAGTGAGCAAAGAGGCCACAGGTTTGAAGTTTACAAGTGGAGTGGTGAGCAAAGTGGCAAGCCGGGCAGCGAACAAGGTAGCACAATAAAGTTATTGGTAAGTGTTCAATGGGCATACAACAATGATTTATTATTGTTACGTATTGGTTTTCCGTCAAAAGTATTGTTTCTTCCTCTATACAGACAAAGCATACCATTCATAGAGCACATAGATGAGAAGGAAAGGCGAGGGTGCAGAATATAGTGTTAAGTCATTGAAAGATCAACTTAATATAAGATAGGTCCATTTTAAAAGTCTGATGGCAGCCGGGAAGAAGCTGTTCTTGAGTTGGTCGGTATGTCATCTCACTTTTGTATCTTTTTCCCAATGGAAAAACGTGGAACAGAGTACGTTGGAGTGTGTGGAGTCCTTTATTAAGCTGGCTGCTTTTCTGAGACAGTAGGAATTTTAGATGGAGTCAGTATATGCACTGCACATATGCTTAGTGGCACAATGAGTGCCAACATCTTGGTTGCAGGTTGTTGATATCAATGGCACTGACTTCTTCCAGTACGGTGGTAGGAGATGTGGTGCTTTTTTGCATTGTTGCTAGGCAGCATTAGCTGGGCAGCACAGTGGTTAGCACTGCTATCTCACAGCACCAGGGATCTGGTTTCAGTTCCACCCTCTGGTGACTGTCTGTGTGGCATTTGCATGTTCTCCCCATATCTGCATGAGTTTCCTTCAGGTGCTGCAGTTTCCTGCACAGTCCAAAGATATGCAGATTAGGCTGATTGGTCATGATAAATTGCCCTTACTGTCAGAGGAATTAACAGTATAAATACATGGGGTTATGGGGTAAGGCATGGGTGGGATTGTTGTGGTGCAGACCTGATGGGCCGAACAACCACCTGTAGGAATTCTATAAAATAGAGAAGCTAGCACACAAAAATGAAAAGCATACTGTCTCAAACCACACACCAGACTAGATGCATCACATGAACCTGTTAGATACACAAAGATAGTTTTGCTTATTATCCCTTTTAACATTTAATCTTTTACCTTCCAGTTTTTCACACACCTTCCAGTTTATTATCATCCCTTTCCCTCATTCCCTCTCTTACTTAAAAACTTGTATCTTTAAATTTTTTCAGTCTAAAGGGAAGTGCCAGACTTGAACTGTTAACTTTTTACTATCCACAGAATTTGCCAGAGTTGCTGAGTATTTCCAGTATCCTCTATTATTTCAGATTCCAGCATCATCGGTATTTGGCCTTTATTCTCTATTTGTCTGAATTTGCTGAACCATTGAAACGGTTGTCATTTTTTGTCCAATCAAAGGATGGGATTTGAACTGCTGTCCAATCAGAACTAGGCAGGGCGGGTGTCCAATCAGCATGCAGCGTTTACATTATCCAATGGAGCTGCTGGATTTTATCCAATCAATGATTGGATTCCGTGCTGACATCCAATCAGCTGCTGCGCTTGGTGGGCGATTTGGCGCCAAGTTTGGAGTTGAGGTAATCGACTCGGTGCTGAGGGAGCCCCGGGCCGGCGGAGCAAAGGAGCGCCCCGGGGGTTACGGGCTACATCAACGACACGCATCATGTTCGTGTCGGATTTTCGGAAGGAATTCTACGATGTGATAGTCAGTCAGGTGAGGAGTTTCTCAGGGAGAAGGCCTGTGGCAGCGGCTAGTACACAAACGTAGCCTCTGAAAAGCCGAGGCATGAATCTTTCAGCAGCCTATAGTTGTTAACACTAGGAATTCGGCTCCCTCTCTGGACAGCTTTCTTACGATTGAACCAAGTGGTACTTGGCGTTTAATATGCATCAATCAGACACAGCTGTTACAAATAAACATTATTTAGGGCATACTGGACACTAGACAGGAATAAGTTTAGTTTATTAATCACAAGTAAGGTTTAAATTAACATTGCAATGAAGTTGCTGTGAAATTCCCTTCGTCACCATACTTCAGCACCTGTTCTGGTCAATGCACCTAACCAAGTCTTTCAAAATGTGGGAGGAAACTGGAGGAAACCCACACAGACACAGGGAGAACGTGCAAACTTCATACAGACAGTGACTCAATCTCAGAATCGAACGTGAGTCCTTGGTGTTGTAAAGGGGCTAAATCAAGTATAGTATCGACATGCTATGCTTGGCTGAAGTCATTAGATTACATTTAAACTTCCATTTGAAGCAATTTTTAAAAGTGGCATCTTAGCCTTTTGACTAAGATGCAAATAAGATAAAGCCTTGGAGGAGAGCTATGCCTACAATTATCTTGGATTGTGTAAATCAAGCCCAAGACAGGATGTGAGAGCCCTGCCTTGTCAGCTTGGATCGGGAATGTCTCAACTTATTGAGACTTTGAATTGGGTTTGATTTGATTGAATTGGAATAAAAACAGCAGTGCTATCCACTGTCCTATTGTGCTGCCCCACAGGGTGAATATTGTCGCCTTTTGTAAACAAATAAGAATAAAGGTATTAATTAATGGAAAATCAGTGTTCATTTTGTTCGTAATGAAATCACTGAAAAAGCCAGCATTTATAGCCGATTTTTTTGATGCCCTTGAAGGTGCTGTGAGTTGCCTTCTTGACCTGCAGCAGCTCATGACTGCCAGTGCAGCCAGGTGTTAGGGAGAAAAATTCATGATTTTGATCCAGCAACAATGAAGGAGCAGAAATGTGTTTCCAGATCAGGATTATGGGTGTGTAGCTTGGAGTGGAACTTGCAGGTAATAGTATTGCCATTCATCTGTTGCCCGTGTTCATCTTGGCGATGGAAGTTGTGGGTTTGAAAGGTGATTTTTGATGGAGCCTTGGCATGTTGTAATGTGCCCATTCTACCACTGTGTGTTTGTAATGGAAGGAGAGAATATTTAAGGTAGTGAATAGGGTGCTAGTCAAGTGAGTTGCTTTGTCCTGAAGGATGTTGAGCTTTAGTGTCGTTAGACCTGCACTCATCCTGGCAAGTGGAGAGTATTCATTTATAATGTTCAGTTATATACCTTGTAGATAGTGAATAGACTTCTGGAGGCAAGAGTTAAGTTACTTGCCACAGATTCCCATCTTCTGCCCTGGTTTTGTAGATACAGTATTTATATGGTTGGTCCAGTTAAGTTTCTGGTCAGTGAAAACCCCTGTAACATTAATAATGGGAATTTAGTGATGGTAGTACTGTTGATTGTCAAGGATAGCCTCACTTTAGTTGGTGATGTTTCTTGCCTGACATTTGGGGCACAGATAGTGCTTGTTATTTATCCCTGCAGTTTGTTGCATGTGGACACAAAGTGTATTTCAATCTTTGAAATGTTGTAAATGGAATTGAACACTACAATTGTATGTAAATAGCTCCACTTCCTACTTTATGTTGGATGGAAGGACACTGATGAAGCAAGTGAAGATGGTTGGGACCAGGACCTCACCCTGAGGAACTCCTGGAATGATTTATTGAGGCTGAGAATATTGACCTCTATCCACAACCACCGTGTTTTGTGCTAAGCATGACTCCAATCAGTGAAGAATTTTCTCTCTGATTCTCATTTATTTCAATATTGCTATGGCTCCTTGGTCAAATGTTACCATGATATCAGCAGTCACATTCACCTTGTGTCTCAAATTCAGTGTTTTGTCCATGTTTGGACCAAGGCTGTAATGAGGTATGGAGATACTGACAGAATCTGAACACAGTTTTGATGATAGGTTATTGCTGAGCCAGTGCTGTTCATTAGCAATCTGAACAGCTTCCTCCATCACTTTGCTACGGATTGAGAGAAGACAGATTGTGATAAATGTCAGATTAGATTGTCCTATCTTTTATGGACAGGACACAGTTGGGCAATTTTCCATGATGGCAGTGCTGTAACTATGCTGAGGCTGGAGCTAGTTCTGGAGCAAGTTGTGAATACTACAGCTGGGAGGTTGTCCAGAGCCTTAACTTGATGTAACCAGTGCAGTAACCATTTCTTGATATGTCATATAGTGAATCGAATTGTCTGCCAAATATATTGGTGGGAACCTCAGGAGGAGGCAGACTTGGATAATCCACTGAACACCTACAGCTGTAGATAGTTGCAAATGCTTCATTCTTGTCCTTGCATTGAGCTGTGGCATCACTGTGGATAGAAATGTTTGTGGAGCCTTCTCCTCTGGTTAGTTGTTAATTATTATCATCACCATTATCTATCATTTATCCTAAAAATCAGTTATGTGGAATTTCTGCTAAACCACAACACTGAAATGCCTCCAAATGGAGTTTCAACGCTGGATAATCCCACTAGCTTCGTGAAGCCTTCACTGTTAGTATCTTGAAATTGATGACCTCTGCATTATCATACTGGAATAGAAGCTCCAGTGCTATATGGGGGCTAGGTATTCAATCCTGGGCAGGGCCCCTTTTGCTGATGCTGGCTAGATGGAAAATGCAGTGATTCGCACAGCAGCAAGACGATATAACTGCTTCAAATCACATTACTCCCATTCTCTACATTGTCTTTAACAAATTCTGTTTATTCAGTTGTCTAGGTTCTTCAGATTGTTAATATTCCAACTTTTAAGAATTTGTAAGGAAGGTTACAAGGCCCTTTGTTCTAACAGATAACTCTGATCCAGTTGGCCAGGCTCGTCTTAGGGAATGAAGATGACCTTTGTATAGTTCCCTTTATATTTGGGCTCTGCACAGATAATCCACAGATCTTTAGCATGGCATCAGAGATCGTGTGATGTAGGTCTCTATGGTTCTGCCCTGATTGCCCTTTTACTTTGGGTCACAGCCAGATGTAGTGATCTAAAAGGTCATCGTCTGGTTTTAAAATATTGTAAATTAACCGTGAGGCTATAAATATACGATATACATGTATAAAACGTATTATGAAAAATACAATGTGAGATTGTAACCCTGTTACACTAAACTTGCATTTTGTTTTCCAGAGAGTATTACTACTTGTTGCCTCAGACGTTGATGCACTGTGTGCATGCAAAATTCTTCAGGTGAGTGGTGCTGAATATAATATCCACTAATCCATGTTGGATTATTCAGTCTATTGTAGTGGTTTTAGTGTGTTCCCTGCATCAGTTTTAGCGTCTGATGCTGGAAGTGTTCAATAGTGGTCATTCCAGAGGGTAACAAACCATAGGGTTGGTTTTGTTATTCTGAAGGCAAAAGTGGAAATCATTATGTCATATATCTTCACTGTTAAGCAGAATTCCCAAATAAAGTTAGAGATGGGGGAGATGGATTAATTACTCTGTCTTTTTCACCAGACACTTTGAACTGTCAGTCTCGTGCAACTGAGCACAAAAGGCTTGTGGACTTTATTTGAGTATGTGGATAAAATCTATTTTGAAATGCCCTGTCTTAAGTCATTCAGATGGCAATCAACTCATTGACCTGATTTTGATAGTCCCCGATTATTCCTGAAGAATTCAAATAACTTGTCATGCTGCAGTGAATGCTAATTGGGATTTGACATGTTATAGGGCTGGGAAGAACAATTAATAATTAAACTCTGAAAGGACGGTCCTTAGACTGAACTAGTTGATAGGAATAGGAAGGCGTTTTAGTTCAGTAGTTCCACGTAGTATGAAGATGGGTTTTGCTGAATAACTTCCAGAGGATACTCTCATTCTATATAGTAAAAGTTTTGGACTCTTGCGTGTACTTCCAAGAGGATACAAGATTGAAGGGATTTTTGTGTTTTGTGGGGACACCATTATAAAGAGATAGCTTTGTCATTTCTCCATCCTTGCATGAAATGTAATATACTGGTATTGTAATTGTAGAACATTATTCCTCAGAAATAATACTTCTCCATGTGACTTTCCACTGATGAGATCTGTTGGCTTGTTTTGCCTTTTTGTCTTTAAATTTGATGATTGATAGGCTTTCTACAGGTGCAGTTTCTTCTGCTAGAGTCCCTGAAATTCTATACAGTTGGTTGGATTGGGGGACATGATGAACTTTGTCAGGTCCCTTCCAACTTAGAATTTCAAGGAATCTGCAAATCAAAACAAAGATTGCAAAGTTTGCTGCCTGAGATATTGGAGGAACACGAACTCAAATTGAGGTCCATAACCACCACTTTGTGGAAGGATATGGTGCTCGAATAAAAAAAAATGTAACTGTTTGTTTAATTCATTCCAGGCCCTTTTCCAGTGTGACCATGTTCTATACACATTGGTTCCAGTGGCGGGATGGCAAGACCTGGAGACGGCATTTCTTGAGCACAAAGAACAGGTATGTGAGTTTCTACTCTGCCTCTGCTTGGTAAGAAAAACCTTTATTAAATACTTTTCAATCCATAAATATTTACATTTATGCCCAGTTGGAGGGAATGATTAATTGTTAAATTCTGAAAGGGTCCCTTAAGCAAGAGTAGAAGGAATTTTAATAGAATAGTTTCATCTAGTGTAAAGATGGAGTTTTGCTTCATAACCTTGAGGGGACATTTCCTGCACACACTTTTGATATACTTTTTTTGTGAATTAGTATGCAGTCAGGAAAAAAGATTCATGCAACACGGCAAGACATCATATAAATGATCATCACCGGGATGTTTAATCTATATTGGGACAAAACAATAAACTAGAAGCTAGGCAGTCAGATATGTTTTAAGTGAAGAGAGAGACAAGTCTGTGCATTGTTGTCAAATTATTCAATCCAGGAAATAAGATATCAGTATTTCAGCTATTTGATTAGAGCTGAAAAGCTCCAGAGGTCTCTTCTGGAAGGCAGGATGGCAAGCTGCAGAAAGGAGACTAGACCTAGATATAGTTGTATGATGGACAGAGCAGTTGCAGGCAACCTACAGTGGGGCTGGCACAAGATCTACTGTAACAGCAGATTGGAAGGAGTTGCTACAAGCAGGACAAGCGGATATTATTTTGTAAACAGCAGTCAGAAGAATGAGTTGAGTTACAGAATTTAATTAAAAGCTTATCTGTTATCCATAGAAGTACTTGAAACTCATCTTCTTTGTGATGTGCTTGTGACAGCTCAGCATTTATGATGGAAAATTGGAAGTGGTTCAACAACCTCTTAAAAATCCTGCTTTTGACAAAATCATTTATCTCTTTGTTTACACAATTCTCCAGATCAGAGTCCACTTTACTCCCAGCATGTGAAGCACTTTGGGATGATTTCTTTGTTCGAGGGATGTAGAATAGATTTTGGTAAATGCAAAACATAACAAAAATCAACAACAACAACAACTTGCATATAATGCATTTAATGTAGAAATCCTAAGGCACTTGAACAGGATTGACACTAAACCAAAGAACAAGATGTTAAGACAATTGACTAACAGCTTGTTTGAGGAGGTAAGATTCAGAGTGCATCTTATAAAAGTGAGCGAAGAGAAGGCATTTTAGGGGGAATTCAAGCTGGTTCCTTAGATGGCTGAAGGCATGATGGGAAGTATGGGATGCACGTTCCTTAAGAAATCAGAGAACTGGAAAGTTTGTTAATTTTATGAAGCTGTTTGTTGTGTTTCAAGGTGAGAGATTGGTGTGTCTTAGCAGGTGTGTGAGAGCTTTACTTCTGCACATGGAGTACTTACAATAAGAAATCTCACAACACCAGGTTAAAGTCCAATCAGTTTACTCGACAGTAAACCCAGAAGCTTTCGGAAATGTTATTCCTTCTTCAGGTGTGTGGAAAGGTCTAATCAGAAAAGGGCATATAAAGGTGCACACAGTTTATAGAATACTGATTTAGAATGTGAGCCTTAGTCCAACGCTGGCATCTCCACAGGTAGAGTACTTAAACGTAGTATTGTTCTTCTGGCATCAAGTCCTTTGCATACAGAAAAGGACTAAATCTGTAACTTTCCTGTTTGCAAACCACTGAATCTGTAACTTTCCTGTTTGCAGTTCAAGTACCTTGTGTTGATCAATTGTGGTGCTAATCTGGATCTTCTGGAGACATTGCAACCTGATGAGGATACTGTCTTCTTCATCTGTGATACCCACAGACCCATTGACATTGTTAATATTTATAATGATACACAGGTATGTCTGTCAATTAAGTTAGTTATTTACGCTTGTTATAAACTGTCATTGGACTTGGAATTGAATTTTATTTCCTGCACTGCTCATGTATTGTTTCAAAAGTTTTGCTTTGCGTAGCAGAACAATTTCTACTGTTTCCATCTTCTACATTAAGAAATTGCAGCTGAGGAATAGCTTGAACCCAATGCTCTGTGAAGCTTTCTTCTATTGTGGTTTAGAAACGTACTCCAATCCCAGTCTTAGACAAATATTTCATTGATATTTTGTATATTTTAAACACCAACCTTTCTTTTTGATGTTTTGCACTTATTCTTTGTTTCTATACAATTGTAGAACTTTTCAATAGTTTGATGTATTCAGAGACATCTATGGATTGTTAATGTGGTAGCGTAGTACCAGAACCCTCTGGCTTGAAGCTTTTTTTAATAGGTAGGCTTTCACTAACATATCCAGGGTTAAAATAGAACAGCCTTTCTATAATTGCTTTTAGTTGCTGAAACTAACATAGGCTTTATTTTCATTAAAAAAACACAATCACAAATTAAATGATAACTTTGAATTTAAATTCTCATCTTTGTAGCTCCTTAGTCAAGCGTTCTCTCTGGCATGTGTTTTCCCCTTGTGGCGTTCTCTTCTCATTCGCGCTCTCTCTGTTTCTCTCGGATGCACATGCTTGCCTTTACTGTCCCTCCATTGTGTGCGATTCCCTCTTGTACTCTCTGTCTATTGCACTTCCCCACTCTGTTGGGCTCTCTGCTGCCCATGCTTTCTCTCCATTGCCTCACCCCTGTATGCCTTTGTGTCTTGCTCTCTGCCTGCGTCCCTCTCGATCTTTGAGAGAGAGAGAGTACTTTTGTATGCAATGTGTTTCTTTTCTTGCTGCTGTTATCTTACCCTATCCTCTTGAGAACGTTGAACAGATTCGCAACAGCTACAGATTTATAAATATTTCCAAACACAGTTGCTGAGACTTCCTAGCTTTTGAATAACTTGTTGATCATATTTGAAAATTACCAGAGCTGAACAAGTCGCAGTTTATTCAAAAATAGCTTGGCTTTCTCCTCAGAGTTTTGCACAGAACAAAAGGAAATTAGTATTAATAGTTCCAGCAGGTCTTCATCCCCCACCTGTCTAGTTTGCTGCATCACTATTATTCAGTTAGGCTGATCCTAATGCTCTACCAGCAGCCTTTTCTTAAGATAGAGATTTACCTTGGGTTGTTTTGCAAATGTTATATGCGGTATCTGGCTTTGAATCCCATGGAACCTAATATCAGCAGATCTGGGAATATCAGTTTTATGCCATTGCCTAAGACGTGTTTCTACTGCTTTGTGAAGTAAGAAAGGATAACCAAAAGTAATTTCTATCACAAGTTTGTCCCCCACAGAGTCCTCCAAATTCCATTAGAGTGGGAATTCAAGAAAATAGACTGGACACCCGAGAACCTGCTTTTGGAACGTTTTATGGTTCCAATTTGGGATGGGATTCAATGTTGCCTGTTTTTGGAACTTTACAACAATTCATAGGTTTAATACATTGTGTCCTTTAGGTTAAATTGCTGATTAAACAGGATGACGACCTTGGTGTTCCTGCATATGATGACCTCTTCAAGGATGAAGATGATGAAAATTCAGAAGGTTCTGGAAATGAAAGTGAAGGGTCAGAGCCTTCTGGAAAACGCAGGCGATTCGATGAAGTGAGTGAACTGGAATCATCGTTCTGAGAATATACGGTGCTGTGGTTGTTCAGGCAGATGAAATGTTGTAACAACTAAACTGAAATCAAGGTTGTTCAAGTGTAAACCTCTAAAGAATTCAGACACATGAGACATTCCTCAAAGGATCCTCAGCCTGTCCAAATCTTGGACTTATTAATACATTGTGATGTTTGTGCTTATCAGCACAATTTATTGATCACAGTTAGAATACACTGCCATGCACATAAATTGCTAACATTGACTCATGGCTACAACTGTTTCTTCTGAATCAGAGCAGTAGGGAGTCTGGAACAACTAATTTAAATTGCAAATATGATTTTCTTTTTGAAACAGAAGATCCATTGAATCAGCAGTTTGTTTCCTTAGAGATTACAGGAAGAGAAAACAAGTCAGAACTCAAAAGAATAAGGAATAAGCCCCCTGAATCTCTGTCCATTCAGTTAGATCATGACTGGCTGATATCTTGACCCCATCTATTCACTTTAGATCCTCAACCCTCAGTACTCTAGCCTAACAAGAATCACCATTGACCAAAACTTGATGGAACAAGCCACATAAACACTTACAAGAGCAGGTCAGAGATTGTGTATTGTGCAGCAGGTGACTTGCCTCCTAACTCCCCTAAATCTTTACACAAGATAGGAATGCTGTCCACTTACCTAGTTGTATGCAGCACTAATAACACTGCTAGACTGATTTCTCCTGCACTATTTTTAGCCTTCAATACCTTTACTACTGCTGCAACATAGTTGCAGTCTGTACCACCTAGAAGCTGGGATGCAGCAATGTGTCAAGGTTTCTTCAACGTATCTGCCAAATGCATGCCTTTGAGCAGCAGATATATGGGAGCACCACCACCTATAAATTCCTCTGACAGTCATTTACTAGCCCAACTTGGAAATGTATCACTATTTATTCATTGTATCTGGGTCAAAAACTTGGAATTCCCTGCCTAACAACACTGGGAGTACCTTCTCCACAGAGGCTGCGGTAGTTCAAGAATATGGCTCACCTACCACCACCTTAAGGGTAATTGGGAATAGGCCATGAATGATTATCTAGTTTGACCAAATCAAAATAAATCTATTAATTTCAGATTTTAAATTTTCAAGCTGCTCTATTATCAGCTACCTGTCTATTCAGGTACCAGAGATTACAAACATTACTTTTTTTTGCCATCCTCCAGAAGATCCTGCCGCCAGCCAGAAGAATGCCACTTCCCATTGCCAAGAAAATGATGTGGGGCATAGACCTAGAATAACCTGTTCTTCTAGTTAGCTGTTCAACATTTTGTTCTTATAACCCACCCTTAATTAACTCCAGAAACTTGTTCTTCTTGGCATTAATGCTCATTTGATTTAATCAGTCTATGTTTAAGTTTTAAGTCGCCTTTGATCACTGTATTGCCCATGTTGCATGCTTCTCTCATTGCCTAATAATTACTATGCCCCAAATTACCATTATTATTAGGTGACCTATTAATAACTCCAACCACTGTTCATTGTCTTTTTCTGATTCTTAGCTCCATCCAGATAGATTCCACACACTGTTCTTCTGATCTGAGATCATCCCTTACTAGTGCATTGATCCCATTCCTTATCAGCGTAGCTCCATTTCTTGTTTGTCAAAGAACAAAGAACAAAACAGCATGGGAAACAGGCCCTTCGGCCCAATGAGCCCATGCCACCACCCTGATGTTCCCACCTCTACCCGTGATCCCTGTCTATATTTATAGATCTATGGATTACAAACCAAATTTGATATAATTTAGGGAGAATTTGTTTTGCTAATTAGCCTAAGAGCACATCTTTGGGATATGGGAGGAAACTGGAGCACCCAGAGAAAACCCACACAAGCACGGGGAGAATGCGCAAACTCCCACAGACACAGGCCCAAACCCAAACCCATGAATCTGCACAGCACAGCGATAGTCACTGAGCTGACATGTTGCCCATCATGTGGTACAGGTCAAGCATACACTAACGACGTGAAGCACTAGGATACTCTCAAAAAAAAAATCCAAGAGCAGTCCTCTCACGACCCATCGCATGTATGCCCCTTGTTAGACAACAAGGTGGACCAAAGCACCTGTAGCATAAAAACGAGTACGTCAATATCATCACCTATTGACACACTTCCCAGGGACTCCAAGGCTCATGATCCCTATTTTAAATCAGTTTTCTATAACCTTCCATTCCCATTCTGTTCATGTAAGTATTTCTTAAATAACTCCAGAGTACCTGCCTCCACCACTTTACTTGGCAGCGCATTCCATACCCCCACCACCCTCTGTGTGAAAAAACTCCCTCTAGCATCCAAATTATACCTTACCCCCCTCACCCTAAGCCCGTGACCCCTCGTGCTATTTGAGTCCATCCTAGGAAAAAGCTTAACCCTGTTTACTCTATCTATACCCCTCATAATCTTGTACACCTCTATTAGATCTCCTCTAAGTCTACGTCCTTCTAAGGAAAACAGTCCCAATTTGCCTAACCTCTCCTTGTAACTCAGACCTTCCATACCAGGCAGCATCCTGGTAAACCTCCTCTTCACTCTCTCCCATTAAATATCCTTGAATATTCAACTCAAAATCTTGGTTACTAGATAGCCATGTTTTTTGAATGACAATTATATTGTACCCAATTACCTCTATTTGTGCCTTCAGATCATCTACTTTGTTATGAATACTGCGCACATTCAGGTAGCGCGCCTTTAACTTTGTCTTTTTGACACTGGTTACCATTCGGTACATTCTCAATGCAAATCTCCTTGCAGGTGTATCAGTGCCAGAGCTTATACAGGTCCCACCTGCTCCAGAACCAGTCCCAATGTCTCAGAAATCTGATGCCCTATCCACTGCACAGTTTCTACAGTCACATAGTTAATCGAGCCGTCCTCCTATTCTTATAAGCAGTAGCACGTGGAACTTGGCATAATCCTGACATTACTGCTCTTGAAATCTACTTCCTCTATTCTTATACCCATTCCTACCTAGGTTGTTGGTACCAATATGGACCACAAAATGTCTGATCCCACCCCCCACCCCAAAGGATGTCCTGCAGCCACTCTGTGATATTGTTAACCCTGGCACCCTAGAGGCAATACACTATCCTGGAGTCATGTTTATTATTGCAGAAGTGCCTATCTGATCCCCTGACTATGGAATTCCCTATCACTATTGAGCTTCTATTTTTGCTCTCCTGTACAGCTGAGTGACCCATGTTGTCACAGGGTTTGCTCTGGCTGCACTTGAGGCAATATCACCATCATCAACTTTTAGAATTGTAAAATGATTAGCAAACAGGACAGACTTAGGCCTCTTGCACTATCTGCCTGGTTGTCTTAGACTGCCTGGCAGTCATCCATTCCATCTCTGACTATCCACTTCTAATCCACAGTGTGACCATCTCCCGTATGTGAAATCCACAATTAATCAGTTTCAGATGAGCAGGAATTTACTACAGGTAGTCATTTAGCTAGAGAGAACATAAATGGGTGAGGGTTTCATCACCAAAATCTGTTGAACATCCGTTGCTTGAAAGGCAATCAGGTTGTTTATACGTGATGCCCTGAACACTGCAACAGCATTATGATTCTCATTCCTCGGGCCACTGAATCATGAACAATGATCAGTTGGATGAGTTTCAGAATACTCATGATGCCTGTTTAACAATATTACACTCACCAAGACTCAAGGAGAGAAGCACATTGGAAAAATTAATAGCTGAAGTGGAAACATTGTTTTATTTAGGATGATATTACTCATGAGAAAATTTTCTTGCAATTTGATCGTGTCCATTGCACAGTAGCATGGAGAACTTGGAGTTCATTCTACTTCTGTAACTTATTATTTAACACGTGTTTATGAAATCTTCCTGAGTTGGAAGGAGTTGAGCCTGTCAGAATAACTCCTGATTAGTTTGTGTTGATGAGAATGTTTTTGTAGTTCAAAAAAAATTCTGTCTTCAAGGTGGCCATGGAGAGGAGAATAGATCGAAGACGTCAGCGCCGAGAATGGGAGGACCGCAGGTACTGGTCACTGATTCAGTTTCATGTATCTATTTGTTTGAACAGTTCTAAAATCAAATTGTACATTTTAATATCAAAATGGCATGTTCTGTACATATTGAAGTGCATGAGTTAACAAGAGGGTAACTTGGTGTTTGTTATGCCTCCCGCCCTGTCCTGAACTATGAAAGCTCTTTTAGTTCTCTGCTTCCCTCATCACAGACACCCCCAATTAATACCAAATAAAATAAAGAATTGCCATCAATTAAATATAGTTTCTTCTGTTGAGAGAATTCTCAATTTCATCTGGGCCATATGAAGAGAAGATAACTGCGATATGATAGGCGCCCCTTTCCCAAACATCCTTTGAGGGTGACAGTGAATTTGTCACTATGCACTGTGTTGGGAATTTGTTAAGTCTTTCTCCCTTTTAGTCTTGTCTTTTCTATATTTGGATCTACTTCATCCACTTCATGTTGGTAGTTGGCATTACATGAATGACGTTCTTTAATGTTGTGCAGAGATTCCACAATCAATTTGTTAGGGATTCTATAATTCTCATTCTTTCATCATTGGCAATGTTCTATTAATTCATCTGAAATAAGATATCATTTTGCCCAAGACTTTTCATCAAATATTTTGTTCAGTTGATGTAGTTCCTTACGTAAACATTTAAGACAGAAATTTCTGATCCCACCAATGGCAGGAGGCATCACAGGCAGGGGCACAAAATTTGACATGATGACCAAAATCAGTTTTCCACCAGTGAAATTAGTTTGAAATATAGTTCCTCCAGTGTTGATGGTGGGCTAAAGACTTTCCTGCTGATTTTTGTCAGGAATTATACTAGCATTCATGTGCAGCTCATGCTCATTAAAAGGCTAACTTGCTGGAATCATGCTCCCCCTCCAAATTAAGTGTACACTAGTGGATAATTAGATTGGTATGTTTCCTGACCATATGTAAGCGGCATTCACCTGGCAAACTTTTCATCAATGACTTTGAGGTACATACCTACATTTGACAGTGTTCCTGTGAGATTTTAAGTGCTTCTGTCACAAATTGTGCCAAGGCTGGGCACAGAGACAAAACCAATGAGAAGATGGTAAATGAAAGTAGGCATAATGTAGAGATGCCAGCGTTGGACTGGGGTAGTAAGAACTCAGTAAGAATCTAGCAACACCAATTTTAAATCCAACCGATTTATTTGATAGTAAATTTGCGAGCTTTTGACACTGTCTTCGTCAGGCAAATGCAGTGTTCTGGTCTGCAATAGCACACATCAGCACAGACAGTCACAGATTGCTGATTAGAATGCGAATCCTTACATCTAACCTGCTATTCAAGTGTTAAAGTGGCTAACAATGTGTGTGAAGGGAATCCTGAGCATTGGTTAGAGAATTGTGTATTTTCTCCAGACAGCACAGTAAGTGAGGTTTTTTGCTAACCCAGGCAAGTTACAGAGGTTACAGATAGTGTGTCATGAAGCCAAGATCCCTGTTAAGACCGTCCTCATGTGTGCGGAACTTGGCTATCAGTCTCTGCTCAGCGACTCTGCGCTGTCGTGTGTCATGAAGGCCCCCTTGAAGAACATTTACCTGAAGGTCGGAGGCCGAATGCCCATGACTGCTGAAGTGTTCGCCCACAGGAAGGGAACTGTTTTGCCTGGTGATTGTTGAGCGATGCTCATTCATCCGCTGTCGTAGTGTCTGCATGGTCTCCCCAATGTACCATGCTTCGGGACATCCTTTCTTGCAACGTATTAGGTAGACAACGTTGGCCGAGTTGCAAGAGTATGTACCGTGTACCTGGTGAATGGTATCCTCACGTTTGATGATGTCGTCCATGTCTATGATCCAGCATGTCTTGCAGAGGTTGCTGTGGCAGGGTTGTGTGGTATTGTGGTCACTGTTCTCCTGAAGGTTGGGTAGTTTGCTGCGAACAATGATCTGTTTGAGGTTGTGCGGTTGTCTGAAAGCAAGAAGTGGGGGGTGGGGATGGCCCTAGCGAGATGTTCATCGTCATCAATGATATGTTGAAGACTCCGGAGAAGATGCCGTAGCTTCTCTGCTCCGGGGAAGTACTGGACAACAAAGGGTACTCTGTCCACCGTGTCCCGTGTTTGTCTTCTGAGGAGGTCAGTACGGTTTATCGCTGTGGCACGTCGGAACTGTCAATCGATGAGTCGAGCGCCATATCCTGTTCTCACGAGGACATCTTTCAGCGTCTAGAGGTGTCTGTCACGATCCTCCTCATCTGAGCAAATTCTGTGTATACGGAGGGCTTGTCCGTAAGGGATGGCCTCTTTAACGTGTCTAGGGTGGAAGTTGAAGAAGTGGGGCTTTGTGAGGTTGTCTGTCGGTTTGCGGTATAGCGAGATGCTGAAGTGACCATCCTTGATGGAGATGCATATGTCCAAGAATGCAACTGATTCTGGAGAATAGTCCATGGTGAGTCTGGTGGGATGGAACTTGTCGATATCATCATACAGTTGTTTCAATGATTGATGACATCTTTTTCCTTTGGACTCATGGTGAACAATGTATCTAGTATATAGCCTTGGTTGAAGATCGCGTGTGGTGAAGAAGTCTTGTTCGAACCTGTGCATGAAGATGTTGGCATATTGAGGTGCGTATTTGGTCCCCATGGCTGTTCCAGGGACACTCCTTGTCACAATGGATGTCTCAGCGCTCTACACCAACATCCCCCACAACGATGGTACTGCTGCAACTGCCTCAGTACTCAATGACAACAACTGCCAGTTTCCGGATGCAATTTTACAACTCATCCGCTTCATCTTGGACCACAATGTCTTCACCTTCAACAATCAGCTTTTCATCCAAACACACAGAACAGCCATGGGGACCAAATTCGCACCTCAATGTGCGAATTTTCATGCACAGGTTCGAACACGACTTCTTCACTACACGCGATCTTCAACCAAGGCTATATACTAGATACATTGATGACATCTTTTTTCTTTGGACTCATGGTAAACAATCATTGAAACAACTGTATGATGATATCGACAAGTTCCATCCCACCATCAGACTCATCATGGACTATTCTCCAGAATCAGTTGCGTTCTTGGACACACGCATCTCCATCAAGGACGGTCACCTCAGCACCTCACTGTACCGCAAACCGACAGACAACCTCACAATGCTCCACTTCTCCAGCTTCCACCCTAGACACGTTAAAGAAGCCATTCCCTATGGACAAGCCCTCCGTATACACAGAATTTGCTCAGATGAGGAGGATCGTGACAGACACCTCCAGACGCTGAAGGATGCCCTCGTGAGAACAGGATATGGCGCTCGACTCATCGATCGACAGTTCCAACGTGCCACAGCGATAAACCGCACTGACCTCCTCAGAAGACAAACACGGGACACGGTGGACAGAGTACCCTTTGTTGTCCAGTACTTCCCCGGAGCGGAGAAGCTACGACATCTTCTCCGGAGTCTTCAACATATCATTGATGACGATGAACATCTCGCTAGGGCCATCCCCACCCCCCCACTTCTTGCTTTCAGACAACCGCACAACCTCAAACAGATCATTGTTCGCAGCAAACTACCCAACCTTCAGGAGAACAGTGACCACAATACCACACAACCCTGCCACAGCAACCTCTGCAAGACATGCCAGATCATAGACATGGACGACATCATCAAACGTGAGGATACCATTCACCAGGTACACGGTACATACTCTTGCAACTCGGCCAACGTTGTCTACCTAATACGTTGCAAGAAAGGATGTCCCGAAGCATGGTACATTGGGGAGACCATGCAGACACTACGACAGCGGATGAATGAGCATCGCTCAACAATCACCAGGCAAAACAGTTCCCTTCCTGTGGGCGAACACTTCAGCAGTCATGGGCATTCGGCCTCCGACCTGCGGGTAAATGTTCTTCAAGGGGGCCTTCGTGACACACGACAGCGCAGAGTCGCTGAGCAGAGACTGATAGCCAAGTTCCGCACACATGAGGACGGTCTTAACAGGGATCTTGGCTTCATGACACACTATCTGTAACCTCCGTGACTTGCCTGGGTTAGCAAAAAACCTCACTTACTGTGCTGTCTGGAGAAAATACACAATTCTCTAACCAATGCTCAGGATTCCCTTCACACACATTGTTAGCCACTTGAACACTTGAATAGCAGGTTAGATGTAAGGATTCACATTCTAATCAGCAATCTGTGACTGTCTGTGCTGATGTGTGCTATTGCAGACCAGAACACTGCATTTGCCTGACGAAGACGAAAAGATCAAAAGCTCGCAAATTTACTATCAAATAAATCGGTTGGATTTAAAATTGGTGTTGCTAGATTCTTACTGAATGGAAGTAGGACCAGGAGGGAAGTGGAAAAGAAGGGGAAGATGGAGGCATGACTGATGGGGTGTGGTGGTGATGCAGCAAGGAATAGAGGAGAGTAGTGCAAGACTGTCGTGGATCAAGAGTTAAAAGACTGTTCCAAGGAGGAATCAAAGACTATTCTGGAGCTGAGATATATTGAAGAGGTTGTCTTTGGACTGAGGTCACACTGTCAGAGCTATTTTGAACAAATTGTCTTGGGGTTGAGGCCATGCTCAGGCATGTTAATCATATTGTATGGGCTATGTTGGAGGGCTCTAAATGGCAGGTGTACCTTTATCCTGGGCCTTAAGGGTGCGAAGGCATCTCTTAGCAATTATACACAACATGGCCCCACTGAGTGTGGTCAGTCATCTAAGGAATTTGGCCAAGAGGGTTTGAAGCAATGTACCATGAAACAGATTGTGCTCAGGGACAACATCGGCATGAAATAACTAAAGGGGTGGATAGTATTAGATTGTCTCATGAAGAGTCATCCTTAAATGTCAGGATGTATGTGATCTTGAAGGGGAGAAGTCATGGTGATGAATGGTATGAGACTGCAACATTTAAGGGTTCAGGAATAGGGCAAGGATATCTATATGAATAATGATGGGTTGAAGGGCATGAGGGAGTGATAGGGAAATTAGGTGCTAAGGATGGGAGGGACTTGATGGCTCATAGAAGGGGTTGGAGCTGGTCTCGTGCATATATATCAGCAGTGCTATTTTCCATTTTACCTTCCAATGGTGCAGTTCAAAAGTTAAGCTAAAAACTCAGCTGTGTGAAATCTTGTCTTGAATAAAGACAAATGGATTGACTGGGAGCAGGTTAGAAGCACGTTTGCTCATTGTGTGAGCTAAGCCCTCCCCAGGTTCTTACATGAGATAGAATCATAGAATTCCTTCAGTGCAGAAAGAAGCCATTCGGCCATCAAGTCTGCACCAGCTCTCTGAAAGAGTATTTGAACCAAGCTCATCCCAACATCGCAACTCCACAATCCCATGCATTTAATATGGATAATCCCAGCTAATCTTTTCATATTTAGAGATGAAGGGCCAATTTAGCATAGCCAATCCACTTAACCTGCACACCTTTTGGAGTGTGGGAAGAAACTGGAGCACTCTTGAGGAAAGCCACGCAGACGTGCTGAGGATATGAGTTCCACATAGTTATCCAAATTTGGAATTAAACCCAGATTCCTGGTGCTGTGAGGCAGTAGTGGTAAGCAGTGGGCCACCATGCCACCAACATGGCGATCTTAAAGTGTCTGGCTGACATATCATGCTAATGTACCAACTGCTGGAGCGTGTGATATCCCTGTAGACTCTAACCCTGAGACTGCCCAGTGTCCTTATGGGAATGAGACTTTGGAGTCAGGCAAAGGTTCACTTACCCTTTTCTTGCTGTCCAGGGTGATCCTTTTTTGTGACAGATGGGCCTTAATTCCCAGACAGCCTGTCTGTCTAGTGTGGTCAGGTTGGTGGATTTCCTATTCCTGTTCCTTGGAAAGAAGACCTCCTGTTGTTCCTGTAGCCTGGAGGAGGATTCTTAGGGAGGCCTTAGTGAACCATGGTGGCAAAGGGTTTGTTTCTTTTTTGGGGCCATTGTTACAGTGAGTTTACATCTTTGCTGTTTACACATGGCATCAGAACCTTGACCCCAGGAGGTAATGGTGAGATTTGTCAAGCTCCTTGTTGCATAAATAATAAGCAGATGATCTGGCGTGAATATCCTCTGCTGCCCAGTGGGAATCACGTCAGCTTTCTCATCAACGTGTCCGCCCACCCCACCAAAGTACCTCTCTCCGCTTGGCGCTTAGCTGCCGGAATGGAAAATTCTGTCCATTTCTCTGCCTTACTTGAATGATGCTTGAGATTGTTTTGTTCTCACTTTCCAGATCATCCCAACAATTGCCCCACACTCTGGCCCTCCAAAAAAGACTTTACTGTCCTAAAGAAGAAACTTTATCTTGAGGACTCTTTTCAGACTAAACCTTTCCCAGCATTAGACAAACAGAGCAGTGTTGCTGGAGGCATTTAGGAAAATTTACTACTGTAATGGGTGTAAAGCAGGAATGATGAAATTAATATTAAAGATTTACCAGTTGGATGCATCT
This sequence comes from Sphyrna mokarran, assembly GCA_024679065.1. Taxonomy (NCBI): domain Eukaryota; kingdom Metazoa; phylum Chordata; class Chondrichthyes; order Carcharhiniformes; family Carcharhinidae; genus Sphyrna; species Sphyrna mokarran. The sequence goes on from JAGIQG010000020.1 coordinate 8,322,924, forward strand.
CATTGCTGTAATTTGGAGGAATGTGCTTTCATGTGTAGAGGGCATAGCTGAGTGTACTGTCCATTTATGGAAGGTGAGAAGACAGGATATATAATATACCTTTAGATATGTGACTGAGCTTTCTAACCAACATGTCTGGACATCTACTGGGAAATAACTAGACAAATGTGTGCTATGTGGATCAATGTAACTAGATGCTTCTTATTGAAATTTCAAATGAATAAGAGCTTTTTAACACATCACATCTAAATCAAAGGTGGCGGAGACGGGGGGTCAAAGTTGTGAGTGCAGGATGTGATGGGGTAAGCATGTGATATTTGGAGTCACGAGGTTACGTTGTGTGTGTGTGGTATTGAGGAAAGAATAGCTGCAAGGCTATAGCAGATTACCAACAATCTTTTTGTTCTTTCTTTGCAGGAGGGAGATTTTGTTTGAATATGAACAATATGAATACCATGGAACTTCAGTACGTATGTATAGCCGCAGTGGGAATATATTTATACTGTTTTAAAACAAAATTGTTAGGGTCCAGGACTAGAAAGCCAAGTTACTTTTGGTACCACATTTGTCCCAACAATTATTCTTTTGGCACAAATGCAAAGATAGGATACTTCGCCCCAGAAGGCATTCCACGTACAAATTAAATATTAAACTTTATTAAAGAACACAATTTAAATCTAACTTTAACAAATGAAGCAGCTTAATTATCGACAGTTAAACAATATTTTTAAAAATGGGTGAAGATCTTAATTTCTGACTTATTTGTTTCAGTTCCAAATGAGCAACATTCTTGTAGCCTCAAATGCCACTTTAACTACAGTTAGGAACCATAAATATACTTGCTAAAAGTGTAGACAATCTTTAAGTTTTCAGAGCAAGGGAATGAGTCTCAGTGGCTTGCAGAAGACCTCTATCTTAAAGCAATTCTCAGCTGAATTGAAAAACTGTTTCTCTCCTAAAGACCCAGCTCCTCCCATTAACCGTGTCATCACACATTCCATTCCTTTAATCAAAAAACCTCATGAGATCTTTTCTTTCTGTAAACAAAAGTCCATTAGCTCTATCTTAGTAAACATTACATGGCTGAAATGAGCAGTTAACCAGCTCTTCCAGCATCTGAGCTAAGTATTTCCCAGACACGCTGCCTGCAGAAAACAGTTGAGTCCAAAAACAATCCCCTTGAATATAAAACAATATATAATATAAATTTATAGCAATAGCACACTATCACCACAAAATGTAAATGTTTATTGGTACAGAAATTCCTGTGGAACAGGAATCTTTTGAAAGAGGGGGATTATCACTCTTGCCATAATTCAACCTTTTCCATCAGAAGGTAATATGTAAAACTTAACTTGGTGCCTTTAAAAGGTTTTCCTGAATGTATGAATCAATGAGATTTGAATTTTAAGGCAGAGATTCATTGAAGTAACATTTGCAGGACAGATCAAGTTATGCTTTGGCAATATTTAGTGAAGTTGATCCCTTTTGGAGAAAGGCAACAAAGGTATGGGAATTCCTTTGAGTTGATGACAATAACTCTTGCAAAAATCAGCAAAAGTAGGGCAGTGAGCATATTTAATTGCAGACTTCCTTTTTTCTTTCATACCTCAGTGCTGTACAATTCAGTCAGTTACTGCATGGAAGCCTATCATGGCCATTGTCAGATAGCTAAGTACTGGAATAAATTGTGCTTTATCCTTCATTGCTGTCCCAAAGCGTAGTCCAATGCATTTTTGTAATTGTTTAATGGTGGAACTATTTCTGAACTGAGTTAAATATTTTTGTATGTTTTGTGAGCAAGGGAAATCCTCATTGTCCTGCTTCATAATGGCTGCAAGACTCATTCTTAACCGTTACTCAGTGCCTCTAGGAAGATTATTAGCAAATGTGTAGCAGGAATTATTAATTTAGTTTCATTTTACATTTCTTTGGGAAAAAATTTATTTGGATAATTGTACACAGTAAAATTGGCTCCTGTCCGTTAGGAATTTGGTCAATTTTTTTTTCAACATGGTGACAAAATAGTTAATTTGCAAATGTCAGCAAATTCACTTGTCAGCTAACCAGTACAGCTCGCTCTGTTAAAGGTAATGGAAACTGGAAATGGCACTTAGTTGAAGACTGGGTGGCACAGTGGTTAGCACAGTGCTTCACAGTGCCAGGGACCGGAGTTCGATTCCAGCCTTGGGTGACTGTGTGGCCTTTGCATGATCTCCCCTTTTCTGCGTGGGTTTCCTCTGAGTGCTCTGGTTTCCTCCCACAATCTAAAGATGTTCAGGTTAGGTGGGTTGGCCATGCTAAATTGCCCAGTAGTGCTCTGTGATGTGTATGTTAAAATAATTAACCATGGTATGTATGTGGGGCTACGTGGATAAAGTAAGGGAGATGACCTGGATAAAATAGAATGCTCTGTCAGTGAGTTGGTGCAGACTCTGGGCCAAATGGCTTCTTCTGCAGCATTGGGATTCTATGATTCCAAGATTTTGTAGAACATTTTCTGTGTCCTGGGACATGTCTGGAGTGAGCATTGTATTCTGAAATTTAAACTATTTGGATAGGTCATGAATTTCTTTGGTGGTGCTTTCACATCCAATAATTTCCATAACATTTTTAAGTTTGCTTTGTTTTTAAGAACAAAACAAAACAGCACAGGAAATAGCTCCAGAGTACCTGCCTCCACCACTTTACTTGGCAGCGCACTCCATACCCCCACCACCCTCTGTGTGGAAAAACTCCCTCTAGCATCCAAATTATACCTTACCCCTCTTACCCTAAGCACGTGACCCGTCGTGCTACTTGAGTCCATCCTAGGAAAAAGCTTAACCTTGTTTACTCAATCTATACCCCTCATAATCTTGTACACCTCTATCAGATCTCCTCTAAGTCTACGTCTTTCTAAGGAAAACAGCCCCAATTTGCCTAACCTCTCCTTGTAACTCAGACCTTCGATACCAGGCAGCATCCTGGTAAACCTCCTCTGTCTCGCCAGAGTCTCCACGTCCTTCCGGTAGTAAGGCGACAAGAACTGGATGCAGTATTCCAATGACGTCTAACCAACGTTTTATACAACTGCAACATTAAAGGCCAGCTCTTGTACTCTATACCCCTTCCTATAAAGTATAGCATACTATATGTTTTCTTCACAACCTTCTCCACTTGCTCTGCCACCTTCAGAGACTTGTTCACCTGCACCCCCAGGTCCCTCTGCATTTCTGTACTCTTAATAGGACTGCCCTTTATCATATACCTCCCCCCTCCATTCTTTCTTCCGAAATGCATCACCTCATATTTATCAGGATTGAATTCCATCTGCCATCTATCTGCCCAAGCTACCAGCCTGTCTATGTCCTGCTGCATCGTCTGATGACACTCCTCACTATCCGCAAATCCAGCCATCTTTGTATCGGTACAAAGGTACAACATTAGCTATTCTCCAGTCCTCTGGGACCTCACGTGTGTCCAAGGAAGAGACAAAGATTTGCGTCAGAGGCCCAGCAGTTTCACCTCGCACCTCCCTAAGCAGCCTAGGATAAATGCCATCAGGCCCTGGAGATTTATCAGTTTTGATGCTACCTAGAAGCTCTAATACTTCCTCCCTCAGTATGGATATTTTCCTCAACTGGTCCACAGCTCCCTCAGAGACAGGAGCTGTCAACAAGCCCCTCTCCTTCATGATTACCTGAGAAATGTTTTCCAGTGGCTTACCTGGAACTGGTTCGCTGTCAAATCAGTATTGAATAAAATGTTTTGGCAATCGCCAAGGACTCTGTCACCTGAGTCTGTCAATTGCTTCAGTCAACAGTTTGTGAACTCTCTATCCTTTGTATGATTTGTCCCACTGCAAACTAACTAAAAGATGTGAACTCCTGTTCGCTTATGTTTCTAAATTACACATCAAGCGTTATGGCAGTAAAAACCCCCAAGATAATATGTGGAATCTTTGAATTGCCTAAGCCCTTGAGCACTCCCCAGCCTCAATTTTATCTCATGAATAAATGCTTTCATCACACATGATGGCCAAAGACAATTTATAGTTGTTATTGTGTCAGAGTAATATGGGTATGATGAAAAATAAGTATTTCAGACACTTGAAAATTGAGATCCTTCATTGAATTCGTTGAATGTGGATTACGAGGTCAACAGCAGGGTTCTGAGGAATGTGGAGGAACAGAGCAGTCTTGGAGTTCATATCCACAGATCTCTGAAGGTTGCCACCCAAGTGGATAGAACCGTGAAGAAGGCTTATAGTGTGTTAGCGTTTATTAACAGGGGGTTTGAATTTGAGTCATGGGGTTATGCTGCAACTATATAGGACCTTGATAAGACTGCATTTGAAATATTGTGTGTAATTCTGGTCACCTCACTATAAGAAGGAGGCGGAAGCATTGGAGAGAGTACAGAGGAGATTTACCAGGATGCTGCCTGGTTTGGAGGGTAGGTCTTATGAAGAAAGGTTGAAGGAGCTGGAGCTTTTCTCTTTAGAGCAGAGGTGACTTGCTAGAAGTTTATAATATGATGAGGAAGATAGTTTCTGAACGTCCACTCTATTTCCTTGGGTGGACGTAGCTGTTACTAGAGGACATAAGTATAAGATTCATGGTGGGAGATATAGGAGGAATGTCCAAGATAAGCTCTGTACTCAGAGAGTGGATGGGATATGGAATGTACTGCCTGCTGTGGTAGTGAAGTCGGACACTTTAGGCACTTTCAAGAGGTTATTGGATAGGCACATGGAGCACACCAGAATGATAGGAAGTGGGATAGCTTGATCTTGGGTTCAGAAATAGCTCAGCACAACGTCGAGGGCCAAAGGGTCTGTAGTGTTCTATGAATGTCCCTGACCTATTTGCACTGTCAAATAGTGCGTGAAACACTGGAATCTTACAAATCCAAAAATTGCTCCTTGTTCACTTTGGCCCAGGGAAGTTCGGCCAGTGAATAAAATTGAATACTCACCTCATCAATGAATAATTCGTTTGGAAATAGTCATTTGACCTTAAGTGTTGATTTGTGCATTGTACTTGCCCCACTTTTTGGTGGTGAAGCAAACTGAATATTACATGTCATTTGAACCAGATAGCACCACATCTTCTCTGCATAATTCTTTCTGGAAAACACTTCTATCATGACTTTGCATAATAGATGCTATGTTAGGGCAAAATTGGAATTGATCTGAATTATATTTTGGAATGCGTTCATTTCTCTTTTTTGTTAGCACATAACTTAAAATCCAGAATAGTATAAGCTAAGATGTTTTGGAACATCACTGCAGAGAAGTTGGTTAAACAATAAACAACTCTATGGTGCTTTGTAAATGTTAAATTTCCAAAGCTGCAGTCCATAATGAATGTGAATAACCAGAACTGATTGATTGATATCTCTGTCTCTTGCTTTCAGTCTGCCATGGTGATATTTGAGCTAGCCTGGATCATGTCTAAAGATTCAAATGACATGTTGTGGTAAGAGATTCCTGCACGTCATGGTTTTCTATGAAGTAAAATATATTATTCAATTCCCAGCTTTGTTGCTGAGAAATTCATAGCTGTTATTAGAAAATAAGCAGCTTACTCTATTGCGTGCTGTAATCCTGTATTATGTATGTCTTTCGTTTTTCAGGTGGGCTATTGTTGGCTTGACAGATCAATGGGTTCATGACAAAATCACCCAGTAAGTTCTGGAATGCTTTTGTACTTTTAAAGCTAATGTCACTAGGAAGCATTCCCAGGCTAAACAGTATTAGAGTATCCTCGTGCGTGAGTCGTAGAAAGTTAATATGCAGATACTGCCGATAATAAGGAAGACAAATTAGATTCTGGGTTTTATTGCTAAAGAAATAGAGTGTTGCAACTGGACAAAGTATCAGTGAGACAGCAGCTGGAGTATTGTGCACCCTTAAGGAAGAGTGCATGGGAGGCAATTCAGATTGGGTTCACCAAATTAATTCCAGAGATGAGGGGCTTGTCTTATGAAGAGAGATTGAGCAGTTTAGACCTATGTTCTTTAGAATTTAGAAGAATGAGGGGAGATTTAATCAATGTATGTAAGCTATAAAGGAGATTGAGAGGGTAGATGTAAATGTTTCCTATCATGGGGGAAACCTAAAACAAGAAGTCATAGTTTTAGGTTAAGGGGTAGTAGATTTAAAACAGATGAGAAAAATTACTTCACTCAAAGGGTTGTGAATCTATGGAATTCACTAAATCAGTGCGGTGAATGCTGGGACATTGAGTAAATTTAAGGAGGAGATGGACAAATTTTTATTAGTAGTGAGTTGAAGGGTTATGGAGAGTGGGCAGGAAGGTGGAGGTGAGAGCAACCATGATCATATTGAATGGTGGAGCAGGCTCAAGGGGCTGAATTGCCTACTCCTGCTCCAAATTCTTATGTTCTTGTGCTTTGTTCTAATTAGATTTGTTCTTTAACAATGCATCTTAGTTGGAGGTGAAAAGAGCATTTACAACTTCATCAGTGAAAGTTCCATTTCATTAATTTAAACTATCTTTGGCCATTTTTGAGCCAAATTACAAAATTATACTTTACTCAGATTTGAGTTGGGATTACTAGGTCTTATGCAAGACCCTTTGATTCCATCAGTTTGGTAGAATTCCATCAATTTATTTCATTTCTGACTCTGGGTTCTAACAATGTTCCAACTGTATCTTCTAAATATTTGTAACTTATTGATTAATTTAGACCCCTAAATGTGAATGTTCTTGATGTCTTCTCTTTGACCTTTGCAACAGAAAAACTATTTAAAGTGAATTATAGCTTGAATGCATCTAACACTGCACAACATTTGTAAGTTAGTTCTATGCAAATTAGTTGTGAGAATTGATGAATTCAGTTGAAATCATTAATGGGATAATTAGCACTGACTACCAGAAGTGCTACTATACATTACAGTCATTCTGTGGTAAAATTAGAAGTTGTGAAAATATTTTTTTTTAAGGAATCTATCAATCTTCTAATTCTGATTGTTTCATCAAAATGAATAGTCAAAAGAAGTCCCTTATTAATGAAAATACTATGGGTGGACAAGGAGACAAGAAGAATAGGACAATGTATGTTTGTTCTCCTTAATGCCCTCGTAATTGTTCAGGATTGTAAAGAGATGCGCCCACATTATTGTAGTTGTATATTTATCCAACAAATATTTTCCACCATGTGCATATTTATTCCTGAAACTGATAGATTAGGTAATGGACTCCTATAAGCACAAAATCCTGAGAATTGTAATACTCTTTATAGAGTCATTCCCCAGCTCTCTGCATCTGGCAAATTCTTGGTAATCTGCAAGAGCTTTACAAACTTCTAAAGGCTGCATTCCTTCAACTCTGACCTTCTTGGGTATTCTCAACTATCTCTGCCCCACTATTGCCTTCAGTTGTCTAGGTTCTGATCTCTGGAATTTCCTCTCCTAACCCCTCATTTGCACACTCTCTCTCTCTCTCTCTCTTATCTGAATATACTTCTGTGAAGTGCTTTGGGAAGCTTGGTAATGGCACTAGATAAGGCTTGGATGGCACTTCTGAATTTGATTTTTGTTTCTTTTGGTCGTAAAATGAGATTCAATTATATCATATCTTTTTGCTTTGCAGCATAAAATATGTAACTGACATTGGCACTGTGCAGCGTCATGTCTCACGACACAATCATCGCAATGAGGATGAGGAGAACACACTTTCTATTGACTGCATGAGGATCTCCTTTGACTATGAGTATCCTTTAATCACAGCATGGATCAAAGCTATTAGACAAAAATAAAAAAGCTAATGCTTTCTTAAAATGCATTTGTTTTGTTATTAAGTTAAACTTTATTATTTCAGTAGATTTGAAATCAAATTATTTTCAATAAAGCGATGAAGCATATTATGCAACTTTGCTGGACATTATGTCCTGGTGCCCATGCTATTGGTCATGGATGAGAAGATTCATATTTCTTTAACTATTCAGTATTTCAAGCAAACGGAAGCAGTGTTATCCTCAGGATCTCAGCTGATGCATAGGAAGGAATCAAATATGATTGACCATTTTATTGTCGATTTTCTCAATTGCAAAGACGTGATAAGGGCCTTTGGGATAAGTTGGTACAGGATGTTTCATTCCAGAAAGTTAGTGAAGTTAACTTGAGCTAATCTTCACACAGAGTTGCACATGACGAGCATACTTCTCTGAACCCAACAAACACAGTTTTTGTTTGGTGGGGGGGCTCAATTCCAGTTAACGCCCACCATCTGTTATTGAACTGTTCATCTACAACTGATATAGCTGTATTCAAATGTGGAATACAGCAGAGAGGGAGAAGATAAATAACAATGCAAAAAGAAACAAAATCTTTAATTAAGCTGTTATTCAGTGAAATGGAACAAGAGGCAAATGGAACCACAGGGTGTAACATTTCGGGGGAGATGGTTGCAGTGGATGATACATGATCCTAGGTAGCACTACTGGTAGACCTTGTGATGATCTCTGGTTCCACTAGAGATTTGCAGACTCAGAGAAAGAGAGTGGTCTAATGACACTTAACAGATGATGCACTAATTCTGGACTTAGTTAAAAGCTTTTTGTGTAAAACCTCTTTGCATCGATACTACAGTTTGAGTGTGAATGCAGCCTTTCTCACTCATGCCTCACTTCTGCTACTGATCCACTTTTTCTCCAGTTCCTTGGTAGGACGTTTAGAGATTATTTTGTAATCCTCTCATTACGAGCTGAACTTTCTAAATATTTGGCTGATTTTTTTTTTTTCTCCTTAACTGCATGCCTGCTGCAGCCTACGATTGGCCCTGTATCAGCATTGGACACTATATGAAAGTATGTGCAACTCCAGTTACACCTATGCCAATCTCAAACTGTGGTCCATGCAAGGTCTGAAGAGACTGCAGGAGTTTCTTGCAGACATGGGGTATGTGAATCTTTTAAATCCACTTTCGTTGAGAGTTTAAAGAGTGGGCCCGAGGGGGAGCAGTGAGACAGTGATGAGAGCTGGAAGAGTGGACCTGAGGGTGAGCAGTGAGACAGCAGCAAGCATTTAAAGAACTAGACATGAGTCTGTGGGTTCAGAGTGCACCGTCTGTGTTTCGAAGAAAATTAAAGTATGGCCTGACCAGAAAAGAGATCAGACATTGATTAATGAGTATTATTCTTAAATAAGTTAAATAAAACATAAGAAGAATGGCTGGACAGGTAATGTGTTGTAGCTGTAGTGTGTAGTAACTGGTGATCACTATGTGATCCATGGCAACCCAAATATCTAGCTCTAGGAACTTGGATCAGAATTGGAGCTGGAGTCTAAGTTTTGGATGCTGCAATGCATCAAGTGACAAAGTTACCTGGAGACTTTATTCCAGAAGACAGTCCCACCCCCTAGGCTAGGTTTTTCTGATTTAGTCAGTGGTTAGAACAGAATAGTATGACTTTGAGTGAGGCAGGTATAGGGATTGCAACGCTGAAAGTAGAGAAGTCTCAGTCCTCTCAAGTGTCCAACAGATTTGAGATTATTGGAGTTTGTGTGGACAAGAGCAGTGACTGCAGGATGGATGAGAAAACTGACCACAGCAGGGAGACATTCAAGTTGGAGAGAGTAAAATGAAAGTAGTTGTGGAATGAGACAGTATAATTAAAAGGTTGACAATTTTTTCTGAGCCAAGAGCATGTGTCTTGAAATTTGTATTATTTTCTTGGTGCTGGGGTTGACATGTTTGTTGGGGGCTAAAGAAGAACTTGCAATGGGAGGGGAAGGACCTGGTTGTCATGGTCCACCAGAGTATTAATAACATAGATATGACCAAGAAGGAGGTTCAGCTTGGGGAATAAGAGCAGCTAGAGGCTAAATTAAAGAAGTAGAACCACAAAGATAATGTCTGGATTTTTACCTGATCCATGAGTGAATTGGCAAAGAGTAAATAAAAATAAAATTGAATTCATAGCTCAAACAATGGTGCAGGTGAAATGGGCTTTGATTCCTGGAAAACTCATCAGTGCTGGGAAATGAGGGAGTAGTACCATTGGACTGTCTTCATCTGAATGTCACTGGGACTGGTCCCCGGTGAATTGTATGACTAGAACTGCGAATTTGCTTTTGACTAAATAATGGGGGAAGAATAGCATGAGAGGAGAATTAATAAGTCAAAGAGAAAGGGCAAGGCAAGGGAAACACCTCTATCAGTCCTCTGCGGTTGCAATTGTGCATGTGCAACCACAGAGGTCTAAAAAATGTAATGTAACTTGTATTTAAAATAATGAATATTAAAATTGTGAATAATTACTGGTCTATGCTCATAATAGTCAATTTCAAGGAGATTAATTATTTCTAATTTCCACTGTCCTTCAAATATGGAACATATTTTCTAAATATATTAATTTTGTTTTAACTCCCTATCCTTCTGACAGCATTAGGTAAAATGTAGTCATTATGTACTGTTTCATGGTTGCTGGTTGTCCTATAGTTGGCAGGTGACATATAATGTGGGAAATATACTGCCCAAAACCCCAAGAAGCTAATTTATTTGTGTGCCTAGAGAGTCAATATTCGTAAGCTCTTTTGATGACACTAGACTTTACAGCTGATCCTGATTCCATGCTCACTTAATATTTACATGTCACTCTTGCTAGGAGTCACAAGCCAGAGATCAGGAACCGGACTCATGTCATTTTGTATTCCCTGGCTCAAGGAATGGAAAGCCCAATTTCAGTGAACACAGTGCAGAGGATGATTCAAATCTGAGTCTTTGGTCTGTATGGATCACCTCTCTTTGCCCTTTACAAAGGGAGTCAACAATGTTCCATCCCTGTTTGCGCTGCAGTGTCCATGTCACTTCTGGTCTTCGATTTTGTTTAGTTCAATCTAAGCTTTTATTTTCTCACTTGTGTTGCAGACTTCCCCTGAAACAGGTCAGGCAGAAATTTAACTCCATGGACATCGCATTGAAGGAGAATTTACGGGAAATGATTGAGGAATCGGCTAATAAGTTTGGGTATAAACAAAATAATCTTAAATTTACAGTCGTAGAATTACTATGGTCTGATTTTATCAAAGACAAAGTGAATGCACGCTGCTGAATAGTGAGCAGGAGTTATTTCCTGTTGCATTGTGGGCAGATTGAAACATTGAAGGTGCCTTTGTACTGCACTCAAAAGATAAATAAGATTTTAGTTATTGTATTAGGGGGTGCCTTTCTGGGGAAAGATGGAAAGAATTTGTTCTCCTGCACCTAGAAACAGTTAGCAATTTTGAGTTCTGATTTTTTTTTAAGCATTGCTGAATTGCATACGATCAGAACCAGAGTTTATTCATTCTGTTTCCATCCTGAAGTCAGTAGTAGTGATAGTGAAAGTAGCTTTCAGAGTTGATGTCTACAGAATTGTAATTGCAAAATTCACAGTTCTTGATTGGTCTCGTTCTCAATTTATTCTTTATGCAGTATGTTGCTGTTTGTATTTATTATTCCTTGGGATGCGTGTGTCACTAACAGGGCCAGCAATTGATGCCCATCCTTGGTTGTCATTAAGAAGGATGTGGTAGGCCATCATTTTATTTCACTGCAGCCCCTATTTTACAGGTGTTTCTGCATAGCTGTTGGATGAGGAGTTTCAGGATTTTCTTGCTGTGAGAAAGCAATAGTCCCAGATGAACTTAGGCTGCTCTCTCCTTTGTGGGGGAGAGCTAACTTGTGGTGATTTTAACCTGCGGGTTTCCACACCAAAGGTGAGGGACAAGGTTGAGAAGGCAGGACCTTCATGAATACCGTCAGCCGGTACGAGAATTGAACTAACCTATAGGCATCACTTCGCTGTCCAGCCAACTGAGCCAAACCAATCCCCAGCAGGTTTACAGCATCAACCTCTGACTTCTAAGGTTGTGGATTAAAACCTAGTAACAGACTTCAGCATGTTATCTGAGCTGATATATTTTTCCACTGAGAGTGCTACATTGTTGGAAGTACTGTCCTCGTGATGGTTCTTTCTGTAAAGCTGCTGTTCCAGTGCAAGTTGTTTTACAAAAAGCAGCCTAGCAAAAATTACTGAGTATTTATAATTAATTCAGGAAAAAAAAGTTAATTTCTCACATATAGCATGCTTCCCTTTTAGAGGGACCTGTACTGTGGAGTAAACTGATCGTCCTTTGTTTTGTCCAATAGAGGTGATGTAAGAGTTAACAGCAGATAAGAAGAGCAGCATTCGATATTGTTGAGTGGTTTCTATCATAATAGTTAATTAACTAGTTGATAAAGCAATTTATAACTGTCACGCTGCTGATGGAGACATTGATTTTATTTTCAGGATGAAGGATATCCGAGTGCAGACTTTCAGTGTGCACTTTGGGTTTAAAAACAAGTTCCTTGCCAGTGACGTTGTTTATTCAGCAGCTTCTCTGCTTGAAAACATTGAAAAAGACGATGAGAATGAAAATTTCATTGAAGCCTTAGACAGTCTTTCCAGGTACAGCTTCTCTTTGTTTTGGACAGGATCTGAGCTGCATTGCAGAAACTACTGTGCTTGAAAGATATTACTGGAGTAGTTTGAAAGTAATTTAGTATTCTTGTTTCTAAGCTTTGTGTTAAACATGGAATACATTCTCTTGCTCTGAGAGCCATATTCAAGGCAAAGTGTTAACTTTGTTTCTCTCTCCACACTTGCTGCCAAGCCTGCTGAGCATTTTCAGTATTTCTGTTGTCAAGACAGATTTTCCTGTTCTGTTCCCAGGGCTATTGTAACATCTTGGCATTGAGAAGACAAAAAACTTGCTGAGGTGGAGTATGTGACTATAAGGGAACCCACCTGACTTTCTGTGCATTTAAATTGATGGACCAAAAATCTAAAGTCCTGTCAGTTTGTGCACTTCCCCCATGCTTTTTCCTGCCGATAAGATCAAATAGAAACAGGAAAGGCTGCTTTGTATATAATGTTATAATATTGATAGTGAATTAATCCAATCTTTGCTATGCTGGCTGCATCTGAAACTAATGGATGTATGCTTGTTTAATGCTTCCACCAAAGATGTGAAAGTTTGGTTTTGGTGGGTAACCATTACGTTCACCTGATTTGTTGTGGGTTATGTATGAACTTCACAATCTAGCAGCAGATGTGATCGTTATTTAAGGTGGCACAGGTTTACATCCAGGAGTATAAGTAGGACAAACAGAAAATGTTCAGCATCGTGAAAGATATTTTGGGCATGTGTTCATTCTGCTTTCAATCCAAGCTAAAGCATAGGGAAAGCAACATGTCATTAATTTAGAAATATACCCCAAGATGCTTGAATGTAACTAGACAACAATGTTGTCTAGTTCCTCTTTACCTTAGCTGGTAAAGAGGATGTTAGAGGCATGTTTGGTCCAAGAATGAGGAGCCTCTTAAAGGAGCAAAAGTAGAGAATGTTGGGAGGTTCCAAAGTGTGAAGGTAATACGACTGAAGATATGGCTGCTTTAATGTTGAAATGAAAGGAGATGATAATGAACATGCATGTTCATTATGCATGGAAGAATTGTGAAGTTGAAGGAGTTCAAAGCTGACGGGAATTAAAGAGGGGAAAGACCATGAAACAGTTTAAGCATTAAGGTAAATGTTTTAAACTGGAGACCTGTGACCAGCCATGTGCCTTGGATCAATGCTAGGTCCACTGTTATTTTTCATTTATATTAATGATTTGGATGAGGATATAGGAGGCATGGTTAGTAAGTTTGCAGATGACATCAAGATTGGTAGCATAGTGGACAGTAAAGAAGGTTACCTTGGATTGCAATGAGATCTTGATCAATTGGACCAGTGGAACTGGTTCATATTCAACCAGCTGCTGTGGTGGGATTTGAACCCATGTCTCCAGAGCATTAACCTGAGCCTCAGTTTTATTAGCAATATGACCACTTTGTAACCCCTCTCCCTAAAAATATTAATAGCTTGAGATATACATTTTTTGCAAAACTTGCATTCTTACTTTTCCACAAAAAAGTTGAAACAAACATGAAGATGGACAGGAAAGCCTGGCTTTACCCCTCACTCCTGCCCTCTCCAAGCCTCCCTCAATCCCATAACCGTGTAAACTCCTGGGAACTACGTAGATATTTGTTATACATTTATGTCAATAAGGCAGAGAAAATAATTTATTCTCTAACCACAAAGAATAATCACCACCAGACCAATGGGATGTGTTTTAGTAAGTTTCACCATTTCTGTGGCAAATCTGTTCCTTAAAATGGCAACATAATTTGACGGTTTCAAAAGCTCTTGTTCTTAAGGCCATTTTATTGAGCCTCTTGTACCTCTGTCATAGTTGAGCAAGAGCGTAAACCACTGTTACGTACTCAATGATCACACAGCTTAGGGAGGAACCGGTGTATTGGAAAACTTAGCAATGGAAACACCTTTCTACATTGTAGTGCCTTGTTTCAACCACCAGATGCTGTCCATGTACTTGTTACCTAACCTGAAAGGCGGTGGTGGGGTGAGGATAGTGGTTCTCAATCCTTAACCAGATTGCAGTATAAAGCCAAATGCTAATCTCTCGTGTTTTCAAATAAAGCTTTCTATTCCTACAGTTCTGATTATTTTTAAGTTTATACTCTGTTACCGTTGTGTGCCATGACAATGAGTAGCTAGTTTGGAAAAACAACATTTAAACGGGAAGTAAATTCTGCACAAATTCTATTCAATTACAAATCGAGGTGGGAATTGGCAGTGTTTGGATTCATTTCCTCTTCTATTTTGTTTTGTTACTTTAAAATGCCAGTATATGCAGACATCAGTTCTAATAGCCATATATGAGGTCTTCAGTGAGCCCATGTTACATGATCCAACATGAACACTCAGACAGATCATATCACCATTTTTTTTCAGTATGATTATACAATTCTTTATTATTGAGTTCCTGACTCACTAAAAGAACGCTGGAAAATCACAATTTTGCTTTGATACCAATTCTACCTTTGATCCTTGCGCGCCATGCGTACCACTGTTAAATCAGAATGGTTAACCATTTCAATCTCTCTCTGTTACCACGGCAATATGCTCTACTTTTTCAATCACTTTCTTCTATAATCGCCAAATTCTCAACCATCGTTGAATGAAATTCCCTCATTAAATCTCTCTATCTCTCCCTTTCTTTGACACTTCTTAAAACTAACTTCTTTGACCAAATTTCTGAGTGCCTCTTCTAATAGCGCCAATTGTCTGATATTACTTCTGTGAAGGATTTTGGTATGATGGACATAGAGGGTGAATTGGAAAACCCACAAAAATCCAACCCACCTCTGCTTCCCCTGCCCAAGGTTCTTTTTGTTAATGTGGTACACAGTGAGAGTCTATAAGTTGAAAATCAGAATTCGTAATGTAAGTATTAACTACCTTTTTGTTACTTTTGTTTTCCTAGAAATAACCTGGATAAGCTGCAACAGGGTCTGGAATTAGCCAAACAACAGCTTCGAGCAATTCACCAAACAGTAGCTAGCTGCATTTGCACCAACCTCATTATCTCACAAGGACCTTTTCTATACTGTTACTTACAAGAGGTAAAGATCAATTTGGGACAAGCTTGAGACATTTCTTGGGAATTTGAACACTTTTACAAGGGTGCAGACTAGTTGGAATGTGAACAAAATATCCAGGGAAGTCAAATCAAACTTGGATAAACATATTTTTACAATAGGTACAGCCCCTGGGGCAGGATTTTGCCATTTTTACAAGGAAAGCATCATGAGAAACTAGGGTTTCCCACAGACCGTAAACATAATATATTAGAGGCACTTCCTCTGCAATGAGAACCCATAAGCAGACCAGACAATAGCTTAAAGGGTTTTTTTTAATTTTCATTGTTTTATTCTCATTTATTTATTCAAGAATATAGACAACATTGATAAGACTATATTATTTGACATCCCAAGATGCTCTGAGTGCCTGTCTGCCTCGGTACATTCCTTTCCCCCAAATTACTTCACTTTCTATATTTCCTTGTATTTAGTACCATTCCTGTATTTCTCTACTTCTCGTCTTGCTTTGCTGCAGTTTCTTGCATCCTACATGCCAAAGTGCTATCACTTACCTGAAAAAACTATTTGGCTGCAACTGTAGAACATAGAAATAGTTCTGTAATTTAAATGCGTATAAAAAAATTTGAGTAAACCTTTACATGCAATTAGTGTCCAATCTCACTATCTTCCATCACTTCAAAAATGTTTTTCAAGTCAGACCTATACAAGTTCTAATTCATTGTTTATTTGCACATTAAGGTATGAACAGAAAAGTTCAGTAACTAGTCAGAAAAAGTACAGAAGAGTATATTTGTAAAAAATATGTGTAACTAAATTGACTCCTGAAAGTTAGTTGTTATCCTCCACTAGAAATATTTGCCTAAAGAAGCTCCAGGCAATAATTGACCTCATTTAGGTTTTCACAATAATTTTCTCCAGACACTGTTTTACACACACTGCCCTCATTTTGAGGCTTTGTTTTGCCTGCTTCCATTATCAAACTGAAACAGTCAGTTAAACAAAAAAGAAGCAAATGGTACTGTTTATCCTCTGACAACAGCACAGCCTCTCTTTTATATCAGAGAATCATCTCCTGAGTTTAAAATGCAGTAATGTATGAGGAAGACATGGAATTCTGACACTGACCACATTGCAGGGAAGATGACACCTGCAGTTGCAGAGCATAGGCTGTAAAAAGGATTATTCAATCAAACTGTTGCCACCATTATAAAACCAAATGACTGGCATCATTTGTCATTACCCAACACATCTCTCACTCCTTGATCAGCATCAACTGAACAGAGCAGAGCTGCTCGATATGAAGTGTAGAGAAAAGGCCTTGCCAGGAGTGGCACCAGGAACACATCAGAAGGGAGTATAAATGTAATGAAGATACTACACCTGCCAAATGTCAGACTAAACAGTAAAAGTTATGGAGAGAATTAAGAAGTTTTATACAAATTAATCCCCAGCAAATCGTGTCTATTTAGGAATGATAGTGGGAAAGTAAAAGAGTTTGTTATCTATATGAATGTTCCCATATTCAACCATAATGAGAATCAGCACGTGAATGCAAAAGGGGAAGGCTGAAGTGTTTCCAACTGTCTTCAACCAAAAGTGCAAAGTGCATAATCTTGCATCTTTTTGCACCTCTCCCTAAGAAAAGAGATGTGTGTCTTCTAATTTATGATGAGGACAGCATATAGGGAAAGGGTTATGCCTTCTATGGAACACTAATGTGCGAGGTTAAGTGCCTTCTTATGCAGCTGTGGCACAACATTTGTCTGACAATATGACAAGTATGTCCTATTCACAAAATACAAACTAAGATCACCCTATTGCTGAAGTAATAGGAGTCATCAATAGTTCCATCAAGCAATTCCACTCATTAACTAGCACTCTTGTCCTGGTTCTGCCAAAACCATTAACCTCTTTACCTCTCTATACACTTGATAAAAAATATAGCTGTAGGAAATGAGTGCCAGAGACAAGAGTAGTTGTCCTTGAATCAAGACATTTGTCTGAGTATGGTACTAAGGAGCTGCCACAAAGCTGTGATCAAAGGAAAATTCCTCTGGTGACAGGAGTTGCAGTTGATTAAAAATGAAGATGGTTTTCATTCATTGAAGCTCACTTCACTGGAAAGGTTTCTCAGGAAAGTATTCTTGCCTCCTGATCATTCTAAGTTCCTGCCGCATCTACAAAGCTCAGTTCAGGCTGCCATTCTCGCCCTAGCTGAGTGAATGCACCTGCAACAACAGGTCAAGCTCTGTGTCATCAACAGCTACTGAATTCAATTTCTACATACTGGACTTGAGTATAGTTGCCCTGAAATTCACTATCCAATATAGTTATGACACGCTATTACTACAAGAACCTCAGCAATTTAATGGAAGAGCTTGGGGCAACTAGCGATGGGTAGTAAGCTTAATGTTGCCACTGTCAGTCTGAGGAATAACATCCTTTAAAGAAAGGAACAAAGCAGACATCAGGTCTCAACGATGTACACTGACATAAAGCAGGCAAGAAAAAACATAAAACACAAACAGAAAAGGCTGTAAATACTCAACAAGTCAAGCAGATTCTGTGTAGAAAACAATTAACATTTCAAGTATGATTCCCTTTTCAGAACATATCAATTTGGCATTATAATTGTCAGCTGTTTCAATTTCCTGGACTTTCTAGCATCCTTAATGAAGATGATGACTTAGCTAACGTGCAATCTAGTAGTTGTGTGTTGTTTTGAGTAATTCCTTTCCTTCATCTGCAGGGCACCCCGGATGTGAAGATCTATTCAAAACCCATTTGTATGAAACTTCTGTGCAAACACCTGCTGAAGTGCTTCGTCCGCTCGGTATGTATGTATTCGAGGTCAAAAAGGAACTTCACTGGGACCAAGAGCTTTGCACTTAGAATATAATGTAGAAATCAGCAAGATGTGCAGGATTTTTCAAATGAGGTTTCCTACCCAATCCTGCCATCAGAAGAGTTGGCCAGGAACTACCCCTGCCCAAAATAAAACCTGAAGGCAATCCATGCAGTTCAAGCTGTTAGTTTACACAGTTGGTGCGGGCAGCCCTCTGTCATGTGTAAAATAACGGCAGGGTAGAATGTGGCATTTAATTGGTCACTTAGGGCTTAAACCACCTCCACTGAGTAGACTGGGACTATACTTATAGGAAATTAGAAGAATGATGGGGAATCTTATAGAACCATATAAAATTATGAAGAGATACTAAAGATAAAAGCAAGGAGGTTGTTTCCACTGGGAGGTGGAACTAGAACTAGGGGGTATAGCCTCAAAATAAGTGAAAGCAGATTTGGGACTGAGTTGAGGGGGACTTTCTTCATCCATAGACTTGTGAATTTGTAGAATTCCCTGCCCGGTGAAGCAGTTGAGGCTACCTCATTGAATGTTTTTAAGGAAAAGTTAGATTCTGATTAGTAAAGGAATTAAGGGCTATGATCAGGCAAGTAAGTAGAGCTAAGTCTACAAAAAGATCAGCCATGATCTTATTGAATGGCAGAGCAAGTTCGAGGGGCTAGATGGCCTACTTCTGCTCCTAGTTCTTACGTTCTTACATACCATGGGGGACAGTTAGGCTGGGCAGCAGTAGGTTGGCCACATGCTTCATTTTATGAATCCCCCTCCCCAAAATCTGCCAGTGGGGGATTGTAAACCTTTCCCTGGATTCATTTATTGAACTATTTGCAGCTAGTTTTATACTGAACAAGACAATTGTATTGGAGCTTTTTTGCTGATTCATTTTGCAAAGGAAATACTTGTGAGCCATTCAGAACTAAAGATTCCTGATTTGTATTTCCATTTTTGCAGTCAACTGACCTCAGTTGGATGGCAGTTGGGATTTTGCAATTAGCTTCTGTGCACCTAAAAAATAGATAAAACTAAGCTATCAGTCTAGGCTTCTGATTCTAATTGCTACCCAATAAAATATGTCACTGAGTTATTGTGTGACTTTAAAGATTAAATTGAGTTTAGTTCTGATGTAGAAATATTTGGGCTCCTGCATGGTGAAAAACTGCTTGTTTAGATGCTTGGTGCCAATGGTCCTGAAATCATGAGTTGGTGAATGAAAAAGTGAGGTGGAGGAACAAAGAATTAATAATATTTGCTCTGAGAATAATTAATTCATCTCTTAAATAAGAATGTGTGAAACCCTACATATACATTGATTTACTTGCATACCTATAGAAATACTTAACTCACTTTTAACATCCATTCATAACATTGAAGTTATTGTTCATGCTGCTAGTTAAATCTAAAAACTGTAGTAAACTAAAAAAGTGTAAACTTCTAAATGTGTAGCAAGGATTTAAAATAAAACTTGAAGAATTGCATATGTGAGTCCTTATTTGAGACCTTAGCATCTCTATCCTAGGACCCAAACATTCATTAGTTTGCTCTGCCTGTGACCCATTATCTTTCCACCCTCATTCCATCATGTGCATTGTGCAAATAATTCTAAATATTGGTCACTACTGTTGATTGAGGCAATGGGAAGAGTGATAAAATAATCTCTACTTGCTCTATCCTATCTGTTCTACTTCCTTCATGACCGTTGCCTGCACTCCACTCCTTTTTCCTATTCTTCCCTCGTCCTGTCCCCTCCTCCTTTTGCATCCTACTTTGTCTCTTACAGCCTTCCCCTCTCTCCTACTGCCCCTCTCCTTTCTTCTCCTTCTGCATCCAAATTTGTCTGCCTTCTGCCTCCCCTCTTTCTCACTATTGCTTACCCCCTCCACTCTCAGATAATCCTTTGAAAGTCAGTTTGACCTAAAAACTAAACTTGCATTGATTCCCTGCATGCAATACTCCCCCTCTCTGCATGAGTTTCCTTCCACAGTCCAAAGGTGTGCAGGTTAGATTGATTGGCCATGCTAATTTGACCTTTAATGTCAGATTATCAGGGTAAATATGTGGAGTTACAGGAATAGGGAGTGGGTGGGATTGTGGTCGGTGCAGACTCGATGGGTCAAATGACCTCCTTCTGCACTGTAGGGATTCTATGAATGCCGTAAGTGATTGAGTATATGTTGTGGATGTGTGTGTGTCTTTGCTTCTTGGTTGTTCAAATGACTGAATAGAAGCAGATTGAATTCATTGAATATCTAATGAGTACGTGCTACACCATCTTCAAACCATGTTTGTTATTCCTTGCAGACCAAGAACAAACGGTGTAAGGTGCTCCCATTGGTCATGGCAGCCCCAATGGACCTGGAGAAAGGAACTGTGATAGTGATTGGAATCCCACCTGAAACGGAAAGCTCAGACAAGAAGAAGTAAGTCTATAATTAAGCACCATAATGCAATAATGGTGTATAAATGGAAGCTCCAATACTTGCCCCAGTGAGGAATCCAGCAACTGCTGTGATGTTGAGCCAGGCAAAGCCAGTAGGCTCCCTCCAGGTTTGATCTTCAGATGTACTGAATTTGCTGATCCCAATGGTAGCAATCCTTCCCTTACAATCAGTTTTGCTTAAAAACAGATCAAATGGAAAACTGATTATTGTCTTTATGTTCATTGTTTTTAAATTGTTATCTTTAGCTGAAAGAGACTGTACATGAGATTTGCTGGAATGGTACCAGACTTGCAGAACTTCAATCGCATGTAGAGACTGAAGGATCTGAAGTTGTTCTGCTGTAAGCAAGATGTTCAAAAACATGAATGGTTTTGATAAGAGTAAATAAGGAGAAGCTATTCTCAGTGACAGGAATATCAATAATCAAAGGACACAGATTTAAATTAATGAGAAAATAAAAGTGCATTTGAAAGGTGGAGGGACAAATTCAATAATGACTTTCAGAAAGGAACTGGGTAAATACTTGAAAGAAACCATTTTCCAGGGATGTGAACTAAGAAGGTAAATATTTCAAAGAGCCAGCATGAGAAATTGGGTGGAATGGCTGCAATCTGAGTGCATTGCTTCAGCATTTAACAAAGGCTCTATAAAATCATAGAATCCCTACAGCGCAGAAGGAGGCCATTGAACCTGCACTAACAACAATCCCACCAAGCCCCTCCCCACAACCCCACATATTTACCCTGCTAACCCCCCCTGAATTAAAGGTCAATTAGCATGCCCAGTTCACCTAACCTAACTTGGACTGTGGAAGGAAACCAGCGCACCCAGAGGAAACCCATGCACACAGAGAGAGTGTGCAAATTCCACACAGTCACCTGAGGCTGGAATTGAACCCAGGTCCCTGGGGCAGTGCCACCACTGTGCCACCTTGTATAACAAAGGGACCATAGGAGTGTGAAATGAATCTAAATACTGGGAGAACAGATTCTGAGACAAATGACCTGTATCAATTTTCAATCTCACACAGACAAGCTGTAGGAAGGTCAGTGTATGAGATGAATCAATGTCTGGTGCAAATAGTAGTGCAACTCTGAATTTAGCACAAAGTTTTACTCGGTCTTTGATTGCTGTACCTGACCTTTTGAATGTTTAGATGATAAGTGACAAAACGGAAAGAGAATTCAACATTAACACCTTTAGTAAACATAAAATATCTTCCTTGTATGAATTTTAAGTGGGATTCTGACTACAGCTGCTATATCCGTGCAAGATTGTCATGTTGTTTAGATCAATTTTATAATTTCAAGTACATAGAACCATAGAATCGTGACAGTACAGAAGGAGGCCATTTGGTCTGGTGACTCGGCACCGACTCTCCAAAAGACCATCCCACCCCTCTGGCCTATCCTTATGACTCTGGCTAATCCATCTAACTGAACATCTATGGATACTGGGAGCAAAGCATAGTACCTGGAGGAAACCCACACAGACACAGGGAGAAAGTATGTGAAGTTTGCATATTCACCCAAGAATGGACTCAAACCTGGATGCCTGGCATTGAGGCAGCAGAGCTAACCTCTGTGCCAACATGCAAGTGTTGTTATTTCAAATTCAGAAGTGTGGTATATAATTGCTGAAACAATGGTGCTGGAAATTTTAATAAATAACCATCATTTCTTTTCCAGTTTCTTTGGCAAAGCATTCGAGAAAGCAGCAGAAAGTACCAGCTCTCGGACTTTACATGATCACTTTGACACTTCCAGTAAGTAACCTTTTAGATCACTGGTGCTGTGAAATTAAGTTCAGCAATAATGCTGTTAGTGACTCATCCCAGAAGGCCAGTTTGAGGAAGAATCTTTCCTTGTTTCTCTGTGTAATTGTGATTGATTGCAGGGAGGTAACTCTTTGAAGTGTGCGTGTGTGTGTGTAATACGTGTCAAAGTTTTGTGCATTGCTTCAAACAATTGTTTTAGGATTTCCTTGTAATACAGTAGCGGGAAATCATTCCATTCATGAGTATTACAGGATGGAGTTTCTATGCTAACTGGGGGTAGGGGGAGCAAAGTTGAAGTAATTTTAGAAAGGTCAGTTTTCTTATATAAAGAATACTCTAAGTAGCTAATGATGTATGGTAAATAAAGAATATACCCTGATAAATTTTCAATCCTCTAGTATCTGACGTGAAGTCTATTTTTGTGTACTTTCAAGACAGCATTACTATTCAGTGGGATATCATATCATATTTGTGAATGGGTGGACAGTGCTTGCTGAATGAACATCTCACAACAGTGAATATACATTACCAGTACAATGGACAACACTTTCATCCACTTGCATCTTGATTATTCACATGAGATTTAAAAAAGGTACAGGCGCAATAGCTCCGGATGACCATAAGCTGCTCTCCCTTTGAGGGAGAGAGCTGACTGGTGATAATTTAACCTGAGAATCACAAACCTCAGGCAAGGAGCAAGATTGAGAAAGTGGGGCCTTTGTAAATAACCTTAGCTGGTACAACCTGTGCTGTTGGTGTCACTCTGCATCACTAATCAGCTGTCCAGTCAAATGAACTAAACTGATCACACCATTATCTCACAGCGTACATCACATTCCAGCTTGATTATGTTACTACTTGGGCATATTAACTTATACCAGCAAGGATTTGCTTTCCCACAACCTCTCCCATCCTTTTCTCTAGTTATCTGTTTGGTACTGGTTTGACTCAGTAGAACTAATTGCCAGTCATGTTGGTGCAGGTATTAAGATAGTTTAAGCTGTTGCCAGCTCCTGGATGCATGCCTAGTGGCAGCGTTCCAATAATAAATTATCTTTTTATTGCAGTAATTGAACTGAAAACTGAGGATCGTAGCAAATTTCTGGATGCATTGATCTCTCTGCTGTCATAAAGGTGAGTGCAGCTTCACTTACTGAAGCAGAAGTACCTAATGCTTCTAGTCTAACATGACAGTGATGCTTCAGAAACATATTTCGTTCCATTTTACGAATCTTTGACACAAAGTTAGGTAGTAAAGTAAGTTGTGAAGATGATGTCAGGAGTCTGCATAGGCACATGGCTACATGAAGGCAAAATTTTGGTAGCGTTGTGAGAAAATGTGCACTTGTCCCATTTTGACAGGAGGCATAGAAATCAAGTGTTTTGCATTCTTTATAATTAATAATGTGGTACTGAGGGATCTGGGTGTCCTGGTACAAAAGTTAGTATGCAGGTACATCAAATGATTAGGAAGACAAATGGAACATTGTCATTTATTGCAAGGGGTGGAATGTAAAAGTCATAATGTTTTACTGCAGTTGTACAGAGCTTTGTTGAAACCACATCTTGGAGTACTGTGTACCTTTTTGGTCTTTAAGAAAATTTCTAAATATATTGGAAGCAATTCAGAGAAGGTTCACTTGACTAACGGCTCGAGTTGGAGAGGTTATCTCACGACGAAAGATTGGACAGGTTTGGGCCTGTATTCATTGAAGTTTAGAAGAATGAGAGATGATCTTAGTGAAACATACACAGACCTGAGGGGACTTGACAGGATGGATGCTGAAAGAATATTTCCCTTGTGGGAGAGACTACAACTAAGGGACACATTGTGAAAACAAAGGATGTCCCCATTTAGAATGGAGATGAGAAAATTTTTTTCTGGGGGTTCTGAATCTTTGGAATACTTGCAGAGAGCAGTGCAAGTGGGGTCAAGGAATATTTTTAAGGCAGAGGTAGATAGCTTCTTGACAAGGCAGTCAAAGGCTATCAGGGATAGGAAGAACGTGGAATTAAGATCATAATCAGATTGGCCATAATATTGAATGACAGAGTAGGCTGAAGGAGCCAAGTAGCCTACTCCTGTTCCTAATTTGTATGTTTACAAATCTGCTGATTTTATAACTGAGTTGTTTATATTATGTCCAAGGAAAGTTGAAATACCTTTTTGAAGTTAAATGATTTGTGAAACTGGAGGCAGACCCCTGGCTATCGACCAACTGACATCAGTCTGCCAACTATCACATCCCCTTACAATGAGGGCATCATATGAATAGCAGCTGAAATCAACTAATTTTAAACAGATCGTGATGACAGAATAACATACATGCACATGTGAGCTTCATTACCTAGGAACAGTGCCAAGGTTGGAGAGAATGGAAAGGCAAACAGTAAAGGTTATGCCAATATAGTAAAGTTTTCCTGCAAGCATGATCAAAAAGCAATGTTTAAAGTATAAACAGATGCTTATAACATAGATGCTTTTTGCATTAGGTACAGGACAAATAGCTTGTTAAAGTGTACACGCAAGCAATCTGATTCTAAAATGCTGTTTTGATATTTTAATTACATTCAATCATAGATCTTGTTAGTGTTTTTTTTTCTTTATTCCAAATGCATACCAAGAGAGTGGTTTTAGAGTCCTGTTTATCACTCGCAGCTACATGATTATTCATGAGCATTTTTAGCATTTATTTTGTGAGATAAACCTACCGCTGTGTTTGATTTACTGCCTGGCAGTCAGAATGGGAAGTCGGAATTATGCCTAGAACTGATTTATCTTGTACTTCATTCTGAAGAAGCACACTTTTTTAGACTCTAACACAATATACTTGAGAAACTTGATATTTACTTGAACAAACTAGAATTCTGAATTCCTGTTGCCCAGGCAAACATATGTTTTTGTGGTATTTTAACTCTGTATACTTAGTTAGGTTCAACTAATATTTGCTGCTCCTCATTCTTCAGGAACATACCTGATGATTCTAAGAAGATACAAGATTTGTTTGTTTTGTTGTTATATTTAGTTTTGTATTGTGTAAAATGTATAAATTATCTCCCTGTCATGATGTAATGTGTTTTACTGACGTTTTTATATTGCATATTAAATTGTAAATTATATAATATTGAAGGGGTACATTTTTCTTTATTTTACTATCATAAATTTTAAATAAAATCAGTATCAATTTTACATGACTTGTCATATATTGCCTTGTGCTTTTCTCCTTTTATGGAAATTCTTATCCCTGAAAGGCATAGGGTGCTGAGTTTTACTGGCACATAGGTGGCAAGATAGGGGAAGCCATGTTAAGGGAGAGGTGATAGCTTAGTGATATCATTGCTAGATTATTAATCCAGAAACTCCCCTAATCTTCTAGGAACCAAGGTTCAAATCCTGCCATGGCAAATGGCGGAATTTGAATTCAGTTTCTGGAATTGAGAATCTAATGACCAGGAAACTATTGTCAGGAAAAACCCATCTGGTTCACTAATGTCCTTTAGGCAAGGAAATCTGCCATCTTTACCTGGTCTGGCCTACACGACCTACATGACTTTAGAGCTACAGTATTGTAGTTGATTCTCGACTACCCTTGAACTGAGTTTGAGAGCAGTTGAGAGTCAGCCATGGTTGGACAATAGATGCTGGCTGCCAGTGACACCCACAATTGAATAATATAAAAGATAGCTCCGAAACGCTGTCCCACTGTCAGGGACATTTCCAGGAGGCAGACTGACTTGTGAATCGATTACCCCTCAGGTGGACAGCTGCTTTGCTTAATTAAGGCCCCAATCAGGGACCATTAAATAAGACAGTCGGCATTTTGCCACTGATTAGGACGACCTTGCACCAGCCCAGCAGGATCTTTGCGATAAATGTAACATTCAAGCTAAATACTAAATTGCAGTTGCGCTTGCTCGTTACACACAGCTGTTATGAAGCAATGAATTAGGTGGCTGCTTTCAATAAATTTGCAGAGGCAGTCTGCTCCCGGCAAATGATTGCTTGGGACTCCCTATTGGACCAAATGTTCAGATTCCAAATCCCACAGAATCACTGTTGGGCTGCTACTGAGGCTCCTTTACTTTTTTTCTATTTTAAAAAAAAAATTAGCCAAGTCATTTGAACAGTGAAAATTGCAAACAAATGTAGCAACTTGGAACAAATTGTGGGTTTTTTGGTTTGTAATTTTCTCCTTTCTCTTAATCTGTACCTACAGTTCAACTGATTTATTATTTAGAATCATGGAATGGTTACAGTACAGAAGAAGGCCATTTCGTATGTTGAGTCTGTGCTGGCTCTCTCTCTCTCTCGCTTGCTTGCTCTCCCCTCCTTTCCACGCTCCCCCCGCCCCTGAACAATTTCCCTGAATTCACCAGTACAGTTTTGCATCAATTTGGTAAAAGCTTAATTTTGGTTTAAAAAATGAGGCATCAGTGGCAGTCAATGGCACCATTAAGAAACTGGGTGACCATCTGAAAGCCTTGTCTTGTTCCTATGACAGCAAACAATACAAGTTCTTCCCACTGCAAGAGTCTTCACAAAAGAAAGGCATCATCAATTATTTCTGTGTGTAACGACTCCACCCCCCCACCTGTCCAGGAAACTTGACCGAGTTATTTTATTTGAGGAAAAGCTTTGCTTTGAAAGAACGTTTTGACATTGCCTTTTCACTATTTCATTTCTGAAATTCTTTCTACTTTTGTTTTCGCAGTCCTGTATACGTTTCTGGCTCATTAAGTCATTGCACAAACTCATTTGCTGCTGAATGCAGATGCAGAAAACTCTAGAATTTAGTTCTCCATACTATTTTTTCCAAAATGATCTTTGCACTATACAATGGGTCTTGACCTTGCACATATTTCACTTTTTCAAGTAGTGGAGTTATTTCATAGTTGTTTAGGTTCTAGCCTCTATTGAAATTGAAATATATAATTTAGGCTGATTGAGAGCACCCTGGCATTTGCATATTCTATATTAATTCATTATTGATTATACTAATTTAGTTAAATACACTCTAGTTTCTAGGAATATACCCAATCCTGAACGTCTTACCACCGCATAAATGGTCGCTACATAGTACAGATCCTGGATAATTAGCAATGAAGGTAGTGGAAATGTTACTAGATTCTTATTCTACGAGTATAGACTAATGCTCCAGAGATGAGAGTTCAAATCACATCGCTGGGGGAATTTAAATTCAATTAGTTCATCAAATTTGGAATAAAATGTCATGATCATGAATCTATCTAATTGTTATAAAAACTCATATGGTTCATTCATGTTCTTCCTAGAAGGAAATCTGCCATCTTTACCAGTCAGACTTGGGCTGATAAGTGGCAAGTATCATTTGTGCCACACAATTGACAAACAATGTCTATCTCCACAAGAGAGAATCAAATCACCACCTCTGATATTCAGTGGCATTACCATCCCTGAATCACACACTCAACATTCTGGGAGTGCAACTGACCAGTACATTAACTGAACCAGTTATATAAATACTGTGGCTACGAGAGCAGGTCAGAGGCTGGGAATTCTGTGATGAGTTACTCACCGAACTCTCAAAGTATGTACATCTGTAAGTCAGGTGTGATGGAATACTCTCCACTTCTTTGGGTGAATGTAGCTCAATAGCACTCAAGCAGCTCAACACTATTTAGGATAAAGCAAACTATTTGATAAACACCCAATTCATCACCTTATGCATCCATTCTGTCCACCACCAATGCACAGTGACATTGTGCACAAGCTGCATTGAAACAACTTGCCAGGACACAGAATCTGTATGGTGCAGAAGGAGGTCATTGACCTATATCAACCACAATCCCACCTAGGTCCTACCTGCATAACCCCATTTACCTTAGCTGGTACCCCTGACACGAAGGGGTAATTTAATATGGCCAATCCACCTAATCTGTACATCTTTGAACTGGGGGAGGAAACCAGAGCAGACACAAGGAGAATGTGCAAATTCCATACAGATAGTGACCCAAGCTGGGAATTGAACCCAGTTCCCTGGTGCTGTCAGGAAGTAGTACTGGCCGCTGTGCCGCCCGCACCTTTCAAAGCACCTTCAAAAGCTGGGACCTCCTCAGACTGACTTCGAGCTTGCATAAGAAATAGGAGCAGGAGTAGGCCATCAATGCCCTCGAGCCTGCCCTGCCATTCAATAAGTTCATGGCTGATCTGCAGTTGTTCAGTACCACTTTCCTGCTTTCTGCCTGTAACCCTTAATTCCCTTATCAATCAAAAACCTATCCACTTGACTTAAATATATTCAGTGAGGAAGCCTCCACCACTTCAACAGGCAGAGAATTCCAAAGATTCACCATCCCTTGCGTGAAGAAATTCCTCCTCAACTCTGAACTGAACTGCCCCCCCACCCCTGCCCCAATCTTGAGGCTGTGCCCTCTAGTCCTGCTATCTTTGTTAAGCGGGAAGAGTCTACCCTATCCATCCCCTTCGTTATCTTTATACGTCTCTATAAGATCCGCTCTCAGCCTTCTAAACTCCAAAAAGTACAAACCTAGCCTATTTAGTCTCTCCTCATAATCCAACGCCCTCATCTCCGGTATCAGCCTAATGAACCCTCTCTGTACCCCCTCCAAAGCCAATATATCCTTCCTCGAATGCGCTGACCTAAACTGCATACAGTACTCCAGCTGCGGCCTCACCAGTACCCTATACAGCTGCAAAATTACCGCCCTACTTTTATATTCTATCCCCCTCGCTATAGAGGCCAACATTGCATTTGCTTCTTGATCATCTGCTGCACCTGCAGACTGCGTTTTTGCGATTCCAAGCCTGCAGCTTGGATTCAGTTTTCCCTATTTCACTCACTGCGCAGCTTGTTCTTTGGAGTCAGTCTTCTCCATCTGCAAACAGCTTGGAGTCTTCTCCAACACTTAGGAAACTGGGGTAAGAGACCTAGAAATATCACAAGCTACGGTTTACCTTCACGTCAAACGCAATCATGACTTTGAGCTATATTGCAGCCCCTACAATGTCACTGGATCAAAATCCTGGAACTCCCTAATAGCATAATAGATGAAACTACACTGCTGGATTGCAAAAGTTTAAGAAAGGGGTTTACCACCACCTTCTTGAGCTTAATTAAGGATAGGCAATAAATGCTAATCTTGTGAATCTACTACCTCATGAATTAAAACAAAAATCTTATCAGCAAGCTCCAGGTTTTAAATTTTAAGTAATGAATACTTTTTTTTATCCCAAAGCAATCCAATTTTTCACCTATTTATTTTGAAAAGCCTTCCTTTTTTGATGCAATTTAAATGTGCCAACATTTTCTTAAGAACTTCAAAGTGGTGGGAGGACATTAAATGACTTCAAACTACATCAAGTTGTGCAGCTGTTTCCTGATTTCCTGGTAACTGGCAGAATAGAAAACGAATAGTGTTCTGTGCTTTCCAATTTGCATCTAGTGTTTAATGAATGTTTTAAAAAATGTTTGAATTGCATTTTAACAGTGCACAGTCTCTTGACTCGCAGCCCAAAAAAGGTTTCTGTTGTTCAACAGAAGAAATATAACTCTCTCCACAGACAACTCTGGAGAGATCAGTCTTGGTGTAACTCGAATCCATATCAAATTCCATGCAATAGTCGACCAAGAAATTTTACTTCAACGTTTCTCCACCATTGTCCAGCTCAGTGGGACCATATTGGTTATGATGGATAGATTTTCATACAAATGAAACTAGAACCAGAGATCACTTAGTAAGGTATAAGAGCAGAATTAGGCCATTCGGCCCATTTAGTCTGCTCTGTCATTCGAAACTTGTCATGACAAGAAACACTACATTCTGCACTCTCTTGTTTCCTTCTCTATGAACGGTATGTTTTGTCTGTATAGCGCACAAGCAATACTTTTCACTGTATACCAATACAAGTGACAATAACAAATCAAATCGAATCTCTTCTCACTCCTGCAGTATTAAATGTGGTATTTCACTGATTGATTCCTACTCCCCATCTACATGCTGCCTATGAGGGTTACCATCCAAATACACAGCCTCAGTTTGCTGATGATGTACAGTTTTACTTTGCCTCCATCCTTTATGAGCTTTCTTAAATTTTCAGACCAATTATAGTTCTAAAGCAAGCAATGCCTCAACTCAAAAATGCAAATATGATCTCTCTCCTCACCAACTCTGTAATTTTCTAAAGAACATAATAACACAAACAGATGCAGAAGTATGCCTTTTGACCCCGTCGAGCCTGCTGTCCCATTAACAAGATCTTAGCTGATCTAACGTGGCTTTAACTCCATTTTTCACCCCCCCCATAATCCTGGACTCCTTTGTCAATCAGATTATTAGTTTAACTCAATCTTGAAACTCTTCAATACTGCAGTCTCTATTGCTGTTTGTGAAAGGTATCAACTATCTGGATGGCGTCCAAAAGTCGAAGAAGGTTACTGGCAGGAAACTTGCTTTTCCTTAACTGAAGGGTGCTAAGGTCTAATACCACCTTGGCTAACATCAATAAATTCAATACAGATCAGAAATCTATTCAGTAAAGTTCAAAACTTTTACACCTCCAACGCAAAATAAATTTATAAAACCGTATTACTATTAGCGCATGAAAATGTCAAGGAGGTTTGGAATTTGATATGGATTTGAATTACACCAAGATTCATTTATCCAGAGTTGTCTGTGGAGTTATATTTCTTCTGTTGAACAACAGAGACTTTTTTTTGGGCTGCGAGTCAAGAGACTGTGCGCTGTTAAAATGCAATTGAAACATCTTTTAAAACATTCATTAAACACCAGATGCAAATTGGAAAGCACAGAACGCCATTTGCTTTCTATAGGTTGAGGATGATAGTTTACCTTAGTCATAATCAACTAGGATGCCATTTCTGATTTTGGTAAGAGCAGTTTTGGTACTATGACGGGGCAGAAATCTGATGGAGTTCTAAAAAAACATGGACAGTGATTTGGTTGGTGACCACACATTCAAGGACCCTGGAGGGCAAATGGAAATGGAAGACGGGACAGTAGTTTATAAAAAGACAGGTAAAATATTGATATTGAAGAGTAGATTGAGTAGATTTGTGAGTGGGCGACACCACCTGAGATAAAGCGGTCATTAATGATGCCATCTGACATAGGAGCCAGGAAGGAAATTCAGAAAATACTTGTTCTTTCCTGCTGTTAGATTAATGTTATCTCTGAAGTCAATAGGATTAATGCAACAATTGGTGTGTGTGTGTGTGAGAAAGTTAGAAAACTTATTTCAACAGATGCTGACAGGTTGCAGGATACAAACTGAAGCAGAATTCTGCCCAAATTTCAGTCTCCTTACTCACTTGATTGTTCTGTGATTTGTCTCCTATTGCTTGAGTTAAAAGCACGTGACTTCTCAGTTGGCGTCCTGAAGCCACAGATTTCAGCAAAACATTGTGTCCTGGAAAATTCTTCATGTTTCGATGCACCAGATGGGATCCAGCTGGCCCTGGCCCTTTTTCTCTCCTATTTGCTTAATATTGAAAACTAAACTCATTGAATAGTTTCTTCTTCAAACTCCATGATCCCAAAATTTTGAAGATTCTTACCTGCTTCAGTCTTTCCTCATTCATGCAATCTTTTAAAACATGAGCTTGATTGTAACAATCAGTCCCTGTGATTACTTATTTTCTCTGCTACCTCAACCACTACTCCATCATGGTGAAATCTTTATCCATACTTTTATCAGTTCTGTTGAATTTCTCCATTGATCTCCCATCTGTCACTACATAAATTCCAGATTGTCCAAAACTCAGCAATCCATATCCTCTCCTTTGCTAAAGCCAGCAGGGTCATGATGGCATTCAGCTCATGCTGGCACAATATCAAAAACAATTCATCCCACTCCGTCACAGATTTGCAGGGCTACAGGATATTCTTAAGTTCCAATCCTATCTGCTTTTGAAATCAGTGATAGCCTCTACTTCCATCAATCTTCTAGACAGCGAGTTTCACATTACTACCGACTACTTAACAAAAATCTGCCTTCCTCACATATTCCTTTCCTTACCCAAAACCTTAAATCTATATCCCTGGTCTTTGTATCATAAGCTAATAGGAACAGCTATGTCTACCTTTTTTAAACCTATCATAAGCTTGTACATCTCTATCAGGTCTCCCCTAAGCTTCCTTTGCTTCAAGGAAAGCAACCCCAGCTTCACCACCCTAAGCTTGTAGCTAAGTTATCTCATCCCTAGAATCATTCTGGTAAATCTCCACTACACTGCCTCACAATTTTCCTGAAGTGTAATGACCAGAAATGGATGTAATCCAAGCAGAGCTGTAGAATGCTTCAACTTATTTTCTCTGCTTTTGTAGTCAATACCTCTATTTATGAAGTCCAAAATCCCACATGCTTTATGAACTACTCTTCCAAATTATCTTCAAACATCTCTATGCAAAAAGCCTCAGATCCTCTGACCCTGTACGTTCCTTAAAATTCCACCATTAGTATAGCTTATCTCTTCCTATCCCTTCTGTCAAAATGCATCACTTGAATACTGCTTGATCTTCATTGAATGGCAATGATTTAAAATGTGTTAAATTTAAACTCCATGTCCTCTTTTTCAGAACTCGCTATGATTTTGCTTCTTCTCCTTAATTGTTTCAAAATTCTTTTGATTAGAACTTAGAAGTTGATTAGAACTTTCCACTTACCTGATGAAGGAGCAGTGTTCTGAAAGCTAGCGACGTTTACTACTAAATAAACCTGTTAGACTTTAACCTGGTGTGGTGAGACTTCAAAACTCTTTCACAGGATGTGAGTTTTCACCAGCAAGGTGAAAATTTGTTGTCCATCTCTAAGTGCTCTTGAGAAATTAATATTCTCAAACCGCTGCATCGTGTGGTGTAGGTACATCCACAATGTTGTTTGTCATGCTGTTCCAGTGACTCTGATATCAGGATGGTGTGTCACTTGGAGGGACACTTGCAGTTGGTGATGTCTGCTGTCACTGTGTCCTATTAAGTGGAGAGGTCATGGATTTGGAAGCCGCTGTCAAAGTCTTGGGGAGTTGGTGTGTTAAATGGAGGCTGAATATAGCTTGGTGAATGAGATGCCAGTCAAGAAGACTGCTTTGTCCTGGATAGTATTGAGTTTTTTGAATGTTTTGGGGAATTTACTCATCCAGGCAAATGAACAGTATTCCATCACACTCCTGACTTCAGCCTTGTGGATGGTGGAAAAGCTTTGGAGAGTCAGGAGGTGTACTAATAACCACAGAATTCCCAGCCTCTGCCCCTGTCATTTTATTCATGTAGCAGGTTGAGTTAACTTTTTGCTCAGTAGTGATACTCACAATGTTGATAGTTGGAAATGCTTTTTTGGAATTCTTTCCCAGAATGTACGCATTACTAGCTAGACTAACATTTTTATTGCCCATCTCTAATTTCCCTTGCTGTTATGGAAGAAGTTCCAAAATTTTGACCATGGTGATATTATCTGTGAGGGTGTCTCAACTTCCATCAATCTTCTAGACAGTGGGTTCCACAATACCACTGACTGCTTAAAAAACCTACCTTCTTCACATGTTCCTTTTTTACCCAAAACATTAAATCCATGTCCCTAGTCTTCGTATCATAAACTAATAGGAACAGCTAGGTCTACCTTTTTTTAAATTATCATCATCTTGTACACCTCTATCATGTCTTCCCTAAACTTCTTTTGCCCCAAGGAAAACAATCGTTCGTGGTGGTATGTAGTTTTGTTTTTGGAATAGTGTGAGGAGTCATGTGAAACCCCAGTGAGAATCACCAGTCTATTCATCATGTAACAATTATTAAAGACAATTTATTAAATTAAAGCCAAATGCACATAAACAAAGCTCAAATACCCTGAGACAATTAAATATATGAATCACTAAACACAGTTTATGTAGAAATTACCCCTTGTTCCAAATTATATCCATGATCCCTGAACTCCACAAGACTTCCCCATTCCCTTACAACATCCAAACTGAATAAACCTAGAAGTCAAATCCAGCTTATAGGCATCGCACAATACATGGCTGAGGATCAAGTCTGGGAAACATCTTTTTCTGGTCCAGTGATGATATTTAAACTGCCCTTTATGAATGTTTCTGCAATGTCTAGGCCCTAAGACTTAGACGTGGGCCTAACCTCCTGGCTGTGAGTGATAGACTGGCCTCTCAGGCTATGAGAGATAAGCGCACCACTTGACTGTTAGATGCAGGCTAGCCTGTCTGTTTCTGAGGGCGTTGGCAATTATACCATTCTTCATCTTTAATTCTTTATTCTGTGGATTTCGCTGTATGCATCCCTCAAATTCTGTGATGATAAAAAGATATGTAGGGGGCAGGCAATATTGAGGGAACTGCAGAAGGACATAGACAGGCTAGGGGAGTAAGTGGCAGATGAAATATAATGTGGAAAAGTGTGAGGTTATGCACTTTGGAAGGAGGAGTGGAGGAACAGACTATTTTCTAAATGGGGAAATGCTTAGAAAATCAGAAATACAAAGGGACTTGGAAGTCCTTGTTCAAGATTTTTTTAAGCAGATTCAGTCAGCAGTTAGAAAGGCAAATGCAATGTTAGCATTCATGTCGAGAGGGCTAGAATACAGAAGCAGGGATGTATTTCTGAGACTGTATAAGGCTGTGGTCAAACCCCATTTGAAGTATTGAGAGCAGTTTTGGGCCCCGTATTTAGGGAAGGATGTGCTGACCTTGGAAAAGGTCCAGAGGAGGTTCACAAGAATTATCCCTGGAAGGAAGAGCTTGTTGTGTTGAGGATTGGATCTGTACTTGTTGGAGGTTAAAAGGCTGAGGGGGGGGGTCTTATTGAATCTTATAGGATATTACAAGGCCTGGATAGTGTGGACATGGAGAGGATGTTTCCATTTGTAGGAAAAACTAGAAACGGAGGGCACAACCTCATACTAAAAGGACAATTCTTTAAAACAAAGAAGAAGAAGAATTTTTTCAGGCAGAGAGTGATGAATCTTTGGAATTCTTTGCCGCAGAAGGCTATGAAGGCCAGGTCATTGAATGTCTTTAAGACAGAGATAAATAAGTTCTTGATTGATAAGGGGATCAGAAGTTATGAGGAAAAGGCAGGAGAATTGTGATGAGAAAAATATCAGCCATGATTGAATGGTGGAACAGACTCGATGGGCCAAGTGACCTAATTCTGCTCCTATGTCTGATAGTCTTATGGGTTAGGTGGATTGGCCATGCTAAATTGCCCCTATATCAGGAGGACTAGCTAGAGTAAATGCATGGGGTTGTGGAGATAGAGCCTGGGTGGGAACAACCCAGTTCCACCAACACTGCGTGGTTGGTGGAAACCCAATAGGCCAAATGGCTTCCTTCTGCACTGTAAGGATTCTATGAGCTCCACTAGTCACCGGCTGCCATCCTGAAAAGGACCCCTTTACCCACATTCCCTGCCTTCCGCCAGTCAACCAGTCTTTTGTTTATGCTTGTACCTTGTCTCTAACACCAGGGGCTCTTATTTAGCAGCTTAGTAGAGGGAATATAGTATTTGAAGAACATAAGTCATTAAATTTGCAAGAAAATTATCAATAGGACCAGCTTCTTAAGCAGTTGAGTACTTGACATACGTGCTGCTTAGATCAGAGATGCCATTGGGCCTGAACTTCTGAGTTACAGTTTAAAGTAATTTCTCGAGGTAAGATATTACATTCACAGATACATTTGCAGAATATTTAACTTCACTGTCACATTGATCAAGAAATAGTGAACTGATAATTATATCTGTTGCCAGTTCTTGAGCCTTTAATAAGTGTATTTATCTGGCTTCAGGCTGGTATGTGGTAGATTATTGTTTTAAATATAAAAGCGAATTACTGTAGATGCTGGAATCTAAAACCAAAAGAGGAAATGCTGGAAAATCGCAGCAGGTCTGGCAGCATCTGTAAAGGAGAGGAAAGAGCTGAGGTTTTGAGTCCAGGTGACCCTTTGTCAAAACTTTTCTTTCTCTTTTAGATTGTTATTTTCCTGCTTCTGTTCCATTGGCTCCATTTTGATATTTTTGCCAGATTCTCTGCTGGTACTTATTGTCTGTTTCCTTTCAGGCCCCTGTTAAGCTTTTACTTTCCACTCTCTGAATCCTTGGAATTCCCCTCTTGTTTATTAAAACACCAGGTCAGCAGAAAAGAAAGAAATTCTCCAATGGGCTGAAATTCAACACACCGAGGGGGGTGGGGGAGGATTGAATCTCTGGCATGGCAAAGTAAGATTTTAGAAGAGTTCTTACTGGGTCCGAAAGACTGACTTGTATAAGAAGATCTTTAAAATGCATGACATGGAGTTTCTCCACATTTACACCCAGATACACTTGCACTCCTCATTTGTGAGATGTAAACGTCACTGAAAAGGCCCATATATATTGCCCACTTTAAAAGCCTGGAGAAGGTGGTACTGAATTCTTGGCAATTCATGTTGTTTTTCTTGTTAATGGGATGTGAGTAATTCTGACAAGGGCAGCACTTATTGCCCATCTGTGGTAGTGGGAAGTCCGGAGAAACTCATATCTGGGACTGAGATGACTGTACTCCAACAGTCACGAGCATTTCCCCCCTCACTGATTCTCATTTACTTCAGTTTTTCTTTGATGTCACACTGATTCAGATGCTGCCCTGATTTTAAAGGCAATCCCTCTTTGGAATTCAGCTCTCTGTTCGTGTTTGGATTAGGAGTGTATTGCAGACCAGAACCGGAGGACTCCAGGCTGATGCAAATTACGTGGCTTAGATTTTGTGGAACTTTAGGCTTGTGCATCTAACTGCCAGCCTTACAAAACTGATCTTTTCAGCTGTCTATTCAAACCTTCCACCTAAATGAAACTTCAACCACAAATTTGGCCAAACCCCAGCCTCTTGTGTCTGAGTCCAATTGTGCTTGTTCAGAAGCCCCCAAAACTAGAACAGTCTCATTAGAAGCAATCGTGCTCTGTTTGGATCATTTCATTTTTTCTGAGCACTTTTTAACTGTCCTCAATGAGACCTGTTTCCAGCCCAGCAACAGACTCTCTGTCTGACTGAGTGCGACAGTTCACTATTCTTTTTCCTTCCTTATTTTCAGTGGTGCATGGGAGACAATAGGGGCAATTCTGAACTTTGGACGATGCTGCAAAGTGATGCTTGTAGATCAGCTACTTGTTTTCTATACAGGTAATGGGATAGGCGCTGGAATGCCTTACTGTCAAAGATAGTGAAACGTGTACTCCATTTCAACTTTTTCAGCAAACTAGCCTAAAAGGCAGTTTGTCCTACAAATGCCTGATTTTTATTTGTATTAGAACAAGGGTTGTGCAGTAGGAGGTTCAGGCAACATAGAATCTCTCTTTTTGATTTCACCTCTGCTTTTATTGAGTTGTATTGGAAAGGTATTAATCTTAACTACATGGGACACAATCACTCTCTTCAGAGAATCCCTTTAGAAGAGTCATTGCACAGGAAGTTAGAAAATATTCTAAACAGCCTTAGTTGCCTCCAGTAGAGAAGGTCCAATTGCTATAGGCATTGGAGGCAGAAGGATATTGGTGAGACTCATGTTTCCACCAACTGAGTGACTTTATCCTTGATAGCTGAAATGATGTCCAGTCTCACCAGATAGTCAGAGTTCAATAATATAGCAGCACGTAAGAATCATGGATAACATGGACAGAAAGGAACTTCTTCCCTTGGTGGAGGCATCAATGACCAGGGGCCCTCGATTTAAGGTTGGGGCAGGAGGTTTAGAGCCGATGTGAGGGAGAATGTTTTCACCCAGAGGACGGTGTGAGTCTGGAGCTCACTGCCTGAAAGAGTGGCGAAGGCAGAGACCCTCATAAAGTTTAAGAAGTATTTAGATGTGTACTTGTATACTAAGGACTAGGAAACTACAGGGACTGGGAACATCTGGAATGTGGAGCTTATTCAAGGAGCAGCTGCTGCGAGTCCTTGATAAGTATGTCCCTGTCAGGCAAGGAGGAAATGGTCGAGTAAGAGAACCTTGGTGTACAAAAAAGTTGATTTGCTGGTTAAAAGGAAAAAGGAGGCTTATGTCAGGATGAGGCTTGAAGGCTCGGTTAGTGCAATGGATAGCTATAGATTAGCCAGGAGGGAGCTAAAGAGTGAATTGAGGAGAGCTAAGAGAGGACACGAGAAGACTTTGGCTGATAGGATTAAGGAGAATCCTAAAGCTTTCTTTAGATATGTTAAGAATAGAAGATTGGTTAGGGCAAGATTAGGGCCAGTCATAGACAGCAGTGGGAAGTTGTGCGTGGAGCCTGAAGAGATTGGAGAGGTACTGAATAAATATTTCTCTTCGGTATTCACGCAGGGTGATGTAAATGTAGTTATGGAGAACACTGAGGTACAGGGTAGCAAACTGGAAGGTATCGAAGTAGATAGGGAGGATGTGCTAGATATTCTCGAGGGTTTGAAGTTGGATAAGTCCCCTGGGCCGGACGGGATTTACCCTAGGATTCTCTGGGAGGCAAGAGAGGAGATTGCAGAGCCTCTGGCTCTGATCTTCAGGTCGTCGTTGGTTACGGGTGTGGTTCCGGAGGACTGGAGGATAGCGAATGTGGTCCCATTGTTCAAGAAGGGGAAGAGAGACCTTCCAGGGAATTATAGGCCAGTGAGTCTTACTTCTGTTGTGGGCAAAGTATTGGAGAGAATAATTAGGGATAGGATTTATAGTTATTTAGAGAGAAATGAATTGATTGGGGATAGTCAGCATGGTTTTGTGAAGGGTAGGTCGTGCCTTACTAACCTCATTGAGTTTTTTGAAAAAGTGACTAAAGAGGTGGATGGGGGTAAGGCGGTTGATGTGGTATATATGGACTTTAGTAAGGCGTTGGATAAGGTGGCCCATGGAAGACTTCTGCAGAAAATGCAGATGTATGGGATAGAGGGTGATTTAGCTAATTGGATTAGGAATTGGCTAGCAGATAGAAGACAGAGGGTGGTGGTTGATGGGAGATATTCATCGTGGAGTTCGGTTACAAGTGGTGTACCTCATGGGTCTGTTTTGGGGCCCCTGCTGTTTGTAATTTTTATAAATGATCTGGATGAGGGTATTGAAGGATGGATTAGTAAATTTGCAGATGACACTAAAGTCGGTGGAGTGGTAGATAGTGAGAGGGGTGTTATAGTTTGCAGAGGGACTTGGACAAGTTGCAGAGCTGGGCCGAGAGGTGGCAAATGGAGTTTAATGTGGAAAAGTGTGAGGTATGCACTATGGCAGAAATAATAAATGTGTAGAGTATAGGGCTAATGGTAGGATTCTTAGTAGTCTTGATGAACAGAAGGATCTTGGTGTGTATGTGCATAGATCCCTGAAAGTAGGCAGTCAAGTCGAGAATGTTGTTAAGAAGGCATATGGAGTCTTAGCTTTTATTGGTAGGGGGATTGAATTTCGGAGCCGCAACGTCATGTTGCAACTGTACAAAACTCTAGTGCGGCCGTACTTGGAGTATTGTTTGCAGTTCTGGTCCCCACATTATAAGAAAGATGTGGAGGCATTGGAGAGGGTACAGAGGAGGTTTACCAGGATGTTGCCTGGTATGGAGGCAGGTCTTATGAAGAGAGGCTGAGGGATTTGAGGTTGTTTTCGTTAGAAAGGAGGCGGCTAAGAAGGGACCTGATCGAAACATATAAGATGATTAGAGGTTTAGATAGGGTGGACAGTGATAGCCTTTTTCCTAGGATGGAGAAAGCTAGCACGAGGGGACACAGCTTTAAATTAAGGGGTGATAGTTATAGACGGATATCAGAGGTAGGTTCTTTACCCAAAGGGTGGTTCGGGAGTGGAATGCCCTGCCTGCAGCAGGTGTAGATGCGCCAAGTTTGGTGGCGTTTAAGAGGTTAGTTGATAAGTATATGGAAGAAAAGGGAATGGTTTAGTTTGGAGGGTCATTGCTTTTTATATTGGTCGGCGCAACATCGAAGGCCAAAGGGCCTGTTCTGTGCTGTAATGTTCTATGTTCTAAGGCACACAAAGCTAGGGACCAAATGCAGTAAAATGGGATTAGAATAGTTGAGTGGTGTGTCT
This sequence comes from Sphyrna mokarran, assembly GCA_024679065.1. Lineage (NCBI taxonomy): Eukaryota > Metazoa > Chordata > Chondrichthyes > Carcharhiniformes > Carcharhinidae > Sphyrna > Sphyrna mokarran. Next base: position 8,363,538 of record JAGIQG010000020.1, read on the forward strand.
TTTGCCTGCCAAATACAGTAGGTTGAATGGCCTTCTGTGCTGTCTCTGTAACTATAACATATGGTCTTACTGATTTCACCAGAATTCTGGGTGTCCTAAGGTAGATCTATTTGCAAAAAGTCTATGTATCAATTAAATCAACATCTTCAAAACCATGGAGAGGCCTGGAGAAGTAGATAAGTGGAAAGAGTACTCATTGGTGGAAGGATAAGAACATATGGATTTAAGGTCATTGACAAAAGAAACAGGCACCGCATGGGGAAAAACCTCTTCATTCAGTGAGTGATTAGTATCTGGAAATGCACTGTCTGAGAGTCTGATAGAGGCTGTTTCAATGATAAGCTAAACTCAGGAGAAAGCAGATTGCAGTTATGGGAAAAAGACAGGGAGTGAGACTGTGAGTACAATGAACCAAAACTGCCTTTTATTTTTTTTCATGGTTAGATGTCGCTTGCAAAAGCAACATTCATTGCCCATTCTGAATTGCCCTTGAATTGAGCAGTTTGCCACTGCCAAGTCAGCTGTGTTTTGCTATGCCTGTGGGGTCACAGGCCTTCCAAACACCTGACAAAGGGACAGCGTTTCCAAAAGCTTGTGGGATTACTATCAAATAAACTGATTGGACTTTAACCTGGTGTTGTGAGACTTCTTACTGGGGTCACAGATAGTCATGATGTAGAGATGCCGGCGTTGGACTGGGTTAAACACAGTAAGAAGTCAGAGGTAGGCTGGACAAGGAATGGTAGATTTCCTTCCCTGAAGGATATTCAGTGACAGCTGAACTCTGGACAAGCTTGATGTTTCAAATTTAACCAAATTCAAGTTGCTGTGATGAGATTTGAACCCCACGGGATTATTAGTCCAGTGGCATTACCATTACACCACCATCTCCCTCCTGCTGATCTATCATCATTCTAAAATTTAATGAACGTAATATGAAAATTTCACTTGGTGAAGTGATTAAATTCCTCAAGTACCTTGGAGTATGGGATGAAAAAGGTAGCTGGAAGAGAAAGTTATGTGCCTTCTCCATAGTTCATACAATCTCCTGTACATTGCTTTGCTTAGTTTAAATACATAGACTCAACATTGTTCTGCAACTAATTTTAACGAAATAATTTGCATAGTTCTAAAGAACAATTATTGTTGTAATATAGGAATTTGCAGGATCCACAATTAGTAATGGAATAAATAAGTCTGTCTGAGGTGATTTCAGTTGAAAGATAAATATTGACTAGGACAGGAGGATGTTCTGCCGCTGGTTCTTTGCAGATATGATGTGGATCAGCTACTTGTTATATATACAGGTAATGGGATATGCGCTGGAATGCCTTGCTGTCAAAGACAGTGAAAGGTGTACTCCATTTCAACTTTTTCAGCAAACTAGCCTAAAAGACCGCTGGTTCTTTGCAGATATGATGTGGATCAGCTACTTGTTATATATACAGGTATATACAAAAGCATAAGCTTTCGGAGTGTCACTCCTTCTTCGGGTGTAGCTCTGTGAAAGCTCATGATACCGAATAAACCTGTTGGACTTTAACTTGGTGTTGTGAGACTTCTTACTGTGCGCATCCCAGTCCAACGCCGGCATCTCCACATCTTTTCAGATCTGGCTGAGGACAAACGGAGACCCCGCACCTCTGATTGTGCAAGGCACCCTCAGTACTGCACTAAAGCTGTTTCCACACTGAACCCAGGACTCTCTGACTGGGAGATGAAAGTGCAACTAGGGAGACAATTATTATATTTTGTAATAATTTCAATAACTTGCTAACACTGCTTTCTTCTGCAAATGGGTTTGTGCGTGAATAAAGCTGTTTGGTATTTTTTAGAAACTCACGTTGCATTCATCAGCCGTAAGGTGCCGTGGGCATGGTGCAAATTCCACAACTAACAAATCATTCTATTGTTTTTGTGGGGCACATTATTCCCACATTAGTTTGCACACAATTCTCACCAGTTTTAGGAAGTTATGGGATCACCTCTGGGAGCCAGCTTTTGTATTCGCCACAAGAAAATGTATCTGGGGAGTGATGGAATTGTACACCAGTCTCCTGGTTCCGTTATTGGTTTATTTGAGTGGTGCTGTGACCTTAAATCCGTCTGAAAGCTTTGTTCTTGCAGTCCTGATGCTAATTTCACTCTTTTGCTGTTTGTGATCCAGAGAACTTGTGGACCCGGAGTGTCCGATTTAAAACACACACATTCACAACAGGGAACATGGGCTCTCACTCTCGGAGAGCCTCTGGATTCCATTTTTAATTAGGAATTGTTAAAAAAAAATCCCCCTCCCCCACTGAGCCTTGGCGACGGTTGCTGTGAGGTTACAGACAACAAGAATGACACTTAATGGAAGGAGGACATGAACTAATCAAGTTAATGACGAGCGCTGAAAAAGTCCGATGTATCCATACATGGTTCCTTTCACGATTTTATAATTTAATTTAACAATGTCACTTGTACTGCTTTTCTTCAGTGAGTTTGTAACACCGATCCCGTTTTTGTGCGCTTAACTAGTTGATCTCTTCCAATAAACCCATCCCAACATCCTTAACAATCTTCGTATTTCCTCTCACAGAAGTCTGTGTGTTATCAGTGACTGACGCGATGGGATTAGACATGGTTATTTATCATCCACTGGAGTAAACATAGGAAAACACTCGAAAACTTCCAAAGTATTGTTTGAATAGACGTGTGAAACAGATCATGTGTTAACGGGGACCATGTGGGAGGATGATAGGAGATGTTTGAGTGAATGCTGCTTTCTGTATTTTCTCTCTCAATTCCTTTGTGCACCATTACTGTCCCCCTCTCTTCTGTCTCCTGCACTTTCTCATTGCCTCAATGTCTTTGTTCCTTTCTGCTCTTTGTGACGCCTTTGTCTCTTTTTTGTTGAAATCTGTTGTCCTTTACCTCTTTTTTTCTGCCCATTTTCTTCCTTTTCTCTGTGTCTCCAACTCCATCTCGTTTCTCCCTCTTTTAAATAATTGGCAAACCGAGCTCGCAAACTAATCCGAGGTCCCTTTGTTCTAACGAAGCCACTGGGCCTCCCCAAAGCCACAGGGTTTGTAATTTGCAGTTGGCACTCTCTTGCTGTTTTAATTAACCTTCTTTTTCACCCCCTCTTTCTTTTAAGCCTTCTTTAATTTAAACATATATATATGAATATTTTACCAAGATGATTGGAAAATTAAATACCCCGATCCTGGCTCAAGAAAAGGTTTCTGTTTCTTTAAGACCAGAATCCGTCCGGTAATATTGGAGAAATACATCTGTGACAAAATTATAAAGCGCGTCCAGTATCTAAGCAACGGGGCAAGTCTCTCCGGTTGTCATGGCATTTCTCCCTTTCAATGACGTTTGGAATGAAGTGTTTCTTTATCTCACTGGAGGCTGAAAAGCTTTTAGAAATTGCAAAGTTCTGCCGCAGCAAAGCTGGACTGAAGCTGTTGGAGAGGTTCGCCAAGCTAACGCTCCTTTCCCTGGGTAACCATCTCCCCCCCACCTCAGAAAATCATTCAGCGACTCCGGCAGTATCTGGAGTAAGAGAAACAGAGTTACCCTTTCAGGCCCCTGACCTCTCACCAGGAGTGGGAAAACAGTTATATGAGCAAAATACAAAGTTAGGGGAAAGGCAAGAGGCGGGGTAAAAGGGTAAACGGTGGAAAGCAGGAGAGATGGAGAAAAGTGGTAAAGGAACAAGTAGGAAAGAGAAAATGGACCTTGGATGAGGTGTGAATGCGATTAGCAGAATCTGGAATAGATGAAATCTGCAAAAAATATGGGAGCACAGGTTCCGATTGGAAATTGGATTGCTGGCCTGGTTGAGTAGGGATCATAATTAAGAATGCCTGTTATCTTCTTCGCCTGCTCATTGACTCTTTCCTTACCAAACCCGAGTCAAAATACATCTGAACTGATATTTCCCCAGTAACTCACTTATTCTACAAATCATATGCACAGCACGTCCTTGTCCAGATGCAGACAGTATCTTTGAGTCTGACTCCCTTATCTCTGATGAAGAGATGCCGGCGTTGGACTGGGGTAAACACAGTAAGAGGTCTGACAACACCAATTTTAAATCCAACCGATTTATTTGATAGTAAACTTGCAAGCTTTCAGCTTTTGTAGCCTTCTTCAGGCGAATGAAGAAGCTTTCGTCTGAAGAAGGCTACAAAAGCCGAAAGCTTGCAAGTTTACTATCAAATAAATCGGTTGGATTTAAAATTGGTGTTGTCAGACCTCTTACTCCCTTACCTCTGTCAAGCCTCCGCACAGATTGCCTTTTTGTTCCTGAAGATAAGGACTCACCAGGTGGACCGTAAACATGACAGGTTCTTACTGTGTTTTAGCACAATGACTTCATTAATTGTAGAGGAAAATAAATCTCCGAGCAAACAAAATTTAAACTACAATTTAACAAATCATAATCCTTTCGGTTATGGAAGGGAATAGTCCTAGATTGAAAGCGAAGAATATCTCCATATGCCTCAATTCTGGATTAATGAAAGCACCTCAAACAAATAGTCAGGCATTTTATACACTTAAACCAATCGGCCAGAGCAACCTTAGCGTAGGTTGGTGATCAGAGGCTCCAGTCACCAACCTGTCATAGGTACTTTCCAGTACTAAATTCCTCTTCCCACTATCAATGTTCTCCGAATATAAATGTGTTTTTTTTTGTCTGCATTACGTTATCTATCTGTACACCTTGTTCAATATTTGGGTTTCCAATATAAATCATTCGCTTTATTTCTTCAACACAAAGTCAACATACGGCGATGCCAGAAATTTGAATTCAGAAAATGCTGTAAATACGCAACAGATCTGACGGCGTCTGTGGTGAGGGGAACACAGTAGACATTCCAGGTCAATGGAAGAACTTCACTATGCAATATCAAGATTAACACTTCATATATCTTCATGCTCCCAAGTTGGTCCAAGTTATCAGCGCACTTTGTTTTCTTAACTTTACATTTTGTCCCAAAATAAATTATATTGTGGCTGGGTTCAAATTATCTTCTCAAAACTTTCCAAATTCCAGAAAGCAGTAGAATTACAGAACTTGTCAATGTTTTAATTGTCACAAAAAAACTTTATTCTTTGAATTACTGCATTCAGTAGGAATCACATGGGCTGATTTTTTAAAATGTTGATATTTTTGAACACTTATGGTAAATATTCCTATCCTGCGTGCTTGATACAGTACAATTTATCTTATCAATTCCAATGTTAGAAACAAATGATGCTCAGACTTGTTTTTATATTGGGGACAAAAGTGCTGACAATTATTTTCAGAATTAATTGTCTCCCCACTTGTGCACTCTGACTTGGAAAATAATAAACGTTCCTGAATGGGTTCAGGAAGAGTCTCTAAAAGGCAAAATCTTAAATCCAGATCATCACCACGCTGTGGCGGTTCATGTCTGCTTAATTTTCAGATCATTTGTTCAATTCTCGAAACTACAGGATCCTTGCTGCACTAAGACATCATTTCCTAATCCTGTGAAGCTCTTTTCTACCTAAGAACTGTTTTTATTATCCTTATAGCTGGGGAGTTATAGTTATAGCTCCGGTCATCCAGACTCAAAATATTAGGTCTGTTCTCTCTCTGCAGACTGTCAGACCTCCTGAAGTTTTTCAGAATTTTCTGTTTTTGTTTCAGATTTCAGTTTATTGTATAGTTATGGTGTGATGTTGAGTTTAACAATTTATTCAAAAGCTTCAGCTGAATCAGTGTGAAAATGGCTGTGATGTCATGGCTGGATCTCTCAGGACAGAAGTTAAGTGTTTGGATTATGGACTAACTTGGATGGCCACAATCACAATATGAGTTGTTCCTCGTTGTAGAAAAAGCTATCTTCCTTGGCTCAACCCAAATTTTCCATGAAATGTTGAAACCTGGGTCTTTACCACTCAGGTCAGATGCCAGGTTTTGGTTGGTGATGTTTGCATTTGACCAGGAGGTACGCCATCGGCACCGTGGTCAGTTTGTACAGTGTGGAGTGTGTTCAGTACAGAATTTAAGAATTTCAGATGCATGTATGGGGTTTTGAGGCTTTGTATTTGTTTTGTTGGCTGTCAGTTATGTTCTTTGAGGGGGGAATTTCCTAGTGGTCAGCAGGAGATTCAACATGTGCTAGCCCAGAAGGCCACTCGAAATATTTTTGCTAATTCTGTACCACTAATATCCAATGAGATCCTACAAACACTCTTACTTACAGAAATAGCACATGGAACTTGTCTTGAGCCCAAAAGGGAAGTTTCCAATTTATAATTTCCCTGTGCACTCTAGAGACATATCCACTTAAATTAAGACATTTAACATATCCTGATGTAGTTCACATCTAACATCAGGCATTATGTTCTGAACTTTGATGATTCAATTTTATAATTGGACAGCACTAACATTAACCTGTATGCAAAGAATTACACTCGCAACCAATTTAAGATTATCAGTGTGGTTCATACATAAGCTATATATATTCATTCATAGGCATCCGTGCTTTGCAGAGAAAAATAACCTGAACATCCTTTCGAATTAAATAAAATCGTGTGGGCACAGTTCCCCAATGTATTATCTTTGATTACTCTGTGACCAATTGAAGTCAATTTGCAAGCAATCAGCATACTTTTTTCATGCAGTATAAGTTGATGTTCCCTTTGAAATTTGTCCAACCTGATGAGTGTAAGATTGAAAGTTCCAGTAACATGCTACTTTTTTCAGTAATGTTCAAGTAAATACTTCCAATGACCAGAATGTTACCATAGCTATAATGGAATTTAGACTTTCACAATTTAATGAGATGATGAACCTCAATAATTCCAATATCGTTCAATTTGCATTTTATTAACTAGACACAATCCAACTCTCAAAGTAACATGTGGTTTGTACTTAAAAACTTGGTAGGTAATGATACCATTCTTTCTGTTCTTAATTTCTTTCTTCAAGCACCTATACAGATGAGAGTAAAATACTGATGGTAACCAAATGAAAAGGTAGTCTTCACAAACTAAATCACTGTAATATTCCCACAAATAGGAAAATAATTTTTTTTAAAGTAGCCTTTCATTGAGAGCAAACTCCTGCAAAGTCTGTTGACAAAAAAAAAGCTGAATCTTCAACACTTCCTTATTCCACTATATTTAGTATCTCAATGCCAATTTACAATTTCTGAACATTGTTAATTAACCACACTTGGGCAAAAAAGCAAATTGTAACTAAGACACACTAATTGCACTTAACAGTCCTTGGAAATAGACCAATTTCATCAAGTTTCAACTTTCCCATGGGCCATAGATGCAGGGATATGGCTAAAGGATAACTTACCATTTAACCCCAGTAACAAACTAGGTAGGGGTAGCAGGGAGGAGGATGTGGTGAGAATAGAGGCTGTGGAATGATCAGTTTAAAGTTTCAGCAAAAAAACTTCTGACAACACTGTATTCTCCAAGTCATTATCACATTGAACGAGGTCATTTGTTCAAGTAGTGCTATTAAATAGATGATGATTGTGTGGGTGTAGACAGAGAAGTCAAATTCGTCAGAATACAGCATGGCTTTGCAGATTAGAATTAGATTGAGAATCAGCAATTTAATTTGGAGCAGAGAGCAGAATTTCCCCAGCGTTTGAATAGTCTAATACGAAGCTAAGGGCAGAGATGATTTACAAGTTAAATAAGTATATAAAGTAATCAGAAATTATTGATCTCAGCCAAAATAGCTAACAAAACGCATTCTTCGGGTAAACTATCTTGCAAACAGTAATCCATAAGCAGAAGACAGACTAACGAAATTTGAAGTTCTTTCATGACTTGTATTGCGTTTAGATGATATCAAAGAGATGCGGTATTTGCCTCTCTGGACTTTGCTGTTGTTAAAATTGCGTGAAGTCCCGCGCAGCCCCCATCACGAAGCAGGTAACAGTGAAGGGGAGATGATTGGCGTTCACCAGTTTCACAACAAATTCAACAGGCAGGCTCAGGAATAGCAATGTTTTTTTTAATGTAGATAATTGTGAGATGATACACAATAGCACAGAAGACATCGAACCTGCACATAGTCGATCAGCATCCATTAGCAAAAGTGCAAACGGTGAAGGCAGAGGGTTGCTAAAAGTCGCGAAAAGGATCCGGGCAGTGGGAAGCTGTTATCAGTGGATTTAGTTAAGCATCTCATTGGGCAGTTTACAGGTCTAAGCAGGTTTATTTTAAGGGTATAAAATTCGATAGTAAAACCACAATCACAACCTTTTGTTCAATAATTGGAACCCTACCTTCAAAGTAACATAATTCATTGGACCCGGATCACAGTTTAGTTAATTAGGAAGGGAAGCCTGAAAGGTGAATGTATGTTTAAAGCATCCATCCCATGTAGATATCAAAAAGCACAAATACTTTACATACAATAAATGAAAAGGTGCTACTCGCGAGAACAGGGTTGGCTCTCTCCAGACTGGTGAATGCTCCACGGGGTTGAGTTTTCCTCCAGCCAGGATTTCGTGACGGAGGCTGGGAATCAAATGCAGAAACTGCTTTGGCCAGGGTCATACGGCTAGAATAATATTCAGGAGTTTTGCTCAGTGATTCTTCCTGATCAGTGAGAAATTTCCTAAACTATTTCTTTCATGCTTGCCTTTCTCCGCTCCAGACTCCACGAGGGGATTAAATTAACCGGGCAGAGAGTGTGACGCGGTCAATGGAGAGAAAAATCACTTCATGAACCCAGTGGTCTGTTCGGGTCCATACCTTTTTGTTCTACTTAGTGCTTCAAATATCCAATTAATTGGCCGTCCTGCTAATGTAGCAAGGATAATTTGGTTGGGGATTAAACAAAATAAGGATATGATAACAGATAAAAACAGAAAATATTTTAGATTGTTTTAGATTTAGATCCCAAACGTTAACTAACTTTCTCTTCCACGGATGCTGCCAGACTGCATTTTCTGGTTTTATTTCATATTTCCAACATCCGCAGTGTTTTGCTTTTACGTCTTAACAGAATCCTATCGGAGGTAGTTATTCACATTCATTCTAGCTTGATGTTCTAGTACATTATGGGATGGTGTAATGAGTCTCTCTGAGGCTTGGTTGGGCAGATTATAACTGCACTTACCAAGGGCTTTCTCGGCCAAATTGGGATCCCTTCTGTCCTTATATATCTCATATTGTTGATTTAAAGTTTATTAGTGTCACGAGTAGGCTTACATTAACATTGCAATGAAGTTACTGTAAAAATCGCCCAATTGCCACACTTTGGCAACTATTTGGGTACATTCAGGGAGAATTCAGCATGGCCAAAGCACGTCTTTCGGACTGGAAAACAAGAGCACCTGGAAGAAACCCACAAAGACACGGGCAGAATGTGCAGACTCCGCACAGACCAAAGCCGGGAATGGAACCCTGTGAGACAGCAGTGCTGGCAACCGTGCCGACAAGATAAGTTTTTGTTGCTCTCTCTTTAGGGCAAAGAAAACTGTGAGAAACGTAATAGAGATGTCTAAAATTATGAAGGATGTCACTTAAAGTCTCAGTAACTTGGGTGGTGGTGTAAAATGTACGAAAGAGAATTTTTTCGTTTTATTGGCTTCAATGAAGAGGAAAATTGAGCGCTACATGTATTTGGCTGCGAATTGCCTTGTTTCTCGGTTTGCACCATGGCTTGCAGCTAAAATGAATCCCAGTGCCGAGTGGTAATTGGAGTAGATTCTTTGCCCCAGAGGCGGTAGAGCCTGCAGTGTATCAGACGGAACATTTCCGAGGCAGCTGATTGAGTGCTTTGAGCTGCCTGAGGCCAGGGTTCCGTGGGGAAGGTCTAGCCCGGGACTGTTTGATGTGAAGCCTCTTGTGCTGTGAAGCACTCAGTGGCAAACCAAATATGGGGCCCAGCAAATAGTGGCAGGTCTCGTTACAGCAGCATCTCCGGTAACCAAGGCGACATTGGCCTTCTCAGCAGCAATCCCACTGCTTAGAAAAGCATGTGACCGCTTCATTTGTACATTTATTATATTCAGTCAGTCACAGGTACAAAGCTGCTGGCGAGGGGAAGTAGAGGGGGGGGGGGCGGTATCCAGTCAGCGAGTTTTTCTGGATACTTCTCACCACCAACTCACAGGGACAACTCAGAGCGTTTCCCCCCACCACTTTAAACCGATCATTGGAAACAGTCGGCTGGTTTTCATCCTTGTGTGAAACCTTTGGCAAATGATTATATGAAAAAAAACATAACCGCCTCGATCGTTAAGACTCATCCAACCATCGACACTGATCCTGTCAATGGTTATTACAGTCCCAATATGAATGATAATACTGTCAATAATACTGCCTCGGCCACACAACTCTCACCATCAAGATCTGGTCTGTCTCTATCAGTGATTCTCACCAACTCTGCAATTGTTCGCACCCAGAATATATTCTGCAAATGCAACACTGCACTCCATGAAGACATGAACACTGTTCAGACACTAATATTCGCGATATCTCCAATACTGTCTGCTTTTCCATTCTCCCCCCATCAATATTGACCTCACGGTGGGAGCTGCTCACTGCAGGCGCTGTCCTTTCTAAAGGGACAGATAGGTGTCTGATCAAATGACTCGCCTTTCGCCCTAGGACGGAGAGAAGCGAGCTGGGAACTCGCCCTGAGTAAAGATAGTCCACTTCCATGGGGACACTAAGGAGAAGCAACAGGTTGAGAAGACCATTGCTTTCTGGGACAGCGGGCTGTCTGAATAATGAAGTATGGGACTGAAATCACAAAGTTTTAAAAACACTTCGGACTGGACAAATCTGAGAACAGCCAACCAGGCAAAGCGGATGGGGAACTCACTCTCCGCCGAGATCCGACTCTTAATCGTAAACCTAACTGAATTAAACGCGTTAAACTTAGTCTCGTTAAACAGTGAAGGCGCAAGGTCGAAGGACTGAGTCTCGCAGCATTAATCTATAAAGTAAAATCAATGGGAAAAAAATCAGAAAGCAGATTTGGACTAAAGCTGAGCTGGGTTACTGGGCGCACATAACAACAAGCTGATTATGGAGCCGCGCTCTCTGCCCTTCCCTTCATATCGTGACTTCCTAATGAATTCAAACCAAACCTTCCGACTAAACCCCAGCATCTCCGAGGGGAGGCCCCCCTGGGCCAGTGCACAGAAACAGAGATGCTGACAGAACCGTCCATTGCAAATCAAACTGTCTCCGAGGGCTTGTTCAAAAGTCTCTCCGCAATCCTCCCGTCACTGTCCAACTCTGTAAAAAAAAATCAGTGGGGCGCGCTTCCAATTCTCAAAAGGTTAACCCAAAAGCTGTATAGATAGACAATGAACACTTCTGTTTTCCTTTACAATACAAATCCATTAAATAAAAAAAAGAGACTGCTTCAAATAAGCAGGAGTAAGAAAAACTGGTGGGGGCTCGGGTTCGCTCGCTCCCCTGGGTGCAGTTCTGGTCTCCCCAAGTAAGCTGGCGGGGAGACTTTGTTCACACGTAATTCCTCTTGTCGTAATCCCCGTTGGCCGATGCTCTCCTTGGGGCCGTGTACTTGACGGCGAAGGATGACTGGTCTTGCTTGGGGGGGCAGGAGCAGCAGAGCAGCGCGCCTCCGATGAAGAGGAGCGCACTGGCCGTCCAGCCCACATAGAGAGCCGCCCCCATCTCCCGCTTCTTGGAGACGGGCACTATCGGATCGTAGAAGTCGCGCACGATGGTGTTGGCCATCCAGCACACGGGGATGAGGGCCATCAGGCCGGCGATGATGAAGATGACCCCTCCGCTGATGACGATGCGGGCTTTGGTGGTCACCCCCTCGGTGCAGTTGGTGCACTGAGCTCCCAGGATGGTGACCAGCAGCCCAATCAGTCCCAGGATGGAGGCGATGACAGTGAGCGCCCGGGCGGCTTGCTGGTCCTGCCCAAGGGCCAGCAGCGAGTTGTAGACTTTGCACTGCATCTGCCCGGTGCTCTGCACCACGCAGTTCATCCACAGCCCTTCCCACACCGTCTGCGCCACCACGATGTTGCTCTCGATGAAAGCGGTCACTTTCCACATGGGCAAGCCGCAGGCCAGCATGACCCCCAGCCAGCCCAGGACACACAGTCCCAGGCCCACAATCTCCAAACCTGCCGATGGCATCCCCGCGCTGTTGAGAAGGGAGAGAGCGAGAGAGAGAGACTCTCAGTAGAAGCGTGGGCCCGCGGTTCCCCTGCTCACTTTGGCAATGATGCTGTGCATGGCTCCGCTCTCCCAGCGCCTCGCCTTCAAACTGCAAAACCCAGGCGACAGGCAAGTAGACAAAAAAAAACAGCCGGCCAATCGGAGGCAGGCCGGCACCGAGCCCATTACTCACATCCCGTCCAATGGGAGGAGAACAGAAACAAAAAAAAGGCCACTTTCTCCAGGAGAGAGAGGGGAGAGGGCTGGGGGCTGCCCAGTTACTGAGACAAGTGCAGACAGAATGCTGCTTCTACTCATTCCAATGCAGCAGGGAAAGGTCAGACCCCCCCCCCACCATCTCCAAGTCCCACCTCTATCACATATTCTCAGATTGAAACGACTTCGAAGACAAACAGTCGAACAAAGCCACCCAAAGAGACATTGTTTCTGAACCAGTTGCAATCTCTGTTACTGGGCATGGAGGGGATGGATCTGATGCCACTGTGTGGCATTTCTCTCCTGAGGAGAATGGGATGGGCACTGGGTTAAATCCCATTCTGGATTGTTTTATATTTCTCAGAAATTGGCTAGTTTGGGTGCGGAAGAGTTACATAATTCGAGAGAGGCAGCCGCATACAATGAGCAGAAATTGTGGGCAGAATTTATATAGCGGATTTCGGTTCGCAAAGACACTTCGCGACTCTTCACATAAGCTCAACTGGCCACAAATGGGCTCAGCGCAGGAAGGCGATACCCAGCGGAGAGCTGGACGGTTTGATCAAAGAGTTGGAATAGTAGAGAGCTTCTTAGAGGATAGCAGGTGTGAAGGTTTGCCTGCCTGACCTGCTGAGAGTTTTCACATTGAGTTCAGTTTGAAGTTTCATGCAGTAAGAGGGAACTTTTCTGAGGGAGGAGGGGTTTAATTAATTATAATGGTATCCAATCTCAGAGGGAGATATAAACAGAATGGGGGGGGATATTTCACAATGATGAGAATAGTTCATAGAAAGTACAGTTATAACGGAATAAATGTTAAGAAAGGTAGTTACAGAACCGGTTTAAATGGTGAGAATGTACAAGCTATAGAGAGTTCAGTGGGGAGAAGTCACACTTACAGAGAGGGATTGAATGGCCAGAATTTTCCTATCGAGGTTGAGAGCTGAGAAATTTTCAAAGTTTATTAGGCTTACATTAACATTGCAATGAAGTTACTGTGAAAATCCCCCTCTGGCGCTTGTTCGGGTACACAGAGAAAATTCAGCATGGCCAGTGTACCTAACCAGCACGTCTTTCGGACTGGTAAGAATATAGATCTAGCCAGCGCTGATGGGTCATTGTTATAGAAGAACATTTAGACATTGTTACTATAGAATTTTTATTAGCATTGACCATAATTTGAGGTCAAAATACCTCCGTGCGCTGTCTTCAGCACCCATTCAAGAAGATTAGATAAATTGCTGCCTGGGCTATTTTAATTACAAGTACGTTGTGCTCAGGAGAGAAAAAAAAGGTAAGCCACGGGACTTAACTTACACAAGAGGTGAGCAGCTATTCTTATGTTTAAGGCATCGGCTACTAATGGTTAAATTAGAGAGTTGGGGGTCGAATTCCCAAAGACCGATTCTCGGAAACCTGCGCGATTTTTTCTCGTCTCCCTCGGTTTCCCATTTGAAAGGGAAACTGAGGAAGGTGGGGGGGGGGATAAGGAAGCGAACAATCGCCCGCTCCCGGAGAACCAAGCCCCAGAACAGAAGCTGGAAACGCAGCTAAACTTCCGGAACTTGAGAGCGGCTGCTTGTGATTCAATTGTGAAGGAAATCCAAGCGCAGCGGGCTAACGAGGGGCGAAACATGCTGGAAATACATATTAAGAGCGAGGAGAAAATATCCTCAGCTCGCCTCTCAGCTTGAGTCTCTCTCATTGTGTTGCTGCAGAGGCTGCACTAAGCTGGAATGAAGCCGGCTGCCTTGGGAGCGGGAGACCCACTGCCAAGAGAGAGAGAGAAAAAAACTCTTTTCGAATTTTGTGTTTTGTTTATTATTAAATAAATTCGTCACTTCAGTGAAATGGGGAGTTATGACATCCTGCAAAGTTCCTGAGGGATTTGTGTTTTGCTGACGAGGCGGAGTGCAGTTTATTGGTGATGGAAGTGGTGGCAAATATTAACATGAATGAAAATCCGCCGCTGTGGGACTGAGTTCACACCAAACCCTTCAGTTCGCTGACTTTCACTGGCATCAGCTTCATCAACTGCTGCATTTTAAAATTCCCGCTCTGGGGTTCAAATTCCTCCACTGCCCCCCACCACCCAGCGATTTCTCTAACCCTTCCCTCCCAGCCTTAGATCTTCTACTTTCCTCCAACTTTTTTCTTTTGAGTCACACCTCCTTGAGGTCTAAGCCCAAACTCTGGAATTGCGTTCTTGTCATTCTCCACCTCTCCCTCTTCATCCATTGGCAAAGCCTTAGACCATCTGCCCTTGTCCGTATATTCCTTTGGAGTCATGTTCACCTGACTACACTCCGATGAAGAAAATGGAACTTTTGTACTATGTTAAAGGCGCTATATAAATGCACTTCATTGTCTAAATTAGCGACTCTTTAAATAAACGGAAAATCATTATTTCTGTGACAGATGTTCAATCTGCAATGCCAACTTCAAGATTTGGGCAACAAAGAAAATTATCCCGAGTGTGGGAAATGGGCTGAACATTCAAATTCTGTGGGATAAATTTGCCAATTGTGACTGCATGTATTGCTGGAGTTTGTCCCAGGCTCCAACCATTAGTCGCCGAACACAACTATCCCTGTGATGCACTGCCTTCCTACGCAATTGGAAAGCAACAAGACTCATTACCCAATTGTTGATGCTCAACTGATAGCCTTTCTTCCCTTCCTTTCTTCAATATTTTTATATCTGCCAATATCCGGATGATTTTTCTCCGAGATTACACACATTACAACGTTCTGGACATTGATCTTAAATTCCTAGATACGCCAGGTCGATCCTAGAGGGTGGTAGCCTGACTGCTGGAGCCATTTTCCCGGCCATTTTTTAACCTGGTCTCCCACGGCCTCAGCAGTCGGTATACCCGATCAAATTGAGCGATGATTTGTCGGAATAGTCGAGCGGTTCATGAACCCCAATGGTCAGCTACCTAAAGTTAAAATGCAGCGCAATGCTTTTGAAAGAATGCTAAAGCAGAGCCACGAGCCACTCAACAAATAGCGTTATCAAAAGTTAATACTTTAAGTACTGATATCCCTAGATTTTATGAGCAATCAGATTAAAATTGCATCTGGATGAGGAATAATTTGGAAATATATTAATGTCCTTGGAAGCTCCAGTGGAGAAACAAGCTATTTGTGTCAAAAACCCCATTTATCTTTCATTCGGACCTACCTCACTCATTTTTCCTCATGCTTAATTAGCTTTCTGTGACTCGGTTAAATACATCCTGTCTATTCGCTTCAACGGATCTCCGTGGTAACGAATTCTCACCTGGAAGCTTCCATATAATTAAACCTGACTGATGTCCTGGGAACAGACTGGTGGTGATAAACAGAGAAAAAAAACTAATCTTAAAAGATGAGCTAGAAACTTGACTGGGATGCAACGTGGCTGAGAAAGGATCAGCAAATAATTCACTGTTGCTGCGAGAGATTGGATAAATAACCAGAAGGGGGTAAAATTCCAAGGAGGGAGATTGGGGTCATTCAGTAATCTGTACCACAGCTCTTTAACTGGCATACAAAATTTTATGCATTTACTTTATTACTGAATTCAAAAGTTGAAACCAAGTTAGTAAAATTGTTGGATTTTTGGGAGGCTCTCTGATTATTCATTTCACAACATATTCTATTTTCTTTACGTGGCTCTGCATTCAATACCATCTAGAAATGCACACTATGGACAATAGTAGTATTCCTTAAGATTAACAATTACTAATGCATCAAATTATATTGCATCAGGAACAACAGATTGGAAATAGCATCATGTCAGAATATGACATTGTGGTTAAATTACTGATTAAATTTATCGATGTGTTTTGACCACACAGAAACAAATTTAATAAAGCAAAGTAACCAGTAACTGTCCAGCTTATATGCTACCTTAAGTGATTCAAAAAACAACATGCTAACTGTTTAAAGTCCTTTCCAGGATTATTTAGTAGAGTCTTTGACAATAATATTGCACGTATTTCTGGATGAGAAGGGAATGGTTTAGTTAGGAGGGGCATTGCTTTTTATTTTGGTCGGCACAACATCGAAGGCCGAAGGGCCTGTTCTGTGCTGTATTGTTCTATGTTCTATGTTCTATTTCTTTACTCCCTGGGAGTCCTGTCTCACCTTTGCAACATGAAAACATTTGTGCGAAAGAAGAGAACTACAAACTAATGAAACAAGGAAACCCCTGAATTATTATATAATTTATCATGCTTTCACAGCAAATGTAATTCAGGATCAAAGAACTTTTCAGGACACATGACTCAAACAGGCCTTTTAGGCAACCAGTCTACCATGGTGTTAATGCCCTAATGAATCTCTTCCCATCCTTTTTTATTTAATTCCACTATCATAACCATCTATTCACTTTCCTCTCATATGGTTGTCCAGTTTTTCGACAAATGCACCTGATCTAGTCACTTTAATGATTTCCTCTGGTAATGAATCATAGAATCCTACAGGGCAGAAGGCAGCCATTTGGCTTAGAGTCTGCACCAATCACAATCACACTCAGGCCCTATTCCGATAACCCCATGCATTTACCTTAGCTAATCCCCTAGCAATAAGAGACAATTTAACATGGCCAATCCATCTAACTTGCACATCTTTGGATTGTGGGAGGAAATTTGAACACCTGGAGAAAACCTATGCAGACATCGGGAAAATATGCAAACTCCACATGGACATCGACCCAAACCAGGAATCGAATTCAGATCCCCAACACTATGAGGCAACAGTGCTAACTATGTGTCACCGTGCTGCCCTGAGTTCCACATTCTTAAACCATTTGGGTAAAGAAGCTTCTTCTGAATTCCCACTTCATTTCCTAGCAACTAATTTATAATGATAGCCTTATATTGAAATGCTCTTTCCCACAAGTGGTAACAGTCTGTATCCATCAGCCTTCTTTTTTCAGGAGTAAAGAGCCCCAGCCTGTCATTCCTTTCCTGACATGAATACCTATGTATTTTTGGTATCATCCTGTTTAATCGTCTCTGCAGCCTCTCCAGTGCCTTGATATCCCTTTTTTATAACATGGTGACCAGAACTACTCAGAGTATTAAGTGTGGTCTAACCAAAGTTTGATACAGCATAACTTTTCTATTTTTCAATCTTGTGAAGGAGGTCAGTCTTGATTCATAGGCAATAATAAAGAATGAATTTTACTATTCATATTGAAGATTAGAAATCACAGCATTCTAAATCTGATAGAATTAATCTATTTTTAATGTTGAAACTAGAGAGCAAAGATATGAAATTTTATCAGTAAACAAAATTTGCAAATAAGGATCAAATTCTTAAAGATATAAACATATAATGGCTTCTCACTGAGAAAGTGACTGGTCATAGTTTCTTATATATCACTTATATTTTGGTCAGAAAAGTGGAAAGATAACTTACTATCTAAATGGAGTGAAATTTAGGGGTACTTTGGTGCAGAGGGATCTGGGTGTCCTCATGCATGAGCGCAAAAAACTGGTGTGCAGATATCGCAAGTAATAAGGAGAGCAAATGGAATTTTCGCATATAGCTAAAAGAAGTATGCTCCAACTATACAAAGCATTGGTGAGAATGTACTGTGTATAGTTTTGGTCCTCTTATTTGAGGAAGGATGTTGAGGCATTAGTGAACATTCAGAGGAGGTTCACTAAATTGATTCCAGATATGAGGGGTTTGTGTTATGAAGAGAAATTGAGCAGTTTAGGCCAATATGCTCTATGAAGAAATCTAAGATTTAATTGTGGTACATAGGATGATAAAAAGTATTGACAAAGTGGACGTAGAGTGGATGCTTTCTCTCGTGGAGCAATCTAGAAGAAGAGATCATTGTTTTAGAATAAGGGGTAACAAAATTTAATGAGGAGAAACTATTCCTCTCAAAAGATAATCTATGGAATTCATTATCCTAGTAATGGTGGATGTTGGAACATTCATTAGATTTAAGCAGGAGACAAACAGATCTTCAATTCATAATGGGTTGAAGGGTTATGAAGAATGAGCAGGAAAGCAGAGTTAAGGCTGAGATGAGATAGGCTGTGATTGTACTGAATGGTAAAGCAGGCTTGAGGGACTACTCCTGCTCCTAGTTCTTATGTATATATTTCAGTAGAGGGAGAAAGGAATGTTACCTACATATTACAAAAAAAATGTTGGAAAATCTCAGCAGGTCTGACAGCATCTGTGGAGAGGGAATAGGAGCTAAAGTTTCAAGTCTGGATTACAGTTTTGCTTTTGTCACTTATGTATTGTTTTAACACAGTTCTGTCCACATTAAAACGAACATTTCTGAAAGCAGCCAATAGAGGCATAATACATTGTCTTATCTGAAATTTTATAGGGAAAGGAATGTGCATACAATTTGATGGAAGCAGAATTCTGATTTCATTAAAGTGGTTATGGACAAGACTGTGAAAGTCTTACAAAGAAAGTTTCTCATTGGTTGAGTAAAGATACAGATTTGTGCAACATCAAAATATGCATTTTTGTTTCAAATGTAGTTGAGAACAGTCCCAGAGTAAGATACAATTACTGAGAAACAATCATCCAGTTAGGAAAACTCTCCATTAGAGTCAAAGTCACAGAAACCTCACTAAGATATGATCCTGGAAAATAATGATTGAGACATATATTGAGACACTTGGAAATGAAACTTGAAGAGTAAAACTTTTGGACAACATTAATTGGGTCTCATTTCAACTGGTAGTCACTCAACCAAAAAAAAATCAACTCATGATCGCAGTGTTCACAGGATCTTAGACTCTCATTAGACCCAAAATCACAGATAAATCCACTATTCAAATCTTCCCAAATCTGCTTCTTGACATGGAGGACTGATACAGGATGATTCAATTTATAGTTACCAGCTGTAGGATGCATGCAAAGAATGGAAGAACATGACAGAAAAGATTGAGGTTTTCTGCAATTAAGCCATTGTCCCAACAGTAGATTTGAAGAAAATCTCTTCCTCGAAATTTGGACAAGTGGCTTAAGATAGGGCGGCACTGTGGTACAGTGGTTCTCACTGCTGCCTCATAGCACCCAGGAACCTTCGTTTGATTCCCTTCTTGGGTCACTGTCTATGCGGAGTCTGCATGTCTTCCCCATAACTGCACAATTTCCTCCAGGTACTCCAGTTTCCTCCTGCAGTCCAAAGATGTGCAGGTTAGCTGAATTGGCCATGTTAAATTGCTGCTTAGTGTCAGGGGGACCAGTTGGGGTAAATGCATGGGGTTATGGGGATAGAGACTGGATAGGATTGTGGTGCAGACTCCATGCACCAATTGGCCTCCTTCTAAAGTGTAGGATTCTAATGACTCTAAGATGCAGTAAAATAAAAAAAGCTCAAAAGACAAAATTATCCAGATCAAACTATCACTGACTTCTTTGGAAGTAATGCAAGTATATCCTTCCTTTAATTTGGAGACCAAAACTGTGCAATTGTAGCCTCATTAAACATTGTATAATTGTAACAGGACTTCTTTCTTCCTGTACACCATTCCCACTGTAATAGTGACAAGTTACCATTTGCCTTCCGAATTGCTTGCTGTACTTGTATGCTAACCCTAAATATTAAGTTACTATAACAATGAATCCTTTCATGTTGTGCAGGGCAGAAAACAAGTGAAATCGCGAATCATCCTCGATGCAACACAATAAATTATTAATCTGCATGAGAATAACAGTTGTATTTAAACACATATCTATACAACTCAGGAAGAATCGGTATCCAGCCTTCCTTCTTTGCAGCGTTAACTGATTCCACTGTATGAAGGCACTACGATTGTCTTGGTGAAATTCAACTTCAAAGGGCGGGCTAGCAGGTCGGCTGGCCGTTTCACAGCCAGAAGTCTCACAACACCAGGTTAGACTTGTTACTGGTTTACCCCCGTCCAACGCTGGCATCTCTACATCAATTTTACAGCCGCCGATGCGATTCAATAGACAGAAACGTTGGACGGGGTGAATAACGGGCAGCAGGTCCACTGCAGATTCGCTTTTGCCGGGCTCACAATTCAATTTCACACTCGTGTCTCCATGGATACGCCGGGAAATGAAAAAAACAAGCAAAGGCTTCCGATTCGATCGAATGAATTAACTGAGATGGTGGCTCATTTTGTGACTCGCAGGATAAAATATACCATTAAAACTTCATTTATCATTATTTTGCAAGCTGCCATCCACTGTTCGGTGTTCGTTAGTTTCCAAAGATCTGTGATGATAGGGGATTTTAAAACGTGTTTTGAAGAAAAACTGCTTGAAAAATTCTCTTCTCCTGGAAATTCCCGTGCTGAGTTGTAGATGCAAAGGGAGATGAGAAATGAGTTAAATGTGACTAGAGACTTACTTTGGTCAGATCCAGAATAACGGGCAAGTGATTGGCATTACTTGACCAGTCAGGAAGACACCTTGAACTTAGAATTGACAAAATCTTTGAGTTTTGTAGATGGGGAGAGAATAGCTTCTCAAAATTGAGGCACATGCAAACCAGTCAGCAGAAAGGCGATAAGGGGCAAGACTCTGTCTCCGGCTGTGAAACACGAATGCAAGACTGCATTCGTTTGAATTAGCTAACCTATCAATGTATGTACTTTTTTCTTTTGTAATACTGAGCGAACAGCTTTTACCAAGTGTTCCTTGTAACACTGATTTTGCTTGTCATGGAATAAAACAGTTTTCACAACGAACCAAAAATCATGATGCTTAGTGGTTATCTTTCAGAAAAAGCGAAGACATGTGATTTAGTCCAAAACACGTGGAAATTTCATTTTTCGAGTTTCGACTTTACTGCAATCGTAGGTTTAGAACAATACCAGTTAATTAACAAAAAAAAACAGATAACCAGACATCTTAAGCGAGTAACTGCCACCAATATGTCTAAATGTAGAGATGCCGGCGTTGGACTGGGGTAGTAAGAACTCAGTAAGAATCTAGCAATACCAATTTTAAATCCAACCGATTTATTTGATAGTAAATTTGCGAGCTTTCTACCTTTGTCTTCGTCAGGCAAATGCAGTGTTCTGGTTCAATATGTCTAGACAGATAGTTGCGGAATAACCACATGTATAACATAAATATGTGTGGAACCATATATGTGCAATATATACCAAACCAACGTAGAGAGAATGGGAGAAAATGAACAGAGAATCAGTGAGATAAAAAACAGCAGTTCCCAAACATAACAACACAAGATCATATGATACGGCCTCTTCAGCCTGCTCAGCCACTAAATACAATCATGGTTGATCTTGAGTTTTAGCTCATTTTCTCGCTCACCTCCTTAACTCTCCGAGAGACCAAAGATGTGTCTATTCTAACCTTAAATATAATCAAAGATGAAACATTCACAACACTCTAAGATAGAGAACTCTAAACATTCACAACCATCTGAGTGAAGTAATTTTTCCTCATCTGTATCCTAAATGGTTGACCCTTTACCCTGAGACGGTGCCCTACATCTTTAACTTCTCACTTCCATACATCATTCTCCACCCACCATCTTACTGCCTATTCCTCTGTGTGGGCTCTCAGTGTCCATTCTGTCAAACCTCTTCACAACTCTGCATATTTCAATGAGATGATCTCTCATTCTTCTAAATTCCTGAGAATGTAGACCCAATTTTCTTAGCCTCTCACATTAGAACAATCCCTTACTCCAAAGACTATTTTAGTGAAGTCTCATTGCAATGACTAAAATGCAAACATATCCTTCCTTTAATGTGGTGACCAAAACTGTGTACAAAATTAAACACTGTATAATTGTAGCAGGACTTCTTTCTTCTCGTACTTCAATCTCATTGTAACAGAGAAAACATGCCATTTGCCTTCCGAATTGCTTGCTGTATGCTAACCGTCTGCATTCTTGTAAGAGCAAATCCAATTCTCTTTGAATATCAATAATTACAAGTTTCTCACTTCTAAAAAAAATTGTTTTTCAATTTTACGATCAAAACATATAACTTCTCATTTCCCTTCATCATACTTCACCCACCATCTTACTTCCTACTCCTGTGTGTCTGTTCTCTGTGTCCTCCTCACAGTTTATCTGTCCACCTATTTTTGTATCATCAGTAAACTTTGATTTATTGCTCTCTGTCTTTTCATCTGATTAATATAGATTGACCATTAATTGAGGTCTCAACATTGATCCTTGCAACACCTCACTATTCCCTGCCCACCAATTTGAAAATACCCACTCTCCTCCTCTTGTCCATTAAAGCAATCTGCTACCTGGGCATCCCACTCTGCTTGGCTTTGCCCACATTGCTATCATGTTCTAATATCTTGATATTTCTAAATCACCCTTCACCTTAATCCTATGCAACCCCCTTTGTTTGTTTAAATTCCTATCACTGGTTATACAATTGGGCCAGGACACTGGTGTAAATCCAGTTTAAGAGCAGCCAATCCCAGTGGAATAATTCATTCGGTCTGAGTACTGATGCCAGTACCTGAGTCAAAACCCCCTTTTCCCCCATACCACTCTCAGCCACATGTTTTATTCTTTAAACTGGTTGACACCATGCCAATTGGCACATGGCTCATGTAACAGTCCAGTATGATTATCTTTGATGTTGTATTTTAATTTGGCCCCGAGCTCTTCAAATTGTTTAGCAAAACATCATTCTTAATTCTACTTATGTTGTTGATTCCCATGTGGGCCACTGCAATAGTCTCCACCACCCAAGTTCCTCTCCAGCTGTGAGGATATGCACTTAACCCTGACATCAGACAGGCAAAACAACCTTTGGATCTCCTGGTCACGACTGCAGAAAACAGTATCTATCCCCCTGACATGCTGTTCCTATCACCAGTACATTCCTCTTTGCTCTACCCATTTGAATGACACCCTTTACCATGGTCAGTGTGTTCATCCAGCTTATTCTCCTCCTCCACACAGACAGCAAGCACCTCATACCTACTGGACAAAGTCAGGAGAGCTGAGACTTCTTTAACACTACATGCTGGTTCCTCTTATCTGGAAGATTTACAGTCACAGCCTCCTGTCTCAGTCAAGAGACCATCTCTGAAGTTATGTCTCACCTAAAGGCCTAAAGGATGTTACCAACTCTTGAAATAGTGTCCAGGTAACTTTCCCTCACCTTGATGTTTTACAGTGTCTGCAGTTCAGCTCCAGTTCAATTACTCTGAGCCAAAACTCCTCAAATGTTTGTGCTTTAATTACACTAATCCACAAATTTGCATATTCTGCAGTCCCCACACATTATTGCCCTGCCATCTTTATAATATTTAATTAATTGACTATTTTGCTAATTAAATATTAATGAATGTCTCTAGTTCTGTTAATGCTTATAATCTTATCAATTTAATAAATGTTCTACTTATCCCATTGCAATTCCCTAATTAAGTTAAAGAGGAAAAATAGGAAATACTCACCAGCCAATTACCTACCTGCAAATTCTTGGTCAAACATCTTGTATTTTTGTTGAAGCTATTTTGTTGGCATACGGAGTCTTAGCTTTTATTGGTAGAGGGATTGAATTTCGGAGCCGCAACGTCATGTTGCAACTGTACAAAACTCTAGTGCGGCCGCACTTGGAGTATTGTGTGCAGTTCTGGTCCCCACATTATAAGAAAGATGTGGAGGCATTGGAGAGGGGACAGAGGAGATTTACCAGGATGTTGCCTGGTATGGAGGGCAGGTCTTATGAAGAGAGGCTGAGGGATTTGAGGTTGTTTTCGTTAGAAAGAAGGCGGCTAAGAGGATACCTTATCGAAACATATAAGATGATTAGAGGTTTAGATAGGGTGGACAGTGATAGCCTTTTTCCTAGGATGGAGAAAGCTAGCACGAGGGGACATAGCTTTAAATTAAGGGTGGTAGTTATAGGACGGATGTCAGAGGTAGGTTCTTTACCCAGAGGGGGTAAGGGTATGGAATGCCCTGCCTGCTGCAGTTGTAGATGCGCCAAGTTTGGCAGCATTTAAGAGGTTAGTAGATAAGTTTATGGATGAAAAGGGAATGGTTTAGGTTAGAGGGTCATTGCTTTTTCTTAATTGGTTGGCGCAACATCGAAGGCCGAAGGGCCTGTTCTGCGCTGTAATGTTCTATGTTCTATGAACTCTTTTCTTTCCAAGATTAAAAAAAAATCACTCTCACAATGTGGCCACGACATGGTAAAGCCCTAACTGACTTTAAAGAGGTGATAACATAGAAATAGGAGCAGGGGTAGACCATTTGGCCCTTCAAGCCTGCTCTGCCGTTCATTAATATTATGGCTGTTCATCCAACTCAACAACTTGTTCCTGCTTGTCTCTGATATGATGTGATCCCTTTAGCCCCAAGAGCTACATCTATCTCCTTCTTGAAAACATACAATGTTTTGGCCTCAACTGATTTTGTGGCAGCAAATTCCATAGACTCATGACTCTCGGGGGAATGGGAGGAGAGAATGAATTCTCTTTATCTCATGTTTTACCCCATATCCTTAGACTGCGACCCTGGCTCTGGACATCTCCACTATTGGGAATGCCTTCAAGCATCTGGTTCCGTTACAACTTTATAGGAGATGAACCTTCATCTTGAACTGCTGCTGGTCATGTGTGGAAGTGCTCCTACAATGCTGTTAGATGTCGTTCCAAGATTTTTGACCCATTGACAATTAAGGAAGAGTGATA
Organism: Sphyrna mokarran; assembly: GCA_024679065.1. Lineage (NCBI taxonomy): Eukaryota > Metazoa > Chordata > Chondrichthyes > Carcharhiniformes > Carcharhinidae > Sphyrna > Sphyrna mokarran. The sequence goes on from JAGIQG010000020.1 coordinate 8,388,554, forward strand.
TGTTAAAATCAGGATGATCTATGATTTGTATGTGGAAATATAGGATGTCCTTGTTCCTATAGCTGATAGAGTTAGTAGGTTTTGGAGGTGCTGCCAAAGAAACCTTAGTAAGTTGCTGTAATGTATGCTGTAGATAGCATCTACTACAACCATGGTGCGCTGGTAGTCATACATAATCTAGTGAATCTCATCATTTTTGAATATATGCCCAAATAGTTTTGGAAATATCTTAGTCATTGCCTCAATAGTCATTTCTGGTAAAATATCCTATGATCTAATAAGTAACCCTTAAAAGTAAATGGGGTTATGAGGATAAAGGCCGAGGTGGGATTGTTGTCGGTGCAGACTCAATGGGCTGAATGATCTCCTTTGCACTGTAGGGATTCTATGATTGAAAAAACATCTTGTACAAGATCAACATAACTTCTTTGCTTTAATAACAAATAGAATTCTATTTAGAGGCAGATGGTCTTTTCTATCTGTACTCCCAACTTTAAAAAAATCTACATATCTGCACTCCTAGATCTCTCTGTTCTTGCCACAACCTCCAATCATTGTTCATTTCCCTAGTATGTTTTACAGTGCCTCACATTCCACCACATTCTCTTTATCTATACACACTCAATAATTCCCTCAAAAGGTTCAATTAAATTAATCAAGCTTGATTTGCTCTTTACAAAACGATGCTGACTCTCCCTGATTAGCCCATGCCTTTCTAATTGTTCACTAATTCAATCCTGTGCAATGAACTCTGGAAATTTACCCACAACAACGATGACACTAGTTGCCTGAGAATTTTCTGGCCCATTTCGTCTTTTTTGAATAAGAAAATGAATTGATATCATATGCATAGAATATTTCATTGACCCGAGCTTGTATTAGTGGAAGGTTGGCAAGTTATATTAATGAAGACTGTGAACCTCAAGAGTGTTCACAAATTCAAACTCTGCTCCATACTTCCCAGGGCCAGTCTGGCAGCAACCTGTCTTTCCACACATTCAAGCAGGGAATACTGCAAGTCTGAAGAACAAGAGGGCAGTGAACACAAATGACACAGCCCCACAAACAACTGAGAACATACACTTCTGTCACTAAACTATGATCACTGGGAATGTATTGGATTTGATGTCCAGTGTGTGTTGATCTAAATAATCAGCTGGAACATCAGTAAAAAGGTGCACTTATGTAGTGCCTCTCTTGGGTATCCCAAAATACTTTACATTCAATAAAATATTTCTGAAGCAGAATTAATGTTCTATTATTGGAAGAGATCCAGCAGATAGCAATATGAAAATGACTGGATAATGTTTTAGTGAGGAATAAATATTGTCCTCACACACCTTGGGAGAACTTCCTTACTCTTCTTCAGAAAAGGAATTTGATAATCCCATGGGGGGTTATCAACAGATATCCTCATCCTCATGCCTGCCCTGCCTTGATGAGTGTGATTTAACTGTTGCCTGGAAACATGGATCCCTATTTGTGCCAATGTCTGCAGGAGGGGAGAAATCTGGCTAAAGAAGACTTCCAACACAATACCCGTGATCACAATATGCTTTAAAGAGGTGAACTTATAAATTCTAGTGCCAGACTACATATCTGTACTGGGGACTGTCGTCCAATTTAGCAAAAGAAAATAAATCAAATACATACTCAAGAAAATTTAAAAATTATTAGTGCAATATAAAAAATGCAGCTAGTTTGTCAAAGTTTGACAAGGGGATATATCGCGTGATGTTTTGGGTACAGATCCTTCACCTGAACTAACAAATGGCAATGCCTGAATCTATCAGTCATATAGTATTTCTCTTTTCAAATGTTCACACACCTGCAGTGGATTTCTATTCCCACAGCTTGCGAGTTTTCTGTTTTATCAAAAAACTGACAGTAGTTGATGTAAACAATGCATCATTATCTCCAGAAACATCATTCATTACAACTGTCACAGGAAAACAAACAACATGTTTTCAGGGTCATTCTGGAACAGTTAATCTGTTCTGGAGACAGCCTTGCAAATCAATAATAACCCCCCAGCTGACAAAACTCAGTTCTGAGGGACTCCTCTCTAACCACTGCTGGTGGAAAAGGCTGGTGTTTCAACAGTGTTCCTTGTCTCATCACAAGGCTGTGAGACGGGGGAAGGGGAAGAGGATAGATGTGAAAGGAGGCAGTTCTCTAAAGTCAACTCCACAAAGGACCTTGTTATTATTTCATCGTGTTCCCTCTAATCAGTACTATAATGACCACAGTGGAATGCAGCACCGTCACTATCTATCTGTACTCTACGTAGTTATTCTTTTTGTTTGACATGAAGTCTATTGCATCTTACAAGGCATTGGTCAGACCACAATTATCGCACTGAGCAGTTTTGACACACTGTTACACATACAAGTAAGTTGGAACGGCATGGTGGCACCGTGGTTAGCATTGTTGCCTCACAGCGCCAGGGACCTGGGTTTGATTCCTGGCTTTGGTCACTGTCTGTGCAGAGTTTGCATGTTCTCCCCATGTCTGTGTGGATTTCCTCCGGGTGCTCCAGTTTCCTCCCACAGCCCAAAAAACATACTGGTTAGTTGTATTGGCCGTGCTAAATTCTTCCTCAGTATATCCGAACAGGCACCGGAGTGTGGCGACTAGGGGATTTTCACAGTAACTTCATTGCAGTGTTAATATAAGCCTATTTGTGACACTAATAAATGAACTTTAAACTTAAAAGTTCATGGAACATGTACAGCTCAGGGACATCACGATGATTTAAGAGATGAGAAATTAAAAGTAATTTTTACAGAACTAAACTTTCTTTGAAATAACACCTCGCACAAGCTCAGGACACCTTAAAGCGTTTAACGGTTGGAAATCCAGCAGCTAATTTGGGCACATCACAAATCCACGATGAACAATGCTTTTTAGTGATACCAATCTGAGAAATAACAATTGGCAAGGGTGCCGAGAGAATGCCCCCGAATCTTCTTTGAACATGGATCTTTGCCATCAGTATAAGAGTAGACTGATCTTACTTTAATGTGTCATCCAATGGAAGTGCAATACACTCTTACTTATATATAATATAATACAATACTGCATGACATTCTGGAACAATTTCTACTGCAGCACAGAAGGATAAAAGGAAATTTCTTGGAGATCAGGAAACGTGTGCTAACGTTTCAACTATCTCTAGTTGAAAATTCAATGAAATGGGGGATTGGGAATCATTCATTTATAACAAACAGTAAGAGTTGCTGCAACACAAATACTGTGAGCCTACCTGTGTGCTGTAAATATCTGTTATTCTCTGGCTTTAGTGAAAGATTGATAGAGGGACAAGATCAAAGGCTTTCCTGATAGTGGATAATCCCGACCCATAAATCAGGTCACATCAGGTTTGAACTGTGCTGAGTTAGCTAGTGTAACAGTTGGTTGGAGCATTGCTGTTAAGTGGAATATCAGCTGGTATTCTTACTTTTACTTGTTATCCACAGGATTAGTAAATTTGCAGATGACACTAAAGTCGGTAGAGTGGTAGATAGTGAAGAGGGGTATTATAGTTTGCAGAGAGACTTGGACAAGTTGCAGAGCTGGGCCGAGAGGTGGCAAATGGAGTTTAATGTGGAAAAGTGTGAGGTAATGCACTTTGGCAGGAATAATAAATGTGTAGAGTATAGGGCTAATGGTAGGACTCTTAATAGTGTTGATGAACAGAGGGATCTTGGTGTATTTGTGCATAGATCCCTGAAAGTAGGCAGTCAAGTCGATAAGGTTGTTAAGAAGGCATATGGAGTCTTAGCTTTTATTGGTAGGGGGATTGAATTTCGGAGCCGCAACGTCATGTTGCAACTGTACAAAACTCTAGTGCGGCCGCACTTGGAGTATTGTGTGCAGTTCTGGTCCCCACATTATAAGAAAGATGTGGAGGCATTGGAGAGGGTACAGAGGAGGTTTACCAGGATGTTGCCTGGTATGGAGGGCAGGTCTTATGAAGAGAGGCTGAGGGATTTGAGGTTGTTTTCGTTAGAAAGGAGGCGGCTAAGAGGAGACCTTATTGAAACATATAAGATGATTAGAGGTTTAGATAGGGTGGACAGTGATAGCCTTTTTCCTAGGATGGAGAAAGCTAGCACGAGGGGACACAGCTTTAAATTAAGGGGTATGAGTTATAGGACGGATATCAGAGGTAGGTTCTTTACTCAAAGAGTGGTTAGGGAGTGGAATGCCCTGCCTGCAGCTGTTGTAGATGCGCCAAGTTTGGTGGCGTTTAAGAGGTTAGTTGATAAGTATATGGAAGAGAAGGGAATGGTTTAGTTTGGAGGGGCATTGCTTTTTATAATGGTCGGCGCAACATCGAAGGCCGAAGGGCCTGTTCTGCGCTGTAATGTTCTATGTTCTATGTTCTTCTATTGGAAGAGGCCTATGTATGGAGATAAGGTGATGTCCGGATCAGGTTTGACTGGGAAGCCCCAAAATAGCTGTCAAAACATTTTGTAATTATTTCCTTGTGCTGTGTGTAATCTGAATTCCCTGAATACAGCCTGCCATTACCAAATTCACAAAGGAAGACGAGATTCACCAGCAAGTGCACCTTGGTAGGTGTGGATTCAATAGCTTGACTTAATGAGGATGGAAATGATTACAATTTATTTTCCCTCATGCAATGTCAATATTCATAGCTTGCATCTGTGGTCTCTGATATCATCTGGCTATGAAGATAGTGCACATAACAACATCAAAACTGCAGATGATTCAGATCTTTAAAATGGGTTTAATGACCTTGGAATGTCTCAGAATCCTTCACAGCCAATTATGTACTTTCAAAGTACTGTTATAATGCAATCTTGCCCTTATTTTGTCACGATGCAAAATGCCAAGATTTCAAATGCCCAGTTGATAAGATTTAATCAGAACACAGGTCCACTTCACAACATTTCATTCAGGCAGAATTGATTCCTTGAAATGAATGATTCCAGTCTGCAATTCAATAACTGGCTCTTAGCAATCTATGGAATACTTAAGAGAATGTTATAGCAGACTGTGCCTCTACAGCTCATTATATACAACTCCCATCTGTAGCCTGGAGTGTCTAGAGCAGAAGTGGACTGCACAGGATCAGAAAGTGGGGATTCACACTGAGGAAAACAGCACTGGGGAGGCTGTGCAACTGGAGAAGGGGCAGCAACGTAAATTGAAAAGGGAGTTCTTTGTGAGTATGCACCAGCGAGGAAAGTAAAATCAGTAAATGGTTGCAGAATTAAGGAAAGGAACTACAGACAAAAGAGTGTAAAATAATTGAGGGATAATGAAACTGATAGGAAAGTAGAATTGTGCAGAACACTGACAGAAATTGACAATCTGAGTGGAGGTATGCAGACTGAGCGAAAACAAAGCCCAGGAATGATCATTTTGGTTTTGAAGGGAGTATTAGGGAAAGGAAGCCGAAAAAAACACGAATGGTCAGAGAAGCAGTGACTTGTCCTTTATTTAAGAAAATAAAAAGTTTAGTTATTAGTCACAAGTAGGCTTACATTAATACTGCAATTAAGTTACTGTAAACATTTCCTGGTCATCGCACTCTGGTGCCTACTGGGGTACACGGAGGGAGAATTCAGCATGGCCAATGCACCTAACAGTACATCTTTAAGACTGTGGGAGGGAACCAGAGCACCCGGGAGAACGTGCAAACTCTGCACAGGCAGGGACCCAAGCCGGGAATTGAATATGGGTCCCTGGAGATGTGAGGCAGCAGTGCTAACCACTGTGCCAAGGGAGAGTGTGAGGGAAAGGCAGAAGCCATTGGTTAAATAAGGACAAGTTCTGTCTTGTATGAAAACTTCTGAGGCGCATCTGCATTGATTCTTTCGCTGCATAAGCTCAGTGTATGGAGAGGGATGTGAAGGGCTGATGTAGATTTAGTTTGGCTATAAGTTTGGGGTTTAGAGATCCCTCCATACTGATCTTTTACCAAAATGTTCCCGTGTAGATTTGCATAATGTTCTGTACTCTTTTTCCATTTTTGGCTTTAAATTAACCGAACTTTAAAAGTGTTTTTGTCCTACTGTTAGAAGTGTAGCCAATACACAAAACTTGCGCTGAATTTCAATGAGAGTCCTAGCTGGCTTCCTTGTTGATGTTGTTGCCAGCATTCAGAAATGAATTGTGTGAGAAGGCAGTTTGATATGCAGCTGAGTCTCGTTTTTATTCTTGTAAGTGCATTTGCAGCCTGGGAGAAGTGGATACATTCAAATCAGCAGAATTTTCTTCCTGATTCTTGGAAGTGATCGGGGAAATAGTTGTCAGTAAATGGGACAAAGTCTTGGCCCATTGGAAATGCATTCTGTTTTTGTTCCGATGCACTTCTGGTGGTTGACTGGTTGAAGGGTCAGCAGTGTCAGAAATTTTAACCTTCAAGCAATAGGTACTTCATTTTAATATTCATTTGAGAATTGAAGATCCCACAGTTCAAGCATGCCGGAAGTCTGACACTAAAACATCAATGAGGAATGGCTTACCAGGGATGGCAGTTTCTTTGAAATATTTTGTCATTTAATCTCTCCTGCTCACTACCCTTTTGCAAACCTCCCTCTTTCGCTTGCACCACATTTCTATTTTCCTTCAGTTCTGAAGAAAGATCATTGACTTGAAGTGCTAACTCTGCTTCTCTGTCCATAGATGTTAAATATGTCTTTAAAGCATTTTCTGTTTTTATTACCAGATGATGGGAATCTATTAAATGTTCAAAGAAAGCACGTAGCAATATGAAAGATACACAAATTATTGCCATTTTCTAATATTTTTGTGTTTCACTTCAAATCTTTGTGTAATTTATATAAATTATTTGTTTTTTTGCCAGCACTATGAGTTTTTCCCATGGGAGTTCACTTGCTGAACTGTTGAAAGTCAAGAAGGATCTGTACTACCTCTGGCAATTCTGCCATACGAGATGTTCTATGCTGATCGACCAGCTGCAGCATCTGCAGGGGTCAATCACTTTGGCAGATTTGGTGCACGGAGGCGTCTCTCACCAAAAGATATGTCAGCAAAAGCAGTACTAAAATATATGGATACTTGAATAATCATGTTGTTGGATGCTTTCTCAGAAACAGTTCAAACACAATACGTAATGCTTTAAAGTGCTACATTAAAGTTTTGCCAGGAAAATTGGCAGAGATGTCCCACAGGCTAAGCACATAATAGCCTGACATAGTTAACTGACCGACTCATGTTTCTCTGATGAAATCTCCAGACTCCTCCATCACTACCTCTGGATAAGTGCCATCCTAAACTAACCCACTAATCAGTGTAGCGTAGTGACAGTAAGACATGGCCCTGGAAGTCCTCATTGAATCCAGGTCCTATATAGTCTTATTTCACAAAGCCAAACATTAAAAAACTCCTGACTATTCCTTCTGCAACCCCTCTCCCAAACTAGTCAATCAGTGCTCCTCCAGGTTGAACCCACATGGAAAAGGTTTGAAAGTGGGAAGAGAACAGAATCTACTCTCTGTGGATGAGACCTCAATGTCCATCAGCAAGAGTGGCATGGTAGCCCCATTGGTGACTAGGTTGGCTGAGTACTTAAAGATACAGCTGAACATGGCCTAACGCGTGGCGAGAGACAAATATGAAGGGGAAAATATTTGGCCTCACCCTCACCAATAAGTCTGATGCAGCGTTCCTTGATGGTAGTGCAGGATTGACTACTGTACTATAGAGACAAAAAATACCATCTTCACACGGAGGATACTGTCCATTGTACAGCGGGTCTCTCACTGTGCTAAATGAGATAGGTTTAGAACACTTAATAGCTCAAAACTGGGCTTTCATGGAGCACATAATTCATTCCAGTCAGTAACCTTACAGCCAGTATATTGCCTCACTGTATCAATACTGTCAAGGAAGAGGGTCAAATCTGGTTCCACGAAGAGTGTAGAAAAGCTTGCCAAAAACAGTACCAGTTACACATAAAAATGAGTGTGAAGCTAGAACACAGGACTACATGCACGCTAAACATTATAAGAAGCATGCTACAGACAGAGTTAAGAGATGTTACACCAAACTGATCAAGTCAAAATTCTGCAGTTCTGCCACATCTAGTTGTGAGTGGCAATGAACAGTCAGATAACTAATGACAAGAGGAATCTTTATGAGCACCCATCCCCAATAAAGATGGAGCAAAAGACAAGAGCAAAACATTAGTGCAAAAGACAAGACTGAAATGTTGTCAACCATTTTTCATAGAGGTATACAGCATGGACAAGGCCCTTTGGTCCATCACATCTAATCCAGTCAAAAGCAAGTAACCTAACTATTCTAATCCCGTTTTTTAGCACTTGGTCACAGCCTTGCATCCCTTGGTATTAAAAGTGCACATCTAAATACATTTTAAATGTTATGAGGGTCTCTGCCTCCACTATCCTTTCAAGCAGTGAGCTCCAGAGTCTTATGTGCAACCACAACCCCTCATGGGACCCCACACCTCCCTTTGGGTGAATAAGCTTTTCCTCACATCCCCTCAAAGTCTCCTGCACCTTACATTAAATCTATGCCGCCTAGTCACTGATTCCTCCACCAAAGGGACAAGTTTCTTCCTATCTATTCTATCTATCCCCCTCAATCATGACTCCCAACCCAAGTCTCCTCTGCCAGTCTATCCAATCTCTCTCCATAACTAAAGTTCTTTAGCCCTGGCAATATCTTGGTAAATCTCCTCTACATTCTTTCCAATGTTATCATATCTCTCCTATAATGTGGATTCCAGAACTACACACGATATTTAGTTGTGGTCTTATCAATGTTTTATGTGGTTCCAGCATAGCCTCCTTGCTCTTAAACTCTGTGCCTGGGCTACTAAAGGCAAGTATACCATATGTCTTCTTAACCACTTTATCTAGCTGCCCTGCTATTTTAAAAGACACTCATGCGAGCGTCTTATCTGAGTTTTATTGTCGCTCGTCAACATGTGACATGCACTTCTGAATAGAATCAGAGTGACTTCCACCAGATGTTATCACAGCCATAGGGCGTTGGTGGAAACGGGAAAATGATCACAATGATGCGGCAACAACTACCATAATTGCAGACAAGCAGATTGAATCACACCTCTGGGAGCGCCTGACGTGCAAGTTAGTTTTTGCTCATCAGCCTCGAGCCGTTTACCCATAAATCATCATTTGATACAGAATGAATTTTTATTAAGTAGGAGACACAACCGCGCAACGAACAAATAACATTGCTGAAAACGCGACCGTGGCATGAAACTTGCTCGCGCAGCACTGGGAGCTGCGCCCATCGCTGTCAACAATGCCCAACCCCTCAGGGCATGGAAGACATGTCTATTTAGGTAATTTTTCGTCAACATCTGGCAGTGATCATCAGGAACAAGATGGGGCACCGCATCCCTTCACTGCGTCACACCAGGTACAGGTCTATGCGTCTTTTCCTCAGGGCCAATCGTGTGGGCAGGAGGTCACAGAAGTGCTTCTACTACCTTGATAGGCATGACCGCATCCGTCAGCAGATCACCAACTATCCCCGGGACAAGCCGAAACCTGTCAAGACAAAATTTTTTCTTTCACAATTAACCGGGTTTACAGGTATAGAAGCATGTTGGCTGTTCTTGGCCAGTCAAGTTCCCTTCAGGACCATTCACCTGCCAGCCTGAAGGCCTGAATACCCTGCGGGACCTCAGTCAGGTTTGACTCACTGTGGTCTAGAACGCCAAGAATACCACAGTTATGTGAAACATACCAGAGACCATTCCAACAATACCACTCCTGGCTGGCAGTCCGGTGATAGTGGTCGTGGCCCTGGCATGAGTCGCCCTCTCTATTAGTTTCTCGGCCAGTCATGGAATACCATCTCCTGTGCCCAAGGAGATGATACCAGGTGGCTCCTGCAGAAGGGATTGACTCACTGTGCGCTAGAAACCAGGAGAATAGCACAGCTACTGAGATCAGCTATTTAAAAGGCCTTAACGCACAAATGGATACTAGCCGATCTCAAACACCTGTTTGTAATTGCAGTCTGACTGAGTACAGACAGACATGCAACTACATACAACTAAGGGACCAGCTTATATGTACATCAAGGTCCCTCTGATCCTTGGTGTTTCCCAGGGTTCTGCTGTTCATCATGTATACTTTGCCTTGTTTGTCCCACACAAATGCATCATTTCACACTTGACCGGATTGAATTTAATTTGCCACTGCTCAGCCTATTTGACCAGTGAGTCTATTTCCAACAGTAACCTAAGGCTATCCTCACTATTTACCAACACAACAGTTTTCATATCACCTGTGAACTTGATCAACTCTCCTACATTCAAGTCAAAATCATTTATATAAACTACAAGCAGCAAGGGCCCCAACACTGATCCCTGGGAACCCCAATAGACACAATCTTCCAGTCCAAAAAACACACTTCAACCATCACCCTATGTTTTCTGCGCTCAGCCAATTCTGTATGCAATTTGCCAAATTTCCTTGGGTCCCATGGGCTCTTATCTTCACTATCATCTCACATATGGGACCTTGTTAAAAGCCTTGCTGAAGCCCAAGTAGACTATGTCAAAAGCATTGCCCTCACCTAGAACTGGTCACATCTTCAAAATATTCAAACAAGTTAATCAAGCATGATCACCCCTTAACAAAACCTTCAGCCAGAACAGCCAAGTGGATGATCCATCTCAGCGTTCTCCAATCATTACACATGCCAGTCTTCAGCCAACTTGACTTACTCCATGGCCCATAACTTCCTGGTTCCTTAATATCACATTTTTGCAGGTGGCGGTGGTGTGTGTGTGTGTGTGTGTGTGTGTGTGTGTGTGTGTGGTGGGGTGGTACTCCAATGATGCACTGGGGAATCCCTTGAAAGAAAATTCCCAGTAACGATTTACCTGGCAATTGTCGAGAAGGGCTAGCTTCCCTGGGACAATTCCGTTAGGTTAGGAACATTTCTACAAAGCAGTTTAAATCACTTTGATGGCTCTGCCAGTTTTACCTAAAAGTTAGAAGAAAAGAAAATACTTCTAACTTCAAGTAACTATTTACAAAACACATACTGAGTCTCTCATACTTAGAATCCCTCCAATGCAGAAGGAGGCCATTCGGCCCGTAGAGTCTGTACCGGCTCTCCAAAAGAGCATCTCACCCAACCCCCCTCCCCCCATTTAATCTCCGTAACCTATGTATTTACCCTGCTAATTCCCCATAACTTCACAACTTGGGACATTAGGGGGAATCTAGCATGGCCTAACCTGTAAACCTAACCTGCACATCATTGGACTGTGGAAGGAAACTGGAGCACCTGGAGAAAATGCACTCAGACATAGGTAGAATGTATAAACTCCACATAGGCAGTGACCCAAGCCAGGAATCTGAACCCTGGTCCCTGGTGCTCTGAGACAACAATGCTAACCACTGTGCCATCATTTGGGACCCTTTACTCATCTTATTTTAATAGAATTTCTTAATAGAATTCAAATTGTTTAAAGGCATATTGAGATCTGAATTTATGTCACATGGATTATTGGTCCAAAACATTGAATTATTTTTCCAGTAAAGTAACCATGACACCACTAATTGAAACATCCTAATGACGTGACAGTTTGGGATAAGTTAACAGCTTTCCTAGTTCTTTTTGTACTAATTTACCGGTTAAGCCATCAAGGATGGTTTGTTTTGTTCCACATGCATTTTTTTGAATGATTCAGATTAACTTTGAACAAATATGCATGAAGATGAATAGAAGGCAACAATTAATCCTGGCAATGAAGCAAGATTAGAGTAAAAAAATGCATTCTTTGGATTATATCTCTGAATCAACTAATCACAGAACTTATGTAAACCAGGGACATTTTATTTTCTTGCTAGTTTTTTCCAAGAAGTCTGCGAAGGGTGAAGAGTGAAGGTCAGTGCAAAAAGGGAGGTTCCTCTGATGGTTCAGCAAATTTATACATAAAGTAGCTGAGCAGAAAGTCCAGGGTGGTCCTAACTTTAGTTCCCTGCTTGTGCTGAGCTAGCTGACCTCAGCGGAGACACTAGAATTGCCTCAGTATCCCTGGACTAGAGGTGGTAAATCAGACAGAGTTAAAAGTCTGGACGTACTATGAGGAGTTTCTACATTTTCTGCCATAACTTTGGCAGAAATCCTAAAGAATGTCTGTAACTCTGTTTTGCCAGCAATTGCATTGTACAACAAACTCTGTTGGAAAAGTGTGTAGGGGAGTTGCTGAGGACAATCTGAACTTGTTTGCAATGACCCAAATAACACAGTCTGTTAATCACTAAATAATACTCATTTAAGGAATAAGAAAAGTGTCCAGCATCTCTAGACAATACCCCAACAAGGAGTCGGCACCATTCAAATTAGGTAAGAGAGCCACAATGTAGGAAGAAGTAAAACTCAGGATAAGATTCAGCTGTCTTTCAAAATCACTCATCTCTTCAAAATGTCTAACCACGACTCCTCTGTCCTTGAGAACTACCACTTCATCCCCAAAGTCCTCAAAGAGGATGTGTCCACTCAAAACCACACCCATTTTCCCCATAATTCCATTTGAATCCTTCAAACTGTTTTCATGCCTGCCACAGTATCAAAATGGCTCTCATCAAAGTTACAGGTGGAATCCCCTGTGACTGCGGTGCATTATCTCTCATCAAAGTTACAGGTGGAATCCCCTGTGACTGCGGTGCATTATCTCTCCTTATACTTCTTGACTGTCTGCAGTCTTTGATGTCTTTGGCATGCCAACCTTTTCCACTATCATTTCTCCCACGTCAAATTGAATGAGATTATTCTTGCTTCACTCAACCCTTACTTATCCTATTGTAGCCTGAAAATCTTCCAAAATTGCTTTTAGTCCCAACCAGCACTGTTACCTCTGGTGTCCCTAAGGATCTATCCTTGACCCCCTTCCCTCCCCATATTTTTCATCTACATATTGCCCCTTAACAACCACCTGAAGACAGTTCAGGCTCCATATGAAGACTGACGTTACCCAATTCTAAATCAGAACCATCTCGATCAAGCCTTCCATTACCTTGTTATTAGACAGCTTGTCTGCCACTGAGTAGTGGGTAAGGGAGAGAGGGTAGCATAATGTCACAGTGGTTAGCACTGCTGTCTCACAGCACCAGGGACTCAAAACTGTTCACAATACTCTAAATGGAGTCTGACCAGAGACTTATACAGCCTCAGAAGTAAATCCCTGCTCTTGTGTTCTAGTCCTCGCGACATGTTTGCTAACATTGCATTTGCTTTCCAAACTGCCTACTGAAGCTGCACATTAATCTTATGAAAATCTTGAATAAGGACTTCCAAGTCCCTTTGTGTTTCTGATTTCATAAGCATTTTCCCATTTAAAAAATAGTCTATGCCTCCATTCCGCCTTCCAAAGTGCATAAACTCACACTTTTCCACATGTATTCCATCTGCCACTTTTTTACCCATTCTTCTAACCTGTCAAAGTCTTTTTGCAGCCCCCTACTTCCTCAATACTACCTGTCCCTCTACACATTTGTATCATCTACAAACTTACCAATGTGCCTTCAGTTCCTTCCTCCAAATCGTTAATGTATATTGTGAAAAGTTGTGATCCCAGCACTGACCTCTGAGGCACACCAATAGTCACTGGCTGCTATCCTCAGAAAATATTTGGTGTTTGCATGTACTCCCTACGTCTGCCAGGGTTTCCTCCCACAGTCCAAAGATGTGTGGGTTAGGTAGATTGACCATGCTAAATTGCCTCTTAGTGTCCCAGGTTAGGGGGATTAGGGAAGGAAATATGTGGGATTACAGAGTTAGGGTCTGGGTGGGATGCTCTGTGGAAGTTGGTACACTCTCAGTTGGCCGAATGGCCTGCTTCTGCACTGTAGAGGAATCTACGATTCTACCCCCGTCCCAGCCCACCTGCTGCCAAAATCTTCATCAATAGTTTTGTTACTTCCAGTCTTGATTCTTTCAAAGTTTTTCTGGCTGAACTCCCATCTTCCATTGTGTATGAATTCAAAGTTCTTAAAAACTCTGCTGACTATGTACTAACCAACAGCAAGTGCCATCATTCTAGGGCATGCAATCTTATATTAATTTCCAGTTCATCAGCTCCTCAATTTTATAATTTTTACCTCCTGTGATCTCAACCCTTCCCATTCCTGCAATCTCCTCCAGCCTTACTACTCTCTGACAACCAGCATCCTTCCAACTCATGCATCACCCAATTATTTTGTCCCATCACAAAAGGCCACACTTTCAGTCATATAAGCTCTCAGTTCTGGAATTCCCTTCACAACTCTCTTCTCTTTCCTCTCTCTCCATTTGATTCTTAAAACCTTTGTTGAACAAGCTGTTGATCAGAAGTTCAAATATCTCCCCTTTAGGCTCAAAGCCAATTTTCCTCTTCCATGAATCCCTTTGGAACTTCTATTGGATGAAACCAAGTCTGGGTATTTGATTACAGGGTTAATGGAAAACTCAAGAGCTAAGAAATTCCTCTTGGGAAAGAAAGTGTTCAGTAGATAATGTGGTGTCTTTATAAAACACAATGAGATGTAAACTGTCCCAGATTCCATAAAAATTGTTGAAAAAATTGTTTATCTTTTTTCCCAGCAATGATGAAATTCCATTATGCTGTCCCAGTTTTATTCTGAAAGTTCATGGTCTCCCTAAAAGACAGCAGTAGCAGCATTGATGTGGATGGCAACTGAAAGGAAAGGTGAGAGGGTAATGACAAGCGATGGGCCATTTGATGGATGCTGCTAGAAATGGTGCAATTTGAAATAGTAGCAGTAAAGAGAGGTGGGATGTGTGGGGGAAATATATATTCACAGTGAAAGTTGGAAAAAAAGTTACATGTGACAGTGTTTCTTTTTCTTAATCTCTTTTTCAGTTTGTTATTTTTCTGGTGCTTCTATCTTTGTTTTGTTTCCTGACTAAGATACAAAGTTATAACTGACTTTCATTTCACTGTTTTTCATTGATTCTTGTTTTTTCTTCTGCTCAAATCACTTTCTGGAAATATTCCGCTTTTAATGTATTTCCCTCTCACAATTCCTTTTCTGTCTTTTCTTCCCCATAGTCTCTTCTCTAGCCATTCTGTATCAGCTGCCACAAACCAAAAATGTAATGCTGTAATGAAAAATCTTTAAAATGAAGCAACCTCCTCTATCTGCATCCCCTTTTCACTTGACTTGTGCTGGCATACAGTTTGTGAATTGTTGCACGACTGTCATGAACCTGTCCAAGTGCCAATCCTCAGATGCAGGGTTAGACAGCAAATATTGGTGGGTTCTTTGTTTTACTGGTGGGAAGCGAGGGGACATGAGGGAGTATAACAACTGTCCACACTTTTCTTACAGGGAGCAACAGATAAGAGAAATGTGCACTAACTTTCATTTTCCACTGAAGCTTTGGATAGAATCATAACATCCCACCAGTGCAGAACGAGGCCATTTAGCTCACCAAGCCTGTACCAACAACAATCTCACCCAAGCTCCATCCTCGTAACCCCAAGAATTTATACAGCTAATCCCCGAGGGGCAATTTACCATGGCCAATTAACCTAAACTGCACATCTTTGGAGTAAAGGAGGAAACCGGAGTATGCGGAAGAAAGCCATGCCGAAACAGGAAGAATATGCAAACTCCACACAGATTGCCACCTGAGGCTGGAATTGAACCTGGCACTGTGCCATTGTCATGACCATATTTACTGCCCAAAGCACCTCCAGGTCATCAGTCAATAATGGCCCTACTTGCCTGCTCATCTGACTGAGATGAATAAAATATTCAAACCAAGGACTGATCCCGCTTAGGTTCCATCTTGTAATTCATCAGACACAACATGAACCTCTCGCTCTACATTTTTAAATGTATGTTTAAGATGACAACATTGAACATTGTGCAGTTCAAACAATGAGTCACATTATCAAGAAGTGTCCACCGGAAGGCAGGCTTGAAGAACTCATTTAGCCATTGGCAAGGCTTTTGCTTGGCTCTGTGACTATGCACATGCTAAATAGTGTAAATTGGCCACTCTGTAATTTGAAGTAGTGCTGTAGTGATATTCAGTATCACATTCCCCTGCTATTCAGCCTGCATTGCAGAAATATGCCAATGATCAAGTCAAATCTTTAGAATTTGCAAATTCCTGATTTGGTTCTGCTATTTAACTATAAATAAAGATTTTTAAAATTAAAGTACTATATTAAAATTGGGACAGAGTCATTTCCTCATTCACTAACTCCATCCCACCTGAAGATTAGCCTGGTCTTTGACTCTCTGTATGTCAGAAATCTCAAAAGGTTACAGAGCTGGAGGAATTGCAGAGATTGGGGAAAGTGAGGGATTGGATACAAAGATGAGAGTCAAGGCATTGGTTCCTGATTAAGCAATGTGGAACAAAAGCACAAGGCTCATGAGAAAATGAGAACATATACAGCAAAGATTTGGGTGACCTCAAGTTTACAGAATGCAGTGGTGAGGAGTGCACCAGAATTGTCAAGTTTTGAGATTACAAAGTTGTATAAGAGAGTTTCAGCAGCAGATGTGTTGAAGCAGAAGTGGATTTGTGTGATGCTATGAAATGGAATAGGCGGGTTTAGTAATGGCACGGATTTGTGCTCAGAAGCTCATCTTGAAGTAAAATCTAGTTAACCCTCAAACACCTGTCAAGGAGAGAAATGGAGTCTATAACGACAGAAAGAAACATATGGCAAAACCTAAAGACAATGACTTTGTCTTCCTAATATATAATTGCAGAAAATTTCACTTCTTCAACAGAACCAGATAAACAATATAGCACAGAAAGTGGCATTCAGCCCGACTTGAGCTTCTGACCAAAGACACCCTGATGCCCTTTTGAATCCCATCTTCTTGCACATGGAGCATAGCCCTTGTAACTTATAGCGTGTAAGGTGTAAATCCAGGTACTTTTTAAATGAATTTATTGTCTCTGCTTCCACCACCAATTCAGGCAGCAAATGTCAGACACACACCACCCTCTGTGTAAAAAGGATTTTCCTTGTAACTCCACCGCCCCCACCCCCCAATTCCTTCTACCACTAATAGAACAAAGAACAAAGAACAAAGAACAAAACAGCATGGGAAACAGGCCCTTCGGCCCAACGAGCCCACGCTGCCACCCCGATGTTCCCATCTCTACCCGCGATCCCTGTCCATGTTTATAGATCAGTGGATTTAAAACCAAATTTGAGACAATTTAGGGAGAATTTGTTTTGCCAATTAGCCTAAGAGCACATCTTTGGGATGTGGGAGGAAACCGGAGCACCCGGAGAAAATCCACACAAGCACGGGGAGAATGCGCAAACTCCTACAGACAATTATGACCCTTCTTTTTGAACTCTCTGCCTGGGGAAACAGGTTCTTCATGTGTACTCTCTCCATACCCATTTCAATTCTATATAGTTCAGTTATGTCATCCTTCAGCCTTCTCTGTTTCAAGGGAAATAACTCTAACGTCTCCTCGTAGCTGTAAGCCTCCAGCACATTTCTCTAGTAAATCTTCTCTGCACTCCCTCCAGAACAATTATGTCTTTCCTATAATGTGGTGAACAGAACTGCACACAGTACTCCAGTTGCGATCTCACCAGGGTTTTGTACAGTTTCATTATTGTATCCCTACTTTTGCATTCTGTCAATGAAGAAGAGCAATCTAATGCCTCCCTTCTAACCTTATGTACCTGTCCTGCTACCTTTACTGACCTATGCACTTGTATGTCATGACCTCTCTCTTCATCTATCCCTTGTAGTATATTCCCATTTGTCTTGTATTCTATTTTACTATTTGATCTTCCTAAATGCATTACCCCATTTATCATAGTTGAACTCCAACTGCCACATTTCTGCCTACTCCACCTGCCACATTTCTGCCTACTCCACCAACCTACCTAAATAATGTTAGCTTACAGGTATCATCTGCGCTATTCACTACACAGTCAATTCTTATGTCGTCTGTAAATTTCCCAATCATGCTTCCCATCACATTCATGTCCAAATTGTTAATATATTAACTCTGAGCCTTGCAGAACACCACTTGAAACAGTTTTCCATTTGCAAGGGCAACCATCGACTGTAACCCTTTGTTTCCTGTTGCTAAGCCAACTTTTGATTCAATTTGCCACATTACCATGGGATTTTGCTATTTTGAACAGTTTGCAACATGGGACTTATCAAGTATCTTACTAAAATTCACTGCGCTATTCTACCTGACTCTCCTTGTCACTTCCTCAAAGAATTAAATCAAATTTATGACTAGTCCATGTCTTTTTAGTTGACAGTTTACCTGATCTCTCAGGATTGATTCTAGCAGTTTGTCCACATTGGAGTGAGACTAACCAGCCCATGATTGTTTGGCAATTCCTTCATATCCTTTTTAAACAATGGAACCACAGTTATATTCCTTCAGTCCTCTGAAATCTCACCTGTGTCTCGTGAAGATCGGAAAATAATTCTTAGAGCATTTGCTTTTTCCTTCCTGACCTTCTTCAACATCCTAGGGAACAATTCATCCAGCTCTCCTCCAATATTTCTGCTATCATTATGATTATTTTATCTAATATTTCACAGTGCTCTACTTGGATTACTATCCCTTTCCTTTGTGAATATGGATACAAAAAAGTATTAATAACTTAGAGACCCAGAAGACTCTGGAGAGGTAATGATGAGGTAGAGGTGGAAGTGACCAATGTTCTGTGTTTTCGTATAGTGTCATCAAAGTGTAGCACGGGAAGGGTGGGTCAAGGAGAGCATCAAAGCTCATGTTGCAAAATAGAAAAGAAAATCCATGCAGGTGATTATAGAACATAGAACATAGAACAATACAGCACAGAACAGGCCCTTCGGCCTTCGATGTTGTGCCGACCAAAATAAAAAGAAATGCCCCTCCTAACTAAACCATTCCCTTCTCATCCATATACTTATCCACTAACCTCTTAAACGCCACCAAACTTGGCGCATCTACAACAGCTGCAGGCAGGGCATTCCACTCCATAATCACTCTTTGAGTAAAGAACCTACCTCTGATATCCGTCCTATAACTCATACCCCTTAATTTAAAGTTGTGTCCCCTCGTGCTAGCTTTTTCCATCCTAGGAAAAAGGCTATCACTGTCCACCCTATCTAAACCTCTAATCATCTTATATGTTTCGATTAGGTCCCCTCTTAGCCGCCTCTTTTCTAACGAAAACAACCTCAAATCCCTCAGCCTCTCCTCATAAGACCTGCCCTCCATACCAGGCAACATCCTGGTAAACCTCCTCTGTACCCTCTCCAATGCCTCCACATCTTCTTATAATGTGGGGACCAGAACTGTACACAATACTCCAAGTGCGGCCGCACTAGAGTTTTGTACAGTTGCAACATGACGTTGCGGCTCCGAAATTCAATCCCCCTACCAGTAAAAGCTAAGACTCCATATGCCTTCTTAACAACCTTATCGACTTGATTGCCAACTTTCAGGGAACTATGCACATATACACCAAGATCCCTCTGTTCATCAACACTATTAAGAGTCCTACCATTAGCCCTATACTCTACACATTTGTTATTCCTGCCAAAGTGAATTACCTCACACTTTTCCACATTAAACTCCATTTGCCACCTCTCGGCACAGCTCTGCAACTTGTCCAAGTCACTCCGTAAAGTATAACACCCCTCTTCACTATCTACCACTCCACCGACTTTAGTGTCATCTGCAAATTTACTGATCCATCCCTCAATACCCTCATCCAGATCATTTATAAAAATTACAAACAGCAGGGGCCCCAAAAACAGACCCCTGAGGCACACCACTCGTCACCGAACTCCACGATGAATATCTCCCATCAACCACCACCCTCTGTCTTCTATCTGCCAGCCAATTCCTAATCCAATTAGCTAAATCACCCGCTATTCCACACATCTTCATTTTCTGTAGAAGTCTACCATGGGCCACCTTATCAAACGCCTTACTAAAGTCCATATATACTACATCAACCGCCTTACCCCCATCCACCTCTCTGGTCACTTTCTCAAAAAACTCAATGAGGTTAGTAAGGCATGACCTACCCTTCAAGAAACCATGCTGACTATCCCCAATCAATTCATTTCTCTCTAAATAACTATAAATCCTATCCCTAATAATTCTCTCCAATACCTTGCCCACAACAGAAGTAAGACTCACTGGCCTATAATTCCCTGGAAGGTCTCTCTTCCCCTTCTTAAACAATGGGACCACATTCGCTATTCTCCAGTCCTCCGGAACCACACCCGTAACCAACGACGACCTGAAGATCAGAGCCAGAGGCTCTGCAATCTCCTCTCTTGCCTCCCAGAGAATCCTAGGGTAAATCCCGTCCGGCCCAGGGGACTTATCCAACTTCAAACCTCGAGAATTTCTAACACATCCTCCCTATCTACTACAATACTCCCCAATTTGCAACCCTGTACCTCAGTGCTCTCCACAGCGACATTTCCAGCACTCTGCGTGAATACCGAAGAGAAATATTTATTCAGTGCCTCACCAATCTCTTCAGGCTCCACGCACAACTTCCCACTGCTGTCTATGACTGGCCCAAGAGGTGATTCTCTCTCTTTGATTAGATATAGACTCTAACTAGCTGGATGATGGTGGACTAATGTATCAAAAGCTGCAAACAGGTTGAGAATTGAAAGTTACCTTTGTTATAGGATTTGAAATGGACAAGATCCTCAGGGATCTTGACAGAGTCATCTGGTAAGGATACTTCCTTTTGTGGGAGAACTTAGAATCAGCAGTCACTGTTTAAAAATAAGCAGTCACTGATTTAAGAGAGGTGGAAGAGTTCTTTTTCTGTGGATGGTCAGATGTTTTTGGAATTCTCTTCCTCAAAAAATGGTGAAAGTGGAATTTTTGAACATTCTTAAGACAGAAGTAAATAAATTCTCGAAGCAAATGAATGAAAGGTTATTGGGTGCAGGTAGGAATGTGGGAATTGAGGTTACAGTCAGAGCAGCCAGGTCTAATGGCACAAGCTTGAGGGGCTGAGTGGCCTGTTCCTGCTCCTAATTCATATGATTTATGATTTTGATATGAACTATTTGGGTACTGTGGTAGGGCAGAAATCTGATTGAAGAGAATTAAATGGAGTTCTGCGAAAGATGTGCATGGAAATGACAAAATATTCACAAAGTTTGGCAAGGATAGGGAGGCTCAAGATGGGGCAGTAGATTGCAAGATCAGAGAAATCAAGGAATTTTTTTGAGATGATGATCAGCATCAGATTTGCAGGAAGGGGGAAGGTCCCTGAGGAGCGGGAACCATTAATAATATCAGGAAGTCAGAAAGGAAAAAAATCAGAGTCATGAAGGAGAAATGGTCAGTAATACAGTGAGAGAATCCAGAGGCAAGAGGTCGGTTTTACGGACAATTTGAGTTCAAAAAATACATTTGATGAGACAGGAGAGAAACTAGGGTAAGATGTTCTTTTAGGACTGGGACAGTGGTAAATCTTCAATGGGGTTTAGTCTGTTGAGTTAGTGAAAAGGAGGGAAGTGGCAATGGTATCCAGTGGATGATCGCAACCTTAGTAATAAAGAAATACACAAGCTCCTCTCATTTATTGTTGGAAGCAAGAGTGGAGGAGATGGTGAATTTGGAAGAGGGATTGATGTAGAGAAAACAATGATTTCTGACTAATGAACAGCCTTGGCAGAGAAGAGCAGGATCCCATGGTAGTGAACAGCGAAGCCAATTGTCTGGTAAAGTTAAATGGACACAGTTCAGTAGATTCCTGCATGTCACCCAACTCCAACACCACTCAGGCAAACAACCTGCTTATATAAACACATGATGTAGTGATGCCGGCGTTGGACTGGGATTCGCATTCTAATCAGCAATCTGTAAACTGTCTGTGCTGATATGTGTGCTATTGCAGACCAGAACACCTCATTCGCCTGACGAAGGCACAAAGGCCGAAAGCTAGCAAGTTTACTACCAAATAAATCGGTTGGATTTAAAATTGGGGCTATACAAACACACACATATATAACAAAAAGTATTTAAAACATATTTTTGAATAGTCCTGGGAATTTATCCTGGGTTATCTGCAGTTGTGTCTATCTTAGTTATCTTTAATTCATGGACAATAGAGCAGTATTGTTGGTGAAGCCTACTATAGAAAGATCAGGTTGTCTAACTCTAGTGTTGGTCCTTTGGCCAGGACAGGGTTCTTGTTACCTGCATTTGAAAACTTTTTGTGACTTAAGGAAACAGGTAGCGAAATAATTTACTTCAGATACAAAAACAAAACTGTAACAAATCCAGAATACAACCTATAAACCTTACATCCAACTGGGAATGTAAAACAAACACACCCTTTAACTCATGCAGCAGAGCCTGTCGGGATATTGGAGGAATCCTGGCGCGGGGCCTATCGGGATAACGGAGGAGTTGACGGCGCGGTGCCTGACGGGATACTGGCAGAGTCCCTGAGAAGATCCGGCAAGCGGTACCGAATGATACTTGTGCGGCCTCAGGGAAAGGGTTAGTGAGAAAGATAGGAGACGGCGGTGCTGGCCCAGCTAGTTGTTGGTAAGTATTGTTTAGCATCGGCGGCTGAGGACGGGGTGACGGTGCAGCTGTGACATGGGCAGCTGGAGGCTATATAGGAAGCTCCAGGATAATAAAAAAAACCACCCGCCTGAGAGAGGAATGTGGGAGGGATTGGAGCACTGAGGGATGGGTGGGGGGAGAGGGGAAGTGAGTGAGGAAAGAAAGAAGGAACGTAGGAAAGAAAGAAGACAAATGAGGAATGGGAAAGAGAAATGATAGGGAAGGAATGAAACATTAGTTCCTATTAACTCCGTTCATCTCCATGTTACTACTTTCCCTGGCTCCACACCCTCTACCTCATAGTAGTCAGAAGCATCCTTTCTTTCAACTTATATCCTATGTGGTCACTTCAGCATCCCTTTTGTGGCATAATGTGAGGATGGTAACAACTGGGTCACCACAGTTGTCACTCTGCTGTCTGACTACCAGTTGGACATTAAATCCTCGTGTTTAATGGGTAACTCAAAGACAGCAAGACTGAAAGAATCCTATTTGGTTCACAGCAATGTGCACCTTTGGTGCTGATTCCAAAGGCCACCTTAGCTGCATGTTCAGACTTTAAGCCAATCCCATACACTTAAAATGTCCTGCCCGAACATGAAGTGAGCTTCATAGTTCTTAACTAGTCCAACAGAGAGAAGCAAATTACATTTATGCGCTTACACTTGCTTTTATCCTCTACATGCACCAAACATTGCATAACCAGTACAGGTCTTTGAATTGCAGTCCCTGTTTTTTTTTGGAAAGAAAGTTGATGGAAAAACAACCTATCTATTGCCCCATCTGCCCCAGCCATGAATGATCCTCTGGCACTTAAAGGAACAACTGACAACCTTCCATAATAATTTTTTTGGCTCCACCCTATATGAGCTGGAACCAATTTGGAATTTGCAGAATATGCCCTAATATTTATAGACATTCTCCTATGTACTGCCAGCATATTAATTTCAGAATCTTCATGCTTGTCTTTAAATACCTCGTACATTTGCTCTAACCTCCACGTTCTCAGATTGTGCATTTTCCCATTCCAAACAATGGTAAAACTTTCAAATGATCAATTCCAGCATCTGGCACTTTCTCCTCAAATGTCTTAACCATGTAGTACAAGAGCTGGCCTTTAATGTTGCAATTGTATAAAATGTTGGTTAGACCTCATTTGGAATACTGCATCCAGTTCTGGTCGCCTTACCACCGGAACGACGTGGACTCTCTGGAGAGAGTGCAGAGGAGGTTTACCAGGATGCTGCCTGGTATGGAAGGTCTGAGTTACGAGGAGAGGTTAGGCAAATTGGGACTGTTTTCCTTAGAAAGACGTAGACTTACAGGAGATCTAATAGAGGTGTACAAGGTTATGAGGGGTATAGATAAACAGGGTTAAGCTTTTTCCTAGGATGGACTCGAATAGCACGAGGGGGGTAAGGTATAATTTGGATGCGAGAGGGAGTTTTTTCACACGGAGGGTGGTGAGGGTATGGAATGCGCTGTCAAGTAAAGTGGTGGGGGCAGGCACTCTGGAGTTATTTAAGAAATAGTTAGATGGGCACATGAACAGAATGGGAATGGAGGGGTATAGAAAACGGATTTAAAATAGGGATCATGACCCTTGGTAGTCCCTGGGAAGTGTGTAAATAGATGATGATATTGATGTACTTGCTTTATCCTACAGGTGCTTTGGCCCATCTTGTTGTTTAACGAGGGGCATACATGCTATGGGTCGTGAGAGGGCTGTTCTTGGATTTTTTTCGAGAGTATCATAGTGCTTCATGTTGTTAGTGTACGCTTGACCTGGGCCATTTGATGGGCAACACGACAGCTCAGTGACTATCGCTGTGCTGTGCAGATACATGGATTTGGGCCTGTGTCTGTGGGAGTTTGCGCATTCTCCCTATGCTTGCGTGGGTTTTCTCCGGGTGCTCCAGTTTCCTCCCACATCCCAAAGATATGCTCTTAGGCTAATTGGTAAAACAAATTCTCCCTAAATTGTCTCAAATTTGATTTTTAATCTATAGATCTATAAACATGGACAGGGATCACGGGTAGAGGTGGGAACATCAGGGTGGCGGCGTGGGCTCGTTGGGCCGAAGGGCCTGTTTCCTGTGTTGTTTTGTTCTTTGTTAGTCTCCTGTTATTCTCTATTATTTTTTGAAAACTTGCTAAAAACTCAAACTCTTTGATATGCTTTTAGCCACTCCTAGAACTTTGTTGTATTTCCTCCTTTGTCTTCACTTCCGTTCTGTAGGGTGCCTTTGGCACATTTTATCAAGTAAAAGTTACCATATGAATGCAACTTTTTCAAATGTTCTGAAACCAAGAGAAAAGAATGTATGTATTATGGAGTTCAGAGTCGGTGCATCATTAGCACGGTAGGGTGGTACAGTGGCTAGCACTGCTGCCTCACAGAGCCAGGGATCAGGATTCGATTCCTGATTTGGATCACACTCTATGTGGAGTCTGCACATTGTCCTCCTTTCTGTGGGTTTCTTCAGGGTATTTTGGTTTCCTTCCACAGTCAAAGATGTGCAGATTAGGTGGATTGCTATGCTAAATTGCCTGTTAGTGTTAGGAGGACTAGCTAAGGTAAATGCATGAGGTTATGGGGATAGAGCCTAGATTGGATTGTGTTCGGTGCAGACTCAATGGGCCGAATGGCCTCCTTTTGCACTGTAAGATTCTATGATTCTAGCAAGATAAATTTGGCTATAAATGGATACAGTACAGAAAAAGTGGTCAAATTGTAACTCATTTCAGTGATGGTGTGCCGGGTAAGGATTGAGTATCTTATTAATATTTGTCAGAGGATGGGTAATGTTAAAATTTAAAAAGCTCAGAATGAGTAATGCACTTGATTTCAATTTTGATTTGCATCATATTTTATTTATTGAATTTCCACTTGTTGTAAAGCAAGCTTTGAATAAACTTCTAAAACTACATTAAAGAGATTTGGCAAGTAGGCTTGCTCAGACTCATTTGATGAACCGCATTTCTGTGTTGATCTGGTAATAGGTCATAGGTTTGGGCCTGCGATTTTTCTGCAGCAAACTCTTCCTGTCATTTGGTGGTGCAACATGGAACTCTGGATTGGAAAAAAGAATCAAAAAGTGAGGCTGCCTCATAAAAGGTGTAAAATTGTGGATAGTAATCATATTTGCATCTTTATTGTGAGTAGGGCTGGTTTTGCTAAATGCATAAATACATAAATAGGATATTTTGAAAGCATAAAAACTGAACAGAGCTGCATCAAGTAGTTAATTTATTTTGCTCTCTTTTTGTTGGAGCGCAATTTTGTTTTGGATTTCAATAGTATTTTGCTCCCAATAGTCTTTTATGGAGATTGTGAATGTTGCTAGGATGCAATTCTGTGATCAGCTTTCCAGTGCCTTGCTCCGGTGGCCATTCCTCATGGATGATGGGGGAGTATTAGAATGCTCTTCCACCATGCTGCATGTCGTAATTTAATGCCCATCTGTGCACTTCTCAAATGGGATCACTCGATAGTGATTGGTCACAGGCTCTTTGGTCTATCTTTTCTTGCTCAGCGGCACTGGAGCCAATATTTGTATACAGCTGCTTGCCTGGCTGAGATCAGCTAACTTATAGAGATATGCCCACAAATCAATGGCTACATGTTTTTTTTGGAAGAGTATTATACTGTTTGGTGAATCCACGGGCCTACAGCAGATAATTAAATGCTAAATAGGTCATCTTCAATAATGTTTCATTCAGTTTTGTTATTCCTACATCTTGTATGTTCACTGAAACCTGCTGGCAAAGGTTGGGTAGGTTAGAGCGAGCTGAAGTTGTGGATTTGACAATGCGCTGAGTGTGGCTAGAATTTTCTGGAGCAGGAAGTTCTGTTGCCCTATGTTCACATACATTTTACACTTATAGATGAGGTAAATGGTACTGAACAATGTGAGCTTTCGTGTTTGGATTTTTTTGGGAAAGGAACAATAAACCCAGTTGTGAAACATTTTATATCTAGCCTAGAGATGCCATGTATGGAACTGATTCTGTCATTTGCATTTCACTAATTGTGATAAATTAGTATCCCTCTTAAAAAGTTTTAAAACTTAGTCTAGTGAACAAGAGCTAGCAAGTTGGTGGTGTTCTGAATCATCAATTATTTCTACTAAATTGCAACTCACTCTGAATTTCATTAGGTTACATTGCTAATGAAATACACCTGATGACAACCAATGATCAAGAACACCACCAACTTTGTTCATGCACTCTTTGTACTGTGATTTTTTTTTTCAAAAATGTGAAATGCAATGCAGTAAGTTGCATTCCAAATTACTTTGTGTCAGAGTCAGAGGTTTACAACCCTTATGCCCAACTTGTCCATGTCATCTTTTCTTACCACTAAGCTAGTCCCAATTGCCTACATTTGGCCCGTATTCCTTTATATTGAACTTACCCATGTAACTGTCAAAATGCTTTTTAAAAGACAAAATTGTACCCATTTCCACTATTACCTTTGGCAGTTTATTCCAGATACACAAAACCTCTGAGTACTCAAAAAAGTTGCCCCTCCGGACCCTTTTGTATCTCTCCCCTGTCACCTTAAACCTATGCCCTGTAGTTTTAAACTGATTTATAACCCTCATTATTTTATAGATCTCTCTACGATCACTACTAAGCTCCTGGAAAAAAAAGTCTATCCAGCCTCTCATAATGCAAACCATAAAGTCCCATTAGTATCCTAGTAAATCTTTTCTGCAGTCTTTCTAGTTTAGAAAGGATTTACTGGGATGCTGCAGGGACTTTTGGGTTTCCACAACCTATGCCACCTGAATGGTTTCAGAATTTCAGGAGATATTAAACCAGATATATAGAGGCAGGAGGGAAGGAGAATGAAATGCAATATTATAACTTTATGAAATGTCTGTTCTATTTTAACTATTTAAATAGGGAGTACTTTTTTATTGAAAATGCAGTTCCTCTGTTCCCATCTCCATAAGTTCATTCATCTTTGCAAGTATCGTCGACCTTCACACCAAATCCCATCTTAGTTTACTGGTTTTTGTTGTAAACTGTTGTTTATAGTTTAATCCTCCCTGTTTTTTTATCCCATTGCTCCACTGTACCATGGAATAGTTGTGATCTGCATCCCATTATGGAGCTGAACACAGCAATCTATGGGCTTTCACTCCATTGTGCAACGTGCTTAAAGTCCTGAGCTTTTTATTTTGATGTGTCAAAAATTGCTCTCCTTTTTGCTAGTTCAGTTTTGAAGAGTGGCAGTATATAAACTTATTGTATTTATTATTTAACCAATAAGAAAGTGGAAGGGGCAGACTATAGATAACATGGGCATGAACCTCAATTTTCAAAAATCATCCTTCAAAACCAAGATTTGTACTGAGGGTGGCAAACTTTCAAGTGCTATTTAGGAAAAGAGCAAGTCTGAAATTGTGGGCCAACTTACCTTGCTCATGCATTGAGTACTTCTGGAGTCTGTACTGTCAGTCAGGATCTTTGAATACGATATGTAGAATGACATGGACTAATTAGTAATGATTTGTAGTGAACTGGCAACAAATTAGCTAGGATTTGTAATGAACTGGCCATGTCAAACGACATTAGTAATTTTTTCAAGCATTGACTTTGTACTGGGATAATTTCTGTTGGTACCTTTGTTTGGAGAATAGTGCATTGATTCACAGATATTGGCAGATACTTCAATGCAAAACTGAGAAACATACTGTTTTTGGATAAGATTTTAAGCTGAGGCCCTATTTATCCCTCGACCAACATCACTAAAACAGATTATCTACATTTCAGTTTGTAGTACTTGCTGTGCACAAGTTGGAGGCTGCATTCCCCTGCATTTCAGCAGTGACAAGACTTCATAAATATTTCATTGACTATGAAACCCTTAGAATGTCCTGAGGTTGTGAAAGGTGCTGTATAAGTGCAAGTTATTTCTTTTATAATATCCAGTTCTGGGCAGGCAATTAAGATGTTCTAGGATATCCTTCTAATTTGACTAGATTACATTGACTACATTGACTAGAATTATACTGAGATTAGTTATGAAGGACATTTAGTAAAGAATATTAAATTGTAAACAGTGTTTTTTAAATTTCTGAAAGATTTTGAAAATAATACAAGCTTATTGCTACTGGTGGAGAATTAGTAACTGGACAAAATACAGAATTATCAATAGAACAAAGGAGGTGTGCGTCAGAAGAAATGCTTTCACTGTTGTTTATTAGAGCATGGAATGCTTTACCACAAGCAGTGTTGAGCTGTGATTTATAGCACCATTTAAAAGGGAATTAGTTAAATATTTGAAATGTAGAATACTGAAAAAAGACATAGAAGATGGAAATGAAACTACATTAGTTAACTCCAGTTAAAGAGCAAGATGTGCAGATCTAACATTGGAAAAACTTGATTCTGTCCTGTAATCTTCAAAAAGGTTGAATACTTTTTTGGACTAACAGAGGCAGTGACCTTAAAAGTCAGTAAATTGCATCAAGCCATTTATTGATGTGACAAAGCAGCAACATGGTACACAGAGACTGTGCTGTGCTCAATGGCACAGCTGGTTCTGAAAACTTTTAATGCCTGATGATTATTCCATTTTTGGCATCAGTACAGCTCACCGTGGCCCCACGCCTGTGGCCTGTCCAATGTATAAGTGCAAAGGTCCGCATTTGATGTTTAAAAGTGCTAGGACGTGGGAATGTTATAAAATTTACTGACTGCTTCTTTGACGCAGATCTTCTTAAACCATGTAATTGTGTCTCTTAGCTACTTGAATCCCAGTGGGCTGACTTCCAGGATCTCCAGTGTGTTGTACTACAATGTCACCCTGAGAAACAGCACCATTTCTTGCTATTCATTTTAATTCTGGAATGCAACTATTAGTCCTGGGAAAATAGTTGTGTTTTTCAGCACTGCTCTGGCATAAACATTCAAACAGATTTGAATGTGTATGCTGCCCTCAGTGTAGCAACAAAATGCTCTGAATATATTGAGTCTGTTGACTAGTCAGTTGTTGAGAGATTGTATGTTAGTCTGGCTGTTTCTTTTAAAATATTTTATACTTGGAAGTTTAATTAAGAGACATGATATTCAGCAAAGGCTATGGGATAGAAATTTGTCTTGGCCATTGATAAAGCACATGATGTTGAACCGACCTCCCATTATACGCCTCTAGCAACATTCAGTCAAAGAACAAAATATTGAGTGGGAGGTACAACTGGCAGTCAGTTCCATAGCTCCTGCTTTCTACCCCTTGATCAGCCTGTATGGTAGAACTCAATGACTTTTGCACCTACAATAAATAGTAGTAGTGACTAGTTGGTTTTTTTCTTTCTACTGCGAAATTCCTGAGGCCAACTGAGTGTCCTGTCTGCCAATAGTTAAATCAGTAATGATTGGAAATTGGATTTAGGAGTTGCTTGAAGTCTGTTGATTACTGCAGAGCCTTTCTCAGGCAGCTGAGAAGCCTTACTTGGTCTGTGTAGTCAGTAACAAAGGACCTAAGGTTTAGGAAAACCTTATGATCAACAACGGACAAAACTAGAGAGGAAAATGGAGAGATCTGTTTCGTAGCTAAACATCTACAGCACTTCCTATGGACTTTCCCATGATGATTTTCAGATTCCACCATTATAAATGAACCTATTTAAAGCTTTTCAAACTAATTACATTATATTCCCCTTCTCTAACTTTATCACTCCATGGAGACACTGCACCCCAAATACTGCCAAGTTGGTGGCGCTATCATGTGACACATTTGCAGAAGCAGCTTCTATTACAAATATGGATTTATAATAGAAACCTAAACATAGAGACAGAATGTGCAACTTGAAAATGGGGATTGAATTATATGACTTTTCCCAATCTGCTTTTTTTGCTGTCTTTGAATCCTGTTTCAACTGAACTAAACTTAGTCAATTTTGTTCATGAGAAGTCATGACTATCTACCTCAATTTTTTCACTATAAATTTCCTCATCCACATTTATCAGAAAAACTCTGTGAACTTGCCACGTTCAAATGATACCATGGCAATCACCAATCAGAATCCACTTGCCAACTAATCAACGCTTTTTTTGTGCATAAATTGTTCCCACATAGCAATTGGTCATTTCTTGTCCTCATGAGTGCAAAACAAAAGCTTTGATAGCATGTCTCGCTATCAAACAACACTTTTTGTATTAAAAGCAATCTGTAACTAAAACTTGTTAAAGTGCAGCTGTGCTGTGAATGACCACTTGTGGGAATGGTGCAGCCCATATGAACCCTGTAATTCCAACAGAGTGATTAGTTTGGAGAATGGGCTCAGTAGTTCGTACTAGAGATGGGCATTAAATTGAGTGTGGTTCATTTGTTCTCAAAAACATTTACGCTGATTAGGTACTGTTATACAGAAGAAGCTTTATTTTCCCCAAGTAGGCATCTTCTAATCACATCCATGCTCCAAATGCTTTTCTTAGCCCCTAAACTGTTGCCGGCATTTTCATTCAGATAAGTCACATTAGTCTGGTGAGAAACACAGATACAGTAGAGTTTTATCTTCTACACTGATTGTAAGTGAGCCAGTGGGATTTTGAATCGACTTAGCAGTTGTGTCAGGAATGGAAAGATCTTTAAGTGCTTTTATTTCTAGAATACTATGGAACATGGGAACTTTAGGATAGCTGTGGACTTGAGTCAGCTTGGAAACGACTTTGTACAGGCCTGTGGTTCTGAAAATTATAGAACTTCCTGTGTTTTTATAGCTCAAGTATGTAGCAGGTGCCTTGTGCTGTCATCAATTTGTCAACAGTATTTACCACGTGTGAAATAATACCTATTGTATCTTTCTGATGTGCAACAAGATATAATCATCTTGAATTGGAGGATGTATTACATTTCTTGAGTTCGTTATTCTCCTGTGTAATTCAGTTGTTGGTGGGGGGGAGGGGGGTATCTGGAGAAAAAAAAAGAAATACCATTTTGTAGACTTGAGGCATTGGACCAACTGATTAATTCATTGCCAAATGAAGGTCTGAAACATTACCCAAGTGATTCAGCAATGGTTACTTTATACAGTTGAGTCAGAAAACTACATCTGACCTTATTGCCAAATCAGCAATGAGAAATGTTTTATTCCAGCTCGGCAATGCTGCAAATTCTGAGCTTTTGTGTTGTGTTGATGTCTTGCCTGATGTTCCTGGAATGCTTTGAGCCTCGTGTCATTGTTGAGATGGGTGCATTCCTTTTCTCCAGTACAGCATATGTTGATTGGTTTATTACAGCTCTAATTGCAACTCTGATTAGGAATGCATTTGCCTGATTAAAAAATTGCATTTGGTAAACCGGGTGGCTATCAATTCCACTTCTTTGTTACAATCTGTAGCTTCAGTGATTTAACTGGACCATAATTTGTGCTGAACCTGAAATAACATGATGCTTAAACACGTGATGAGTTAGAAATAGTTTTTTGTCTCTAATTTGCTTGTGTGCTCTGGCCTGGAGGTGTGCCAAGATTTCTAATCCAGTGTGTTAATGCTGAGAGCCCTGATTTCTCTTGCTAATACCTTGTTTTTGTGTATTACATTTTTCCTGCAGGTTGTTGTGATCTGTGAAATTAAAGCCAGTATGTCGAATGAAAAGGCAAAGGTGAGTAATTGTGTAGCTACATGGTTGTACTTCCTGGCATGATTCTGGAATAGAATACTTTTATATTACACAATTAATTATCTTTTCTTGTACACATAGCTAAAAAATACTGCTGTCTGAAATGCTGAAGGATAATCTATATAGTGTGTGTTAATATGAAATGATTTGGGGGAAGTAGTATATGTGTGTTTAGGAAGATGACAATCAGGTTGGTTCTGAATTTCTAATGCATGGATATCAAATACCTCTGAGAAGGATAAGTCAGGTGCCATCTCTGAGGTGGATAAGTCAGTAAATAACTGAGTTTAATATTAAATATAAATAGAGGAAAAGATGTGTACTGTCATCTTTAACAATCTTTCTTATGATTAATCATTGCAAAATTAGAATGGAGGATAGAAACTTATATTCCAACAAAGGGTTGATGGGAGGAGATTATACATCTCTGTTTCCATGACAGTTTATCGCCTGATGGATATAGAACTCAGAATTGTGGCTTCACGTAGTTATCTTCCATTTGATTCATCTTAATAAATTTAAGGAACTGGAATCTATCATTGATTCTCTAATGTTACTGCAAATCCCCTGTTTAGGGAAGATTTGTATAAAATGTGCATATATTTGTATAAAATGTTCCAGCTTATCTGAAACTGATCTGTACTGTGACGATATGCGAGTACCCAAAGCAGGAGCAAAAGTAAGCCATTCAGTCCCTCGTGCCTGCTCTGCCATTTGATCTGATTGTGGCCTCAACTCCATTTTCCTGTCCACCTGTTATATCTTTGATCAAGAATCTATCTAACTCAACCTTAAAAAATATTCAAAGATCCTGCTCTACTGCTGTGTGATGAAAAAAATTCCAAAGAACAATGAGTGAGAAAAATTCTCCTAGAGACCTCTTATTTCTAAATTATGTCCCTTAGTTGTAGTCCCTACCACAAGGGGGAATATCCTTTCAGTATGCACCCTGTCAATTCCTCTCAGGACTTTAATTTCACAAAGATCATTTCTTATTCTTTTAAGCTCTAATAAATGCAGGCTCGAGCTATCAAAATTTTAATTCCAGGAATCAGTCAAGAGAACCTCGTCTGAACTGCTAATGCTATTGTATCCTTTTTCAAGGAGACCAAAACTGTGCAGTGTGATCCAGATGTGGTCTCACCAACATCATATACAATTGCAGCAAAACTTCCTTCCTTTTTATATCCCTTTCCTCTTGCAATAAACAACAACATTAGCCTTCCTAATCGCTTGCTGCACCTGCACAATAACATTTTGTGATTCAAGTACCAGGACATTCAGATCTATCTGTATCACAGACTCTTGCAGTTTCTTTGCTTTTAAATAACATGCTGTTTTTCTCTTCTTTTTGTCAAACTGTTCACTAGTTCTGTGTCTGCTGCTATTTCTCGCGCTTGAATCCAACCGCTCCTGTATTTAAAATAAAAACAAAAGATGCTAGAAATACTCAGCAGGTCAGGCAGCACCTGAGGAATGAGAAACACACTGTTTCAGGTTTGTGAACTTTCTTCAGAGTTGGGAAAAGTTAGAAATGTAATCGGTTTTGAGCAAGGGATGGATGAAACAAGGACAAATGAAAGCCCTATGATAGGATAAAAGACAGGCGAGGTTAAATGACAGAAGAGTAGGGAATGATGATCGGGGAAGTACAGAAGTAAACAAGGTGTACTAAAGCAGATGTGTTGCTGAACGTACGTAAAAATAGTAAGAGAAAAATAAAATAAATTAGAGATTATGGTCTGAAATTGTTGAACTTCATGTCGTGTCTGAAAGACTAAAGTGCCTGTTTGAAAGTTGAGGTGCTGTTCCTCAAGCTTACATCAAAATTCCATGTGCAGTAGGCTGACGCCAGAAATATTTGCAAAAGAGCTAGGTGGAGAATTAAAACGACAAGCCACCAGAAACGCGGAGTCCTGCTTGTGGACAGAGGTGTTCCACAAGGCGGTTGCCCTATTACCCTCTGGTACTTACACTGCCCGCTCTGCTATATGCAGAGACAAGTTCTTTTTACTGCAAATTTTAAGTTGTAACACATTTTTTTTATCTCTGCTTTATGGAAAAAAAGTCTAGTCTGGGGAATGTAGATAGTACAAGATTTTTCATAGAATTCTACAGTGCAGAAGGAGGCTATTTGGCCCATCGAGCTGCACCAACCACAATCCCACCGAGGTGCTATTCCCATTATCCCGCGCGTTCACCATAGCTACTTCCCCTGATCTTTAGACACAATTTAGCTTGGCCAATCCATCTAACCTGCACATCTTTGGACTGAACAATGGTGAATTCTATTTATTTAATGGCTTAAAATTAAAGTTTATTTATTAGTCATAAGTAAAGCTTACATTAACACTGCAATGAAGTTACTGTGAAATTCCCCAAGTCTCCACACTCTGACGCTGTTTGGATCAATGTACTTAACCAGCACGTCTTTCAAACTATGGGAGGAAAATGGAACACCCAGAGAAAACCCATGGAAATACAGGGAGAACGTGCAAAGTCCAAACAGCCAGGAATCAAACCTAGGTCCCTAGCAGTGTGGCCAAGGCACACTCTGTGAATGTGACTACGGCTACAGTAAGTTCTCACTTCAAGTTGTAGTTTTGATCCAGAAATTGTGACTTCAAGTGAAACAACTTTAAGCGAATCGAATTTTCCTGTTAAACCTATTTAGAAGCTGTAGTTAAATCGTGCACACCCTTCCTCGTCAGAAAAAAAGCTTTAAGTTGAAATAATTTACATTTTTTAAATGTAATAACCTCAAAAACATGAAATATGGTAACTTGTTACTTATAATCGCATCACCTCTGCTAATGCTGCTCGCCATACCTGCCACTCTCTTGAATCTCTTAGAACCTGCAGCCTTTCCACTTGTCCTCTCTCCTAACCTCTTGTTTCCCATCATCATACTTGCGATCTTCTAGCTCCCTAACACACCCTCTTTCTGTTGGTTTGGTTTCTCCTACCCTTGCCCGACTCTGATTCTCTGTTTCTCTTTCTTGTGTCCTTCTTTAATCACAGGTTCTGAAGTTAAGTGGAGAAGGGGGTAAATTCGCTTTGTGTGTTTATGATCAACTTCACTTCTTTTTGATCAGAAAGCTCCCTTTCCACCCCTGCACAGGTAAAGCCACTGGGAACAGCTCCCATGACGTTGCTCAGCAGGGTCAGAGTAAGTGAGTAACTGAAGTGGAGAGATGTCATTCTGAACATAATTAATCCATTATTGAGTAAATTGTTTCGTTGTTAGGATCAGGGATCTGTTTAACATATATCAGAAACCGCTGTGGTCTGAATCTTGGAGAAGGCCACTGTCCACTTCCATTCATCTTTAAAACAGCGATTTACCACAGCCCTCTGTTTTCTGTTCCTTAGCTAATATTGTATCCATGCTGCCATTAATTATTGCATTGGTTTCAGTTCTGCTAACAGTTTTCTTGTGTTGTACTTTGACAGATACTTTTTGAAAGTCTAAATGCAGAACTTCAATTACGCCAACCGTATTTGCCCCTTCGTGTTGCTTCATCAAAAAAACTCAACTTAGTCAGGCACAATTTGCTCTTAAATCCATGCTGGCTGTTCTTTATTATTCCATGCTTATCCAAGTGACTATTAATTTTCTTCCAGATTATTGTTTCTAAAAGCTGTCCCTACCACCAGTGTTGAACTGACTAATTGCCAGATTTATCCTTTTTCACCCCTTTAAACAAGGCTGTAACGTTTTCACCTCTCCAGTCCTCTGGCAGCATTACTGTCTCCAAGGTTCCTGCACAACATATGATTCTATTTCTCTAGGCAAGCCCTTGTTCTCTGAATCTGAATGTAATGGTGTATACGAAGTACTTTGGGATGGAGTGATTAGTTAATCCTTTTTGTAATGTGTGTACTGGAAGCAATATAATTTTACCATCCCTAAAATTTGGATAAAAAGTTATAAATTATTAAGAATAAAGGTTACTAAGAGCAAGATTAAAATAAACATTTTTGTTGCGTTATAATATTTCAAAGTAACCCAGTGTTAACAAACAGACTTTGTTTTACAAGCACTTTGGATCTTGCATTTTTGAAGAAATCATTTTAACTATGAAATGAATGATGTGAAATTCTTCACCATGCCATATCTGAGAATGATATTCCAAGAAAGTAACTAAAAATACCAGTGTCATTTATGTTGGTAACTCATTCATCTAGCTTGATACAATAGAAAGAAATCTCACAACATCAGGTTAAAGTCCAACAGGTTTATTTGGTATCACAAGCCTCCAGCGTGCTGCTCCTTCATCAGGTGAGTCCAGATTGTTCACAATCTCTGTCTTCTATTGTAGCAATTAACTAAACCTAACTGATTGTAAAACAGTGACTAAGCATTGGAATAGTCACCCAGGAAGCATTAAAGCACTTCATACACCTTCAAAATAGTCACATTGAAAGTCTTCCTCAAACAGTTTGTGATGGGACACATGAAAGTTTATATGATCAGTAGTATGTCAATCAGTATTTATTATTTCTATCACCTGACTGACTACTTCATCTAACACTTGTTGAGCAAATCCACATAGACAAATGTCCAAACACTGTTTTTGAATTGGCCGATGTAAAATTCCTCAGTCTTGACTTTGCCTATCATGCTGCAGAGGTAATGGTCCACAACTTCCTGGTTCCCCAGCATTGCATTTAGGGGGTACCCCAGTGATACGCTGGGGAATCCATCTAGGAAGTTCCCATTCAAGAGTTTGCCCAGCAATTATCCAGAAGTACTAATTCCCACAGGACAATTGCACTGGACTGGAAATCATCTGACAGAAGCGATTTAAGTCACTAATTTTGGATGGTTCTGGTAGTTTTACCCTGATAGTCACTCTGAAAGAACCAGTAGAAAATAAAATGCGTTCTAACTCCAGAAAAATTATTTAAACTCCCAGTTTCAGCCTTGCACAGGCCTCCAGCACCTTGTCTAGCTTTTGAAAAAAATCAATTAAACAATGAGTTGATTTAAAAAAAAATTAGCATAATGATTGATTGTTATGCTCAGCATGAAACCAGAGTGACCAAGTCAGCTGGATATCTACAAGTGTGAAGAAGAACTTTTCATGTGTAGTTCATCCTTTTGCTTGCAATATTGTTGTTAAAGAATAGAATGAAGTGTCATATCAATGATGGCAGTGTTTACATGGTTCTTTGTAACTTCTTGTGAATTTAAAAACAACCATGTTTACATTGTTACTCAATGGCTTGTGTGGAGGAATTCGGGTCATGCCCTGAACTGATAGCTATCTGCTTGGGGTGAAGGGAGGGAGGCTCATGCGCTTTTAATACTCAATGGACCACATATCTTTATATATGTGCCACTTCTGTATTTTCTTTCACGCCCTAGTTTTGATTTATTGCTCCGTTTGTAATCTAGCAAGTGGTTATGTGGAGACTTGAATTTCAACAGTAGTCCAGGCTCCGTATCTTTTTGGCACTGACATAATTCATGCCTTGGCTAAATTGTTGGATTTGCTGCCTCCACATCTAGTTTTTGCTAGCAGTGAAATTTATAATCCTAATGGATGAGCTTGATTTGGAAAACCGTCTAATTTTATGCAGCAGCGTTGACGATTTAGATTAATGCATCAATCTGTTATTTTTATAAACTTAGTAAAGTTTGTTTGATGAATGTCTGTTTTCTTTATCCTGGACGTTGGCCATAGCTGTAGCTTAAGGCATCTCCTGTTCTATGAGGTGATGTTATGGTGCTGACTGCTTGTTTTGCATCCTCACTGAGGAATGGGAGTGGTACAGCACTGAGTAAAAATGGAATGATCTTGTTTTGGCCAAATAAAATTGCCTGAAGTATTCTGGCATTTTTCTCCTATGTTTTTGTTAATGTCTCTAGGTATCACTAACTCTAGAAAGTTTGAACAAATGTAAAATCAAGATGTACAACATTGTTGAACTTAACCCAAACCTTGTCAGCCACAGGCTACATAGTACCTGCACGAAACTAAACATAATGTTCTTGACTTGTCACATGATCCCATGTGGTCTTGGAATTTTTGCAAGGTCACAAAAATATCGTGTTGGAATGGGACTTGGAAAACATGATTCTATATTAAAAGCAAATTCTGAAAGGATATATTTAAGACCCAGTGTGCTTTTGCAAAACTGCTTTGAAGCTCACGTGAGGAAGGTTTTAGTGTTTGCCGAATCATCATTTTCTGCCGTCTGATTTATTTCCTAAAATTCTCAATGATAAGAATCATGGCACGTACACATACCGAGAGGAAACCTTTTTTGTAGATAAATAAACCAGGAATCACTTTGTTAAAGGATTTGCAACGTTGCTTGTTCTACAGCTAAGCAGTTGGCAATTTACATTCGCTTTACCCCTGAAAATTAGATTCTCAAAGGAGTACAAACAATAGGTTCCAATTTTGAGAGCAGAAATACAACATACTTTGAGATGAAAGAAAATGATCAAAGATGGTCGCAGAATTGGATATTAATTTGTATATGTTACAATTGTTATTGTTGGTGGGGAGACTTCCTTTATTAATCCACAAAGGTTTGTGTGTGGATAATTAGAAAATAAACCATGTGAGGTACTCGGTTGGTCTGGATCTGTTACAAACTAAGTATGGAAGGAACCTGTAAGAATTTTATATAACGCTCACCATTTCAAGACCAAGCTTGAACTGATATGTAAGAGGGGACATACTTTAATTTAAAGCTATGTCAGAGCTAGGTTCTTTACTCAGAGGGTGATAAGGGCGTGGAATGCCCTGCCTGCAGCAGTTGTGGACTTGCCAACTTTAAGGGCGTTCAAATGGTCAGTGGATAGCATATGGATAACATTGAAATAGTTTAGGTTAGAGGGTCATTGGATTGGTTCCACTGGTTGGCGCAACATTGAGGGTCGAAGGGCCTGTACTGCACTGTAATGTTCTATGTTCTATCAGGTTCATGTTCTGGATCTAAACATACTAAGACATAAGTCTGATAGGTGTCTGCTATTGGAAATATTTTGACCAATTGTAGTTCAATGCAATATCAGCCTAAATTGGAAGAATCAAGGACTACAAAATAACTTTGCTTCCATTATTAGACATTGGCTGATGGAATCAATATGCCTTATCTATTGGATGAAAAAATATAATCAAGAGGATGACAGCAATGATGGACTGTTGTATTGTTCTATGTGATCTGTTCAATATGATGGAAGAAATGTCTCCATTGGCTACTGTGTTGTCAGGTTGGAGTGGTGGTGTGGTGCAGTAGAAAGATGTTATGGATTGTAAATCATTTGGGAATTTAGTTTTCTAAATTGGGAAATAGGAAGTGAATATGTTGGGTTGTTTCAGTATGCAGGGGGAATTTGTGGGTGTAAAGAGGAAGAGAAAGAATTGGACTCTTAAGGGAGGTAAAGAACTGGGAATGGGAAAAGAAAACTTTTATTGTGCTGCTTGATATCTTTTGTAATTCCGTTTCAATTGAAGTGATTGAAACCCTTTTCTGTTTCTACAGTTTCCAGATGTTGCAGGGTATGTGGGATTTGCAAACCTTCCCAACCAGGTCCATCGGAAATCAGTGAAGAAAGGATTTGAATTTACACTGATGGTAGTTGGTAGGTTATGCCATTTGTTTAGCTGTGAGTGAATGCACAATGTTGTAAAGTCAATTATCCAATTTAATTACTGCAGCATATTGTTTGTGATACGAGCGTTAACGTGGCACAGATTTGATATAATTTTGAAAGTGCAAAGCTAACACAATGGCCCAGAACTTCCATTCTGTGGGGGGGGGCCCATACCTGGGAGATGCATGGTAGGATCCCCAGGAAGTTTCCACGTAAGGTTTACATGGCAGTTACCTGAGAAGTTTCAACTTCTGATGGGCAATTACCCTGCACTGAGAAACATCTAATATTTTGTTTACTCTGACTTAAATAAAGGACTTCCAGCTCTTTTAGCAGAAATGTTGGAAAGATTAAAATCACTTCTAATACTTAGGTAATTGCAGTACTAACACTCAAACTGGATCCCATCCCCATATTTTACACTTGCCATCTCCCTGGTCTCTCAAAGTGGCAGGAACCTTTAAATATATCTGCTTTGATAATTCGTG
This sequence comes from Sphyrna mokarran, assembly GCA_024679065.1. Classification (NCBI taxonomy): domain Eukaryota; kingdom Metazoa; phylum Chordata; class Chondrichthyes; order Carcharhiniformes; family Carcharhinidae; genus Sphyrna; species Sphyrna mokarran. Next base: position 8,428,869 of record JAGIQG010000020.1, read on the forward strand.
TCATTAAAAAAAAATTGTTCCCCCAATTTTTCTGCAGTAAAGAGTCCCAGGAACCCTTATACTGCACAGTCTTAGTAGGCCTGAGTTGGAAGGTCAGGTGAAAAATTTGCCGTTCCTGACTAAGTAATTAAAAAGGAATGGAGTGTCAGTCCCACTCTGCCACTCCACAGAAGCTGTGGCTATACTTATCAGATGTGAGGGAATGAGAGCGTCTATTGGTGTTATCCATCCTTGAAGCTGAAAACCAGATAGTGGCATTGCAGTGTCTTGAATAGGTGATATCTGCAGTGCAGAAAATGACCTTACAGTGAAGGGTTTAGAGATTAAAGCAATTTTAGTTGTGTGTGGCTGGAGTAGGATGTATAGAAACTGTTTTGTGTGTGGATACGTTCTTTAAAAAAGAAGCTTTTATTCACTAATTTCTTTTTTACGTTGCCAAGTTGACTGAAAATAAAATTGTTGTAGATGTCACGTCGACATATTCGTTTGGAACGTGCAACAGCTAGTCTGTTGGCACTCTGTTATTACTGTGTTAGATCTATTGCAACTTCTGGCGTCTGCATGTGCACAACTAAATGCTGAAATCAGATGTTACTGTCAGTGATAGAATGTAGAACATAGAACATTACAGCACAGAACAGGCCCTTCGGCCTTCGATGTTGCGCCGACCAATATAAAAAGCAATGCCCCTCCAAACTAAACCATTCCCTTCTCTTCCATATACTTATCAACTAACCTCTTAAACGCCACCAAACTTGGCGCATCTACAACTGCTGCAGGCAGGGCATTCCACTCCCGAACCACCCTTTGGGTAAAGAACCTGCCTCTGATATCCGTCCTATAACTATTACCCCTTAATTTAAAGCTGTGTCCCCTCGTGCTAACTTTTTCCATCCTAGGAAAAAGGCTATCACTGTCCACCCTATCTAAACCTCTAATCATCTTATATGTTTCGATCAGGTCCCCTCTTAGCCTCCTCCTTTCTAACGAAAACAACCTCAACTCCCTCAGCCTCTCCTCGTAAGACCTGCCCTCCATACCAGGCAACATCCTGGTAAACCTCCTCTGTACCCTCTCCAATGCCTCCACATCTTTCTTATAATGTGGGGACCAGAACTGCACACACTACTCCAAGTGCGCCCGCACTAGAGTTTTGTACAGTTGCAACATGACGTTGCGGCTCCGAAATTCAATCCCTCTACCAATAAAAGCCAAGACTCCATATCCCTTCCTAACAACCTTCTCGACCTGACTGCCTACTTTCAGGGATCTATGCACATACACACCAAGATCCCTCTGTTCATTTAGACTACTAAGAATCCTACCATTTGCCCTATACTCTACACATTTATTTTTTCTGCCATAGTGCATTACCTCACACTTTTCCACATTAAACTCCATTTGCCACCTCTCGGCCCAGCTCTGCAACTTGTCCAAGTCCCTCTGCAAACTATAACACCCCTCTTCGCTATCTACCACTCCACCGACTTTAGTGTCATCTGCAAATTTACTAATCCATCCTTCAATACCCTCATCCGATCATTTATAAAAATTACAAACAGCAGGGGCCCCAAAACAGACCCCTGAGGTACACCACTTGTCACCGAACTCCAAGATGAATATCTCCCATCAACCACCACCCTCTGTCTTCTATCTGCTAGCCAATTCCTAACCCAATTAGCTAAATCACCCTCTATCCCATACATCTGCATTTTCTGCAGAAGTCTTCCATGGGCCACCTTATCAAACGCCTTACTAAAGTCCATATATACCACATCAACCGCCTTACCCCCATCCACCTCTTTGGTCACTTTTTCAAAAACCTCAATGAGGTTAGTAAGGCACGACCTACCCTTCACAAAACCATGCTGACTATCCCCAATCAATTCATTTCTCTCTAAATAACTATAATCCTATCCCTAATAATTCTCTCCAATACTTTGCCCACAACAGAAGTAAGACTCACTGGCCTATAATTCCCTGGAAGGTCTCTCTTCCCCTTCTTGAACAATGGGACCACATTCGCTATCCTCCAGTCCTCCGGAACCACACCCGTAACCAACTACGACCTGAAGATCAGAGCCAGAGGCTCTGCAATCTCCTCTCTTGCCTCCCAGAGAATCCTAGGGTAAATCCCGTCCGGCCCAGGGGACTTATCCAACTTCAAACCCTCGAGAATATCTAGCACATCCTCCCTATCTACTTCGATACTTTCCAGTTTGCTACCCTGTACCTCAGTGTTCTCCATAACTACATTTACATCACCCTGCGTGAATACCGAAGAGAAATACTTATTCAGTACCTCTCCAATCTCCTCAGGCTCCACGCACAACTTCCCACTGCTGTCTATGACTGGCCCTAATCTTGCCCTAACCAATCTTTTATTCTTATCATATCTAAAGAAAGGATTAGGGAGAATCCTAAAGCTATCAGCCAAAGTCTTCTCGTGTCCTCTCTTCGCTCTCCTCAATTCACTCTTTAGCTCCCTCCTGGCTAATCTATAACTATCCATTGCACTAACCGAGCCTTCAATCCTCATCCTGACATAAGCCTCCTTTTTCCTTTTAACCAGCAAATCAACTTTTTTCGTACACCAAGGTTCTCTTACTTGACCATTCCCTCCTTGCCTGACAGGGACATACTTATCAAGGACCCGCAGCAGCTGCTCCTTGAATAAGCTCCACTTGAATAAGTGATATCCTGCTCTTTCACAACACCCATTGTTGCAATCATAGGAATCATTAATCATTGCCTTGTTGTGAACTTCAGCCACTTTCACACTTTTTTCTTTGTAAATCAATTCATCTTTACACCTTAGTCTACTATATTCACTGCTCCCTATGTGGTCTCCTCTATATTGCAGAGACTGAATGCAGATTGGGTGACTGCTTTACAGGACATTGTTGTGTAGTCTGCAAGCATGACCCAATCCCTCTGATGTTTGTCATTTTAGCTTAGCACCTTGCTCTCAAGTCTGCATGTTGTTCCTTGGCCTGTTGCAGTGCTGCAGTGAAGCCTAATGCAAGCTGATCCTTTCTATTGATTTCAATTTTTACTTGTTTTCATAGAGTTAGAGGTTTACAGCATAGAAACAGGCCCTTTGGCACAATTTGTCCACGCTGCTCTTTTTTAAACCATTAAGCAAGTCCCAATTGTCCACATTTGGCCTATTTGCCTGTATAACCATCTCGATGCTTTTTAAAAGATAAAATTGTACCCACTTCTACTACTACCTCCGGCAGTTTACTCCAGACATTATCCTTTGTATGAAAAATTTTCCTCTCTGGAACTCTTGTATCCCTCCCCTCTTGCCTTAAACCTACGTCTAATTTTAGACTCCCTTACCTTTCGGGAAGTTGACTAGCTTCTTTATCTATGCCCCTCGTTACTTTATAGATTTCTTTAAGATTACCTGTAAGTCTTCTACACTGCAGGGAAAGAAGTCCTGGTCTATCCAGCCTTTTCCTTATAACTCAAACCATCAAGTCTCAGCAGCATCCTCGTAAACCTTTTCTGCATTCTTTCTAGTTTAATAATATCCTTTCTATAATAGGGTGACCAGAACTGTACACAGTATTCCAAGTATAGTCTTAGCAATGTCTTTTGCAACTTGAACAAGACATCCCAACTCCTGTAATCAGTGTTCTAACCAATGAAACCAAAAGTGCCAAATGCCGCCTTCACCACCTTGTCACCTGTGACTCCACTTTCAAGAAGCTATGAATCTGTGACCTGAGATTTCCTTATTCTATAACTCTCCTTAACACTCTACCATTAACACAGTAAGTCCTGCAATGGTTCAATCTAATAAAATGCATCACCTTGCTTTTATCTAAATTAAACTCCATTTTGCCATTCATCAGCCCATTGGCCCAATTGATCAAGATCTCATTGCAATCGGGGATAACCTTCATTGTCCACTATGCCACCAATCTTGCTGCATTTGCAAACTTACTAACCATGCCTCCTAAATTCCCATCCAAATTATTAATATAAATGAAACTGGACTCAACACTGATCCCGGAGACACCCCACTGGTCTCAGGCTCCCAATTTGAAGAACCACCCTCTGTCTCCTGTCATAAAGTAAGAAGTCTCTCAACACCAGATTTAAGTCCAACCAGTTTATTTGATAGTAATCCCACAAGTTTTCGGAAAGGTGTTCCTTCATCAAATGTATGGAAGGTTCTGATCAGAGAAAAGCATATAAAGACACACACAGTTTACAAAATACTGAATACATTCTGTCATAAAGCCAATTTTGGATCCAATTGGCTACCTCATCCTGGATTCTGAGAGATTTAACCTTACGCAGCAACCTGACATGTACCTTGTCAAAGTTTTCTTTATTCTTTTATCTTGTGTATAATTTCTCTGTCCTGCATTTCATCATTTTTGTGTATTATTTTAGCCATGTCCTCTCTTTTAGGTGAGTCAGGCCTTGGGAAGTCAACATTGATCAACAGCCTGTTCCTGACTGACCTCTACCCTGAGCGCTATGTACCTGGAGCTGCAGGTGAGTCAATTATTGGAGAGTTTCATCAAACTATAACTCAGTGACATAGGCGAGGCATCCCAAGAACAGTATATAACAGAAATGGTTGGATTTCATCGCTGGTTTTTGTAGTTAGTTCATCCAAGCTGGTGCAGCAATTCAGATGCAGCAAATGAGCCTTTGAAATAGGGAGGGAGAAAATAGCTGGGGGGTCTCTGCTCCTGATAGATATCAAGTGATCCATCCTGGAATGTGTTTGTTTATGGATGTATGATAAGGGTCATGTGACAGACCATAGCTGAAAATGTAGGCTTAAACAGGCTGAGTTACTTTTTGAATGACATTTCAGAGCTGAGATGCTATTGAACCTGTGTCCCAGGAGAAAAAAGATAATTTCAGTCAGGGGAAAAGTGGAAAGGTAGAAGAATTTTGCTGTGTGGAAAGGTTTATAAAAACAGCTGTGATGCATTTGGAGCTGCTGTTGTGATTTCCCTAAAGTGTTTCAGCCTTGTTTGGATTTACAGGTCAAGGCTGATGAGCTGTCTATCATGCTGAAATCCTGCTGCTGAGTGCAACATGATAGCTGTAGTACTGGTTATCAAAACTCCTCCATATGTTTGGAGTTAATGTGATCATTTCAAAATATCATTGTTTTTCTCAGATAATTTGATAATTTCCTGCAGCAGAGGCGTTGTGAGGTGGTGCCAAGTTAACTAAACATTTATGTTGGACCCTTTTGTAGTTTTTTTTTAAACCATCCTCCCTCCTCAAAGAACAAAAATCGTGAATAGATAATAAACAACAAATATGGAGTCTGATGGGAATGACATGATTCTCCAGAGAAATGCAATCTCCATGTGCTTGGATTGATATGAAGATTCTGACTCATGATTATGGCCTTGATGTGACCTGATTCTTTTCAGCATACCCTAACTGCAGACGCTGTGGTCATGTGAACTTTCAAGTTGCAAAGTCGCACATTTGAGGAATATTGCACTGAAAGAATTTGTTTGCATTCATGAGTCCAGTGGTAATTTGTCACATGAGTCAAAATGGCACTTCTTATTTGTCTCCTCATGTTTGAGTTAACCACAAGATTGATACTTTCCAGGGGAGAGACCATTACTTATCTTCACCCATTTCTTTCACTCCACAAAGAACTATCTGACAGCCTGTCCTCAGTGGAATGATTTGAGGAGCTGGACACAATGCAGTCTTGCACAACCAGCTTAAATTGATGGAGGTGGGGGAGACTTGTAATAGAATATAAACAACCCTGGATCATGTGATACCAGCTTGCCTCAAGTAATTCTGGCTGTTAGCAAAAATGCAACAGAACCAAAAAAAATTAATGTTAATAGCTAAAAATCTTTTCCTCCAGAACTGAGAGTATAAGAAAAGGCCAGAAATATTTAAGAACTCATATAGCATCAATAAAAGAGCTTAGCTGCAAATAGTCATGGTGCTTGGATGATAAATGTAAAAACAAATTCAATTGAGTAAGAATTACAGGCGATTCAAATAAATGTAGATGATAGACACCGTATGTGTAAATGTATATAACTTTTGAACTTCAAGCTACAAGCTATTTGTACATATTAAAACTATGGATCAAATTTCAGACAAGTCTTTCATGATGTAGCTCTCAGAAACTAATGACTGCTTTGGAAGTTGTCACAGTATCTTTAGTTATTTTGAGTAAAATTGGAAGGGGTTGTGCCTGAGCTGCTGAGTTTAGTATGTTAACTATTATTTTCACAGAAAAGATCGAAAGGACAGTCCAAATTGAGGCCTCGACAGTGGAAATTGAGGAGAGAGGAGTCAAACTTCGTCTGACGGTTGTAGATACACCAGGATACGGTGATGCTATTAACAGTCAGGATTGGTAGGTTCCCAGTGGAATAATATAGAATTAATGAGCAATTTTCTTATGCTACCTCAATTGTTAGGCACCTGAAGGTTCACAAATATTCATTTGAACTTAGTGTGGGAGTTGATACTGGCAGTTATGTACTGGAATTGCATTAACGAGTTCTTAAATATTGTCAACATTGCAATAAACTTGACTACATTGTGAATAGATTATCTGAGGAGTAGTTGTACCTTAATCTGCTTTTTTTTTGTTGTTTAACACCAAAATTAGATGAGGTGCTGCATAAATTAGATATTTAGAATCCTTGATTAATAAAGTTTACAGTACAGAAGGAAGCCATTTGGCCCATTGTGTCTGTGCTAGCCGACAAAGAGCAGTCTATTCAAGTCTCACATTTGAGCTGTTGGCTTGTAGCCTCATAAGTTACAAAATTTAAAGTGCATATCCAAATATGTTTTAAATGCGATGAGGGTTTCTGCCTCTATCTGCACGCACACTCACACTTGTCCCTTCGCTTCCACTTTTAGACAGTAAGTTCTAGACATCACCACTCTCTGGATAAATGCAGTCCTCTTCGAATCTCCTCTAATTTTATAAATTACTTTAAATCTATGATTACTATGTGTATACCTTTCTGCTAAAGTAAATAGGTCCTTCATACTCATTCATTCTGCTCCTTCACAACTTTATGCACCTCAGTACAATCTTTCTTCAGTCTCCCCTGCTTGAAAGAAAATAACAGTAAGCCCCAGTCCAATGCCAGCATCTCCGCATCATGAAAAAAAATAACCCAACCTATTCATCTTACTCTGTGAAAATTCTCCATTCCTGGCAACATCTTTGTAAATTTTCTCTGAGCCCTCTCTAGTCAATCACATCCTCCTCTGCAATGGGTGAGTACAATTGTATGCAGTACATGAGCTCTGGTCTAACTAGTGTTTTCTACATACCTGGCACAACCTCTGCTCTTAGATGCTATGCCTTGGCTGTTAAAGAAATATATCCCGTGTGGAATTTAATGGTTTGATTGCCTCGAAACCATAAAACCTCGCTTGAAGTCAACAGACCTTTCCATGATCCACCCCTCGCCCGCTCTGACTTATGGGCCGGTAAAATTCCGGCCATCATGTTTCCACCTTAACTACCTGGAGGATCTGTGGCCCTGCGCTCCAAGGTTCCTTTGTTCCTCTGCATAGCTCATTAACTGTCAATTCTTTTATATTACCTTGCCATGTTTTATTTTCCCCAAGTGCATTGCTTTACACTTCTTCAGATTGAATTCCATATGCCACTTTTCTGCCTACCTGAGCAGTCCATTGATATTTTCCTGCAGTTTACCACACATCCAACATTTATGTTATCTGCAAACCTTCTTAACCTTACTCCCTATGTAATCTTTGAGACATATCTCAAAAAAGGGACTTAATATTGAGTTCTGCAGATCCCCACTGTAAACAGCTTTGTAGTAACAGGCATAGCCTTTTGTTTCCTGTCACTGAGCTTATTTTGGATCCAATTGTTTACGTGCCACTGGATCCCATTTTTACTTTTCTGGTCAGTTTGCCATTTGGCATCTTATCCAAAGCATGACTAAAATCTATGTAAGTTCCATTAAATGTGCTATGCTCATCGACCTTCCATGTTGCTCCTTCAAAAAATTAAGTTGAGTTGGTCAGGCTCGATGTCCCTTAACAAATGCATGCTGATTGGCTTTCTAAATGCCAGTAATTACTGCCTCTCAGAATTCTTTTCCATTAATTTGCTCACCACTAAGATTAGGTTGGCTGGCCTGTAGATTTTTGTCTCTCCCACCCTTCTTAAATAACCATGCAAAATAGTCTTTTGGCGCCACACTTGTAACCAGTGGATTGCAAAATGATGATCCAAGCCATTTCCTCCCTTTCATTAACCTCAGATACATCTCATCTGTACCTATTGATTCATCTAGCTACAAAGATACCAACTGTTAATATTTCCTCTCTTCCTATGTTTACCTGACCCAATATTTCGCATTTTGCTTCTTCAACTATAGTGCTTGCATCTTTCGTTAATTCGGAAGCAAAATATTCATTTCGAACCATGCTATAGTGTTTGCTTCCACAGAGACCCTCTTTTTGACCTCCAATTGGCAGAGTTCTTTCCTTAGTTTTAGTCATGCTCTTACTATATTTATAAAATATTGTTCAACAGTTCTTGGCATTACTTGCTAATTTTTTTTCCAAGCCTTTGCTTTCCTGATTTTCAGCTCTGCAGTTTCTACATTTTGCGTTTTGCACGATTGAACTCTCTCTCTTTATCTGATATGAGCTTATGTTTTTTTGCCTTGTTCTACCGTGTATTCTCCTTCAAACATAGAGGGGCTCTAAATTTTAAACCCAGTCCTTTTTCTACGCGAAGTCTGGACTCTCTTAGTTCCTTGAATGCCTCCCACTGCTCTGATGTTGATTAACTTAAGCTAGCTGTTTCCAGTCCACATTTGGTACATCACGTGTGGCCTAATGCCACTGTCCTCTCCCCAGTAGAAAAGAAGTTCTTTATTGTTTTTCATAATTAATTAAATCCAACTGAATTATAACTACTGCCACCAAAATAGTTTCTCACTGATTCTCAGCTTTATAATGCATAGTCCAGATCTGCCACATTTCTTGGTGAGCTCTGTCTCAGTTAAAATTAGGATTGCTGAAATCCCATCACATTACTGTCATATTTTTGCATATCTCAGAAATTTGGATGTTGATGGTGCAGTTGTTTCTTAGAAAATGATCCAATGAGTGTGTGTTGTAATTGCTTTTGGATGGTGCATTTGAACCTCAAGTGTCATGTCTGTCTTCATTAGCCTGTTTTTCTGAACTTAACTTTAGTGTATTGACTGGTAACTACATGGTTGCTAAGGAAATCATAAGACCGTAACAAAGTTAAGGGTAAAAAGGCCGTTTCAAAGTTTCCTTGTGCTAACTTTGTTTTCTTTTGCAATTCATGTACGCTGCTCATTCTTTCTTCTAAGAAGCAAACCACATGTTACTACTGTTGTTTTACTTGCTATTTTTCTGCCCTGTTGCATCATTAGTCTGAAAATTTTTCTGCAAAACCTTTTACTGCATCATCTTGAAGAAATTCTGAGTTAATAGAATAGAAAAATAACTTTCCTGCTGTATGTGAAAACCTAGTTCAAATTTAAGAGGTGCTGAAAGATATCCAATTAGAGGATTTCAATCAAATCTCAATCTTGTGGGAAGAGGTTTGTTTGAATAGAAGATTTTATGGACAGACATTAAGGATTAATATGACTTGGGCATAAAATAGTTAGTAAGAATTTAGCAACACCAATTATTAATCCAACCGATTTATTTGATAGTAAAAAAGCGAGCTTTGAACACTCCCGTGTCTTCATCAGGCAAGTGCAGTGTTCTGGTGTGCAATAGCACACATCAGCACAGACAGTCAGAGATTGCTGATTAGAATGCGAATCCTTACATCTAACCTGCTATTCAAGTGTTAAAGTGGCTAACAATGTGTGTGAAGGGGATCCTGAGCATTGTTAGAGAATTGTGTATTTTCTTCAGACAGCACAGTAAGTGAGGTTTTTTGCTAACCCAGGCAAGTTACGGGGGTTGATCTTGGCTTCATGACACACTATCTGTAACCCCCGTAACTTGCCTGGGTTAGCAAAAAACCTCACTTACTGTGCTGTCTGGAGAAAATACACAATTCTCTAACAATGCTCAGGATCCCCTTCACACACATTGTTAGCCACTTTAACACTTGAATAGCAGGTTAGATGTAAGGATTCGCATTCTAATCAGCAATCTCTGACTGTCTGTGCTGATGTGTGCTATTGCAGACCAGAACACTGCACTTGCCTGATGAAGACACGGGAGTGTTGAAAGCTCGCTTTTTTACTATCAAATAAATCGGTTGGATTAATAATTGGTGTTGCTAAATTCTTACTGAGTTCTTACCACTCCAATCCAACGCCGGCATCTTTACATCATAAAATAGTTAAGCATAGATATTATACACCCAAAACTATTTTAAGACTTGTGCTATATATTTGTTGAGTACTGTCTGATTTCTTTTGCGCTAGTTCATATTTTATCCAGTTCTATCTCATACTGTGCATTTTCATTAGCTTATTGAATTAGTCTTCCCTGTGAGACTTTGTCTTTTGCATTCTGGAGCTACCAATAAACTATATTCTTGGAAGTTTATACTGCGTTCCCCATCTAAATTCATGCTTGTTATTAAAATCATGGATTCTATTCAGCCTAACAAGTCTAAAATGACTCTCTGACAGAGTATTTCACCTTGGTTCTTCCCTGCCCTATCTCTACCACTCACATATTTACCCTGCAAATTCCCCCTAACCTATACGTCCTTTGGACACGAAGGGACAATTTAGCATGGCCAATCCACCTAACCTGTTCATCCTTGGATTGTGGGAGGAAACCGGAACATCTAGAGGAAACCCACACAGACATGGGACGAACATGCAAACCCCACACAGTTGTCCAAGGCCAGAATTGAACTTGGGTCCGTGGTGCTGAGATGCAACAGTGCTAACCACAGAGCTACTGTGCCAACCTTACTTAAATACTTCTTAAGCTATTAATTACAACGCTACGCCCTTTAGTTTTCATTGGGCATAGAAGTTCTGGGAAATACATTTTTATTGTAATGATACTTCTGTTAATTCAGCATAAAAGTTCCAGGAAATGATTTATGTATGTGAGTTTTGCCTTATTTAGACATACCATATGTTTCAGGACTTTTACTCCGTTCGCCATTTCTCTCACTATAACTATGAACAGTAAGTTATCATAGAACCATCCATTATGTTAGTTAAAAGTAATTGCAGATTTCTTGGATTGATGGCTGTTTTCTTGACTTAACCACTTAGTCTGATGTTTGCAGGCATCACCTCTGAAATCCCAACTATCAACATATTGGAGTTACCATCGATGAGAAACTGAACTGGAACAGCAATATAAATGCTGTGAAGACAGGAACAGGTCAAAGACTGTGAATTGAGTATAAAGTCTCACAACACTAGGCTAAAATCCATCAACTTTATTTGGAATCTCGAGCTTTTGGAGTGCTGCTCCTTCATCAGATGTGTCTTGGAGATCCCTTCCACCTTGAGCTGGCAGTTTATGGTGTCGATGGTGATTATCACCTGGTGAAGGAGCAGCGTTCCAAAACCTTGTGATGCCAAATAAACCTGTTGGACTTTAACCTGGTTGTAAGATTTCTTATTGTGTCCACTCCAGTTCAAAGTTGGCATACCAAAATCATGAAAGTTATGAGACGAGTGACTCGCCCTCTAACTCCCCAAAACCTGTCTGTCATCTGCAAGGCGTTAGTCAGCAGTATGATGGAATATTCCCCACTTGTCTGGATGAGTGCAATTCCAACAACACTCAAGAAACTCAGTGTCATCCAGGACAAAGCAGCCCACTTGTTTGGCACTACATCCATCAATGTAAACATTGATTTCCTCCACCACTAGCACACGATTGCAGCAGTATGGATGCAGTAAGTCATCAAGATTCCTTCACAACATCTTCCAGCCCATGATCTTTACAATCCAGAAGAATAAGGGCAGTTTTCAAGTTTCATTCCAAGACGCACGCAATTTGACTTGGAATGATATATCAGTTTCTTCACCATGCATGGTCAAAATCCTTGAATGTAGCACTCTGTATATACCTGGATCTATTCAAGAAAGTTGGGTATCACTTTTTTTTCAGGGAGAATTAGAGATGGGCAACAAATGCTGGTCTTGCGAGTAATATCCATATCCCATGAAAATATTTTGAAAATTGGAAAGATGGGAAGTGGCTTGATTGAATCGTAAGTGCTATCATGAATTGGTTGGACCAAATAGCCTTGTTTGAGTTATTCTGTGTAATCTTTTGCAATCTCATCAGAACCACAAAGCAAACAGAATTCTGGAATATATAGTTGGAACAGTAGAAGAGGTGTTGCTGGAACTTTGCCGTGTGCTAGGCTGACCTACACACAGAATAGTGTTCTGTTCCATACTGCAAAAATTGTAAATTCTAAGTGATCTTTTAGAGATTACATGAGTTCAATAGCAGAACATCTGCAGAAACACTTAATTAGTTGGCAACAGAGTAATGCATGTGGGGTCTATGCATGTGCAGAATAAATGTTGATTATGAATTATAGCCTTGTTTACATTCTTGGGTGGTTTAGGACAAGAGTGCAATGTTTGTTTGATGCAGTGACTGGGATTTAGCAAAGTGTAATGTTGGGTGTATAAAAAGTTCAGTTGTTCTGAATGGCAGCCCACAGCAGAATTGTGGATTTTGTCCTTCAAGCATGTGCCGCCTCTGGAGAGTATTACATGAAATTGTCACTACGTTCAAATTATCAGTGTCTGTGTGGAGTTTGCACATTCTCCTTGTGTCTGTGTGGGTTTCCTCCAGGTGCTGCTGTTTCCTTTCACAGTCTAAAAATTTGCCCCTTAGTATCCTGAGATGCGTAGGATAGAGGCATTAGTGGATAAATGTGTGGAAATATGGGGGTAAGGCCTTCGTGGGATTGTGGACAGTGCAGACTCTATGGGCCAAATGGCCTCTTTCTGCACTCTAGGGTTTCTGTGATTTCTATGAAATTGGTGATTACAAAACCACCATATTTTTCAATACAATGATAGCAATTTCAGGTTAGCAGTTAAAAGTTTTGTGTATGTATAGGCTGAAGAACACAATTATTTTTCCCTGCAGTGTGTTGGTTCTTAACCTGCTGGCAAAACTGAGAGTAACATTGACACTTCAGTCAATGCTTGATTCAGTTTGGCACTGCTCTGCTATATCAGAAGCCTAGATTCAAATTCAGTTTCAGGTTATACTGAAGCACTTTATGGCATTCATACCATGGGTTTTATGATACAATTCTGGGTATGATATGGATGTCTGATGTTTGGGTTCCTAGCGTTGAAGTTGTTGGTTGAAATACTAGTTTTGTTGTTTCTGGAAATCCTTTGAATGAGAGCAAACTTAAATACATTTCTGTTGGGATTACGCCACAATAAATTTCATCTCGCAAGTCATTTAAATCCGTATCCGCCCACTGCTTCTGAAGGCGTAAATTAAATCCAGATGAACCTTCTGTAAGAGTTGGGACTTCACACAGCATGTCACCTTTGAGACAACTGGCGTTACAGGACAATCTACCCATAATATTTTGGAACGGTTTCATTCATTAGAGGGATAGGGGAACAGTTACCAGGACCCCACTCACTGTCAGATCCACATACTGAGGGCAGTGATAGGTTTGATTACAAGCCTAATTTGCCAGTCACTGGGCACAGAACTGCAGGAAGGGTCAGAGGGCAAGTCTTTGGCTTCCTGTCTAGCTGGGACACGAGAACAGTCTGCAAAATCCTGGCAAGGAAGGAATCCTGGAGAGATGATTTTCAGAGTTTGAAGCCAGCCAATTTCACAAATACTGACTTGAGAAATAAGTATTGGATTGAGTTTCACTGTAAACTGTTTTCTGTTTATTCATTCCATGTAAAATAAAGCAGTTTTTTGATTCACAATTAGCTTCTGCTCACTGGAGCATTTAGTTAGGACAAGTAAAGGTAAAAGCATGCATGAGTGTGATATTCATTGCACGCTGTAACAAGTTTCATTGTTACGACCCATGTCATGCTAAAGGGTACATTGAGAAATTGGTCAGCAGTGTATTGTAAAGAACATTAGGATTGTTTACAGGAGATAATACAGACTATGAGAATATCTCGTGCTGATCCAAAGTTTGTGATATATACCCACAGATGAGTTCTTGTTCAGCACCAGATGAAGAACGATGTCAGCTCCAAATAATGTTGTGTATCCTTCTCTCTCTGTCCCTGTTTGGCATTTCATATGCATGATCTCTGCCACATTTAATCTTTTCACTACAGCTCTTTGTTGCCAATTGGTATGCTTTTTATAGGAGGATTAACTTCCTGACATTCAACACTTTCTTCCCCAGATTAACATTAAAAATAGAGAAGAACAATCCAGGGGGTTAATATGTTCTGCTTTGTATTCCTCTCAGCATTAAAAAAATGTATTTCTTTTAGGTAAGGTTTAAAATTTGCTATCCCAATGGAGCACAGCGTGTCAGCTCTCAGTCCAAAGCAGCTGCAATGATTTCTTCCCCTGTTTTCAGGGGAGTTTGATTTTTGACCATTGAGAAAGTCAACCTGAAGCTGCCTGTGCTGGAATTCTCCTGGCAGTGAATGTACAACAGATCACAGCTAATAATATGTTTTGGGATTGGGTGTGTCTGAATTGGCTGACAGAACATGATAAAAATGTGAACTCACTCTGCACAGAAATGATCAAAGCTGTTTCAGGATGCAGGTGGCTCCTTTCCCATTGGTGTTTTTAGTGGCAGTGCTCCAGTGGAACTCAAAAGTGGTGGCTCAGCAAATTTTGTTTTTATTTTAAAACACATTGTCCTCTCTTGCTCCATCCTTTTCTGTGTCTTGTTGAGATTTGGCTCCATGATGCTGGAGACCCTCCAGCACCTTGCTCAAGTGACCATGTGTGAACTTCTGGAATAGGATATGGATAGATTGACTGAACGTGGAGGGCATAGCAGTTGAATTTGCACAGATTGTTATGTGACATGTGCGTGCATAGTATCTCAAGGATAGGTTACTAAACAGCAGGAATCTTTGCGTGTTTTTTTGTTTTCTTCCCTAGTCTAGGGTATTGAACCCGATTGTACCCTGCTGAGATCAGCTAAACTTACACCATCACATTTCAGAATATCCTGATCATTTTCCCATATTTTTTGAACATATTCTTTCTGCCTACTGGTGTGTTCCAAGTACAGTGTGTTCATTATTTTATATTGCACACATTAATTAGGTGAATTTACTCATAACCATCGTTTTTTATGATTGCCTGATGTGAAGACTTGCGTCTTGGCCTTAAAAGATTAAATTGAGGATCAGTTGCGTACATTTCTATTCCTGAGTTTACAAGGTTAAGAGGTGATCTATTTGAGATGTTTGGATGTGTATGAAGATGTAGTAAAGTCAAAGATGACTTAGTGTGGTTTCAGCAATGAACGATTGATTAGTAATACAAAATATATATACAAAATAAGGGTCTGTCAGAACTAATGTACAAGTCAACCCTCTTCTCCTCTTGGGCTCCAACTGAGGATCCTCCCTGTCCCAGGATGCAGACCCTTGCTCCCAATTGGTTTGGCTTCTCACACTGTCTCTCTATAAAGTCAGGCCCAGTTGTGTGGCCCTCACCTTTAAAGATGCCACATTATCTCGCACATTTCCACTTCCACCCCAAACTCTTGTGTCCATCTATGAATTAACAGAAAGGAACATCATTATACATAGATTTACATCATTACAATAACACATCAAGGATACCCAAGAGAAAAAAATCCATTCACAAAGTGAATCAGTCAAGACATCTCTGGACTCTGGAAGAATGTCTGAACACGGTACTGTGTCCTACAGTGAATATGGAATCCAGGCAGGCAGATGCAAAAGACAAATCTGGGGTCAACTCCAGAGCCTCTACCTCCGCAGCCTCTACCTGCTTGGCTTCAAGGACTACAAGTTGCCTCACTGCACATTAACCACAGGAACTCCTATGTCAGTAACTGGCATGCCCAAGGAGACACTTGTTGATCCCATGGATCAGGCCCATCTTTCTTCCTCAAATGATCCACAATATATTTTTTTACACAGAGACCTTGTACTTCTACAACGTATGAGGCTGGTCTCGTTCTTTCAGCATTTTGCCTGTCACACCGTCAGTCCTTCACCAGAACTGCGGGTCATAACTAAATCATCAACCTGGAAGCCTCTGCCCCTTTTTCTTGTGGTTTTCTTTTCTGGAAGTTTGCTTAGCCTTCACCTCCCTGCCAAACCTGGAAATACCAAATCAAAACTAGTTCTTGGTGTCATTCCATTAATAATTTAATGTGGTAGCATTTGGTATGGTATTGAATGGCAACTATACAATGCTGTCACTTCATATGGTGATGCATCACAAGTAACTATCAATAGTTTGGTTGCATCAGAATGTACAAGCAGCTCTACTTTTGCGAATGCCTCTCTTTGTGCCTCTGCCCATTTCCATTGCTATTGCTTAAAAATTGATGAGCGTGGGGCTAGAATTGTAGATACGTTTCTTACAGTTTTGCTGTAAGAATTCACCAATTGGCGGAATGGTTTTAACCCCAAAACAGTTTTTGGCTGCAATATTTCCATTATGGCTTTTATCCTCCAAAGGATGCAGGTGTTTTGTGGCTAACCTGAAACCCAGGTATTTAATGTCATCTAGCTGAAGAATGCATTTCTCCCATTTTAAATGGCCTTTTTAAAATCTTTTGGATCTTATCTAACTTTGCTCTGTGCTCATCAGGGATGCTTCAGTGATTAGAACATCATCCAGGTACATCACTACTTTAGGAATGTTCTCCGATGAACTTTCCATTGTGCACTGGAAAACACAACCGATGAGACTCAGTATGTGTACTGGTATAGCCATTTGTGAGTATTGGTAGTGACTAACCAATGAAAATCTTTATTAATTCCAGCTGCTAGTAGGAGTGTATTGAACATCCCTGGTTAATTTTACAGATAGGTCCTTGATTCTTAGAATGGAGTATCTATCCATCTGAGCTCTTCGGATTACAGTCAATTTATAATCCCTGATCTAGCTTCAAAATGGGGACTGTGACCAAAGCCCATTCAGTAAACTTTACAGTTTTTGTGACACCCAAGTCTTCCAGTCTTCTGAGTTCTGCTTTTTAGTTTACGATGGTGTGTGTAAGGCACTAGGCGGGCCTAAAACAATTTGCCATTGCCTCGAGGTTAATCAACTTTTGAAAGTTATTTATTAATCACAAGTTAATACATGAATACTGCAATGAAGTTACTGTGAAAATGCCCTAGTCTCCACACTCCAGTGCCAGTTTGGTACAACGAGGAAGAATTTAGCAGAGCCAATTCACCTAACTTGGAATCTTTGGACTGTCGGAGGAAACTGGAGCACCTGAAGGAAACCCATGCAGAAACGGGAGAATGTGCAAACTCACACAGACAGTGACGCAAGCTGGGAATTGAACCCGGGTTCCTGGTGCTGAGGCAGCAGTGCGTGTCACTGTGCCACTTTAGCCTCTATTTGTACCAATTCTATCCGGAAAACCTCACTATCTGCACAATAGCTTTTGAAAGCCTCCATCCCAAATACATTATCTCCAGATGATCTAATTTTGTCTGTTCCAACCAGTCTCAACCAATAAGACATAGTCTGTCACCATCAATCACTAGAACATATAATTATACTGTTTCTGTAGTTTCTTGTTACTGTAACTAACTTTGCTGTCATCATCGACTTTCCTGTACATGTAGTCAAAATGGCTTCTGAATTACTCAACGTCAAAAGTTGCAGACTTTTTTAAAGAGGTATTTGGAATGTTTGGGCTTGTTCCCTTACTACTGTGGCTGCGGCTCCAGTGTCAATTGAGAGATCTGCTGTTGACCATCAAAGCTATTTCTATGGTGGCACGTTATTGAATTGGGCCTGGTTTAAAGTGTACGATTCAGATCCCGTCTTTGGCTTCTCACCCAGTTTAATAGCCAGATTAAACATTGTTTATTCTTTTTTGTGCATACTGTCCTGCCTGCATTGCACTTATAAATGATTCTCTTGCAACTGAAACATATGTAAGTTTTTTGGGAGTGCAATCCCCCACACTAAAAGCAAGTGTTCACCTCCAATGGTGCATTACTCTTCTTGTGCTCTGCTGCACCCTTTCTCAGGCTGTCCCTCTCAGCAGCCGTTTCCCTCTACAAATGGGTTGCCTCACTGGGCATGTCTTGTAGTTCACTTATGCCCTGCTCAGCACATTCAGTCATCTGATCCATCTCGCCAGCTTTTTTCAAAGAGATTTTAGTCTCAGCTGGTAGTGTTTTAGTATTGTGAGGTTGTTGTTGTATGCCAACCAGTCTCCTAACATTCCCCCTAAAGTTGGCTCCCCATTCACAACAAATTCAGTATTTTGCTAATCATCTTAATCTGGGCATAAACCCAGGAATGGTCTCCCCTGGCTCCCTGATAGCAGAATGAAATCTATACCTCCAACATGATGATTGAAGGTCAGGGATTAAAATGATCTTTGATTATTTCCACTATCTGGTCAAAAGATTTTGGGCCCAATTTTACCATCATGCTGTGCCTGTTTTCAGGTGCAACATCTTGGTAGAGCAGAGTAGCACAATCCTCCACGCCAATTCCCCTTTATCAAGACCCAAAAAAGTTCACGATGGGGACCCAGGTTTGAAATGGGCGCAATGGCCATTTAAACGTATTTGCATGCATTCAAATTGACTTAATGAACTGCATGCCCAACTTTATGGCACTTCTCCCTTTATCATTGCGTTCACCTATCCAGAATCGGCACAAAACAAAATGCTCTATAAAAGTCCGATTCAGACCCTCTAACTGGTTAGGAGGTGTATACCTGTTGTCTGATGGCTGTCTGCTTGAGATTGGGTGGCGGGTGGTCCACTGCCGCTGCCCAAGATCAATAGGAGGTGAAGGGGTAGGAGGGGGGTCTGCTGTTACTCTGCCTGAGATCAGTGGGGTGAGAGCAGGTGGAGTCCACTAGCACTCTGCCTGAGATTGACGGGGAGGGGGGTTGGGGAGGGGAATCTGCTGCCATTTTGCTTAAGATTGGTGAGGGAAAGGGGAGACCCACAATCGGAATGGAGAGTAAAGGGGGATAAGGGAGTCAATAATGCTGGGGGAAGGTTTGGAGTAATGTTTGTGGGGGCCAGGGGGAGACATTATTGGACCTGAAGGAATGTGACAGAGGAGTAGCATTCTATCTTTCTTCTGTGTGTGCATAGTTGGAGGCTCCAATTGGAGCTGCAGTGTTTTGGGCGTGTTAAGCCCACCCACAGGCTTTTGCAGCACAGTTTGGAATTGTTGATATTTTTGCAGGTACAGTGCATATGTGGGTTTAGAACGGGTCTAAAAGTCGGATCTGAAACACTCCTGGTTTCAAGTCTGGAGTTGACTCAAAATGGTAAAATAGGGTTGTCTAGAATGTCAGCCGATATTAGATTTATCAGGAGGTGCAAGATTATGGGCCATAGACTGAAAGTAGTATCACCTTTCGTTTTCCCTCCACTGTGATTTAATTAACTACAAAGAAGTCAAGCAGCTTTTTGATATATTGCCCCCAACTCTCAACTTCTGAGTAAAATGACTCAATCTTCCTGATTGAAAGCATTTTTAAGGCATTTGTGCCTATCTCCTCTTTGGATTCGATGATCACTCTTATCCCCCTCTGACTTTGCACTGTGATCTGTGGAATTTTTAAATTTACAGCAATTAGGAAAACTATCTGTAGGCAAACATTTCAGATTTGACACCATGGCTGGATTGTTATCGTGGGTTTTCATCTAAATTCTGCCTCAAGATTGAAGTTATCCCCCTAAAGCAGCTACCACTTGCACTTAGTGAGCAGGGATGTCAACAGCTTGGTCCCATGTGGAAGTTGGTCTGACCCTGTTAATTATAGATAGGATGTTGAAATACTGAACATGATTTATTGGTTTGGAAGTAATTCAGTCAGTCATTTTAATCTGTGAATTGATATGAGCAAGATGTTGAGCATGGTTGTTGCCAAACTATTAGGAAACTAATCTGTCCCATGTATAAGGGTATGAAACAGTTATTTAGAATAAAGATTATGCTTTTCAATGTCTTGCTGATGAATAATCACTTTTTGTGACTTTATTGCCATGAAAAAATTTAATGCCCATTTGCAAAAGTCAGTAGATTTGCTAGTTAAGATGATGTTGAACAATATGTTGTAAAGGAAAGTTCTGTGGGGGAAAAAAAAACTGGTGTGGCTTCATTCACTGTCCTCTCCCAACTCTGAAGATTCTGACTTCATGTCTCACTCCAGTACTTCAGAATATAATTTTGCTATTCAGTGGAGTACAAAGGGACACCTGTAGCATTAGATACACTTCTGAGATGGGATGCCTTGCTAACCTTCTTGAGTGTGTATAAAAAATGTCATGGCACTATTTGAAACAGTAACAGGAGTACTACTTCTGTCTCCTTCCATCTATAACCAAACCTTACATAGTTCGAGCCTGAATATTTAAAAAAGATTTTGTGTTGTCTTTGAGCTAAAGATAACTATGGCCACCTGGCTGTTTAGCAGAGTTCTGATGGGTGCATAAGTGACTGCTAAGGCTGTTCTGCAGCTGGATTGTTCTGCTGAAAATAAGATAGTTACCAAAAATGATTGAGTTTTGGATGAGTTGCTGGCTCAGGGTTTTCTCTCCATGCATTTTCTGTTTGCCTCTAAAGTGCGCTCACTTTCACAGGAGGCCACACTTTTTTATTTGGTTGTCACGCTTTTTTTTTGGTTGTACTGTGCAGTGATCTGGGTAGCCTCCCAGTTCTCAAAATAGCTACAAAACGCCTTTGTGCAGCTTCCAGAATTTCCTTGTAGTGTTTTCTTTGACTGTCATGAGAGCACACCCCAGATTCAAGTTCTCCATATGGAGATTGACTTTGCTAAGCAAGTTTCAGGCATTCTGGCTACATGCCAGGTTAGTTGTGACTGCCTCAATATGATGTGCCAATTTGGGTTAACACCTAACTGTCTGACATTTTGCCCTGCTGTTTGATCTTCAGAAACTTCCAATGGCAGCTCAAGAGAAAATGGTTGAATTTCTTGGCATGATGCTGTTACACAGTCCTAGTCCATCTTGCATAGAGCAGAATGGGTAGGATTATTGCTTTGTGGACTTTGGTAGATAGACTTTCTACATGTTACCAAACACATGTTCGAAGTCTGTAGATAACTACAGTTTGACAATGTCGCACATGCAAGAATTGCCACTGTAGACAACTCTCAGGTGTGATGTACTATTGACAGGTTCTGGTCATGGACTAAAACATTACACTTAAGGTAGGGCTTTCCTGAAGAAGACAAGTACGTTAGTTTTTTTCACTCTGATAGTAAGATTGAAGTTGGTGCGAGCATTGGACAAGTCCATGTTACATTTCATGACTGTCCAGCTCTGAACTAGAGCAGTCACTGGGAAATCGAAATCATGAAGTGTATACCCTTGGAAGTCTTGGTCTTTGTCTGTAGTTGGCTCAGATTGAGCAGCTTTCCGTAAATGTAATTTCTGATTTTGATGCCAGGATCACCAATGAGGAAAGTGTCAGAGAAAGCATGACAGAGAAAAAGATGCTGAATAGGGTTGTCTCTTAAGAGCATTGCAAAAAAACTGACTCACGTGACAATAAACAATGTTTCCAGGAAAATTGCAACAAGCACTTTTCTTTTACAACTTACACAAGGTTAGTTGGGAAATTTAGCAAATTGTTTTCCCCAAATATTGCTGACTGACTCTCATTTTAAGATTTTCCTCCAACAATTTGCATTGCAAAGACTGCTTCCCACCACCCCAAAAATAAAATGCACTATGCCAGAGATGGCATTATCATTTAGAGGAAGAGTGCACTATATCAGCCAGATTAACTTGACAAGCAACAGGGAACTCTGCAAACAATTTATGGAGCTCCAGATCAGTTAAAAAGCTTGTTGACCTGAAATGGGCCTGCATTCAGCAGAGGAAAGGAACTTCACCAGAACAGTGTGGCAGAATTACAAATGTGGGTGGGTTCCTATAGAAGCAAATTCACTTCATTGTTTTTCACTATGTTATCAACAATGTTTCTAACAATGGTAAATGTTTAACAAGTCTGTTACATTTTTGTGATTTTAGTACCGTTGCATTCACAGAAAATCCCATTCATTGTTTCTAGATAAGGCAAGTACTTCCATCAGTAAAACTTTCCACGTATAGCTACTGATTCTCATATCATAGCAAACAGTTAAAAGAAAAATAACTAGAATTTAGATGGTGTCTTGCACACCATCAAAGTGATCTGACTGCCAATTAATAGCTTTCCACTTTTGCTATGCAGGCAAATACAGCAACTAATTCGTATGGAGAAGAAAAGATGTGGCATGACCAGAGTTGCACAGAATTCACTGCACAAACAGGCCTTCCAGCTGACTGAAAAGGATGCACCGTAATACAGTGGTTAGCACTGATGCTTCACAGCTCCAGGGACCTGGGTTTGATTCCTGGTCTGGGTCACGTGTGCAGTTTGCACATTCCCCTCATGTTTGCGTGGGTTTCCTCCAGGTGCTCTGGTTTCCTACCACAGTCAAAAGATGTGTGGGTTAGGTTGATTGGCCATGCTAAAATTGCCTCTTAGAGTCCTGAGATACATAAGTTAGATGGATTAGCAGGTAATTGTGTAGGAATATGGGATGTGGTCGGTGCAGACTCGATCGGCCAGATGGCCTCTTTCTGCACTGTAAGTTTCTATGATTCTATGACTGATCTATGGCACTGTTTATGCACCACGTGAACTCTTCCAACACTAATCTAAACCCACAGCATACCCTTCTATTGCTTTCTATTTTACATATTTAATTCATGTGATTTTCCCTCAACCACCCCTAATGTGGAGCAAGTTCCGCATCAGTCTGACCATTCATTGGGTAATTAAGTTTCTCCTTAATTTAGTGACTATGATTCATGGTTTTGTACTTTCCACAAGTGGAAACATCTCTCCATCTAACCCAACAGACATCTGCATATTTTTCAGAACACTTGAATCAATCCTCAGCCTCTTTCCTGGAGAAAGAGATCCCTGCTCCTGTTCAGTCTTTGCTGATTATTACATCCTTTCAATTCTGGTTTCATTATTGCAAATCTTTTCTCTACACCCTTTTTGTTTGAGCCTCAAGCTGAAGCCTCAAACAGGCAGGTTTAAAAGAATCTCTGTATGCAGTGAAAGTGGACACGCACTGCATTGAGGATGGCTGGAGTACTACCATCAAGGATATTGTGCAATCCACTGCTCTCGTGGCTCTTGGTCTTGCCTCTCATAAGCATCAATATTGGTTCAATGAAAATGTTAGGTAATTTAAAAGCTCCCAGAGGAGAAACAACACATCCACAAGGTTTGAAATGTCAGTGATAAAGTCACTGCCATCCAAACACAGTATCTACTGAAACCTCTGCAGGAAACAAAATTAACAAAGATTAATCAAAAAGCAAATGAACTTCAGTTATATGTAGACTACAAAGGCTGGAATCTGTCTCCTGGCCCCAGACTAAAGGTTCATCAGCAATCCTCAACGCTAATGGGTCAACATTTTCTGCTCACAGAAAAAGCTAGGCAGGGCACTCTCACCACACCTCAATTGGCCTTTATCTGTGAGGGAGCAATCAACAAACTGTCACAGCTTGGGATCAGCTGCTCTCTAAATGACCTCACACTCTAATGGAACTAACAAATGCAATCAAAGTCTTATTTAGTGGCAAAGCTCCAGAAGCAGTCAATAAAGCCAATGCATGGTCAAGAAGTTTACTAAACTTTCAGTCTATGTGCGAGCAAGGAATCAATGTGTAAGAATAAAAGATTCTTCCATTATCCACAAGCGAAAAGCAACTCACCATCCTTGCTACAATCAGAAGAATCTCATGCCTCTTCATCACCAGCAAAATCTTTGCAAGCATCTTTCTGAACTGCTGAGTGCAATTTGCTGCTGAAGTTTCAAGTAAGGCTCAGATATATATCACTATATTAGTGTTAGTAGTTAGAAGCTCAGGGAACTGCCGAGAACAGAACATGGACTTCTAACGTGATGTTTGTTCACCTGAGCAAGGCCTTGATACAGTCAGCCATGAGGCTGTTTGGAAAGGTAATGGAGAACTTCTCCACAATTTTCAACAGATTGTTAACAGCATACTTATGTGCACACTGGATGATGATGGATCTTCAGATCCATTATTTTCAGACACTAAACAACTGTTTGCTAACGCCAACCCTATTCAGCATCTTTTTCTCTGTCATGCTTTCTCTGACACTTTCCTCATTGGTGATCCTTGTGGTGAATGAACTGATGCTAATTCACATGCATTATCCTGAGTACTTGCGTCTAGGATTCTACCCTAAATCATGTTAGAAGTCCCATTCCCAGCCTACCTTCTGCTTTGTATTGTCAGTATGACAAATAGTGGTCAGCCTCCCACTTCAAACATGTCACGTGTACAAGGCTGGCCATTATAGTTCAACACTCCCTAGGAGTATTTCTATAGGCTAGTACAACAATTGCAGTACTATATTCTGATATCCAGGCTGCATATACCTCTTTGCTTTGGCCCAATTGAATTGTGCCATTTGTTTCCTCCCGTGGGAGCAGTTAACTCAGTAGTTTGAGCGTTACAATGACTTCTCTTCCTTTCAATTGTGCTGCCCTATAGAAATTTTCGCCAAGGGGTGTGTATCACTTCATTTCATATATAAAGCACAAACTTGAGACATGGTGAAGTCATTATGGCCTTTATCGTTAATATGACTGTGGGACTTTGTCACTTGTGTTTGCACTGTGAATGAGTTGGTAGTCACGGGACTGGAATGTTCTTCTTGTTCCCAGATTGTTGAGTGGTGTTTTCCTTTAGTTAATTTTCACAGAAGGAATTGGAATTGAAAAAGTATTTGTCGTGAGAATATTGAGGAACTAATCTTGTACTTTGAGATGCAGGGTAACACTGCTGTAGATTTCTGACTCATTGATATCCAATAACCATGAATCACGATAGTGTCGGAAGAAGCTATTTGGTCCACTGTGTCTGTACTGATTCTTTGAAGGAACTGTCAAATTCATCTTAACTTTCCTGCTGTTTCCCCATAAAGCCGCAAACTTTTTCCATTCAAATCTTGGCTCTTGGAGTTGGACACTTTAGGAACTTTCAAGTGGTTATCGGATAGGCACATGGAGCACGCCAGAATGATAAGGAGTGGAATAGTTTGAGCTTGGGTTTGGACATAGCTTGGCACAACATCAGGGGCAGAAGGGCCTGTACTGTGCTGTACTGTTCGATGTTATATGTTCTATAATCTTCGTCCAAAACTCTGAAATAGAAGTTTTGGTTTCATGACTCTGGTGATAGCTCAATTGATATATGCAAGAACCATGCCATGTTACTCAACTATGTGATAAAAGGAATTTCTCTGCCAACTTGACATGTTGTCCAAGGTGTCTATGGGTGTAGCTTAGTTTGAAGAATTTTTTGAAAAAATGTTTGCTAAAAATAAGTGCTATTGGAAGATGCAAGATAAAAACAAAATCAACATTTCAACTAAAATAGTGGGCAAATTGCCAAATGTCTTTTAACAAAATAAGTGTTGATTTTATGCAATAAAAATCAAATCATTTAAAACCATACTTAATCCTAAACGATCACTTTAATTTTTTTAAATCTATAAAGTCATCTTCAAAACGAACTTTTAACTTAAATGCATGGAATTAAGACACTTGGCTGTTGTTCATCATGACTAAATAATATAAAAGTATTTTGAGAATTTATCATCTCCCCTTTACTTGAATGATTGCAATCTGTTTCTCAAATTCAAGGCATTATCTATAACTGTAGTTACAGCACTTAAACAGGTTTATTTACTACTATGCTTTTCAATATATTATTCCTTTGAAACTGTTAGTGACAGCATATCCCAAAACAAAAACACAGCTGTTATTTTTCCTGAATTAACTTTTTTAGGATTTTTCACATTGGTTGTAAGCTTGGGAGCCACAAATGAGATGTTTGAGAGTCACAGATTGCAGTTCCCTGATCTAAAGGTAGAAAGGCAGCAGATGTTTGGGAACATCACCATCTGCAAACTTCCATCCAAGTCTCTAGCTGTCCTGGAAAATGTAATTTCACTCTTACATCGTGGCTGGGTCAAAATCTTGGAACTTTCCAATAGCATTGTTGAAGTACCTGCGTGTCTTGATATAATTATACAGGGCCTTGGTGAGGCCACACCTGGATTATTGTGTGCAGTTTTGGCCTCCCTTTCTAAGGAAGGATTTTCTTGCTCTAGAGGGAGTGTAGAGAAGGTTTACCAAACTGATTCCTGGGATGCCACGACTGTCATATGAGGAGAGATAGAATTGTATTAACCAGCATTCAGAAAATTGAGGCGGGGGATCCCATGGTAACCTATAAAATTGTAACAGGACTGGGCAGGGTAGATGCAAGAAGTATATTCCCAATGATTGGACTGTCCAAAACCAGGGTTCATAGTCTGAGAATACAGAATGGTGAAGAGAAATCTCTACACACATGGAGGGGTTAGGCTTTGAAATTCATGATTACAGAAAGTAGTTTAGGCCAAAAATTTTCAAGAAATATAGCACTTGAGGTGAAGGAAATGAAAGGATATGGGAGAGGGGAGACATAGAAACCATAAGCAGAATCAGGCTATTAAGTTGGATGATCAACCATGATCATAATGAATGGCAGAGCAGGCTCAAAGGCCAAATTGCCCCTGACTCCTCCTTATTTCTATGTTTCTATACTTGCAGCAGATAAATTGCAGGCTCAGGAGTGTAACTTGCCACCACTTTCTCAAGAGCAATTATGAGGGAGGGGAGGGATAATTGCTCGCCTATGATGCCCACTTACCATGAATGAATTTTTAAAAACAGTTCTGTGTTCTGGTATTTCGCTCAAATGACTGTTATTCATCTGCAAACCAGCTAAGTATTGGCAAGCTGTTGATTCATGAATAGTGTCTTGGGTGCGCAGGAAGTGCTGAGGTTTGAATTAGAAAATACAACTGCTACCGCGAGTAAGGTCAACTGGTTCAGTGTTAGCTAAGGAAAGTTTCCAGTCTTCAGTCAGTTGGTAACTAGTGAGGATCAGAAACCTTTTGTTGAGTGGCAAGATTGTGTTTCATTGTTAGCACAAGGTCGATTTGAAATCCATTGTGGGCTGATATTAGCATAACACTGGCTAATGCCAAATGGAGGAAGGAGATCACAGGTCTGACTGCACGGATACATTGTGAAGGAAAACAGATTTTCATTGCCATGCTGAGAAGGTTATTGTGTATTGGACAATTGACAGCTGGCAGTTAAATAGTAGTAGGTCATTGTTCAAATGTCATGACTTTAAAAACAGGCAGTTTTTAATTTCTTTTGGAATTGTAATGTTGTATTATTGCTTTAATTGCCTCACTTTCCAGTGCTCTTCTGAAGATAAGTTGCAAAAACAAAAGGCACTAATTTGAAACTCTTAAATTTTGACCCTGATTGACTTCGGTATCAGACAAGCTTTCAGTCACTATTGAATATGAACATGTGATAATTCAGCAACAGTAAAGGACCGTTTAACTGCAGGTGCTCTTGTAATTTCAGTTGTGTGCGAGTTTGACTGATCTGTATCTGCACCTCTATCAGCCAGCCGGGATGGAATTTGGCAGACTCTCGTTTACAATGAATTTTAGAACAAACAAAACCTATTTACTCAGCTTATGGAGTCTGTTGAAACAATTCATTTTAATAAACAGTCCACATGGTCTAGTTCAGTAGAGTGGTCTACAAAATCTGAGGGAATAAATCAGTACAGAAGGAGGCCATTTGGCTCATTAAGCCTGCATCAACAACAATCCCACCCAGGCCCCGTCCCCATAACCCCACATAAGAGATTGGGGACCAGGCAGGAAAATTATTTTGAAGCCCAAAAATCAATGATCAAGGTAGTCAATGAGGTTTAAGCACAGTGTTGCCTGATGCAATTTTTCAAAGTCATCTTGGTCTCCTCGTTAAGATGAGGGGGAGAATTTTCCCATTCCTCCTATCACGCACAGGCCATAGAAAGGTCCATTGACCTCGGGCGGGATTTTCTGATTTTTGGGGTGAGCACGGCCGGAAAATCCTGTCTGAAATGTCAAATCGAGCCCAAGATGGGGTGCAATGCCTCATCTTGTCAGCTTGGATCTTGTTTCTCTCTCTTGTAGGGACCATGAATTTTTTTTTTTGGATGGAGTATAAAATTAGACCAAAGGAAAACTGAGCCTTTATCATACTGAATAATGGAGCAGGCTGTCAATATTTCTCAATTCTTTTGTTAGGTGGCATGACAGAAATTGCGGCAGCATCTCTCAATAAAAGCAAACACTACTTTGAGCGGACGGTGGATGTGTATAAAATCAATGAGTCATTTACAAGCTGTGAAGTCTCCTGATATGATTGGTGGGAAATTTAACAAATCATTTTCATATTGGCAAAGAATTCAAGTGCAGTTGTGGTCTATAGTTTATACACAGTTGGATGCGACTGATTTTTCTAGAATGTGGTGTGTTTTGTAATGAGGCAATGTGGTTATATATCTTTCTTTAGCTTTGAAGAAGTGACATGGACTCAAAACGTTAATTCTGTTTTCTCTCTGTACAGATGCTGTCAGGGCTGAGTTTTTTCAGCATTTCTATTTTTGTTTCAGATTCCAACACCCATTGAACCATAGGATCCCTAGAGTGCAGAAAGAGTCCATACAACCCGTTGAGTCTGCACCGACTGTCCGAAAAAGCATCACATACAGACCTTCCCCTCTGCCTTATCCCTGTATCCTCATGCATTTACCATGGCTAATCCACCTAACCTATACACTTTTTGGATACTTAGGGTCAATTTAACATGACCAATCCATCTAACCTGCACATCTTTGGACTGCGGGAGGAAAGCAGAGCACCCAGAGGAAACCCATGCAGACACTGGGAGAATGTGCAAACTCCATGCAGACAGTCATCCAATGGTGGAATCAAACCCGGGTCCTTGGCACTGAAGCAGCAGTATGACCCACTGTGCCACCATGCTGCCCTGCAGTATTTTGCTTCTGTTAATGTTTGTATAATGGGATCACCAAATTACAATGTTAAAAAAAATAAAAAACACAGCCAACTGCTCGATAGTAAAGGTCTTGAAATTTATTGCCAAAATATTGTGATTTATTTTGAGCTGTAGCAGCATATCGTTCTTTTGCTGTAATAGTGTTATCTAATTTCAGTGGTGGCCTGCTCACTCAGCCAAAAGAGCAGATGAGTAGTAGTTCCACCAACTTTTTGCACATGTGGCTACATTGACACTTTGCCACAGCCCTGGGGGATTACAGCTGTGATTTACTTTTTGATGGAATGTCAAAGTGGTATTTTTTGGCAGAATGTCAAATTGAATTTCACAACAATATTCTATGTATGTATCAAAAAAGAGCAAGGATTTCTCCTGATATCCTGTTCATCATTCATCCCTTAGCTAACAGTAGAAGCAAAAGATAAGCTAGTTAGTTATCTTGTTTTCTGTTCGAGATCCTTGCTCTAATATGTTGGCTGCTGTTTTACCTCCTGTTGCATGGCACGGTAGCATAGTGGTTAGCACTGTTGCTTCACAGGGACCTGCGTTCATTTCCTGGCTTGGGTCACTGTCTGTGTGGAGTTTGCACATTCTCCTCATGTCTGCGTGGGTTTTCTCTGGTTTCCTCCCACAGTCCAAAGCTGTGCAGGTTAAATTGATTGGCCATGCTTAAATTGCCCCTTAGTGAGCTGAGATGTGTAGATTAGAGGAATTAGTGGGTAAAATATGTAGGGATATGGGTGTAGGATCTGGGTGTATTGTGGTCGGTGCAGACTCGATGGGCCAGATGGCTTCTTTCTGTACTGTAGGGTTTCTATGATTTCTTTCTGTGATATTTAAAACAATAGTAATTAATTAGTTTTGAAGTTCTTTTGGGGCATCCTGCAGATTTGCAAGCAGTTGGTTCGTTCTTATTATGTGGCAACCTTGGTAAATGCAATGTGGCATTCTTGGTTACTCAAGTTAATATTGTGGTAAGATCTGAAGGAGTATGAAAACACTCAATTTATACTACAGAAATATCCAGAAGAGAATTTTGAAGATCTGTTTGCTATGTAATAAAATTGATGTGTCTGGAGCAGATATTTAGACTACCTACATGTAACAGTTTTCAATTGGAAGGTAGTGGATCAGCATTAAGTTACCCAAAGACCAGATCTTCCAGTACTATGATGATTGGTGCCATTGTTTCTCACATCACACCCTTTTTCTCTTTCAGCTTCAGACCCATCATTCAATACATTGACCATCAGTTTGAACGATACCTTCACGATGAGAGTGGCCTGAACAGACGACATATCGTAGACAACCGAGTCCACTGCTGCTTCTACTTCATCTCCCCCTTTGGCCATGGGTAAGAAAAGTTGTTCTACAGATATATGATCAAAATGTGCTGCCAACATATATACCACTGCCATTGCTGTAACAGACTTGTTTAAGGAAGGGTACCCAATGATGCTATACATTGTTGTGCCAACCTTGAGTAATCTAATCTTTGTGCCATGTCAGAATGAGATATAAGCAAGAGTAATCACTCAGTGATATTATGCCACCACTCTCTGAACCACAAATAAAGTAGCAGAAAAGAGCTATTGGAATCATAGAATGTGACCATCACTGAAACAAGTTATTCAGACAGTCAGATCAAAAAGTTCTTTTTTGTGTGTCACCAATCCAGCCCCACCCTCCTGCTGGCTCCCTAGACTCGTTTTAACCTAGTATTATCAAGCAACTGTCTCATTTCTTTCATATTCTTCAAAACTTCAATCCAATCACCTCAAAGCCTTTTTCCAAGTAAAACAAGTCCAATTTCTTCTTTTATTGTTATCAGTTGAAATTTCTGTTTCTGTATTTTTCATTTCTGTTCCAAAATAATAAATATGTCATGCCTTATCAATTGATTTCTGTTTATTTCTTTCTTATTTCTGGTATTCTTGGCTGAGATTTCAGGTCCTTGTAATAAGCAGTTCAGATGTGGTGGAAATAAGCAATCAATTTAAATTTGACAAACATGCATACAAAATTCTATAGGATAGTGCACGTGTGGGAGAAACATTCAGAAAAGGTAGCTGATTTAGGTAGTTTAATGCTTTCAAAAATTAGCTGTATTCCCATGCACCCATTTATTATCACTTATTAGTGTGACCATTAACACTGCAGTGAAGCCATTGTAAAAATCCTAGTTGTCAAACGAAAATTGGAACAACTGGCCAACTGAGCTGTTTATTGGCACCTGAAAACAGGGTTTAAAAAAATTTCTTTTTACTCCATCCTTAAAGTTACAAGGCCAATGCTTTGTATGGATCAGGCAAACTCAGATAAATTCCTTACTTGTTCCAAAAACCAAATTCAAAATCTAATTGAATCCAATTCAAGGCCTTCTCCAGAGACACAAACAAAATTGTTAGCACTGCTGTCTCACAGCGCTGGGGATCTGGGTTCAATTCTGGCCTCTGACCACTGTCTGTGGGGTGTTTGCACATTTCCCCAGTGTCTATGTGGGTGTCCTCTAGTGCTCCAGTTTCTTCCTACGCTCGACAAAGATGTGCAATTTAGATTGAGTGGCCATGCTAAACTGCCCCTTAGTGTCAAGAGGACTAGCAGAGTAAATACACAGGGTTACGGGGATCGTTGTTATGCAGGCTCAATGGACCAAATGGTCTCCTTCTGCACTGTAGGGATTCTATAATTCTAACATCCAAGCTGACAAGATGAGGCATTGCACCCTATCTTGGGCTTGATCTGACCTCCTTGAAGCTAAAGCTTTGTTGCTACATGCTCGTAGTGGCAATTCCTGTAGGGGTCTAGTCCATGTTATTGCATTTTTCCTCTCTTAGAGCTATCTTTTAATGCTACACTGCTCAGGTGATTTCAGATAGCCATTATCTTGGGAGGAAAGAAGGAGAGGTGAATGCTTTATTCTGTGCTTGGTAGTTCATGTATAAACTGCGTTGGAACTATTCATGTTAATCCTTTTCCCCAAAGTTTATTGTTTTGAAGTTGTTTCTTTCAATTTCCATTTACACAAATGTGTGAAATCCTATTTAATAAACAAAGCCTACTTCCTCTGCAAATATTGATGAAGACATTTGTCTTCCAGTAATTTTGCATTTATTGAAGAAGTTTAACTTGAAATTTTGTTAACTTACTTGTCCTCTCTCAATATAATTGTTAATTCTGGGCCGTTGTTCAAGAGTTGCCAGTGGTCCATGCTTTGTGTAACCATTCTTAAGAAAGCCTGGTCCTTGAATGTAGCAGGGACACTTTCTGGAGG
Source organism: Sphyrna mokarran (assembly GCA_024679065.1). Lineage (NCBI taxonomy): Eukaryota > Metazoa > Chordata > Chondrichthyes > Carcharhiniformes > Carcharhinidae > Sphyrna > Sphyrna mokarran. The sequence goes on from JAGIQG010000020.1 coordinate 8,461,325, forward strand.
GTTTTGTAAACTGAATTGTCAAGTGGTGAACATATCTCTTGTGTAGTATTTTTTATTCCCTTATTTTAAAAGCACAAGTGTTATTTTTAATGTATTCACAGCTGCAGATACTGGGGACTATAGTATTCTATACCAGTTCTGACAATTGAAATTTGTGAGTGAACCTAGATGCTGGAGTCTTGTTCTACAGCAAGCTACAACTAAGTTTACATGACCAAAAGCAATGCTAAACCAATAATCTAAAAAAAACCCTTAATCAGCGAGGCCTTAACGATACTAGAGACAAATTTCAAATTTTGTTGGAAATATTGAGTTCTGTTTTTGTTTCCTATGTTGCAGTGGGAATGGAGAAGTGTATGTAGTGCTTAACTGTTTGTTTTGTTATGCAGCTTGAAGCCTCTAGATGTAGAGTTTATGAAGGCCATTCACAGCAAAGTAAATATTGTGCCAGTGATTGCCAAAGCAGATACATTGACACTAAGGGAACGGGAGCGACTGAAACGCAGAGTAAGTGGTTCTCACTTGTTATCTTTGCAAAGACCTGGGAGAATATGGTTGTATAAAGCTGAGTGAAGTCTTAACTTTTTCTACGTTTCGTTCTGTACCCATGTGTCTGCTATAAATGTTGCCGGTTGTTTTCTCTGGAAACTGGACATAAATGTCCAAAGAACTTTTCTCAGCCTTTCCTGTAATGTTTGGATGTGATGTAGAGATGCCGGCGTTGGACTGGGGCAAACTCAGTAAGAGGTCTGACAACACCAATTTTAAATCCAGTCGATTTATTTGATAGTAAACTTGCTAGCTTTCAGCCTTTGTGCCTTCGACAGGCGAAGGCACAAAGGCCGAAAGCTAGCAAGTTTACTATCAAATAAATCGGTTGGATTTAAAATTGGTGATGTTTGGATGTGCGCAGTGATGCCACAGCCAGAGTCTTGTCTTCTCTGATTGTTGGTAATATCTTCTTCATATCATGGGTGTTGGATTCCATTGTTGGTGGCCATTCTGGCAATAAGGTTCCTGCACGGTTCAGCAATAGCTGTTTTCAGGCTATCCTATGATTCTATAATGAACTAAAATGTTAAAATCCATCCAGTCCTGGCACTAATTTCCTGCAATTGAGAGTCTGTGGCTGGCTTTTTTTGCTGTTACTCTATTTCCAGTACAAAGTTGGATGGTATGGTGGCACAATGGGTAGCACTGCTGCCTTGCAGTGCCAGGGACTCGGGTTCGATTCCAACCTGGGGAACTTCCTGTGTGGAATTTGGACTTTCTCTCTGTGTGTGCATTAGTTTTCTCTAGCTTCCTCCCACAGTCCCAAGATCTGTTGGTTAGGTGGTTTATCTGTAATAAATGCATGGGATTATGGGGATAGAGTAGAGGGAAATGCTTGGTAGGATGATCTTTAGGAGAGCTGGTGCAGGCTCAATGGGTCAAATGGCCTCTTCCTGCACAGTAGGGATTCTGTTTCCTACATTGCAACAGAATTGCATGGATGTATTTTGTTTCTAATTTGCTTGCTTTCTGTTTGGGCTTTGAGGATGGAAAGGGTTAAAATTAAGAACGGGTTTAGCAATGGTGTCTATTTGCGACAGTCTTTGTTTCAGTATTCTTTACAGTTGGGTAGCTGGGCCGCCCAGTACATAAATTGTAGCTGACAGTTGAAATAGTTACAAGGAAATATAAATGTTTTTATCAGTAAACTAAGTTGTTGCAGGGACTGCAGACCCAGCAATTTCAATGTGCTACATCTTGTTCTCAATGCAGAAATTAAGATTTCTGTGCAACCCTGCTTATCAAAAGGTTGAGGTTGTTTTTGTAACAAGTCGCAAACCAGTGATAGACACCTTTCCACCATTACTTCTGGAAAAAATAAATATTTTGAGTAGGCATGCAGCGTCTTTTCACAAATGTTCCTTTGAAAGGCTGATTGTGATTCTCTGCAGACTACTTTTTGAATCCTGGGAAAAGTGCTATTTCTTAGCCTATTATTCTTCTGTTCTTGGCTTGAATCAAGCTATGCATCCTGTAAAGTAGCACTGCAATATTTGTATCAAAACCCATTCAATGAGTCATGCTACAAGTGAACAGCGCAAAGAAAACCAGATCAGCTTTTGTTTGAAAATGGTGAACAATCAACATAAAATCACATCCTTTCACTACAGACAGAGACCATTCAGTCCATCATATCAGTGCCATTTCTGAAAGTGCTAACTTCATAGCCTTTCCTATACCTTTTTCCAAATGTACACCTACTTCCTTATTTTCTAATATATAGTCTCTTTTGAGCACACAGTGTAAACAAGAAATATGTTGTCTTCATGAAAAGACTACCTCTGTATTCTGCCAGAGTTAGTGTATTTATTTATTAATCACAAGTAGGCTTACATTAACACTGCAATGAAATGACTATGAAAATCTCCTAGTCGCCATACTGTGGCAACTGTTTGGGTATACTGAGGGAGAATTTAACATATCCAATGCGGCAAGGTGATACAGTGGTTAGCTCTGCTGCCTCACAGTGCCAGAGTCCCAGGTTCATTTCTGGCCTTGGGTCACTGTCTGTTTGCACATTCTCGCGTGTCTACATCAGTTTCCTCCAGGTGCTCTGGTTTCCTGTCAAAGATGATGGAGTTAAGTTGTTTTGCCATGCTAAATTGATCCTAACGTGAGGGATTAGTAGGATAAATGTGCATGGTTGCAGAATAGGGCTTGGGTGGGATTGTGGTTGATTCAGACTTGATGGACAGAATGGCCTTATTCCATACTGTAGGTATTCTATGCATATGCAGCTAACCAAGCACATCTTTCTGATTCTGGAAGAAACCGGAGCACCCAGAGGAAACTCGTACAGATGTGGGGAGAATATGCAAACTCCGCACAGACAGTGATCCAAGCCAGGAATTGAATCCTGGTCCCTGGTGCTGTGAGGTAGGAGTGTCACCGTGCTGTACAAAATATAAAAATTGTGCAAGAATTCTACAGAAAGAAATGTTTCCTTTTATTCTTGGAGCAGTTGATGTGTTAAGTTGGCTGTTTTGATGGCACTCCTGCCTTGATTCAGAAGATTGTGGATTCAGGTTTTCAACATGACTTTAGTATGTAAACTAGTTTGACAGTTCTGTGTATTATTGAGGCAGCGCTATATTCTTGAAGATGCATTTCAAACGACAGGGAACATAAATCTCCATTTGTTCGGTTCAGGTGGAAGTAAAAGAAGAACAGGAAATTCACCCTTTCCTTGCCAACATTTATCGCTGAAACATCTATTCTATTAAGAAATCAGGTTAATTGTTCATCGCTATTGTTTGTTTGAGAGATTTTTAAAGTAAATTAGCCATTGTGTTGTATGCAAATATGGTAACTACACTTCAAACGCAGGTCTTTAGCTGTGGAGCACCTTGCGGATATGAGTAACTCTATACAAATGCAAATTCTTCCTTTAATGCTATGATGGTAAAGTTCCTTTAAAAATGGAGCTGAATGCAGTTATAGCTAAGAACTTAATTGAAGACCAAGGACAAACCTGCTCTCCCTTCTCACAACCACTCTCTTACTCTGAATATTGTGTGTTCTCTCGAGTAATAGAGAGCAGAAAAGCTGAGAAATGCAACTGAGTTCATGAGATGGGCTTTTTGAAAATGCTGAAATCCATGAAGCAAGGTCATCAGCATGATAGTGTTAATTTCAAAATGTTAGCTTGACAAAAATATGGCAAAAATATTGGAGTGCAATGTAGATGAAGTGATTGGATTACAATTAATGAGTAAAGCTAATGGACAGTGTTTCTGTTTTGAGTGCAATCAGAAAATTGTGCACACCAACGTCCTTAAAACTGAGCTGGTTAGGTCATGGTCCAACTTTTCATTAAATATCTTTGCATAATCACAAACATAAATCTTGCATGAATGAGCACAACTTAATTGTTTTGGTTCTTTCTGTTATTAAGTATTCTTTGTACTGAAGAGTGGTAAACTGGTAGAATTTTGGCTATCAACACAAACAAACATAATTTTATTTTGGGTGTCTCAACCTCCACTTGTGGGTAACCTGTTTAAAACTACTGCAAGTTACTTAAAGCATGTATATTGGATCATTTATCAGTTTCCTAATATAGTAAATATTTTTGGTATCAAATCATTTAAAACATGCTTGTTAATGGGATTGGCTAGAAGGCTCTTTTGTACCTTGCAAAGATGAATGGCAAGGGAAAGATGCAAAGACCAGCTAAGGGTGAAAAATTGTAGAAAAGAGAGTGGTCAAAAGCAATGTGGGGCTTCCCTGCAAACTGATGACAGGTGAATTGTCAATGCAAAGTCTGGCTCTAATTTTTAAACTATGCCCTTAATTTTAATCAGCAGAAACAGTTTCTCTACCATATGTGTTCCCTTTTAATATCTTGAACATTTCAATCAGGCATCACCAACTCTTCTCCACCCACCTCTCAACCTTCTAATTTCTGGTGAATGTATCTTAATTTGTGTGATCACTCAATGTATCATCCTGATAAATCTGCATTGCATTCCCACGGTGTGGTGCTCAACTGTTTGTAGTTCTCCAGTGAGTGTTGAATTAGGGAGTCAATATCTGTAGAATAACGTCTATCAAATTCTATTGTAACGCTCTATTTATAAAGATCACTATTTGATTAGCCATTTTGATTATGTTGAAACTTTATAAAACACTGGTTTAATCTCAACCCTGAAGAATTGTGTCTGATTTTGGGCATTATGTTTTATGGAGGATGGGGAAGCATTAGGGAGACTGCAGAAAAGATTTACGAGAATGACTCTGGGGATGAGGTACTTCAGTTACATGCTTTAGATTGGAGAAGCTGGGGCCAATCTCCCTGGAGAAGTGAGAGTAAAGTGGAGATTTCAGAGAGGTGCTCAAAATCATGGGATGTTTGGGTAGATTGATAAGGAAACTGCTCCCATTGGAGGAAGGATCAAGAATCAGATAACTTCAACTTAAGCTGAATGACAACGACCCAAAGATGAGAGGAAAATTGTCATTACTTAGCAAGTGTTTAGGATTTGGAATACATTTTGTGTGGTGAAGGGAGATTCAATCATGGCTTCCTAAAGGCAGTTTGATAATTATCTAAAGTGAAACAAATTGCTGAGTTACAGTGAAAATGCTGCAGAAGTGGAACCACATGAATTGCTCTTGCAGGGAGCTAGTATGGACATGAAGAACTGAATGTCACCATCCTGTGCTATACTTACTCTATCCATTGGATAGAATAGATTGGAATGTCATTTATAGGCTGTAACTTAATCATGTCACTGTCTACGTGGAATGGATATCTGCACTAATGGTGTAAAATTTATGTGACCATTGGAGGGGCAATGCCTGATTTCTCAAATGGCCTTTCCCAGCATTGCTCCAAACTCTTCAAAAATAGTCATGGTTGGATTTTCCAACTCTTTCGCCATGGGATCTTGTGGTCCCATCAAAGGCAAGCCCTTCCATGGGCAGGACCAGCAAGCAGTAAACATTTGTGTAACCTAAAGATCCTGCTAGCAGCCATTGGTGAGGTCCCTCCACCACTGGAAAATATGCTATGGAAGGGACTGGAAAATCCCACACATAACTGAAATAAAAACTGAAAACACTGTAAATAGTCAGCAGGTCCGACAGCATCTGTGAAAAGAGAAACTGAGTTAATGTTTTAGATCAATGACCTTTTGTTGATATACTGTGCTCCAGTGAGCTATCAGGCACTCCATTCCACGTATGAACGTTGAATACAACTAGCAAGTTCTTGTTTCCATCTATTAAAGAAAAAAATTGAATTTTGAGAAAATGTAAGACTACCCAAGACTTGAGCAGCTTTCAAATCTGGAAAGGCTCTTACACCTCGTCAGGAATGGCAGGTTGGTGATAAGACACCCTTCTAGTAATGAGCAATCCCCCTCCAGTTGATCTCCTGTTTCTCCGACATCCATATTGCTGTTTTCAGTCTTTTCTGGTAGCTCTCTTAAACTGCCATTCCCCCCCCCCCGGTTCCACCCTCTTGCAAGTTACTGATTTTCATTTCTCCACCTTTAGCAGTTATGGCATCAGCTGTCTAGGCTTAAACTTTGGAATTCCCTTCGAACACTACTCTGTTTCTTTTTCCTTTTTTAAGATGCTGTATGATTCTTCTGTTTGACAAAGCTTTTTCTTACCTGTCTTGATGTATTTATCCTGTGTTACTTGGTGTCAAATTTTGTTTGATAATGATATGAAGCATCTTAGGATGTTTTATTACATTTATGTCATATAAATGCAAATGTTTGCTTCTCCTTATGTCTTCTGTGTCAAACTTGAGGCTCTTCAGAATCCGTTAAACTCCTATTCTAAATCAAAACTGTGGAGCTCCTTACCACCTTCAGCCTACCAACAGTCTTTACCCTTAAAATCCCAATTTGTCATCACACAATCTAATTTGCCTGATTTTATCAAATCATTTTTCTTCTTTTTACCATCCCGCACTATTCACATATATCTTATTTTCTCAAAGAAGATCCATTGTTCTTGTGCTTCTAGACCCTCCTGATGTATTTGTGTGGATGTGTGAAAGCAGTGTAACAGAATTTCATATCACTGTCTGAAAGTGTCAGCTATGTTGTGGTGTGGCGGAACATTTTTAGAATAAACATACACAGAATGAACATTTACAAAGCAATTGTCAGCATGTTTTATAGCCATTCTACAATGAAAGCTTTGTGAACTGAGAACTAATATTTGCACGTATTGTTTTTCATGAGAAAGTTAATTGTAAGAAGTCTGACTTTTGGGAGGAGCGGCACTGAATTAAATAGACTTTCGGGAAGAGAATGACAGGCTTTCTTGTGTTGTAAATCTACGTTTCCACAGGAAAGCTGAAGGCAGATATGACTGTAATAAATATTTCAACAGCCCTAGCTGGGGTTTTCCCTGCATTGTTTCACTTGGTGTTATCTGAAGGATCACTGCTACAATGACAATTTAATGCTTTTCCTTGGGCACAGTTGTCAGATGGTTGCTGAAATGGGATATCATTGGTCTGAATGTCACAGTTGCTTAACATCTAGCAAGCATTATTTTTCATGAGAAGAAATTGTATTAATGAACCGCTCCTGTATTTCACAGTATCTGGTGGCTGTGCAGTTGGAGAAAAGGAGATCTAGGCTGCAATAAATTCCAACCTTGATCTGCGTCCCCTGCAGTTGTAATCTAGAGATGCTAACTATTTGGACTCCAGCTATTCATTTTCAAACTGCACTTGGAATGTTGCAGAAGGATGAAGTTCATCTTCTGATAGTAAGCAGGAGTGTTCAGTCGGTTACAATGTTGTCTTTGTGGCTAGCATAATTCCTGAAGCTTGTCGCTGGAATGTTATGGTACGTACGTACAATGTCTCCTGGGGCTAATCTATATAATTTTGTAATCTTACTGAGGGGATTGCCATATACATGGAGCACTAAGATATGATTGTAGCCTTGTTGTTACAGAATTTTCTTTGAGCATTTCATATGGTAGGATTCATTCCATTTTGCTTCTGTTTTCTTGATTGTGTGGTAACAAGTGCACTGGCCACAACATTGATTACTGTTATTTTCCGCTGCTTGTCTACATCTAACAAATTTTCTCTCGAGCATTTTGCACACGCTGGTTAGATCTTTAAAATATTAGTATTGCTCTTAGTATAAAAGTTGTCAAAGTGGTCAAACGCACTGTTTTTCTACCTCACAACCCACTGTTCTGGGCATTGTTTTTGTATTCAGTCACTAGGGATTCATAGCTCCTTTTATTTTTTATTCATAAGTGGGACATGGGCATCGCTGACTGGGCAGCATTTATTGCCCATCCTTAGTTGCCCTTGAGAATGTGGTGGTGAGCTGCCTTCTTGAATCGCTGTAGTCCATTTTCTGTGGGTTGACCTACAATGCCGCCATTGTGGAGAGAATTCCAGGATTTTGATCCGGTGGCTGTGAAGGAACGGTGATATGTTTCCAAGTCAGGATGGTGAATGGCTTGGGCGGGAACTTGCAGGTAGTAGCGTGCTCATTGCCTGCTATCCTAGTCCTTCTAAGTGGAAGTGATCATGTGTTTGGAAAGTGCTGTTTGGAAAGGATCTTTGCTACAGTACATCTTAGCTGCTACTGAGAGTTAATAGTGGAGGGATTGAATGGCACCACATCTACAAACAATCAGTCGGGCTGCTTGAACCACGGATGATCCCCCTGGCTTGATGATGATGGTTGAGTGGGGTATATGCCAGGCCTTGAGATTGCAGATTGTGCTGGAGTATGATTCTGCTGCTGTTGATGGCCCATAGTGTCTCATGGATGCCCAGTCTTAAGTTGCTAGATTGGTTCGAAGTCTATCACATTTAGCACAGTGATAGCACCACACAATATGATGGAGGTTATTCTCAATGTGACGGCAGGACTTCATCTCCATGAGGACTGTGCTGTGATCACTCTCTTACCAATACTGTCATAGACAGATGCATCTGCAGCCCAGTGGATTGGTAAGGATGAGATCAAGTATGTTATTTCCTTTCGCTGATTCCTTCCCTACCTGTTGCAGACTCAGTCTAGCAGTTATGTCTTTTAGGATCCGACCAGCTCGATCAGTAGTGCTGCTGCAGAGCCACTCTTCGTAGTGGTCATTGAAATTACCCATCCAGAGTACATTTTGCACCCTTGTCACCCTCATCGCTTCCTCCAAGTGTTGTTCAACATGGAGGAATACTGATTCATCATGAATGATACCATTCAGGAGGATGGTACATGGTAACCAGGAGAGATTTCCTTCCCTTTAACCTGAGACTTGATGGGGTCTGGAGTTGATGTTAAGGACTCCCAGGGCAACTCTAACTCAAATGTATACTGCTGTGCTGCCACCTCTGCTGGGCCTGTCCTGCTGGTGGGACAGGAAAACTCCAAGGATGGGTAATGGTGGTGACTGAGGTGTTATCAGTAAGGTATGATTCTGTGAGAATGACTACGTCAGGCTGTTGCTTGACTAGTCTGTGATACATCTCTCCCAGTTTTGGCACTAGCCCCCTGATATTACGAGAACTTTGCAGCGTTGACAGGGTTGTTTGTTTTGCCATTGTCTCTGCCTAAGTTGATGCCACATGGTCCATTCGGTTTCATTTCTTTTGAGATTTTGTAGCGATTGTTACAACTGTGTGGCTTGTAGACCATTTCAAAGGGCAGTAAAGAGTCAGCCACGTTGCTGTGGCTCTGGAGTCACAGGCCAGACTAGGTAAGGATGGCAGATTCCCTTCCCTAAAGGACATTGAAAGGTGCTTTTTTTTTTTGACAATTGATAGTGGTTTCACGGCCATTAGTAAACTCTTAATTCTAGATATTTTTTATTAAATTCAAATTCCACCATCTGCTGTGGCGGGATTCGAACCTAGCTCCCCAAAGTGTTATCTGGGTTTCTGGATTAATATTGGGGCGATAATGCCACTAAACCATCTTCTCCCCAGCAGTGGTGAAGTATGAAGATTGGTGTTTGGTTAGTTAATGTCACGACGTCTCAAAAAATCCTTCCTGTCCAAAGTGAGTTGGTTACCTGCAAACTGGTGTTCACTCTATATTTTATCTTAAAATATGCATTATTGCTGAAATCTATAATAATGTGTGTATATGGTTGCTCTTTACAGCCATAGAGAGGAATAATACAAAGGTGTGGTTCCCACACCCTCTCCAGAAATTGCATTAGCTTGGAGTATGTTAACCTTGCTGTGGGGCAGACTAACAAGACCAGTGTTTCACTTGGGTGGATGTCCTGCCCTGTGGAGCTGATAGCCAGTCCGATTAGCTGGCACCTCCATCAGTCCCAACAACGTCAAGAAGGCATCCGGGATGGCAGAAGAAAAAGATCAGAACTTGTGAATCCCCAGATCAGTTAAGTCCAGGGTCTTGTGCCAGGAATGTTTGGGGAGGTGAGGAATGGATTTAAAGAATGGAGAAGGTTGGAAGAGTGGGGCAAGGTGATCAAGCAAAGGGAAGGGCTGCTCTAATCCACTCTGAACTTTACATATCAATATGATGGGCAGGCTGCCAATTTGGCATCTACTATTCCCCTTATTATGGGGGAGCTCGGGGTTGGATGGGAAGGTGGTGTGATGGGCCATCGTGTTTAATATACCAGCGCCACATTTAATGACACTGTTATCTCACCAACCTCTGGCTTGACAAATCAAGGAAGAGATCAACTGAGGCTTATTTCATTGTAACCCTGTTCATTGATGTCAGAAAAAGCAGAACTCTTTGAATATAATGCAGAGTTATGCAATATTTCTGGATTAATAATGTAGTAAACAGCCAATATGGATTTCTGTCCAAATTTAACTTTCAGGGAATTTTTTTCCTACGTTGAATCCTACATTGACTGTGGAATCCATAATGGTATGCCGAACTCTAACTTCCAACAAGTATGAATACAGTCCTGCATGGAAACTTGTTGATTCAGGTTAAAATTTGGGATGGATAAAATGTTTTCTGGAGGATAACTTCTTGGTAGTTATATCATTGTAGAGGACGTGTTGAGTGAAATATCCAGGGATCAGTGTGAGAGGCATAGTAGGTGGCTAGTTACAGGCAAGACTCCTTCACAGTCAAAGTGTTTGTAGAAACAAAGAACTCTCTTGTTTCTTGCTTGGGTTTGGAAACCTGATGGAAATTGGTCAAATGTGCAAATGAAGATGAGCAGTCAAATCTAAGGAACTTATTAGGAGTTGAATTGGTCAAAGTACACAATTGCAAAGGAAGAAAAAAATAAGTAACAATTGGTAATATTCAATGAATGTTGCAATATTGAATGATAAATAAGGACTGGGGAGATGGCAAATGGCATGTCCAACCACTAAACAACATTCAACAAAACCAAATTTGAACCAAGTAATGCTCAGGTTTCACCATATTTTCAATGTTATTTCTCTCCAGCATGTTGAAATGTATTATGAATCTTGAAAATCTTCAGAAATTGAAGCTTGTTGATTTTAAAAGAGCATGTCAATTTTTAATTTTTCTCACCATTTATTTCAAGGTTTTTAACTCGCTATATTGTCTTTCAGGTCATCCAAGTAGGAATTGGATATTGTATACTAACCACCAGTCCAATTAGCTTTCCCACCCTACTGTAGCTAATGTGGAACAGTCAGAAAATGTAGTAATTAGCAATTGTGCAAGAAAAGATTATTTACATTTATTTGTTATAAATCCAAAGCTTAATTTTGTATCCAGTTCTGGTAACCAAGATGTTTGAGCTCTAGATGTTATTCAAAGAAGAGTATTGACTCCAACTCCTGGTTGAATTATAAAGAGGCTGGAGAAATGTGGGCATTTGTAACTTTAATGGGAAGCAATTGGGAAGTAATCTTTTATAGAACTAAAAAAGTAAATTATATCGAAACAATAAACGGAACAATTACTTAAAAATTGAAATTTGAGACAGATAAAAGATCAAACCTATAAATGTTTATTAGGATTGATGTCAGGTAGTTCTCCATGCGAAGAACAATGGCTTTCCAGATAGAGTAGTCAAGATAAAGTGATGCAGCTACCATTTGGTTTTCTGGATGGGTAGTTGGAGTCCAATGGCTTTTCTTGCCTGTATTTGTATTGTGACCTGGCTTGAATGACAGCCACTTCACAAACAGCAGGAACTGTTGCATCCCCTTATGATTTTCCATTGCATTTTATGAGAAGCTACTTAATGGCCAGTTGAATATTCATTACACAACACTGATTTTAACTTTTAAACTGTAACATTCCTCAGTTACTACATTCAAACAATAAGAACTTATTTAAAAAAGTGAAAACTGTCGTGCAACAACATTCCAAAATGTTGCATTCGTGGATCTGAATGTACTTCTACGTAAAAGTGACTGTGTGTTCTATTGAGTTGTCTTGTAATTTATGTTACCAATGTTCCAGTATATTTACTGGTACTCAGTCTCCCTTTGTTCCCTTGTATTTGTGCTTTAAAGTTCTTCTTGGAATAAGCTGTGAGCCGACATGTTCATGCACAAATGCACGTACTTGGAATGGGAGGAAAATAAAATGGATATCCATGCCAATTTATCACTGCCCTCTTTCTGATGCCCTGGGAGGAGAGTTTTAAATGTAATGTTTGCTAAATGAAACACAAATTTGCTCCTTGGTTCAAGGGTGAAAATGGAAGGCAAATGAACTACTGACTCAAAGTTAGGGAATTGAAAGTAATTAGTCAGACTGGCAGTTTATATCAGCCTGTGACTAAATGTTTTGCTGGTTTGCTTAATGAACCCAGGTTTGACTCTTGCTAATCTGAAGACAGTTCTGGAGTAAAGAATTTGCAAGCATGTAGACAAAAGGATGTTTAGTTTGACAATGAACCTGGCCTATTTAAAATAAGAGATTATATATTGATGCATATTATTAGCAAAATTGCTCAGTATTGTCCTGTGCAAGATAAACAGGAGCAGGTTATCATTTCCTACTTTAATAATTTAGCTGCAGAAACTTATTATCAAGACCAGTTGCTACAAATCTTCTAACAAGGTCATCTTGTGTGTTGGCAACATTACATAGTTTCTGTACAGAATTTTGTAGCAGGCTGTGCTATGTCTGGGAGGCGGGGGGTTGATTGTTTTGCACTGAGAACAGTTATTGAGTATAAGGGATGGACATTACTGTGGTCTTCTGATCTGGGTGTGCTGGTGGTCCTTGTGCTTTGTCTGCCATAGGTGTGTTAATTGTAAAATTACAGGATTAAGTGAAATTGCTGTGTAGCTGGTGTGAGCTGATGCTGTGCAGGGTTGTCAGCTGGAATGAGATATGAGCCAGTGTCCCAGTGAGTGCCCCATAGTTTGTTTACATTATATAATGTGAGAAGTCAGCAAGATCCATAATCAACCCAAGAAAAGATAAAAAAAAACCAGAGAGCTCTCCAGCAGAATCTAATCCAAACACGCCACACTGAGAAAAGGACATATCTTTACTGATAACCTACGCCCTGATACATCTACTGATAAATTCCTGCTGCTTGTCATTTTTTATTTAAATTAATTTGATTAGGATTGGAATTTTAATGTCAGTTGTCGACTAGAAAAATAAATTTCAGATTGTCTCCTGCCTGAGTGATGATGATGGCATCCATCAAAACATTTGCATCTTAAAAAGGTTGGAAAATCAACACTTAAAATACTTCGGAATTGGCTTTGAGGTCAATTAGTCAAATGGAACCTAGCTGAAATGGGCACTACTAGTGATTAATTCGCTTCAAACCAGTCTCTACAAGCAGTGTTTCTTGTGCTGCATTTGAAAAACCTGATTTGATCCCATCCATTTTCCATTACTTTCAACATAATTTCAGCAAGAATGCAACATATCAAGACTATTGTATTCAGCTGTTCTATAAGCTGAATTTTATAGGGCAAGGAAAGACAGACGGGCCCATAAATAAAGCTGCTGTGCCATCAGTTGCATGCCTGCCAACAACCTGCCTGCTCAGCCATGATTTTACAGGTGGTAGGAGCCTTTCAGTGCCCAACTGAGACCCTTAAATGGGCAATTTTTTCCCAATTAAAGGTCTCGCCTTGTTAAATTAGTGAACGTAATAGCTGAACTTAACCTGCCTGTGGCATGTCCATAATCATTACATTCCATAAGGTTGTGTTTTATGTGGCTCCCCAAACCCCAGTGTAAAGGGCAGCCTTCATTTGATCACTGCTCTCTCAGGTAGACGTGGAGGCCTGCCCTCAACGTGTAGCCCAGTAAGTTTAATTCTCTGGACTGCTAGTCAGTGAATAGGAATACCTCTTTTCAGGCTCTTGTGGTAATCGGAGGACTCCCACCTTCTCCACAGGCCCCTCCAAAGCCCTGATCCTGGTATGGCGGAGAGCTGCTGCTGTCTGACCCCAGCAGCTCTCTGAGCAGGGCCGCCTCCTGGAGACAGAGGGGCCTAAAATGTTAAAAGGAACCTGCCAGCCTGCAATGTAATAGCATGGTTGTGCCAAATGCAGGATGAGTTCAGCTGTTATATTCATTAATTTAACATTACATTCTATTCATGACAAGAATATTGCTATTTTTGCTGATATCTAGCTTTCAATTAAATATGTGCAAGGGAAGAGAGACTTAGAGAGATGAACTGGATTCCTGATCCTTTCTTCTTTGGATCCATTACCTGTGCTGTTTTCCATCTGGAACTGGCATTTTGAAATTGTTGCCTTGCAGCTTTCGGTTACTAGGGTGACAAATCCTGCATCTTTGAATGGGAGAGTTATATTTGGCTGTAAGGAGAGTGAAGTGGCAATGGCCTGTTCCTTGTTAATGTAAGGGTCATTTCCTAATAGGAAGGAATTATTATTAACTCCTAGAATATAAATACCAGTATAAACTAGTTGGGCCCAATGACCTGCTTTTGTGCTGCATGTTCTACTTTATTGCTCCTTGATTATTAATAACTGGAAGTTCAGCCTACATAACCATAATTGTGTTGCATCAATGAGGGACATTTAGGTTAGATCAATGTTGGTGCTGACTTCCTCCACAATAATTATGGAACATGCACAGTAATTCTGAAGCAATCGATAATGCGTTTTATCTGGAGATGGTTTAAATCTGTGTTTGGATTGCAAGTTGTTTTGCTGCACGACTACAGTCTTTGTATTGTTCACCTGTTAATTTTACTGAGATTTGGCCTGAAATTTTCTTAAATGGCCTTCACACACTAGAATATTGTCTGTACGTTTTTCCATCTCTGCAGACATTTTTCTACCCTCTTTGTTTATGTGTGTGACCACATGGGCCAGCAGTATGTTTATCTCTCTTCAGGCATTCCATTTTCTGTCAGTATTTCTACTATATAATCTATTACTCCCCTTTGTTCAGATTGGGATTATTCTCACTTCTTTGTGGGTGCTGTTTTTCTCTCATGTAGCACTTTGGTTCAGCATGGTGGCAGTGTTTAGCACTGTTTTCTCACAATGTCAGGGACCTGGGTTCGATTCCAGCCATGGTGGACTGTGTGGAGTTTGTACATTTTCCCCATGTCTGGGTGATCTGGTTTCCTCCCACAGTCCAAAGATGTGCAGGTAGGCCATGTTAAATTATCCTTCAGTGTCCTAAGGCATGTAGGTTAGGGGGATTAGCATGGTAAATATGTGGCGCTATGGAGATAGGAACTGGGTGGGATACTCTGTCAGAGTTGCTGCAGACTCAGTGGGCTGAATAGTCCCCTTCATTGTAGGGATTCTGTGATGGTACTGTCAGCCTCATTGGTAGAGAGGACAGTAAGAAAAAAACAAAGATTTAAAATAATTGGCAAAGAACGAAACAGGAGGTGAGAAGTTTTACTTGTACAATGAGTTTTGATGATCTGGGATGCACTGCCTGAGGTGGTTAACTTCCAAAAGGAATTTAGGTAAATAATTGAAGTACAAAAATGTGCAGAACTTTGCGGAAACTGCAAGGGTGTGGGACTAATTGGAGAATGTTTCAGATTGCCAGCAGGGTGAGTTGAATGATCTTAAAATCATAGAATCCATACAGTGCAGAAAGAGGCCATTTGGCAAACAATCCTACATTGACAACAATCCCACCCAGGCCTTATCTCTGCAAACCCATGTATTTACCCTACTAGTCCCCTGATTAGCAGTGCTAATCACTGTCCACTGTAATTCCCTTCTATGCTGTATGCTTCTAAGATTTCTATCACCTCAATACTTAGCATTTCTCATGTGCAACAACTTCTGTTTAAAATGCAATTCTTTTCCTGTTTAATAATCTCCATAAAGTTTGAAATTTTCCATTCTGCTTATTTATCACATTTCTGGGATCTCTAATTGTAATTTGTTCCTTAGATCCTCGATGAGATCACTGAGCATGGTATCAGAATCTATCAGCTGCCTGATGCAGACTCTGATGAGGATGAGGAGTTCAAGGAACAGACCATGATTCTGAAGGTAAGACATTAATGAATGGGTAGTAACTGATTACCATCTTGCACAAGTGATCGGATTCTTGTGGAGCTGTCTGTGGAAAGCAGGTTTGCTGAGTGGAGTTGGGGCAACTTCCACTTGGGTGTAGAGAATGTGGGCTTTGGGCAAAGTGGAGAGACTCATTAGCCGTTTTGATGATTCCAAGGGGAAACAGACCCACCTCACGTATAGAGGGTAATTCACACAAGTTTAAAGCAGCTTCTCATGAGAGTTGAAATTCAATTGTGACAATCCTTGCAGTCAGAGAAACTTTGGCATTCCTAGCTTCCTTTGTATTTATTTGTAAATGTAAAAACTGGAAGGATCTCCTTCAAACAAAAACAAAGTGCTGGAAAATCTCAGCACATTTGACAGCATCTGTGGGGAGAGAATAGAGCCAAGTTTCGAGTCTAGATGACCCTTAGACTTCTGAGAAAATGTCGTCTAGACTCAACATTGGCTCTATTCTCTCGCCACGTGCTCTGAGACCTGCTGAGATTTTTCAACATTTTTTGTAGTTGTTTCAGATTCTAGCATCTGCAGTATTTTACAAGAGTCTGTTTCATAATGGTTTATAGAATTCATGTTGAACATTACAAACCAAGGGAGAAGAAGAGAAATTTAGGGGTCCAAGTACCACAATCAGGAAAAGCCCAGGTCAAATACAAACATTTTAAAAGTCTGGTAGAATGTTGGCCTTTATGTTGAGGGGCCTGGAATGCAAAGATATAGATGTTATGCTGGTGTTGTATGAAGCTCTGCTAGACCTGATCTAGAGCATTGCTTTCAGTTGTGTGTGCTGCATTTTAGAAAGGATGTATGGATATGGAAGGAGTGTTGTACTGGTTCAACAGAATGTTATCAGTATTAAAAGGATTGAATTATGAGGACAGGTTCCATAAGATAGAACTTTTTTCCCTTGAGTGTAGAAGGTTAAAGGATTTGATAGGATCAGTAGATTTCCTCTAGTGAGGAAGCCAAAAGACGAAGGGATAACCTCAAAGCTAGAGTGAGGCATTTGAGGAATTATGACAGGAAGCACTTATGTTAGAAATCTGGAATTCCTTTCCTGAAAACAGCTGATGAGACTGGGAACACTGAAAATTTCAAAACTAAGATTGATAGTTTTCGATTAAGCTCTGCAAAACCCAACTGTTGATTTAAGAAAAACATTAATCACCATCTGATTAGCATAATATGTACAAGGAGCTAAATGGCCTATTCCTGTTCTTGCACCCATCAAATTCAAATTTTCTTTTCCTTCCAGGCCAGCGTTCCCTTTGCTGTGATTGGCTCCAACCAGCTGATTGAGGTGAAAGGTAAAAAGATCAGAGGTCGCCTTTACCCATGGGGTGTGGTTGAAGTGGAGAACCCAGAACACAACGACTTTCTCAAACTGCGCACAATGTTGGTGTAAGTATTCGTCACTAATGCAGTGATGTTCTTTATACCATCTATCTGTGGAGGCACACTGTGCAGGTCCAGCATCAATAATAAAGCTTTCTCAAATTAAATATTTCAACCACAGACACGTGAGTGAACATAGGATCCTGCTGGAGCAAACTGCTTAGCACTTGGTGTATTGTTAGTATTTTGATGTGCTGTTATACAGAATCATGGAATCTGGGTTACTGCTTTTGGTTGTCTGTGTGATGATTTTAGGACCACACCCTTTTGAATGAGTCATTACAGTATGTCTATTCTTTTGTTACCTGACTTGCATCTTATTTAAATCTTTTGCAAAATATTCTGCAGTGGTGTCTTCCGGTACATTTCAAGGAATCTGATGTAATGTTTCAGGGACTTTGGCAATAAATTAGCTCCACTGTCTGTATAATGCACTACAATTGTAATTTCATTCTCTTTTCAGAATCACATTTGGCCTATTCATTGTTTGCTTCAAACTAAATAAGCTACATCATCATCTTCACTTGCTCAAAGACCCGTCCGATTCACGGTGCTGTAATCTCCATTACAACTAGGGCAAGGAGGCAAGTCCTGTATCTGCCTAGTCAGAACAGGGATCAAACCTGGTGCTGTTGGCATCAGACCACACTAAAGGTGCAGTCAATTGAGCCAACCAGCTCCCTAGGGATCCTGAGTTGCTGTGCATCCTGTACTTTTACATACGTATTGTAGACTGGACCTGTGGTAGTGATGATCAAGGCTGTCTGTTGTTTCCATCAAGTGGCTGACCAAGAATCTCCTCTTTTACTGCCTGCCTTGACATATGTGGAAGACTTCACAAATTGACAATCCAGTCTGTTTGACTGTGTTATGAATGCACATTCCTTGAGCTTCTGGCTCAGAAGCAGGGGTGCTACCCATGGCAAACCAAAAATGCTTCAAATAAGCTATACTTAGACTAATATGTATTACTGAAAAGAGATCAGCTGTCAAAGCTTTTCATCTCGCACTCATCAGGACAGAATCGCAAGAATACCAAATTTCAAAAGGAGTAACAATTTATATTGCATGATAAAGAGGTGCTTAATTGTTTGGCAAGTGGACTCTAATTGGCGGAGGTTTTGCCGTAAAGAATGCAATTATCCCACAAGCTTTCGTTTAAATTCAAATCAGGCAAGTTGGCTTAAAATATCGTGTCCTGAAACATGAATATATTGACTTTGGAGAAGCCAAACTCTGATTTGTAATTGAGCGCATGTAAGTAAAACTAGCTTATACATCAGATATTAATTTGAAGTTTGAGTGAAATAATCTGTGCTGCCATATTGACCAGTCACGTTTTGAGGTCTGATTTCAATTGATGCTATTTACATTTCCTGTTGCTTCAAAACTCTGAGCTTGAATGTATCACTGGTACTATGGAATTTGAGGTAGTGAGACTTTTTTTTTGTTTCACCTCTCCACTGTGTTTGCATTGCCCAAAATGCTCTGTTTGCAAACACTGTGGCCACAGTTACAGAAGATGTTTGTATGATTGATTATAGTCCATTTAACAGGATTGGAAATCTGATTTGAGTTGGAGTTGGAAGAAAGATGCAGATTAATTTAGGAAGCAACAGTAGGTTGAGGGATGTGTTTTCTTTGCCTGTATATTCCACTATGCCTTTCCAATCTGGAGATTGGTGACTGGAATTTTCTAGATCGATATATGTTTCTGGATGGCGAGCAGGGAGACACTGCTAGATTTTGTTCTGGGGAATGAGCTGGGTCAAATGGATCACATCAGTCAAGGAATCTCAATGAGAAATTTGGCATGATACTTAGGCAGTGGGGACAAAGGCAGCTAGGTAAATTTCAATTAACCTTTTGTTTAATAAGTTATGCACGGGATCTCCTCAGAGCAAGTCAGGAAAGTTAATGGGAGAACTAAATAACAAGATTAAAATAAACTTTCTAGCATTGGTGGGCACAATCTACTCTTAATTCAAAGCTTCTCAACTTGTGTTGCTGATTGTTATAGCTCAAAATTACAAGATTGTTGTATTATTTATGTTTAATTCAAATTAGAACACTGACTTGCATTGGTCTAACATCTTTATCATAGTAAACACCCTCAGGTCCTTCACTGGAGTATTAGACGAGATTAGGTAGGAGTTCAGCTGTCTCTCGCATGTTGGTACAAACTCGATGGGCCGGAAGGCCTCGCCTGCACTGTCACTATGTCAATAGGGGAACATTGAGGATACAGTGATCATTCTGTCATAAAGTTTAGATTAGATATGGAGGAGGGAAAAATATCAAACATCAAATACTGCAGAAACTGAACATTTGACAATGTTGAAAATACTCAACTGGTCAGGCAGAAACTAGAGGGAAAAAGACATTGTTTCAGGTTTATAATCTTTTTTTCAGTACTCCATGTTCTCTTCATACAAATCCTCTTTTCTTCACATCATCTAGCCATGATGTTCTTTAGTTACTTTGTGATTTATTACCATCAATATTTCCAAGCGCGCACAATCCAGCCCATTTCATTGTGAGTTTTAAGTACTTGTTATTATCAATCTGATCACTTCTCTTTTCGTCTGCTCTTTTGCATTCTATAATTAGTCATTCATCTCACCCAGGTCATTTTTAGTCTATATCATTACTTAAACTCTGAAGGTCAACTTTTCACAGTGTTGTTCAGAAAACATAATTGCATTCTTCTATTTATCACCACCTTGATTTTATGGTTACATAAAAATTTCATGTTGTTGCACTCTTTCACAATTGCTGCCTTCGATTTAACAACTTTTATTATTTTGTTTTTGTAATGTCAATAATGAAATAATCAATTTTCATCACACAACTTTACCCTGTATTGTTCAGTTAATAGGTCAGAATTTGGAAAGTTTCCTTAGCTTTTTGCTTTCCTCGCTTAATCAGTCTCTGTGCCAAACCTTTTCAAATCTCTATCTGTCATATGTGTATTAAATTCATTTTCTTATCTATACATTTATATACATACTATATATATTGGTTTTGAGACCAACTATTAAATTATCTATGATATGTTTCTAATTTAAATCAGAGTATGTATTAACCCATGATTGGAAGCTCAACATTGTGCCTCGCATTTTTTCTCATTCGCTTGAATTTTAGAATTGGTGTGTTATGTTTTTTGGCCTGTGTCTTTTGTTATTTTTATGAAATCCTTTTGTGTCAAAGATTTCTCTGCATCCTTTTATTTGCAACTTAGAATCATTGAATAGTACCTACTTTCCATTCTTTTTTAAAAACTGTTGATGATTCTGCTTTCACCGGTGTTTCTAGCAACACTTTCCATGATAAGGTTCTGGAGGCAAATGCTAAAAATTAGAGATAGTTGCTAAGTGAAGAATATGCTAGTTTACTTTTTTTGTAAATAGGTGCAAATTGCCTTAACACCAACACATTCACTATGAGTAATGGAGACTAAGAATATTTCTGTTTAAAATATGCAGCAGTGCATTTCAAGGTTTCCCCACATGTTACAGATCAGTTATTATGAACCTTTCTGTTGGATTATGGGAGGAACTGATGTTCATTCCAACCTTATGCACAAAAGCCATCCTCTATGATGTAAGAGAATCTAAATATCAGATTATTATGATGCAAAGTAAAATCTGTAATGTTGTAACTTCATCTGAAATGTTATTCCTTGAGATGTATCCACGTTGCTTTCTGCTGACTTTTCTTGTGCACAAGCTCTGTTTAGCTATTCCAGTGAGCACCAGTATCATCAGATCAGCAAATTCCCTGTTTTGATTTTGAGTTTATGCTGAATTACTTGATATCAATCAAGGCAACAACTAACTTCATAATTATCCTCCACAGTCTTGGTGCAAGTATAAGAACTTTAATCAGGTTTCCCACTCTTGCTTGTTATCCAATACAGCTAGAAATATACATCTGTGGCCATCAGGTAAGATTAGTATTGCACTTTGCTATGATGCCTCCCGTGTTAAAATAGCCTGGAACTGACTTGCTATCTCTTGGGTAAAATCTTAAGAATGTAACCAACGAAGTGGAATTGAAGCCAGCAAGAAAATAGTCTGTTAGGAATGGGAAAAGAGAAGATGGGCAAAGAAAAGAAAGTGTGATTTCTTTAACTTCTGCACCAATTGTTGATGAATATTTTGGTGGAAAATATTTGCATTTTAAATGGTCAAGGCTGGGATTCTCCAAACAAATGTCAGTTTTGCGTGGAAACTGGAGTAATTCATATTTTCTTTCAGTGAGAGTTCAGTTAAGAATCTCTCACATACTCTGTACTGCAGAGACCACGAGTGTGAATGTCATTAAGTTTCACGGGGAGGGGTCGATCGCCCGCTGGAGAGGCTGAAATCAGCACGCTGAATGTGCTACTGCACACACACCAATCTGTCAGTGCTGAGATCAGCGCATGAGCAATGGCCCCACACTGACAGCCTCCTGAATCGCTGGCCAACTGCCAACAGAATGATTTCTTCTTTCTCTCTTCCCGACCTCCCCGAATGTCCCCCTTTCACTCCAGGCCACTGATACACGGTAATGGGGAATTACTCAAAACTCTGCTCCAGTGATGGGGAGAGGTGGTAGAAGCTAGTGGGCCCGGAGACTTCAATCCCAGGTCAGCTAATCATATTGAAATCATATTCAAGTGATCATTTAAATGTCTTCGTGCCTCCCCACAGATTTTTGAAGTGGATTTGTCGTCGGAAGAAATTGGTACTGGAAGACATCTACTGGAGCATGAACCCCACGAATTAGCCAATACAGCAATCTCCTGGCCCACAGCAGGATGGGAGATTCACTCCCTAGATGCCTGCTTTTCTGTCATGGGACTTGAAGAAAGACCTAATTTGTGAAAAAATCCAAAGTTGTGGTGGAATTTGAAGATTGGTCAAACTTGATGCCTCACATATTTTCAGAATTGAGCCAGTACCCTTTTGTTGATAAAGGGTGTAACTATGTGCTACATCAACCCTGCCTACAAATAAGCAGGTCCCAGCTTTAGCTCAGGAAGAAACTGCACAGGCAGTTAGATCCAAAGACACAACCGTTTTTCTTCCTATGCTACAAAATTTGATTGGACGACTTGACAGGTACCTCAACGGGAAGATTGGCACAGAAACAATAAGTGGCTTTGAATCTGTGTTGACACGCTTGGCTCCAGGAAAGTTATTTTACTGCCTTGAAGCAAATTCAGTGATCACTTGTAAGGCTGAAACAGCCAATAAAAACTTCAGTTAGAGCAAAGCTTGGCTACTTTGAGCCGTATGAATTGTTACTTGTCAGCAAGACTTTTGTGAAATTGCTGGCTAGGATCATTCTCCATTTCTAGCAGCCGTGAGTGAATTATTGGAATCGTTGGCCCCCTGGTGGCTGAGAGGGAGGCTGATCCCTACAAAGCTAGGAAAGGGCCTGAGTTAGGTATTTACATTAAAGGTAATGATCCAACATTTTCTCACGTAGCCCCTGCCTTTAATTATTCAGAGTTGTATTCAGACTCATTGCAAGAGGTAATTGCAGATTAATGAGGTTGGAAAATTAATTGAAACTGTTTTGAAGACCCAAATTTGGTTGAAATCAGCAGGGCAAGTGGATATGTACAGGCTACAAACTTGCTGAATGAATTTCCCAAACACAGTATTTGATGTGCTTAATATGTTATAAGCATCATATTTGTAATCTTCTGCTTTGGCATTGGCAAATGGTCAGCAGCTTTTACCCAATACAGCTGTTACCTGTGGACAGTGTAAGTGGTGGCAGATTTACCACCTTCAGTTTTCCAGTGGATGATAGTGTTACAAAGATGTTATTAATAGTGTTGCCTTTTTATCTCATGCAGTACATCGGCGTAGGCATCTGACTCTGTAATGGTACATGTGGATAGGATTCTTGGGGATAGAGGGTAAATGTTTACAACTAATTTAAATTGATTTAAGGTTATGTCTGAAACTATTCCGGGTGTTGCCAAATAGTTCAATATTCTGAATTTTGTGTTATTTTGGAGCGGCAGAACTGATGGTGTGTGAATATATAAGAAAAAAGCAAGGAACTTAAATGTGATTATAGTTATAATGGAATTTTGATGGGGAAGTAAAAGTTGAAATGTGATTTAAACACTGCCAG
Organism: Sphyrna mokarran; assembly: GCA_024679065.1. Classification (NCBI taxonomy): domain Eukaryota; kingdom Metazoa; phylum Chordata; class Chondrichthyes; order Carcharhiniformes; family Carcharhinidae; genus Sphyrna; species Sphyrna mokarran. The sequence goes on from JAGIQG010000020.1 coordinate 8,484,825, forward strand.
GCTGGCAAATCATGTGATACTGGCACATTTTTGCTGTGGGAAGATCTACCCTCAGTGTTGGTGTAAGCTGTGCAGTGCATCACGTAATCAAGCACTTGTAAATAACTAACTGACCACAGCATAATAGGAAGTGGCTTATCCTGTGTGTTCTCTTTGCTGTTGTGCTATCTCCCCATGACCCTTTATCTTCCCTTTTTAAATGTGTATTGATCTTTCTACATAAAATAGCTGCAGGAGTAGGCCACATGGCCCCTTGAGCCTGCTCCATCATCCGTTTACATTTTCGCCAATTTCAATATCAAATCTAATTTCCCACCTGAGTCTGTTAATTATTTCCGAGTTCAAAAATCTATTGATCTCTCAACAATAATCTGATGACACGTGCTCAGTTTTTGTTCCATCAGGACCACTCAGCTCCTGACCTCTGTAGACAGAAGAACTGAACTCCAGAGGCGAGGTGAGAGCAACTACCCAGGCAACGTTTGAGCAAGTGTGGCATTAAGGATCCCTAGCAAAACTAGAGTCAGTAAAGATTGGGAGAGAAATATCCTTTTGTAGTCATACCTAGCACAAAGGAAAATGATTGTAGTTATTGGAGGCCAATCATCTCAATCCCAGAATGTCACTGTAGGAATTCTTCGGGGTAGTTTCCTCGACCCAAACATCTTCAACTGTTTGACCTCTGACTTTTCTTTCACCATAAGGTCAGAAATGGAGATGTTTGTTGATGATTGCAGTATGTTCAGCACCATTCACAACTCCTCAGAAACTGAAGTAATTTGTGCCCATATGTAGCGAGTGCTGGATAATATTCAGGCTTAGGTTCATAAATGACAAGTAATAATCCTGCAGTGCCAGACAGTAAACATCTTCATTAAAAGAAAATCCAACTATCTCCCCATGACACGGAGAGTTTCCATTGACCAGAAACTGAACTGGACCAGCCACATAAATACTATGACTATAAGAGCAGGTTGGAAACTAATTCACCTCCTTACTCCCTGAAGCCTGTTCTCCATCTATCAGGCACAAGGCAGGAGTATGATGGAACACTCTACACTTGCCAGGATGAGTGCAGCTCCAGCAAAACTCAAAAGAAACTGGGCACTATCTAGGACAAAGCCCTGGATTGCCTTGATTTGCACTCTGTTCGTCACCTTCACCGTGCATAGCGACAGCAGTGTGTATCATCTGCAAGGTGCACTGCAGCAACTTGCCAAGATTCCTTTTGACAGTACCTTGCAAACCCGTGATCTCTACTATTAGAAGGACAAGGGCAGCAAATGATAGGCATGTCACCACCCTCCAAGCCATATGCCATCCTGACTCGGAACTATATTGACTTTATGTTTATGTTGCTGGGTCAAAATCTTGGAACTCCCTACGTAACGACACTGTGGTTGCTCCTACACCACTTGAACCAAGGAGTTCAAGAAAGAAGCTCACTACCACCTTCTCCATAGCAATTGAGAATGGGCAATAAATGTTGGCCTAGTCAGTGACTTGCATCTCATGAATTTTTAAAAATTGCTCCCTTCCTGCACTTTCACTTAGCCTATCTATAATCCCTCCGCAGACTCTTTGTCTCCAGATGATCTGGAGGAGAGGGGGTAACAAAATTTGTTGATGATGCGAAGATGGATAGAAAAGCAAATTGCGCGGAGGACGTGGAAAGTCTGCAGAGAGATCTGGATAGGCTGTGAGTGGGCGAGGACCTGGCAGATGGAATATAACGTTAGCAAATGTGAGGTTATCCACTTGGTAGAAATAATAGTAGGAAGGAATATTTTTTAAATGGTGGAAAATTGCATCATGCTACTGTGCAGAGGGAGCTGGGAGTCCTTGTCCTCGAATTGCAAAAACTCAATCTGCAAGTGCAGCAGGTGAGTGGAATGTTGGCGTTCATAGCGAGGGGGATAGAATATAAAAGCAGGGAGGTCTTCCTGCAACTGTACAAGGCATTGGTGAGGCTGCAACTGGAGTACTGTGTGCAGTTTTGGTCCCCTTATTTGCAAAAGGATGTTTTGGTCTTGGAGGGAGTACAGAGAAGGTTCATCAGGCTGATACCGGAGATGAGAGGGTTAGCTTACGAGGAGAGATTAAATAGACTGGGCCTGTACTCGTTCAAGTTTAGAAAGCTGAGGGGGGAACATTATAGAGATTTACAAGATAATGAAGGGGCTAGATAGGGTAGAGAGATTCTTTCCGCTTAGAAAGGAAACCAGAACTAGAGGGCACAACCTCAAAATAAGGGGAGCGAGGTTTAGAACAGAGTTGAGAAGGAACTTTTTCACTCAAAGGGTGGTGAATCTTGGAATTCTCTGTCCGTTGAAGTGGTGGAGGCTACTTCATTGAATGTAGCTAAGTCACAGGTAGATAGATTTCTGATAGACAAGGGAATTAAAGGTTATGGGGAGCAGGTGGGAAACTGGAACTGATCCATTTCAGGTCAGCCATGATCTTATTGAATGGCGGGGCAGGCTCGAAGGGCTAGATGGCCTACTCCTGCTCCTATTTCTTATGCTTTTATGTTGCCTCACTACTTTTTTCCCCGTTTTGCTTTTCACTGTCAGCAAACTTGGACATTTTGCAATTGATCCCTTTCTCTATGTTAATATAGATTGTAAATAGCTAAGGTGCCTGTAGTGATACTTATGGCATCCCCTTAGTAACATCCTGCCGGTCTGAAAATGGCCCATTTATTCTTGCACTTTGTTTTCTAACTACTAACCAATCCTCAATCTAAGCTAATATAGTACCCCAATCCCACGAGCCCTTATCTTATGTTGTAAACATTCATGTGGTGCCTTATTGACTGGCTTTTGAAAATCCAAAAATACTATACCCACTGGTACACTGTTAATTAACCTAAAAAATCTTTATTGATTTGTCAAACATTATTTCTCCTTCATAAAACTATGACGACTCTGCCTAATCATATTATGATTTTCTAAATGCCTTGTTACCACACCCTTAATAATGAATTAATCTTTCTGAAAGCTACATTAGCCACAATAGTTTGTCCCTGTGGCAAAATATTGATATTTCTTGGTGCAGAAATTGTTAAAAAATTTGTTCTCACAGTGTTCTTTCATAATTTTAAATCAGCGATTGCTTCTCACTAACTTCTACCCTCTTAAACCATCTTGGCTGCATTTGAATAGTTCAATATTTAGAATCTTTACTTGTAACTACATTTTTATCTCTCTCGTATATTTGTGGTGAATCTATTGCACTGTTTCTTTAACTTTAATTTGTTTTCATAAAATGTAGCTTCCACTATACCTGTATGTGAGCCATTGTTTTGAACAGATTACCATTTCAGCTGAATGGGAAGGTATGTGAATGGAAATCTAGGTCAAACCAGACCAATATACACGTTCTAAACTGGACTGATGCTGCATTTTTAAAACACCACGAATCTTAGGTGCTGCAGTCGGGAAATGCGTGACTCAATGTCATATTGCCGTACCAGCTTTGATACAAGTTTGGATGGAATTGTCTGGTCTCCTACAGTATGACAAGTCAAATTGGCTTTACTGCATCAAATCTGGGAAAGAATCAGCCAGGGTTCTTATTTTTGATCGTTATCCATTGACTGTCAGCTGTCAATGAGACATGCAGCTTCTATATCAGTGAGGATTATAAGATTGATATTGACGTGTATACTATTCAGGAGCAAGTATGTCTCCTGCACTCAATTGCTCCGGAAAAGTTATCTGACTGGTGGGGTTGGCTCCCTAATATTGGTGATTTGAAGGCTTTCTTGAGATTCTTTTCAAATACCTTGTTGTGGACCTGGCCATGTTCATTCTCCTGTATATAGTTATCCAGTGTGTCTTTTGCTACATCAGTTCTATTTGCCATCCTCGTGATTCTATCCGCGGCTCAGTTCCCTGTCTCCTCCCGACCTACGAATCAGCCAAGGAAGAATTTAGAACATTAATGTGTGTCAAGTTCGTGGAGGAGCCAAAAGATTGTTCATAAGGGATACAAATGAAGGAAGTATGGAAGTTAGGTTACAACAATTGTGAAAATTAAAGCTCCATAATTGTCAAAAAAAAGCTCTGTCAAGTAATGGAAAATGATCACTGGCCAAACGCAGCCAACCCTGACATACGCAGGATAAAGCGAGTATATGTAAAACCTTGTTCCATAAACAGTACATTCCAGGTTAGAACAGCAGGATGAAAACAAAGAACAAGTTACCATGGTGATTACCAAATAGCACCCTATGTGGATATATGCTAATGAAGAATAGTTTTCTATTGGATAAGAGAGAGCAAAAGGCTGTGCTACGATTGGTGGATATGCATGTTAAATGAAAGATGTGAAAAACCTCTAATTCCTGATTGCCGTAATTGACTATAACTGCTGAGCTGTTTCTCTGTGACCTCAGAACTGCTGTGGCCATTCCGTGTTGGCCATAGAGAGTTCTCCTCATGTGCAAGTAATTAAAGATCTTGTATTGGATGCATGGTGCCCAGGGCTATTTGTGTCAAAAATTGACTGAGTTTGCCTTTAGATTGCTACTACCCAAGAGATCGCTAACACTGGAAAGTGCTGACATGTAAATATTGGGATGGACAGAGTTGGACCCTTAAAGGTTGACTGGCTGCTAGGTCTAGCAGTTTTGCATAATAGGTGACAATGTAAGTTCAAATAATAAAGCAACTGCACTGCCCAAGAAACTGCAGCAACCTCATCAGCAAGCTTCTCCACTTGCATTCCAGGATTGTTGAAAATAGGAAAGCAGTAGAGAAGAGGAGAAAAATGACTTATTAGAATTGTATAATTAAACCCTTGCTGTGTTCTTTCAGGACGCACATGCAAGATCTACAGGAAGTCACCCAGGATTTGCACTACGAAAATTTCCGCTCGGAGCGGCTGAAGCGTGTTGGCAGGTTAGTTATGATATTTTTAATGCATCTTCTGTCCATCAAACATGTATGTCTTTGTAAGAAAATTTCTATCACAAATTGTTTTTTCACTCCTGTATTCTCAATCCAGTATATATCTTCATGCGTGAACAATTGAATTCAAAGATTGCAGAATCCTGTTGGTTTAGTGAGTGTGTAAATATCATAGCATCTCTCCTGTGTCTGCGTTGAATTAATTGTTCTGAACTGGAATGGTGGATTGTACTGCAGTTGGCATTTACACCTAATATAAAGAGTACCAAAAGAACAGTCAACCCATGAGCTCTGCGTGATGTCACTGTCCCCTATTGGGCTCAGTAAACAATGACAGTACACAGCCTATTCAAACGAAGCATAGCTTATTGGATAAGGTACTAGGGGTTGCTGCTGCCTACACCCAATCAACCTAAGGAAATGCAAGCTAGAAAATGAGAATCACCTTCAACATTAAACTGCTCTTGTTATAAGAGCATTCAGAACCATGGAAGGGCAAAAAATTTAAGTGTTCGTGTATACAAATTATTAAAAGTTAATGCAGAGGTGCAAAAACTAATCAAAAAAGGCAAATGAAATGTTGGCCTTTATCTCAAAGGACCAGTGCTTAAGTTGCATACTGTCTTTAATCTTCCAATCTGAATGGAATTCAGAGAGACGTGTAGTTTTTATTCATTCCAGATTTCAGTGGCTAGACCAGCATTTATTGTCCATCCCTAATTGTCCTTGAGAAGGTGTTTAAAAGGATAAATGATTTGATAAGATAAATACGGGGAAACAGTATTCCTGGGTGATGGAAATCCAAAGCAGGAGGTTTAAGAAAACTGGAGCTGGCCCATTCGAGGTAGAGTGCACTTTTTCTCAAAGTAATAGAAGTCAGAAGCTGGTGGATGACGGACCTATTAGAATTTTCAAAATTGTTTTTTGTTGGAAAAGAGTATCAGAAAATATGGAGTTGTGAAACAGATAACCATGGTCAGGTTGAATGATTTAAACATCTTGAGATTTGACTGGCCAACTTCTTCTTTCTATGTTTCCAGAGTGTGCTAGTTAATGGTGATATGCAAAGTTGGAGGTAAAAAATTTGTATTTAATGTAGAAATGTTTGAACTTTCATCACTGCTTAGTAAACAGCTAAGCCACACAGACAAGGAAACACCCAGGTTTTGTTCCCTGGACTCTGCATGATATCTAGTTGTATTAGCCTTCTGACCATTTATCCAAAGACAAAATTCAATTTGAATGTGAAATTCTTGTGATTGAATGTGAAGTTCTTGTGATATCTGCCACTATGCCAACTTCCAGATTAATAGTGTCCACTTGGTAAGATTCACCAAAATAAATACCAGGTGGATAAGCATATTGTGGCAAGGAAGGACGAACATGGGTATCATTCAGGGTGCAAGGAGGATGAAATAAGTAGAATTTTACCTGGTAGTAATGTCACCCTTTTATGAGGCACGGTGTTTTTCTCGGTTGACTTGGTTTGATAGAGACAAGGTTTAAGAAAACATGGTTTTAGTTTTCCATCAGACTTTTGCACATTTGCCAGTAGTGACACGTGTAAATGAAATGGGTTTTTTTTACTGGACCATGTTAAACTGCTTCAGTGTTGCTGGAACTGCATTCAGCTTGGAATGTGGAAGGTGTTCTATCATAGTCCTGATTTGTGCATTGTAGGACGGGCTTGGGGGAGCCAGAAGGCGAGTTATTCACCTGCTCTTATCAGTGCTGCATTATTGTGATTAAAATAATTAAGTTCCATTATTATATATGCGGGATCTGGGAGACAAACAGAACAGAAATAGGCTGTTTACCTTATCAAGTTAGTGCTATGTTATTTCCATGAGTCACTGTGCTTAATCCTGTTTTCTTGCTTGTTTCCCAAGTCCTTCAAAAATTCTTCCTTTTCAAGGCAACTTTTTTTAAAAGGGTTTGAGGACTTGCCTTTCGGCAACTTTAACAAAGAATTTCACATTTTGTGCACTCTGAAAAGGATTTTTTTTGGAACCCTCTTCTAATTTTTATGACCATTTTAAATTGATGTCCTCCAGTCATCATTTTGTCCATCAGTGAACTTGACCATCATTCTTCACACATTCATTACATTTCAAACTGAGTAATGTGTCTGTATACCTAAATCCCAGTTCCTTTCCTTTAAAATCTTAACATTTCAAATGTAATTTGCTTCCAAAATATATTATTTCACATTTTTTAGCAAATATACTATCTCAGTTGCCTGCCTATCCAGCCTGCTAGTGTATTTATGAATTCTTGTAGTTTTCACAGCCTTAGTTGGAATATTTTATCCTCATTAAAGTACATTCTATTTATCAATTATTTTTCTGCCAGCCAGCCAGGTAAAGCCAAGGTTCCTTTCTTGCATTAATTTACTTTCCTTTTTCAGTGACGTACTTTCTTGCTTTTTCTGTTTTTACTTTTCTGTACGTTAACTGAACCTAAATATACTGTGGTCATTGTAACTCATTTCACCTTAAGTCACATGCATGCATGCTCCGTTCCATTATACATAAAGTCCAGGTCAACTAGTGCTACCATGTACCAACTAGACAGTAGTCATCGAATCCCTACAGTGCAGAAAGAGGCCATTCGGACCATCAAGTCTGCATCGACTCTCTCATGGAGTAACTCATCCAAGCCCTCCCAACCGCTACATTCCCCTATTACCAGACATTTACCATAGCTAGTCCAACTAATCTCTGCACATCTTTGAGCTGTGGGAGGAAACCTGTGCAGACCAGTATGTGCAAACTGCAACACAGGCAGTCACCAAAACCAGAATTGAACACTGGTCCTTGGCACTGTGAAGCAGCAGGCTAATAACTGTGCCTCCTGTTGTCTTGGAACAATAATCAAGCAGGAACTTTTCACTATTTCCATGGTCTCAGTTACTTGGCATACTGAGTCAGGTATTGTCAGCATATTGTTCCATGGATTTTAGTTCAAATTACTTGTGTAAAAAGCAAACTGAAGTGGCCCAGACACTTAACCCTGTACAGCATCACTCTCACTTCTCACTTGCAACTTTCTTTTTTAAATTCCTGCCCTTTGCTCACTGCTTTCTTTCAATATTGTTTGGTTACTATATTCCATATCATAATACACTTTTCTTCTATTTACATATTTTTCTTCATTCTGTTTGCCAATTTTTCTTTTGGCCAGGCAGAGTTCATTTCCTAACTTGTTCTGATTAATCTCTCTTTTCAGTCGAGTACCTTTTTTCCTTTTCCTTTTTGATTTACCTTTCCGTCCTTTGTGCTATCTTAAATGTTCACCTCGAGTCAACTTGCTTGTTCTGTTTTATTGACCAGCCAATTAATGCTGTACCCACCAGACAGCAGTCTTGCAACAGTATTCTAGCAGGAGCTTTTCACTATTTCCATGACCTCAGTCACTTGGAATGTCCTCTTGAGCAGAACCTGATTGTATTGTTGTTAAAGCCTCAGGTCAGACTCAAATATGACTAATAGACTTAGCTGCTTAATAATCTTGAATGCGGTGCTCATAGTAATTATCTAGTGTAGATTATTGTGGAAAACTCTCAACAGAGCTGTTATATTGTTCCAAACGTCTGGGCAGAACTCAGAGCCAGGTGACATCCCCATTACAGTTCAGTTTATTTGGAACATTGAGCAATATCTGCATTGTAATGCAGTTAATATTGTGTATCAAAACATAGAAGGGAAGACTAGCCAACAGGGCCCCATGGAAAGCTAAAAATGAGAGTGAGAACATAATACCCGCCCAATAAAGGAATGTATTGATGCATGTCTTGGCTTTGGTGAAATGTATTTTCTAAGATACTGTTTAGTAACTGCAGCTGTCATCCTCTGCCCAAAGCTTCTCTATCCCTGTCAGTGGACAGGAATAAAGAGCTGAAAGATAGCTTTATATCTATCTCTTAATCTAGATTCAAACATCCTTCGTAATTTAGTGCTCTTGGGTTGGTTCAAATGATCTAATCCAAGTTTTAGAATTATGTCTAAAAAAAAGTTTTGGATTGCTTTGCAAGATTCTTAAAGTCACTTGAGTTTGAGCATTGTGATGGTGCTGATGAGTGCACATTATCTCTGGCTATTCCTCAGTTAATTATCGAGTTTATTCACTAGTGGGAAAGCTGGTAATGTTTTAATGTTTCCAAACCTAATCCATGAATTTAAAATTTAACTATGTGTTTTTGATGTATCACAAAAGGATTCATTTTAATTTTATAACTTGTTCGGCTAAATATAACTATTCCGGCAGATACTCTCTCTGTACCCCATCTGAGTTTGGATATTTGCAGAGGTTACAGCAGAGTTTCGATTAAAGTCTCCCAACTGTTGAACTGCTTTTTTTTACTCTTAGTCTTTATTACGCCAATGTATCTCTTGTGCAAAACTGAATGATCTAGTGACATGTACTGAAAAGCAGAGGGCAGTATTTATCCATTCTGGCATTCAAATGGTCATATGATTAAATCCATGTTTTATCATTTAGGAAAGTAATTCAACTGACAACTCCTAACCCAGAAGTGCTTTCAGATACTAATTCTGTTAAAGTAGAACGTATGTAGACTACAGTAGAAATAGAAAATTTACAAAACCATGGGAAAAACTATGGGATATTGGTTAATTCATAGTATTTTTAAGCATGAGAAGTGAACATGCTTTGGTGTTAATGCCACGTCCCTTTATTCTGTTCATGCTTGACACCTGACCATCAGGTAAGGTCTTGTAACTAGTCAGCTTGTGTTTGTGCCTTGGGCAGTGGGAGGAAGGCTGGCAGCCGAACATGTGTTTGGGCTAGGGAGGAGCTCGTATCTGAGTTTATGTTTGATTTTGTTTGTCCCCTGTGCGCATTGCACAAAGAAAAAGATACAAGGTTCAACAGTTAGTAATTATGTCCATCGTTGTTGGAATAAGCTCAAATTATATACATGCATGGCTAGAGTTACTTTGTAAAATAAAGGATTTGGGTTCATGAGGTGGTCAGGTAGTTTTTGAGCTGAGCCAGTGGGACAGCCTACACATGAACATGGCTATACCAGGACTCTCAATAGCAATTGTGGGAGAGGGCTTCACTATATGTGGCAGGGAGAGTGAAAAGCAAGCGGGTGAGTTGACACAGGATAAAGAATTGTCAAGTAATGAAAAATAAAAGAGAATAGAAATGCAAAATTGTGAAAATATATTTTAGTTTGGATTTTTATACTTATGTACAAAAACATTTGGGTCTCTGATCAAAGTGATATAACAGCAGTGTCTGTACTATGACTGCAGTGTGCTAAGATTAGCAATTAAATATTCTTGGGTAAAATGCTTTTGGGATATGTAGATAAAGAAAATGTGCATAGGAGTCATCTTTATTAAAGGCTATAATGTCGGATGAGAATGTGAGGATTTAGGAAGTCAACTAAAGAGGTTCCCTTAGCATTGAACTGAACAAGATGAAAGCATTAGATACATTATTGTGAATTAATTTTAACTCATCAAGCAGTGGGAAAGAAATTGACGATGAAATTTGCAGACAAACCTAGAGAGGTGTATGAGCAAGAAAACTACAATTATGGGATGCTTCTATTATATCGTAACAGTATTATAACAGTAGAATTAGAAAAATGTGATGAAAAGAGAGAGTTTTGTTTGTAATGTATTTGCTGCTGTTTTGTCCCGTAATATGTTGCAACTTAAAGAATGCACTGCTGAATGAAAACAGAAAACGCTCCAAATATTTAATAGGTCCGGCAGCATCTGTGGAAAGAGAAACTGAGTCAATTTTTTAGGTCTATTGAATGACCTTTGAATTGAAACAACTCTAACTTTCTCTGTCCACAGATGCTGCCTGACCTATTGAGTACTTCCAACATTTTCTATGTTTATTTCAGATTTCTAGTATCCATTGTATTTATCTTTTGTATTGCTTAACTTAGTTCAAGTGATTTAAGCAGGACCGGTCGAGTGACTTGGAAGGATAGGAATATGTGAGAAACAATGACCGCCATATAATAATGTTCAATTTAAAAATAGAAATGGCTACAGTCAAGCATAGGGTAATTTTACAGGAAAATTTCACTTTTACCATGATAAAAAATAATTTTATCTAGAGAAAATTGTCAGATATTTCTATTACCTAACAGGAATATATTTGAACAGGAAATAGGGTACAAATAGGGTATATTAAAGGTGGGGGGAATATGAGGTTAAATTGAAATTTAAAATAGAAGCACTAACAGGTAATTAATTATGGCAGGTAATTAAGTTAAAGCCAACCAGTCCAAATACAGAGAATGTGTCAGAAAATTCCAAGAAGTGAGCTTAACGAGACTAAAAGAGATGGTGAGAGAATATTAAAGAAAATAACACAATTAGTAACAATATACATAAAATGATGCAAAGCAGAACAGTTTTCATAAAAGGTCACAGACTTGAAACTCTATTTCTGTCTCCACAGATGCTGCCAGACCTGAGTATTTTCGGCTTTCGTTTCAGATATCCACATCAGTATTTTGCTTTTGTATAAACTGTAACAAATAGGTTTAATGAGAGTTTAGTTGAGGTAGCAATGCAGCTGCTTAGAAATGAAAAGGGCACCATAAGCTAGGGAATAGCACTAATACTAAGCACGTGCCTGAATTGTGCGACAGAGTGGCAATTGCCACTGAAAAACTAGAGAATTTGCGCTAGCATAAAATCATATAAGTTTGCAGCATTCCATCTGTCTTGTCCATATTTAACCCAATCCCATTTTCCAACTTCTACTGCAGAGCCTTGTAAGTTACAGCATTTTCATGTTCTTTTTGGGATTTCTGGCTTTCAAGCCTTTCACCCTTTCAGGCAGTGAGTTCTTCATCCACGCCATTCTTCGTCCACAGCATGTTCTGGGTGAAAACTTCCTATCTTGGATTTATACTCCTGATTATGGACCCTTCAACCAAGAGGAATAGGGCCACCCCAATAGTCCCCAGTAATTTTTAGGAAATTCGGTTAGGTCTCCATCAGCCTCCACATTGTATTGCTTAACTTAGTTCAAAGAGTTTAAACAAGACCCGTCGAATGACTTGAAGGATAGGAATATATGAGAAACAGTGACCACCATACAATTCTGTTCAATCTGAAAATAAAAAAGACAATAGTCAGGCACAGTGTAATTTTAAAAGTTTTCACTTTTATAGCAAGTTAAAAACAATGTTGCCCCGACAAAATAGTCAAATATTTCTATAACTCAGCCTGAATAACATATTTGAACAGGAAATAGAGCACCAATTGGTTTTATTAAAGTAAAGGTGGGGGAAGGGGGGATAATGAGGTCAAATTTGAAACTTAAAATAGTAGCACTAACAGAGCAGATTGTTATAAGTTAAAGCCAGTCAGTCCCAATATAACAATGTGTCAGAAAATCCCAAGAAGTGAGCTTAACAAACTAAAAGGGGTGATGAGAAAATCTTAGAAAAAAAAAGTCACAACTAATAACAATGCTCAAAAGAAAACACTAGCCGATTCAGTCTTTCCTCGTAACTAAAATTCTGCAGTCCAAGCACCATCCTTGCGTGTTTTCTCTACATCCTCTCTAATGTGGTCACACCTTTCATACAGTGAACAGTATTCCACTTGTGGCCTAACTAGTGCTTTTACAATTGCAGCACAAGCTCTCAGCTCTTATTTCCTGTGGTGGCTGATAAAAGATAAATATCTCTCAATCCTTCTTGATTACCTTATCTGCCTATCTAGCCCCCTTCAGAAATCAGTGGACATGGACTTCAAAGTCCTTCTGCCTCTGTACAGTCTCAGTATCTGTCCATTTATGATGTATTTGAGAAAGGCAAAGGAATATATTTATCTGGATTTAACTCAGTTTGCCACTGTTCCACCTACTTGAAGAGAACATTGCAATCTTCCTGCAATCTTCTGCAAACTACTGTACCCAGCTCCCCAACATGCAATTCCAAATCATTAATATCATAAGTAATGCTAGAATTGTTACTTTACAGATAAATAATCCTAAAGAAGTTAGTGAGATTTAAGTTGTTCATATTTATTGTTTAGTTGAGACATTATTAGTATCTTTGTAGCATTCTTAGATGGAAGCTGAAATAAGCCACGCAAGAAATAATTAAGGCTCCAAAGGTAATTTTCCAAAACTCTACGGTGAGACAAAGAAGGGTGAAAAGTTGTTCTTTGTAATAAAGTTGTTCTTTGGATAAGTCATAAAATCATTAGCAAGTTAATTTTATTTCAGTTTTGGTAAGCTACCAACATCTATAATTAGGTGAATATTAAATCCTTGGAAAGCAGTAAGCTAAGCAGGACTGGATGGGATGGATTTTAAAATCACAGGTCATTGCTGACCAACTGTACAGAATTCTTTAAAGAATTAACAAACAAAAAAATACAGTGGACATGGATTTTGACAAAAATACGTCTATTCTGTACCACATAAAAGACTTGCAATAAAGATAATGAATGGAATTAAAAAGAATATGTCCATGTAAGTAGAGGAACATTTGCAGGATATAAATGGTAGAGGTAAAGGGCACTGAAAGGGCATGGTTACAGAGGGCCTTTGTGGTGTTTTTATGTAAATTGAATGATTTGGACTTGGGAATTAAGGGAATAATGACATTTACAAATGGCACTGATAGGCAAATAGTGACTAGGACTGTAAAAGACAGCAGTAAGTTGGCAAGATAGGCAGATTTATGGGCGAGGCAGTTTAATATTGACTACATGTAAAGTAATTCATTGTGCAATATATGAAGTCGTACATTGTGGAAGTAAAGAAAAGGAATAAAAGGGTACGAAGATAAGAATAGATGAAACATAATGGGAGGAGACTTGTGTGGAGCAGAGCACATGGCAGGAAACAGTTGAGTTCAATGTCTTGGCTCTGAGCTGTACATTCTTTGTTCTATATGTTTTCAAATGTTGTTCACTTGTACTGAGATAGATGCCACACTTGGAATATTAATTTACTTGTTCACTCCACGAATGCAGATTGACCTGCTGAGTATTTCCAGCAGTTTTTGTTTTTCTAACATTAAATGACATTAATCTCGCTTGACTGAATGTAACAGTGTTAATTGTGTATCACGTTCTTCGGATTAGCCAGCTCAGGGAGCAACCGTTCTTGCAGCCGTTTTAGTTATAGCTGCATCACTGAATGAAGAAATAACAATCATACTTTTATAGGGATTCAATGATTAGGTTTACATGTATGTACATTATGTTTATGTATTAAATATTCTAAGAATAATGAAGCAGCTACAAATCTGTAACTTAATTCAGATTTTCAAGCTATTAACTCCAGAAGGGATGCCATGATAAAAACCCTCAAACTACTATTGGAATAACTCCTAAGTCAAGCATATTCTTTAATGCAATATTTTAATTCAATAGAGTGGCTAACTTCAGTTTGAAATCAGGTCTTTATGTCATTGTTTGTACCAATTTGGCAGTGTCTGTTGTACTATGGCTTACATGCAGATTTATATGCAAATAATTTTTAGTTCATTATTAAGCAGTTGTGTATAATGGACATACTTAATGCCCCAAGGAAGAATCTGCTGTAGAGGAGGCCACCGTCCAGGCTGGGCTAGGATGGGCAAGTGACTTTGAGTTATCCTGATTTCTGATTTATTCTTTTTGTGCCAGTAGGGATGTGGAAGATGAAACGGTTGACAAGGACAAGATTCTGCTGCAGAAGGAGGCTGAGGTGAGTGTATCAGTTTCTAAGAAATGAAGCACTGAGAAACCAAGGAAAGAATGACAGCTTTTATCATGTTAATCTTCAGTAATTAACGAGTAGACTCCTACACAGCACCTGGGGGGAAAAAAGATTGTGTTTTCTACTTCTGAATGATCTTTAGTAGTGCAGCAAAACAGGAAACAATTCTGAATTTAGTGTGTTTCATTGCCTATAGCTACTCAACAATTCTTGTTGCTGTCACTTTGTTTAGTAAAGTATGTACTCTGGTTAAAAAAAGTTAAAAAAAGCAATGTAAATCAAATACTGGTAAGTGATTATAGTATGATGGGCAACTGGTGGAGGAGATGGGGAAGGGCAACAGAGGAGGGCGAGAAGGGGAGGGGAAGGCAATGGGGAGAGCTGGGGAGGAGGGGAATAGAGAGTGGGAGGGTTGTTGATGGAGCCTTGATGAGTTGTTGCAGTGCATCTATAGATGGTGCACGCTGCTGCACTTTGCTTTAATACTGGAGGACAAATAAGCTGCCAGTCAAGGAGACTGCTTTGTCCTGGATGGTTGTAAACTACTTCAGCTTTGTTGGAACGGCACTCATCCGGACAATTGGAGAGTGTTACTTGCCAGTTATCAATCCAAGCCTGAATGTTGCCCGTGTCTGAGAGAGAAAGAAGAGTCAAAAGGGAAGGGGGTTGGGAACAGTTAGAGCACTGGAGTTGAGGAAAATGATACGGCCTGAACATCTTGAAAGATATAGCAGGTTTGAGGTCAATGCCTGCTGCTATTTCTTCCATTCTTATAATATATTTTCCATTAACCTTGTCAACTGCATCACATACTGAACACTGCTATTTTATGCTTTTTGGTACATTTGTGCTTTAAAAAGGATGGATATTTGCTGGAAGGAGATGGGGTTGCCTTGTCTCCATCACCAGTGTACCTTAACAATAAGAGTAGGTTGTACACCTAGTAAGAACAAAATGCTGCAATGCTGGTTAAAAGCAGCATCAGTCTCTGCAGCCTCTTGTTTGCTTCTCCTGAAACTTTGCCAGTGTTCCAGTACCTTATTTGCAAAGTCAGGATTGGAGAGAATTTTAGATGGAAGGTAAGTTATCCTATATAAATTAATGTCAGTAAAGAACTTTACATGTAAATCCTGCTCCAGAACTGCTTAGTGACAGACAGCAAAAGTGAGAGTTTCAGAGTAACACAGTACGATAAGGCTTGAATGCTACTTCTGGAGATATTTGTCCTTAATATAGCCCCTGGCTGCAAAGCATAGGCTGATTACCCTTGAAATGCAACATAATTTCCCATAGTATGCTCAAAAATCAAGATTGTGATCTGAGACAAATCCTGGCCTGTCAAAGCACACCTCACTGGTGACTGAAGTTAAATGCTTTTAGTCACCTTTGCTGCTCAGCATGCTGAGATCTGTTATACTGGGGAGAGAGTGCTCTGTAATACAAGAGAGAGAGGCCTAGTGAATGAGCTGTATTTTTTAAAGTGGAAGATTTGCATTTATGTAACACTGCAGGACAACCCAAAGTGTTTTCAGCCAATGAATTGCATTTGATATAGGAAATCTGGCAGCAAAGTTTCACACAACAAGCTCCCACAAACTCAACTGTAAGAATTGCCTGGTAATCTGTGATTTTTGCTGATGTTGATTGACAGATCAGGGATAGCCAAGTCACTGAGTTATCTCCTCTTCAAAATAACACCATCTGATCCTTTATGCCCACTTGAGAGGACAGGTGAAGCTATGGATTTAACATTTTATCTAAAAGATGTTCTGTGGGATGGCACAGTGATTAGCACAGCTGCCTCGCTGCGTCAGGGACGTGGGTTTGATTTCCAGCTTGGGCCACTGTCTGTGGGGAGTTTGCACATTCTCATCATGTCTGTATGTGTTTTTTCTGGGTGCTCCGGTTTCCTCCCACAGTCCAAAAGGTATGCTGGTTAGAAAGTAAATTCTCCCTCAGATTAGAAAGTAAATTCTTCCTCGGTATATCTGAATAGGTTCCGGAGTGTGGTGACTGGGGGAATTTTACAGTAATTTCATTGCAGTGTTAATGTAAGCCTATTCGTGAGACTAATAAATTAACTTTAGAAAGACAGCTCCTCCCATAGGGCAACACGAGAGGATCAGCCTAGACTTAGGTATCCATGTCCTGAGTGGGATTTGAACCAGGAATCCTGTGACTAAGAATATTACTAATTGAGCCATGGCTGCTGCACGATATCGGAGAAAGAGAGAGAGCAGTGTTTGTAATACTGAAGAGAGAATGCAGGCTTTAAAGGTGGAGAGAGAGCAGGCACATTGTGCAAAACTGTGACAAATATCATTTAATCAGGTTCACTGGTTTTCCTAATCAAGGAAAAAGAATGTCCACTAGTTGACCCACTCAGTTGATTATTACCATCCAGTTAGACAGCTACACTTGGAATAAATCCATTGTTTTGTGCATGCAACCATTCTAATCTAATTACAGTTTGCCCTGAGATGTGCTTATTGCTTGCATGGCTTGGCATGTTGCCACGTGATAGCCAGACTTTATTGCGTGTGTGTGGCTGTGAGGAGGACACGGATTAATCTAATCGCATACATGCAAGCTGCTGACTTCCTTAGGGAGTAGGAGCCTGACACTGTTGAAGGGGTGTGGTTTAAATGCATATCTTGATGTGGAGCTGACTGGCTCCTAACCATCTTAAGCCTCTGGTCTTTAGTGTCCTAGTGAAATAATTTGGATTGTAATGTTCGTTCAGTTGGACAATGAGTTCTTTTGTGGTTCAGTGAATTTTTTAACCAGAAATGTTGAGAAATGTGTGTGAAGTGTGAATGGGTTTTCAGCTCCAAGAACTGACTCCAATTTAATTCAGACTGATGGAATGAATGTTCTCCCTTTGTGCTGACTATCAAGACAGTATGTGGAGAGAATTTGATGACATCTCAAAGCATTTACTGATGTGCCTTTTCATAATCAAAAAAACACCCTTAATTGTGAACAAATTTGCAGAAAAGTACCATCAGCCCAGGGAGACGAGCAGGATCGTTTGTATGTTAAATTGAAATGGTGCAATGGAAATGTGTCACGGTTGGAATTCAGATATTGTCGTGCATAGGGGTCTTTGAAAGAATTCTACTAGGTAGTGCACAAAGCAAGAGTATAAATGAATTATGTGCTTCTGAAATTGTTGACCAGCGTGATGTTTTCCCAGTGTCGGAGTCAAGATTTTGCACTGCTTCATTTGTGCACTGTATGTACAGGATTTCTGAATGCTGGAAAGAAACATGGAATGTAGTAAATTTACTGATGACTCCCCCCCGCCACTGCCCCCACACATGAATGTACGTGTGCAGACGTTTGATTATGATCTGGCCAGAACTTTCTCGTTTCCCCTTTTCTCATATAATAACATTGTGTGTCATTTTTTATGACTATATTATCAAAACAGGTTTACTGGGGTGATTAATTATTTTAAAACTTTTATTCTTACAATAACATTTTTAGTGGAAGGCCAAATATTCTTTCATTGGAGGGAGTGGATCCTTGCAAGGCTGTAAACGATACTTCTTATTTTTATTCTTTGAAAATGGAACTCAGTTTATGATTAATAGATGTATCTGACAGCCTCTCCCAAAAGAGAGCAAACAACTGCATTTATGTAATGTGTTGTCTTTGATTGCTTCATACGATAAGCGTCTCTGAGCTGCATCTTTCAGCTGTTGTAAAATGTGCCTTTATCAACAGAACACTTTCTGGTTGGGCTTGGAAGGAAATCAGCTGACAGTCTGTGGCTTCTGGAAATTCCTTAAAGAAACAAACACTTGCTTCCTTTCATGAACATTTCCTGGGTTTCTTGAGTAAACGACCTGTCATGATGAGCCAGCAGAAAATGACAGCTGCACAGCACAGTTTAGATGACTTCTTACCAAACTGTAGCTTCAGATTTTCTAGAGTAGTTTTCAACATATGAGGCATTTCTATAAGGGCAGTTTATCCAAAACATCAACTTTATCTTCAGGCAGCAAGTTGAAGACCAACTCCTTCATAGTCTTTTCTGAGCAGCAGTTGTTCTACAACACAAACAAGTGACATAAATAGCACTGGCACAATTTATACTGTCCTTGCTCATCATTCAGTGGCATCTGGCACTGTGCTACACAATGTGATACCGCTCCTATATGTGTTAAGGAAATTTTGATGTGTCTGGAAAACAACTTTTTGTTTGAGGTGCTGTGGCTGATATACAACATAAGAAGACTTAGTGTTTGTGCTCTACCAGCACATTCGATGAAGGGAAGTTTCCAATCTCTAGTTTGTTTCTACTCAAGGTAAGAAAGTTGATGCTTATATAAAAGCAAAATAGTTTGCAATTTGGAGATCAGCGTCTGGCACCAAAATAGAAACCAAAATCAGATCACTAAGGTCACTAGTACCAAAGTGAGAATGGAAAAGATGATAAGGGGTTGATAATTTGAGTACATTTTGTATTTTCTCTGTTGGCAGGATGCTGTCTGAAAATTTCACTCAGTACAAAATCTGGCACGTTTCTCTAGAATTGATCAATGATGGTGGTTTCAGCAGCAAGTGAGCTCTGGTGGGGACAGAGTTGAACATTATTAGGGGGATGAAAGGAGGCAGTCATGGTTATGGAACATATGTGGTTGGAAGCTCATTTCTGGTTAAAGACAACACATTTGCAAATGGGTATGTGCAGCATCAGGCAGTTGCCAGGGTTCGAATAGAATAAGTGGCTTGTACCAATGTTGAAGATTTTTGTTTATCCAGCACTAAATGCCAGATGAATCATGAAAAAAATCAAGAGACTTTTCAAGGTTCAAGAGAGATGGTGGCAAGGTAAAGCTGGTGAAACTAGAAGGGCAAACTGCAGCATGGGAGATCAGTCGTATTCCATTTACTGGATTTGCCAGCACTTGGGACAGCACAGTGGTTAGCACTGCTTCCACTCAGCACAGGGACCTGAGTTCAATTCTTGGCATGGGTTACTGTCTGTATCGAGTCTGCACGCGGATCTCCGGTTTCCTCCCACAGTCTGAAAGATGTGCTGGTCAGGTGCATTGATCATGCTAATACCCAAACAAGCGCTGGACTGTGGCACCTAGGTGATTTCACAGTAACTTGATTGCCGTGGTGGGTGGTGGTCACCAACCATCTCTCAGATTCAGCTTCTACTAACTTTGTTCTTGATATCCTCCATTGTACACAGACTTTAAATTGTTCAACATCACAAACATATCCCCTGTTCTGCACTAATTTTTGTTCACTTATCACCTCTGTGTATGAATTTTTGTGCTTTTCTAACCCTCTTTGTTTCATTTGTGCCAGAAGAGCAGGTTTTTCTATTCGTTGCTAGGCCACAACCTTTAAAATATGACTAATTATTGATGAGGTCAACCTTTCATGCTAGAAAGCACTGTTCTGTAGTGTTCCATACCTTTTTAAAGATAATTAGCTAACAATTTATTTGAATTGTGTCACATAAGCATTCAAGTCCCTACCGTGGCCTAGTGGTCGGTGTTTGTAAAACATACCCTGGAACCAGTTTTTCAAGGAAGATCGAACAAAGCACAATCCCTACATGTTAGTTGGTTTCTAGAAAAAGGGCCAAATTAATGAGATGAAGTGAAAATGTGATCTCCAGCTTGAAGCACACTTCCTCATAGTCATAGAGGTGTATAGCATAGAAACATGCCTTTTGGCCCAACTTGTCCATGCCATCTTTTTTATTTAAACCCCTAATCTAGTCTCAATTGTCAGCATTTGGCTCATATCCCTCTATACCCATCCTATCCATGTAACTGCCTAAACTCTTTTTAAAAGACAAAATTGTATCTGTTTCTACTAATACCTTTGGCAGCTTGTTCCATATACTCACCATACTCTTTAAAAAAAAAAATTACCCCAGTGGACACTTATGTATCCCTATATCTCTTTCTCCTTAAACCTATGTTTCTAATTTTAGATTCCCTTACCTTTGGGAAAAGATATTGACTTACTAGTTGACCTATGCCCCTCATTTTTTTTTATAGACTTCTAAGATCAGCCCTCAGTCTTCTACGCGCCAGAAAAAAAAGCCCCTGTCTATCCAGCCTCTCCTTATAACTCAAACCAAGTTCCAGTAGCATCCTAGTAAATCTCTTTTGCACTCTTCCTGGTTTAATAACATCCTTTGTATAATAGTGACCAGAACTGTACACAGTATTCGAAGTGTGGCCTTACCAATGTCTTGTACAACTTCAACAAGAAGTATTCTGTATTCAACTCCTGTATTCAGTGTTCTGACCAATGAAACCAAGCATGCTGAATGCCCTTTTCACCACTCTGTCCACCTGTGACTCTACTTTCAAGGAACTATGAACCTGGATCCCGAGATCACTTTGTTCTGGAACTCTGCCCAGTGCCCTAACCTTAAGTGAGTACGTCCACTACTTTTTGTCGTCTTGTCACCTTACTCTCCAACCATCGTTGTCAAGAATTGGTTAGCATGAAACAAAGAGTAGGAATAAATGAATGTCTTTTGATGAGGCAGGTAGTGACTAGTAGGATCCCACAAGATGCATGGGCTCCAGGTATTAACAATGTACAGCAATGATTTGGGTGAGGGAAACAGAATTAATATTTCAAGTATGATGATGACATGAAACTTGGATGTTTGAGAGGCGAAGAGGATGTAAAGAGGTTTCAAAGTAATTTAGACAAGTTGAATGAATGGGCGAATGCCTGGTAGATGCAATATAATGCAGATAAATGAATTTATCCTCATTGGTAGGAAAAACCCAATATCAGAATATTATTTAAATGGTGATAGATTGGGAAATGTTGATGTACAAAGGGACCAGAGCGTCTTTGTGCATCAATTATTAAAAGCAAGCATGCAGGTGCAGCAAGCAGTTAAGAAGGCAAATGATATATTGGCCTTTATTGCAAGAGGATTTGAATACAAGAGCAAGAATGTTTTGCTGCAGCTGTACAAACTCTTGGTGAAACCATACGTGGAGTATTGGATGTGGTTGTGGTCTCCTTGGTGGAAAGAATATATTCACCGTAGAGGATGTATAGTGAACGTTCACTGCTGATTCCTGGGATAGAAGGGATTGCCATATGAGGAGCAATTGGGTTGACTGGGCCTGCCAGGGGGATTTTGATGATATATTTACAATTCTGATAGGGCTAGGCAGACTTGATGCTGGGATAATTTTTGGGTGGGGGGGGGTTTGTCTAGACAAGAGGTCACAATTTCACGATATGAGATAGACCATTTACGACTAATTTGAGGAGAGAATTCTCTTCACCCCAAAGATGGTGAATCATTTGAATTCTCTACCACAGAAGGCTGTGGAGACCAAGTCACTGTATATATTTAAGAGAGAAATCATTTATATACTCTAAAGACATCAGTTAATATCAGGAGAGCATGGGAATATGGCATTGAGGTAGAGATTAGCCATGATCGTATTGAATGAAAATTTGAAGGGCCAATTTTCTATGTTTCTATAAACGAGGTTACCCATAGGACAGAATGTACAATCATTCAATTCATTGTTACAGATTATACATAGTTGAGGCCCCAGGACTGATCCCAGTAACACTCCACTAGTTACAGCTTGCCAACCCAAAAGTGACTCATTTAAACCTATTCAATTTCCTGTTAGCTAACCAATCCTCTATCGGTGCTAACATGGTACCTCCTACATCATGAGATTTTATGCAGCAACTTTTGATGTGACACCTTATCAAATTCTTTTTGGAATTCCAAGTATTCCAGATGTACAGTTCTTCCTTAGCCATCATGTAACCTCTTCAAAGAGCTCTAATAAATTAGTCAAATACAATTTCCCTATTGCAAAACTGTATTGATTCTGCCTAATTATACAATGTTTCTTTAAATATTTTTCTTTTACCTCAATAATGGATTCTAGAATTTCCCTCTGAGAGGTATTAGGTTAATCACCCTACTGTTTCCTGATTTTTGTCTCCCTCCTTTCTTGAATGGATGTGTCAAGTTTGAGATCTTCCAATCTTCTGGAACCTTTCCTCGAGAACCCAGGAGTTTTGCAAGATCACAACCAATGTATCTACTGTCTGCAGCTGATCACCTGAAATTTTTCATTATATTTCAATGCTTATTCACTAGAGGTAGTGAGTTGAAGGTCTCTTAATTGCTCAGTGTTTCTTTTTGAAGATTACTGTTCCTCAGTCATGATATTGACCTCTGTACAAAAACATCTCTGCATGAAGAATGACTCCTCTTGATGCTTACAAGGGAAAAAAAAATTCCTGAAATGGAAAACCTGACTTAGATTTTCTCAGAGGTGGCCCACGGAATGGAAAAAATCTCAAGCGCATTTGCTGAAGGAGGAAATTATTGAACACCATTAAATGCACTGAGCTATAATTAGATATTTTAAAATTCAACGAATGTTATTCCTTAGCTATTTATAAATTTGAAGAAATTAACTTGGGTGTGCCATCATACATACTCAACTTTTTAAATATTCTTTCATAGATGTGAGCATTGCTGGCAAGGCCAGCATTTGTTGTTTGTCCTTAATTGCCCTTGAGAAGGTAGTGAACCATTTTCTTAAACCCTTGCAGTCCACCTCGTGCTGTTATATGTATACAGTGCTGTTAGGAAGAAAGTTGTAGAATTTTGATTCTGCAGCAGTGAAGAAAAGCAATATGATTTCAGGTGAGGGTGTGCAGTTAGGAGGAGCATTGCAGGTATTCTGTTCCTAAGTATCTGCTGCCTTTATCCTACAATATGGGCGGTTGCAAATTTTGAAGATGCTTTCAAAGAAGCATAAGTTACTGCAGAATGTAGATGGTGGTGGAAATTAATTTTTTAGAGTGATGAATGGGGTGTCAAACAAGAGTACTGTTTTCTCCTAAATAGTGTTGGGTTTCTTGAGTGTAGTTGGAGCCCACACCCATGAAGTGAAGAATAGTCCATCACACTCCTGACTTGTGCCTTCTAGTTGATGGACAGATTTTGGGAGTCAGGAATTAAGTTGCACACTTGAGAATTTTCAATCTCTGCAGTGGCTATAGGCGTAGGTCAGTTACTGCAAATTCACTGGGTTGGCTAGGCTTCAGCAGTTTATGTGAATAATTGCACTGTCTGTCAAGGTCTAAGAATAGCTCAGGTTCAACACTGTTTTTATCTGAATTTCTTATAAAAACACGTTTTTGGCCTGCAAACTTTTATATGGTATTCATCAGATCGTTTCAGTGTGGCATTTGTTCTACAGATGAATATTGTCTATCGTACAGGTGACTTGGAAACTTTCAAAAGTTTGGGGTTGATTTCCTCTGGTTATGTTCTATTTTTAGCAGCGCACACTGCAGGGTCTGTACATTTGTACTTCAGGTTTCTACCTCAGGAACTTGGAAACGGCAGCACTCCTTATTGGGAACCAGCATTTATTTTGATTTGTGCAGCTCTAGTTTTTTATAAATGTTTCCATTGACAGAGCTGCTCTGCAGGGCCGTACATGCTGAACCACTTTCTTCCGAAAACAGTGCACATTTGAGAGTGATGTGAAGTAAGGGATTCCCTTGGAATGTATTAGCCCACTGTGAAATAATTTGGGATGATGTTCTACCTTTTAAAAGCAGTAGTATATCAGTAGAGGTTGTTACATGTGTGCATGTAGACGAAGATTTTCATTTGTATAGTGCTTCCCAAATCCTCATAATTTTCCAAAAGGCTTTACAATCAATGGACTACTTCTAAAATGTAAACATTACTGTGCAAATTGGCTGCAGCATTTCCCACACAACTAATTCCCACAATGAATCTATCTGTTCTTTTAGGTGTTGGTTGACAGATAAATATTGGCCAGGTCAACTTCACCCAGCTTGTCAAATAATACTGTGGGATTTTTATATTCATCTGAGAAGATAGACGAGATTTTTTTCCAACAGTATAACACTTTTTCCTTAATATTGTATTGAGTCTTTGCCTTGATTTTGTGCTCCAACCTTTGGACTTCAAAGTGCATAACCTATGCCATTAATTGAACCAAGACTGGCACTTGAAGGGTGAAAGAAAAGATGAATACTGAAGATCTGATTTAAGAAGAAAAATGCAATGCAAAAACAGCAAAAGATTTTGGATATTATTTTGATACTCTTGGATACTGGACAACTGACTATTTTTTGCTTTTACAACAGCCTGTCAAATAGCTGTTTGCAGTGGAAGGGAGGGTAAAAGGGAGACATACAAAGTGTAATGATTGAGACGTCAGCACTGTGGTATATGAAGGATTGAAAGGCTTTTACATTGGAAGTGAAAATGGTCAATAGGATTCTTCCTCAAACTCCTTTTTTAGTCCCGCCCTGGTACCTTCATTTACCATCCCACCTCTGCCCTCAAAAATCAATTTGTCATTAGTTTAAACTTCAGTTAGAACAAGTTGCAGTTAAGTGAAAGTTTTTTCAGCTTTGTAAACCTGCTTTGTCATTTATATCTGTTCACAATAATTACAATTTTCTTAAGGTTTCATGTGAGACTTTAATTTGTACGCTGTTTTCAATGAATTTCTACAATGCAATGCAGCATGAAAATTGATGTGGCATCTGAATGCACTAAAATACTGATATACAAGTGCAAAACATGAACCGAAGTGTTTAATTATCAACAAGACCAAAACAGCCAGTTGTCTTGCATCACTTGTGCACACATGTTCTCCTTATGCAACCAGGCTTACTTTTTAGAGAGGGGGTACTGTTGGCTTTGGTGTTGTTTTCTTGCAAACACATTAAATTTCACCTGTTCTAATCATTATCAGTTGATGAAAACCTCTTGATGCGCGCATTTAAAGTGAAGCCGGAAGCTAGTAATGTACTGGGAAATTGCAAATTCTCAGGAGCTGCTGGGATCGTGTTGGGCTGCAATTCTTGAAGAACTGTTCATGAAGCGCCATTTGTGTTGAACATTATTTAGAAAATGGATTGGTGATTGCAGGAGGCTGACATTCTGCTATCTGTCACTTTTGAATGTCAAGCTAGCTTGTCCTTAATGCATGATGAATGTAAAATTTAAAACAGTGACCTGATTATCACTGAGTAAGTCATGGTCAATGCAGAATCTACCTAGTTAGTGGGGATATTCCAACAGAAGTGGCACAGTAGTTAACACTGCTGCCTCGGCTCCAGGGAACCAGATTCGATCTCAGCCTTGAGCGACTGTCTGTGGAATTTGCATGTGCTCTCCATGTCTGCATGGGTTTCCTGCGGGCACTCTGGTTTCCTCTCTAAATGTGCATGTTAGGTGGAATTGCCATGGTAAATTGATCCTTAATGTTAGGATTAGCAGGATAAATAAGCGTTGTTACAGGAACAAGGTCTGGGTAGGATTATTGTCAGTGCTGATTCGATGGGCCAAGTGATCTCCTTCTGTGCTGTAGGAATTCTATAATTCTCTGAATGTTGTCTGAAAGAGGATAGAAAAAGCTGATTAAACCCAGTAATGATACGATCTTGCTGCATTTGAGACAATTCGCAGCATTTTATCCTTTCATACTTGAAATCATTATGATCAATGATTTTTGCTTTTACTCTTTGCAGTTACTCTTTTAAAATTCTTATTCTGCTTTTAAAAATTCTTTAGTCTTTAACATATTAGCAGTTTTTCTGTGTCAGTATTAAATTGTCAAACTACATAAGGTCATAAGACATAGGAGCAGAATTAGGCCATTCGACTCATTGAGTCTGCTGTGCTGATATGCACCTCATCCCCATTTTTCTGTCTTCCTTCTCATAACCCTACAACCCATTATCAATTAAAAATCTATCTAACTCGTCTTAAATTTACTCACTGCCCCAGCACTTTGGGGTAGCAAATTCCTCAGATTCACAACCCTTTGGGAGAAATAGTTTCTCCTCAACTCAGTTTTAAATTTGCTACTCCTTATCCTAAGACAATGACCTCTCATCCTAGAATGGTCCACCAGAGGAGGCATCTCCTTCACATTTACTTTATCTTTACTTATTATCATCCTGTATACCTCAATTTGATTTCCCCTCATTCTTCTAAATTTCAGAGAGTCTAGGCAAATCTCCCTGTTAAATCTGTTAAATCTCCCTTTATATGACCATCCTAGTTAGTCTTAGCTTGATTCTGAACTGAACATTGCGCCCCCTTACGTTGCTAAACAACAGCCCATTCTGCTATCTGGCCATTGGTGGTTATACCTCTTCAAGTTGAAACCTCCTTGTATCTTCACCTCAAAGATTTGAATTCTCAAATGCTTTTTACCCAGGTCTCCTCTCAAACCCCAAACTCTTGACTTTTTGTCCTTGCTGCTACCTATATGTTTCCACAAGGGTCTTATTTTTAAATCATTGCGATATTTCCCACAGTCTGTTTGGAGAATGGTGTGCAGCTGTGTATCCTAACTCAAATTCAGTATTTCTGAGACTTGCAATTACTTGCATATGTTCAATTTTGAAGCAGGAGTAGGCACTCAGCCCCTCAAACCTACTCCACTATTCAATAAGATCATGGCTGATCTGATTGTAATCTTGGCTGCACAGGAATATATCTAACTCTGTCTTCAAAACATTCAAGGACCCAGCTTCCAGTTCCTTTTGAGGAAAACAGTTCTGAAGACTCAAGACCTGTTAAAATTTCTCCTCATCTCAGTCTTAAATGAGTGACCCCTCATTTTTGAAATGTGACTCCTGGTTTTGGATCCTCCCATAGGAGGAAACATTCTCTTTACATCCACTCTGTCAAGATCTCTAAGAATCTTAAACCCCCTAATTGTATAATGGTAAATCGGTCCTATTTATAATGTCGAAGATGCTGCATCAAAAGTATTTGATTCTTGATGATGGAGGAAGGTTTATATTGGCCAGCATTCTAGAAAATAAATTGCTGGCCAATTTGGCTGAGGTTGCAGCCGAGTGGAAAATGTCAGACCTGTCCTAAATACGTTAATAGGTGTCCTGTAGCTTTAAACTTTCTGTAAAAGGCGTTGTGCCTTTGCTTTAATAGAATTCTGCAACTCCAGTAGCAAAGAGGTCAGATCCTTGACACAATAAAGTTCCTTTAGTGCTCAATTATAGTGTAAACGAGGCAACAATAATGGCAGCCTTGCATTGCTTCAAAAGCTTTGGACAGTATGGATGTAAGTAAAAGAGTTTTGTCTTGTTAGGTAAAAGTTGATTTCTGTGTAATTGTATTGAATTCAGCAGGGTTTTTATATTATATTTTTCCTAGCACTTGGAACTGACACCATGCACTGCTAGAATCTATCTAACATCTGTACTGCGTAGATATACTTAAATCATTTAATGTAGGCTTTCTGACTGTTTTGCACAGAAAATGACATTGTATTTTTGTGTTAATGACCTTTGGTGCTGTGGGCTGTTCATATGCTGGTGAATTGTGCGGTGTGGGTGACGACAGTTGAGCAATAGCATAGGAACAATTTTACACTTGTGCAGTGCTTTCAAAATTGTGATTGGAACTTCTCTTCTCCAAAGGATGAAGAAGGTTCATACAGATCTGAAGAAAAATGTTACTATCTTACCCTATACCAACCAGCACGTGTACTATGCATGCAAGCAGAGAAGGAACTGGATTTCTTGCCTCTTTCTGTTCTTTATACTAGCAACAACAATGTCTCTTCATTCACATTTCAGTGTTATAGCATTATCTGACCAGTAATGTAACAGTGCTGTTCAAATTGGTACAAGCCAGGCTCCCGCTGACTACAGACGTTGTCTGAATGTCTGGGAATGGTCCCGTTAGCTCCTGTGGTATTTTTTGAAAGTTTTTTTCCACATGTGCTCTGCAGGTGTATGTTTCTATTTCATTTTCCACCCACAGGCTTTCTTTACTGTACCAGTCTCACTGGCGTTCATTAATGAAGACAAAAACAACTTCAGAATGAAAACTCCAACCCGTAGTGTGTGTGCAGCAATGCCCTTGATCTATCACACTTTTCCACTGAACTATGAATTGCACCAAATAGCTGCATTCTGTAACCTGGTCCAGTAACCTTAATACTAATGTAGACTTTGTAGCGTTAACTACATCAGAACTGTTGCAAAATAAGGATAATCTGTTATTTCACATTATGTTTTGGAATCGAGGGCAAGAGGAGAGAATATTTCAACGTCAGTTTAATCAGTATGACTAAGTTTCAGTGAAATGCAGTCAGAACAACTATATTAATTTATTACTGTTCAAATTATAATTGATCTATTATAGATAGGGACTATGAATTCCACAGGGGGCTTTTGCTGAGGTCTAAACCTTTTCTGTTCATGGACCATGGCATACTATGAGGCTACGTATTAATGATTCTAAATTGAGAACTTGTCCCTCAAATAATGATGTGAGGGACAAGTTCTCAATTTATCAAAGAGAACAGCTGTTTCAAAATCAAGCAGTCCATAAAATTCAAAATGGGAAAAACCTGTGGCATAAGAAATGCAATAGATCAAGGCTGAGGTATTAAAAATTTAAATGGAAAGTAGAAAATCACTGAGCCTTTGTTGTCTGGATGACCAGGCACAAGCTGCAGATGGATATTAATTTGATGATCCAGGTTTTTACCTGATACTTGAAGTGCAGGGTGCCAATAGCCCTTCGCATTTCTCAGATTAGCTATTCAAAGGGATTCCTTGCAGCAGTAAAGCATTGAACCTCATGGAACAAATCCTGTTGAGGATTTATTTCCCTATTCAAGCATTGCCCCTCCTTTTAAATTTGATTTTTTTTTAACGTTAATGTTGTACTGATTATGTACTGACAGCTAGATAGTGGTATCTAGCTAGTGTTAGACATTCATTGTCCCTCTAATGGTTATGCTGTAATCCTCATAATCATTCTGACTTGCTTTTTATTTAAGCATTATATCTATCTAATCTACCACTCCATCTGCAAGAAACATATCTAATCTGGCTGTGTCTCTAACATCAGGCCTGATGTACCCATCCATTCCGTTTTCTTTGTTCTGACCTGTACAACGTGTAATTATTGAAAGAGCTTTCCCTGAGAATTCTGCAGGTTTTTTTTGGTCCTCACTGGCAGTACAGGCTTGCCTGCTGAGGACAGAATTAAATATTCTCAGTCAGTGGTCTGGAATTTAATTTCATTGTGAGTGTTCAGCAGTCCTGCAGTAAAGGGCTGAGTGAAGGGGTGGGGGAGGGTAGGAATGAACAGCTCAAGTGATTGGTGGTGCTTGCCACTGGATGGCACAGTACTGTCAGACTATGAATGCTGAAGGAAGTTGGAGACTGACCAGTGCTCGGCACATCCTCAATGGTAACCAGTTACATGCGTACAGTAGTCACCTAATCCAGCAGGGATGAACTGTGAGCATCATTTCCATCTGAATATGAATGCATAATAGTGTCAAAACTGCATTCAACCTCAAGGATCAGTCCGATCCATGTTATATCTCCTTGCGAGCACAGATAATTTCACCAAGTTACACTGACATTTCCACGTGGTGTCAGATATGCTCGATCGATATGACCTCTCCAGGCAGGCAGATATTGTAGCCTCCATAGTATTTTTAAAATATTGCAATTTATGTCTCATCATAAGCAGTTGCTTTTCGATAAGACCTCATCAACAAAATAAACATCAATGATTGCAATCGAAAGCGCAACATGATGTTTTAATGAATATCTCAAACTATTTGAGAATTACTTGGTGATTCTGAAAATAAATGTTTCAACAATATACAAGCCTCCTCTGTTAGATAGCCTAACTACGTAGAAATCTCAGGCCTGCTGTACCATCACTCTGAGATCTACAAACCTTTGCTCGAGAGGGAAGCTACAGTCTATAGAAGCTGCTTATCCAAATCCATTAGGACTACTAATCTACTCCACATAACTATTTTCAGCCCTTTAAAAGCATCGGCTTTGTATTGCACAGGATGCACAGTACTTGGTTTCAATGTAAAAGGATCTTTCTCAGATCCTCCACTTCCCCCTACTACTCCAGTTATAACATGGCCTTTTAAAGCTTATCATTTTGCTTGTTTACACAGAGTATGTGCAGTAGTGTATAAAATATATTCAGTAGAAGTCAGGAGATACTTATTCTCACTGGGCACCATTTATTGAGTGTTTTTTTTTAAATCAGAGATTCAAATGAACCACATTCATAGTTCACAATCAAAAAACTGCCTGGTTAATGAAGTGCAATATGGACAGGATTTTCTGGTCATGCTTGCCCCAAAACTGGAAAATCCTGCTTAAGGATCTTTGCACGGACAGGAAATTTTGGCGGAGAGTTTGTACATGGAATGCAGCACATTGCCTGATATTTTGCTGCACGATTTTTTTTGAAAAGAATAGGGTGTTTTGTTTTGATGTGTAAATGTGACATTGCTGTCCTTGAAAAAGTGTTTTTATTGAGATGCGCAGTAATAACATATTTTAAATACATTATTATTTTCTCCTCGCAGTTGCGTCGAATGCAGGAAATGATTGCTCAGATGCAGGCACAGATGCGAATGAAGCCTGCAGATAATGGGGACGGACATTGAGTGGTGAACCAGCTCTGTTTCTATTTTACAGGTAAGCGTTATTCAACTCTACTTTGGAATTGAGAGGTAATTGGAAGTACGTAATTAGAAAGCGGTGGGCAACTTGCAGCCCAGGGGCCAAATGTGGCCTATCGGTTCTGAGTGCAGCCTACAAAACGTGTTGTTGACCATTCCTCATGCATATTCTGCTAATTTCCATCCACGTTGTTTTTTCTAACTTGTATGACTGTAAGTGAAATGCACATAAACAAGAGCAAATGAAGTGAGGTGCATGTTGATTGCATAGAACATTAGCTGTGAGAGATGTGCGCTCCCTTTGCGTTGAAAGCATAAATATTTATTTTGTTTTTACCATTTGAAGTTAATAACCGTTCTATTAATACATGAATGATTAAGTACCTTCTGTAACTCATTATAAAATATTCAGCGTGTCTTAAATATGTACAAACTTATTCATAGGATCATGGTTAGTCAACATGCTGGACTTCAGTCTTATAACCCACTGAGATGTAGGAGGCAACTCATGTCCAGTCACTAGTCTAGGTTGCCTATCACTGAATTAAAGGTTAACTGTCAGCGTTTAACAATTTAAAATGCACTTGAGTAACCTCTCATTCACCTAACCCAGCTTCTGGATGACCACCTATCTAAACAATCTCACACATGAAGCCAGCTTCTGGGCGAGTCTGAACCATCATTTACCTGAAACCATCTTTCAGAGATTTCATACGTGCAGAAACATGGCACAGTGGTTAGCACTGCTGCCTTACAACTCCAGGGTCCTGGCTTCGATTCTTGGCTCGGGTCGCAGTCTGTGTGGAGTTTGCATGTTCTCCTCGTGTCTGCGTGGGTTTCCTCCAGGTGCTCCGGTTTCCTCCCACAGTCCAAAGATGTGCAGGTTAGGTTGATTGGCCGTGCTAAGAAATTGCCCCTTAGTGTTCAGGGTAGTGGAAGTGAGAGGGATTATTGGGTATAATACGTAGGGATATGTAGGCAGGGCATGGATGGGATTGTGTTTGGTGCAGATTCGATGGGCTGAAGGGCCTGTTTCTGCACTGTAGGGTTCTATGAAGCATTTTATTTGTGATCACTCTAGTGATGTTATGAGTCAGGTTAGAAAGTCGAGTGTTTTATGAAGCCTACCTGAATCATAAATTTTGCAGCTTGAATTTGGCTAGGATGAGTATGATATGTTTCACTTCAGATATAGTTCAATGACCCTCGAGGGCTTTTAATTTAAGAATATAGTTAACATGTATAGAAAGAAAATTAGCAATGTCATTTATCAGTTACAAACAAAAAAACAGAGGACAACCACAATAATCTATTAACCCTTAATTGAATATTAAAACTGTTCCAATAAACCAAAACCTTTCACAGGCAAAACTCTTTTCTCAGGCTTAACACAACATAGGTTAAAATCTCAGTTGACTGGAATTGTCTTTTTGAAGCCTGCACTTTCTTTCTAGAAGGCAAAATGTTGCCTTGAGATAACCAGCAGAATTTCCATTTCAGCTTCTTTCTTGCTTGATGCCTCAGCTAAAAACTAAACTGCAGCCTCAGAACTTTCGAAACTAAAACTTAAACTCACTGGAAAGAAAAGAAACTGTCCATGCTCTTTTCTCCTAACGATGCAGAATCATAAAACGAATCCCAGAGTAAACATGAACAACCTCATTTACCACTTGAGTAGCAATAACAGGACTCATTGTAGTCAGCCCGGCAACAATGGCATCACTGAAACTGAGCTGCAGAAATCACTTTTTTAAAAACTTACTTAAAGGCATTGCGCTGAAGTCTGATTCCTTAAGCAGCCTCAAAACGTCATGAAAGGAGGATAATTTCTTGGGATTCTCCTGGGCTCCCACCATAATCTCAATAGGAAATGACTGGAATCCTCCAAACAGAGGCCTAAATGGCCATCTTTAGCCATTGAGGCTAGTTTTCTGAACACTGGGGAGGACAGAGGGACTTGGAGGAAAGCACATGAAATTTCTGAGCCATGGTGAGTCAGTTCTTCTGCTAAAACTCTGTTTATTTCCATTTTGTGAAAAAGCTGGTAACACTAGAGGGTTAATGTGGGAGTTTTTTCAACCAGATCAAAAAACACAGCGAGCTGTTCAGTGCGGAACATTTTGTCCTATTGTTGGCTGAATGGATTTGATTGCAAAGCACAATCAAAGAAGCAACAGCTGGAAGGCTGCTCTGAAAAATGATTTATTTTTTCATAAATGTTTAGGATTGTGCAGTTCTACCGCAGAGTTTCTAATTTGGGACAGGAATGTATGTGAAAATATGAGACTTGAGAGAAAATGGGGAAACTCTGTCAGTTGCATTTTAAACAATGCCCCAAAGAATCCTCCCACTGCTTCTGTTTAATTGCTTCCACCTCGGCATGTTTTTCAAGCTATCCAATCAGGCTGTTTTGTGGTTCTGTGGAATTCGAACTGTGGGGCTGGCCAGAGGTCAAACGGACCCGCAGATATGTCTGATTTTTTTGGTGCGGGATTTGATGTTTACTTTGCAAAATGCACCAAATTACAAATTCTTGATGGTTGTATCTCTGGACGGCTTCCTTTTAGTGTGGGTGGTTTGGGTTATTTAATCTACAGATAATAACTGTGTGCAAGTTTGACAGGCAGGACTTGCTGTCAGTGGAATTGTTAACAATGTTGTTTTGCCTCAGATAAAACCTGCAGCAATATATCCATTATTCTAGGCTGCAGAACTGAAATTCAATTAATCCTAGTCTTTCTTGGAAATCATTAAATCATATGATACAAAAGGAGACCATTTAGTTCATCACATTTTTACTAGCTCTTTGAAAGAGCTATGCAATTGGTTCCACTCCATTGTACAATAGCCCTGCTAATTATTCCTTTTGCAGATATGTATGCAATTCACTCTTGAGAGTTGCTATTGAATTTGTTTCCAACAAACTCTGAAAGCCTGTGCTATATTCCAGATTGTTTTAACCTTATTTCCGGCTCTTTTGACAATTATCTGAGTGATCCTTTTACCAGTGAAAACACTTTCTTCCCCCATCTACTCTAGTAATACCCCTCAGAATTTTGAATACCTCTATTAAATTTTCCCATAACATTCTCTACCATGGTGAGAGGA
Organism: Sphyrna mokarran; assembly: GCA_024679065.1. NCBI lineage: Eukaryota > Metazoa > Chordata > Chondrichthyes > Carcharhiniformes > Carcharhinidae > Sphyrna > Sphyrna mokarran. The sequence goes on from JAGIQG010000020.1 coordinate 8,519,104, forward strand.
ATCCTCATCTCTCCACAGAACCGGAGTTCTTTATCCCAGGTAGAATTCTAACGTACATCCCTGCACCCTCTTCTTAGATCCTGACAGAGTATTGTTTTTGACTATTATTTGGTTGATGAGCTATTGAAGCAGACTGCATGACTGTTATAGACTCGTTTCATTTTCACTGGGCTCTACAACAAGCAGCCGATCCACTTTGCAGATTTGCTGGCCATGTCGTAAAGGCAGTAGTTACTCTGAGAAGTTAATCTTGTGCATCATTCCGTAATTTACTTTTACGAGCAAGTTGGAATGAGCTGAGAGGACAAAGTCAGAAATATGGAGCCTGGCGACTGAAAGGTACTTTGGCCTACAGAGAAGCATGTCAGGAATTGGTCATTCAGCCCATCAAGTTAATTCTGCCATTTAGTATGATCATGACTGATCATCTACCTCAATGCCTTTTCCCCACACTATCTCCATATCCTTATATGTCATTGGTACTTAGAAATCTGTTAATGACTTTCAATCATAATCAAGGACATAGAACATTACAGCGCAGTACAGGCCCTTCGGCCCTCGATGTTGCGCCGGCCAGTGGACCCTCTAACCTAAACTATTCCAATATCATCCATATGCCTATCCACCAAACATTTGAATGCCCCCAAAGTAGGCGAGTCCACAACTGCTGCAGGCAGGGCATTCCACGCCCTAACCACCCTCTGTGTAAAGAACCTGCCTCTGACATCCGTCCTATAACTACCACCTCTTAATTTAAAGTTATGTCCCCTCGTGTTGGTCATCACCATCCGAGGAAAAAGGCTCTCACTATCCACTCTATCCAATCCCTTGATCATCTTATACGCCTCAATTAGGTCACCGCGTAACCTTCTTCTCTCTAATGAAAATAACCTCAGGTCCCTCAGCCTTTCCTCATAAGGCCTTCCCACCATACCAGGCAACATGCTGGTGAACCTCCTCTGCACCCTTTCCAATGCTTCCACATCTTTCTTATAATGCGGCGACCAGAACTGTACGCAATACTCCAAGTGCGGCCGCACCAGTGTTTTGTACAGTTGTAACATAACCTCACGGCTCCTAAATTCAATCCCTCTACCAATAAAAGCTAACACACCGTATGCCTTCTTAACAACTTTATCAACCTGGGTGCCAACTTCCAAAGAGCTATGTACTTGTACCCCAAGATCCCTTTGCTCGACAACACTATTAAGGGTCCTTCCATTAGCCCTATATTTCATATGCCTGTTATTCCTACCAAAGTGAATCACCTCACACTTATCCGTATTAAATTCCATTTGCCACCTCACAGCCCAGCTCTGCAACCTATCTATGTCCCTCTGCAAACTGTAACATCCATCCTCGCTGTTACAACTCCCCCCACTTTGGTATCGTCAGCAAATTTACTAATCCAACCCTCTACACCCTCATCTAGGTCATTTATAAAAATGACAAACAGCAGTGGCCCTAAAACAGATCCTTGAGGTACACCACTTGTAACTGCACTCCAGGTTGAATATTTCCCAACAACCACCACCCTCTGTCTTCTATCAGCTAGCCAATTCCTAATCCAAACTGCTAAATCACCTTCAATCCCATGCATCTGCACTTTCTGCAGTAGCCTACTATGGGGAACCTTATCAAACGCTTTGCTAAAATCCATATACACTACATCAACTGCCTTACCCTTATCTACCTCTTTGGTCACCTCCTCAAAAAAACTCAATAAGGTTTGTGAGGCACGACCTACCCTTCACAAAACCGTGCTGGCTATCCCTAATCAATTTATTCCTCTCTAGATGCTTATAAATCCTATCCCTTATAATTCTTTCCAAGACCTTGCCCAGAACAGAAGTCAGGCTCACCGGTCTATAATTTCCAGGATGGTCCCTACTCCCCTTTTTGAACAAAGGGACAACATTTGCCATCCTCCAGTCATCCGGCACTATACCTGTAGCTAACGATGACATGAAGATCAAAGCCAAAGGCTCTGCAATCTCCTCTCTAACCTCCCAGAGAATCCTGGGGTAAATCCCATCTGGCCCAGGGGACTTATCAATTTTCATATCCTCAAGATTCGCTAATACCACCTCCTTATGAACCTCAATCCTGCCCAGTCTACAACCTAGTATCGCAGTATTCTCCCCGACAACATTGTCTTTCTCCTGCGTGAATACTGACGAAAAATACTCATTCAGTGTCTCTCCTATCTCCTTAGGCCCCACGCACAACTTCCCACTGCTATCTCTGACTGGCCCTAATCTTGCTCTAACCAATCTTTTATTATTTATATACCTGTAAAAAGCTTTAGGATTCTCCTTAATCCTATCTGCCAAAGTCTTCTCGTGTCCTCTTCTAGCTCTTTTCAACTCCCTCTTTAACTCCTTCCTGGCTGATTTATAGGACAGAGTTCCAACAGTTCTCTAGGGTGGAGAACTTCAAAGATTCACAATCCTCTGAATAAAATAAGTTCTCCTAACTTTCGTCGTAAGTGGCTTCCATTTATTTTAAAATAGTGTCTCTTAGTTCTAGACACTCCATCCAGGGGAAGGATTTTGCATGCATCTACCCTGTCTATCCCTTTATGTATTTTGGCAGTTTGTGAGGTCCCCTCTCATTCTTTGAAAGTCGAGAGAAAGAGGCCCAGTTTCCCCAGTCTTCCTTCATAGGACAGTCCTCAATCCCACGAACAAGTTTGATGTACATATCCTTTCTATGGTAGTAATATAACCTTCCTAAGGTTGAAGAACCAAAAACTGCACAAATATACACCAATTGAAACAAGACTTAACTACTACTGTACTGAAATCCTCTTATGATAAAGGTAACATACCATTAGCCTTCTTAATTGCTTGCTGCACCTGCATTCTAGCTTTCAGTGACTTATTGACAAGGACAGCCAGGTCCCTTCGTAATCTTCACTTTCTAATTTCTCACTACTTAAGAAATGCTTTTCACTTCTGTTCCTCCCCCCCATTAAAGTGGATAATACCATATTTTTCCTCATTATATTCTAATTAGTAATCCTTTGTGAATTGAGTCTGTTGTTTTTTATTTAAACTTATAATTAAGGAATTTTCATTGAACTGAATATTTTCCTGAGTTGCACTTCATAAAATTGATCAGTCTTTTCGGCCTTATTGTATTTTTGCTACAGCTTATCTCTTATCCCACAACCCTTACTACTTTTTAAATACTAAAATGAATATTGAATTCCATTTTAAAAGCTGATATGGTATCTGCTTATAAAGCCTTTTCAGGCAGTACATTCCAAATCATTATTACTCGCTATGTTATAAAAATTCTCCCCTTTGGAAGATTTTGGAAGTTGTCCAAAAATTTGAACCACATCCTCAAGTATTTTAACCAACAATCCTGAAGTGAGAATCATGCATCTAAACCAATCCATTTGTGGGTGGAGTCTAGCAGCCTTTCCAGAAGGCAATGTGAAACTAAAAGATCAATGGCTCAGTGCTGCTCTGCTGGATTTGCAGACCTCAGGGGGTAGGAGATAATTCATGCACTTGACTGTTGTCTGTGTTGGATCTCTGGATGCAGGTTCAATTCCTGCTTTTTCGTGGATATCTGAAAATAAGTGGAAGTAGTCAAGAAGGGAGCTTCATTAAAATAGTGAATATTGATTTCTACTCTAAGACTCTGGTTTCATTTTGGATTTGAAATATAGACCATGGAAGCTTGGCCTCTTGTTGTCTTAAGTCAGTCATCGTCAGTCAGCAACAGTGGGGGTACTACAATTTCACAAAGAGGAGAAAGATCACGTAGGACCATGTTTATGATTGAGTAGTGTGTGAATAAAAGGAGCTCATGCTCAGTTATGATGTTTCCCCATGGATGAAGAACACTAATGATGTTTCCTATATAGATACTCAAAAGACTGGTCAGAGCACGCAAATGGAACTTGTAGAACTATAGCCCAGCATGTCTTACTACCTTCAGAAGAGGAAAGATCACCAAAAACCTGTCCTGGTTCCTCCTCCTCCTCTCTCTCTCTCTCTCTCTCTCCCCCCCCCCCCCCACCACATGCTGACACTGTAGTTAAGATAACCTATCAAGCTTCTACTTTCTCAGAAGACTAAGGAAATTTGGCATGTCAGCTATGACTCTCACTGACTTTTACAGATGTATTCTTTCTGGTTGTATCACAGCTTGGTATGGCTCCTGCTCTGCTGTAGAGCGCAAGGAACTACAAAAGTTTGTGAATGTAGTCCTATCCATCATGCAAACCATCTCCCATCCATTGACTCTGTTTACTCTTCCCACTGCCTTGGCAAAAGAACCAGCATAATTGAGGACCCCAGCATCCTGGACATTCTCTCTTCCACCACCTTCTGTCGGGAAAAAGATACAAAAGTTTGAGGCCACGTACCAACTGACTCGAGAACAGCTTCTTCCCTGCTGTTGTCAGATTTTTGAATGGACTTATCTTGCATTAACTTGATCTTTCTCAACACCGTATCTATGACTATAATAGTACATTCTACACTGTCTCATTTCCTGCTGTGTTAATGCTCTGTCTGTATCACACGCAAGAAATAATACTTTTTATTATGTAAATACATGTGACAATAATAAATCAAATCAAAATTGGACCCTTGATGGAAAATAGCGACTGGTTGTCGATCCAAGATTTTGCACCATCTGACTCAAAATGATTGAAATGATTCAGCATAAAAAGAAGCCACTTGACCCATCACATCTATGCTGAATCTTTGAACGAGGCATCTAATTAGTTCCACTTCCCAGCCCTTGGCCTTTTTTTTTATTGCCTTGAGGTATGTATCTAATTCCTTTGAGTGTTGTGGTTCTTCAGCCTGTCATCTTAAATCTGTGTCCCCTGGTGCTTGCTATTGATCATTTTTGCTATTGGAAACTATATTTTCATGATCACTGCAATCCAATTTCCTCTTGACCTCCTCTGCTTTAAGAGAAGAACTACAGCTTCTCCAGTTTCTCCTGAAAAGTGAAACTCCTATCCGTGGTACTATTTTGCAAATCTCTTCTGCACCTTTTCTAAGCTACTGAAGCAACATGCCCAGAACTGAGTACAAAGTTGTGGGAACTTTTGTAAATCTCAGCACCATAACTGTATTAAAATGTTTGAGAATCTTGTCCCTCTGGGTGTTGTCATTAATTGTAACATTTCGGCAATACTAAATCTATTGACATCATAAAGAACCTTCCAGCAGTTGTAATGGTTCAGAAAATAAAAAATTACTTCTAAATGTATTCATTTTAATGCAATGGTAGAAAATGGTATGTGTCATATGCAAATGTAGTTATGATAAGTTAATAATGTCATTGTATTTTTCTATGTAGGGATAAAGTGTAGTGCAAATCTCTTGTTTGCACACACTCTTGATGTCTCTTGGATTCAATGCTGACTTTGAATTTCTGGCAAAACAGAAGAGGAGACAATCTTCGCCAATCTTGCATGGAATTTCTTTATCTCTCTATTGTAATCGCGATATATTTTCTACCTTGCCTATTTGTACCAATGTTACTTGATTACAGTGGGAACCTTTTTACAGTTTTTAGATAGTTTGTAAACCTTCATGTATTGTTGCTGCAGGTGTCAAGCCTTCACAGCCATCTAATCCCTTTCCCCACAAGTGGCAGATTCTGGTGGAATTCGCAGAGCCACTCTCAACATCACCAAAATGCTCATCAATGAATTGAAAATACAGCCAATAGTGCTGCCCATTGGAATCCCTGAAGTGAAATAATCCATTAACATCGGGTTAAATGAAACAAAAATATCACCAGTTCACTAATCTTCACTTTAATTTGCCAACAAAGCAAAAATCTACTGCTGACAAAGACCCAAAATGCCAACTGAATTAAACACCGTGATCAGTATCCTATCCAACTAATTGGCACAGCTGCTTTTGTGTCACAAGTAGTATCCTTGCTGACAAGTTCACTGATAAGTGAACACAGTTAATGATGGTAATTCCCTTCCCTGTCATTATTTTTTAAACCTTGATGAATGGCCAAAGTAAACTATTAGTTACCCATTTACTTGCCAATCTGCAGCAGATGCAGCTGAAATGCTTACTCATGATTTGTGGCAGACTTGGACTATTGTCAAATTATTATACATCAAGTTATATGCCTCAATCTTTTAGTGCCAGCAAATGTGCTTTTGCAAACTTCTGCAATGTGAAACTATTGTGAAATTGAGATTCCAACATGCCACAGATTCCCTTAAATTCACAGTGCACACTAACATTTTGAAGTTTGGATGTATTGTAGGGAGGTTAACATTACATATGTTTATTGTGTATCTTCGGTCATTTCCATATTTTTGAAATCTTAAGGCTTGTCTTGGCCCTAAGTTTATGAAAGATGCAGTTTTTTTTAGTTCAGTTGATGGCAATCTTACACAGACACCAGGAGGTTGTGGATTCAAGTTGCAATTCTCCAAGACTTGAACCTGTAATCTAAGGCTAGTGCACTAGCATGCCATGGGAAGATTACATTGTTGAAGATGCCATTGAACTTTGGTGGCTCAGGTGAACAATCATGACCCTTTACCAGAATAAGGTGTTATGCCAGTATCTTGGCCAACAGTCTTCCCTCAATGAACACTAGCAATAACAAATAACTGTTTATTTACCTCACTCCTGCTTGTTGCACCTTGTGGTGTGTAAAGTGGCTACCATGTTTGTTTACTTCAGATACTTGCACTGCTTCAAAGTAATTAATTGTCTGGGAAGCACATTGAGAGAATTAAGTGTTGTAGGTATCACATAAATGTAAATCTCCCATGTCTAAACATATCGTAAGCCAGCCTACTGATTTGCTTTGTTATAATTGGTACAGTTTCTTTACCTTACTTGAGAATCACATGACAAACCTTTTCCATACAAAAAACACAATTCAATTACTTTCACTATTGATCAGTGTTTGAATCCATAAAATAGTATGATTAGTAAAATCTGCTTCAAATGAAGCATTTGAGTACTCAAGAGTGTGAAACTTCATTGATTGTACAAAGATCTGTGATATAAAGGATAATATATAAATGGAACTGCACAAGATGTTATGGATTTTCAAACTGCAATATTCATGTTTTACACCTGTATTTCCACCATGACTTTAGTTTCTATAGAACAGTTAAAACAAGCTCATTGACACTTTAAAACTCCTCACTGATGAAGTTGTCAATTCAGCTAAGAGACTGTGTTCAGTTTCTATGATAAAGCTGCAGATAGTGTAACAATAATATCATGGGAAAATAATTTACTTGTTTCTCATGCACTGTGCAACTTCCTTTAATATAATTATTATTTGGTTACGGCTTAATAGCTATAATGTGTAGATCTTTAAGATGGTTGACTTTAAATTCAAGGTCTTTTCAGCAGTCTACTGGGTGCCTATAGACAGAAACTTCCCAAGCCCACTCATATGCATCTCGGTTTTGAATTTGAGGATGCCTCAAAAACACTAAATGACTGGTTTGTCCTTTTGAGGACCTATTGATTAAGGGGCAATGCTGCTTGGAGTTGTCTATTTGCAGAGAACTGACCACTTCAATATAGTCAAATTTTTTTATAGCACCAACATTCCTGGCAATGTATGTAGCTATGGGTTTGCATTAATGTGGCTGCCGGATTCATTGTGTACGAGTTGAGTTTACTACAGAATGAGTTGCATTCCATTTGTGCTAGGAGGGAAAGCCCTAGATCCTTAGATCAGTATTTGTCATATTGTTTTCATATCCAGGCACAGTTATGTTCACCACTTGCCTTATGATTGACAATTACTTTACTTCGGTAAGGGGAATGGGATTGGTTTAGTTTGGCTCGATGCCAATAATCTGCCTTTAGAAGCTTTTGTTAGTAATTTCAAACATACTCAAAAATGCTTTTATCTTTATACACTACATTTGTTTTTGTATCCAGTAGTCAATAATAAACTGTACAGGACTGAACCAACTGACTCTTTCATCATTTTACCATATTTAACCTGTACTTCCCTCAAAGCCGCCATCAGCTTCAAGAACAGGACTGTGCTGTTTGCTGGCTACTGTATGACCACATAATAGATGCCAGGTGAGTGAAAAGGACAAAACTGCTTGCAGATGTTTTTGCTTCTTTGCTTTTGTAATGCAGGGCACTTCTGATGGCTAGAAGTAGAAGGAGCTTCTTAATAATATCTGTGACATTAAGATTATCTGCTGTGAAAAGCCTTACAAATTCCCACAGCTGACAAGTGAACAATAATGAAGGATGCCTCACCACTCAGGTTTGGTTGCCAGAAGTAGTCATTAAGATGTGTTGATACTGAGCGAGTGTGATGTATGGGCTGCAATGTAACACGAGTCTGTGTAATGATTTGAAATACGGTTCCTTGTTTGCAGACTCTGCCCATATAGTTAGTCAATGATTTATTAAAGGAAGTTGTGTTGATATTTCCTCAATGGTCTTTGGGAGGTTAGCCAAAGCGAAGCTGAGGAAATAGCTTCCACTTAGTCCTCAGAAGCAGTTAGTTGGCTGGATAGCGGTTATGTAAACAATCATCCAGTAACAACAGAATTTTAAACAGTCAAAGGACAGAAGTTTCTCGCTTCTCTGAACATGAGGGAAGATTCACCTTATCCAAGTGCATGGTTTTAATCACCTTTTCTAGACATGCTTAAGCAGCTAAGTTTTGACAACTCTATTTTGTTATAGCTCATTGAACAAAGGAAGTCTGATCTTAGACATTTCATTTAAATGAGTTAAAATCGCATGCTGAGGGATAGTCACAAAGCACATGTTTCTTATATACCCAGTAGAAGGAAAGAAAGATGGATGATTTGTTCAAAGCATCTGATGCATACTTGATAAGACTATTTAAAAAGTGAGATTGAGTAAGGCCTGGGAGCAAGTTGCCAGTCAGGGAGGAAAAGAGACAGAAGAGAGAGAACTAATATTTTGACTGAAATCTATCAAGAAAACAAATGAGGAAATAATGTAAACTCGTTACGTGTGTGTGTACTTTGCAAGTTTGTCAGATAAATTTGCATTGGACAAACAAGTATAAACAGCAATGATAATCTTTTGAACCACACAGACAAACTCCCCACCAATAAACAGTAAGTTCTGGAGCCAAGTCTACAGCCTCTTATCTATGTATGAACTTGTCTCATACCAACTTAATTATCAATTAGGTTCTTTAGTCTTAAAGGGAACACAAACTTCAGGAGGGAAAAAATACATCGTTTTCATTTTTCCTTCCATTGTAAATTGGTGCTACCTTTTGAGTTTGGTACAGGTGCAGAAGTACTCAAAACATTGGCTGTACTCTCTCGCCACAGATGCTGCCAGACCTACTGAGATTTTCCAGCATTTTCTGTTTTTGTTTCTGTACCCATTGCATTCTTGACTTGTATCTTGCGGTTGATGAAGAGACTTTGGGGAGTTAGGAATGGCTACTTGTTACCCAAGTTCTGGTCTATTTTGGTAACCATGGTTTTTCTATCGCAGGTCTGGTTGAGCTTCTGGTCACTGGTAACCCCAGGATGTGGGATTCGTGTTGGTAACTTGCTATAAGGACATGGTTTTTAGACTGCTCCATATGAGATTCAGCAATATTATAAAACCTTTACCAAATATGCATTTCTTGCCATTCACAAATGGATGTTATATACTGTTTGATGCAAACTCCTGTTTACAGGAAGCATTACAATATAGAGTATAGTGATTATGCCACTGGACTAGCAAATCAGAGGCCTGGACTAATGGCCCAAAGACATGGATTCTACCATAGAAAATGAAGAATTTAAATTCTGTTGATGGGATAAGTGGGCAGCACTGTGTCAAAGTGGTTAGACTGTTGCCTTATAGGCTGGGGACCCGGGTCAGTTCCCAGCTTGGGTCACTGTCTGTGCAGGGCCCACATGTTCTCCTCGAGTCTTCATGCGTTTCCTCTGGGTACTCCGGTTTCCTCCCACACTCCAAAAGACATGCTGATTAAGTGCATTGGCCATCCATGCGAATTTCTGTATAATCAAACAGATGCTGGAGTGTGGCAACTAGGGAATTTTCACAGTAACTTCATTGCATAAGAGCCTACTTATGACTCTTTAAAAAAAACTTTAAAATCTAAAATAAAGAGCTAATATCAATATTGGTAACCGTAGAGCTACCAAATTGTCACAAAGATCATCTGATTCTCCCATGTCCTTTAGGCAATAAATCTGTCATCCGTACATGATCTGACCTAGCAATATCTTGACAGCCACGGCAATGTGATTGACACTTAGCTGCTCTCTGAAATGGTCTAGCAGGACAATCAGTTGTCAACGATTTAGCTAAGTGCCATCTTCTGAAGTGCAATTTGGTTTGTTGACTTCAACAAAATAAGAAACGGCAACATGAAGAGAAATAGCCAGTGGTTCGGATCAAGGCTGCGTTGCCTGGGTATGATGGAAACAGATCCTAAATTGGCAGGGATGTGGGGAAAGGGTGACAGAGTATGGCTGGCTGAGCTGCTCTTGCAGGGAGCTGGCATGGAGATGACTGGCCAAAATAACATCCTCCTGAAGATGTTCTGTGACACTTCGATGATTTGCCAGTAATGCCCACATCCTGTGAATGAAATTTTAAAAACAAAAGTCAGTGAATTAGAAGCACAACATCTACAAGCACTTGTTAAAGGCAGAACTTGTGTCAACATTTAAGAATAGGTCAGATTAGTGGTTTGGGAAAGTGAGATATGGAAAACAGGATAGACTTGTGTGATTAGCCATTCTGCACATTGGAGATAAGCACCAGCATGGACTAGGATCTGTGTTGCAGATTCTCACCTTTCTACAAACCAAGCCAAAATTCTCTAAAGAGCAATTAATAACTGTATTCAGTAATTTGCATATCAGTTGAACTGCATAATTTTAAATGGAGCACATGCACACTCATTCAACTGTAGAATTATGTTTTACGTGAGATAATTCTAATAACTCAATTCTTTGACTTCCCATTGCTAATCTATACAAAATAAACATTCAATCATATTGCAAAATTGGCAGTGCTTTTTAAAGACGGTGTCGTGATTAATGGCTATAATTGACAGACATGCATTGTTTGTACCCATATGCTTTTGTGCTAATGGTACCAATCCTGCGGAACATCAGTAAGAGCATGTTGCTTAGATGTGCATGTGAAAAAAATGTCATTGTGTACCTTGGATTTGGTGAACATTTTCTATGATCAGATTTCACCTGTACAAACTATTGAAGTTGACGGCTCTGACAGATTTAACTGAATTAAAGCATTCTTTCTCCTTTTCTGAAATAAAGTTTAGCATTAAGGAATGCCCAGGGTTTCATGTGAATTTCTTGAAAATATTGCAAACTTAAAACACGAGAAAAAACCTGCTTTCATAAATTTCTGTTCCAGCAGATCAAAGGAAGAAAAATGATCATTATCAACATATTAAAATTGTTATTTTTATGGACTAATTCTATATTTAATTGCTTTTTAATGTTGGTTTTGTGCAATTACAAAATAATTTTCTGCAGAAGGCATATTCAAAATGGTGGAAAGAAGGAATTTCTTTCTTGTGGGTTTTCCTTTAAAGAAGAATTTTTGCTTATTTTTGTCACATCTGATATTCCGTTAGCTTATTTGCTAATAAAGCACTTTGGCAAGTGTCCTGATTTTTTTTTAACAGAAATCCAGTCTATGACATTGCATACTTCTGTTACCAAGGGAATTGCCATTGCTTCTCTGTGAAATGCTCTTTGAGAAGGATGGCATAGTTGAAATCAGCTTGTGCTCGTAATCCTTCAAGAGAAATCTATGTCATAACCTAGTAAGTATTCTGTTTTTCAGCCAAAGTTCTGTGGGAAGTTTTATTTTTATCAATGACATCTACAGAGCACTAACTGGTCATATTAATATCATCTACCCAAAATCCACTCACTGCATGTCAAAGCAATAACTTTTCTAGTGATGACAAAATGGGTATTGGGTATAGTTCAGACTTGCTCAGTTGTGGATTTTGTAAAGAAATGAACAAAGGCAACTGAAATTTTGAAATTCAAGTGAGAACAGAACATTTTTATTGTGCTATAATTTTCTCCCATCCTTGTGTGTTTACTTTTTACTATACCCCAAGCGTCTATTCTTCCCATGAGACCCGACAGCTGGCTGACTTAATAATGTGTTCAAATGAGTCATTTGAAATAATCAAGCTACAAATCTCACAACACCAGGTTGAAGTCCAACAGGTTTATTTGGAATCACGAACTTTCGAAGCACTGCTCCTTCAGGTGAGTGGGGCGGAAGGGTTACAAACACAGCATAGATAAGCAAAGACACAACTGCAAGTTAATTATAGGAGTGTGAAGAATGGTTGGAATGTGGTACAGGCACTGCGAGTGCAGAAAGGAATAATCACAGGTTGAAGAGGTGTGAATTGTCTCAAGCCAAGACAGTAGGATTTTTCAAACCCAGACAGGGTGTATTCGAGAAGGTAGAAATTATCTTACATTGTGTCTTTGCTTATATATGCAGTGTTTGTGAACCTGTTTCTGCACTCACCTGATGGAGCCATGGTGTGGAGTTGCTGGTGTTGGACTGAGGTAGGCATGATAAATAGTCTCACAACACCAGGTTAAAGTCTAACAGGTTTATTTGGTAGCCCAAGCTTTCGGAGTGCTGCTCCTTCATCAGGTGAACCTACTTACTGACGGAGCAACAGCGCTCCAAAAGCTCATGATGTTGGATTTCAACCTGGTGTTGTGAGATTTCTTATTGTGAGTCCACCCCAGTCCAATGATGGCATCTCCACATCATGGAAATAATCAACACTGTCCGATTTGTTACTCCACGGTTCTCCTTGGGGACTGAGGCTAAATTGTTTTGCACCCATCATTCCCCTAGTTGAACAAAGCACCAGGTTCATGGATTGAACCTGGTTTCCTCTTGCTTTGTGTGGGTCAATTTTATCTTGAGCAGCTAACCAATATGTGGAAGAAGATCTGTTGATCACACAAATTGGAAGATTTTGCCTTTTCGAATTTAAGTTATCTTCGCTCCAGGCTGCAAATCCAATGGGAATCTAACAGCACCCTCAGGTTTAAAGTTTATTTATTATTGTCACAAATGGGCTTATGTCAACAGTCCAGTGAAGTTACTGTGAAAATCCTCCAGTCTGTTTGGGTAGACTGAGGGAGGACTTAACACGGCCAATGCATCTAACCAGCGCATCTTTGGAATTAAGGCAGGAAACGAAAGGAAACCCATACAGACGTGGACAAACGTGCAAACTTCACACAGACAGTAACCCAAGCTGGGAATCGAATCCAGGTCTCTAGTGCTGAGAGACTGAAGTGCTAACCACTGTCGTTTGTGGTTTGTTTATTTCAGGTATTGGTGCCATTTCTATGGGCTTTCAACTGTCTCTCCCACAGTTGCAGACAGTAAGAAACCTGCAAAATTTCAGGGGTTCCAGTTCCTACTTTCTAAACCCTTTCCTACAGCTTCATGTTTCCAATCACCAGAAAGTTGGCAGCTCTTTGTTGCTGTGTGTGGTACAGTAATGTGAGAGAATACTAAGCAGCTCTTTCCACTAGCCTTCAAGCAATTGACCAGCAATCAACAAAAATAGCTTGCACAGTGCGGGTATGTCTTGGAGGACTGGTTCACTATATAATTGGACTTGGTATCAGAAGGCACTTTTCATGTGTGAAACGTCTCCAAGATGAACTGACTCCTTGCTGGTGTTGGAGGCGAGGCAAATTATAAAATTAGTGGGATTTGGGTCAAGGATGAGGAGGGCATTCTATTTAAATGACCAAAAAACTGTAAGAAAAGCAGAGATGCTGCTCTATTTTTAAATTACTGCCCTCTTCCATCATCTCTGCTACTTGGCTCTGTAAACCGCTGCCACTCAGCAGGGACCAGCTGTCAGCAACCCTGATGACTGACAAATGCATATCTGTTAACTAGTAATATTTTGCCTGATTGCACCATGTTTTGTATTAATTTTCAGTATATTTCCATGTAAGATTTATGAACTGATTCCACATAATGGACTTAAATTGCAGTAAAATTGCTGAAGGCTGAGCAGTGTTATAGAAATTATCATCTGCTGACTTGAACAACTGTGATGCTTGCAAGATAATTTAATGTATTGATTTATAAATTGAACTTCAGGTGAGCTGTCTCTCTCAAACTCACTAACAATAGCAGAGACCAGCAATGTTACCAATTCCTGATGCAATAAGCAGTTTTCCATACTGTTGTATCTTTGGTGCATCAGCTGTACCGTAACATGTAGAGGGAATTGGGAGTTGCCATTTCGGAGTTTGTTCCGAAGTATCAAGCTGCAATTGAATGCTTAAAATTGAATCCTCAATTTAAGGGAATCATAACACCGAAATTCCAACATAAAATCAAAATGCTGGAAATTGGAAAGAAAAACAAAATGTTGAAAAGACTTAGCAGGTCTAAAGGCACCTGTGGAATTGTCAATAGATACAACATTTCAAATTGCCCTTTCGTCTGCGCTGTTTTGAATTAGAAGCCAGCCTTATTAGCTCTAAAATATAAGTGGATATTTTTCACACAAGTGGGTGTGGAAATCTGGAACCCTCTTCCCCAAAAGACTATAGATGTTGGGATCACTGATTATTAATTGGTCTCTATGAATGTAAAATCTAAGACAATGAGCTTCAATGAGACGTTATTCTATTGCTGTATATAGTCTATCCATAATGAACCAATGGGAAGGATATAGTGAATAAGTTTCTGTGGAAGTTACAGAGAGGATCAAAAATTATAGAATACATATAATTATCCAAATATAGACTGGAATAGTAGTAATGTGAAGGGCAGAAGGGGACAAAAATTCCTAGTGTCTGTTCTGAAAAATTTTCTTAGCTTTATGCTTCCATTCCACGACAGAAGCATTTCCAGACTTGGCTCTTAAAAATGAGGTGGCCCAAATAGATCAAGTCTCAGTCGGTGAACATTGAGGACAGTGATCATTGTATCATAAGGTTTAGGCTAACTATGGAAAAAGAACTGGGGAGGAGGCCAACATCGATGGAGAAAGAATGGATCTGGGCCAAATAAATTGGAATCTAAGGTTAGCAGGACAAACGATAGCTGATCGATGAGTTATCCTCAAGGAAGAGAGAATTTGAGCACAACCAAGGTATATTCAAAATAAAAAGGGAAGACAAACAAATCCATAGCTTCCGAGATGAAAAAGGAGATAGAAATTAAGATAAAGAAAAAAATGTATGTGCTTGTGGGTAGATGTCACGTAGATCAGGGGAGGCAATGGTATAATAATATTAGCACTGAACTAGTAATCCAGAAACCCAGGACAATGCCTTGAATACCTAGGTTTGAATTCCATCATGGCAAATGGTGAAATTTGAATTCAATAGTCTTAAGTCTTCATGATAAAACTGTTGTCAAAAAACCATCTGTTTCACTAATGTCCTTTAGAGAAGTAATCTGCCATCCTTAACTGGTTTGGCCTACATGTAATTCTAGATCCACAGCAATGTGGTTGACTCTTAACCCTCTTCTGAAATGATCTAGCAGCCATTCAGTTCAGGGACAATTAGGGATGGGTAACAAATACTGGCCTTGGCAGCGATGCCTACATTCTGTGATACCCACATTCCATGAACAAATATTTTTAAAAGTTGAATACCAAGATGAATATAGAAGGTTCAGAGGCAAAGGAGCATATAAAAAAACGTTGCTTGTATTAAAGGGAATGCCAAAGTCTTCTATAGTCTTTACTTAAATAGTAAAGGGGATAGTAAAATGAGTGGGGCCTAAAAGGGACAAAAAAAGGTTTACACGTGGAGGCAGAGGGCACAGCTGAATACTTAGTATCTGTCTCTACCAAGGAAGAAGGTGCTGCTCAGATCATGGTCAAAGCAGCGGTAATTCAGATACACAAAAGGTGATATTGGTTAGGCTATCTTTACTTAAAGATGATAAGGCACTGGGACCAAAGGACACTGAGGAAAATGAGAGTGGAAATTGCAGAGGCACTGGCTGTAATTTTTCAGTCTTCAAGCTGAGTTGATCCCAGAGGACTGGAGACTTGCAACTGTTGCATCTTTGTGTTTTAAAAAAGGGATGTGAAGCTAAACCTAGCCACCACAGGCCAATAGTTTAACTTCAGTGGTGGGAAAATTTCTAGAAACAATTTGAGACAAAATAAATAGTCAAATGGACAAATGTGGATTAATTAAGAAATCCATGGGGAAGAAAAAATCATATTTAACGAACTTGCTGGAATTTTTTGATGAGCTACAGAGAGGTTTGAGCAGGGAAATTCTGTTGATATATACAAGGACTTCTGCAATGGACTTGTATGAGAAGTTAAAGGTTGTGGAAGAGACAGTAACAAACATGGATATGGAACTGGCTGAGCAACAGGGATCAAAGGGGATCAATGGATGTTTTTTATATTGGAGAAAGTTTTGTAGTGGATTCCCCAGGGGTCAGTGAAGGGACTATTGCTTTTCCTCTTGTATATTAATGATCTAGACTTTGGTGTATGGCTGCAATTTCAAAGTTTGTGGAAACCTTGTGAAGTGTGAACAGATAGTATAGAATGTCAAATGGCCATAGACAAGTTGGTGGAATGGACAGATAAATGGCAGATTAAGTTTAATGTGGAGAAATGTGAAATGGTCATTTTGCTAGAAAGAACGTGGGCAAACAATACAATATAAATGGTACACTCCCTTTACAATTGTAAGAGCAGGGGGACCCAAGTGTATATGTGCATTGAAGGTGGCAGGACAGGTAGAGAGAGTGGTTAATAAAGTATATAATATACTGGGCTTTATTAATGGGAATTGAGTACAAGAGCAAGGAGACTATGTCAAAATGATGGGAGTCACAAGTTTGGCCTCAGCTCGAGAACTGCAATCAGCTCTGTACTTTAGTAAAAACATGAAGACATTAGAGAGGGTCCAGAAGCGATTCACAAGAATGGTTCCCGGGATGAGGGATTTCAGTTATGAATATAGATGGAAGAAGTTGGGACTGTTTTCCTTGGAGAAATGAAGGCTGAGGGGAGATTTGATACGGAGGCATTGAAAATAATGGAGAATATGGACAGGGTAGATACAGGGAAAAGGATCAAGAACCGGAAGGAAGATATGTAAAAGAAACAAAAGTGACACAAGGAAAAGCTTTTTCATGCGGTGAGTGGTTTGGATCTGGAATGCACTGCCCACTGCCTGAGAGTATGGTGGAGGCAGGCTCAATTGAAAAGGTTTCAGATGATCCAAAGTTTTCTCGTGTCCGCTCTTAGCTCCCTCCTGGCTAATCTATAGCTATCCATTGCACTAACCGAGCCTTCAAGCCTCATCCTGACAGAAGCCTCCTTTTTCCTTTTAACCAGCGAATTAACTTTTTTAGTACACCATGGTTCCCTTACTCGACCATTTCCTCCTTGCCTGACAGGGATATACTTATCAAGGACTCGCAGCAGCTGCTCCTTGAATTTCTCTTCGGTATTCATGCAGGGTGATGTAAATGTAGTTATGGAGAACACTGAGGTACAGGGTTGCAAACTGGAAAGTATTGAAGTAGATAGGGAGGATGTGCTAGATATTCTCGAGGGGTTGAAGTTGGATAAGTCCCCTGGGCCGGACGGGATTTACCCTAGGATTCTCTGGGAGGCAAGAGAGGAGATTGCAGAGCCTCTGGCTCTGATCTTCAGGTCGTCGTTGGTTACGGGTATATTGCCGGAAGACTGGAGGATAGCGAATGTGGTCCCATTGTTCAAGAAGGGAAAGAGAGACTTTCCAGGGAATTATAGGCCAGTGAGTCTTACTTCTGTTGTGGGCAAAGTATTGGAGAGAATTATTAGGGATAGGATTTATAGTTATTTAGAGAGAAATGAATTGATTGGGGATAGTCAGCATGATTTTGTGAAGGGTAGGTCGTGCCTTACTAACCTCATTGAGTTTTTTGAAAAAGTGACTAAGGAGGTGGATGGGGGTAAGGCGGTTGATGTGGTATATATGGACTTTAGTAAGGCGGTTGATAAGGTGGGCCATGGAAGACTTCTGCAGAAAATGCAGATGTATGGGATAGGGGGTGATTTAGCTAATTGGGTTAGGAATTGGCTAGCAGATAGAAGACAGAGGGTGGTGGTTGATGGGAGATATTCATCTTGGAGTTCGGTGACAAGTGGTGTACCTCAGGGGTCTGTTTTGGGGCCCGTGCTGTTTGTAATTTTTATAAATGATCTGGATGAGGGTATTGAAGGATGGATTAGTAAATTTGCAGATGACACTAAAGTTGGTGGAGTGGTAGATAGTGAAGAGGGGTGTTATCGTTTGCAGAGAGACTTGGACAAGTTGCAGAGCTGGGCCGAGAGGTGGCAAATGGAGTTTAATGTGGAAAAGTGTGAGGTAATGCACTGTGGCAGGAATAATAAATGTGTAGAGTATAGGGCTAATGGTAGGAATCTTAGTAGTCTTGATGAACAGAGGGATCTTGGTGTGTATGTGCATAGATCCCTGAAAGTAGGCAGTCAAGTCGAGAAGGTTGTTAAGAAGGCATATGGAGTCTTAGCTTTTATTGGTAGGGGGATTGAATTTCGGAGCCGCAACGTCATGTTGCAACTGTACAAAACTCTCGTGCGGCCACACTTGGAGTATTGTGTACAGTTCTGGTCCCCACATTATAAGAAAGATGTGGAGGCATTGGAGAGGGTACAGACGAGGTTTACCAGGATGTTGCCTGGTATGGAGGGCAAGTCTTATGAAGAGAGACTGAGGGATTTGAGGTTGTTTTCGTTAGAAAGAAGGCGGCTAAGAGGAGACCTTATTGAAACATATAAGATGATTAGATGTTTAGATAGGGTGGACAGTGATAGCCTTTTTCCTAGGATGGAGAAAGCTAGCACGAGGGGACACAGCTTTAAATTAAGGGTGATAGTTATAGGATGGATATCAGAGGTAGGTTCTTTACCCAGAGGGTGGTTAGGGAGTGGAATGACCTGCCTGCGGCAGTTGTAGATGCGCCAAGTTTGGTGGCGTTTAAGAGGTTAGTTGATAAGTTTATGGAAGAGAAGGGAATGGTTTAGTTTGGAGGGGCATTGCTTTTTTCATAATTGGTCGGCGCAACATCGAAGGCTGAAGGGCCTGTTCTGCGCTGTAATGTTCTACGTTCTATGAAATTAGATGATTAGTTGAAAAGGAAAATACTGGAAAATCTCAGCAGGACTGACAGCATCTGTGAAGAGAGTTATAGAGCCAACATTTTGAGTCTGGGTGACTCTATGTCAGCGTTAAGAGCAAAGAACATCACAAAAGATTTATACTATGGTCGGGAGGGGGGTACGGTGGGCTCTGAAAGAACAAAGGGAATGTAAGTGAAGTTGGAGAAGGCTGAGAGAGGTGCTAAAAGTGTCCGTTAAATGGTCGGGATGTGTGAGTGGCAGAACAGAGGTGCAGATTGTTAACACAGTTGCCTGCAGGGGAGGCTGGAGGGCAAGAAGAGAAGTGGGAATTGAAAAATGGAAGTGATAAAAAGAATCATAAAAATGGCTGAATGAGATGAAAAGAAGAAACAGAATGGAATGAAATAAATGGAAATGGGTAGAGTTGGAGGGAGGGCAAGAGCACGGAGCTTGTTGCATCCCTCCTCCAGGCCAAATAAGCATCTGTATCGCTATTCACACATTCTGATCACCTTAATGAACTCTTAGCATCTTTCCGAGCCACCTTCATCCTCATTTACATTCCCTTGGTCCTATTACAGCTCCCCCACCCTCGTAATATCAATCTTTTCTGATTTTCTTTCCTCTTAGCTCTGACAAAGGGTCATCCAGACTTGAAATAGAGGGTGGAATTTTATAATCTCGCTCAGGCGAGACTGGAAATTTCTGCCTATTGTCAATGGAAATTTCCATTGTTAGGCCCTCACTCATAGTGGGTGAGGTGGGAGAGCTCCAGCCATTGGCTCTTTCCATAGACGCTGTCAGACCTGCTGAGATTTTCCAGCATTTTCTGTTTTTGTTTCAGATTCCAGCATCCACAGTATTTTGCTTTTATCTTCATGGAGCAGGCGTGTGTATGGCACCAAATGAGCTGGTGCAAGCACAATGGGCCAAATATTTCCTGTTTTGGGGCAACTCTGTGGTTCTCTGAATATTTTTGCCCCTCCTTCATTAACTGTAAATTCTTTCTGTGCCAATTCTGTGCTCCACTTTTAATGTCTGGTCATCTAACTTTGATACACTCTGGACATCTGTGACCTAACTCTTTGTTTTTCCCTTCCTCTTCAGAAACTTCCATAAAACTATACTTTTGGTCCTTTATCCTAACTCTTTCTATTTCACCCCCACCTACTCCACAACGCGCGTGCACACAAAACATTGCACAGTGCCCACTTTTATCTGCTATTTTCAGAAAATGCTTTGAGATTTTTTTTCCACATATGACAAATACTATAACATTTCTTGTTGTTACATGCAGGGAATTCAATGAAGCTGCTGAAATAACTTGGATATCATGAGTGGATATCTATAAGCTAAGACAGATAACTGTAGGGAGCAAAGGTACAGGTGAGTTTCAAACAGCTGCATGTGGGGAGTTGAGGGTGAAATTCACAGTCGTCAGGAATGGATCAGAAGTCCTGTTAAGCCGTCTGACCTTCATGTCCACATTCCTGTTGTGCATACTCTGTGGGAAGATCCATGCAGTGATAATTGCTAAGCATAATCTGCCTCATCACGTCTGGTGGCTGCTGAAGTAACTTTTTGATCAAATGGGCTGAAATTTTAACTCTGTTTCTCACCCCCTGGATGCTGACAGATCTGTGGAGTGTTTCAAGCATGTTCTATCCTTATTTCAGATTTCACATCTGCAGTGTTTGATTTTATCTTGCAGTGAAGAGTTTCTGTAATAATTGAAAGGGAAGAGAATCAGACTGATTTTAAAGTAAGAGATAAGATTCCATCAGACCCCACAGCCTTGCAAAATATTTTTAGTTTGTTTTATTCATTGGCATCGCTGGCTGGCCAGTATATGTTGTCTAACAATGGTTGTCCTTGTTCACATTGCTGTGGCTCTGGAGTTACGTGTAGACCAAACCAGGTAAGGACAGCAGATTTCCTTCCTGATCAGTGAACCGGATGGGTTTTTCTGACAATGTTTCATGGTTATCACTTTTGTTCCACTTTTGTTCTCAGGTCATTTCACTGTGATGCTCTCTGGAAGTCTGTGACCCAACTCTTTATCATTGTCATTCCCCTTCCTCTTCAGAAACTTCCATAAAACTATGCTTAATTCCAGATTTTTTTTATTGAATTCAAATTCCACCATTTGCCATGGTTGGATTTGAACCCCGGTCCCCAGAACATTAGCAAAGTTTCTGGATTAAGAATCTAACAATAATACCACTAGGCTATTACTTCCCCTGGTATGTTTAACTCCACTTGAGTCCCTCCTGGTTTGTGGCAATTTCATTATCGTGTGTAATCTTTAATGGGGGGAAAAAATCTGTAGCTATATACCTAGAGTAAGGGCTATAGATTACTCACATGGGAATGTATTATGTTTGAATTGTGGATTAAATTAACTCCTTGATTGACATGTTCTTAATGAAGTGTTAGAAAAACATACAAACATATGAAATATTGTCCATTACGTAACAGTATTTCAGATTCAGCTTACTTACTTGCTTTCAAAGTTATTTGTTCATGCCTCAGTAAAACAGATGGTATAGGCTAACACTGTAGTGTTTTGCTCATCACAAAGTTGCCCAATTTCAGTAAATATTATAGCACAATATTTTTGCAGTGTTTTCAGTTAGCACCTGAGAATAATAATTCTTACAAAGTAAGAGTTTAGTTTCTGGTCGGTTCATCAATTCACAATCTCTTGTGTCTAGAAGGTAAGAAATGGGGTGCAGGATTAAGCCCTATGAACTTCTAAATAAACTGCATTTTCCCAATATCCCCATATCCTTTGGTGCTCTTTGTGCCCAGAAATCTGTCATTCTTAAGTCATGAATCTATTCATGAATTGAATATTAATAGCCTTGAGGTAAATAATTCCAATGATTCCATACCTTCAGTGACAAAGTTTCTCATCTTAATCTTAAGTGGTGTTGGAAATGAAAAATTTTTATAAGGTTATATTGGGACTAAACTTTCAAGTGGGAAAAATTAAGTGGGATGGGGATGGGGTTGCCTGACCAGATGCCTTGCTGATGTGAGGGTTAAGGATTAAAGGGAAGCCCATGTTGTTTTACTGGGAAGAAGGTACATGAAGTCCATGTTTAGAGACAATGGGAGCTGCACATGTATTTAGTGGTTAAAATGTTAGTCTCCAAAGTGCCAAGAAGGAGTTGAAAATATCAGAGTGTAAACGTTTATATTTTTAAATTGTCCATTTACTTTCAAGATAAGACAGAGTTGGGTCTAAAAAATAACAAATCAACATTTCTATCTGAATATATGGCCCATATGATTCACAGAATGGGAGAATACTTCAAAATTATTGAAGAATTGGGCAGCAGATTTTCCTAAAATATCAGTGAATCTCAGACTAGTTAGTCTGCCAGGAACCTGGAGTGAGAGAGAGAGAGAGAGAGGCTGAAAGCATCTGTGGTTCACTGCACAGTAATGCAGGTGGGAATTAATGCTCCTATTAATATGGCCAAATTTGTGAGGATTGAAATGAGGCTGGAATATTCACCTAGCTTATGCGAGAGGGAAAATCTCCAGGAAAAATTGTCAATCCTGAACAACAGATCTGAGTTAAATTTTAGCAGTTTGGAAAAGGAAATGAAGTAAATCCTGAGAAATTAAGCATTACTTTGAAGTGTAAAGTGTACCTATAGAGTGGTGTTTTTCATTGTGCTGAAAGTAAAAGGGGAAAGTCCTGTTTTGTGGTTTAAAGTAAGTTTTCTTAAAAAAAAAATGGCATTGACTCTGCCCTGTTATCACACCCCTAAGACTTAACATCAAAAAAAGATTGGTGAGTAGATTGTTAATGCTTCTGGCTGAAAGAAAGAGAAATAAAATTTTATTTCCAGAATAGATCATGCTTTTCCAGTACCAACATGTTTTACTGAATGAAAATCATTCCATTGGCTTTACTAGGACAGTATGCAAGGGTTAGTAATAACACACAAAGAATTTTGGTAGCATATAGGGTCAGATAATAGCTGGGATACAGGAGATTATTTGAAATTATGCACTAACAAGGAAGCCAACCTTGAATCAGACTGAGATATAAGAATAGAATAAGAGGGCTTCAAAGGTGCACTTGGTATCAGTTTAAAGGAACAGGACCTTTGGTGGGGCATGGATTACATCTCTGTAGAGTCACATCTTGATACATCAGGTTGAGTTGACAGCTGCATTGGAATAGATAGAAAAACAAAAGTTGCTGAAATATTCTAGCATTGTCTGTGGACAGAAACAGAGAAAATGGTACTCATCCAATCTAGTCCAATTTTCCTTCTCTTCAGCCCTGACGTAGGGTCAGCCTGACTCAAAGCATTGGCTCTATTCTCCTTCTATAAATGCTGTCAGACCTTCTGAGAGTTTCCAACATTTTCTGTTTTTGTTTTAAATTGCAGCATCCACAACATTTTGCACTTATAATTGTTTCTCTTCACAGATTCTGACTGAGCTGCTGAGTATTTGAGAGATTTGCGAGGTTTGCGATTTTGGGAGAAAGAATGTAGAGGGTAGACCTATTAAGAGTATAGAAATGTAGAGGGACCTGGGGGTGCAGGTGCACAAGTCTCTGAAGGTGGCAGAGCAGGTGGAGAAGGTTGTGAAGAAAGCATATAGTATGCTAGCCTTTATAAGAAGGGGTATAGAGTACAAGAGCTGGCCTTTAATGTTGCAGTTGTATAAAACGTTGGTTAGACCTCATTTGGAATACTATGTCCAGTTCTGGTCGCCTTACTACCGGAAGGACGTGGAGACTCTGGAGAGAGTGCAGAGGAGGTTTAACAGGATGCTGCCTGGTATGGAAGGTCTGAGTTACGAGGAGAGGTTAGGCAAATTGGGACTGTTTTCCTTAGAAAGACGTAGACTTAGAGGAGATCTAATAGAGGTGTACAAGATTATGAGGGGTATAGATAGAGTAAACAGGGTTAAGCTTTTTCCTAGGATGGACTCGAATAGCACGAGGGGTCACGGGCTTAGGGTGAGGGGGGTAAGGTATAATTTGGATGCTAGGGGGAGTTTTTTCACACAGAGGGTGGTGGGGGTATGGAATGCGCTACCAAGTAAAGTGGTGGAGGCAGACTCTGGAGTTATTTAAGAAATACTTAGATGGGCACATGAACAGAATGGGAATGGAGGGGTATAGAAAACTGATTTAAAATAGGGATCATGAGCCTTGGGAGTCCCTGGGAAGTGTGTAAATAGATGATGATATTGATGTACTTGTTTTTATCCTACAGGTGCTTTGGTCCACCTTGTTGTCTAACGAGGGGCATACACGCGATGGGTCGTGAGAGGGCTGCTCTTGGATTTTTTTCGAGAGTATCCTAGTGCTTCACATCGTTAGTGTACGCTTGACCTGGACCATTTGATGGGCAACACGACAGCTCAGTGACTATCGCTGTGCTGTGCAGATACATGGATTTGGGCCTGTGTCTGTGGGAGTTTGCGCATTCTCCCCGTGCTTGCGTGGGTTTTCTCCGGGTGCTCCGGTTTCCTCCCACATCCCAAAGATGTGCTCTTAGGCTAATTGGCAAAACAAATTCTCCCTAAATTGTCTCAAATTTGGTTTTTAATCCATAGATCTATAAACATAGACAGGGATCACGAGTAGAGGTGGGAACATCAGGGTGGCGGTGTGGGCTCGTTGGGCTGAAGGGCCTGTTTCCCATGCTGTTTTGTTCTTATTTCCAGCATTCACAGTGTTTTATTTTTGTGTTAGTGGAATAGACTTTGGTCTTGCATAATAATGTAAAATGAGCACTAGCAAGTGAGCAGCCCGGATATTTTACATCTGATTCAATTTCTGGTTAAAGGACTCAGGAGAGAGATAAAGTCAGCTGCCAACAGCTGCCCTTTTCAACACAGCCATAGTCGAGATCTGAGCCTATGAGCAGACAAAGAAACTGGATCATGATGAATGAATATTGATATTCTTAGTAAATATCTCAGTGAAATCTGTAGTCCCCAGAATCATTTAACAAAAAGCAATATGCAGGAGGTGAAATAAGAGGCGGAAAACAACATAATGTGTAAGAAAGGCAAATTTATAAAGGGCAAAAGCAGGACAGTGTGATATATTGTTTAATTATTTATTTGTTTTTATTTATTAGTGTCACAAGTAAGCTTACGTTAACATTACAATGAAGTTACCATGAAAATCTTCTAGTTGCCACAATCCGGTGCTTGTTTGGGTGCACTGAGGGAGAATTTAGAATGGCCAATGCACGTATTTCCGACTGGGAGGAAGCTGGAGGAAACCCGTGCAGATACAGGGAGAATGTGCAGACTCTGCACAGACTGTGACCTAAGCTGGGAATTGAACGTTAGAGGCAGCAGTGCTAACCGCTGACATGCGTATATGCTCCTGATGTACAGGAAAGGGAATAAAGCCTAGGCTTTACAAACATGTTTAAGTTCCTCTTGGGGCATGAGGCAGAAGCTGTTCCCACCGTCTCCTATTAAAATATCAAGAGCTAACTATTTTTTTTAGTTCTGGCCCAGTCATTTTTTTCTGCATTAATAATGTTTCTTAAAATAAGGCATGAAGACATAGCTCTGCCTCAGAGGCAGGGGTTAGCCAGTAAAACATATCTCATTTACTCAATTCTTTTTCATCATCATTATTATTAACAAACACTAATTTTCCCTGAAACTTTCCAGGCCTCTGTTGAAGGGAAGTGCCAAGAAAATGGGCTCATACCTACCACTAAAATTTTGCTTTTGACTACTTCAGATTGTTTCCAATATTTTTACATTTTCACCTTTTTTTCTAAATAAAAAGAACTTATTTTCTCTGCGGTTTGTTCCAATGCTCTGTTGGATATCTTTGAAGTATAATGTCTTGGTGGCTGAGTGACAGAGAATATTGCCCTTTTACTATAGGGTCCAAAGGCTTCCTCTTTCACTCTGCAAGACTTGTTGAGAAATGATTTGGAAACTTACAATCCATTCCACAGTAGCCAGGACTTGTAGTCAAAAACCCAGTCCACTGAGTGGTAATATTTTATGGCTCATTTGTCTCACTTCTGAGCTTCTGGGGTTTCCGTAAATGTTTGTCTAAGTTGTGCATGTTTATTGATATGTTTTTCTTTTAATTCACAGATGATTCAATCCGCCTTGTCGCCCAACAAGGGGCATACACACAGTGGGTCGTGCGAGGGTTGCTCTTGGATGTTGCTTCGAGAGTTGCCTAGTGCTTCACATTGTTAGTATACGCATAAACTGGACCAATCGATGGGCAACACGACAGCTCAGTGACTCAGTGACTATCACTGTTTGCTGTGCAGTGCCAGGCAATACAACAGGACATAGATAGGTTGGTAGACTGGGCAGATAGATGGCAAATGGAATTTAATCCGGATAAATGCGAGGTGATGCATTTTGGCCGAAAAAATGTAGAAGAGAGTTATAGGATAAAAGGTAAAACTATACGGAGCATAGAGACGCAGAGAGACTTGGGGTGCAGGTTCACAAGTCTCTGAAGGTGTCCTCACAGGTGGAGAAGGTGATAAAGAAGGCGTATAGTATGTTAGCTTTCATAGAAAAGGGTATAGAATACAGGAGTAGGAGTTTGATGTTGCAGTTGTATAGAACTTTGGTTAGGCCTCACTTGGAATACTGCGTCCAGTTCTGGTCGCCGTACTATCGGAAGGATGTTGAGTCCTTGGAGAGAGTGCAGAGGAGGTTTACCAGGATGCTGCCTGGTATGGAAGGACTGTCTTATGAGGAACGATTAAATAGACTGGGTTGTTTTCCCTTGAAAGACGTCGGCTTAGAGGGGATCTCATAGAGGTGTATAAGATTATAAGGGGTATAGATAGAGTAAATGGAGGTAAACTTTTTCCCCCTTCAGAAATAGATAGGACGAGGGGTCATGGCCATAGGGTGAGGGGGGCTATGTATAAGATGAATATTAGAGGGCAGTTTTTCACACAAAGGGTAGTGGGGGTGTGGAATGCACTGCCGAGTAAGGTGGTGGGAGCAGGCATGCTAGGGCTGTTTAAGGGTCTCTTGGACAGCCACATGAGCATTATGCAGATAGAGGGATATAGTAGGACTGTTTAACTATGGCTTTTTTTTCCACAGGTAATTCGGTCCATACTTGACCAACAAGGAGCATGCATTCGGCAGTGGTGCGAGGACAGCTCTTGGATGTTGATTCATGGGTTGCCTGGTGCTTCATGTCGTAAATGAGTGCTTTATTTGGACCATCTGAAGGGCACCATGACAGCTCAGTGACTATCGCTGTAGCTGTGCAGACACTTGGAATTGGGCCGGTGTCTGCGGGAGTTTGCGCGTTCTCCCCGTGGTTGCGTGGGTTTTCTCCGGGCACTCCGGTTTCCTCCCACAACCCAAAAATTCGCTCTTAGACTGATTGGGAAACAAATTGTCCCTATAGTGAGAGTCTTCCATATTAGGAATAACCTAAATTTAGAGTAGGATAATGGAATTGCTACTATATAGTTATGACGGCGGCGCAGGCTCGTTGGGCCGAAGGGCCTGTTTCCCGTGCTGTGTTGCTCTTTTAAAAAAAAACTCTAAGATACGTGGATTTGGGCTGGTGTTGGTGGGAGTTTGCACATTCTCCCTATGCTTGAGTGGGTTTTCTCCGGGTGCTCCGGTTTCCTACCACACCCCAAAAACGTGCTCTTGGGCTGTTTGGTGTTAACAAATTGTCCCTAAATGAGCTTCCCTCAATTTTCCCCAGTAGACATAGACAAACATCATAAAAGCGGGCACTCACAATGTTAAAATGGTGGCTCGGGCTCGTTGGGCCGAAGGGCCTGTTTCCCGTGCTGTGTTGTTCTTTGTGGCCTTGCGAAGTAATAAAGAACAACGATGCCTGGTTTGAATAATGGAAAGAAAAGTCACAGAGGTGCAGTTAAGGTTGAAGAAAATGTGCTGATTAAAAGAGTGAACGTGTGTGTGTAAATGTGGGAAAGGCCTGTTGTTGGCCTCAGAAATCTCTGTGGTTCTGAACAACATTAGTACCGATCCTCTTAGGCGTACATCCTGACCTATAAACGTGCACACCGGTACTCAATTCCACTGATCTTTCAGAAGAAATCGAAACAAAATTCTATCTAAATAGAACTTCCCACTCATTGTTTAAAGAAACAAATAGTTTCCTCTCAGTTTTGCACTTTTAGCACATGCTGAAGGAGCTGTTCCCTATTTATAATACATCCCAACTCAAAATTACTGTTCCTCTGCATGAAGGCAGGAGGAAGATTGTTACCAGAGAGTGGAGAACCCATTAAGGCACACAGCATTGAGCTAACGGGTGGGGCAGGCAGCCAGGAAGTGCAGCATGGGGTCAGAGCAATGGAAGTCATGAATTTAAATTAATTTCAGCACCTTGTACGTTAGACTGCTGATCCAAACGGATCATAGTGGTCCCCTGAAGCTGGTGCGTTCCCAGTTAACGTGAATACAGCTTAAGATGCTGATCTGGAAGTGTGTAAGATCGTAAATGAGTTGGGAACCAAACTGAGCTGATGAAAACACAAATTGAGTTGTCTTCTTGAGCCCCTCTCCCATGTTCACAAGTGCGAGGAACTCATGGACATCTTTGTCGTGAAGATTGTGAATCTCCGTTCTGCCTTCCACTAGCGTAAAGGCCCACGTTTCCTTCAATGCAATCTCCGGAACTTGTGTCTTTATCTAATTCTTCTCCTCCTGCCCTCTCTGACCCACTCTCAGTTCCCTTGGTCCTATTCTTACTGAACTGCTGATCACCTGACTTCCCTTCCTGGCTCCTATGTTACTGATATTGACTAACCCAACTTGGACAGGTACATGGGTGAGAGGGGTGTGGAGGAATATGGTCCAAATGCAGGTCAGTGGGACTGGGCAAAAAATGGTTCAGCACAGACAAGAAGGGCCAAAAGGTCTGTTTCTGAGCTGTAATTTTCTATGGTTAACCTCATGTAACCAGAAAGCTCCTTATGTGGCTTTGTGTCATAATTTGTTTTTTCACGCTCCTGTGAAGCGTGTTTCATTATGTTAAAGGCACAATATAATTATTAGCTTGCTAGGCCATTTCAGGGGACATTCAGAGTCGACCACATTCCTGTGGGTCTGAAGTCGTGAACAGGGTTTTTATGACAATCGACAATGGTTTCATTCCAGACTGTTTTAGTGAATTCAGTCTGCGATGGGATTTAAACCTGAGCTCCCAGAGCATTACCCTGGGTCTCTGAATTACTACTCCAGTGACAATCCCACTATACACCCATCTCCCTTAGTGATCTCTTGCCTGTTGTACAGTGTACAAATAACTTCAAGTAAATGTCGTGTTAGTACAACCAATATTTATTTAAACCCACACAATCAATAATCACCCACCCGACCAACAATGAGTTATCTTACAGGAAAACACTAAAGTTCAAGTCCGGTACAAGACCTTGATTTAACTTTGCGTGACTGGCAAGTACCCAAGCAGATATTGGCCTTTATCTGTGCACTGGTCTCGGTCGTTGTCTGTGTAGTTTGGTCCTTTGGTCTAGTCTAGCACTCTGGCCCTCCCTTCCTTCTCTCTTGCTGGCGATGTTCACCGTTGTTTGGCTCATTCGTGGGGTCAGAGAGAGAGAGAGATTCCTAGTTATGCAGCATCCTTTATATCCTGTTTGGTTTTCACGCCCCTTTTTGGCCACTGCCAATCAATTCATCAGGACTCAGAACTTAGAATTCATCAGGAATGCCCCAGGGATCTGTTCTAGGACCCTTGCTGTTTGTCATTTTCATAAATGACCTGGATGAGGAAGTGGAGGGATGGGTTAGTACGTTTGCTGACGATACGAAGGTTAGTGGTGTTGTGGATAGTTTGAAGGGATGTCTGAAGTTGCAGTGAGACTTAGACAGGGTGCAAGACTGGGCGGAGAAGTGGCAAATGGACTTCAATGCAGATAAATGTGTGGTGGGCCATTTTGGCAGGACCAATGGGATGAAGCAGTATAATATCAAGGGTAGGAGTCTTGGCAGCGTTGAGGAGCAGAAGGATCTTGGGGTCCGGGTCCATAGGTCTCTTAAATCTGCCCTGCAAGTGGAGGATGTGGTCAAGAAGGCATATGGTGTACTGGCCTTCATTAATAGAGGAATTGAGTTTAGGAGTCGGGAGGTAATGCTGCAACTTTAAGACCCTTGTCAGACCCCACTTGGAGTATTGTGTGCAGTTCTGGTTGCCTCACTATAGGAAGGATGTGGAAGATATTGAGAGGGTGCAGAGGAAATTTACAAGGATGTTGCCTGGATTGGGAAGCGTGTCTTAGGTTGAGAGAGCTCGGTCTCTTCTCCCTGGAGTGACGAAGGTTGAGAGGCGACCTGATAGAGGTTTATAAGATGTTGAGAGGAATAGATAGCGTGGATTCTCGGAGGCTATTTCCCAGGGCTGAAATGGTCGCTATGAGAGGATACAGGTTTAAGATGCTGGGGAGGTAAGTACAGAGGAGATGTTAGAGGTAAGTTTTTCACTCAGAGGGTGGTGAGTGAATGGAATCGGTTGCCGTCAGTGGTGGTAGAGGTGAACTCGCTGGGGTATTTTAAGAGACTTCTGGATGAGTACATGGGATTTAATGGGATTGGGAGTTACAGATAGGTCTATGGCCTGGTAAGTATAGATATGATTGGCACAACTTGTGGGCCGAAGGGCCTGTTTGTGCTGTAGTGTTCTATGTTCTATGACTCGATCCCCTGATCGATAAAATCAGGTATTACCACACCGATCTCTGGGTGCGACTCCATAATATCTGTCCACCACCTACAAGTGTGATGGATTACGCTTCACTTGACTGGATAAATGCAACAGTTAAGAACTCTGACAACACTCAAGATGCTTGAGCAGGAAAAGGTAGCCCATTTAATTGACGTCTCATCTACAATCTTAAGCATTCACTCCCTTCACAGGTGCCTCATGGTGGTAGCAGGATATACCATTTGAAAGCTGCACTTGTCAAGGCTCCTTTAGCAGCACCTTCCAAACCTGCAATCGTGGACAACAGAATGGGAATGGACGGGTATAGAAAACTGATTTAAAATAGGGATCATGAGCCTTGGGAGTCCCTGGGAAGTGTGTAAATAGATGATGATATTGATGTACTTGTTTTTATCCTACAGATGCTTTGGTCCACCTTGTTGTCTAACGAGGGGCATACACGCGATGGGTCATGAGAGGGCTGCTCTTGGATTTTTTTTCCGAGAGTATCCTAGTGCTTCATGTCATTAGTGTACGCTTGACCTGGACCATTTGATGGGCAACACGACAGCTCAGTGACTATCGCTGTGCTGTGCAGATACGTGGATTTGGGCCTGTGTCTGTGGGAGTTTGCGCATTCTCCCCGTGCTCGCGTGGGTTTTCTCCGGGTACTCTGGTTTCCTCCCACATCCCAAAGATGTGCTTTTAGTCTAATTGGCAAAACAAATTCTCCCTAAGTTGTCTCAAATTTGGTTTTTAATCCATAGATCTATAAACATGGACAGGGATTGTGGGTAGAGGTGGGAACATTGGGGTGGCGGCGCGGGCTCGTTGGGCCGAAGGGCCTGTTTCCCATGCTGTTTTGTTCTTTGTTCTTTGATATGAAGGTGGCAGATTTAAGGGAACTGCAAAATTTACCTCCAAGCCACTAAGTGTTCTTTGGAACTATATTGCTATTCCTTCAATGTCACTGGATCGAAATCCTTCCTAAAAGCAGTACCTACCCCACGTGGATTGCAGCAGTTTAAAGGACAGTTATTGGATGGGCAATAAAATACTAGCCATGTCAATGATGCTTGCGCACCCTGAAAGAATAATAAAAATATTGGGGTGGTGGGAGTCCCACCTTCGGCACTTGGAACACAGCAGCCACTGGTGGTAACCTGATCGGGAAGACTAAAACTTCTCTGTAACGTGAAATGTCTGATCGTCATGGAGGTAACATTTCTTTACAAATACAAAGCACCGCAGGCATGCATTCGATTCCTGTTTTGTGACAAGCTAAACTTAAAAGCCGCTTAAAAACATTATGGAATGTGAGATTATTGTTTGGTTTGGCACGTTGCCTCAGTACTAATATAGCAGAGTTTCAGAACCCAGTCCAGGAAATGTGTTTGCTTCAAATAGAGACATATTCACAAGAAGAGGGGAAAAAAAATGCTTGTTCTCACTCAGACAGACTTTGGAATTCATTCTAATCCTCCCCCAGATATAAGTGAAATGAAGCCAGCTTCCCTAGACTTGTGTGCAAATGCTCCAGTAGTGTGGTACTGCCTTTCAAACAAGATATTTAACCATTGCCTTGTATGCATTTTCAGGTGGATCTAAAAGATTGCATGCATGACTCAAAGGAGTTTTCCCTGGTGCACTGGTCTATTATTATCCCTCAACCAAAGCACAATGCTGCTGTTACCACATTACTTTTCCAGGATCTTGCTGTTTAAATATTGGCTGCTATTCCTTTTACAACAGTTACATTCAAAAGTCTTTAACTTGCTGCAAAGTACTTTGTGATGTCCAGAGATTATTGAATGCACTGTATAAATACAAGCCTTTCCTTTTTAAATCAAGAGCAGAGTTCAAGTCACAAAACCAGGGGAATGGATACGCCTCAAACTTTTGACTTCATCCACGGTTGGGATTCTCCGGTGTCCATGCACTGAAGGGAGTTTTGGCTGAGGGCCAAGTTCTCCATTCTCGCTGGCAGCGGGACGGGAACGGACGAGATCGGTGAATCTTGCCCAAACTCTATGTGAAGGATATACTAAATAGCCAAGTCTTAGGCTGGCGCTCCAGCACAGTGTTGAGGGAGTGCTGCTTTGTCAGAGATCCCAGATCTTAGATCAGATGTTAAACTAACTAAAATGTAAAAGATCCTGTGACACTATTTCAACTAAAATTGGAGAAGTACACCCCCATCCCCTCCCCAGTCACTAGCCCCAGTGTTCTGGCCAATATTTACCCCTCAAATCAATATTTCTTAAACATATCATCTGGTCATCATTACATTTCTGTTTCTGGGAAGTATGGTCTGTGGAAATTAGCTACTGAGCTTCCTACACTTAAACAGTTGTCTATTCGAAAGTACTTTATTGACTGTCAAGTCATTTGAGAAGTCCTGAGGCCATGAAATGCAGTATATAGATCAAGGTTTCCTGGATCCACTACAGTTTGCCCATGACCACAACAGGTCCACAGCAGAACCATTTCCCTGGCCCTACACTCAATCCTGGAACACCTAAATAACAAAGTCACCTTTGTCAAACTACTTTCATAGATCACAGCTCAGCTTTTAATACTATTATTTATATGAGACTCATCCAAAACTCGTTGGTTTGCTCTTCCCTTTCCAACTGGACCCTAGATTTCTTAACCCATGGACTGCAGTCAGTAAGGATAGTCAACAATACCTCCTCCATGATCATCCTCAACACCAGTGCTCCACAAGGCTGTATCCTCAGCCCCCTGCTATACTCATTATACACCGTGACCAAATTCTCCTCCAAGTTAATTTTCAAGTTTGCCGATCACATCACCATTGTGAGTTGGAGCTCAAATAATGATGAGACACAGTCAGGAATAATATAGAAAATCTACAAACTGATGCAACGACAATAATCTCTCCCTCAATGTTAACAAAATGAAAGAGACAGTCATCGACTTTGGGAAGCATAGTGGAGAGCATGCCCCTGTCTACATCAATGAGGACAAAGTCGAAATAGTCAAGAGCTTCAAGTTTTTAGGCATCCAGATCACCAATAATCTGCCCTGGTCCCTCCATGCGGACGCTATAATTACGAAAGCTCACCAATGCCTTTACTTCCTCGGGAGACTCGGATGAAGGATAAGTACAGCAAGTTTTGGGAACCTTGGATAATGAGCGATATTGTAATTCCAGTCAAAGAGAAAAAGGAAGCATTTGTCAAAGCTCGGAGGCTGGGAACACACAAAGCATATGTGGAATACAAGGAAAGTAGAAAGAAACTTATGCAAGGAGTAAAAAGGGTCATGGAAAAGCATTGGCCAGCAGGATTAAGGAAAATCCCAAAGCATTTTGTACATATATAAAGAGCAAAAGAGTAGCCAGGGAGAGGTTGGCCCACTCAAAGACAAGGGAGGGAATCTATGCATGGAGCTAGAGGAAATGGGCAAGGTATTAAATGACTACTTTGCATCAGTATTCACCAAAGAGAAAGATTTAATGGATGATGAGTCTGGGAAGGGATATGTAGATAGTTTGAGTCATGTTGAGATTGAAAAGGAGGAATATTGGAGTTCTTGAGAAACATTAAGGTAGACAAGTCTCCAGGTCCTGATGAGACTCCAGAGTACTAAGCAAAGCAAGGGAGGAAATTTCTGGGGCTTTGAGATAAATCTTTGTATCTTCCTGACTATGGGAAGGTCCCAGAGGATTGGAGAATAGCCAATATTGTTCCTTTGTTTAAGAAGGGTAGCAAGAATAATCCAGGTAATTACAGGCTGGTGAGCTTTACATTAGTAGTGGGAAATTATTGGAGAGGATTCTTCAAGAAAGGATTTATTCCCACTTGGAAATAAGTGGATGGATTAGTGAGAGGCAACATGGTTTTGTGACAGGGAGATCGTGTCTCATGAACTTGATTGAATTTTTCAAGTAAGTGAAGAAGATGATTGACGAGGTGGATGTTGTCTACGTGGATTTCAGTAAGGCCTCTGACAAGGTCCCTCATGGCAGACTGGTGCAGAAGGTGAAGTCGCATGGGATCAGAGGTGAGCTGGCAAAGTGGACACAAACTCGTCTGGTCAAAAAAGACAGAGGGTAGCAGCGAAAGGGTGTGTTTCTGAATGGATGGCTGTGACAAGTGATGTTCCTCAGGGAGCAGTGCTGGGACCTTTGCTGTTTGTAATATACATTAATCATTTGGAAAAAAAATGTAACTGGATTGATTAGTAAGTTTGCGGACAACATAAAGATTGGTGGATGAGGACCATCACAGGATACAACAGGATATAGATCAGTTGGAGACTTGGACAGAGACATGGCAGATGGAATTTAATCTGGACAGATGTGAGATAATGCATTTTGGAAGGTCTAATACAGACAGGAAATATACAGTAAATGGCAGAGTCCTGTATTGATAGGCAAAGGGATCTGGGTGTACAGGTACATAAATCACTGAAAGTGGCAACGCAGGTGGAGAAGATAGTCAAGAAGGCATTATGGCATTTTGCCTTCATCAGCCAGGGTATTGAGTTTAAATATTGACAAGTCATATTGCTGTTTTATAGAACTTCAGTTAGGCCGCACTTGGAATATGTGTTGAGTTCCGGTTGCCACACTACCAGAAGGATATGGAGATTTGGGAGAGGGTACGGAAAAGATTTACCAGGACGTTGCCTGGTATGGAGGGCATCAGCTATGAGGAGAAGTTGGAGAAACTTGGTTCGTTCTCGCTGGAAAGATGGAGAACAAAGAACAAAACAGCACAGGACACAGGCCCTTCGGCCCAACGAGCCCGCGCCGCCACCCCGATGTTCCCATCTCTACCCACGATCCCTGTCCATGTTTATAGATCTATGGATTTAAAAACCAAATTTGAGACAACTTAGGGAGAATTTGTTTTGCCAATTAGCCTAAGAGCACATCTTTGGGATGTGGGAGGAAACCAGAGCACCCGGAGAAAACCCACGCAAGCACGGAAAGAATGTGCAAACTCCCACAGACACAGGCCCAAATCCATGTATCTGCACAGCACAGCGATAGTCATTGAGCTGTCATGTTGCCCATCAAATGGTCCAGGTCAAGCGTACACTAACGACGTGAAGCACTAGGATACTCTCGAAAAAAGATCCAAGAGCAGCCCTCTCACGACCCATCGCGTGTATGCCCCTCGTTAGACAACAAGGTGGACCAAAGCACCTGTAGGATAAAAACAAGTACATCAATATCATCATCTATTTACACACTTCCCAGGGACTCCCAAGGCTCATGATCCCTATTTTAAAATCAGTTTTCTATACCCCTCCATTCCCATTCTGTTCATGTGCCCATCTAAGTATTTCTTAAATAACTCCAGAGTACCTGCCTCCACCACTTTACTTGGCAGCACATTCCATATGCCCACCACTCTCTGTGTGAAAAAACTCCCTCTAGCATCCAAATTATACCTTATACCCCTCACCCTAAGCCCGTGACCCCTCGTGCTATTTGAGTCCATCCTAGGAAAAAGCTTAACCCTGTTTACTCTATCTATCCCCTTCAAAATCTTGTACACCTATCAGATCTTCTCTAAGTCTACGTCTTTCTAAGGAAAACAGTCCCAATTTGCCTAATCTCTCCTCATAACTCAAACCTTCCATACCAGGCAGCATCCTGGTAAACCTCCTCTGCACTCTCTCCAGAGTCTCCACGTCCTTCCAGTAGTAAGGCGACCAGAACTGGACGCAGAGATTGAGGGGAGATGTGATAGAAGTCTACAAGATTATGAGAAGCATGGACAGAGCAGATAATTAGAAGCTTTTTCCCAGGATGGAAGTGTCAATTACTAAGGGGTATAGGTTTAAGGTGCGAAGGGCAAGGTTTAAAGAAGATGTACAAGGCAGATTTTTTACACAAAGTAGTGGGTGCCTGGAATTTATAACTGGGGGAGGTACTGGAAGTGGATACAGTAGTGACTTTTAAGGGGTGTCTTAGCAAGTACATGAATAGGATGAGAATAGAGGAATATGGTCCCTGGAAGGGTAGGAGGTTTTAGCTAAGTCAGGCAGCATGGTCAGTGCAGACTTAGAGGGCTGAAGGGTCTGTTCCTGTGAAATAATTTTCTTTGTTCTTTGAGACTAAGGAAATTTGGCATGTCTGCTACAACTCTCGTCAACTTCTACAAATGCACTATAGAAAGCATCCTCTCCAGTTATATCACAGCGTAGTATGGCTCTTGCTCTGTCCAAGATCACAATAAACTTGAAAGGGTCGTGAACGAAGCCCAGTCCACTATTCAAACCAATCTCCCATTCACTAACACTGTCTACACTTCCTGTTGCCTCAAAAAAGCAGCCAGCATAATCAAGGACCTGCATGCATTTCAGATATACTCTCTTCCACCACCTTCCATCAGAAGTAATGTTCAAAAGTCTAAGGCCATTATCAACTGACTCAAAAACAGTTTCTTCCCTGCTGCCATCAGTCTTTTGAATGGACCTATCTCGCGTTAAATTGATCTTTCTCTACACCCTGACTATGACTGTGACATTATATTCTGCACTCTCTCCTTCTCTATGTATGATCTGCTTTGTCTGTATGGCATGCAAGAAACAATATATTTCATTGTACACTAATACATATGACAAAACTAAATCAAACCAAATAAATACAAATATCTCTTTTAAATCTCTCTTTACAGCAGGATGACAAGAAAGAAACATGTTACATCATATGGTAAGAAAAAGATATTGTCAGGAAAGATGGACTGCTTAGGTTCTCTTAGGAAATCAATGTTAACACACAGAATATAAAGTATAAATGGGGTGAATAACAGGCTTGGTTTGCAGGGCCTGAGATAGAGGCGGCGCGGTAGCACAGTGGTTAGCACTGCCGCTTCACAGGTCCAGGGTCCTGGGTTTGATTCCCAGCTTGGGTCACTGTCTGTTTGGTGTTTGCACATTCTCCTCGTGTCTGCAAGGGTTTCCTCCTACAGTCCAAAGATGTGTGGGTTAGGTTGATTCGCCATGCTAAGAAATTGCCACTTAGAGTCTAGGGATGTGTAGGTTAGAGGGATTAGTGGGTATAATATGTAGGGATATGGGGGTAGGGCTTGGTTGCGATTGTGTTTGGTGCAGACTCGATGGGCCAAAGGGCCTCTTTCTGCACTGTAGAGTTCCACGATTCTACTATTACTGAGGTGCGATTGAAAACTAGTCATAATTGAGAGTTAAATATTCCAGGTTCTTTCAAAGTAATAGGACAATTAGAAGAGGAGAAGTTATTGATTTAATATATTAATTCAATATTAGTCAGGGATGCTAGAGGTAAGAGGAAGCAATCAGCAGAGATCCAAGTTAGAATTCAGAATAAAGATAACATCAATCTTGTGGCAGGATGCATTAATTCAGAAACTAGAGGATTTTATTATCAAAAGCAGATTTATTCCAATGGCAGACTTTCATTTTTATATGGATTGGGAGGAACAGAACAGCTTAAGTGGGAAAGGTACAAAATCACTTAAGTGCATTCACAATATACTTTCAGACTAATCTATTTTAGTAAGGAAGCCAATTGTGTTGCCAGATGGCTAGCATATGGATCAAATGAATGTCAACACCACAGGATTCAATTCCCATTCAATTCCCATTCCAGCTCAGATAGACTCAGACTCAGGTCTGCTTCCTCAATCTACCTGTACTCAAATATCAGGGCACTTAGCTATGATTGGGTGAATAATTGCTAAGGACATGCTTTCTGACAGCTCAAGAGAAAGAAGAATGTTCTAGAACTAAAAGGAGGAAATATAATTAATATTCAATGTATAATTCTTATTAACTGTCCTTTTCTATTGTTTAAATTTAAGCAACATGCTTCATAGACATAAATCCTTTTTTCAAATTAGTCAGCACCAAAGATTAACATGTTGTTATGGATGCTAGATTTTCAGCCTTTTAAACACCTCTGGAAAGGGGGAGGTAGTGGAAGTGGACACAGTAGTGACTTTTAAGGGGCATATTAGCAAGTGTATGAATAGGATGAGAATAGAGGGATATGGTCCCTGGAAGGGTAGGGGGTTTTAGTTAAGTCAGGCAGCATGGTCAGTGCAGACTTGGAGGGCTGAAGGGTCTGTTCTTGTGAAATAATTTTCTTTGTTCTCTGAGACTAAGGAAATTTGGCATGTCTGCTACAACTCTCATCAACTTCTACAAATGCACTATAGAAAGCATCCTCTCCAGTTATATCACAGACAGACATCTGTCTTCTAAATATCATACAGCAACCTCCTCCAGACTTCTAGAGAAAGAGACTTATTTTCTAACATATTCCAGTCTCTATAGAGAAAACAATCTCTCTCTAAAGCTCCCAAACAACAGTGGGCTTGAGTTCTCTGTGTCAGCCTAGCTCCACTGGTCACCTGATATTACTGTCAATTGAAGAAATCAATTCCTACTCTGTGAAGCCCCAGGGGAAATCACTACTTTAAGTTAAAACAAACATTCTAGCAAGCAGGAGCAATTATGCTGATGCAGTAACAAAGAATGACAATTACAGACCAAGGGGCACCAGTTAAGACAGACTGTTAAAAACAATCTTGCACAAGGCATATGACTATAAGAAATTTCTTAAAGGCAAAGTATCATCACATCTTCCAAAGCATGTCTGATTTGGGAATTATCCCTTCAGATTGTAAAATTGCAAAAGTAACTTGATTTCTTAAGAAAGAGTAGAGAAAACCCAGGGACCTATAGCCCTGTTAGACTAACATCTGTTGGGGAAGTTATTGTATTCTGTGACTAAGGACAAGAGAGACAGAATCTTAGAGTGATGTGGTCTGATAAGAGAGAATTTGTAATGGGTGTTTGAACGGATGTAGTTTATATGGATTTTCGGACAGAACTCAAGAAGGGTTCATTAAGGGGCTGCTGGATGAAAGTAAAGCTGGAGCAGATGGATATCTGAAAACAGATAACTGTGAGGACTAAAAAAGGAGAAATTAGAGCTTATGTTAATTGGTGAGGAGCTAGGAATTGTGGAGATTTATGAGCCCACATTCAAAGATCATGAAAGTCTTGTGCAAAAAAAATCAAAAAGATGAATGAAATGTTAGGTTTTATAGCTGAAAAGTTAGACATTAAGGGGGAGGAGGTTTTGTTATAAATAATCAGCGGGACAAAACAATAAACAGTTTGAAAGTTTGTCCTGGGCTTGGAAGGGGTGCAAAACAGTTTCACCAGAGTGTTTCCAGGGCCTCGAGGCTTAGACTATCTGGGTAAGTTACATTAGTTGGATATATATTCTCTGAAATAAGATGAAGTCATGATTTGCTTGAGGCTTTTGGAAGGAATTAACAGGGCAAACAGAAGAAAACCTTTTCCATTTGGTGAGGAAATGTAGAATCAAACAGACTTCATCTTAAAGTCCAATCCATTCTGCAGAGAACTTCTTCATTGCAAAGGACAGCTTGGTCAGTGGTTGCTGGTTAAACCACACTTGGCTTAATCAGTTTCCTTGCAGCATTACTGATTCTTTAAGTTGTTTAATATGGTGGGGTTACTGATCTATCATTCAGAAGGCAGTGGGTGATAATCAGCAGATTTTCTTGCTTTTATTTGGCCTGATTCCATGCAGCTTGATGGGTCTGGATCCCCCAATCCCACCCCCACCGCATCCCCATTATCTCATTACCTGCCCTGTTGCTGGGACAGGGCACAGTCAGGGATGGTGCCGGAGGAGTTTGGAGTATTGCTGTAAGCTTTAATTCGGTCAGTGTCAGGCTGTGTCTGTGTCAGGCTGTTGCTATGGGCAGCTTTCCTGATTTGGGTTCAAGTCTCCAGGGACGTGCTTCTGTGGAGTCCTATATTTAAGTCATTGCTACGATGGGTGTTTTATGTTTCTCTGGCATTTGATATGACTGAGAAGCTGAGTGGGTTGTTTAAAAGTCAACCATTTTGCTGTGATCCTGGGGTCACGTGTCCGCCAGATCAGGCAAGGATGGTAGATATCCTTTCCTAAAGGACATTAGATGGATTTTTGTGGCAGTTTCATGGTCAATATAACAGACTAGCTTTATTTAATTAAGCTGAAATTTATCAACCGCTGTGGTGGGATTTGTTCTCTTGTTGAATTAATCCAGGTCTCTGGATTACTGGTCTCTGGGTAGCACAGTGGTTACTGCGGTCTCACAGGGATCCTGATTTGATTACCAGCTTGGCTCACTGACTGTGTGAAGTCTGCACATTCTGCCTGTGTCTGCCTGGGTTTTCTCCAGGTGCTCTGGTTTCCTCCACAAGACGCGCTGGTTAGGTGCATCGGCCGTGCTAAATTCTCCCTCGGTGTACCCGAACAGGCGCCGGAGTGTGAGGTTAGGGGATTTTCATAGTAACTTCATTGCAGTGTTAATGTAAGCCTACTTGTGACACTAATAAGTAAACTTTAAACTTTACTAGCCAGGAACATAACCACTATACTGCGCTGTAATGTTCTATATTACCATTCCATCTGAGTGATGAGGAATAAAAAGCTATTTTTCTTTTCATATATTCTTGAATCATTATCATCACTGGCTGCTCTGGGTACAACTGAGTGGCTTGCTGGCACACTTCAGAGGCTGGCTAAGTATTAACCATGTGATGTGGGACTGGAGTCACATATAGACCAGACTGAGTGAGAATGGCAAGTCAGCGAGTTTCTTTCTTCAAACAAAATCAATGAACTAGTACAGTTTTTATTATAATACAGTTCCTTTGATTGATACTAGCTTTGTATTCCATATATGTTGAAACTGGGTGCAAATTCTCAAACTCATATTATCTAACTGATTTATTTAGACCTCTGAATTGCTAGTCCAGCAACATAAACTATTCAAGCTGTGCTTTGTTGTACACACTTATAGCATGGGAATAACAGGAGCATTAGAGCTTTGTAATAAGCAAATATTCTTCCCTGTGGGACTGATCAAGGTGAGCTCACTTAAAGTAGTGATCCTTCATATAAATTAAGAAAGAACATTTTTGCATTGAGACAGTATCTTTCACGAGCTTAATGAAGTCAGCTAAGTTCTCTTATTTTGATTTGTAGCCACTATTTGTAACATTGGAAAATATATTGCTCATCGCAAGTGTCCATCAAGTGGTATGGGATCATTCTGCTTTTAATGGTGTTGGCTGCTGGGCAGGACAGATGAAGTGAGATGATGGTTAAAGAGAGCGAGACACATCAGTTTTTCTCAGTGGTTCATTTTCTTGGAGTTGGGAATAAGAATCAGGACAAAGTTGTATCATTCATATCACAAGTTTAATTTCTCCTGACTTTACCACTCATTTCTTTTCTTCTTCTGAGGGCATGAGTTTTGCTTGGATATCTACCCATCTTGTACCATAGTCCGATGCCCATTTTTCCTGTGTAAACCCGGCCAGGGACCACACATTCCATCACAGTAGGTCCTCCTTCTCCTCATTTCTAACTGAGCCCATGGACAGTCATCACAAGCTAATGAGGGACCTTTAACTCCTCAACTACTGTCCCAGGAGTATTTAGCTAACTTGGACCTGGAGTGAAAAGCCTATATTCCTTAATGAGTTTTGCAAGGTTTAGGTCTTTTTAAGGCATTCATAGTTTTATAGTTTTTTTATTCATTCAGGGAATGTGGGCATTGCCAAATGGGGACAGCATTTATTGCCCTTTACTGAGGGTGTTGAGTCATTGCTGTGGATCTGGAGTTACATGTCGGATAAGGATGACAGATTTCCTTCCCTACAGGATATTAGTGAACAAGATAGGCTTTTACGACAGCTGACGCACGTTTTATGGACATTGTTAGACTTTTAATTCCAGATTTTTATTGAATTCAGATTTCACTATCTGCCACAGAGAGATTCACACCCAGGTCCCAAGAGCATTACCCTGGTTTTTCTGGATTACTAGTCCAGCAACAGCACCACTGCCACCTCTATTCAATAGTAAGTATGGATTAACTACTGGAAACACTATACATAAGTACAGTAAAGATCTAAGCTAGGAAGTATATCCATGCTTGCTTATATACATGGCTCTGCCTAACAATACACTGAGGACTAGTTGCTATGTTCTTATAGCTACGGTTCTTTTGCATTACTGCAAGGGTGATACTGTATTCATTTCCATTTTAACCCTTTATAAGGCAGATCTTTATATAAGGTGACACAGTGGTTAGCACTGCTATCTCACAGTGCCAGGGACCTGGGTTTGGTTCCTGGCTTGTGTCCTGTCTGTGTGGAGTCTGCATGTTCTCCCCTTATCCGCTTCAGTTACCTACAGATGCTCTGGTTTCATCCCACAAGATGTGATGTTTAGGTGCTTTGGCCGTGCTAAATTCTCCCTCAGTGTACCCGAACAGGGTGCTAAAGTGTGATGAGTAGCGAATGTTCATAGTAACTTCATTGCACTGTTAATGTAAGCCTACTTGTGACACTAATAAACAAACTTTAAAATGAGGGCATTGCCTATCAGAGAGCACCAATATTTCCTTAAAATTCAAAGGAAGAACTTTCAGGATACAGTTAGATTTGGTAGGTGTGAAAGTTCAAGAACAAAGAACAAAACACACGGGAAACAGGCCCTTCGGCCCAACGAGCCCGCGCCGCCACTCCGATGTTCCCACCTCTATCCGTGATCCCTGTCTATGTTTATAGGTCTATGGATTAAAAACCAAATTTGAGACAATTTAGGGAGAACTTGTTTTGCCAGTTAGCCTAAGAGCATATCTTTGGGATGTGGGAGGAAACCGGAGCGCACAGAGAAAACCCACGCAAGCATGGGGAGAATGCGCAAACTCCCACGGACACAGGCCCAAATCCATGTATCTGCACAGCACAGTGATAGTCACTGCGCTGTCGTGTTGCCCATCAAATGGTCCAGGTCAAGCGTACACTAACGACGTGAAGCACTAGGATACTCTCAAAAAAATCCAAGAGCAGCCCTCTCACAACCCATTGCGTGTATGCCCCTTGTTGGACAACAAGGTGGACCAAAGCACCTGTAGGATAAAAACAAGTACATCAATATCATCATCTATTAACACACTTCCCAGGGATTCCCAAGGCTGTTCCTAGCAATCTGGGTGGGTCAGAGAAAAAGACAGTAAGAATTCAAGCGCATAAATTGTTCTTTTTATGAGCCTAATCCCCTGGTCCAAAACGGGATATCGCAGAGTCTATATGCTATTTCAGCAATAAATTAACTCTTTCAAGCACTGTCCTAACCTGCAGCAGTTCTTCTCTGGATAATGCATATCCAGGCAAGTTGAGGATCAGGGAAAAGGCTGCTAGTTACCCATCACAAGTAGAAACCCAGGAAAGCCAAGCTGGTCACAGCAATTTCAGATCCTGGATTGGTCCTGAAGTGACTTCCCTGGGTGAACCAGGTGAAAGCAATGTATGGGATTTCCTAATCATCTCTCAAAGAATACATTTAAAAATAAAAGTTATCAGAGATA
This sequence comes from Sphyrna mokarran, assembly GCA_024679065.1. Lineage (NCBI taxonomy): Eukaryota > Metazoa > Chordata > Chondrichthyes > Carcharhiniformes > Carcharhinidae > Sphyrna > Sphyrna mokarran. The sequence goes on from JAGIQG010000020.1 coordinate 8,563,423, forward strand.
GCTTCTACTTATCTGTGTTTCTTTCAATTAATTGGAACAGTAGATGCTGTTTGAACTGAGATGCTGGGTAAAACAGAGAGGCCATTCTTTGCACTGTCTGAGCCACTGTGTTGCTTACTATTTCATAATTAATCAGCCAGCTCCAGTTAGTGTAAGTAGTTAATAAGGCTAGAATCTAATAGATGCGCATTTCCTATCTGATACACCATAAAACGGCTCGTAGTTGTGACATTTTATTACAAAGTTAACAAATGCTAATTGACCACACCTGAGAGTACAGATAATGATAAGAGGAAAGTCTGACTCTGGAAAGAAAGAGAACATCTTTTCAAATGTATTTTTTCCTTGGTAATTTTCAAGGAAAATCACTTTTACTTCAAAGTGTAAGAGAAAGTCAAAGAACGTAAGAACTAAGAGCAGGAGTAAGCCATCTAGCCCCTTGAGCCTGCTCCGCCATTCAATAAGATCATGGCTGATCTGATAGTGGTTTCAATTCCACTTATCCGCCTGCTTCCCGTAAATGAAACAATATTTGGTAAATCAGCAATGTTCAAATTGAGTCACAGAATTCAGCTTGAGGGATTGAAAAACCTACTCCTGTTCTTAGTGAGCTAACCTGAGTATACTTTGTTTTGCAGCCCTCCCAATGATAGTCTTGCTCCCAAGTGGCACAAAGCCAGTTTCTACAAATTCAGGACAGCATGGTGCCACAGTGGGTTAGCACTGCTGTCTCACAACTCCAGGGACTTGGGTTCAATTCCTGGCTTGGGTCACAGTCTGTGTGGAGTTTGCAAGTTCTCCTCTTGTCTGCATGGGTTTCCTCTGGATGCTCCGGTTTCCTCTCATGAGTGCATTAGGTGTATTGGCCAGACTAAATTGCCTTTTAGTAATCTGGTAATGTAGGCTAGCAGAATTTGTGGGATAAATATGTGGATTACGGGGATAGGCCTGGGTGGGATTGTTGTTGGTGCAGACACAATGGGCTGAATGGCCTCCTTCTGCAGTGTAGGGTTTCTATGATTCTATACTATAACAATAGAAAGGGTGGGGAAGTTAGATACACAAAAAACTCCAAGATGTAGCACTACCAGTATGTTTGGATATAATTTGTCATCCCAGTCATCACCAATCACCTGATTATAGATTTACCATCTATCGTAAAAGGCACGGTACAGTGTGGGAATCCTCTACGGCTTAGCTCAGGAAATTGCAAATTTCAGGAAAATGCAAAATTTTGAATGATTAGAAACTCCTATCATTTATAGTCTGTGTGCTGGTGAGAAAACAGAAGACAGAAATAAGAAGCATAAACGGAAGAAATATACTTCTCCCAAATATCTTACCTTCTTTCCTGAAGGAGATTAAATCCAGGACTTGCTTGATCTTGGTGGCTCAATTCCATATTTGTCATGAGATTATCAACTAAGAGAATTGTAGCACAGATTTCAAATGATTTTTAAAATAGTTGTAACAATAAAAAAAACATCCTTTTCAATTATTAGTAAGACTAGGAGGTGCATCCAAGCTTGTGGAAAAGTGGATGTTGATATCCAGTTAATATTTAAGAGATTGATGCTTTACCATTCATAACAACACCACAGAGGAATGTACTTTGCAAAATTAAGACATGTTTTGTGATATTAATGCTCTTAATTAACATTATTACTTTTTTGGGGAAGTTAGGAACATGTTCCTGTAAAGTATGGTTCTGTTAGCTTGATATTGGTAATGGGAAAATATTAAATCTATTGTAAGGAAAGCAATTTAAGCTAATGAGGAGCAACAATAATTTCAAAGCTACATGAGTCCAGGTTAATTTAAAGTTTACTGGAAAAGTTTTCTTAACATCAAAGGTTCTAAAGGATGTAGCTTGCAAGAACTGAAATGAAAGGTAATATTTCACAAAACTAACTATTATAGTTAAGAACACCAAGAGATTGTAAGTGGCATAAATGAACCACAGATTTCTCATTGCTGGTGATACTGCAAAAACTTCAACTCAGCATGCAAATCTGTGTGTTTAATTTTTTGTTCATGGGTAGAGAGATCTAGGGAGAAACAATGAGACAAGCTTTCCCTCAGTATGCTGTGCTGATTTTCAATGTCAACTCTTTAAGATTTGCTGAATATAATCAAAAACTTGTTTGTTTTAATTTGAAGTTTGCAACCTTCGTAAATCAGGGTTAAGATCAGAACTAATTTCTTTCCTGATTAAATTATTGACTCAGCCATTTCAGTGCTGACCATAACACTGTGTTTATCCATCCATCATCCAACTGTGTCTATATTGATTTAGTTGCTGCTTGATCATTAGTTGAAAAGTTAGCCATTATACAATTGGTTTTATTTGATTTGATTTATTATTGTCACATGTACTAGTATAGTGAAAAATATTGTTTTTTGCACGCTGTACAGAAAAACATACTATACATAGAGAAGGAAAGGAGAACTTGCAGAATGTTACAGTTAAAATTAGGGTATGGAGAAAGATCAACTTAATGCAAGGTAGGTCCATTCAAAAGTCTGACGGCAGCAGGGAAGAAATAAATATAATCAGCAAAGATATAACATTTTATTATATGCACCTTACATTGTCAAAACGAGAAAATGATTGTGGTTAACCAGATATCTTTTGAGGAGCTTTGCTTATGCATAGTGGTTAAGAAATGAAAACCCATTCATTATTACCTGAGGCAGAACTCTTCCAAAGAAATCTTGTGTCAAATTTGCGTGAAAACGAGTAATTCATTCTGTTTTTTTCAATGGGAGTTCAGAGAAGAATCTCCCAAACTCGGTGCGTTGCAGATGCCACCAGCGTGAATATCATTAAATTTCAGGGAGCGAGGCTATTCTGACTAGAGAGGCTGGCAGCAGAGTGCTGAGTGGGTTACTGCACGTGCACCAATTTCTCAGTGCCACACTGGTCTTTCAATTGCTGGCCAGCTCGATCGCTAGCCAGCCCCGCAAACCCCGCAATGCCAGCTCCCAGCAACCCCCCCTCACAGACTGATCACTTGTTCCCTGACTATTTCTGGGTTCATCCCTGAACTCCCCCACCCTGGTCCACCATGATCTCCAGGCCCCCAACTCCCCAACAATTGCCTCCCTGAAGGTAACTACTCCTCACAGTGTCAACCTCATCCCCCCACAGATTGATCGCACCTCTGGCTGCTGCCCCCCTCCCAACCCCGTTTACTGGCCTCCCTACTTCCCTACCGATCCCTATGCAGAGTGGCAGTGGGACCACCCAACCCCTCTCCAATCGCCACTAGGATTTGCTCATCCAGCCCAAATCCCTTGGCCATGTCCTAAGCCCCATCCCCTTGGCACTGCCCTATGACTAGGCAGTGTCAAGATGTCCCCTAGGCATTGGCATTTTGCCCATTGGGCAGTGCCCACAGATAAAGCACACCATACATGGAGAAAGAAAGGAGTTTAATTTAATATAAGATAGATTTGCTCAAATGTCTGATGGCAGTGGGGAAGATGCTCTTTGAGAGTTGGTTGGTACTTGACCTCAGACTCCCAAATGAAGAAGGTGGAAGGGAGCATATTCAGGATGTGTGCGGTCTTTGATGATGCTGGCTGCTTTTCTGAGGCACTGGGAAATGCAGACAGAGTTAGTGGATGGGAGGCTGCTTTCATTCTTGACCCTTTACAATTTCTTTTGGTATTGAATAGAGCAGGAGACATACCAAGCTGTGATACAATCAGAAAGGATGCTTTCTTGTTAAACACTTGTCAAAGTTGTTGAGAGTTGTAGCGGACATGCCAAATTTCCTTAGTCTCCTGAAAAAGTAGAGGCATTGGTGGGCTTTCTTAACTATAGCATCAGTGTGAAGGGTCCAGGACAGGTTGTTGGTGATTTGGACACCTAGGAACTTGACGATCGCAACCATTTCCACTTTATCCCTGTTGATGTAGATGCATGTCCTTCATTACACTTCCTGAAGTTGATGATTATCTTCTTCATTGTACTAACATTGAGATTTGCCTATTGCCACAACAGGTCCACAGCAGATGCCATCTCCCGGGCCCTGCACTCAACCCTGGAACATCTGGATAACAAGAACATCTATGTCAAACTCCTATTTATTGACTATAGCTTAGCCTTCAACACCATTATCTCAACACAATTCATCTCCTAATTCCATGCCCTAGGAATTAGCTTCTTCCTCTGTGACTGTATCCTAGACTTCCTAACCCTCAGACCGCAATCAGTAGGGATAGGCACCTCCTCCACAATCATCCTCAGCACCGGTGCCCCACAAGGCTGTTTTCTCAACCCCTTACTATACTCCTCATACAATAACTGTGTGGCCAAATTCTGCTTCAACCCAATTTTCAAACTGGCTAAAGACACCACCATAGTGGGTTGGATTCCAAACAATGATGAGACAGAGTACAGGATAGTGATAGAGAATCTGTTGAAATGGTACAATGACAATAGTCTCTCCCTCAATGTCAATAAAATGTCAGTGCTCATCTACTTCAGAATGTCAACATTAATGGTGATGAAGTGGAAATGGTTGAGAGTTTCATGTTTCTAGTTGTCCAGATCACCAACAACCTGTCCTAGTCCCTCCATACTGATATTATAGTTAAGAAGGTCCACCAATGCCTCTACTTTCTTAGGAAGCTAAGGAAATTTGGTACATCTGCTAAGACTCTCACCAATTTTTACCACTGCGCTGTAGATAGCATCCTTACCAGGTGTGTCCCAGTTTGGGATGTCTCCTGCTCTGAACAAGACTGCAAGAGGATAACCCAGTCCATCATGCAAACCAGCCTCTCACCCATTGACATTATCTATACTTCACATTGCCTTGGAAAAATAGCCAGCATAATCAAAGATCCCATGGACTCCTAACATATTCTCTTTCACCTTCTTCCATCACTACCAACCGATACAAAAACAGCTTCTTCCCTACCACTGTCAGACTTTTGCACAGACCTACCATATATTAAGCTGACGTCTCTCTACACCCTAGCTATGTCTGTAACACTCTCTCCTTTCCTTCTCCTCTGTGTACTCTATGAACAGTATGTTTGTTTGTTTCGTGTGTAAGAAACAATATATCCCAATAGATGTGACATTAATAAATCAAATCAAAAAAGGTTGACTCAGAACAAACCATAGGTTTGGAAAGTGGGCAGACATCTCCAGTATTCTGGATCTGATTGCTTGTTCCTGTTTGTTTGCCAATGTCGAATTTCTCTGTTGTTGACCATTTTCCCCTATAATCAAGAGTTGTTTTTGTCTATTTTGGGTGTCCGATCGCTTGAATCAGTTGGAGACTTCCTTATTTTTGTCTTAAGAATGAAAACTATTTCAATATATTTCAGTCTGAAAAATAAACACGAACGTTTCATTTCCTTCCCCTCCCATGTGTGGACTGTATCACTGGTGACTCTGTCCACTGGTGAGTGAGTAACATTGGAGAACTGGGCGAGGTGTAGAGACAGTGGGATGCCAATCCCCAACTTAAGTTTTCTGCTCACAAGGAGAGTGTAAATTGCTCCATTGCACTTGGGCATCATTTCAGCCAACCAAGGGTTATTAGTCACTCTAAGTTGCCATGCATACTTACTCTCAACATCTCCCTAAAATTGAAAGCTGTGTCTCCATTTAGTTTTATTTGTGTGTATGTTTCTCCTCCAGATTCCCGATTGGCTCATTGTGTCAGTATTCGGTCACCCATTGGCTGGCATTTCCTCTGCGACTGATTGGTTGTGCGGCTGGCTCCCTCCCGCTGATTGGCCGGCGGTGTCTATGGGGCGGCTGCGATTGGTCGACGGGGGCAGTGTCGCGCGCCCGATTGGCGGGCTGGATCCAGCGCTGGCACGCCATTGGCTGGCTGTCAGTTGCCCGCCGTGTGATTGGCGGTGCGTGCCTCCCTGCTTGTCGGTGATTGGCTGGCCGCTCTGCGCTGGGTACCAGTTTCACTGTGTCAGTAATCCTGGCTCTCTCGGTGAATCAGGCTCCGTGCGCCCCGCTGTCGGAGGGATTTAAACCTGTCACAATGGTCAGCAATGTCAGATTTAAAAGCCGAATGCTGAAATCGGGTAAGTCCCATTTATTGCAACGCAAAGGAACCCCATTCGCGATTACCATCGGTCTCTTGGTGTTCCTCAATTCAACCCTTCCATTCACTGCCTTCTCTCCTTTCTCTGCACGGTACGCCGGCTGCCGATGGGCGTCGCTGGGATACTGAACCTGCTGTATTTCCCCCCTCCCCTGATTCACTCGGTTGTTCTTCTGGGATCCAGAGGAGAAGGAGGTGAGTGCTCCCCTTGTCTTTCTCAAATGGCATTTAGCCCTCTTTCCGCTTGTATAAACGCTCAGTGCTCTGAAATGCAAAAGTAGGGGGGGGGGGGGGGGGGGGGAACCGTGTCGTATCTAATGGGTAAATGCGATCGGGATATATATATAAAAAAAAATCATTTGCATATTTATATTGACCGAGTCTGGGCATGGGGGATACTCCTGCTATAGTATTCCCACATACGCTCCTTTGCTCCCTCCCCACCCCCTTGTCATCTTCCTCCCCAGTCCATTTAAACATCAATTTTGTGCAGAGATTTGCAAAGCAAATGAGGCAGGGCTGCTTGGAAAAGCAGATTGCAGTCAGGAGGGGATCGAGCTGGGATGAGACCTACGGTGCAGGAAATCCAATGGCAACGATCCCCATAGTAATCCCATCCCGGTTATTCGCTTGGGATCATGTCTGGCTGTCAGATCCCACACTTTCTGTGGCCGCAGTTTAAGGAGGCTTGTTCTGAGTGATATTATACTCCCAGTTAGGCGGGTGGATACTAATGTGCGGATGTATCATACTGTAAAAAAACAATAAATACTGACTGACGTGCAAGGGAGCCGCTTGGTTTGGAATCTCATTCTTCTGAGCACAAAATACGACTTATTCTTCTGGTAACTAGACCATGCCCAGTCCCGTTCACCTTAAAATCTCTTCACAGGGTAGCTAGTGGCTAATTTTTCATGGTAGCATCAGATTTGACATTGCTCTTTATGCAATCCCCTCGTTCTCCCGGTCTGAGAACCCAGTGCATCCAAAGGTGTTTATTATGCACAGGGTTCCAAGGGGAGCTGGGGGATTTCCAAGGCGCTCTATTGAATCAACCTCGTGTCACATCTTATGTTAGGGTGCAGTGCAGAGCTCAAGTGGTGAGAACATCGCTGACCAGGAAGGGTCCCAGCTCCTTGTACTTGTAATTGGGGAGGGGAACTTGAAAGACATTCCTGATGTCAAAATAGTCTCATACATCGGAGTGCATCATATTGGATGGGACAGGGTGTTTGCTGTCTATTGTTAGAACAAAAATAAGACAATAACCGAGCATTCAGAATATGTTCGTAGATATAGAACACTACAGTGCAGAAAGAGTCCCTTCAGCCCATTAAGTCTGTACCAAACACAATCCCACCCAGGCCTTTCCTCCATATTCCTACATATTTTATCCACTAATCCCTCTAATCTACGCATCCCTGGACACTAAGCGGCAATTTCTTAGCATAGCCAATCTACCTAACCCACACATCTTTGGACGGCTGTCGAACATGCCGTTACATCGATATCCTAGATGGGAACTGGACTGTTTGCTGTTTTCACTGGATTGCATTTCTGGGTGATCTCGATGCTCCTGGGTTTGGAGTGAACTCAGGCTTTCAAAAGCTAAGGGAGGAGATTTTGAGTCAGGATTCAAAAAGCCTGTGCTGAATGCTCAACAGTGTGTAAAACCCCACGCTGCAGGAGAAGGTCAAGTGACAGTCACTATCGTTCACTAACCACTGCTTCTTGCCTTCCCTCCAAACCCTGTCCCAGTGCTGACCCCAGATCATAACGTTTTGGTTTTGAATCCCTTCCAGATTTCAGTGTATAATCCCAGCTGCCACTGCAGTGCAGTACTGTTGGATATTCCAAACTTTGGATAATAAATTGGCCCAGATCTTCCAGTTCTGGATTATTGGAGACCATCCACATCTCCCAAATTGCACTCCAGGTTCCCCTATAATCCTAATACACTGAATCCACAAGAATTGTTTGGGAAGTTTGAACTTCCAATGGGCAATTCCCCTGCTCTCTGGGAACCTCCCAGAAATGGCCCTGACACTGAGTTGGAGACATTGATAAGCAAAAACTTTCCAATCTGTATGGTTCCCGGGGGAAAATCATAGTCTAAGCTCAAAGTACTACTCCCACCTCCCCGACCCCTAAATGTCACTCCCCAACATCCCCAAACCCTAATCACTCTGGACTACTCCACCTATCACCCCAATCTTCTGACTACATCCAAGCCCCTAACTTGACTATCCGCCACCCTGAACCACCCCCTCCCCCCGATCACCTCACTCCTCAAGCAGCTGGGATCACCTCACTCTGAAGCAGCTGGGATCAGAAAAAATGGTGCAGCAAAGTTGTTGCAGGATGATAATCCAGTGCTATTGCTGTATTCACAGGATTCAGACCATTAAATTTAGGTTTCATCTTAGCCTCTCCTTCAGCTGCGGCTAAAAGATCCCATGGCACTATTCAAAGCTGAACAGGGAAGTTCTGTCAGTCCCTGACTATCATTTAACCCTCAATCAACAGCAGTGAGGCACGGTATCTGGTTATTAATCTCATAGTTACAGGGATTTCATCGTGAGCAATTTCGCTGCTGTATTTCTCTAAAGATAACAGGGAATGCATTGTGAAAACAGTTAATTGGCCATGAAAAATATTCAGGATGTAAAAACATGCTATACAAATGCAAATTATATCTAGGGAAAAACAGTGCACCGGTTTGCATATTGATGCAACCACTGTACATTTATACATGTGGAATCTCCATACGTGTATATTATTGATCTAGTGAATATATATTATTGATTCAGTGAAAGTCCATTTCTGTTTTGTATTCATAAATCCCTGGCTGGGACAGTACTACTGGGAAAAAGGAGTGCAGGGCTGTAACACTTAGTCTCTCCTTCATATCTAGCAGGTCATGATGGGTGAATGGATCTCACACTTGCTTTAGAGATCTTCATCGTTAAATTCAAACGACGCAGCATCAAAATTATAGAACTCTATCTACCATTGTCCATCTGCCTGTGGATATCCAGACACGGTGGTTGCACTTCTGCCTCAGAGCACCAGGGACCCAGGTTCAATTCTAGCCTTGGGTGACATCTGTGCAAAATTTGTATGTTCTCCCTGTGTCTGCATGGGTTTCCTCTGGGTGCTCTGGTTTCCTCCCACAGTCCAAAGATGTGCAGGTTAGGTGTGCATGGTAAATGCATGAGGTTATGGGAATAGTTTGGGAGGGATCAACCTGGTAAGATGCTCTTTTGATGAGTTGGTGTGAACCTGATGGGCAGAATGGTATCTTTCTGCACTGTAGGAATTCCGTGGTTTATCACAATTGGATTCTGTGGCTTGTCAGGGGTTCTGCTATACTTGAAAATAAGTTTGAAGTGCCAAGAGGATAATCCATTCAACATGTTCTAGGCTTTTTCAGGGCCACTGATTTCTTTCTCTACTTTTTCTGCATACATCTCATGAGCTATTCTGATAATTGCTTTAATTTCACTGCCTCCCAATGGCACAGTGGAGTTTCCAAATGGAATTGCCCAATCTTAGGAAGAAGAGGAGGACCATCAAAGGATTGGCAGTCAGGTCAAGCTACATGAGATATGTGCACATTTTGGGACTTGCATTGGCAGACAGACGTGAACAAACCCATGCTTTAGCAGATAATTAATACATAAGGAGGCTCTAACACCATTGGCACAGAGATGTGTGAATGTCAGAGTAACTGTTACACTGGATGGTTTGATCAAAGTACCCCAAATGGCACATTTTTATGTAATGCCTGTGCCTGCAGATTGGGGAGGCAGACCGTAAATAATTGAGAGATATTGCTGGCTGATTTTATTTAACAAAGTATGCAGTATTACCACAGTTTGAAAGCATATGGTATATTGGGGAAGGCCCCTGTTACTGCTAGCTGGTATAATGCACTCTGACTTGGCCGGTACCCATGTGAGAATGCATTTTTACTTAAGGTTCTCTAAGTTACCTGAAATGGCTAACAATTTATTGTTAGGTTGATTGGCTATGGTAAATTGCCCCTTAGTTTCCCAAGATATATAAGCGAGAGGGATTAGTGGAGTGAATATGTTGGGTTACGGATAAGCCTGTATATGAGTCAGTACAAACTTGATGGGCTGAATGGCCTCCTTCTGTAGTGAAGGGATTCAATAATTCTGTTCTATTATTTGCACCAAATATCTGTCATGCAATGTCCACCTCCAATACAAAGAACCTAACTACCTCCCCTTGCTGATCATTGGCATTTCCCTGCCATTAACAACCTGGGGTCAACATTGAACAGAAATCTAAATGGAAAATTCACACAAACTCCTTCGCTATAAGAAGTGGTCAAAGAGGATCCTATGGTGAATGGCTAAGTCTTGACTCATCAAAATCTTTCCTTCACCAGAAGACACATGTTAGAGTTACCTCTTGCCTGGATGCAGCTTCAAAACATTGAAGAGATTTGAAGTTTTGCAGGACAAAGCAGTCCCCTTGATTGCTTCTCTGTTCATACATCATCTCAAGCAGCAATTGTCTCTGCTGCTGAACTATCTACAGGATGCTCTGCACAGCTGCTTCTGCAGCATTTCCTACAATCTCCATCATCTAGAAGGACAAGGGCAGCAAGGGAACACAATGACCTTTAAGTTTCCTCCTATCCTGACACAAGCATATATGTTAGTAAACTCGCGAGCTTTCAGGGTTTGTCCGAAAAAGCTTGCGAGTTTACTATCAAATAAATCGGTTGGATTTAAACCTGCTGTTGTCAGACTTCTTACTGTGTTTACCCCAGTCCAATGCTGGCATCTCCACATCATGACAAACATATATGGCCATTTTTTCATTGCCACTGGGTCAAAATCCTGGATCTTCCTGGGTTGTAGAAGTACTTCCACATCCTGGACTGATTCAAGAAGATGACACCATCATATTCTCAAGGCCAACTAGAAATGGACTATAAATTCGTTCTTTGCTAACCATGCCTGCAATCTGAAGAAATGATTATAAACAAAATTGGATTTGTTGAACCTACCACATTCCATAATCATGGTAAATAAAACTATTCAAAACTGTATAGACAGATTGGATAGATGTAGAATAGATTATAGATATGGCAGATTATAATAAATGGGATAGTGTTAACAACTGAGACAAAGAACATAAAATTAGTCCAAAGATGTGCTAGGTGGATTGGCCGTGCTAGGTGTCCCTTAGTGTCAGGGGGATTCACCAGGGTAAATGTATGGGGTATAAGGCCTGGCTGGGATTATTGTTGGTGCAGATTGAAAGGGCTTTCTTCTGCATTGTTGGGATGTTATATGCACATAGTACTTGTATCCTATTTTTAGGATGCTGGCACATTGTGCGGTAGTTAAATTTGCATTGTGCAGGAGGTACAGTGATAGCACCCTTACCTCTGGATCAGAAGCTCTGGCTTCAAGTTCACATCATCTCCACTTCAAGTTCAACGCCAGGACTTGCTAGTCATGGAAGGAGTGCCCATGATGCGGATTAACGAGCTGATCGTCAGTTTGTGAATACACTGCCCACTATTCCTCAAAGGGAAAAGGCGTGGGTGTGAAGATGTGCTTTAAAAAAAATGTTTTTGTTCAATGATGTCCCCAGGGATGTTAATGGTGCGGCAACTCATCAATGATAAATGTCAGTGACTATCAAGAGGAGGTAGTTAGGCACTGTTGTCGTGGGAGGTAGACATTGCCTAGCAGAGAGTGGTGTAAATAATACTTGCTGCTTATTTTTACAAAGATGGAACTTGTCCAGGTCTTGCTGCATACAGGCAAACAACTGCTTTCTGACCTGCTGAATTCTGAATGGAGTTGAACAATGTGTGATTATCAATGGACATCCCCATTTCTGACCTTACATCAGAAGAAATATTCTGGATAAAGTAACAGTAGTAACTGAGAACTTATTGGAGGAACGCATCATCACTTTCCTCTGTATACAGAGGCAAATGGGAATTAAGCCAGCCTTACGTTAACTGACAATGAAAAAAGAAACATGTTTAAGCAGTAAAACTTGGAGGAGACTCAACAAAGCCAGACTGTGCCCAACATTTACAAGGACACTCTTAGTGCCCACTTCTATAGGGCAATTGGCCTGGCAGCGCAAGGGGTACAGAAGCCCTGAAATTATGCTTTTCCATCATTTCCTCGGGGAATGTAATTAATCTCCTGTTGAAAGACACGGCAGGAAACCAGTAGAAATCTCGGAGGGAGCATTAAAAATTTCAGGACTGGAATTCACCAAAACTGGCTTGAAACAAACTAAAATAGTAGAAATGAAAATGATAAAGCGAGGAAAAATAAAACGTACGGTTTGATGCAATGTCAAACTGGACATAACTTATGGCTAATGAGCTACAGAGCTCATTATGAGTTGCTTACTAGTGTCCAAAACTTATTCAAGTATAAATTGAGGCTAAAACATAAACAATCGGAACACGAATGTAAAAACCTCTATTTTGTGTTAGGTCAGAATTAATTGATTGGCCGCAGGTCATTTCTATAGAAATTGGCTAAATACCACGTCTGAAAAATGGAGACCATTTAAAGCTCCAATAGATTTGCTCTACACAATCATATTGAGGAAGCGCAGACAAAATCACTAGGCAGGTCCACAGCTCCCACTGTTCATTCATGCTTAGGGATTTGATAAATAGTCAGGTGTAACCTTAACATTCATCCGAATCCAACAAATAGGTCCAGTTTTGGAGTAAAAGCCTGGTGCCAGCTCTTCTGTTCAAAGAGAAGTTATCACCAAAGATTCAGTGGGAAATGCCACAGTTAGGTTATTTTCATAAAATAAAATGGAAATAAGTACATTAAACAAATGGCAGGAAGATTGGTTAGCTCAGTTGGCTAGTCTGTGGATCAGATTAACACCAACATTAGTGTTGTAAAGATTATTAGTATCACAAGTAGGCTTACATTAACGCTGCAATGAAGTTACTGTGAAAATCCCCTTGTTGCCACACTTTGGCGGGTACAGTGAGGGAGAATTTAGCATGGCCAATGCAGCTAACCAGCACACTTTTCGGACTTTGGGAAGAAACTGGAGCACCTGGAGGAAACCCATGCAGATATGGGGAGAACGTGCAGATTCTGCACATACAGTTGTCCAAGCCCGGGATCGAACCCAGGTCCCTGGAGCTGTGAGGCAGCAGTGCTAACCACTGTGCCAGCATGCCACCCACGACGGTTTGACTGAGGCCGATATAGAGTTCAGCTCTGTGTCCTGCCCATTGTAAAAATTGGGGGCACTTTGCGGTGACAAATTACCACCAAGGACCTGCCTTTGAGCAGAGGGTGCAAGAAACAAATGGCACTTCAGTGGACACTTTTTGCAGTTGCTCATGATACTTATTTTTAATTAATTGATGTGAGTATCATTTACAGGACTGACATTTATTGCCCAACCATGGCAGTACGGTGGCACAGTGGTTAGCACTGCTGTTCACAGTGTTCAAAGACCCGAGAGCGATTCTGACCTTGGGTGACTGTGTGAAGTTTGCACATTCTCCCCATGTCTGCGTGGGTTTCCTCCGGGTGCTCCAGTTTCCTCCCACAGTCCAAAGATGTGCACGTTAAGTGGATTGGCCATGCTAAATTGCCCCTTAGTGTCCACAGATGACACTAAAGTCGGTGGAGTGGTAGATAGTGAAGAGGGGTGTTATAGTTTGCAGAGGGACTTAGACTAGTTGCAGAGCTGGGCCGAGAGGTGGCAAATGGAGTTTAATGTGGAAAAGTGTGAGGTAATGCACTATGGCAGAAATAATAAATGTGTAGAGTATAGGGCTAATGGTAGGATTCTTAGTAGTCTTGATGAACAGAGGGATCTTGGTGTGTATGTGCATAGATCCCTGAAAGTAGGCAGTCAGGTCGAGAAGGTTGTTAGGAAGGCATATGGAGTCTTGGCTTTTATTGGTAGAGGGATTGAATTTCGGAGCCGCAACGTCATGTTGCAACTGTACAAAACTCTAGTGCGGCCGCACTTGGAGTATTGTGTGCAGTTCTGGTCCCCACATTATAAGAAAGATGTGGAGGCATTGGAGAGGGTACAGAGGAGGTTTACCAGGATGTTGCCTGGTATGGAGGGCAGGTCTTATGAGGAGAGGCTGAGGGATTTGAGGTTGTTTTCGTTAGAAAGGAGGAGGCTAAGAGGGGACCTGATCGAAACATATAAGATGATTAGAGGTTTAGATAGGGTGGACAGTGATAGCCTTTTTCCTAGGATGGAGAAAGCTAGCACGAGGGGACACAGCTTTAAATTAAGGGGTGATAGTTATAGGACGGATATCAGAGGTAGGTTCTTTACCCAAAGGGTGGTTCGGGAGTGGAATGCCCTGCCTGCAGCGGTTGTAGATGCGCCAAGTTTGGTGGCGTTTAAGAGGTTAGTTGATAAGTATATGGAAGAGAAGGGAATGGTTTAGTTTGGAGGGGCATTGCTTTTTATATTGGTCGGCGCAACATCGAAGGCCGAAGAGCCTGTTCTGTGCTGTAATGTTCTATGTTCTATGTTCTAGATGGGTCGGCTGAGTGCATTAGCCATGGTAAATGCATAGGTTTGCATGCATAGGATAGGGGTGGGTGTGTGGGCTTGGGTAAAATGCTCTTTTCAGAGAGTCAGTGTAGACTCAACAAGCCAAATCTGCATTGTAGGGATTATAAGTGCATTCTAACATCCCAGTTTCCCTTGAGAAAGTGGTGGTGAGCCAGTGTTGAATCACAGCACTCCATGTACTGATGATACTTCTGCAGTGTTGCTAGTGAGGGAGGTTCAGGGTTGTGACCCCAGCAACTATGAAGCAATCAAATCAAATGAGCAAAAGTATCTAATATAACAGAAACTAGTAAATGGTAGAAATCAAATCAAAAAATGTCAAATAGTGCTCCCCTATCACAGAAAATACCTTTGCACTGACAGACACCAATCTTCGGAATTGAAGTGTAGCCCAGACATGCAAAATGGATAAAGCTCAGGAATGTAATGAGTGTATCCTATTCCAGACAGGTCAATGTTACATTAAACTAGCGTTAGATTGAGCCATGCTTATTAGAATTGAAGAAGTGCCTCTCCTTAAAGGGCCAACGTGATTTCTGAGGGAGAGTAACTCTCCTAGACAGGCTTCGAGGCAAAGTAAAAGAATGCACGTCACTTAAGCAAACTGCATCCAATCAAAGCAATGAACTCAGGCTAAAATAAATATCTCATTTAGTGCCTTCTGGTCACAGGGATTATCCAGTGAACTGGCAGACAAAACATTCCGGCACTGAACTTCAGCTTAATTCAGGGACATGCTGCCAACACGCAATAGATGAATTTGTAAGAAAAGATAGAAAACCAACTCACTTTGGCCTCACTATTCCCTGCAATTACTTTTTGATGTGAAACTTCACATTTCTCGAATGTTTTAATTATAGTTAGTCATTTGAGATTCATGAGAATCCTTCCCAATAGCATTGTGGGTGTATGTGCACCAAATCTTTGGACTGTGGGAGGAAACAGGAGGAAACCACAAGACTTGGGACGAATATGCAAATTTCACACAGTCACTCAAGGTCAGAATCGCTCTTGGGTCCCTGAGCACTGTGAACCAGCAGTGCTAACCACCGTGCTGCCATGGTCAGGGAGTAAATATCAATCCTGTAAATGATGCCCACATCAATTAATTACACAGACTTCAGCGGTTCATGAAGATGGTTCACTCAAGACCAATTTGGGATGGGTAATAAATGCTGGCCTAGCCAGCGACACCCAAATCCTGTGAAAGCATCAAAAAAAAAGCTGAGGAATGTTCACCTTTGAAATAAAGTAGATCTGACAATTGAAAGGAAAAATCTCAGCCTTTCAAACAGATTCTGTGTTTCACAGGATTAGTGTGGACTACAAGAACAGAGACCAGTGCTGCAGGCTGTGCCTCTATTGGTGAATATCTTAGAATTGTATGTGTCTTTATCACTAGCGACCAGTTATCATAGGACAAGCAATAATAATATTAACTGGTAAGTCCAGTTTAACATTGATTGATGTATGGATATAATTTGCACCGGATTTGTCCTATAGCCACAAGCTATGCAAGTATGCTCATGTAAATGTATTGGCATGGATTGAAAGCATGGTGTTACTGAGCCTGTATTTATGCCAACCAAACTTAGCACAACATTCCTTGGGCTTATTCTTGCATAGTTACATGATAGTAATGTGTAGCCGCCCATTTCCTGCAGACTTCCCATTTGGAGCTTGTGTTTTTTTTTCTCTCTGCTGGATTCTAATCTGATAGGAGATATCCTGTTAGAATCAGGGATGATTGAATTACTTTTGGATGAAAGGAGTTGGGACTGAATTCACTCTGCTGGTTAAATGAGATAACTTCCCAGTAAAGGAAAACAGAAAGTGAGTCATTTTGCAAAGGGTGGTTTTCACAGTGAGAAGATCTGAACCACAAAAGAAAAAGCCAAATCTCAGCATTCTCCTGTTGCATTGAACTTCTGTTGATCCAAAGAGTAGATATTGAGATCTGTTTCTCTGTAGTTCATAAAATCATGGAATTCCTTCATTACAGAGAGAGACCATTTGGCCCATTGTGCCTGCACTGACAACAACCCACCCAGACCCTATCCCCGTAACACCACATATTTACCCTGCTAATCCTCCTGTTATTCAATTTATCATGGCCAGTCCACCTCTTTAGACTGTGGGAGGAAACTGGAACACCCAGAGGAAACCCACACAGACATGGGGAGAATGTGCAGACTCCGCACAGTGACCCAAGCTGGGAATTGAACCGGGATCCTTGGCACTGTGAGGCAGCGGTGCTAACCACTGTGCCACCCAGAGACCAATAATCCAGAGACCTGGAGTAATTTGTCACAGTATGGTATAATGACACACTGGTTAGCATTGCTGCCTCACAGCACCAGAGCCCCAATTCGATTCCCGGCTTGGGTCACTGTCTGTGTGGAATTTGCACGTTTTCCCCATGTCTGCGTGGGTTTCCTCCCACAGTCCGAAAGACCTGTTGATTTGATGCATTGGCCATGCTAAATTCTCCCTCAATGTACCCGAACAGGCGCCGGAATGTGGCAACAAGGGGATTTTCATAGAAACTTCACTGTAGTTTTAATGTAAGCTTACTTGTGATATTAATAAATAAACTTTAAAACTCTAATTCAACATGAGGTCAAATCCAACCACATCACTTCACAGATTTTAATTTAACTAAATAACTCTTGAAGTGAACACTAGTGTCAATTATAGTGACATGAAACTACCACAAAACTTATCAGTTCATTAATATCCTTCAGGAAAGTACATCCTCCATCCTTATCTGGTCTGGCCTCCATGTGACTCCAGGCCTGGTTGACTTTTAAATGACCCAGCCAGACACTTGGTTATCTCAAATGCCACAAAAAAAAAACACCCGTCAGATGATCTAACATTGACCTAAATATAGGACATCACAAAAGCACCGCCCAGCTCAGTCGAACCAAAACCAGAAAAGCTGCCCACAGACTAGTTGAGCAATAGCCTGACACATACTTATGTTGAGCTACCCACGCAGACCTTATCCCTGTAACACCACATAGTTATCCTGCTAATTCCCCTGAGGGCAATGTAGCATGGCCAATTCACCAAACCTGCACATCTTTCAGTGAGAGGAAACTGGAGCACCCAGAGGAAACTCACGCAGACACGGGAATTCATGCAAATTCCGCACCGAGTGTCACCCAAAGCTGGAATCGAATCTGAGTCCCTGATGCTACGTTTTAAAGTTTATTTATTAGTCACGAGCAGACTTACATTAACACTGCAATGAAATTACTGTGAAAATTCTCTAGATGCCTGTTCGGATGCACTGAGAGAGAATTTAACATCTAAACAGCACATCCTTCGGAATGTGAGAGGGAACTGGAGCATCCAGGAGAAAACTCTCACGGACGAGGTGGGGAGGGGAGTTTTTGCAGAATCTGCATAAGCAGTGACCCAAGATGTGAATTGAACCCGGGTCCCTGGCGCTGTGAGGCAGCTGTACTAACCACTGTGCCACCGTGCTGTGTAGCAGTGCTAACCACTGTACCACCGTGCTGTGTAGCAGTGCTGACCGCTGTGCCACCGTGCTGTGGAGCAGTGCTAACCACTGTGCCACCGTGCTGTGGAGCAGTGCTGACCGCTGTGCCACCGTGCTGTGGAGCAGTGCTGACCGCTGTGCCACCGTGCTGTGGAGCAGTGCTGACCGCTGTGCCACCGTGCTGTGGAGCAGTGCTGACCGCTGTGCCACCGTGCTGTGGAGCATGCTGACCGCTGTGCCACCGTGCTGTGGAGCAGTGCTGACCGCTGTGCCACCGTGCTGTGGAGCAGTGCTGACCGCTGTGCCACCGTGCTGTGGAGCAGTGCTGACCGCTGTGCCACCGTGCTGTGGAGCAGTGCTGACCGCTGTGCCACCGTGCTGTGGAGCACCAGGCAGTGCTGACCGCTGTGCCACCGTGCTGTGGAGCAGTGCTGACCGCTGTGCCACCGTGCTGTGGAGCAGTGCTGACCGCTGTGCCACCGTGCTGTGGAGCAGTGCTGACCGCTGTGCCACCGTGCTGTGGAGCAGTGCTGACCGCTGTGCCACCGTGCTGTGGAGCAGTGCTGACCGCTGTGCCACCGTGCTGTGGAGCAGTGCTGACCGCTGTGCCACCGTGCTGTGGAGCAGTGCTGACCGCTGTGCCACCGTGCTGTGGAGCAGTGCTGACCGCTGTGCCACCGTGCTGTGGAGCAGTGCTGACCGCTGTGCCACCAAAAGGGATACGTCAGGAGTGGAATTTGAACCCATGCTCCTAGAAAGGGACCAGAAGACAGCAGGCTAACACAAAGAAATCATATTCCTTAAATCTGGTGGGTTAGACCGCTCGTCCATCCGGACAACTAATTCGGAGACAATATTTTTTTTTAAGCAACACAACACGGGAAACAGGCCCTTCGGCCCAACGAGCCCGCGCCGCCGTCATACTATATAGTAGCAAATCCATTATCCTATTTTAATATTCCTATATAATAATATATATATTATTCCTAATATGGAAAATTCTCACCATAGGGACAATTTGTTTCCCAATCAGCCTAAGAGCGAATTTTTGGGTTGTGGGAGGAAACCGGAGTGCCCGGAGAAAACCCACGCAACCACGGGGAGAACGCGCAAACTCCCGCAGACACCGGCCCAATTCCAAGTGTCTGCACAGCCACATCGATAGTCTCTGAGCTGTCATGGTGCCCTTCAGATGGTCCACATAAAGCACTCATTTACGACATGAGGTACCAGGCAACCCATGAATCAACATCCAAGAGCCGTACCCGCACCACCTGCCGAATGCATACTCAATGTTGGTCAAGTATGGACCGAATTACCTGTGGAAAAAAGCCGTAGTTAAACAGTCCTAATATATCCCTCTATCTGCATACCGCTCATGTGGCTGTCCAAGAGACCCTTAAACAGCCCCAGCGTGCCTGCTCCCACCACCTTACTCGGCAGTGCATTCCACACCCCCACTACCCTTTGTGTGAAAAACTGCCCTCTAATATTCGTCCTATACATAGCCCCCCTCACCCTATGGCCATGACCCCTCGTCCTATCCATTTCTAAAGGTGGAAAAAGTTTACCTCCATTTACTCTATCTATACCCCTTATAATCTTATACACCTCTATGAGATCCCCTCTAAGCCGACGTCTTTCAAGGGAAAACAACCCCAGTCTATCTAATCGTTCCTCATAAGACAGTCCTTCCATACCAGGCAGCATCCTGGTAAACCTCCTCTGCACTCTCTCCAAGGACTCCACATCCTTCCGATAGTACGGCGACCAGAACTGGACGCAGTATTCCAAGTGAGGCCTAACCAACGTTCTATACAACTGCAACATCAAACTCCTACTCTTGTATTCTATACCCTTTTCTATGAAAGCTAACATACTATACGCCTTCTTTATCACCTTCTCCACCTGTGAGGACACCTTCAGAGACTTGTGAACCTGCACCCCCAAGTCTCTCTGCGTCTCTATGCTCCGTATAGTTTTACCTTTTATCCTATAACTCTCTTCTACATTTTTCCGGCCAAAATGCATCACCTCGCATTTATCCGGATTAAATTCCATTTGCCATCTATCTGCCCAGTCTACCAACCTGTCTATGTCCTGTTGTATTGCCTGACACTGCTCTTCTGTACCCGCCAATCCAAGCATCTTGGTGTCATCAGCAAATTTGCTGATCTCACCACCTACCCCTACTTCCAAGTCGTTTATGTAGACCACAAATAGAAGAGGACCTAGTACTGAGCCTTGTGGCACTCCACTAGTGACAGGCTTCCAGCCGGAAAAAGAGCCTTCCACTACTACCCTCTGTCTCCTCCTCCCGAGCCAGTTCTCGACCCATCTACATACCCGACCCTGTATCCCATGCGCCTTCACCTTCTCTATTAGTCTACCATGAGGAACCTTGTCAAACGCCTTACTGAAATCCATGTAGACGACATCAACAGCCTGTCCTTCATCAACTGTTTTTGTCACTTCTTCAAAAAATTCCACTAGATTTGTAAGACAAGACTTCCCCTTGACGAAGCCATGCTGCGTATCCCTGATCAGATCGCAGCGCTCCAGATGCTCATACATCCTGTCCCTAAGGATCCTCTCCATTAGCTTACCTATAACTGAAGTCAAGCTCACCGGCCTATAGTTCCCTGGGTGATCCCTCTGACCTTTTTTAAACAACGGTACGACGTTTGCTATCCTCCAGTCCTCTGGGACCTCACCTGTGTCCAAGGAAGAGACAAAGATTTGCGTCAGAGGCCCAGCCAAGTCTTCCCTCAACTCCCTTAGCAGCCTGGGGTAAATGCCATCAGGCCCCGGAGCTTTATATGTCTTTAAGCTGCCTAACAGCCCCAACACCTCTTTCCTCGTAATCCTTATTTCCCTCAACCGATCCTCAACTTTGTCAACATCAGGCACAGACATCTGTCCAGTCTCCTGCGTGAATACCGACGCAAAGTATTCATTCAGGATCTCCCCCATTCCCTCAGGGAATATTATGAGGAAGCAGGGCTTGCAATCTTAAATTCCATTTCCAACCAAGTGAAGACACCATTTATTACTTTTTTACCACCTTTCCCCTGAAGGGACAGTGGAAAAGATCTCACATATTAAATGAATCCGATGTCTCCAACCTCAAAGCACTTTTGTTCAATTCGTGCGGTCACATTATTAAACCTCTGAACAACCCTCCATCTAGTTCATCAGGGTTGGGACCACAGTTATGTAGTCACGCCAAACTCACATCCTGGAGAAACAGGAAATTCAGGATATTTTAGATACCACTGCAACCTTCATTCATAGTAAATGGATTTATTGTAGTAATTTGTGTTGTTTCTCTTCACCCCTAATTTTAGAACCTTCCCTTTCCTGAAAGGGTTGGCTCCATGCTGGAATAGACTTCCAAGGGAAGTGAGCACCCCTCTTAGTACAACTCATGAGGAATGCGATTTGTGGCATTGAATCAGGAGGCAATTCAACTGTGTTCGCCTCCACAGCCAAGTCCAATGCTACCCTCAGGCACCATTCACACAAGTTGACTTTTGACAGGGCATTTGGGAGTTAGCGTGGGTATCTTGGATTTTGTCGGCTCCTGAATCAAGGAATCCTGTGCAAAACACTTCCTGCTGCTCAGATGTAAATGGAGACAAAAACTGGGAACACCTTGATCTGCCAATGCGCTCAGTTAACTTTTTGAATTTGCGTAGTGAATGTGAAAATGTGAAAACAAATGACTGCAGATGATAGCAATCTGAAATAAAAGCAGAAAACTCTGGCAACACACAGCAGGTCAGGCAGCATCTAGAAATCATAGAAACCCTACACTATAGAAAGAGGCCATTCGACCCATTGAGTCTGCATCGAACATAATCACATCCAGGCCCTACCTCCGTATCCCTCCCACTAATCCCTCTAACCTACACATCTCAGGACACTAAGGGGCAATTTTTAGCATAGCCAATCAACCTAACCCGCACATTTTGGACTGTGGGAACAAACCAGAGCACCCAGAGGAAACCCACGCAGACACGAGGAGAATGTGCCAATTCCACACAGACAGTGACCCGAGCTGGGAATCGAACCCAGTCCCTGGAGCTGTGAAGCAGCAATGCTAACCACTGTGCCGCCCACTGTGGAGAGGGAAACAGTGGTCATGGGTGAAATCTTCTGGTCTTGCCGATGTTGACTGCTGACGGTGACTGTCCTGCTGTGGATTCGCCGGTGGCAGGAGGAACAGTGTTGACAATGGCAGGACCAAAAGATCCCGCCGGTGGCTAATAGCGGCCAACCTCCACAAAACCTCACTCAATGTATCGGGTCAGCGACATTTCATCCGAACATCACAAACCTGAACTGTTAACTTTGTCTCTCTCCACAAATACTGCCAGACCTGCTGAGTATTTCCAGCATTTACACAGTAAAATGTGTCACATGAAACTCAGCTAAGTAACTATCACCCTAATGCACTGTACACCCTCTTGAGGTTTTTTTTGCTGATTCTCTCATGGGATGTTGCCAGTCCTGAACTGCTTTTGCCGAGGTGGTAGTTGTACTGTAATGGGGAGAATCGAAGACTTGGGGGAGGCGATGGCCTTGTGGTATTATCGCTGTACTATTAATTTAAAAATTCAGCTAATGTTCTTGGCACCCAGGTTCAAATCCCACCACAGCAGATGGTAGAATTTGAATTCAATAAGAAGTATCTGGAATTAAAATTCAACTGATGGCCATGAAAACATTGTCGATTATTGTAAAAACCAGTCTGGTTCACTAATGTCCTTTAGGGCAGGAAATCTGCTGTTCTTACCTAGTCTGGGCCTATGTGTGACTCCAGAGCAATGTGGTTGACTCTCAACTGCCCTCTGAACAAGGGATGGGCAATAAATGCTGGCCAGCTAGCAACGCCCATATCCAAGAATGAATAAAGAAAATGTAGTATTAGGGGTTAATTCCCACTGTGATATGCTAATTAGACACTGATGTAATATCTCGTGTCCTTCCACTATCTTGTAGATCTCATTGGAAAGATCATGTCCCTGTAAGATATTTCTTAAGAAAGTTAATTTTTTCTTTACTCAGCAGTTAGCACAACAAGACACAGAATATTATACGGTGGCAGTGAGTGAAGGAAAGAATATAGAAAAGACACTGCCACTACAGGAAAGCTTCAAGCAGGTTGCAGATCTCAATGGTTGAACTATCACTGAAGTTTTATCAGGTTTCATATTGCATTGGGCCTCATGGGAAGCTGAGTAGCCAGCAGGTCAGTACGCTAGAACACACAATGGGTGGCTGTGCAGATAATATTTTAGTCAGATAAAGAGATTGATGAAGAAAAATCTACATACAACGGAATAACAAAAGCACTTTAAGCCTGTTAAAGAATATCATTGTCCAGCACACTGAAATTAACAAGCATACTCAAAGATAAGGGGAAAGTATTGACAATCTGTAAATGTTTGCAGAGGATTATGAATATGGCACTAAAAGATGAACTGATCAAGGACAGTATTGCTGCTGGAGTCTTGGATGAAGAATTATCTGACCATTCAGTTGAGACATTAACAAAGGCAATTCCATAGAGCAGACAAGCTGACGTCAAGAAAGAAAATCGATCAACGATTCGTGATGATGACGGAATCATATCCCAAATATGGTTGATTCAGTGATGTTAAATTTAAAAGCAGCGAGGAGAGGCGGGGAGTGTGTCCATCAATTATTCTGGCTAACTGTACTGGGTGTTAAAGGAAAAATCACAGGCACAAAAGTTGTCCCACCAAATAGGCCAAATGACAAAAGAAGGGTCGCTTTCAGGTTGTGTCATAGTAAGAAGCTTGTACAGAAAAAGGAAAAAAGAAAAGCCTTCAACAGGTGGCAAGGTCGATGGAATAGAAACATCAATGATATTGAAATGCCTTTCATTGAAAGATCCAGGAACCAAGTGGAATCTATTGGAATGCTGATATCCCAGCAGAGGGAAACAAGGGATACTTTATGTTAGATACTGATGCAACAGTTTTCTAATGCTGAACCCTGATTTGGAGAGATGGTCTATTCAGCCAACATGCAAAAAATCTGCATGGGTCAGGAGGTTTAGAACTTAAGGCCATAGGACAACTGATGCACCCCTTCAATATTGAGGGAGAGAAATCGCTGAAACTGTTCATATGATCCTCACCCAGAGTTGTTTGCTATTAAGTAGGGAAGCTTATACTAATTTACACCTGATTTGCAGAGCTCAGGAACTGCAAAGATGAGAAGGTCAGCCTAAAATCCTTGGAGCTGAATTTCCACAGCTGTTCACAGTAGTAATGAAGCTGGCACATCACATCCTGAAACAAGGCCAGTGTGTTCCTGAAAATCTCCTTATCCAAAGGTAAAATGAAAATTGATTCTGTTGAAGGAGGGGGTTATTTTGCCTGTGATAGAATTGAGGAGAAGGTACCTGGTGGTCCCAGTATCAAAACCCAGTGCATCATTCAGAATTTATGTAGATCTTACCCAGCTAGACAAAGCAGTTCAACGTGAAATTCATCCTTGCAAAACTGGGAAAGAGTTCAATTTTCATGAAGCTCGATGCAAATAGTTGTTTTTGGCAACTGGCCCTCGATGCAGATTCTAAGTTGCTCACAATCTTACTATATGTCAAGGAGGTTGGCATTAACAGACCATGTTTAAGCATCAAATCAGTGCCAGAAATCTTCCAGAGGACAATGTCGAGTATCCTAGAAGGACTGAATGGAATTGTATATCACATGGATGATGTCCATGGATTCATTCAGATGGAACATGATATTAGATTGTGAGCTGTGCCACAACACCAACAGGAGACAGGACTCGACAACAAATGTGAATTCTTACAGCTGACTGTCAAGTTCCTTGGGTGTATTTTGGATACATATATGTCAGAGTTAATCCACAGTAGTCAAGAGGAGAGTCAAGGTGTTTCCAGCTCCATAGAACAAGACTGTTAGAGATTCATGGGCATAATAAGTCGAGTCAGAAAGTTCTTGTCTAACCTATGAATGATCAATGAAGTATTATGTCAGCTGCTGAAACAGGACAATGCAGGCGTTGGGAGGAATCGCAGCAGAGATCTTTTAAGAAAATGAAAGAGATATTGACATTTCCTGAGATTTTATCTCACACTGACTTGGAGCTACCCACTGTCATTATTGCAGAAATATCTTCTACAGGATTGGGAGCCGCACTCTTTCAGGTAGCAGACGTGATGGAGAATGTAGACCAGTCTATTATATATCCCATTCACTGTTGAGACTTAACAGTAAGAAATCTGACAACACCAGGTTTAAGTCCAACTGATTTATTTGATAGTAAACTCACAAGCTTTCGAAGCTGTCCTCTTTGTCAGGTGAATGAGGTGTTCTGGTCTCAAACAGCACATTTAACAGCACAGACAGATTCGCATTCTAATCAGTAATCTGTAAACAGTCTGTGCCGTTTGAGACCAGAACACCTCATTCACCTGACAAAGAGGACAGCTTCGAAAGCTTGTGAGTTTACTATCAAATAAATCAGTTGGACTTAAACCTAGTGTTGTCAGACTTCTTACTGTGTTTTACCCCAGTCCAACGCCGGCATCTCTACATCGAGACTTAACAGTGACATGCAATGGTAGAGAGAGAGTTTTAATTGCTACATGGGTTTGCAAAAGGTTTACACATTGTTCTTGGCCACCACTTCAAGATAGAGACAGACCATCTTGTGACAGCCTTAAATTGACGGCACAGTAGCACTGTGGTTAGCACTGCTGCTTTGCAGCTCCAGGGACCTGGGTTCGATTCCTGGCTCGGGTCCCTGTCTGTGTAGAATTTGCACATCCTCCTCGTGTCTGCATGGGTTTCCTCCAGATACTCCGGTTTCCTCCCACAGTCCAAAGATGTGCGGGTTAGGTTGATTGACCATGCTAAGAAATTGCCCCTTAATGTCCTGGATACGTAGTTTAGAGGAATTAGTGGGTAAAATATGTAGGGATATGGGGGTAGGAACTGGCTGGAATTATGTTTGGTGCAGACTCGATGGTCCGAAAGGCCTCTTTCTGCACTGTAGGGTTTCTATGATTCTTCTATGATTCTAAATTCTAAGAAATTAGCACAAATGACTCCATGAGTACAATAATTCAGACTGAAAATGATGAGCTTTAATACAAAGGCGGAGTGTGTTCTGGGAAAGTTGCAAACTACAGCAGATGCTTTATCCCCTCTCCCAGTTGCAAGGTCCAAACAAGATGATGTAGCACTTGTCAAAGAAGGAAAAACCTTTGCATCAACAACAACCGCACACTACCAGCAACAACCCAGCAACTGAATGAAATTCAAGGTGCACAGAAATCTGATGAAGAATGTGCTCATGTTAGTGTCAAATGATGGCCAATATACGTGCCACACAATCCCATTCTCAGACAATACTGTAAGCACAGGGAATACCTAAGGGTAGCTGATGATGTATTGGTCATTCCAAGAGTTCAGAGACTCGGCATATAGCAATGATTACACCAAGGACATTTGAGAATCACGAAATGTTAAACCAAATCAGTATCCAGTTTGGAGCGAGGTCTCTTAAAGTCACTGAAAGAGGCGATATCAGAGAGTGTTACTCATGCTCTTCATTATCAGGAAACTAGAGAACCATTGGTGTCATCTCCCTTTCAACAAGCACATGGGAAAATATTAAGATGGACCTCTTTGAATACAATCATTGTGGACGATTGCTCCTTATGGATAGCAACTATAGGGTCACACTTCTGAAACAGTGCTTACATAATTGAAAGAGATTTTTGCAACATATAGAATCCTAGATTTTGTAATCTCAGCCAATGGACTGAGTTGCCAATGAATACCTCAAAGAGTTCACAATATGATGTGGATTTGTCTGTACTACCCTGAAGGCAATATGAAGCTGAAAGTGAAGTGTGAAAGTGTTGCTGAAGGAGAATGATGACATTCAACTTGACTTCTAAGCATTTGTTCAATTCCACTCCAAGATATTTTAGCAATGTGTGAACACCCAAAGGAAAGAAACTGAGAACTCAACTCCCTATTCTCCCACACACACTCTGTCACGTTCACAAGGTGAGGGAGAAAAGGATGAAGCCAGATTTGGAACTGTGACAAACATCATAAAACACCTTAACGTGCTAAACCCCCAACTGGGGAGAGCCAGTGTGGATACAAATCAAAACTTGCTATGGACAAGTGGTTGAACAGACACCATGTCTGGAATTCTCTGGCTGTCCATGCTGGCGGGTTTCTCCAATGACTCTGGACAGCCACAGGTTTTTCACTGGTGTGGGATGACGTCAATGGGAATTCCCGTTGACAGCACTGGAACTGGAGAATCTCGCAAGCAACATGTCATCTCTTGCCAGTGGGAAATAAATGTGGCTGGGAGGCTGGAAAACCTGGCTACACATCTGCAGTCCTACCTCATCCACACAAGATAATGGCATGATGAGACATATAGAAATAACCTTTAACACAGTCAAAGCAGCCATTTACCCAACCGAACAGACCACAGATATGTGCTCATTAAGAAATCCAGATGACAACCAGTTTATTGAACCTGAGTCCAGTGGAAAGTTTACCCGCAAACGCACCATGCTGTGCCACGGGGGAACCCCAAAAATGGAGGACACATGAATTGCTACATGAGTTGAGTCATCTACAAATTCTCCTGGCCAGCAGAAATCACGTGCATGACTCAAATCTCCTTCCTCTGAAGAATTGAAGATCCATTAGATAGACTAGAGAAACTGCTACAGATATTGTCTCTCTAAAAAATTGAAGTCAAGAGACTTGGAGGGATATGTAGTAAAAAGGGTTAATTCTAAATATGCTAATGAGACAGTCTACCTCATCACAGGCAGTGATGTAATGTTTCATGATCTTTCTCTCTCTTTTAGCAAGCTGAAGCTACTGTAAGATTTTACGTAATGAAATTAACATTTTCCTTAGCTCAGCAGACTATAAATATTCTCTGTTAGCACAACATGATCAGAATATAATAGTGGTGAGTCACCTTCTTTCATTATTGCAGTCCTCTCATTGAAAGGAAGGAAGTTCCAGGATTTTGATCCAACGATAGTGAAGGAATGATATTATTTCCATGTTGTGATAGTTTGTGGATCGAAGGGGGCCTTGCATGTCATGGTGTTTCCATTCATCTACTGTCCTTCCCAAACGAGGTGATAAAGTTCTGGGTTGGATTGAACGAGCCTTAGTGAGTTGTTGCAGAGCATCTTCTATACAATACACAGTACTGCCAGGGTGTGTTGGCGATGGAGGAAATGATTGTTTAAGTTGGTGGATAGGAAGCCAATTAAGTTCTATCTTGGATGCTGTTGACTTCCTTGAGTGTTAGAGCTACAAACATCCAGACAAGTGACAGCACAGTGGTCAGCATTGCTGCCTTACAGTGCCAGAAACCTAGATTCAATTCCCAGCTTGGGTCACTATCTGTGTGGATTTTGCACATTCTCCCCATATCTGTATGGGTTTCCTCCGGGTGCTCTGATTTCCTCCTGCATTCTGAAGGATATACTGGTTAGGTTGCTTTGACCTGAACAGGTGCTGGACTGTGGGGAGTAGGGGAATTTCACTGTAACTTCATTGCAGTGTTAGTGTAAGCCTTACTTGTGAATAATAAATTAACTTTATCCCAATACACTTGTGACTTGTGTCTTATAAATAGTGGACAGGCTTGGGGAGCCAGGAGGCGAGCTACTCATCTTAAATCTTCCAACCTCTGATCTGCTCTTGCAGCTGCAATATTTATATCACTGTCCAGTTTCTGTTTAATGATAACTCCCAAGATGCTGATGGTGGGGATACAGCGATGGTAATGCAACTGAATATCAAAAGAAGAGAGTTGGATTCTGTCTTGTTGGTGATTTTTAATGCCTGGTACATGTGTGGTGCAAATGTTTATCCATCTAAACCTTAATGTTGTCCAAGTCTTGCTGCATATGTCCAAGTACTTCTTTGATATCTGAGGAACTGTGAATGGTGCTCAACATTGGTCACTGATGATTGCACATTCTGCTTCTGACCTTATGGCAGGGAGGTCATTGATAAAGCAGCTGAAGATGGAACACAGCCCTAAGGAATTCCTGCAGTGATGTCCTGGGACGGAGATGTTTGGCTTCCAATAATGACAAGCATCTTCCTTTGCACTGGATGTCATTCTAACTAGTGGAGAGTGTGTCCCCCTTTAATTTCCATTGATTTTGCCAGGGCTTCTTGCTGCCATATTTGATGACTTGATGTCATGAGTAACCACTGTCACTGCACCTCTCGAGTTCAGTTCTATTATTCATGTTCAGACCAAAGCTGTGGTGAGGTCAGGAGTTGAGTGACCTTGGCAGAACTGAAACTGAACATGATTAAGCAGCTTATTGTTGTGTAAGGGCCACTTGACAACATTAGCATGAGTATTTTCCAACACTTTCCTGATGATCGGGAGTGGGCTGATGGGTTGGTAATTGGCTGATTGCATTTGTCCTGCTGTTTAAGGACAAAACATACATGGGTAATTTTCCTTGTTTTTGAGTTAATAAAGGAAAATTTGGAGCAGTCCTTTGAGTCTTTCCCCATTCAATTAGATAAAAGCGGATTTGCACATTAATTCTATTGGTTAGTATTGTTATTTCGCAGTGCCAGGGATCTGGATTCACTTCCCGGCTTGGGTGACTATCTGTGCAGAATCTGCATATTCGCCTGTGTCTGCATGGATTCCCTCCAGGTTCCTCCCACAGTCTGAAAGACTTGGATTTGATTTATTCTTGTCACATGTATTGATGTACAGTAATAAGTACTGTTTCTTGCACACTATACAGACAAAGCATACTGTGTATAGAGGAGCAAAGGAGAGAGTGCAGAATGCAGTGTTACAGTCATAGCTAGGATGTAGAGAAAGATCAACTTAATGTGAGACATAGTGGTTAGTTTCATTGGTTATGCTAAATTCTCCATCAGTGTACCCAAACAGATGCTGGAGTGTGGCGACTAGAGGGGATCTTTACAGTAACTTCATTGCAGTGTTAATGTAAGCTTACTTGTGACATGAATAAATATCTTAAATTTTGATACCCTTCCTGTCAGTCTCAGTCCTGACAGCTCCAAATGACCCAGCATCTGCAGCCTTTTAGAGAAGGAGTTCCACATTTTACTACCTGGTGTATGAAAATATCAAACGTGTCATTTTAACATGATTCCCTCCCCTAGGTAATTGGATAATGGTGATGAGCACCAGAATAATTTATCTGCATGAGGTTGGGTTTTATTTCCTAGTAGAATTCCTGGTGAGAGTAATGAGGGGTTCAATTTGCAATGAAATAATCTTGCAGATTACAAAGACAATACCAGGATGAGATGCAAAGGTAAAGGGTAACATTAATGAGGGTTAAGGCAAACTATTAGAACATGGTGACAGATTTCCATTGAAACTTCTCATTTCCATGATCAAATTGAAAAGAGTTACTGAAAATGGCATCATAAATCTGGAGGCGATTCCTTGGTGTTACATTGTTATTGGAGGTATAATCTTCTTCTCTATAATTGTATGTATATAATCAGTGATGCTGGGTCTTAGGATAGTTAAGCTGATCAGAATTAGCTTTCGTGATCATGATTAAAAGAATGGAGACTCTCTTTGCTTAACTTGGGGTGACACTGTGGTTAGCACTGCAGCTTACAGTGCCTGGGTTCAATTCTGGCCTTGGATGACTGTTTGTAGGAAGTTTGCACATTCTTCTCATATCTATGTGGGTTTCCTTCCACAGTCCAAAGATATGCAAGTTATGTTGATTGAGCATAAAAAATTGCCCCTTAATGTTAGAAGGATTAGCGGAGTAAATTTGTAGGGTCATTGGGATAGGGCCTGGATGGGATTGTTGTCAGTGCAGGCTTGATGGGCTGAATGGCCTCCTTCTGCATTATAAGGATTCTATTACCCAGGTTCATCAGAAAGTTATTGAGATTTGGTACTTGATTCACTGGATAGAGTCTGCTGATTAGGTCATAGTTCTTGGATCCCCAGACCAGAGGCAATGAAGTGAGCCATTGCACACAAGCTGCCCCTCATTGAGGGGTGGGGGGGGGATCACCATATTTATTAACAGTTTGGGAATTGGAGCTAGGAGATTAGGAGCAATACCTTTACACATTTGGTGATTTGCTGAAATCCAGTTTGCTTATTATTAGCTTTAAATAAACCTTACAAGTAATAAGCACATCAGCATTTTTCTCAGCTAATGTGCATAAAACTGGACCATGTAATCTCACTGAGTATAATGGGGATTCTCTGCACATCACAATCTAATATCCATAGTAGCCTGGGGACTGGGAAGAAGATACAAGCTATGTGGATGAGGAAAGGTGTGGGTAATATTCTGCAGCAAAGGCAAAATATAGTGGAAAACTGAAAATGCTGTAAATGTTCAGTCAGCATTTGCAGATCGAGGAAAATAGTGAATTTCAGAGTAATTTAGAGACTAAGGTAAAAAATAAAATATTACCGATGCTGAAATCTGAAACAAAGACAAAATACTGGAGCAGGTCTGACAGCATCTATGGCAGTTTTGATGTGGAGATGCTGGTATTGGACTGGGGCAAACACAATAAGAAGTCTCAATACCAGGTTAAAGCCCAACCCGTTTATTTGATAGTAAACCCACAAGCTTTCGGAAACACTGTTCCTTCGTCAGATGTGTGACACTATCAAATAAACGGGTTGGACTTTAACCTGGTGTTGTGAGATTTCTTACAGCATCTGTGGGGACAGAATAGAGCCAATGTTTCGAGTCTAGATGATTCTTCGTCAGTCAGAGACCGACCATTTTCAAATATTGTGGAGAACAAGGGATGAAATTGGGGAGTCATGAGTGAAGGGAAAGATCTGTGATGGGAATGGATATAGTAAAAAATCCCACAACACCTCGTTAAAGTCCAACAAATTTATTTGATAGTAAACCCACAAGCTTTCGGAAACATTGTTCCCTTGTCCGGTATGTAGAAGGTTCTGATCAGAGAATGGCATGTAGAGGCACATGCAGTTTACAGAATACTGATTAGAATGTGAGTCTTTATAGCTAATCAAGCCTTAAAGATGCAAACAATGTGAGTGGAGAGAGCATTAGACATAGGTTAAAGACTTGTGTATTTTCTGAATAGAACAATAGCAATGTCTGAATAGCAGAACTTCCACTGAGGAAGGAGCAGTGTTTCCGAAAGCTTGTGGGTTTACTATCAAATAAACTGGTTGGAGTTTAACCTGGTATTGTGAGGTTTACCCCAGTACAACGCATCTCTACATCATGGGTGTGGATGGCAGGGGTGATGAAATGACAGAAGTACAGTATGGACGCGTGGTAAAAATGTGCTAATGGGGAGGGTGTCTCAAACTGTTCTGACACATCCTGCTTTGTTTGCGCTGCGGATTGCAGAACCTCCTGATCAAACAACACAGGGCTTTCTCTGTGTGTGTGTGTGTGTTCTCTCCCCCTAGCTAGCATCTTTGAAATGTCGCTGTTTGATGCCACTGGATTTGAGATTGTTTGAGAGTGTTTCCCCCCAGCCGGGAGAGCGGCAGCTGCAGCAGTGATAACACCGACACAGGGATCAAAAGGCCGGCTGCAGTCAGTGCAAACACCCGGGCTGCGACTGGCCGGGAGCCCCGATCTCACTCCCTCCCCCCGCAGTGGACCAGCCTGCGGGCTTTGAGAGGATTCCCCCTCCCCTCCCGTTGTGATTCCCCCAATCTGCGGCGAACAGAGCAACGGAGCGAGTTTGACTATCAGCCCCTGCAGCTACACCAAGAGCCGGTGTAACTACCGGATGAAAGTGCACTGGGGGGAGAGGGGTTACAATCCCTTTAGCTGTCATGTGTTGCACTGCTAAAGGACAGATTGCACTGTGAGTAGCTACAGCAGCCTGTGTCACATGGGACTAGGCGTTGGCGCATTGAGTGTCTGTAGTTTAGAGACGCTGCTGTGTAATATTCTTCTCTGCTCCTTCATTCATGTCTTTTTTTTCCACTCAGGGTAGAGAAACGTTCCTTTTTAATCCTTCAATTTTTAAAATTATTCTTGTGCTCATGTTCAAATTCCCTCCCCTCCTCTTAATATTATTTTCCACCAGCCCTCTTTACCCTCCAAGAACTCTGTTTTCTAACGCTGGCCTCTTCTCCAGATCCCAAGCCTCCCTCCCTTTGCTCCCACTATTGCCATCAGCTGTTTTGATCCTTATATCTGGAATTCCTTCCCTTTTTTTTCCTACTTCCTTTCACAGCATGGCTATAATTCTATGAAGGAGGCCCTTCGTAGAATTATAAAACTCGGCCCATTTGTTCTGCCTCAGCAACAGTCTTACCCAAGCCCTATCCCCCTCACCTCATGTATTTACACTCTTAATAACTCTGGCGCTAAAGGGCAATTTAGCGAGTCAACCTATCCTCCACATCTTTGGAATATGGGAGGAAACCAGAACACCCAGAGGAAATCCTGCAGTGACACAATGGTTAGCATTACTGCCTAATAGCACCAAGGACCTGGGTTTGATTTCTAGCTTGGGTCACTGTGTGGAGTCTATACATTCTCCTCATGTCTGCACAGGTTTCCTCTGGGTGCTCTGGTTTCCAAAAGACATGCTGATTAGGTGCATTAGCCATGCTAAATTCTCCCTCAGTGTACCCAAACAATGCTGGAGTGTGGCGACTAGATGATTTTCACAGTAACTTCATTGCGGGGTTAATGCAAGCCTATTTGTGACACTGATAAATAAACTTGGGGAAAAAAAAGCAGCTATGAGGAGAAAGGGTGGAATCAAACCTGAGTCACTGACATTGTGAGACTGCAGTGCTAACCACTGTGCAAAAATGCTCTGGGACATTTTACAATATTAAAGGTGCTATATAAATGCATTTTCATGTTTGCACGCCCTGTTTATTAGGTATGTCTGTTCATTTTACGTTCTCATAGTATCCTACAGTGCAGAAACAGGCCCTTTGGCCATTGAGTCTGCAACAAACACAATCCCACCCTGGCCCTATCCTCATATATTTTATCCGCTAATCTCTCTAACCTACACATCCCGGGACACTAAGGGACAATTTTAGCATGGCCAATCAACCTAACCTGCACAGTTTTGGATGTGGGAGAAAACCAGAGCAAACCCATGCAGACACGAGGAGAACATGCAAACTCCATACAGTGTCCCAAGCCAGGAATCGAACCCAGGTCCCTGGAGCTGTGAAGCAGCAGCGCTAACCACTGTGCTACTGTGCCACCCACTCTTTAGTGTTCTAATTAATCTCATGGCATTAAAATGGTACGGAAATATAAATGGCTATGGGAGAAAAAGTAGACCATAGCGATGAACTTTTTCTTTTTTTTCAAATTAGAGAGAAGCTTGGAAAATTGTGTGCGCGTGTGTGTATGTGTCAGGGTGGGGGGTGATGGGGAGTGGTTGGTTTGGATTTGGGACCACTGCTCTTTTTGATATAATATTGATTTGGACCCACAGGATATAATTTCAAAGTTTACAGATGACAAAAACTGAGAATCATAGTAAACAGAATGGAGTGTAGTAATAGAGTGCAGGAGGATATAGCAGACTGGGACATATGGTAGAAGCAATTAAATGCAGTGAAGTGTGAAGTGATTCACTTTGGTGGAAGAATGAGGAAAACCGATATGAACTAACTGATACAATTTTAAGCTGGGGGCTGGGGATGGAGGGGGAACAAAGAGACTTGGAATGTATTTGCACAACTCTTTGAAGAAGACAGGACACATTGGCTGTTAGAAAGGCACATAGGGTTCTTAGCTTTCTTAATAGGCTGGGATTTTCCAGCCACCTTCCACAGTGTGTTTTCTGGCAGCGGAAGTGGCTTGACATTGGTCACCAGTGGGATTGTTTGGTATTGCCGAGTCTATGGTGCTTTGTGTGGTTTACCTGCATTGTCCCCGGGCAACAAACTGCCTTCAGCGGGACTGGAAAATCCCACCGACAGAGTATAAAATTAAGGAAGTTTTCTGCTAAATCTTTATAAACTTGTTAGTAACTCATTGCCAAATCTGAAAGTCACACTTTACAAAGAATGCCAAGGCCTGAGTGATTTAAGATGTAGATGTTTGTGTTGGATTTGTTGAAGGTGTTGTCTTATACTGCGCGCTTGGGTACTGTGAAGGATCAAACTCTTGGCATTTGTGAAGATGCTGTTAAAGTGTACAATTCACATGGGATCAGTATACCGTGAAGGATATATGCTTTAGACAGTTGCTGCACATATTGTGAGAAGCACATGCCTCACAGATGTTCTGTGTAAAGTGGATGATACACACTCACGTGAGATATTCCACGCACAGTAAGAGATGTATACTTTTAGCACATACTTTATTTAAAGTGGAAGGTGTACACAACAGTGGGGATCCTGCAATGCGCAATGACTACCCTGCTAAAATGCTTAATTGACTGTGAAGAACTTTGGGATGTCTTGAAGTTGTGAAAGTCGTTCGATAAGCACAATTCGTTCCTTTTTTTTTGTATGTGTGACCAGTGATGGGCTGTGAAATCAACAACCTTGCAGAAATTAAATTACAATCATTAAATCAGTCAGTGTGAATGTCACTGAGCATCAGAGCGGATAACTGTCAGATGGGCTCAGGTGTAAACTGACATTGCATATCAAGTTAATTATGTACATTTCAAAAATTGTCCATGTTTGAAGGAATTTCAAGGGAATGGTTTAATCTTATGACTTTGGGTGATTTGATGGGGGTGGGGGGATCTTGACTTTTTGTGATAGTGCTGATAGGAAGTCAGTAGTTCCTGTGTCTCTTTCTTTGGATTTTCATTGAAGGCAATGGGTTTACCATTCTCTAATTTACAAATGGCACAAAGTTAAAATATACCCCATTGGACCTATTTCAGCTCTGATGGAATGGTGTGGAATCTTTTTTTTGGAGAATGCTTCTTAAAATGTATTTTGAATTCTAAGTTGTATTTCAGCCTGTAACACGCTCGCAGGCATTCCTATGGCATCATCATGAAACATGAGACTAACTTTCTTGCATGTTTCGGTGATGCCCAGCTCTGCTTCTTTGTCTGTTCAATCAACTCAGAGCACGGTCTACACTCTTTAACTGCTCATTTGACATTAAACTCCAGTGGAATTAAAAATGTCATCCAGCTTAATACGGGTGTGGTACTGGTGCGCTACTGCTGCCTCACAGTGCCAGAGGCCCTAGTTTGATTCCCAGTTTGGATCACTGTCTATGCGGAGTCTGCACCTTCTGCCTGTACCTGCATGGCTCCCCTCTGGGTGTTCAGGTTTACCCCCCACAGTCTGAAAGATGTGCTGGTTAGGTGCATTGGCCATGCTAAATTCTCCCTCAGTTTACCCGAACAGGGCAACTAGAGAATTTTCACAGTAACTTCATTGCAGTGTGAATGTAAGCCTATTTGTGATTAATAAATATATAAACTTTATTGATAAAACAGAATCCATTCTCCTAAAGATTTTCCAGTTCTCACCCAACTTGGCTTCAACCACCCCAACTCCTGCTTCAGGCTAAGTTAGCAGAGGAATAATTTTGTGACTTAGAACACCAACAAGGAGTATCAGACTGGGGTATCATTTTGGTTGAGGGATCACGTGATTGGTACTCTGAAGGATGAAGTTGACCAAAGCCTGAGCTTCCTTTCTTGCAGGTGAGTGGAAGAGGATGGGGGTCAGGGGGATTGGTTGCTGGGGAGGAGAGGGTCACAGAGGCAAAAGCAAGGAGATCAGAGGCAAAGGTGGCTCTCCACCTTCCTGAATCTGAGTCCCTCAATTGCACATGGAGTGCCTAGAAACTAGGCACAATCACAGGTGGCAGGCAAAGTGCAAAGGGTTTCGATCTTTGGAGGGTCTTGCAAGTTCTGTGAAAGCTCTGAATCATCACTGAACTCTGGTGGGCACAGGAGGGCACTTGTGCTAAGTGGTTTATAATCCCGATTCTGGTGGTTGGGATTCCTCCGTTGGCTCCCTCTTGTTCCCAGGGCCAGTTTTCTGGTGCTGGGAATCCAATGAAGGTACCAATGCTGAATTTTCCCACTCCCCTGTCATCATATCCCTTACAGTGGGTTCAACTGAGTTCGCCCGAGTTCGCCCTCAGTTCCAGCCTATGCTAACTTAGGCGACTCATTGATAATACTCTGTAATCTAACCTGACACTTGCGTACAGCACTGAGGGGGTGCCACACCGTTAGAGATGCTGTTAAGATAGAACCCTACAGTGCAGAAAGAGGCCCACTGAGTCTGCACCGACCACAATCCCACCCAGGCCCTACCCCTATATCCTGACATATTTTACCCGCTACTCCACACACCTCAGGACACTAAAGGGCAATTTTTAGCAAGGCCAATCAACTTAACCCGCACATCTTTGGACTGTGGGAGGAAACCATGGCACCCGGAGGAAATCCACACAGACACGAGAAGAATGTGCAAATTCCACACAGACAGTGACCCGAGCCGGGAATCAAACCCAGGTCCCTGGAGCTGAGAAGCAGCAGTGCCACTAATTAAATCTAGGTTTAAAGTGAGGATATTAAACCTAGGCTCTATTGCCTTCTCGTGTGAACATAAGCTATTCCATTGGCTCTATTTTAAAAAGAGCTGCTTTCCGTGGTGACTTGACCAATATTGTCAAAGAGCGCAAAAAATATTATCTGATCAGAGAACATTGCTGTTTGGATCTTGCTTGCGCAAACTGATTGCTACACTTCCCCCATTACAACAATGAGTACACCACACAAATACTTTGTTGTCCTCAGTTTGTGATAGACCAGAAGTCATATATTTAAAAAAAAACTCTGCTTACTCCTGGGTCTTCCATCTTTTTATGATTGAAATAATGGATTTATATTGATTAGAGCTTCAGGGGAAATCCATAACCTACATATACCAAGGCCTGAATAAATCCTCCACTTTGGCAGTGACATATTGGTTCAAAAATGTAATCTATGGGAAGATTGAATAATGGACGCCGATAGAGGTTTTTCTTCGCTCACTTCCTTCAGGTAGTAAATGAGATCCAATCTCCTTCTTCAAAAAAGAAAAGCGGAATTTGGAAAAGATTCTTAATACGCAATAGAACAGCTGTATAATACTTGCATTTCAGTCTGAGCTGGATTATTATTCCTGAGTGTTCTTTGTGGCAGAATTGATGTTTTATTAAGAAAGAAGCTAAGTTACTGGCTAGGCCTCTGCTGGGATGTTGTGTCCAATTCTCACGCCACACATTAGGAAGGATGTCAAGGACTATGAAGGAGATTTGCTGGAATGTCAGGGATGAGGGATTGCAGTGATCTGGAGAAACTGGGATTATTCTTGTAATAACCTCGCCAAGGCCAGTCCTCCCAGTACAACGTTCTGCATGAGATTCTCCAGCCTCACAGCCGTGTGTTTCCTGACGGCAGGAGGGGGTGCATTGTTTGCTAGTGGCGGGATTCTCCAACCCCGCCACTGTCATCGGGAATTCCCATTGATGTCACACCCAGAGTGGGGTGGCAGGACTGGAAGATTCTCCTGGGGTGAACGGCTGGAGAATTTCAGCCTGTTTTTATTAAAACAAAGAAAAGGCCACATCCGTGATATGCAGCACATCTATGCTTTAGACCTACGTAACTCCAGTCCAGACTGTGAATATGAGTTTTAAACTCCCGCCACTCATTTCCCCAGCTCCCATTCACTCGATAGTGAACCCAAATTCCGCAGGGAGATCTGATAATGATGTTCCTTGTCTTTCATAGCCAATTTGCCTTAAAGCAGAAAAGGTGAAAGCGAGATATAATAGAAATCGAGAGTGTCAGACTGTTTTCGTTGGCAGGAAGGTTGGGAATCTGAGGACACGGATTTAAAATAATTGGCAAAAGATCTGACGGGGAATTATTTTTGATTTAACAGTTGCAACGCTCTGCAATGCACTGCCTGAATGGATGTTAGAAGTATTCAGTAGTAATCCAAACCTGGGGATTGGATAATGATCGAAAAGGAAAGAAATTGCATGGGGAAAGAGCAGGGAATGGGACTCATTGGATCGCTCTTTCCAAAGAGCCAGTACAACACAAGGAGCAAAATGACCGTCTATGCTGTAAGGTTCTCTGACCTGAATTTGCGGGGAGGCTGGGGAACACATCTCCACTGATTCCTGTCGCTCCATCATGCTGTTACACTCTAAGGAGCTTTGATTGACATAATTGATGGGATTTCTGCCCCTCACTTAAGAGAAACTCCCACCTAAGAGAGCTACTGGATAATTAGCTCCTCAACAATAGTGCTGCAGTGGAGCTGCATGACTCAAACTTCTCGGAATTGGAGGATAAGGTAAATGACAAGGGTCCCAGGACAGGGAGGGGAAGAAAGGCTTGGGGAAGAGGGGGGGGATCTCCAGCAGGACTATTGGGGTCTCAAGGTTAGGCTGGTTGGGGGAGCAGGGGAGAAGGGAGGAGAGTGAGTCGACCGCCTTTATAAGGGGAGGAAACCCCTAAGTCAGAAGTAGGCTTCTGATGGAGGCAGCACCTCTCTTTCCTGCTTGAGATCCATCTATCTTTATTTCCACGTTTATCCCCTAAGCTGCTATCTGAACTCCAGCCTAAAAACTAAGATTGAGTTGGAAGTGGCTCTTTAAGTGACTACTTAAGGGCCTCAACTGGGGCAAGGGTAAGCTTCCCATCCAAGACCCACCCTGATCCAGTGTGAAAATGCTGCAAGCTCAGGGTGAGAGGGAACACAGAGGGAATCCCATTCATGCAGTTTCATGTTCCTCCTCCCCCCCCGCCCCCACATTAGAATGTACACAAGGTGGGTGGGGTTTGGGGAAACATTAACTGTTGGCGTCTGATTCTAATTATATATTATTCCCAGTGTTTAATACCACATTGATGATAATCATTTGTATTATGGAAAACATTGCAGAGCTTTAATCTCACTTCCACA
Organism: Sphyrna mokarran; assembly: GCA_024679065.1. NCBI lineage: Eukaryota > Metazoa > Chordata > Chondrichthyes > Carcharhiniformes > Carcharhinidae > Sphyrna > Sphyrna mokarran. The sequence goes on from JAGIQG010000020.1 coordinate 8,603,602, forward strand.
TAATTCTCTTGGGATCTCGAGGCTTTAGATGCATCTGTAACCTGTAGATTCATAGCATACTGTAATATGGAGATTGGAGGAACAAAACAAACTGAACAATTTAACAATGAGTTGAGCTACGTACTGGGCCTATTTTTGGAAGCTCTGTTGATACTCACTGTTGACCTAATGATGGTGGAAACTTCTCCTCTGGTGCAATCTGATGACCAACTTGTCACTGTCCTTCTTGGGAAAGTGACCTGTTTCAGGTCAAGGATGGAAAGTTTGGAACTGAGTTCGACTTGATAATCCGGTACAAAAATCAAATCGGGCTACGTGGTCTCTGTGGAGTCTGCACATTCTCTCTGTGGTTGCTTGGATTTTTTCTGGATGCTCCGTTTTCCTTCCGCAGTCCAAAGGTGTGTAGATTAGGCAGGTTGGCCAGGCTAAATTGCTTCTTAGTGTCCCAAGATGTACAGGTTATGTGGATTAGCCAGGGGAAATATGTGGGGATAAGACAAAGGATGGAATCTTCTTTTGGACAGTCAATGCAGACCTGATGGGCTCTTTCTACACTGTATGAATTCTACGTAAATGATTTGTGGGTCCATCTGCCTGACTCAATGGAATCTAACAGGTAGGAAGCCTGATTAATACCCATTTATCTCCAGATAACCTGGAAGCCAGTGCCCCAGTGAGGGCTACATTGGTGGCACGAGGCTGAGGATGGTCAGGATTCAAATTCTACCACTGGTGAAATTTAAGTTCAGTTAATAATCTGGAATCAAGATGCTGGTCTCAGTAATGGTGACCATGGAACCATTGTCGATCGTCATTCACCAATGCTTTCTGCGGAAAGAAATCTGCTGTCTTTACCTGGTCTGGCCTACACATGATTGACTCTTAACTGTGCACTGAAATGGCTCAATCGCAGTTAGAGATTGACAGTGAATGCTGACCTTGCTTCCCCCGAATTAATAAAAGAAGAAAACAATGCCTATATGGATTCCCGAGCGGTTTATTTTGTAGTGGCTTAAACATGCTGTCTAAACAGTTTAGCTACTAGACAGGAAATTGGACCTGCTTCCAATCTTTGTGCTTTGTTGAGTAATTTTGTTTTTATTTTTATCTTCTATTTACTGCACCTCTGGAGTCAGGCTCCTACCTGATCTCCAACTGTGCTTTGACTTTCCTTTAGACCTCAAGTTTCTATAGGAGGCAGATTTAAGATGGTTAACAAGAGGGTTTCTGCAATTTTCATCAGCACAAAAGAATGAGGTGTCCTTGATCACACTAGCAATGGAATAAGGGTGATATTGGGTCTCCCGAAGCCTGTCCAAAGTGTTTATGAAACTTCATCTGGATGGCTGTCTGACTGAAGACTTATATACTCACAGGTAAAGCCAGGCAATTCCTCGGCTGCTGAACGGACTGAGTCACTCACAAGCGAAACGAGGAGGAGTTTGGCCTGCAGCGATACAGCAAGGGTGAGGTTTAGCATACACAAAAGGCAAAAGTGCGGTCGAAAGCTTCTGCATGCTTCACAGAGGAGGGAATGTTTAAACATTGAATTTAATGCACGATTAGTATGATGGGAGTGGAGGAGTTAACTGCTTTGATGGTAACTGATTGTTAAACCTGTTTGACTTGATAGGATGATGCAGAGGGGACTTGTACATGGGGAGGGAGGGTGGCATATTATATATAGATCTTTCCTGTTTGTTTTTCGGAATCTGATTATGCTCCCATGAACCGCCTTGGGGTTTTTCTTTTGCACAATATAAAATGTGCTAGGTAAATACCAAAGGAATAATGTGTGAGATGTTTCCTGCCCAAGGGAGAATTGCATCTAAGGGTTGCAATTCTATTTTGGGATCACTGGTGCTTTGGAACACCTCGTTCTGAAGGGGCTTTCCCAGAATCCACTTACTTTTCCCTTTCCAAACCCTTTCCCCACCATCTCCTTATACAGTTGTATCACAATGCAATTTGTTCCTGTAGTCTAGGACTGCAATTGTTTTGGTGAGGAATCGCACATGTATATGTGTTTGGGGGGGATGAGTTTGCAAAAGCAGCTTTTTCGAGGATTGGCTGCATCTTGTGTCGCTGGCAATAATTGATTGCAAATACTCTTTCTGCTTCACTGGAAACCTGATTAGTACCAATTTTTTCTCCAGATAACCTGGAAGCTAGTGCGCTAATGTGAGGGCTGCTTTGGTGATACAAGGTTGGAGTGCATACGAATGCACAATCCTGGTAGTCTTTAACATCTGAAAATCCTAGTGTTGGATTTCTCCATCAAGTGATATGGTAGAGATGAAAATACCGAAGGAGCTTGTGTCACAGAGCATTACCAGCCTCCTAGGTTTTCAATATGTGGCTCTTTGAAAACCCAGGGCAAATCTGGTCACGAATCTGTGTTACTGGTGTTTGGGGCGGGAAGGGAGGGTAAAATTTCTATCAGAATTGTACCCTTACCTCTCTATGACAGCCATACCTTAGATTCAGGAGCTTGGCTGAGTGTACTAGGTCTTGTGGCTCTCAAGCTATTGTGTTCTGTTCCAGGAAAAACAAGCTATGAACACGTCCTTCATCTGCATTTCAGGATGCAGGATATCTTCCAAGTCAGTGTGTAAACACAAATAAATTAAGCAGATTGTTAACCTGGTACAAGTGGATACCAATTAAGACAATGGTTGAGCAATGAGTGGTTTCTCAGTTGAGTGGCAGTCTATTATTTTGAATGAGGTTTTAAGTTTTAATTGTAAATGTGTTTCGGGTACACATCTGCATATTGAACAAAATATTTGTGCATGTAAAATTAAAATTGACGACAAAAAAATCCACCTCTTGAACAGCAAGGTGCAATAGTGTTGAACGGTGGCCTGGCACGGTGGCACAGAGGTTAGCACTGCTACCTCAATGCCAGGGACCCAGGTTCGATTCCGGTCTCAGGTCACTGTCTATACAGTGCTTGCACATTCTCCCCATGCCTGTGTGGGTTTCCTCTGGGTGTTCTGGTTTCTTCCCACACTCCAAAGATGTAAAGGCTAGGTGGATTGGCATGATAAATTGTCCCTTAGTGTCCCAAGATGTGTAGGGTAGATAGATTAGCCATGGTAAATACTTGGGGTATAGGGATAGGTGGGGGAAGGGGCCTGGCTAAAATAATCTGTCAGAGTCAGTGCAGACTCAATGGGACAAATGGCCTCCTTCTCCACCGTAGGGATTCTATGTTCCTATGAATGAAGAGTAAATTGTTGTGAGGTGACTGATTTGTGCCTTTGTGTGATTCAGTCTGTTAGACTTTTAGCTCATACTGTCAAGTGTTAATAGACATGGATCGGTTGACTGATCCCCGACACGAAGAATGTGATGGCAAGATCTGTATGAAGCGCTTAATTTGACACGTAACTGGTTTTGGTACAGTTAACTGGTGCTTGTTTTGATGCATGGTTGGGTGCTGGTTTGATGAATGCTGGTTTGATGGGTGCCGGGCAGTGGCTGCTGCTTTAATGGGTGCCGGGCAGTGGCTGCTGCTTTGATGGGTGCTGGACAGTGGGAGCGGGTTTGATGGGTGCCGGGCAGTGGCTGCTGGTTTGATGGGTGCTGGGCAGTGGGTGCTGGTTTGATGGGTGCTGGTTAGATGGGTACCGGGCAGTGGGTGCTGGTTTGATGGGTGCGGGCAGTGGGTGCTGCTTTGATGGTGCCGGGCGATGGGTGCGGGCAGTGGGTGCGCTTTGACGGTGCCGGCAGTGGTGGCGGGTGCTGTTTGACGGGTGCGGGCAGTGGGTGCTGCTTTGACGGGTGCCGGGCAGTGGGTGCTGCTTTGACGGGTGCCGGGCAGTGGGTGCTGCTTTGACGGGTGCCGGGCAGTGGGTGCTGCTTTGACGGGTGCCGGGCAGTGGGTGCTGCTTTGACGGGTGCCGGGCAGTGGGTGCTGCTTTGACGGGTGCCGGGCAGTGGGTGCTGCTTTGACGGGTGCCGGGCAGTGGGTGCTGGTTTGACGGGTGCTGGTTTGACGGGTGCTGGTTTGACGGGTGCTGGTTTGACTGGGGCTGCTTTGACTGGGGCTGCTTTGACTGGGGCTGCTTTGACTGGGGCTGCTTTGACTGGGGCTGCTTTGACTGGGGCTGCTTTGACTGGGGGCTTTGACTGGCTGCTTTGACTGGGGCTGCTTGAAGGGGGTGCTTGAAGGGGGCTGCTTGAAGGGGTGCTTTGAGGGGGCTGCTTTGAAGGGGGCTGCTTTGAAGGGGGCTGCTTTGAAGGGGGCTGGCAGTGGGTGCTGGTTTGATGGGTGTTGGGCAGTGGGTGCTGGTTTGATGGGGTTGGGCAGTGGGTGCTGGTTTGATGGGTGTTGGGCAGGGGTGCTATTTTGATGTGTGCTGGGCAGTGGGGCCGGTTTGACGGATGCTGGGCAGTGGGGGCCGGTTTTGACGGGGGCCGGGCATGGGGGCGGTTTGACGGGGGCCGGCAGTGGGGGCCGGTTTGACGGGCCGGGCAGTGGGGGCCGGTTTGACGGGCGCGGGCAGTGGGGGCCGGTTTGACGGGCGCCGGGCAGTGGGGGCCGGTTTGACGGGCGCCGGGCAGTGGGGGCCGGTTTGACGGGCGCCGGGCAGTGGGGGCCGGTTTGACGGGCGCCGGGCAGTGGGGCCGGTTGACGGGCGCCGGCAGTGGGGGCCGGTTTGCCGGGGCCGGGCAGTGGGGGCCGGTTTGCGGGGGCCGGGCAGGGGGGCCGGTTGACGGGGGCCGGGCAGTGGGGGCCGGTTTGACGGGGGCCGGGCAGTGGGGGCCGGTTTGACGGGCGCCGGGCAGTGGGGGCCGGTTTGACGGGCGCCGGGCAGTGGGGGCCGGTTTGACGGGCGCCGGGCAGTGGGGGCCGGTTTGACGGGCGCCGGGCAGTGGGGGCCGGTTTGACGGGCGCCGGGCAGTGGGGGCCGGTTTGACGGGCGCCGGGCAGTGGGGGCCGGTTTGACGGGCGCCGGGCAGTAGGTGCTAGATTAAATAATTGTTTTTGACTGGACTAAACTGGATTTTGAAATCTCCCAGATCAATAGAATGTCAGAGCACGAAGGTAATTTGGGTCCAGCAGAAATATGAAGATGAGGCAGGGAGGGGAGAATCTGCCTGGATGAATTCTGGCGATGGAATATGGGGTGACTTCAATAACAGAAAGATGAGCTGATGTCGTGTTACAAGGAGTCTTTTGGCGTGAACAAACTGAAATAGAAACTGATCCATCCACCATCATCGTAAACAGTAGTGGGAGGTGAAGACTAGGGTTCTGTGCAGGAGAAGCAGCATTTTGAGTGAACGAGACCTTCTTTACTTGGCAGATTAACCCAATTCATGGGTAAAGTGACTGTAATGGCAAGAGAGTGAAACAGACTTATTTGAAGTGGAATCTCAGCGAAACTGCTTCCAGCACAGGGCAGAGCTCTCTTACTGTCAGTCCACTCACTCAGAGTAGAATAATCCCTTTCTGTTGTTCTAAGGAAGCTCAGAATGGCCAAACCATAGGATATGTAGCCCTTTACTAAAGCGGCAGAGTGTTAATGATACGATGCAACTGCTCCTTCTCTTAGTCATGAATCTTTTTCATGGGTTCAGCTTCTAATTCTCTCCCTTTCTGACTGATTAGTTAAATACAGTCACACTTCCCTGTCACTCTCACTGGGAGATGGGGTTGGTCTCCTTCCCAGCTATTCCCTTGGCTCTTGTGCAGGTGTGGAACACATTGACTGTCAGCAGATTGTTCCAAAAGGGAGAGCATCACAGCCCCCAGCCCCCTCCTAATATTCACCTCCCTTTCCGTCGGTGGACGGAGATGAGGAACAGGCTTATATGTTTCCTCATTTTCAAGCCCGGCACCATTGAGGCTCGGAGTCGCACAGGGGAATGAAACCTGGGAAACTGTTGGTGAACAGAATGATTACAGGGAAAAGGGGGAAGGATTAGCACTGGACTTAAGGGATAGGGAGGAGTTACAAAGAACAAAACAGCACGGGAAACAGGCCCTTCGGCCCAACGAGCCCGCGCCGCCACCCCAATGTTCCCACCTCTACCCGTGATCCCTGTCTATGTTTATAGATCTATGGATTAAAAACCAAATTTGAGACAATTTAGGGAGAATTTGTTTTGCCAATTAGCCTAAGAGCACATCATTGGGATGTGGGAGGAAACCAGAGCACCCGGAGAAAACCCACGCAAGCACGGGGAGAATGCGCAAACTCCCACAGATCCAGGCCCAAATCCATGTATCTGCACAGCACAGCGATAGTCACTGAGCTGTCATGTTGCCCATCAAATGGTCCAGGTCAAGCATACACTAACGATGTAAAGCACTAGGAGTATTTGCCATTTTCAATGGAAAATTGGACAGGATCGATGATTGATTTATTATTGTTACATGTATTAAAATACAGTGAAAAGTAGTATTTTTTGCACACTATACAGACAAAGCATACCGTACATAGAGAAGGAAAGGAGAGATTGCAGAATGTGATGTTACTTTCGTAGCTAGGGTGTAGGGAAAGATCGGGCAATATTAATATGAGGTAGGTCTATTCAAAAGGCTGATGCCAGCAGGGGAACAGCTATTCTTGAGTTGGTCGGTACGTGAGTTCAGACTTTTGTATCTTTTTCCCGATGGAAGAGAGAATGTCTAGGGTCCTTGATTATGCCGGCTGCTTTTCTGAGGCAGCAGGAAGTGTAGAGAGTGTCAGCGGGTGGGAGGCTGGTTTGCATGATGAATTGGGTTTCATTCACGACCCTTTATAGTTTCTTGCAGTCTTGGACGGAACTGGAGCAGTGATACAACCAAAAGAAATGCTTTCTATGGTGCAAAGTTGGTAGTGGGAATGCCAAATTTCTTGAGAAAGTAGAGGCACTAGTGGACTTTCTTAACTTATAGCATCAGCCTGGAGGGACCAGGACAGGTTGTTGGTGATCTAGATGCCTGGAAATGTAGATAGGGACATGCTCTCCAATACATTTCCTGAAGTCAATGACTATCTCCTTCATTTTGTTGACATCGAGGGAGAGATTATTGTTGTTGCATCAGTTCACCAAATCTCTTCCAGATGTGGTTCAGTTCCATATTGCATAAGACAAAAGGAACTTGCGTCTACATAGTGCAAGTTCATTTGTTAAGATATCCAAAAATGTAAACTATTGTGTCTTTTAATTTTTGAATTTCTCACTTTTAGTTAGCCAGCCTAGGGGAATGACTTAGAACATAGAACATAGAACATTACAGCACAGAACAGGCCCTTCGGTCTTTGATGTTGCGCCGACCAATATAAAAAGCAATGACCCTCCAAACTAAACCATTCCCTTCTCTTCCATATACTTATCAACTAACCTCTTAAACGCCACCAAACTTGGCGCATCTACAACTGCTGCAGGCAGGGCATTCCACTCCCGAACCACCCTTTGGGTAAAGAACCTACCTCTGATATCCGTCCTATAACTATCACCCCTTAATTTAAAGCTGTGTCCCCTCGTGCTAGCTTTTTCCATCCTAGGAAAAAGGCTATCACTGTCCACCCTATCTAAACCTCTAATCATCTTATATGTTTCAATAAGGTCCCCTCTTAGCCGCCTCCTTTCTAACGAAAACAACCTCAAATCCCTCAGCCTCTCTTCATAAGACCTGCCCTCCATACCAGGCAACATCCTGGTAAACCTCCTCTGTACCCTCTCCAATGCCTCCACATCTTTCTTATAATGTGGGGACCAGAACTGCACACAATACTCCAAGTGCGGCCGCACTAGAGTTTTGTACAGTTGCAACATGACGTTGCGGCTCCGAAATTCAATCCCTCTACCAATAAAAGCCAAGACTCCATATGCCTTCCTAACAACCTTCTCGACCTGACTGCCTGACTTGTAACATACTTCTCAACAAAGAAATAAACAATTGTTGAAAAGATCATCAATATTGAGTGTTTGGAGATGTTTTAAACATGGATACTAGACAATCTCAGGAGGCCACACAATAACATTTGGAGGACAAGGCTTTTTATCATGCTCTACTACCTGCCCCATACTGTCCTCCCTCTCTGTTGGTTTGACAGTGCAATGCAGATATTAAGATTTTCAATGAATTTTCATCAATAATGATGCGGATCCAGAAATCAAATAGTCCAGTGTGTCCTTCTGGGCCAATGCACTGTAAGAATCATAAGGACTAGGAGCAGGAAGAGGCAATTCAGGCTCACAGCCTGCTCCGCCATTCAATATGATTGTTGCTAATCTCATCTCAGCTTCAACTCCATCTTCCTGCCCGTTCACCATAACCCTTCAAACCCTAATTAAAAATCTGTCCACCTCTTCCTCAATGCCCTGGCATTCACCATGCTCTGGGTTAGTGAAATGCACAAACTTGCAACCCTTTGAGAGAAGGGACTTCTTTTCATGCCTGTTATCATCTGCTTTTCAAGCCTGGCACTAGATGCGAACCCTGACATTGAGATTTGGTCCCTCAATAAGTGAATACTGTTGGTAGACTGAATTCCGCCTGTTTTTAGTGCAACAAATGAAGTATTTAAAAAGAGTAGTTGGTCGATATTTTGCTTGTTTTGCTGCGGGGAAGTCTTCAGCTTTGAGAATAACCCAGGGTAATTTGATTGAAGTTGCAGGGACCAATTTTCTGATATTCCATCATTCCATGGATATGGTTCTCCTGAATGTGGCCCTCAGGCAAGAGTCTGGTGACTGATACAGCCCTCAATTAAAAGCTAGTGAAAATTACTGACCAACTACTCCCCTTTGTGAGCTAGGGTATTTGTCCAATTCTGGGAACCATACATTAGATTAGTCAAGGCCTTGGAGGGAATGCAAAGGAAATTTACTCAAATGGCACTTGGAATGAGACAAGACTAAAGAAGATAGCATTGTCCTCCTTAGAATCCTACAGTGCAGAAGGAAGCCATTTGGCCCATCAAGTCTGCACTGATACAAAACAACTCAGTCCCTACCCCCATAATCCCATAAATTTACCTTAGCTAGTCCTCTGACACTAAGGGGCAATTTACCCGGCCAATCCACCTAACCCGCACAGCTTTAGACTGTGGGAGGAAACTGGAGCACCCAGAGGAAACCCACACAGACACAGGTAGAACGTGCAAACTCCACACAGACAATGACCCAAGCCGGGATTTGAACACGGGTCCCTGCCACTGTGAAGTAGCAATGCTAACCACTGTGCCACCATGCTGCCCAAGAATGGAACTGAGAAGGCTAAAGGGCAATTTAACAGAGTTGTTCAAAATTAGAAGGGCTTTTTATAGAAATGAGAGGGTTTTCATTGGCAGAAGAATCAGAAATTGAGGGATACCGATTTGATGCAGAAATACTCAGTGGGGAGATGTGGTGCTATATTCTTCCATGCATTTTGTTGTAATCTGGAATTTATTGTCGTTGCAGTTGAAGGAAACTCATAACTTTCATAAGGCAACTGGATTGCTTCTTAAAGGGGAGAAAGTTGTAGAGGTTATGGGAAAGAGGCTAATTTTGTGACTCTTACAAAGAGCTGAGAGTCGGATCGTAAAGGCAGTTCCGTGCTATATGATATTCTGAAATTATGCCAGCTTCAAGCACATGACTTGGCAGCCTCAAGAATGGGCCAATGTCTGCCCTGGACATGTTGGCTGTGATTCATGCATTTCTTTAAATATTATTGCAGCCTGTGGTTAACACACTCACCCGAGCAGCGGAAAGAGAACCCTGCTGAAAGCGTTGCTCGCTGCCAACCTGAAACGGGCAGTCTGCTGGCAGTGGGGGCCAGGTTATCAGGTGTCTTCGGTTGAGCCTGTGAAGTTTCGTGCTGGTGTCGAACCTTTGGCAGACTCCAGTTGTGCGTTTTACCAAATAGATACAGAGGAACCTTAAGTCTAACTTTCGAGAGGAGCCAAGGGGGGGGGGGGGGGGGGTATGTTTACAGGAAGGGAAGTGTTTATTTGTCAGCAGACATTGAGGAAAAAGAAACCGACATTGACCACAGTGTGAAAAACACATCAACAACCTCGGGATTGAGGCTCCATTCTCAGACTGAATGCTTTCTACAAATGCTTGGTGTTAACCCTTTCAGAATCAACGATGCTCAGCCTGCAGATTAAACCTGTCGCAATCGACTGTCCTTTCAAACTCCAAGCAAGTGGGGGACTACTTGGTCCCGTTCACATTGATATGTTGGGGGTCAGTGCGGGGGGGCTGAATGGGATACAGTGTGAGGATAATGTGGTGGTTGATATGTTATGAAGTGGGGCAAGACATGGTGGCATCAAATACCACTCCACACACTGTATAACAGCCACAACACATCCTTTTATCATATCGTGATGTTGGGACTGTTACATTGTGGAGGCTTGGTTTTTGAGATTGTGTTGCAAGTGGGGGCTGGAACATGAAAGTGTTTTTTTTCTCCCTCACTACCCATTTATGGTGAGAGATTGGGTTCAATAAACATCCTTTTCTAACTGGCTCCAGTGAGGAAATTGTCCCGTCCTTGTGCTATGGCATTACCCCGGTGATAGTTATTCTCAGAATCCGCATGCTCACTCTTGTTTTGAGGTTGTTTTTCCCCAAAACTCTCAGCTGTGAGGCTTTCCTTATGTTATGTCTAGGTTTGCTGTAGACTAATTGATGCAAGTTAAGTGTCTTGAATAGTCAACAAACCTCATCACCGTAGGTGATATGTGATTTCAAGGACAGTTGACGCAAATGAAGGCTGGAATTCTCCAGCACTGCGTGCCCCACCTTGATTTTTTTTCAAAATGATTGTGCTTTGCAAAAGACAGAGTGAAGCCACAGGCTGTGAAACAGGCTAGAATCTGTCAACTACGTGGTCAGGATCAATTAGATACTTGAGGTGCAGTCGACCATGAAGTGAAATGAAAATAAGCACAGGTGACTGAAGGATGATAGAAGTCCACTGAGCTGTCAAGGGAAGCCTTTTTCAAGGCAATGCAGGTTGAATTTGTTGGAGATCAAAGGGTTCCATCGGAACGCAGAGGATTTCAAAGAATTTAATTTGCTAGGAGAACTTCAAATCTGTGTGCCCATGCTGGGGCTGTGTGCCCCAACACACAGGAACCCCCCCCACCTCCCAGGGTGAAATTGGCATTTCCTCTTTGTCAGAACACTTCAGAGGGGTCTGCTCTCACCCGCGGCTTCTGGCTGCAGGGAAAGGAAATCACTGCTGCAGAACAGAATGCCGTGATGATTTAAAGTGCTGGAAGGTGACTGGTTGGGGATGGGCAAGGAGGTTAAAGTGACCTGGCCGCTTTAGTATTTTCACAGCTGACAGGCAGGAATGCAGATGTTGACCACAGGGCAAGGTGAAATCACCATGCCAGGGGTGACCTTCAGGCTGCCAGGGGTAAAAAGGGACAGTCCAACCACAATGCCCCCATCCTGGCCAAGAGCGATGAGGTGAATCCGTTTGTCCTAGCCCCAGCCTACCCAAGCTCTGGGACGCTTGAGGGACCCTTCCTGTGCAGCAGGCAGATGACCACTGGACTTACAGCTTGGGGACAAGCCAGAGAGTCCACCAGAGCATCGGAGGAGAGTGTACTGTTGGCACTGCCAATGAAAGTGGGCTGAGAGGGGGATCTGCGGAGGAACGGGTGCTGAGGGGGTGGTGAGGGTCAGATCACCCTCATGCCTGTGTGTGTATGTGTGTTGTGGAGGGGTGACCCTGATTTGACAGGTTGGGGGAAAATGCCCATCTCTTGTGAGTTGCTGCTAGTGCCCCCTGGATCCTTGGGGTCCAGCATGCTATGTCCCCACTTGTGGGCATCGACATTCACCCCCCCCCCCAGTGCTGTTTTTGCTGGCGGGCAGGGTGAATGTTGGAAAGTTGATGAATGGCAAACCCACATTCAAATTAGCAGATGTGCATAATGAATGGATTGCCACCTGCTCTGGGGCGGAACCGACAGGGCGGGTGAATCCCTTGAACCTGCAGGAATCCTGTTATTTTTTAGCCGCCGCCTCAGGAATGCAATAGAGAATCTGGCGTGGCAACAATAATCTCTCCCTTAATGTCAACAAAATGAAAGAGATTGTCATCATCTTGAGGAAACATAAAGGAGAACATGCCCCTGTCTACATTAACAGGGATGAAGTAGAAAGGGGCAAGGTCTTCAAGTTTTTAGGTGTCCAGACCACCAACAATCTGTCCTGGTCCCTCCACGCTAGCACTATAGTAAATAAAACACACGCATGCCCCTACTTTCTCAAAAGACAAAGGAGATTTGGCATGTAAGCTACGACTCTCACCAACTTTTATAGATGCACGAGAAAGAATTCTTTCTGATTATATCACAGCTTGGTATGGGCTCCTGCGATGACCCCCAAGACTGCGATGAACTTCAAAAGGTTGTGAATGTAGCCAATCCATTATGCAAACCTCCCATCCATTGACTCTGTCTACACTTCCCAATGCCTTGGAAAAGCAGTCAGCATAATTACAGATCCCACACACCTTGGACATTCTTTCTTCCACCTTCTTCTTTCAGGAAAAAGATGCAAAAGTCTGAGATCACGTACCAACAGACTCAAGAACAGCTTCTTCCCTGCTGCTGTCAGACTTTTGAATGGACTTGTCTTGCATTAAGTTGATCTTTCTCTACACCCTAGCTGTGACTGTAACACTGCATTCTTCACTCTCTCATTTCCTTGTCTATGAGCGGTATGTTTTGTCTGTATAGCGTGCAAGAAACAATAACAAGTAAATTTTGATTTCATTTGATTTCAACTGAAATCAATATTCACTTTGGCATTGGTGTTCCTGCTGGCTGTCTGAGAATTGGCCCCCAATCTACAGAAATGTTGTTGATTTTTAACTTCCCTTTGAAATGGCACAGAAATCTACTCAATTGTAGACAATGGATGAGGAGGGCAGAGTTTTCAGTGGGTTGTAGAGCTGGAGAGGGTTGTAGAGAAGGGCAAAATCATAAAAGGATTTGAAAAGAAGAAAGTGAATCAATTCAGGGATTTCTAGACAGTGAGTTAATGTGGGCCAATGAATACAGGGGTCTGAGATTGGCCACAAGACAAGTAACTCTACCCAATCGTAAGCAGAAACTCCCCCTGTTACATAATGATTAACTTTTGCACCACTAAAGAAACATAACAGCGACACAGTGAGAAAGCATCACCGAGTGTATCATTCATCTATACATTAACACAACAAATCACTGGTGCTTTAATTCCGAATTACAAGGAACAACATTACTTTCTTGCCCATATCTCATCAACGAATTAAAGAATAATTTTTGTGTTCTGACTGTCACTCCAATCCCCATCCCCTCCAACAGTTTCCCTTATTGAAATCAACTAACTTAATGGAAATTTCATGGAGAGGAAGGGTCCTCTCCAAATCTCCAGTTTAATTTGCTTCTTTGTGTGGTTTAGGTTTGGTTAGATTGGGAAAACCCTCCCCATGGTATTTCCTGGGAACACCAATGGGATTTGATGCCAGTCATTTGACACCTTTTATGTTTAGTCTTGTGTAATGATGCACATTCACAGACTTTCTCGGGAACGCTAAAAGATATTTATTAATTAGGAAGAACTGTACAGAGACTAGTAGCCGAGTTCCTACATGTTTTCAAACTATCTTCAGTCTAAAAAACAGCTCCACCCTCCACCCACGCTCAGTCAGTCGAAGTTGGTCCCTCAAGCCAGGTGAACCTCTTCTGTTGCTATTCCCTCAAAAGAATCATCACTACACCCCTAATGCTGGGGACCAGAGAGTAGTGAGTGGACTCTAACAGGAATCTCAGCCCCCATTAATTCAAAAAAAAATCAAGACTTTTCATACACAAATGGAGACCACACCATAAACAAATATCCAAAACCCTGTACAAGAAACACTTCTGTCTCTCTGGCACAGTGGTTAGCACCGCTGTCTCACAGCACCAGGGACCTTGGTTCAATTCCAGCCTTGGGTCACTATTTGTGTAGAGTTGTACTTTCTCCCTGTGTCTGCATGCGTTTCCGCCAGGTGATCTGGTTTCCTCTCACAGTCCAAATATGCGTGGGTTCGCTTGATTGACCATGGCAAATTGACCATAGTGTCAGGCGGATTAGTAGGGTAAATGTGCGGGGTTACAGGGATAGGGCTTAGGTGGGATTGTGGTTGGTATAGGCTGAATGGGCCGAATGGCTTCCTTCTGTACCGTAGGGATTCTATGATTCTACGAAGACCATAAAATCACAAAACATGCATCTAGAGAGTGTGTTTCTCAACCTCACAATAATGACATATCTTTGAAACAAAGTTGTGCTAATGGAATGAGATACAGCAGCCATTCTGTACTCTGCAAAGTCCCAGAAACAGCAAAGGGATAAATGGTCTGTGTTCATATTGTTGACTGAGAGATAAGTCATTGGTCAGGATAAAGCAAATGTATCCTTTAGATTGTATATGGCAATAGCGTCATTTAAAATGGTCAATCAAGGAATTTGCTATGGATGTTTGCTACAGAATCCTTACAGTGCAGAAGGAGGCCATTTGGCCCATCGAGCCTGCACCAACCATAATCCCACCCAGCCCCTATCCCTGTAACCTCACGTATTTACTCTGTTAGTCCCCCTGACACTAAGGCGCAATTTAGCCTGACCAACTAACATCATTGGAGGCTGGGAGGAATCTAGACCACCCGGAGGAAACCCACGCAGATACGGAGAGAATGTGCAAACTTCACACTGACAGTGACCCAAGCCGGGAATGAACTTGGCTCCCTGGTGTTGTCAGGCAACAAGTGTGCCAGCTTTCTTTGCCATATGCCTTCAAAATAAAGGCAGGATGGGCGAGCAAAATGGGTATGGGACAAAAATGGTCAGGATGACTGTACATTGGAGCAGGATAGAGGTTTGGCAAAAATGGGATGTGGCCTGCTTTCAAAAAGGTTGCCTTCTTTTAATTGCAAAAATTGATTAAAAGTCCCAAATATTCGCATATAAGACATTGGTAAAACACTGAAGCACATTTCTGGTCACTTACTTACAGGAAACATTTAATTGCCCTTGAAAGAGTACAGAAGGAAACAAGGAGATAATTCCGGAAAGTCAGAAAATTAACCTGCAAAGAAAGGTCAAAGAAATTGAGCTTGTTTTCTTTGGAAGAGAAGCAACTTTGAAGGAACTTAGTTTTTTTTCACAAAAGGGATTTGGAAAATTAATCCAGGAAGCCTGTTTGCCATTCATTTACCAAGTGTCGCAAGTTTAAAAGCTAAAATGTTTGGAGCCAGATGGGAAGTCAGGCAAGGTTAAGAGTTGTGGGTGATACTCCAAGGAATCATTGATGTAGGAGGCATGGGAGGGTTTGAGGGCAATTGGAAAGGTTCTGGAAAAAGATCTAATTGATATGTTTGTTGGTAGTTGGGGTTGAGATCTACCAATCTTGCCCTGGTTACCATTCCCCACCCCAAGAACGCACTTTTGCCCTGTTTTGATCATTTAACTCAGCACAAATGTAGCATTAAATGTGGACATTCCTGGCTTCAGATTCTCCAGGGCAATTGGCTTTCCACACATGCACCAGGAGAGCCAAATTCTTTTCCTGTGGTAGAGCCACAGGTTGACTTGGTGATTTTTTTTCCCACCTCTGGTAAAACCATAATAAAACATTTGTTCTATTCTCTGCTGCTGCTACAGATTAGTGACCAGCTATCGTGTGAGTAAGGAGGATTTCTGATGTGTTTGTTCTGTAATTCTGCTGTTTAGTTTACTACTCAGGGATGTATGAATTAGGAAGGAGCTCAGATCATGACTCAGTATGTGTTCAGTTTGCAGTTCTTATCTGGGATGGTGTAGCTGAGCACAAATTGGTCTTCAAATAGAACAGAATCATAGAATCCCACAGGGCAGATTGGAGGCCATTCGTCTGCACCCACCGAGGCCCTATCCCCATAACCCCATACATTTACATTAGCTAGTCCCCCTAACAAAAAGGGGCAATTTAGCACGGCCAATTCGTTTAACCTACACATCTTTGGACTGTGGGAGGAAGCTGGAGCATCCAGAGGAAACCCGTGCAGACACGGGGAGAATGTGCAAATTCCACACAGACAGTAACCCAAGCTGGGAATCAAACCCGGGTCACTGGCACTGTGAGGCAGCAGTGCTAACCACTACACTGAGCTATACCTGGCTTAGGGGAGTGAAAAACCTCCTCCATGGCTCATGTTGCGTGTATGGATATGGGTGTGTGTACATTTTGGTTGGAACTAAGATTTGTCTCAGCTAGGAGGGTCTCCAGGGGAATTTAGACTGTTAGACTTACATATCGTGATTGTGAAGAATGACAACTTGGATTGAAGGGCGTCACTGTTTTTGAACCAGATTTCTGCATTAGATTGGACTGGGATAAGGGGGAGAGAGGCCAGAAACCAGCAATAATACCTTCCTCCCCTTCACATTTCTTGCCGTTACAGTGTCAATTATGGATATTCATACATCAAAATTGAATCACTTGTGAACCTGATCTTATCCATTGACCCCAGTTTCTATGGTTACTGGTGCGAAAGAAATGCATTTTGAGTCACTGTCTCTAACACATTTGTTTAATGGTCGTTGAATAAAATTCTGATGATGTCATGCAATGTTGTTTCACTGCTTGAATTGTCTAATGGCTTCACATCTGGGAAGCACTCAACCCTTCCAGTAATTGGTTTCCATAGATACACACTTCTTCCTCCTGGCAGAGTGTATGAAATATTTTAATGGTATTTCCACTCAAAGACAATAACTATTTATTGTGCTTGTGGCTTCTCTGAGAACCTGGTGTTTAGGTAAAGGATATTGGTCCACCTTTGGGCAAATCCGAAGCTCTATATCTATCTTGTCAGCCTGGAATCAGTGGGAACAATCTTGCTTCTCAGTCGAGAGAGTTTAAGTTTCTGTCCAATGATTTGAGTGGAAAATCTTGACTGATATTCCAGTGCATTGCTGAGGGAGCACTGTTTGTGGGATATGCAGGTCACTTGCTAGGCCAACATTTATTGTTCCTGCCTAGTTGCCCTTGAGAAGGTGGTGATGAGCCACCTTCTTAAACCAATGCAGTCCATGTGATGTAGATATTCCCACAGGAAGGGGGTTGAAGGAGTCTGACCCAGTGACAGTAAAGATGGTGCTTGGCATGGAACTTGCAGGTTGTGGTGTTCCTTTGTATCTTCTGCCCATGTCTTTCGACGTGGTAGATGTCACGGGTTTAGACATCTTGTCAAAGGAGCCTCATGACATTGCAGCAGTGAGTTTTGCAGATGGTGCTACGGTGAGTGAGTGGTGGAGGGAGTGAATGTTCAAGGTGATGGATGGGGTGCTGTCTGGTGGGATGGGATAAGAGCATAAAAAATAGGAGCAGGAGTAGGCCATTTAGCCCTTCGAGCCTGCCCCGCCATTCAATAAGTTCCTCTTCCTGCTTTCTCCCCATAACCCTTAATTCCCTTATCTATCAGAAATCTATCTACCCGTGATTTAAACATATTCAATGAGGTAGCCTCCACCATTTCAATGGGCAGAGAATTTCAGAGATACACCATCCTCTGAAGAGAAG
The DNA here is from genome assembly GCA_024679065.1 of Sphyrna mokarran. Lineage (NCBI taxonomy): Eukaryota > Metazoa > Chordata > Chondrichthyes > Carcharhiniformes > Carcharhinidae > Sphyrna > Sphyrna mokarran. The sequence goes on from JAGIQG010000020.1 coordinate 8,621,150, forward strand.
AAGTTCTTTCTCAACTCTGTTCTAAACTGCCCTCCCTCTTACTTTGAGTCTGTGCCCTCTAGTTCTGGTTTCCTTTCTAAGTGGAAAGAATCTCTCTACCTCCACCCTATCTAGCCCCTTCACTATTTTGAAAGAATTATACCAAATTTGATATTATACCAAAGCTTCATCTATCCTTTAAGGTGAGCCAGAAAATGATTCCATGACATTATTCAAAGAGAAGTAGGAGAGTTCTCCAGGTAACTCCAGTCACTGTGTAATTACATAGAGTTATGTTTCTTTAGCAGTGCAATGGTTCTTCATTATTCACTACAGGAAGGTCCTGTTTATGATTGAGTAAGAGTTACTCATGTTGTAACCACATCATCCACCATCCCTGTACCACTGACATACATTAACAACTTGTCAGACAAATAAAGGATTCTCTTCCTTGTTTTCCAATCCTTTTACTTTCTTGTTCCACCCTAGCTCATTAACCCCAAACAACTCCATGTAAACTTTGCTCCTCCAATTCTGGACTTTTGCGTCTACCTGGTTATCGTGTCTATAGCTGTTCAGATGTCAAGCTCTTCACTCCCTATCTCTCTCCAATTCTTTACTAAGATATCACTTAAAATCAGCCTGCCTGATGAAGCTTTCGCTTCCTAATGTGGTAATTACATTTCTCGGAGTAGTCTATAGGTCACCAACTAGTGGGAAAGATGTAGAGAAACAAATGTGCAAGGGACATATTGAGATATGCAAATATTACAGAGTTGCAATAAGGGACTTTAATGATCAGAATATGGACTGGGATAGCAGGTGTGTAATAGATAAAGAGAAGCAAGAGTTCTGAGAGTGTGTTGAAAAAAATTTTCATGTTTTTTGGATTGAAGGATGGTGTATTAATAAAGTTCCCCAAGATCAGTATTGGGACCCCTGCTATTGCTGTTATACATAAATGACATAGACTTTGGTGTGTAGGGCCCAATTTCGAAAGCTATAGATGATACAGAACTTGAAAGAACTTGGAAGAAGGGCAGCACAGTGGTTAGCATTGCTGCCTCACAGCTCCAAGAACCTGGATTCAATTCTGAGCTTGGGTCACTGTCTGTATGGAGTTTGCACATTCTTCCCGTGTCTGCATGAGTTTCCTCCGGGTGCTCTGATTTCCTCCCACAGTCCAAAGATGCATGGGTCAGGTTGATTAATTATGCTAAATAAACCCGTAGTTTCCTGTGAAGCTTAGGTTAGAGGGACTTGTAAAGTAAATATATGGGGATAGGTCCTGGATGGGATTGTTGTCGGTGCAGACTTGATGGGTGGAATGGCTTCTTTTGCACTTTAGGGGTTCTATGACTTCAATGATGATTTTTATGAACTGTGATAGTATAGAACTTCAAAACGACATTGTCAGAATAGTGGAATGTGCAGACACATTGCAGATAAAAATTACCGCAGAGACGAGTGATGTTATATAAAAAGAATGCAGACAGACAATATCAAGGAAAGGGTACAATTATAAAAGGGCTGTAAAAGGAGAGGAATCTGGGTGTTACATGTGCATAAATCATTAAATGTGGAAGGAGAGGTTGGAAATGTGGTTGATAAAGCATCCTTGGCTTTATTAGTAGTGGCACAGATTGCAAAAAGCAAGGAAGTTATGTTAAACTTGTATAAAACTTTGGTCTGACCTCAACTGGGTTATTGGGAGTCACAATCTAGGATGAGTTTGAAGGTATTAGAGAATGTAGAAAAGGTTCACAAGAATGAGAAACTTCAGTTCCAAATATAGAGAAGTTGGCTGTTTTCCTTGGGGGACAAAAGATAGAGAGGAGATTTGATTGAGATATTCAAAACGTGAATGCTCAGGCCATTCAAGTCAAGTGGAAGGGGAGAAACATTGATGGAAGGATAGGTAACAGATTTTAAGATAATTGGTAAAAGTAGCAATGGCAAAATGAACAACTTTTTCATGCGGCGAGCAATAAGGATCTTGAATGAGAGTGTGGTGGAGGCAGGTTCAATGGAAGCATTTGGGAAGAAATTGGATTGTTATCTGAAGAATATGTCAAGCCATAGGAAGAAGGCGGAGAAATGGCTGGAAGGTATATTGCTCCTTTAGGGAGCTAGCAGGGACATGATGGGTCGAATGACCTCCTGTACCGTGATTCTCTTGTCACATTTTGTTTGATCGTGCCCCTGCAAAGTGTTTTAATATCTTAAAGGAGCTCTACAAATGCAAATTGCTATTGTTCTATGTAGTCCAGCTCAGGTCATCCGACTGGAGTTTAAACCTGGCACCTTGCTGATGTCTGTGTTGCAACTGGTAATTAATTTATCGATGACCAGGAGGAGCCCCCTTGATCTGCAGTGGTTGGAGACAGGCTGTATATGTAGCTGATGTTGTGTGAGTTTCTAGTATCCACTGGAACCTTCCTAGCAGCTATTCAGCAGCTGTGAGTTAGCTGCGTTTACGGCTGGCGGGCGTGTTGCTGTGGATGAACTTGTTGTCTGGGCAAAAGTCTGGGAGCCTCGTACAGCTTCCTCTGCTCTTGGAAGTTCTGTGTAACGCAGGAGACAGATTTCTGATTTTTTTTTAATGCCTGGCCTGTCTACAAATTTTACTGGAGCAGCTGTTTGGCACGTGTGATGTTAATGACTTTGGAACTGGCGATATGGAATGTGATTTGAATCTGTTTATTTTCTATTTCCTAGTCCTCCCTCTTCCTTCTGCCTAAGCATGCATATTTTTCCACAGCGCTTAGCTCTGCTGCCTCACGGCACCAGGGAAGTGGGTTCCATTCTGGACTCGGGTGACTGTCTGTGTGGAATTTCAGCCCATGTGTGCTCTGAGTACTCCGTTTTCCTCCACAACCCAAAAATGTGCAGGTTAGGTGGATTGGCCGTGCTAAATTGTCCCAAGATATATAGGTTAGGGGAATAAGTGGAGTAAGAATGGGTAAATAGGGCCTGGGTAAGATATTCTGTTGGAGACTTAGTGCAGACTCAATGGGCTGAATGGCCTCCTTCTGCACAGTAGGGATTCTATGATTCTTTTGCCCCTATGAATGGTATGTTATCACTGTATCTCAATACATGTGAGAATAATAAACCAAATCGCAATGTCAATCTGGCATATGAACTTCAGACTGCCAGTGCTTTGTGCATCAGTAAACAGCTATCGAAGCAAAAGCGAAATATGCAAATATTGACAGCAAGTCCTAACAGGAGATATTAAGACAAGTGACCGAAGCTTGGTCAAAAGGATAGGTTTTAAGAAGGGAGCGAGGCAGAGATAATTAGTGACAGAATTTTCAGGGTCTGGGCAGCAGGAATTAAGAATGGAGGTGTATATATAGGAGGGTGATATTAGCCTGATTTGCTAGTAGACCAGTCTGGCTGGGGCTTGCTTTCAGTAATGCTGGCCTTCTTCTGACTGGCTGCTCACTTTGCACCCTCCATAAAGCGACATTCATTCAAGTTCATTTCCAGACTTGCATCAATTTCTGTTCACTCAGCAGTCCAGTGCTCGCTGACCGACCTGGAACAGAAAAGACTCAATTTAAAAAAATTTCACCCTTGTTTTCAAATCTCCATGACCTTACACCCACCTGAACTCCTACATCCTGCAGCCATATAACCCTCCTGTATATAAATCTCCATTCCCGATTTTTACTTCCCAGATCTTGGGCCCTGGAATTCTGTCATTAATCATCTCCACTTCTCTCTCTTCCTTTGAAATGCTTCTTAAAACTCTCTCCTTTTGACCAAGCTTAGTTCATTTGCCTTGATATCTCCTATCAGGACTTGGTGCAAGAGAAGCACCTTGCAATGTTTTTCTATGTTAAAGGCATTAGAAAAGCTGTTCTTGCTATAAGCTTCCTGAGTGTTGCTGGACTCTCTGGTATTGCGCATGGTAATGTAGTGATTATTGTACTAGATTGGAGAGCTAGAGGTCGTCAGTTCAAACCTCAGGCTGGCAGGCTGTGGAATTGAATTCAATAAATCAGAAAATTTACGTGGTCAGAAAATGACTGTGATGCTGGGTTGTCACAATAATTACGAGCTGCAGCTACTCCTGAGTGAGGCTGTAAATATTGCCAGCCAGTTACTACATTTGCTGTTCCCACCAGCACACACAGTGTCCTTCTGACCTGGAACTGGGATTACTGCAGATTCAGCACTGTGTGATCTGGGATCTTTCCGTTCTGGCTTATCAGTATCACGCAAGGAAAATTTATTTACTCAACCAGCCACGTAGAGACCCTTGTGGTGACTCAACAAGACTTCATTATTATTGTTACTGCCACTTCAAGACTTACTTTCTCAATACCCTCTTCCCTGGCCTTCTCCACAAATTCCAACCTATCTCAGGCTCGGTGACTGAACTCATCCAGATTCCTGCATTTTGTTCCAATTGAAACATTAAACATGTTTCTCTTTCCACAGATGCAGTCAGACCTCCTGGGTTTATCCAGCATTTTCCATTTTTATTTCAGATTTCCAGCATTGCAGTATTTTGCTTCCGTAGTGACATTTACTGATGCTGATACATTTACTGGTGTACCTCAGGGATCTGTTTTGGGGCCCCTGCTGTTTGTAATTTTTATAAATGATCTGGATGAGGGTATTGAAGGATGGATTAGTAAATTTGCGGATGACACCAAAGTCGGAGGAGTGGTAGATAGTGAAGAGGGGTGTTATAGTTTGCAGAGAGACTTGGACAAGTTGCAGAGCTGGGCCGACAGGTGGCAAATGGAGTTTAATGCGGAAAAGTGTGAGGTAATTCACTTTGGCAGGAATAACAAATGTGTAGAGTATAGGGCTAATGGTAGGACTCTTAATAGTGTTGATGAACAGAGGGATCTTGGTGTATATGTGCATAGATCCCTGAAAGTTGGCAATCAAGTCGATAAGGTTGTTAAGAAGGCATACGGAGTCTTAGCTTTTATTGGTAGGGGGATTGAATTTCGGAGCCGCAACGTCATGTTGCAACTGTACAAAACTCTAGTGCGGCCGCACTTGGAGTATTGTGTACAGTTCTGGTCCCCGCATTATAAGAAAGATGTGGAGGCATTGGAGAGGGTACAGAGGAGGTTTACCAGGATGTTGCCTGGTATGGAGGGCAGGTCTTATGAAGAGAGGCTGAGGGATTTGAGGTTGTTTTCGTTAGAAAGGAGGCGGCTAAGAGGGGACCTTATTGAAACATATAAGATGATTAGAGGTTTAGATAGGGTGGACAGTGATAGCCTTTTTCCTAGGATGGAGAAAGCTAGCACGAGGGGACACAGCTTTAAATTAAGGGGTGGTAATTATAGGACGGATGTCAGAGGTAGGTTCTTTACCCAGAGGGTGGTAAGGGTATGGGATGCCCTGCCTGCTGCAGTTGTAGATGTGCCAAGTTTGGTGGCGTTTAAGGGGTTAGTAGATAAGTTTATGGATGAAAAAGGAATGGTTTAGGTTAGAGGGTCATTGCTTTTTCTTAATTGGTGGGCACAACACTGAAGGCCGAAGGGCCTGTTCTGCGCTGTATTGTTCTATGTTCTATGATCCCATGGAACACTAAGAATCTGAAGTTCATGCCTTAGGATTGATGCCTGATTTGCTTTATTTTATTATTGTTACATGTCTTGGGATGCAGTGAAAAGTATTGTTTCTTGCACATTACATAGACAAAGCATACTATTCATAGAGTACATAGCGGAGAAGGAAAGCAGAGGGTGCAGAATTTAGTTTTGCAGTCATAGCTAGAACGTAAAGAAAGATCAGCCAAACATACGGCAAGTCCATTCAACTGTCTGATGGCAGCAGGGAGGAAGCTGTTCTCGAGTCAGTGGAGTGATCTCAGACTTTTGTATCTTTCTCCCAACGGAAGAAGGTGGAAGAGAGAATATTTTGAGTGAACAAAATGCAGAAACCTGGATGAGTTCAGTAGCCGAGCCTGGGATAAGTTGGAATTTATGGAGAAGGCCACGCAAGAGGATATTGAGAAGGTAAGTCTTGAAGTGGCGATAACAATAATAATGAAGTCTTGTTGAGTCACCACCAGATGAAGGATCTCTACAGGGTGCGTGAAGTCCTTGATGTTATGAGGCAGTGGGAAATATAAACAGAGCTAATAGGTGAGAGGCTGCTTTACATGATGGATTGGACTTCATTCATGACCTTTTGTAGTTTCTTGCAGCTTTGGTCAGAGCAAGACACCAGGCTGAACCAGACTGTTTTTGACCTTTTTGTTGTATTTCACTCAAATGATACCCATCACTATGACACCAATTTCCATCTCTTTAACATTGCTCAACTCTGCTCTGCCTCAGCTCGTGGAGCTGCTGAAATCCTGATTTGTGTCTTTGTTACCTCTAGACTATTCCAATGCACTCCTGCCCACATCCATAAACTAGAATTCATGCGTACTTCTATTTTCCATGTCCGTGTTTGCACCAACTCCTGTTGAACTATTATCTCTGAGTTGCTGAGCTACATTGGCTCCCTGTTGAGTAATAATTTGGAACATATCTTTAGAATCTTTACATGTGCATGGATAGAGAGTGGGCAACTCCAGTACAGTCTAGCTCAGGGTCTATTATAATGTCTGACACACGATTAAAGAAAGAAAGACTTGCATTTCTGTGACATATTTCACAACCTCAGAACATCCTGAAGCACATGGTAGCCAATGAAATGCATTACGAGTGTCGTCATTGGTGTAATGTAGGAGATGTGTCTGCCAATCTGTGCACCACAGTTCCCACAACTTGCAGTGAAATAACTAAATACGAGCAAATAACTGCGGATGCTGGAATCTGAAACAAAAACAGAAAATGCTGGAAAATCTCAGTCATCCAGGAAACTCCTCAGTGTCATCCAGATTTGAAACAACAGTCCTGTTCTTTCTCCAAAGAAGCTGTCAGACCTGCTGAGATTTTCCAACATTTTCTGCTTCTGTTGTACTAACTAAATAATCTGTTTTAGTGATTTGATTTGAATAGTTGACTGATTTTACTTAGCGATACTGCCCAGGGCACTGGTGATCATTTCCCTGTGTTTTTTAGAAGATATTTCTCTGAGTTGTTTTGTGGTGCGTGCATATTGCTAGCAAGGTCAGTATTTGTTGCCCATCCCTAACTGCCCTTGAACTGAACAGCAATTAGGAGTTAGCCATATTGTGTGGGTCTGGTGTCACAAGTAGGCCAGACCAGGTAAGGACAGCAGATTTCCTTCTTTGCAAAATGAGAGGGAATCTTTTACATCCAGCTAAAAGAGCAGCTGAGATCTTCATTTAACATCTGTCTGAAAGACAACAACCTGAATTCTCTGGCTTTCCAACCATATAGAACATAGAACACTACAGCACAAACAGGCCCTTCGGCCTACAAGTTGCGCTGATCATATCCATATCTACCAGGCCTATCTATAACTCTCAATCCCATTAAATCCCATGTACTCATCCAGAAGTCTCTTAAAAGACCCCAGCGAGTTCGCCTCCACCACCACTGACGGCAGCCGATTCCATTCACTCACCACCTTCTGAGTGAAAAACTTACCCCTGACATCTCCTCTCTACTTGCTCCCCAGCACCTTAAACCTGTGTCCTCTTGTAGTAACTATTTCAGCCCTGGGAAATAGCCTCAGAGAATCCACCCCATTTATACCTCTCAATATTTTATAAACCTCTATCAGGTCGCCTCTCAATCTTCATTTCTCCAGGGAGAAAAGATCTAGCTCTCTCAACCTATCCTCAAAAGGCATGCCACCCAATCCAGGCAACATCGTTGTAAATCTCCTCTGCACCCTCTCAATAGCTTCCACATCCTTCTTGTAGTGAGGTGACCAGAACTGCGCACAGTATCCAAGTGGGGTCTGACAAGGGTCTTATAAAGTTGCAGCATTACCTCCTGACTCCTAAACTCAATCCCTCGATTAATGAAGACTAGTACACCATACGCCTTCTTGACCATATGTTTCCCGATGGTGGGAGGTGGCACGCTGTTTTGCTAGCAGTGGGATTCTCTGCTGCCGATGGGAACATTGACGTGTTCCCCCATGGGAAACATATGGATGTGCTGCTGGTGAGAACGGAGAATCCTGAAGGTGCAAACACTGGAGAATTCCAGCCCATCTTTTTGCAGTGAATACCCAGTATTTCACAGGTTTGTCAACCTGTATATTTCTGCTCAAGTCTCTGTATTGGAAAGTGATTCAAGAGGAGAGAGCCTCAGCAGTGGGAGTAGAAAACTGATACTCCAAAAGATGGCAGCGTGGCAGCAAGTGGGAACTGGCCAAGATAAGCAGGCGGAAGAAGAGATCATGCAGAAGAAGCCTTTGCCTGCTGCCAAACACCCAGGCAGCTTATACAGAGCATCTTTAGCTAAATCATTGCCCTTTGCTTGTTTTTGAACTAACATCAATTATTTGTATTTCTGACTTTCCCATCCATTGCCTAAGTGTCTGTACAACCATTGGAGAAGCATTTTCCCCCTCTTCCTTCCGCACTGTAACACCTTTTCACTATTGGTCCGTGCTTCAGGGTTAGCACGTCTTCAATTCATAGAAAAACATACCATTGTGCCCTCACCTGCTACACACGGCCTTTAAACCTCACCTCCGACATGCCCCTTGGTGGCCGAGGATTCTGAGATGCCCAGCTGGTATTCTTCAGCAAAGGTGAAAGGGGCTGAGGAAGGCATTGCCTCATGATATTTGAAAAGGAAAGAGGTTGGAGCACAAGTGACATCTTGAGAGACAGCAACCTAATTGGAATATCTACCTGTCCAGCTTTTGCTTTGTTGCTGACCAGTTTGAAAGCAAACTGAACAGAATCAGTTAAAGTATCACAGCCCAAAAGCTGGTCCCCTCTAGTCTGGAGTCCTTGCCGCTGGGTATTGTTGACTAGGCCAGCATTATTGCCCATCCTCAGTTGTTCTTGAGAAAGTGATGGTGAGTTGCCTACTTGAACTGCTGCAGTCTCTAAGCTCCAGGTACACCCACAATGCTCTTCAGGAGGAATTCCAGGATTTGGATTCAGCGACAGGGAAGCGACACCTCTTTCTAGGATCCTCTATGTCTTATTAACCACCTTCTGAGCCTGCCCTGCCATTCTTCATGCAAATCAAATAAACTGAGGGACAAAGTAAAAGGGGCAGCCCCTTAATGTGGGTGGGGGGGTTCCTGAGACAAAAAAAACAAAGTATAATTTAAAACATCAGACGAAAGTGTGATTAAAAGGCTCAGTAATACACCTTAGGCCCTGCGGGGCCTTGCAGATACAGAAGGTTTGCCCTGCCACCATTAATAATTGATGCTCGGAGTTTGGTTTGTATTGACCCTGTTAACAATATTTATTTTGCTTGCAGTCATTAAAAAGAATAATGTTGATAAATTAGTTATTCATGAATTTGCTATAAAAGATTGGAAATGGATTAGAAGCAGGCGTATCCCTGATGGATTGACCTGAGGACATTTATTTAGATTATTATTTTCTGGCCAGTTTATATTCTGCAAAAGATTGGGAGTGAGTGTTGCCTCCCTGTGCAGACTCCAGCACGTCTCACACAGGATTGCGTATTCAGAGTCTTTGCATTGATGATACGAGCTACTGAATTCTGCTGAAGGAAAACCATAGGCTCTTCCCAGTGCCATTCCCAGAGGCAAGTCTGAATGACGATGGCGAAGGCACCACCTTGTGGTCGCAGCGCTTTACTGAAGACGCTGTCTCCATTAACGGCAACATTGCCATCGAGCAATCCCAGCTGAAGTGGATTTACAAGCCTGCTGCTCCACCGGTGAAGTCATTTTATTTTTCTGTTTTTGTTGCAATTTTCAGCCGAAGCTCCCAGGTGGAGTAGGCGGATTCCCAGCTGCTGTCACTAAGGATCTCATTATTCCAGGCAATAAAAAAGAATTTATGATAAGTCAGTGATTGTGATTACTTTTCCAAGCAAAGCCTGTAGTTGTCTGGTCTCGTATTTTCCCAAAATGTTACGTTAATACAAAAGTGCCAGAGTGTTTCGGTGATAGTGTGCGTACCTCTGTATCAGAAGGTCATGGATTGTATACTAAAGGCTTCTAGTCCATCATAGTATTGAATGAATGATGTGGTGCGCTAGTGGAGGTGTATAATGCTTTTAATTGAGCCATTAAGGTTGGCCTATTCAAGTACGAACTCCCTGATTAAGGATCTTCCGTGCCTGCTGGGCACCGCAGGGACTGGGGTGTATTAGTGACTCCTTTAATCACATTTTAATTTGATGTTTTAGATTACCTTTTGACTTCTGTTTTGTTTTGGCCAGTTCCTCTCCTTTTAGGGAGCTGCCTTTTTGAGTTGCCCCTAAGTTGATTTTGTTTATTTGGTTGGACGCAAAAAATTAAGGATCCAATTGATGGGCCAATCAGGGAATCTTTGGCTTGTACTTGACCAGGAGTTGCAATTCCTCTGACACCCCTGGGGATGGACTGCGAACTGAAAGCATTCTGTACTGCTATTAGAGTTTGTAACTAAAGGGATTTTTGTAAAGGGACTTCTGCCTCCGAAGACTTATTAGAAGGTGCCAGCTTTTGGAGGATTAAACTGAATCCCTATCTTGGCTGAACATACAAGATCCCACAGCACTATTTGTAAGGAGAGTAGAAGAGGTCTTTCCCCCTATTGGCCAAAGTTACCTTTCAACTAACATCATGAATAATAGATTGCATGTTATCTCATTGCTGTCTGTGGGGTTTTAGTGTGCACAATGCTTCTCAGACTGCAATGGTATTTCATTGGTTGTGAAGCACTTTGAGATTTTGAAAGATGCTATAAATATGTCCTTCCTTCTATAATACTGTAAATCTGCTTCATAAAGAACAGAATGTGATTTATTCAGTGACAGTGGTGAGGACTGATCTGTGGAGATGATTTCTCCAACCATTCCTCCAGAATCTCACGCATTCTTCACAAATGAGGTTGGACAAAAAAGGGTTGTTCTCCCAAGTTCACAATGGCATGGAGTCATATGTACTGGGGGGTGGTAGAGGGGAACGCTCCTCGCTATTTACTGTCTATTCATCATACCATTAGCGGGGCTGCTTCTGGGATATTGGTTCAGAAAATTGGCGTTTAGCTGATAATATTTGTGGACACAGCTAAAAGAACACAAGGCTGTGTCCACAACCCCTTACTATACTCCTTATACACCTATGACTGTGTGGCCAAATTCCCTCCAACTCAATTTTCAAATTTACTGATGACACCCTCACAATGGGTCAGATGTCAAACAATGATGAGATGGAGTTCGGGGAAGAGATAGAGGATCTGTCGAACTATTGCGACAACAATAATCTCTCCCTCCATGTCAATAAAAAAAGGAGATAGTCATTGACTTCAGGAAACATAGTGGAGGATGTGCTCCTGTCTACATCAATGGGAATGAAGTAGAAATGGTCGAGAGTTTCAAATTTTTAGTCCAGATGTCCTTTTACAGATGCACCATAGGAAGCATTCTTTCTGGTTGTATCACAGCTTGGTGTGGCAAAAAGTCACGAACGAAGCCCAGTCCATCATTCAAACCAGCCTCCCATCCATTGACTCTGTCTACACTTCCTGCTGCCTTGGAAAAGTATCCAGCATAATTAAGGACCCCGTGTACCCCAGACATTCACTTCCACTTTCTTCCATTGGGAAAAAGATACAGAAGTCTGAAGTCGCGTACCAACTGGCTCAAGAACAGCTTCTTCCCTGCTGCTTCAGTCTTTTGACTATCTCACATCAAACTAATCTTTCTTGACACTCTAGCTATGACTGTAACACTACATTCTGCACTCTCTGCTTCTGTGTGGATGGTATGCTTTGTCTGCATAGCACACAACAAACAATACTTTTCACTGTATGTGTGACAATATGTGACAATAAGTCAAATCGAAAATAGCCATATTATAAGTGGCTACAGTTTGAAAGTGCTTAATTATCTATATCACATTTTTGGATATCTAAAGGTCATGATGTGTGCACTATTAAAATGTTTAACTCAGTTGACTGGACGGCTGGTTAGTGGTGAACAGTGATGCCAACAGTGTGGGCTCAGTTCCCATAGAGGCTAATGTTATTCATGCACACCTTCACAACTTTGCCTCTTGCTTGAGGTCTGGTGATCCTCAGGTTAAATCGCTACCAATGTAAAGGGGGTGGGGTAAAATTGCGCGGTCGGTATTCCCACCCACCCAGACGCAAATGTAATTTTACGGAAGGCGGGTGTTGGCGAACAGAATCTCAGATAGGGATCCTGCCCATGACCCAATTAAAGCCCTTAGGCAACCACTTAATAGATACTTAAGGAGCTTTCCCTGCCCAGTCACCAATATTGGACAGGCAGGTGATCACAGAGAGGGGGAATTTGAAAATGGTTTTCTCCTGGCTCTTGGCCAGGAAGATAAGCAGAGGTGGGTGTTCCTCTATCGAAAGGCTCCTTCAGACTGTGGCTCTGTTCAGAGGCCCCTCCAGCTCCGAGCGCTTGCCAGCCTGAAATTTCAGGCCCCAGAGATTTTGGCTCAAAATGACCAAAGTCTTGATCCTTATGAAATATTTATCAGATTGGGAAGCTTAAAGAGATTGCAGCCTCATGCTGGGCTTCTGTACTGGAGGCCATTGCCTGATACAGTCCTGCTTGCGATAACACAGAGGGAGAAAGGACACTCATTGAAAAGCAGATAAGATTGTTCTTTCCGAGGGAGTGAAGGTTTGGAGTGGACTGATTTAACCTCGCCTCAGTGCTGCAGGGATTTAGCTGCAGAATGTGCTTCTCTGTGTCGGTGAGAGGGTGGTGCACCCCATCCTACTGTGATGGCACTGCCCCTTGAACACTTCCAGTAACGGCAGGGGCACCTCCCCACGTGGAGGCTGGACTGGCTCACTCCTGAAGGAGATTATTTCTGCATGAAAGCAGGTCTCTCCATCACCCTCCTCACTCGCGCACACATATTCCTCACTCTCAGCCCCACACACACACTCACTAACTCACACACTTACTCACACATACTCCCTCATTTCCACTATCACACACACAGCAGTCAGTTTCCTTCCTACACTTCCATCTCCCCATGATCTGGGGCTTGGCTCTGCAGCCTGTCACTCCCAGGCCTTGTAGCAATATCGTGCCCATGAGCTCAGGCCTCAGAGCCACCTCTCGCCCTCGAGCTCAGGCCTCACAGCCTCTCTGCCCTTGAGCTCAGGCCTCAGAGCCGCCTCTCGCCCTCGAGCCCAGGCCTCAGAGCCGCCTCTCGCCCTCAAGCCCAGGCTTCATAGCCCCCTCTTGTCTTTGAGCCTAGGCCTTAAAGTAGCCTTTCTTCCTTGGGGCTCCAGGCCTCACAGTAACCTCTTGTCCTTGAGCCCAGGCCTCACGGCAGCCTCTCCTCCCAAGGCCCAAGGACACTGGGGTTACAGTCAGCATCTCTTCCCTGGGACCCCAGCATTCTGATTTGCCTATACTCTGCAGGCCCTGATTGAACATCCCGGAACACTGTTCGAGTGCACTCCAGCAGCACTGAACCACCGGGGTGTTTCCCCTGGCTGGGTGGGGAATGGGGGGGTGGCTGTCTAAAACCAGAGGGTCACCCTATCACAATAAGGGATAGGCCATTGAAATCAGATGAGAATATCTTCACTCAGAGAGTGATGGGTCTTTAGAATTTTGTATCCCAGAGAGCTCCAGAGCCTCAATTATTCAGCATATTCCAGAAAGTGGTCAATATTAAGTATATCGGGGCATACATATGGAGAGGTGGAAAATCAGCTGTGATCTGATTGAATAGGCTTGAGGGGCTGAACGGCCTACTCTTGCTTCTGTTCCCTGTGTTACCATGTGATTGAAAATCAGCCCAGGAAGTTTGAGGTGAGCGGAAAGAAAGTGGCTTGTTGTCACACCATCCATAGCTTGCTCATCAGGAAGCAGGCTGAGGGTAAATGAGCTGGGGTTTGACAACGGGAATAAAACAGAGGATAGTCTGCCAGCCTCAGTACTCCCTGGGTGCCGTGGGCTCGGTTACAACTGGCTCCGTGGAATGAAGAACCATCTCCGTAGAGCTCAGGAGATGCTGGGCTCCTTGCCTCCAACTCTGCTTTGCTACATTCTATTTTGACCCTTCAAAATAATGTAGAAAATATTAGTGATTGTTGGGCACTTTATTTGGGTGCTGTAATAGCTGTAATTGGAGCTATTTGGAGGAAGCCAGAAGTGAGGATTGAGCTTGTGGCATTGGTCGGTGTGCGGATTATGGGACTACTATAAGATTAGGAACTGAAGGAGGCCATTTGGCCCATCACGTCTGCTCCAGCATTCAATGAGACCGTGACTGATCTGATACAATCCTCAACTCCACTTTCCCACCTTATCCCCATTACTCTTGGATCCCTTACTGATAGTGATGCATTGAGCAGCACAAGTGATGGAGAAAATCATAGCGAATCATAGAATTCCTACTGTGTAGAGAGGCCTTTGACCCATCGAGTCTCGCATAGAGTCATTTACAGCATGGAAACAGGCCCATCAGCCCAACTTGTCCATGCTGCCCTTTTTTTTAAAACTCTTAATCCCAATTGCCCGCATTTGGCCCATATCCCTCCACATGCTTTTTAAAAGATAAAATTGTACCCATCTCTACTACTCCCCCTGCCAGCTTGTTCCAGACACTCACCATCCTCTTTGTGAAAAAATTGCCCCTCTGGACACTTTTGTATCTCTCCCTTCTCCCCTTAAACCTATGCCCTCTACTTATAGACTCCCCTATTTTTGGGTAAAGATACTTACTATCTAGCTGATCTATGCCCCTTATTATTTTATAGATGTCTATAAGTTCACCACGCAGCCTCTTACGCTCCAGAGAAAAAAATCCCAGTCTATCCAGCCTCTCCTTATAACTCAAACCATCAAGTCTTGTATCATCCTAGTAAATCTTTTCGCACTCTTTCTAGTTTAATAATATCCTTTCTATAATAGGGTGACCAGAACTGTACGCATTATTCCAATTGTGGCCTTACCAATGTCTTGTACAGCTTCAATAAGACGTCCCAACTACTGTATTCAGTGTTCTGACCAATGAAACCAAGCATGCCGAATGCCTTCTTCACCACTCTGTCCAGCTGTGTCTCCACTTTCAAGGAGCTATGGACATGCACCCCTAGATCTCTTTGTTCTTTAACTCTTCCCAATGTCCAACCATTAACTGAGTAAGTCCTGCCCTGGTTCAACCTCCCAAAATACATCACCTCGTATTTATTTAAATTAAAGTCCATCTAAATTAAATTTAGATCTGCTTATCTAAATTCATCAGCCTATTGGCCCAATTGATCAAGATTGGAGGTAACTTTCTAACAACAACTCCAACAGGCCCTACCCCCCCAACTCCATGCATTAATCCCACTAATCCCTCTAACATACACATCCCAGGACACTATGGGCAACTTAGCATGCCCAATCCACCTAACCCGCACGTCATTGGACTGTGGGATGAGATCTTGATCACCCTTGTGAGATCATTCAACTTTTTGTGACATTTCAGCCTGGTCCTCAGACCCCGACGCTGTGCGCCGAAAGCCCCCAGTCCCTCCTGAGACTTGTCCTTGACAAGCATCTGGCCGCATAACATCTCTCCTCCTGCTCGCCTCCACCATTCCAGCTCTGCAGCTGTAGTCCTTGAGCCCTCTCTCTGTGCTGATGTTCCGTTTTCCCTTTGTAGAGTAACATCCATAATATTCTGCAGCAGCCTCCTACAATTCGGTGGAGTTTCCCTTTAAGAGGGACAGCCTGTATTTAAGAACATAAGGCTGGCTGCATCAGCACATATGGCTTGGCTCCCAACTGTGCGCTAAAGCATGGTGAACACTTGGAGGCCTAAGCTACAATCAAACAGCAAATTTGCATACTACTTACCTCCACGCACAGGCTGAGAATGTTAAAGTTTATTTATTAGTGTCATAAGTAAGCTTACATTAACACTGCAATGAAATTCTGGAGAAAATCCCCTAGTCGCTATGCTCTGGTGCCTGTTCAGATACACTGAGGGAGAATTTAGCATGACCAATGCGCCTAACGTGCGCATCTTTCAGATTGTGAGAGGAAATCGGAGCATCTGGAAGAAACCCACACAGACACGGGGAGAATGTGCAGACTCTGCACAGACAGTGACCCAAGCCAGGAATCGAACCTGGATCTCCGGCACTGTAAGGCAGCAGTGCTGACAACTGTGCCACTGTGCTGCCCAGTGCCCCTGGTGACTGAGAAAATGACAACTTGTAACTCCAGATATTGATTTTTAATGGTTGCTTTTGTTCCATTTTTCTCTCAATTTTATGCAATTTCCTTCTGTATTGCCACTCAGTTTCCTTCCCTGGCCTTATTGTTTGAGGAGTTACCTTGTGCAACACAAGTCCTGTCATTTACCAAGATACCAGATTCACCATTGCAGCTGGTGTTTGCAGTAATTTGCGGCGGAGATGTTTCTGGGTGAAGGTTAGGGATGAGCGTTGCATTGCTGCGACGGCCCTGATGCAGCAACTTCTGCGTCAATAATGGGGAAAATCTGACGGGAGGTGTGCAGCCTCTTAGCAAATCGACTTGTGCTGAGGAAGGTTATCAGCGGCTCTTGCTATCCTGTGGCTTCCTCTTGTGGAAATCAGCAGAAATTGCAGCCTGATGCAATCCTTTTCCTGGGATGGGGGCCAGGGATGCTGTTTTTAAAGCTGAGAATATGTCGCGATTGACACAAAGAGGGGCTGAAATTCCTGTTAGTGAGCAGTGTGAACTGAGCTTGCACTTTTCCTTTTCCATTCACTTCAAATGAAAGACCAGTCTCACTGTGGGTCAAAGGGCATGAACATTGTGGAATGCTAGGTTATTCAGGAATACTGGGGAAGAGAGGACGGGGAGACAGGGGTTATTCAGGAATACTGGGGAAGAGAGGGCAGGGGTTATTCAGGAATACTGGGGAAGAGAGGACGGGGAGGCAGGGGTTATTCAGGAACACTAGGGAAGGGAGGGCAGGGGTTATTCAGGAACATTGGGGAAGAGAGGGCAGGGAGGGCAGGGGTTATTCAGGAACACTGGGGAAGAGAGGACGGGGGGGTTATTCAGGAACAATGGGGAAGCGAGGATGGGGGGGGCAGGGATTATTCAGGAACACTGAGGAAAAGAGGGTGGGAGGGATTATTCAGGAACACTGGGATTATTCAGGGATACTGAGGAAAAGGGGGTGGCAGGGGTTATTCAGGAACACTGAGGAAGAGAGGGTGGGGGGGTCAGGGTTATTCAGGAACACTGGGGAAGGGAGGGTGAGGGGCAGGGGTTATTTAGGAACACTGGGGAAGAGAGGGTGGGGGGGGTTATTCAGGAACACCAGGGAAGAGACGATGGGGGGGCAGGGATTATTCAGGAACACTGAGAAAAGTGGGGGCAGGGGTTATTCAGGAACACTGGGGAAGAGAGGGCGGGGGGGCAGGGGTTATCAGGAACACGGGAAGAGAGGGCGGGGGGGTAGGGGTTATCAGGAACATTGGGGAAGAGAGGGCGGGGGGCAAGGGGTTATCAGGAACACTGGGGAAGAGAGGATGGGGCAGGGGTTATTCAGGAATACTGGGGAAGAGAGGGCGGGGGGGCAGGGTTATTTGTGAACACTGGGGAAGAGAGGGCGGGGGGGCAGGGGTTATTCAGGAACACCGGGGAAGAGAGGGCGGGGGGCAGGGGTTATTCGTGAACACCGGGGAAGAGAGGGCGGGGGGCAGGGTATTCGTGAACACCGGGGAAGAGAGGGCGGGGGGGCAGGGTATTCGTGAACACCGGGGAAGAGAGGGCAGGGGGTAGGGGTTATTCAGGAACACTGGGGAAGAGAGGACGGAGGAGCAGGGGTTGTTCAGGAACGCTGAGGAAGAGAGGGTGGAGGGCAGGTTTATTCAGGAACACTGGGGAAGAGAGGGCAGGGAGGTACGGTTATTCAGGAACGATGGGGAAGAGAGGACAGGGGGGCAGTGGTTATTCAGGAACACTGGGGAAGAGAGGACGGGGGGTCAGGGGTTAATCAGGAACACTGGGGAAGAGAGGGCGGGGGCAGGGGTTATTCAGGAACACTGGGGAAGAAAGGATGGGACGGCAGTGGTTATCAGGAACACTGGGGAAGAGAGGGCGGGGGGGCAGGGGTTGTTCATGAACGCTGGGGAAGAGAGGGCGGGAAGGGCAGGGGTTATTCAGAAACACAGGGGAAGAGAGACCGGGGAGAGCAGGGATTATTCAGGAACACTGGGGAAGAGAGGGCGGGGGGGCAAGGGTTATTCAGGAACACTGGGGAAGAGAGGATGGGGCAGGGGTTATTCAGGAATGCTCGGAAAGAGAGCGCGGTGGGGGGCAGGAGTTATAGGAACACTGGGGAAGAGAGGACGGGGAGAGCAGGGGTTATTCAGGAACACTGAGGAAGAGAGGATGGGGGGCAGGGGGTTTATCAGGAATGCTCGGAAGAGAGGGGGGGCAGGAGTTATTCAGGAACACTGAGGAAGAGAGGATGGGGGGCAGGGGTTATTCAGGATTGCTCGGGAAGAGAGGACGTGGGAGCAGGGGTTATTCAGGAACACTGGGGAGAGAGGCGGGGAGAGTAAGGGTTATTCAGGAACACTGGGGAGAGAGGGGGGGGCAGGGGTATCAGGAATGCTTGGGAAGAGAGGGTGGGGGGCAGGGGTTATTCGTGAACACTGGGGAAGAGAGGGCTTGAGGGGCAGGGGTTTTTCAGAAACACTAGGGAAGAGAGAGCGGGGAGAGCAGGGATTATTCAGGAACCCTGGGGAAGAGAGGGCGGGGAGGCAGGGGTTATTCAGGAACACTGGGGAAGAGAGGACGGGGAGAGCAGGGGTTATTCAGGAACACTGGGGAAGAGAGAGCGGGGAGAGCAGGGGTTATTCAGGAACACTGGGGAAGAGAGGACGGGGAGAGCAGGGGTTATTCAGGAACACTAGGGAAGAGAGGGCATGGGCAAAGGGTAACTGTCACACAATTTAATTGAGGCATGGGGCCCTTACTGGCCAGCTAGATCAACCATGCCTCTTTCGGGAGGGCCCCCTATTTTAAGTGCCATTAATAGTCAGTGACTGACCTTCTCCCAGGAAGGAGTTAGAACTCAGGGGTGCTAATCCTCCTCAGCACCCCCTCTCTCCCCCCCCCGCCCTGAGATTGTGTAGGCAATCAGAAGCTGGCAGTGCTTCATTGCCATCAGTACCAGTAGGGAGTGGTATTATCTGCTGGTAATGCACCCACCAGAGGCTCAAGGCCACTGATGGACTCACCTTTGAATGAGGGCAGGAAGAGAGTTATTGGGAGGGTGTTGCTGGCTACGGAGGTTGGAAGAAAGGCAAGTGGATGGCTCCTATGTTCAGCTGCTTCTTCCCTACCCCCTCCCTTCCTGATCTCAGTTCCTTCAACCAGTTAGTGAGTACGTGACAGTGAGGGAGGACATCCCGCACCACCACCATCATAAGAGATGGCACATGATGTGAGTAGGCAGTCGGGTTCAAGTGAATCTCTTAAAGATTATAGGGGTGTAGGAGTAGAATAAGAAAGAAATCAGGAGGACAAAAAGGGGACGCAAGATTGTTTTGGCAGATAAGGCAAAGGAGAAACGAAAGAGCTTCTACAAATTCATAAAGGGCAAAAGAATAACAAGGGAGAGAGTAGGGCCTTTTAAGGATTATTAAGATAATCTATATGCAAATCCACATGAGATGGGTGAGATTCTAAATTAATATTTCTCATCAGTATTTACTGTTGAGAAAAGCATGGATGTTAGGGAACTTGGGGAATTAAATATTGATGTCTTGAGGAATGTACATATTATAGGGAAGGAGGTGCTGGAAGTCTTCAAACACATCAAGATGGATAAATCTGCAGGAGTTGAGGTGTATCCCAGGATGTTGTGGGAGACAAGCCGAGACACTTGAATCATCGATAGTCACTGGTGAGGTGCCTGAAGATTGGAGGGTGGCAAATGTTGTGCCTTTGTTTAAAAAGGGCTGCAGGAAAAAGCCTGGGAACTACAGGCCGGTGAACCTCACATCTGTGGTGGGTAAATTGTTGGAAGGTATTTTGAGAGGTAGGATCGACAGGCATTTAGAGGTGCAAGGACTGATTAGGGAGTCAATAGAGAGGGAAAAATTAAATCTCACAAATCTGACTGAGCTTTTTGAAGCAGTAACCAAGAAGGTCGATGAGGGCAGTGTAGTTGATGTTGTCTTTAGCAAGGCCTTTGACAAGTTACGCATGGTAGATTGTTGCGTGAAGTTAAATCTCACGGGATCCAAGGTGAGTTAGCGAAATGGGTACAAATTTGGCTTCTTGACAGAAGCTAGAAGGTGATTGTAGAGAGTTGTTTTTCAAACTGGAGGCCTGTGACCAGTCGTGTGCCTCAGGGATCAGTGCTGGGTCTGCTGTTATTTGTCATTTATATTAATGATTTGGATGAGAATATAGGAGGCATGGTTAGTAAGTTTGCAAATGATACCAAAATTGGTGGCGTGGTGGACACGGAGAAAGATTATCTTCAATTGCAATGGGATCTTGATCAATTGGGCCAGATGAGGTTTAATTTAGACAAAGCAAGATAATGCATTTTGGTAGATTGAACCAGGGCAGGGCACTGGGGAGAGTTACAGAACAAAGAGGTCTGGGGTACATGTTCATAATTCCTTGAAAGTGGAGTCACAGGTGGACAGAGTGGTGAAGAAGGCATTCAGTATGCTTGGTTTCATCAGTCAGAATATTGAATACAGGAATTGGAATGTCTTGTTGAATTTGTACAAGAGATCGGTAAGGCCACACTTGGAATATTATGTGCAATTCTGGTCACCTTATTAGAGAAAGGATATTATTGAACTAGAAAGAGTGCAAAAAAGATTTACTAGGATGCTACTAGAACTTAATGGATTGAGTTATAAGGTGAGGCTGAATAGACTGGGACTTTTTTCTTTGGAGCGTAAGAGGCTGAGGATGATCTTATAGAGGTCTAAAAAATAATGAGAAGCATAAACAAGGTAGATAGGCAATATCTTTTTCCAAAGGAAGAGGAGTCTAAAACTAGAGGGCATGGGTTTAAAGTGAGAGGGGAGAAATAAAAAGTGTCCAGAGGGGCAATTTTTCCACAGAGAGGGTGGCAAGTGTCTGGAACAAGCTGCCAGAAGTAATAGTAGAGGCAGGTATCATTTTATCTTTTAAAAAGCATTTAGATAATTACATGGGTATGATAGTTATAGAAGAATATGGGCCAAATGCGGGCAATTGGGATTAGTTTAGGGGTTTAAAAAAAGGGCAGCACCGAAGGGCCTGTTTCCATGCTATAAACCTCTATGACTCTAACTGGAGCTATTGTTCTGCCTATTGCTGAGAGCAGGCCGGGGCTCTGCAATGGGTGTTATTTACCCAATTAAGGGTCTCATCTGGTATCGGGACAGAAGGTGGGAAGCTGTTGGGGTCAGTTATCTCCCCATTGATCTCTTGATTAAATCACCCCTACCCTCCATCTCCAAATCCACCTCAAAGAAGAACATTGCCAAAGATCTGCGAATTAGGTAGATTGGCCATAAGTTGCTCTTAGTGTCAGGGGGGACTAGCTAGGGCAAATACATATGGGGTTATGGGAACAGGGCATGGGTGGGATTGTGATCACTGCAGAATCAATGGGCCTAGTTGTCTACTGCTGTATGATTCTATGCTTACATTCCACTCGACGTGTTAAACTGGCCAGGAAGTTTCAATCTTTCCATGTTTTCCTACCTCTGTAAGCTTCTCCAGCCCTATAAGATTTTGGGATCTCTGTGCTCCTCCAATTTTGGCCTTTTTGGCATCTCTGATTTCCTTTGTCGCACTTCTGGAATCTGTGATTTCAGTTGTCCAGGTTCTGGAATCGCCTCTCTAGACCTTTCTGATTCTCCACTTTTCTCTCTTCTCTTTTAATCCATGACTTAAAGCTACCTCTTTCTCTTCTTGTGGTTTAGTGTCAAGCTTATTCCCGTGAAATGCTTTGAATCATTTTACTATGTTAAAAATTCGACATAAATCTGACTTACTGTTTGCTTTCTTCTCTTGTTGCTGACATTGAAGTTGCACTGGACTTTTGGCCATAAGTAGAGTGTTGCACCTGGCTTTGGTCACCACATTTTGGGAGGAATGTGGAGTCCATGGAAGGGTCCAGAGAGGATTTGCATGGGGTGGATCCAGGGATGGGGGAGTTGGATTTCAAGAGGTTGGGTTGTTCTCTTTGGAGCGAGGGAGGTTGAAGGGAGGTTTACTGGAGGCATTGAAGGATTGTGAAGAATTGTGGTAGGTTCTGAGAGGGGCTAGTACAGAACTGGGTCATACAGATTTTGGATTTTGGGTGAAGGTTAAAGTTTTAAAGCTCATTCATTAGTGTGACAAGTAGGCTTACATTAACATTGCAATGAAGCTAGTCATTGCATTCCTGTTCGCATACACTGAGAGAGAATTTAGCATGGCCAAATGCACCTAACTAGCACATCTTATGGGAGGAAATCGGACAGCTGGAGGAAACCCACACAAACATGGGGACAGTAACTCTGCACAGACAAGCCAGGAATTGAACGTTGTGTAGCAGCATCGTGCCGCCCTGTTGTGAGTGGCTGGAGGAAGGGTGAGGAAGGCAGTGACGTGGAACTCACCATCTGTGAGGATGTTACAAGTGTTGAGGATCACTGGTTTTAAAGGAGAAGCACTTTAGGGAGACAGACTTGTAGGGTTACAGCATGGAGTGGTGGTGTGGGACTGACTGCATGTCTCTACAGTGCACCAGCAAACCTAATGGGTCAACTGACCTTGTGCGCAGTAATAAATTTTCTCTTTCACACTTTATTTCCTCGATAAGTCTTTCTTGTGTTTGTTTTCTGGGGTTTCCCCTTCTCTTTCTCCTCCCTTATTTCTTCATTCTTTGCCTTTCATTCTATTTTTATTTTGCCTCTTCTTCTTTAGCTCCATTCTCTGATTTCCTTTCTCGGTTGCTCATTTTGAACACTCAGCTGGTGATGCTTTCTTTGGCTGCAGCCCGAGTTTGGCGTTCGTTCCGTTTCGTTCAGAAGCAGCACTCTGTGAGTTGAATAACCTGGATTTAAAGTAAGGGGATGCTTCCCCAGCCGCAGCGACTCTGAGATCAGAACTCAACCTGGGAGCCAAACTCTCCCCCCTGTCCAGATCGGCTGGTTCAAGGTAACGTCACACTGGAATGAGAAGCCTGGAGTTTCACACCACAATGTGAATGAACAATCAGCTCCTTTGTCACAGAGTCTACTATCCAAGCTGTTCTTTTGCAAAGTTTGTCAGCCTCTGAATGAGGGCTTTATATCAAATTATTGGCACCAGTGATATGCGGGAACGATAGTGGTGTTACATGATTGTCAGGGCAACACTTGAATGGCTCACACAGGTTCGGAGATCGTGTTGTCTCCACTTGCCATGATTTCGTATCTCTAAAGTGTGGCTGATCAGCCACATTAGGATTTTATAGCCTCTCTTTGCGTGAGATCGTATAATCCCACCTGAGACCAATGGAGATTTCTATGGGCGAGGGGTAGAGTTTTGGACTGTGTTAGAACTGAGATAACTAAGACGCTTTAGGGTACATACTGACTGGATATATGAATGGCATTTGACATGAATTGTCCATTATAAAATCCAGCTGATAGTTAATCCTGTTGATTTCAGTGGGAATTGAATGGTTTCTGGAACAAGTAGGCCAGCTAAAATTCCACTGTTGTATCTGGTACAAGTTGAAAATCTAGCTTTTTGGATTTTGTTGTCCATTGATGAATGAATGATTGTAGAAACTCTACGAACAGTTCTCTAGATGGCTGTATGGTAGCACTTTCATCTCTGTATTTTCCAGTCTCTTTCCAGAGAATTGAGTGTATCATCCCTACAGTACTGAGGGAATGCTACACTGTTAGAGATATCGTCTTTCCGATGAGACATGAACTGATGCTTTGCCTGGTTGATGTGAAAAATTCCATGACACTATCTCAAAAAACATCAAAGGAGTTTCTCCTCTGTGTTGTGGCCAATATTATCCTTTAATCAACTCTTAAATGAGGTGAGATGGGTGTGACAACCCTTAACATCAAGGCATAATGCTAGTTTGATGTCTGGTTAGGATGAGCTGGTTGCATTGTACCTGATTAGGGGGTGGGTTGATTTATTTGAATTCTGTAATATAAAGGCCAGAATGCTGATGTCAGGAAGGCTAGAAATCTGGTTTTGGATCAAGACTTGGAAGTGTTTGTGCTGCACAATAAACCTTCGATTGGAAGCGGAATCTCCTTCATCAGAAATTTGTTCACTCAATTTGGGTTTTGCATTCCTTTCATGTGCTACAATACTTTGGAAAATGTGAGTTCGATAGTAGCATTTATAGGCATCTTCGGACAGGTTACCTGAGAGTACAAGGAAGAGAAGCCACTTCAAGGTTTTAAAATAATTCATTCAAGGATTGTGAGTGTTATTGGTTGGCCCAGCATTTATTACCCTTCAGAAGGTGATGGCAAGCTGCCTTCTTCAACTGTTGTAGCTCTGAGGTGTAAGTACACCCAGAGTGCTGTTAGGAAGTTCCAGATTTTGACCCAGTGACAGTAAAGGAATGGTGATATATTTCCAAGTCAGAATGGAGTGTGGCTTGGATAGGAACTTGCAGTTCACGGTATTTCCAAGTATCACCAGGTATTAGGTGGCACGATAGCATAACGGTTAGCATTGCTGCTTCACAGCTCCAGGGTCCTGGGTTTGATTCCCGGCTTGGGTCACTGTTTGTGTGGAGTTTGCACATTCTCCTTGTGTCTACATGGGTTTCCTCTGGGTGCTCCGGTTTCGTCTTACAGTTCAAAGATGTGCGGGTTAGGTTGATTGGCCATGCTAAGAAATTGTCCCTTAGTGTCTAGGGATGTGGAGGTGAGAGGGATTAGTGGGTATAATACGTAAGGATATGGGGGTAGGGCCTGGGTGGGATTGTATTCGGTGTAGACTCGATGGGCTGAAGGGCCTCTTTCTGCACTGTAGGGTTCCTATCTGTTGCTGTTGTTCTTCTGGATGGTTGTGGTGTTCAGTTTAGAAGGTGCTGCCTCGGGTACCTTGGTGATTTCTTGCAGTGGGTGGTACACATGACTGTCAGTGGTGGAGGGAGCGTATGTTTGTGGGTGGCGTGCCAATCAAGCAGGTTGCTCTGTCCTGCATGGGGCCAAGCTTCTTGAGTGTTATTGAAGTTGCACGCAGGCAAGTGGAGAGCATTCCACCACACTCCTGACTGTACCTTGTAGATGGTGGATGGGCTTTGTGGAGGAGAAGGTGAATCAGTGGGATTCATAGCCTCAGACCTGCTATTGTAATCACAGTATTTATATGGTGCATCCAACTCACTTTCCAGTCAAAGGTAGTGTTTCCTCATTATTAAAACAGCAAGAATCAGAGCCATTTGCAATTCAAATTTCCCAGCTTGAGTCCACACTTTGCCTCAGCCATGGTGATGCAAAGCCAGTTAGAAAGGAAACCAGAACTAAAGGGCACAGGCTCAAAATAAGGGGGGTCAATTTAGAACAGAGTTGAGGAGGAACTTCTTCTCTCAGAGGGTGGCGAATCTCTGGAATTCTGTGCCCGTTGAAGCGGTGGAGGCTACCTCGTTGAATATGTTTAAGTCACAGGTAGATAGATTTCTGATCGATAAGGGAATTAAGGATTATGGGGAGCAGGGATGGGTAAGTGGAACTGATCCATTTCAGATCAACCATCATCTTATTGAATGGTGGGGCAGGCTCGAAGGGCTAGATAGCCTACTCCTGCTCCTATTTCTTATGTTCTTATGATACTCGGGGCTTTTGGAATGGACTTTAGTGTCCTGGCTCAGGGAGGAGGTCATGATGTGGAGATGTCAGCGTTGGACTGGAGTAGACACAGTAAGAAGTCTCACAACACCAGGTTAAAGTCCAACAGGTTTATTTGGTAGCAAACACCACTAGCTTTCAGAACACTGTTCCTTCGTCAGGTAAATGGGGAGTCTGTTTGCGATCAGATTTCCCCACTCACCTGACAAAGGAGAAGCGTTCCGAAAGCTAGTGGTGTTTGCTACCAAATAAACCTGTTGGACTTTAACCTGGAGTTGTGAGACTTCTTACTGTGTTCAGGGAGGAGGAGCATTCAACCAGGTTTGGGTTCCCCAGTCACTAACTGGTAGTAGCCTGAAATATAATCTGGGGGTTGAAGTGCTCACTCCCCACACTGACTAACCCTATGGTCAATCACTCTGCCAACATTTAAGACTGGCACGTGGGGAACGGGAGTGGGCACTTTGGCTGGAACTCCCATTTTATGTTGCCAATCAAGCAGTAAGGAGAGAACAGAAAATCAGGAAAGAAAAGTTTTCCTTCAGCTGTCTCATTGATCATTAGCAGTCTGAAATTTAATTTTTGTTTCACATGCTGGTGTTGGCTGCAGTATGCTTAATGGAGCTCCGGTTTAATAGAACACCGCAGCGCCCCATCCATCCAGCCAAGTAAAACTTATTTATTGGACTGCTGGTTTATGATTTTATTAAAATATCTTTTCAATTCATTCCAAAGTGATTTTGTTTGCCCTTATGTCCTGGCTACCACCCTGGAGCAAAGATTGCCTTAAACAAGGTGTTACTGTTGCACTGTGAGTGCACTCTTTCATTCATTTTCACACGGAAGTGTATCTTTCCAGAGAAATCTTTTGGCAGCTTGTGAGTGATTCCAGAAACCTGGAGCCTCCCAACTTCAATAACAAGTCATCCATCTGTGTGAAAGTGCCATAAAACTGAACAAATGGATGTCCAGTCAAACTATTAACAACCTGGGAACAACGCTGGAGATCCACAGATTCTGTGCTGAAATTGCTGTTTTGAGCACATTCCGGTTTGAGGCCTTTTTTCCCCAATTCTAGAAAAGCAGGCCATTATATTCCACTTCAAATATGCAGATCTTTTTGAGTATTTGTCTCATCCAAAGGACCAGTAAAAAAAAATTGAGAAAAACTTAATATAGTACCTACCATGGCTGCAGGATATCTCAAAGTATTACAGTCACTGAAGTACATTTGAAGTGTAGGCAGTGTTACAAAGTAGGAAATGTGACAGCAAATTTGCACAGCACAGTGTTTCATTCACACCAACAATGAGTGACCTGATGCTTTGTTTTGAGTGCTGTTGCTTGAGAGATTAATATTGACCAGGAGAACTGCCCTACTCGACTTCAAAGTGGTACTGCCGCTCAGATGGTACATGCAATGTTAGTTTAATAGTTTTAATATCTCATCTGAAAGCCTGCATCTCAAGCAATGCTCAATATTACAATGTGGGGCCAGCATTTTGTGTTTGTATCTTTGGAGTCACAGTAGTGAGCACTGGGACAGATGACCAATGGAGTCCATAGCCTTCAGATTCAGAGGAAGAGCTGTCTGTGGCACAGATTGTGACCATCATCAACTCTCCTCAGACTCATTCCATCCTTTCTCTCCAGGGAAGGCTGTGTTTCAGGAAAGTGAGTCAGTAGAGGAGCCATGCAACAGATTTCGCTAATTTCTGAACTCACTCAGCGACATATAAGCTTGCAAAATGGGTGCAAATGCATAGAATGAAATGACTGCTCAGAGGCTGCTCAACATAGAACATAGAAAAACTACAGCACAAGCAAGCCTTCAGTCCACAAGTTGCGCTGAACATATCTCTACCATGTTCAATTCCCAGCTTGGGTCACTGTCTCCGTGAAGTCTGCGTGTTCTTCCCATGTCTGCGTGGGTTTCCTCTGGGCACTTCAGTTTCTTCCTACAAAGATGTACTGGTTAGATGCATTGGCCATGCCTCCCTCAGTGTACCTGAACAGGTGCCACAGTGTGGCAACCAGAGAATTTTCACAGTAACTTTGTTGCAGTGTTAATATAAGCATACTTGTGACACTTATAAATAAACTTAAAAAATTTCAGATTCTCTTTAGAATCATGGAATCCTGCAGTACAGAAGCAAGATATTCAGCCCATCGAGTCTGCACTGACCACAATCCCATCCAGGCCCTATCCCCATACATTTACCCTAGCTTATCTCCCCTGACACTAAAGGGCAATTTAATAGGCCCAATGCATCTAACCCACACATCTTAAGAAACCAAATCACCCAGAGGAAACCCACACAGACACAGGGAGAATGTGCAAACTCCATGCAGACAGTAGCCTAAGCCAGGAATAGGACCCGGATCCCTGGTTTTGAAGCACCAGTGTTAACCACTGTGCCACTTATCCCCACTCCTAAGAGTGCTTCAGGTACAAAGTCAGAATCTGGAGTCCCAGTGGATCTGACACTCCACATTATACACACGGGTAAGACTCCCTGATTAGATAGGGATATCTTTTTGTGTATCTCGATCAGGGACCGCATAATCCAAGAAGCTCATTTCATGAATCTTGTTGAAGTCATTATCTAAAGACTCCTAAAGGAATGCAAAAGGATGGCTTCTAAATAGATACGAACAATTACAGATAACTTCTCCTGGTTAAAGCATTAGAATTCTGAAATCAATCCATCAACGCTGATACTTCAAACATGATCTCATGAGTGAGTCACACAGGTGTATGCTGGCTGGGGTCCCAATCCCACATTCTCTCCATCATAAAGAGCTTTTACTTCTGTCTCAGCCTATCAGCCCCTGCAAGCCACATTCATGTCTTCTTTTAAAAAAAAACCTAGGGGATCAGTTATTCTAATGCTCTCCTAGTCAGCCTCTGATCTCCTTCCCTCCAGAAACTTATCCTCACCATAAAGCTGCCCTCGCTATCTTACATTGCATCTGGTCCCATTCATCCTTCAGCCATGTGCTTGCTGATCTATCTCTCCAGCGATGCCTCTGTTTAAAAATTCTCTGGTCTTGCCTCTTGTTAATCTCTATCCTCCTGCGGTTCAACCTTCAAGAATGCTACATTCCTCTAGAAGCAGCAGAGGTGGCATAGTGATCAGTCTCACAGTGCTGGGGACCTGGGTTCGATTCTTGGCGTGGGTTACTGTCTGTGTGGGGTTTGCGCATTCTCCCCGTGTCTATGTGGGTTTCCTCCTGGTGCTCCAGTTTCCTCCCACAGTCCAAAGATGTGGAGTTTAGCTGGAATGGCCATGCTAAATTCTCCCTCAGTGTGTCCGAATAGGTGCTGGAGTGTGGCGATTAGGGAATTTTCACAGTAACTTCATTGTAAGCCTACTTGTGACTAATAATTTCACTTTGCTTTCTTGTGCATGCTCAATTCTCATTACTTCATTATTAGCATCATGCTTTCAGCTACCTAGGACACAAAATCACTCTCTTCACCTCTTCACTCTTTCTCTGCTTTTAAGACACTGATTAAAACCTACCTCTTTTTCCAAACATTTGTCCTAACGCCAGCTGCTCTGACTCAGTCCTTGTTTGATTATACTCTCGTGAAATGCGTTGGATCATTTTACTATGTTAGTAAAGATGCAATATAAGTTGTAAATTGTTGTTACTGTTGTATAATGAGATCCCACCAGTCTAGCAAAACTGGAGTCAATGGGAATCAAGTGGAAAACTCTCTGCTGGTTGGAGTCATTCCTGGCACAAAAGACCATGGTTGTGGTGTTTGGAGGTCAATCATTTCAGTTGCAGGACATCTCTGCAGGCATCTCTCAGGGTAGTGTCTGAGACCCAACCATGCTCAACTGCTTCATCAATGACCTTCCCTCTATCATAAGCTCAGACATGGGAATGTTCACTCATTATTGCACAATGTTCAGCACTATTTGTGACCCCTCAGAAGCAGTCCATATCCCAATGCAGGAAAAACCTGGATAATATTCAGGCTTGCACTGATAAGTAGCAAATGAAATTCACATCATGCAAGTGCCAGACAATGGGCATCTCTAATAGGACAGAAATTAACCATCTGCTCTTTGTATTTAATGGTATTATCATCATAAAATCCTCCCCTATAACATCCTGAACCACCCCAGGTAGATTCTGTGGATACAAGAGCAGGGCAGAGTCTAGAGCAGAGTAACTCAACTCTAAAATTTCCAAATGCTTGTCCATCATCTTCAAGACTCAAGTCAAGAGTGTGATGGAATAATCTGCACATTTCTGGATGAGAGTAGCTCCAACGATGCTCAAGAAATATGAAGTATCCAGAACAAGGCAACCCACTGGATTGACACCTCATCCACCACCTTAAAACATTCAGTTACCCCCACTACTACTGCACAGTAATAGCAGTGTGTACCATCTACAGGGCTGCACTATAACAACTCACCAAGGTTCCTTAGGCAGCATCTTACAGACACATGACCTCCACCACCTTGAAGAAGAAGGACAGCAGATGCATAACAGCACCACCATCTGCAAGTTCTCCTCTAAGTCACTCACCATTTCTAATGTAGAACTGTACCTTCTTCACTGTCAAAAAACCTTCCTAACGGCATTGTGGGTGTACCCACACCACATGGATAGTGAAGAGGGGTGTTATAGTTTACAGAGTGACTTGGACAAGTTGCAGAGCTGGGCCGAGAGGTGGCAAATGGAGTTAATGTGGAAAAGTGTGAGGTAATGCACTTTGGCAGGAACAATAAATGTGTAGAGTATAGGGCTAATGGTAGGGCTCTTAATAGTGTTGAGGAACAGAAGGATCTTGGTGTATGTGTCAATAGATCCCTGAAAGTAGGCAGTCACGTGGATAAAGTTGTTAAGAAGGCATATGGAGTCTTAGCTTTTATTGGTAGGGGGATTGAATTTAGGAGCCGCAGCATCATTTTGCAACTGTACAAAACTCTAGTGCGGCCGCACTTGGAGTATTGTGTGCAGTTCTGGTCGCCACATTATAAGAAAGATGTGGAGGCATTGGAGAGGGTACAGAGGAGGGTTACTAGGATGTTGCCGGGTATGGAGGGCAGGTCCTATGAAGAGAGGTTGAAGGATTTGAGGTTGTTTTCGTTAGAAAGGAGGCGGCTAAGGGGGGATCTTATTGAAACATATAAGATAATTAGAGGTTTGGATAGGGTGGACAGTGATAGCCTTTTTCATAGGATGGAGAAAGCTAGCACGAGGGGACACAACTTTAAATTAAGGGGTATGAGTTATAGGACGGATATCAGAGGTAGGTTCTTTACCAAAGAGTGATTAGGGAGTGGAATGCCCTGCCTGCAGCTGTTGTAGATGCGCCAAGTTTGGTGGCGTTTAAGAGGTTAATTGATAAGTATATGGAAGAGAAGGGAATGGTTTAGTTTGGAGGGGCATTGCTTTTTATTTTGGTCGGCACAATATCGAAGGCCGAAGGGCCTGTTCTGTGCTGTAATGTTCTATGTTCTATGTTCTATGGTTCGAGAAAGCGATTAATCTCTGCCTACTTATTGTCAATTAGGGATAGATAATAAATACTGGCCTAGCCAGCAATGCCCACATTTCACGAATGAATAAATAAAAACAAAATTAGATAGTTCCCCAGGTTTTCCATATTAATTAAGCATTGCTGGATCTGAATTGGTGATTTGTGACATTGGCATTCCAAATCTGAATCTTTGGATGTGAGCATCTCTGTTTGGGGTGGGGTTCGTGACTATTCAGTTGATTTAGACGATTAGTTTTAACAGCTTTGTTTAGAGTGTTATGATCTGTTGTGAACAATGAAGAAATCAAAGAGGTTCATTCGTGCAATAAAGCTCTGCCTCAGTATCAAGCATGAGATAGTCCTAATCCATCTGGGACTTAGTGTCTGGGAATCCTACTCCACAATACTCTACACTGCCAGTATGCCTGGCATCCAAATTCACTGCTGTCCTGTGTCAGGTTTATTGGTGCTGTCAGAGAGCAGAGGAGAATCAGTCTCCTGTGTGACAAAAAAGAGACAGATCTGTGAGGCATCCCATTTGGATATTGCACACCCCTGCCTCCGCAGTCACTGCCCGCCTGCCCCTGACTTAGCTGATGTCTCCCCTAACACTTGGCCCAGCTGACTGCCATCTCAACCTCCCAGGTCTGGCTGATCACTGTCCGACTCCATCCCCATTGCACAGCATGGAGCTCCACATTGGACTTGGCCCTGCTTCCCTTTGGCCCTGCCAGGATGCCCAGAAGCACTGCCAGGCTGGCATGTTAGGCTGGCACTGCCCAGCTGGCATTGTACCCACCATCTCTGACTTAGCTGGGGAGATCATCATGACAGATCTCTGTTGGTGGGGACCACACGAGGTTCTCACCATTGAGGACCTTCACTGGCAAGACCACTGAGACTCCTGGGCTCATTAATTAGACAGAAATATTATTTAAAATATATTTAAATATTGAAATCAGCCTTGTGTACTTTACGGACAAGGTTGATCTCGCTGAATATCCGAGCCAGGTAAGATTGTGAGAGGTGAGGAATTGGGCATGAATCGAATTTTTCACGCCTCACATGATCTTACCAGGTCAACCCACCCATCGACCGGTGGGACGAGAAGATAAGATCGCCCTCATCATTTTTCAGATGTAGTACATTGAATGGAGATCAAATATTTCTCTCTCAGTCTGGTCATTATCCTTTTGCTGTTTTGTGGGATCTTGCTGTGTGCATGTTTTTTGCAATCTTCCTTACATTACAACCGTGATGTACTTAACTGGCCGTATTATACACTTTGACATGTCCTGAGGTCAAGAGGTGAACTCTTATAAATGCATGTTTTTATTTCCTTAGCTTTGGCCTGCTGAGAATATGCCCCTTCAGTGTCTTACTGTAAACAGAAGAATAATAGTGGTACCGTGATTAGCACTGCTGTCTCATGGCTCCAGGAATTTGGGTTCGATTCCTGGTTTGGGCCACTGTCTATGTAGAGTCTGCGTATTCTCCCCATATCTGCATGAGTTACCTCTGGGTGCTCTGGTTTCGTCCCACAGTCCAAAGATGTGCAGGTTAGGTTGATTGTCTAAATTGGCACTTTGTATCTGTGACATAGCATTAGATTTTGACCTGTATTTTAAGCCAATATATAAGTCAATTTACAATCCAACAGCTGGAAATTGTACTTGCAATTAATTTGCCACTAGCCTGGTTGAATATTGCTGCATTCATAAATATCATAGTAAATCCCAAATAAGTGCAGTTTTAGCTTATGAATTAAGTTGTCAGTGGTATAGGAATGGTTGTCCTGTAAAAGCTGACATTGGCAAATGTATCGTCCCTTATCACACATATCACGGGAGTTGTTCACGTTTGTATTTATGCAACTGTGTACATATTTTTCTTGCTCGAAACAGTTTGTCATGATCTGAAATATTTATTTCATTATAAAATATTCATTTGTATCTAATCTAATGTGTAGATTAGAGGGATTAGTGGGATAAATATATGGGTTGTGGGGACAGAGCCTGTGCAGACACAATGGGCCGAATGGCCTCCTTCTGCACTGTAGGGATTCTATTTCTGTAATATGAAGGGCTAGGTTTTCACTATTCAGAGACTGTGAATGGGACAACATAGGTGAAAGTATTAATCCCGTTTTCCAGCAGGTGATCAGTTTTCATGCAAGTGAGAAAACTTCACTAAGAGAATTCCCTCAATGACAAAGAAAGTTGGAGGAAAGGGTTAAAGTTCTGGGAAAAGCAGCTCAGTGACTAACTGTAAGTAAGTGTGGGGGGGGTTAGTGGTGAATCATTTTTTCATGAGCTTCTCAATTGTAGTGACTATCCTGTCAAAGATATTTCCTGCAGTTGAGTGTAGCAAGAAGGTCAACCATCGATTTAAGCTGTTTCGTCCTGCCCCCACCGCTGGGACTGAAGGAAATCTGTGAGTGTGGCTCTCACCCCACCCCCCGCTCCTGACGCAGTCCGTGAAGCAGGAAATTCCTCGGTGCAGCTTTTACTCGACAGCAAGCTGCTGCGATTCATTTGTGTGATTTGTTCAGTTCTGGCTGGGAGGCTTTTCAAAAAGGTTTCTGTGCTGGGTCCGGGGGAAATCCGATCTCTCACATGGATGCCATCATCATCCAGGAGCGGCTGGTGGAGAGACTCCTGTCTCCCAGGAGTGTGTCGGAAAGGTGCCGGCGGGCACGGCTGAAGGTACAGTGAGACGGGGCAGTATGCAGACAGTAACTAAACTGCAAAGGAACACAAGATGCAATAAACCTGACCAGAAAAGGCAGCGTGAAACAAACCCAGGGAAACTGATATATTTGCAATTTCTGTCCAAATGATCTCCAGTGAATGACGTAGTGGAAATGAGAGCACAAGAGATTTCTGCAGGGTTTTCCTGACCAAACAAGTTCATCTGGAATCTCTTGTGTAAAACAGGCGAGATGTCGCAATCATAAATGTTTTAAGAAGATATTGCTTTGAGGAGTTGTAACTGGGAACCCCCAGGACTCCTTCATTCAGAAACATTAGGGGAATTTTCAGATGCTGAGGTTGCAGAGGAGGATTGAGACCTTGGTGCATGGAATTTGTAAATCCTAGTTGGGATCTTGACTCTCCAGGACTGTTTGTAATTTCTAGTTTCTACTGAGGGGGAGGAGGGCGTTACAGAATTCTGACAGTGCAGAACGAGGCCATTCGACCCATCCAGTCTGCACAATCCCCAAGTATTTAAAATAGGGATCATGAGCCTTGGGAGTCCCTGGGAAGTGTGTAAATAGATGATGATATTGATGTACTTGTTTTTATCCTACAGGTGCTTTGGTCCACCTTGTTGTCTAACGAGGGGCAAACACGCGATGGGTCGTGAGAGGGCTGCTCTTGGATTTTTTTCGAGACTATCCGACTGCTTCACGTCTTTAGTGTACGCTTGACCCGGACCATTTGATGGGCAACATGACAGCTCAGTGACTATCGCTGTGCTGTGCAGATACATGGATTTGGGGCCTGTGTCTGTGGGAGTTTGCACATTCTCCCCGTGCTTGCGTGGGTTTTCTCCGGGTGCTCTGGTTTCCTCCCACATCCCAAAGCTGTGCTCTTAGGCTAATTGGCAAAACAAATTCTCCCTAAATTGTCTCAAATTTGGTTTTTAATCCATAGATCTATAAACATGGACAGGGATCGCGGGTAGAGGTGGGAACATTGGGGTGGCGGCGCGGGCTCGTTGGGCCGAAGGGCCTGTTTCCCGTGCTCTATTGTTCTTTGTTCTTTATTTACCCTGCTAATCCTCCTGACACTAGGGTCAATTTAGCATGGCCTATCAACCTAACCTGCACATCTTTGAACTGCACTAAGAAGTCTCACAACAGCAGGTTAAAGTCCAGCCAGTTTATTTGATAGTAAACTTATTGTGTTTGCCCCAATCCAACACCGCATCTCCACATCATCTTTAAACTGGGCAGATCCCTTAACCGGCAGCAAGCGGGAATCCAAAGTTGAATTTTTAAACTTTATTTCAGCAGACCTGAACAGCCTGTTACACTTTTGTGCTCAGTTACCGGATTTGCTGCAGGGCCAACTAAAATTTATTTGTCTTTGGAAACATAGACAACAGAAAGTCCATCAAGTCTACATTTAATCTCTGTAAAAGCTTCTTACTCAGGCCCTAGCCCCAAAGTGTCATCCACTGAAACTGCACACCTTTGAATACCAAGGGACAATTTAGCATGGCCGTTTCCCCCTAACCTGCATATCTTTGGACTGTGGGAGGAAACTGCAGAATGTGCAAATTCTACACAATCAGCCATAAGATTGGAATTGAATCCAGGTCCCTGTTGCTGTAAGGCAGCAGTGCTAACCACTGTGCCACCATACCACTTTGACATTTTGCTTTTTGGGACCCACTTGCGCCAGTACAAGTATTGGTCTTTAACACATCCTTCATGGTTGCTTCCAGCTCTGTCGATGCTGCTGACCCTCTGAGGAACTGCCTGCTCTGATTGGCAAGGCAGTGGCATCCCCCAATATGGCTGCTGCCCACCTTTGCCACGTGCCAGGCGGGCATCTCCTGCAGGTGCTTGGTGCCTCTGATTGAACATTTGAATTTATAAGTAGCCTTAAAGAGAGACACTGTTGAGTTACGGGATTGCGATCTGAAATCCATCTCAACTTTGGCCTCCTGACCTCCCTTTGGAAATCTGACCCTGGGTGATAGTATCCCAGAGTGTCCACTTTGTAGCAGAATTCTCCAGCCCCATCAACAGCAGGAAACATGGCAGGCTGCTGAAATTAATTTGGCACAAGGCTGAAAATCAGTCTTTTAAAATTTCATTTTTTGATTTGATTTATTATTGTCACATGTATTAGTATACAGTGAAAAGTATTGTTTCTTGTGCACCTTACGGACAAAACATACCATTCATAGAGAAAGAAATGAGAGGGTGCAAAATGTGGTGTTACATTCATAGCTAGGGTGTTAAAAAAGATCAACTTAATGTGAGTTCGGTCCTTTGAAAAGTCTGATGGCAGCAGGGAAGAAACTGTTCTTGAGATGGTTGGTACGTGACCTTGGACTTTTGTATCTTTTTCCTGATGGAAGAAGGTGGAAAAGAGCATGACTGGGATGTATGGGGTCCTTAATAATGCTGGCTGCTTTGCCAAGGCAGTGGGATGGGAGGCTGGTTTGTGTGATGGATTGGGCAATATTCAGGATCTTTTGTAGTTTCTTGCGGTCTTGGGCAGAGCAGGAGCCATACTGTTGACACTGGAGTGATCTATTGGAATTTCGGGAGGCTAAAGGCAGTTGAACTTCCCAATGAACAATGCTGGGATTTCGCATGTATTAGCATCTCATGCATGCCTATTAAAAGGCCGTTTTGCTGCAATTAACATCCAACTCCAAATTAAGTTTCCCAGCAGTCGGAAACACTTCTACGACCCTATACAAGTGCCAGGGATTTGGAGAGCTTCACTTCTTTCAGGACGGTGAAATGAATAAATGCCATTTTTGTCTTTCTGGGGACCACTCATAACTTCACTTCTATCAGATGCCAACAGCAAAAGTTGTGCCGTGGTTAGAAGTGGAGATTAGAGTGGAAGTGTGCATATCGAAGCTGGAATTTGAGGGCTTGCTAAAGGAGTAGGTGAGGGAGGCTGTCTCTGTGATCTTTAAATATGGGGCCCAATCTTCAAGACCACATGGGTGGCACAGTGGTTAACACTGCTGCTTCACAGCTCCAGGGCCCTGGGTTTGATTCTTGGCTTGAATCATTGTATGTGTTGAGTTTGCACATTCTCCTCATATCTGCATGGGTTTCCTTTGGGTACTCTGATTTCCTCCCATAATCCAAAGATATGCGGGTTATGTTGATTGGCCATGCTAAGAAATTGCCCTTGTCTAGGGTAGCGGTGGTTAGAGGGATTAGTGAGTAAAATATGTAGGGATATGCGGTAAGGCCTGGGTGGGATTGTGTTTGGTGCAGATTTGATGGGCCAAAGGGCCTCTTTCTGCACTGTAAGGTTCTATGTAATGGTGGGAAGGGCAACCTCAGTCTCACTCACGCCACAAGATTCAGAATCTCAGTCTCGCCCCCACCACAAGATTCCCATTCTGACTGAATACGTAATCAGGTGAACAGCACAAGATTGGGTGCCTTCAGCCATCAGAAGATTCCACCACCAACCAATGGCAGATTGCTTCCTCCACCCGAAACACACTGCAGGAGTGCTCGGAAAATCCAGCTCAGTGTCTCGCAGTCAATGAATACTTACAATTGAATTACTTACAACTATGAATACCTTAGGGTGGCACGCTAGCACAGTAGTTAGCACTGCTGCTTTGTAGCTCCAGGGACCTGGATTCGATTCCCAGCTCAGGTCACTGTCTTTGTGGAGTTTGCACATTCTCCTTGTGTCTGCGTGGGTTTCCTCCAGGTACTCCGGTTTCCTCCCTTAGTTCAAAGATATGCAGCTTAACTTAATTGACCGTGCTAAAATTGCTCCTTAATGTCCTGGGATGTGTAGGTTAGGGGGATTAGTGAGTAAATGTGTAGGGATATAGGGGTAGGGCCTGGGTGGGATTGTGGTTGGTGCAGACTCGATGGGCCGAAGGGCCTCTTTCTGCACTGTAGGGTTCTATGTTCTTAGTAAGATGTATCGAATGCCACCCAACATTTTCCATAGTTTTACTTTTTAGTTGTTCTGATTTGGAAAGCAGTGCGTGTAAGGGTGATGAAAGCAGATTTGATGGCAATTTCCAAAAGGCAATTGGGTAGATAGGTGAAAAGAAGACATCGGTCAGGCTGCAGGGAATGAGAATGGTCGATAACTCTTTCAAAGAGCCGTGAGGAACAATGGGTCAAATGGCCTTGTTATTTGCAATGTGATTCCAAGACACCATTTCCTGTTACCTTGGCTCTCCATTGAATGGAGTCACTCGCAAAAACAAAGGCAGGGTTGCTATTGTTTTCCTTGTGGGAAGAGCCAAGGCAAATAATCGTTTGTGTACCTCAGCAAAAATGTTTAGAAGATCCACTGCCTCTGCTAGCATCAGGGTGATCATGCAAATTACATATTATATCAAATTACTTTAAATAAGATTTACAGTGGCAGAGTCACGCTGTTAGTGTTTATGCTTAATATGAGTCTCCTCAAACCATACTTGATCAAACCTATCAGTATAGTCTCCTAGTCCTTCCTCCCTTGTATAGCATCCAACCATCCCCTAAAAGGCTGTTATGTTACTCCCTGAGCTATTCTAGGTAATAACAAGTCCCACCTTCTAACAATTCTGGGGATAAAGAATTTTTTTCAGAATTTCTTCCTGAATTTATTCATTTAATTTTGGTCCCAAATTTGAACTTTGTTCATGAATGTAATATATTTTTGCCCCTTGTTTGATTGCCCACCACAAGTTGAAGCATTGATCCAACACCTCCATGCTGTGATTTTGAGATCCTTTGCCTGGTCGCCTATGGGTCTTTTTGAGATTAAAGCCCCAGCTTGTTCAATAAGTTAGGATAGTTCTTCTCAGTTGTGATATCATCCTTGTGTATGTGATGTGGGGAATGTGTCTGGGTTCTTCACACAGATACACAACATCCCTGGACAGTATACTTCAGTGTATCAGGAATGGTGTTTTCGTTGTTTGGCTTTCAAACCAATAGGACAGGACAATCCGCTAAACGATGATATTAAGTATTTATCAATCTGGTGTCAAACTTTCATGAAACGCATGCTTTTAATAAATAATACAAAATGGTTCAATAACTAATCAGGAATCTGCTATTATTATTGCATAGATGTTCCTTCATGAGAATCCATTCAAGATCTTTGATTAACTTGGCAACCCTGACCAGCTTGGGGCTCAGTGCAGTTGCACTTAATGTAAGGATCCAAATCTGTCCCTCGTCCACATCAAGGAAATGTAATTCAGCTTAAAGCTCAGGATTTGTCAAAAGGTGGGCCATGCCACACCATGTGGAGCAGGCACTATTTGATTTCATGTTTAAATGGACAGGGATCGCGGGTAGAGATGGGAACATTGGGGTGGCGGCACGGGCTCGTTGGGCCAAAGGGCCTGTTTCCCGTGCCGTTTTGTTCTTTGTTCTTTTCCTTGGAGCAGAAAGCTGTGACACTTAATCTAGTTTTCAGTGCAACACTGATTACTGCATTATTAGACGTGTCACTTTTTGATTGTGATAACTTAGAACATAGAACATAGAACATTACAGCACAGAACAGGCCCTTCGGCCTTCGATGTTGTGCCGACCAAAATAAAAAGCAATGCCCCTCCAAACTAAACCATTCCCTTCTCTTCCATATACTTATCAATTAACCTCTTAAACGCCACCAAACTTGGCGCATCTACAACAGCTGCAGGCAGGGCATTCCACTCCCTAATCACTCTTTGAGTAAAGAACCTACCTCTGATATCCGTCCTATAACTCATACCCCTTAATTTAAAGCTGTGTCCCCTCGTGCTAGCTTTCTCCATCCTAGGAAAAAGGCTATCACTGTCCACCCTATCTAAACCTCTAATCATCTTATATGCTTCAATAAGATCCCCTCTTAGCCGCCTCCTTTCTAACGAAAACAACCTCTAACGAAAACAACAATAACTTGTCTGTTCAGGTGGTTCAGGAAGATGTTGATAAAGTGGGGTAAGCAGAGCTAAGGATTCCAGGCATCTCACACCAGCTTTCTCTCTAGCGACATCACCCAATTGCTTCTCGGCCTTTTGGCTAAGATCAAGTGTAGTATCGACATGTTGTGCT
Organism: Sphyrna mokarran; assembly: GCA_024679065.1. Lineage (NCBI taxonomy): Eukaryota > Metazoa > Chordata > Chondrichthyes > Carcharhiniformes > Carcharhinidae > Sphyrna > Sphyrna mokarran. The sequence continues at coordinate 8,661,281 of JAGIQG010000020.1, forward strand.
TGCTTGAAGTCATTAAGTTACATTTTAGCTTCATTTGAAGCAATTTTTAAAAGTGGTATCTCAACCTTTTCACTAAGGTGGAAATGAGATCAAGCCTTGGAGGAGGTGCAGTGTCATATTCCAATCAGCTTGGATCCTGTAGATCAAGCCCAGGATAGGAAGTCAGAGCCCTGTCTTGTCAGCTTGGATCAGGAATGTCTCAACTTATTGAGGTTCTGAATTGGACTTGCTTGGATTGAATTGGAATAAAAATAATCTGCCAAAAAGCAAAAAACTCTCATCCATTGCTGTTTGAGGGAGCTGGCTGTGTGCAAAATGGTCATCTCATTGCATTACATAACCATAGTGATTACACGCAAATTAATTCATGGCATGTGAAATAGTCTGGAACTTTCTAAAACATGATAAGGAATTCTCTTGCTCGCTATTTAAACAAAATGTTCTTCCCATTATCTTGGTCCTTTATCACATGGAGCAAAAGGACTGGGGAAGAGGAAGTTTTCAGTTGTGGTCATTATTTTTCTGAGAATTATACAGTTCTCTTGTTTGGCAGGCAGGCAGATCTGATTGGTTGTAGCTGCTTTATTTTTTTTTCCCTGGTTGTTTAGCTTTGGTAACCATCCCTGCTGTTCCCTGTTGGAACCGCAATTTATACCCAGATTGTGTTCACTTGTTTTCAATAATTGAGCACTTTGGCTCATGGAATCTGTTTTTATTTTTGAATGGCCCTGTCTTATTGCATCTGTGCCATCTCTTTTTCAGGAGCAACTTTGTAACTCCCACATGCTCCCTCTAATCCATCAATTATTCTTTTTGATCACTTGCTTATCCAATTCCTTTTTGCTACCCCAGTTGTCTCTATGTTGACCGCACTCTCAGGCAGTTCGTAATCACTCGCCATGTGAAAATGTTTCTCCACATGCTGTGTTTGTTTCTTTTGCCAATCATCTTAATTTACGAATTGGCATTTCTCCCTATCTCCTCTATCTACCAGGCAGAAGTGTTCTCTTCCTGTTGGGGAACACTTCAGCAGTCAAGGACATTCTGATCTACGGGTAAGCATTTGCAAGGCAGCCTTCATGATGCATGAACACGCAGAATCGCTGACTAGAAGCTTATAGCCAAGTTCCATATGCGTGAGGACAGCTCAACCGGGATCTTGGGTTCATGTCACACTGTCTGTAAACCCCACAACTTGTCTGGACTTGCAAAATTCACTAACTGTCCTGGCTGGAGACAATTCACAGCTCTTTAACCTGCGCTTAACCCTCTCTCCATTCACATTGTCTGGCACCTATAAAGATTTGATTACCTGTAAAGACTCGAATTCTAACCATTATCTTGTTTGTGAACTGAACTCTTCGCTCACCTGATGAAGGGGCAACACTCCAAAAGCTCGTGCTACCAACTACACCTTTTGGACTTTAACCTGCTATTGTGAAACTACTTATTATTCTCTGTCAAGATATCTCATCACTCTGAGTACATCTATCAATACCCCTTTCAACCTTCTGCTGCTTAGGGAGCTGACATGCAGCTTCTCCAATCGCTCTTCATAATCAAAATCTCCAGACCCATTGTCATAAAATTTTTCTGCATCCTCTTGAAAGCTTTCACATCCATCCAAAAGTGCCGTGTCCAGAGGTAGGCACAATATTCCAGTTGAAGCCAAAACAGCCGTTAAGAAAATTTCAGTGTAACTACCTTGGTTTTGTACTCTCTGCCTCTTTTTGAAAAGCCTAAGATCTCACATGGTTTTATACCACTTTCTCAATCTGTGCAATTACATTCAACAATCTGAGCACATATATCTCGTGATCTATCTCTTCCTCCACTGCCTTTAGCATTGTGCCCTCTGTGGATCCCGCAGCAGCGGATCACTGTCGGTGGGACTGGAAGATCCCATCAGTGGGAATGGCTGGAAAATCCTGCCCTTAAAACTGCAATGCCCAGAATTAGACACAGAACTCCAGTCGAGCCAAGCTTGTGTTTTATAAAAGTTCATCATAATGTCCTTGGTTTTGTACTCTCTGCCTCTATTTAAAAAGCCTATATAACTCTTCAACCATTTTCTTGAGCAGCCCAGCCACCTTCAACAATTTGAGCACAATGGATTTCAGATTTCCGACAAAAAAATCAGCATTTTAGCACAACCCTTCTAGAAGTCCATATGCACCACGTTATTCTCATCAACTCTCTGTTAGCTATTCAAAAAACTCCATCAAATTAGAATCATAGAACCCTACAGTGCAGAAAGAGGCCCTTTGAGTCTGCACTGAACACAATGCCACCCCAGGGCCTATCCCCATATATGATACCCACTAATTCCTCTAACCTACACATCCCAGGACACTAAGGGGCAATTTATTAGCATGGCCTATCAACCTAACCTGCACATTCTTGGACTGTGGGAGGAAACCGGAGCAAACCCTTGCAGACATGAGGAGAATGTGCAAACTGCACACAGTCAGTGACCCAAGCCAGGAATTGAACCCTGGACCTTGGAGCTATGAAGAAGCAGTGCTAGCTACTGTGCCACCTCATGCAAATTAGTTAAATTTGACCTGTCTTTAACTAATTCACAAAGGCTTTCCTTAATTAATCCGCACTTGTCAAAGTGACTGTTAATTTTGTCCCATTCATTGTTTCTAATATTCCCTACCACCAAGGAGAACCAGACTGGCTTGTAGTTGTTGTGCTTATCCTTGCACCCTTTCAAATAAACAATTTTACTCTTAACTGTCAATCCATCCCTCTCACCTTGTAAGTGTTGAGCATTTTCAATTGCGTCATCCGCCTCTCTTTACCCCATTGATTTGATTTTTTTTTGCAGTAATCATAGTGACATTTTTCCCTGGTAGTCAGTGATATGCTCATGGGAGATGAGAAACAGGGACACGACACAGAGCCTGTGTTTAAAATTGCAGTTTTAACTGACTTCTAATTTGATCAGAAAGCCCAATTGATTTTGAATCTTTACCCCTTCTGTAAGCTTCCAAAAGCTCTTTATGCTTCAGTCAGAATGACTACTGATGCTGTTTTCTCCATGACAATTTATACCTCGATGATGCTAATTTGGCAATCAGTGGCTTCAAAAAGGTAGATTGGAAGGGCTAAAAATGCTACATGCTTTATTTATTAGTCACAGGTAGGCTTACATTCATTCTGCAATGAAGTTAATGTGAAAATCCCCTAGTTGCCACACTCTGGTGCCTGTTCTCACTGAGGGAGAATTTAGCATGGCCAATGCACCTAATCAGCACATCTTTGGACTATGGGAGGAAACTGGAACACTTGGAGGAAACCCATGCAGACACAGGGAGAATGTGCAAACTCCATACAGACAACGATCCAAACCAGGAATTGAACCCAAGCCTCTGGCACTGTGAGGTGGCAGTGGTTAGCATAGGGATCCAGGTTCAATTCTGGCCTTGGGTCTAAGTGGAGTTTGCATGTCCTCCCTGTGTCTGTGTGAGTTTCCTCTGGGTGCTCCAGTTTCTTCCCATGGTCCAAAGATGTACAGGTTCAGTTGATTGGCCGTGCCAAATTGCCCCTAGTATCAAGGGATTACCAATGTAAATCTTTGGGGTTATGGGAATAGGACCTGGGTGAGTTTGTGGTCAGTGCAGGCTCAATGGGCCAAATGGCCTCCTTCTGCACTGTAGGGATTCAATTCAATGATTCAGTGTTAACCACTGTGAGACCGTGACACTTGTAATTCTGTTGTTTTGGCAGAAAGATATTGAGCATAGCGCCAGCACTTTGTATCTGAGAGACCCAAAAATGGAAAATGGTTGCGTCCTCTACAGCGAACATCCCTCGCACCAAAGAGCAGAATGATTCAAATTTAAGTTGAGATTTTCAGATTACAGATACGTGTACAATGTGGGAATCTTTGGCTCGAATTTCTTTGGAGCTGTTTCTACATTTCATCGCAAAACTGGTGGTAGCCCTAGTTAATGCCCAGGAAAGGAGTTACACTGGAGGCCAGAATAGCAAGGAGGCAGACCTTCTGGAGGGTTATTGGGATGGGAAGAGAAAATGGGAATATTTTGAACTCAAGGAGGGGAATTTGGGGGTTGGTTGCGTCTCCCTGTGTCACAACAAACTCATGGATTGAGCAGAAGGCTGGAATCTTCCAATTGTTCATGCCCAACTTCTGCTGTAGGCAAGGATGGAGAATTTGGCACTCAGTCAACTCTCCATTCATTGCAGCAGGACTAATAAATCCCACTGCAAGAATAGCTGGATAATTCCATCCAAAACGTTTATTGCGAGCACCCCGCAAGTGGTGTTCTATCAAACTTTATCTAGTGTCCCAGCAATGACGATAGTCCATGTTCTCAGGATCATTTTAAATTGGCATCCAATTTGAGATGCCTTTGCCTGGCTGTTATGCAAAATTAGATACTGGTGCAATAGTGGATGCTCTTACAAGATATTGGTTCAGGTGCATTTTTTGGGTGTTTAATTTTTTTTGTATACCTGTCCGGGGGTGCACACGGAAAAGGTGCTTCGCTCCCAATGTTACTGTTCCACATTGCTTGTAGTCACCAACATTTAATATTCACCAAAAATAACCTGCAGTGTAACTTAGAAAAGGAGAATATGGTGAGCACTGTAGTTTAGTAAATGAAGATTCCTTGCTGCTGAGATAAGCTGGTCTGGTCCCTGCCATGTCTTAGCTCTTTGAGGAATTGCAATGTCTCAAAGTTATCTTTTTGTTTCAGGATGTGGAAAAGGAATATGTGGGATTCGCTACACTTCCCAACCAAGTCCATCGCAAATCAGTGAAGAAAGGTTTTGACTTTACATTAATGGTAGCAGGTAAGAATGTTACTTGCTCACACTTCTTAAAACATTTAGAACAAGATAACTATCATCCCAAAATGGTGACTGAAACTAACATAGAAGTTAATTCATTTTGACCATGTTTGTTTGCTATTGCTCTAAACTTAGATGGTAAAGAAATGGAGAAAATAGGCAAAATCCTCTGGCCTCTCAGCCACCTGTTTGCTAGCGGCAGGAGATGGCGTGTTGTTTGCTAGCGGCAGGATTTTCTGGTCCCACCGCGTTTGATGGGAATTCCCCATTGATGTCATTTCACGCCAACGGGAAACCCACGGATAGGTGTGCATTGCCGGTGGGATCAGAGAATCCCAACAGCGGAGAATTCCAGCCAAAGAATCATAACTTCAGCATAGATCCTGAGGAATAGGTGCAACGTGAAAATAATGGAAAATTGGTGTTGTCCGATTTTTAAAATAAACCAAAGTATTTTGGTTTTAAAGATGTTATTCTTTAATGGGATGTGGGTCATTTGCCCATCCCTAATTCTCGTTGAACTGAGTGGCTTGCTACAGCATTTTGAAGGCAAGTTAAGAGTCAATCACATTTTCACATGTAGGCCAGATCAGCAGATAGAACAAAGAACAGTACAGCAGAGGAAAAGGCCCTTCAGCCCTCTAAACTTGCACTGCTCACGCGCCCAACTAGACCATTCGTTTGTATCCCTCCATTCCCAGAATGTTCATGTGGTTATCCAGATAAGTCTTAAATGATCCCAGCATGTCTGCCTCAACCAGTGCATTCCAGACCCCCACCACCCTCTGTGTAAGGTACGTCCCCCTGACATCTGTGTTGAGCCTTGCTCTCTTAACCTCAAACTTGTGATCCCTTGTGTTCGTCTCCTCTCACCTGGGAAAAAGCTTCCCACTGTTCACCCTCTCTATGCCCTTCACAATTTTATGCACTTCTATTAGGTCACCCCTCATCCTCCGTCTTTCCAGGGAGAACAACCCCAGTTTGCCCAATGTCTCCTCATGACTAAGACCCTCCATACCAGGCAACATCCTGGTAAACCTTTTCTGTACTCTTTCCAAAGCCTCGTGGTAGTGTGATGACCAGAACTGGATGCAGTATTCCAAATGTGGCCTAATCAATGTTCTATTGCTGCAACATCATATGCCAGCTTTTATACTCTATGCCCCGTTCAATAAAGGCAAGCATGCCATATGCCTTCCTCACCACCCTCTTCATCTGTGCCTCCACCTTTAGGGATCTGTGGACTTGCACACCCAGGTCCTTCTGTGTGTCTATACTCCTGATGGTTTTGCCATTTATTGTATAGCTCCTCCCTACATTAGATCCTTCTCTAAAAGGGATTAATGAAACAGATGGGATTTTGCAATAATCACCATTACAGAAATTACATTTTCCATTGCAGATTAATTGAATTTAAGTTACACCAGTTATTCGGTAGGATTTGAACTCTTGTTCCCAGATCATTAGCCTGCACCACTAGATTATCATATTGCCACATCTTCCCAATAGTGTGCTCTAGGAACTGTTGCTTTGGTCAAAATCTGTGCAGGAGAAGTTGTGAACTCTTTTTAAGAAAGCACTTCACGTGGTTTTAACTGAGAATAAAAAAAATCTTTTTAAATTCATTCTGGAGATGTGGGCATCACTGGCAAATCAGACATTTTTATCTACCCTCAGATACTCTAGAGAAGATGGTGTTGTGCTTTCCTTTGAGTTACTGCAACCTGGGTTGATTGCACTCGCATGTTCTGTTCGAAGTTCCAGAATTTTGACCCAGTAGCGAATAAGTGGTAATATGGGTCAGGACGGTATTTGTCTTGGAGGGGAGCTAGCAGATGTTGGTGCTCCCAGGGAAACCAACTATCTGCCTCTTTCTAGGTATATGAGGTTGCAGTGCTGGCTCCGTGTAAATGCAATCCAATTAGTCCCATTTCCACACTCTAACCCTGCAAACTTTCTTTCACTTCACATATTTTTCTATTCCTTTCTGAATTTGACCTCCTGCCATTGTTTAGTCCCCTACAATTTCTGAGCCAAGATGCTTTGAGTCAAACTTCTGACGGGGAAACTTAATTATGTCCATATAACACATTTATTGTAACTAATAATAAGGAATATGGGTGCGAAATTGGATGCAGGTGGGGATGTAAAGCAGACAGTGTTCAATTTTTTGCAAATTTTATGTTTGTCTGGTGTTAATCTCCATTGACTTCAAAAGAACAGATTATCTGGAGTGAGGTAGAGCAGTCAGAATTATTCCAGTGTGCTTGATACGTGTCCCAACCCATGTCCACTTCTGCCCCATTTTGACTGTACAGTACTGGTGACAGCTGTTGAATGTTATCAAGCTGCTACCTCTCAAACATTTTTATTTATTTTGACATGTAGCGAGACTTTTATGAGATCCTTTATGCAAGATTTTCATTTGATCTGAGATTTCATGGCAGAAAGTCAGAACTTGTAAATTTCACAGTTTCTTGTCGTTTGTTTGAAGTTCTTTAATTTGAGTATCCTAGAACCTTATAGTGCAGAAAGAGGCCCTTTGGCCCATCGAGTCTGCACCGATCACAATCCCACCCAGGCTCTACCCCGATATATTCCCTACACATTTACCCGTTGTTCCCTCTAACCTACATATCTCAGGACACTAAGGGGCAATTTTAGCATGGCCAAACAACCTAACCCGCACATCTTTGGACTGTGGGAGAAAACTGGAGCACCCGGAGGAAACCCACGCAGACACGAGGAAAATGTGCAAACTCCACACAGACAGTGACCTGAGCCAGGAATCAAACCGAGGACCCTGGAGCTGTGAAGTAGCAGTGCTAACCACTGTGCTACCATGAATGGTTATATCGTCCAGTTTTGCACTAAGAAAACATTCAGTGCTGTTTGATTACAACTGCTTGTTCTGAGTTCCTGGCTGGGTATAACAAAAATCGGATTTGATCTTAAACTACTGAACCTTAATCAAATTGTAGAATAATACAGCAAATAATACAGCCGTTCTGCCCACAGTGTCAGTGCTAGCTCCCTGCAGGTGCAATCCAATTAGTCCCATTTCCCTGCTCTAACCCTGTAAACTTCACATATTTTTCTATTCCTTTTTGAAAGTTATTATTGAATCACCTTCCACCACCCTTTTAGACAAAGTACTCCAGATCATAACAACTCTCTGTCTAAATTTTCTTGTCCACATCTCATCTTTTGTTTGGAATGAATTACCTTTAATCTGTGGACTATGGTTACCAGCTCCTCTGCCGTTAACATTTTTCTTATTTAATCGACCAAACCCTTCACGATTTTCAGCATATTTATCAAACTTTCACTAACCTTCTCTGCTCGATGGATAACAACCTTCCCTGGAATTGAAGACCATGATGGTGGGAGTTATGCTCACTGAGTACTGCCAACCAGGCAGAAGAAGGCAGCTCTTTATTGCCATCTGTGCCACTGAGAGTGATGGCGACTACGGGCACCTACCAAGTACTGACAATCACTGAGTGACTCCAAACCGAAGGCCGACGAGGGGAGTGGGGGTTGCAGAGTGGGGGGGAGGGGGGTGTCATAGGTGAGGGAGAAACAAGGGTATTGGAGGTATGGGTCTTTTGTGGCACCCATCAGATGGGTCACTCAGTGAAATCTATCCTCTTATCCTGGTCACCGACCCATAGCCTCCCCTCTCCTGTGATCCATACCCTGCCACCTCCATTTGACCGGGAGTCCTAATATAATCTTGGGCTTCTCTTAGGTGTACTGCTGCATGCCAGCCTTTCATGAGCTGATAGATCTTGGAGGGTGAAACTTACGTTTCTTAAATTATGAAGGAACCCTTATGGTGGCCACTTACATTAACTGAAAGACATAGAATCATAGAATGATGAATTCCTACAGTGCAGAAGGAAGCCATTTGGCCCATCGAGTCTGCACTGACCACAATCCCACCCAGGCTATTCTCATAATCCCATGCATTTACCCGAGCTAGTCCCCCTGATGCTAAGGTCAGTTTAGCATGGTCAATCCATCTCACCCGCACATTTTTTGGACTGTGGAAGGAAACTGGAGCGTCTGAAGGAAACCCATGCAGAAAGGGGGGGAGATTGTGCAAACTCCACACAGACAGTGACCCAAGCCAGGAATCAAACCCAGGCCCCTGGCGCTGTGAGGCAGGAGTGCTAACCACTGTGCCATCATGCACTCGATTCCATTGGCCCTCCCCCTCAGAATTGATGGGATTCCTGGCCTGTTCTTTGACCAATAGCTGAGACCCCTGTCAGTTCGACAATATCCTGGCCTTCCTCGCTCTTATCAAAATGAATCACTTCTGCATTCATTTCATTTCCCCATTTAACAAAATAAAGAGTTTGAGTTTGAGTTGGGTGTGCTTCAAAGAAGGGGTTACGATGATAAATCTGAGGGTTAAATCGACAAACTGGCTTGTGAACATTGTGGGGTGTATTTGAGGAAATTGCCTTCCTTTAGAACGGTGTTTGAAATTCATTGTTTTTCCCTCCACAGGAGAGTCGGGGCTCGGGAAGTCCACTTTGGTCAAGAGTCTCTTCCTTACAGATCTTTACAAAGACAGGAAACTCCTCAACGCTGAAGGTAAGAGCTGAGTGGTATTGATGTGATACATAAAATAGATGTTGCTATGGCGTGGCAGCCATTTTGGATTTAATATGCACATTTGCCTTCAGCGAAACACCTGAAGATGATGGATTGTGCGAAGTTCTGTCTTATGTACCTGTGCCATTACTGGTGCCATCCTTTTGCCATTAACTGGAAACATTTTTCTTACTTAATCTACCACATCTATCAAACTTTCACTAACCTTCTCTGCTCGAAGGATAACAACCTTCCCTGGAATTGGGGACCACGATGGTGGGAGTTATGCCCACTGAGTACTGCCAACTAGTCAGAGGTTGGAATGGTTGGGTTGTAGTGTCCTGCGGCTGCTTATTTGATTAATCGGTGCCCATTCCATAAATCTTTAACGCCCTGTCCTCTAGTATATGGGGCTGATTCAGCCTGCTTGTCTTTCTTTGGGAGTCTCATAGAACATAGAACATAGAACATTACAGCACAGAACAGGCCCTTCGGCCTTCGATGTTGCGCTGACCAATATAAAAAGCAATGCCCCTGCAAACTAAACCATTCCCTTCTCTTCCATATACTTATCAACTAACCTCTTAAACGCCACCAACTTGGCGCATCTACAACTGCTGCAGGCAGGGCATTCCACTCCCGAACCACCCTTTGGGTAAAGAACCTACCTCTGATATCCGTCCTATAACTATTACCCCTTAATTTAAAGCTATGTCCCCTCGTGCTAGCTTTCTCCATCCTAGGAAAAAGGCTATCACTGTCCACCCTATCTAAACCTCTAATCATCTTATATGGTTCAATAAGGTCTCCTCTTAGCCGCCTTCTTTCTAATGAAAACAACCTCAAATCCCTCAGCCTCTCCTTATAAGACCTGCCCTCCATACCAGGCAACATCCTGGTAAACCTCCTCTGTACCCTCTCCAATGCCTCCACATCTTTCTTATAATGTGGGACCAGAACTGCACACAATACTCCAAGTGCGGCCGCACTAGAGTTTTGTACAGTTGCAACATGACGTTGCGGCTCCGAAATTCAATCCCCCTACCAATAAAAGCTAGACTCCATATGCCTTCTTAACAACCTTCTCGACTTGACTGCCTACTTTCAGGGATCTATGCACATACACACCAAGATCCCTCTGTTCATCTAGACTACTAAGAATCCTACCATTTGCCCTATACTCTACACATTTATTATTTCTGCCATAGTGCATTACCTAACACTTTTCCACATTAAACTCCATTTGCCACCTCTCGGCCCAGCTCTGCAACTTGTCCAAGTCTCTTTGCAAACTATAACACCCCTCTTCACTACCTACCACTCCACCGACTTTAGTGTCATCTGCAAATTTACTAATCCATCCTTCAATACCCTCATCCAGATCATTTATAAAAAATTACAAACAGCAGGGGCTCCAAAACAGACCCCTGAGGTACACCACTTGTCACCGAACTTCAAGATGAATATCTCCCATCAACCACCACCCTCTGTCTTCTATCTGCTAGCCAATTCCTAACCCAATTAGCTAAATCACCCTCTAGCCCATACATCTGCATTTTCTGCAGAAGTCTTCCATGGGCCACCTTATCAAACGCCTTACTAAAGTCCATATATACCACATCAACCGCCTTACCCCCATCCACCTCTTTAGTCACTTTTTCAAAAAACTCAATGAGGTTAGTAAGGCACGACATACCCTTCACAAAACCATGCTGACTATCCCCAATCAATTCATTTCTCTCTAAATAACTATAAATCCGATCCCTAATTATTCTCTCCAATACTTTGACCACAACAGAAGTAAGACTCACTGGCCTATAATTCCCTGGAAGGTCTCTCTTCCCCTTCTTGAACAACGGGACCACATTCGCTATCCTCCAGTCCTCCGGAACCACACCCATAACCAACGGCGACCTGAAGATCAGAGCCAGAGGCTCTGCAATCTCCTCTCTTGCCTCCCAGAGAATCCTAGGGTAAATCCCGTCCAGCCCAGGGGACTTATCCAACTTCAAACCCTTGAGAATATCTAGCACATCCTCCCTATCTACTTCAATACTTTCCAGTTTGCAACCCTGTACCTCAGTGTTCTCCACAACTACATTTACATCTCCCTGCGTGAATACCGAAGAGAAATATTTGTTCAGTGCCTCTCCAATCTCTTCAGGCTCCACTCACAACTTCCCACTGCTGTCTCTGACTGGCCCTAATCTTGCCCTAACCAATCTTCTATTCTTAACATATGTAAAGAAAGCTTTAGGATTCTCCTTAATCCTATCAGCCAAAGTCTTCTCGTGTCCCCTCTTAGCTCTCCTCAACTCACTCTTTAGCTCCCACCTGGCTAATCTATAGCTATCCATTGCACTAACTGAGCCTTCAAGCCTCATCCTGACATAAGCCTCCTTTTTCCTTTTAACCAGCAAATCAACTTTTTTCGTACACCAAGGTTCCCTTACTTGACCATTTCCTCCTTGCCTGACAGGGACATACTTATCAAGGACTCGCAGCAGCTGCTCCTTGAATAAGCTCCACATTCCAGATGTTCCCAGTCCCTGTAGTTTCCTAGTCCAATCTATGCACCCTAATTCTCTCCTGATGGCCTCATAATTACCCTTCCCCCAGCTATAACTACTGCCCCCAGCTTCATGCCTATCCCTATCCATCACTAAGGTGAACGTAACCGAATTGTGGTCACTATCACCAAAATGTTCACTAACTTCCAAGCCTAACACCTGGTCTGGCTCATTGCCCAGCACCAAATCCAATGTAGCCTCACCTCTAGTTGGCCTATCTACATACTGAGTCAAAAAACCTTCCTGCACACTTCGTACGAAAACTGACCCCTCTAACGAGCTAGAGCTATAGCTATTCCAATCAATATTAGTAAAGTTAAAGTCCCCCATAACAATTACCCTATTACTTTCACTCCTGACCAGAATTGACTTTGCAATCCTTTCCTCAACCTCTCTAGAACTTTTAGGAGGCCTATAAAAGACTCCCAACAGGGTGACCTCTCCTCCCCTGTTTCTAATCTCAGCCCATACTACCTCAAAAGACAAATCCTCATCAAACTTCTCGGCCTGGACCTGCACGATTGTTCCTATTTTTGTTGACTGGAAGAGCTGTATTCCAGCTTTTACTCAAAACACTGGCTTCCTGATGGATCCCAGGCCTTGACTATGAAAATGTCTGGTCTGGGACTGCCGCAACCTTCCCCAACACTCCCCCTTCACATCTCCTCATTACACCTATTTGAATCTGGGCAGCACTTATGCACTATTTGGGGTCTTCTGCCAAAATTACACATTTAATAATTAGCTCAGGAAAAGTATAGTGTCAAAGGAGTGGAGGATAGCAAACGTTATAGTTATATTAATAAGAAGACTTGCAGGGAACTTTCGATCAGTCAGCTCATTATTAGTAATCTAGAGTCTGTAATGAAGAATAAAATAGAAAACTGTTTAGGAACTAATGAATTGTTAGCATGGATTTCGAGAGACTCAACTCATTGAATTATTTGAAGAGGCTGGGAATTCTGCAGTGAATAACTCCCCTCCTGACTCCACAAAGTCTGCCCACCACCATCTACAAGGCACAAGTCAGGACTAGTCTCCATTTGCCTGGTTGAGAGCAGCTCCAACAACACTCCAGAGGCTTGGCATCATCCAGCTCAGGGCAGTCCATTTGATAGATGCCCTATCCATCACCTTCAATGTTGACTCCCTCCATCATAAACACACATGGCAACAGTGTAATGTCTATAAGACACACTGAAGCAGCTCACCAAGGTTCCTTTGACAGCACCTTTCAAACCCATGCTGTCTACTATCTAAAAGAACAAGGGTAGCAGATAGAATCATAGAATCCCACAGAGCAGAAGGAGGCCATTTGGCCCATCAAGTCTGCACTGCCCATAATCCAACTCAGGCTCTATCCCCATAGCCCCATGCATTTACCCTAGCTAGTCCCCCTGACACTAAGGGGCAATTTAGCATGGCCAATCTGTCTTCACATCTTTGGACTGTGGGAGGAAACCAGACCACCTGGAGGAAACCCACGCAGACACGGAGAGAATGTGCAAACTCCACACAGACAATGACCAAGCTGGGAATCAAACCTGGGTCCCTGGTGCTGTGAGGCAGCAGTGCTAACTGTGTATGGGAACATCACCATTTGCAAGTACCCCTCCAAACCACACTGACTTGAAAATGTATTCCTTCACTGTCGCTGGCTCAAAATCCTGGAGATCCCTCCCTAAGCAGTGTGGGTGTACCTAGACTACATGAACAGCAGTTCAAGAAGGAAGCTCACCATAGAACATAGAACATAGAACAATACAGCACAAATCGGCCCATGAGTTGCGCCGATCACATCTACCAATCCACAGACCTATCTATAACCCGCTATCCTATTCTTTTCCATATACTCATCCAGAAGTCTCTTAAAAGACCCCAGTGAGTTTGCCTCAACAACCTCCGACGGCAGTCGGTTCCATTCACTCACCACCCTCTGAGTGAAAAACCTACCCCTGACATCTCCTTTGTATTTGCTTCCCTGCACCTTAAATCTGTGTCCTCTCGTAGTGACCATTTCCGCTCGGGGAAATAGTCTCTGAGAGTCCACCCTATCTATTCCTCTCAACATTTTATAAACCTCTATCAGGTCGCCTCTCAACCTACGTCTCTCCAGTGAGAAGAGTCCCAGCTCCCTCAACCTATCTTCATAAGGCCTGCCTCCCAATCCAGGCAGCATCCTTGTAAATCTCCTCTGAACTCTCTCAATAGCCTCTACATCCTTCCTATAATGAGGCGACCAGAACTGCGCACAATACTCCAACTGGGGTCTGACAAGAGTCTTATAGAGCTGCATCATTACCTTCTGACTCCTCAACTCTATTCCTCGATTAATGAAGGCCAGTACACCATACGCCTTCTTGACCACTTCCTCCACCTGCGAGGCTGATTTAAGAGTCCTATGGACCTGGACCCCGAGATCCTTCTGCTCTACAACACAGCTAAGACTCCTACCCCTTATATTGTACTTCTTCATCCCATTATTCCTGCCAGAATGGACCACTACTCATTTATCTGCATTGAAGTCCATCTGCCACTTCTCCGCCCAGCCTTGCATCCTGTCTATGTCCCATCATCTTCTCAAGGGAATAATGAGGATGGGCAATAAATGCTAGTCTAGTCAGTGATGCCTATGTACCATATATAAATATAAAAGGAGAATAAATAAATGAACAGAGAGAATAATATAATAGATGTAATTTATCTAGATTTGCAAAACACCTTGGATAAGACACCATGTAATAATCTAATTAATAAGATTAGTATATGCAGAGTTGAGAACAGGCACATGAATGAATCACTAACTAGTTACAGTCAGAAAGCAGAGCTTTGGGGTAAAGTAGAAGAAATGGGGTCCTGCGCATTATCAGTGCTGGGACTCAGATACTCACAGTTTTTATTAACATTTTAGACTTTGGAACCACAAACGCAATATTTAGGTTTGCAGATTGCAATGAAAAAGGGGAGACAGAATTGTCAGCAACAGAGGAGTTCTGCCAAAAAATACATTTTTTAAAATAATAAGCTTTAAGAGTGGGCATATGATTGACGACTGAATTTCAACACAGATAATTGTGAGATATTAAATTTTGGTGAGAAAAACAGGAAGTCACATTTTACTTGGGAATTAAGAATTTAAATGGGGTAGGAAAACAAAGGGATTTGGGAATGCAAATACACCAGTCACAAACTGGTGACGTCAATGAATAAGGAATTGAAAAGTTAATGCAAACACGGGGTTTATTTCTAGATGGAGAGAGGGATCGATTTAAAAAGTACAGATGTGTGCTACAGTTGTATCAAACATTGATTAGAAAACACTTGAAGTATTGTGTACAGTTTTGAATGACATATTATAAAAAGAATATAGAGGGGCCGGAAAGGGTACAGCAATGGTTTACGAGGGTCATACCAGAAAACAGAATGCTCAGGAGTGACGTGATTAAGGTCTGTAAAATTACGAAAAGATTTGATGTAGTGTAATGGCTCAGGAAGCCCAACTGAAAGGGAATTTAGTTCACCACAAATTGCAGAGTAAACCCATTATCATGGTGTGTACACACTCATCCCTGCTTGGGACGGGCAAGGCCTGCTTTATATAAGCCTCAGGTAATGAGTTATACCTGGACAGGCCACTGCCTGTTACCAGGGGAACAACCACTCGATAAGCCCCACAGGGAGATCAGTCTGTGATCTCATGGGATTAGCACAAGTAGACACAAGAGAGAGTGTTTCCACTTGTGGGGGAAGAACAAAACCAGAGGCCATCAATCTACAAGAGTCATTCTGAAATCTAATAGCAAGTTCAGGAGAAATGTCAGTACCCACACAGTGGTGAAAAGGTGAAATGTGCAAGCAGAGTTGAGGTGAGTAATATGGATGTACTTATTGGGAGATAGCAGGAGTAAGCAGTAGTGGGCTATGTTGATAGAATCATAGGCTGACTGGCCTCCTACAATCATTCTATCATGTTTGCTAGCTATCCATAAGAGCCATTCAGCCAATCCATTGCTTTTTCCCCATAGCCCTTTTCTCTTCAGATAATTATTCAATTTCTTTGAAAGCCACAATTGAACCTGCTTACACCACACTCTTAGGCAACTTATTCCAGATCCTCAACACTTAAGGTTTTCCCTCGTGTCACCACTGCTTCCTTTACCAATCATGTTAAATGTGTGTACCCTCAGCATTTCCCCCAATAGGGATAGATTCTCCCTATCTGCTCTCTCCAGCTTCCTTGTGGTTTTGAACACCTTTATCCAGTCTCCTTTTAAATTTTTCTTCACTCAAGAGAACAGATCTAGAATCATAGAACCCTACTGTGCAGAAAGAGGCCTTTCAGCTCATTGAATCTGCACCGAACACAATTTCACCCAGTCCCTACCCTCATATCCCTACATATTATACCCACTAATCCTTCTAACCTACACATCCCTAGACACTAAAGGGCAATTTCTTAGCATGGCTAATCAACCTAACCTGCACATCTTTGGACTGTGGAAGGAAACTGGAGCACCCGGAGGAAACCCACGCAGACACGAGGAGAATGTGCAAACTCCACACAGACAGTGACCCAAGCCGAGAATCGGCTCTACCTTTGTAACTGAAATCTCTCATTCTGGAACCATTCCCATTTACTAGATAAAGATGGATGGGAGGATTCTTAAATAGGGTGCAAACATTGATATGGATTTGCTGGGCTGAATGGCTTGTTTCGACACTGCATTTTCTCCATTATAGAAACGTCCTGCTAAACAGTTGTGAAATATTCTGGATGCTGAAATAAAAATGAAGTATTCAGCAGATCAAACAGTGGATGGGATTTTCCAGCTGCATTCTTCCCAAAGCCGGAAGATCCCGCCCAAGGTCACTGGATTTTTGCGTGGTCCGTGATTCCTACCGCTACAATTCCTGTGGCGGGAAAATTCTGCCCCGTCCCTATGATAAAAGAAACAGATAAAAATGCATGCTAATGATGTTGGAGAATGAATGGATTTTCAGCAAGTATCTGCTTTTGTTCTGTTCCTCACCAGACTTTCCACAATATCTGTTTTTCTATATATTCACTTCTTTTTGCTCTGGAGACATTTTTTTGTTTCTTTCCCTTTTCATTATCAGCTCATTTTGCTTTGCACCATCACCATTTATGTCATTTAATCATGCCTGCCCTCCATCCTATTGCAGGCTGCTGGGGTTTGTTTCTTTCTTTCCCTCCCTCCCATATCGCTGGCCACATACTTCCTTCATAGCTGTTCATCTCTAACATCTTCCAGTTCTGAAGAAAGATCATTGACCTGACCCGCAGTTTCCTAATCTAATACACGTGCATGTGAAGGCAGACACAAGCCCGTTGACCTTATTTCTGTGGTGGGTCAATCCAGCATTTCCTGAGATACACACATACGTCTCATGGCAATACGTTACCCTGCCTGAAGACAGGAACTTAGCATCTAAAGGAAGAATGACCTTCATGGGTGAAAAGTTAAAGGTTAGAATCAGCCATCTCTGATTCATCGAGATTAGAAAATATTGCTCTGAGATGTGGGGGGAGAGATGGGAAGAGTGTTATGTTTTACTAGGTTTACAGGGGTGTATTGCTCACGTTTTCCCCCAACCTTCTTACAGAAAGAATCAGCCAAACAGTGGAGATAATAAAACACACGGTGGACATTGAAGAGAAAGGTGTCAAACTTAAATTGACGATAGTTGACACGCCTGGATTTGGGGATGCGGTGAACAACATACAAAGGTGTGTACAAATGCAACGTCACTGAGGATTAGATTATTATGGAGACATTAACAGAGAATTCCATCACTGAGTGAATTGATTAACACAGAGGAGTGAACAGATTCCTGACATGTCTAAGAATCCAGTTACTATAAATTAGTATAAGTAAGTACAAAGTTAGGTTACATTGTATACGATTGGAGGAGAAATTTCTAAAAGGACATTAATGTTAATTGTGTATTGTATTTAACTAATGCAAATGATGACTATTACTTTTGCCCTTATTAAAAAAACAACAGACTGAAACTGTGACTGCAGGGTAAGGAGATGCATGTTTGCAAATGTACACCACCAGGAATAAATGCCTCTGAAAGTATGTAAAAATTGGCTCCAGCTCTATTCTTCACCACCTGGTTTTCTGCATTATAACAATCAATAAATAACTAGACAAAACAGTAGCATTTTTTAAAAGGTTTTTTGAATGCAGTATAGGAAAGTGTGATATCATCCACTTTGAACTTTATAATGAGAGATCAGAATATTTTCTAAGTGGCTAGAAATTAGGAATTGTGAATGATTAGAGAGATTCTGAGTTTCAAATAGAGAAATCACTAAAAAGCTTGTGAACAGGTACAAAATATTGGCATTTATAGCAAGAAGGATGAAAAACATAGGGCTTGAAGCTCTCCAGACCTCTAATTAGATTCAGGTTACAGGGCTATGGTCAGTTGGGTGGTACATTGGTTAGCGCTGCTGCCTCACAGCGCCAGGGACCCGATTCAATTCCTGCCTTTAACGACTGTCTGTGTCTCCCTGTATCTCTATGGGTTTCCTCCAGATTCTTCGATTTCCATCCACACTCCAAAGATGTGCAGATTTGGTTGATTGGCCATGGTAAATTGCACCTTAATGTCAGGATGACGATCAGGGTAAATACATGGGGTTACTGAGATATGACTTGGGTGTTGTCGGTGCAGTCTTAATGGGCTGAATGGCTTCCTTCTGCACTGTAGCGATTCTATAGTTTTCAAACTCGGGAAGGATGTATTAGTCTTGGAGAGGGTGCATAGCAGCTTCATCAGAATGGTACCATGACTAAAATGGATAAATTATGAGGACAAAGTGGATGGATTAGACATGTATTCCCCACAATACAGTAGATTAAGAGATAATCTAATTGAGGAAATGTAATTAAAGGTGGAAAAGAGAAACACTTTCCTCTGGTAGGAAAGTCCAAGATAAGGAGGTGTAGTCTCAGGTTTGGAGCTGCCCACTCAGGGGTGATGCGAGGAAACATTTTTTCACACAAAGGGCAGTGAAAAGCCTGAAAACCAGATAAAGATGGCACAGGCAGCACAGTGGTACAATAGTTACCACTGCTGCCTCACAGGACCAGGGACCTGTATTCAATTCCCGGCTTGGGTCACTGTGCAGATTCTGCACATTTTTTCCATGTCTGTATGGGTTTCCCCTGGAGTTCTGGTTTCCTCCCAAAAATGTGCATGTTAGGTGGATTGGCCCTGCTAAATTCTCCCTCAGTGTACTCAAACCAATGTCAAAGCGTGGTGACTCGGGGATTTTCACAGTAACTTCATTGTAGTGTTAATGTACGACTTAAATAAACTTTAATTTTAGTACAGTAGGTTTCCTTCCCTAAAGGACATTAGTGAACCAGATAGGTTTTTTCAGACAATAGCTTCATAGTCTTCAGTAGATTCTTAATTCCAGATTTGTTTTATTGGATTCAAATTGCACCATCTTCTGTGGCAGGATTCAAAACTGGATCCCCAAAACATTAGCTGAGTTTCTGGATTAATAGTCTAACAGTAAAACCAGTGGACCATCAGTTCGAATATGTTATTTCAAAACTTAAATTGATTGATTTTTGTTAGACAAAGATGCTTGGATGGCACAGACCAACCGTGATGTAAATGAATGGCTTGATGGGCTGAATGGTCTACTCCTGTGTTAAATACTATTTATAGAGCATATATTTGACCCAATGGGTCTGTTCTGGTGTTTATGCTCCACATGAGCCTTTCCCGCTTCATTTGAATTTATTACCATTTCCTTTTAGTTTCTTCCCTCTTCAAGTACTTGACTTCCTCCTTAAATACATCTACGATATTTGTCTCAAGTATTCTGTATGGTAGCAAAATACACATTCTAAATGCTCTCCAACAACATTTCTCTTGAATTCTTCAATGAATTTATTAATTATTAGAATTAATCATTTAGAATGTTGCTGGAGTATGGTGAATGTGGAGATATATTTGAGCATTGCTTAAAAATAACACATGGAGCATGCTGGCTAAGCTTTCATCTTGCACTTGTCAGGTTAGGTCACAAGATTACTCACTGTGAAGGGAACAATTTATATTGCATGAGAAGAGAGTGCTGAGTGTTTGGCGAGTGCATTCTGATTGCTCAAGGCAGTGCCATCGATAATGTAGTAGGGAACAGTAAACTACCAGGCTAGTGTTCAAATGCAAACTAGGCAGCTCAACTCTGATCAAGGCATCACCATGGGAATGAACCAGTAAATGGCTGAACCCCCAGTCTTTTTGTTTGGTTGAAAATAGCACAATGCCTAGACATGCTCCTTCTGTCTGCAAAGGACAAAGCCCTACATACGAATATATGTGGTTTCTCGCATGCCACCCTGAGAGCCCGACTGATGATATATAGCAATATACATTGGTAGTACACAAGCCAGGCTTTCATATTTATTTCAGGATTTATACAAGAAGTGTCACTGATATATATCAGCATTCTATGTTTGAAATGTCCACATAGAACATGAATAAAGAAGCTCGGATTACACCTTGTTCTATTTATGGAACTTGTGTGCAGAAAAATTATGCACCTCAAACTCTGTGCTGTAAATAGCATCCATCATACGTAAAAAGGAGCAGGAGCAGCTCATTCATCCAGGGACAGCTGGATGATATGATTTCAGAATTAGAAGTTCTGAAGCATGAATTAATTTTCTTTTTCACTTGGCAGCTTCATGCTCTTTACAGTTTCTCTTGGTTCACCATTTAAAAAAAAGTTTTAATGCAAATAATGTGATGCTAACACACATTCCAAAAAGAATCATGTTCACATTGTACTATTAAAACAGGCACTGGTTAAAGAAAATTAAAAATTGTAAATGTCCCAGTGCTCCTTTTTAGCTGGCCACAAATTGTAACAAAACATAGTAAAAATAAAAAAAATTTAAAATTGAGGTGATAATATCACTTCCTGTGTTTACCACAGGTTCTAGTCCCTGTGGTCTCTGTGAATTACAATTGGCCTCAGCTCTCTTTCCAGGGCCATCAGATGAATGTACAATCACAAACCTATATTTTGTTTCCAGTTGCCATTCAGTGTCATGTTTGTCTTCTGGCTTGAGACACAAATGGGTTATGTAGGGTAGGATTTTTTCTTCCAATATGGAGTGGAAATGCAGGCAGACAGACACAGAATTTCCTGATGCAATCCGGCATACCAGTTCCCTATCATAGTTCCAACACCCAGCCATTTTCCTGGCGATTGGATTGGACATGGAGAGGCCACCCAAAATTGGTGATGGGTACTATTTTAAAAAGGTATTCCATTGATGAGAGGGCCACAGATGCCTGGTGTCTGACCAGCGGGCCATCACTTCAGAATCACTTAGACACTACTCTCCCTGTTAACGTAAGAACATAAGAACTAGGAGCAGGAGTAGCCCCTCGAACCTACTCCGCTGTTCAATAAAATCATGACTGATCTTTTTGTGGACTCAACTCCATTTACCCACCCGCTCATCACGACTCTTAATTCCTTTACTGTTCAAAAATGTATCTATCCTTGCCTTAAAAACATTCAATGAGGTAGCCTCAACTGCTTCAGTGAGCAGGGAATTCCACAGATTCACAATCCTTTGTGTGAAGAAATTCCTCCTCAGTTCAGTGGTAAATCTGCTTCCCCTTATTTTGAGGCTAGTTCTAGTTTCACCTGCCAGTGGAAACAACTTTCCTGCTTCTATTTTATCTATTCCCTTCATAATCTTCTAAGTTTCTATAAGATCTCCCTTTATTCTTCTGAATTCCAATGAATATGGCCCCATTCTACTCAGTCTCTCCTCATAAGCCAACCCTATCAACTCTGGAATCAACCCAGTGAATCTCTTCTGCACCCCCTCCAGTGCCAGTATATCCTTTGTCAAATGAGGAGACCATAGCAGTCAGATCAATATTGGCCACTGATCACAATTAGATGTTGCCATAGCAGCCAAATCACTACATCAGCCACAGACCACTCAATGGAGAGATTGTTCTTTTACAAAGGTGGCTGGCGGCTGTGGTCATTTTTCGTTTCAAATATTTAAAAAGTGCGGAGAGGGCACCTCAAGATGGAAATGCCCTCTCTCTTTCCCTTACCCACAATGGCAGGCTGCAGAGCCTCATGTGGGAAGGCCTCCTATCATACCCCAGCTTTGAGAATCTGCCAGCTCTGCAAAAATCGCTCAGGGATTGACGTGGGTCAGGACTTGCATTTGACACCAACATTGGTGCCCTGACTCCAAATGGGAATCACTGCCCATTGCCTGGTTGCTAAAAGAAGTGGAGGGAAATCGGGAATGTAGGTCAATGAGTGAGGCGGGAACACAGGCGCCACAGCATTCGTGGGAGATGGACTAGTGACGGATAGAGAAGACTTGGTGAAACAAATGGTTTAGACCTGCTCTATACCCTTTTGAGTTCCTAAATATAGAGACATTGGCTGCAGCGCTACTTATGAGAACGTAACAAAGATTGCTGAATTAGGTAGATGGCAGTTCAAATTTGGAAGGAATGGGTTCTGGGGGCCGAATGGCCTCATCATCTTCTTTTGCTTTCCTACATTCTTAAAGCAAACTCAGATTGTCCAGGGGCAGTGCACGTTACAACTGTGATGCAACTTTGCTGAATATTGTAGGCTTACTTAGCAATAAAGCATGAGAACTCTTTGATTCCAGCCTCTCCTCTCCCCCTCTTCTGTTGCAGCTGGAAGCCCATAGCCGATTACATCGACCAACAGTTTGAACAGTATTTCCGAGATGAGAGTGGCCTGAACAGGAAGAACATTCAGGATAACCGAGTGCACTGTTGCCTGTATTTTATCTCTCCTTATGGACACGGGTAAGAGGAAGAGTTGGACTCAGGGATAATTGTATCGTTTTTCTATCAGTTCTTCCTGTTGCTGAATATGTTAACTAAAGATAGGAGCATAATGATGCTGTTATAGGATGTAGCGGAGGACGCAACATATTCCTACTAGCCCGAGAGGTGCCTGGACCTAATGTTAATTTAGGGTTGATATTCCTCGCTGTAGGAGCCACGATTGGCAGAACAAAGATTCATAGAATGCGAAGCTCATTCAGCTCCCCAATCCTTCAACAACAACAATCCCATCCAGGCCCTAACCCCACACATTTAATCCCCCCTGACACTAGAGGACAATTTTAGCATGACCGCTCTCCCTATCTTTGGAGTGTGGGAGGAAACTGGAACACCCAGAGGAAACCCACGCAGACAACCTGAAACTCTGCACAGTCATCCAAGGTTGGAATTGAACCTGAGCCCCAGGCGCTGTGGGGCAGCAGCGCTAACCACCGAGCCACCATAATGAACTCCAAGCTCCATTTGTTCTTTCGGCACTGAAGGGCATTCGGAGAAGGTTGAGTTTCTCTTGGTGAGTGAGACAAAGATTTATTTTTCTTTCCTTCATGAGATATGGGCTTCACTGGCTACACCAGTATTTTTATTGCCGGTCCCCAATTGCCTTTGAGATGATGGTGGTGAGTCACTTTTTGATCTGCTGTTGTCCACACATTTCTGTATGCCTTGGGGCCCTTTTAAAATTTGATGATCCCAGCTTGCAGAAGAGTGTTGTACTGCCTCTATCTGTTTGGATACATTTTAGGCTGTGTACATGGAATGGGAAGTCTGATTTGATCTGCCTGGGGAAAAGGTTTCTATTACTCTGATATTGGATGGTGCTAGATCTGCCTTACAGGGTGGCACAGTGGTTAGCACTGCCGCCTCACAGCACCAGGGATCCAGGTTCGATTCCTGGCATAGGTCACTGTCTCAGCGGCGTCTGCACTTTCTCCCTGTGTCTGCATGAGCTTCCTCTGATTTCTTCCCACAGTCCGAAAGACAGGCTGTTTAGGTGCATTGGCCGTACTAAATTCTTCCTCAGGGGCCGGAGAGTGGCGACTAGGGGATTTTCACAGTAACTTCGTTGCAGTGTTAATGTAAGCCTACTCGTGACACTATTAAATAAACTTTGGTGTAAACTTTGGGGGCCTGAAGATCCATTGTGGTGGGTGGAATGCACAAACTTATTCCACACTGGAAGTGCTTGACAATTATATGGGTAAAAGTTCCTCCAGAGACACCCCCTGCAAGCAGCAGAAACAGGAGTTTTGTTCCATGCTTGGAGCAATAGTGGGTTGATCAGGTGCCTTAATTAAGCAGGAATTTGCAGACAAATAAAGAGGACTGCTCGAGGTTGCCATTGGAAAACTAAATTTGTACGTATTTACTTAGTTTATTGTGGAGCCAGGAGGAGGAAGAGCAATATTCTTCCCAACACCACATTAAATCCTACATAATCTAACCATGTCCTGAGTGCAATTTGTATTCCTGTACAGAGGGATGATTAATTTCTAAGGGGCAATTTATTTTTCCACACATAAAAGAGGATGATTTATCTGTGGGAGGACTTGTTTCTCTGACTGTGGGGAAAGTGAGTTATTTCCGAGATGATTTATTTCTGTGTCTGTGGGGAAGGGTGATTTATCTGTGGGAGGATCTGTTTCACTGACAGCAGGAAAGGGTGAGTTATTTCTAAGGTGATGTGTTTCTCTGCGTGTGGGGAAGGGTGATCTGTCTCTCGGGCGAGTTTCCCTTTATCTGAAGATGGAACGTGCCTGTCTCAGGAGTAATTTATTCCCTCTGCCTGGGTTAAGGTTGCGGCCACTGGACACAGAGTTCATGAAGGCATTACACCAGAAAGTGAATATCGTGCCAGTGATTGCGAAAGCCGACTCACTCACACCTATGGAGGTGAAGAAGCTCAAAGAGAGGGTGAGAAACATCATTCATAAGATAACAGTTGTGAGTTGAATACAAGAGTATTAAATTCAGTCCCGTCAATATTATTGGCCTTATTTTAATAGCCAGGGAAATGTGTCAGGAACTATGAGACACACGTAACTATAAATCCAAATAGTGTTGTTAATGGACCATGTTTTTTGATTTAATGACAAGTTGAAAACTTTGATCAGAATTGAACGGCATTCATTCATTGAGTAGATGCAATCTGCAGTACAGCCTGTATTAATGCTGATAGAGAATTAGTCTTTCCTGTACCTGCTCTGTATGCTCTCTGCAATGCATAATAGAACATAGAACATAGAACAATACAGCACAGAACAGGCCCTTCGGCCTTCGATGTTGTGCCGACCAAAATAAAAAGCAATGCCCCTCCTAACTAAACCATTCCCTTCTCATCCATATACTTATCAACTAACCTCTTAAACGCCACCAAACTTGGCGCATCTACAACAGCTGCAGGCAGGGCATTCCACTCCCTAATCACTCTTTGAGTAAAGAACCTACCTCTGATATCCGTCCTATAACTCATACCCCTTAATTTAAAGTTGTGTCCCCTCGTGCTAGCTTTTTCCATCCTAGGAAAAAGGCTATCACTGTCCACCCTATCCAAACCTCTAATTATCTTATATGTTTCAATAAGATCCCCCCGTAGCCGCCTCCTTTCTAACGAAAACAACCTCAAATCCTTCAACCTCTCTTCATAGGACCTGCCCTCCATACCAGGCAACATCCTGGTAAACCTCCTCTGTACCCTCTCCAATGCCTCCACATCTTTCTTATAATGTGGCGACCAGAACTGCACACAATACTCCAAGTGCGGCCGCACTAGAGTTTTGTACAGTTGCAACATGATGCTGCGGCTCCTAAATTCAATCCCCCTACCAATAAAAGCTAAGACTCCATATGCCTTCTTAACAACTTTATCCACTTGACTGCCTACTTTCAGGGATCTATTGACACATACACCAAGATCCTTCTGTTCCTCAACACTATTAAGAGCCCTACCATTAGCCCTATACTCTACACATTTATTGTTCCTGCCAAAGTGCATTACCTCACACTTTTCCACATTAAACTCCATTTGCCAC
The DNA here is from genome assembly GCA_024679065.1 of Sphyrna mokarran. Classification (NCBI taxonomy): domain Eukaryota; kingdom Metazoa; phylum Chordata; class Chondrichthyes; order Carcharhiniformes; family Carcharhinidae; genus Sphyrna; species Sphyrna mokarran. Next base: position 8,687,229 of record JAGIQG010000020.1, read on the forward strand.
CTCTCGGCCCAGCTCTGCAACTTGTCCAAGTCACTCTGTAAACTATAACACCCCTCTTCACTATCTACCACTCCACCGACTTTAGTGTCATCTGCAAATTTACTGATCCATCCCTCAATACCCTCATCCAGATCATTTATAAAAATTACAAACAGCAGGGGCCCCAAAACAGACCCCTGAGGCACACCACTCGTCACCGAACTCCACGATGAATATCTCCCATCAACCACCACCCTCTGTCTTCTATCTGCCAGCCAATTCTAATCCAATTAGCTAAATCACCCTCTATTCCACACATCTGCATTTTCTGTAGAAGTCTTCCATGGGCCACCTTATCAAACGCCTTACTAAAGTCCATATATACTACATCAACCGCCTTACCCCCATCCACCTCTCTGGTCACTTTCTCAAAAAACTCAATGAGGTTAGTAAGGCATGACCTACCCTTCACGAAACCATGCTGACTATCCCCAATCAATTCATTTCTCTCTAAATAACTATAAATCCTATCCCTAATAATTCTCTCCAATACCTTGCCCACCACAGAAGTAAGACTCACTGGCCTATAATTCCCAGGAAGGTCTCTCTTCCCCTTCTTAAACAATGGGACCACATTCGCCATCCTCCAGTCCTCCGGAACCACACCCGTAACCAAACAGACCTGAAGATCAGAGCCAGAGGCTCTGCAATCTCCTCTCTTGCCTCCCAGAGAATCCTAGGGTAAATCCCGTCCGGCCCAGGGGACTTATCCAACTTCAAACCCTCGAGAATTTCTAACACATCCTCCCTATCTACTACAATACTCCCCAATTTGCAACCCTGTACCTCAGTGCTCTCCACAGCTACATTTCCAGCACTCTGCGTGAATACCGAAGAGAAATATTTATTCAGTGCCTCGCCAATCTCTTCAGGCTCCACGCACAACTTCCCACTGCTATCTATGACTGGCCCTAATCTTGCCCTAACCAATCTTCTATTCTTAACATATCGAAAGAAAGCTTTAGGATTCTCCTTAATCCTATCAGCCAACATCTTCTCGTGTCCCCTCTTAGCTCTCCTCAATTCACTTTTTACCTCCTTCCTAGCTAATCTATAGCTATCCATTGCACTACCTGAGCCTTCAAGCCTCATCCTGACATAAGCCTCCTTTTTCTTCTTAACCAGCAAATCAACTCTTTTCGTACACCAAGGCTCTCTTACTCGTCCATTTCCTCCCTGCCTGACAGGGACATACTTATCAAGGACTCGCAGCAGCTGCTCCTTGAATAAGCACCACATTCCAGATGTTCCCAGTCCCTGTAGTTTCCTAGTCCAATCTATGCACCCTAATTCTCTCCTGATGGCCTCATAATTACCCTTCCCCCAGCTATAACTACTGCCCCCAGCTTCATGCCTATCCCTGTCCATCACTAAGGTGAACGTAACCGAATTGTGGTCACTATCACCAAAATGTTCACTAACTTCCAAGCCTAACACCTGGTCTGGCTCATTGCCCAGCACCAAATCCAATGTAGCCTCACCTCTAGTTGGCCTATCTACATACTGAGTCAAAAAACCTTCCTGCACACTCTGTACGAAAACTGACCCCTCTAACGAGCTAGAGCTATAGCTATTCCAATCAATATTAGCAAAGTTAAAGTCCCAAATCTACAGTGTTGTCGCATTTGTGCCAGTTTGGTCACCTATGGCAAGCTCGCTGCCTTCTATTCTTCACCTTTTTTTTCATCTTGATGTTCTCATTTATCATGAGGCCAATCACTAAGGGTATGCCAATGACACTAAGCATCATCTCGAGGCAATGGCACAGTAGAACTATCACTGGTCCAGCAATCCAAAGACTGAGGGTAATGCCCTTGGGACCTGGGTTCGAATCCCACCATGGTAGATGGTGAAATTTAATAAAAATCTGGAATTAGAAGTCTAATGATGAAGCCATTATAAAAACCCATCTGGTTCACTAATGCCCTTTAGGGAAGGAAATCTGCCTGGTTTGGCCTACATGTGACTTCAGACCCACAGCAAAGTGGTTGATTCTCAAATGATGGGCAGTTAGGGATAGGCAACAAATGCTAGCCCAGCCAAATTAATTTAAAAAAATTACTTTCGACTCCGTTACTGCTTGTGATACAATTTGACTGCCTGCCCAGCATCCCAATTGTGGCGAGCAAAGAAGGTTTTTCATCTTAACATCATGTAAGATCATGTCTTCCTTTTAATTTAATCAATTCTCAAAATGTGTGTGTTGCTGATAAGGCCAGTGTTGATTGTCCATCTCTAGTTGCCCTGAGGTTTGATATTGTTTGTTAGATTATTTTAGAGAGCAGTTAATAGTAAACCACGTTAACTGTTTCTGGAATCTCATGCAGACCCAACCCCTCTAAAGGACATCTGTGAGCCAGATGTTTGTTTCACAATCCAACCAGTTTCATTTTTACTGATGTTAACTTTTCATTGCTAGAATTGTTCTCAAAGTTAATTTGTGATGGGGTTTAAGCTCACATTGTCTGGGTTATTAGTCCAGATGTGAACATTAGTCCAATAGTGTAAACTCAATGCTACCATATCCTTTTTGGCTTAGGTGAAAAGTTTTATTTTCTAGCATTCAGTTGCATGTTTCTCACTGGCTTTTTGCTCGAGCTGTACTCAGCTTTGACCCTTTAATGCTCACATCCTATCCACTATCAAGTTTGACTGTTTTTGCCTGTATGAGTGTATTGGCTGCTACTTCTCCCTTCCTCATTATAGAATCCCTACAGTGCAGAAGGAGGCCATCTGGCCCATTGAGTCTGTGTTGACTATAATCCCATCCAGGCCCTATTCCCATAACCTCGCATATTTACCCATCTAATCCCCCTGACACTAGGGTCAATTTAGCATGGCCAAATAACCTAACCCGCACATCATTGAACATAAGAACATAAAAACTAGGAGCAAGAATAGGCGATTTGGCTCATCAAGTCTGCTCCGCCATTCAATGAGATCATACCTGATCTTTTTGTGGACTCAACTCCACTTAACAACCTGCTCACCATAACCCTTAATTCCTTTACTGTTCAAATATTTATCTATCCTTGCCTTAAAAACATTCGCCTCAACTGCTTCACTGGGCAGGGAATTCCACAGATTCACAACCTTTTGTGGGAAGAAGCTCCTCCTCAACTTCGTTCTAAATCTGCTCCCCTCATTTTGAGGCCAAGCCCCCGGTTCGAGTTTCATCTGCCAGCTTCTCTGCTTCTATCTTATCTATTCCCTTCATAATCTTATACGTTTCTATGAGATCTCCCTTCATTCTTCTGAGTCCCAGTGACGATAGCCCCAGTCTACTCAGTCTCTCCTCATAAACCAACCGTCTCAACTCCAGAATCAACCTAGTGAATTCCTCTGTACTCACTCCAGTGCTAGTATATCCTTTCCCAAGTAAGGAGACCAAAACTGTACACAGTATTCCAGGTGTGGCCTCGCCAGTACCTTATACAGCTGCAACATAACCTCACTGTTTTTAAACTCCATCCCTGTAGCAATGAAGATAAAATTCCTTTTGCCTTCTTAATTACCTGCTGCACCTGCGAATGAACTCCTTGTGATTCTTGCAGAAGTACATCCAGGTCTCTTTGCTCAGCAGCATATCGCAATTTTTTTACCATTTAAATAATAGTCCATTTTGTTGTTATTCCTACCAAAATGGATGACCTCACATTTAACACCATTGGACTCCATCTGCTAGACCCTCACCCACTCATTTAGATTATCTATATCCCTTTGCAGATCTTCAGCATCCTTTGCACACCTTGCTTTGCCATTTTAGTGTGTCAAAATTCACAGGTAACACTATGCTTGGTCCCCAACTCCAAATCATTTATGTAAATCGTAAACAACTGCGGTCCTAATACTGATCTCTGAGGCATACTGCTAGTCACTGATCACCAACTAGAAAAACACCCATTTACCCACATTCTTTGCTTTCTGTTCATTAACCAATCCTCTATCCATGCTAACACATTATCTATAACACTGTGCACCTTTATCTTACATAGCAATCTTTGGAGTGGCACCTTGTCAAATGCCTTCTGGAAATCCAGGTACACCATATCCACAGTTCCCAATGTCCACTGCACATGTAATGTTCTGAAAGAACTGTAGGAAGAAACCAGAGCATGGAGGAACTCACTTACACATGGGGAGAATGTGCGAACTCCACACAGACAATGACCTGAGGCTGGGATTGACCCCGGGTCCCTGGTGCTGTGTGGCAGCAGTGCTAACCACCATGCTGAATCATACTCAATGTAATCTTCAAGCTCAACATTCTCCAATGTGCTCCTGCCCAGCTTCCCCAGCTCCCCACCCGGACAAATTCCAACTCATTCAAAACTCCAGATAGCTTGTAACTTGTACCAGCCTAGAGTTTACCAACTGTATACATGCATTGTCTCACAATCATATTGAAATCCTCATTATTTTGAGGTAATCCCTGATGGCCTTCCCATATCCGTCTAATCTCGCCACCATTTCTACAACATTTTCAGCTATTTTTCCATTGTTCTTTCTGACTCTGTACATTACGTTGGTCCCTCCTCCTGTCCCAGAATTATTTTCAGGATGTTTTTAATCATTATGCTTCCAGACTTTGGAATTCTTTTCCTCCACTTTCTCTTCTTCCTCCAACTCTTTCCAAAATCTACTCAAAGACAATCTCTTTGGTCACATGAAGGTGAAAGCAAAATACTGCGGATGCTCAACCCCAACACAGACTGGAGGAACATTGAGTTCAACAGCTTCAGAGGGTGAACTCTCTCCTCTACTTTTGTCCCAATTCCATTTATTTTATTTCATTTTGTTTCTTCTTTTCATAAGACCATAAGATATAGGAGCAGAAATAGGCTATTTAGCCCATCGAGTCTGCTCCACCATTCAATCATGGGTGATATGATTCTCATCCCCATTCTCCTACTTTCTCCCCATAACTTCTGATCCCCTTATAGATCAAGAATCTATTTATCCCTGTTTTAAAGACACTCAGTGACCTTGCCCCCCACAGCTTTCTGTGGCAACAAGTTCCACAGTTCTCTACCTCTGGCTGAAGAAATTCTCCCTTGTCTCGTTCAATCATTTTTATCATCCCTCTTGCTCATTTCAATTTTTCCACTTTTCCATTCCATCTCTTGCTTGTTTCTCCTCTTCCCCTTGCCCCCGCACCCATCTCACCCCACCCCAGGGTAACTGCCTTAACCATCTGTATCTCTGTTCTGCCATTCACACATTTGAATACTTAATGGGCACTTTTAGCACCTTTCTCAGCCTTCTTCATCCTTATTTAATTCTAGTTACAGATACCCCCCCATCCTCATGATATAAATCTCTCCTGATTTTCTTTGTTCTTAGCTCTGACTAAAGATCATCCAGACTTGAAACTTTAACTTGATTCTCCCTCCACAGATGCTGTCAGAAGTGACGATATTTTCTACCATTTTCTGCTTTTGAATCTGATCACACAATTGTTTGACACTCTATCTTTGTGCTTAATCTATCTGTCTCTTTCCCTAAAGCTCATTGACATGCTTCACTATGATATTGTCATCATGAATATTGCAGTACAGTAACCAGTTTCTTAATAACTTAACTTTGCCATGTTCATTCTTCTGCCAATGTAGATTAGAGATGAAATTGAACAGTACGGGATTAAAATCTATCAATTTCCAGAGTGCGACTCAGATGAGGACGATGACTTTAAGCAACAGGACAAGGAACTAAAGGTGAGATGCAATTCCAGGGATGTGGGATGCAAGGGAAGGGTAGTTCTGGAAGGAAGGAGTGGGGAGAGGAGATCAAATTGTTGGAATGAATCAGGAGTGGGATGCAAGGGAAACATTCTCTGGGGAGAGTCAGTGTTGTGATCAATATAATTATAGTTGAACTATTTTCAACATCAGTATCAACTCTGATCACTGATGTAATGGCAAGCACGCTGATTTTAATCCTGGTTAAAGACAATGGGATCACATCCAAACCTCAAACTGAGTCGAATACGTTCACACTTCAGAACTTTAATTGATTGACCAGTGCCCAAATAAAACTTAATGGAGTAGAACCTCATCCCAACTGTAATTAGGTATCTGGAAATTAATAACAATCACATTTCCTAATAGCCATTAATGAGGAAAGCCATTTAGTCAATTTTAACTCATCGTTCAGAAACAATGTGTGTGGTATTGATCTTGATTGTTTTTGGAAGAAGGAATAATCTACAACTGAACACACGAGAATACAACACAAAGAAATGGAAGCAGGAAGAGGCCACCAGCCCCTTCAAACCTGCCCCACCTTTCAACATCTGATCTATGCTGACCTCCAACTATAGGGCACAGTAAATAGTGGGGTATTCAACCTGAGATCATCTTTATTTTCTGTCTCTGTTATATTTATTAATTAATCCCTGTTAGAGAACTTTCATTTTGAACGTCTAATTTGCTGAATTTGGAGCACATCAATTATGGGGGAAAGACACTATGTGAGAAATGATTAGTCAAACATTATGAAATACTTTAGCCTCTCAATTCTAATAATCCTCTTTCATATCAATCAAAGGATTGAACAATGTCAGGAGTCTGCTATCAATGATGCCTCTGTTGGTAACACTATTGCCTCTTGAGTCAAACGTTAGTTGACTCAAATTGCAACTCAAGCATTAAAGTCAAAGCTAGTGTGGTACTCCAGGAGTACTGCACTCCCACAGTTGATGTTTTTGGATTAGACATAACGCCGAGGACCCATCTGCCCTCTCAGGTGAAGTTAAAAGATCCGCAGCACCATTTTGAAGAAGAGTAGAGGAGTTGCCCCCCACCCCCTCAACACACACACACACACACACAAAACATCTCCCAACAATATTTATCCCTCAGTCAATATAACAACTCGGTCATTAACAAACTGTTGTTTCCAGGAGTTTGCTGTGTGTAAATTGGCTGTTTCATATATTACAACACTTCAAAGGTACTCCATTGGCTAAAAAAATACTTTGGGACACTCAGTGGTTTGGAAAGATGCTGTACAGCCGCAAACCTTTTCTTTGATTCCTCTTCCTTTGTAGGAGAGCATTCCCTTTGCTGTCATCGGTAGCAACACTGTGGTGGAGGCACGGGGTCAGAGGGTCCGTGGGCGACTGTACCCCTGGGGGATTGTAGAAGGTAAGACTGCCGTGGGAGGGGAACTGCAATCTACCTCAAAGCGACTGTTCAAAAAGGGACAAGATGTGTGAGACAACTTTTCATAAACTTGAGAACTATGAGGAGAGCAATGTTTAAGCAAGACCTTTATTTCTCCTTGAACAGAATTATGTCCATATACAAAATTCCGTAAATTAGGATTGAATAGAAGTGTAAACGTCAGTGTGGTATGGCTGTGAATGTAAAGATAGATAAAAGAATATTTTCCAGTTAATCTGATATTGCACCAGATCGAGTCAGTTCCTTATGTAGTGTTAAGATAAAGAAATGAGAAGATACCAAGTTGAGTTTGTGGTGTGTGCTCAGTTAGCTGATCATAGCTGACTGGATCTACCATTGAGTTGGCATAATTGCCCTTGGTGCAACTGTGCTTGGGAAGGCTTGCAATCTTTCTATTCTTTATTGCTATCCAGTGATCCTTGCTGTTGCTCTCGGCTGGGGAATTAGCTACATGGATGGCCCTCCTGCGTCTTTAATGACTTTAGCTGTCAGAATGTGGTCAAGGCAGCTAGCTAGCGAACCCTATGATGCTTCTCAAACCGTTATACTCCATTTTGATTTGTATTGTACATTGCTAAATGAAATTGAATACAATCATGTGTATTGAAGGTGCCTTTGCTTCAGGCCCACATCAACACAGATGAATTGCACTAAAGAAACCTGCACAGTTGAGTGAAAACTCACTCCAGCTCTGAATTCTTCCTGGAACTAAATGAGCTGTAGCATGATCATAGGATTAACCACCTTATAATTTTAAAAAAAATCTGTTTGTGGGACATGGGCATCATTGGCTGGCCAGCATTTATTGCCCACCCCTAGCTGCCCGATGGGAGTTAAGAGTCACCCACATTGCTGTGGCTCTGGAGTCATATGTAGGCTAAACCAGGAAAGGACGGCAGATTTCCTTCCCTAAAGGGCATTAGTGAACTAGATGTGTTTTTCTGATGATGAATAATAGTTTCATAGTCATCAACAGATTCCTCATTTCACATTTTTTTTATTGAGTTCAAATTTCAACATCTGCTCTCGTGGGATTTGTACCTGGATCCCCAGAACATTAACTGAGTTTTTGGGTTAATAGTCTAGCAGTAATATCACTATGCAATCGCCTCCCTGAGCTGGTATAAAATTGCTACCGTGAATGGTACATCCAGGTTGCGGTTTGCTAATCCTTCCATTACCTCTCATGTTCTCCATAGGAAGAGTGAATGTATGTACACACAACGAGCAATCAGTGAAGGTTTAATTTGTGTTTAATTTTGACAGTGGAGAATCAGGCACATTGTGACTTTGTAAAACTGAGGAACATGCTGATCCGAACACACATGCAGGACCTGAAGGATGTGACCTGGGACATTCACTATGAGAATTTCAGAGCCAGATGCATTCAGGAGATGACCAGGTCTGGTTTTTTTTTAATCTTTCTCGCACTCACCTTCTTGTAAGGAATTCGATCTGAAGACTGAGTATTATCCTTTGAATGGGTGCAATTGCAGACAGTGTGGTAGCAAAGCATATTCAACCATCAGTACACAGGCCTGATTGAGAAGTGCACACATCCCAGCTCCCAGGCAACTGTTAACGTCACTCTGCTGTGTTGCAAATCTTGGAAACAATTCATTGTAGAAAGGTGCCAAAAAAGAGGGAAAGCAAACCTAAGGAATATTTGTTGGCAGACAACTTGTATGCCACTATTGACTGGTGGCTAATGAGCTGCAATTGGCTAAAAGCACTCAATCCACATTTCTATTGCATCTAGTGGAATTTTTTGAAGAGGTGACAAAAACGGTTGATGAAGGACAAGCTGTTGATGTCGTCTACATGGATTTCAGTAAGGCGTTTGACAAGGTTCCCCATGGTAGGCTAATAAAAAAGGTGAAGGCGCATGGGATACAGGGCCAGGTATGTAGATGGGTTGAGAACTGGCTTGGGAGGAGGAGACAGCGGGTATTAGTGGAAGGCTCTTTTTCCAACTGGAGGTCAGTCACTAGTGGTCTGCCACAGGGCTCAGTACTAGGACCTCTTTTATTTGTGATTTATATAAATGACTTGGAAGAGGGGGTAGGTGGTGTGATCAGCAAATTTGCTGATGACACTAAGATGCTTGGATTGGCGGGGACTGAGGAGCAGTGTCAGGCAATACAACAGGACATAGATAGGCTGGTAGATTGGGCAGATAGATGGCAAATGGAATTTAATCCGGATAAATGCGAGGTGATGCATTTTGGCTGGAATACTGTAGAGGGGAGTTATAGGATAAAAGGTAAAACTATCCGGAGTATAGAGACGCAGAGAGACCTGGGGGTGCAGGTTCACAAGTCTCTGAAGGTGTCAGTACAGGTGGAAAAAGTGATAAAGAAAGCGTATAGTATGTTAGCCTTCATAGGAATGGGTATAGAATACAAGAGTAGGAGTTTGATGTTGCAAGTGTATAGAACGTTGGTTAGGCCTCACTTGGAGTACTGCGTCCAGTTCTGGTTGCCGTACTACCGGAAGGATGTGGAGTCCCTGGAGAGAGTGCAGAGATTTACCAGGATGCTGCCTGGTATGGAAGGGCTGTCTTACGAGGAAAGGTTGAATGTACTGGGGTTGTTTTCCCTTGAAAGACATCGGCTGAGAGGGGATCTATTGGAGGTATATAAGATTATGAGGGGTATAGATAGAGTAAATGGTGGTAAGCTTTTTCCACCATTAGATTCAGATAGAACGAGGGGTCACGGCCTTAGGGTGAGGGGGGCTATGTATAAGACTAATATTAGAGGGCATTGTTTCACACAAAGGGTAGTGGGGGTGTGGAATGCACTACCGAGTAAGGTGGTGGGAGCAGGCACGCTAGGGTTGTTTAAGGTCTCTTGGACAGCCACATGAGCGGTCTGCAGATAGAGGGATATAGGAGGACTGTTTAAATACTTTATTTGTTTCCACAGGTTATTCGGTCCACCTTGTTGACCAACAAGGTGCATGCATTCGGCAGGTCGTGCGAGGGCTGCTCCTAGAGGTTACTTCAGGAGTGGCCTAGTGCTTCAAGTCGTTAGTGTATGCTTAAACTGGACCATCAGATGGGCAACATGACAGCTCAGAGACTATCGCTGTTCTGTGCAGACACATGGATTTGGGCCTGTGTCTGTGGGAGTTTGCGCGTTCTCCCCGTGGTTGTGTGGGTTTTCTCCGGGTGCTCCGGTTTCCTCCCACATCCCAAAAATGTGCTCTTAGGCTGATTGGGTAACAAATTGTCCCTATATTGGTCTCTATATGTCATTAAGACGTTAGGATGGCGGCGTGGGCTCGTTGGGCCGAAGGGCCTGTTTCCCGTGCTGTGTTGTTCTTTGTTCTTTGTCCTTCTTTGTTCTCAGGTCCTGTGGCTTCTGTGCAGAAGTGGATGCAATTATGCAAGTCATGTCCAGCATTACAAATTGATTACTCATTAAATTTTAGGGCTGGTATCTTTGAGGGGAACAAATTCTCATGGTGGAATCGGGTTATTTTGTAATGATATATTTCAAAATAGCAAGGAGGCCATTCAGCCCATTATAAACTGTCAGTTCAGTAGTTAAGCTCTCCCAGCCTAGCAGCCATAGCATAGATATAATTTGCTAGAGAAATGATGAACATGGTGATTAACATTATTTCTCTAGGAGGTCCAGACATTTCCTGCAAAAGTGATGTCAGATCAGAGAACCATGGAAATTTCAGTCTTGTGGCTTTGCTATTTGTTATTCTGATTATATTGCAGACTTCATTTTTAAGCACTTCTGAACTTATGCCATTTGACTTCATAGAATCCCCACAGTACAGTAAGAGGTCATTTGGCCTATTGAGTCAATACGATCCACAATCCCACTCAGGCTCTATTCCCGTAACCCACACATTCACCCTGCTAATCCCCCTAACACTAAGGTCAATTTAGCATGGCCAATCCACCTAACCTGCACATCTTTGGACTGTGGGAGGAAATTGGAGCACCCAGAGGAAACCCACACAAACACTGGGAGGAGATGCAAACTCCACACAAATAGTGACGGAATTGAACCCTGGTCCCTGGCAGTGTAAGACAGCAGTGCTAAGCACTGTGCCACCATGCCACCTAGTTATATTCACCAAGTTATATTTGTAATGTTGGGTCTAATTAATCTGCCAAATTATAGAGTCATATTCAGTGTTTACCAGGCCCAAAATGCTTAATAATTTATTCACCTCCTGGAGCTTCCTTTAACCATCTTCCATGCAACTCAGAACATTTGGTAATTAAATCTTTCCTCATGTTTCATGCACCTTAGACTGGCATCCTATTCTGGCTATTCCTAATGCTAAAAGTTCCATATCTCTCTGGCATTGTGGCAGCTGGAACTGTATACAATTCTTCAAGTGCAATCTGATCAGTATGTTGGAGAACCTGAACAGAACCTCAATAAATTAACTTTCCATTGCCTTGACTATGTGTCCATGCATTCTGTCAGCTTTATCAATTGCCTCATTACACAATTGAGACATTGACAGTGACTAAGTTGTAGAAAGTCATAATTCTATTCTATTCATATTTTATATAGTTATATCTATATATTGATCTATGTAATGTAAATTCATTTTGTATTTGCTTTCTTCTGTTAAATTAGATCAAAATCCAAGTCACGTTGTTGAGATTCCATCAATGTGAAATCAATTGCAGAACTTTTTGGATGACTTGGCCAATTGCATTGAACTAAGCAAAAACCATTTAAAGCACGCAGCCCTCTGATAGTATTAACAATGTTAGACACTGACTCTCAATGGAAGTTCATACTACCTTTGTTGTGACAGCCACTTAAACCATTTCTCCATCAATCATTTGTCAACATGATTGGAAACCTCTTACAGGATGTTATTGATTGAAAGTTTGTTCTTTTCCATTGTTGATAGAAATTGACAATGTTGGAAATTCTCTGGGGGTTTCTTTTGTGCACCCATTATAACTCTGGTGGGAAATTGGCAGAACCTTGGAGAACAATCACAGCTTAAGCAGTTTGCAGTATTTCTTTGGGAACTTGATTTGTTTCCATGCTTATAACTGGAACCCAGAAATGTCAAAGCCTAAATATTTTTTATTCATTTTAAAATGTTGTTTTGAAATTGGGCCCTAGTTCATCTCAAAGTGATCAGACTAAAGCCAATGAATTTTTCTTTCTTGAACTTCGCAGTAAATTGACCCAGGACAACCGAGCAGAAAGTCCACTCCCCTTATTACCTGTGCCAACCCCAGATGCAGAGACAGAGAAACTCATCAAAATGAAGGATGAAGAGGTGGGTATTTGGGAAGCGCATGCCATGTTATGTGGTTGAATAGTCTGCAACCATGAGAAGTCTAGTGCTGGCCATCTGTGCGAATGGACTCATCAGTAAATATTCATTTCAGTGTTGTGACTTCAGACTTTAATCTAGTTGTTGATCATCCTTTTGCCTGATGTTTTAGTATTGAATTGTTTCTGAAAGATGCCATCTTGTGACCATTTTCAAATCACGTGAGAAGGCACATTGCATCACTCAGTGATTAGCAATGCAATTAACACATTCCCAATTGACAGGCATTACCTATTATCTGTGATCATTTTTTGAGATTTTTCATTTTCGAGACTTGGCTAATGCTAACAATGCAAATTTATTATCGATCTCAAGTCTCCCTGGGCAGGCATGGGCTTTGTATGTGTGGTTTGGCTGAACACCAAATTATAGTCATAGAAACCCTACAATGCAGAAAAAGGCCATTCGGCCCATCGAGCCTGCACAACCGCAATCCTAGCAAAGCCCTACTATCTCTGTACTGCCAAATATTTACCCTGCTAATTTCCCTGACACTGAGGAGCAATTTAGCATGGTCAATCCACCTAACCAGTGGTTAGGTTGTGGAGGAAACTGAAACACTGGAGGAAACGTGCGTAGATATGGGAAAAAGATGGCAACTTCACATAATCACTCAAGGCTGGAATTGAACCTGGGTCCCTGGTGCCATGAGGCAGCAGTGTTAACCATTGTGCCACCGTGTTACAATCCCAGTTGATGATAAAACTGAATGGAAAGATTCTGGAATGGAATCAAAAGACTGAACTTGTACATTTTTTTATAAAACTTGGAGGAACGGAGTCCCAGTACCACTAATTCATTTTATCAACAAGAACATTTTTACTCCCCCCATAACTTTTCAAATACACACAGATTTTAAGATTAACACGCAGTATAAAGCCTTAAACTATAACTCCTTAATATAATATCCCTTTACTACACATGATTTAAAATATGGATGCTTAGGTAAATCTTGGATGGATGGCTATTAATATGTAAGTATTGGTCTGCAACATTGTAGAGAATATGGCTATTCCTTGTCACTGATGTATACTGATAGCTGACAAGAGTTTGGGCTTTCTTTCTACAGCTGCGGAGAATGCAAGAAATGTTGCAACGGATGCAACAGCAAATGCAGGACCAGTGAGTGACGGACTGACACTGAGTGAAGAACAAATACTCACCTCTTCAGCCAAATCCGATAGGAATGAAGAAGGCTGGACAAGACACAGGCCACGCCTCTGGGGGAAATGCACTGTACAGAATGTGTTCCGTGTTTTCTGTTATACTCTAGAGACAGCTTAAGGGTGACCATGTGTCTGGCCTACTCTGTCTAGTGCCACCATATCATTTACATATCCTGCTTGTTTGTTTGGGTTTGTATTTAATATCTTGTCAGTACAATTGAAAGCCATTCAGCGACATATCTGCATTGGAATGCTTACGTGGAAAATACTCTTTACTAATAAATGTTTTCAAATTGGTCTGACTTTAGATAGTGGGTTTTATTTAAAGGTGTCAGTCCGTTACTTGGTTTGTATTCCGTGACACAAGCCTGGATTTTTCTGAGTGGCGTTGCTCTGGAAAATTCCCCAAGAAATGATTAAAGTGACTGTTTAAGTTTTTCCTCTTGAGTTCAGCCCAATCTGTTGTTGCAATTATACAGAGCCTTGGTGAGGTTGCACCTCAAGTATTGTGTGCATTTTTGGTCTCCTTTTTTGAGGAAGGATGTTCTTGCTGTTGAGAGAGTGCAGCGGAGGTTTATCAGGCTGATTTCAGGAATGGCGGTACTGATGTGTGAGGAGCGATTGACTAGATTAGGATTGTTTTCACTGAAGATAAATGAGAAGGAAATCTCATAGAAACTTACAGAATTCTAACAGGACTAGACAGGGTAGATGCAGGGAGGATGTTCCCAATTTTGGGGAAGTCCAGAACCAGAGTCACATCTGAGGATTCAGGGTAGAGCATTTAGCACGGAGGTGAGGAGATCTCTATCACCCAAAGAGTGGTGAGCCTGTGAAATTCATTACCACAGGAAGTAATTGATACCAAAACATTGAATGTAGTCAAGAGGTGGATAGATATAACACTTGAGGTGAATGGGATCAAACGTAATGGGGAAAAGCAGGATTAGGCTATTGAGTTGGATGATCAGCCATGATTATAATGAATAGCAGAGCAGGTTCGAAGGGTCCAATGGCTTCCTCCTGCTCTTATCTTCCATGTTTCTATGTGTCTAAGTAATCTCCTAACAAATTTACAGTAGGAGACTAGGACAAAGCACTTCCCTGGATCAGAATTAGACAAAGCTCAGGGGTGGTTCAAGTTCTGCCAAGTGTGGCAAGGTAGCACAGTGCTTAGCACTGCTGCTTCACAGCTCCAGGGACCTGGGTCCGACTCCAGGCTTGGGTTGCTGTCTGTGTGGAGTTTGCACATTCTCCTCATGTCTGCATGGGTTTCCTCCGTTTGCTCCCACAGTCCAAAGATGTGTGGGTTAGGTTGATTGGCCATGCTAAAATTGCTCCTTCCTGTCCTGAGATGCATGGATTAGAGGATAAATATGTAAGGATATGGGGGTAGGGCCTGGGTAGGATTGTGGTCAGTGCAGATTCGATGAGCTGAATGGGCTCTTTCTGCACTGTAGGGTTTTATGATTCTATGGTCTGCTCCTATTATTGTGCTCTGACCGGATTGTTACTGAACCACAGTTTAGCATAAGATTGCAAATGCTTTCTTTGCTGTTCAGCTTAGGTTTTCACTGAAAACTCTGCCAGGTCATGTCTGTTGAGTGTTTCCTTGTGCTGCGCATGGCCTCTGACTCTAGTCCATTCAGATGTTTATCAAGATAAATCAAACTTAGTGTTTTCCAGATACAAGGGCCCTGAAATTATGCAGGACTTCTCCAGGTTTCACTTTAGCAGAAATCACAGAGAAATGTCATAAATGGTTAGAAAGCTCTGTTTGAATCATTTCCAAGAGGTTTGGAGAATGACCTCACTGAAGCTACTGCAACAGAACAATTCATATGGTGATTGTATTGGGCATGCTACACAGATTATATCCCAAGAACACTTTCCATTAGATGAAAGGGCTCTAGGATACATTGTGTTTCTGGGAGGGAACTTGCAATAAATGCAAATTCTTTCTTTAATATGAGAAGAACTCACCATTTGGTATTTGAATTGCGTGTCAAGGCTAAAACCAGCTGGAAAGTGAGACAATTGACTTCAGATAAGACCTTGACTCTAGATTCAAGCTCTGTGTTTGCTACTAACCAGGATGCAAAACTCTTTCTGTTGGAGCATGAATGCATTGTAAAGGAAAATGATTCTCCTCTGATAGAATATATTAGTTATTGCCCTTCCCTCTCTTGCTAATGATCTTTGAACATTGATATGTTGTGAATAAAGACAAGCTAACCATTCTTGGAGACTCTCAAGCAAGAGTTGGTGCAGATTGCTACGCAGATAATGAAGGAGGGGTCAGTGGAAGGACTGGCGCTGGCAATTGTAACAGCAATAGTTTCCTCTTGTTGTAGGGTTGAAATGAGATGTTAATCACCAACATGGGGGATGCGGGTAGCACAGTGGTTAGCACTGCTGTTTCACAATTCCAGGGTCCTGGGTTCGATTCCTGGCTCGGGTCACTGTCTGTGTGCAGTTTGCACATTCTCCTCGTGTCTGTGTGGATTTCTTCTGTATACTCCGGTTTTGTCCCACGGTCCAAAGATGTGCAGGTTAGGTTGATTGACCCTACTAAGACTTAGTCCCTGGTCCCTTAGTGTCCAGGGACGCGTAGGTTAGAGGGATTAGTGGGTATAATATGTAGGAAAACAGGGGTATGTCCTGGTTGGGATTGTGTTCGGTGCAGACTCAATGGCTGAAGGACCTGTTTCTGCATTGTTGGGTTTATGATTCTACGAACATAGTTCTCGATCTTCTTATTCACAACAAGATGCCTTGGATGTGCCCCCATTCCATATAGCAACATCTAGTTGATTGGGTCATCACCAAGTGGATGGGGAGACAAGGTGTGTTTGTAAAGAAAGCCGTATGTGACACTAACTGCTGGGCTGATCACAATTTCAAAGCTGAGCATCAGGATGTTACCACCCCCCCCCCCCCACCCCCCCCCACCCCCTCCCAGACATTGCCAGGGCATGGAGCCCCAGAGGTGTCTCAGTGTCTCAAGACATAAATAAAGGCAAAACTTCATAATGTTATTGACTGTGCATCAAGTTACTCAGGCAAAAACCAAATTTGTCAGCCCATACTTCAGTTCATTTCATCACATTTATCTGATTCTGTATCTCCGTATCATTGATGAGGAGTACAGCAAAGAGATAGAGAATCTGGTGAACTGGTGCAACAACAATAATAATCTCTCTCTCAGTGTCAACAAAACAAAGAAGATAGTCATTGGTTTCAGGAGACATGCCGTTATCTACATCAATAGGGATGAAGTGGAAATGGTTGATTGCTTCAAATTTCTAGGTGTCCAGATCATCAATAATCTCTCCTGGTCCTTCAATGCTGATGCTATTGTTAAAAAAGTCCACCAGTGCCTCTATTTTTTCAGGAGGCCAAGGAAATTTGGTTTGTCTAACCTTTACAGATGCACCATAGAAAGCATACTTTCTGGTTGTATCACAGCTTGGTATGGCTACTGCTCAGCTATGACTGCCAAAATCTACAAAGGGTCATGAACGAAACCCAGTCCATCATGCAACCCAGACATACTCTCTTCCACCTTCTTCCATTGGGAAAAAGATATAGAAGTCTGAGGACATGTATTCAAGAACAGTTTCTTCCCTGTTGCACAGGCTTTTAAATGGACCAACCATATATTAAGTCGATCTTTCTCTATGCCCTAGATATGGCTGTAACACTTTATTCTCCACAATCTCCTTTCCTTCTCTATGTATAACATGTTTTGTATAGTGCCCAAGAAACAATACTTTTCACTGTACACTAATACATGTGACAATAGTAAATCAAATCAAATCTGGAACTCAGTTGTTTTAACATGTTACTGATTTTACAATAAGTATTAACAGAAGCCATTTATAATGGTCACAATCATGATGGCATCATCTAGAAATCAGTTTACATTAAGTAGCCTTATATTTTAAAAATTAATGCTGATAACAGAACCCCTGTTTCAGAGCTAAAGATTCAGGTGAAATACTGTTACAATTTCAACTTTACTATTAGATTTGTGGATACAGTCTAAGCTGAATCTCAAAAAAACATGGGCAACTAATAGAATCATGTACTGTGGAATTGCAGTATTAAAGGTACACTGTCTGTCTAGAGGTTGCTAGTGTTTCTGTCTGTCTGCTAGTGTTTACTCCAGGTGATCCGGTTTCCTCCGCCACAGTCCAAAGATGTGAAGGTTAGGTGGATTGGCCATAGAAAATTGCTCCTTAGTGTCCCAAGATGTGTAGGTTATGAAGATCGGGGAGGTATGTGGGGTTACGAGATGGGTTGCATTGCGTATTCTCTGCAAGGGTTTCCTCCTGGTCATTTGATTTCCTCCCACAGTCCAAAGATGTGCAGGTTAGTTGGACTGGCTGTGCTAAATTGCACTGTAGTGTAGACTAGGGAGATTATCAAGTTAGGTATGTGAGGTTACGGGAGGGGGTGGGCCTTGGTAAGATGCTCTGTTGGACAGACAATGCAGATGCATTGGGCCAAATGGCCTCCTTCTGCATTGTAGGAATTCAATGATTCTGTATGACTATAGTGTGGGAAAATGGAGCAGCGGAAGGAAGTCAATTATATTGATGGGTTGATTGGCCTACTCCTTCCCCTGGTAAAGGTGCCATTCTCCAAACAGAATTAGCTTTTCATTAATATCTGCAATATATTGTAGAGAGTTGTAACTATTGAGGGATTAAGTTTAATGAGACATTTCTGCAAACTGATGATTTCTGAAATTTGTCAGCAATTCTGTACTTATTTCAAGAAATGAAATATATCATCTGTTCCCATCGGCTGTGTCTGGTCACTAAGAAAATATGGATACCTCAGTTTGAATTGATCCTCACTTTTTTACAATTCCTACAAATGACTTTGATGAAGGAAGTGAAAGTATGATTGCTAAATTTGCTGACGATACAAAGAGCGATAGGGAAAATAAGTTGTGAAAAGGACATAAAGATGCAATAAAAAGATACAGATAGGCCAAGGAAGTAGGTAAAAATCTGGCAAACGGAGTATAATGTGGGCAAATATGAAATTGTCAACTTTGGCAGGAAGAATGAAAAAGCCTATTATTTAAAAAATGAGAGATTTCATATCTCTGAGATTCAGAGGTGTCTGGACACCCTAATGCATGAGTTGTAAAAGGCCAGCAAGTCATCAAAGCAAATAGAATATTGTTTATTATGAGGGGAATTGAATATAAAAGCGGGGAGGTTATACTTCAGTTCTACATGAGAGTTGACCACATCAGGAGTATTGTGTACAATACTGGTGTCCTTACTTAAGGAAGATTACAAATGCATTAGCAGCAGTTCACAGAAGGTTTACTAGACCAGGAATGGGCAGGTTATCTAATGAAGGCAGGTTAGGGTTACATTCACTACTTTCAAAGAGTAAGAGGTGATGATTAAGATTTCTAAAATCCTGAGGAATCTTGACAGAGTCAGTGCGGAGAGGAAGTTTCCTCTTGTGGGAGAATCTAGAATGAGTGATCACTGTTCGCAAATAAGAGGTGTCTCATCTAAGACAGAGACAAAGTGTTCTTTTTTCAGTCGGTCTTTGACACTCTGTTCCTTAAAGGTAGTGGAAGCAGAGTTTTTGAATATCGTTAAAGCCAAGTTAGATAGATTCTTGCTAAACAAGGGAATAAATTGTCATAAAGGCTTAGTGGGCAGTTTCAGTAAGATCAGCTATGATTTTATTGAATGGTAGAGCATGCTCAAGGGAGTGGGTGGTCTACTGCTGCCTTTAATTTATATTTGTGTATTCATCAAGATAGATATATGATATACAGTAAAACTTCTAAAGAAATGCAGTAGCTCTGTATGGAATCATATTATCATTTAAGTCTGCAAAAGCCCCTCAAAAGTAACACAAAACATTACTTCATGGCTGATTTTACACACATAGTTAACAAAAATGTACTGAATACAAACTGGATCAAGGATTTTCTCTATGGAATATTTTGAGAGCTATCTATTTGAGAAACCTGTCTCAATTTTTGAAAGCCTTCTTTCATCAAACCTGTTTCTTGCAATTTAGCCAGAGGAAATGGACCCCATTTAATCTAAAATGTTAATAATGCAATAGGAAATATTGCAATAGACAACAAAAGAGCAGATTTGACAAGACGAATGATGGATTGGAGATAGGGGATCAAATGCACTAATGTTAGCTGAAATATCATCAGAAGTTTTATAGGTCACAATCTAAGTGTTGGAGCCATTTTGGTCATTAAAATATTTGACCACCCATGTAATGGTGATTTCTTAATGTTAGTTCTCAAGTGAAGGCAAATTCCATGGTCGACTAGACCATGCTCATATTTTACTCTTTTGAATATCTTAATGTAACCATAGAACCATTGAAAGTCATAATGTAGAGGGGGCCATTAACCTTAATGGGCAGGAATTTACAGCCTTGCTTATCTGAAAACCATGAAGGTCCCATTGTCCATCCCTCACCCATTCTGATTCCTGTAGCTGGTAAGGGTGTAAAATTCCAATCAATGTGTCTGTGCTGGAAAGAAAGTGTAAAATGAAGCTAGCCATTCATTTTTATTTCCTTTTCCAGCACCTACTCTGTTGACTTGCAGTTTACAGCACTTCAGATGCAGGTCCATGGAACTTTTAAATATGGTGAGCATTTCAGCCTCAACCATCAATTAGGCAGTGAATTCCAGACACCCATCATTCTCTGGGTGAAAACCTTTCTCCTCATGTCCATCTTAACCTTTATACCAGTCACTTTAAATTCATGTTCGCAGTGATTGACCCTTCAAATAAGTGGAAACAAATCTTTCTTGTTTACCTTATTTAGGGGCCCCAAAATTTTGTACACTAAGGAGAAGCAACACTGAGCAGATACGAAATGGAAATTCCAGTCTGATTGCCAACGCTTTCAGCCGGACACTGTCCGATCAACCAAAAGCTAATATATCCTGCAAGCTGGTCCTAACTCCTGAAGTGTAAGGAGATCATCACAAACCAAGTGTACTGTCATGATTCACTCTGTCCATGCGTAACAAAACTCTCTCTGGATCAGATGTATTAAATGTTCCTCAATAGGTGTTAAGTCCTTGCATGCCCCCATTGGTTAAACAATAATAAAATGAAACAAGCTGTTACAGAAGTAAAATACAGTTGGTGCTGGAAATCTGAAATAAAATCAGAAAATGTAAAAAATACTGAGCATTTGTTTCTGGGTTAAGCAGGTAGTCCTTCCATGTGAGGTTGAGTAAATTGGAACTATATGTGCTGAGGTTTAGAAGACTGAGAGGTAATCTCATTGAAAGATAGAAGGTTCTCAAGGTGTTTGAGATGGTAAAAAGTTATTAACTTGGTTGGGAAATATAGAACACGAGGATGTAATTATAGGGTAAAGGTACAATCATTTCCGATTGCAATGAAGCAAAATTCCTCCAATCACAGAGTTGTGAATCTTTAGAATTCTATAACCTACTGGGCTTTGGACATCCCATTTTCAAATATCTTTAAGGCCGGGATATACAAATGTTTGATCACTCAGGAAATTGAGAGATATGGAAATTAGCTGGCAAAATTGAGTAGAGTCAGAAGATCAGGAATTTCAAAAAGAATGATGGATCAGTCTCCAAGGGCAATACAGTATATCCCTAGTTTCTTTCACAGCATTCTACCATTTACCATTGTCTGATTTCACCTTCCTGTAATTTTTATTCCTTACTCAACTGCTAAAGTACTGGTCAAATTCCATTTTTTTTCATACTATTCATGGGCACCCTTGGCAAGGTTGCCACTTATTGCCCATTCCTAATTGCTCTGGAGAAAGTACTGATGAGCTGTTTTCTTAAACTCTTGGTGTTTATGTGGTGTAGGCACATAGAGTGTTGGAAGAGAATTTTTATTTGACTTCTCTGAAGTGGTGTCATGCAACTGGCTTGATTTCAGAAGGCTCTGGGTCTGGATTTACATGTTATGTAGTGTGAGGACATCAAATATCCTCCCAGGATATGGTTGAAGATTATTAGTGAACTAGAGTGGATTTGACACTGACCACAACAATTATGGCTAGCAGAGCAAATCAGAGACCCCTGCAGTGAGTAACATATCTCCTGACTCTTCAAAACTTGTCCACCATCTACAAGGTGCAAGTCAGCACTTGAAGGAATTACCCCAAAAGGACTCAGGAAGCTCAATATGATCCAGGGAAAATCAGCACACTTGTTTGGCAACCCATTCACCACTAAAAACATTTACTCCTGCCACCACTGGTGCAGTGGGAGCAGCAGCTGCCAGTTGTGAGATGCAGTGCTGCAACTCACTAAAGTAGATATTAGCTTCCAAAGCCATGACTTTTATACCACTTAGAAGGATAAAGGCAGCAGATGCATGGGAACACCATAATGTGCAAGTTAACTTCCAAACCACACACCTTGGAACTACACTGTTCCTTCACAGTCAAAATCCTGGATATCCTCCTGGACAATATGAAGGGATCAGCATCACATGCACTGGAGCTGGTAATGACGACCTCACCAAAACCTTCTCAAAGGCAATTAAGGATGGGCAATAAATGCTGTCCAGCTAATGCTATTCACATCCTGCAAAATAATGAAAAAAATATAATGACAGAAGGAGATATGGTTCTGTCAGCTGGCTTGGTGTATCTGCTCAGGAAAACCTTGGGTCAGACCATTCCAAAGTTTGAATGGGACACATAATTGGAAAATGTGCACTGTTTGAAAATAATTGTCATGATGTGGAGTTGCCGGCGTTGATCTGGGTAAAATACAGTAAGAAATCTCACTACACCAAATTAAAGTCCAACCAGTTTATTCGATAGTAAACCCACAAGCTTTTGGGGTTTGCCCCTTCATCAGGTGACAAAATCTATAAATTTTAACTAAGCAAACTATTATGGCCTCACCTGAGGAAGGGGCAAACCCCGAAAGATTGTGGGTTTACTATCAAATAAACTGATTGGACTTTAACCTTGTGTTGTGAGACTTCTTACTGAAGGTGACTAACAGGCAGGAAACCTGTGTATTCAAGTGACAGTGGCAGGTTGATCTCCAAGAGACATTTTTGTTTTGAAAATTTGTATCCCAGATTTATTAATTATATCTAAACCCTCCCAGCTACCGCAGTGAGATTTGAGCTCAGGTCATCTGAACATTCAAACAGGTTTTAGGATTACCAGTCTAGTGACATTGCCACTGTGTTGGAAGGAGAGACACTACAAATCTAGCATTAGGGTAACAACAGAGACAATTGCTGTCATTTTTTTTTGCAAAAGGTCTGAAACTTACTTGCCAATGCTGCCTTGTCGAGCTGAGATAAGAGGCAATTCCAAGAGGGAGTCAGAGATAACCCGGAAAAAATGACGCCAACTCATCAACAGTGGCCGGATATGCTATGCATCCGACCAAACCGATAAGCCTGTTTTTAGAAAGGGAGTGACGGCCCGAAGGAGCTTCACATCGATTCCTGCAAGCCACTGTGTCAACACCATGATTAAAGCGACCAGGGGGAAAAAAAGGGAAAAAAAGACGTCCAATTCAGTAAGAAAGGAATACTAAAGGAGGTAAATGTCTCATAAATAAAAAAGAGAGAATGCTCAGTACTCCAGGCGGCATCTGTGGAGAGAACAGCTAGCTTTCACTTCCGTGACGTTATATTATCAAGCCGAAATGGTAAATATGCTTCTTGAATGTTAGCTGACCGACTGATTGTACCGAACTCTTCTATTCTTATTTGCGGATTTGATTTTGTTGTTATTAAAAGGATTCGCAGTTTTGGGTCAGAGAAGGAGTTAGAGTGATAAACGGCATTACAGTATAAAAGAATGCATTTTGGAAATTGCAAGCAATGATGAAGGCAACTTCAATGATTTACATTTTAAGTGAATTTGCCAGGTTGCATTTCCCCTTCATGTCCCAAGATGTGAAGGTCAGGTATATTAACCATGGTAAATGTGCGAGGTTATGGGATAAGATGGAGGGGGGGGGGGAGATGGCGATGTGGGAGGTGGGCGAGGTTAATGGCAAAATACTGCGGATGCTGGAATCCAAAACAAAACAGAAAATGCTGGAAAATACTCATCAGGTCTGACAGCATCTGTGGAGAGAGAACAGAGCTAATGCTGGGACTCTGGATGGCCCCACATCCAGACTCGAAGCGTTGGTTCTACCCTTTCTCCACAGATGTTGTCAGGCCCGCTAAGATTTTCCAGCATTTTTTTTTGTTTGGATTGACGTAAGATGTTCTTTCGGAGAGTCACTGCAGATTCGATGGGCCGAATGGTCTCCTTCCGTACTGAAGAGATTCTATGTTTCTAATGCTCTTTGGTGCTGACTCGCGTTGTTTGGAATTGTTATCGGGACTAATTAATCCATAAATTTTAACTAAACAAGTATTATGATCCGCTTCTGCACTGTAAGGATTATATGCCTATAACTCAAACGGTTAATAACTACAGAATTCAATTCATTAACAAATTTTTCTTGTGACTCGTTGCTTCGCTCCAGTGTATTCTCTGTGTAAGTCTTAACACGATATAAGGCTGGGTCTGCTTGTGTAAGCCAACGGCTGGTCTGTGCTTAATCCTATCCCTTTACCAGCTGGGACAGAGATCCCTCTCTTCGTCAAACGTCGTCACCTCAAATTGAAAGAAAAGTGAAGGAATTATTTGAATTAGATCAATTTAAGATACTTGTGTCCGAATGTTGGATGTGAACTTGATCTCCCCTTAATTCAACTAATAGGAATAGGGATTATAGTGAAGGCTGATACATATCTATTGGAAGAAACTAAAGGGAACTGAAGCATTAAACCTAATAAATACCATGGCATGTGATATTTAGTCCATTTAAATTAGGATATTTTATGGCAGGTTTGAATAAAACATCTTGGCTTGTTGTAACGATAAGGAAAACGTGGTTGGCAAGGCGGTATAAAAATGGAATAAAGTATTGGATGGAATGGGTTGTTCTTGATTATATCCTGTTTGTAATATTTCTTGTGAAATTAAAAGTTAGCAAAAAGCATATTCAAAGGAATATAACCATAATTCTTCGAGCTTACCCTATATAGCTTTAAATTGAGGAATGATAAATATGGGATAGATGTCAGAGGTATGTTCTTTACTCAGAGGGTAGTAAGGGCGTGGAATGCCCTGCCTGCAGCAGTTGTGGACTTTAATGGCATTCAAATAGTCATTGTATAGACATATGGATAATATTGGAATAGTTTAGGTTAGAGGGTCATTAGATTGGTTTCACTGGTCGGTGCAACACCGAGGACCCAAGGATCTGTACTGCGCTGTAATGTTCTATGTTCTAACCCTGCGAATTTTATTCCAGATCATGTCAGTGCTGAGACACAAAGGAGTTCTCCTTGTGTTTCTCTCCTTAGTCCAAGTGGCGTCTCTCCAATGCTCGCAAACATGCAACTGTTCCCGGACCTCTATGGACTGCAGCGACCGGGGTCTGGATGAGAGCACAGTGCCCAAGCACATTGAGGCCGCCGTTACCGAAATCAAACTGAACAACAACAGACTACCTTCCATCCCCAACGGCCTCTTCGACAACCTCAAAAACCTGAGATCAGTTACATTGGAAAATAATCCATGGGTCTGCGACTGCAACATACTGTACCTGAGGTCTTGGCTTCTTAAACAGGAAGTTCGAACCCAGTACAAGAACCTTAGGTGCTCGTCGCCGGCGGAGCTCCAGGGGAGGCTGATCTTATATCTAACGGAGAATGAAGTTGCCTCCAGTTGCAAGGATTGGTACTGTGACATGGCTGTGATGTGCCAGATCGGGCTCTTCATCTTCATTATCATTCAGGCCATTCTTCTGATATTTGTGGTAATATTTCTGAGAAAATTCGAAACCTTTTCGAAGGAGGCGCTCCGAGCCCCCAAAGAGGATCATTTTCGGAATGCGATGTGAAGAGGATTTGTCCAAAATCCTCCAGAATCCAGCGGGGAAATGTATTTGTCAGGAGTTGACATTTTAGCAGCGCCGCAGATATTGACAGTGAGTGCTTTGCAAACATTCCGGGCTGACATTATCACATCTCCAGCAACCTCACCAAGCTCATTCAGGGAAACTCCGGGAAACTGTCTTATTCTGCTCTGCCTTTCGCACAAACGATGAATCCGTGAGCAAGCCTTTGTACATTCTGTCTTGATGATGGTTTATTAACGGCGACACTATCTGAAGTTGTGATTTAATACAGTTAAGAAATAAATATTTGAAACGAGGGACCCCATTTCATTAATTCGACGGTTTGAATGGGAAAGCTTAATAGTACAGATACCTTTAGCTACTGGCAACTACATCACGAGCGAATTATTGCGGATGCTGGACTCTGAAAGCAAAAGAGAAAATGCTGGAAAATCTCAGCAGGTCTGGCAGCCTCTGTAAGGAGAGAAAAAAGCTGACGATTCGAATCCAGATGATCCTTTGTCACTTTTGACTCTTTACTCTCCTGACAGTTGCTACATCAAGATCATATGCCAGAGAGACGCCTGGCAAAATATGTACCCAGAACGGCAGCAATGATAAAGGAGGATAAACAGTTCTAACGAAGGAGGGTTGTTTGTATGTTAAAGCTTTAGAGTGTTGTTTACAACATGGTTGTTAATGGTAATATTCTGAAATGTACACTGTAATTTTGTATTCCGATTGCTTTCTGATATACAGTTTAAAGTCTGCCACTGTAGTACTGAATACATTTGTGTTTTTCCTAATGTAGATTCTGTTGAGGAATTACTAAAATTTTCGTAGCGACTATATCATTGGAATTATTACTGGGAAAGCAATTGTAACCCGAGGAAATTAATTAAAATTTCCGTTTATCGTGACCTGCTTTGTGATGTTCCGAGGCGTTCCGAGTAAAGATTAATATGTAAAATAATCGAACGAGATTAAATTACATTACATTTGGAAACGAGGATAGATCTTTATAGATACGGGTGGAGAAGGAAGCTTGTCTGAATCTCCCCTTCTGCAACAGATTAAAAAAAAACTTTATTCCAATTCAATCCAATCAAATCAAATCCAATTCAGAGTCTCAGCAAGTTGGGACATTCCCGATCCAAGCTGACAAGACAGAGTTCTCACCTCCTGTCTTGGGTTTTATCAACAAGATCCAAGCTGCTGAACGCATGACTTCCATATTTCGATGTAGAGATGCCGGCGTTGGACTGGGGTAAACTCAGTAAAGTTTTGCAACACCAATTTAAAATCCAACCAATTTATTTGATAGTAAATCCACGAGCTCGTGGATTTACTATCAAATAAATTGGTTGGATTTTAAATTGGTGTTGCAAAACTTTACTGAGTTCCATATTTCGTACAGGGAAGTTTCGGTTGTCTTAGGTACTTTGTTTTGTACTCAGGGCATAACAGTGCGAGGATATCGCTTTCACAATATGTATTCATTTTCACTTCACCTGATATTCGATTCAATTGGTTTTTTTTTAGTTTAACTAGCGTCACCGCACTTGGAAGTTAGTTCGAGGTCAGCTAAAATTGCGCCACAGCGACACTTGTTGATGACTGAAGGAAAAGCTCTTTCAGTCGGGCTCCCAGCCACGGTGACTGGAAGCAAAATTGTTCACTGTCCTTCCTACAGCTACAGGAGGCGTGATTCCTCAGCGAAATGAATGAAAATAATATAGGGCGCAGGTACAAAGAGATAATCTTAGGTGGAGATGAAATAAATATAATGCAATCACATACTGGGATTTAAAATAAACTCTCAAAATGATTTGAAATTGATATCAATTATGGTTGCTGTATGGAATGTGATGGGAGGTGGCGTGATATAGAGGCGGCTTCTAACCAAAGCATAAATGAGGCAATATAATTCTGAAGTATACCTGTAAAATCATTTTCTTTAATGTATAAAGTTTTGCTTATGCTGAATAAAGTTTAATCACCACACTAATCCAATTGATGTCATTGTCGAATCACTTGAAACCAAAATGTAAAAGAAATGAACACAACGAAATTTCATGAGTGGGAATTGTACCCTTACTGGCACTCATATTTTCAGAAATATATAAGCTAAGAAAATGTCCACATCTTCTGACATGGAAAAGGGGGCAGTGACACATTCTTAATAAGACATTCAATATGAAGGAGATGATGGTATCAGAAAATAATGAATAAACAGAGAAATTTCATTGAACTGTCCTAGTCTGATATAGGCTATCACCCAACAATGTGGCAGGAGCTGAGGACGTGAAAGGAACTTATAAGTAATAAATTAGAAGTTGCGGTAAATATTGGAAACATTGCTGTCAAGAAGTAACACATGCATTCGACTCTAATCAATTCTGGTTAATCTCGATTATTTGCTTTTGTCTTCAGTTTTGAATGAAATTATTAATATTGAATTGACACCTACAGCCGAGGTCGCTCTGTTCGGTCCTTCGTCAGCTTTTGACTCTCCACCTCAGGGTATCCATGTTATGTAAACAGAAAACGGTTCTATCAGATTCTAAGTAGTCATTTTGGAAATACAACTGATACCCAATTTCTCATGAAAACTCGATTCCAATAAATAACGATTGTTATTGTACATAACTGCTACGGTAAACATCATGTAAGTTATTATTGACTTCATTAAATTAAATTACCATTCATGCCACATAAACACAGTGGCTACAATGGCAAATTAGAAGTGAGGAATACTGGCGAGTAACTCACCTCCTGATTCTCTAAAGCCTGTCCACCATCTACAAGGCACAGTTCAGGAGTGTAATGGAATATCCCCTACTTGCTTGGATGAGTGCAGCTCCAACAACAATCAAGGAGCTTGACGCTATCTAGGACAAAGCTTGCTTATTGGCATTCATCCGCAAATACCCACTCCCCCCACCATTGACGCTCAGTAGCAGCAGCGTGTACTATTTACAAGATGTACTGCAGAAATTCACCAAAGATTCTGAGACAGTACCTTCCAAACCCATGACCACATCCAGCTAGAAGGGTAAGGGCAGCAGATACATGGGAAAACCACTCCCTGCAAGTTCCCCTCCAAGGCACTCACCATCCTGACTTCGAAATGTATCACCCTTTCTTCGCGGTCGCTTTGTTACAATTCTGGAATTCCCTTCCTAAAGGCATTGTAGTCAACCCACAACACATGGACTGCATTGTTTCAAGAAAGCAGCTCAACATCACCTTCTCAAAGGCAACTTAGGGATGGCCAATGGATGTTAGCCAGCCAGCGACTCCAATGAATTAAAGATCATCTCAGGTTATTGTTAAGCAGATGAAGGAATAGTTTAGAGGTGTAGACAACATCTAAATACCGAAAACTTTCTGTTTCCAACTCTTTCTCTGTCATCACCTCAGTATCTTGGATTGGGTCATGTAACTACATCTCTTTTTGCTCTACTTGATTCCTAGTATCTTAAAGTGCGTACTTGGCAAATTCAGGAGACATTTCTAGGTATAACTAACTACTGTTCTGTATATGGATCTAACAAAAGGCCTTTTCCCGAAATGCTGCTGGGTTCATGAGCTAATCCACATGGATAATGACTATAATGCTGCGCCATGCTGTCAACTTATAACATCAACAATTTACCACTAAATGGGAATACCCGCTATTGCGGCTAAATGTTCTTGTCTATTTAGAATTCATCACCAACAAGGGAAGAAGCCGTTGGGACATAGAAATTGTTCTCAACAAACAAGGGGGACACAAAAGGGTCAGGCAAACATAAAAAGAAATGTTCGCCCGAATAGAACATAGAAACCCTACAGTGCACAAAGAGGCCATTCAGCCCATGAGTCTGCACCGACAACAATCCCACTTATGACCCTATCCCCACATTTTTACCGGCTAATCCCTCTAAGCTAGGCATCTCGGGGTTCTAAGGGGCAATTTAGCTTGGCCAATCCACTTAACCCGCACATCTTTGGACTGTGGGAGGAAACGGGAGCACCCGAAGGAAACCCACGCAGACACGGGCAGAATGTGCAAACTCTGCACAGGCAGTGACCTGAGCTGGGAATTGAACGCAGGTCCCTGGACCCGTGAAGCAACAGTGCTACCGTGCTACCCACAACGTAGTAAGTAAAAGTGATCAGATCGAGGCCAGGTTATCAAAAGTGTTAATAGTAATTAATATATTCAATAGGCCTAAGAAAAGAAATAACATCAAAATCAGATGGAGAATTTCTTGTTCATGTTTGATCTGATTCCATGAGCCTTGGAGTGATCAGTGATCCTAACAGCCACAATGGCTGATGCCAGTGTATAATTCCCACCATCTGACAAGTATAAAACCTTTCACTCTGCATCTGTCTCTTAGTGAATTTCATGTTCTATAATGTTCCTGTGCTTTAAGCTCACGGACTTCAATTTTCCCAAAAGCCGATGATGTGATAGTTTATTGAACGATTATAAAAAAGTCTGATCTACAATCTCGATATATCTACCCTCAGACCGATCAGGGTAAATAGTTAGCATTGATGATAAAATGACATTGCATGAGATGTAATTCCCTAGTGAAATTAATCTGACTAAATGGGACAGACTTTAAAAAGTCTCGCAGCATTAGGTTAAAGTCCAACAGGTTTATTTAGAATCACTAGCTTTCTGAGCGCTGCTCCTTCATCAGCTCAGCGCTCCTAAAGCTGGCGATTCCAAATGAACCTTAACCTATTATTTTGAAACTTCTTACGATGACCATCCCAGTCCAATGCCGGCACCTCCACCTCAGGGACAGAATTTGTGACTGGGACAAAAATGAATGCAAAACATCACGGTGGATTCCTGGACTAGTTTTATTGGAGATGAAAATTCACTGACATTCAGTCTAAGCTGCCGCATGTAAGGGCTTGATTTGATGTTAAGATCAAGGATTAAATGATTCGGATTGTATTGAAAAACCAGCTCTGACCATCTGGGAACTGGACACTCATTATGGAAGCTGTCATCTTTTGGGCACGCACTTGTGGCTTAATAAAAAAATGTACACAGCATTTCATTTTAATTATTATCAGAAATACATGTGTTGATTTGTCAGATTTTTTTCCCCTATGCTTTTGACGTAAATGATTTGGACTTGGAAACCAGAAGTAGAAATCAACATCAACAACTGCAGAATAGCTAATGTTGTACCGTTGTTTAAAAAGGGTGGTAGGGATAACCCTGGAAATTATAGGCCGGTGAGTTTGACGTCAGTGGTAGGGAAGCTGTTGGAGGGGATTCTTAGAGACAGGATGTATAGGCACTTAGAGCGTTGCAATCTGATTAGGGATACGTAGCATGGATTTGTTAAGGGGAGGTCATGCCTTACAAATCTGGTAGACTTTTTTGAGGAGGTGACAAAAACGGTGGACGAAGGGCGAGCCGTTGACGTTGTCTATATGGATTTTAGTAAGGCGTTTGACAAAGTCCCTCATGGGAGGTTAGTCGAGAAGGTCAAGGAAAATGGGATACAAGGACAGGTAGCTAGATGGATAAGCAACTGGCTTGGTAATAGGAGACAGGGAGTAATAGCGGAAGGGTGTTTCTCTAGCTGGAGGTCGGTCACTAGTGGTGTGCCGCAGGGCTCAGTAGTGGGATCTCTTCTATTTGTAATATATATAAATGACTTGGAAGAGGGAGTAAGTGGAGTGATCAGCAAGTTTGCAGACGATACAAAGGTGGCTGGACTTATGGATAGTGCGGAGCATTGTCAGTCAATGCAGCAGGACATAGATAGGCTGGTAGCTTGGGCAGACAGATGGCAGATGGAATTCAATCCTGATAAATGTGAGGTGATGCATTTCGGGAGAAAAAATGTATGGGGGAGGTATATGATAAAGGGTAGACCTATTAAGAGTAAAGAAACGCAGAGGGACCTGGGGGTGCAGGTGAACAAGTCTCTGAAGGTGGCAGAGCAAGTGGAGAAGGTTGTGAAGAAAGCATATAGTATGCTAGCCTTTATAGGAAGGGGTATAGAGTACAAGAGCTGGCCTTTAATGCTGCAGTTGTATAAAACGCTGGTTAGGCCTCATTTGGAATACTGCGTCCAGTTCTGGTCGCCTTACTACCGGAAGGACGTGGAGACTCTGGAGAGAGTGCAGAGGAGGTTTACCAGGATGCTGCCTGGTATGGAAGGTCTGAGTTACGAGGAGAGATTAGGCAAATTGGGACTGTTTTCCTTAGAAAGACGTAGACTTAGAGGAGATCTGATAGAGGTGTACAAGATTTTGAAGGGGATAGATAGAGTAAACAGGGCTAAGCTTTTTCCTAGGATGGACTCAAATAGCACGAGGGGTCACGGGCTTAGGGTGAGGGGGGTAAGGTATAATTTGGATGCTGGAGGGAGTTTTTTCACACAGAGGGTGGTGGGGGTATGGAATGCGCTGCCAAGTAAAGTGGTGGAGGCAGGTACTCTGGAGTTATTTAAGAAATACTTAGATGGGCACATGAACAGAATGGGAATGGAGGGGTATAGAAAACTGATTTAAAATAGGGATCATGAGCCTTGGGAGTCCCTGGGAAGTGTGCAAATAGATGATGATATTGATGTACTTGTTTTTATCCTACACATGCTTTGGTCCACCTTGTTGTCTAACGAGGGGCATACACGCGATGGGTCGTGAGAGGACTGCTCTTGGACCTTTTTTGAGAGTATCCTACTGCTTCACATTGTTAGTGTACGCTTGACCTGGACCATCTGATGGGCAACACGACAGCTCAGTGACTATCGCTGTGCTGTGCAGATACATGGATTTGGGCCTGTGTCTGTGGGAGTTTGCGCATTCTCCCCGTGCTTGCGTGGGTTTTCTCCGGGTGCTCCGGTTTCCTCCCACATCCCAAAGATGTGCTCTTAAGCTAATTGGCAAAACAAATTCTCCCTAAATTGTCTCAAATTTGATTTTTAATCCATAGATCTATAAACATGGACAGGGATCGCGTGTAGAAGTGAGAACATCGAGGTGGCAGCAGGGGCTCGTTGGGCCGAAGGGCCTGTTTCCCGTGCTGTTTTGTTCTTTGTTCTTTGTTCTTTGTATTTGTGAATGATACGAATTGGGGGATTTAGTTAATATTGAGAAAATTGCGACAAAATACACGAACACATTAATAAACTTGTAGAATGGGCATATTAGAGGCTGAATGAATTTTCATATAAATGAATGAAATGATTGGAGAAACAAGGAGGGTACAATGTCTGTGGAAAACAAAAGCGTAAAGAATCATTGGGCTGAGGGTTGTACGTTGATATAGGACCATAGGAATGAGGAATAGGCTATGCTGTCCCCTGAGCCTGCTCTGATACAAAATTAAATTCTGGCTGATCTACTTCAACGCTATTTTTCCATACGACCCCAGATTATTTTTATAATTAATAATTAAGATTCTATCCGTCTATATCTGGAACGCACTCAATGACTGCGCATCCAAAGCCCAATGGTAAGAGAATATCATGATTCACTAACTTCTGAATGAAGAGATTCCTCTTTATCTTAGTCCTGAGAGCTCTGCCTCTAATTCTGATTCGTTGGCCCAGAACCAGGGGGAACATACTCTCTGCATCTACCCTATTGAACCTTGTGATAATGTTGTTCTGTCTCAATTAGTTAATCTCTCATTCTTGTAAATTTAAGTGAATATTTAAATACTTTAAGTGAAATTCCCTCAATCTCCGCCATCCCAGGCATCAGTCTGGTCAACATTTGTAGCACAATGTATGACAAGTATACCCTTCTCACATTACTAAATGTAGCAATACAAATAACCAAGAGATTAAAATATGAACTGTGAATTGATGTTCATTTTTGGAAGCATATAATTAAAAAAAGCAGGAAAGTTAACCGAACATCAGGCAGGTTAGACCACATTTTAGCGAATTATGCACAAATGCAGGAACTTAGGGAAACTGATTGGGAACGGTTGTTCAAGGGTAAGTTCACGCTAGGCATGTGGGACTCTTTCAAGGGAATACTGAAAATGTTGCAAGATAAATACGTGCCAGCCAAGAGGAAAGATGGGAAAGGTAGGATTAGAGAGCCGTGGATTACTAGGGATATTGAGGACTTGGTTAGGAAGAAAAGAGAGGCTTATGATAGGTCAAAGCAGCTGGGAACCGAGACAGCGTTGAAGGAATATAGAAAGAGTAGGAGAGAGCTCAAATGGGGAGTTAGAAGGGCAAAAAGGGAGCATGAAATGATTTTGGCGGATAGCATTAAGGAAAATCCAAAAACTTTTTACTCCTATGTTAGGAATAAAAGGGTGGTTAGAGGAAAAATCGGACCTCTTAGGGACAGAGGAGGGGAATTGTGCTTAGAGCCCGAGGGAATGGCAGAGATCCTTAATGAATACTTTGCGTCGGTATTCACAAAGCAGCTCTGAGGGAGCTGTGGACCAGTTGAGAGAAATATCCATACCGAGGGAGGAGGTTTTAGAGCTTCTAGGTAGCATTAAAATTGATAAATCTCTGGGGCCTGATAGTATTTATCCCAGGCTGCTTAGGGAGGTGTGAGGCGAAATTGCTGGGCCTCTGACACAAATCTTTGTCTCTTCCTTGGACACAGGTGAGGTCCAGAGGACTGGAGAATAGACCAGGATGTTGCCTGGTATGGAAGGTCAAATTGGACTGTTTTCCTTAGAAAGACGTAGACTTAGAGGAGACCTAATAGAGGTATACAAGATTATGAAGGGGATAGATAGAGTAAACAGGGTTAAGCTTTTTCCTAGGATGGACTCAAATAGCACGAGGGGTCACGGGCTTAGGGTGAGAGGGGTAAGGTATAACTTGGATGCTAGAGGGAGTTTTTTCACACAGGGTGGTGGGGGTATGGAATGCGCTACCAAGTAAAGTGGTGGAGGCAGGTACTCTGGAGATATTTAAGAAATACTTAGATGGGCATATGAACAGAATGGGAATGGAGGGGTACAGAAAACTGATTTAAAATAGGGATCATGAGCCTTGGGAGTCCCTGGGAAGTGTGTAAATAGATGATATTGATGTACTTGTTTTTATCCTACAGGTGCTTTGGTCCACCTTGTTGTCTAACGAGGGGCATACACGCGATGGGTCGTGAGAGGGCTGCTCTTGGATTTTTTTCGAGAGTATCCTAGTGTTTCATGTCGTTAGTGTACGCTTGACCTGGACCCTTTGATGGGCAACACAACAACTCAGTGACTATCGCTGTGCTGTGCAGATACATGGATTTGGGCCTGTGTCTGTGGGAGTTTGCACATTCTCCCCGGGCTTGCGTGGGTTTTCTCCGGGTGCTCCGGTTTCCTCCCACATCCCAAAGATGTGCTCTTAGGCTAATTGGGAAAACAAATTCTCCCTAAATTGTCTCAAATTTGGTTTTTAATCCATAGATCTATAAACATGGACAAGGATCGCAGGTAAAGGTAGGAAAATCGGGGTGACGGCGTGGGCTCGTTGGGCCGAAGGGCCTGTTTCCCGTGCTGTTTTGTTCTTTGTTCTTTGTTGTTTCTGCTTTTCTTTCCAAGCCGCGTGCCCTCTCTATCTTTCCGCCTTTATCGGATCAACTCAAAGAAAAAAGGCAAGCTCACCTTGATGCATTTTATTAACGGCTTCAACCCGGGAGCTGCGGAGATTGAATGGACTGTAGATGGCAGCGTCAGAGGGAATGGGGTTGAGACCAGTCGGATCCAGCAGGAGGCGGACAACACGTTCAGTGTGAGCAGTTATCTGACTCTGTCAGCCTCAGAGTGGAACTCACACGAGCTTTACTCCTGTCTGGTCAAACACGAAGCTCTAGCAAACCCACTTATGACAGCATAGAGAGGTCTAATTGCATCTGACGCAAGAACCCTGGGTATTCTTCCTTGATATCATTAGTAAACTTCAATTGAGCAAACCTGAATTTGTTAATTTTAGTTGCTCTACTTGAAATTATAAGAACAATGCCCAGCTAGTTTGTTTGTTTGATGCCATCCGGTTTACTTCGAAGATATGCTGCCTCTGCAGCCATTTCCTTTTCTTTCTGACATTGCACAGCAACACAAATATTGTTTCATTGTCTCATTCGACGCTTTTTTTGTTTTAGTTATTATCGAATTGTTGATTGGTTTTAAATGCTCAAATCGCGAGATTTTATTCTTTGTAATTTTTTTAAACTGTCAAACACTTGTAGAAATAACGAGGATTTTATAAAATGGGTTCGCAATCACCTGGTATCATGTATCAACAGCTAACGTGGATAAATTAGCTTTCTATATTGATTGAAGGTGGGGAAATTTTCCGGTCCCGCCCTCCACGGGAAAAGTCCCGGACGGGGGGACAACAGCAACTGAAAATTAAAAGGTTCATTGCTTCTGGCCGGAATTTCCGGACCCCAAGTGGGCGGGACCAGAAAATCAATCTATATTGATTATTGGCCCTGGTTGTACGTGGGCTCGGTGAGAAACTTTATTAACGCCAATTAACGTTGCATTCGGCGCGTTTTAAAATATAAATCGTAATCGTAAATCCCATAGAATAAGAATGTCAGCTAAAATGAAGTAAAAATCATAGAACGTTTCCGCATAAAAATCCACCCACTTTGAACTTTTTGAAAGATACTTCCAAATTGTGCTGACCCTCTGTTCCTTCCTTTGGCATTGCAATGTTTTCTCATTCAAGGGTTGAACGGTTGCCCCAGAATTCACGCTGGGTGCTTACAATTCCCAATTCTTCGTCAGAACAAGTCACAGAATCCCTGCACCGACAACGATCCCATTCTTTCCGTGTAACTCCACGTATTTACGCTGCTAATATCTCTGAAATCACTGGATGATTCAGCATGGCCAATCCACCTAACCCGCACATCTTAAGATTGTGAGAGGAAACCAGAGCACCCGGAGCAAAGCCATGCAGACACGGGGAGAACGTGCAAACTCCACACAGACAGTCAACCAAGCTGGGAATCGAACTCTGGCACTGTAAGCACTGCTAACCACTGTGCCACCGTGCCGCCCCTTCATTGAAAAGAGGCACACGAACACAAATAATGCAAATATTATTCTCTTGCGCATGAAACTATATGAAGCAAAAGGATTGCAAAACAAAGGAAACTCTTCAGAATTAAGTGTGCATGCATGCTAACTTGGAAAACACGACTTGAGGAAAATGCATTATTAGCAGATGTTTTGGGAACTATTAATGCTATTTAAGGAAACTAGTTTAGTGACAGCGGAAAGTGCATGAATGATCCACTTGAAACCATTTTTATAAAGGACTTGAATCAAAGGATTGGAGCTGTGTGGTACATAGGAAGTTAGCAAAAAGGATAACAATTGAGTGGGAGCTTCAAGCGCAGACCGATTACAACCCATAGGACCATAGAACCACAGAAAATTACAGCTCAGAAATAGGCCTTTTGGCCCTTCTTGTCTGTACCAAACCATTTTTTGCCTAGTCCACTGACTTGCACTTAAACCATTTCCGTCCACACCTCTCTCATCCTTGAACCCACCCAAGTTTTTCCTAAATGTTAAAAGTGACACCGCATTTACCACTTTATCTGGCAGCTCATTTCACACTCCCACGACTCTCTGCGTGAAAAAGCCCCCCCTCCCTCTAATATTCCCTTTAAACTTTTCTCCTTTTACCCTTAACCCATGCCGTCTGTTTTTTTTTCTCCCCTAGCCTCAGTGGAAAAAGCCTGTTTGCATTCACTCTATCTCTACCCTTCAAAATCTTATACGCCTCTATCAAATCTCCCCTCATTCTTCTACGCTCCAGGGAATAAAGTCCTAAACTATTCAACCTCTTTCTGTAACTCAGCTTCTCAAGTTCTGGCAACATCCTTGTGAACCTTCTCTGCACTCTTTCAATCTTATTTACATCCTCCCTGTAACTAGGTGACCAAACTTGTTTACCACTTTATCCGGCAGCCCATTCCACACTCCCACCAGTTCAAAAACGTTCAGTTCAGTGGTCTGGTTTTGACCTGGTGATAACGATTTTAAAATTGATTCTGTTTGTCTCTCCAAGGATGCTGTCAGACTTGTTGCTTGCTTTTGGATTTTATTTCAGTTCAGCAATCCTTGTTTGCGAATCTGGACAATTCTGAATGATTACTGTCACGCTCTGAAAACCGTCATATGTTCTATCGGTTGTACACCGCCAGTCAGTATTCTATTTTTGTTTTTATAAACGATAAGTATTTGCTTGCCTTCTGACTGCACTCTCAATTATCAATGAACATCTGCCAACGTATCAATTACACATATATCTTAGAATCGGTCAACTATTTTGGAAAGGAGAGTTTTGGCAAGATGTAGGAAGTCCTAAGCAGCGGATTCCGAAGCTGATCACCATGAGAAAATGGGATTTAAAATAATTAATTTTAGGGATGTGAGCTTCTCTGGCTGGGCCAGCATTATTGCCCATCGCTTGTTGTCCTTCAGAGCTGACTTTTATGAATCCCTGCAGTTCCTGAGATGCAGTATACCCATGATGCTGACAGGGAATTCCAGGATTTTAAACAGTGGAGGAACGGCACCAATTCTCAAATCAGCATGGCGATTTTCCCATCCATTTGATGTCCTTGCCATTCTAGATTGTATTGGTTGAGGGTGTGGAGGGTTTTAAGTGCAGGAATTGAAGGCAATTTTAAGAAAATGTAGAATTTTTCAGAAATGCTTGATGAAGTCTACCTCTGAGGCATTCAAGTTAGCCGACTCTGACTTTTACGAGAAAGCCAAGTGATGATCTAAGGGGATCCATCAAAGATGCCAAAAAACAGAACTAGACCAAACTAGAGTTCGAGGCTAACCACACAGGACCCCAACTGGTTATGGCAAGGTCTCTAAGACATAATGGTTACAAGGTGAAGACATGCAAAATCACCAGCACCAACGCACCCCTCCCTGATGAGCTGAATGCATTCTGTGCTCGTTTTGAGTAAGAGGTCAGCCAGAGGACGCCCTCCACCCCGAAAGCCTGCGATGAACCTGTTTCTGAGGTCACCATTGCAAGCGTCAGAGCAGCTTTCTTGAAAGTGAACCACAGAAAGCAACTGGCCTGGATGGGGTATCTGGAGGAGTACTCAGATCCTGCGTGGATCAGCTGGCAGGAATATTCATAAACATATTCAACCTCTCTTTGCGACAATCTGAGGTCTATATCTACTTCAAGAAGACGACTACTATCCCAATGCCAAAGAAAAGCCAAGCAATGTGCTTTAATGACCATCATCTGGTAGTTCTGAAATCCATCATTGTGAAATGTTTTGAAAGGTTAGTTATGACATGAAACAATTCCTGACTCTCAGATCCAGTGACTCTGAATAGGGCATTTAAAGGGCCTCAATAGGCTCAGAGATGGGTGTGCCGTGCAACGAATTTATTCTTCCTAAATGGAGGTGATTTCTGATCATCACAATAGAACAGATCTGTGAGGCGATGGTGAAGTAGAGCTATGTGCTTTCAGAGTGCATAAAGACCCTGATGTGCCTTGAGATGATGCCTACAAGGGAGACCATGGAATGGAATGGAATGGAATGGAAAAAGAAGGGCGACCAGGGACATATATTTGAGTTCCTAGCATAGGAGCAAGAAGTGGGAGCAAGAAAATTCTGTGGATATTTGTTGATAAAAAAATTGTAGCCAGTTCAGGAGAATAACAACATTAGAACTAGGAGCAGGATTAGGCCATCTGGCCCGTTATGCCTCTCTACCATTCAATAAGATCATGGCTGATCTTTTCATGGATTCAGCTCCACTTACCCACTCGCTCACCATGACCTTTAATTCATTTACTGTTCAAATATTTATCTATCCTTGCCTTAGAAACATTTAATGAGGTAGACTCAACTGCTTCACTGGACAGGAAACTCCACAGATTCACAATCCTTTGTGTGAAGAAGTTCCTTTTTAATTCAGTCCGAAATCTGTTCCCCCTTATTTTGAGGCCAAGCTCTTATTTCTCGTTTCACCTGCCGGGGGAAACAGCTTCCCTGCTTCTATCTTATCTATTCCATTCATAATCTTATATGTTTCTATAAGATCTCCCCTCATTCTTCTGAATTCCAAAGAGTACAGCCCTAGACTACTCAGTCTCTCTTCATAAGCCAACCCTCTCAACCCCCTCAACTCCCGAATCAATCTAGTGAATCTCTTCTGCACCCCCTCCAGTGCCAGTATATCTTTTCTCAAGTAAGGACACTAAACTGTACACAGTACTTCAGTGTGGCCTCACAGCACCTATACAGCTGCAACTTAAACTCGCTGTTTTTAAACTCCATCTCTCTAATAATGAAAGCCAAAATTCCATTTGCCTTTTTAATTACCTGCTGCATCTGCAAACCAACTCCTTGCACAAGGACACCCAGGTCCCTCTGCACAGCAACATGCTGCACTTTTTATCCAATTAAATAATAGTCCATTTTGCTGTTATTCCTACCAAAATGGATGGCCTCACATTTACCAACATTGTACTCCATCTGCCAGACTCTCATGTATTCACTTAGACTATCTATATCCCTTTGCAGACTTTGCAAAGTGTCTTCTGCACACTTTGCCCTGTCACACATCTTAGTGTCATCTGCAAATTTTGACACATTACACTTCGCCCGTAACTCCAAATCACATATGTAAATTGTAAACATTTGCAGTCCTAACACTGATCCCTGAGGCACACCACTCGTCACTGATCGCCAGCCAGAAATGCATCCATTTACACCCACTCTTTGCTTTCTGTTAGTTAACTAATCCTCTCTCCATGCTAATACATTTAATGGCAACTGGTTGAACAGTACCTGAGGAGAGTCAGCAGTTAATGATATCAGCGAAAGTGGAGACAAAAAAATAAAGTTAGATGATCAATAATTTAGTGAAAATATGGTCAACATGGGTCCAATGTAGAAAATGAGTTCTGAAAGCGAATGAGGGGGGCATACAAGGAAAAAAAAAATCAGATTCAACTATGATGCGTGCGAAATACTGCTTCCTCATTTCGCTCCTATTTAGCCCCACTTTAATAAAAGAGTATGCCTTATTTTTCCTGGGTTGTGTTATTTGTGGAAATAATTTCTCTGGACCTATCATGTCACGTTCGTTGATCATTTTAAATACTTTGATTAGGTAAATAGAGTGCAAGGGAAGGCAGACATTGAGTTGCTTTGAATGATTTAGCACAAAAATGTTACTGTTCCAATCTGTATTTTCATTAAGAGTTTTAACTCTTTTCACTATAAGCAGGCGGTTTAGCAAAGCCACACAAATTGTCGCTTCAGCCATAGCCTCATATCAATCAAGAAACAAGAAATCCTGAAACATTTTCAGCCACTTTTGTGCAAAATAACAGTGCTGGAAAGTCATGCCTTCTCAAATAGTTCGTGTCTCTGGCCGTCTGTATGTAAGGGAGTTCCAAGTAAGGGCAAAATTTAACATTTCTTGCTGAGCCAGTGTCCCTCCAGCTCATAATGGTATTAAGTATGCTTGCATTATGCAGCATTGTCCAAATTGTCAGAAATGCTCTTGGCTCCATTTATCCTCAGGCGCACTATTTTAAGATACTGCTTCCACAACCCTTGCTAAAATAAAAACGCTTCTTTTAAAATTACTGGATTGTAACTTTGGAAATATCTGAGTTTCTTTTAGTGCCTGGGGGAGGCACTCTCATAGGAGATTCACCAGGATGTTGCCTGGGTTATGGTTATTTTTCATGAAGCAAAGAAAGCTGAGGTGTTAACTCATCGAGGTGCACAAAATTATGAACGATGTATAGAAGAAGAAATCTTTCGCCTCAGTACAGGGCTCAATAACTAGGGGGCATGAATTTAAGGTAAGGAGCAGGAGATTTGAAGAAATTCTTCTTCAGCCAGAAGGTGCTGGGAATCACTGTCTGAAAGGATGGTAGATGGAAGGAATTCTCAGGGCATTTAGTTTGATGAGGAATTGAAAAGTCATTGCATACAAGACTACTAGCGTAGTGCTGGCAATTGAATTAGAATAGATAGGTTTTGGTAATTGCAAAGAGACTCGTTGTGGGCTGGACACACCCTCCAGCTTAAAAGGGCGAAGAAATACCCAGCACGGACAACGGAAATGTCCCTTGACTTCGGGCAGAAATTTCCGGTCTCGATCGAGCGAGGCCGTAAAAATCCCGCAGCTTAATGTGAAAACCCAAATACAACACTCCACATGTGATCTGATCAAGGTTGTAGACAGCAGAAAAAACTACTTCCTCACTTTTGGATTTCAATGCCCTTGTGACAAAGGCGGGCATTCTGTCCGATTTCTAATTTAACTTCTCTTCATGAAGTTTTTAGTGACTTATGTACAGGAACCCCCAAATCGCTTTGTTCATTCAAAGCATATCGCCTCTTAAATTTAGGTAAATATTTCGAGCTACTCGCTTTCATACCTTGGTCACAGAACCACAGAATTCACAGGTCCACTCACTTAGTTTATCTATGAAATTCTATCCAACAATCATCCAGCTTCCGGTGCCTTCTCAACCTGACCTGCCGACATATTTATGAAACTCTCAATCTGATCAGCAGAATGATCTCGTTCCAGAAATGATCCTCAGGAATCTGTATTTGCCAATACATCCAGCCAATCAGGGAATAAATCCTTTCTCAGTACTTTCTCATTAAGAGTTTTAACTCTCTTGCAGGCGGTTTAGCAATGCTACACAGCAAATTCCCGAACTATACGTTCAAATAAATTGATAAATAAATAAATAAATTCTCTCGCTGGGTCTGTTTTGTGTCTTCCTGTTTCAGGCTCACTCAGAACAAAGAACAAGGAACAAAAAAAAGCATGGGAAACAGGCCCTTCGGCCCAACGAGCCCACGCCGTCACCTCGATGTTCCCACTTCTACACGCGATCCCTGTCCATGTTTATAGATCTATGGATTAAAAACCAAATTTGAGACAATTTAGGGAGAATTTGTTTTGCCAATTAGCCTAAGAGCACATCTTTGGGATGTGGGAGGAAACCGGAGCCCCCGGAGAAAACCCACGCAAGCACGGGGAGAATGCGCAAACTCCCACAGACACAGGCCCAAATCCATGTATCTGCACAGCACAGCGATAGTCACTGAGCTGTCGTGTTGCCCATCAAATGGTCCAGGTCAAGCGTACACTAACGACGTGAAGCACTAGGATACTCTCGAAAAAAAATCCAAGAGCAGTCCTCTCACGACCCATCGCGTGTATGCCCCTCGTTAGACAACAAGGTGGACCAAAGCACTTGTAGGATAAAAACAAGTACATCAATATCATCATCTATTTACACACTTCCCAGGGACTCCCAAGGCTCATGATCCCTATTTTAAATCAGTTTTCTATACCCCTCCATTCCCATTCTGTTCATGTGCCCATCTAAGCATTTCTTAGTTGATCATGGTTGAAAATATTTCTCTGTCACCCCGTATCACACCTTTTCCTAATATTAAACCGGCCAGTTACACCTCTGCATCTCCTCCCCAGAGAAAAAATATTCATTTTCCTGATTGGTACATCGTCCCAATTCCAGTACAAATCTGGCAAATAGTTACTCCACTTTCTCCTGTCCCACAAGATCATTTTTGAGGCATGTAGACTATAGATGAGTACTATTCTATAAAAGTTTAATAAATCCCGGGATATTTTGGTTTGTTCTTCTGGAAGTGCACCAGCACTTTGTTTGCACTTTTTACCAACTGCGCAAGTTCTTGCTACTTTTAACAACTAATGTCTTGCAAGCCCAAATCTAACTGAAGAAATAAAGCAGCAATGTTTCAAAAGGATGTCCTATCGACTTTGTGATTCGTATGAAGTTTTAAAAAAACCCTTTTATTCGGAGCTGCTTTGAGTCAATGCCTCACTGAAAATGCATCTAGGCAAGTTGACTTGTTAGTAAAGTGCTTGCTTCAGTATAATCATTATAGCCCAAGTAAAGCAATTAGATACTTAAAAAATGTATCTAATTGCTTTGTACCTGCATTGTATCGGGTGTATTAAAAATGAAGCAGTGACAGAATTTGCCCTGACTTTTTGTGAACAGGTGGTTTAACAAGTCTGTCGTTTAATGTATTTTTGTAAATCTCGGGACGTAGTTCAGCACTTTCATTACAATGGCAGAATATAAGTAGACCATTTTTTTAAAAAATGTTGAAATATTACTTCATGGTATTAAATTAATGTCATCGATCTCTCCCTTGTTGCACATGGATGTCACTTAGTTTAAATAAAATCACAATGATATAATCTCACTATTTAATTCCTTTTAGAATCTTGCAATTAATTGTTTTTAAGGGGAAGAGAGAGAATAACAGAACATCGATGGAGATAACGGTATAATGATTTTATTACACAGTAGTGTCAATGACATTACACGGAATCTTTGATTCAGGATGAACACAGTTAAATTGAAACTAAGTGAATCAACTGATCTGCTACAAACTGTAATGAACGGTTTGAAATGTTCCACTATTTGCCGATTTTTTTTTTCAAATGACACTTTACTAATGGCAGAATACAAAAATGCATTAAATGCATGAATCAGATACATTTGGA
Source organism: Sphyrna mokarran (assembly GCA_024679065.1). Classification (NCBI taxonomy): domain Eukaryota; kingdom Metazoa; phylum Chordata; class Chondrichthyes; order Carcharhiniformes; family Carcharhinidae; genus Sphyrna; species Sphyrna mokarran. The sequence continues at coordinate 8,731,446 of JAGIQG010000020.1, forward strand.
TCTGGAGACGGTTGTTTGAAGCGGGTTTGCTAGAGCCTCGTGTTTGACCAGACAGGAGTAAAGCTCGTGTGAGTTCCACTCTGAGGCTGACAGAGTCAGATAACTGCTCACACTGAACGTGTTGTCCGCGTCCTGCTGGATCCGACTGGTCACAACCCCATTCCCTCTGACGCTGCCATCTACAGTCCATTCAATCTCCGCAGCTCCGGGGTTAAAACCGCTCACCAAACACACCAAGGTCGCCATGTTCTTCGCTTTGATTTGATCCGATGAAGGCGGAAGGAGAGACACAGTGGGGCTCCGTGGACCTGGAAAGTAGAGACAAATGATTGCACATCCATTAAAAATCCGCAAAAATCACTGAGTCGTTGTTTCACCTTCTTCAAATTGTTTCCTCAAAATCGGTATTATTCTACAAGAATGTATAAATTTTATATTGTGGAGTCTTATTGATGCGAAATGCAAAAAGGCCGGGACTCTGGGTTCTAGAATATATATAACGTGAAAAGGTCTTCCTTTTTTACCCTGAACGGACAGGAATATGCAAAATAAAATCTGATCTGAAGGAAATAGTGGAGTTGTAAGTATTAAAGAGAAAAATAAGACGCGAGGATTTTGCATCCACACGTGAATTGAGGCAACGCAGTCCAAGCCAGCGTCTCAACTACCGACAATTTCAGAATAACGCTAATCACTCAGAATTTGGGGTCAATATTGGAACTTACACTGGATTGATATTTGGGTTTGTGAACTTTCTTTGCCGCCACTTTACACCGTGTCCCGCCCAGACCATCAGTGACGATGTAGGGTACATCTTAACAAATAACTCCCATGTCGCAGTGGAAATGTTTGGAGGCATTCTTTCGGAGTGGAGTGTCACAAACGATTTGTTACAGCTATGAGGAGGAGTTTCTAACAAACATTGTAAACAATTCTAATATATAGCAACATAACATAATGATACTCCCAAATAAACCAAACATGTCCTCATAATTATTTATCTCTCCGACCTACTCGCCAAAGCAATTGAACTGTGAGATGTTATTGTGCTTAGATAGGGAGCCATGATTCTGAGATTTGAAGAATGATTTTATTTCGCAAACACTTAATTGTTAGAATGTTCTGAGATCGTGGTCGGCGCTAAATCAACGCAAGTTTGCATTTTCTTTCCTTTGTCATTAGTCGATATTCGCAAAGCTGAAAGGGCATTCTAACAGAATCTTGTCTCATTAAGTGACCATTTACCGCTTAAGTTACCATCTATCACAGTCAATGGGGAAACGCTGAGTAAATACGTTAAGATATTGTAAGGCATCGAAGAAAGGGTTCAGGTATGAATATTCATTTCAAATTAAAAGGATAAGACTAACCTTTTACAATTCGCCCTGACATTGAAGTATTATGTCGGCTACAACAACAGTATGAGTTTTGTCGCTGAAGGTGTAAAAATCGATTGTCCTTGGAGCTAGAAATTCGCGTTTTCTTTTTGGGAATGTAATTTGGATGTTGAAGCTGAGTCGGCAGACAAATGCCGGCAACTCTTACTTCAATGTTGGTATCGTTTTCCTGCGCCCCCGAGAGTTTCGCTGGATAATCTCAAATGTCTGCACCAATGAATTAGATTGAAGCTCAACTTCTATTTAAACGGCAGCGAAGTTAAGTGAATTATTGGTATACCGGCATTTTCATCAGATATGATTTCTTAAAGTAAAACTAAAATATTCAAGAGCAATTTTTCCCTTTTTGCCTCATGCTGGTCCATTTCACTGTAACATAGTCCAATAAACAAATGACTTGAAGAAGCAAATAATGAAAAAGGTAAAGTAAGATTGAGAAGGGAAGAGACCCTGACCACAGATTTCCAATCGTGCCTGGAGCAGGCTTGGTTCTCGGAAATAGGAAGACAGATGAAATTGTCAAAGGGCGAAAGACTGGTAGCGTAATCATAGACCAGTGAACCTAATCTCACTAAAGGGAGAACAAATGGAATAAAAGCGGCATAATCAAATATAGCGATCATGACTTTGCTGGCAGAAAATCTTACCCCACAGCGCGAATTGGTATTTTTGAGCAGGGAGCATGAGCGACAATATTGTTGGTATAGTCTCCATGGATTTTAGCAAGGCTCTTGTTAAGTTCGCATATAGGATGAGCAGGTTGGATCCGAAATTGGCTCAGTGGCAGGAAACAAATTGTCCATATATCAATGAGTGCCTCTATGATTGTTGTTAGATGATAGAAATTTGGCGGTGCGGTTGCGAACAAGAAAGCTGGATAATACAGGAAGGCAACAATGGACTAGTCTGATAAATGCAACAGCGGCAAATGGGATTCAGTGAGGAAAAATGTGGGAAACTGCATTTCAGGAAGACCAACAAGACAAGCGAGTACAATGCATAAATGGGAAAATGCCGAGAAATGCACAGCAACTGATTGAACAGAAAACGCATGTCCACGGGTGTTGAAGGCGCCTGAGCAAGTGGATATGGCAGCAAAGGAGGCATAAGAGGCTTTTACAATCAGAAGCTGAGGTAGAGATTGTTAGAACTCGGAAGTTATTGCTGAAACTGCGAAAGATGCCTAGGAAAAATATAATTGTACGGGAGCGAGTACAGGGAGATCTCGAGTGACGTCGGCCGAAATGGAATATTTAGTTATTAGTAGTATTGAACTGTGCCTTTCTTTAGAACAGACGAGGCTGAAGGGAAATCTAGTTGAAGGCAAAATATTCTGAGGTGTGTGGGCAGAATGGATCGGAAAACAGTATTGCAAATGGTTGGGAGTTCGATAAGAAATGGACTTTGTCGTTAGAAATAGAAGGTTTAGCGGAGATTGGAAGGGAATAGTTTCACCCAGAGGATTTAGGGGATATGGAAACTACTGCCGGAAAAGCTGTTAGTGACAAATTAATGGCCACTTAAACGAACATACAATGTGTAAACTAAAGGCTAATGAATAAATGTTGGATTGTTACTTGTGAACCAGTGCAGACACGATTGGCCAAGTAGATAGTAACAATGATGCAAAGATATACCATTCAATGATTCTGCGAATATATTATATTGATTTCCTTCCTCACTGACGCATAGGAGCTACAGTGTGGATATCTATAAGGTAAATTGCTGGAACTCCGACAAGAGCTTCCAAAGCAGCCATGTCTTCCACTGGAGGAACACATGGGCAGCAGATGCACGGCAGAATCACCAGTTGGTAAATCCCCCTCAAGTCATATAGCATACCAAAATAGAACTGCACCATCTTTTCTTCACTGTCGCCTAGCCAAAATCTCTTAACTCCCCCCCCTAACAGTTCTGCAGTGTATCTATGATACATGGACAACATCAGTTTGAGAATGCGGCTTCACCATCTCTTTATCCGTGGATATTAGGCGTGGGGAGTGCAATGAATGTTACCTTTCTGATCAGGTTCCACGAATCAGTAATATTGGCAATAATTCCATGCTTTGTTCTATTACTACGAACAGACAATCATAGAACCAGCAACAATCTGAACGAGTCCACAACAATACTCAAAAAACTGACAACCTATTCCGAAATATTCCAAAACAACTGATTGGATGGAAAGAAAATGAACTGTAATTTCCGAAGAAAGCAAATATTCCACGTATCACTGATGCTTGTGTCTATGCGATCCAGAAACAATCAGGGTCTATTACTACTGGCGGAATTCCCGCAACAGTTTGGTTATTCTGGACACCCGGGATTAATGCGAAATATTAGGCTGAGAATCTTGTACTGAATGTTTTTCAGTGAGTTTGGGGACTAGTGGGAATGAGTTGCCCCCAGTCACCACACTATCATTCCGCAGACTCAATGCAATCTTGTTTTTAATGGAAACAGCCTGATTTGAATGCAATTCTAACCTTTTAAACCAGATTATAGGGACAGCGAGTGAAAGAGCCTGAATCACTGTGTCCCTTCTTACAATCATGGAATTATAGAGCACACTAGGGGGTTGAGAATACCTTGTAAAAACTTCCCTATTTAGCTCATTTCCATGCCTTTTTTCCACTTTTAAAATGTTTATCGTCTTGCTAATTATAATTCCGCTCGCAGTGTTCATACAGCAAGGGTACTCCACTCCTAACACTGGCTAAGCGAAGGAAAACACCCCATCTTTTTAACAGTCGCATTCAAATCATTTCCTCGCATTGCCGGCTGGATCAGATGGCTCAAAATTCTGGAAAGTTCTAGCAGATCAGACCGTAAGCTTCCAGTGAAATGAGCTTCACTCGTAATTAAAATGTTCCTTTGCTCTATCGCATAACTGCACACACTCCAGAAAACCGCCGAAGTTCTGAGCCCCGTTATCTCCGCAATATCATTTGCTGCTGAACCAAAGATCTCTCATAAAAAATATTTTAGGAGAAATCATTTTGATTTGCACTAATTCAGTCCACTTATCCCACAGTTTCAAGTACATTTTATAATTTAGAAAGCGTCAGAAATGTTAGAGGGGAGTTAAGTGATTTACTTACTGCCCAGATTCAACTTAGTTCCTCTCCCAAAGATGAATCTATATGGACTGCTAAGCCAAGCACCACAGTGATAATCTGCAGCGTCCTCCGATTGCACGTTGGTGATGGTTAAATGCATCTTGTTACTCGATGAGTCCACAGACCCGGCGAATCGATTTGGAATACCCGAAGCCATACCAGAGAACTGGGACCAAATAAGCACAGGGACGCTGCCGGGTTTCTGCCAGTACCAGCTCGGGTAGCTGCCAATGCTGCCCCCGGACATGGTGCAAGTGATGGTGACGGTCTTTCCCGGTGAGGACGAAATGGATCCTGGTTGGGTCAGGACAGGATCTGCAATTGCACCTGGTGAAATGCAAAGTATTGTCAGTCACACACTGTGAGATGTTGAATATAGCTTACAATTCATGTTCGTTAAAACACAAGCGCAAAAGCAGATAATGTGAAAAAATGAGCGTTACTTCAGGTTGACGCCCGTACTTACTGTGGAAACAGAGTAGCAGGGCGGCGAGAACTCCAGTCGGTTGTGTCATGGTGAAGGCTTGGGGAGAGGTAGAAGGCAAATAAATCCTGACACGAACGCGCTTCTGAGTCCATTCCAATCTCTCCTTAAAAAGACTCAAACATCGCAGGGCAAATGAATATTAATTACGTATGCAAATTTCCTGCCGCATGATATTAGGTGGAAGATCTCCTTTTCAGTATTGTCTGATATTTGCAGAATGAGCACGTCAGCCATTTTGGAAAAGAAGAAATATAAATCTCCCAAGCTACAGAATAGCACGAAAAATGGCTTAATACCCAATCACCACCTCTCCCCCCCCCCCAAAAAAAGACAAACGATGCGGAGAAACATAAAATAGATTAAATTGATCGTGGCTTGATCTCTAGAAGCCTGCAGATTACAATAAATAACTGTTGCGGGCAGTAAGCTGTTTAATAGGCGTAACGTCCTTGGTGAATAAATTAGGGACGAAAAGTGTGAGTTGAGATTTTATGTGCCCACAGAGAGGCGTAAGGCCGCAGTCATAATGGTTTTCCGCGTTTGATGGATAGATAGATAGATAGACAGACAGACTGATAGACAAAAAATAGATAGATCGACAGACAGACAGATAATAGAAAGATAGATAGATAGTTGGATGGATAGATAGGCAGACAGATAGATACGTAGATAGATGGACAGACAGACAGATGGATAGAGATAGATAGTCTGATAGATAGATAGATAGATAGATAACTATCTGAAGTGAATGAATGATAGACAATCCTCGAGGAACATTTTATTACCTACCTGGAATGTGATTGAGGTGCCAAAACTTTCCACTGAGCTTTATTCAAGTGTTGTAAAGCCACGGCATTCGCAGTGAGTTGAGCCTTGCAAAATGAAATGTTCTTGGAAACAAAGCTTTCGCATGAGTTTCGTTGTTTGATTTGAAGTGTACATTTGCTGTCATAGGAAACAATGAGTTTGAAAATGTCAATGCATTTGCGGAATCGGAATGAGCTGAAAGTAGCAGATTTTAAAATCAGGTTTCTGATGACTGGTGACCCTCCCCCAGCACTAACCTCACCTCCCGCCGCAGGGCAGTATTACAGAAGCCATCGTACAATGTTTTATTGCTCTCTTATTTGAAAAGTTAAACAAAACCAAGCAAGCCCTTTGAATGTTGATAATGTTTAAGATGTGCGGATTAGCTTGATTGGCCATGCTAAGAAATTGCCGTTTAGTATCCAAGGATGCGTAGGTTAGAGGGATTAATGGGTATAATATGTAAGGATATGGAGTAGGGCTTGCGTGGGATTGTGCTTGGTGCAGACTCGATGGGCCAAAGGGCCTCTATATGCACTATTGTCTTCTATGATTCTATGATTCTGTGAACATCAGCTTGTCACAAACCTTCACCCCATGTGTTCTTGAACCATTGGGAGAAGTAACATTTTGGTTATGCAGCTAAGGCGTACATAGGAGAACGAGAAAAAATGAATTAATTATTTCTCCTGGAGAACTGCCGATCGCAGATGCAGTTGCGTCAATATAAAAATTCGAGAAGGTTGATCGCAGAGAGAGGGCAATCAGCCCATGGCATCCATGTCGGATCTATAAAGGGGTGATAGAACTGGAATTTCTTTTTTGATCTTACTCCAGTTTTCGAGATACTTTTCATCTTTTTGACAGGGTTTGTTAAATCCTCTGCCATTAGCCCTTGATCCAGTAGTCTCCAGCTCACTAAGAGTCGGAACTTATTTACCAACCACCAGCCCTCTTCTATTCCTGTTCCTGTTCACAGATTATTTCAATTTTTTGCTTTCTGGTGATCAAAGTTCCCGACATTTGAATCAGTTCCTACTTTCTTTATCCAACACTTTTATAAACATCTTTATCGAATCTACTGCGCGGTTCTAAGGAAAACAACTCTAACGTTTCTGGTCTTTACTTCCAACTGAGGACTTTTATCGCTGGAAACATGCAAATACACCTTGCTACACATTCTCCAACGCCTTGAAATACTTTCGAAGAATATCGTCAAGAACTGGATTAACGCTCTAGCTGGGGTCTAACAAAACTAAAAGGGTTAACAAATTTGCTTGCGTTTGGACTCGGTTGTTGGAATTTTTACTGACTCCTGCGTCGACAGAATGAAGGGTCGGGAAGGAATATTAAAATTTTACCATCAGTGGGAAAACTTCCAAGCAGCAGTCAGATAGAGGGATTAGGATCAGATAATTAAAGTTGTTAGGTTGAAAGAGATCGCAGGGTATTTACTGAAAGGATCTGTCTCAGATCCACGTCATGCAGTGCAGTCAGTACACGGGGAGTGAGAGGTTTAAGGCCTTGCCTGTGGGTGGAACGCACAGAGTTGACATCTGCAGTGTGGAGAGAGGGAGAGAAACGGATACTAGTTCAGTTTAATGAAACAAGACAGTAGGAGCAAGAGAAGAACCACCCTCATTGCGTAAACGATTCGCATGGGGCCAGGAATGCAGGTTAGAGTTGACTGAAGACAGTATGCAGCTGAAATAACAGACAGAAAGCGGACCTCCTTCATGGAGATGTTGAAGTCCCAGCATCTCCAATGATTGCGTTCGACTGGAAGCAAAAGAGTAAAACTTTGCGATTAGTGGCAGAGCAGATGATTGGGAAGAATATAAAAACCGACAAGGGTTGACAAATAAAATAACGACAAAAAAGAATTAAGAGTAAGAGTGAATGTTAGCTGGATATATTAAAAGAATGCAAGAATTTCTACGTGCTTTTAAAACAGAAAATGCTCACTAAAATAAGTGTGGTTACTCTGGAGAAGGAACGTCGAAAATTCATTATACGAAACGAGGAAATGGCGGAAGAATTGATATATTTTCTCTGCCTCCCTGTAGAATACTAAATAATGTCCCAGAAGTACTTGCAGGTGAAGAGGGAGGAACTGGCAGGGAGAAGGGAGCGAGGAACATCAAGCAATTACAACCACCAGGTCAAAGCTACTGAGAAAGCGGTCAGAACTAAAGGCTGCCAAGTCGTTAGGACACGATGGAGCTGGGTAAGATACTCTTAGGGAGAGTGGGTGCAGACGCGAAGGGCCGATTGGCCTTCTTCTGCATTGTAGTGATTTTATAATTCTATGAGATCTGGAAATAGCATATCTAACTCCTCTATTGAAGAAAGGAAAGAAATTGAAAACATGTAACTACACGCCAATTAACCTAACGTCTGTCAAAAGTTAAATGCTCAAATTAGAAGGTTATCAAATAGCACTTGCTATTATGTGGAGCCAACATCGTTTTGTATAAATGAAACCATAATGTTCTAATTTCTTAGACTTACTGGAGCAACTTATTTGTAACGTGAATAAAGAGGAACCTGTAGACTTGGATTTCCAAAACGCATTTAATAAGAAACAATATTCATCACGAATCGAGGACGGGTTGCCTTACAGAAACAGAGAGGTGGGGTAACTGAGCCTTTTTTTGTGAGGGGTAACGAGGCAAACTGTAGCCGGCGGTGTATCACAGGATTACATCTGGAGCCTCAACTATTATCAATTTCTAGAAATGACATGGATGATGGGATGGATTGATTGCAACTTTTTCTTCCGATTTTAATACAGGAGGAAAAGTAAATTGTGAGGTTGGCATAAATAGTATACAAAGGGATTTAAATAGGCTACGTGAGTGGTAGAAAGGAGCAGGTGGAGTACGATGTGGTGAAATGCGAAATTCCTGCCATTCTTTCTTGGCAGGAAGAATGGAAAGCAGCAAATTATTCACACGAAGGTGAGAGTGCAGAGATCTGCAACAGTTGGGGATCTGAGTACCCTGGAACGTGATTCATAAAACTTTAGCATGAAGCTGTAAGTGACTAGGAAAGCAAATGCAATGTTGTCACCTATTGTAAGTGGGAGGGGATATGGAAGTAGGGAAGATTCGCCTTGTGGAGGGCACATCTAAAGTACTTTCCTGTTGGCCTGCGTGCCTCAGAACGGATGCAATAGCACTAGCAACAGTTCGGAGAAAGGTGCCCTCGTCAAATGAAAGGGATATCATATAGGGAATGGTTGGACAGTTGGGACCTGTATCCATTAGAGTTTAGAAGAATTAGAGGTGATCCTGCTGAAATAACTACGATCCTGAGGGGAGTTGAGATGGTGAATGCTGAGGAAGTACTTCCCCTCTAATGAGACTAGATGGAGGGGAATGAATTAAAATAGAAAGTTTTCCAATTTAGATGGAGATGAGGAAAATTTCATTTTCTGTCTGCAGAACTCTGTTTACCAGGAATATCGCATCGTGAATGGATGGATAATTAAGCAACTCACTGGAGAAGACATCACAAATGTCCCCATCCTCAATGAACATGAAAAAGGTAAGGCTAAAGCCTTCGCAACAATCTTTAGTCATATGTGTGAAGTGAATGATCCATCTTGGTCTTCTAAAGAAATGGTCAACATCGCGGAGATCAAGTTTCAGCCAATTCAATTCGCTCCACTTGATACCAAGAAATGTCCGAACGTGTTGGAAACTGCAAAGGCTCTGGGCCTTACCAATATTTTGTCGACAGTCCTGAAGACTTGTGCTCCAGACCATGCGGTCCTGCCAGTCAAGTTGTTTCAGTACATCTACAGCACTGGCATATACCCGTCAATGCAGAAAATTGCCTAGTTATGCAAAAAGGAGGGCAACTCCAACTTTATTCATCAGCCATCAGGCCATTCCAGATCATCAGCAAGTTGATGGAACGGGTCATTAACAGCCCAACCAAACGGCAGGAACTTAGTAGGAACCTACTCACTGACACATAGTTTGGATTCCGCTAGTCACTCAGCGCCTGACTTCATTACAGCCTTGGGTCAAACATGGACAAGAGTAATTGAATATCAGATGTGAACTGACTGCCTCTGACGCCAAGGAAGCACGTATGGAATTAAGGAGCTCGAGCAATAATGGAGTCAATTAGATTCAGAGGGAAAATTCTACGCTGGCTGGAGTCATACCTGGCACAGATGAAGAGTCTTGCTGTGGTTGGAGTTCAATCCTCTAATTTGCACACTTCTCTGTAGGAGTTTCTCAGGATGGTATCCTAGGCTCAACCATCTTCAGCTGCTCTATCAATAACGTTCCTCGCATCATAATGTCAGCAATGTGGATGACCGCATAGTGTACACTACCATTCCCGCATCCTCAGAGAATGAAGCCATCCATGTCCAAATGCAGCACAACGTCCAAGCTTGGGTTGACAAGTGGGAAGTGTCCTTCGTGACAAAGTAGTGCCAGGAAATGACCATCTCCAACAACTAATCATTGTCTCTTGACATTCAACGGTCTTGCCGTCACTGTCGACATCCTAAGGGCGACCATTGACCAGAGACTGAACTAATCTTGACATTTAAATCTGGTGGCTACAAGAGCAGGTCAGAAGGAATGAATCCTATGGCAAGTGCCTCACTTCCTTATTCCCTGTCCGCCATCTGCGAGGCAGAATTCAGAAGTGCGATGGAACATTTGCACTAGCCAGGAGAATGCAGCTTCTATGACTTTCAAGAAGCTCACGCCATCCAGGATAAAACGTGACTGGCACATCTTCCACAAACTGCCTCCGTTACGATGAACAGTGGCAGTAGAGGTTACCAACTGGACGATGCATTGCAAAAACGCATCCAATATCTATAGGCAACATCTTGCAAAATCACATTTCTACGGTCCAGAAGGACATGTGAACACTCAGCGCTCTCCTCCAAGTCATTCGCAATCTGACCTGGGGATATATTGCTTACTTAGGCCATAAGGACTGCGCTGATTCTACAAAGCAGTTCACCACCATCATCGTGAGGACATTTAGCGGTGAGGAATAAATGATGGTCTAGCCAGCGATGCTTACACCCCATTAAAAAGATGCAAAATTCGATAGATCCCTGATTGAAAAAAGGCCCAGAGAGCATATTGGTGGACCGAATGTGGGATTCCGCCCACGATCTCATCAGTCACGATCTTCGGCCTGATCTTCGTTCCAATTTATATGATCGTATGATTCGTATTTGTGCCCTTTTTATGTATTTTTATCCTATCAAATTTCTGAACCTTCGGATCCATAAATGTGGCGCTGGCAGCATTAGCTTTAGTGAATGACGAGGAAAGGAAGTGAGAGTAACACCTTTAGTGGCACTGGGTTCTTACTGCTTCTAATCATTCAGATTTTCTGATGTGGGCATTCACCATTAAAAAAGGGAACTCATTGAACATCCAAATTAATTGACAATACCTAATGAGAATATTCTGAAAACGACTTTTATGTCCGAATCCCTATTTTCCAAGTGTCCCTGTATTTTTGCCAGGAATTGATATTTTGAGGTCGTTTTCGCCGCGCACACACTCCATGTGCAATATTGCCATCTGCTGGTTCAGCCGCGAAACGCGCACAGGTTCATTGGGATTCGTTTTGGACTTCTTTCATCTATTGTGAGAAGTCCAATAGAAAGCAGGGAGAATAAAATGACAATTATAACATAAAATTTAGGATAAATTCGGGAGATCTGGTAGCACTTTTGAAGAGAGAAACACAATTTCTGCACGAGGGTTATTCGCACTGCTGTGTTCGGTGACACTGTGTTCAGTGTCTAGTAAAATAAGCGTAAATCCGGTTCGTACTTTTATGATGCATTTCAAACGTTTCGAAGACAGTTGGAGGCACAGCCTCAAACAAGGAAGCAGAACTAACACTGTAAAGCATGTCGACACTGTACTCCGGCGACTAATTGCCGGATTAGTATTGTAGAGTTCTGGAACAAGCAATGATTGTAAATCCTATCATGGTATCTGGCAATAAATATCGAACAAAAACATTTATAATAATGTTAACCATGAAACTATTGAATTGCTGGAAAAAATCGTTTCATTGACATCATTCTGGGCAGGAAATCTGCCATCCTTATTGAATACATTTTTGTGACTCCACGTTTTCCATCGCGAAAAAGATATTGATGTCTGAGGACACGGATCAACCAAGTTAATAACAGCTTCTTCCCTGCTGCACTCAGACTTTTGAATGGACGTATCTCCTATTGAATTGATGTTTCTCTAACCCCAGCTTTGACTGTTACACTATATTCTGCAATCTCTCCTTTCCTATGAACGGTATGCTTTGTCGGTAAAGCATGTAAGAAAAAATACTTGTCACTGTATAGTATTATATAAAACAATAATAAATCAAGTCAAATCATAAACATTTGTGCTGTTAGGGAAACATATCCACAATACGTGATCAGCCATATTGCTGACACGCTGTTAGCAGTTCTCTTGATAATGAACCTCCTGACCAGATTGGTTTACGTGTTACAGAAAAAGCCCGTTCACCTGAAATGTTTTCAAAAATAACAGCGAAGGGCAAAGCGGCAGTGGCGCAAGTTTTATTTCAATTTACGGAGGTAATTTCAGATGACATTTAGATGCCAGGAATGAAGGAGTTTGGGGGAAGAAGAGGCGAGTATTAGAGCGTATGTAAAACGTAGCAGAACGCAAGAACATAACTGGTACTATACTAAAAACTTACCATTACTTATATAAATTGTAAAGGGTAGAGGCCACAGCATTGATCACTGTAGCACACTACCCCTTATATCTTGCATATCACAAAATTGTCCCTTTTGCCTACTCTCTGTTTCCTGTTCGCTCGCAAATTTTCTGTCCATGACCCCACACGCTAAACTTTCATTTTCCGCAATACTCTGCTGTGACATCTTATCATATGCTTAGTGTAAAACACAGTACATCCACTTGCTCCCCTTTATCCACAGCACGTTACTTCTTCAAATCACTCCAGTAAATTGATTGAACATGACTTCCCTTTGGCAAAACTGCGTTGGCTCTATCCGATTACCGTGATTTTACTTATGTGCTCTACTATCAAATCTTAATAACCGCTGCGAACATTTTCCTTATATGTCACATGTTTAGATCACTGGGGTTGTTCAGCTAACGTGTTATTCCCTGCTTTAGGCCGCTTTTCCCGATTGCATTAAGGTACTATAGTCGCTTTTTCCAATCTAATGGACGCTTCTCAGAATCTGGGGAATTTTGGGACAATAAAACCAACCTATTAATTGTCTCATTTGTCACTTCTTTTAACACCTTTGGTGAAAGCCATCGGGATCTGAGGACTTAGCAACCGACATCTTCAACAACGTTCTTAATGTTATTCTAGTTTTCTTGAGTCCCTGTCTTCCATTTCCTGCTCTACAGTTATGACTGCAATACATCTTGCATCCTCTACAATGAAGACTGAAGCAAATTGCCTGTTCTCTTCATCTGCAATCTTTTTGTTTGCTACAAATTCCTCAGACTCAATTTCTATCATTCTTTGAATTTTTTTTATCGTTTAACTTTACAAATTGAAATTGATATATTAGTGTCACGAGTAGATGTGCATTAATACTGCAATAAAATTACTGTGAAATCACCCAGTCGCTACACTCCGGCACCTGTTTGGGTCCACTGAGGGAGAATTAGCAATGCTAAGCACTGTGCCACAGTGCCAAAGGCAAGAACTAAGTAAAACCGTCCAGAATATTCGGGAAACGAGTCAGCTGGTCTGGAAGCATTATGGAGACACTGCTGCTTCACAGCACCAAGAACCCGGTTTCGATTCCCGGCTTGAGTCACAGTCTGTGCAAAGACTGCAAGTTCTTCCCATGTCTGCATAGGTCTTCCGGTTACCTCCGACAGTCCGAAAGATGGGCTAATTAGGTGCTTTGGCGATGCTAAATTCTCTCTCATTGTACCTGTACAGGCGCCGGAGTGTGGCTACGAGGAAATTTTTCACAGTAACTTCATTGCAGTAATTGCAGTTTGGATTACAATCGATAGTTGTAAGTCTATTGGTGACAATAATAAAGAAACAGTAAAAAAAACTTTAATACTTAAAAAAATCTAGTAATAGTTTGCTATCGTTACAGTTGAATAGAATGTAACTTTGATAAGGGACATATCAGTATTGTGGCAAAAGCAGAAACGCGATTTTGGAGATTCAATGCTGGAATTGTTGGAACAACATAATGGATTTGGGATTGGTAATATCTTCAAATAGAGAGGAAATGTTAACTGAAAATCGATAGTAGCTTGCAAGGAAAGAGGAACAAGGAGAAGTTTGATTGTAATCGGTATGAAAGTAAGAACAGTATCTGAGGAGAGAAAGCAGTTAATGACATCAACGAAAGTGGGGCAATAAAAGTTCGATGGTCAGTAATTTAGTGGAAGCATGGTCAACATGGGTCTAATGGAGAAAATGAGTTGTGAACGGAAATGAGGGGATATATGAGAAAAACATCCGAGTCAACTATAATGCATGCGAAGCAGTGTTTCGTCATTTCACTTCAAAATAGCTTCACTCTAAGAAAAGTGTATGCCCTATTTTTTCTGGATTGTGTTATTAGAGCAAAGAACAAAGGAAATTGCAGCGTAAGAACAGGCCTTCGGTCCTCCAAGTCTGCACCGACCATGCTACCCGACTGAACTAAAACCTCCTATCTTCCGAGGACCATATCGCTCTAATCCCATTCTATTTATGTGTTGTCAAGACGCCCCTTAAAAGTCACTGCCTCCCTGGACAACGAGTTCCAGGCAACCATGACCCCGTGTGTGAAAATCCTGCCTCGTACATCTCCTTTAAACCTTGCTCATCGCATCTTAAACATGTGTCCCCTAGTAATTGCCTCTTCCACCCTGGGAAAATTCATTTAATTATCCGCGTGGTCCATGCTTCTCATAATGTGCTATCAGGTCACGCCTCAATCCCTGTCTTTCCAGTGAGAACAAACCAAGTTTCTCCAAGCTGTGCTCATAGCTGATGCCCTCCATACCATGCAATATTCTGGTAAATTTTTTGTACTTTCTCCAAAGCTTCCATGCCCTTCTGGTAGTGCGGCAACCAGAATTGAACACTATATTTCAAGTGTGGCTAACTAAAGTTCTATAAAGCCGCAATGTCATTTGCCATTTTTAAACTCAATGCCCGGCAGATGAAACCAAGCATGCCGGTTGCCTTCTTGATTACCTTTTCTACTTGCATTGACACTTTCAGTGACATATGTATCTGTACACCCAGGTACCTTTGCCTATCAATATTCTTAAGGGTTGTACCATTTAATGTTCTTTTAGCTATTTGTATTAGATCTTCCAATATGCATTGCCTCACATTTGTGTGGATTAAACTCCAGCTGCCCACTGACCTATAACCTGCAGTGTCCTCTGATGGTCTTTGTTGTCTGCAAATCCAACGACTTTTGCATCATCGGCAAACTTACTAATCAATTCAGTTACATTTTCCTCCAAATCATTTATGCATATTACAAATAACAAAGTTCCCAGAACTGATCCCTGAGGAATGCCACTTGTCATAGTCCTCCATTCAGAAACGCACACATACACTGCTACCCTGTGTCTTCTTTCACTGAGCTAGTTTCGTATCCAACTTGCCAGCTCATCTCTGATCCATCCACCTTATAAACCAACTTGCAATGAGCGGCCTTGTCATTGGCCTTATTGAAGTCCATGCAGATAACATCTACTGTCCTACACTCATCAATGATCTTCATCATCTCCTCTAAATCTCATCATCCCTCACTTGGAGTACTGCGTCCAGTTCTGGTCACCGTACTACCGGAAGGATGTGGAGGCCTTGGAGAGAGTGCAGAGGAGATTTACCAGGGTGCTGCCTGGTATGGAAGGGCTGTCTTACGAGGTAAGATTGAACACACTGGGGTTGTTTTCCCTTGAAAGACGTCGGCTGAGAGGGGATCTAATAGAGGTATATAAGATTATAAGGGGTATAGATAGAGTAAAAGGTGGTAAGCTTTTTCCACCATTAGAAATGGATAGAACGAGGGGTCATGGCCTTAGGGTGAGGGAGGCTATGCATAAGACGAATATTAGAGGGCAGTTTTTCACACAAAGGGTAGTGGGGGTGTGGAATGCACTGCCTAGTAAGGTGGTGGGAGCAGGCATGCTAGGGTTGTTTAAGGGTCTCTTGGACAGCCACATGAGCGGTCTGCAGATAGAGGGATATAGCAGGACTGTCTAAATATCTTATTTGTTTCCACAGGCAATTCGGTCCACCTTGTTGACGAACAAGGTGCATGCATTCGGCAGGTCGTGTGAGGGCTGCTCTTGGATGTTGCTTCAGGAGTGGCCTAGTGCTTCAAGTCGTTACTATATGCTTAAACTGGACCATCTGATGGGCAACATGACAGCTCAGAGACTATCGCTGTTGTTGTGCAGACACATGGATTTGGGCCTGTGCCTGCGGGAGTTTGCGTGTTCTCCCTGTGGTTGCGTGGGTTTTCTCCAGGTGCTCCGGTCTCCTCCCACATCCCAAAAATGTGCTCCTAGGCTGATTGGGTAACAAATTGTCCCTATATTGGTCCCTATATGGGAATCTTCCACAATAGGCATAGCCTAAAGTCATGGGTATGTCATTAAGACGTTAGGACGGCTGCGTGGGCTCGTTGGGCCAAAGGGCCTGTTTCCCGTGCTGTGTTGCTCTTTGTTCTTTGTTCTTTAAAAACTCAAACAAGTTAGTGAGACACGAGCTCCACTTCACAAAACTATGGTGCCTCTCAGTAATACGTCCATGTATTTCCAAGTGGAATAAATCCTTCTTAGAAAATCCTCTCCAATCATATCCCTACCACAAATGTAAGGCTCACCAGCCTGTAATTACCTGAGTTATTCTTGCTAACCTTCTTAATCAAAGGCACAACATTGGGTAATCTCCAATCCTCTGGGACCTTCATGTAGCCAGTGAGAATACGAAGATTTATCTCAAGGCCCCAGCGATTTCCTCCCTTACCTCTCTGAGCATTCTGGAGTATATGCCATCAGGCTCTGGTGACTAATCTACCTTAATGTTTCTCAAGAACTCCAATACCTCCTGCTTTTTGATGTCAACATTACTCAAAGTATCAACACACCTTTTCCCAGCCTCATAATCCATCAAGTCGCTCTCTTTGGTGAATACTACCACAATGTACTAATTTAATACATCACCCATTTCCTCTGGCTCCATGTATAGATTCCCTCCCTCATCCTTGAGTGTGCCAACCATCACCTGGCTACCCTCTTGCTCTTTATACATGTATGAAAAGCCTTGGGATTTTCCTTAATCCTGCTGGCCAAGATTGTTTTGTGACCCCTTTCAACCTTCCTGATTCCTTGCTCTAGTTTCACTCTATTTTTATTATTCCGCACTTGCTTTGTGTGTTTCCAGCTTTCTAGCTTTGACAAATGCATTCTTTTGCTCTTTGACATGTCTCACAATATCTCTCGTTACCCAAGGTTCCCACACCTTGCCTTCCTTATCCTTCATCTTTACAGGAATGTGCTGCTCCGGGATCCCTATTAAATTACACTTGAAGACCTCTCACATACCAGGTGTTGATTTTCCCTCAAACATCTGCTCCCAATCTACATTCTTTAGATTCTCTCTAATACTGTTGTAATTAGCCTTCCCCCAATTTAGCACCTTAAATTGAAGACTAACTTATCTTTATCCATCAATATCTTAAAGCTTACTGAATTAAGGTCACTGTTCCTGAAACGCTCCCCAACAGAAACATTGACCATTTAACCGGGCTCATCAGTAGAAATAATTTCTCTAGATCTGTCCTATCCCATTCGTAAATCATTCTAAATACGTCGATTTTATGTAGATAGAGCACAAAGGACTGCAGAATGTGAATCGCCTTGCTGGATTTAGCAGAAAATGTTACTATTCCAATCTGTATTCTCACTCAGGTCTTTAACTTACTTCACTATAAGTGTTCTCTTTTGCAAAGACACAGGAGTGATTGCTTCAGTCATAGCCTCATATCAAACAAGAAACAAGATATCCTGAAATATTTTCAACCATTTTGTGCAAAATTCCAATGCTGGAAAGTCCTGCCTTCTCAAATAGTTTATGCCTCTTACTGTCTCTATATAAGGCCATTCCAAGTAAGGACAAAGTTCAACATTTCTTGCGAGCCAGTTTTCCTACAGATATATTGGTATTTAGTATGCTTCCATTAAGCAGCATGGTCCAAATTGTCAGAATATGCTCTTGACTCCACCTACCCTCAGCTGCACTGTTCTAAGATACTGCTTCCACGATCCTTGCTAAAATAAAAAAAATTTTTATTACTGGGTAGTAACTTTGGGAATATCTGAGTTTCTTTTTGTGTGTGGAATGAGGCACTCTACTAGAAGATTTACCAGGATGCTGGCCAAGCTGTGATTATTTTTCGTAAAGCAGAGAAAGCTGAGGTGTTGTTTCATGGAGGTGCACAAATTATGAACGATATAGATAAGAAGAAACCTTTCAGCTCAGTAGAATGGGTCAATAACCAGGGGACATGGATTTAATGTAAGGAGAAAGGGATTTAGAGGAGATTTGAAGAAATACCTCGTCAGCCAGAGGATGCTGGGAACTCGCTGTCTGTAAGGGTGATGGAGCAAGGAACTCTCACAGTGTTTAGGAAACATATTGTTAAGGAATTGGAAAGTCATTGCATGGAGAGCTATGAGCCAACTGCTGGAAAATGAATTAGAATCGGTGGTCGGCACAAATGCGAAGGGCCTTATTCTGGGCTGGATTCCTCCTCCAGCTTTAAAGGGCAATATATAGCACATTTAGGCAATCGGTCTTCAAAATTGAACCCTTCAGCAATTACTTCAACCCGACGAATCAACAAATGTATCTCAGGCATTTGTATCGCTTTGCCCGCTACGGAATCAGAGCGGACGAGGGGCAGAGAAAGGAAATGTCCCTTGACCTCGGGCGGGAATTTCCGCGCTGGGTCGAGAGAGGACGTAAAAATCCCGCAGCTCAATTTGAAAACCTAAATGCAGAACTCCAGATGTGATCTGATCAAGGCTGTAGACAAAAAAAGCATTACTTCCCCGCTCCAGAAGTAGGTGGCACGTAGCACAGTGGTTTGCAGTATTACTTCACAACTCCAGATATCTGGGTTCGATTGCTGGCTTGGGTCACTGCCTATGTGGAGTTTGTACATTCTCCTCGTATCTGCGTGGGCTTCCACCGACTGTCCAAAGACGTGCGGATTCAGTTGATTGGCCATGCTAAAATTGCAGACTTCGCACTTTAATATATTTTTATAATCTGGAGACGCAGTTCAGCCCATTCATTACAGTGCCAGAATGCAACTCAGCCCATTTTTAAAAAAATGCAATATTTCTTCATGGTGTTAAGTTAATGTCATCGATCGTCCCTAGTTGCGCCTGGATATCATTGGCTTTAAATAAAATGTGGAGGATATCACAATGATATAATCTCACTATTTAATTCCCTTTAGAATCTTGCCATTAATTATTTTTAAGGGGAAGAGAGAGAAGAATAGAACATCGGTAGAGATAACGGTATATTTTATTACACAGCGGTATCAATGACATTACACTGAAGCTTTGATCCATTCAGGGTGAACACAGTTAAGTTGAAACTAAGTGAATCAGCCGATCTGCTGCAAACTGTGATGAAATGTTTGAAATATTCCACTATTTGCGGAATTTATTTTGAAACGAATCTTCACTAACGGCAGAATACAAAAATGCATTAAATGCATGAATCAGATACAGCTGGATCTGGAGACGGTTGTTTGAAGCGGGTTTGCTTGAGTCTCGTGTTTAACCACACAGGAGTAAAGCTCGTGTGAGTTCCACTCTGAGGCTGACAGAGTCAGATAACTGCTCACACTGAACGTGTTGTCCGCCTCCTGCTGGATCCGACTGGTCTCAACTCCATTCCCTCTGACGCTGCCATCGACAGTCCATTCAATCTCCGCAACTCCTGGGTTAAAACCGCTCACCAAACACACCAGTGTCGCTATGTTCTTCGCTGTGATTTGATCCGATGAAGGCGGAAGGACAGACACAGTGGGGCTTCGTGGATCTGGAAAGTAAAGAGAAATTTTGCACATCTATTAAGAATCGGCATAAATGATTGAATCGTTGTTTCGCCTTCTGTTTTTTTTAATCGGTATTATTCTACAAGAAGATTTTATACAGTGGAGCCTTATTGATGCCAAATGCAAAAAAGTCAGGACTGTGGTTTCTGGAACACATACGAACTGAGATGGTTTTTCTTTTTTCCCAGCACGGACGGGAACATGCAAATAAAATCTGATCTAAAGAAAATAGTGGAGATTTAAATATTAAAGAGAAAAATAAGACGGGAAGTTTATTGCATCCAGGTGTGATTTGAGACAATGCTGTCCAACCCAGCATGGCGACCACCGAGGATTTCAGAATAACGTTAATCCCTCAGAATTTGGGGTCAATATTGGATCCTACTTTGACTGCAACATTTCTATATTTTGCAACTCAAAATCCTCGATTCGAAACAATTAAATCGATTGTTTGCTTCTATCACCATTTACACTTCTTGGGTACACTGGACTGATATTTGGATTAGTGTACATTCTTTGCCAGAACTTCACACCGTGTCCAACTCAGACCAACAGTAACGATATAGCGTAAATCTTAATAAATAACTCCCTGTCGAAATGGAAATTTTTGGAGACTTTTTTTCCGTGTGAAATGTTAGAAAAGATTCCTTACAGCAAAGAGGAAGAGTTTCTCACAAAGATTGTAAACAATTCTAGCTATATAACAACATAACGTAACGACACCATCAAAAGATTAGTAATATACCAAATATGTCCTCATTATGATTTATCTCTGACACCTTATCGCCAAAGCAAATGGACTGTGAGTTCTTACTGCGCTTAGATACGGATCCATGATTCTGACATTTGAAGAATGATTCTATTTCACAAGTACTTCATTGTGAGGATGTTCTGAAGTCGTGGTCGGCGCTAAATCAATGCACGTTTGCATTTTCTTGCCTTTATCATTAGTAGGTATTCGTAAAGCTGAAATGGTTCTTCCCTCTTTCAGACTCCATTTATCACTTAAGTTACCATCTATCACAGTCAATGGGAAAACGCTCAGTAAATAAGTTAAGGCATTGTAAAGCATCGAAGAAAGTACCAAATATGAATATCCAAGGATAAGGCTAACCTTTTACAATTCGCCCTGACATTGAGGTATTATGTCGGCTACAACAACAGTATGAAGTTTGTCGCCGTCGGTGTAAACATCGATTGTGTCTGGAGCTAAAAATTCGTCTTGTTTTTCTTGAAATGTAATTTGGATGTTGAAACTGAGTCGGCAGACAAATGCCGCCAGCCCTTATCTTAATGTCGGTATCGTCTTCTTGCGCCACCAAGAATTTCGCTGAATAATCTCAAATGTCTGCACCGATGAACAGGTGTGACGATCAACTTCTATTTAAACGAAAGCGGACTCAAGTGAATTATTTTTACACCGGCATTTTCGCCAGATATGATTTCTTAAAGCAACAACTAAAATATTTAAGAGCATTTTTCTCCTTTTTGCCTCATGCTGGTCCATTTCACCGTAACATAGTCCAATAAACAAATGACTTGTAGAAAAAAAAATTAAAAAATAAAATACTATTGAGAAGGGAAGATACCCTCACCACAATTTTCCAATCATGTTTGGAGCAGGTTTGGCTCTCGGTGGCAGGAGGACAGATGGAATTGTGAAAGGGCGAAAGGGGGTAGCATAGTTACAGACCAGTGAATTCAACCCCACTAAAGGGAGAACAATTGGAATAAACGCGGCATAATCAAATACAGTGATTACGGCTTTGCTGGCGGAAAATCTTACCCCACGGCGTGAATTGGTATATTTGAGCAGGTAGCATGAGCTGTGAATGACTGCAATATTTTTGGTATAGTCTACATAGATTTTAACAAGGCTCTTGTTAAGTTCATATAGGGGAATGAACAGGTTGGATCCGAAATTGGCTCACAGGCAGGAAGCAAAGGTTCCCTATATCAATGAGTGCCTCTATGAGTTTTGACAAATGATACAAAATTGGCAACGTGATTGCTAACGAAGAAAACTGCATAATACAGGAAGATAACAATAGACTAGTCAGAAAAGTGCAACAGCGATAAATGGAATTGAAGGTGGAAACTGTGAGGAACTGCATTTCAGGAAGGACAATTGTATAAATGGGACAATGCCGAGAAATATAAAGAAACTGTGTGCACTGAAAATGCATGTCCAGTGATCCTGAACGCAGCTGCGCAACTGGATATGGCAGCAAAGAAGGCATATGAGGCAGTTACATTTATAAGCCCAGGTATAGATTGTTAGAACTTGGAGGTTATGTTGAAACTGCTGGAAATGTGCATAGGAAAAATGTAATTGTATAAGAGCGAGAACGGGGAGACCTAGAGGGATGTCGGCTGAAATGAAATATTTAGTTATAAGTAAGCATTGAACTGACCAGCGTTCTTTTCTTTGGAACAGACGAGGCTGAAGAGAGAAGGCATAATATTCTGAGGTGTCTGGGCAGAATGGATCGGAAAACAGTATTGCCAATGGTTGAGCGATCGATGAGAACGGGACTTGATTTGGCGTTAGAAATGGAAGGTTTAACGGAGATTCGAAGTGAATAGTTTCATCCAGATGGTTTAGGAGATATGGAAGCTACTGCCGGAAAATCTGTTAGTGGCAAATTAATGGACACTTAAACTTACATGCAATGTGTAATCTCAATGCTAATGAATAAATGTTGGATTCTTCCTTGTGAACCAGTGCAAACATAATTGGCCAAATATTCTGTAACAATGTTGCAAAGACATATTATTTCTATGATTCTGCGAATACATTGTATTGCTTTCATCCCTCACTAAAGCAAAGGGGATACAGCGTGCATATTTATAAGGTACACTGCCGCAACTCCGACAAGAACTTCCAAACCAGCCATGTCTTCCACCAGACGCACACAGGCGCAGCAGATGCACGGCAGCACCACCAAATGGTAAATTCCCATCAAGCCACACAGCATTACCAAAGTCCAATTGTTACCGCTTCTCCTTCACTGTCGCTCGGCCCAAAAACTCTTAACTCCCTCCCGAACAACTCTGCTGTGTAGCTATTACACATGGACCACTACTGTCTCCATGGATGTTAGGCGGGGACCACACGAATGTTAGCTTTCTGGTCACATCCCATGAATCAATAAAAATGGCAGTAATACCCATGTTTTGTTCTCTTACTAGTCACTGACAATCACAGAGCCAGCAGCAGAGCTGAACGAGTCCACAACAATACTCAAAGACCTGATAACCTCACATCATTCCAAAAACAACTGATTGGATAGGTAGAAAATGAATCTTAATTTCTGAAGAACGCAAACATCCTGCACATTACTGATGTTTGTTACTATGTTATCCAGTAATAATACGGTCGATTATTACTGGCGGAATTCCCGCAACAGTATGGTTACATTGGATACCCAGGATTAATGCGAAATGTTAGGCGGAGCATCTTGTACTGAACGGTTTTCAGTGAATTTGGGGACCAGTGGGAATTTGGGGACCACGCTATCCTTCCGCAGACTAAATGCAAGAAAGATCTTAAAACACAATGTTGCTTTAAGTGGAATGAAGCAGCCTGATGTAAAAGTTTCGAAAATAATTCTAGCCTTTTAAACAAGACTAAAAAAAGGCAGAATATGAAACAGCTTCAACCGTCATGTCGCTTTCATACAATTATAGAATTACAGAGCACACAAGTGGACCGACCATAGTTGTAAAACAAAACTACCGACTTAGCTCATTTCCATGCCTTTTTTTTGTTTTAAAATGTTTATCGTCTTACTAATAGTTCCACTCGCAGTGTTCATATAGCTAGGGCACTCTACTCCTAACACTGGCTAAGCGAAGGGAAATATCTCATCTTTCTAACAATCGCATTCAAATCATCACTTCGCCGACTGGATCAGATGGGTCAAAATTCTAGGAAGTCCCAGCAGATCAGACCGTGAGCTTCCCGTGAACTGATTTTCACTCGTAATTAAAATGCCCCTTTACCCTATCACATAACTGCACTCCAGAAAACCACTGAAGTTCTGAGCCCAGCTTTCACTGTAATATCATTGGCTGCTGAATCAAAGCATGAAAATGTTTCAGAAGAAATCATTTTGATTTGCACTCATTCAATCCACCGTTTCGAAGTACGTTTTGTTATTTAGATAGTGTCACAAATGTTAGAGGACATTAAAGTGATTTACTTACTGCTCAGATTCAACTTCGTTCCTCTCCCAAAAATGAAACTACATCCATTGCTGAGCCAAGCACAACAGTGATAATCTGCAGCGTCCTCCGACTGCACGTTGGTGATGGTTAAATGCATCTTGTTACTCGATGAGTCCACAGACCCGGTGAATCGGTCTGGAATGTCTGAACCTCTGGTAGAGCTCTGGTACCAAACGAACACAGGGGTACTGCCGGATTTCTGCCAGTACCAGCTCGTGTCGTATCTGTTAATGCTGTCTCCCGACATGGTGCAGGTAATGGCGACAATCTTTCCCGGTGAAGATGAAATGGATCGTGGTTGGGTCAGGACAGAACCCTCAATTGCACCTGGTGAAATGCAAAGTATTATCAGTCACACATTGTGAGATGTTGAATATAGCGTACAATTCAGGTTCGTTGCAACACAAGTGCAAAAGCATAACGAAAAAATGAGCGTTACCTCAGCTTGACGCCCGTACTTACTGTGGAAACAGAGAATCAGTGCGGCGAGAACTCCAATAGATTGTGTCATCGTGAAGGTTTGGGGAGAGGAAGAAGGAAAATAAATCCAGACACGAATGCGCTTCTGAGTTCTTTCCAACCTGTCCTTAAAAAGACTCAAACAAAACAGGGCGAATGAATATTAATTACGTATGCAAATTTCCTTTGACGTAATATTAGGCCAAAAATCTCCATTTCGGTATTATGTGATATTTGCAGAATGCAACGTTAGCCATTTTGGAAAAGAAGAAATATAAATCTCCCAATCCACATTATAACATGCAAAATGGCTCAATAACCAACCACCCCACCCCCTCCCCCCAAAAAGAAACAAATGGTGCGGTGAAACATAAACAGATCATGGCTTGATCTGGAAACTGCAGATCACAATAAATAAATGTTGCGGATAGTAAAGAGTATAATAGCCGTAGCGTTCATGCCGCATAAATTACAGACGAAAAGTGTGAGTTGAGATTTCATGTGCGCACAGAGGAGCGTAAGTGAATTGACCACACTCCTTATTGGTTTCTCGGGATAGATAGACAGACAGATAGGTAGGTAGATAGATAACTAGACAGGTAGATGTACAAAGATGGATGAGTAGAGACAGAGATATATAGATATAGAAATAGATAGATATAAATAAATAGACAGCTAGATAGCAAGAAATAGATAGATGGAGCAAGTGGTCGATAGGTAGATCGATCGATAGATAAATAGAATGATAGAGATAGATAGATGGATATCTGAAGTGAACGAATGATAGACAAGTCCCTAAGGACATTTTATTACCTTCCTGGAATGTGATTGAGGTGCCAAAACTGTCCACTTAGATTTATTCAAGTGTTGGAAACCCACGGCATACATAGTGAGTGAAGCGTTGGCAAAATGCTCTAGGAAACAGAGCTCTCGCATGACTTTCGTTGTTGGAGTTGAGGGGTATATTTGCTGTCATAGGAAACAATGAGTTTGAGAATGTCAATGCATTGGCCGGAATGAGCTGAAAGTAGCGGTTTTTTAAAAAATCAGATTTCTGATGGCAGTCACTCTCCTCCAACAGTACCTTCGACTCCCGCCGCGCAACAGTATTGCAGGAGTCATCGTACAATGTTCCATTGCACCCACGTTTGAAAAATTAAACAAAATCAGACAAGCACTTTAAAGGTTGTAAGCGTTAGCTTGTCACACATGTTAACACGTGTCCTTAAAAATTTGTGAGAAGTAACATTTTGGCTATGCAGTTGGAGCTCATAGAGGAGGATAAAGAAATGAATTAATTATTTTGCGTAGAGAGCTAGCGATCATGGTTGCAGATGCAGTTGCGTCAGTATAAAGAATTCGAGAAGATTCACCGCAGAAGGAGGGTAATCAGCCCATTGCATCCATGTCTGTTCTGTAAAGGAGCGATCGAACTTCTGTCTTGATCTTACTCCAGGTTCCAACATATTTTCCACCATTTTGACAGTGATTGTTAAATTCTTTTCCTTTCTCCTTTCATCCAATTGTCTCCGGATCATTAAGTAAGAATTTCTACATGCTTTTAAAAAGGAAAATGCTCATTAAAATAAGTGTGGTTACTCAGGAAAAGGAGTATTCGAAATTCATAATACGAAATGAGGAAATAGCAAAACAAAGAACAAAGAACAAAACAGCATGGGAAACAGGTCCTTCGGCCCAACGAGCCCGCGCCGCCACCCCGATGTTCCCACCTTTACCCGTGATCCCTGTCTATGTTTATAGATCTATGGATTAAAATCCAAATTTGAGACAATTTAGGGAGAATTTGTTTTGCCAATTAGCCTAAGAGCACATCTTTGGGATGTGGGAGGAAACCGGAGCACCCGGAGAAAAACCCACGCAAGCACGGGGAGAATGCGCAAACTCCCACAGACACAGGCCCAAATCCATGTATCTGCACAGCACAGCGATAGTCACTGAGCTGTCGTGTTGCCTACCAAATGATCCAGGTCAAGCATACACTAACGACGTGAAGCATTAGGATACTCTCGAAAAATCCAAGAGCAGCCCTCTCACGACCCATCGCGTGTATGCCCTTGTTAGACAACAAGGCGGACCAAAGCACCTGTAGGATAAAAACAAGTACATCAATATCATTATCTATTTACACTCTTCCCAGGGACTCCCAAGGTTCATGACCCCTATTTTAAATCAGTTTTCTATACCCCTCCATCCCCATTCTGATCACGTGCCCATCTAAGTATCTCTTAAATAACTCCAGAGTGCCTGCTTCCACCACTTTACTTGGCAGCGCATTCCATACCCCCACCACCCTCTATGTGAAAAAATTCCCTCCAGCATCCAAATTATACCTTACCCCCCTCACGCTAAGCCCATGACCCCTCGTGCTATTTGAGTCCATCCTAGGAAAAAGCTTAACCCTGTTTACTCTATCTATACCCCTCATAATCATGTACACCTCTATTAGATCTCCTCTAAGTCTACATCCTTCTAAGGAAAACAGCCCCAATTTGCCTAACCTCTCCTCGTAACTCAGACCTTCCACACCAGGCAACATCCTGGCAAACCTCCTCTGCACTCTCTCCAGAGTCTCCACGTCCTTCCAGTAGTAAGGCGACCAGAACTGGATGCAGTATTCCAAATGAGGTCTAACCAACGTTTTATACAACTGCAAAATTAAAGGCCATCGCTTGTACTCTATACCCCTTCCTATAAAGGCTAGCATACTATATGCTTTCTTCACAATCTTCTCCACCTGCTCTGCCACCTTCAGAGGCTTGTGCACCTGCATTCCCAAGTCCCTCTGAGTTTCTATATTCTTAATAGGTCTACCCTTTATCATATACCTCCCCCCTACATTCTTTCTCCCAAAATGCATCATCTCACATTTATCAGGATTGAATTCCATCTGCTATCTACCTGTCCGAGCTACCAGCCAATCTATGTCTTGCTGCATCGCCTGACAATGCTCCTCACTATCCGCAAGTCCAGCCATCTTTGTATCGTCTGCGAACTTGCTGATCACTCCACTTACTCTCTCTTCCAAGTCATTTATATGTATTACAAATAGAAGAGGTCCCAGTACCGAGCCCTGCAGCATACCACTAGTGACCGACCTCCAGCTAGAAAGACACACTTCCACTATTACTCTCTGTCTCCTATTACTAAGCCAGTTACTTATCCATCTAGCTATTGTCCTTGTATCCCATGAGCCTTGACCTTTTCAACTAACCTCCCATGAGGGACTTTGTCAAACGCCTTACTGAAATCCATATAGATGACATCAACGGTTCGCCTTTCGTCGACCGTTTTCGTCACCTCCTCAAAAAATTCTACCAGATTCGTAAGGCACGACCTCCCCTTAACAAAGCCATGATGCGTATCCCTAATCAGATTGCAACGCTCTAAGTGCCTATACTTCCTGTCTCTAAGAATCCTCTCCAACATCTTCCCTACCACTGACGTCAAACTCACCGGCGTATAATTTCTCCACCTCGCTGTAGAATAGATAGATAATATTTATTGCTTGGAGGTGAAGAGAAAGAAGGAAGCGAGTAAGGTAAAGCAATTCGAAGCACCAGGTCAATGCTACTGATAAAACGATCAGAACTAAAGGCTGTCAAGTCGTTCGGACATGATGGAGCTGGGAAGGTACCTTTGCGGAGAATGGATGTAGGCGGGGTGGGCCGTTTGGCCTCCTTCTGCATTATAGTGATTTTACAATTTCATGAGATCGGGAAATAACATATCTAACTCCTCTATTCAAGAAAGGAAAGAGACAGAAAACATAATTGCATGTCACCCAATTAGCCTAACATCTGTCAAAAGTTAAATACTCGAGTCTACTATCAGAAGATTATAGCAGGGCACTTATAATTATGCAGAGTCAACACGGTTTTGTATAATTGAAGCCATACTTTCCTAATTTGTTATACTTACTGGAGCAACTTATTAATAACGTGAATAAAGAGAAACCTGTAAACTTGGATTTATGAAAAGTTTTTAATAAAATCCTGCTTCAATACACATTATGACAAGCCAAATAGGAGCTCATCATGTATGAGGGAATGTTTATCACGAATCGAGCACTGGTTCGCTTACAGAAACAGAGAGGTGAGGAACTGAGTCATTTTCTGTGGCGGGGAATGTGGGGGGCCTGGAGGGCAAACTGTAGTCGGTGGTATGTGACATCTAGGGCCTCAACTATTTTCAATTTATAGAAATGACCTGGATGATGGGACGGATTTATTGCAATTCTTTTCTCACAACATTAATACAGGGGAAAAAGTAAATTGTGAAGTTAGCATAAATAATATACAAAGTGAGTTAGATAGGCTAATTGAGTGGCAAATAGAAGCAGGCGGAGTACAATGTGGTAAAATGCGAATTCGTCCACTTTGGCAGGAAGAATGGAAAGCAGCAAATTATTCACACGGAGATGAGAGCGCAAAGATCTGCAACACTAAAGGATCTGGATGCCTGGAACATGATTCACAAAACTTCGGCATAAAGCTGTAAGTGATTAGGAAAGCAATTGCAATGCTGTCACTTATTGCAAGTGGGATGGAATGTAAAAGTAGGGAAGATTCGCTACAAATGTGTCGGCATTGGTGTGAACACATCTGACGTACTTTCCTGTTGGCACGCCTACCTTAGAACGGATACAATAACACCAGCAACAGTTCGGAGAAATCAGCTGAAATGGATATCATATAGGGAAAGGTTGAACAAGTTGAACCTGTACCCATTAGAGTTTAGAAGAATTAAAGGTGATCCTTCTGGAGCACCTACTATCCTCAGGGGAATTGAGATGGTGAAGACTGAGGAAGTGCTTCCCGTCGAAAGAGACTGGAACGAGGGGACATGAATTCAAATAAGAGGTTTTCTTCATAAGAGATGAAGATAAAGAGAATTTCATTCTCTGTGAGGGCCTGTGGAACTCTCTTTACCAGGAATATCCAATCGTGAATGGTAGTGGGTAATTAAAAAACTCACTGGAGAAGAAGGCATCACAAATTCCCCATCCTCAATGAGCAGTGAAAAAGATCAGACTAAAGCCTTCGCAACAATCTTTTGTCACAAGTGCCAAGTGGATGATCTATCTTCGTCTTTTACAAAAATGGTTAGCATCACAGATGTCAACCTTCAGCCAATTCAATTCGCTCCACGTGATATCAAAAAATGGCCGAACGCGTTGCATACTGCAAAGGCTTTGGGCCCTAACCATATTCTGCTGACAGTGCTGAAGACCTGTGCTCCAGGCTATGCGATCCCTTCAGTCGAGTTGTTTCAGTACATCTACCCGGCATTGCAGAAAATTGCCCAGTTATGTCCTCTACTCAAAACGGAGGGCTATCCAACTTTGTTCATTAGCCATCAGGCCACTCCAGCTAATCAGTAAATTGATGGAAGAGATCATTAGCAAGGCTATCAAACGGCAGGAACTTAGCAGGAACCTATTCATTGACACATGGTTTGAATTCCGTTAGTCACTCAGCACCTGACTTCATTACAGCCTTGGGTCAAACATGGACAAGAGTAATTGAACGTCAGATGTGAAATGACTGCCTCTGATGTCAAGGCAGCACGTATGGAACTAAGGAGCCCGAGCAATGTTGGAGTCAATTAGAATCAGAGGGAAAATTCTACGCTGGCTGGAGTCATACCTACCAAGAGGAAGAGTCTTGGCATGGTTGGAGTTCAATCCTCTAACTTGAGCACTTTTCTGTAGGAGTTTTTCAAGGTGGTGTCCGAGGTCCAACCATCTTCAGCTGCGCTATCGTTGACCTCCCTTGCAGCAGTGGACAGTACCATTCCCCCATCCTCAGAGACTGAAGCCGTGCATGTCCAATTGCAGTAAGCCCTGGACAATATCGAAGTTTGGGTTGACAAATGGCAAGTAATCTTCGTGACAAAGTAGTGCCAGAAAATGACCATCTCCAACAACAGAGAATCTAACCATTGTCCCTTGACGTTCAATAAGAACATAAGGACATAAGAAATAGGAGCAGGATTAAGCCATCTAGCCCCTCGAGCCTGCCCCGCCATTCAATGAGATCAGAAGCTGAACTGGTTTTGACATTCAAATATGGTGACTGCAAGAGCAGGTCAGACGCTATGAATTATGTGGCAAGTATCCCACTTGCTGACTCGCCAAACCTGTCCAGTATCTGCGAGACACAAGTCAGGAGTGTGGTGGAATACTTTGCATTAGCCAGGAGAGTGCAGCTTCGATAGCTTTCAAGAAGCTCACAACATCCAGGACAAAACTTGACTGGCATTTCTTCCACAAACTCCCTCCGCCACGATGAACAGAGGCAGTAGTGTGTACCATCTGCAAGGTGCATGCAAAAACCCATCCAGGCTCCATAGGCAGCATCTTACAAAATCACATTGTTCCCATCCAGAAGGACAAAGGCAGCAGATACATGGGAACATCACCATCTTAGCC
Organism: Sphyrna mokarran; assembly: GCA_024679065.1. Classification (NCBI taxonomy): domain Eukaryota; kingdom Metazoa; phylum Chordata; class Chondrichthyes; order Carcharhiniformes; family Carcharhinidae; genus Sphyrna; species Sphyrna mokarran. The sequence continues at coordinate 8,762,527 of JAGIQG010000020.1, forward strand.
CACCCTTCCAACTCATTCGCAATTCGACTTGGCGATATATTGCTTACCTAGACCATAGGGTCTGAGCTGATTCAACAAAGCAGTTCACCATCATCATCTCGAGGGCGGTTAGCGGTGAGGGATACATGCTGGTCTAGCCACCGATGCCCACAATTCGTAAAAAAATACAGAATTCGATAGATTCCTAATTAAAAAGGGACTCAAAGAGTATAGGGATAGACAGGAATGTGGGGTCGAGCCCACGATCACATCAGCCATGACCTTAGGCCCATTATTCGTTTGAATTCATATGATCACATGATTCGTATTTGCGCTCTTTTTGTCTGCTTTTATCCTATTAAATTTCTGAGTCTTCGGTTCCATTAAAGTGGCACTGGCAGCATTATATTTAATGAATGACATAGGAAAAGAAGTGAGCGTAAAACATTTAGTAACACAGGGTTCTTGCCGCTTCTAATCATTCGGATTTTCTAATATTTATGGGCATTTTCAACTGAAAAGGCGAACTCAGTAAACATCTGAATCATTTGACAATAGTTTAAGGGAATATTTTGAAAACGACTTTCATGTCCGAATCTCTATTTTCCAGGTGTCCGCGCATTTTGCCAGGAATTGATATTTTGAGATATTTTAACCGCAAATACACTTCGTGTAATTACATGGTCCTTGTTATAACAAGTGCAATGTTGCCATCTGCTGGTTCAGCCCCCCAGAAAAAACGCACAAATTCATTGGGATTCGTTCTGGATTTCTTTCATCGTAGTCATGCATAGTCCAATAGCAAGCAATAGAAATTATGTTATAATTGTCACATAAAATGACAATTATAACATGAAATTCTGTATAAATTTAAGATATCTGGGAGCGCTGTGAAGAGAGAAACACAATTTCTGTATAAGGGTTATTCGCTCTGCCGTGTTGGGTGAAACAGTGCTCAGTCTTTAATAAACAGTGCTACAAGTTTTGTTTTCAATTACGGAGGTAGTTACAGATGAGAATTAGAGGCCAGGAGTGAAAGAATTTGGGGGAGGGAGAGGCAAACATCAGAGCGCATATATAACCTAACAGAAAGCAAGAACACAACTGGTGCCATGCTGAAAACATAACTATTATTAATATAACTTGTAAAGAGTTGAGGCCACAGCATTGATCAGTGTAGCACGCCATCCCTTACATTTTGTCAATCAGAACATTGTCCCTTTTGCCTATCCTCTGTTTCCCGTTCACTCGCAAATTTTCTGTCCATGCTCCCTCACGATAAACTCTTATTTTCCGCAATACCCTTTGTTGCAACATCTTAGTAAATGCTTATTGAAAATCACAGTACATCCACTACTCTCCTTTATCCACAGCACTTCAAATCATTCCAATAAATTGGCTGAATATAATTCCCTTTGACGAAACTGTGTTGGCTCTATCTGATTACTGTGGTTTTACTTAAGTGCCCTGCTATCAAATCTTTAATAATCGTTGCTAACATTTTCCTTATATGTCACATGTTCAGCTAACTGGTGTTGTTCAGCTAACATGTGTTGGTTCTTGCTTTAGGCCTTTTTCTCCTATTGCATTCAGGCGCTACATTCGAAGTTTTCCAATCTAAGGGACGCCTCCTGGAAACTGGAGAATTTTGGAACATTAAAACCAACCCATCAATTGTCTCACTTGTCACTTCTTTTAAGACATTCGGGTGAAATCTATCAGGACCTGAGGGCTTATCAACTGACATCTTCAACAACTTTCTTGGTGTCATTTCCTGATAATTCTAATTTTCTTGAGTCCTTCTCTTCCATTTACTGCTTCAAAACTATTTCTGTGACTCTACTTGTATCCTCTACAGTGAGGGCTAAAGCAAAATGCCTGCGCTCTTTAGCTGCAATCTTTGTGTTTGCTACAAATTCTCCAGACTCAATTTCTATCGGACTGTCGCCCAGTGTTTAACTTTACAACTTTAAGTTGATGTATTAGTGTCACGAGCAGGCGTACATTAACACTGCAATAAAATTACTATGAAACCTCTTAGTCTCCACACTCCAGCACTGTTCGAATGTACTGAGGGAGAATTAGCAATACTAAGCACTGTGCCACAGTGCCAAAGGCAAGAAATAACTGAAAAAAACGAGAGTACTCGGGAAACAAATCAGTTGGTCTGGAAGCATATGTGGAGACAGAAACAAAGTGAAAATTGCGCCTCTAAATGTGCCAGATGAAAATGTATGCAACGAGTTTTGTTGACCTGACATTGACTGAAAGAGTACAGGAAATCGTTCCAGTTATAACTTCAAGATGAAAATTGGATTGATTCATGAAACTGATGTCTGCATGAAATGTTGATCAAGCACTGGAGTGCAAATTACTTGGATAGCTCTTTCAAAGTGTATGGTGGGTTAATTGTATTTTTCCGTTGTATTCATCTGTGAAATGTTTGGGAACTGCACTCAGTGTAAGGTTACTAAGTCATTTATCAACTGTGTTCCCCTTTGGAGGGAGCCAGATGTTTATCCTTTCTATGTACACATATTTTTCTTTAGCTGGTGACGTAAAGTTACATAGCCAGTTGCCATGATCAGAAATGCAAAAGTTTAAGTGATGAACGGACAGATTCAAAAATTTACATGTGAAGTTAAGAACAGTTGAAAGATTATGGCGAGAAATTGTCTTATATTAATGGGCCATCATCACTTCTCTGTGCTTCTGTCCTAATTGTTATAGGTAAAAGACACCTCTGTGACTGCTAGTGAGTCAAAAAACAGTGAGTTTTATTTCAAAAGCTTTTGGGAGAAATCTGATCTCAACTGTGGTTTATAAGGCTTCGTTTATGCAATCGATCTTCAGAATTGAACCCTTCAGCAATTACTTCACCCTGACGAATCAGCCGTATACCCATTCATGATACCAATATATCTACGGCAATCGTACCACCTCACCCGCCACGGAATCCGAGGGGCAGAGAAAGGAAATGTCGCTTGATCTCCGGCGGGAATTTCCGGTCTCGATCGAGAGAGGCCCTAATAATCCCACAGTTCAGTGTGAAAAACTTAATGCAGCACTCCAGATGAGATCTGACCAAGGTTGTAATCAACAGAAAGCATTACTTCTCCACTTTTTTTTAAATTTCAATGCCCTTGTGATAAAGGGGGGCATTCTGTTTGATTTCTAATTTACCTTCTGTTCATGTACAGGGACACCCAAATCGCTTTGTTCATTCAAAACATCTCGCCTCTTAACGTTAGATTAATATTTTCGAGCAGCTCACTGTGATATTTTAGAATCACAGAATTGGCTGATCTATTCACTTAGATTATCTGTGAAATTCTACTGAAGAGTCAGCCAGCTTTCGGTGCCTTTGTAATTTAATCTGATCTACCGACATACTTATGAAACTCTCTGACCCTCTATTTCAACGGCAAAATGCTCTCGTTCACGAAACGATTCTCAGGAATCCGCATTTCTCATATGCAACCAATTTGGGAACAAATCCTTGATCAGTACATTCTCTCTTCTACCAATAACCAATCCCCGACCTATACATTCAAATAAATTATTGATTTGCTCTGCCCCTGGATTTTTTTTTATGTCTCCCTGTTTTCGGACTCACTCACGGTTGAAAATCTTTCTCTGCCTTACCCTATCATAACTTTTCCTAACATTAAAGCCGCCTATTATACCTCCGCATCCTCTCCTCAGAGAGAAGAGCCCAACATATTCATTTTCCTGATAGGTACATCGTCCCAATTCCAGTAAAGATCTGGCAAATAGTTTTTGCACTGTCTCGTATTCTACAACATCATTTTTCAGGTGTATAGACTATAAATGAGTAAAACTCAATGCAAGTCTAATAAATCCCCGCATGTTTTGTTTTGTTCATCTGTAAGTGCATCAACACCTTGATTGCACGTTTTACTAAGTGCGCAACTTCTTGCTGCTTATAGCAATTTATGTCTTGCAAGCCCAAATCTAATTGAAAAAATAAAACAATAATGCATCAAAGGGACGTCCTGTCGATTTTGCGATTCGTATGAAGCTGAAGTCTTTTTAAAAAATAAAACAGATTTTGTTCTCAGCTGGTTTGAGTCAACGTCTCACTGAAAAATAATCTGCGCAAGTTGACTTGTTAGTAAAAAGTCTGCTTCAGTATCGTCATTGTAGACCAATTAAAGCAATTGGTTGGTTTATTTAAAAACTGACTTGCAGTCCCAGAATCTACGTTGCATCTGGTGTATTAAAAAATGAGGCAGTGACAGAGTTTGTCCTGAATTTTTGTAACCGACTGGTTTAGAAGTGTGTGCCCCTTTATCGTATTTTTGTACATCTCGAAACGCAGTTCAGCACTTCCACTGCAATGGCGGAATATAACTAGGTCCATTTTAAAACAAATGTTGCAATATTACTTCATGGTGTTAATCTAATGTTATCGATCGTCTCCTAGTTGCGCCTGGATATCATTGGCTTTAAATAAAACGTGTAGGATATCACAATGATATAATATCACTATTTAATTCCCTTTAGAATCTTACCATTAATTGTTTTTTATGGGGAAGAGAGAGAAGAATAGAACATCGGTACAGATAACGGTATAATGATTTTATTACACAGTAGTATCAATGACACTACACTGAAGCTCTGATCCATTGAGGATGAACAAGTTAAATTGAAACTAAGGGAATCAGCCGAACTGCTACAAACTGATGAAATGCTTGAAATGTTCCACTACTTGCGAAATTTATTTTCAAATGACACTTTACTAATGCAGAATACAAAAATGCATTAGATGCATGAATCAGATACATTTGGATCTGGAGATACTTGTTTGAAGCGGGTTTGCTAGAGCCTCATGTTTGACCACACAGGAGTAAAGCTCGTGTGAGTTCCACTCTGAGGCTGACAGAGTCAGATAACTGCTCACACTGAACATGTTGTCCGCCTCCTGCTGGATCCGACTGGTCTCAACTCCATTCCCTCTGACGCTGCCATCTACAGTCCATTCAATCTCCGCCGCTCCTGGGTTAAAACCGCTCACCAAACACACCAGGGTCGCCATGTTTTTCGCTGTGATTTGATCCGGTGAAGGCGGAAGGAGAGACACAGTGGGGCTCCGTGGACCTGGAAAGTAGAGACAAATGATTGCACATCCATTAAAAATCGGCATCAATGATTGAATCGTTGTTTCACCTTCTTCAATTTTTTAAAAAATCGGCATTATTCTACAAGAATGTATAGATTTTACACAGTGGTGTCTTATTGATGCTAAATGCAAGCAAGCCGGAACTCTGGTTTCTGGAACACATGCAACCTGAGAAGGTTTTCTTTTTTACCCTGCACGGACAGGAACAGGCAAATAAAATGTGATCTAAATAGTGGAGTTTGAAATGTTAAGAAGAAAAATAAAACGGGAGGTTTATTGCATCCATATGTGCTCTGAAGCAATGCTGTCCAAACCATTGTCGCAACCATCGACAATTTCAGAATAACGCTAACCACTCAGAACTTGGTGTCAATATTGGAACCTATGCTGACCACATCATTTCTAAATGTTTCGCTGAATAATCTCAAATGCTGGCAACATTGAGCAGGTGTGACGATCACTTTCTATTTAAACGAAAGCGGATTCAAGTGAATTATTTTTACATCGGCATGTTCGCCAGATATGATTTCTTAAAGTAACATCTAAATTGTTCAAGAGCATTTTTCTCCCTTTTGCTGCATGCTGATCCATTTCACAGTAACATAGTCCAATAAACAAATGACTTGTAGAGGAAAATTTAAAAAAAGGGAAGAGACCCCTATCACAATTTTCCAATCGTGCCTGGAGCAGGCTTGGCCCTCGGAGACAGGAAGACAGATAAAATTGTGAAAGGACAAAAGGGGGGTAGCATAGAGACAGACCAGTGAACCCAATCTCATTAAAGAGAGAACAATTGGAATAAACGCGGCATAATCAAATACAGTGATTACGGCTTTGTTAGCAATCTTAGCCTAGCGTGAATTAGTACTTTTGAGCAGGTGGATGAGCAGTGAATTGCGGTAATATTTTTGGTATAGCCTAAATGAATTTCAGCAAGATTCTTGTTAAGTTCACACATAGGTATGAACAGTTTGGATCAGAAATTGGATCAGAGGCAGGAAGCAAAGATTCCGTATATCAATGAGTGCCTCTATGATTGTTGTCAGATGATACAAAATTGGCACTGTGGTTGCTAACGAAGAAAGCTGGATAATGCAGGAAGACAATAGAGGACTAGTCGGATAAATGCAACAGCGGCAAATAGAATTAAATGCGGAACTGTATTTCAAGAAGGCCAACAAGACCAGCGATTACACTGTATAAATGGGACAATGCCGTGAAATATAGAGAACTCAGTGAAATGAAAATGAATGTTCACAGATCCTGAATGCGGCTGAGCAAGTGGATATGGTAGCAAAGAAGGCATTATAATCCGAGGTATAGATTCTTACAACTTGGATATTATGTTGAAACTGCTGGAAAGGTGCGTAAGGAAATGAAACGGGGACGAGTACAGGGGAGATCGAGAGGGGCGTAACGGCTGAAATGGAATATTTAGTTATTAGTAAATGTTGAATTGACCAGCGTTCTTTTCTTTGGAACAGACGAGACTGAAAGAAGATCTAATTGAAGCATAATATTCTGAGGTGTCTGGGCAGAATGGATAGGAAAACAGTATTGCCGATGGTTGGGGGGCCGATAAGAATGGGGGTTGCATTTAGCGTTAGAAATAGAAGATTTAGTGGAGATAGAAGAGAATAGTTTCACCCAGAGAGTTTAGGGGATGTGGAACCTACTGCCGGAAAGGCTATTAGTAGCAAATTAATGGACACTTAAACGCACATACAATGTGTAATCGAAAGGCTAATTATTAAATGTTGGATTATTCCTTGTGAACCAGTGCAGACATAATTGGCCAAGTAGATTGTAACAACGTTGCGAAGGTATATCATTTCTATGATTCTGCGAATATAATATATTGCTTTCCGCCTTCAGTGACGCACAGGGGCTACGGTGTGCGTATTTATAAGGTACACTGCCGCAACTCCGACAAGAGCTTCCAAACCAGCAATGGACGAACACGTGGCCGCAGATGCACGGCAGCACCACCAGTTAATAAATCCCCATCAAGCTACACAATATACCAAAGTAGAACTATACCGCATTTCCTTCACTTGTCAAAAACTCTTAGCCCCCTCCCTACGAGCACTGAGATACACCTAAGACACATGGACAACATCGGTTGAGAATGTGGCTCACCATCACTTTATCCATGAATATTAGGCGGGGAGGGGAGGGCGGCAATGAATGTTAGCTTTCTGATCACATCCTATGAATCAACAAAAATGTTAGCAATCCCCATGTTTTGTTCTATTACAACTCACTGACAATCACAGAACCAGCGGCAGTGCTAAATGAGTCCACAGCAATACTCAAAAACCTGGCAACCGAGTCCGGGGCATTCCAAAACTGATTGGATGGGAAGAAAATGAACCGTAATTTCCGAAGGAAGCAAATATTCTGCGCATCATTGATTTTTGTTACTGTGATCCAGTAACGATCAGGGTCGATTATTACTGGCGGAATTCTCGCAACAGTATGGTTATTTCGGTCAGCTGTGATTAGTGCGAAATATTAGGCTGAGAATTTTGTACTGAACTGTGTTCAGTGAGTTTGGGGACAAGTGTGAGTGAGTCGCACCCACTTACCACACTATCCTTCAATGCAAGAAAGATCTTAAAACTCAATGTTGCTTTAAGTGGAGTAAAGCAACCTGATGTGAATGTTTTGAATGGAATTCGATGCCGTTTAAAACAGACGACAAGAGCAGCGTGTGAAACAGTCTGAACCACTTTATGGTTTTCATGCAATCACGGAGTTATAGAGCACACAAAGGGGGACGATGGTAACTTGTAAAAAAACCCTGCCAGTTTAGCTCATTTCCAGGCCTGTTTTTTCACATTTGAATGAGAGGTCACTCCACTCCTAATACTGGCTGAGCGAAGGAAAACATCCCATTTTTCGAGCAATCGGCATTCAAATCGCGCTGCCGACTGAATCAGATGTCTCAAACTTCTGCACAACCCGAGCAGATCAGACCCTCAGCTTCCAGTCAAATGAATTTCACTTGTAATCACATTTCTCCTTTCCCCTATCCCATAATTGGACACACTGCAGAAAGATGGGTGTCTGGAACAAGCTGCCAGAGGTCGTCTTTTAAAAAACATTTAGATATTTACAAGGGTAAGATGTGTATAGAACGATATGGGTCAAACTAGGGCAATTGGAACGAGCTTAGGAGTTAAAAACAGAGTGGCATGGACAAGTTGGGCCGAAGGGCCTCTTTCCATGCTGCAAACTTCTATGGCTCTACAACTGAACAATCGCCGAAGTTCTGAAGCCACCTATTGCTGCAAATCATTGACTGATGAATCATAGATCCCCTATAAAAATATTTTAGGAGCAATCATTTTGATTTTCACTAGTTCAATCCAACTATCCGACGGTTTTCAAAGTACATTTTGTTATTTAGATAGCGTCATAAAATGTAGCGAACATTTAAGTGATTTACTTACTGCCCAGATTCAACTCAGTTCCTCTCCCGAAAGCGTAACTACTTTGACTGTTGATCCAATCACTGCAGTAATAATCTGCAGCGTCCTCCGATTGCACGTTGGTGATGGTTAAATGCATTTTGTTTCTTGATGAGTCCACAGACCCGGCGAATCGATCTGGAATACCCGAAGCCATACCAGAGTATTGGGACCAAACAAGCACAGGGACGCTGCCGGGTTTCTGCCAGTACCAGCTCGGGTAGCTGCTAATGCTTTCTCCGGACTTGGTGCAAGTGATGGTGACGGTCTTTCCCGGTGAAGACGAAATGGATTCTGGTTGGGTCAAGACAAGATCCGCAATTGTACCTGGTGAAATGCAAAGTATTATCAGTCACACACTGTGAAATGTTAAATATAGCTTAGAATTCGGGGCTTACAATTCAGGCTCGTTAAAACACAAGCGCAAAAGCAAATAACGTGAAGAAAATGAGTGTTACTTCAGCTTGACGCCCGTACTTACTGTGAAAACAGAGTAGCAGTGCGGCGAGAACTCCAATCGGTTGTGTCATGGTGAAGGTTTGGGGAGAGGTAGAAGGCAAATAAATCCTGACACGAACGCGCTTCTGAGTCCGTTCCAACCTCTCCTTAAAAAGATTCAAACACGGCAGGGCGAATGAATATTAATTACGTATGCAAATTTCCTGGCACGTGATAGTAGGCCGTATATCTCCATTTCGGTATTGTCTGATATTTTCAAGATGCGCACGATAGTCATTTTGGAGAAGAAAAAATATAAACCTTCCAGGCCACAGAGCAGCGTACAAAATGGCTCAATACCCAATTAACCCCCCTCCCCCCAAAAAAGAGATTAAATGAATCGTGGCTTGATCTCTGGAAGCCTGCAGATTACAATAAATAAATATTGCGGACAGTAAGGCGTTCAAGAGCGTCCCTGGTGAAAAAATTAGAGAAGAAAAGTGTGAGTTGAGATTTCATGTGCACACAGAGGGGTGTAAGGGAATTAACCACACTCCATGTTGGCTTCTCGGCATAGATAGATAGATATGTAGAGATGGATAAAAATAAAGATAGATAGATATAGAGATAGATAAATATGGATAGATAGATGGATGGATAGATACATAGAAAAAGCAGTAGATAGATAGATAGAAACAAAAAGTAGTAGGTAGATACATAGATAGGTAGATAGATATCTGATGAGTAAATGATAAACAAGCCACGAGGAACATTTTATTACCTACTGGAATGTGTTTGAGGCGCCAAAATTGTCTACTCAACACTATTCAAGTGTTGAAAATCCACGGTATCCAAAGTGAGTTAAGTCTTGGCAAAATGAAATGCTCAAGGAAACAAAGCTTTTCGCATGATCTGTGTTGGTGGATTTGAGGAGTACATTTGCTGTCATGGGGAAGAATGAGTTTGAGATTGTCAGTGCATTGGCCGACGGAGAAATGAGCTGAAAATAGCAATTCTTTAAAATCAGATTTTTGATGGCAGGTGACCCTTCACATCACACCACCTTCTCCTCTCACCGTACGACAGGATTGAGAATCCATCGTACAATGTTCTATTGCCTCCTGATTTGAAAAATAAAACAAAACAGGCAAGCACTTCAAATGTTGATAACGTTTGCTTGCCACACATCTTCACCCCAAGTATCCTTGAACAATTATGAGAAATAACACGTTAGTTATGCAGTTGAGGCGCACAGAGGAGAACGAGAAAAAAATGAACTAATTACTTCGCCTGGAGAATTAACGATAGCGGCTGCAGATGCAGTTGCGTCAGTATAAAGAATTCGAGAAGAATTCATCGCCGAAAGAGAGCAATCAGTCCATCGCTTCCATGTCGCTTCTGTAAAGGAGCCATGGAACTGGAATTTCTGCCTTGATCTTACTCCAGTGTTCGACATATTTTCCACTTTTTTTGACAGTGATTGTTAAACCTTCTTCCGTTAGCCTTTGATCCAGTTGTCTCCAGATCATTAAGAGTTGGAACATATTTACCCACCACCGGCCCTCTTCTGTTCCTGCTCCCGGGCTATTTCAAATGTTTGCCTTCCGGTGATCAAAGTTGACGACATTTGAAGCAGCTTCTCCTGTCCTTACCCAACACCTTTAAGAACATCTTTATCAAATCTTCTGTGCGGCACTAAGGAGAACAATTCCAGATTCTCTCGTCTTTCCATCTAACTGAGGACTTTTATCTCTGGAAACATGCTAATAAACCTTCTTGCACACTCTCCAAGGCCTTGAAATATTGTCAAGAACAGGACTCACTACTCTAGCTGGGGTCGAACAAAGATAAAAAGGTTGACATATTTACTTGCATTTGTACTGGAATTTTACTGACACTCGTGTCGCAAGAGTAAAGGGTGGGAAAGGAATATTAAACTTTCTCCAGCACTGGGAACATTTCCAAGCGGCGGTCAGGTAGAGGAATCAGGAACAGGCAATTAATGTTGTTAGGCTGAAATATATCAAAGGGTATTTACTGAAAGGGTATGCCTCAGTCAGTACACTGGGAGTGAGAGGTTTAAGGCCTTGCCTCTGAGTGGAATGCAGAGAGTTGACATCTGCGGTGTAGAAAGAGGGAGAGAGAGAGACAGAGAATAGTTCAGTTAACACAACGAGACAGCAGGTGCGAGAGAAGAACCACCCTCATGGCGTGGAAGCGGAATCGGAAAACGATTCGCATGGGGCCAGAAATGCAGATGAAAGTTGACTGAAGACGGGACGCAGTTGAAATAACAGACAGGAAAAAAAGGCCTACTTCATGGAGATGTTGAATCCAATGATTGCGTCCGACTGGAAGCAAAAGTGTAAAAATCTGCGATTATTGGCAGAGCTGATGATTGGCAAGAATATAAAAACCGACAAGGAATGATTAATAAAGTAATGAGGAAGGAGAATTTAGTGTATGAGAGAATGTTAGCTAGACATATTAAAATAATGTAAGAATTTCTACATACTTTTAAAAAGGAAAATGCCACTAAAATAAGTGTGGTTACTCTGGAGTAGGAGTACCGGAAATTCAGAATACGGAATGAGGACATGGCAGCACAATTGATATATTTTTTGCGCCTCGCTGAAGGATACATAAATAAAATCCCAGAAATGCTTGCAGGGAAAAGATAGAAGGGAGGGAGGGACGTAAAGCAACTACAAGCACCAGGTCAATGCTGCTGAGAAAACGATCAGAACTGAAGGTTGGCAAGTCGTTAAGACATGATGGAGCTGGGGAAGATACCCTTATGCAGAGTGGATGCAGGCGCGATGGGTCTCCCTCTGCGTTGTAGTGATTTTATAATTCCATGAGATTCGGAAATAGCATCTATTTCTCCTCTATTCAAGAAAGGAAAGAGACAGAAAAGATGTAACTACAAGCTAATTAGACGAACATGTGTTAAAATTAAAATGCTACAATCTATTGTTAGGCATGGCACTTGCAATTATGCAGGGCTTTATATAATTGAAACCATACTTTATTCATTTGTTACATTTACTTGAGCAAATTGTTAGTGACGTGGATAAAAAGGAACCTGTCGTCTTCGATTTCCAAAACGCATTTCATGAGATACCGCTTCAAAGACAAAGTATGAAAAGCCAAATAGGAGCCCATCATGTATGGGGTAACATTTATCATGAATTGAGGATTGGTTGGCTTACAGAAACAGAGAGGTGTGTTGATTGAGCATTACTGGGGGGAGGGGGCGGGTGGGTCAAATATATCCGGTGGTATGTCGCAGGAAAGGGACAGGGAAAGAAGAAAGGGACATCAATTAAAATAAGTTTTTCAATTGAGATGTCGATAAAGAGAATTTCATTCTCTGTGAGAGCGATTAGTCGGTGGAACTCTCTTTACCAGGAATAAAACCCATCGTCAATGATGGCGGATAATTAAGCAACTCACTGGAGGAGAAGACATCACAAATGTCCCCACCCTCAACGATCAGTGAAAAAGATAAGGCTTAAAACGTTCGCAAGAATCTTTTGTCATGTATGCAATATGGATGATCCATCTTCGCCTTATCCGTAAATAGTCAGCATTACGGATGTCAAGCTTCAGCCAAATCAATTCGCTCCACTTGATATCAAGAATTGGCCGAACGCCTTGAATACTACAAAGGCTTTGGGCCCTAACAATATTCTGTCGACAGTCCTGACGACTTGTGCTCCAAACCATGCGGCCCCGCCAGTCATTTACAATACTTACATCTACTGGGCATTGCAGAAAATTACGCAGTTACGTTCTCTACGCAAAAAGAAGGGCAATTCCACTTTATTGATTAGCCATCAGGCCACTCCAAATCATCAGAAAATTGATGGAAGTGGTCATTAACAGCGCAATCAAACTGCAGGAACTTAGCTGGAACATATTCACCACACATACGTTGGATCCGCTAGTCACTCAGTACCTGAATTCATTGCAGCCTTGGGTCAAACATGGACAAGAGTAGTTGAATGTCCGATTGAAGTGACTGCCCTTGACGTCAGGGCAGCACGGATGGAATTAAGGAGCCCGCACAATGCTGTAGTCAATTAGAATCAGAGGGAAAACTCCTCGCTGGTTGGAGTCATACCTAGCACACAGGAAGAGTATTGCGGTGTTGAAGTTCAATCATCTAATTTGCAAACTTCACTGCAGGAGTTTCTCAAGATTGTGTCCGAGGTCCAACCATCCTTCTCTGCTGGGATGACCTTCCTTGCATTAAAATGTCAGCAGTGGGGACGATCACACAGTCTACAGGACCATTCCCGCATCATCAGAGACTGTCCACACGTAGTAAGTCCAGGACAATATCCAAGCTTGGGTTGACAAGTGGCAGGTAACCTTCGTGGAAAAGTAGCGCCAGGAAATAATCATCTCCAACAACAGGTGTACAAGATTATGAGGAGTATAGATAGAGTAAACAGGGTTAAGCTTTTTCCTAAGTTGGACTCAAATAGCACGAGAGGTCACGGGCTTAGGGTGAGGGGGGTGGGGGTAAGATATAATTTGGATGTTAGAGGGAGTTTTTTCACACAGAGGGTGGTGGGGTATGGAACGCGCTGCCAAATAAAGTGGTGGAGGCAGATACTCTGGAGTTATTTAAGAGATACTTAGATAGGCACATGAACAGAATGGGATTGAAGGGTATAGAAAACTGATTTAAAATAAGGATCATGAGCCTTGGGAGTTCCCTGGGAAGTGTGTAAATTGTCGATGATATTGATGCATTTGTTTTATTCTACAGGTACTTCGGTCCGCTTTGTTGTCATACACGCAATGGGTCGTGAGAGGGCTGCTCTTGGATTTTTCGAGAGTATCCTAGTGCTTCACGTCGTTAGTGCACGCTTGACCTGGACCATTTGATGGGCAACACGACAGTTCAGTGACTATCGCTGTGCTGTGCAGATACATGGATTTGGGCCTGTGTCTGTGGGAGTTTGCGCATTCTCCCCGTGCTTGCGTGGGTTTTCTCCAGGTGTTCCGGTTTCCTCCCACATCCTAAAGATGTGCTCTTAGGCTGACTGGCAGAACAAATTCTCCCTAATTTGTCTCAAATTTGTTTTCAATGCATAGATCTATAAACATAGACAGGGATCACGGGTAGAAGTCGCGGGCTCGTTGGGCAGAAGGGCCTGTTTCCCGTGCTAACAGGGAATCTAACCGTTGTCCCTTGACATACAATGGTATTGCCACCGCTGTCGACATCCTAAGGTGAATATTGACAGGAAACTGAACTGATCCTGACGTTTAAGATGGCTACAAAAACAGGTCAGAGGCTATGAATCCTGTGACAAGTATCTCATTTCCTGACTCGCCAAACCTGTCCACCATCTGCGAGTCAGAAGTGAGGAATGCGATAGAATATTTGCACTCGCCTGAAGCTTCTATAACTTTCAAGCAGATTAGACCATCCATGACAAAATTTGACTGGCACCTATTCCACAAACTCCCTCCGCGACGCTGAACAGTGGCAGCAGTTTGTACCATTTGCAAGATGCGCTGCAAAATCCCATAGGAGCTCCATTGGCAGCATCTTACAAAATTACATCGCTACCGTCCAGGAGGACAAAGGAGGCAGACACATGGGAATTCACCACCATTTTAACGCTTCCCTCCAAGTTATTCGCAATCTGACATGAGGGTATATTGCTTACTTAGACCACAGGGACTGCGCTGATTCAAACAAAGCAATTCACCACCATCATCACGAGGGCAATTGCGGTGAAGAATAAATGCTGGTCTAGTCAGGATGTTCACATCACGTTAAAAAAGATGCAGAATTCGATTGAAAAGGGATCCAAAGAATATAGGGGTAGACAGGAATTAGGGGTCGAGCCAAGACCACATCAGCAACGATCTTAGGCCTAATCCTCCTTCCAATTCATACAATCGTATAATTTGTATTTGCGCCTTTCTTGCCCATTTTTATCTTGCCAAATTTCTGAAACTTCGAATCCACTAATGTGGCACTGGCAGTATTATCTTTAGTGAATGAAGCAGGAAAGGAAGTGAGAGTAACACATTTCGTAACATTGGTTTCTTACTGCTTCTAATCATTCGTATTTTCTAATATTATAGACAGTCACCACTAAAAAGGCGAACACATTAAACATCGAAGTTAATTGACAATACCTAACGAGAATATTCTGAAAATGACTTCCATGTCTGAATCCCTATTTATCAAGTATCTACGTATTAGGCCAGGAATTGATATTTTGAGATAATTTTCGCCGCCTAGACACTCCATGTAACAACACGGTCCCTGGTATATCAATTGCAATATTGCCATCTGCTGGTTCAGCCGTACAACGTGCAGAGATTCATTGGGATTCAGTTTGGACTTCTTTCATCTATTGTATATAGTCCAATAGAAAGCAGGGGAAATGAAATGATAATTATAACATGAAATTCAGGATAAATTCAGGAACTCTGATCGCACTTGTGAAGAGAGAAACACAAGTTCTGTATAAGGGTTGTTTCCACTGCTGTGTTTGGTGAAAGTGTTCAGTCTCCAGTAAATTAAGTGTAAATCCCATCAGTACCTTTATCATGCATTTCAAACGTTTCGAAAACAGGTGCAGGCGCAGCCTCAAACAAGGCAATAGGAACTAACACTGTAAAGAATGCCGGACGCTGTAGATTGACCATTAATTGCCGGATTAGTATTGCAGAGTCCTGGAAAAAGCAATGATTCTGAATCTCTTCATGGTGTCTGGCAATAAATCTTGAACATAAGTAATTATAATTATGTTAACAAAAAACTCTGAATTGCCGAAAGAAACGTTCTCTTCATTAACATCATTCCGGCAGGAAGTCCTTAATGAGTACATTCGTGACTTCACGTTTTCGGTCCCGAAAAAGATACAGAAGCCCGAGGCCATGTACCAACCAAGTTAAGAACAGCTTCTTCCCTGCTGCTCTTAAATTTTGAATGGATCTAAGTCGCATTAAGTTAACGTTTCTCTGCACCCTAGCCATGACAGTAACAACACATTCGACACTCTTGCCTTTTCTTCTCTATGAATGGCATGCTTTATCGGTATAGCATGTAAGATACAATACCAGTCACCGTATGCTAATACATAAAACAAGAACACATCACATCAAATCAAATCAAAAGTATTTGTGCCATTAGGTGTGCAATGCATGACAGCCACATTAATAAGACGCTGTTAGCAGTTCTCTTGAGAATGGACCTCCTGATCTATTGGTTTACGTGTTACAGAAAGAGCCGTTCACCTGAAATAATTCGAAAAATAACAGCAAAGTAAGGTCAAAGCGGCAGTAGCGCAACTTTTGTTTTCAATTCCGGAAGTAGTTACAGATGAGAATTAGAGCTCAGGAGTGAAGTAGTTTGGTGGAGGGAGAGGAAAACATCAGAGCGTATGTAAAGCCTAGCAAAAAGCAAGAACACAACTGATGCCATGCTGAAAGCACACCATTATTTATACATATTGTAAAGAGTCGAGGCCACAGCACTGATCATGTAGCATACCACTCCTCACATCTTGCCAATCACAAAATTGTCCCTTTTGCCTACTCTCCGTTTCCTGTTCGCTCGCAAATTTTCTGTCAATGACCCCAGACGATAAACTCTCATTTTCCGCAATACTCTTTGCTGTCACATCTTATTAAATACTTACTGGAAAATACAGTACATCCACCTGCTCTCCTTTATCCACAGCATGTTACTTCTTTAAATCACTCCAGTAAATTGATTCAACATGACTTCTCTTTGACCAAACTGTGTTGGCGCTTTCTGATTACTGTGAATTTACTAATGTGCCCTGCTATCAAACCTTAATAACCGCTAAATATGTTTTCCTTATATGTCACATGTTCAGCTGACTTGCGTTGTACAGCTAACGTGTTTCTACTTTAGGTCTCTTTTTCCTATTGCATTAAACTGATACATCTGCTGTTTTCCAATCCAATGGACGCTTCCCAGAAACTGGGGAACATTAAAACCAACCCATCAATTATCTCATTTGTCACTTCTTTTAAGACTTTCAGGTAAAATCCAGCAAGACCTGAGGACTTATGAACCGACATCTTCAACAACTTTCTGAGTGTTATTTCCCTGACGATTCTAATTTTCCTGAGTCCTTCTCTTCTATTTCCTGCCCTACTGCTATTTCTGTGATACTATTTGTAGTATTTGTCATACAAATAGTATCATACTTCTCCCCAATGAAAACTAAAGCAAAATATCTGTTCTCTTCATCTGCAATCTTTGTTTGCTACAAATTCTCCAGACTCAATTTCTATCATCTATCGCCCACACTTGCAACTTTTTTATTTGATCGTTAAACTTTACAATTTGAAGTTGATGTTTAGTGTCATAAGTAGTAACACTGCTATAAAATTACTGTGAAATCCCCAGTCGCTGCAGTCCGGCAGCTGTTTGGATACACTGAGAGAGAATTAGCAACACTAAGCACTATGCCAAAGGCAAGAAATAATTGAAAGAAACTCTGGGAAACAAATGAACTGGTCTGGAAGCATCTGTGGAAACGGAAACAGAGTGAAAATTGCGCTTCCAAAAGTGCCAGCTGAAAATATATACAATGAGTTTCGTTCACTTGAACTTCACTGAAAAAGTACAGGAAATCACTCCAATTATACCCTCAAGATGAAAATTGGATAGATTGATGAAACCGATGACTGCATGAAATGTTACTCGTGCACTGGGGTGTGGTTACTTGGACAGCTCTTTGAAAGAGTATACTGGGTCAAAGATATTTTTGTGTTGTATTCTTCTGTGAAATGGTTGGGAACTGAGTTCAATATAGCCATTTGTTATGATCAGGTTTAAATTCGTTTAAATTATGATGAAGCAGATTCACAAGTTTCTTCTAAAAGTCAATAGAAACTAAATACGATTGAAAGATTGTGACGAGAGAATGTCTTGGATTAACTATGCATCATCACTTCTCTTTGCTTCTGTCCAAAACAATTGTCCACTGATCCTGAGTCTAAGATCCCGTGTTCTGGATTTCACAAGCAGGGCAAACATCCGCCTGATCTTTTCAGTTTCAAGGGCAGGGTCTTTCCGATAGTCGGTTTCTCTGTCCATCAACTCAATTCCCCGCTCTTCTTTGACCCAGTGCACGCTTTGAAAGAGCTGTTCAAGTAATCACACTCCAGTGCACGATTAACATTTCATGCAGACATCGGTTTCATGAATCTATCCTCCTCAGTCATTGGACAAATGGTGGGGAAAAACATAAGCCAAAAGGAAGACATGCACACACTTCTGCGGAGGAGGTACCGCGTTAGAGGACTGACGGCCAACCGTTAGTGCAGCAACTTGTAGGTTCGAGCGGTGACCACAGTTCGGGTTGCAACTGATCTCGAAAGACGAAAGTTGGTGTAGGCCAAATGGCATAGGTTTTTGGGGCTTTTGGTACCGAGGGAAGC
This sequence comes from Sphyrna mokarran, assembly GCA_024679065.1. Classification (NCBI taxonomy): domain Eukaryota; kingdom Metazoa; phylum Chordata; class Chondrichthyes; order Carcharhiniformes; family Carcharhinidae; genus Sphyrna; species Sphyrna mokarran. The sequence continues at coordinate 8,781,016 of JAGIQG010000020.1, forward strand.
GGTAGTGTTCCCCTTGCCCTACACCAGCACTCAGCTCCCTTGTTGCATTATCTTGACCCAGACAGAGGAATTATTGTAGTACCGACAGGATGAAGCAGTTGACTGATTCTTAATTGGTCACTTACGGGCGTCAATGGGCTCAAATGTGCGCTCACCGCTCAAAGAATTTGTTCTTCCCAATAGTTGGAGGAGATTTCTAATCATCACAGTAGAATTGTTCAGTGAGGCTGTGGTGAGATAGAACTTCGTGCTTTCAGAGTGCATAAAAAGCCTAATATACTTTCAGATGATGCCTACAAGGGGGAGCACGTGGATGGGCAAAAGAATGGGAGCCAGGGACGTATTGTCGAATTGCTGGAATGTGAGCAGGAACAGTAAACATTGCAGACAAACTTGTAGACATTATTTGATAAAGAATAATGGAACCTGATCACGAGAATAGGCACAAGCAACTGATTAATGAAGGAGAATTGTTGGTTTATGTGTAGAACCGCGTCAAAGACCGACGCCAGTCCGAAAAGTATGAGCATAGTGGTTAGCACTGCTGTTCCATACCGCCAAGAACCCTGTTTCGATTCCCGCCTTGAGTCACTTTGTGTTCACATACTGCACGTTCTTCCCGTGTCTGCGTCGGTTTCCTCCATATGCTCCCGTTGCTTCCCATAGTTCGAAAGATGTGCCATGCAAAATTCTCACAGGCGGCGGGGTGTGGCAACTAGAGGTTTTCACTGTAACTTCATTGCAGGAATTGTAGTTTGGATTACAACTGATAGTTGAAAGTTTATTGTGACAATAACAAAGGAATTGTAAGCATCTCTTAAAAACAGTAGTACTTTGCTCTCGTTACTTTGAATAGAATGTAACTTTGATAAAGGTCATATCAGTAATGTGGCAGAAGCAGAAGCAGAGTGATTGTGGGGATTCAATGCTGAGTTGTTGAAACGATTGTAAGGATCTGGGATTAGTAATATCTTCAAGTAGTTTAGAGAAGGAATGTCAACAGGAGATCGGCAATAGTTTACAAGGAAAGAGGAACAAGGCTGTTTTCAAAGAGAGGTTTGATAGTAATCGATGTGAAAGAAAGAACACTGTCTGAGGAGAGATAGCAGTTCATGATATCAGCGAAACTGGGGTAAAACAAAGAAAGTTAGATGGTCAGTAATTTATTGGAAACATGGTCCACATGGGTCTAATACAGAAAATGAATTATGGAAGGCAATGAGGGAATATATGAAAAAAACATTCAAGTCAACTATGATGCATGCGAAGTAGTGTTCCGTCATTTCACTCCGATATAACTTCATTCTAAGGAAAGCGTACGCTCTATTTTTTCTAGATTATGTTATTAGAACAAAGAACACAGAAAATTATAGCGCAGGAACAGGCCTTGGGCCTTCCAAGCCTGTACCGATCATGCTACCTCATGACTAAAACCCTCTACCCATCCAGGGACCATATCCCTCTAATTTCATTCTATCCATCTGTTCGTCAAGGCGTTCTTTTAAAGTCACCATCGTATCCGTTTCCACTACCTCCCCAGCAATGAGTTCCAGGCACTCATTACCCTCTGTGTGAAAATTCTGTCCCGTACATCTCCCTTAAACCTTGCCCCAGGCATCTTAAACATATGTCCCCTTGTAATTGACCCTTCTACCTGGGAAAAGGCATCTGACTATCCGCTCTGCCCATGCCTCTCATAATCTTGTAGAATTCTATCAGGTCACAACTCAACCTCCTTCGTTCTAGTAAGAACAAATCAAGTTTCTCCAAGCTCTCATCATAGTTGATGCCCTCCATACCAGACAACATACTGATAAATCTTTTTCTGTACGCTTTCCAAAGCCCCCGCACCCTTCTCGTAGTGTGGCGACCAGAATTGAACACTATGTTTCAAATGTGGCCTAAATAAGGCTCTACAAAAATGTGGCTTCTCCATTTTTAAACCGAATGCACCTCCCGCTGAAGGCAAGAATGCCGTTTGCCTTCTTGACTACCTTCTCCTCCTGCATTGCCACTTTCATTGACCTGTGTACCGGTACCCCTAAACCTAACCCTTTGCCTATCAATAATCTTAAGGGTTCTGCCATTTACTATTTCTTTTCTATTGCATTAGACCTTCCAAATGCATTACCTCATAGTTGTCGGATTAAATTGCACCTGCCAACTGATCCAAGTCCTGCAGTATCCTCCGATGGTCCTCATTGCTGTCTGAAAATCCAGCAACTTTTATATCGTCTGCAAACTTACGAATTAATCTGGCTACATTGTCCTCCAAATCATTGATAAAGATATTACAAACAGCAACGGTCTCAGCACTGATCTCTGAGGAACACCACTTGTCACAGTCCTCCTTTCAGAAACGTACCTTTACATTGCTACCCTGTCTCTTCTTTGACGAAGCTGGTTTTGTATCCATCTTGCCAGCTCATCTCTGACCCTATGCGACTTCACCTTCTGCATTAGCCTGAAATGAGGACCTTGTCAATGGCCTTACTTATGTCCATGTAGATAACATCCACTGCCCTACCCCCATCAATCATCTTCGCCACTTGTTCGAAAAACTGGATCAAGTTAGTGAGACACAACCTTCCCTACACAAACCATGTTGCCTCTCACTAATATGTCCACTTATTTCCAAGTAGAATAAATCCTGTCTCAAAAATTCCTCTCCAAAAATAGCCCTACCAATAATGTTAAGCTCACCAGCCTGTAATTTGGATTATTCTTGTTAACCTTCTTAAACAAAGGAACAACAATGACCATTCTCCAGTCCTCTGAGACCTCCCATGTAGTCAGTGAAGATACAAAGCCCCAGCAATTTTCTCCCTTGCCTTTCTCAGTACTCTGGAGTACATCCCATCAGTCCCTGGGGACTTGCTTACCGTAATATTTCTCAAGAACCCCATACTTTCTGCATTTTGATCTCAACATGACCCAAAGTAACTACACACCCTTTTCCATACTCATCATCCACGAAGTCCTTTTCTTTGGTAAATACTACCGCACAATACTCATTTAATACCTCGCCCATTTCCTCTAGCTCCATGCATAGATTCCTCCCTTGTTCTTGAGTGGGCCAACCCTCTCCCTGGCTACCCTCTTGTTCTTTACATATGTATAAAAAGCCTTGGGATTTTCCTTAGTCCTGCTTGCCAAAGCTTTTTCGTGGTCCCTTTTAGTCTTCCTTACTCGTTGCTTAAGTTTCTGTCTTTTTTCCTTATTCCACACTTGCTTCACGTGTTCCTATTTCCTACCTTTGACAAATGTTTCCTTCGCTCCTTTGACAATGCTCACAATATCTCTCCTTATCCAAGGGTCCCAAAATTTCCCATACTTATCCTTCATCTTTACAGGAATGTGCCGGTCCTGAATCTCTATCAACTTGCACTCGAAGGCCTCCCACACGCCAGACGTTGATTTTCCTTGAAACATCGTCCCCCAATCTACATTCGTTAGTTCCTACTTAATATTGCTGTAATTAGCCTTCCCCCAATTTAGCACCTTAACTTGAGGACTAACTTAATTTTATCCATCAGTATCAGTAGTTATTGAATTGTGGTCACTGTTTCCAAACTGCTGCCTTACAGAAACATCAATCACCTGGCCGGGCTCATTAGTGGAAATAATTTCTCTGGATCTATACTATCGCACTAGTTGATCATTCGAAATACGTCAATTAGGGACATAGAGTGCAAGAGAAGGCAGACAGTGAGTGACTTAGCAGAAAAGTGTCACTGTTCCAATCTGTATTCTCATTCATGCTTTTAACTTTCTTCACTATAAGCGCTCGGTTTCGCAAAGCCACACAAATTCTTGCTTCAGCCATAGCCTCATATCAGTCAAAAAACAAGAGATCCTGAAAATTTTTCAACTAGTTTTGTGCCAAATATCAGCGTTGGAAAGTCATCCCTTCTGAAATAGATTGTGCCTCTTGCTGTCTCTATCTAAGGCATGTCCAAGTAAGGACAAAGTTCTTGCTGAGGCAGTGTTCCTCCAGATGTATTGGTATTCAATATACATCCATCATGCAGCATGTTTCAAATTGTTAGAACATGCTCTTGATTCCATCTACCCTCAGGTGCACTATTCTAAAATACTGCTTCCACAATCCTTGCTAAAGCAAACGTGTCTTTTTTATTACTAGATTGCAACTTTAGAAACATTGAGTTTCTTTTAGTGCCTGAGTGAGGCACTCTCGTAGGAGATTCACCAGGATGATGCCTGAGCTGTGATTATTTTTTTATAGAGCAAGGAAAACTGAGGTGTTATCTCATCGAGGGGCACAAATTATGAACGAAATAGATTGAGAGAAAGCTTTCACCTCAGTACAGCGGGCACTAACCACGGGGCAAAGATTTAAAGGAGCAGGCGATTTAGAGAAGATTTGAAGAAATACTTCTTCAGCCAAAAGGTGTTGGGAATCTGGAACTTGCTGTCTGCAATGGTGACGGAGCAAGGAACCTCAGTGCATTTGAGAAATATATTGATGAGGAATGAAAAAGTAAACCGCTGGTTGGCACACAGACGCGAAGTGCCTCATTCTGGCCTGGTTTCCTCCAACAGCTTTAAAAGATAATACCTAGCACGTTTAAACGGTCGTTTTCAAAACTGAACCCTTCAGCAATTAATTCACCCTGACGAATAGCCCTATACACCTTCATGATATCAATGCATCTACGGCAATCGTACCGCCTCGCCCGTCACGGAATCAGAGCTGACAGCGGCAGAGAAAGGAAATGTCCCTTGACCTCTGGCGGGAAGTTCCGGTCTCGATCCAGAGAGGCCGTAAAACTCCCGCAGCTCAGTGTAAAAACCTAAATGCAGCACTTCAGCTGTGATCTGATCAGGGCTTTAGAAAACAAGAAGCATTACTTCCCCACTTTTTAATTTCAATGCTCTTGTGATAAAGAGAGGTATTCTATTTGATTTCTAATTTACCTTCTGTTCATGCATAGGAATGTTCATTCAAAACATCTCGCCTCTTAACGTTACGTAAATTTTTGGAGCAGCTCGCTTTCATATTTTGGTCACAGAATCACACAATTCACTGGTCCATTCACTTCGTTTATCTATGAATACCGAAGGGTCAGCCAGTTTTCAGTGCCTCCTGAACTTAATCTGATCTGCCGATATGTCACTTTGTCATTTTTAACATTTAGGCAAAACTTGGACAGGTACATGGGTGAGAGATGTGTGGAGGGATACGATTCAATTGCAGGTCAGTGGGGCTAGGCAAAAAATAGTTCGGCACAAGCAAGACGGGCCAAAAGGCTTCTTTCTGAGCTCTGATTTTCTATGCTTCTATGTTTATGAATCACTCTAACCTTCAATTCGATCGGCAAAATAATCTTGTTCCAGAAATGATCCTCGGAAACCGACATTTATCTCCTTTGTTAGTAAAGCGCCCACTTCAACATAATCATTATAGGCCAATTAAAGTTATTGGACAATATATTAAAAGAATGACTTGCAGTACCAGAACCTACGTTGCAACTGCTGCATTAAAAAATGAGGACGGAGTTTGTCCTGAATATTTGTAACCAGGCGGATTAGAAATGTCTGCCCGTTTTTGTGAATCTTGAGACACAGTTCAACTCTTTCATTACAATGGCAGAATATAATTAGTTCCATTAAAAAATATGTTGCAATATTACTTCATGCTGTTAATTTAATGTCATCGATCGTCTCCTTGTTGTGCCTAGGTGTCATTGGCTTTTAAAAAGAATGTGCAGAATATCACAATATAATCTCATCATTTAATTCCCTTTAAAATGCAACCATTATTTTTTTTTTAAGGGGAAGAGACAGAATAACAAAACAACAGTCGAGATAACGGTATAATGATTTTATTACACAGCAATATCAATGACATAAAACTGAATCTTTGATTCAGGGTGAACAGAGTTAAATTGAAACTAAGGGAATCAGCTGATCTGCTACAAACTGTGATGAACTGTTTGAAATATTCCACGATTTGTGGAATTTATCTTGAAATGAAACTTTACTAACGGCAGAAAACAAAAATGCATTAGATGCTTGAATCACATACAGCTGGATCTGGAGATGCTTGTTTGAAGCGGGTTTGCTTGAGTCTCGTGTTTGACCAGACAGGAGTAAAGCTCGTGTGAGTTCCACTCTGAGGCTGACAGAGTCAGATAACTGCTCACACTGTACGTGTTGTCCGCCTCCTGCTGGACCCGACTGGTTTCAACTCCATTCCCTCTGACGCTGCCATCTACAGTCCATTCAATCTCCGCAGCTCCGGGGTTAAAACCGCTCACCAAACACACCAGGGTCGCCATGTTCTTTGCTGTGATTTGATCCGATGAAGGTGGAAGGAGAGACACAGTGGGGCTCCGTGGACCTGGAAAGTAGAGACAATGATCGCACATCTATTAAAAATCAACATAAAACACTGAATCGTTGTTTCACCTTCTTCAGATTTTGTTTAAAATCGCTATTATTCTACAAGAATGTATACATTTTATATAGTGGAGTCTTATTGATGCCAAATGCAAAAAGGCTGGGACTCTGGTTTCTGGTTTCTGGAAGACATACAACCTGAGAAGGTTTTCCTTTTTCCCCTGCACGGACGGGAACATGCAAATATTAAAGAGAAAAATAAGAAGGAAGGTTCCGTGCATCCACTTGTAATCTGAAGGAACGCTGTCCTAGCGGGCGTCACGGTCACCGAGAATTCCAGAATAAGAATTGTTTGCTTCTGTCACCATTTACACTTAACTGACACAAATCCTACATACTGGACTGATATTTGGGTTTGTGTACATTTTTTGCCGTGGCCTCACACCGTGTGCCGCCCAGACCAACAAGTGAGGATGTAGCGTAAATCTTAACAAATAACTTCCTATCGCAATGGAAATGTTTGGAGACATTTTTTCCGACTGTCACAAACAATTTGTTACAACTAAGAGGAAGAGTTTCTAATCAATATTGTAAACAATTCTAATACATAACAGCATCACCTAATGACAACCTCAAAAGGCCAGTAATAAAGCAAACGTGTCCTCATAATTATTTATCTCTCATACCTTGTGGCCAAAGCAGATGGACTGTGAGATCTTATTGTGCTTAGATAGGGGACCCGTGATTCTGACAATTGAAGAATGATTCTGCATCACAAAGACTTAATTGTGGGCATATTCTGAGATCGTGGTCGGCGCTCAGTCAATGAAAGTTTGCATTTTCTTTTCTTTGTCATTAGTCGATATTCGCAAAGCTGAAAGGGCGTTGTCTCTTTAAGTGACCATTTACCGCTTAAGTTACCATCTATCACAATCAATGGGGAAACGCTGAGTAAATACGTTAAGACATTGTAAGGCATCAAAGAAAGGGTTCAGATATGAATATTCATTTCAAATTAAAAGGACAAGGCTAACCTCTTACAATTCGCCCTGACATTGTGGTATTATGTCTGCTACTATAACAATATGAGGTTTGTCGCTGTCGGCGTAAAAATAGATTATCTTTGGAGCTAGAAATTCGTCTTATATTTTGAAATGTAATATTCATCCTGTCGCAGAGAGGATGACTAATGAAATTGTGACCGGGCTAAAGGGGATGGCATAGTTATAGACTAGTGAACATAGCCTCACTGAAGGGAGAACGAATGGAATAAACGCGGCGTAATCAAATGCAGCAATCACGACATTGCTAGCGGAAAGTCTTATCCCAATGCGTGAATTGGTATTTTTGAGCAGGTATCATGAGCGGTGAATGACGGCAATATTTTTGCTATAGTCTACATGGATTTTAACAAGGCTCTTGTTAAGTTCACACATTGGATGAACAGGTTTGATCCGAAATTGGTTCAGAGGCGGAAACAAAGGGTCCGTATATCAATGAGTGCCTCTATGATTGTTGTTAGATGAAACAAATTTGGCAATGTGGTTGCGAACGAAGGAAACTGAATAATGCAGGAAGACAGCAATGGACTAGTTAGATAAATGCAACAGCGGCAAATGGGATTAAATGCCGAAAAGCGTGAGCAACTGCATTACTGGAAGGCCAACAAGACAAGCGAGTACACGGCATAAATGGGATAATGCCTTTAAATGTGGCGAAACTGAGTGACTTGAAAATGCATGTCCACAGATCCAGAAGGTGACACAGCAAGTGTTATGGTAGCAAAGGAGGCATGCGGGGCACTTATATTTATGTGCCGGTTGTTAGAACTTGGAGTTTATGCTGAAACTGTTGGAAAGATGCATAGAAAAAATGTAATTGTACGGGAGCGAGAACAGGGAGATCTGGAGTCAGCTGAAATGGAATATTTAGTTATAAGTAAGTATTGAAATGTCCTTTTCTTTGGAACAGAAGAGGCTGAAGACAAATCTAGTTGAAGGCATAATATTCTGAGGTGTCCGGGCAGAATGAATCGGAAAACAGTATTGCCAATGGTTGCGGCTCCATAAGTACGGAGCTTGGATTTAGCGTTAGAAGTAGAAAGGTTAGCGGAGATTGGAAGGGAATAGTTTCACCCAGAGTGTTTAGGGGTGTGGAACCTATTGTCGGAAAGTCTGTTAGTGACAGATTAATGGACATTTAAATGCACATACAATGTGTAATCTGAAGACTAATTAATAAATGATGGATTGTTCCTTGTCAACCAGCGCAGACACGATTGACCAAGTAGATAGTAATAATGCTGCAAAGATATATCATTCGATGATTCCACGAATATATTGTATTGTTTTCCTCCCTCATTCAGGCACAGGGCTACAGTGTGCAAATTTATAAGATACAGTGTCGCAATTCCAACATGAGCTTCCAAACCAGCCATGTCTTCCACTGGATGAACACACGCGCAGCAGATGCACGGCAGCACAACCAGTTGGTAAATCCCCATCAAGTTACACAGCCTACCAAAGTAGAACTATACTGCCTTTCCTTGGCGAAAAACTCTTAGTTCCCTCCTTAACAGCTCTGTGGTGTACCTATTACAAATGCTTTCTGATCATATCCCATGAATCAATAAAAATGGCAATAATCCGCACGTTTTGTTCTATTACAACTCACTGACAATCACAGAACCAGCAACAATCTGAACAAGTCCACAACAATATTCAAAAACCTGGCAACTTATTCCGAGACATTCCAAAAGAACTGATTGGGTAGAAAGAAAATGAACCGTAATTTCCGACAAAGCAAATATTCTGCGCATGCTTGATGTTTGTTAATGTGCGATCCAGTAACAATCAGGATCTATTATTACTGGCTGAATTCTCGCAACAATATTGTTATTTTGGATACCCGGGGTTAATGCGAAATGATAGGCTGAGAATCTTGTATTGAACATTTTCAGTGAGTTTGCGGACGAGTGGGAGTGAGTGGCTATTGTTCCGCAGACCCAATGCAAAAAAGATCTTAAAACATAATGTTGCTTTAAGTGGAATGAAGCAGCCTGATGTGAACGTTACAGAACCTTAGTTTGGCCGCACTTGGAATACAATTTTCAATTCTGGTCGCCACACTATCAGAAGGATATGGAATCTTTGCAGAGGGTACAGAAAAAATTTGACAGGATGTTCTCTGGTATGGAGGGAATTAGCTATGATGAGAGGTTGGACAAACTTCGTTTGTTCTGACTGGAGCGTTGGAGTTTGAGGAGACCTGATAGAAGTCTGCAAAGTTATGAAAGGCATGGAAAGAGTGGATAGTCAGAAGTCTTTCTCCCCCCAATTTGGAAGAGTCAGTTGCTAGGGGGCATAGATTTAAGGTGCGAGGGGCAAACTTTAAAGGAGATGTACGAGGCAGATAGTTACAGAGGATAGAGTGCCTGAAATTCCTTGCCGGAGGCGGTATGGAAGCAGATACGTAGTGACTTTAAAAGGGTGTCTTGACAAGTACACGAATAGAATGGAAATAGAGGGTTATGGTCGCCGGAAGGGTAGGATGTTTTAGTTAAGTCGGCAGCGTTGTCGGTGCAGACTTGGAGGGCCAAAGGGCCTGTTCCTACGCTGTAACTTTCTTTGTTCTTTTGAATGTAATTCCAGCGCATTAAATCAGGCTACAAGAGCAGCGCGTGACACAGACTGAACCAGCATGTCGCTTTCATAAAATCATGGAATTCTAGAGCGCCTAAGGGACCGACGTTGGCTTGTAAGAAAAACCTGCTCACTTCGCTGATTTCTATGTCTGTTGTTTTTCACTGTTGAAATGTTTATCGTCTTGCTAATTATAGTTCCGCTCGCGGTGTTCATACAACTAGGGCACTCTGCTACTAACACTAACTGAGCGAATGAAAACATCCCATCTTTCTAGCAATCCGCATTCAAATCATCTCCTTGGGCTGCCGACTGGATCAGGTGGCGCAAAATTCTGGACAGTCCCAGCAGAGCAGACCGGGATTGCACACACTCCAGAAAAGTTCTGAACCCAGCTATCGCTGCAATATCATTGGTTGCTGAATCAAAGATCCCCCATAAAAATATTTTATGACCAATCATTTTGATTGTCACTAATTCAATCCACTTATCCGACCGTTTCGAGGAAATTTTGTTCTTAAGACAGCGTCACAAATGTTTGAGACATTTAGGTGATTTACTTACTGTCCAGATTCAACTTCGTTCCTCTCCCGAAAATGAAACTATATGGACTGCTGCTATATCGAGCACCACAGTAGTAATCTGCAGCATCCTCCGACAGCACGTTGGTGATGGTTAAATGCACCTTGTTACTCGATGAGTCCACAGACCCGGCGAATCGATCTGGAATACCCGAAGCCATGCCATAGCTCTCGGACCAAACAAGCACAGGGGCACTGCCGGGTTTCTGCCAGTACCAGCTCGTGTAGTAGCTGCCAATGCTGCCTCCGGACATGGTGCAAGTGATGGTGACGGTCTTTCCCGGTGAGGACGAAATGGATCCTGGTTGGGTCAGGACAGGATCCGCAATCGCACCTGGTGAAATGCAAAGTATTGTCAGTCACACACTGTGAAATGTTAAATATAGCTTACAATTCAGGTTCGTTAAAACACAAGCGCAAAAGGAAATAACGTGAAGAAAATGTTACTTCAGTTTGACGCCCGTACTTACTGTGAAAACAGAGTATCAGTGCGGCGAGAACTCCAATCGATTGTGTCATGGCGAAGGTTTGGGGAGAGGCAGAAGGCAAATAAATCCTGACACGAACGCGCTTCTGAGTCCGTTCCAACCTCTCCTTAAAAAGATTCAAACACGGCAGGGCGAATGAATATTAATTACGTATGCAAATTTCCTGGCACGTGATAGTAGGCCGAATATCTCCATTTCGGTATTGTCTGATATTTTCAAGATGCTCACGATAGTCATTTTGGAAAAGAAGAAATATAAACCTTCCAAGCCACAGAACAGCGTGCAAAATGGCTCAATACCCAATTAACCCCCCCCCCACCCCCCCCCCAAAAAAAACGGTGTGATAAAACATAAAGAGATTAAATGAATCGTGGCTTGATCTCTGGAAACCTGCAGATTAGAATAAATAAATATTGCGGACAGTAAGGCGTTCAAGAGCGTCCCTGGTGAAAAAATTAGAGAAGAAAAGTGTGAGTTGAGATTTCATGTGCACACAGAGGGGTGTAAGGGAATTAAACACACTCCATATTGGCTTCTCGGCATAGGTAGATAGATATGTAGAGATGGATAAAAATAAAGATAGATAGATGTAGAGATAAATAAATATGGATAGATAGATGAATGGATAGATAGATAGATAGATAGATAGATAGATAGATAGAAAAAGCAGTGTATAGATAGAAAGAAAAAGCAGTGGGTAGATACATAGATAGATAGATATCTGATGAGTAAATGATAAACAAGCCACGAGGAACATTTTATTACCTACTGGAATGTGTTTGAGGCGCCAAAACTGTCTACTCAACACTATTCAAGTGTTGAAAATCCACAGCACCCAAAGTGAGTTAAGTTTTGGCAAAATGAAATGCTCGAGGAAACAAAACTTTTCGCATGATTTGTGTTGGTGGATTTGAGGGGTACATTTGCTGTCATGGGGAAGAATGAGTTTGAGATTGTCAGTGCATTGGCCGACGGAGAAATGAGCTGAAAATAGCAATTCTTTAAAATCAGATTTTTGATGGCAGGTGACCCTTCACATCACACCACCTTCTCCTCTCGCCGTACGACAGGGTTAAGAAGCCATCGTACAATGTTCCATGGTCTCCTGATTTGAAAAATAAAACAAAACAGGCAAGCACTTCAAATGTTGACAACGTTTGCTTGCCACACATCTTCACCCCAAGTATCCTTGAACAATTATGAGAAATAACACGTTAGTTATGCAGTTGAGGCGCACAGAGGAGAACGAGAAAAAAATGAACTAATTACTTCGCCTGGAGAATTAACGATAGCGGCTGCAGATGCAGTTGCGTCAGTATAAAGAATTCGAGAAGAATTCGTCGCCGAAAGAGAGCAATCAGCCCATCGCTTCCATGTCGCTTCTGTAAAGGAGACATGGAACTGGAATTTCTGCCTTGATCTTACTCCAGTGTTCGACATATTTTCCCCTTTTTTTGACAGTGATTGTTACATCCTCTTCCGTTAGCCTTTGATCCAGTTGTCTCCAGATCATTAAGAGTTGGAACATATTTACCCACCACCGGCCCTCTTCTGTTCCTGCTCCCGGGCTATTTCAAATGTTTGCCTTCTGGTGATCAAAGTTGACGACATTTGAAGCAGCTTCTCCTGTCCTTACCCAACACCTTTAAGAACTTCTTTATCAAATCTTCTGTGCGGCACTAAGGAGAACAATTCCAGATTCTCTCGTCTTTCCATCTAACTGAGGACTTTTACCTCTGGAAACATGCTAATAAACCTTCTTGCACACTCTCCAAGGCCTTGAAATATTGTCAAGAACAGGACTCACTACTCTAGCTGGGGTCTAACAAAGATAAAAAGGTTAACATATTTACTTGCATTTGTACTGGAATTTTACTGACACTCGTGTCGCAAGAGTAAAGGGTGGGAAAGGAATATTAAACTTTCTCCAGCACTGGGAACATTTCCAAGCGGCGGTCAGGTAGAGGAATCAGGAACAGGCAATTAATGTTGTTAGGCTGAAATATATCACAGGGTATTTACTGAAAGGATTTGCCTCAGTCAGTACACTGGGAGTGAGAGGTTTAAGGCCTTGCCTCTGAGTGGAATGCAGAGAGTTGACATCTGCAGTGTGGAAAGAGGGAGAGAGAGAGACAGAGAATAGTTCAGTTAACACAACGAGACAGCAGGTGCGAGAGAAGGACACCCTCGTGGAGTGAAAGCGGAATCGGAAAACGATTCGCATGGGGCCAGGAATGCAGATTAAAGTTGACTGAAGACGGGACGCAGTTGAAATAACAGACAGGAAAAGAAGGCCTACTTCATGGAGATGTTGAATCCAATGATTGCGTCCGACTGGAAGCAAAAGTGTAAAAATCTGCAATTATTGGCAGAGCTGATGATTGGCAAGAATATAAAAACCGACAAGGAATGATTAATAAAGTAATGAGAAAGGAGAATTTAGTGTATGAGAGAATGTTAGCTAGACATATTAAAATAATGTAAGAATTTCTACATACTTTTAAAAAGGAAAATGCCACTAAAATAAGTGTGGTTACTCTGGAGTAGGAGTATCGGAAATTCAGAATACGGAATGAGGACATGGCAGCACAATTGATATATTTTTTGCGCCTCGCTGAAGGATACATAAATAAAATCCCAGAAATGCTTGCAGGGAAAAGGTAGAAGGGAGGGAGGGACGTAAAGCAACTACAAGCACCAGGTCAATGCTGCTGAGAAAACGATCAGAACTGAAGGTTGGCAAGTCGTTAGGACATGATGGAGCTGGGGAAGATACCCTTATGCAGAGTGGATGCAGGCGCGATGGGTCTCCCTCTGCGTTGTAGTGATTTTATAATTCCATGAGATTCGGAAATAGCATCTATTTCTCCTCTATTCAAGAAAGGAAAGAGACAGAAAAGGTGTAACTACAAGCTAATTAGACGAACATGTGTTAAAATTAAAATGCTACAATCTATTGTTAGAAGGTTGGAGCATGGCACTTGCAATTATGCAGGGCTTTACGTAATTGAAGCCATACTTTATTCATTTGTTTCATTTACTTGAGCAAATTGTTCGTGACGTGGATAAAAAGGAACCTGTCGTCTTCGATTTCCAAAACGCATTTCATTAGATACCTCTTCAAAGATAGAGTATGAAAAGCCAAATAGGAGCCCATCATGTATGGGGTAACATTTATCATGAATTGAGGATTGGTTGGCTTACAGAAACAGAGAGGTGGGTTGATTGAACATTACGGGGAGGAGGGGGAGGGTGGGTCAAATATATCCGGTGGTATGTCGCACGGATTACATCTGGGCCGCAAGTATTTTCAACGTATAGAAATGTCATAGATGATGGGACGGGTTGATTGCAAATGTTTCTCATGACATTAATATAGGGGGAAAATAAATTGCGAGGTTAGCAACAACAACAAAGAACAAAGAACAAAGGGCAACACAGCACGGGAAACAGGCCCTTCGGCCCAACGAGCCCACGCCGCCGTCCTAACGTCTTCATGACATATCCTTGACTTTAGGCTATGCCTATTGTTGAAGATTCCCATATAGGGACCAATATAGGGATAATTTGTTACCCAATCAGCCTAGGAGCACATTTTTGGGATGTGGGAGGAAACCGGAGCACCCAGAGGAAACCCACGCAACCACGGAGAGAACGCGCAAACTCCCGCAGACACAGGCCCCAATCCATGTGTCAGCACAGCAACAGCGATAGCCGCTGAGCTGTCATCTTGCCCATCAGATGGTCCAGTTTAAGCATACACTGACGACGTGAAGCACTAGGCCACTCCTGAAGCAACCTCCAAGAACAGCTCGCGCACGACATGCCGCATGCATGCCTCTTGTTGGTCAACAAGGTGGACCGAATTACCTGCGGAAACAAATAAGACTTAATTAAACATGCTAAAAAAAACTAAGACATTCCCGAGACGAAACTAAAAGATACTCTACTACTATTTGGTCCTCCAGATATTCAAACAGTCCTGCTATATCCCTCTATCTGCAGACCGCTCGTGTGGCTGTCCAAGAGACCCTTAAACAACCCTAGCGTGCCTGCTCCCACCACCTTACTGGGCAGTGCATTCCACACCCCCACTACCCTTTGTGTGAAAAACTGGCCTCTAATATTCATCACATACATAGCCCCCCTCACCCTGAGCCCGTGACCCCTCGCTCTATCCATTTCTAATGGTGGAAAAAGCTTACCACCATTTACTCTATCTATACCCCTCACAATCTTATATACCTCTAAAAGATCCCCTCTCAGCCGCATAGATACATAGATTTAGCATAAATAGATTTAGATAGGCTACGTGAGTGGTAAAAAGGAACAGGTGAAGTACAATGTAGTAAAATGCGAATTCTCACACTTGGGCAGGAAGAATGGAAAGCAGCATATGATTCCCTCGGAGATGAGAGTGCAAAGATCTGCAACACTGGGGATCTGGGTGCCCTGGAATGTGATTCACAAAACTTTAGCATGAAGCTGTAAGTGATTAGGAAAGCAAATGCAATGTTGTCACCTATTGCAAGTGAGATGAAATATAAAAGTAGGGAAGATTCCCTACAAACTTGTCGTGCTGTATTGAGAGCACATCTGAAGTATTTTCCTATTGGCCGCGTACCTCGGAACGGGTACAATAGCACCAGAAATAGTTCGTAAAAAGGTGCCCCCATCAGATGAAAGGGATATCATATAGGGAAAGATTGGTCAAGTTGGAGCTATAGCCATTAGAGTTTAGAAGAATTAGAGATGATCCTGCTGGAACATCTACTATCCTCAGAGGAACTGAGATGGTGAATGCAGAGGAAATCCTCTCTTCTAAAGAGACTAGGAGAAAGGGATATCAATTAAAATAAGTTTTTCAATTGAGATGTAGATAAAGAGAATTTCATTCTCTGTGAGAGCCATTAGTCGGTGGAACTCTCTTTACCAGGAATAAAACCCATCGTGAATGATGGCGGATAATTAAGCAACTCACTGGAGGAGAAGACATCACAAATGTCCCCACCCTCAACGATCAGTGAAAAAGATAAGGCTTAAAACCTTCACAAGAATCTTTTGTCATGTATGCCAAATGGATGATCCATCTTCGCCTTTTCCGTAAATAGTCAGCATTACGGATGTCAAGCTTCAGCCAATTCAATTCGCTTAACTTGATATCAAGAATTGGCCGAACGCCTTGAATACTACAAAGGCTTTGGGCACTAACAATATTCTGTCGACAGTCCTGACGACTTGTGCTCCAAACCATGCGGCCCCGCCAGTCATTTACAATACTTACATCTACTGGGCATTGCAGAAAATTACGCAGTTACGTTCTCTACGCAAAAAGAAGGGCAATTCCACTTTATTGATTAGCCATCAGGCCACTCCAAATCATCAGAAAATTGATGGAAATGGTCATTAACAGCGCAATCAAACTGCAGGAACTTAGCTGGAACCTATTCACCACACATACGTTGGATTCCGCTACTCACTCAGTACCTGAATTCATTACAGCCTTGGGTCAAACATGGACGAGAGTAGTTGAATGTCCGATTGAAGTGACTGCCCTTGACGTCAGGGCAGCACGGATTGAATTAAGGAGCCCGCACAATGCTGGAGTCAATTAGAATCAGAGGGAAAACTCTTCGCTGGTTGGAGTCATACCAAGCACAGAGGAAGAGTATTGCGGTGTTGGAGTTCAATCATCTAATTTGCAAACTTCACTGCAGGAGTTTCTCAAGATTGTGTCCGAGGTCCAACCATCCTCCTCTGCTGGGATGACTTTCCTTGCATTATAATGTCAGCAGTGGGGACGATCACACAGTCTACAGGACCATTCCCGCATCATCAGAGACTTTCCACATGTAGCAAGTCCAGGACAATATCCAAGCTTGGGTTGACAAGTGGCAGGTAACCTTCGTGGAAAAGTAGCGCCAGGAAATAATCACCTACAACAACAGGTATACAAGATTATGAGGAGTATAGATAGAGTAAACAGAGTTAAGCTTTTTCCTAAGTTGGACTCAAATAGCACGAGAGGTCACGGGCTTAGGGTGAGGGGTGGGGGTAAGATATAATTTGGATGCTCGAGGGAGTTTTTTCACACAGAGGGTGGTGGGGTATGGAACGCGCTGCCAAACAAAGTGGTGGAGGCAGATACTCTGGAGTTATTTAAGAGATACTTAGATAGGCACATGAACAGAATGGGATTGAAGGGTATAGAAAACTGATTTAAAATAAGGATCATGAGCCTTGGGAGTTCCCCGGGAAGTGTGTAAATTGTCGATGATATTGATGCATTTGTTTTACTCTACAGGTACTTCGGTCCGCTTTGTTGTCATACACGCAATGGGTCGTGAGAGGGCTGCTCTTGGATTTTTCGAGAGTATCCTAGTGCTTCACGTCATTAGTGCATGCTTGACCTGGACTTTGATGGGCAACACGACAGTTCAGTGACTATCGCTGTGCTGTGCAGATACATGGATTTAAGCCTGTGTCTGTGGGAGTTTGCGCATTCTCCCCGTGCTTGCGTGGGTTTTCTCCAGGTGTTCCGATTTCCTCCCACATCCTAAAGATGTGCTCTTAGGCTGACTGGCAGAACAAATTCTCCCTAATTTGTCTCAAATTTGTTTTCAATGCATAGATCTATAAACATAGACGGGGATCACGGGTAGAAGTCGCGGGCTCGTTGGGCAGAAGGTCCTGTTTCCCGTGCTAACAGGGAATCTAACCGTTGTTCCTTGACATACAATGGTATTGCCATCGCTGTCGATATCCTAAGGTGACCATTGACAAGAAACTGAACTGATCCTGACGTTTAAGATGGCTACAAAAACAGGTCAGAGGCTATGAATCCTGTGACAAGTATCTCATTTCCTGATTCGCCAAACCTGTCCACCATCTGCGAGTCAGAAGTGAGGAATGCGATAGAATATTTGCACTCGCCAGAAGCTTCTATAACTTTCAAGCAGATTAGACCATCCATGACAAAATTTGACTGGCACCTATTCCACAAACTCCCTCCGCGACGATGAACAGTGGCAGCAGTGTGTACCATTTGCAAGATGCACTGCAAAATCCCAGAGGAGCTCCATTGGCAGCATCTTACAAAATTACATCGCTACCGTCCAGGAGGACAAAGGAAGCAGACACATGGGAATTCACCATCATTTTAACGCTTCCCTCCAAGTTATTCGCAATCTGACATGGGGATATATTGCTTACTTAGACCACAGGGACTGCGCTGATTCAAACAAAGCAATTCACCACCATCATCACGAGGGCAACTGCGGTGAAGAAAAAATGCTGGTCTACTCAGCATGTTCACATCACGTTAAAAAAGATGCAGAATTCGATTGAAAAGGGACCCAAAGAATATAGGAGTAGACAGGAATTAGGGGTCGAGCCAAGACCACATCAGCAACGATCTTAGGCCTAATCCTCCTTCCAATTCATACAATCGTATAATTCGTATTGCGCCTTTCTTGCCCATTTTTATCTTGCCAAATTTCTGAAACTTCGAATCCACTAATGTGGCACTGGCAGTATTATCTTTAGTGAATGAACCAGGAAAGGAATTGAGAGTAACACATTTCGTAACATTGGTTTCTTACTGCTTCTAATCATTCGAATTTTCTAATATTATGGACAGTCACCACTAAAAAGGCGAACACATTATACATCGAAGTTAATTGACAATACCTAACGAGAATATTCTGAAAATGACTTCCATGTCTGAATCCCTATTTATCAAGTATCTACGTATTAGGCCAGGAATTGATATTTTGAGATAATTTTCGCCGCCTAGACACTCCATGTAACAACACGGTCCCTGGTATATCAATTGCAATATTGCCATCTGCTGGTTCAGCCGTAAAACGTGCAGAGATTCATTGGGATTCAGTTTGGACATCTTTCATCTATTGTATATAGTCCAATAGCAAGCAGGGGGAATGAAATGATAATTATAACATGAAATTCAGGATAAATTCAGGAACTCTGATCGCACTTGTGAAGAGAGAAACACAAGTTCAGTATAAGGGTTATTTGCACTGCTGTGTTTGGTGAAAGTGTTCAGTCTCTAGTGAATAAAGTGTAAATCCCATCAGTACCTTTATCATGCATTTCAAACGTTTCGAAAACAGGTGCAGGCGCAGCCTCAAACAAGGCAATAGGAACTAACAGTGTAAAGAATACCGGACGCTGTAGATTGACCACTAATTGCCGGATTAGTATTGCAGAGTCCTGGGAAAAGCAATGATTCTGAATCTCTTCATGGAATCTGGCAATAAATCTTGAACATAAGTAATTATAATCATGTTAACAAAAAACTCTGAATTGCTGAAAGAAACGTTCGCTTCATTAACATCATTCCGGCAGGAAGTCCTTAATGAGTACATTCGTGACTTCACGTTTTCGGTCCCGAAAAAGATACAGAAGCCCGAGGCCAGGTACCAACCAAGTTAAGAACAGCTTCTTCCCTGCTGCTCTTAAATTTTGAATGGATCTATATCGCATTAAGTTAATGTTTCTCTGCACCCTAGCCATGACTGTAACAACACGTTCGACACTCTTGCCTTTTCTTCTCTATGAATGGCATGCTTTATCGGTATAGCATGTAAGATACAATACCTGTCACCGTATGCTAATATATAAAACAAGAACACATCACATCAAATCAAACCAAAAGTATTTGTGCCATTAGGAAAACGTGTACAATACATGACCAGCCACGTTAATAAGACGCTGTTAGCAGTTCTCTGGAGAATGGACCTTCTGGTCCGATTGGTTTACGTGTTACAGAAAGAGCCGTTCACCTGAAATAATTCGAAAAATAACAGCAAAGTAAGGACAAAGCGGCAGTAGCGCAACTTTTGTTTTCAATTCCGGAAGTAGTTTCAGATGAGAATTCGAGCTCAGGAGTGAAGTAGTTTGGTGGAGGGAGAGGAAAACATCAGAGCGTATGTAAAGCCTAGCAGAAAGCAAGAACACAACTGATGCCATGCTGAAAGCACACCATTATTTATATATATTATAAAGAGTCGAGGCCACAGCACTGATCATGTAGCATATCACTCCTTACATCTTGCCAATCACAAAATTGTCCTTTTTGCCTACTCTCCGTTTCCTGTTCGCTCGCAAATTTTCTGTCAATGACCCCAGACGATAAACTCTCATTTTCCGCAATACTCTTTGCTGTCACATCTTATTAAATACTTACTGGAAAATACATTACATCCACCTGCTCTCCTTCATCCACAGCGTGTTTTTCTTTAAATCACTCCCGTAAATTGATTGAACATGACTTCTCTTTGACAAAACTGTGTTGGCGCTATCTGATTACCGTGAATTTACTAATGTGCCCTGCTATCAAACCTTAATAACCGCTAAATATATTTTCCTTATATGTCACATGTTCAGCTAACTTGCGTTGTACAGCTGAAGTGTTTCTGCTTTAGGTCTCTTTTTCCTATTGCATTAAACTGATACATCTGCTGTTTTCCAATCTAATGGACGCTTCCCAGAAACTGGGGAACATTAAAACCAACCCATCAATTATCTCATTTGTCACTTCTTTTAAGACTTTCAGGTAAAATCCAGCAAGACCTGAGGACTTATCAACCGACATCTTCAACAACTTTCTGAGTGTTATTTCCCTGACGATTCTAATTTTCCTGAGTCCTTCTCTTCTATTTCCTGCCCTACTGCTATTTCTGTGATACTATTTGTAGTATTTGTCATACAAATAGTATCATAGTTCTCTCCAATGAAAACGAAAGCAAAATATCTGTTCTCTTCATCTGCAATCTTTGTTTGCTACAAATTCTCCAGACTCAATTTTTATCGTCTGTCGCCCACACTTGCAACTTTTTTATTTGATCGTTAAACTTTACAATTTGAAATTGATGTTTAGTGTCATAAGTAGTAACACTGCTATAAAATTACTCTGAAATCCCCAGTCGCTGCAGTTCGGCAGCTGTTTGGATACACTGAGGGAGAATTAGCAACACTAAGCACTATGCCAAAGGCAAGAAATAATTGAAAGAAACTCTGGGAAACAAATGAACGGGTCTGGAAACATCTGTGGAAACGGAAACAGAGTGAAAATTGCGCTTCCAAAAGTGCCAGCTGAAAATATGTACAATGAGTTTCGTTCACTTGAACTTCACTGAAAAAGTACAGTAAATCACTCCAATTATACCCTCAAGATGAAAATTGGATAGGTTCATGAAACCGATGACTGCATGAAATGTTGCTCGTGCACCGGGGTGTGGTTACTTGGACAGCTCTTTCAAAGAGTATACTGGGTCAAAGATATTTTTGTGTTGTATTCTTCTGTGAAATGGTTGGGAACTGAGTTCAATATAGCCATTTGTTATGATCAGGTTTAAATTCGTTTAAATTATGATGAAGCAGATTCACAAGTTTCTTCTAAAAGTCAATAGAAACTAAATACGATTGAAAGATTGTGGCGAGAGAATGTCTTGGATTAACTGGCCATCATCACTTCTCTTTGCTTCTGTCCAAAACAATTGTCCACTGATCCTGAGTCTAAGACCCCATGTTCTGGATTTCACAAGCAGGGCAAACATCCGCCTGATCTTTTCCGTTTCAAGGGCAGGGTCTTTCCGATAGTCGGTTTCTCTGTCCATCAACTCAATTCCCCGCTCTTCTTTGACCCAGTGTACGCTTTGAAAGAGCTGTTCAAGTAATCACACTCCAGTGCACGATTAACATTTCATGCAGACATCGGTTTCATGAATCTATCCTCCTCAGTCATTGGACAAATGGTGGGGGAAAACATAAGCCAAAAGGAAGACATGCACATACTTCTGCGGAGGAGGTACCGCGTTAGAGGACTGACGGCCAACCGTTAGTGCAGCAACTTGTAGGTTCGAGCGATGGCCACAGTTGGCCACCGCTCGACACCAGCACTGAGCTCCCTTGTTGCATTATCTTGACCCAGCCAGAGGAGTTATTGTAGTACCGACAGGATGAAGCACTTGACTGATTCTTAATTGGTCACTTACGGGCATCAATGGGCTTAAATGTGCGCTCACCGCTCAGAGAATTTGTTCTTCCCAATAGTTGGAGGAGATTTCTAATCATCACAGTAGAATTGTTCAGTGAGACAATGGTGAGATAGAACTTCGTGCTTTCAGAGTGCCTAAAAAACCTAATATACTTTCAGATGATGCCTACAAGGGGGAGCACGTGGATGGGCAAAAGAATGGGAGCCAGGGACGTATTGTCGAATTGCTGGAATGTGAGCAGGAACAGTAACCATTGCAGACAAACTTGTAGACATTATTTGATAAAGAATAATGGAACCTGATCACGAGAATAGGCACAAGCAACTGATTAATGATGGAGAATTGTTGGTTTATGTGTAGAATCGCGTCAAAGACCGACGCCAGCCCGAAAAGTATGAGCATAGTGGTTAGCACGGCTGTTCCACACCGCCAAGAACCCTGTTTCGATTCCCGCCTTGAGTCACATTGTGTTCACATACTGCACGTTCTTCCCGTGTCTGCGTCGGTTTCCTCCGGATGCTCCTGTTGCTTCCCATAGTTCGAAAGATGTGCCATGCAAAATTCTCACAGGCGCCGGGGTGTGGCAAATAGGAAGTTTTCACAGTAACTTCATTGCAGGAATTGCTGTTTGGATTACAACTGATAGTTGTAAGTTTATTGTGACAATAACAAAGGAATTGTAAGCATCTTTTAAAAACACAGTAGTACTTTGCTCTCGTTACTTTGAATAGAATGTAACTTTGATAAAGGTCATATCAGTAATGTGGCAGGAGTAGAAGCAGAGTGATTGTGGGGATTCAATGCTGAGTTGTTGAAACGATAATATGGATCTGGGATTAGTAATATCTTCAAGTAGTTTAGAGAAGGAATGTCAACAGAAGATCGGCAGTAGTTTACAAGGAAAGAGGAACAAGGCTGTTTTCAAAGAGAGGTTTGATAGTAATCGATGTGGAAGAAAGAACACTGTCTGAGGAGAGATAGCAGTTCATGATATCAGCGAAACTGGGGTAAAACAAAGAAAGTTAGATGGTCAGTAATTTATTGGAAACATGGTCCACATGGGTCTAATACAGAAAATGAATTATGGAAGGCAATGAGGGAATATATGAAAAAAACATTCAAGTCAACTATGATGCATGCGAAGTAGTGTTCCGTCATTTCACTCCGATATAACTTCATTCTAAGGAAAGTGTACGCTCTATTTTTTCTGGATTCTGATATTAGAACAAAGAACACAGAAAATTACAGCGCAGGAACAGGCCTTGGGCCCTCCAAGCCTGTACCGATCATGCTACCTCATAACTAAAACCCTCTACCCATTCAGGGACCATATCCCTCTAATTCCATTCTATCCATCTGTCTGTCAAGGCGTTCTTTTAAAGTCACCATCGCATGGGTTTCCACTACCTCCCCAGCAATGAGTTCCAGGCACCCATCACCCTCTGTGTGAAAATTCTGCCTCGTAGGTCTCCCTTAAACCTTGCCCCTGGCATCTTAAACATATGTCCCCTAGTAATTGACCCTTCTACCTGGGAAAAGGCATCTGACTATCCGCTCTGTCGAAGCCTCTCATAATGTTGTAGAATTCTATCAGGTCACAACTCCACCTCCTTCGTTCCAGTAAGAACAAAACAAGTTTCTCCAAGCTCTCATCATAGCTGATGCCCTCCATACCAGACAACATACTGAAAAATTTTTTTCTGTACGCTTTCCAAAGCCCCCGCACCCTTCTCGTAGTGTGGCGACCACAATTAAACACTATATTTCAAATGTGGCCTAAATAAGGTTCGACAAAAATGTGGCTTGTCCATTTTTAAACCGAATGCACCTCCCGCTGAAGGCAAGAATGCCGTTTGCCTTCTTGACTACCTTCTCCTCCTGCATTGCCACTTTCATTGACCAGTGTACCGGTACCCCTAAACCTAACCCTTTGCCTATCAATAATCTTAAGGGTTCTGCCATTTACTATTTCTTTTCTATTGTATTAGACCTTCCAAATGCATTACCTCATATTTGTCGGATTAAACTCCACCTTCCAATTGACCAAAGTCCTGCAGTATCCTCCGATGGTCCTCATTGCTGTCTGAAAATCCAGCAACTTTTATATCATCTGCAAACTTACTAATTAATCCCACTACATTGTCCTCCAAATCATTGATAAAAATATTAGAAACGACAACGGTCTCAGCACTGATCTCTGAGGAACACCACTTGTCACAGTCCTCCTTTCAGAAACGTACCTTTACATTGCTACCCTGTCTCTTCTTTGACTAAGCTGGTTTTGTATCCATCTTGCCAGCTCATCTCTGACCCCATGCGACTTCACCTTCTGCATTAGCCTGAAATGAGGACCTTGTCAACGGCCTTACTTATGTCCATGTAGACAACATCCACTGCCCTACCCTCATCAATCATCTTCGCCACTTCTTCGAAAAACTGGATCAAGTTAGTGAGACACAAACTTCCCTTCACAAACCATGTTGTCTCTCACTAATATGTCCACTTATTTCCAAGTAGAATAAATCCTGTCTCAAAAATTCCTCTTCAAAAATAGCCCTGCCAATAATGTTAAGCTCACCAGCCTGTAATTTGGATTATTCTTGTTAACCTTGTTAAACAAAGGAACAACAATGACCATTCTCCAGTCCTCTGAGACCTCCCCTGTAGTCAGTGAAGATACAAAGATATCTCTCAGAGCCCCAGCAATTTTCTCCCTTGCCTTTCTCAGTACTCTGGAGTACATCCCATCAGTCTCTGGGGACTTGTTTACCTTAATATTTCTCAAGAACCCAATACTTCCTGCATTTTGATCTCAACATGACCCAAAGTAACTACACACCCTTTCCCATACTCATCATCCACGATGTCCTTTTCTTTGTTAAATACTACCGCACAATACTCATTCAATGACTCGCCCATTTCCTCTAGCACCATGCATAGATTCCTCCCTTCTCCTTGAGTGGGCCAACCCTCCCCCTGGCTACCCTCTTGTTCTTTACATATGTATAAAAAGCCTTGGGATTTTCCTTAGTCCTGCTTGCCAAGGCTTTTTCGTGGTCCCTTTTAGTCTTCTTTACTCCTTGCTTAAGTTTCTGTCTATTTTCCTTATTCCACACTTGCTTCACGTGTTCCTATTTCCTACCTTTGACAAATGTTTCCTTTGTTTCTTTGACAATGCTCACAATATCTCTCCTTATCCAAGGGTCTCAAAATTTCCCATACTTATCCTTCATCTTTACAGGAATGTGCCGGTCCTGAATCTCTATCAACTTGCACTTGAAGGCCTCCCACATGCCAGACGTTGATTTTCCTTGAAACATCGTCCCCCAATCTACATTCGTTAGTTCCTACCTAATATTGTTGTAATTAGCCTTCCCACATTTAGCACCTTAACTTGAGGACTAACTTAATTTTATCCATCAGTACCTTAAAATTTATTGAATTGTGGTCACTGTTTCCAAACTGCTGCCTTACAGAAACATCAATCACCTGGCCGGGCTCATTAGTGGAAATAGTTTCTCTGGACCTTTACTATCGCACTAGTTGATCATTCTAAATACGTCAATTAGGGACACAGAGTGCAAGAGAAGGCAGACAGTGAGTGACTTAGCAGAAAAGTGTCACTGTTCCAATCTGTATTCTCATTCATGCTTTTAACGTTCTTCAGTATAAGCGCTCGGTTTCGCAAAGACACACAAATTTTTGTTTCAGCCATAGCCTCATATCAGTCGAAAAACAAGAGATCCTGCAAAATTTTCAACTAGTTTTGTGCTAAATACTAGTGTTGGAAATTCATCCCTTCTCAAATAGATTGTGCCTCTTGCTGTCTCTATTTAAGACAGTTCCAAGTAAGGACAAAATTCTTGCTGAGGCAGCTGAGGGGTCGTGAGAGGACTGCTCTTGGATCTTTTTCGAGAGTATCCTACTGCTTCACGTTGTTAGTGTACGCTTGACCTGGACCTTCTGATGGACAACACGACAACTCAGTGAGTTTCGCTATGCTGTGCAGATACATGGATTTGGGCCTGTGTCTGTGGGAGTTTGCGCATTCTCCCCGTGCTTGCGTGGGTTTTCTCCAGGTGTTCCGGTTTCCTCCCACATCCCAAAGATGTGCCCTTAGGCTAATTGGCAAACCAAATTCTCCCTAAATTGTCTCAAATTTGGTTTTTAAATCCATAGATCGAAAATCATGGACATGGATCGCGGGTAGAGGTGGGAACATCGGGGTGGCGGCACGGGCTCGTTGGGCCGAAGGGCCTGTTTCCCGTGCTGTTTTGTTCTTTATTCTTTGTTCCTCCAGATCTATTGCTATTCAATATGCATCCATCATGCAGCATGGTCCAAATTGTTAGAACATGCCCTTGATTCCATTTACCCTCAGGTGCACTATTCTAAAATACTGCTTCCACAATCCTTGCTAAAACAAACGTGCCTTTTTTATTACTAGATTGCAACTTTAGAAACATCTGAGTTTATTTAGTGTCCGAATGAGGCACTCTCATAGGAGATTCACCAGGATGATGCCTGAGCTGTGATTATTTTTTTGTAGAGCAGGGAAAACTGAGGTGTTATCTCATCGAGGGGCACAAATTATGAACGAAATAGATAGAGAGAAAGCTTTCACCTCAGTAGAGCGGGCAATAACTACGGGGCAAAGATTTAAAGGAGCAGGCGATTTAGAGAAGATTTGAAGAAATACTTCTTCAGCCAAAAGGTGCTGGGAATCTGGAACTTGCTGTCTGCAATGGTGACGGAGCAAGGAACCTCAGTGCATTTGAGAAATATATTGATGAGGAATGAAAAAGTTAACCGCTGGTTGGCACACAGACGCGAAGTGCCTCATTCTGGCCTGGTTTCCTCCAACAGCTTTAAAAGGTAATACCTAGCACGTTTAAAGGATCGTTTTCAAAACTGAACCCTTCAGCAATTACTTCACCCTGACGAATAGCCCTATACCCCTTTATGATACCAATGTATCTACGGCAATCGTACCGCCTCGCCCGTCACGGAATCAGAGCCGACAGCGGCAGAGAAAGGAAACGTCCCTTGACCTCGGGCGGGAATTTCCGGTCTCGATCCAGAGAGGCCGTAAAACTCCCGCAGCTCAGTGTAACAACCTAAATGCAGCACTTCAGCTGTGATCTGATCAGGGCTTTAGAAAACAAAAAGCATTACTTCCCCACTTTTTAATTTCAATGCTCTTGTGATAAACATAGGTATTCTATTTGATTTCTAATTTACCTTCTGTTCATGCATAGGAATGTTCATTGAAAACATCTCGCCTCTTAACGTTACGTAAATTTTTGGAGCAGCTCGCTTTCATATTTTGGTCACAGAATCACACAATTCACTGGTCCATTCACTTCGTTTATCTATGAATACCGAAGGGTCAGCCAGTTTTCAGTGCCTCCTGAACTTAATCTGATCTGCCGATATGTCACTTTGTCATTTTTAACATTTAGGCAAAACTTGGACAGGTACATGGGTGAGAGATGTGTGGAGGGATATGATTCAATTGCAGGTCAGTGGGGCTAGGCAAAAAATAGTTCGGCACAAGCAAGACGGGCCAAAAGGCTTCTTTCTGAGCTCTGATTTTCTATGCTTCTATGTTTATGAATCACTCTAACCTTCAATTCGATCGGCAAAATAATCTTGTTCCAGAAATGATCCTCGGGAATCGACATTTATCTCCTTTGTTAGTAAAGCGCCCACTTCAACATAAACATTATACGCCAATTAAAGTTATCGGACAATATATTAAAAGAATGACTCGCAGTACCAGAACCTACGTTGCAACTGCTGCATTAAAAAATGAGGCAGTGACGGCGTTTGTCCTGAATATGTGTAACCAGGCGGATTAGAAATGTCTGTCCGGTAGTACATTTTTGTGAATCTTGAGACACAGATCAACTCTTTCATTACAATGGCAGAATATAATTAGTTCCATTAAAAAATATGTTGCAATATTACTTCATGCTGTTAATTTAATGTCATCGATCGTCTCCTTGTTGTGCCTCGGTGTCATTGGCTTTTAAAAAGAATGTGCAGAATATCACAATATAATATCATCATTTAATTCCTTTTAAAATGCTACCATTAATTTTTTTTAAGGGGAAGAGACAGAATAACAAAACAACAGTCGAGATAACGGTATAATGATTTTATTACACAGAAGTATCAATGACATAAAACTGAATCTTTGATTCAGGGTGAACAGAGTTAAATTGAAACTAAGGGAATCAGCTGATCTGCTACAAACTGTGATGAACTGTTTGAAATATTCCACGATTTGTGGAATTTATCTTGAAATGAAACTTTACTAACGGCAGAAAACAAAAATGCATTAGATGCTTGAATCACATACAGCTGGATCTGGAGATGCTTGTTTGAAGCGGGTTTGCTTGAGTCTCGTGTTTAACCACACAGGAGTAAAGCTCGTGTGAGTTCCACTCTGAGGCTGACAGAGTCAGATAACTGCTCACACTGTACGTGTTGTCCGCCTCCTGCTGGACCCGACTGGTTTCAACCCCATTCCCTCTGACGCTGCCATCTACAGTCCATTCAATCTCCGCAGCTCCGGGGTTAAAACCGCTCACCAAACACACCAGGGTCGCCATGTTCTTTGCTGTGATTTGATCCGATGAAGGCGGAAGGAGAGACACAGTGGGGCTCCGTGGATCTGGAAAGTAGAGACAATGATCGCACATGTATTAAAAATCAGCATAAAACACTGAATCGTTGTTTCACCTTCTTCAGATTTTGTTTTAAATCGCTATTATTCTACAAGAATGTATACATTTTACATAGTGGAGTCTTATTGATGCCAAATGCAAAAAGGCTGGGACTCTGGTTTCTGGTTTCTGGAAGACATACAACCTGAGAAGGTTTTCCTTTTTCCCCTGCACGGACGGGAACATGCAAATATTAAAGAGAAAAATAAGAAGGAAGGTTCCGTGCATCCACTTGTAATCTGAAGGAACGCTGTCCTAGCGGGCGTCACGATCACCGAGAATTCCAGAATAAGAATTGTTTGCTTCTGTCACCATTTACACTTAACTGACACAAATCCTACATACTGGACTGATATTTGGGTTTGTGTACATTTTTTGCCGTGGCCTCACACCGTGTGCCGCCCAGACCAACAAGTGAGGATGTAGCGTAAATCTTAACAAATAACTTCCTATCGTAATGGAAATGTTTGGAGACATTTTTTGCGACTGTCACAAACAATTTGTTACAACTAAGAGGAAGAGTTTCTAATCAATATTGTAAACAATTCTAATACATAACAACATAACCTAACAAGAGCCTCAAAAGGCCAGTAATAAAGCAAACAGGTCCTCATAATTATTTATCTCTCATACCTTGAGATCAGAGCAGATGGACTGTGAGATCTTATTGTGCTTAGATAGGGGACCCGTGATTCTGACAATTGAAGAATGATTCTGCATCACAAAGACTTAATTGTGGGCACGTTCTGAGATCGTGGTCGGCGCTCAGTCAATGAAAGTTTGCATTTTCTTTCCTTTGTCATTAGTCGATATTCGCAAAGCTGAAAGGGCATTGTATCAGAATCTTGTCTCTTTAAGTGACCATTTACCGCTTAAGTTACCATCTATCACAGTCAATGGGGAAACACTGAATAACTACGTGAAGACATTGTAAGGCATCAAAGAAAGGGTTCAGATATGAATATTCATTTCAAATTAAAACGACAAGGCTAACCTCTTACAATTCGCCCTGACATTGCGGTATTATGTCTGCTACTACAACAATATGAGGTTTGTCGCTGTCGGCGTAAAAATAGATTATCTTTGGAGCTAGAAATTCGTCTTATATTTTGAAATGTAATATTCATCAGTCATCAGTCAGAAATTGTGACAGGGCTAAAGGGGATAGCATAGTTATAGACTAGTGAACCCAGCCTCAGTGAAGGGAGAACGAATGGAATAAACGCGGCGTAATCAAATACAGCAATCACGACATTGCTAGCGGAAAATCTTATCGCAGTGCGTGAATTGGTATTTTTGAGCAGGTATCATGAGCGGTGAATGACGGCAATATTTTTGCTATAGTCTACATGGATTTTAACAAGGCTCTTGTTAAGTTCACACATTGGATGAACAGGTTTGATCCGAAATTGGTTCAGAGGCGGAAATAAAGGGTCCGTATATCAATGAGTGCCTCTATGATTGTTGTTAGATGAAACAAATTTGGCAATGTGGTTGCGAACGAAGGAGACTGGGTAATGCAGGAAGACAGCAATGGACTAGTTAGATAAATGCAACAGCGGCAAATGGGATTAAATGCCGAAAAGCGTGAGCAACTGCATTACTGGAAGGCCAACAAGACAAGGGCTCATGCCTTTAAATGTGAAGAAACTAAGTGAGTTGAAAATGCATGTCCACAGATCCTGAAGGTGGCACAGCAAGTGTTATGGTAGCAAAGGAGGCGTGTGGGGCACTTACATTTATGTGCCGATTGTTAGAACTTGGAGTTTATGCTGAAACTGTTGGAAATTTGCATAGAAAAGATGTAATTGTACGGGAGCGAGTACAGGGAGATCTCGAGTCGGCTGAAATGGAATATTTAGTTATAAGTAAGTATTGAAATGTCCTTTTCTTTGGAACAGAAGAGGCTGAAGACAAATCTAGTTGAAGACATAATATTCTGAGGTGTCCAGGCAGAATGAATCGGGAAACAGTATTGCCAATGGTTGCCGGCTCCATAAGTACGGAGCTTGGATTTAGCGTTAGAAGTAGAAAGTTTAGCGGAGATTGGAAGGGAATAGTTTCACCCAGAGGGTTTAGGGGATGTGGAACCTATTGTCGGAAAGTCTGTTAGTGACAGATTAATGGACATTTAAATGCACATACAATGTGTAATCTGAAAACTAATTAATAAATGATGGATTGTTCCTTGTGAACCAGCGCAGACACGATTGACCAAGTAGATAGTAACAATGCTGCAAAGATATATCATTCGATGATTCTGCGAGTATATTATATTGCTTTCCTCCCTCATTCAGGCACAGGGCTACAGTGTGCAAATTTATAAGGTACAGTGTCGCAATTCCGACATGAGCTTCCAAACCAGCCATGCCTTCCACTGGATGAACACACGCGCAGCAGATGCACGGCAGCACAACCAGTTGGTAAATCCCCATCAAGTTACACAGCCTACCAAAGTAGAACTATACCGCCTTTCCTTGGCGAAAAACTCTTAATTTCCTCCGTAACAGCTCTGTGGTGTACCTATTACAAATGCTTTCTGATCATATCCCATGAATCAATAAAAATGGCAATAATCCGCACGTTTTGTTCTATTACAACTCGCTGACAATCACAGAACCAGCAACAATCTGAACACGTCCACAGCAATATTCAAAAACCTGGCAACTTATTCCGAGATATTCCAAAACAACTGATTGGATAGGAAGAAAATGAACCGTAATTTCCGACAAAGCAAATATTCTGCGCATCCTTGATGTTTGTTAATGTGCGATCCAGTAACCATCAGGATCGATTATTACTGGCGGAATTCTCGCAACAACATGGCTATTTTGGATACCCGGGATTAATGCGAAATGATAGGCTGAGAATCTTGTATTGAACATTTTCAGTGAGCTTGCGGACGAGTGGGAGTGAATGGCTATTGTTCCGCAGACCCAATGCAAAAAAGATCTTAAAACATAATGTTGCTTTAAGTGGAATGAAGCAGCCTGATGTGAACGTTACAGAACCTTAGTTTGGCCGCAGTTGGAATACAATTTTCAAATCTGCTCGCCACACTATCAGAAGGATATGGAGTCTCTGCAGCGGGTACACAAAAGATTTGACAGGATGTTCCCTGGTGTGGAGGGGATTAGCTATGATGAGAGGTTGGACAAAGTTCGTTTGTTTTAACTGGAGCGTTGGAGTTTGAGGAGACCTGATAGAAGTCTGCAAGCTTATGAAAGGCATGGAAAGAGTGGATAGTCAGAAGCCTTTCTCCCCGTCAGTTGCTAGGGGGCATAGGTTTAAGGTGCGAGGGGCAAAGTTTAAAGGAGATGTACGAGGCAGATATTTACAGAGGATAGAGTGCCTGAAACTCATTGCCGGGGGCGGTATGGAAGCAGATATGGTAGTGACTTTTAAAGGGTGTCTTGACAAGTACACGAATAGAATGGAAATAGAGGGTTATGGTTGCCGTAAGGGTAGGATGTTTTAGTTAAGTCGGCAGCGTTGTCGGTGCAGACTTGGAGGGCCAAAGGGCCTGTTCCTACGCTGTAATTTTCTTTGTTCTTTTGAATGTAATTCCAGCGCATTAAATCGGGCTACAAGAGCAGCGCTTGACACAGACTGAACCAGCATATCGCTTTCATAAAATCATGGAATTCTACAGCATCTAAGGGACCGACATTGGCTTATAAAAAAAACCCTGCTCACTTCGCTGATTTCTATGCCTGTTGTTTTTCACTGTTGAAATGTTTATCGTCTTGCTAATTATAGTTCCGCTCGCGGTGTTCATACAACTAGGGCACTCTGCTCCTAACACTAACTGAGCGAATGAAAACATCCCATCTTTCTAGCAATCCGCATTCAAATCATCTCCTTGGGCTGCCGACTGGATCAGGTGGCGCAAAATTCTGGACAGTCCCAGCAGAGCAGACCGGGATTGCACACACTCCAGAAAAGTTCTGAACCCAGCTATCGCTGCAATATCATTGGCTGCTGAATCAAAGATCCCCCATAAAAATATTTTATGACCAATCATTTTGATTGCCACTAATTCAATCCACTTATCCGACCGTTTCGAGGAAATTTTGTTCTTAAGACAGCGTCACAAATGTTTGAGACATTTAGGTGATTTACTTACTGTCCAGATTCAACTTCGTTCCTCTCCCGAAAATGAAACTATATGGACTGCTGGTATATCGAGCACCACAGTAGTAATCTGCAGCATCCTCCGACAGCACGTTGGTGATGGTTAAATCCATCTTGTTACTCGATGAGTCCACAGACCCGGCGAATCGATCTGGAATACCCGAAGCCATACCATCGTACTGGGACCAAACAAGCACAGGGGCACTGCCGGGTTTCTGCCAGTACCAGCTCGCGTAGTAGCTGCCAATGCTGCCTCCGGACATGGTGCAAGTGATGGTGACGGTCTTTCCCGGTGAGGACGAAATGGATCCTGGTTGGGTCAGGACAGGATCCGCAATCGCACCTGGTGAAATGCAAAGTATTGTCAGTCAAACACTGTGAAATGTTAAATATAGCTTACAATTCAGGTTCGTTAAAACACAAGCGCAAAAGCAAATAACGTGAAGAAAATGTGTTACTTCAGCTTGACGCCCGTACTTACTGTGAAAACAGAGTAGCAGTGCGGCGAGAACTCCAATCGATTGTGTCATGGCGAAGGTTTGGGGAGAGGCAGAAGACAAATAAATCCTGACACGAACGCGCTTCTGAGTCCATTCCAACCTCTCCTTAAAAAGATTCAAACACGGCAGGGCGAATGAATATTAATTACGTATGCAAATTTCCTGGCACGTGATAGTAGGCCGAATATCTCCATTTCGGTATTGTCTGATATTTTCAAGATGCTCACGATAGTCATTTTGGAAAAGAAGAAATATAAACCTTCCAAGCCACAGAACAGCATGCAAAATGGCTCAATACCCAATTAACCCCCCCTCCCCCCCAAAAAAAACGTTGTGATAAAACATGAAGAGATTAAATGAATCGTGGCTTGATCTCTGGAAGCCTGCAGATTACAATAAATAAATATTGCGGACAGTAAGGCGTCCAAGAACGTCCCTGGTGAAAAAATTAGAGAAGAAAAGTGTGAGTTGAGATTTCATGTGCACACAGAGGGGTGTAAGGGAATTAAACACACTCCATATTGGCTTCTCGGCATAGTTAGATAGATATGTAGAGATGGATAAAAATAAAGATAGATAGATGTAGAGATAAATAAATATGGATAGATAGGTAGATAGATAGAAAAAGCAGTGGATAGATAGAAAGAAAAAGCAGTGGGTAGATACATAGATAGATAGATAGATATCTGATGAGCAAATGATAAACAAGCCACGAGGAATATTTTATTACCTACTGGTATGCGTTTGAGGCGCCAAAACTGTCTACTCAACACTATTCAAGTGTTGAAAATCCACGGCACCCAAAGTGAGTTAAGTCTTGGCAAAATGAAATGCTCGAGGAAACAAAACTTTTCGCATGATTTGTGTTGGTGGATTTGAGGGGTACATTTGCTGTCATGGGGAAGAATGAGTTTGAGATTGTCAGTGCATTGGCCGACGGAGAAATGAGCTGAAAATAGCAATTCTTTAAAATCAGATTTTTGATGGCAGGTGACCCTTCACATCACACCACCTTCTCCTCTCACGACAGGGTTAACAAGCCATCGTACAATGTTCCATTGCCTCCTGATTTGAAAAATAAAACAAAAGAGGCAAGCACTTCAAATGTTGATAACGTTTGCTTGCCACACATCTTCACCCCAAGTATTCTTGAACAATTATGAGAAATAACACGTTAGTTATGCAGTTGAGGCGCACAGAGGAGAACGAGAAAAAAATGAACTAATTACTTCGCCTGGAGAATTAACGATAGCGGCTGCAGATGCAGTTGCGTCAGTATAAAGAATTCGAGAAGAATTCATCGCCGAAAGAGAGCAATCAGCCCATCGCTTCCATGTCGCTTCTGTAAAGGAGACATGGAACTGGAATTTCTGCCTTGATCTTACTCCAGTGTTCGACATATTTTCCACTTTTTTTGACAGTGATTGTTACATCCTCTTCCGCTAGCCTCTGATCCAGTTGTCTCCAGATCATTAAGAGTTGGAACATATTTACCCACCACCGGCCCTCTTCTGTTCCTGCTCCCGGGCTATTTCAAATGTTTGCCTTCTGGTGATCAAAGTTGCCGACATTTGAAGCAGCTTCTCCTGTCCTTACCCAACACCTTTAAGAACTTCTTTATCAAATCTTCTGTGCGGCACTAAGGAGAACAATTCCAGATTCTCTCGTCTTTCCATCTAACTGAGGACTTTTACCTCTGGAAACATGCTAATAAACCTTCTTGCACACTCTCCAAGGCCTTGAAATATTGTCAAGAACAGGACTCACTACTCTAGCTGGGGTCTAACAAAGATAAAAAAGTTAACATATTTACTTGCATTCATACGGGAATTTTACTGACACTCGTGTCGCAAGAGTAAAGGGTGGGAAAGGAATATTAAACTTTCTCCAGCACTGGGAACATTTCCAAGCGGCGGTCAGGTAGAGGAATCAGGAACAGGCAATTAATGTTGTTAGGCTGAAATATATCACAGGGTATTTACTGAAAGGATTTGCCTCAGTCAGTACACTGGGAGTGAGAGGTTTAAGGCCTTGCCTCTGAGTGGAATGCAGGGAGTTGACATCTGCAGTGTGGAAGGAGGGTGAGAGAGAGACAGAGAATAGTTCAGTTAACACAACGAGACAGCAGGTGCGAGAGAAGAACACCCTCGTGGAGTGAAAGCGGAATCGGAAAACGATTCGCATGGGGCCAGGAATGCAGATTAAAGTTGACTGAAGACGGGACGCAGTTGAAATAACAGACAGGAAAAGAAGGCCTACTTCATGGAGATGTTGAATCCAATGATTGCGTCCGACTGGAAGCAAAAGTGTAAAAATCTGCAATTATTGGCAGAGCTGATGATTGGCAAGAATATAAAAACCGACAAGGAATGATTAATAAAGTAATGAGGAAGGAGAATTTAGAGTATGAGAGAATGTTAGCTAGACATATTAAAATAATGTAAGAATTTCTACATACTTTTAAAAAGGGAAAATGCCACTAAAATAAGTGTGGTTACTCTGGAGAAGGAGTATCGGAAATTCAGAATACGGAATGAGGACATGGCAGCACAATTGATATATATTTTGTGCCTCGCTGAAGGATACATAAATAAAATCCCAGAAATGCTTGCAGGGAAAACGTCGAAGGGAGGGAGGGACGTAAAGCAACTTCAAGCACCAGGTCAATGCTGCTGAGAAAACGATCAGAACTGAAGGTTGGCAAGTCGTTAGGACATGATGGAGCTGGGGAAGATACCCTTATGCAGAGTGGATGCAGGAACGATGGGTCTCCTTCTGTGTTGTAGTGATTTTATAATTCCATGAGATTCGGAAATAGCATCTATTTCTCCTCTATTCAAGAAAGGAAAGAGACAGAAAAGATGTAACTACAAGCTAATTAGCCGAACATGTGTTAAAATTAAAATGCTACAATCTATTGTTAGAAGGTTGGAGCATGGCACTTGCAATTATGCCGGGCTTTATATAATTGAAGCCATAGTTTATTCATTTGTTACATTTACTTGAGCAAATTG
Source organism: Sphyrna mokarran (assembly GCA_024679065.1). Lineage (NCBI taxonomy): Eukaryota > Metazoa > Chordata > Chondrichthyes > Carcharhiniformes > Carcharhinidae > Sphyrna > Sphyrna mokarran. Next base: position 8,817,489 of record JAGIQG010000020.1, read on the forward strand.
TTAGTGACGTGGATAAAAAGGAACCTGTCGTCTTCGATTTCCAAAACGCATTCCATGAGATACCGCTTCAAAGACAAAGTATGAAAAGCCAAATAGGAGCCCATCATGTATGGGGTAACATTTATCATGAATTGAGGATTGGTTGGCTTACAGAAACAGAGAGGTGTGTTGATTGAGCATTACTGGGGGGGAGGGGGAGGGTGGGTCAAATATATCCGGTGGTATGTCGCACGGATTACATCTGGGCCGCAAGTATTTTCAACGTATAGAAATGTCATAGATGATGGGACGGGTTGATTGCAAATGTTTCTCATGACATTAATATAGGGGGAAAATAAATTGCGAGGTTAGCAACAACAACAAAGAACAAAGAGCAACACAGCACGGGAAGCAGGCCCCTCGGCCCAACGAGCCCACGCCGCTGTCCTAAACTCTTAATGACATATCCTTGACTTTAGGCTATGCCTATTGTTGAAGATTCCCATATAGGGACCAATATAGGGATAATTTGTTACCCAATCAGCCTAGGAGCACATTTTTGGAATGTGGGAGGAAACCGGAGCACCCGGAGGGAACCCACGCAACCACGGAGAGAACGCGCAAACTCCCGCAGACACAGGCAATGTGTCAGCACAGCAACAGCGATAGTCTCTGAACTGTCATGTTGCCCATCAGATGGTCCAGTTTAAGCATACACTGATGGCGTGAAGCACTAGGCCACTCCTGATAAAGCAACCTCCAAGAACAGCTCTCGCACGACATGTCGCATGCATGCCTCTTGTTGGTCAACAAGGTGGACCGAATTGCCTGCGGAAACAAATAAGACTTAATTAAACATGCTAAAAAAAACTAAGACATTCCCGAGACGAAACTAAAAGATAGTCTACTACTATTTGGTCCTCCCGATATTCAAACAGTCCTGCTATATCACTCTATCTGCAGACCGCTCATGTGGCTGTCCAAGAGACCCTTAAACAACCCTAGCGTGCCTGCTCCCACCATCTTTCTCGGCAGTGCATTCCACACCCCCACTACCCTTTGTGTGAAAAACTGGCCTCTAATATTCGCCTCATACATGGCCCCCCTCACCCTGAGCCTGTGACCCCTCGTTCTATCCATTTCTAATGGTGGAAAAAGCTTACCACCATTTACTCTATCTATACCCCTCATACTCTTATATACCTCTAAAAGATCCCCTCTCAGCCGAATAGATACATAGATTTAGCATAAATAGATTTAGATAGGCTACGTGAGTGGTAAAAAGGACCAGGTGGAGTACAATGTAGTAAAATGCGAATTCTCACACTTGGGCAGGAAGAAGTGCAAAGATCTGCAACACTGGGGATCTGGGTGCCCTGGAATGTGATTCACAAAACTTTAGCATGAAGCTGTAAGTGATTAGGAAAGCAAATGCAATGTTGTCACCCATTGCAAGTGAGATGGAATATAAAAGTAGGGAAGATTCCCTACAAACTTGTCGTGCTGTATTGAGAGCACATCTGAAGTATTTTCCTATTGGCCGCGTACCTCGGAACGGGTACAATAGCACCAGAAATAGTTCGTGAAAAGGTGCCCCCATCAGATGAAAGGGATATCATATAGGGAAAGATTGGTCAAGTTGGAGCTATAGCCATTAGAGTTTAGAAGAATTAGAGGTGATCCTGCTGGAACATCTACTATCCTCAGAGGAACTGAGATGGTGAATGCAGAGGAAATCCTCTCTTCTAAAGAGACTAGAAGAAAGGGACATCAATTAAAATTAGTTTTTCAATTGAGATGTAGATAAAGAGAATTTCATTCTCTGTGAGAGCCATTAGTCGGTGGAACTCTCTTTAGCAGGAATGAAAGCCATCGTGAATGATGGCGGATAATTAAGCAACTCACTGGAGGAGAAGACATCACAAATGTCGCCACCCTCAACGATCAGTGAAAAAGATAAGGCTTAAAACCTTCGCAATAATCTTTTGTCGTGTATGCCAAAGGGATGCCTTATCCGTAAATATTCAGCATTACGGATGTCAAGCTTTAGCCCATTCAATTCGCTTAACTTGATATTAAGAATGGGCCGAACGCCTTGAATACTACAAAGGCTTTGGGCCCTAACAATATTCTGTCGACAGTCCTGACGACTTGTGCTCCAAACCATGCGGCCCCGCCAGTCATTTACAATACTTACATCTACTGGGCATTGCAGAACATTCGCAGTTATGTTCTCTACGCAAAAAGAAGGGCAATTCCACTTTATTAATTAGCCATCAGGCCACTCCAAATCATCAGTAAATTGATGGAAGTGATCATTAACAGCGCAATCAAACTGCAGGAACTTAGCTGGAACCTATTCACCACACATACGTTGGATTCCGCTAGTCACTCAGTACCTGAATTCATTACAGCCTTGGGTCAAACATGGACAAGAGTAGTTGAATGTCCGATTGAAGTGACTGCCCTTGACGTCAGGGCAGCACGGATTGAATTAAGGAGCCCGCACAATGCTGGAGTCAATTAGAATCAGAGGGAAAACTCCTCGCTGGTTGGAGTCATACCTAGCACAGAGGAAGAGTATTGTGGTGTTGAAGTTCAATCATCTAATTTGCAAACTTCACTGCAGGAGTTTCTCAAAATTGTGTCCGACGTCCAACTATCCTTCTCTGCTGGGATGACCTTCCTTGCATTATAATGTCAGCAGTGGGGACGATCACACAATCTACAGGACCATTCCCGCATCATCAGAGACTGTCCACATGTAGTAAGTCCAGGACAATATCCAAGCTTGGGTTGGCAAATGGCAGGTAACCTTCGTGGAAAAGTAGCGCCAGGAAATAATCATCTCCAACAACAGGTGTACAAGATTATGAGGAGTATAGATAGAGTAAACAGGGTTAAGCTTTTTCCTAAGTTGGACTCAAATAGCACGAGAGGTCACGGGCTTAGGGTGAGGGGGGTGGGGGTAAGATATAATTTGGATGTTAGAGGGAGTTTTTTCACACAGAGGGTGGTGGGGTATGGAACGCGCTGCCAAATAAAGTGGTGGAGGCAGATACTCTGGAGTTATTTAAGAGATACTTAGATAGGCACATGAACAGAATGGGATTGAAGGGTATAGAAAACTGATTTAAAATAAGGATCATGAGCCTTGGGAGTTCCCCGGGAAGTGTGTAAATTGTCGATGATATTGATGCATTTGTTTTATTCTACAGGTACTTCGGTCCGCCTTGTTGTCTAACAAGGAGCATACACGCAATGGGTCGTGAGAGGGCTGCTCTCGGATTTTTCGAGAGTATCCTAGTGCTTCACGTCGTTAGTGCACGCTTGACCTGGACCACTTGATGGGCAACATGACAGTTCAGTGACTATCGCTGTGCTGTGCAGACACATGGATTTAGGCCTGTGTCTGTGGGAGTTTGCGCATTCTCCCCGTGCTTGCGTGGTTTTCTCCAGGTGTTCCGGTTTCCTCCCACATCCTAAAGATGTGCTCTTAGGCTGACTGGCAGAACAAATTCTCCTTAATTTATCTCAAATTTGGTTTCAGTGCATAGATCTATAAACATAGACAGGGATCACGGGTAGAAGTCGCGGGCTCGTTGGGCAGAAGGTCCTGTTTCCCGTGCTAACAGGGAATCTAACCGTTGTTCCTTGACATATAATGGTATTGCCATCACTGTCGACATCCTAAGGTGACCATTGACAAGAAACTGAACTGATCCTGACGTTTAAGATGGCTACAAAAACAGATCAGAGGCTATGAATCCTGTGACAAGTATCTCATTTCCTGATTCGCCAAACCTGTCCACCATCTGCGAGTCAAAAGTGAGGAATGCGATAGAATATTTGCACTCGCCAGAAGCTTCTATAACTTTCAAGCAGATTAGACCATCCATGACAAAATTTGACTGGCACCTATTCCACAAACTCCCTCCGCGACGATGAACAGTGGCAGCAGTGTGTACCATTTGCAAGATGCACAGCAAAATCCCAGAGGAGCTCCATTGGCAGCATCTTACAAAATTACATCGCTACCGTCCAGGAGGACAAAGGAAGCAGACACATGGGAATTCACCACCATTTTAACGCTTCCCTCCAAGTTATTCGCAATCTGACATGGGGATATATTGCTTACTTAGACCACAGGGACTGCGCTGATTCAAACAAAGCAATTCACCACCATCATCACGAGGGCAATTGCGGTGAAGAATAAATGCTGGTCTAGTCAGCGATGTTCACATCACGTTAAAAAAGATGCAGAATTCGATTGAAAAGGGACCCAAAGAATATAGGAGTAGACAGGAATTAGGGGTCGAGCCAAGACCACATCAGCAAACGATCTTAAGCCTAATCCTCCTTCCAATTCATACAATCGTATAATTCGTATTTGCGCCTTTTTTGTCTATTTTAATCCGGCCTAATTTCTGAAACTTCGGGTCCATTAATGTGGCGCTGGCAGTATTATCTTTAGTGAATGAACCAGGAAAGGAAGTGAGAGTAACACATTTCGTAACATTGGTTTCTTACTGCTTCTAATCGTTCGGATTTTCTAATATTATGGACAGTCACCACTAAAAAGGCGAACACATTAAACATCGAAGTTAATTGACAATACCTAACGAGAATATTCTGAAAATGACTTCCATGTCTGAATCCCTATTTATCAAGTATCTACGTATTAGGCCAGGAATTGATATTTTGAGATAATTTTCGCCGCATAGACACTCCGTGTAACAATACGGTCCTTGGTATATCAATTGCAATATTGCCATCTGCTGGTTCAGCCGTACAACGTGCACAGGTTCATTGGGATTCAGTTTGGACTTCTTTCATCTATTGTATATAGTCCAATAGCAAGCAGGGGGAATGAAATGATAATTATAACATGAAATTCAGGATAAATTCAGGAACTCTGATCGCATTTGTGAAGAGAAAAACACAAGTTCTATATAAGGGTTATTTGCATTGCTGTGTTTGGTGAAAGTGTTCAGTCTCTAGTAAATAAAGTGTAAATCCCATCAGTACCTTTATCATGCATTTCAAACGTTTCGAAAACAGGTGCAGGCGCAGCCTCAAACAAGGCAATAGGAACTAACACTGTAAAGAATACCGATCGCTGTATATTGACCATTAATTGCCGGATTAGTATTGCCGAGTCCTGGAAAAAGCAATGATTCTGAATCTCTTCATGGTATCTGGCAATAAATCTTGAACATAAGTAATTATAATCATGTTAACAAAAAACTCTGAATTGCTGAAAGAAACGTTCGCTTCATTAACATCATTCCGGCAGGAAGTCCTTAATGAGTACATTCGTGACTTCACGTTTTCGGTCCCGAAAACGATACAGAAGCCCGAGGCCATGTACCAACCAAGTTAAGAACAGCTTCTTCCCTGCTGCTTTTAAACTTTGAATGGACCTAACTCGCATTAAGTTAACGTTTCTCTGCACCCTAGCCATGACTGTAACAACACATTCGAAACTCTTGCCTTTTCTTCTCTATGAATGGCATGCTTTATCGGTGTAGCATGTAAGATACAATACCTGTCACCGTATGCTAATACATAAAACAAGAACACATCACATCGAATCAAATCAAAAGTATTTGTGCCATTAGGGAAACGTGTACAATACATGACAGCCACATTAATAAGACGCTGTTAGCAGTTCTCTTGAGAATGGACCTCCTGATCTGATTGGTTTACGTGTTACAGAAAGAGCCGTTCACCTGAAATAATTCGAAAAATAACAGCAAAGTAAGGACAAAGCGGCAGTAGCGCAACTTTTGTTTTCAATTCCGGAAGTAGTTTCAGATGAGAATTAGAGCTCAGGAGTGAAGTAGTTTGGTGGAGGGAGAGGAAAACATCAGAGCGTATGTAAGGCCTAGCAGAAAGCAAGAACACAACTGATGCCATGCTGAAAGCACACCATTATTTATATATATTGTAAAGAGTCGAGGCCACAGCACTGATCACTGTAGCATGCCACTCCTCACACCTTGCCAATCACAAAATTGTCCTTTTTGCCTACTCTCCGTTTCCTGATCGCTCGCAAATTTTCTGTCAATGACCCCAGACGATAAACTCTCATTTTCCGCAATACTCTTTGCTGTCACATCTTATTAAATACTTACTGGAAAATACAGTACATCCACCTGCTCTCCTTTATCCACAGCATGTTACTTCTTTAAATCACTCCAGTAAATTGATTCAACATGACTTCTCTTTGACAAAACTGTGTTGGCGCTATCTGATTACCGTGAATTTACTAATGTGCCCTGCTATCAAACCTAAATAACCGCTAAATATATTTTCCTTATATGTCACATGTTCAGCTGACTTGCGTTGTACACCTAACGTGTTTCTACTTTAGGTCTCTTTTTCCTATTGCATTAAAGTGATACATCTGCTGTTTTCCCATCTAATGGACGCTTCCCAGAAACTGGGGAATTTTGGAACATTAAAACCAACCCAACAATTGTCTCATTTGTCACTTCTTTTAAGACTTTCAGGTAAAATCCAGCAAGACCTGAGGACTTATCAACCGACATCTTCAGCAACTTTCTGAGTGTTATTTCCCTGACGATTCTAATTTTCCTGTGTCCTTCTCTTCCATTTCCTGCCCTACTGCTATTTCTGTGATACTATTTGTAGTATTTGTCAAACAAATAGTATCATAGTTCTCTCCAATGAAAACGAAAGCAAAATATCTGTTCTCTTCATCTGCAATCTTTGTTTGCTACAAATTCTCCAGACTCAATTTCTATCGTCTGTCGCCCACACTTGCAACTTTTTTATTTGATCGTTAAACTTTACAATTTGAAGTTGATGTTTAGTGTCATAAGTAGTAACACTGCTGTAAAATTACTCTGAAATCCCCAGTCGCTGCAGTCCGGCGGCTGTTTGGATACACTGAGGGAGAATTAGCAACACTAAGCACTATGCCAAAGGCAAGAAATAATTGAAAGAAACACTGGGAAACAAATGAACGGGTCTGGAAGCATCTGTGGAAACGGAAACAGAGTGAAAATTGCGCTTCCAAAAGTGCCAGCTGAAAATATATGCAATGAGTTTTGTTCACTTGAACGTCACTGAAAAAGTACAGGAAATCACTCCAATTATACCCTCAAGATGAAAATTGGATAGATTGATGAAACCGATGACTGCATGAAATGTTACTCGTGCACTGGGGTGTGGTTACTTGGACAGCTCTTTCAAAGAGTATACTGGGTCAAAGATATTTTTGTGTTGTATTCTTCTGTGAAATGGTTGGGAACTGAGTTCAATATAGCCATTTGTTATGATCAGGTTTAAATTAGTTTAAATTATGATGTAGCAGATTCACAAGTTTCTTCTAAAAGTCAATAGAAACTACATACGATTGAAAGATTGTGGAGAGAGATTGTCTTGGATTAGCTATCCATCATCACTTCTCTTTGCTTCTCTCCTAAACAATTGTCCACTGATCCTGAGTCTAAGATCCCGTGTTCTGGATTTCACAAGCAGGGCAAACATCCGCCTGATCTTTTCCGTTTCAAGGGCAGGGTCTTTCCGATCGTCGGTTTCACTGTCCATCAACTCAATTCCCCGCTCTTCTTTGACCCAGTGTACGCTTTGAAAGGGCTGTTCAAGTAATCACACTCCAGTGCACGATTAACATTTCATGCAGACATCGGTTTCATGAATCTATCCTCCTCAGTCATTGGACAAATGGTGAGGAAAAACATAAGCCAAAGGAAGACATGCACACACTTCTGCGGAGGAGGAACCGTCTTAGAGGACTGACGGCCAACCGTCAGTGCAGCAACTTGTAGGTTCGAACGGTGGCCACAGTTCGGGTTACAACTGATCTCGAAAGACGAAAGTTGGTGTAGGCCAAATGACATAGGTTTTTGAGGGTTTTGGTACCGAGGGAAGCGGTAGTGTTCCCCTTGCCCGACACCAGCACTCAGCTCCCTTGTTACATTATCTTGACCCAGCCAGAGGAATTATTGTAGTACCGACAGGATGAAGCACTTGACTGATTCTTAATTGGTCACTTACGGGCGTCAATGGGCTCAAATGTGCGCTCACCGCTCAAAGAATTTGTTCTTCCCAATAGATCGAGGAGATTTCTAATCATCACAGTAGAATTGTTCAGTGAGGCTGTGGTGAGATAGAACTTCGTGCTTTCAGAGTGCATAAAAAGCCTAATATACGTTCAGATGATGCCTACAAGGGGGAGCACGTGGATGGGAAAAGAATGGGAGCCAGGGACGTATTGTCGAATTGCTGGAATGTGAGCAGGAACAGTAACCATTGCAGACAAACTTGTAGACATTATTTGATAAAGAATAATGGAACCTGATCACGAGAATAGGCACAAGCAACTGATTAATGAAGGAGAATTGTTGGTTTATGTGTAGAACCGCGTCAAAGACCGACGCCAGTCCGAAAAGTATGAGCATAGTGGTTAGCACGGCTGTTCCACACCGCCAAGAACCCAGTTTCGATTCCCGCCTTGAGTCACTTTGTGTTCACATAATGCACGTTCTTCCCGTGTCTGCGTCGGTTTCCTCCAGATGCTCCTGTTGCTTCCCATAGTTCGAAAGATGTGCCATGCAAAATTCTCACAGGCGCCGGGGTGTGGCAAATAGGAGGTTTTCACTGTAACTTCATTGCAGGAATTGTAGTTTGGATTACAACTGATAGTTGAAAGTTTATTGTGACAATAACAAAGGAATTTTAAGCATCTCTTAAAAACAGCAGTACTTTGCTCTCGTTACTTTGAATAGAATGTAACTTTGATAAAGGTCATATCAGTAATGTGGCAGAAGCAGAGTGATTGTGGGGATTCAATGCTGAGTTGTTGAAACGATAGTAAGGATCTGGGGTTGGTAATATCTTCAAGTAGTTTAGAGAAGGAATGTCAACAGGAGATCGGCAATAGTTTGCAAGGAAAGAGGAACAAGGCTGTTTTCAAAGACAGGTTTGATAGTAATCGATGTGAAAGAAAGAACACTGTCTGAGGAGAGATAGCAGTTCATGATATCAGCGAAACTGGGGTAAAACAAAGAAAGTTAGATGGTCAGTAATTTATTGGAAACATGGTCCACATGGGTCTAATACAGAAAATGAATTATGGAAGGCAATGAGGGAATATATGAAAAAAACATTCAAGTCAACTATGATGCATGCGAAGTAGTGTTCCGTCATTTCACTCCTATATAACTTCATTCTAAGGAAAGTGTACGCACTATTTTTTCTAGATTATGTTATTAGAACAAAGAACACAGAAAATTATAGCGCAGGAACAGGCCTTGGGCCCGCCAAGCCTGAACCGATCATGCTACCTCATAACTAAAACCCTCTACCCCTCCAGGGACCATATCCCTCTAATTTCATTCTGTCCATCTGTTTGTCAAGGCGTGCTTTTAAAGTCACCATCGTATCTGTTTCCACTACCTCCCCAGCAATGAGTTCCAGGCACCCATCACCCTCTGTGCGAAAATTCTGTCTCGTACATCTCCCTTAAACCTTGCCCCTGGCATCTTAAACATATGTCCCCTAGTAATTGACCCTTCTACCTGGGAAAAGGCATCTGACTATCCGCTCTGTCCATGCCTCTCATAATCTTGTAGATTCTATCAGGTCACAACTCAACCTCCTTCGTTCCAGTAAGAACAAAACAAGTTTCTCCAAGCTCTCATCATAGCTGATGCCCTCCATACCAGACAACATACTGATAAATCTTTTTCTGTACACTTTCCAAAGCCCCCGCACCCTTCTCGTAGTGTGGCGACCAGAATTGAACACTATGTTTCAAATGTGGCCTAAATAAGGTTCTACAAAAATGTGGCTTGTCCATTTTTAAACCAAATGCACCTCCCGATGAAGGCAAGAATGCCGTTTGCCTTCTTGACTACCTTCTCCTCCTGCATTGCCACTTTCATTGACCTGTGTACCGGTACCCCTAAACCTAACCCTTTGCCTATCAATAATCTTAAGGGTTCTGCCATTTACTATTTCTTTTCTATTGTATTAGACCTTCCAAATGCATTACCTCATAGTTGTCGGATTAAACTCCACCTGCCAACTGATCCAAGTCCTGAAGTATCCTCCGATGGTCCTCATTGCTGTCTGAAAATCCAGCAACTTTTATATCGTCTGCAAACGTACGAATTAATCCGGCTTCATTGTCCTCCAAATCATTGATAAAGATATTACAAACAACAACGGTCTCAGCACTGATCTCTGAGGAACACCATTTGTCACAGTCCTCCTTTCAGAAACGTACCTTTACATTGCTACCCTGACTCTTCTTTGACTAAGCTGGTTTTGTATCCATCTTGCCAGCTCATCTCTGACCCCATGCGACTTCACCTTCTGCATTAGCCTGAAATGAGGACCTTGTCAACGGCCTTACTTATGTCCATGTAGACAACATCCAATGCCCTACCCTCATCAATCATCTTCGCCACTTCTTCGAAAAACTGGATCAAGTTAGTGAGACACAACCTTCCCTTCACAAACCATGTTGCCTCTCACTAATATGTCCACTTACTTCCAAGTAGAATAAATCCTGTCTCAAAAATTCCTCTCCAAAAATAGCCCTACCAATAATGTTAAGCTCACCAGCCTGTAATTTGGATTATTCTTGTTAACCTTGTTAAACAAAGGAACAACAATGACCATTCTCCAGTCCTCTGAGACCTCCCCTGTAGTCAGTGAAGATACAAAGCCCCAGCAATTTTCTCCCTTGCCTTTCTCAGTACTCTGGAGTACATCCCATCAGTCCCTGGGGACTTGTTTACCTTAATATTTCTCAAGAACCCCATACTTTCTGCATTTTGATCTCAACATGACCCAAAGTAACTACACACCCTTTCCCATACTCATCATCCACGAAGTCCTTTTCTTTGGTAAATACTACCGCACAATACTCATTTAATACCTCGCCCATTTCCTCTAGCTCAATGCATAGATTCCTCCCTTGCCCTTGAGTGGGCCAACCCTCTCCCTGGCTACCCTCTTGTTCTTTAGCCTTGGGATTTTCCTTAGTCCTGCTTGCCAAGGCTTTTTCGTGGTCCCTTTTAGTCTTCCTTACTCCTTGCTTAAGTTTCTGTCTATTTTCCTTATTCCACACTTGCTTCACGTGTTCCTATTTCCTACCTTTGACAAATGTTTCCTTTGTTTCTTTGACAATGCTCACAATATCTCTCCTTATCCAAGGGTCTCAAAATTTCCCATACTTATCCTTCATCTTTACAGGAATGTGCCGGCCCTGAATCTCTATCAACTAGCACTTGAAGGCCTCCCACACGCCAGACGTTGATTTTCCTTGAAACATCGTCCCCCAATCTACATTCGTTAGTTCCTACTTAATATTGTTGTAATTAGCCTTCCCCCAATTTAGCACCTTAACTTGAGGACTAACTTAATTTTATCCACCAGTATCTGAAAATTTATTGAATTGTGGTCACTGTTTCCAAACTGCTGCCTTACAGAAACATCAATCACCTGGCCGGGCTCATTAGTGGAAATAATTTCTCTGGATCTATACTATCGCACTAGTTGATCATTCGAAATACGTCAATTAGGGACATAGAGTGCAAGAGAAGGCAGACAGTGAGTGACTTAGCAGAAAAGTGTCACTGTTCCAATCTGTATTCTCATTCATGCTTTTAACTTTCTTCACTACAAGCGCTCGGTTTCGCAAAGCCACACAAATTCTTGCTTCAGCCATAGCCTCATATCAGTCAAAAAACAAGAGATCCTGAAAATTTTTCAATTAGTTTTGTGCCAAATATCAGCGTTGGAAAGTCATCCCTTCTGAAATAGATTGTGCCTCTTGCTGTCTCTATCTAAGGCATGTCCAAGTAAGGACAAAGTTCTTGCTGAGGCAGTGTTCCTCCAGATGTATTGGTATTTAATATACATCCATCATGCAGCATGTTTCAAATTGTTAGAACATGCTCTTGATTCCATCTACCCTCAGGTGCACTATTCTAAAATACTGCTTCCACAATCCTTGCTAAAGCAAACGTGTCTTTTTTATTACTAGATTGCAACTTTGGAAACATTGAGTTTCTTTTAGTGCCTGAGTGGGGCACTCTCGTAGGAGATTCACCAGGATGATGCCTGAGCTGTGATTATTTTTTTATAGAGCAAGGAAAACTGAGGTGTTATCTCATCGAGGGGCACAAATTATGAACGAAATAGATTGAGAGAAAGCTTTCACCTCAGTAGAGCGGGCAATAACCACGGGGCAAAGATTTAAAGGAGCAGGCGATTTAGAGAAGATTTGAAGAAATACTTCTTCAGCCAAAAGGTGTTGGGAATCTGGAACTTGCTGTCTGCAATGGTGACGGAGCAAGGAACCTCAGTGCATTTGAGAAATATATTGATGAGGAATGAAAAAGTAAACCGCTGGTTGGCACACAGACGCGAAGTGCCTCATTCTGGCCTGGTTTCCTCCAACAGCTTTAAAAGATAATACCTAGCACGTTTAAACGGTCGTTTTCAAAACTGAACCCTTCAGCAATTAATTCACCCTGACGAATAGCCCTATACACCTTCATGATATCAATGCATCTACGGCAATCGTACCGCCTCGCCCGTCACGGAATCAGAGCCGACAGCGGCAGAGAAAGGAAATGTCCCTTGACCTCTGGCGGGAAGTTCCGGTCTCGATTCAGAGAGGCCGTAAAACTCCCGCAGCTCAGTGTAAAAACCTAAATGCAGCACTTCAGCTGTGATCTGATCAGGGCTTTAGAAAACAAAAAGTATTACTTCCCCACTTTTTAATTTCAATGCTCTTGTGATAAAGAGAGGTATTCTATTTGATTTCTAATTTACCTTCTGTTCATGCATAGGAATGTTCATTCAAAACATCTCGCCTCTTAACGTTACATAAATTTTTGGAGCAGCTCGCTTTCATATTTTGGTCACAGAATCACACAACTCACTGGTCCATTCACTTCGTTTAGCTATGAATACCGAAAGGTCAGCCAGTTTTCAGTGCCTCCTGAACTTAATCTGATCTGCCGATATGTCACTTTGTCATTTTTAACATTTAGGCAAAACTTGGACAGGTACATGGGTGAGAGATGTGTGGAGGGGTATGATTCAATTGAGGGTCAGTGGGGCTAGGCAAAAAATAGTTCGGCACAAACAAGACGGGCCAAAAGGCTTCTTTCTGAGCTGTGATTTTCTATGGTTCTATGTTTGTGAATCACTCTAACCTTCAATTCGATCGGCAAAATAATCTTGTTCCAGAAATGATCCTCGGGAATCGACATTTATCTCCTTTGTTAGTAAAGCGCCCACTTCAACATAATCATTATAGGCCAATTAAAGTTATCGGACAATATATTAAAAGAATGACTTGCAGTACCAGAACCTACGTTGCAACTGCTGCATTAAAAAATGAGGCAGTGACGGAGTTTGTCCTGAATATTTGTAACCAGGCGGATTAGAAATGTCTGCCCGTTTTTGTGAATCTTGAGACACAGTTCAACTCTTTCATTACAATGGCAGAATATAATTAGTTCCATTAAAAACTATGTTGCAATATTACTTCATGCTGTTAATTTAATGTCATCGATGGTCTCTTTGTTGTGCCTAGGTGTCATTCGCTTTCAAAAAGAATGTGCACAATATCACAATATAATCTCATCATTTAATTCCCTTTAAAAAGCTACCATTAATTTTTTTTTAAGGGGAAGAGACAGAATAACAAAACAACAGTCGAGATAACGGTATAATGATTTTATTACACAGCAATATCAATGACATAAAACTGAATCTTTGATTCAGGGTGAACAGAGTTAAATTGAAACTAAGGGAATCAGCTGATCTGCTACAAACTGTGATGAAATGTTTGAAATATTTCACGATTTGTGGAATTTATCTTGAAATGAAACTTTACTAACGGCAGAAAACAAAAATGCATTAGATGCTTGAATCACATACAGCTGGATCTGGAGATGCTTGTTTGAAGCGGGTTTGCTTGAGTCTCGTGTTTAACCACACAGGAGTAAAGCTCGTGTGAGTTCCACTCTGAGGCTGACAGAGTCAGATAACTGCTCACACTGAACGTGTTGTCCGCCTCCTGCTGGACCCGACTGGTCTCAACCCCATTCCCTCTGACGCTGCCATCTACAGTCCATTCAATCTCCGCAGCTCCGCGGTTAAAACCGCTCACCAAACACACCAGGGTCGCCATGTTCTTCGCTGTGATTTGATCCGATGAAGGCGGAAGGAGAGACACAGTGGGGCTCCGTGGACCTGGAAAGTAGAGACAATGATCGCACATCTATTAAAAATCAGCATAAAACACTGAATCGTTGTTTCACCTTCTTCAGATTTTTTTTTAAATCGGTATTATTCTACAAGAATGTATACATTTTATATAGTGGAGTCTTATTGATGCCAAATGCAAAAAGGCTGGGACTCTGGTTTCAGGTTTCTGGAAGACATACAACCTGAGAAGGTTTTCCTTTTTCCTCTGCACGGACGGGAACATGCAAATATTAAAGAGAAAAATAAGAAGGAAGGTTCCGTGCATCCACTTGTAATCTGAAGGAACGCTGTCCTCGCTGGCGTCACGATCACCGAGAATTCCAGAATAAGAATTGTTTGCTTCTGTCACCATTTACACTTAACTGACACAAATCCTACATACTGGACTGATATTTGGGTTTGTGTACATTTTTTGCCGTGGCCTCACACCGTGTGCCGCCCAGACCAACAAGTGAGGATGTAGCGTAAATCTTAACAAATAACTTCCTATCGCAATGGAAATGTTTGGAGACATTTTTTCCGACTGTCACAAACAATTTGTTACAACTAAGAGGAAGAGTTTCTAATCAATATTGTAAACAATTCTAATACATAACAGCATCACCTAATGACAACCTCAAAAGGCCAGTAATAAAGCAAACGTGTCCTCATAATTATTTATCTCTCATACCTTGTGGCCAAAGCAGATGGACTGTGAGATCTTATTGTGCTTAGATAGGGGACCCGTGATTCTGACAATTGAAGAATGATTCTGCATCACGAAGACTTAATTGTGGGCATATTCTGAGATCGTGGTCGGCGCTCAGTCAATGAAAGTTTGCATTTTCTTTCCTTTGTCATTAGTCGATATTCGCAAAGCTGAAAGGGCATTGTATCAGAATCTTGTCTCTTTAAGTGACCATTTACCGCTTAAGTTACCATCTATCACAGTCAATGGGGAAACGCTGAGTAAATACGTTAAGACATTGTAAGGCATCAAAGAAAGGGTTCAGATATGAATATTCATTTCAAATTAAAACGACAAGGCTAACCTCTTACAATTCGCCCTGACATTGCGGTATTATGTCTGCTACTACAACAATATGAGGTTTGTCGCTGTCGGCGTAAAAATAGATTATCTTTGGAGCTAGAAATTCGTCTTATATTTTGAAATGTAATATTCATCCTGTCGGAGACAGGATGACTAATGAAATTGTGACAGGGCTAAAGGGGATAGCATAGTTATAGACTAGTGAACATAGCCTCAGTGAAGGGAGAACGAATGGAATAAACGCGGCGTAATCAAATACAGCAATCACGACATTGCTAGCGGAAAATCTTATCCCAATGCGTGAATTGGTATTTTTGAGCAGGTATCATGAGCGGTGAATGACGGCAATATTTTTGCTATAGTCTACATGGATTTTAACAAGGCTCTTGTTAAGTTCACACATTGGATGAACAGGTTTGATCCGAAATTGGTTCAGAGGCGGAATCAAAGGATCCGTATATCAATGAGTGCCTCTATGATTGTTGTTAGATGAAACAAATTTGGCAATGTGGTTGCGAACGAAGGAAACTGAATAATGCAGGAAGACAGCAATGGAGTAGTTAGATAAATGCAACAGCGGAAAATGGGATTAAATGCCGAAAAGCGTGAGCAACTGCATTACTGGAAGGCCAACAAGACAAGCGAGTACACGGCATAAATGGGATAATGCCTTTAAATGTGCAGAAACTGAGTGACTTGAAAGTGCATATCCTCAGATCCTGAAGGTGGCACAGCAAGTGTTATGGTAGCAAAGGAGGCATGTGGGGCACTTATATTTATGTGCCGATTGTTAGAATTTGGAGTTTATGCTGAAACTGTTGGAAAGATGCATAGAAAAAATGTAATTGTACGGGAGCGAGAACAGGGAGATCTGGAGTCAGCTGAAATGGAATATTTAGTTATAAGTAAGTATTGAAATGTCCTTTTCTTTGGAACAGAAGAGGCGGAAGACAAATCTAGCTGAAGGCATAATATTCTGAGGTGTCCGGGCAGAATGAATCGGAAAATAGTATTGCCAATGGTTGTCGGCTCCTTAAGTACGGAGCTTGGATTTAGCGTTAGAAGTAGAAAGGTTAGCGGAGATTGGAAGGGAATAGTTTCACCCAGAGTGTTTAGGGGTGTGGAACCTATTGTCGGAAAGTCTGTTAGTGACAGATTAATGGACATTTAAATGCACATACAATGTGTAATCTGAAAACTAATTAATAAATGATGGATTGTTCCTTGTGAACCAGCGCAGACACGATTGACCAAGTGGATAGTAATAATGCTGCAAAGATATATCATTCGATGATTCCGCGAATATATTGTATTGTTTTCCTCCCTCATTCAGGCACAGGGCTACAGTGTGCAAATTTATAAGATACAGTGTCGCAATTCCGACATGAGCTTCCAAACCAGCCATGCCTTCCACTGGATGAACACACGCGCAGCAGATGCGCGGCAGCACAACCAGTTGGTAAATCCCCATCAAGTTACACAGCCTACCAAAGTAGAACTATACTGCCTTTCCTTGGCGAAAAACGCTTAGTTCCCTCCTTAACAGCTCTGTGGTGTACCTATTGCAAATGCTTTCTGATCATATCCCATGAATCAATAAAAATGGCAATAATCCGCACGTTTTGTTCTATTACAACTCACTGACAATCACAGAACCAGCAACAATCTGAACAAGTCCACAACAATATTCAAAAACCTGGCAACTGATTCCGAGACATTCCAAAAGAACTGATTGGATAGAAAGAAAATGAACCGTAATTTCCGACAAAGCAAATATTCTGCGCATCCTTGAGATTTGTTAATGTGCGATCCAGTAACAATCAGGATCTATTATTACTGGCTGAATTCTCGCAACAATATGGTTATTTTGGATACCCGGGATTAATGCGAAATGATAGCCTGAGAATCTTGTATTGAACATTTTCAGTGAGTTTGCGGACGAGTGGGAGTGAGTTGCTATTGTTCCGCAGACCCAATGCAAAAAAGATCTTAAAACATAATGTTGCTTTAAGTGGAATGAAGCAGCCTGATGTGAACGTTACAGAACCTGAGTTTGGCCGCAGTTGGAATACAATTTTCAATTCTGCTCGCCACACTACCAGAAGGATATGGAATCTTTGCAAAGGGTACAGAAAAGATTTGACAGGATGTTCTCTGGTATGGAGGGGATTAGCTATGATGAGAGGTTGGACAAACTTCGTTTGTTCTGACTGGAGCGTTGGAGTTTGAGGAGACCTGATAGAAGTCTGCAAAGTTATGAAAGGCATGGAAAGAGTGGATAGTTAGAAGCCTTTCTCCCCCCAATTTGGAAGAGTCAGTTGCTAGGGGGCATAGATTTAAGGTGCGAGGGGCAAAATTTAAAGGAGATGTACGAGGCAGATATTTACAGTAGATAGAGTGCCTGAAATTCCTTGCCGGAGGCGGAATGGAAGCAGATACGGTAGTGACTTTTAAAGGGTGTCTTGACAAGTACACGAATAGGATGGAAATAGAGAGTTATGGTCGCCGGAAGGGTAGGATGTTTTAGTTAAGTCGGCAGCGTTGCCGGTGCAGAGTTGGAGGGCCAAAGGGCCTGTTCCTACGCTGTAATTTTCTTTGTTCTTTTGAATGTAATTCTAGCGCATTAAATCAGGCTACAACAGCAGCGCGTGACACAGACTGAACCAGCATGTCGCTTTCATAAAATCATGGAATTCTACAGCATCTAAGGGACCGACGTTGGCTTGTAAGAAAAACCTGCTCACTTCGCTGATTTCTATGCCTGTTGTTTTTCACTGTTGAAATGTTTATCGTCTTGCTAATTATAGTTCCGCTCGCGGTGTTCATACAACTAGGGCACTCTGCTCCTAACACTGACTGAGTGAATGAAAACATCCCATCTTTCTAGCAATTCGCATTCAAATCATCTCCTTGGGCTGCCGATTGGATCAGGCGGCGCAAAATTCTGGACAGTCCCAGCAGAGCAGACCGGGATTGCACACACTCCAGAAAAGTTCTGAACCCAGCTATCGCTGCAATATCATTGGCTACTGAATCAAAGATCCCCCATAAAAATATTTTATGACCAATCATTTTGATTTTCACTAATTCAAACCACTTATCCGACCGTTTCGAAGAAATTTTGTTTTTAAGACAGCGTCACAAATGTTAGAGACATTTAGGTGATTTACTTACTGTCCAGATTCAGCTTCGTTCCTCTCCCGAAAATGAAACTATATGGACTGCTGGTATATCGAGCACCACAGTAGTAATCTGCAGCATCCTCCGACAGCACGTTGGTGATGGTTAAAAGCATCTTGTTACTCGACGAGTCCACAGACCCGGTGAATCGATCTGGAATTCCTGGACCTCTGGAGCTCTCGTACCAAACAAACACAGGGGCACTGCCGGGTTTCTGCCAGTACCAGCTCGTGTAGTAGCTGCCAATGCTGCCTCCGGACATGGTGCAAGTGATGGTGACGGTCTTTCCCGGTGAGGACGAAATGGATCCTGGTTGGGTCAGGACAGGGTCCGCAATCGCACCTGGTGAAATGCAAAGTATTGTCAGTCACACACTGTGAAATGTTGAATATTGCTTACAATTCATGTTCATTAAAACACAAAGGCACAAACAGATAATGTGAAAAAAATGAGCGTTACTTCAGGTTGACGCCCGTACTTACTGTGGAAACAGAGTATCAGTGCGGCGAGAACTCCAATCGATTGTGTCATGGTGAAGGTTTTGGGAGAGGAAGAAGGAAAATAAATCCTGACACGAATGCGCTTCTGAGCCTATTCCAACCTCTCCTTAAAAAGATTCAAACACCGCAAGGCGAATGAATATTAATTACGTATGCAAATTTCATGTCAGATGATATTAGAATAAAGATCTCCAGTTCAGTATTGTCTGATATTTGCAGAATGCACACGACAGCCATTTTGGAAAAGAAAAAGATATAAATCTCCCAAGGCACAGATTAACATGCAAAATGGCTCAATACCCACCGCTTCCCTCCCCCCCCCAAAAAAAACAAATGGTGCCGTGAAATATAAAAGAGATTAAGTGAATCGTGGCTTGATCTCTTGGAGACTACAGATTACAACAAATAAATGTTGCGGACAGTAAGTTATTTAATAAGTTTAGCGCCCCTGGTGAATGCATTAGAGATGAAAAATATGAATTGTGATTTCATGCGCACATAGAGAGGTGTAAGTTAATTGCCCACACTCTTTATTGACATCTCGGGATAGACAGACATTCAGATAGATAGATAGATAGATATACAGAGATGGATGGATGGAGATAGATAAATATAGAGATAGATAGATATTGATAGATAGGCAGATAGTTGGATAGATCGAGACAAAGATAGATGGATAGATAGATAGATAGATAGATAGACAGACAGACAGGTAGATAGATGTTTGATGTTATTGAATGATAGACAAGCCGCAAAAAACATTTTAGCATGTACCTGGAATGAGATTGAGATGTCAAAACTGTCCACTCAGATTTATTCAAGTGTTGTAAACCCACGGCATTCACAGTGAGTTAAGCCTTGGCAAAATGAAATGATCTCCGAAACAGAGTTTTTCGCATTATATTCGTTGTTGGATTTGAGGGGTACATTTGCGGTCATGGGGAAGAATGAGTTTGAGAATGTCAATGCATTTGGCCGACAGGGCCGAAATGAGCTGAAAGTAGCGATTTTTAAAAATCAGATTTCTGGTGAGAAATGGTCTTCCCCCCAACATCACTCTCGCCTCCCGCCGAACGATGTTATTACAGAAGCCATCGTACAGTGTTCCATTGCCTCCTCATTTGAAAAAAATTATCAAAATCAGGCAAGTAGTTCAAATGTTGGTAAAGTTAGCTTGTCACACACCTTCACCCCATGTGTCCTTGAACAATTGTGACAAGTAGCATTTTTGGTTATGCAGCTGAGGCGCACAGAGGAGAGCCAGAAGAAATGAATTAATTATTTCGCCTGGTGAGCTGCCGATCGCGGTGGCAGATGCAGTTGCGTCAGTATAAAGATTTTGAGAAGGTTGATCGCAGAGAGAGGGCAATCAGCCCATGGCATCCATGTCGATTCTGCAAAGGAGCAATCGAACTGGAATTTCTATCTTGATCTTACTCCAGTTTTCAACATATTTCCACTTTTCTGACAGTGATTATTAAATCCTGTTCCGCTAGACTTTGATCCAGTTGTCTCCAGATCATTAAGAGTCTGGATATATTCACCCACCATCACCTCACTTCTGTTCCCCAGCTATTTCAAATGTTTGTTTTCTGGTGATCAAACTTCCTGACAGTTGAATCAACTTCTGCTTGCTTTATCCAACACCTTTAAGAACCTATTTATTAAATCTTCCAGGCGGCTCTAAGGAGAACAACTCCAGGTTCTCTCTTCTTTACATCTAACTTGATGATTTTTATCGCGAACGGTGGGGAAGAAGTATTAAAATTTCTCCACCACTGGGAAAATTTCAAAGATGCGGTCAGGTAGAGAGATCAGGAACAGGTAATTAAAGTTGGTTTGCTAAAAGGGTATTTACTGAAAGGTTATGTCTCAGGCCGACGTCTTGCAATGCAGGTAGTACCCAGAGAGAGAGAGAGGTTTAAGGCCTTGCCTGTGGGTGGAATGTACAGAGTTGACATCTGCAGTGTGGAAAGAGGGAGAGAGACAGTTACTAGTCCAGTTTAATGCAACAAGGCGGCGGGAGTGAGAAAAGAATAGCCCGCATTGTGTATGAGCGGAATCGGCAAACGATTCGCATGGGGCCAGGAATGCAGGTTAAAGTTGACTGAAGACAGTATGCAGCTGAAATAACAGACAGGAAGTGGGCCTACTTCATGGAGATGTTGAATAGCTCCACTGATTGCGTCCGACAGGAAGCAGAGGAGTAAAATTTTGCGATTAGTGCCAGAGCTGAAGATTGGGAAGAAAATAAAAACCGAAAAAGAATGACTAATAAAGGAATGACGAAGGAGAATTTAGAGTATGAGAGAATGTTAACTAAACATATTAAAATAACGTAAGAATTTCTACATGCTTTTAAGAAGGAAAATGCTCACTAAAATAATTGTGGTTCCTCTGGAGAAGGAGTATCGGAAATTCATAATACGAAATGAGGAAATGGTCGAATTTCCTCTGTCTCGCTGTAGAATACATAATTAATATGCCAGAAAGACTTACAGGTGAAGAGGGGGAAGGGAGCGAGGAACATAAAGCAATTACAACCACCAGGTCTACTGAGAAAACGATCAGAACTAAAGGCTGTAAAGTCGTTACGACATGGTGGAGCTGGGAAAGATACCCTTACGGAGAGTGGATGCAGGCCAAATGGGCCTCCTTGTGTGTTGTAGTGATTTTATAATTCCATGAGATTGGGAACAGCATATCTAACTCCTTCATTCAAGAAAGGAAAGAGACAGAAAGCAAGTAACTACAAGTCAATTAATCTAACATCTGTCAGAAGATAAATTCTAGGATCTATTATTAGAAGCATGGCACTTGCAATTATGCAGAGCTAATATAGTTTTGTGCAATTGAATCCATACTTATTTGTTATACTTACTTGAGCAACTCATTAGTGACGTGGCTAAAAAGGAAAATTTAGAGATGGGTTTCCAAAAAGTATTTCGTAAAATACTGCTTAAAGATACACTATGAAAAGTCAAAAAGGAGCTCATCGTGTGTGAGCAAATACTTATTACGAATCGAGGACTGGTTGGCTTACAGAAACAGAGAGGTGGAGTAATTAACCAGTTTTTTGGAGGGTGGGCAACTATAGCTGATGGTGTATCACACGGATTCCATCTGGGGCTCAACTATTTTCAATTTATAGAAATGGCATGGATGATGGGACGGACTGATTGCAAATTTTTCTCACTACATTAATACATGGGGAAAAGTATATTGTGAGGTTAGCATGAATAGTATACAAAGGAATTTAGATAGGCTACTTGAGTGGTGTAAAGAAAACAGGTGGAGTACAATGTGGTGAAATGCGAATTCGTCCACCTTGGTAGGAATACTGGAAAGCAGCAAATTATTCACTCGGAGATGAGAGTGCAAAGATCTGCAACACTGGGGGATCTGGATGCCCTGGAACTTGATTCACAAAACTTTAGATTGAAGCTGTAAGTGATTAGGAAAGCAAATGCAATGTTGTCATCTATTGCAAATGGGATAGAATGTAAAAGTAGGAAAGATTCGCTACAAATGTGTCGTACTTTGATGAGAGCACAACTGATGGACTTTCTTTCCTATTGGCCTGCGGACCTCATAACGGATAAATAGCACCAGCAAGGGAACAAGGTTCACCCATCAGATGAAAAGGATATCATATAGGGAACGGTTGGACAAATTGGAGCTGTAGTCATTAGAGTTTCGAAGAATTAGAGGTGATCCTGCTGAAACACCTACTATCCTGAGGGGAACTGAGATGGTGAATGCTGAGGAAGTGCTTCCCCTCTAAAGAGACTAGAAGAAGGAGGCATGAGTTAAAATAAGAGGTTTTCCAATTGAGATGGAGATAAAGAGAATTTCATTCTCCGAGAGCCATTGGCCTGTGGAACTCGAAATATTTACTAGAAATATTTCATCGTGTATAGTGGTGGATGATTAACAACTCACTGGAGGTGAAGACATCACAAGTTTTCCCATCCTCAATGAATAGTGGAAAATACCAGGCTAACGCATTCGCAACAATCTTCAAACATATGCCAAGTGGACGATCCATCTTGACCTTCTACAAAAGCGGTCAGCATCACAGGTGTCAATCATCAGCCAAATCAATTTGCTCCACGTGATATCAAGAAATGGCCGAACGCATTGGATATTGCAAGGCTTTGGGCCTTAACAATATTCTGTCGACAGTCCTGACGACTTGTACTCCAGACAATGCGGCACCGCCAATCAAGTTGTTTCAGTACAGCTACAACACTGACATCTAACCGGCATTGCAGAAAATTACCCGGTAATGTCCTCTAGTCAAAAAGAAGGGCAACTCCAACTTTATTCGTTAGCCATCAGGCCACTTCAAGTCATCAGTAAATTAATGGAAGGTGTTATTAACAACATAATCAAACTGCGGGAACTTAGCATCAACCTACTCATCGGCACGTAGTTTGGATTCCGCTAGTCACTCAGTGCCTGAATTCATTACAGCCTTGGGTTAAACATGAACAAGAGTAATTGAATGTCCGATGTGAAGTGACTGTCTTTGACGTCAAGGTAACACGTATGGAATTAAGGAGCCCGAGCAACACAGGAGTCAATGAGAGTCAGGAGGAAAACTCTACGCTGGTTGGAGTCATACCTGGCACAGAAAAGACTAGTGTGGTGGTTGGAGTTCAAGCATCTAATTTGCAAACTTCACTGCAGAAGTTTCTCAAAATAGTGCCCGAAGCCCAATCATCTTCAGCTGCTGGAACGATCCTGCTTGCATCATAACGTCAGCAGTGGGGATGATCGCACAGTGTAGAGTACCATTCCCGCATCCTCAGAAACTGAAGCCATACATGTCCAAATGTATTAGTTTCCTGGACAATATCCAAGCTTAGATTGGCAAGCGGCAAGTAACCTTCCTGACAAAGTAGTGCCAGGAAATGACCGTCTCCAACAACAGAGAATATAACGATTATCCCTTGACATTCAATGGTATTGCCATCATTGTCGACATTCTGAGGGCGACCATTGACCAACTGATCTTGACATTTAAGTATGGTGGCTACAAGAGCAGGTCAGAGGGTATGAATCCTGTCGCAAGTATTTCTCTTCCTGACTCGCCAAACCTGTCCACCATCTGCGAGGCACAAGGCAGGAATGTGATGGAATATTTGTATTAGCCAGGAGAGTGCAGCTTCTATAACTTTCAAGAAACTCACGCCATCCAGGACAAAACTTTACTGGCACTACTTCTAGAAAACTCCCTCCGCCATGATGAACAGAAGCAGCAGTGTGTACCATCTGCAAGACGTACTGCGAAAAACCATAGCAGCTCCATCTGCAGCATCTTACAAAAATCACATCGCTACTGTCCGGAAGGACAAGGGCAACAGACGCAT
Source organism: Sphyrna mokarran (assembly GCA_024679065.1). Lineage (NCBI taxonomy): Eukaryota > Metazoa > Chordata > Chondrichthyes > Carcharhiniformes > Carcharhinidae > Sphyrna > Sphyrna mokarran. The sequence continues at coordinate 8,841,839 of JAGIQG010000020.1, forward strand.
GGGAACACCACCACGTTAGCATTTTCCTCCAACCCATTCGCAATCTGATATGGGGATATATTGCTTACCTAAACCACAGGGACTGCGCTGATTCAACAAAGCAGTTCACCACTATCATTTCGAGGGCAATTAGCGGTGAGGAATAAATGCTGGTCTAGTCAGCGACGCCCACGTCACGTAAAAAAAATACAGAATTCGATAGATTCCTGATTGAAACCAAAGAGTATAGAGGTGGACAGAAATGTGGAGTCAAGCTCACGATCACAGCAGCCATGAACTTAGGCTTAATCTTCCTTCCAATTGGTATGATCATATGATTCATATTTCCACCCTTTTTGTCTATTTTTATCCTATCAAATTACTGAACCTTCTGATCCACTAGTGTGGCACTGGAAGCATTATATTTAGTGAATGACGCAGGAAAGGAAGTGATAGTGAAACATTTAGTGATACTGGGTTCTTACTGCTTCTAGTCGGTTGGATTTTCTGATATTATGGAAATTCGCCACAGAAAAGGGGAACTCATTAAACATCCGAATTAATTGACAATATCTTCAAAGAATATTCTGAAAACGACTTTCATGTCCGAATCCCTATTTTCCAAATCTCCACGTATTTTGCCAGGAATTGATATTTTGAGATATTTTAACCGCAGATAACCTTCATGTAATAACACGGTTCTTCGTATACCAAGTGCAATATTGCCATCTGCTGGTTCAGCCGCGAAAAGCACATTCATTGGAATTCGTTCTGGACTTCTTTCATCTATTATGCGTATTCCAATAGAAAGCAGGGGAATGAAATGACAAATTGGAACATAAAACCCCGGATAAATTCAGGAGATCTGGTAGCGCTTGTGTATAAGAGGTATTCGCACTGCCGTGTTCGGTGAAACAGCGTTCAGCCTCTAACAAATTGAGCGTAAATCCCACCACTACGTTTATCATGCATCTCAAACGTTTGGAAAACAGGTGCGGGCGCAGCCTCAGACAAGAGAGCAGGAACTAACACTGTCAAGCATGGCGAATGTCCGGTGATTAATTATCGGATTAAGATTGCAGATTCCTGGAACAAGCAATGATTCTAAATCCCACCATGGTATCTAGCAATAAATTTTGAACAAAAGTAGTTATAATAATGCTAACCATGAAATCACTGAATTGCTGAAAAAGCATTCGTTCATTAACATCATTTCGGGCAGGAAATCTGCCATCCTTACTTAATACATACGTTACCACTCGTTTTTCGTTCGTGAAAAAGGTACAAAAGCCTAAGGAAAGGTACAAACCAACTTAAGAACAGTTTCTTCCCTGGTGCCCTCAGACTTTTGAATGGACCTACCTCGTATTGAGTTGATGTTTCTCTACACCCTAGCTATGAGTGTAACAATACTGCACTCTCTCTTTTCCTTCTCTATGAACGGTATTCTTTGTAGGTATATCATGTAAGAAACAATATTTGTCACTATATACTATTATGCAAGACAATAATGAGTCAAATCAAATCAAAAACATTTGTGCTATTAGGGAAACATTTGCATAATACATGACCAGCTACGTTGGTGACACGCAGTTAGCAGTGGTACTGATGTTGAACCTCCTGATCAGATTGGTTTATGTGTTACAGAAAAAGCCCGTTCACCTGAAATGGTTGTAAAAATAACAGCAAAGTAAGGCCAAAGCGGCAGTAGCGCAAATTTTATTTTCAATTACTGAGGTAGTTAAGGATGAGAAATAGAGGCCAGGAGTGATGGACTTTGGGGGAGAGAGAGGCGAACATCAGAGCGCATGTATAACCTAGCAGAAAACAAGAACACAATTGAAAACATACTATTAATTATGTAAATTGTGAAAAGTTGGGGCCACAGCACTGATCACTGTAGCACAGCACTCCTTACATCTTGCTGATCAGAAAATTGTTCTTCTTGCCCACTCTCGGTTTTCTGTTCGCTTGCAAATTTTCTGTCCATGACCCCACAAGATAAACTCTCTTTTCCGCAATACACTTTGATGTGACATCTTATTAAATGATTACTGAAAACCACAGCACATCCACCTGCTCCCCTTTATCCACAGCATGTTACTTCTTCAAATCACTCCAGTAAATTGGCTGGACATATTCCCTTTGACAAAACTGTGTTGGCTGTATCTGATTATCGTGATTTTACTTATATGTCCCGCTGTCAAACCTTTAATAACAGCTGCTAATATTTTCCGTATATGTCACATGTTCAGCTAACTGGCGTTGTACAGCTAAAATGTGTTGTTTCCTTTTTCCTATTGCATTAAGGTGCTACATTCGCTGTTTTCCAATCTAATGGACGCTTCCCAGAAACTGGGACAATTTGGAACATTAAAATCAACCCATCAATTGTCTCATTCGTCATTTCCTTTAAGACGCTCAGGAATTGAGGAGTTATCAGCCCACGTCTTCAACAATTTTCTTAATGTCATTTACCTGACGTTCTAATTTTCTTGAGTCTTTCTCTTGCATTTCCTGCTTTACAGTTATTTCTGTGATACTATTTGTATCCTCTACAGTGAAGAATAAGGCAAAATATCTGTTCTCTTCATCTGAAATCTTTTTGTTTGCTACAAATTCTCCAGAGTCAATTTCTATCGGGCTGTCTGCCACTCTATTAATTGTTTTTAATCATTTAACTTTACAATTTTAAGTTAATGTATTAGTGTCACGAGTAGGGATACATTAACACTGCAATAAAATTACTGTGAAATCCCCCAGTCGCTGCACTCCTGGCACCTGTGCTCGCGTACACTGAAAGAGAATTAGCAATGCTAAGCACTGCGCCAAAGTCCCAAATGCAAGAAATAACTAAAAAAAACGCAGAGTATTCGGGAAACAAATCAGCTGGTCTGGAAGCATCTGTGGAGACAGAAACAGATTGACAATTGCGTCTCCAAAGTTGCCAGATGAAAATATATGCAATGAGTTTTGTTGACCTGAAATTCACTGCAAGAGTACAGGAAACCGATCCAATTATAACTTCGAGATGAAAATTGGATAGACTCATGAAACCGATATCTGCGTGAAATGCTAATCAAGCTCTGGAATGCGATTACTTGGATAGCTCTTTCAAAGAGTACAGTGGGTCAATGATATTTTGTGTTGTATTCTTCTGTGAAATGGCTGGGAACTGAGCTCAATATAATTTACTAAATCACTTTTCAATTTTGTTTCCGTTTGGAGGGAACCTCCAAACCACTGTTTTATCCTTTCTATGTACACATATTTTTCTTCAACTGGTGACATAAAGTTGCACAGCCAAAGTTGTTCTGATCAGAAATGCAAAAGTTTAAATGATGACGGAGCAGATTCAGAAGTATCTTCTCAAAGTCAATAGAAATTACGTGTGAAACTAAACAATTGAAAAATTAAGGCGAGAGAATGCTTTGGATTAACTGACCCTCGTCAATTCTCTTTGCTTCTATCCTAAACCGTTGTCCACTGATCCTAAGTCTCAGCCCCGTGTCCCAGATTTCACAGCCAGGGCAGACATCCAGCTGGACTTCTCAATTGCAAGGGCGGGGTCTTTTGGATAGTTGGTTTGTCCGCTCCGCCAAGTCAATTCTTCGCTCATTCTGTGTGCTCCTCAGTCATTGGACATATAGAACATAGAACATTACAGCGCAGTACAGGCCCTTCGGCCCTCCATGTTGCTCCGGCCAGTGGACCCTCTAACCTAAACTATTCCAATATCATCCATATGCCTATCCACCGAACATTTGAATGCCCCCAAAGTAGGCGAGTCCACAACTGCCGCAGGCAGGGCATTCCACGCTCTCACCACCCTCTGTGTAAAGAACCTGCCTCTGACATCCGTCCTATAACTACCACCTCTTAATTTAAAGTTATGTCCCCTCGTGTTGGTCATCACCATCCGAGGAAAAAGGCTCTCACTATCCACCCTATCCAGTCCTTTGATCATCTTATACGCCTCACCGCGTAACCTTCTTCTCTCTAATGAAAATAACCTCAGGTCCCTCAGCCTTTCCTCATAAGGCCTTCCCACCATACCAGGCAACATCCTGGTAAACCTCCTTTGCACCCTTTCCAATGCTTCCACATCTTTCTTATAATGCGGCGACCAGAACTGTACGCAATACTCCAAGTGGTAGGAGTAGAAATCAGCCAAAGGCATGATCTCCTTCTGCGGAGGATTTACCACCTTAGAGGACTGACGGCCAGTCGTTTGTGTAGCAACTCTAGGTTCGATAGGTAACGACAGTTCGGATTACAACTTCTCTCGAAAGACAAAATCCGATGTAGGCCAAATGAAGTAGGTTCTTGGGGCTTTGGTGCGGCCAAGTTACAAATCCTACCGAGGGAAATAATGGTGTTCCTCTTGCCGGACTCTGACAGTTAGATAATTGTCTTGACATAGTCCGGTCCCAACCAGAGGAATAAATGTAGTGCGGACAGGATGAAGCACTTGATTGACTCTTACTAGGTCACTTAAGGCCCCAATAGGCTTAAAGGTGCGCGCGCTGCGCAACGAATTTGTTCTTTCCAACAGTTGGAGGAGATTTCTAATCATTACTGAACAGTAGAACTGTTTAGTGACGGTGAGATAGAGCTTTGTGCTTTCACAGTGCATAAAAACCCTGATGTGCTTTCAGATGATACCTAGAGAGGGGAGCATATGGATGGGAAAAAGAATGGGGGGCAGAGACGTATTGTTGAGTTGCTAGCATGGGAGCAGGAAGACAAGCCATTGCAGATAAATCTGTGGATATTATCTGATAAACAGCCGCTGAATTCCCCCCACTGAGGGAGAATTGAAACAGGAATCCTGGCGCCCAGCTGCCTTCGTAGTGAAGGATCTTTGTGACGTCACTGCTGTGTTTCAGGAAAAAATGGCGTTCTCACTAACTCGTGTCCTCAAAGTTTCTCCACTTCTAAACCCCACCACAATGTATGTCTCTGCACTGATGAAGTAAACGCTGAGAGTGTTGGTGTGTCTGAGATCTAACTGCAGCTGCTATCCGGATTTTTGTGTTCCGCCCAGCCGGAAAATGCCACTGGCTGCTCTCTTGCGATGTCTGCAAGAGAAGAGAAATATTTTGAGTGTGTGAAAGTGACATAAGCATATAAGCGAAAAAACTCACAAAAGTTTGGTGAGGTAACGATCACTTATTTTCCTTCAGCCCAGTTCTGCTTCGGAGTAGGAGAAGCCTAGCCCTCCCCGGCAAACAATGCGGCTCTCTCTCAAACTTTGTTAGAAGATTCAGTTCGGCCATCCCTCCGCCCGACTTTGTTGTCTCTCCAGGCAGCGTTGTTTTCCTGCAAAGGAACAGGAGGGGAGGGTGCAAGCAGGCCACGTGGTAGACGCACGTGAGGGAGTTAGCAGAGATTGATGAGAACAGGGACTGATCCTGGCTGAGTGGAGGAAGTCATTCATTCTCTACCTACACTTGCACTTCCGTGTGCGGAGTGTTGGCACTAAAGAGAGCTGCCACTGCAGTTCATGCCATGTTGATGAACATGCTAGAGGGCCGCCTCCTTGTCTTTGTTTTCGGACTCTCATCTGCACCCCTTCAGTATTTTGCCCTGCTCCGGGTTTGAAAACTTTCGTGCTGCCTTCTCGGCAGTCATTCTCTGGTTTGGACTGAGATTTTGATTTGATTTATTTTTTTCACATGTATTAACACACAGTGAAAATTATTGTTTCTTGCGCGCTACATAGACAAAACATACCGATCATAGAGAAGGAAATGAGAGAGTGCAAAATGTAGTATTATAGTCATAGCTAAAGTGCAAAGAAAGAACAATCAATGCAAGTAAGCCCATTCAAAAGGCTGACAATAGAAGGGATGAAGATTTTTTTGAGTCAATTGATACGTGACCTGAAACATTTGTATCTTTTTCCCGAAGGAAGAAGATAGAATGTGCGGGATGTGTGCGGTCCTTAATTATGCTCGCTGCTTTGCCAACACAGCGGGAAGTGTAGACAGAGTCAATGGATGGGAGGCTGGTTTGTATGAAAGGATTAGGCTACATTCACGATCTTTTGTAGTTCCTTGGGCCTTGGGCAGAACAGAAGACATACCAAACTGTGATACAACCAGAAAGAATGTTTTCCCTGGTGCATCTGTAAAAGTTAGTGGGAATCGTAGCTGACATGCCAAATTTCCTTCGTCTTCTGCGAAAATAGAGGCGTTGGTGGGCTTTCTCAACGGTACTGTCAGCATGGGGGGACCAGGACAATTTGTTGGTGATCTGAATACCAAAGAACTGAAAGCTCTCGACCCTTTCTACTTTATCCCAATTGACGTAGACAGGGATAGGTTCTCCTTTACGCTTCCTGAAGTCACTGACAATCTCGTTCGTTTTGTTGGCGTTGAGAACAGGTTCTGGGCAATCGTTAAAGTGGAGCTTCCCAGTAATTCAAATAGCCAGCCTGAGAGCAGCCCGGCGAGTTAGAGTCCATCCGTGCAGCGAGTAGGTCATGTTTTAAAACTGAAGGTACGGCAGGAAAACATACACCGCCATTGGTGGGCAACCGCCCAGTTTTCCCGCCGGACAGGACATTTGGCTAAAATTTTGAAAATACCGCCCGGCATCTGGAGTATTGTGTACAGTTTTGGTCTGCGCAAGTGAAACCATTTAATAGCGTCAGAAGCAACTCAACGAATGTTCATTCCACAGTTGAAAGAGCAAGCTGATTTGGAAAGGTTTTACAGATAAGTGTTTAAAGGAAACTTAGAATCATAGAATCCCCACAATGCAGAAGAAGTCCGTTCAGCCCATCGAATCTATGCCAACCATAATTCCACCCCCGCCCTACTCCCGTAACCCCACATATTTACCCTGCTAATACTCTGACACTAGGGGCAAATGACCAATTAACCTAACCCGCATACCTTTGGACTGTGGGAGGAAACCGGAGCACGCGGGAGAATCTCACGCAGACACGATAACAAGAGATCAAACTGCAACATGTAAGGCCCTGAGGGGAATTGATAGGTGGCTGTTGAGAACTGTTTCCCCTTGTGGGAGAGACTGGAACTAGGAGACATAGCATTGAAGGAAGAAATCTTCTATATAAGTGGGTATGGAAAAACTATTTCGCTCAGAGCGTCATTTGACTTTCGATTTCTTTGCCCATAAAACAATGTCACTGAACAATTTTAGGACAGTTAGGCTGATTCTTGGCTATCAAGTTTATATAAGGGTATATGGGGGCGGACGGGAAAATGGATTAAAGACCAGGATCAAATGAGCCATGATCTTAGAAAATAGCAGATCAGGACTGGGGGCTAAATGATCGAATTCTGTTGCTGATTGTATGTTCTTGTTAGTTTTCTTTGCTTCCAATTTGATCGTATCCAAGTTTTGGACCATCAGATGATTTACTGAGGTGTTGGTAGCATCACCTTTTATGATATCACAGTCAAAGCACAAGTAGCAAGACTGCTACACACACTCTGGGAACAATCTGCTAGTTTTTGCATATATAAACCTAAGTCAATCGGAAATTCTGATATTCTATATTTCCATCAATAACGAAACTCATTAAATGAGGTAATTGGAAATGCCTGAGAACAATATTCTAAAAATGCTTTTATTTTTAATCCATATTTTCCGAGCGTCAATTAATTTTGTGCGGAGTCATTTTGTCTACAACGTTCGTGAGGATATGATTGAATACAACTCCTATTTAAAAAGTAGATTTCCACATAAATTAAACTCGCTATTGTCAATTGGGAAAAATATTACCACCACCAGCGATCTGGTTTGAACAGGGCTGTGTTTGATAAATAGGTTGTCGGCTTGGCATGTTTTAAATGCATTTAATGATGGCTGTAATTGATGGGTTCTCTTCGACGTAATCTACAAGAACACTGGAAGCTCCTATGTGAAATAATAAAAACTCTGTAGAGAAACTATTCCTGATATGCTTCTCTTCTAACTGCATTCTGTGAAAGATGTCCAGCGGGCGTTTTTAAGAAACGATGTTCAAATATTGCATCCAAAACTAAGAAAGTGGAAAAGATAGTTGAATACATTTTATGACGTATCAAAGAGTTTATGTAACCATCAGTTAATTTGGATTCTTAGCGTTGTTACTATTTTGAGATATTTTAACCATTCTTAATGAAATACAATTTCCCGGCCCTGTGCACACGAAGTGCAATATTGCCACCTTGTGGTTCGTAAGCATATGGCCCACAGGGATGGCGCGGTCGCTTTCGAATTGATGGATTTCATGCAAGCCTCCCATCGTAGGCTGGAATTCTGTTGCAATTGTTCATCAGATACATAAATGTTAGTGTATGTTGGTACAAGTATACATTTGGTATATCCGATGAGGAACAAACATTTACATAGCTAACGTATTTTCTGCATGTAATAAATAATGTTCTCAATGCATTTGTTGCTCAGAATGTAATCGGTAATTGAAAACATGTCAGATATTGAATTGGCTCATAATTCCCAGGCTATATTTAATAAAGGATACGACATACGGAGTGGAAATTATGTCCCGACTGAATACCTGTCTACATGGACTACATGTTGTCTGCATGGACTTCAGAAAGGCCTTTGACGAGGTCCCTCATGGGAGATCGTGCAGACGTGAAATCGCATGGGCTCAGAGGTGAGCTGGCAAGATGGTTACAAAACTGACTCGTTCAAAGAAGACAAAGGGTAGCAGTAGAAGGATGCGTTTCTGAATGAAGGGCTGTGACAAATGGTGTTTTTCAGGGATCAGTGCTGGGATCTTTGCTGTTTGTAACATATATGAATGATTTGGAGGAAAATGTAACTGGGATGATTAGTAAGTTTGCTAACGACACTAAAGTTTATGGATTTGCGGTTAGCGATGAGGAGCATCAGAGGATACAGCAGGATATAGATCATTTGGAATCTGAGGCAGAGAGAAAACGGATGGAGTTTAATCCAGACAAATGTCAGGTAATGTATTTTGGAAGATCTAATATAGATAGGAAATATATAGTAAATGGCAAAATCCTGAGGAGTATTGATAGGCAAAGGGATCTGGGGATACAGGTCCTCAGGTCACTGAAAGTGGCAAAGCAGATGGAGAGGGTAGTCAAGAAGGCATACGGCATGCTTGTCTTCATTGGCCGGGGAATTGAGTTGAAAAATTGGCAAGTCATGTTGCAGCTTTATAGAATCATAGTTAGGCTGCACTTGGAATATAGTGTTCAATTCTGGTCGCCACACTACCTGAAGGATGTGGAGGCTTTGGAGAGGGTACAGAAAAGATGTACCAGAATGTTTTTTGTTATGGAGGGCATTAGCTATGAGGAGAGTTTAGAGAAACCTGATTTGTTCTCACTGGACGGAAAGTTAAGATGAGACCTGATAGAAGTCTACAAGATTATTAAAGGCATGGATAGAGTGGAAGCTTTTTGCCAGAGTAGAAGAGTCAATAACTAGGGGGCATAGGTTTAAGGTGCGACGGACAAGTTTTAAAAGAGATGTACGAGTTAGATTTTTTACATAGAGAGTGGTGGGTGTCTGGAACTTGTTGCCAGGGGAGGTAGTGGAAGCGGATATAATAGTGACTTTTAAGAGGCGTCTTGACAAGTACATGAATGGGATGGGAATAGAGGGATATGGTCCCCGGAATCGTAGGGGGTTTAACTTAAATCAGGCAGCGTGGTCAGTGCAGGCTTGGAGGGCCGAAGGGCTGTGCTCGAAAATTTTTTTTGTTCTTTGTTTTTGGTACCGAGACTATTAAAGGGTGGAGTTTCCTCGGATTTAGAATAATAGGCGATCCAGAAGAAACCGGGAAATGGAACTGGGCTTTGGTAATGGACTAAAACGGGCCAATGAATCGCAGATGATTTTCAGGGAATAAAAGCTGTGAACAAATCATTTTGGTGTTTTCAGCGTGATGATCCAATTTAAGATCCACAGTTTACATGAGGGATTTTGTCGGAACGTGCACGGAAACTAATGTTGTGCAATGCGTGAAGCTCGAAGAAGTTCCTTGTTCATAGTTGCACGTGTGGTGTCAAATACGAACCATCGCATACATATTGGAGTTGTTCTTGTCGTGATCATAGCGCAGAATGTGTTCATGGTGCTGCAGTGTAGCTTTACCAAGAACAATCAAAACTACATTGCCATACTGAAAAACAAATATAATGAGAACTTCCCCGAATCTGGGGAATTTTTGGAAAAGAAACCCGAAACTTTTAACTAACTCATTTCATGATACTTGGATGAGATCCATTCGGATCCGGTTTTTGTCAGGCTGCCGTTCCAAAGATTTACTGAGTACTGCCTCTCTGCTAACTGTAATTTCGTCAGTTTCTTCCTCCTTCCACTTTCTGATTGTTAGCTATTTCTGGGATGTTATGTGTATCTTCAATAATGAAGAATGATGAAATATACCTGTTCAATACATCTGCAATCTCTTTGATTTCCTTTACAAATTCTCCGGATTCGCTTTCGAAATGACCAACTTTTGTCAACTTTTCTTTTTTAAAAAAAACGTAAGATATCTACCTGTCTTTTTTCTTTATATTTCTGGTAAATTCTAATTATTCCATCCTTGTTAATTTTTAGTCATTCTTTGTTATTCCTTATATTTTGTTCAATCTTCTGAGATTCCACCAGTCTTTGCGTCGTTGTGCGCTTTTTTAAAGTTTCTTTCTATATTTAACTTTTCTGTTTAACCATAGATGGTGTCAGTCCATTGAACTTTTTCTTACTCGTATCTATTCCGTGCATTCAAAATGTTTCCCTTAAATACTTTCCATTGCCTTTCAACTGATCCATCCCTTAACCTAATTTATCAACTCACCCTAACCAACCCAGCTTTCGTATGTTCATATGTGCTCTACTTTAACATATATTAGAGCGATTGCTCTCTCTCTCTCTCAAACTGAATGCAAAATTCAATCATATTAATGTCGTTGATACCCGGGGTGCATTCCCTATGAGATCAGCAATTACTCCCATCCCGTTACTCAATATCAGATCGAGTGCAACCTGTCCTCTGTTGCTTCGAAAGCTAAAATAACAGCCTGAAAACATGCAATGAATATTTAGCCTGAAGTTACATCTAACTTTTCTAATCTATATGTCAATTTCGCTCCATGTTTAATTGAAAATATCATATGGTTATTTGCCTTACCTTTCTGACAAGCTCCAAATATTTCTTCCATTATTCTCCACCCCATCATATGCTAACTGTTCGGGTACTTGTAGCAAAATGACTCCTTGCATTTACCCTTACGCATCTCTACCCAAACTGTTACCACATCCTGGTATCCTGAACTTAGATCATCCTTCTCTATTGTGTTGATACCGTCATTAACGAACATTCTCCTGACCATCCTAAATACCCGGCTCCTTTCAATATTGAACTTAGAGTCCAGGTCCTCCTGTAGCCATGTCGCCATTTTTGTCCGAAGTGAACTAACTTTCAGGCTCATCTACGGAATAGCACAAGTCAATGATCAATAGCAGTGTGTATCCTCTCACTCCTTCGGGAATGGTTTGTCGCAAGCGTGGGTGGCGAATTCAGGTGATTCCAAGGTCTCTATGACATAAATGCGTTATCCCTTCAGTATTGCAATGAAACTAATGTAATTTGCTCGCAATGAAATCCACTTTCCATTGAAAAAGAAAAGAAAGGGTGCACTTCTTTAAAAGTAGTCGGTAGGATTTGTCGACGTGTTCCCCGTCGGAGTTTAAACATTCATTCCGTCCTTGGGCGATAATTCTTAAACTGAATGGAAATCGAAAACACTGGGGCTTGAATAAGGAGTTGCGCTTCATGCAATGGTCTGCCAGCAGCCTACTCTGCACTATAGTTGGACCTTTCTTTCAGGTGAAGAATTATTTAAAGTCGCATTCGGTTAAATGGCAATGTGTGATTGAATCTTGTAGGTTTGAACGAATCTCAATCCATCGCCAATGTAGCATAATCTTTTTAAAATCAATCGATGTAATTTCCCATCAACTCAGTAGCGTCGCTATTGGGAGACGGAATTTACATTCAACAATTTCAGTATGTTATAAATTAGCCTGGTGTTAAGAAATGTGGAATATTAACTTCAAAAATCGTCAAGGGGACTAATTCCAAGCATCCAATCAACAGTCGTGAGGTGTCATGCATTTGCATAACACATCCATGCAGGCGTGATATCTGGTGCTGTAAATGTTCTTAAAGAGAGGTTTAGAAGCTGCCGAATTATTAGATACAAGTAGGGAAATATTTTGTTCTGATCTTGATCAGAATCTACAAAATGAGCCAGTGGTTTCTTGTTTTCAGCTTTACGGCTCTTTGTTTGCAATGTAAGTAGGAGTCTGGATTTTTAAAAAAAATCTTTCTCTTCCCCTGATCAAATCAAATCAATCCTAAATCATACCTTTGATTTGGTCGAAGCAGGACTGCTGAACTGTTTACGGACGAGTCGCGAAGCAATAACATTTTAATTTTGTTTTTAGGTACCAATGCTGCTTCCGTGCTGACTCAATCAACGTCCGTCTTAACTTCACTGGGAAAAACCGCCACAATCACTTGCATCATGTCCGGAGGCAGCATGAGCGGTTACCACACCAGCTGGTACTGGCAGAAACCTGACAGATCCCCTGTCTTAGTTTGGAGGGACTATGATTCTTCCAGACCTTCGGGGATTCCTGGGCGATTCACTGGATCGAAGGACTTATCGAGAAACGTTATGCGGTTAACCATCTCCAATGTAAAGACCGAGGATGTCGCTGTTTATTACTGTGGTGCCTGGGACTACACTGTTGGTGGATTCGTTTTCGGAAAAGGAACTAAACTCTATGTGGGCGGTAAGTACAATTTTCACCATGTGCATCCAAGATTGTTAAACTTCAAATTATCTAGCAGCGTGGAAATTCTTTAGAACAAACATGGACAATTCATGCATGATGTCTGAGGAATAAGTTTGTTTTCAGTTTGTTGCCAAATCCTCCAGAAAATAGATATTCGAATATCTTCGGATTTTTTATTTGGAGCGGCATTGTGATTGAGCTTGCCGAAATTTAAATTTAATGTATCCATAATACGTGTTGACCTGCATGGGGTGCTATTGAGAGACATATAGACGCTTGTTATTTATTTTATATCACTTTGCAATGAAAGTAGCCCATGTGGAGTTTTCATATGCATATTAAAAGCTATCATTATGTGAAATATTTTACAATTACTCTACGCAATGTTATTAAGCATTCAGGGAGTTGGAGCCTTTGCATTTTCTGGGAGTATTCGGTGATCTTTATACTCAGTAGAAATAGTTCCGTTGTTGCGACATTTTCAACATTGTGTTTCATATCAATCACTTATTTAAAATTTCACCTGTAAATAATAAATAACAATAATACCTCCCGATTAGATCAGGAATATTTATATCAATTGCATATTTTAAGAATCCGATGTGCTTTTTGGAGATGGGGTATTGAGGTATCAGCGATTTGTTTTCTAATGTGAGTCTTTACGAATGAGGACGGCAATCTCTGTTTAGTATGGTAAGTAAAATAAAAAGAAATGGATAGAGAGAGATTAATTGAATTCCACCAAGTTAAACTTCCTTGGTAATCTCTGAGAGCTCATTGTTCGTCATCAAGAAAGCAAGGCTACTTACTTCCGACAATTGGGCATATGTTTTTCTCTATTTTGTTTCCTCAGTTTATAGGAGGGCGCAAAGCAGGAGGTGCTGTGCAATTAATGAAATGGCATTCTTTCCCATCTTTCTCAGCGTGTGCTATAACAGTGTATAAGCATCAGACGTCATTCATACGCAGAGTTTACAAGCGCCGAGAGAATAGTACCATCGAATCTGATTCATTTTATATGAATGTTACTGCGAGATCAATGAATAAAAGGAATCCCAGATTCAAGCGAATGTTTGCAACCTCTTTGCACTATTTCAGGAGCAGCAAAACGACACAATTCGACATTTCTTCCCCTTTCTCGTCCGAATGATTGCCTGAAAAGAAGCGTTATTTCGAGCTTCTTGCTTGATTTATTATCACCGTGCTTCAAAGAACTTTGTGTGCGATCTGATATTGTGCCACTCAGTATTCCTTTGTAGTGATATTAGGAAGTAGAAATATTTCACATTTCTGTAGCAAATTATTCGCTCTGTGCTTGGGAACCTAAAATCTGAAATATTGGGAGCATTTAAATCAAGCATTGTTTGGAGATTAACTTTGCCCGGGGTAGTAGTAGTTCCAGCATTTAATCACAACAAATCGAAAAACAAATCAAGCACTTGAATGGTGCTTTGTAAGTTGGAACTGTGTGGGACACTTTTCTCTGGAAGGTAGTGTTGGCAGGGGATTGTGGGCACCATTTCATACACCGCTTCAAAATGGATAATTTCCTACATTTTGACAAGGTATTTACACTTTCGTGTTTCCCCAAATGTATAGCGTATAACTATCACATAGTCACTAATAATTGAGCGAAAAATTCGAGAGATAACGCTGTACGCAGCGGCCTGTAATTTTCCGCCCTATGCACTGGGCACTGAGAACAATACCACTGTTTTTAGGGAAGAGATAAACAAATATATTTATTCATTTTTTAAACTTTATGCATTAGTGTCATATGCAGGCTAGCAAGCGGGTACAATTTTATCCTTTAAAAAGCATTTAGATAGTTATATGTGTGCGATAGGTATAGAGGGATATGGGCCAAATGCGGGCAATTGGCATTAGGGGTTAGTAAAAAAAGGGCGGCATGGACAAATTGGGTCAATGCTGTAAACCTCTATAGCTCTACGATTCTAATAGCACATGCAATGAAGTTACTGGCAAAATTCCTCGTTGCCACACTCAGGCGCCTGTTCGGGTACACTGATGGAGAATTTCGCAGGGCCAATGCACCTAACCAGCACCTCTTTCGGACGGCACCAGGGAGAAATGAAAGAAGGATCTGGGATCGGATTAGATGCAGTTGGGTGAGAAGAGACTCCGGTGAAGCATAAATATCGCCATAGACCAGTTGGAGAAATTGGTCTGATTCTCCGCTGAATCTTCCGTATAATAAGCCAACTGAGGTTGTCCCCACTGAACGTTGTTGAATTTACGTAGCAATGTTCGCCATTCATTTGGTGATGCCGGCACAGTGGTATAGCACTCTGCTGCCTCACAGAGGCGCAAGGTTCGATTCTGTCCTTAGAAAAGGTGCTTTCTCGGACTGTCAGTGCACTGTAGGGCTGCTTTGTTTTTATGGGAAGAAATTGGGATCGTTAGGGTTTCATCAAAATTCGAATGAATATTATTCGCAATGTCCGGTCCCCTCTGATACTCTATAATAAATCTAAGTATCTGTAATTAGCTAAGGTTCTCATGCTCCAACATATAAATTACACAGTTAAATGGAACTTTTTTTCATTTAGACTGCATCTAATTCGTCGTAGATGTTCATATGTTGTTCCTACTTTTCTTTACAGAGCCTAAGGCCCCCACTGTCTCCGTCCTTCCGCCTTCATCGGATCAAATCAAAGAAAAGGACGAGGCCACACTGGTGTGTTTTCTTAATGGCTTTAATCCGGGAGTTGTGGAGGTTGAATGGACTGTAGATGGCAGTGTCAGAAGGAATGGGGTTGAGACCAGTCGTGTATTGCAGGAGGTCGACAACACATTTAGTGTGAGCAGTTACCTGACTCTGTCAGCGTCAGAGTGGAACTCACACGAGCTTTACTCCTGTGTGGTTAAACACGAGGCTCTAGCAAACCCGCTTCAAACAACTATAGAGAGGTCTAGCTGTACCTGATGCAAGAATACTGAGTATTCTTCAGTTATAACCTTATTGAAGGTCAGCGGAGCAAAATTGGAACTTAAAGGTGAATTTTCATTTTAAATGTTGTATTTGAAATAAGAACAAAAATCCAATAAGTTTATGCCTTACCATTGTGAGGATGTGCTGCAGTGTAATAAAATTATTCTTTCAGTGTGTCAGTTCATACTATCGTTTATTTACTTCAAATTTCTTTGAATTTCTGGCCATTTTAAATCTCCTAATCGCGAGGCCGTATTCCTTATAATCTTTTGGACATTTATAGGAAACACTTTCTCGAAATAACGATTTTAGAAAATTAATGGTTGGTCACCTGGTACTTATATAACCTATCAAATGCTACATTGGCTTAAATACATTGCATAATGATTGAAATATCTTCAGTCTGTGACTGAGTTAATCATTCGCCGTTGTTCTGTGTGACCTCAGTGAGGAACTAAATAAAGTCGCAGGACAAGCATTCGAAAAATATATATGGTAATCAGAATTCATCAGAATCAAGTGGGAGGCTGAGCTTAAAAATGTACACGTTTTTAAAAGTGTACACGTATCTTAGAATCGATCAAGTACATTGAATGAACAGAGTCACCAAGCTGTGGATGTTTGATTAGCGATAGTTACTTTCAAGAAAATGTCGAGTTTGTTGTTTAATTAGGAGAATATTAGCACAAATACATCGTCAGCCGTGTCGCTGAGTGTCTGGCAGCCGAAGTATTGAGAGTCACCAGCCTCAGCTGCTGCAAAAAAGGTGTTGTCACCTATCAGAATTCTAAAAGCGAAAGTAAAGTAAGAACAAGGCACAAACTTTGCTTGCCACTGTTGAGTTAGTTGGAGATCGGAAAGAGAAACAAGGAGAGAGGCGCAGCAAATTAAAGTATATGTAATACACGGTAGAAAGCAATACCACAACTGAGGTAGTGCCGAAGCATGCTAATAACTTTAAGTGTATTGAGCAGGCACAAGAAGCTGATTACCAGGGGCCAACGTGAGGTATTAGCTATTAGCCAGAGGCTGTGACAAGCTGAATTGACTGGTCGTATCAATTGTAACAAAATATTGGCAGACGAAGCAAAACTCAGGGGGTTGTTACGCAGACAGGCGTTCTGTGGTGCAGACTTCGGTAAAGACTGTCGCTCATGGGTACTAACACTGATTACATTCTGGGATACGTGAGCCAAGACCCGTGAGCTTGCAAACAGTACAGCAGAACAGGACAAACGCAGAAAGAGCACATGTTACATCTAAAAGAGGATTCACGACAGTAAAAAGAAAATAGGTTAAGTAGACAATCGCAGAGTCTGAAGATTGAGGCAAACATGCTTCACTGCACTGTTTTATTGTGAATTTGTCAGTTAAACTGCAGTCTGCGGAATCTTGCACAAGCTGCCTCCACTTCTTTAGAGGGCCACCGTTGAAAGTGTAAAATCTTTCTTGACCTTATGCCAGTTAACGTCAAAACAGAACATAAATGTTATCGCTGAACACATAACGTTTCTTCAATTGATAAACTTAAAGGAGAGGCAGCGAAACAAAATCATCTGTCCAGTGCTTTCCTCAGAGTCTTTCCCTCTTCGCCCACCAATACAGCCTCGTTTTCTTGAGCACATTCAAAACCCTGCCGATCCACGGTTCGCAGCACTCGCAGCACACCCGTCAGAGGAATATAGGGCCGGTGAAAATGTAGGCTAGTAAGCCTAACGTATGCCTCTGGGATAATGTTAACATTATTTTAGTGAATATTGGGAGGAGGCTTTGATAACAACAATATAATCAAAAAGAGTCAACATAATTTCATAAAAAGTAGATCGTGGCTGACAAATTCATTATCGTCCTTTGAATGCTTTACAGGCAAAAAGGAAATCCAGTAGATGTAGACTATTTTGATTTCCAAAAGCATTGAATAAAATGCCATGTACAGGTTTATTACTGAACATGATAGCGTTGGGTGCACTAAATGAACACAGATAGACGATATGTCAACTAACATCTAATCTCGAGTCTGGCAAACGAGCCATTCCTCAATTAGCAAACCAATTAGTGGAGGGTCATACGTTCTGGAGTATCAACTTTTTACAATCTATATCAAGGGCGAAAAGACCATGTGTATATAACAAATTTGCTGACCATACAAAGGTAATCAAGAAAGCAACTTTCAAGCAGACTAAAAAAGTGTCTGAAAGGGGATATAGATGAGATAAGCGAATGGGTAAAATTTACCAATGGAGTATAATATGCAGAAATATGGGTTACCCAATTTGGCGGGAGAAATAGAAAAACTGGGCATTATTTACATGGAGAGAGACTGTCGAATTCTTCAGAATAGAGATTCATGAAGCACAAAAGGTTAGCGTGTAGGTACAGCAAGTAATTCGGAAGAAAAATTCAGCATTTAATGGAATGGTGAACTTTAAAAATAAGAAAGGTTTGGTATTGCTGATGATATTGATGACACCGTAATTACACTATTTCGCCGTTTGGTCGCTTGACTTGAGGAGTAATATTGGTGCATTAGTGAAAGTTGAGGATCAGCTAACAGTTGATTCCGGGGATGATGCCATTACCTCAGGACGAAAGGTTAAGCAAAATGGGCCTGTCATCGCTGTTCTTTAGAAGAGTGAAAGGTGATCTTAATAAAAAAAGGTTTCAGATTATTGTTAGCAGGTTAAATACTGGGACCATGTTTCTGGTAGTTGGAGAGTTTAGAACTAGCGGCATTATCTCAGATTCAGGTGTCTCCCATTTAAGATACGAACGACGGAAAATTTATTGTTTTAGAACGTAATCATCCTTTAGCATTCCATGGGAAATAAGAGTCTGGATCACTGAATATATTCAAGGCAGAGATAGAACGGTTTTTGATCAACATGGGTGTCAATAGTTAAGGGAGGCAGGCAGGAGATTAGATTTTAGGCAACAATCAAATCAGCCACGATCTTGTTGAATGATGGAGCAGGCTCGAGAGCCAGATTGCCTAACTTTGCTACACTTCCGTACGTTCTTGTGATAGTAGGAGGCTTTGTTCCTCGTAAATTAGCTCATTGGCTGCCCTGAATCGTAATGGCCTTGCTCCATTAACTTTACTAATCCTGCCTCAAAAATTCACTAACCTCGTTAAATGATAAATAAACCGACCTATTTTAATAAAGTTTTGGGTGGAGTCCATTTCGGATTCTCATTTCGCTTTGTACCACGAAGTGCACCGCTGAGTGGCACATATGTAATTGTAACGTAAAAGCCCACTTCTCCTGAATTAATTCAGTCATAGAAACCACCTTCATTAGATTCTATGCTCACGGAATACACGTCTATGCAGCTAGTTCTTGTAACATTTTAGACATAGTATCATTATGGGTAATTTTTTTCTGTCCGCCTAATTTGGACGTGTATTTCCTGAGATGTGCTGCTCAGAAAAGAGCAGATGATTCCACATGTGGTCAAACCAGATATTTATATAACTTTATAATGGTTTCCAGGGGACAGTCAACACAGTTGGCTAAATGGTCAACACTGTAAGCTTGATTTCAGCTTTGGATGGACGCCTGCTCATCCCCCCCATCATTGAGTGTGGGCGGCAAGGGCGACACAACCAAGGGCGACACATCAGGGAACAATGATTTTGGACAACGAATACAACTATTCATGTACTTCACAGTCGTTTTGAGACAAAAGCCATCTTTTCTACCCGTTGCAATTTCTTTGTTTCCTGATTTTAACTGGCGGTGGAAGAGGCCATTTGCAGAATGCCATCCCGGTAGACTTCGCTGCGCGAGCAGGATTGGGGAGGAGCAGTCTCTCCTGAATGAGACTCAAGGTCCATCTGATATGCAAAAGCGGAAGTTTGTGTGGGCAAGTATCAAGCCGTCCAATTTAGTCTTGAGGATGGCAACTCAGATGTTTACTTCATTTAGAGTCTATGGATGAGCAAAGGGATTTAGGTAGCTGCATGCAGAAGCCACTCAAAATGATGGAATAGTTGAAAAGGAAAAGTCAAACAAAGGTACCACTTACCACAGACGCATTGGAATTACAAAGTGAGGGTATGATGCAGGTTTCGTTTTGGATAACGGGGTTGCCTGCGCCGACAACTAAATAGGTTAGCAGTCCCAACAGCAAGATTTATCTTCTGAAGAAGGGACCGCACAGTAGCCTTCGCAGTGAAAGCCATCGGGCTACCCACCCTACCTTCGTTTTCCTCTGGGGCACGTGTAATATGGGAGGCGGAATGAATTTCTTCCGTGACCATCACTTAACATCTTAAGGGCTTTAAACTGCCCAAGACTGAGCGGGCTGCCTGACGCATTCGTTATTCAGTATAATGTGGGTGGCCGGTAGGGAGTGCGTGGGAAGACATTGTGGCCTTATGGTGAGTCGTGATGCTGGGACTGCCATCCTTAAGTGGCCTGGCCTGCGGGTGATTCCAGAGCCACAGCAATGCAGTTGGTTTTTAAAATGCCCTCTGAAATGCATTCAAGTCAAGGGCAAATGGGGATGAGAAATGGGAAATGAATACTGTCTCAGCCAGTGACATACGCGTCCCATGAATGAAGAACAATGGGAAAATTCTGGATTCCTTAATTACAAAAGTAGTAGCGGCAATTTCAGAAGTCATAATAATATCAAGCAAAGTCACCATTCTTTTAAGAAAGGGAAATCATGTTTAATCAATTTACCGAATTAGCTGAGGACATATCAAGCAAATGGGGTAAAAGGGAATATTTTCTACAACCATCGACATCATTAGACTTTCAATTCCAATTTCTTTTAATTCAAATTCCAACATTTGCAATGGTGGGATCCGAACACTGGTGGCCGAAGCATTAACCTAAGGACCACTGTGCTACTGCCCATGCATTTTGGACTGATTTCTTTTTCTGGGTACTGCTCCTTTGAATTGCAGTCATCCTGGCATTATTACATTTTCTAGCTGTGCAGTACCTTTTAGTTATTTCTGTACTCGGATTCTCATTTCTCCGCTCATCCACGGTTCGTAATTCGCACGTTTCCTGTTTTGATACATGCTGATCATAAATTCTGATGTCAAAGTGGATGACCTAAAACCTTTCTACATTGAACTGTATCATATTACATTTAATCCAATCAATAATTCCATCTGTTCCCTTTTTAATTTTTTCCTCGTGTTTATACTATCTATTGTGCTAATAAACTTAGTGTGGTCAGCAAATTTAAACGCGAAGCACTGTCTATTTCTTCATTCAAATTATGTTTTTCTGCAGCCACCCAATCCATCATTGAGCGATACATTGGCCTGCTGAAGATACGCTTCTACTGCTTGAATCTCTCGGGTGTGGGTTGGGGGAGGGGAGGGATGGGCCTCCAGTATGACCCTGTGCATGCTTCACTCATCATTATCATTTGCTGTGCTCTTCACAACATAACTAAGTAGAGGAGAGATCAAGTGGAGCAAGCAGAGGAGGAGGGGAGGAGCAGTGAGAGGGTGAAGTGGACGTCTTACCAGATGAAAAGCAGGAGGAAAGAGGGAAGGCAGTGATGGCAAGTAACTGTTAGGGAAGGGTAGCTTCACCTAGCTGATGCTGTGCGGTGAGAGGGGTGCAACCAACACACATCCGTCACACTCCAAGAGCAAGTGCAGCCACTATTCCCCCTCCAAACAGACCTGGGCCCTCAAACCACCACATCACCCTTCGTCTGTTTCTGTCATCCTACTACCATGTCCCCCAGAAACATCTGCCCCTATTAATATGCCTGGGCTAGCAATTGTTACGAGTCTTGGTTGAAGGCTGATGACTCAGTGTTGTGCACATTGGGTTCCTGCAACTCCTACCGTACTGTAAATGAATGCTGCCATTCTGGCCCATGTAACTGTAAGGGTTGGGGACAATTATCTTTTGGCCAAGTGGGGAAGGAACACTTGCACCAAGAGTCTGGTGGATGTTGGGGAAGATGGGGCAGGCATTCTGAAACATGTGGCTAAGTCTGCAAGGCTCAATAAACAGCGCTTCTATGTTTGGGAATCTGGAACACTGAGCCGTGGGGGTGAGAGAGAGTGGCCGGTGGGTGGTTGGCGGTGGGGATGGGGAGAAAATCAGAGACGCATTAGTCACAGAGTGATGTGCAATTAACAGTTTATTATGCTCTTAACATAAATGAGTACCAAACCCTGCCCAATGCTGACCTTCATCTGTGCCCTCTAATGAATACAACTTTCTAATTTTATGCTGTCCACGGCTTCTTCTCAGTTCTCCCCTAGGATATAAGTGGAGATGCCCACCCATAATTCATGCGCCTTTGCCTGTGATACCCTTGGCAGATGTTCCCTGGGTGACAAGGACCTGGAGGGGCCCCAACTGACTTGTGGATGGCACTGCTGAGCTGCCACCCTGTTCATCTTGCTGGCCCTGAAATGCCCCGATGTGAGGAAGGGGGTGTTGGAAAGTCTTGGGACATCCGAGATCTCCAAGTTGGAAGAGTCTGACATGGGGTCTCAAGCCCTTCCTCCTCCCTTGGACTGCCTAGAGAGGCCTAGGGCACTCCACGGGACACTAAGGTAGGTATACTGAGCTCGAGAAGCTCCGGCATCACCTGGCTCTGCCAGTCCTGGAGGCCTAGATATGTCTGCGCTCTGATGTGTGATTCTTCAGCCCTGGCCGTCTGTGATTAGGCCAAGCTCTGGAACCCCTCTGCTACAGTATTCTGTGACTGAACCAGGCTCTCTATTTTCTAACTGCCAGGAATTACTAGGAAGACAAAATTGCACATAGATCATAGAATGGTTGTTTTATCGTTCCACTTTGGACTCAGATCGTCATACGTAATTGGCATGGGGGAGCATTTTGTAAATTGTATCAGGCGAAATTTCTGGATCAATATCTTTATGCCACAATCTCATTGTGGAACATAATGGCAGTTAGAAAATAGGTTCTGGCCCTCGCCGGGTTGAGTATCTCCTCTTGCCAGCACTGTAAGATTTTCCTTAACCAATATTTCTACAGCTCATCCTTTCTTTTCTTCCCTAGCTCCTCTGAATGCCCGAAGGATCGGAATATTTAGCTACCAATGCTGACATTTTATGTGGCAAATTCTCGTTCCCGTCAAAACATCATATTCTCTGGTGTATGCCTCCATCTGCAGTTATCCAATCTCATTACTCACAATCCGTGAGCTTACATCGATGCAGTCTACAATTTAGACTTTATTGCATCCCCTTTTACTCTGAAGGCAGCTAATGCCTTATTATTTTGTAGTTTACCTCTGTTCGTTTTTCCCAGTTCAGTAATGGGAAAGGGTTTCTATGCATCTGCCTCCCAGGATAATGTGTGAGTTGCTTTGTCCTTCCAGCCTTTTATTATTTCATCTCAAATTTACAGCAGCCGCAGCATTCTGCTTCCATCTGTCGGAATCTTTTCAGCTCACACCTACGTGAGAACGCGGAAGCTATAGAGACCAGTTCTCCTGTCAGTCCCAGAGGTCGATTTGAGACCAAATGCGAATATGTCACCCTAAGTACTGTAATACCAGGGATACAAGCTAAGTATTGTGCCTTCAGCTTCATGCTGCACCCCCTTGGCAATGGACGTTGATATGCTGTCAGGGCAGTGGTTCTACAAGATCAATATTTTATTCATTAGGGATACCCCTAGTTTCTCTCTTCTTCCACCATATTTAGTTAGTACTACTACACGATACGGTTGGTTCTAACAAGACCCGATTGTCTGACATTACATAAATGCTCTTAAAGAAAATTGGCGACATCGCAAGCTAACCTACCAAACGATTTAAATCTGTTGAAATGTTTCATTTACTTTCCTAACAACTTTAAATGTATTTATGCCATCACATTTCTCAAGGTTTGCCTTTTTAATGCATAAGCTCAAATCATTGACGAATATGTTAAAGAAAAGGGTCTCATGAACGTGACATGAAAGGTTACTACCTTGAAACGTTATTCTGTGCCTATCAGGATGCAAGCAACGTGGTGTTCACATTTAAAACTGTCTATCTATCACAAAGCTCGCGACCTTACTCATAAACCTTCGTATATTTGATTATTGACAGTTGTTTTTGGAAATGAACATAACAATATATCACAAGTCTGCTTTCATTGTTACTAAGACAAATTTTGCCTTTAAAAGTCTCGTTGGCTCTTCTCCAACTGTTAAGATTTTCTTTAAGTGACCGTACACTGCATTCACAATATTACCTTTCTGAATTTTACCGACAATTGCTATAAAATGTAATTTCAACATAAACTCAGAGCCTAGTTCAGACCTTCTCAGAAAACTGCTGCCAGACTTTGGGTTTGCTAATCCACAATTTGATGCTTGGTAGGGTTTTACATGATGCAACTTACATTAAATGGAGACCAAACTGCAGATCAGAGCGAAGGTCATTCATCTGAAACGTTAAGCCTCTTCCTGTCATCGCAGGCTCTGCCCCATCAGCTGAATATTTCAAAAATTTACTGAATTTTATTCATAATTTTCAAATTCAGCCCTGCTTTGTTATTGTAATCAACCATCCGATGTTTTCAATTTAATGAGTCATCAGAGCCAGCAGATCGAACAAGCTAATCCTGACAGGTATACTTTCTGCAGTACCTACATTGGAAACAATCTTTAGAGGAATCACGTCCATGAAAACTGTCCGCTAAATACAATATATTTACTGGTGAAAACGTTGAAAATGCATATTTACCGCATGTTCGTTTCAGGTGCTAAAGTAGGGTAGTATTTAAAATAGCACGACATTCATTTTACAATTGATGTCACTATAAATATCTATGCATTCTGGGATTATATTCACGTGATGGACCATGGGTTAGATTAGTTCTTCCGGTGCACGGTGACACAGTCGTAGGTACCGTCGCCTCACAGCTCCAGCAACCTGGGTTCAATTCCGGCGTATGTTCTCTTCGTCCGTGCACGGATTTCCGCCCCGTGCTCCTGTTTCCCCCCACAGTCCAAAGATGTGCAAGTCAACTGAACTGACCATGCAAAATTGCTCCTTAATATCCAAAACGTGGGATTTCATTCGATTGGTCATAGTAAATATGTGGATTTATAGGGAAAGAACTTGTTAAGACACTTTGTCAGAGAGTCAGTGCGGATTGGATGGACTGAATGGCCCTTCTGCACGCTACGCATTCTATGTTTCTGTCAGGAAGATACGAAATAGGCAGGAGATGTCAATCAAAAGCTCTTTCAGAAATATCAATTGATTTGCGTAATCATCATAGGTTGTCTGGAGCCCACGTATCTCCAAATAAAGCTGCGAATTAATAATCAAGAAATTGTATTTATTTTTCCACGAGAAAGCCAAATTTCACTGAAAACTGAGTTTAGGACATGAAATGCGCTGGTGAAGTAATTTATAATACTTAAAGATCGCCCAACAAGAAGAATTGATTGGTCCAGAGCAAATTGTACAT
The DNA here is from genome assembly GCA_024679065.1 of Sphyrna mokarran. Lineage (NCBI taxonomy): Eukaryota > Metazoa > Chordata > Chondrichthyes > Carcharhiniformes > Carcharhinidae > Sphyrna > Sphyrna mokarran. The sequence continues at coordinate 8,867,020 of JAGIQG010000020.1, forward strand.
CCACCTGTAACATTATGCTCACATTCACTACCTATTTAGCATTACAAACTGAGAGCTCGCTTGGATTAGGTACTATTCCCAGAATCGAACAATCTCCTACAACAGCTAACAGAAGTTATATCTGTATGAGGACTTCCTCCCATGTTAATAGAACGAATAAATTAATGAATCTTCCTTGCCCAAATGTTTGCAGTTTGTTCAATATTAATTATTTCAGCAATAAAATGCTGAATGAAATAATTCAAAAGGTAACTGCAGTCTCCAATCACTTTCGAAGAACGTATATTTAGGATAGAGACTAAAAGTCAGTAATAAGGAATGTCAATTAAAGGCAATTTACGATGTATTAAACGGTTACGTGAATATTTATACCCAGAATAGATAACAATTTGTTTAAGTTGCTCTTATTTCTTTATAAACAATGTTGTACATAACCGTGGTATTTCCTATACTTTTTAAAATGTATATCACGTTCCATGACGTACTAGATACGTGAGGTGCATCTACTGGCGTAGTGTTAGATGACGGCGATAAAATCATCGTTTTCGAGCTGATAGATGGGGAACAAAGTATGTGTGTTTGGTCCCTCCAATGTAGAATAGATCGCATTGGGAGCAATGCATGCAATAGACCAGATCAAAGGCGTTGCATGTGAAGTGCTGCTTCACCATAAAAAGCATTTGGGCCCCGAGATGGTGACCAGGAAGAAAATAAATATGCAGATGTTACACCTTCCACGATTGCACAGCAAGAAGTCATTGATGGTGTACAAGTATTGGTTGTGATGGAGGAGTGCACCAGGGTGTCCCGGAAGGAATGGCACCTGCGAAATACTGTGAGGGATAGTAAGGGGAAGTTCTGTTGACTGGTGGCATCATGTTGGAGTTAGCTGAAATCACAGAAGATTATTTTTTCAATTTAGAAGCTGGTGGAGTGAAAGTTAAGGCAATGAGGAACCTGGAGGGGAGAACAGCGGTCCAGAGATGGGTCAGAATATATGCTGAATGCCTTGTCCAGCACCGTGGGTGAAAAACCACGATGTGAAAAGTAGGAAGACATTATCAACAGCGCCATTTTGGAAACTGACATCATCAGAACAGACATGGTGGAAGCAAAGGACATCTGAGAATGGAATGGAATCTTTACAGGATCTGGGGTGTGAAGAGCTGTAAGTCAAGGCAGTGTTTGGTGGCTGGGCTTTTAACAGATATTGATGGAGAATCTATCTCCAAATTTGGAGACAGGGAGTTCAAGGAATTAACGCGAAGTGTCAGAGATGGACCACGTATAAAATGATAGAGGGGGTAAAATTGGAAGCGATGTTGACTTATTTTCCGAGTCTAGACAAGGTCATTAAGTAACACCGAAATAATCATTGACGGACCGCGGGGGCGGGCTGAGAGGGCAGGGAATATATTCAGGGGCGACAGCACCCATCCCACCACTTTTCCACCCACCCCGATCTCGCCGCCATAAGGTGGGGAGCGAGCGTGTGCCAGAATCGGCAGACCATCGGCCATTTTACAATGACAATTTAAGGTTCAATTCGGCTTGTTCTCAGGCGCCTTGATGATAATAATGAACTGTCCACGCCGTCATACGATTATCATGGGTAGCAGGGAGAAAATGGGAAGGCCGGTTTGTAATGGTTAAAGGCGGCAGGAAGGGTACGGGTCGCTCTTTGGGGGCTGCCCTTCGTCACTTACAGGGTAGCCCCACTTCTTATCTTATACGATCTTCACTTTTCCTCTCCTCTTACACAGGCCGCTTTCTTCTCTCTCTAATGGTCCCAAATTCACCCGATCCAAGACCTTCGAGGGAACTGCCCCCGGAACGAGGCATTCAGCTTCACTATTTGGCCACAGTGCCGCCAGCTGCCACTCACGTCCATTTGGCCTTATCTGGACAATGGAGCAGCCAGTCAGTCGCACTGAGCCGCAGGTCCAGATGGTGAGAGTTCTGCCGGAATGGAGGACCGAAGATAAAGATGACCCTTGGAAATAAGTGCTGTTAAATGTAGCTTGATTTCACGCCAACATTTCGTTTCTAGGGGGGGGGGGACTTGTCCGAACACTCCCCGCCCCAGCCCACGCCCGCACGCACCTCGTTTGTTTGAGCCACAGCCTAGAAACCGGGCAGAAACATTTCCAAATTTTAAGGACCGTACAGTGATTGGAACAGCAGTCTCACAGCGCCAGGGAGCCGGGTTCAACATCAGCCTCCGGTTACTGTGTGGAGTTTGCATATTCTCAGTGTTTAAGTGGATTTCCTCTAGGTTCTCCAATTCCCTTGCACAGCTCAAAGATGTGCGGCATAGATTGGTTGCAATGCTAAATTGACCCTAGGGTCAGGGGGATTAGCAGGGTAACTAATTGGGATTACGGATATGGGGCCTTGCTGTGATTGTGGTTGGTGTGCAGACTCGACGGACCGAATGGCCTTCTTCTGCACTGTAGCGATTCTCTCGATTCTCGATAGAGATGAGAATCGGTTAACTAAGTTAATCTCCCCCCGAAGTTAGGCAAGCCCTTCTGGGCCCAGATCATAGAGATCTTGCCTCACTTTTGGGAAGAGTCTCTCCCACACCCATATCACATAGAGTAGGGTGGTACAACATGACTTTCCTCTACATATGTCTTGAAATACAATGAACAGCCTTGTCATGTCTGCGCCCTCCTCGGTACGTAGATAAGTGAACGAGGTGTCTAACTTCTCCAGTATCTCTCTATTGGTAGGAAGGGATTTAATGTGGGCCTCACTGATATCATCCTTCGATTCGTCCTAACCAGTCTTATATTTTTAACAGTTGATCACCTTGCTGGTAGGGTGGTGCAGCATGACTTTTCTCTACGTAAGTCTTTAAACACAGTGAATGTCGTTGTCAAGTCTGCTCCCTACTCTGCGAGTAGATGGGTGAAAGAGGAGTCTAACTTCGCCAGTATATCGCTATTGGTTGACAGCGTATTAAAAGATGCAACTGCGCCTCGCGTCACGCTCCAATTCGTCCTCATTGCTCTTTATCATCGCTGATGGCAAACAGAAGAAAACATAATCCTTTATCCCAAGAATGATGCCATCCGTGGTAATATGCCCTGAAGTTTGTTTTTGCGACCTGGTACCAGTCTAATGCCCCCTAACATTGTGGATGATATGTCGAAAATTTCAACTGAGTCACATCCAGGTTACCCATGTATTGCTGGAATAATTTGGATATAAATTTGAGCATTGGTCTGGCTAAGTCTCATGATGTTACTGAAGGTGGAGCAGGCTCGAGGAGTCAGATGGCCTGCTCCTGCTCCTAGTTCTTATGTTCTTTTTATCTTAAAAGGTCAGTCATGTCTCCGGGGGGTGAATAAAGTTTAAATGTACAAGTGGAGGACAGTCCATGAAAAGACATTCGAATGCAGGAAGATCTCTGGTGAGATCTGGAGATTTATAGAAACTGAAATACAATGGCCTCAATGCAGCAAATTTAAAAACTAACAAGTTTTTAAGATGTGGAGAAAGCATTTTGAGTGCAAGCTGATGTGAATACAACAAATCATTCCTCATGTCGTCCGTTAATTTGTGTGAATAATATAATAATAATCATATAAATTTTGATTCTATTACTGTATGTTTCAAACTAGTTCGCGATAACAAATATTTTTTTCAAAGTCGAGGCCTAAGCAACTCAGCCCAGAAGCACTCAGGACAGTGGGAGCCTCACAAGCCCAAGCAAGAGGAAAGCGACCCTGGCAAAACAGGCAATTAATTTAGACAGTAAGCAGAGGGGTTGATTTGCTTTGACTATACAGAAGCCCAGCCACAATTTGGATCCAAACCAAGAAATGGCCAACATCCGATCATCTATAAAGAAACAGGAGAGAAAACATTCAAACCTTCGTCTTTTTTCTCAAGGATTAATAAAGGCATAATTTGTTTTCTTTTAGTATTCTATTCAAATTGCAAATGCAAGCGTTATTGTTAGAACTCATTGTTGTTAGTGTGCATGCGTCTTTGTCTTTGAAGGAGAATCTCCAAGCCATGCTTGACAGTTTCGTGGGAGTGTATCGAAGAATTGATCTCAGTTTCAACCTCAGGAAGACTTAAGTTCTTTACCAACCCATTCCAAAACGAAATGTAATTTTACCCCCCATCAAGATCAATGGGGACACTCTCCCAAATGTGGAACATTTCTCCCTATTTGGGGGCGGACTTCTCATCTAAGATTGCCATTAACATAGAAACTCAACATGGTATTCCACCTGTGAGCGCCACCTTCAGGTACTTAATGATGAGAGAGATTAATGACCGTGACATCAGTGTTGATACTATGATCCTCATGTACAAGGCAGTCATCTTCCCAACTCTTCTGTGGCTCAGATACCTAGACTACATAAAGATGCCACATCAGCGCCCTGGAGTGGTGCCATCAATGATGTTTGAGATCCTCCAAATCAACTGGGAAGACAGGCATACTAACATCAACGTCCTTGAAGGAGTTAAGAGCATTAGCATCGAGGCCATGATCATCTGAAGCCAACTCTACTCAGAAAACATGTGCTTAGCAGGCCAGAGTCCTGTGGCCAAAGCAGATTTACTCCACTGAGCCCAAGAAAGGCACTTGAACAAAACGAAGACAAAAGAAGTACTTCAAAATCATCCTAAATTCTTACCTTAAACATAGAAACCTTAAAGTACAGTAAAAGGCCATTCGGCCTATCGAGCCTACACGACCACAATGCCACCCCGACCCTATCCCCATATCCCTATATATTTACCCACTATCCATCTAACTCACGCATCTCAGGACACTAAGGGTAATTTTAGCATGGTCAATCAACCTGACCCACACATCTTTGGACTGTGGGAGGAAACCGGAGAAAACCCATGCAGAAACAAGAAAAATGTACAAAGTCAGACAGTGACCCAAGGCGAGAATCAAACCCAGGCCGTTGGAGTTGTGAAGCAGCAGTGCTACCTACTATGCTACCATGCTGCTACACATTGCTGTGGCTCTGGAGTCACATATAGGCAAGACCGGGTAAGGACGACAGTTTTCCTTCCCTAAAGGACGTTAGTGAACCAGATGGATTTTTATGACAATCGACAATGATTTCATGGTCATCAGTAGATTCTTAATTCCAGATTTTTTTATTGAATTCAAATTCCACCATCTGCTGTGGTGGGATCTAAACACAAGTCCCTAGAACATTAACTGAGTTTCTGGACTAATAGTCTAATGATTAATACCGCTAGGCTGTGGCTCCCCACCAACCCTACACGTAACATCCCACATATAACAGGGATGGAAATGAAGCACAAATGTAAATGCCCGCGAGACCCTTGTTTTAAAGAGACCAACCTGAAGGAGTCTCGAGAACATTCGACAGCAAGAGAAGATCCAGAAAAGAAACCTGAGAAAAGAATGCTAGTGATTTCGAGACCAAAGAGCAATGCCACCTCCCAGAAATACCTGTCAGATGTAGAGTCGGAGATGTGACTCTAGGATTGTGTTCGTTAACATGCAAGGACACACAGTACTCATGACCATTGACATGGTGTTTCTTAGGTTGCCAAACATAGTTATTAGCGAGTGGCCACCAAAAAAAAAAGAAAATTCTGAAACTGCCTCCCGTCTACAAAAGTGTCCTCCGCCTTTCCCTCAGCCAGGGCCAGCATCCTTCCTTCAACTATCCTATCAAGCACTGTATGGATTTGGTGTACTCCTCTCATCCTCCTAAATTCTAAAACATGCAGATCCACATTCTTCAATTGCTTCTCCTAGGACAATGCTGTCATCTCAGGAATCAGTCTGATGACAGTACTGTTGCACACTGTCTATGGCAAATCTATCCTGCCTTGTCGAAAGTAACCAAAACTACATACGTTAGTCACATGCGGTCTGGCCAAGCCTCCATACAATTATACAAGACTTTTCGAACCAACAAGTTATTACTTTAAAAAAAACTAATAGATTTTTCTTCTCTTTCTAAATCTATGTTGGCTCTGCACAATTCGATCATTCTTTACGAAATTCACGTTATCAAATTATACCTCTACTACTGAGGTCAGGCTAATAGGTTTGTAATTACACGTTTTCTCCTCTCTCCTTTCTTAAATAGTGAGGTTATATTTGATAACTTAAAATTTGCAGGTACTGCTCCAGAATTTATAGAATTTTGTAACCCCAATCAGGGCGGTGTGGTGGCTAGCATTGCTGCCTCACGTTGCCAAGGACCAGGGTACGATTCCAGCCTTAAGTGACTGGTTCGGTGGAATGTTCACGCTTTCCCCGTGCCCATATGGGTTTCATCCCACAGTTCAAAGATGTGCAGTAGGTGGATCGGCCATGCTAACATTGCCTTTTAATGTCCCAACATGTGTAGGTTAGGGGGATTAGTGGGGTGACTACATGGGGTTATGGGCTTTGAGCCTGGGCGAGATGCTCTATCAGAGGGTCGGTGCAGACGCGATGGGCCGAAGGATCTGTTTGAGCATTGTAAGGATTCTATGAAGTTATGATTTTATTCTATGATTCAAAGAACCCGCTATCCCTACAGCCACCTCTTTTGAACATGTGGTCCAAATTGTCTTTGGGCTCAAATGAGTTTCATTCAAACAATTTCCAGTTTTTCTGATCGTGGTACTTAAGCCGTTCGGTGGTTTCTGTTTATTCCACCACAACATGTGAACGCCAATGCAGAGTGGCGCTGTTGTCATAGGCGGAGCTGCTCTAACGCAGGACAGTGTGTGTCAGTCAATTTCTATCTCGCAAAGTATTTTTCCTCACTTACACCAATTTAAGACAAGGATCGTTAACTTTAAACGCAATAACCTACTTAAAATCGGGTTTTACTGACAGATCTCTGAAGGATAGCGGAGGAGCGAGGATGCTGACGGCGCCGGAAGATGACCGTAGTGTTACGGACGGGTGGGGGTTTGGGGTACAGCAATTGGATGTCTCCACAGCTCTGGAACAGTCGGCACTGCAGCATTGATATTTCTGAGCTATTCTGTTCGCTCAATCCATTTATTAATGCATCAAGTGGACATCTCCAGTTTCACTCCGTTATTTCAGATCAAGCCCAATTTTCTTTATGAAAATAACTATTACTAATTGATTAAATTTAGAAGCTCATTCTGCCAATTACTTAATAGCTACTTAATTATATCACAGGATAATCTTACTTAAATGTCTTTCACCCCAAATATTCATGTATATCCGTATCAGTTGTTACCATAGGCACGAACTTAAGGATGGTTCAACCTTGTCTTGTTTATTTCTAAATGTAAACACTATAATAGTAACGTAAAACTGCCAAGGTTATATGCTTATAAAAGGTAAACAAGAAAGGCAATGTATTTTAATTACCATGGTTTAGATCTCTTGCTATCATTACCAGCACTCTGCTTGTGTGTTATTGAAGGCAGACCTTTCAATTTATTGTTGCATATTCTATTACTATAAAGTACATGCAGTAATTCTATTAGGCAATAGAAGTTTGCTCTTTTTCCAAATTGCAATGCCATGTGTTTAAAAAGAATTATAAGGAGCTTTAAATTACTTGTGTATTTTAAAATAAATATTGATTGGTCTAATATCTTCAGTTAGAAATAATATAGGTTCAATATATCAAAATACTATCTCTTTGGCGTGCCTTATTTATTGCGGTGCAACGTACTTGAAATAGTTGCATTCAGGAAGCCGCACGTCACTTTTAACCTGGTTTCCTTTGGTCCTGTCGGTCCCTTCATTAACTTCGGGCGGAGAATGATTGATTTTCATAATTGAAAACCATCACCTACATTTCTTATACTTTGTGTTTTTACTGGTCTTTGCAACTTGCAATTTTACTTGCACCATTATATTTATAGCAGTCCGAAATCAATCCACACAAAAAAACTGTGTACAGAAGGGAAATATTGATTTGTGATTTGTGTGAATTTTAAAAAGAACGATTCTTGTCTAAATTCAAGTAAAAACTGAAAGTGCTTGAACAATTCAGCAGGTCTGTCAGCATCTATGAAGAGAGAAACATAGTTCACGATACAACTCCATATGTCTCTTCTTCCCAAAATCATTTTGGAATAAGAGTCATATTGGATTCGAAACGTTAAATGTTTCTCGCTCCAGATAAGCTGGCAGACCATCTACGTTTTTCAAGCACGCTATCCCTTTATTGGAGATTTTCAGTATCCACAATATTTTGACTTCAACTTAACTGAGCTGCTTTCGGTCTAGGGCCTCGCAGAACCTGAAGATTCGATTTGATTTTTTGATTTGATTTGATTTATTATTGGCACATGCGTTGGTATACAATGAAAAGTATTGTTTCTTGTCCGCTGTACAGACAGAACGTACCGTTCATAGAGAATGAAACGAGACAGTGCAGAAAGTAGCTGTTACAATTGCAGCTAGGGTGGAGCGAAAGATGAACTTAATGCAAGATGGGTCCATTCAAAAGTCTGATGGCAGCAGAAAATGTTTTATAATATACCTTACCGATTAATTAAAATGGTTGGGTATTTTTAATAACAGCATGGTGCCGGGATCCAAATAAGGATATTAGATGTGACATAAATTTGTGTAACCTGATAATTTAGAAACTCTTACATTAAGCGCTGTGAATTTTTGCCAGAAACATACACATCATGATCACCACTATCCACGCACTCTAACATTCAGTCAGACCTACCTTGAAAATTATGCTGCAAGATTACTTCCATACGTACGCATACGATTGGTGTCATTGACTTTACATAATTGCAGAACGCAACAAAAACAAATTTCACGATTCCTCACAATTAGAAAGTTGCTAGGAATTTATTCCATGGAAACAGATTGATAATAATCACAACATTTGAGTTAATGGCAGTAATTTTATTGTTTTGGGTGTGTTTGCAACATTACACTTTAACAGTTCAGGGTGAACACATTAAATACAGACAGCGAGACCGAGTCAACAACCTGCCGATTGTGATGATTTATTTAAAATGTGCCTCTTTATTGCAGTTGATAATTTGTGAAACAAACATTGCTACTAAAATAACAAATCAGCGAACAAAAGTTTGGAATCACATACAGCTGGATCTGGAGATGCTTGTTTGAAGCGGCTTTGCTTGAGTCTCGTGTTTGACCAGACAGGAGTAAAGCTCGTGTGAGTTCCAGTCTGAGGCTGACAGAGTCAGATAACTGCTCACACTGAACGTGTTGTCCGCCTCTTGCTGGACCCGACTGGTCTCAACCCCATTCCCTCTGACGCTGCCATCTACAGTCCATTCAATCTCCGCAGCTCCGGGGTTAAAACCGCTCACCAAACACACCAGGGTCGCCATGTTCTTGGCTGTGATTTGATCCGATGAAGGCGGAAGCACGGACACAGTGGGGCTCCGTGGATCTGAAACGTTGATAAATTAAATAAGATCCATTTTTAAATGACAAAAAGAGTCAAATCAATGTTTTGCATTGTTGAAACCTTTGAAGATTGCATGTCACTGTACAAAACTGCAGAGAAATTAGTACAAGGAATCTTCATTAATGTTAACTGCACAGCCGCTGTCTCGAATAATTTTGAACAATATATATTCTGTTAAGATATATCAAATTTTTCTGCAAGACTAGAAACACATGCAGTATCTTAAGTGGAAATTGAATCTTAGCGAAAATGAATGCAGAATCTTACATCGGTACGTAAAAAACAAATATCGGCATTAGGAATAAATCTTGGAACAAAGTTAGGAGTAAAGATTGCTCCCAACTAAACACATAAGGTTTGATTGTAAACAGTATATTGCTTGACAACTATTAAGAACTTTCCAGTTGGCACTTCTTTTCACAAAAATGTAACATTGGGCTAATATCTGGAGTATTCTTCATTCACTGCCATGGCTGCTTTGCATCTTTGTAGCTTGCACCAGATTTCTCATCAATTCTCACAGTCATTTCCTCACTGCCCCAACTCTGGTCCGACTATAATGTGTAACTCTGCAGGAGACTGTTCCGTTACATTCCGAATAATCTATCTGGAACATCATTGGGCTACAGCGTCGCAAGTGGAAACTTTTCAACAAGCTAAAAAAAACGTTTCCTACAAATAACGCTGCTTATGTAACCAGTTATATCCACATTATATAATAATAATCAAACAACAGTCTCAGTGTACAAACAATGTAACCAATGTAACTTGGCCAATAATTTATCTCTCAATATCGCTTCAGTCGACTAACTGCTGACTGAAGTTTGTGGGACTTTGTTCTGCGAAAATAAGCTCCCCCGTTTCTTAAAAGCATGGGTAACATGAAAACAAACTACACATAATTGACTAACACAGACTCGGGTATCCTGAGGTCGTGAAGAGCGCCATGCTAATGCAAGCTCTTTGCTTTTATTCTTAAAAGGAAATATTCCGATGATAGTAACAATGAATTTTTACCCCGAGTAATGTGATTGAAGACAGAATGTCACAATCTGCTGCTTGTTTGACTAACCATTTACACCAGGCTGTACAAGAACCATCTGAAATGCCCGACTCTTGTTTTTTTTTAATTTAATGTAAAGCAGGGAAAATGTTGAAACATTGCTGCATTTTCCCCAATTCTATAATTAGATGCCATATAAACTATCCATTGCAGTCCAGAGAATTTCGCTTTGGGACATATAAGGTTGCCTTGCATTTTTGACACAATAATTGGGAGACTGAACCGTGCAATCTGACAAGTGCATGTAGCCCCGCTTATCGGAGTTTTATAATATTCCAGAACTGAACTGAGCATCATAATGCAGAAATATCCGAAATCCCATGGGATTATTGAGCAGTCTTTGCTATCAGTGTAAATCTGTACAAAAATGCGTCGACACCAAGGACTGTATTATTGGAGAATAACAGAGCATTTTATCTTTTCTATCTTATCCTTATCACCATGATACCGTCGGGGGAATTAAAAAAAGTCACAATGCGATGGAGTACGCGAATGTTCAATAATACAAATCGTCTCAGGCTGATTATAGAACGAGGAGTAAGGTTCAATTGAGTGAAAAAAAGCAGGTGCAGCAGTCTGGACGCCCGATGCGAGATACGCGCATGCAATTCATCAGGATGGAAGTAAATGTTAAGGAAATAGATGTAATGTCAGTTACAGATGTTTGTTATTCAGTTATACCGAAAATAGAAGAGCGCTGACGATCACTAACTGATCGCTAGTATTTTTATTATATTCTGCGGGACGGGGGCGGCGGGGGGGTGGGTGGTATGGATTATTGAAAATCATTTTTTCCTCCGAACGTTTTCACTGAATTTGGAGACCATGTTGAATTGTAGCAAGTTATCACATTAACGTTACCAATCCGAGAATGGGGATTAATATGCAGCATTGCTCTAAGTGGGGTGATTTTGCAATTTAGCTTTTTCACCGGCGCTATCCATCTAAAAATGTTTGTGGTGTTCTTAGAATATTGGAATTCTGGGACACAGAATGAGGCCAAACGTGTTCTTTGGAAAGAGCGCGTCCTGAGTCAATTTCATACACATTGTGTTTATTTCTTAGAATATTTCTCCATTTTGCCATCGTTTTGCTCGCCCTAAAAATACAGGTAAGATGCAGCAGTGCGAACAGCCCCTTGGCCAAACAATATGTCCTATCGTGCCACTTTTGCTCTCTCGAAATGAAATTCAATTGGCAAGTTATCAACTGACCGGAAGGTGGAAATTTCAACTTCCATCTTGCTGGTAAAATGCTTTTATTGCATTCTGGGTGTAGGTGGGGGTATGAAGTATTGAGAATCTTTTTTTTTCGGAACGGTTTCACTCAGTTTGGAGACGCGATTGAGTTGCAGCAAATTATCACATTAACGCAGCCAATCCGAGAACGGGGATTAATGTGCAGTATTGCTCTAAGAGGAATGAACTTTTGATTTTGTAATTTAGCCTTTTAACCGTTCCTATCCATCTTCAAAACTCTGTAGGATTCCTAAAATTTTGGAATTCTGGAACACAGAATGAGGCCAAACGCCTTCTTTGAAAAGAGCGTGTCCTGAGTCAATTTCTGACATCATTGAGTTTCAATCTTAGAACATTTCTCCATGTTACCATGGTTCTGACGCCTTATTAATACAGGTAAGATGCAGCAGTGCGAACAGCCCCGATCAAAACAACCTATCTTATTCCATCCCTTCCGCATCAATCGATTCAATTGATTTCTCAGACTATGGACTGGCCGGAAGGTGGAAATTTCATCTTCCATCTCGTTGGAAGAATATGGAGCAAATTTCCGCCACAGCATTCAGGAAGATCCCAGTAAACCTAGTTTCACCCTCCCTCTGTCCTCGTTAAAACCGGGTGATACCATTTCATCTGAGAAAAGATTGTCCCGGACACGTTTAAAAGCCTAGATATTGCCTGCAAAATTGGTCACACTGACAAACGTTTGCATGGCATATGACACTGGGTCACCAGCTATGTCTAAATGTATTTATATGACAGTAGCCGTGATTTGCTACAGTTCAATCTGTCAAGCCAATATGTTTAAAGTGTTTTTTTCAGCGTCCGCAGTAATGCGGTAAATAATTTACTTACTGCCCAGGTTCAGCTTGGTTCCTCTTCCGAAGGTATTAGCTGCATAACAGTAATAATCGGCGGCGTCCTCCGATTGAACGTTGGTGATGGTTAAATGCATCTTGTTACTCGATGAGTCCACAGACCCGGCGAATCGATCTGGAATACCCGAAGCCATACCAGAATACTCGGACCAAACAAGCACAGGGGCGCTGCGGGGTTTCTGCCAGTACCAGCTCGTGTAGTAGTCGCCAATGCTGTCTCCGGATAGGGTACAGGTGATCTTGACAGTCTTTCCCGGGGAAGTTGAAATGGATCCTGGCTGTGTCAGGACAATATCTCCGATGGTACCTGGTGAAATAAGTATTGACCTGTCAGGCTCTACAATTGTGAATATTGTTGGCAATTCAACTCCATTAAAGCCAAGCATAGACAATAAGTGCAGTAAAAATAGCGACAAGAGTGAAAGTTAACGCAACACCTACTGTGGAAACAGAGCATTAATGCGACAAGAACTCGAACAGTCATGGTGAAGGTCCTAGAGAGGGTCAGAAATACTGTTGAAATACGTCTTGACACAGTGCGTTACTGGGCTCTTTTTATAAAGCGCTTCTTCAGAGGCTTCAACCTTGACAACGTCACTGAATATTAAATATGTATGCAAATCCCCGTCATCTAAAGTGGGCAATAGGATTTCGTGCCCTGAGTTGACTGCTATTTGCATAGGCTTATGTCAGATATTTTAGAGAGGGGGTAACAAAATGTCAGAAAATACACTTCAAACCCTGAATAAATGAATACCAGAAAAATGAAATGGCGGGTAAAACATGAGTGACTGGGTGGCCAGAATAGGTGAGCTTTAGAAACCTGAGCAGGACAATAAAGTGGAAAACCTGAAGGCAGTAAATTGGTTTGTGACTATATGATTCTGCAGAAACTCGAATTGGAAAAGCAGAGTGCGTGTTGAGTTTGAGCATAGCGAGAAATTAAAGAGATTGAGCAGTGTCCTTGTTGACAATACATGATAGATAAATGAGCGGATGGACAGAGAGACAGAGCGATAGATAGATAGAGGGATGGACGGACGGCACGGAAAGAAAGAAAGGGAGGAAGAAAGAAAGAAAGAACAGACATGTCGGCAGAGAGGTAGAAAGACACACAGACAGACAGATAGGTATAGACAGAGAGAGAGAGGTGGACAGACAGACAGAAAGGTAGACAGATAGAAAGAGAGAGAGAAGTAGAAAGGCAGACAGAGAGTGAAGGATGGAAAATGCACTGGAATATTTGATGTTGATTGCACCTTGTGTTATTCGTGAACTGCCAGGCATGGGGAACCTTGGTGAATTAAATGTATTGAGAAAAATATGGACGATGAAATGAAGTTTTATTAATCAGCCTGGGAGGGATATTTTTTGTCACACGAAACTGCGAATTTATTATGTCAACACTTTGAAGAATGAATGGTGAACGGTCAAATAAAGCAGACGTTCATTAAAATTGTGATAGTTATCGAAGCTTCAAGATCAAGCGTGGACTGCGGCCTGATCGTAGAAAATATTATACTAAATTCCATTTGTACCTAGTTTGAAAATAGCGTCTAACATTCACAACAAATACGTAAATATTCACAGAATCATAAAATCCCTGCAGAAGCCGGCCTTTCGGCATATCAAGCCTGCATCTACAACAATCCTCCAGGTCCATAACCTCACCCATTTACTCCACCAATTCCTTGACAGGATAGGACAATTCAGCGTGGCCAATCCACTTAACCTGTATATCTCTTGATTGTGGAGGGAAACTGGAGCATCGGGGAGGAATCCCATGCAGACGCAGGAGATCTTCACACAGACAGTCACACAAGGCTGGATTTGAATCCGGCTCGCTGGAGCTGTGAGGCAACAGCGCTAAAAAGTGCGCCACCGTGTCACTCTTAAAAACGAACAATAAACTAATAAGAGTGTTGCCATAACCTTCTCATTTTCTCCAGATGAACGTCCGGCTGGGGACTGATTGATTTAGTTAGCTGGGATACCTCGCGCGTGTATCAGACCAATGCTAACGGCGCTGGTTCAATTCCCGTTCTGGCTCCGGTGGACTCGGGACCTGCCATCTGCCCCTGCGCCTGAGAGTGAAGACAATGGCAAACTATCACTGACAAAACCTGCATGAAAACGGCTCAGACCAAAGCATCAGCAGACAGTGGGCCAAGGTCCTGCTTTCTGCAGACGCCATTTGGACAACTGAACAGGAGAGGTACCGGTGCATTAGGAAATAGCGAAATGTGCCAACCCTGTTCAGGAATAGGTGGAAGGAAATTTCTCATTTATATGGACGGGACAGTTGATAAATAAGGCTTCAGAAAGGCAGACATTCGAAGATAATTGAGTTTGCTGAAGTGAGGCAGCACGGGTTTGTGAAAAATCAAGTTGCTTTTGACTAACAAAATTACATTTTCTCAGTCAGCAGCAAAATGTTTGCTGAAGTAAATGCAGTGCGTGCTGTTTATATAGATTTTAAGAAGTCCTTTGGCAAAGTCCCACATAAAAGGTTGTGTAACAAAATTGATGATCATGGAATAGGAGCGTTAGTTTCACGTTGGACTTGTAATAAATGTCTTGACAGAAAAGAATAACTTGTACTCTTTTTTAAGAATGGGGGATGATAAATATTGGTGTTTCCTAGCTGTCAGTGTTGAGAAAGCTGGCCCGATATAAAACGTCAAAGTACGGCAAACAGTGAGAATGATAACTATTCACTACAACAACGCATAGATAACATCAGGAATTCACATAGCGAATGTGACAAGAGACAGATTAAATTTAATGCAGGTATTTGAGCTGATGAATTTTGCCAGAAGGAATAGAGAGAGGCAATACATTTTTACTTTAATTTCAGTAATGTGATGTGGACATCGTGGCCTCGGTTAGTATTTATTGCTCAACCCGAATTAATACCCTGAGAAGAGTATTTCTGTAGACATGATATACGTTTGAATTCCAAAGTTCTAAATGCTGTGCAGGGCTAGGGGGCTGTGAGCATATTGAGAGGTTCGTTGCTTTTTTTTCTTTCATGGAATGTGGACCTGGATGTCAACGCCAGGATTTTTTGTCATAAGTTCGCAAGAAAATAAGAACTGGGGGGCAGGAATAAGCCAGCTGGCTACGCGAGCCTGCTCCGCCACTCATTAGGATCATGGCTGATGTTTTCCGGACTCCACTCCATTTATCCGCTCACTCACCATAAACTATAATTCCTTTACGGTTTAAAATTTATCTAGCCTTACCTTAAAAACATTCAACGAGGTAGCCTTAACTGCTGCACTGGGCAGGGAATTCCACAGATTCAGACCCCTTTGGGTGAAGAAGTTCCTCCTTATCTCAGTCCTAAATTCACTAAAAAGTGAATTGAGGAGAGCTAAGAGGGGACACGAGAAGATGTTGGCTGATAGGATTAAGGAGAATCCTAAAGCTTTCTTTCGATATGTTAAGAATAGAAGATTGGTTAGGGCAAGATTAGGGCCAGTCATAGACAGCAGTGGGAAGTTGTGCGTGGAGCTGAAGAGATTGGAGAGGCACTGAATAAATATTTCTCTTCGGTATTCACGCAGGGTGATGTAAATGTAGTTATGGAGAACACTGAGGTACAGGGTTGCAAACTGGAAAGTATTGAAGTAGATAGGGAGGATGTGCTAGACATTCTCGAGGGTTTGAAGTTGGATAAGTTCCCTGGGCCGGATGGGATTTACCCTAGGATTCTCTGGAAGGCAAGAGAGGAGATTGCAGAGCCTCTGGCTCTGATCTTCAGGTCCTCGTTGGTTACGTGTGTGGTTCCGGAGGACTGGAGGATAGCGAATGTGGTCCCATTGTTTAAGAAGGGGAAGAGAGACCTTCCAGGGAATTATAGGCCAGTGAGTCTTACTTCTGTTGTGGGCAAGGTATTGGAGAGAATTATTATGGATAGGATTTATAGTTATTTAGAGAGAAATGAATTGATTGGGGATAGTCAGCATGGTTTTGTGAAGGGTAGGTCCTGCCTTACTAACCTCATTGAGTTTTTTGAAAAAGTGACTAAGGAGGTGGATGGGGGTAAGGCGGTTGATGTGGTATATATGGACTTTAGTAAGGCGTTTGATAAGGTGGCCCATGGAAGACTTCTGCAGAAAATGCAGATGTATGGGATAGAGGGTGATTTAGCTACTTGGGTTAGGAATTGGCTAGCAGATAGAAGACAGAGGGTGGTGGTTGATGGGAGATATTCATCGTGAGTTCGGTTACAAGTGGTGTACCTCAGGGGTCTGTTTTGGGGCCCCTGCTGTTTGTAATTTTTATAAATGATCTGGATGAGGGTATTGAAGGATGGATTAGTAAATTTGCAGATGACACTAAAGTCTGTGGAGTGGTAGATAGTGAAGAGGGGTGTTATAGTTTGCAGAGAGACTTGGACAAGTTGCAGAGCTGGGCCGAGAGGTGGCAAATGGAGTTTAATGTGGAAAAGTGTGAGGTAATGCACTTTGGCATGAACAATAAATGTGTAGAGTATAGGGCTAATGGTAGGGCTCTTAATAGTGTTGAGGAACAGAAGGATCTTGGTGTATGTGTCAATAGATCCCTGAAAGTGGGCAGTCAAGTGGATAAAGTTGTTAAGAAGGCATATGGAGTCTTAGCTTTTATTGGTAGGGGAATTGAATTTAGGAGCCGCAGCATCATGTTGCAACTGTACAAAACTCTAGTGCGGCCGCACTTGGAGTATTGTGTGCAGTTCTGGTCCCCACATTATAAGAAAGATGTGGAGGCATTGGAGAGGGTACAGAGGAGGTTTACCAGGATGTTGCCTGGTATGGAGGCAGGTCCTATGAAGAGAGGTTGAAGGATTTGAGGTTGTTTTCGTTAGAAAGGAGGCGGCTAAGAGGGATCTTATTGAAGCATATAAGATGATTAGAGGTTTAGATAGGGTGGACAGTGATAGCCTTTTTCCTAGGATGGAGAAAGCTAGCACGAGGGACACAGCTTTAAATTAAGGGGTATGAGTTATAGGACGGATATCAGAGGTAGTTTCTTTACTCAAAGAGTGATTAGGGAGTGGAATGCCCTGCCTGCAGCTGTTGTAGATGCGCCAAGTTTGGTGGCGTTTAAGAGGTTAATTGGTAAGTATATGGAAGAGAAGGGAATGGTTTAGTTTGGAGGGGCATTGCTTTTTATTTTGTTCGGCGCAACATCGAAGGCCGAGGGGCCTGTTCTGTGCTGTAATGTTCTATGTTCTATGTTCTATAAATATTCTCCTCTGTATTTTGCGGTCATGTCTCTTAGTTCGAGCTTCAAATGCCAGTGGAAACAACCTCTTTGCTTCTATTTTATCTATTCCTTTCATAGTTTTATATGTTTCTATAAGATCTCCCCTCATTCTTCTGAATTCCAGTAAGCAGAGTCCCAGGCTACTCAGTCTCTCCTCATAAGCGAAACCTCTCAACTCCAGAATCAAACTTTTGAACCTCCACTGCACCCCCTCCAATGCCATTATATCCTTTCTTAAGTAAGGAGACCAAACCTGTACACAGTCCTCCAGATATGGCCTCAGAAGGACCTTACACAGCTCCCGCATAACATCAATGTTTTTAAACTCCATCCCTTTAGCAATGAAGGACAAAATTCCATTTACCTTGTAATTACCTGCTGCACCCGCAAACCGACTTTTTGTGATTCATACACAAGGACACCAGGTCCCTCTGCACAGCAGCATGCTTCAATTTGTTACCATTTAAACTATAGTCCATTTTGATGTTTCAAAATGGATGACCTCAAATTTACCATTATTCTACTCCATCTGCCAGAATCTTGCCCACTCACTTTGATTACCTATGTCCCTTTGCAGACTTTCAGTGTCCTCTGCTCATTTTGCGCTACAATTCATCTTAGTGTCATATGCGAATTCTGGCGCACTGCAGTTGGTCCTCGTCTATATAATTTGTAAACAATTGCTCTCCCAACACTGATTCATGAGGCACGCCACTGGTCATTGATTGCGAACCAGAAAAACACCCATTTACCACCTCACCGCTCCCCCTCCCCTCCCCCCGCCCTCGCTTTGCTTTCTGTTAGTTAATCAATCCTTTATCAATGCTGATACTTTACCCGTAACACCATTCAGCTTTATTCTTCGCAGCAGCCTTTGGTTCGGCACCTTATCAAATGCCTTCTGGATTTTTGTATCTGATTTATTATAATCAGATGTATTAGCATACAGTGAAAAATATTGTTTTTTGCGTGCTGTACAGATATAGCATACCGTTCAGAGAGGAGGAAAGGAGACACTGCAGAATGTAATGTTAGACATAGATAATATAGAAAAAGATCACAACTTAATGCAAGGTAGGTCCATTCAAATGTCTAACGGCAACGCAGAAGAAGGAGGTATTCTTGAGTCAGTTGGTACGTGACCTTAGATTTTTGTATCTTTCTGGAAATCCAGATGCACCACGTTCACAGGTCCCTCACTGTAATCTTCTCAAAGAATTTCAGCATATTAGTCAAACATGACCTGCCTCCCTTCATGAACCCATGCCGTGTCTTCCCAATGGATGTTAAGCTAAGCGGCCTGTACTACCCGCCTTTTGTCTACCTCGTTTTTTAAAACGTTGGCGTCGCATTTGCTGTTTTCCAATCTGCGCGAACGATTCTAGACTTGATAAATGACCACTAGTGCATTTGCTAACCCCTCCGCCATCTTTCTAGTACTCTGGGATGCATTCCATCAGCCCCAGGAGATTCGTCTACTTTTAGCCTCAATAGCTCAACACTCTTTCTTCGGTGACAATCATAGTTTCTAAGTCCTCACCAGCCATAGCATTCTTATCATTAATTTTTGGCATGTTATTTCTCACTGCCCGGAAAACCATGTGGAACCTTTTAGTATACAAACAGATGCCTTGAGTATTAAATCAGGGGAGTGTGCTGAAGCTTTATATAGATTTGGTTTGGACAAAACTAATGTACTGCGTCCAGTTCTGGTCACCAATCTTCCGGGAGGGCATGAAGATCCTTAAGAGGGTGCAGAGGAGATTTGCCAGGAACGTTCTAGAAAACTTAGGTACAAGGTTAAGTGGGAGACCTGGAGCAGTTCAGTTGGAAAAAGGGGGAACTTGACGGAAGTGCACAAGAACAAAGAACAAAACAGCACGGGAAACAGGCCCTTCGGCCCACCGAGCCCGCGCCGCCAACCTGATGTTCCCACCTCTACCCGTGATCCCTATCTATGTTTATAGATCTATGGATTAAAAACCAAATTTGAGACAATTTAGGGAGAATTTGTTTTGCCAATTAGCCTAAGAGCACATCTTTGGGATGTGGGAGGAAACCGGAGCACCCGGAGAAAACCCACGCAAGCACGGGGAGAATGCGCAAACTCCCACAGACACAGGCCCAAACCCATGTATCTGCACAGCACAGCGATAGTCACTGAGCTGTCGTGTTGCCCATCAAATGGTCCAGGTCAAGCGTACACTAACGACGTGAAGCACTAGGATGCTCTCGAAAAAGATCCAAGAGATCCTCTCACGACCCATCGCGTGTATGCCCCTCGTTAGACAACAAGCTGGACCAAAGCACCTGTAGGATAAAAACAAGTACATCAATATCATCTATTTACCCACTTCCCAGGGACTCCAAAGGCTCATGATCCCTAGTTTAAATCAGTTTTCGATACCCCTCCATTCCCATTCTGTTCATGTGCCCATCTAAATATTTCTTAAATAACTCTAGAGTACTTGCCTCCACCACTTTACTTGGCAGCGCATTCCATACCCCCACCACCGTCTGCGTGAAAAAACTCCCTCTAGCATCCAAATTGGCAGTTTTCGTAAGATGGAGACAGAAAGGAAGTACCAATTTTCTGATGGCACAATGAACAGCAGACACACATTTAGGGATTTGGGCAAAAAGTACAGGGAATGTCTGAGGAAGACTTTTTTGTGATATGAGCAAGAGAATGCAAGGAACAGCGGGTATCATTGCTTTCAAATTAAAATAAGATATGCACCTCATGGAAACACACTTGCAGGGTTACGGAATAGAATGAGGGAATGCGAGTGGCTGTATTGCTCATTCGGAATCCGGATAGACTGGATGTGTCGAATTACCAAATCTGCTGTAATGATTGTATTACTATGATATTATAATAGTTTATCACACAACCACTTGTGCCTATGAAGAACTGCGAGCAGTCACATTTTCATTGTCCAGTCGAAAGGTATAGAAAAGAACCAGAAATAATTCCATTTCCAGGCCTGACCGTTCTGGTCGCGGGTAGCATTTTGTTAATACAGTAATTGTGCATCAATATAGTAGAGGGGGAGCAAATCTGATTACCCTTCACATGCCAAATCTAAGAAGTACCTGCAGAATTACGTTCACTGACCATAGCCCTATATATTTTCCATCTTGATGTATTTAGATAATATCCTGTTTCAGTTCTTATTGAATCGTATTCATCACTCAGTCTGCCATTGCAATGTAGATCTTAAAACCTTGCCTTGGATTACTACACCCGTCCCCTCCACGCCTTTCAGTTTCTATCACAAATTACTTTAAATTCTTGAATTCGAGCTTTCTGCCTCTGGAAACAATTTATTCCTATTTTCTCCATCAAATTCAGTCAAGAAGGTATCAATCAATCTCTGCTTGACCAGATCTGCTCCGAACAGAACATCCCAATTTTCCCTAATCCCTTTGTTTTTCACGCCTTTCAAATGAATTAGTTGTCATGGCCCCCGTCTAAATTAAATATTATCTAATGCTTACAACATGAGGATATTGCATTCGCGTTATTTTAATAATGTTTTAGAAAAAACGGGTGTTCAGCTCCAAATACCAGTTTCTGCTCTTCAATGCCTGCCCTTGAAAAACGCAGACAACAGGAGCATGGCGAAAGTAAAACAAGGAGAGAGAACCGCGTGGAGCGAGCAAACACAGGAGCATGGAGATAAAATAAGATTGGTGAGTGAACCCCAGCAGAGCCCAATCACAGGCGAAGCAGAACACAGCGGAAACACGAGACGAATCGAGAGAGAAGGTGAATCTATTTTCTAACGACCAGGAAGTATTGGGGAAACAAAAGTACAAATACATTATAGAATGGCTTCATGTCACACGATCTGTAACCCCCATGACTTGCCTGGGTTAGCAAAAAACCTCACTTACTGTGCTGTCTGGAGACAATACACATCTCTTTAACTTGTGCTCAGTGCTCCTTCCACTCACATTGTTAGTCACTTTAAGATTTGAATGTCAGGTTAGGTGTAAAGATTCGCATTCTAATCAGTAATCTGTAAACAGTCTGTGCTGCTATGTGTGTTGTTTGAGACCAGAACACCTGATTAAGTAGAGCGACTCTGCCATGTTCCCCGACCTGCTTACGCTTGAAAAGTGTGGCCTGAGCCGTTGCCCATCTGGAAAGCTGGACCAGTGTTGCACACCGGGTGGAAGCTCTCTGCGGGCCCTCGGGCATTACGTTTTTTGGCGTTAGGCCAAACCAAAGCAACAAGAAATGGTAGCTGAGGACAATATAAGAAATATCAATGTTTTATGTGAATAATTGTGGCGTATTTGAAGACGAATGTCAGGAAGTTAACATTTTGATTAAATGTGATATAATTAAAGGCAGATGTTCCGTTTATTGATGAGATGTCGATTAAGAGATTCCTATCACGTCTGCGCACCAAGAATATGTGGTGCAACACTGCCACCTACTGGTGCAATAACGTATGACACAAAGGTTATATAACCACCTATTGGCGCAATATTATATGACACAGAGGTGATATGACCTCTTGGAATCACCCCATTCGAAGTAAATCATTTGCTGCTTTTTTTGAATATATGACTTCAAAATTGAGGTCTATCTGCTGAGGCCTAAAGTCATATCTGACCAACGAACAGTCTGCCCGAATGTAATCATCTGGCAGGCATAAATCGGTCATTTTCTGATTGTAAGAAGTCTGACAACATCAGGCTTAAATCCAACCGATTTATTTGATAGTAAACTCACAAGCTTTCGACCCTCTGGTCTTCGTCAACTTAATGAGGTGGTCTGGTCTCAAACAGCACACATAATAGCACAGACAGTTTACAGATTACTGATTAGAATGCGAATCTTTCCACCTAACCTGCTGTTCAAGTCTTAAAGTGGCTAACAATGTGAGTGGAAGGAGCACTGAGCACAAGTTAAACAGATGTGTATTGTCTCCAGACAGCACAGTTAGTGAGGTTTTTTGCTAACCCAGGCAAGTCATGGGGGTAACAGATCGTGTGACATGAAGCCATTCTATAATGTATTTGTAATTTTGTTTCCCTAATACTTCCTGGTCGTTAGAAAATAGATTCTGTCCCTCAACGATTTGGGATATCTCCGATTGGCAGCGCTGTAAGATTGTTCTTAACCTGTCTTTAATGTTTTACGTTATATAATTACACATAGAAACCATTTAATGTATATACACCAATTCATCGCGAAGGGGATAACTGCCGACGTCAGAAACATTTTAATGGCACAGTTGAAAGGGGATGGAAATGCTAAATGGAAATCAATTGCAAAAAATGTGAATGAATGCATTTGTGGAGATTAAACAAAGCAAGACAATATCAAATAATGGAAATATATTGAGGGGTTGAGGGATGAGAGATCTTAGACCACATGCCCATAGGTTCTTAAACGCGCCAGAACAGGTGGACATGCTGATCAAGAATGCATGTGGAATGTTACCCATTATTGGTGAAAGTATTGAGTACAAAATCGGGGTCAAATGATGGAACTGTATAAAATATTGGTTTAGCCACAGTCTGAATCATTTTTCACTGCTCTGACCACGACGTTACTGAAGAGCAATTTTTTTGAAGAGAATTCAGAGAAAATATGAAGTAATGTTGCCAAGTGGTGAAAATTGCAGCTATGAGGTCAGATTGCGTTGGCGAAATGTGTTTTTTTTTAGAACAGACGAGGATAAAGGGTGAACTAATTGAGGCATACAAAATTATGACGGAACTTTACCGGTTAAACAGGAAATATTTGATTCCTTTAGCTGATCAATTACCAGAGCCATAGATTTATGCTGATTGGGAGAAAAATGACAGGGGACAAGCGGAATATGCCTTTCACTCAAAAGGTCATGGGTTACTGGAACTCGCTGTCCATTTTTGTGGTTGAGGCAGAAATGATCAACTCATTTTAAAAGTACCCGAACCTGCATCTCAAGTGTTGTAACCTGCAGGGCCACAGACCATTGAGAAAATCTCAATGAGCGGCTCGTAACTTTTTTCTCTTTACTCTGGTGCAGGTACGATGGGCTGAATGGCATATTTCTGCGTTGTAAACGTTTCTATGATTCTTTGGCAAAACATAGGAGATGTCTGTCGATTGCAAGATGTGATCTTCAAGTCGGTCTGGAAAGATAAAAGCAAAACAATGCGGATGTTGGAAGCTCAAAATAAAACTCTGGGAACTCTCAGCACATCCTGAAGCATCTGTGGAGAGGGAGTAGAACTGATGTTTCCATTCAGTATGACACTTCGTCAGAGCTGAAGGCAAGGAAAATCTGACCAGACTTTTAGTATGACGGCGAAGGAGAAGAGGGAGAATGTGGAAAATAAAATAAGAATATAAAGTAATAACGAATGGAATATGGTGAAAAGAAGAAATGAAATGAAATAAACGGAGGTGAAAGTAGGTGGTGGGAAGAATTTATGTTCTGAAGTTATTGAACTCAATGTTCAGTCCCGAAAGTGGTAAAGAGCTTGATCAGAAAATGAGGTGTTGTTCCTCCAGTTTACGGGGAATCGCAAAAAGCCAAGGAAAGTCAAATGGACAGCAGGGCTATTTTTTTTTATTCATCTGTGGGATATGGGTGGCGCTAGCTGGCTCGCATTTCTTTTCCAGCTCCAGTTGCCCTTGAGAAAATGGTGGTGAGCCGCCTTCTTGAATTGCTGCAGTCCGGATGCTGTGGATTGAAATGGTAAACAAGAGGAATGTCTGAGTCCTGATTGTGAGTCGACGGAAGTTGTTCTGCAAACCATCTATGTTTGATCTCCCCAATGTAGAGTAGTTAGCATTGGGAGAAGCGAATGCAATAAACTGTTTTAAAGGAGATGCACGTGAAGCGTGGCTTCACCAGACCGGAGTGTTTGGGCACTGGGATGGTGAACAGGGAGGAAGTGCAAAGGCAGATGTTGCAGCTTCTACACACGAAGCTGCCATTGATATGGATGAACTGTTGTGTGCGACGGATGAGTGCACCAAGGTGTCCCGAACAAAATGGTACCTGGGTGGGGCTCTCGTCTGTGCAGACTCGATGGATCGAATGGTCTCCTTCTGCACTGTAGGGATTCTGTGATTTCAAAAAGTTCAATGAAGCAATGGAAAGCTTTTGCCGTGTTAGATGTGCATACATCACTACTCACCTCCAATAGATTGATATGAACTTTATGTATTATGAATGCAAATACATTATTGCGAACCTAATGTTACTGTGGAACAAACTAGTTCCGCAAAATGCAAAGCATTTTAATTACCCAATTAAAATAGTTTTATTATTAAACAAAAGCAGCTTATCAGACTTCGAGCAATAAGACTTGGAACAACCTGGTATATGTAGGGCTGGAATAGAGACTCAAGGAGCGCAGTTGAGTGGATGCTCCAAATGCAGCAGGGTCAAAATCGAGATCAACGCTTCTCAATCCAGTGTCAGAATGAAAAAATAGAGGACTCGATTTTAGGCAAAGGCATTGTTTCTCCACGCTCCCGACACCACCACCGCCACCCCAAAACCAACCCACCTCTCCACACCTCCCCCCCCCCACACATACACACACACATATATCAACACCCTTCTCACCCCTCCCCATTGCACCGGGAAAAAAAGTCCGATTATTGTCCCCAGGCTCATTAAGTCGGCTACACTGCAGCGACATTTCTAGCAGTAGCCTGCATTGTTCCAGAGTGAGTCCTCCGCCCTCCCTCGGAGGCTTAATCTGATTAGCTGGCACCTCCATCAGGTCGGAAGTACCAAGAACGAACACTGTTGTGAGCTATTTCCCCAGGAACATCAGTCATGTGAACTCAGAATTCAGCCCTATATTTGGGACAGTCTAGCTGGGACACCCTAGCGCAGTAATGATTGACCTCGCCTTCCCGCTTTGCAGTTGAAATCGTGGTGGAAAGGGAATAAGGCTAATGAATGTCCTGTTAAGGGCCTCAATAGACCAAAGCGAGGAGAGAACGTCAGGCTGACTGACACCCACGCAGACTCCGCATAGATAATAACCCAAGCTGGGAATCGAACTCCGGGCTCTAGCGCTGTGAGGCAGCTGCGCTAACCGCTCTGTGACCGTGCTGCCCTAATTAAGAACTGGGAATTGTGATCGAGCAAAGGGATTTTTGTGTTTGTCCTTGATATAGCAGCGTCCCGGGCAAGCCTAGCATTTAATGAATAATCTTTTCAAAAGACAACGATTAGCTGCTTCTTGTTGACCCTCTTAACTCCATGCCTTTTAGATACACCACAGTAAAGTTGGGAAGGAATTTTTCTGGAATTAGCCAACAAGAAAAAATAAGCAGTGATTATAATCAAGGTGCGTTACTTGCATTATTGAAATGTTCCGAAAGGCCTGTTTCCATTTTGCACGTTTGGAAGTTGCAATCAAAAGAAAAGAGGCCACTTGTTTTTATACATTTTGTAGCACTTACATACTTTTGTCACTTCGTGCTGGCATTGGAGAATGTAAATATTCAAGGGCATTGATCGCGAGCCAAACCAGCAAATGGCTTTATCCTGAATAACATCGAGGTTCTTGATGGTTTCTGGAGTTGCATTGAACCAGGCAATTAGAGGGTATGCTGTCACAATTCTGACTGATGACCATGAAAATATTGTCGATTGTCATAAAACTCCATCTGGTTCACTAATATCTTTTCAAGAAGGGAATCAGCTCCCACAGCAAGATCTCAATGACAGTCCTCAGCAATGAAAATATGACATAAACCTTCAATTTCAAAACTGGGGTCAGCAGAGGTGCATCATCACCCCATCCTTTTCTCCATCTTCATCATCACCATCGGTCGCCTTGTCAAAAAAACAAGCTTTCCAGTGAAATTGCCATAATCTCCAAGAAGGGCGGAAATTTTGCAACCTCAACTGGTTGAAATCGAAGAAGAGAATGATGCTGACACTGTTTTTGGAACTTCAGTGTTCGGATGACATCACCATCTCTGCTCCACCTTCAGACATTTAATGATAAGTGGGATTGATGACCAGGACATCTGTGCTGATACTATGATCCTCGTGTACAAAGCAGTTATCTTCCCAACTCTTCTGTGGCTCAGATTTCTGGACTACACAAATGTGCCACATCAGGACCTTTGACTGGTACCATCAATGATGTCTAAGATGAACGCTCCAAATCAACTGTGAAGACAGACATACTAACATCAGCGTCCTTGAACGAGCTAAGTGCATCAGCATCAAGGACATGATCATCTGAATCCAACTCCACCCAGATGACCACGTGCTCAGCATGCCAGAGTCCTGATGGCCAAAGCAAATTTATTCTAGCGTGTTTAAGAAATGCACTTGAGCAAGACGAAGACAAAGGAAGTTCTTCAAAAGCACCCTAAGTTTTACATGAAGAAATGTAACAGGGATGGAAATGGAGCACAGATGTAAATGCCGGTGAGACCAACCTGAAGGAGCTTCGAGAACACTCGACAGCAAGATGAAATCCAGGAAAGGGACCTGAGAAAGGAATGCCAGTGATTTCGAGACCAAGGAGCAATGCCACCTCCCAGAAATACCTGCCAGATGTGGGGTCGAAGATGTGACTCTAGGATTGTGATCGTTATTCATGCAAGGATCCACAGTACTCATGACCATTGATGTGGTGTTTCTTAGGTGGAAAATCATAATTATTAACAAGCAATCACCAAAAAATAAAAAAAAATGAAGCTGTTTCCAGTTTGCAAAAGTACCTCCGCCCTGCCCTCAGCTAGCATTCTTCCCTCATCTATCCTGTCAATCACAGTATCAATTTGATGCCCTGCGAAGAGATCACTTCTCAATCTCCTAAATTCTAAAAGATGCAGATCCAGATTCCTCAATTGCTCCTGTTAGGACAATGTTGCCATCTCAGGAGTCAGTATAATGAAGCATTATTGCACACTGTCTATGGCAAATCGATCCTGCCTTGTCGAAGGAGAACAAAACCGGATGCATTAGCCATGTGCGGTCTCGCCAAGCCTCCATACGATTGTACAAGATTTTTTAAATCAACACTCAAATCCTCTTGCAGCTATTGCCAACATGCCATTTGCCTTCCGAATTGCTTGCTTCAACTGAACGTTAGTTTACAGTCATTTATGACCAAGGACATCCAGGTCCTTTCTTGAATAGTGAATCTCTCACTATTCAAGAAATGCACTCCATCTGGTTTTGCTACCAAAATGAATAACTTTTCAACATTTCCACGTTATATTCATCTACCATATCCTTGCTCAGTCACTTGGCTGGTTTTTGAGTCTCTTTGCATCCTTCTCACAACTCACTTTCTCATCTAAATCAAACATGGAAATATTACATCTGTTCATAAATCCAAGCCATGGATATTGATTGTAAAAATCTGGGACACAAACTCTGCTCTTTCTGGCAACCCTCTAATCACAATATGTCAACCTGAAGGTGAACGTCTATTCCTTTAGGTTTTTTTTTGGAGTCTGATAACCACTTCCCAATCCATGCCAGAATATTACAGCCAAATCCAATATGCCTTTTTGCATTTACTAACCTTATGAGTGGGACCTCATAAAAAGTCTTTCAAAATCCAAATACACCACATCTAACAACTTCCCGTTACCTATTCTGCAAGATATAACTTCAGAAAAAAAAACCAATACGCTTTTCAAACGTTTTTCTCTTTCTAAATCCGTGTTGGTTCTGCACAATTCGACCATTCTTCACGAAATGCACGTCATCAAATTATTCGTCTACTACTTCGGTCAGGCTTAAAGGTCTGTAGTTATACTTTTTTCTCTCTCTCTCCTTTCTTAAATAGTGAAGTTATATTTGATAACTTAAAATTTGCACCAGAATTTATAGAATTTTGTAACCCATCAGCGCGGTGTAGTGGCGAGCATTGCAGCCACACGTTGCCAAGGATCAGGATTCGATTCCAGCCTTAGGTGACTGGCTGGGTGGAATGTGCATATTCTCCCCGTGTCGATGGGGGTTTTCTCCCACAGACCAAAGATGTGCAGTTAGGTGGATTGGCTATGCTAATATTGCCTTATAATGTCCCAAAATGCGTAGGTTCGGGGGATTCGTGGGGTAACTACGTGGGATTACGGGCTTTGAGCCTGGGTTAGCTGCTCTGTCAGAGGGTCGATGCAGACGCGATGGGCTGAACGACCTGTTTGAGCACCGAAAGGATTCTATGAAGTTATGATTTTATTCTATGATTCAATGAACCCGCTATCCCCACAGCCACCTCTTTTGAACATGTGGTCCAAATAGTCTTTTGGTTCAAATGAATTTCATTTTAACAAATTCATGTTTTCCTGATCGTGATTCGTAAGCCGCCCGGTAGTTTCTGCTTATTGTACCGCAACATGTAAACGGCAATGTGGAATGGCCCTGTTGTCGTAGGCGGCGCTGTTCTAACAGAGGACAGTGAGTAACAGCGATGCGAGTGCTCACTTACACCAATTTAAGATAAGGTTCGTTAACTTTAAACGCAATAACCTGCTTAAAATCAGGTTTTACTGACAAATCTCTGAAGGAAAACGGAGGAGAGAGGATGCTGAGCGATTCCTAAATGTAAATACTAAAAAGTAATATATAATGCCTAAGGTTATATACTTAAAGGTAAACAAAAATACAATGTATTTTAATGACCATGGGTGAGATCTCTTGCTATCATTACCAGCACTTTGCTTGCTTGTTGTTGAAGGCACGCCTTTCAATATATTGTTGCATAATATATTGCTGTAAAGTACATGCAGTAATTCTATTACGCAACAGAAGTTTTGCTCTTTTTCCAAATTGCAATGCCATGTGTTTAAAAAGAATTATACGAAGTTTTAATTTACTTGTGCATTTTAAAATAAATCTTGATTGGTCTAATATCTTCAGTTAGAAATAATATCGACTCTATATGTCAAAACACTATCCTGTTGGCGTGCCTTATTTATTGTCGGTGAAACATACTTGAAATATGTCACCTCTAAGGTGGTTTCCTTTGGTCTTGTCGGTTCCTTCATTAACTTTGGGCGCAGAATGATTGATTTTCATAATTGAAAACCATCAACTACATTGCTTATACTTTGTGTTTTTACTGGTCTTTGCAACTTGCAATTTTACTTGCACCAATATATTTATGGTAGTCCGAAATCAATCTACACAAAAAAAAACTGTGTTCTGTAGGGAAATATTGATTTGTTATTTGTGTGAATTTTAAAAAGAACGATTCTTGTCCAAGTTCAAGTAAAAACTGAGAGTGCTCCAACAATTCAGCAGGTCTGTCAGCATCTATGAAGAGAGAAACATAGTTCACGATACAACTCCATATGTCTCTTCTCCCAAAATCATTTTGGAATAAGAGTCATATTAGATTCGAAATGTTAAATGTTTCTCGCTCCAGATAGGCTTGCTGACCAGTTAAGTTTTTCAAGCACACTCTGTTTTATTGGAGATTTCCAGCATCCACAATATTTTGACTTTAATTTAACTGAGCTGCTTTCTGTCTAAGACCTCACAGAACCCGTAGATTCGATTTGATTTTTTGATTTGATTTGATTTGATTTATTATTGGCACATGCATTGGTATACAATGAAAAGTATTGTTTCTTGCCCGCTGTACAGACAGAACATACCGTTCATAGAGAAGGAAACGAGACAGTGCAGAAAGTAGCTGTTACAGTTGTAGCTAGTGTGGAGGGAAAGATCAACTTAATGCAAGGTGGGTCCATTCAAAATTCTGATGGCAGCAGAAAATGTTTCACAATGTACATTACCGATTAATTAAAATGATTGAGTATTTTTAATAACAGCATGGTGCCGGTATCCAAAAGAGGATATTAGATGTGGCATAAATTTGTGTAATCCGGTAATTTACAAACTCTTACACTAAGCCAGAAACATACACATCATGATCACCGCTATTCACACACTCAGTCAGACCTGCGGGAAAATTAGGTTGCAAGATTACTTCCATATGAACGCATACGATTTGCGTCATTTACTTTACATAATGCAGAACGCAACAAAAACAAACTTCACGATTCCTCACAATTAGAAAGTTGCTAGGAATTTATTCCATGGAAACAGATTGATAATAAACACAACGTTTGAGTTAATGACAGTAATTTTATTGCATTGGGAGTATTTGCAACATTACACTTTAACAGTTCAGGGTGAACACATTAAATACAGACAGCGAGACCGAGTCAACAACCTGCCGATTGTGATGATTTATTTAAAATGTGCCTCTTTATTGCAGTTGATATTTTGTGAAACAAACATTGCTACTAAAATAACAAATCAGCGCACAAAATCTTGGAATCACATACAGCTGGATCTGGAGATGCTTGTTTGAAGCGGCTTTGCTTGAGTCTCGTGTTTGACCAGACAGGAGTAAAGCTCGTGTGAGTTCCACTCTGAGGCTGACAGAGTCAGGTAACTGCTCACACTGAACGTGTTGTCCGCCTCCTGCTGGATCCGACTGGTCTCAACCCCATTCCCTCTGACGCTGCCATCTACAGTCCATTCAATCTCCGCAGCTCCGGGATTAAAACCGCTCACCAAACACACCAGGGTCGCCATGTTCTCGGCTGTGATTTGATCCGGTGAAGGCGGAAGCACGGACACAGTGGGGCTCCGTGGATCTGAAAAGTGGATAAAACAAATAAGATCCATTTTTAAATGACAAAAAGAGTCAAATCAATGTTCTGCATTGTTGAAACCTTTGAAGATTGCACGTCACTGTACAAAACTGCAGAGAAATTAATACAAGGAATATTCATGAATGTTAACTGCACAGCCGCTCTCCTGAATAGTTTTGAACAATATATATTCTGTTCTGATATCTCTAATTATTCTGCAAGATTAGATACACATGCAGTATCTTAAGTGGAAATTGAATCTTAGCGAAAATGAATGCAGAATCTTACATCGGTACGTAAAAAACAAATATCGGCATTAGGAATAAATCTTGGAACAAAGTTAGGAGTAAACACTCCTCCCAACTAAACACATAACGTTTGATTCTAAACAGTGTACTGCTCTGCAAGCTATTAAGAGCTTTCCAGTTGGCACTTCTTTTCACAAAAATGTAACATTGGGCTAATATCTGAAGTACTCTTCATTCACTGCCATGGCTGCTTTGCATCTTTGTAGCTTGCACCAGATTTCTCACCAGTTCTCACAGCCATTTCCTCACTGCCCCAACCCTGGTCCGACTATAATGTGTAACTCTGCAGGAGACTGTTCCGTTACATTCCGAATAATTTATCTGGAATATCATTGGGCTACAGCGTCGCAAGTGGAAACTTTTCAACAAACTAAACAGTTCCCTACAAATAACGCTGCTTATGTAACCAGTTATATCCACGTTATATAATAATAACCAAACAACAGTCTCAGTGTACAAACAATGTAACCAATGTGACTTGGCCAATAATTTATCTCTCAATATCGCTTCAATCGATTAACTGCTGATTGAAGTTTGTGGGACTTTGTTCTGCGGAAATAAGCTACCCCGTTTCTTACAAGCATGGCTCACATGAAAACAAACTACACAAAATACTACAACAGGCTCGGCTATCCTGAGGTCGTGATGGGTGCTATGATAATGCAAGTTCTTTGCTTTTATTAAGAGGTGATATTCCCATGATAGTAACAATGAATTTTTACCCGGGGTAAAATGATTGAAGACAGAATGTCACAATCTGCTGCCTGTTTGACTAACCATTTACGCCAGGCGGTACAAGAACCAACTGAAATGCCCGACTCTTGGTATTTTTTAAATTTAATGTAAAGCAAATGAGAAAATGTTGAAACATTACTGCATTTCCCCAATTGTATAATTAGATGCCGCATAAACTATCCATTGCAGTCCAGAGAATTTCGCTTTGGGACATATAAGTTTGCCTTACATTTTTGACACAATAATTGGGAGACTGAGCCGTGCAATGTGACAAGTGCATGTAACCCCGCCATTCGGAGTTTTACGAATTCCAGATTTGAACTGAGCATCATAATACAGAAATACCCGAAATTTCATGGGATTATTGAGCAATCAGAGCCATCAGAGTAACTCTGCGCAAAAACGCATCGACACCAAGGACTGTATTATTGGAGGAATAACAGAGCATTTTATCTTTTCTATTTTATCCTTATCATCGTGATTCCGCCGGTGGGAAAAAATACACAATGCGTGGGAGTACGCGAATTTTCAGTAACGCAAATACTCTCAGGCTGATCCAGGACCAGGAGCAAGGTTCAATTGAGTGAATAAAAAAGCAGGTGCAGCAGTCTGAACGCTTGATGCGAGATACGCGCATGCAATTCATCACGATGGAACTTAATGAGTCAGTGACATGTTAAGGAAGTAGATGTAATGTCAGTTACAGTTATTTGTTATTCAGTTATGCCGAAAATAGAAGAGCGCTGACGATTATCATTAACTGATCGCCGGTATTTTTATTATATTCTGAGGCCGGAGGTGGGGGGACGTGGTGGTATGGATTGTTCAAAATCTTTTTCATTCCCCTCCGAACGTTTTCACTGAGTTTGAAGACGAGATTGAGTTGCAGCAAGTTATCACATTAACATTACCAATCCGAGAATGAGGATTAATGTGCAGTATTATTCGAAGTGGAATGATTTTGCAATTTAGCCTTTTACCGGCGCTATCCATCTAAAACAAAACTTAGAATCTTGGAATTCTGGGACACAGAATGAGGCCAAATGCGTTCTTTGGAAAGAGCGCCTCCTGAGTCAATTTCCTGCACATTTGTGTTTATTTCTTCGAATATTTCTCCATTTCGCCATTGTTCTGCTCGCCCTATTAATACAGATAAGATGCAGCAGTGCGAACAGCCCCTTGGCCAAACAATATATCCTATCGTGCCACTTTTGCTCTCTCGCAATGAAATTCAATTGGCAAGTTATCAACTGACCAGAAGGTGGAAATTTCAGCTTCCATCTCGCTGGTAAAATACTTTTATTGCATTCTGGGTGTAGGTAGGGGTGTGGAGTATTGAGAATCTTTTTTTTTCTGAACGGTTTCACTCACTTTGGCGACGAAATTGAGTTGCAACAAATTATCACATTAACGCTGCCAATCCGAGAACGCGGATTAATGTGCAGTATTGCTCTAAGTGGAATGAACTTTTGATTTTGTAATTTAGCCTTTTAACCGGCTATTTCCATCTCCAAAACACTGTGGGATTCTTAAAATCTTGGAATTCTGGAACACAGAATGAGGCCAAACGCCTTCTTTGAAAAGAGCGCGTCCTGAGTCAATTTCTGACATAATTGAATTTCATTCTTAGAATATTTCTCCATGTTACCATGGTTCTGACGCCTTATTAATACAGATAAGATGCAGCAGTGCCAACAGCCCCGATCAAAACAGTCTATCCTATTCCATCCCTTCCGCCCTCTTTCAATGAGATTCAATTAATGTTCTCAGACCATTGACTGGTCTAAAGGTGGAATTTTCAGCTTCCATCACGCTGGAAGGATATGGAGCAAATTTCCGCCAGAGCATTCAGGAAGATCCCAGTAAACCTAGTTTCACCCTCCCTCTGTCCTAATTAAAACCGGATGGTATAGTTTCATCGAAGGAAAGATTGACCGGGGTACGTTTAAAACCTAGATACTGCCTGTAAAATTGGCCGCACTTTTGAACGGCACATGACACTGGATCACCAGCTCTCTCTAAATGTATTTATATGACGGTAGCCGTGATTTGCTATAATTCAATCTGTCAAGCCAACATGTTTAAAGTGTTTTTTTTTCCTCAGTGTCCGCAGTAAAGAGGTAAATAATTTACTTACTGGCCAGATTCAGCTTGGTTCCTCTTCCGAAGGTGTATGTTCCGCTACTAGCTACACCACAGTAATAATTGGCGGCGTCCTCCGATTGAACGTTGGTGATGGTTAAATGCATCTTGTTACTCGATGAATCCACTGACCCGGCGAATCGATCTGGAATACCCGAAGCCGTATCAGAAAACTCGTCCCAAACAAGCACAGGGGCGCTGCGGGGTTTCTGCCAGTACCAGCTCGCTGTGTAACTGCCAATGCTGCCTCCGGATAGGGTACAGGTGATCTTGACAGTCTTTCCCGGGGAAGTTGAAATGGATCCTGGCTGGGTCAGGGCAATATCTCCGATGGTACCTGGTGAAATAAGAATTGACCTATCAGGCTCTACAATTGTGAATATTGTTTGCAATTCAGCTCCGTTAAAGCCAACCATAGACAATAAGTGCAGTAAAAATAGCAACAAGAGAGAGAGTTAACGCAACACTTACTGTGGAAACAGAGCATTAATGCGACAAGAACTCGAACAGTCATGGTGAAGGTCCTAGTGAGGGTCAGACTGAAATACTTCTTGACACAGGATGTTGCTGGACTTCTTATAAAGCTCTCCTTCAGAAGTTTCAACCTTGACAACGTCATTGAATATTAAATATGTATGCAAAACCCCGTCAAGTGGGCAATAGGATTTCTTGCCCTGAGTTGACTGCCATTTGCATAGGCTTATGTCAACTATTTTAGAGGAGGGATAACAAAATGTCAAAAAATAGATTTCAAACCGTGAATAAATGAATACCAGACAAATGAAATGGCGGATAAAACATGAGTGACTGGGTGACCAGGGTAGGTGGGCTTTAGAAACGTGAGCAGGACGATAAAGCGGAAAAGCTGAAGGCAGTAAATTGATTTGTTACTATATCATTGTGCAGAAACTCGAATTCGAAAAGCAGAGTGCGAGTTGAGTTTGAGCAGAGCGAGAAATTAAAGAAATTGAGCAGTGTCCTTGTTGACAGCACATGACAGATAAATGAGCGGATGGACAGAGAGACAGAGC
The DNA here is from genome assembly GCA_024679065.1 of Sphyrna mokarran. Classification (NCBI taxonomy): domain Eukaryota; kingdom Metazoa; phylum Chordata; class Chondrichthyes; order Carcharhiniformes; family Carcharhinidae; genus Sphyrna; species Sphyrna mokarran. The sequence goes on from JAGIQG010000020.1 coordinate 8,902,687, forward strand.
GATAGATAGATAGAGGGATGGACTGACGGGACGGAAAGAAAGAAAGAACAGACATGTCGGCAGAGGGGTAGAAAGACACATAGACAGACAGATAGGTATAGACAGAGAGAGTGAGATGGACAGACAGACAAAAAGGTAGACAGATAGAAAGAGAGAGAGAAGGTGAAGGGCAGACAGACAGTGAAGGATGGAAAATGCACTGGAATATTTGATGTTGATTGCACCTTGTGTTATTGGTGAACAGCCAGGCATGGAAAGCCTTGGTGAATTAAGTGCATTGAGAGAAATATGGACGATGAAATGAAGTTTTATTAATCAGTCTGGGAGGGATACTTTCTGTCACACGAAACTGCGAATTTATTATGTCAACACTTTGAAGAATGAATGGTGAACGGTCAAATAAAGCAGACGTTCCTTAAAATTGTGATAGTTATCGAAGCTTCAAGATCAAGCATGGACTGCGGCCTGATCGTAGAAAATATTATACTAAATTCCATTTGTACCTAGTTTGAAAATAGCGTCTAACATTCACAACAAATACATAAATATTCATAGAATCATAAAATCCCTGCAGAAGCCGGCCTTTCGGCATATCAAGCCTGCATCTACAACAATCCTCCAGGTCCATAACCTCACCCATTTACTCCACCAATTCCTTGACAGGATAGGACAATTCAGCGTGGCCAATCCACTTAACCTGTATATCTCTTGATTGTGGAGGGAAACTGGAGCAACAGGAGGAATCCCATGTAGACACAGGAGATCTTCACACAGACAGTCACACAAGGCTGGATTTGAATCCGGCTCGCTGGAGCTGTGAGGCAGCAGCGCTAGAAATTGTGCCACTGTGTCACCCTTAAAAACTAACAATAAACTAATAATAGTTAGTGATGCGATAATCTTCTGATTTTCTCCAGATGAACGTCCGGCTGGGGACTGATTGATTTACTTAGCTGGGATACCTCGCGCGTGTATCAGACCAATGCTCTACGACGCTGGTTCAATTCCCGTTCTGGCTCCGGTGGACTCGGGACCTGCCATCTGCCCCTGCGCCTGAGAGTGAAGACAATGGCAAACTATCACTGACAAAACCTGCATGAAAACGGCTCAGACCAAAGCATCAGCAGACAGTGGGCCAAGGTCCTGCTTTCTGCAGACGCCATTTGGACAACTGAACAGGAGAGGTACCGGTGCATTAGGAAATAGCGAAATGTGCCAACCCTGTTCAGGAATAGGTGGAAGGAAATTTCTCATTTATATGGACGGGACAGTTGATAAATAAGGCTTCAGAAAGGCAGACATTCGAAGATAATTGAGTTTGTTGAAGTGAGGCAGCACGGGTTTGTGAAAAATCAAGTTGCTTTTGACTAACAAAATTACATTTTCTCAGTCAGCAGCAAAATGTTTGCTGAAGTAAATGCGTGCTGTTTATATAGATTTTAAGAAATCCTTTGGCAAAGTCCCACATAAAAGATTGTTTAACAACATTGATGATCATGGAATAGGAGGGTTAGTTTCACGTTCGACTTGTAATAAATGCCTTGACAGAAAAGAATAACTTGTACTCTTTTTTAAGAATGGGGGATGATAAATATTGGTATTTCCTAGCTGTCAGTGTTGAGAAAATTGGCCCGATATAAAACATCAAAGTACGGCAAACAGTGAGAATGATAACTATTCACTACAACAACGCATAGATAACATCAGGAATTCACATAGTGAATGTAACAAGAGACAGATGAAATTTAATGCAGGTATTTGAGCTGGCGAATTTTGCCAGAGGGAATAGAGCGAGGGAATACATTTTTACGTTAATTTCAGGAATGGGATGTGGACATCGTGGCCTCGGTCAGTATATATTCTTCAACCCTAATTAACCCTGAGAAGGGTATTTCTGTAGACATGATATACATTTGAATTCCAAAGTTCTAAATGCTGTGCAGGGCTAGGGGGCTGCGAGCATATTGAGAGATTCGTTGCTTTTTTTTTCATGGAATGTGAACATGAATGTCAACGCCAGGATTTTTTGTCATAAGTTCACAAGAAAATAAGAACTGGGGACCAGGAATAAGCCATCTGGCTCCTCGGGCCTGCTCCGCCATTCAATAGGATCATGGCTGATGTTTTCCGGACTCTATTCCACTTATCCGCTCACTCACCATCAACTATAATTCCTTTATGGTTTAAATTTTATCTGTCCTTACATTGAAGACATTCATCCAGGCAGCTTTAACTGCTGCACTGGGCAGGGAATTTCACAGATTCAGACCCCTTTGGGTGAAGAAGTTCCGCCTCATCTCACTCCTAAATATTCTCCTCTGTATTTTGCGGTCATCTCCCTTAGTTCAAATGCCAGTGGAAACAACCTCCTTGCTTCTATTTTATCTATTCCTTTCATAGTCTTATATGTTTCTGTAAGATCTCTCCTCATTCTTCTGAATTCCAATAAGCAGAGTCCCAGGCTACTCAGTTTCTTCTCTCAACCTCTCAACTCCAAAATCAAACTCTTGAACCTCCACTGCACCCCCTCCAATGCCATTATATCTTATCTTAAGTAAGGAGACCAAAACTGTACACAGTCCTCCAGGTGTGGCTTCACAAGGACCTTATAGAGATGCAGCATAACATCAATGTTTTTAAACTCCATGCCTTTAGCAATGAAGGACAAAATTCCATTTACCTTGTAATTACCTGCTGCACCCGCAAACCGACTTTTTGTGATTCATAAACAAGGACACCAGGTCCCTCTGCACAGCAGCCTGCTTCAAATTGTTGCCATTTAATTTATAGTCCATTTTGATGTTTTCCTATCAAAATGGATGACCTCATATTTACCAACATTCTACTCCATTTGCCAGAATCTTGCCCACTCACTAAGATTACCTATATCCCTTTGCAGATTTTCAGTGTCCTCTGCACACTTTGCGCTTCAATTCATCTTAGCGTCATATGCGAATTCTGGCGCACTGCAGTTGGTCCTCGTCTGAATAATTTGTAATAAATTGCTGTCCCAACACTGATTCATGAGGCACCCCACTAGTCATTGATTGCGAAACAGAAAAACACCCATTTACCACGTCACCCCCCGCCCCCACCGCCGCCCCCACTTTGACTTCTGTTAGTTTATCAATCCTCTATCAATGCTAATACTTTACCCGTAACACCATTCAGTTTTATTCTACGCAGCAGCCTTTGGTGCGGCACCTTATCAAATGCCTTCTGGATTTTTAAATTTTATTTATTATAGTTAGATGTATTAGCATACAGTGAAAGTGTTGATTTTGCGTGCTATACTGACATAGCGTTCCGTTCATAGAGAACATAGAACATTACAGCGCAGCACAGGCCCTTCGGCCCTCGATGTTGCGCCGACCAATGGAACCAATTTTATGACCCTCTATCCTAAACTATTCCAACGCTATCCATGTGCCTATCCACTGACCATTTGAACGCCCTTAAACTTGACGAGTCCACAACTGCTGCAGGCAGGGCATTCCACGCCCTTACTGCCCTCTGAGTAAAGAACTCACCTCTAACATCCGTCCTACAACTACCAACTCTTAATTTAAAGCTATGTCCCCTCGTGTTATACATCTCCATCCGTGGAAGAAGGCTCTCAGTATCCACCCTATCTAACTCTCTGATCATCTTATATGATTCAGTTAAGTCACCTCTAAGCCTTCTTCACTCTAATGATAATAACCTCAAGTCCTTTAGCCTTTCCTCATAAGACCTACCCATCATACCAGGCAACATCCTGGTAAACCTCCTCCGCACCTTTTCCAATACCTCCACACCCTCTTATAATGTGGCGACCAAAACTGTACACAATACTCCAAGAGCGGCCGCACCAGAGTTTTGTCCAGTTGCAACATGACATCTTGGCTCCGAAATTCAATCCCTCTACCAATAAATGCTAACACACTATACGCCTTCTTAACAAGCTTATCAACTTGAGTACCAACTTTCACGGATCTATGCACCTGTACACCGAGATCTCTCTGCTCATCTACACTACTAAAAGTCCTACCATTAGCCCTATATTCTGCACACTTATTACTCTTACCAAAGTGAATCACCTCACACTTTTCCACATTAAACTCCATTTGCCACTTCTCGGCCCAGCTCTGCAACTTATCTATGTCCCTCTGCAAACTGTAACCTCCATCCTCACTGTCTACAACTCCTCCGACTTTGGTGTCGTCAGCAAATTTACTAACCCATCCCTCTACACCCTCATCCAAGTCATTTATAAAAAGAACAAACAACAGTGGCCCCAAAACAGATCCCTGAGGTACACCACTAGTAACTAAACTCCAAGTTGAATATATCCTATCAACCACCACCCTCTATCTTCTATCAGCTGGCCAATTCCTAATCCAATTTGCTAAATCACCCTCACTCCCATGCATCTGCATTTTCTGCAGTAGTCTTCCATGGGAAACCTTATCAAATGCTTTGCTAAAATCCATATACACCACATCAACTGCCCTACCCTTATCCACCTCTTTAGTCACCTTCTCAAAAAACTCGATGAGGTTTGTGAGGCACGACCTTCCCTTCACAAACCCATGTTGACTATCCCTCATCAATTCATTTCTTTCTAAATGACTATAAATCCTATCCCTTATAATTCTTTCCAAAACTTTCCCCACAACAGATGTAAGGCTCACTGGCCTATAATTTTCAGGATGGTCTCTGTTTCCCTTCTTAAACAAGGGGATAACATTTGCCATCCTCCAGTCTTCTGGCACTACACCTGTAACCAACGACGACATGAAAGGAGAAGGAAAGGAGATACTGCAGAATGTAATATTAGCCATAGATAATATAGAAAAAGATCAACTTAATGCAAGGTAGATCCATTCAAATGTCTAACGGCAGCACAGAAGAAGCTATTTTTGAGTCAGTTGTACGTGACCTTAGATTTTTGTATCTTTTTGAAAACCCAGATACACTGCGTCCACAGGTCCCTCATTGTAATCTTCTCAAAGAATTTCAACAAATTAGTCAAACGTGGCCTGCCACCCGCCCCCCACCCCCCCCACTCCCCGTTCATGAACCCAAGCTGTGTCTTCCCAATGCATGTTAAACTAACCGGCCTGTACTATCCACCTTCTGTCTACCTCCTTTACCACTAGTGCATTTGCTAATCCCCCCGCCATCTTTTAGTGCCCTGGGATGCATTCCATCAGCCCCAGGAGATTCGTCTACTTTTAGCCTCAATAGTTCAACACTCTTTCTTCGGTGACAATCATAGTTTCTAAGTCCTCACCAGCCATTGCATTCTTGTCATTAATTTTTGGCATGTTATTTCTCACTGCCCGGAAAACCATGTGGAACCTTTTAGTATACAAACAGATGCCTTGAGTATTAAATCAGGGGAGTGTGCTGAAGCTTTATATAGATTTGGTTTGGACAAAACTAACGTACTGCGTCCAGTTCTGGTCACCAATCTTCCGGGAGGGCATGAAGATCCTTAAGAGGGTGCAGAGGAGATTTGCCAGGAACGTTCTAGAAAATTTAGGTACAAGGTTAAGTGGGAGACCTGGAGCAGTTCAGTTGGAAAAAGGGGGAACTTGACGGAAGTGCACAAGGATTGGCAGTTTTCATAAGATGGAGACAGAAAAGAGGTACCAATTTTCTGATGGTACAATGAACAGCAGACTCAGATTTAGGGATTTGGGCAAAAGGTACAGGGAATGTCTGAGGAAGACTTTTTTGTGATATGAACAGAGACTATCATTGATTTCAAAAGAAAATAAAATATGCACCTCATGGAAACACTCTTGCAGGGTTACGGAATAGAATGAGGGAATGCGAGTGGCTGTATTGCTCATTCGGAATCCGGATAGACTGCATGGGTCGAATAACCAAATCTGCTGTAATGATTGTATAACTATGATATTATAATAGTTTATCACACAACCACTTGCGCCTATGAAGAATTGCGAGAAGTCACATTTTCATTCTCTGGTGGAAAGGCACAGAAAAGAACCAGAAATAATTGTACTTCCAGGCCTGACCGGTCTGGTCACGGATAGCATTTTGTTAATACAGTAATCGTGCAAGCATATAGTAGAGGGGGAGCCAATCTGATTACCTTCAGATGCCAATTCTAAGAAGTACCTGCAGAATTACGCTCACTGATCATAGCCTGATATAATTTCCATCTTGATGTATTTAGATAATATCCTGTTTCAGTTCTTATTGAATCGTATTTCATCACTCAGTCTGCCATTGCAATGTAGATCTTAAAACCTTGCCTTGGATTACTACACCCGCCCCCTCCACGCCTTTCAGTTTCTATCAGAAATTACTTGAAATTTTTGGATTCGAGCTTTCTGCCTCTGGAAACAGTTTATTCCTATTTTCTCCATCAATTTCAGTCAAGAAGGTCTCAATCAAATCTCTGCTTAACCAGATCTGCTCCGAACAGAACATCCCAATTTTACCTAATCGCTTTGTTTTTCGCGCCTTCAAATGAATTAGTCGTCATGGCCCCCGTCTAAATTAAATGTGCTCACAACATGAGGATATTGCATTCAGTTATTTTAATAATGCTTTAAAAAAACGGGTGTTCAGCTAAAAATACCAGTTTCTGCTCTTCAATGCCTGCCGTTGGAAACAGCAGACAACAGGACCATGGCGAAAGTAAACCAAGTAGAGAGAACCGCGTGGAGCGAGCAAACACAGGAGCATGGAGATAAAATAAGATTGGTGAGTGAACCGCAGCAGAGCCCAATCACAGGCGAAGCAGAACACAGCGGAAACACGAGACGAATCGAGAGAGAAGGTGAATCTATTTTCTAACAACCAGGAAGGATTAGGGAAACAAAGTTACAAATACATTACAGAATGGCTTCATGTCACACGATCTGTAACCCCCATGACTTGCCTGGGTTAGCAAAAAACCTCACTTATTGCGCTGGCTGGAGACAATACACATCTCTTTAACTTGTGCTCAGTGCTCCTTCCACTCACATTGTTAGCCACTTTAAGACTTGAATAGCAGGTCAGGTGGAAAGATTCGCATTCTAATCAGTAATCTGTAAAGAATCTGTGCTGTTGAGTGTGCTGTTTGAGACCAGAACACCTCATTAAGCAGAGCGACTCTGCGATGTTCCCTGACCTGCTTACTCTTGAAAAGTGTGTCCTGGGCCGTTGCCCATCTGGAAAGATGGGCCAGTGATGGACACCGGGCGGAAGCTCTCTGCTTGCCCTTGGGCATTAAGTTTTTGGCGTTAGGCCAAACCAAAGCAACAAGAAATGGTAGCTGAGGGCAGTATAGGAAATATCAATGTTTTATGTGAATAATTGTGGTGCATTTGAAGACCAATGTCAGGAAGTTAACGTTTTGATTAAATGTGATATAATGAAAGGCAGATGTTCCGTTTATTGATGAGATGTCGATTAAGAGATTCCTATCACGTCTGCGCACCAAGAATATGTGGTGCAACACTGCCACCTACTGGTGCAATAACGTATGACACAAAGGTTATATAACCACCTATTGGCGCAATATTATGTGACACAGAGGTGATATGACCTCTTGGAATCACCCCATTCGAAGTAAATCACTTGCTGCTTTTTTTGAATATATGACTTCAAAATTGAGGTCTATCTGCAGAGGCCTAAAACCATATCTGACCAACGAACAATCTGCCCGAATGTAATCATCTGGCAGGCATAAATCGGTCATTTTCTGATTGTAAGAAGTCTGGCAACATCAGGCTTAAATCCAATCGATTTATTTGATAGTAAACTCACAAGCTTTCGACCCTCTGGTCTTCGTCAACTTAATGAGGTGCTTCGGTCTCAAACAGCACACAAAACAGCACAAACTGTTCACAGATTACTGATTAGAATACTAATCTTTACACCTAACCAGCTATTTAAGTCTTAAAGTGGCTAACAATGTGAGTGGAAGGAGCACTGAGCACAAGTTAAGGAGATGTGTATTGTCTCCAGACAGCACAATAAGCGAGGTTTTTTGCTAACCCAGGCAAGTTATGGGGGTAACAGATCGTGTGACATGAAGCCATTCTATAATGTATTTGTAATTTTGTTTCCCTAATACTTCCTGGCCGTTAGAAAATAGATTCTGTCCCTCACCGGGTTGGGATATCTCCAATTGCCAGCGCTGTAAGATTATTCTTAACCTGTCTTTAATGTTTTACATTATATAATTACACATAGAAACCATTTAATGTATATACACCAATTCCTCGCGAACAGGATAGCTGCCGACGCCAGAAATATTTTAATGGCACGGTTGAGAGGGTATGGAAATGCTAAATGAAAATCAATTGCAAAAAATGTGAGTGAATGCATTTGTGGAGAATAAACAAGGGAATATCAAACAGTTGGAATATATTGAGGGGTTGAGGGATGAGTGGTCTTGAAGCACATGTCCATAGGTTCTTAAACGTGCCAGAATCGGTGGACATGCTGATCAAGAAAGCATGTGGAACGTTACCCATTATTGGTGAAAGTATTCAGTACAAAATAGGGGTGAAATGATGGAACTGTATCAAATGCTGGTTTGGCCACAGTTTGAATCATTTTTCACTGCTCTGACCACGACGTTGCTGGAAAAGCAATTGTTTTGAAGACACTTCAGAGAAAATATGAAGTAATGTTGCCAAGTGGGGAAAATTGCAGCTATGAGGACAGATTGCATTGGCGTGACTTGTTTTTTTTTAGAACAGATGAGGATAAAGGGTGAACTAATTGAGGCATACAAAATTATGACGGAACGTTACTGTTTAGACAGGAAATATCTGATTCCCTTAGCTGATCAATTACCAGAGCCATAGATTTATGCTGAATGGGAGAAAGATGACAGGGGACAAGCGGAATATGCCTTTCACTCAAAAGGTCATGGGTTACTAGAACTCGCTGTCCATTTTTGTGGTTGAGGCAGAAATGATCAACTCATTTTAAAAGTACCTGAACCTGCGTCTCAAGTGTTGTAACCTGCAGGGCCACAGACCATTGAGAAAATCTCAATGAGCGGCTCGTAACTTTTTTCTCTTTACTCTGGTGCAGATACGATGGGCTGAAAGGCCTATTTCTGCAGTGTTACCTTTTCTATGATTCTGTGGGCAAAACATAGGAGAAGTCTGCCGATTGCAAAATGTGTCCTTGAAATCAGTCCGGAAAGATAAAAGCAAAACAATACGGATGTTGGAAGCTCAAAAAAAAATCTCTGGGAAATCTCAGCACACCCTGAAGCATCTGTGGAGCGGGAATAGAACTGATGTTTCCATTCAGGATGACACTTCATCAGAGCTGAAGGCAAGGAAAATCTGACCAGACTTTTAGTATGACGGCGAGGGGTAGGGGAGGGGAGAGAGAATGTGGAAAATAAAATAAGAATATAAAATGATAAAGAAAAGAAGAAATGATATAATCTAAAGGGAGATGGAATGTAGGTGGAGGGAAGAATTTATGTTCTGAAGTTATTGAACACAATGTTCAATCTAGAAAGTTGTAAAGAGTTTGATCAGAAAATGAGTTGTTGTTCCTCCAGCTTATGGGGAATCGCAAAAAGCCAAGGAAAGTTAAATGGAGAATAGGGCCATATGTTTTTTTTTATTTATCTGTGAGTATGGGTGGCGCTAGCTGGCTAGCATTTATTGTCCTGCCGCAGTTGCCCTTGAGAAAGTGGTGGTGAGCCGCCTTCTTGAATTGCTGCGGTCCGTGTGTGTGGAGTGAAATGGTAAACAAGAGCAATATCAAATACTGGAAACATATTGAGGGGCTGTTTATGGATCGACGGAAGTTGTTCTGAAAACCGTCTATGCTTGGTCTTTCCAATGTGGAGTTGATCGTATTGGGAGAAGCGAATGAAATAGATTTAAGGGAGTGCACGTGAAGCGTGGTTTCACCAGACCGGAGTGTTTGGGCACTGAGATGGTGACCAGGGAGGAAGTGAAAAGGCAGATGTTGCACCTTCTACACACGAAGCTGCCATTGATGATGGATGAAGTGTTGCGTGCGACGGATGAGTGCACCAAGATGTCCCGAACAAAATGGTCCCAGGGTGGGGCTGTCGTCTGTGCAGACTAGATGGATCCAGTGGTCGCCTTCAGCACTGTAGGGATTCTGTAATTTCAAAAAGTTCAATGAAATAAAGGAAAGTTTTTGCAGTTGACATGCGCATAGATTACTACTCATCTCCGATAGATTGATATGAACTTTACGTATTATGAATGCAAATACATTATTGCGAACCTAATGTTACTGTGGAAGAAACTAGCTCCGCAAAATGCAAAGCATTTCAATTACCCAATTAAAATCGTTTTATTATTAAACAAAAACAGCTTATTAGACTTCGAGCAATAAGACTTGGAACAACCTGGTATATCTAGGGCTGGAATAGAGACACAAGGAGTGCAGTTGACTGGATTCTCCAAATGCAGCAAGGTCAAAATCGAGATCAACGCTTCTCAATCCAGTGTCAGGATGAAAATATAGAGTGCTTGATTTTAGGTGAAGGCGTTGTTTCTCCACGCTCCCAACGCCTCCCACCCACGCCACAACTCTCCACCCCCCACCCCCCCACCCCCCTCCACAACACACGCACCCTTCCCCATTGCACCGGGTTCCCCGGCTCATTAAGTCTGCAGCGACAATGCTAGCAGTAGCCTGCATTGTTCCAGAGTGAGTCCTCCGCCCTCCCTCGGAGGGCTAATCTGATTAGCTGACATCTCCATCAGCTCTGAAGTACCAAGAACGAACACTGCTGTGAGCTCTTTCCTCAGGAACAACAGTCGTGTGAACTCAGAATTCGGCCCTATATTTGGGACAGTCCAGCTGGGACACCCTAGCGCAGTAAAGACTGACCTCGCCTTCCTGCTTTGCATTTGAAATCGTGGTGGAAAGGGAATAAGGCTCTTACGTTGCTAATGAATGTCCTGTTAAGGGCTTCAATAGACCAAAGCGAGGAGGGAACGTCAGGCTGACTGACACCCGCGCAAACTCCGCACAGATAGTAACCCAAGCTGGGAATCGAACTCCGGGCTCTAGCGCTGTGAGGCAGCTGCGCTAACCGCTGTGTGACCGTGCTGCCCTAATTATGAACTAGGGATTGTGATCGAGCAAAGGGATTTTTGTGTTTGTTCTTGATATGGCAGCGTCCCGGGCAAGACTAGCATTTAATGAATAATCTTTTCAAAAGACAATGATTAGCTGCTTCTTGTTGACCCTCTTAACTCCATGCCTTTTAGATACACCACAGTAAAGTTGGGAAGGAATTTTTCTGGAATTAACCAACAAGGAAAAATAAGCAGTGATTATAATTAAGGTGCGTTATTTGCATTATGGTAATGTTCCGAATGGGTTGTTTCCCTTTTGCACGTTTGGAAGCTGCAGTCGAAAGAAACGAGGCCACTTGTTGCTATACATTTTGGAGCACTTACATATTTCTGTCACTTCGTGCTGGCATTGGAGAATGTGAATATTCAAGGGCATTGATCGCGACCCAAACCAGCAAACTGCTTTATTCTGAATAACATCGAGATTCTTGATTGTTTCTGGAGTTGCATTGAACCAGGCAAGTAGAGGGTATGCTGTCATAATTCTGACTGATGACCATAAAAACATTGTCGATTGTCATAAAACTCCATCTGGTTCACTAATATCTTTTCGGGAAGGGAATCAGCTCCCACAGCAAGATCTCAATGAAAGTCCTCAGCAATGGAAATATGACATAAACCTTCAATTTCAAAACTGGAGTCAAGCAGACGTGTATCATCACCCCCATCCTTTTCTCCATCACCACCATCGGTCACCTTGTCAAAAAAACAAGCTTTCCAGTGAAATTGACATAATCTCCAAGAAGGATGGAAATTTTGCAACCCCAACCGGTTGAAATTGAAGAAGAGAATGATGCTGACATTGTTTGTGGAACATCAGTGTGCGGATGAAATCACCATCTCTTCTCCACCTTCAGGCATTTAATGATAAGTGGGATTGATAACTAGGACATCTGTGCTGATACTATGATCCTCATGTACAAAGCAGTCATCTTCACAACTCTTCTGTGGCTCAGATTTCTGGACTACACAAATGTGCCACCTCAAGACCTTTGACTGGTACCATCAATGATGTCTGAGATGAACGCTCCAAATCAACTGTAAAGACAGACATACTAACATCAGCGTCCTTGAACGAGCTAAGTGCATCAGCATCAAGGCCATGATCATCTGAATCCAACTCCACTCAGATGACCACGTGCTCAGCATGCCAGAGTCCTGATGGCCAAAGCAAATTTATTCTAGCGAGCTTAAGAAATGCAAACAAAGACAAAGAGCAACACAGCACGTGAAACAGGCCCTTCGGCCCAACGAGCCCACGCCGCCGTCCTAACGTCCTAATGACATATCCTTGTCTTTAGGCTATGCCTATTGTTGAAGATTCCCATATAGGGACCAATATAGGGACAATTTGTTACCCAATCAGCCTAAGAGCACATTTTTAGGATGTGGGAGGAAACCGGAGCACCCGGAGGAAACCCACGCAACCACGGGGAGAACGCGCAAACTCCCGCAGACACAGGCCCAAATCCATGTGTCAGCACAGCAACAGCGATAGTCTCTGAGCTGTCATGTCGCCCATCAGATGGTCCAGTTTAAGCATACACTGACGACGTGAAGCACTAGGCAACTCCTAAAGCAACCTCCAAGAGCAGCACGACATGCCGCATGCATGCCCCTTGTTGGTCAACAAGGTGGACCGAATTGCCTGCGGAAACAAATAAGACTTAAATAAACATGCTAAAAAAAACTAAGACATTCCCGAGACGAAACTAAAAGATAGTTTCTTGCACTTGAGCAAGACGAAGACAAATGAAGTTCTTCAAATACACCCTAAGTTTTACATGAAGAAATGTAACAGGGATGGAAAGGGAGCACAGATGTAAATGCCCGCCAGATCCTTGTTCAAAAGAGACCAACCTGAAGGAGCTTCGAGAACATTCCACAGCAAGATGAGATGCAGGAAAGGGACCTGAGAAAGGAATGCCAGTGATTTCGAGACCAAGGAGCAATGCCACCTCCCAGAAATACCTGCCAGATGTGGGGTCGAAGATGTGACTCTAGGATTGTGTTCGTTAAACATGCAAAGATCCACAGTACTCATGACCATTGATGTGGTGTTTCTTAGGTGGAAAATCATAATTATTAACAAGCAATCACCAAAAAATTAAAAAATTCTGAAATTGTTTCCAGTTTACAAAAGTACCTCCGCCCTGCCTTCAGCCAGGGCTGGCATTCTTCCTTCATCTACACTGTCAATCACAGTATCAATTTGATGTCTTCCGAAGAGATCACTTCTCAATCTCCTAAATTCTAAAAGATGCAGATCCAGATTCCTCAATTGCTCCTGTTAGGACGATGTTGCCATCTCAGGAGTCAGTATAATGAAGCATTATTGCACACTGTCTATGGCAAATCGATCCTGCCTTGCCGAAGGAGAACAAAACCGGATGCATTAGCCATGTGCGGTCTCGCCAAGCTTCCATACGATTGTGCAAGACTTTTTTAATCAACACTCAAATCCTCTTGCAGCTATGGCCAACATGCCATTTGCCTTCCGAATTGCTTGCTTCAACTGAACGTTAGTTTACAGTCATTTATGACCGAGGACATCCAGGTCCCTTTGGACATCAATTCTTCCCAATCTCTCACTCTTCAAGAAATACACTCAATCTGGTTTTGCTACCAAAGTGAATAACTTTTCAATATTTCCACGTTATATTTCATCTACCATATCCTTGTTCAGTCACTTGGCTGGTTTTTGAGTCTCTTTGCATCCTTCTCACAACTCATTTTCTCATCTAAAGCAAACATGGAAATATTACATTTTGTTCACAAATCCAAGCCATGGATATTGATTGTAAAAATCTAGGACACAAACTCTGCTCTTTCTGGCAACCCTCTAATCACAATATGTCAACCTGAAGGTGAGCGTCTATTCCTATAGTTTTTTTGGAGTCTGATAACCACTTCCCAATCCATGCCAGAATATTACAGCTAAATCCAATATGCCTTTTTGCATTTACTAATCTTATGAGTGGGACCTCATATAAAAAGTCTTTCAAAATCCAAATACACCACATCTAACAACTTCCCGTTACCTATTCTGCAAGATATAACTTCAGAAAAAAAAACCAACAGGCCTTTCAAACGTTTTTCTCTTTCTAAATCCGTGTCGGTTCTGCACAATTCGACCATTCTTCACGAAATGCACGTCAAGTTATTTGTCTACTACTTCGGTCAGGCTTAAAGGTCTGTGGTTATACTTTTTTCTCTCTCTCTCCTTTCTTAAATAGTGAAGGTATATTTGATAACTTAAAATTTGCACCAGAATTTATAGAATTTTGTAACCCATCAGCGCGGTGTAGTGGCGAGCATTGCAGCCACACGTTGCCAAGGATCAGGATTCGATTCCAGCCTTAGGTGACTGGCTGGGTGGAATGTGCATATTCTCCCCGTGTCGATGGGGGTTTTCTCCCACAGACCAAAGATGTGCAGTTAGGTGGATTGGCTACGCTAATATTGCCTTATAATGTAGGTTCGGGGGATTCGTGGGGTAACTACGTGGGATTACGGGCTTTGAGCCTGGGTTAGCTGCTCTGTCAGAGGGTCGATGCAGACGCGATGGGCTGAACGATCTGTTTGAGCACCGAAAGGATTCTATGAAGTTATGATTTTATTCTATGAACCCGCTATCCCCACAGCCACCTCTTTTGAACATGTGGTCCAAATAGTCTTTTGGTTCAAATGAATTTCATTTTAACAAATTCATGTTTTCCTGATCGTGATTCGTAAGCCGCCCGGTAGTTTCTGCTTATTGTACCGCAACATGTAAACGGCAATGTGGAATGGCCCTGTTGTCGTAGGCGGCGCTGTTCTAACAGAGGATAGTGTGTAACAGCGATGCGGGTGCTCACTTACACCAATTTAAGATAAGGTTCGTTAACTTTAAACGCAGTAACCTGCTTAAAATCAGGTTTTACTGACAAATCTCAGAAGGATAACGGAGGAGAGAGGATGCTGAGCGATTTCTAAATGTAAATATTAAAAAGTAATATAATATGCCTAAGGTTATATTCGTAAAAGTAAACAAAAATACAATGTATTTTAATGACCATGGATTAGATCTCTTGCTATCATTACCAGCACTTTGCTTGCTTGTTGTTGAAGGCACGCCTTTCAATATATTGTTGCATAATATATTGCTGTAAAGTACATGCAGTAATTCTATTACGCAACAGAAGTTTTGTTCTTTTTCCAAATTGCAATGCCATGTGTTTAAAAAGAATTATAAGAAGTTTTAATTTACTTGTGCATTTTAAAATAAATCTTGATTGGTCTAATATCTTCAGTTAGAAATAATGTAGGTTCTACATGTCAAAACACTATGTTATTGGCGTGCCTTATTTATTGTCGGTGAAACATACTTGAAATATGACACTTCTAAGGTGGCTTCCTTTGGTCTTGTCGGTTCCTTCATTAACATCGGGCGCAGAATGATTGATTTTCATAATTGAAAACCATCACCTACATTGCTTATACTTTGTGTTTTTACTGGTCTTTGCAACTTGCAATTTTACTTGCACCAATATATTTATGGCAGTCCGAAATCAATCTACACAATAAAAGCAGTGTACTGAAGGGAAATATTGATTTGTGATTTGTGTGAATTTTAAAAAGAACGATTCTTGTCTAAATTCAAGTAAAATCTGAGAGTGCTCGAACAATTCAGCAGGTCTGTCAGCATCTATGAAGAGAGAAACATAGTTCACGATACAACTCTATATGTCTCTTCTTCCCAAAATCATTTTGGAATAAGAGTCATATTGGGTTCGAAATGTTAAATGTTTCTCGCTCCAGATAAACTGGCAGGGCAGCCAAGTTTTTCAAGCACGCTATCCCTTTATTGGAGATTTCCAGCATCCACAATATGCTGAATACTCGCTTCAACTTAACTGAGCTGCTTTCGGTCTAAGACCTCACAGAACCTGAAAATTCGATTTGATTTTTTGATTTGATTTGATTTATTATTGGCACATGCATTGGTATACAGTGAAAACTATTGTTTCTTGCCCGCTGTACAGACAGAACATACCGTTCATAGAGAAGGAAACGAGACAGTGCAGAAAGTAGCTGTTACAGTTGTAGCTAGGGTGGAGCGAAAGATCAACTTAATGCAAGGTGGGTCTATTCAAAAGTCTGATGGCAGCAGCAAATGCTTCATAATATACCTTACCGATCAATTAAAATGATTGTGTATTTTTTATAACAGCATGGTGCCGGAATTCAAAAGAGGATATTAGATGTGGCATAAATTTGTGTAACCTGATAATTTAGAAACTCTTACATTAAGCGCTGCGAATTTTTGCCAGAAACATACACATCATGATCACCGTTACTCACACACTCTAACATTCAGTCAGACCTATCGGGAAAATTATGTTGCAAGATTACTTCCATATGTATGCATATGATTGGTGTCATTGACTTTACATAAATGCAGAACGCAACAAAGACAAACTTCACGATTCCTCACAATTAGAAAGTTGCTAGGAATTTATTCCATGGAAACAGATTGATAATAATCACAACGTTTGAGTTAATGGCAGTAATTTTATTGCACTGGGAGTATTTGCAACATTACATTTTAACAGTTCAGGGTGAACACATTAAATACAGATAGCGAGACCAAGTCAACAACCTGCCGATTGTGATGATTTATTTAAAATGTGCCTCTTTATTGCAGTTGATATTTTGTGAAACAAACATTGCTACTAAGATAACAAATCAGCGCACAAAATCTTGGAATCACATACAGCTGGATCTGGAGATGCTTGTTTGAAGCGGGTTTGCTTGAGTCTCGTGTTTAACCACACAGGAGTAAAGCTCGTGTGAGTTCCAGTCTGAGGCTGACAGAGTCAGATAACTGCTCACACTGAACGTGTTGTCCGCCTCTTGCTGGACCCGACTGGTCTCAACCCCATTCCCTCTGACGCTGCCATCTACAGTCCATTCAATCTCCGCAGCTCCGGGGTTAAAACCGCTCACCAAACACACCAGGGTCGCCATGTTCTTGGCTGTGATTTGATCCGGTGAAGGCGGAAGCACCGACACAGAGGGGCTCCGTGGTTCTGAAGAGTGGATAAAAGAAATAAGATGCATTCTTAAATGACAGAAAGAGTCAGAATCAATGTTTTGCATTGTTGAAACCTTTGAAGATTGCATGTCACTGTACAAAACTGCAGAGAAATTAATACAAGGAATCTTCATTAATGTTAACTGCACAGCCGCTGTCTCGAATACTTTTGAACAATATATATTCTATTAAGATATCCCTAATTTTTCTACAAGACTAGAAACACGTGCAATATCTTAAGTAGAAATTGAATCTTAGCGAAAATGAAAGCATCGCAATGTAAAAAGCAAATGATCGGCATTCGGAGTAAATCTTGAAACAAAGTCGGGAGTAAAGATTCCTCCCAATTAAACATATAACGTTTGATTCTCAACAGTGTACTGCTCGACAAACTATTAAGAACTTTCTAGTTGTCACTTCTTTACACAAAAATGTAACATTGGGCTAATATCTGGAGTACTCTTCATTCACTGCCATGGCTGCTTTGCATCTTTGTAGCTTGCACCAGGTTTCTCACCAGTTCTCACAGCCATTTCCTCACTGCCCCAACTCTGGTCCGATTATAATGTGTAACCCTGCAGGAGACTGTTCCGTTACATTCCGAATAATTTATCGGGAACATCATTGGGCTACAGCGTCACAAGTGGAAACTTTTCAACAAGCAAAAAAAAAGTTTCCTACAAATAACGCTACTTATGTAACCAGTGATATCCAAGTCATATAATAATTATCAAACAAGTCTCAGTGCACAAACAATGTAACCAATGTAACTTGGTCAATAATTTATATCTCAACCAATATCGCTTCAATCGATTAATTGCTGACTGAAGTTTGTGGGACTTTGTCCTGCCGAAATATGCTACCCCGTTTCTTACAAGCATGGCTGACGTGAAAACAAACTGCACAAAATACTAAAATAGGCTCTGATATCCTGAGGTCGTGATGGGCGCTATGCTAATGTAAGTTCTTTGCTTTTATTTTTAAGAGGGAATATTCCCATGATAGTAACAATGAATTTTTACCCGGGGTAAAATGATTGAAGACAATGTCACAATCTGCTGCTTGTTTGACTAACCATTCACACCAGGCTGTACAAGAAGCAACTGCAATGCCCGACTCCCGGTATTTTTTAATTCAATGTAAAGCAAAGGAGAAAATGTTGAACCATTACTGCATTTACCCCAATTCTATAATTAGATGCCACATAAGCTATCCATTGCAGTCCAGAGAATTTCGCTTTGGGACATATAAGGTTGCCTTACATTTTTGACACAATAATTGGGAGACTGAACCGTGCAATCTGACAAGTGCATGTAACCCCGCCATTCGGAGTTTTATAATATTCCAGAACTGAACTGAGCATCATAATATAAAAATATCCGAAATCCCATGGAATTATTGAGCAATCTTTGCTATCTGTGTGAATCTTTGCAAAAATGCGTCGACACCAAGGACTGTATTATTGGAGGAATAACGGAACATATTAAATTTTCTATCTTATCCTTATCATCGTGATACCGCCGGTGGAAAAAAACACAATGCGATGGAGTACGCGAATTTTCAGTAATACAAATCGTCTCAGGCTGATCACAGAACCAGGAGTAAGGTTCAATTGAGTTAATAAAAAAGCAGGTGCAACAATCTGAACGCCTGATGCGAGATACGCGCATGCAATTCATCAGGATGGAAGTTAATGGGTCAGTGACATGTTAAGGAAGTAGATGTAATTTCAGTTACAGATGTTTGTTATTCAGTTATGCCGAAAATGGAAGAGCGCTGACAATTATCACTAACTAATGGCTCGTATTTTTATTCTATTCTGCGGTCGGGGGTGGGGGGAGGCGATGGTATGGATTGTTCAAAATCTTTTTAATTCTCCTCCGAACGTTTTCGCTGAGTTTGGAGACGAGATTGAGTTGCAACAAGTTATCACACATTAACGTTACCAATCCGAGAATGGGGATTAATGTGCAGTATTATTCTAAGTGGAATGATTTTGCAATTTAACCTTTTTACTGGCGCTATCCATCTAAAAAAAATACTTAGAATCTTGGAATTCTGGGACACAGAATGAGGCCAAACGCATTCTTTGGAAAGAGCGCGTCCTGAGCCGATTTCCTACACATTTGTGTTTATTTCTAGAATATTTCTCCATTTCGCCATTGTTCTGCTTGCCCTATTAATACAGGTAAGATGCAGGAGTGCGAACAGCCCCTTGGCCAAACAATATATCCTATCGTGCCACTTTTGCTCTCTCGCAATGAAATTCAATTCGCAAGTTACCAACTGACCGGAAGGTGGAAATTTCAGCTTCCATCTCGCTGGTAAAATTCTTTTATTGCATTCTGGGTGTAGGTAGAGGTATGGAGTATTGAGAATCTTTTTTTTTTCTGAACGGTTTCACTCAGTTTGGAGACAAGATTGAGTTGCAGCAAATTATCACATTAACGCTGCCAATCCGAGAAGGGGGATTAATGTGCAGAATTGCTCGAAGTGGAATGAACTTTTGATTTTGTAACTTAACCTTTTAACCAGCCCTATCCATCTCCAAAACTCTGTGGGATTCTTAAAATCTTGGAATTCTGGAACATACAATGAGGCCAAACGCCTTCTTTGAAAAGAGCGCGTCCTGAGTCAATTTCCGACATAATTGAGTTTCATTCTTAGAATATTTCTCCATGTTACCATGGTTCCGATCGCCTTATTAATACACATATAATGCGAACGGCCCCGATCAAAACAATCTATCCTATCCCATCCCTTCCGCCCTCTTTCAATGAGATTCATTTAATGTTCTCAGGCGATCGACTGGCCTGAAGGTGGAAATTTCAGCTTCCATCTCGCTGGAAGGATATGGAGCAAATTTCCGCCAGAGCATTCAGGAAGATCCCAGTAAACTTAGTTTCACCCTCTCTCTGTCCTAGTTAAAACCGGGTGGTATAGTTTCATCTAAGGAAAGATTGTCCCGGGCACGTTTAAAAACCGAGATATTCCTTGTAAAATTGGTCGCACTGGCTAACTTCTGAACGGCACATGACATAGGATCACCAGCTCTCTCTAAATGTATTTATATGACAATAGCCGTGATTTGCTATAATTCAATCTGTCAAGCCAACATGTTTAAAGTGTTTTTTTTCCCCTAAGTGTCCGCAGTAAAGAGGTAAATAATTTACTTACTTGCCAGATTCAGCTTGGTTCCTCTCCCGAAGGTGGATATTCCGCTACTCGCTACAGAACAGTAATAATCGGCGGCGTCCTCCGATTGAACGTTGGTGATGGTTAAATGCATCATGTTACTCGATGAGTCCACTGACCCGGCGAATCGATCTGGAATACCCGAAGCCATACCATCACTCTCGGACCAAACAAGCACAGGGGCGCTGCGGGGTTTCTGCCAGTACCAGCTCGTGTAGTAGCTGCCAATGCTGCCTCCGGATAGGGTACAGGTGATCTTGACAGTCTTTCCCGGGGAAGTTGAAATGGATCCTGGCTGGTTCAGGACAATATCTCCGATGGTACCTGGTGAAATAAGTATTGATTTGTCAGGCTCTACAACTGTGAATATTGTTTACAATTCAGCTCCGTTAAAGCCAACCATAGAGAATAAGTGCAGTAAAAATAGCAACAAGAGAGAGAGTTACCGCAACACCTACTGTGGAAACAGAGCATTAATGCGACAAGAACTCGAACAGTCATGGTGAAGGTCGTAGTGAGGGTCAGATTGAAATACGTCTTGATACAGGATGTTGCTGGACTCCTTATAAAGCTCTCCTTCAGAAGTTTCAACCTTGACAACGTCATTGAATATTAAATATGTATGCAAAACCCCGTCAAGTGGGCAATAGGGTTTCTTGCCCTGAGTTGACTGCCATTTGCATAGGCTTATGTCAACTATTTTAGAGGAGGGATAACAAAATGTCAAAAAATAGATTTCAAACCGTGAATAAATGAATACCAGAAAAATGAAATGGCGGGTAAAACATGAGTGACTGGGTGACCAGGATAGGTGGGCTTTAAAAACGTGAGCAGGACAATAAAGCGGAAAAGCTGAAGGCAGTAAATTGGTTTGTGATTATATGATTTTGCAGAAACTCGAATTCGAAAAGCAGAGTGCGAGTTGAGTTCGAGCAGAGCGAGAAATTAAAGAGATTGAGCAGTGTCCTTGTTGACAGCACATGACAGATAAATGAGCGGATGGACAGAGAGGCAGAGCGATAGATAGATAGAGGGATGGACGGACGGAACGGAAAGAAAGAAAGAACAGACATGTCGGCAGAGAGGTAGAAAGACACATAGACAGACAGATAGGTATAGACAGAGAGAGTGAGAGATGGACAGACAGACAAAAAGGTAGACAGATAGAAAGAGAGAGAGAAGGAGAAAGGCAGACAGACAGTGAAGGATGGAAAATGCGCTGGAATATTTGATGTTGATTGCACCTTGTGTTATTGGTGAACTGCCAGGCATGGAAAGCCTTGGTGAATTAAGTGCATTGAGAGAAATATAGACGATGAAATGAAGTTTTATTAATCAGTCTGGGAGGGATACTTTTTGTCACACGAAACTGCGAATTTATTATGTCAACACTTTGAAGAATGAATGGTGAACGGTCAAATAAAGCAGACGTTCCTTAAAATTGTGATAGTTATCGAAGCTTCAAGATCAAGCATGGACTGCGGCCTGATCGTAGAAAATATTATACTAAATTCCATTTGTACCTAGTTTGAAAATAGCGTCTAACATTCACAACAAATACATAAATATTCATAGAATCATAAAATCCCTGCAGAAGCCGGCCTTTCGGCATATCAAGCCTGCATCTACAACAATCCTCCAGGTCCATAACCTCACCCATTTACTCCACCAATTCCTTGACAGGATAGGACAATTCAGCGTGGCCAATCCACTTAACCTGTATATCTCTTGATTGTGGAGGGAAACTGGAGCAACAGGAGGAATCCCATGTAGACACAGGAGATCTTCACACAGACAGTCACACAAGGCTGGATTTGAATCCGGCTCGCTGGAGCTGTGAGGCAGCAGCGCTAGAAATTGTGCCACTGTGTCACCCTTAAAAACTAACAATAAACTAATAATAGTTAGTGATGCGATAATCTTCTGATTTTCTCCAGATGAACGTCCGGCTGGGGACTGATTGATTTAGTTAGCTGGGATACCTCGCGCGTGTATCAGACCAATGCTCTACGACGCTGGTTCAATTCCCGTTCTGGCTCCGGTGGACTCGGGACCTGCCATCTGCCCCTGCGCCTGAGAGTGAAGACAATGGCAAACTATCACTGACAAAACCTGCATGAAAACGGCTCAGACCAAAGCATCAGCAGACAGTGGGCCAAGGTCCTGCTTTCTGCAGACGCCATTTGGACAACTGAACAGGAGAGGTACCGGTGCATTAGGAAATAGCGAAATGTGCCAACCCTGTTCAGGAATAGGTGGAAGGAAATTTCTAATATATATGGACTGGACAGTTGATAAATAAGGCTTCAGAAAGGCAGACATTCGAAGATAATTGAGTTTGTTGAAGTGAGGCAGCACGGGTTTGTGAAAAATCAAGTTGCTTTTGACTAACAAAATTGCATTTTCTCAGTCAGCAGCAAAATGTTTGCTGAAGTAAATGCGTGCTGTTTATATAGATTTTAAGAAATCCTTTGGCAAAGTCCCACATAAAAGATTGTTTAACAAAATTGATGATCATGGAATAGGAGGGTTACTTTCACGTTCGACTTGTAATAAATGCCTTGACAGAAAAGAATAACTTGTACTCTTTTTTAAGAATGGGGGATGATAAATATTGGTATTTCCTAGCTGTCAGTGTTGAGAAAATTGGCCCGATATAAAACATCAAAGTACGGCAAACAGTGAGAATGATAACTATTCATTACAACAACGCATAGATAACATCAGGAATTCACATAGTGAATGTAACAAGAGACAGATGAAATTTAATGCAGGTATTTGAGCTGGCGAATTTTGCCAGAGGGAATAGAGCGAGGCAATACATTTTTACCTTAATTTCAGGAATGGGATGTGGACATCGTGGCCTCGGTCAGTATGTATTCTTCAACCCTAATTAACCCTGAGAAGGGTATTTCTGTAGACATGATATACATTTGAATTCCAAAGTTCTAAATGCTGTGCAGGGCTAGGGGGCTGCGAGCATATTGAGAGATTCGTTGCTTTTTTTTTCATGGAATGTGAACATGAATGTCAACGCCAGGATTTTTTGTCATAAGTTCACAAGAAAATAAGAACTGGGGACCAGGAATAAGCCATCTGGCTCCTCGAGCCTGCTCCGCCATTCAATAGGATCATGGCTGATGTTTTCCGGACTCTATTCCACTAATCCGCTCACTCACCATCAACTATAATTCCTTTATGGTTTAAATTTTATCTGTCCTTACATTGAAGACATTCATCCAGGCAGCTTTAACTGCTGCACAGGGCAGGGAATTTCACAGATTCAGACCCCTTTGGGTGAAGAAGTTCCGTCTTATTTCACTTCTAAATATTCTCCTCTGTATTTTGCGGTCATCTCCCTTAGTTCAAATGCCAGTGGAAACAACCTCCTTGCTTCTATTTTATCTATTCCTTTCATAATCTTATATGTTTCTATAAGATTACCCTCATTCTTCTGAATTCCAATAAGCAGAGTCCCAGGCTACTCAGTTTCTTCTCTCAACCTCTCAACTCCAAAATCAAACTCTTGAACCCCCACTGCACCCCCTCCAATGCCATTATGTCCTTTCTTAAGTAAGGAGACCAAAACTGTACACAGTCCTCCAGGTGTGGCCTCACAAGGACCTTATACAGATGCAGCATAACATCGATGTTTTTAAACTCCATGCCTTTAGCAATGAAGGACAAAATTCCATTTACCTTGTAATTACCTGCTGCACCCGCAAACCGACTTTCTGTGATTCATACACAAGGACACCAGGTCCCTCTGCACAGCAGCATGCTTCAATTTGTTACCACTTAAATTATAGTCCATTTTGATGTTTTCCCATCAAAATGGATGACCTCAAATTTACCAACATTCTACTCCATCTGCCAGAATCTTGCCCACTCACTTAGATTACCTATATCCCTTTGCAGACTTTCAGTGTCCTCTGCACACTTTGCGCTACAATTCATCCCGGTGTAATTTGCGAATTCTGGCGCACTGCCTCGTCTATATAATTTGTAATAAATTGCTGTCCCAACACTGATTCATGAGGCACCCCACTAGCCATTGATTGCGAACCAGAAAAACGCCCATTTACCACCTCACCACCACCCCACCTCCCCCCGCCCTCGCTTTGCTTTCTGTTAGTTTATCAATGTTAATACTTTACCCGTAATACCATTCAGCTTTATTCTACGCAGCAGCCTTTGGTTCGGCACCTTATCAAATGCCTTCTGGATTTTTGTATTTGATTTATTATAATCAGATATATTAGCATACAGTGGAAAATATTGTTTTTTGCGTGCTGTACAGATATAGCGTACCGTTCAGAGAGGAAGAAAGGAAACACTGCAGAATGTAATGTTAGACATAGATAATATAGAAAAAGATCAACTTAATGCAAGTTAGGTCCATTCAAATGTCGAACAGCAGCGCTGAAGAAGAAGCTATTCTTGAGTCAGTTGGTACGTGACCTTAGATTTTTGTATCTTTCTGGAAATCCAGATACACCACGTCCACAGGTCCCTCACTGTAATCTTCTCAAAGAATTTCAACGTATTAGTCAACAATGACCTGCCCCCCTTCATGAACCCATGCCGTGTCTCCCCAGTGGATGTTAAGGTAAACAGCCTGTACTACCCGCCTTTTGTCTACCTCGTTTTTTTAATCATTGACGTCGCATTTTCTGTTTTCCAATCTGCGCGGAAGATTCTAGATTTGATAAATTACCACTAGTGCATTTGCTAATCCCTCTGCCATCTTTGTGGTGCCCTGGGAAGCACTCCATCAGCCCCAGGAGATACATTTTATTTTAGCCTCAATAGCTCAACACTCTTTCTTCGGTGACAATCATAGTTTCTAAGTCCTCACCAGCCATTGCATTCTTGTCACTAATTTTTGGCATGTTATTTCTCACTGCGCGGAAAACCACGTGGAACCTTTTAGTATACAAACAGATGCATTGAGCATAAAATCAGAGGAGTGTGCTGAAGTTTATATAGTTTTGGTTAGGCCAAAACTAACTCATTGCGTCCAGTTCTGGTCACCACACTTTCGGGAGGATATGAAGATCTTTAAGAGGGTGCAGAGGAGATTTGCCAGGAACGTTGTAGGAAGTTTGGGTACAAGGTTAAGTGGGAGACCTGAGGCAGTTCAGTTGGAAAAAGGGGGAACTTGACGGAAGTGCACAAGGATTGGCAGTTTTCTTAAGACGGAGACAGAAAGGAAATACCAATTTTCGGAACATACAATAAGCAGCAGACCCAGATTAAGGGATTTGGGCAAAAAGTACCGGGAATGTCTGAGGAAGACTTTTTTGTGATGTGAACACAAGAATGCTAGGATCAGAGACTATCATTGATTTCAAAAGAAAATAAAATATGCACCTCATGGAAACACTCTTGCAGGGTTACGGAATAGAATGACGGAAAGCGACTGGCTGTATTGTTCATTCGGAATCCGGATAGACTGCATGGGTCGAATAACCAAATCTGCTGTAATGATTGCATAACTATGATATTATAATAGTTTATCACACAACCACTTGCGCCTATGAAGAATTGCGAGAAGTCACATTTTCATTCTCTGGTGGAAAGGCACAGAAAAGAACCAGAAATAATTGTACTTCCAGGCCTGACCGGTCTGGTCACGGATAGCATTTTGTTAATACAGTAATCGTGCAAGCATATAGTAGAGGGGGAGCCAATCTGATTACCCTTCAGATGCCAATTCTAAGAAGTACCGGCACAATTACGCTCACTGATCATAGCCCGATATAATTTCCATCTTGATGTATTTAGATAATATCCTGTTTCAGTTCTTATTGAATCGTATTTCATCACTCAGTCTGCCATTGCAATGTAGATCTTACAACCTCGCTTTGGATGACTACACCCATCCTCTCCCCGCCTTTCAGTTTCTATCAGAAATTACTTGAAATTTTTGGATTCGAGCTTTCTGCCTCTGGAAACAGTTTATTCCTATTTTCTCCATCAAATTCAGTCAAGAAGGTCTCAATTAAATCTCTGCTTAACCAGATCTGCTCCGAACAGAACATCCCAATTTTACCTAATCGCTTTGTTTTTCACGCCTTTCAAATCAATTAGTCGTCATGGCCCCCGTCTAAGCTAAATATTATCTAATGCTCACAACATGAATTCACGTTATTTTAATAATGCTTTCGAAAAAACGGGTGTTCAGCTACAAATACCAATTTCTGCTCTTCAATGCTTGCCCTTGGAAACCGCAGACAGCAGGAGCATGGCGAAAGTAAAATAAGGAGGGAGAACCGCGTGGAGTGAGCAAACACAGGAGCATGGAGATAAAATAAGATTGGTGAGTGAACCGCAGCAGAGCCCAATCACAAGCGAAGCAGAACACAGCGGAAACACGAGACGAATCGAGAGAGAAGGTGCACGATACTGCAGAGCGACTCTGCGACCTTCCCCGACCTGCTTACTCTTGAAAACCGTGGCCTGAGCCGTTGCCCATCTGGAAAGCTGGGCCAGTGTTGCAAACCGGGCGGAAGCTCTCTGCGGGCCCTCGGGCATTGCGTGTTTGGCGTTAGGCCCACCCGAAGCAACAAGAACTGATAACTGAGGACAATATAAGAAATGTCAATGGTTTATGTGAATAATTGTGGCGCATTTGAAGACCAATGTCAGGAAGATAACATTTTGATTAAATGTGATATAATTAAAGGCAGAAGTTCCTTTTATTGATGAGATGTCGAATAAGAGATTCCTATCACGTCTGCGCACCATGAATATGTGATGCAACACTGCCACCTACTGGTGCAATAACATATGACACAGAGCTGATATTACCACTTTTTGGCGCAATATTATATGACACAGAGGTGATATGACCTCTTGGAATCACCCCATTCGAAGTAAATCACTTGCTGCTTTTTTTGAATATATGACTTCAAAATTGAGGTCTATCTGCTGAAGTCTAAAGTCATATCTGACCAACGAACAATCTGCCCGAATGTAATCATCTGGCAGGCATAAATGGATCATTTTCTGATTGTAAGAAGTCTGACAACATCAGGCAACATCAGGCTTCAACATATACACCAATTCGTCGCGAAGAGGATAACTGTTCGACGTCAGAAATATTTTAATGGCTCGGTTCAAGGGGCATAGAAATGCTAAATGGAAATCAATCGCAAAAAATGTGAGTGAATGCATTTGTGGAGATTAAACAAAACAAGGGAATATCAAATGGTGGAAATATATTGAGGGGTTGAGGAATGAGAGATCTTAGACCACATGCCCATAGGTTCTTAAACGTGCCAGAACAGGTGGACATGCTGATCAAGAAAGCATGTGGAATGTTACCCATTATTGGTGAAGGTATTGAGTACAAAAATAGGGGTGAAATGATGCAACTGTATAAAGTGCTGGCTTGCCACAGTTTGAATCATTTTGCACTGCTCTGACCACGACGTTACTGAAGAGCAATTGTTTCGAAGAGAATTCAAAGAAAACATGAAGTAATGTTGCCAGGTGGTGAAAATTGCAGCTATGAGGACAGATTGCATTGGCGAGACTTGTTTTTGTTGGACCAGGAGAGGATAAAGAGTGAACTAACTGAGGCATACAAAATTATGATGGAACTTTACTGGTTAAACAGGAAATATTTGATTCCTTTAGCTGATCAATTACCAGAGCCATAGATTTATGTTGATTGGGAGAAAAATGACAGGGGACAAGCGGAATATGCCTTTCACTCAAAAGGTCATGGGTTACTGGAACTCGCTGTCCATTTTTGTGGTTGAGGCAGAAATGATCAACTCATTTTAAAAGTACCGGAACCTGCATCTCAAGTGTTGTAACCTGCAGGGCCACAGACCATTGAGAAAATCTCAATGAGCGGCTCGTAACTTTTTTCTCTTTACTCTGGTGCAGATACGATGGGCTGAATGTCCTATTTTTGTGCTGTAACCTTTTCTATGATTCTGTGGGCAAGACATAGAGGACGTCTGTCGATTGCAAGATGTGTCTTCAAATCAGTCTAGAAAGATAAAAGGAAAACAATGCGGATGTTGGAACCTGAAAAAAAATCTGGGAAATCTCAGCACATCCTGAAGCATCTGTGGAGATGGAATAGAACTGATGTTTCCATTCAGGATGACACTTCGTCAGAGCTGAAGACAAGGAAAATCTGACCAGACTTTTACTATGACGGCGAGAGAGAAGAGGGAGAATGTGGAAAATAAAATAAGAATATAAAATAATAAAGACAAAAAGAAATGATATAAACGGAACGGAGATGAAAGTAGGTGGTGGGAAGAATTTATGTTCTGAAGTTATTGAACTCAATGTTCAGTCCAGAAAGTTGTAAAGAGCTTGATCAGAAAATGAGATGTTGTTCCTCCAGTTTACGGGGAATCGCAAAAAGCCAAGGAAAGTCAAATGGAGAATAGGGCCATATGTTTTTTTTTAATTCATCTGTGTGTATGGGTTGCGCTCGCTGGCTAGCATTTATTGTCCATCCCCAATTGCCGTTGAGAAAAGCCGCCTTCTTGAATTGCTGCGGTCCGTCTTCTGTGGATTGAAATGGTAAACAAGAGCAATGTCTGAGTCCTGTTTATGGATCGACGGAAGTTGTTCTACAAACCGTCTATGTTTGGTCTTTCAAATGAGATTTGATCGTATTGGGAGAAGCGAATGAAATAGACTGGTTTAAAGGAGATGCATGTGAAGCGTGGCTTCACGAGACTGGAGTGTTTGGGCACTGAGATAGTGACCAAAGAGGAAATGCAAAGGCAGATGTCGCACATCTACACACGAAGCTGCCATTGATAATGGATGAAGTGTTGGGTGCGACGAATGAGGCACCAAGGTATCCCGAACAGAATGGTACCTGGGTGGGGCTGTCGTCTGTGCAGACTAGATGGATCGAGTGGTCTCTTCTGCACTGTAGGGGTTTTGTGATTCCAAAAAGTTCAATGAAGCAATGGAAAGCTTTTGCAGTGTTAGATGTGCATAGATCACTACTCACCTCCAATAGATTGATATGAACTTTATGTATTATGAATGCAAATACATTATTGTGAATCTAATGTTACTGTGGAAGAAATTAGTTCCGCAAAATGCAAAGCATTTCAATTACCCAATTAATATAGTTTTATGATTAAACAAAAGCAGCTTATTAGACTTCGAGCAATAAGACTTGGAACAACCTGGTATATGTAAGGCTGGAATAGAGACACAAGGAACGCAGTTGAGTGGGTGCTGCAAATGCTGCAGAGTCAAAATCGAGATCAACGCTTCTCAATCCAGCGTCAGGATGAAAAAATAGAGGGCTCGATTTTAGGTGAAGGCGTTATTTCTCCACGCCCCCAACGCCCCCCCCCAGAACCCTCCACAGCCCCCCCACCCATCCCCTCCCACCAAACCCCACCCCCCCACCAACACGCACACTTCTCACACACACCTCCATTAGCTCGGAAGTACAAACAACGAACACTGCTGTGAGCTATTTCCCCAGGAACAACAGTCATGTGAACTCAGAATTCGGCCCTATATTTGGAACAGTCTAGCTGGGACACCCGAGCGCAGTAAAGACTGACCTCGCCTTCCCGCCTTGCAGTTGAAATAGTGGTGGAAAGGGAATAAGGCTCTCACGTTGCTAATGAATGTCCTGTTAAGGGCCTCAATAGACCAAAGCGAGGAGAAAACGTCAGGCTGACTGACACCAACGCAAACTCCGCCCAGAAAATAACCCAAGCTGGGAATCGAACGCCGGGCTCTAGCGCTGTGAGGCAGCTGCGCTAATCGCTGTGCCACCGTGCTGCCCTAATTATGAACTAGGGATTGTGATCGAGCAAAGGGATTTTTGTGTTTGTTCTTGATATAGCAGCGTCCCGGGCAAGACTAGCATTTAATGAATAATCTTTTCAAAAGAAAATGATGAGCTGCTTCTAGTTGGCCTTACAAATCTGGTAGAATTTTTTGAGGAGGTGACGAAAAAGATGAACGAAGGGCGAGCCAATTTTAGTAAGGCGTTTGACAAAGTCATTCATGGGAGGTTAGTTGAGAAGGTCAAGGCTCATGGGATACAAGGACAGGTAGCTAGATGGATAAGTAACTGGCTTAGTAATAGGAGACAGTGAGTAATAATGGAAGGGAGTTTTTCTAGCTGGAGGTCGGTCACTAGTGGTGCCGCAGGGCTCGGTACTGGGACCTCTTCTATTTGTAATATATATAAATGACTTGGAAGAGGGAGTAAGTGGAGTGATCAGCAAGTTTGCAGGCGATACAAAGATGGCTGGACTTGCGGATAGTGAGGAGCATTGTCAGGCGATGCAGCAGGAAATAGATAGGCTGGTAGCTTGGGTAGATAGATGGCAGATGGAATTCAATCCTGATAAATGCGAAGTGATGCATTTGGGGAGAAAGAATGTAGGGGGGATGTATGATAAAGGGTAGACCTATTAAGAGTATACAAAACGCAGAGGAACCTGGCAGTGCAGGTGAACAAGTCTCTGAAGGTGGCAGAGCAAGTGGAAAAGGTTGTGAAGAAAGCATATAGTATACTAGCCTTTATAGGAAGGGGTATAGAGTACAAGAGATGGCCTTTAATGTTGAAGTTGTATAAAACGTTGGTTAGACCTCATTTGGAATACTGCGTCCGGTTCTGGCCGCCTTACTACCGGAAGGACCTGGAGAGAGTGCAGAGGAGGTTTACCAGGATGCTGCCTGGTATGGAAGGCCTGAGTTACAAGGAGAGGTTAGGCAAATTGGGACTGTTTTCCTTAGAAAGACGTAGACTTAGAGGAGATCTAATAGAGGTGTACAAGATTATGAGGGGTATAGATAGAGTAAACAGGGTTCAGCTTTTTCCTAGGATGGAATCGAATATCACGGGCTTAGGGTGAGAGGGGTAAAGTATAATTTGGATGCTAGAGGGAGTTTTTTCACACAGGGGATGGTGGGGTATGGAATGCGCTGCCAAGTAAAGTGGTGGAGGCAGGTACTTTGGAGTTATTTAAGAAATACTTAGATGGGCACATGAACAGAATGGGAATGGAGGGATATAGAAAACTGATTTCAAATTGGGATCATGAGCCTCGGGAGTCCGTGGGAAGTGTGTAAATGGATGATGATATTGATGTAATTGTTTTTATCCCTCAGGTGCTTTGGTCCACCTTGTTGTCTAACGAGGGGCATACACACGATGGGTCGTGAGAGGACTGCTCTTGGATTTTTTTCGGGAGTATCCTAGTGCTTCACGCTTGACCTGGACCATTTGATGGGCAACACGACAGCTCAGTGACTATCGCTGTGCTGTGCAGATACATGTTCTTTGTTCTTTGACCCTCTTAACTCCATGCTTTTTAGGCACACCACAGTAATGTTGGGAAGGAATTTTTCTGGGAATTAACGAACAAGAAAAAGTAAACAGTGATTGTAATTAAGGTATGTTACTTGCATTATGGTAATGTTCCGAAAGGCCTGTTTCCCTTTTGCACGTTTGAAAGCTGCAATCGAAAGAAAAGAGGCCACTTGTTGTTATACATTTTGGAGCACTTACATACTTTTGTCACTTCGTGCTGGCATTGGAGAATGTAAATATTCAAGGGCATTGATCGCGAGCCAAACCAGCAAATGGCTTTATCCTGAATAACATCGAGGTTCTTGATTCACTAATATCTTTTCGAGAAGGGAATCAGTTCCCACAGCAAGATCTCAGTGACAGTCCTCAACAATGGAAATATGACATAAACCTTCAATTTCAAAACTGGGGTCAAGCAGAGATGCATCATCACCCTATTCTTTTATCCATCTTCATCACCACCATCAGTCACCTTGTCAAAAAAAACAAGCTTTCCAGTGAAATTGACATTATCTCCAAAATGCTTAGAAATTTTGCAACCTCAGCCGATTGAAATCCAAGAAGAGAATGATGCTGCCGTTGTTTGTGGAACTTCAGTGTCTGAACGATATCACCATCTGTGCTCTCAGAAAAGAATCCACAAGCCATGATTGATAGCTTTGTGGAAGCGCATCGAAGAACTGATCTCAGCTTCAACCTCAGGAAGACTTGAGTTCTTTACCGACCCATTCAAAAGCAAAACGTAATCTTTCCCTCCACCAAGATCAATGGAGAAACTCTCCCAAACGTGAAACATTTTCCCTATGTGGGAAAAAAACCTCTTATCTAAGGCTGCCATTAACATAGGAACCCTACACGGCATTCCATGTGTGAGCGCCACCTTCAGACACTTAATGATAAGCGGAATTGATAACTGTGACTTCTGTGCTGATACTATGATCCTCGTGTACAACACAGTCATCCTCCCAACTCTTCAGTGGCTTAGGTATCTGGATTAGATAAAGGTGCCATCTCAAGACTCTGGAGTGGTACCATCAATGCTGTCTGAGATGAATGCTCCAAATCAACTAGGAAGACAGCAAATTAACATCAGCGCCCTTGAAGGAGTTAAGAGCATCAGCATCAAGGCTATTATCATCTGAAGCCAACTCCACTCAATGACCATGTGCTTAGCAAGCCAGAGTCCTGGTGGCCAAGGCAGATTTACTCCACCGATCTTAAAGGAGGCACTTGAACAAGACAAACACTAACGAAGTGCTTCAAAAACACCCTAAATTCTTACTTCAAGAAATGTAACAGGGATGGAAATGGAGCACAGATGTAAATGCCTGCGCGATCCTTGTTCAAAAGAGACCAACCTGAAGGAGCCTCGAGAACACTCGACAGCAAGATGAGATCCAGAAAAGGAACCTGAAAAAGGAACGCCAGTGATTTCGAGTCCAGGCAGCAATGCCACCTCCCAGAAATACCTGCCAGATGTTGGGTCGGAGATGTGACTCCGGGATTGTGTTCGTTAAACATGCAAGAGCCCACGGTACTCATGGCCATTGACATTGTGTTTCTTAGGTGGACAATCAAATTTATTGGCGAGTGACCACCAAGAAAATTCTGAAACTGCCTCCCGTTTACAAAAGTGCCTCCGCTCTTCCCTCAGTCAGGGCTAGCATCCTTCCCTCATCTATCCTATCAATCACCGTATGAATTTGGTGTACTCCGATGAGATCACCTCTCATTCCCCTAAATTCTAAAAGATGCAGATCCAGGTTCTTCAATTGCTTCTCTTAGAACAATGCTGCCATCTCAGGAAGCAGTATGATGAAGCATTGTTGCACACTGTCTATGGAAAATACATTTTGCCTTGTCAAAGGAGACCATAACTGTTTCCATTAGTCACTTGCGGTCTCGCCAAGCCTCCATACAATCCCTACAGCCGCCTTTTGAACATGTGGTCCAAATTGCCTTTGAGTTCAAATGAGTTTCATTCAAACAAATTCCAGTGTTTCTGATCGTGATGCTTAAGCTGTCCGGTGGTTTCTGCTTATTCTGCCAGAACATGTGAACGGCAATGTACAAAACTTCATTAACCTAACATTCAAATCCTCTTGTGGCAATGGCCCACAAACCATTTGCCTTCCAAATTGCTTGCGTCAACTGAATTTTAGCTTCCAGTGATTTATGACCAAGCCTTGACTTAAAAATGTACAACTAAATTAAGACTTCTTAAAATGCTTTTTAAACACATGACACATTGCAATTTGGAAAAAGAACCACTTTCTGCTCTGTAATGCAGTTATAGCATGTACTTTATAATAATATAATATGCAACAATATATTAAAAAGTGTTCCTTCAATAACAATCAAACAGAGTGCTGGTAATCATAACAAGAGATCTAACCCATGATAATTAAAATAATTTGCATTTTACTTTAACTTATATAAGGATATAATCTTAGCAGTATTATGATACCTTTCTTAGTATTCACATTTAGAAACAAACAAGACAAGGCTGAACCATTCTTATGTTCGTGCCTAATGTAACAACAGACAGGACATACATGAATATTTGGCTTCTCCGAGCACCCCCTCTTCCCCACTATCCTTCCAATATTATTTGATCTTTTGTTCAAAGATCTGTCAGTAAAAAGCCTTGTTGCCTGATTTAAAATCTGTTGTTACATTAGGCACGAACATAAGAATGGTTCAGCCTTGTCTTGTTTGTTTCTAAATGTAAATGTTTGTTTCTAATTGTATCATAATACTGCCTAGGTTATATCCTTATAAAAATTAAAGTAAAATGCAAGTTATTTTAATTATCGTGGGTTAGATCTCTTGTTGTGATTACCAGCACTCTGTTTGCTTGTTATTGGAGGAACACTTTTCAATATATTGTTGCATATTATATTACTATAAAGTACATGTTATAATTATATTACAGAGCAGAAAGTGGCTCTTTTTCCAAATTGCAATGTGTCATGTGTTTAAAAAGAATTTTAAGAAGTCTTAATTTAGTTGTGCATTTTTAAATAAATTTTTATTGATCTAATAACTTCAATTAGAAATAATGTAGGTTCATTATATTAGAATACTTTCTTTTTGGCATGCCTTACTTATTGTCTGTGCAACGTACATGAAATAGTTGTATTCAGTTGCTTCAATTATTCTAAGCTGTGTTCCTTTGGCCCTATTATTTCCTTCAGTAACTTTGGGCTGAGAACGATTGCTTTTCATAATTGAAAACCATCACCTAAATTAGTCATAGTTTGCGTTTTTATTGGTCTTTGCTGCTTGCGATTTTACTTGCAGCAATGTATTTACGGCAGTCCGAAATCAATCTACACAAAAAAACCTATAAAAAGAACGACTCTTGGTTGAGTTCAAGTAAAAACAGAAAGTGCTCGACCAATTCAGCAAGTCTGTCAGCATAAATGAAAAGAGAAACATAGCTCACGGTCCAACTCCACATGAGTTCTTCCCAAGATCATCTTGGACTAAGAATCACATTGGATTTGAAATGTGAAATGTTTCTCTCTCCAGATATGCTCGCGGGTTAGCTGAGTTTTTCAAGCACACACTCTTTTTGTTGGAGATTTCCAGCATCCGTTGTATTTTGACTTCAACAACTGAATCCTGTCAAAGGCCTCAGAGAACCTGAAGATATGATTTGATTTTTTGATTCGATTTGATTATTATCGTCACATGTATCGGTCCATAGGGAAAAGTATTGTTTCTTGCGCGCTCTACAGACAAAGCATACCGTTCATAGAGAAGGAAGCAAGAGAATGCATAATGTAGTGTTACAGTTATAGTTTGGGTGTCGAGAAAGATCAACTTAATGCAAGGTGGGTCCATTCAAAAGTCTGATGACAGCAGAAAATGCTTCACAATATACCTTAACAATCAATTAAAATGATTGGATATTTTTAATAAGAACATGGTGCCGGTATCTAAAAGAGGAGCGGCTAGTAGACGTGTCCTGAATTTGCGTAAGCAGGTAATTTAGAAACTCTTCCATTAAGAATTGTGAATTATTGTCAGAAAAATCCATATCAAAATCACCGCTATCCACAAACTACCGCATTCAACCAGATCTACCTTGAAAATTCAAGTTTACTTCCATATGTACGCATACGGTTGCCACCGACTTTATGTGCACAAATGTGTAAAATGCAACAACAAAAAAGCTTCACGATTGCTCACAATTAGTAAGTTGCTAGGAATTCTTTCTATGGAAGCAGATTGATAATAATCACAACGTTTAAGTTAATGGCAAAATTTTATTGCATTGCGAGTATTTCCAACATTGCACTTTAACTGCTCAAGGTCAACACATTAAATACAGATAGCGAGACTGAGTCAACAACCTGCCGATTGTGATGATTTATTTAAAATGTGCCTCTTTACAGCAATTGATATTTTGTTAAACGAACGCTGCTGCTAATATCACAAACCAGCGCATAAAATCTTGGAATCACATACGGCTGGATCTGGAGATGCTTGTTTGAAGCGGCTTTGCTTGAGTCTCGTGTTTAACCACACAGGAGTAAAGCTCGTGTGAGTTCCACTCTGAGGCTGACAGAGTCAGATAACTGCTCACACTGAACGTGTTGTCCGCCACCTGCTGGATCCGACTGGTCTCAACCCCATTCCCTCTGACGGTGCCATCTACGGTCCATTCAATCTCCGCAGCTCCTGGGATAAAACCGCTCACCAAACACACCAGGGTCGCCATGTTCTTCGCTGTGATTTGATCCGATGAAGGCGGAAGAAGAGACAAAATGGGGCTCCGTGGACCTGAAAAGTGGATAAAACAAATAAGGTGCGTCCTTAAATCATGAATAGAGTCGGAATCAATGTTTTACACTGTTGAAATCTCTGCAGATTGCACGTCATTTCACAAAGCTGAGGGGAAATTAACACAAGGAATCTTCATCAATGTTAACTGTACAACCAAGTCCCGAATAGTACCGAACAATATATATCCTGTGAAGATATCCCTAATTTTTCTGCAAGACTAGAAACATATGCAATATCTGAAGTGGAAATTGAATCTTAGCGAAAATGAATGCAGAAAATAGCATCAATATGTGCAAAGCAAATGATTGGCACTAGAATCTTGGAACAAAGTTGAGAGCAAAGATTCCGCCTAAATAAAGTCAGAACATTCGACTCTAAACAATCTACTGCTCAACAAACGGTGAAGATGTTTCCACTTGGCAATCCTTTCCATAGAATTGGTAACTTTGGGCTAATATTTGGATTACTGTACATTCACTGCCCTGGCCGTTTTGCACCTTCTTAGCTTGCACCAGCTTTCTGACCAGTTCCCACACCCATTCCCGCACAGCCCCAACCTGGTCCGACTATAATGTGTAACTCTGCAGAGAACTGGTCCATTTCATTCCAAATAATCTTTCTGGAAGATCATTGTCTACGTGTCACAAGTGGAAACTTTTCAACAATTAAAAACAGTTTCCTAGAAATAACGCTGCTCATGTAACCAGTTACATCCACGTTATATAACAACAACCCGACAGTCTCAATGTAGAAACAATGCAACCAATGTGACTTGGCCAATAAATTATCCCTCAATCAATATCGCTTCAACGGATTAACCGGTAACTGATGTTTGCTCTGCGAAATCGGCTACCGTGTTCCATACAAGCATGGATGACGTGAAAACAAAATGCACACAATTGACTAAAACAGGGTCGGATGTCCCGAGGTCGTGGTAGGCGCCATGCTGATGCAAGTTCTTCGCATTTATTATTGAACAGAAATATTCGCATGATTAACAATGAATTTTCACCGAGGATAATATGATTGAAGACAGAATCTCACAATCCGTTGCCTCTTTCACTAACCATTCAGACCAGCCGCATGAAGAACCAGCTTCAATGCCGGACTCTCGGTAAATTGTTTATTTAGTATAAATCAAAGGAGAAAATGTTGAAACATTACTACTTTTTATTCCAGTTCTACAATTAGATGCCCCAGTAACAATCCATTGCCGTCCAGAGAATTTCGCCCTGGAACCAATAAGGTTGCCTTACTTTTTTGACACAATATCTGGGAAACTAAACTGGACAGTCGGACATGTGTAGTTAACTTATCGGAGTTTTATAACATTCCAGAATTGAACTGAACATCATAATACAGAAATACCTGAAATCCCACGGGACTATTGAGCAATCTTTGCGATCAACGTACAACATTGTCTGAGCAAAAATGTATTGACATTAACACTTCTACCAGGGTTGCAGAGTAATAACTGCAAATATGATAGAGTTTTCTCCCTTTTCGATCTCACCTTTATCACCGTGATACTACCGGGAAACAAAGATCACAATGCGATAGAGCACGCGAATTTTCAATTATACAAATCCTCTCAGGCTAATCACAGAACCAGGAGTAAGGTTCAATAGAGTGAATAAAAAAGCAGGTACAACAATCTGAAAACCTGATCTGAGGTATGCGCCTACATTTCATCAGGGTGAAAGTTAATGAGTCAGTAGCATGTTAAGGAAATTAATGTCCTGTCTGTTACGGATGTTTGTTGTTCGGTTATGCCGAAAATGGATGAGTGCTGACTATTATCAGTAGCTGACCGCTAGAATTTTTATTTTATTCTGGGAGAGGGGAGTGCGGGGATAATGGAGTACTGAGAACCTTTTTTTTCTGAACGGTTTTACTAAGTTTGGAGACGACATTGAGTTGCAGCAAGTTGTCACATTGACGTTACCAATCCGAGAATGGGGATTTATGTGCAGTATTGCTCTAAGTGGAATGAACTTTTGATTTTGTAATTTAGCCTTTTAACCGGCGTTATCCATCTAAAAAAAAACTCTGTGAGTTTCTTAGAATCTTGGAGTCCTGGAACACAGAATCAGGCCAAAGGCATTCTTTGAAAAGAGAGTGTCCTGGGTCAATTTGCTACATATTTGTGTTTTATTTTTAGAATATCTCTCCATTTTACTAAGGCTGTACTCGTCTTATTAATACAGGTAAGATGTAGCAGTGCGAACAGCCGTTTGGAGAAATAATCTGTCCTATCCCGTCCCTTTCACCCTCTTGCAATGACATTCAGTTGATGTTCGCAGGTTATCGACTGTCCGGAAGGCGGAAATTTCAGCTGGAAGAATATGGAGCAAATTTCCGCCAGAGCATTCAGGAAGATCCCAGTGAAATATTTCACTCTCCCTGCCTTTTAGTTAAAACAGGTAATATGGTTTCATCTGAGGGGATTGTCCCCGCATATTGTCCGCAAAATTGGTCGCACTGACTAACTTTTGCACGGCACGTGACACTGGATCACCAGCTCTGTCTAAATGTATTTAAATGACAGTAGCCGTGATTTGCTATAATTCAATCTGCCAAGCCAACATGTTTAAAGTTTTTTTTTCCTCAGTGTCCGGAGTAATGCGGTAAATAATTTACTTACTGGCCAGATTCAGTTTGGTTCCTCTCCCGAAGGTGGATATTCCGCTACTCGCTACACAACAGTAATAATCGGCGGCGTCCTCCGATTGAACGTTGGTGATGGTTAAATGCATCTTGTTACTCGATGAATCCACAGGCCCAGCGAATCGATCTGGAATATCCGTAGCTGTACCAATGCTCTGGTGCCAAACAAACACAGGGGCGCTGCGAGGTTTCTGCCAGTACCAGCTCGTGTAGTAGCTGCCAATGCTGCCTCCGGATAGGGTACAGGTGATCTTGACAGTCTTTCCCGGGGACGTTGAAATGGATCCTGGCTGGGTCAGGACAATATCTCCGATGGCACCTGGTGAAATAAGTTATTGACCGATCAGGCTCTACAATTGTGAATATCATTTGCAATTCAGCTCCATTAAAGCCAAGCATAGACAATAAGTGCAGTAAAAACAGCAACGAGAGTGAAAGTCAACGTAAGACCTACTGTGGAGACAGAGCATTAGTGCGGCAAGAACTCGAACAATCATGGTGAAGATCCTAATGAGGGTCAGACTGAAATATTTCCTGACACACTGCGTTGCTGAGCTCTTTCTAAAGCCCTCCTTAAGAAGCTTTAACATTGACAACGTCATTGAATATTAAATATGTATGCAAAACCCCATTACCTAAAGCGGGCAATAGGATTTCGTTGCCTGAGTTGATTGCTATTTGTATAGGCGTGTGTCGGCTATTTTAGAAAGAGCAAAACAAAATGTCAAAACAGATTTTTGAATAAAGGAATACCAGAAAAATGAAATGGCGAGTGAAACATGGGTGACTGGGTGACCAGCATAACTGGGCTTTAAAATTGAGCTGAGCTGGATAATAAAGCGGAAAAACTGGGGAGCAGTAAATTGATTTGTGGTAGTATGATTCCCCGGAAACTCGAATTGGAAAAGCAGCGTACCAGTTGAGTTTGAGTAGAGCGAGAAATTAAAGAGATTAAGCTGTGGCCTTATTGACAACACATGCAGATAAATGAGTGGATGGATGGATGAACGAACAAAGGGACAGAGCGACAAACAGATAGATAGACAGTGCGACAAACAGATAGATAGATAGACAAAGCGACAAACAGATAGAAAGATAGAGCGACAAACAGATAGATAGACAGGCAGAGCGATAAATAGATAGATAGACAAAGCGAAAAACAGATAGATAGATAGAGAGACGAACAGATAGATAGATAGACAGTGCGACAAACAGATAGATAGATAGACAAAGCGACAAACAGATAGATAGATAAAGCGACAAAAAGATAGATAGATAGACAGAGCGGCGAATAGATAGATAGACAAACAGACAACAAAAAAGAAAGAAACAAGAAAGAAAGAGACACATAGGTAGGTAGTTAGGTAGAAATACACACAGACATATAGATAGGTAGATAGAGAGAGACAGACAGACGGAAGGAGACAGGCAAACAGATAATGAAGGATAGAAAACGTACAGAAACATTTTATGTAAATTGCGCCTTGAGATGTTAGTGAACTGACAGGCACGGGGAACCTTGGTGAATTAAATGTTCTGAGAAAAGTATGGATGATGAAATGAAGTCTTTTGCAAGAAGTTTTATTAATGACCCTGCGAGGGAAACTTATTGCCAAAGAAGATCTATTGCGTCAAAACTTTGAAGAATGAATGGTGAATAAGTCAAATAAAGTAGTTGTTAATTAAAATTGTGATAGCTATGGAAAGTTCAAGATTAAGCATGGATTTGCGACCTTATCGTAGAAAATAATACACCAAATTCCATTTGTACCTAGTTTAAAAATAGAGCCTAAAATTCACAGCAAATACATAAATATTCATAGAATCATAAAATCGCTGCAGAAGCAGGCCGCGGCCTATCAAGCCTGCATCGACAACAATCCCCCAGGTCCGTAACCTCACTCACTTACTCCACCAATTCCTTGACACAATGGGGCAATTCAGCATGGCCAATTAACCTAACCTGCACATCTTTAGCTTGTGGGAAGAAACTGGAGCATCCGGGGGAATCCACCAACCAAACACGGGGAGATCCTGCAAACTCCAGACAGCCACTGGATTTGAGTCCGGGTCGTCGGAGCTGTGAGGCGGCAGGGCTAAAACCTGTGCCACCGTGTCACCCTTAAAAACAATTAACTAATAATAGTTAATGATGCCATAACCTTTTGTTTTTCGCTAGATGAGTTCGGGGCTGATAGCTTTAGTTTGCATGGATACCTCGTTTCAGGACAATGCCAAAGGGTTCGATTCCCCTTCCGACTGTGGTGGATTCGGGACCTGCCATCTTCCCCTGCGCCCTAGAGTGAAGACAATGGCAAACTACCACTGACAAAACCTGCCATGAAAATGGCTCAGACGAAAGCAAAGACCAGCGGAGAATTGGCCAAGATTCTGCCTTCGGCAGAGGACAGATGGAAAACTGAACAGGGGAAGTGCCGGAGCACTGGGAAATAGCAAATGTTCCAGCCCTGTTCAAGAATAGGTGTAAGGAAAGTCTTAATATATATGGATCGGACAATTGGTAAATAAGACTTCAGAAAGGCAGACGATCCAAGATAATTGAGTTTATTGAAGTGAGCCAGTGCAGGGATGTGAAAAACAAGTTGCTTTTGACTAATAAAATTGCATTTTCTAAGGAAGTAGCAAAATGTTTGGTGAAGGGAATGCAATGGATGCTGTTTATATAGATTTTAAGAAATCCTTTAGCAAATCCCACATAAAAGCTTGTTTGATAAAATCCAGAATTAGTTAGTTAGGGTTAGTTTCAAGCTGAACTCGTAAAAAATGCCTTGAGGACAGAAAGCATTAACTTGTACTTCTTTTAGAATGGGCATGAAAAACATTGGTTTTCCCAGCTGTCAGTGCTGAGAAAGTTGATCACGATATAAAACATCCAGGTACGGCAAGCAGTGAGGATGATAACTACTGGCTGCCACAATGCATAAATAACGAGAAGAATTCACAGACAAGAGACAGATGAAATTTAATGCAGATGGGTTGGCTGGTGAGTTTTGCCAGAAGGCATAGAGCGAGTCAATATATTTTTATTTTCATTTCAATAATGGATTCTGGACATCGTGACCTCGATCAGTATTTATTGCTCAACCCTAATTGCCCTTGAGAATGCTGTGTATTTATACATGATTTTTTATATACTGGAATTGCGCAGTTCTAAATGTGTGCAGGGCTAGACAGACCTGAGTGACCCGTGCATGGGTCTTTAAAGGTAACCGAACATACTGAGAGATGCACTGTTGCTTTTTCTTTCGTGGAATGTGAACATGGTTTTAAATCCAGCATTTATTGTTATAAGAAAATCAGAAAATAAGAACTAGGAGAAGAGTAAGCCGTCTGCCTCCTTGAGCCTGCTCCTCCATTCAATAAGATCTTGGTTGATCTTTTCGTGGACTCAGCTCCAACTACCCACCCACTCACCATAACCCTAGTTTCTTTAATGTTCAAAAATCTATCTATTCTTGCCTTAAAAACATTTAACGAGGTAGTCTCAACTGCTTCACTAGGCAGTGAATTACGCAGCTTCACAACTCTATGGGTGAAGAAGTTCCTCCTCAACTCTGAATCTGTCCCCCTTTATTTTGAGGCCATGCCCCTAGTTCTAGTTTCATCAGCCAGTGGGAACAACCCCCCTGCCTCTATCTTACCGATTTCCTTCATAATCTTACATGTTTCTATAAGACCTCTCCTCATTCTTCTGAATTCCAATAACCATAGTCCCAGTTTAGTCAGTCTCTCCTCATATGGTCCTAACTCCAAAATAAACTTCTTGAATCTCCTTTGCAACCCCTCCAATGCCATTATATCCTGTCTCATGTAAGGCGACCAAACTGTACACAGTACTCCCCTGTGGTCTCACCAACACCTTATACAGCTGTAAAATAAGTCAATATTGTTAAACTCCAACCCTCTGGCAATGAAGGACAAAATACAATTTGCCCTCTTTATTACTTGCTGCACCCGCAAACCACTTTTTTGTGATCCATGCACATGGACTCTCGAGTCCCTCTGCACAACGGCATGCTGCAATTTTTTCCGTTTAAATACTAGTCCATTTTGCTGTTATTTTTACCAAAATGGATAATCTCACATTTACCAACATTCAATGCCCACTCACTTAGACTATCTGTAGCCCTTTGCAGACTTTCGGTGTCTTCTGCACACTTTGTTTTACCACTCATCTTAGTGTCATATGCGAATTCTGATACACAGCATTTGGCCCTCAACTCCAAATCGTCTATATAAATTATAAACAACTGCGGTCCCAACACTGATCCTTGAGGCACGCCACTAGTCACTGATTGTGAACCAGAAAGACACCCATTTATCTACACACGTTGCTTTCTGTTAGTTAACCAATTTTCTATCCATGCTAATACATTACCCGTAACATCGTGCAGCAACATTTAGTGCGATTCCTTATCAAATGCCTTCTGGATATTTTATCTGATTTATTATTATCACATCTATTAGCACACAGTGGAAAGTACATATACCATATCCACAGCTTCCCCACTGCAACGTTCTCAAAGAATTCTATCAAATTAACCAAACTGTGACTTGTTGTGCCTTCCCAATGGAGCAATTCATATCCAAATTATTATTTCTTCCTTGATGATAGATTCAAGCATTTTCCCTACTATAGAAGTTATGCTAACCGGCCTACAGTTACCCGCCTTTTATCTACATCGTTTTTTAAACACTGGCGTCACATTGACTATTTTCCAATATGCGCGAACTATGCCAGAATCCAGCGAATTTTGATAATTTAGCCCTAGTGCATTTGCTATTTCCCCCGCCATCTCTTTTAGTACCCAGGGATGCATTCCATCAGGGTCAGGAGATTCATCTACCTTTAGCCCCATTAGCTTGCCCAATAGTACTACTTAAGTGATAGTGATAGTTATATAGTAGTGATAATGATAGTTGCCACAACATTATTGTCATATGTTTTTGGCATGTATTTGTCAATGCCTGGAAAAGCATATGGAGCAGTTGATTTCACAAACAAATGTATTGAGTTTAAAATTAGGGAAGGTATGCTGAAGCTTTATATATTTCTAGTTAGGCCAGAACTAAGATGCTGCATCCAAATTCAGGAAGGATATGAAGATCCTTAAGAAGGTGCAGAGATTGGCCAGGATAGTTCTAGGAAACTTAGGTACAAGATTAAGTAGGAGAGCTCAGGCGCTTCAGTTGGAAAAAGGAGGAACTTGGTGAAAGTGCACAAGATAACGGCAGTTTTCCATAAAGTGGAGGAGACAGAAAAGCAGTTCCAATTTTCTGGTGGTACAATGAGCAACAGACACAGATTTTAGGGATTTAAGCAAAAAGTACAGGGAATGTCTGAGGGAGGCTTTTTGTGATATGAGCACGAGAGTGCGAGGAGCAGGGACTATCAATGATTACAAAAGAAAAGAAGATATGCACCTCATGGAAACACACTTGCAGGGCTACGGAATAAAGTAAGAGAATGTGACTGGCT
This sequence comes from Sphyrna mokarran, assembly GCA_024679065.1. Lineage (NCBI taxonomy): Eukaryota > Metazoa > Chordata > Chondrichthyes > Carcharhiniformes > Carcharhinidae > Sphyrna > Sphyrna mokarran. The sequence continues at coordinate 8,947,353 of JAGIQG010000020.1, forward strand.
GCGATGGGATATACTTGATGGGCTGAATAGCCACATCTACTGTAATGATTATATAACTGTGATATTCTAACAGTTTATCACACAACTATTTGCGCCTATGAAGAATTGCAAGCAGTAATATTTGCATTGTCCTGTCCAAAGGCGCAGAAAAGAATCAGAAATAATCGCATTTCGAAGCCTGACCATTCTGGTCGCGGATTATCAACACAGTAATCGTGCATAAAATATAGTAGAGGGGGAGTCAATCTGACCACCCCTCAGATGCCAAAGTAACTGCAGAATTATGCTCATTGACCATAGCCCTACATATTTTCTATCTGGATGTACTTACATAATATCCTGTTTTATTTATTATTGAATAGTATTTCATCAATCAGTCTGCTATTGCAATGTAGATCTTAAATTGGGTCTGCCTTGGATTACCAATCCCCGCTCCCCACCCCCTTACCTCCACCCCCTTCCCCACCTACTGCCCTTTCAGTTTGTATTAACAATTACTTCAAATATTTAGACTCGAATTTTCTGCCTCTGGAAATATTTTATCCCCATTTACTCCATCAAACTCAATCAAGAAGACTTCAAGCCAATCTCTTCTCAACCACATTTGCTCTAAACAAAACATCCAGATGTTATGTAATCACTTTGTTTTTCACGCTTTTTCGAATGAATTAGTCGTCATGGACCCCGACTAAATTAGTCTAATACCCAATGCTCACAATATGAAGATACTGCATTCAGATTATTTAATAATGCTTTTAAAGAGTAAGATATCCACCTACAAATATCAGCGAGATGGCAGTATCTGCTTTTCAATGCCTGCCCTTGGGAGTCCGCACAGAACAGGAGCATGGGGAGAGTAAAGAACGGAGGGAGAAAAGCGTGGAGTGAGCAAACACAGGAGCATGTCGATAAAATGAGATTGGTGAGTGAACCCGAGAAGAGTCCGATCACAAGGGAAGCCGAACACGGCGAAGACAAGAGAGGAATCGAGAGAGAGAAGGAACACGATGCCGCAAACAGAACCTGCGATCTCCCCTAACCTGCTCACTCTCGAAAAGCGTGCCTGGGCCGTTGCCCATCTGGAAGGCTGGGCTAGTGTTGCACGCCGCGGGGAAAGCTCTCTGCGGACGCTCGGGGATTATGTTGCTGGCGTTTTGCAGGCCAAACCTAAGCAACAAGAATGATAGCTGAGAGCAATGTAAGAAATACCAAATGGTTTATGTGAACAATTATGGCGACTATGAAGACCAATGTTATGAAGTTAACATTTTGAATAAAAGTGATATATTTAAAGTTGTTTTTATTGATGAAGTGTCAAATCACATCGCTGCTCACCAAGAATATGTGGTGCAACACTGCCATCTACTGGTGTAATAACATATGACACAGCGATTATATAGCTGCCTATTGGTGCAATATTTTATGACACAGAGGTGACACTTGGAACCAAACAGTTCGAAGTAAATCATTTGCTGTTTTTTGAACTTGTGACTTCAAGATTGAGATCTATCTGCTGGAGTCTAAAGTCATACCTGACCAACGGACAACTGCTCCAATGTCATCAACTGGCAGGCATAAATGAATCATTTTCTGATTGGCAGGATGTGACGAATAGAGGCCACAGGTGCCTGTGCTGGGGTTTCAGCATTTTGCAATTTATATCAATGACTTAGATGGGGAGGTGAAACTCAGTAGCTAAGTTTACAGATAACACAATGACAGGTAAGAAAGTAGATTGTGAAGCGAACGTAAGCAGGTTGCAGACGACATGGATAGGTTGCGTATGTTGACAAAAATTTAGCACATGGAGTCTAATGTAGGAAAGTGTGAATTTGCTCACTTAAACAGGAATTCTTTTTTTAAATGATCATTGCATAAATAAAAAAATCTGCATAATTCAGAGCTTAGTGGGATATAAATTTTTAATGCCTGAGTGACAAATATTAGTCTGCAGACACAGAAAGTAACTAACATGATTAAGGGAATTAGATCCTTTATTATAAAGGGAATTGAACACAAAAATGAAGATGTTATGCTTCAATTATACAGGGCATCAAGTGAGAGCCAATCTCGAATACTGTGTGTAGTGTTGGTCTTCTTGTTTAAGGAAGGATGTAAATGCATTGGGGTAAGTTGGGATCAGGTTTAGTAGATTGACATGTAGATAGAGCGGGAGGTCTTACAAAGAAAGGATTGACAGACTGGCTTCTTTCCGTGGGATTTAGAAGGGTGAGAGGTGATTTGATTGAAGAATATGAGATCCTGAATGATCTTGACAGAGTGGACTTGGGAAGGATGTTCCCTCTTGTGGTTGAGTCCATAACAAGGGACGCTGCTTTCACACTAGAACAATGGTGAGAATATTTTTTTTAATCTCTGAAAGTTTTGTGCAACTTTGGAACGATTTTCATTAGAGGGTGGTAAAGGCGAGATCGTTGAATATTTTAAAACAGGTAAGTTCTTGCTATGTAAGAAATTCGGAGGTGATCGGGTATAGATGGAAATTTAGAAGTCGAAAGAAAGCAATCAGCCATAATCTTATCAAATAGTGGAACAGCTTCGAGGGGCGGAATGGCCTACTTCCGCTCCTATTTTGTATGTTCATTTAAGTCTATTTCGGGTATTGTGATTAATTCATAAAGAGATGGTTAAACCGAATGGTTTCTTGGATCTCTTTTAGTAAAGAAAATATCGGATACGTAAGATAAAATAATTGTCTTGATATAATGTCACGGTCAGCAGAGTTGTGGAATGGTAGTAGATTAAATACTTTTGTAGTTCTCCTGACATTTTGTTACAGATCGTGATCCTAAAGCAATCAAGATACCCTTTAAATGTGGCGGGCGTAGCAGCCTCAATCATCAACTTAGGCAATGAATTCCAGACGCCCATCACCCTCTCAGTATGAAGAGCTTTCCTCATGTCTCCTTCAATCCTTCTGCCAATCACCTTAAATCTATGCCCCCTGGTAATTGGGAAAACAGGTCTTTCTTGATCAGCTTTACTAAACCCATCATAATCTTGTAGACATCAGTTAAATCAACTTTTATCATGTCGCTCTAAAAGGTGGAAGAAACAAATAGTAAAAAGCATAAAACATACGAATCTGTCAATGTTAGAGTGTATATATGAAAACACAAGGTCCAAATCAAATAAGACCAATGAACAGAGTGCATAGATAGACACATAGAAGCTTGGTATCCTGGCCATAACGGAAACCTGGCAGATAGACGGAGAAAATGGGATCTCAAAGTTCCTGGATTTAGACCTTCATGCAGGATCCGTCAAGGTTCCATCTTACTAACTGAAAGGACAACCTTTCTCGTGGAAAGACAGAAGTCAACGCTGTTCACTGCATTAATGTTCCTGTAGTCAGTGCAGAACCTTATGCATCCATGGAGCTTGGTCACGAGCACAAATGGTGAACTCCAGTTGCTGCTGCACTATTACTTGGTAGACCAATATAAAGTTAATTTCATCCAAAGTTGGGCCAGTGCTTTTGGGCTCAGACCGTAAGTTGTTGCCCCACTTATGGGAGGGATCTCTCACACATCCATATCACGTAGAGGTACTATGATGCAACGTGACTTTTCTCTACTAAAGTCTTTAAATACAGTGAACGGTAGTTGCACATTCTTTTACTGTACATGCATCTGAATTGATACTTGTGTCACGACGAGTGACAGTGGAAATTGTTCCCAGTTTGCCTTTAACTAGGGTCGACATGCTCTGCGGTCAGTGGATAGGCATATGGATAGCATTGGAATAGTTTAGGTTAGAGGGTCATAAAATTGGTTCCATTGGTCGGCGCAACATCGAGGGCCAAAGGGCCTGTACTGCATTGTAATGTTCTATGTTCTATGACAGGCATACTAACATCAGCGTCCTTGAAGGAGTCAAGAGCACTAGCCACGAGGCCATGATCATCTGAAACCAACTCCACTCAATGACCATGTGGCCATGTGCTTAGCATGCCAGAGTCCTGATGGCCAAAGCAAATTTACTTCACCAACCCCAAGGAAGGCACTTGAACAGGACGAAGACAAAGCAAGTGCTTCAAAAACACCCTGAAGTCTTACCTCAAAAAATGTAACATGGATAGAAATGCAACGTTGAAGTAAATGCCTGCACGACCCTTGTTCAGAAAAGATCAAGCCGAGGGAGCCTCCAGAACACTCGACAGTGAGAGGAGATCCAGAAAAGGAATCTGAGAAAGGAATGCCAGTGATTTCGAGTCCAAGGAGCAATGCCACCTCCCCGAATTACCTGCCAGATGTGTGTTCAGAGGTGTGAATCTCGGATTGTGTTTGTTAAACATGCAAGGACTCACAAAACTCATGAGCATTGACATGGTGTTTCTTAAGTAAACAGTCATTCTAATTAGTGAGAGATCATCAAAGAATAAGAAAATTCTGAAACTGTCCCTCATTTACAAAAGTGCCCTCGCCCTTCCCTCAGCCAGGGCCAGCATCCTCCTTTCATCTATCCTGTCAAGCACTGAATGAATTTAGTGTACTTCGATGAGGTCACCTCTCATTCTCCTAAATTCTAGAAGATGCAGATCCAGATGCCTCAATTGCTTCTTTTAGGGCAATGCTGCCAATCAGCCTGGTGAAGCATTGTTGCACACTGCATATAGCAAATGAATCCTGCCTCTGCTAAGGAGACCAAATCTGTACACATTAGTCATGTGCAGTCACACCAAGCTTTGATACAGTTGTATAAGAATTATTTATCCTGACACTAAATTCTCTTGCAGCAATGGCCAACATGCCATTTGCCTTCCGAATTGCTTGCTTCAACTGAATGTTAGCATTCCGTCACTTATGACCAAGGAGATCCAAGCCCCGTTGTATATCAATTCTTCCCAATCTCTCACTATTTAAAAAAAGGAAACTGAATATAGTTTTGTTACCAAGGTGGATAACTTCACATGTTTCCATGTTATGTTTCGTCTGCCAGGTTTTTGCTCAGTCACTTGGATGACAGTCTTTAAGTCTCTTTGCATCACCCTCACAACTCATTCCTATCTAAAGCAAGAGTGGAAATATTACATTTTGTCCCCAAACCCAAGCCATAGATATTGATTGTAAACATCTGGGATACAAGCACTGGTCCTTCTGACAACCCACTAATCACAATTTGACAACCTGAAATGGGCCGTCTATTCCTTCAGTTTTTTAGAGTCTAATAACTCCTTCTCAATCCATGCTAGAATATTACAAATCCAATATTTTTTGTATTTACTAACCTTATGCATGGGACCTCATACGCAAAGTCTTCAAAACTCCAAATACACCACATTCAACAACTTCCCGTTACCAATTCTGCTATTTGTACTTTCAAAAAAAACTAATAGGTTCATCGAACATTATTCTCTTTCGAAATCCATATTGGCTCTGTACAACTTGACCCGTTGTCACATTCTTTATCTTAAATTATACCTCTACTACTGAGATCAAGCTAATTGGTCTGCAGTTACAGGTTTTTTTTCTCTCTCTCCTCTCTTAAATAGTGGAGTTATATTTGAAAACTTATAATCTGCTGGTATTGCTCCAGAATTTATAGAATTTCGAAATCGCCATCAGGGCAATGTGGTGGCTAACATTCTGGCCTCACAGTGCTAAAGACTAGGCTTCGATTCCACCTTAGATGATTGGCTGGGTGGAATTTGCATGTTCTCCCTGTGTCTGTGTGGGTTTCATCGGGTGCTCTGGTTTTCTTCCACAATTCAAAAATATGCAGTTAGATGGATTGTCCATGCTAAAATTGCCTCTTAATGTCCCAAGGTGTGTAGGCTATGGGGATTAGTGGCGTAAGTACGTGAGGTTAGGGCTTGGGTGAGATGCTCTGTCGGAGAGTAAGTGCAGGTTCGGTGGGCCCAACAACCTGCTTGTGGGCTGCAGGGATTCTATGATTGCATGATTTTATTCCATGATCCAATACGCCCACTATCCCTACAGCCAACTTTCTGAAAATGTGGTCCAAATTTTCTTTCGGTTCAAATGAGTTTCATTCAAACAAATTCATGTTTTTCTGATCGTGAAACTTAAGCAGCCCGGTGCTTTCTGCTTATTCTACCACAACATGAAAACAGCAAAGTAGAGTGGCGCAGTTGTCGTACGCAGAGCTATTCTAACACAGTACAATATTCTCAGTGATGCTGGTCGATTTCTTTCTCGCAAAATCTTTTTCCTCACTTGAACCAATTTAAATACAAAGTTCGTTAACTTTAAATGCAATAACATTCTTAAAATCAGGCAACAAAGTGTTTTAGTGACAGATTTCTGACGAAAAACGTTGGAGGGAAAGTGGAGGAGAGGGGATACTGAGCGACGCAGGAAGATGGTCGTAGTGTTACGGGGGTTGGGAAGCTTGAGATACAGCAATTGGATTTCTCTGCACCTCTGGAAAGTCGACAGTGCAACACTACTACTCTGAGCTGTTTCGTTCCCCCAATCTATTCATTAATGCATCAAATGGACATCTCGCATTCCATTTTCTCATTTCATAACAAAGGCAAATTTTCTTCATGAAAATAACGATTATTAACTTGGTTCAGTTAAAAAAGCAATTCTGCCAGTTAATTCATATCTCCTCAATTGTAATCCAGGATAATCTTATTTAAGATTATCACTCCAACCATTCATGTATGTTCTTATCAATTGTTACCTTAGGCACGAACATAAGAATGGTTCAACCTTGTCTTGTTTCTAAATGTAAACATTAAAAGTAGTAACATAATACGGCTAACGTTATATACTTATAAAAGGTGAACTAAAAATATAAGTTTTTTTTAATTATCATGGGTTAGATTACTTGCTATCTTTTCCAGCACTCTGCTTGTTATTGAAGGCACACCTTTCAATATATTGCTGTATGTTTATTGCTGTAAAGTACATGTAGTAATCATATTACGTAACAGAATTTGCTCTTTTTCTAAATTGCAATGTCATGAGTTTTTAAAAGAATTATAAGAAGTTTTAATTTATTTGTGCATTTTAATATAAATATTGATTGGTTTAATATCTTCAGTTAGAAATAACTAGGTTCATTATATCAAAATATTATCTTTTTGGCGTGCCTTATTCATCGTCAGTGCAACATACATGAAATAGTTGCTTTCAGGAAACCACAAGTCACTTCTAAGCTGGCTCCCTTTGGTCTAGTTGTTTCCTTCAGTAACTTTGGGCTGAGAATGACTGCTTTTCAAAATTGAAAACTGTTACCTACGTTGCTAATAGTTTGCGTTTTACTGCAATTGTATTTGCACCAATGTACTTACGGCAGTCCGAAATCAATCTACACAAAATATCTTATACACTGAAGGGAAACGTTGATTTGTGTAGTGCTAAATTTTTAAAAGAACGACTCTTGCCTGAGTTCAAGTAAAAACGGCAAACGCTCAAATAACATAGCAGTCTGTCAGCGTCTAAGAGAAAAACATAGTTCACGGTCTAACTCCATATGACTTCTTCCCAAGATCATAGTGGAGTAAGAGTCATATTGGATTCGAAATGTTAAATATTGCTTCTCCATGAAAGTTGGCAGACCAGCTGAGTTTTTCAAGCACACTCCGCTTTTATTGGAGATTTCCAGCATCCATAGTATTTTGACTTAAACTTAACTGAGTTACTTGCGGTCGAAGGCCTCACAGAACCTGAAGATATGATTTAATTTTTTGACTTGATTTGATTTATTATTGTCATATACTTTAGTATACAGTGAAAAGTATTGTTTCTTGCGCGTTACGCAGACAAAGCATAGGGAAAGAAACGAGAGAAAGCAGAATGTGGTGCTAAAGTTATAGGAAGAGTGTAACGAAAGGCCAACCTTATGCAAGGTAGGTCCATTCAAAAGTCTGATGGCAGCAGAAAATGCTTCATAATATACTTAGCAACCAATTAAAATGAATGGATATTTTTAGTAAGAACGTGGTGCCAGTATCCAAAAGAGGCGCGGTTAATGGATGTGTCCTGAATTTCTGTAACTAGGTAATTTAGAAATTCTTACATTAAGTGCTATGAACTATTGTCAGAAAAAAATCTACATCATGATGACCGCTGTCGGCACACTGCAACACTCAGCCAGATCTATCTTGAAAATTATGTTGCAAGATTATTTCCATATCTACGCATACGATTACCATTGATTTTACATAAAATGTGCAGATTGCAACAAAAAAATCACAATTCCTCACAATTAGAATGTTGCTGGGAATTGTTTCCACGGAAGCAGATTGATAAGAATCGCAACGCTTGAGTTAATTGCAGTAATTTTATTGCATTGCGAGTATTTGCAATATTACATTTTGACAGTTAAGTGTGGATGCATTAAATACAGGCAGCCAGAGCGAGTCAACAAACTGCCGATTGTGGTGCTTTATTTAAAATGTACCTTTTTACAGCAGTTGATTTTTTTAAACAAACAATGCTGCCAATATCACAAATCTGCGCATTAGATCTTGGAATCATATACAACTGGATCTGGAGATGCTTGTTTGAAGCGGGTTTGCTTGAGTCTTGTGTTTAACCACACAGGAATAAAGCTCGTGTGAGTTCCACTCTGAGACTGAAAGTGTTGTCCGCCTCCTGCTGGACCCGACTGGCCCCAACCCCATTCCCTCTGACGCTGCCATCTACAGTCCATTCAATCTCCGCAGCTCCGGGGATAAAACCGCTCACCAAACACACAAGGGTCGCCATGTTCTTCGCTGCGATTTGATCTAATGACGGTGGAAGCACCGACACAATGGACTTCTGTGGATCTGAAAAATGGATAAGACAGATAAGATCCATTCTTATCCATTCTTATCTGATAAAAAGAGTCGGAATCAATGTTTTACATTATTGAAACCTTTGAAAGTCGACCGTCACTGTGCAAAGCTGCGGGGAAATTAATGCAAGGAATCGTCATTAATATTAACTGCACAACCACTGTCCCCAATATATGTCCTGTGAAGATATCCCTAACTTTTCTGCAAGACTAGAAACATACGCAATATCGTAAGTGAAAATTGAATCTTAGCGAAAATGAATGCAGAAAATAGCATCAATATGTACAAAGCAAGTGATCGGCACTCGGAATAAATCCTGGGACGAAGTTGGGAGCAAAGATTCCGCCTAAGTAAACTCAGAACATTCGATTCTAAACAATTTATTGCTGAACAAACTATTAAGAACTTTCCAGTTTTCGCTTATTTTCACAGAAATTGTAATATAGGGCTAATATCCTGATTACTGTACATTCACTGCCCTGGCCGCTTTGCCCCTTCGTAGCTTGCATCAGATTTCACACCAGTTCTCAGACCCATTCCCCTACAGCCCCAACCCTGGTCTGACTATAATGTGTAACTCTGCAGAAGGCTATTTGGTTACATACCAAACAATCTATTTGGAAGATCATTGGGCTACAGACTCTCAAGTGGAAACTTTTCAACAAATGAAAAACAGTTTCCTGTAAATAATGCTGCTACGTAACCAGTTATATCCATATGATATAATAATAATCGAACAACAATCTCATTGTACAAACAATGCAACCAATGTGATTTAGCCAATAATTTATCCCTCAATCAATATCGCTTCAATAGATTAACTGTTGATTGATGTTTGTGGATCTTTGTCCTGCGGAAATAGACTACTGCGTTTCATAAAGCTTGCCTGCTATGAAAATAAAATGCACACAATCGACTAAAACAGGCTCGGGTATCCCGATGTCGTGATGGCGCCATGCTGATACAAGTTCCTAAGAAATAGTCCCATGATAGTAACAATGGGTTTTGACCCAGGGTAATATGATTGAAGATAGAATGTCACAATCTACTGTCTCTTTGACTAACCATTCACACTAGGCAGTACAAGAAACAGCTGTAATGGCAAACTCTCGGTAAGTTATTTTAATACAAATCAAAGGAGAAAATGTTGAAATATTACTACTTTTTTCCAATTCTACAATTAGATGGCGTATTAATAATCCACTGCAGTCCAGAGAATTTCGACTCGGAACCTATGACGTTGCATTATCTTTTGACACAATAATTGGGAGACTGAACCGGGTTGCCTGACAAGTGCAGTTAATCCCGTTTATCGGAGTTTTATAGTATTCCAGAATTGAATTGAACATCATAATACAAAAATATCTGAAATCCCATGGGATTTTTGAGTAATCTTTGCCATCAGTGTGTAACATTGTCTGAGCAAAAATGTATCGACACTAACATTTCTACTAAGGCTGTGCTACTCGGGGATAATTGAAAATATGATAGAGCATTTTCCCTAACCCATCCCAGCCCTTATCACTGTGATACCGCCGGATAAACCAAGTCACAATGTGATGGAGTATGCGAATTTTTAGTTACACAAATTTTCCCAGGCTAATCACACAATAAGTAGTAATGTTCAACTGAGCGAATTAGAAAGCAGGTACAACGATATGAACACCACATCCGAAACATATGCACACAATTCACCAGGATGGTAGTTAATGAACCAGTGGCATGTCAAAGAATTAGATACATGTCAGTCACGGCGTTTGTTATTCAGTTATTACGAAAATGTAAGAGTGCTAATGATTGCCAGTCGCAGATCACTAGTATTGTTATTGTACCGGGGGAGGGATGGGGTGGTTACTGCGAAATGGAGGATTGAGAATCTTGCTTTCTGAACTGTTTCGCTGAGTTTGGAGACGAGATTGCAGTAAGTTATCAGATGAACGTTACCATTCTGACAATGGGGATTGATGCGCAGTATTGCTGTCAGTGAAATGAACTTTTGATTTTGTGTTTTAGCCTCTTAACCAGCGCTATCAACCTAAAAAAACTTTGTGAGACTCTTGAAATTCTAGGACACAAAATGAGGACAAACACGTTCTTTGAAAACAGCGCGCACTGAGTCAACTTCCAGCATAATTGTGTTTCCTTCTTAGATTGCTTCTCTGTTTTCCGTTGAAGTATTATCATCGCTCTGCTCGCCCTATTAATACAGGTAAGAGGCCGCAATGCGAGTAGCATTAAACAATGTATTCTATCGTGGCCCTGCAGCTCTCTAGCAATGATATTTAATTGATATTCCCATGGCCGGAAAGTGGAAATTTTAGCTGCCATCTCGCTGGAAGAATATGGAGCAAATATCCGCCAGAGCATTCAGTGAACCTAATTTCGCTTTCCTTCTCTCCTAGTTAAAACCAGGTAGTATGTTTTCATCTGAGAAAAAATTGTCCCGGACACGTTTAAAAGCCTGGATGTTGTCCGCAAAATTGGTCGCACTGACTAACTTTTGCATGGCATACGACACTGGTTCACTAGCTCTGTCTAAATGTATTTAAATGACAGTAGCCGTGATTTGCTATAATTCAATCTGTCAAACCAATATGCTTGAAGTGTTTTATTTTTCAGTGTCCGCAGTAATGCGGCAAATAATTTACTTGCTGCCCAGATTTAGCTTGGTTCCTCTACCGAAGTTGTACATTCTGCTGCTAGGTACACAACAGTAATAATCGGCGGCGTCCTCTGATTGCACGTTGGTGATGGTTGAATGCATCTTGTTACTCGATGAGTCCATAGACCCGGTGTATCGATCTGGAATATCCGAAGCCGTCCCATAGCTCTTCTCCAAACAAGCACAGGGACACTGCCGGGTTTCTGCAGGTACCAGGTCGCGTAGTAGCTGCCAATGCTGCCTCCGGATAGGGTACAGGTGATCTTTGACAGTCTTTCCCGGGGAAGTTGAGGCGGATCCTGGCTGGGTCAGGACAATATCTCCGATGGTACCTGGTGAAATAAGTTATTGGCCTGTTAGGCTCTACCATTGTGAATATTGTTAGCAATTCAGTTCCGTTAAAGCCAAGCACAGAGAATAAACGCAATAAAGATTGCAGCAAAAGTGAAAGTTAACGCAACAACTACTTTGAAGACAGAGTATTAGTGCGACAAGAACTCTAACAGTCATGGTGAAGACCCTAGTGAGGGTCAGACTGAAATACTTCTTGACACAGTGTGTTGCTGGACTCTTTCTACACCTCTTCTTAAAGAAATTTCAATCTTGACAATGTCATTGAATATTAAATATGTATGCAAAACCCCGTCACTTAACGCGGGCAATAGGATTTTGCGTCCTGAGTTAACTATTATTTGCATAGGCGTACGTCAGCTATTTTAAAAAAGGCGAAACAAAATGTCAAAAAACAGATTTCAACCCCTGAATAAACAGATACCAGGAAGATGAAATAGCGGGTGAAACATGGGTGACTGGATGACCAGAGTATGTGGACTTTAGAAAACAGAGCAGTATGACAAAGCGGAAAAGCTCGTGGCAGTAAACTGATTTGTGACTGTATGATTCCGCGAAAACTCGAAGTGGAAAAGGAGAGTGCGAGTTGAGTTTGAGCATAGCGAGAAATTAAAGAGATTGAGCAGCCTCCTTACTGAGAAAACATGATAGATAGGTGAGCAAAAGGATAGATGGATAGAGAGAGACAGAGACAGAGAGAGAGAGAGATAGATAGATAGAAGGAGACGTGCAGACAGTGAAGGAGGGAAAATGCACAAAAGCATTTTAGATTGATTGCGCCTTGGAATGTTAGTTAAATGCCAGGCGTAGGGAGCGTTGGTGAATTAAGTGTTCTGAGAAAAAGTGTTCTGATAAATGAAGTCTTTCATCAGAAGTTTTATTAATGGACCAGAGATGAATACTTAATGTCAAAGAAGACTACGAGTTTATTATATCAAGATTTTGAAGAATAAATGATGAGTAAGTCAAATAAAGCAGTTATTAATTAAAATGGTGATAGCTATGAAAACTTCAACATCAAGCATGACTTTGCGACCTTATCGTAGAAAACATTATTCCAAATTCCATTTGTACCTAGTTTAAAAATAGCTCCTAAAATTTACAATTGACTCTTAAATATTCATAGAATCACAAAATCCCTGCAGAAGGAGGCCATTCGACTATCAAGTTTGCATCGACATTTCCTCCCCTCTCCCACCCCCACCTTCAGGGCCGTACCCCATTTATTTACTCCACCAATCCCTTGACACTAAGGGGAAATTCATCATGGCCAATCCACCTCATCTGCATATCTTTGGATTGTGGGAGGAAATTGGAACTTCCGGAGGAAACCCACACAGACACGGAAAGAATGTGTAAACCCCATATAGACACAGCCAAGGTTGGAATTGAGCCCCGTTTTCTGCAGTTGTGAGGTAGCAGCGCTAAAACTGTGCCACTGTGCCACCGTGCCATCCTCAAAAAATAATAGTTCAATTATTTAAATTTAAATAATAGTTTAAATTTATCAATAAATCAATTATAGTTAATGATGCCATAACTTTCCGTTTTCCTCTAGATGAACACCTGGCGGGAGGCTGATTGGCTTAGCTGGGATACCTCGTGCGTGTTTCAGAGCAATGCCAATGGCACCGATCCGATTCCGGTTCCGGCTGCGATGGACTCGGGACCTGTCATCTCGTCCTGCGCCCGGAAGTGAAGACAACGGCAAACCACCACTGACAAAGGCCTGCCATGAAAACGGCTGGGTCCAAAGCATCAGCAGACAATGGGCCAATGTTCTATCTTCGGCAGAGGATAGATGAACAAGTGAACAGGGGAGGTACCAAGCATTAGGAAATAGCGAATGTAGCACATCTGCTCATGAAAATGTGTGAGAAAATTTCTAACATACATGGATCGAACAGTTGGTAAATAAGACTTCAGAAAGGCAAACAATCAAAGATAATTGGGTTTATTGAAGTGAGCCAGCATGGGTTTATGAAAAGCAATTTGCGTTTGACTAACAAAATTGCATTTTCTCAGTAAACATCAAAAAGGTTGATGAGGGGAATGCAGTCGATGTTGTTTATATAGATTTTAAGAAATCCTTTAGCAAAATCCCTAATGAAAGCTGGTTAACAAAACTGAGGATCCCATGGAATAGGAGGGTTAATTTGATGTTGGGCTTGTAAAAAAAAATGCCTTAAGGACAGAAAACTTATCCGGTTTTTTTTTAGTATGGGGAATGGTAAACATTGATGTTTCCCAACTGCCAGTGCTGGGAACGTTGGCTACAATGTAAAACTTCAAGCTGTGACAAACAGGGAATATGATAACTATTAACTGCAACAATACATAGACAGCGAGAGGAATTCACAGACAAGTGACAGATGAAATTTAATGCAGGTGTGTGTGCTGATGAATTTTGCCAGAACGAACAGAGTGAGTCAATGCATTTTTATTTTAATTTCAGTAATGGGATGTGGACATTGGTCAGTATTTATTGTCCAAACTTAATTGCCCCTAAGTAGATCTTTATTTATGTATGATTTACAATATATTTGAATTGCACCTTCTAAATGCTGTGCAGGGCTGGGGGAGAGCGGCTGAGTGTTCTGTGCATGGTTTTTTAAAGGTAGCCGGGCAAACTGAGAATCCATTGTTTTGTTTCTTTCATGGAATGTGGACATAGATGCAAAGGCCAGCATTTGTTTCCATAACGTAAGAAGGTAAGATCTAGGGGCCATCCGGTTCATTGAGCCTGCTCCGCCATTCAGTAAGATTATGGCTGATCTTTTCGTGGACTCAGCTGCACTTAGCCGCCCACTCACCATAACCCTTAATTCCGTTACTGTTCAAAAACCTATCTATCCTTGTCTTAAAAACATTCAACGAGGTAGCTTCAACTGCTTCACTGGACAGGGAATTCCACAGATTCACAATCCTTTGGGTGAAGAAGTTCCTCCTCAACTCAGTCCTAAATCTTGTTTTGAGGCCATGCCTCTTAGTTCTAGTTTCACGTGCCAGTGGAAACAACCTCCCTTCTTTTATATTATCGATTACCTTCATAATCTTATATGTTTTATAAGATCTTCCCTCATTCTTCTGAATTCCAATAAGCATAGTCCCAGTCTACTCAGTGTCTCCTCATAAGTCAATCTTCTCAACTTCAGAATCAACCTCTTGAATCTCCTGTGCACCCCGTCCAGTGCCATTATATTCTTTCTCAAGTAAGGAGGCTAAAACTATACATAGTACTCCAGGCGTGGCCTCATCAGCACCTTAGACAGCTGCAATATAACGTCAATGTTTTTAAATTCCATACCTCTAGCAATGAAGGACAAAATTCCATTTGCGTTCTTAATTACCTGTTGCACCCGCAAACCAACTTTTTGTGACACATGCACATGGACACCTGGGTCACTCTCCGCAACAGCGTACTGAACTTTTTGCTATTTAAATAAGTCCATATTTTTGTTATTCTTAGCAGAATGGATGACCTCACATTTGACAACATTGTACTCCACGTGTCAGCCCCTTGCCCACTTACTTAGACTATCTATATCATTTCGCAGACTTTCAATGTTCTCTGCATACATTGCTCTCCCACTCATCTTATTGTCATATGGAAATTCTAACGCATTGCACTTGGTCCTCATCGTAACGCAGGACAGTTAGTCAGATATTTCAAGTCCAGACAAGTCGTGGGGGTTAGAAATAGCGTGACATGTGTCCAAAATCCCGCTTGAAATGTCCTCATGTGTGCGGAACTTGGCTATCAGTCTCAGCTGGAGATTGCTATTGTCCGGAGAGAATGGAGAGAATACACATCTCTTTATCCTGTGTTTAACGTTCTTTCCACTCACATTGTCTGTACCTTTAAGACTTGATTAGCTGTAAAGGCTCGCATTCCGATCATTATTTTATAAATTGAGTTTGTGTCTTTATACGCCCCGTTTGTGAATAGAAATCCCACTCACTTGACGAAGGGACAGCAAGCGCTCCAAAAGCTAATGGCTTTTGCCGCCAAATAAACCTGTTGGACTTTAATCTGGTGGTTTGAGACTTCTTGCTAGCTTTATTTTATGGCTTTATCAAATGCCTTCTGGATATGTTTTAATTTGATTTATTATTATCACATGTATTAGAATACGGTGAAAAGTACATACGCCAAATCCACAGGTTCCGCATTATAATATTCTCAAAGAATTCTACCAAATTAGTCAAACATGGCAAGTCCTTCATGAACCCAAGCTGTGTCTTCCCAATAGAATAATTGACATCCAGATGTCTTATTATTTCTTCCTTGATGATAGACTCAAGCATTTTCCCTATTACAGAAGTTAAGCTAACCGATCTATAGGTACCCGCCTTTTGTCCACCTTTTTTAAACAGCGGCGTCACATTGCTATTTTCCAATCTGCGTGAACAAACCCAGAGTCTATCGAATTTTAGTAAATTACCCCTATTGCGTTTGCTATTTCCCCTTCGATCTCTTTCAGTATCCCGGGGATGCACTCCATCAGGGTCAGGAGACTCGTCTACCTTCAGCCCCATTAGCTTGCTCAACACTATCTCTTTAATGATAGTGATAGTTTCTAGGTCCTCACCTGCTATAACATTCTTGCCAGCAATTTTTGGCATGTTATTTGTCAGCATGTGGAACCTTTCACTTCACAAACAGATGTGTTGATTGTGAAACCTGAGAAGTGTGCTGAAGCTTTATATAGTTGTGGTTAGATCAAAACTAACATGTTGCCTCCAGTTCGGGCACCACTCTTTAGGGAGGATATGAGGATCCTTAACAGGATGCAGAGGAGATTCGCCAAGATGTTCTAGGAAATTTAGGTACAAGGTTAAGTGGGAGAGCTGGGGTTCAGTTGGGAAAAAGGGACTTGATGGAAGTGCACAAGGCAATGGCAGTTTCCCATAAGGTGAAGACAGAAAAACAATTCCAATTTTCTGATGGTACAATGAGCAGCAGACATAGATTTAGGGATTTGGGCAAAAAGTACAGGAAATATCTGAGAAAGGTCTATTTTTTGTGAAATGAACACGAGAGTGCTAGAAGCAGAGACTATCATTGATTTCAAAAGAAACTAAGATATGCACCGCATGGAAACACGCTTGCATGTTACAGAATAGAGCGAGGAAATGCGATTGATTATATTGCTCATTGAGTGAATCAGGAATGTAGGGAACCATTTCAAGAGCAACAACAAGTATTCCAAAGATATGTCGATCAGATAAAGCTAAGGCAGGATCTATGAGCATTCTAGATCTGGAAGCACTGAGCTGTACTTAGAATTAAGAGATCACATTGATCAGATCCCACCTTTGCAGTGGGATCCCACCTTTGCAGACGTTAATCAAATTGCATCTGTAAATCTAAGTATAGTATATCTACAGGTTCTCTTTTATACACAGCATGGGCTACTTACTCAGAGGCCTCCAATAAATCGGTTAAACCTGATTTTCCTTTCACAAAACCTGATTATGTTAACCTTGTTCAATTGCCCTGCTATAACTTATTTAATAATAGCTTCTAATATTTTCCCTTCGACAGAAGTTAAGGTATAGTTTCCCACGTTCTCTCTCCCTCCCTTCTTCAACAATGGAATAAGATTTGCAACTTCCAATCTAACGGGACATTTCCCAAATCTATGGAGTTTTGAAAGCTTAGAGCCAATGCATCAATTATTTAACTAAATACTTCTTTTAAGCACCAGAGGGAAGTCCATCCGGATCTGGACTCTTATCAGCCCATAACTCCGATCATTTGATCAGTACCACTTCTCCTGTGGCTGTAACTTTCCTGAGCTATTGGGGCCCTTCCACTTTCTGGTTTATTACTGCTTCTGAGAGGTATCAGCACCATACAGACAGCAATGCATTAAGAGGGTTGTTCACAGCCATTGCCTCATGGACAATTGGTGATAAACGATAAATGCTGACATTGCCAGCAGCACTAATACCCTATAAGTGAATTTAGAAAATTATGGGAAAAGAACGCAGAATTTGGCTGGGATCTCCAAGTTTAACTCAAGAAAAACGACTTAAGGAGACAAAGCCTCCTGATCTCTTTATCATCAAATCTATCAATAATATTCATTCCTGCCAGCCTAGCGAAGGAGACAAATGACACCCAGTGCTTAATCTCACTCCCAAGATTGTCGATGAGTGCCTCAAGAATCTCACCAGTATGACCAGGGCAAGTTAGATATTACACCAGGGCAACATATATACTGGGTACCAACATACTCTTCATCTTGTAACCAGCAGTAATCACAACTTCTGTTGTGTATTTTCGTTAACTGTAATATCTACAGACTATTTGTAGGAGTTTTCAACATATTGGCTTCTTAGAGCGGCACAGTGGGACCCTAGTTCAACTACGGCCGTGGGTCACTGTCTGTGTGAAGTTTGCAAGTTCTCCAAATGTCTGTGTGAGCTTTCTCCGGGTGCTCTGGTTTCCCCCCACACTCCAAAGATGTACGAGTTAGGTGTATTGGCCCTACTAAATTGCCCCTTAATGTCATGGGGAATAGCGGGAGAATACGTGGGGATATGGGGATTGGGCCTGGGTGGCACTGTAATCGGTGCAACCTCGACGGCAGGGTGGCGATAAGACGGCATAGAGGGGCGGAATGGGGTTTGAGAATGGTGAAGCAAGGAGCGGTAGGGCTGAAATGAGAGAGATGAATGGATTGAAACCGGTATGGCGTGAGAGAATGACATGAATGAAATGAAAGAATGGAATTTAGGTTTAAAGAGGTACTGTTGCAATAAAAATACTGATTTCACCGCAAATACTTTGCTGGCCCTGTTAGTTATGTTTAATTGAATTCAACAAACTGACTGAGGGGCACCGAATGTCAACAGGATTCTAACCTCAAAGGTAGCAATACAAATCAAAAGAAAAAAAGCTGGAAAATCTCAGCAGGTCTGGTAGCGTCTGTAAGGAGAGAAAAAAGCTCACGTTTCGAGTCCAGATGATCCTTTGTCAAGCACCAATACAAAACTGAACAGTCTGAGTGCGAATTAAAATACTCATTCTCATTTAACAACATTTGTCACATTTGATTTAGATAAGGCGAGAGTCACTATTCCCTCTCACTATTGTAGGGAAATAACCTTATCGATTCCATTAAATCTCAATTACATGCAACCCCGTAGTATGGTTCGATTCTTTCGACAGTAACCAGCATGTAAATGACTGAGAAAAATCAGTCGATGGGTACAAACATCCATGTAGTGGGGATTGTAGGGATGCTGGGGCATGATCCATTTGTATCCTGAGTTAGCTACTCGGTGTAGCATTTGGCTCTCATTAACCTAAACATTGATTCAGAT
The DNA here is from genome assembly GCA_024679065.1 of Sphyrna mokarran. Classification (NCBI taxonomy): domain Eukaryota; kingdom Metazoa; phylum Chordata; class Chondrichthyes; order Carcharhiniformes; family Carcharhinidae; genus Sphyrna; species Sphyrna mokarran. The sequence goes on from JAGIQG010000020.1 coordinate 8,966,477, forward strand.
ATCGTGTTGACTTGTGTAGCACTTAGAACGGGGAGGAAATACTAACAAGTGGTTTTCTCAGCTCAGTTAGAAAACCAATATAGGGACATACTGAACTGTTTCTTTGCACTCTTCAATGTTAAACGGCTGCTTATTAATTTTTTTGTATCTTACACTAGATGTGGTATTTAACTTTGTCCAGCATGAATATACGTTTTACCCTACCTTCCACAGAAACATTAAACTAAACCCATTTAATTCCAATGTTCATCGATACAAATATAAATTCATTCAAATTATCTTTGTTTTCCTAACATAAAAATATATTTGAAACTATTCAGCCAATTCAGTCTGTCCCAGCAGTTCAATTAGATCAAAGTTGATCTATACTTGAAGTCCATTCACCCACCGTGTTTCACATCCTGTGATAAATCTTGCTGAATAAAACTTATCAATTTCGGTCTTAAAAGTCTCAACTGGCGTAGCATTCTTCGCTTTTTAATAGAACCTGTTCCAGACTGTCACATTCTTTTGTTATCACTCTTCTTACAACCAGAGAGAAATAGGTTCTATTTCTCCTGTTGAATTTTTTGGTAATGTTCATGATTAGTTTAGATGACACCCCTTTGACTTCGCGTGCAACACGCAGAATTTCACGATTAAAATCTCGCTATTGAAACACGTTTAGAAAGTTGCCAATTATTTGTGTAGGCATATTGGAAAAAAAAAGAATATCCACACTAAATTTAATGAAATAGCCCTTATTTAAATTGCAGGATTAATGACGATGCCAAGAATGTTTGATCAGATCAATGTGAACATGCAAGCAGAGGTTCCTACAGACAAACTGCATCTATCGGTGGATCTTGAAGTGTTCCACTTAAAATCAAATAGCAATATCTGAATATGTAATCTTAACGAAATTATTTGTTCTAATGCAATGTTGTGTGTAAAATAATACCTCAGACTGTTAATGAGTCAAAATGCAGCGGGTTTCATTCCAAAGCTTTGGGGAGAAACTGGCTCCGATTAAGGCTTACCAGATTTCTCATAGAACAGAAGCACAAGTGGACATATATAAGTTCCAGCAGGAATCACGATTCAAAGTTCCAATTCCTGCCAGACCTCCAGTTCTTCCTTCCTGGGTCGTGATGCAGCCCCAGAGTTAATCAGGAATTACAGTCCTGCAGTCAGGACACAGGAACTCCTTCTGCAGCAGTGCCCGCATCCCTTCTTTGAAGTTACTTGGCCAATCGTGACTGTCCCAGTGGCATTCTTCTTGTTAAAAGCCGGTATCGTGATCTGCCATCAAAGCTTTTAAAAGCTGGTATCATAAACCACCATCTATGTAACGATTTCCACGAATACAAACAGGTAAGATTTGCAAAGTCTACAAAGTAACAGTCACATTTAACTATCAGCTGTTATAGAAGTTTCATATACTTTAACATGAACAAATAACTTATATTACTGCCAGGAACAGTATAAGCTTAAGGTGATCAGTCATGAGGACGGGTTATGTTTGTGACATATTCTAAGTATAAAATCCACTAACCCTTTCCGTTCAAGTACAAAATGCATTCATCCTTTCCCCTACTTCATGCAATAACAGGTCAGCACATAATATTATTGAATTTCAGCCCTCTAGATCCTGCGATGCTGGCTTGAAGCGAGTTTCCTAAGTCCCGTGTTTAACCACAACTAGAACACCATCCATTCACATTGCGAAAGAGAAGCCAATTCTAATGCAGCCATTTTCCTGGTGGCACAGTTGAGACATGAGTCAATTCTTGCGACAACCTCAAAGTGATACAACCAAAACATTTGGAGGGAGACAAATACTATGAGTGTCATCCTATTATTTCCGTATAGAGATGATAGAAGTAGAACTAACTTTGCGTCTAAAGATGTATACGAACTCAAGATATAATGCATACATTTATATCTGGGTCTTTGGTTACATTAGCGTCACTACTCGGGATTTTCAGCTGTCAGAAAATGGCTTTTGTTACCGAATTCGCTGCAATGTTCCTACGTTAATTAAATCTTGATGGTATCATCTGGAAACTATGAATAATATCGCACTGTGGACCATTCAACACATGTTGACAGATCACATGAAATGATATGTTTCCGGTCCAATCATTTCGGGGACAATGGCTGGCCACGGAAAAATGGAAAGTATCAACCCAGAGCAGGGATAATTAACTGGAGGAAACCTAACTTCAATGGGATGAGAATACATCTCAGTCCAGTGAGGTGGAATGAAATGTTGACAGAAAATGCAGTGATTGAACGATGGGTTACTTTTAAAGAGATAGCATTGAAGACAATGTCAAGGTATATTTCTTTGAAGGGGAAAGGTAAGACAAACAAATCTAGAGCACCCTGGATGACAAGAGAAATAGAGTATAGATCAAAAATAAGAAATACACGACAGGTGTCAAATAAAAAAAATCAATGAAGAGTCAGGTTGTTTATAAAAGTATCAGAGAGGAAATGACGAAAGGCAAGGCAAAGCGAGAGCGTGAGAAGAGATTGGGGACTGACATAAAATGGAATACAGAAATCTTTTAGAAGCATGTAAATAAAAAAAGATGGTAAAAGAAAGAATTTGGGCATTTTAAAGAATGAGTCTTGCTTGTGGAGGCAGGAGAAAGAGCGAAGGTATTCAATTAGTACTTTGCATATGTCTTTACAGAGAAAGAGAATGCTACCCCGGCTGAAGTGAGAGAAGAAGTAATTTAAGGAATTTAAAATTGACAAGAAGGAGGAAAGGAATCTTTATGTAAAATTGATAATGAAGCAGAAGGAGGCGAGGACTGAAATTGGTGAGGCAATCAAGTAGACTCCGTTAGATGTAAGTGTGGTGGTGGAGGAGTGGAGAATTTTAAATGTTACACCCTAGTTCTAAAAGGAATGCGATGGCAAAGTCGGCAATTGCAGCCCAATCAGTCTGACTTCAGTGGTAGGGAAACTTCTGGAAAATGTGTTTGTGGCAAAATCAATAGTCACTTCAATAAGTACTTAAGAAAACCAACATTAGGGGAAAATAATGTTTAATTAACTTGATGGAGCTTTTTGAGGATGCTACTGAGAAGGTTAATCATGGCAATGCTGCTAATGTAGTATATGTTCATTTTCAAAAGGCATTTTGAGTGCCACACAAACAATTGAGCAAATTTCTAGCTTATGAAATAAATAGACAAGTAGGAATTAGGATAATAAATTGGCTGAGAGAGATGGACCAGGTTGATTTTTGCTGATTCGAGGAAAGTTTGTATTGGAGTTCCACATTGTTCAGCGTTGGGACCTTTGCTCTTCCGTAGATATATGAAGAGTGGTGCAGGGGAAGATTTCAAAATTTACAGATGATGCAAAGATTGAGACTGTTGCAACTTGATGAAGATAATCTTCAACATCAAAAGGATCCAGACACATAGATGCATTGAAAGGAGAAGTGGCAGATGCAGAGCAGTGTGAGGTGATTCATTTTGGCAGAAAGAATATGAGGAGAAAATAAAGAGAGAAATTCTAAAAAGGTGCAGGAACAGAGGGACCTCGTTACATATGCATATAAGTAACTGAGATGACAGAGCATGCTGAGAGAACAGTTAATAAAGTACATGTTATCTTAGGACTTATTAATAAGGGCAATGTGTACAAGAGTAAGAAGGTTATTTTGAACTTGAAGACACTAGTTAGGCCTCACGTGGAGTACTGCGTCCAATTCTGCACACTACACTTGAGGGAGGATGTGACGGCGTTGGGGAGAATACAAAACAGGGTCGCAAAAATGATTCAAAGGATAAAGAATTATAGCTATGGGGATAGATTAAATAGATTGTGTCTGTTTTCTCTGGAGAAAAGAAGGCTGTGAGGATCCTTAATAGGGTATTCAAGATCCTGTGGCATGAATAGTTTTAAAAGTTTAAAGTTTTTTTATTGATGTCACAAATAGGCTTACATTAACACTGTATGAAGTGACGGTGAAAATCCGCTAGTCGCCACACGCCAGTGCCTGTTCGACTACACTGAGGAAGAATTAAGCATTGCCACTACATCTAACCAGCATATCTTTCACACTGTGGAGGAAAACCAGAGTACTTGGAGTAAGTCCAAGCAGACACGGGAAGAGTGTGCAGACTCCGTACAGACAGTGACCCAAGCTGGGCATTGAACTCTGGTCTCTGGCATTGTAAGGCAGCAATGCTAATCACTGTGCCACCCTAAAACAAAACCGTAACTGAATTCATTCGGGATTTGAACGTGGCACTGTTTGCACTCTCATACAAAGAACAAAGAAGAACAAAGAATAAAACAGCAAGGGAAACAAGCCCTTCTGCCCAACAAGCCCGCGCCGCCACCTTGATGTTCCCACTGCTACCCATGATCTCTGTCTATGTTTATAGATTTATGCATTGGAACCAAATTTGAGACAATTTAGGGAGAATTTGTTCTGTCAATTAGCCTAAGAGCACATCTTTGGGATGTGGGAGGAAACCAGAGTACCCAGAGAAAACCCATGCAAGCACGGAAAGAATGTGCAAACTCCCACAGACACAGGCCCAAATCCATGTATCTGCAGAGCACAGCGATAGTCACTGAGCTGTCGTGTTGCCCATCAAATGATCCAGGTCAAGCGTACGCTAACGACGTGAAGCACTAGGATACTCTCGAAAAACCCAGGAGCAGTCCTCTCACGGCCCATAGAGTGTATGCTCCTTGTTAGACAACAAGGCGGACTGAAGTACCTGTAGGATAAAACAGAAATACATCAATATCATCCACAATTTACACAATTCCCAGGGAACTCCCAAGGCTCTTGATCCCTATTTTACATCAGTTTTCTATATTCTTCCATTCCCATTCTGTTCATGTGCCCATCTAAGCATCTCTTAAATAACTCCAGAGTTCCTGCCTCTACCACTTTTCTTGGCAGCGCATTCCATAACCCCACCATCCTTTGTGTGAAAATACTCTCTCTAGCATCCAAATTATACCTTGCCCCCCTCACCCTAAGCCCGTGACCCCTTGTGCTATTCGAGTCCATCCTAGGAAAAAGCTTAACCCTGTTTACTCCATCTATACCCCTCATAATCTTGTACACCTCTATTACATCTCCTCTAAGTCTACATCTTTCCAAGGAAAACAGCCCCAATTTGCCTAACCTCTCCTCATAACTCAGACCTTCCATACCAGGCAGCATCCTGGTAAACCTCCTCTGCACTCTCTCCAGAGTCTCCACGTCCTTCCGGTAGTAAGGCAATCAGAACTGGACGCAGAATTCCAAATGAAGTCTAACCAACGTTCTATACAAAGAACAAAGAACAAAATAGCATGGGAAACAGGCCCTTCAGCCCAACGAGCCTGTGCTGCCACCCCGATGTTCCCACCTCTACCCATGATCCCTGTCTATGTTTATAGATCCATGGATTAAAAACAACTGCAACATTAAAGGCCAGCTCTTGTTCTCTATACCCTTCCTATTAAGGCTAGCATATCATATGCTTTCTTCACAACCTTCTCCACCTGCTCTGGCATCTTCAGAGACTTGTGCACCTGCACCCCCAGGTCCCTCTGCGTTTCTATACTCTTAATAGGTCTACCCTTTATCATATACCTCCCCACTACATTCTTTTTCCCAAAATGCATCACCTCACATTTATCAGGATTGAATTCCATCTGCCATCTGTCTGCCCAAGCTACCAGTCTATCTATGTCCTGCTGTATCGCCTGACAATGCTCCTCACTATCCGCAAGTCCAGCCATCTTTGTATCGTCTGCAAACTTGCTGATCACTCCACTTACTCCCTCTTCCAAGTCATTTACATATGTTATAAATAGAAGAGGTCCCAGTACTGAGTCCGGCGACACACCACTCGTGACCGACTTCCAGCTAGAAAAACACCTTTCCTATTACCAAGCCAGTTACTTATCCATCTAGCTACCTGAGGGAATGCGAAGCGGGAACTATGCATTGCTGTGCTGTGCAAATATATGGATTTGGGCCTGTGTCTGTGGGAGTTTGCGCATTCTCCCCGTGCTTGCGTGGGTTTTGTCCTGGTGCTCCGGTTTCCTCCCACATCCCAAAGATGTGCTCTTAGGCTGATTGGCAAAACGAATTCTCCCTAAATTGTCTCGCAAATTTAGTTCCGATGCAGATTTCTACGAATATAGACAGGGATAACGGGTGGAAGTGGGAACGTCGAGGTGGCGGTGCCGGCTCGTTGGGCCGAAGGGCCTGTTTCCGGTGCTGTTTTGTTCTTTGTTCTTTGAGTTACGCACGCAAATATTTCCGCTCAGTTTGCTGATCTATTACTTTACTGGCTTTGGCTCATCTAGGTATGGTTGACATAGGCATACCAACCCCACAGGGATATTCGATAGAACCACAGTATCCATTGAATCCCTACAGTGCAGGAGGATTCGATTCATCTCCTGTGTTTGCTGCCTTATGTAAGGCGGATACACTGAAAACATTGCTGTTCTCACAGATCTGCAGAATATTTGCAGCATTTTTTTGTTTTCACTCCAGATGTCCAGAACTGCTGATAAATAGATGAAATTTAACCTTTCATAATGAATTTCAGTTAAATTTGGTGACTCCCGCGCGCCCTCCGGTGGTGATAGAGATTGCAAAGTTGATGCCACCAAGGACCGTCAAGTATCCCTTCACGTTCGATAGCACCAGCAGGTTCTGAAGTATTTCTGTTAAGAGGTAGAACCAATATAAATTGTTTTTGTATTTGGGACATGTGTGGCAGTCGCAACTAATTTTTTCAGGAAAATTAGATAATTTTGAAATTTCTGCGACAGACGAGGTCTGGTATACCGTTGATTCCCAAAAATAATAGAAAGTTTATATTGGTTCTACCTCTTAACAGAAATACTCCAGAACCTCTTGGTGCTATCGAATGTGAAGGGATATTTGACGGTCCGTGGTGACATCAGCCTTGCAATCTCTATCACCACTGGAGGGCGCGCGAAAGTCACCAAATTTAACAAATTAATTATGAAAGGTTAAATTTCATCTATTTATCATCAGGCCGCAAGGATGAATAAGTCGTGAAAGCGCCTATAAAATTCAACATTGTTGTCATTCTTTGTGCTGATGATTTCAGCAAATCTAACCAAGTCTCCAAAAAAACCTTCCGCTGTGCACAGTCTTTCACTAACTTTGTTAATTTAATTTCAACATTACAAATTAAGCAGGTAGCATCCCTTTAAGCATTTTTACTAATGTTGCATCTATAACTTATTGGACTTGCACATTCCAAATCTTCAATCCGTTTATAGTGAAGTTTGCTCTGTTTCATTATAGAACCATGGAACCATAGAAAATTACAGCTCAGAAACAGGCCTTTTGGCCGAACCATTTTTCTGCCTAGTCCCACTGACCTGCACCTGGACCATATCCCTCCATACCCCTCTCATCCATATGCCTGTCCAAGTTTTTCTTAAATATTAAAAGTGAGCCCGCATTCACCACTTCATCTGGAAGCTCATTTCACACTCCCATCACTCTCTGCGTGAAGAAGCTACCTCCTAATATTCCTTTTGAACTTTCTCCCCTTCACGCTTAATCCATGTTCGCTTGGTTTTTTTTCTCCCCTAGCCTCAGTGGAAAAAACCTGCTTGCATTCACTCTATCTATACCCATCATAATTTTATACACGTCTATCAAATCTCCCCTCATTCTTCTACGCTCCAGGGAATAAAATCCTAACCTAGTCAACTTTAGTCCTGACCTATTCAATCTTTATATGCAACTTAATTAGAATTTTAAATATTAAGTTACTTTGTTTTGGATTTTATTATATTGTTCATTATTAGAGTCACCCAAATTGGCTGAAAACTCTGTTTTTTCATGTCTACCCATAGAGCTCCATAATTATCGCAATTCTCATCATTGCTATTTCTGTTGATAAATGATCGCTGAACCTTCTCCAAGACCACCACAATCTTCTACACCTGAGACCACCAAACTAAAAGCAGCAATCTAAGCGTGTGACCAACACGTTTCACAACAGCAGTTGTATTTTCCTACAATCACAATCACAATCTTTAACAGTTGCAGATGATAACCCGCATTACGTTAACCTTTGGCTGGTATTTGATAGCATGGTGACTTTTTAATAATATGTTCACTTCGACGGCTAATCCGGTATTTGTGAGGCTGTGCATTTCTACTTTGAGGCTGTATTTTAATCTGTCATTCTCCTATCCAATATGTCTTACCTCACACTGTTATCCTTAATTAGCGTCTGAGCTGTCTCCACTCACTCTCCATTGGTTTGCAAAATGCCGACTTTTTTTCAGAAGTCATTCTGGACCTACATAGGATATCACCTGCAACTTTGATTTTAGTTCCTTGCGTAAAGCGAGATCATTATTAATGGTGTGAAAAGTCAGACTCTTAACCGACAAAGAAACAAAGAGTTTACTGAAGTTTTCTTCATATTCTCAATAATGGAAGTTTTGATAGGCTTGGATATTACCGAAAAAAGACGTTTTGTAGAAACTTTTCGTATTGGACTCATCAGGGTGGTGATTGCTAACTAGTACATTCTCCTTGGTAATGCAACTACCAATCAGAATCTACTTGTTAACCAAACATCACTGTCTCCTCTTACAGTAAATCCCTGACATTGGTATTACTGCAATTGTCCTGATGAATGCAAAACGAAAAGTTTCAATAAAGTGCATTTTTTCAGCAATACCCAAGTTCTGCATTACTAAATAGCTGTTTGGATTTTAATGGAGTAAATGGAGAAACACTTTCTCTGATTCGAACATTAATGACATGTTAAAACTGTCACAAAGAAAATAAAGAAAAGGAGTACGATACGGTCATTTGTGCAAATTGTTACTGGAGTAAGTACTGCTTCACCATAGAAAACATTTGAAGGAGAGATTGTTGCTTCTCTGCAGGAAATTGAATAAGTAGCTGATAAGGAATATGCCTTGAATATGAAGGAAAGAACAACTGGATCTGCTGGTGGATTGTTCTAATAAAGAGCGAATAAGCTGCAAATTTCTACATGAATGGGGAGGGGAGGGAGCCTTTAGCTACACTGTGAATAGGGACACAGATTGAATGCTGTGCACTAGAAAATCAAGGCTGACAACAAGACAGTTTCCTTCACAAAAACTGCACTCGATACGTGACAGATTTTCAGACATATTAGTTGTATAATGTAAGAGAATTCTGGAATTGTATAACAATCAATTAGATCAGAGCAATGAAAAAACTATAGAGCACTTATGGCTGCAAAAACGAAGATAGCTTAAAATTGCCCTCATTCCCGAAGATTAATCCCACAGGGCTGCAAACATTAACTCTGTTCCTTCCTCCATAGATGCTGCCAAACTTGTTTCTCCGGCACTGTAGTTATTTAAAATTGCCTTCAGCGTCAGTGATTACCTTCTGATCAAAGTTCAAGAGACAATGTAGAGAATGCTTAAAATCCTGACTCCCGGTTTCTGAAAACGAAGCTATTGAGAAATACTACAGGAAAATCAGACTCGGTAATTTTAAATCAGGGCATTAATCATATTTGTATAAGAAATTGGCACGGACAGTTCAAATACTGTGCTACTTCAAATTAAACCATAATTGAAAAGGAAAGAGGAAGAGAAAGGCTTGTATGGCTACCTGGAGTCTCTTCTTAAGGCAAAGAAAACTCTTTCCAGCAACGAACTACTGGCTAATGAAGGTCAGATGTCTGACATTAGTTAAAAGTCTGCTTGAGGGTATAATTGTTGTATAATCGTTTCATTTGAAAGAATTGGTAAGATTGATTCATTGTTCTCCCTCAGATTAATTTACTTTTGTGAGAAAAACTGAGGAGGAGAGTCGAGAGCTAACATGTGAACGTGTAATCGGTTAAAAGAGAAAATAAAAGTGGTTAATCATAGAATCCCTACAGTACAGAAGAGGCCATTCTGCCCATCGAATCTGCACCGACTCTCTGGCAGAATAGCTTACCCAAGCCTTCTTCCTTGCCCCATTCCTGTAACCTCGTGGTTTATTGATTTCATTTCATTTCCTATTGTACTGAGATACAGTGTAAAACATTGTTTCTTACAGATAAAACTTACCATTCGTACAACGCATAAAGGAGAAGGAAAGGAGAGAATGCAGCGTAAAGTGTTGTAGTCATAGCTAGGGTATAGAGCAAGGCCTGTTTATTATATGATAGGTACATTCAAAAGACTGATAGCAGCAGGGAAGAAGCTGTTCTTGAGTTCCGTTGATACGTGATCTCAGATTTTTGTATCTTTCTCCCAACAGAAGAAGATGGAAGAGGGTATGTCAGGGGTGCGTGGGGACTTGATTACGCTGGTTGTTTTTCGAGGCAGCGGCAAGGGGAGACGGAGTCAATGGATGGGATGGATTTACCGTGGCTAATCTATCTAACCTGCACATTAAATTTAGGAATGTGTTGAAGTGGGGAACGTTGAGGCGGTTTGAACTGCTTGGGTGAAATCAGGGGCAGATATAATCAGCAAAAGGAGAAAGAAACTGAATAGTAAAAGGATGACTCTCACGGTCACTGTGTTTCTTGAGTTGTATTTATGAAATCGGCTTGTATGTGCATGATACATTTTCAAAATACTTACAAGTACTGGGAATTGAGAGGAGGTAATTGTAGAGCTCACGATCACAGAATCAGCCTGATGGCATGGCTGGACACACGGGAGCTGATATTTAACGCAGAAAAATATGAAGTGATAGATTTTGATAGGAAGCAATATACAAAGAACATACAATTCTAAAAATGGCGCAGGAGCAGAAGGACCTTGGGCCTTGTGTCAAAATATTGTTGAAGGTAGAAAGTCAAAAAGCACAAGAGATCTGTGCTTTTTAAATAAAGGCATGAAGTATAAAACCAAGAAAATGATGGTGAAATCTATAAAACAGTGGTTCAGTCTTAACTGTAAGAATGTGGCCAATGCCTAGCATCAGAAGTTTGTGAAACCGTTAGATCTGGAGCAGAAAAGATTTTTGACAACGAGGGATGAGGGACTACAGTTATGTAATTATTTTTGAGAAGCTGGGGTTATTTTTCTTGGAGAGCGAAATACCAAAATTCGGTAACCCAACACGTTAAGGGTGATGTACGAGACCGAAAAGTGATACAACATCACATTAAATTGTAACCGGATCTTGAGAGGATCTGTAGCAGAATACACATGTAAAGTAAACCAATATTAATACAACTGTAAACGGTAAAATATGTCATGCTTGCAAATCACTTTATTATATGATAGAAGCTGCAAGAAGTCATAATTACTAACCTTCAAGTTGATCGTAATATATTTTCTTACGTTTATGAACCTGGATTACGCACTGTAACCACTTTACAATAATTGTCATATAAAATGATTGGACATAGAACATAGAACATAGAACATAGAACAATACAGCACAGAACAGGCCCTTCGGCCTTCGATGTTGTGCCGACCAAAATAAAAAGCAATGCCCCTCCTAACTAAACCATTCCCTTCTCATCCATATACTTATCAACTAACCTCTTAAACGCCACCAAACTTGGCGCATCTACAACAGCTGCAGGCAGGGCATTCCACTCCCTAATCACTCTTTGAGTAAAGAACCTACCTCTGATATCCGTCCTATAACTCATACCCCTTAATTTAAAGTTGTGTCCCCTCGTGCTAGCTTTCTCCATCCTAGGAAAAAGGCTATCACTGTCCACCCTATCCAAACCTCTAATTAAACATGTATGTTTAATTATAGAATGTAGGTTGGCTAAATATATCAGCAAAACTTGTTTATCCTCTTATTGTACTGCTTTGCCAGAAGCGGACGGAACTGCTTATCTCAGAACAGATGCTGTTCGGTGATTTCCCCATCCTAAGAATGGATACAATTGCAACAAATTTGCAAGAAAAAGTGAAACATTCGCAGCTGTCGATACTGTTCAAAAAACTGAAGCAATTTAGAGCTTCAGACTCCCAAATTCACAGGTTTATTCAACGTTAGCATGAATGCATATGGGAAGATATTAAACAAAAAAATGCGGGGGGGCGAAATCAGCCGTTCCAGCAGAGGGAGAATCAGGGGTCGCTTTTTCAAGTCCATGTGAATCTTTCTCAGAGCTAAAGAGAGGGGCATTTGAGAAAAAAAGAACCACCTCTAATGCATTGAAAGCTATAACTTGTAGGATTTACTCAGGGATTCACTGAAATAGTTCGACTCAAAAGCCAGATGTGTAATTATTCTCGTTATAACTTTTGTTGTAATGAATATAGTGTCGCACGCTAAACGTCAAATCTAACCCTTTCTATTCCATCAGTGAAAGATCAGTATTGATTTAAAATATCCTTTTAATGTTGCATGATAACACCGATGTGAATGTTCCGCCGTGACACTTCTGTATTAAGATCAGTTAGTGTGAGGATTACTATCTCAAGCAATATAAATGCCCAAAAGCACAGAAATGTTGCAACTCCCTTTTTCAGTAAAAATGTAAGGTTTCTAGGACACACTAGCACTGTGGCAGCAAGACAGCATCGAGTAAATGTTAATAGACTAAGATGTTCATCTGTGCTCCCAATGACAGCATTCAATTTATTGGCCATTTTGCAGTGGGTGCACGGGGCGAGTTAATGAGAAAACAGTTTCTTCGTGGTAAATGGCACTGCAATAAAGCCTTCAAACATTTTTCACTTTATTACTTTATCAGTGAAGGTTCTTTGCGTTGCTTTACACCTCCCACGAAGCCAAAACAGCGCCCGGTGTCTCACTGCACAGCTTATATGCGTAATAAAGAATGATAGCATTTAGTTAATAACTTATTTTAAAACTGAAATTCAAATTCAAGGATTTAAATGATTGCTTTTGCTAAATACACAACGGTTAAATATTGGGAACAATAAGAGATGGTCGATTTAGAAAAATTCTGGCCTCAATTTCATAATTATATTTGAGTCTTAAAACATTACAGCCTTTGGTTTGAAGTAAATGTAGCTATGCTAATGTAAACATCTCGCAAGGCTGAAAAGGTCAATTCTATCATCAGAATCGTCCGCCTTTGGTACAGTGTGACTGACGCGATTGGTTATCAAAACCCGGAACTGCTTGGTCGGCCAATGGAGGGTTGAAGTGGAAAATGTATTTACATACCTAGCAATCGGTAGCATTTCATTTGTCCAAACTTTGATATAAAGGATGGCACCCACTAATCCGAGAGATTACACTTCTTGCATTCATTTACAATGGCAGCGGTTACTCTTCTCCTGCTCTCATTCACAATTGTTCTGGCGTGTAAGTGTCTGGGAGATATAATATTATCAGCGTAGAGGAGTGTAAAAACAAATTAAGCAAAATCTTAATCCAAAGCATTATTTGGGTCTCAATGTAATGGTCTGCGTTGGTGTTACATTTTTATGTTGGTCCAATCATTTTTAATCATGTTTCTTCAAATTTGCAGATACCAGCGCGCAGATCAGCTTGATCCAACCAAAATCCGTGTCCACTACACCGGGGAAAACCGTGATCCTAAACTGTACAGTCCAAGGAATCAGCCTCTCAAAGAGATATGTTAATTGATACCATCAGAAGCGTGGCAGTGCCCCAAGGTTTATCTTATATGGAACCGATAATAGAGGGGACGGTATCCCGGATAGATTTACCGGCCTGGAAGACGAAAAAACAAACATCGGACATTTGACCATCGCGAACGTGGAATTGGGGGACGCCGGTGATTATTACTGCTTATCAAGTAAAGAAAATACCGACACACGGTGACAGGTCCAGTGACTCCTTCTGTACCAAAACTCTTCACAGAACTCGCGCTAGAATTCACATGGCCGACTAAAATTGACATTAGCAGCTGGGCCAACAATATTGCCTTAATGAGACTCTCACAATATAATTTTTCTTTTTTAAAAAAGGCAAGTTATTGTTCACCCAACAGATATGAACTCCTGCTTCGATCGAACATCCTCTGCTCAGCTACACAGCTGGAACAGTTTTTGTACGGCGTCATACCATCGTGGGTGGTATTTTGGTAGCGGAACCAGGCTGAATGTTCTGGGTAAGTGATATATTTATGCTTCATGAAGCAAATTGCTTGTAAGTTTGTGAATTTGAATGCAAGGTTTAGTTTGCTTCAATTGATTATTTTTCAACAAAATTGTTCATCTTGAGAGTGAACCACGACTAGAATGTGTAGATTCACCTGGTCAAACTGGTCAAACGATACCCAGATACTTATCCTTTCAATCCAAAACCAAAATCCCATTTAAGACAAATCCACATTCAAGACACTTTCAATGTAGTTACTGCCCTTCGTTAATCCTGTCCTGTGACAGTATCAGAAGGAGGGTGATATCGACTTTTATATTTGATTTATTACTATCACAAGTATTGAGATACAGTGAAAAGTATTGTTTCTTCCGCTATACAGACAAAGCATACCATTCATAGAGTACATAGGGAAGAATGAAAGGATAGAGTGCAGAATATAGTGTTCCATGTACAGATAGGACGAAGAGAAAGATCAGGTTAATATATGGCAGGTCAATTCAAAAGTCTGATGGCAGCATCGAAGAAGCTGTTCTTGGGTCAGTTGATATGTGTCCGCAGACTTTTATTTTTTTTTCCCAAAGAAGAAGGTAGAAGAGAGTATGTCTGCGTCCCATGGCGTCCTTGATTACGCCGGCTGCTTTTAGAGGAAGTGGGAAGTGTAGATGGAGTCAATGGATTGGGAGGCTGGTTTGGCTACGTTCACAACCCTTTGTAGTTTCTTGCAATTGTTGGGCTAAATGGGTCATATTTCCACCATTGCTTCTTGGTGATCCCCCTTGTTCAGCAACTAAACTTTGCTTTTTATTTTGGTCGGCGCAACATCGAAGGCCGAAGGGCCTGTTCTGTGCTGTAATGTTCTATGTTCTATGTTCTAAAGTTAGACCCGGATTATTAGGATCCGGATTTGCAACTTGAGATGTTGTATGAGTGTAAACAAACTTTTCATTTGATCACCAGCAGATGGCTCGGTAATCTCATTGCATATTCGAATGTTCCCATAGTTAATAAAACTCCAGGCTGTAAGATTATGCGGCTCGGGCTAAAACTGCATTCTGCAATGATTTTAGGAGATGCAGGTAATGCAGAAGGAAAAGTCACCGTGCAAATAAAATATCAATACAATGTTTGTCTTTATTTGGTACTCTTAATATGCCGAATCCTAAAGTCTTGTGAACCTTATTTTGGAATCCTAGCACGTATTTCCCAATAATTGATAATATGGGTAAATTTAGCACCGTCTTGTTGTGCGGTGTGTTGGACGGTTGGAAATAGAAGAGGAAGAAATAGCATTTTTTTAAAACAACGAAACTGGGCCCAACCAATTTCTCATAACTCAGTTCAAACCAAAATTGGACAAACGCGGCAGATCTGACAGCATCTATGGAGAGAAACCGAGTTCCCATTTCGGATGTACACAATCCTTCTGCAGAAGAGTTTCGGTGCTACTAAACCTGCTGAGTTTATTCAGCATTTTCTGTTTTTATTTCACATTTCCAGTATCCGCAGTCTTCTGCTTTTATCAAACCAAATGTTTCGGCCTGTTAAAAGACTCTTCCCATCCTGGAATATCCTAACCACCCTCCCCATGTTATTCAATGGCCCCAGACTCTTTTGTGGAACGTGGGTCGAATTTCTGCTCACCTTGGGCCGAATTTTCGAGCGAACGTCCGGGACAATTCCTGATCCCGACTCGGTGTACTTTGATGGCCTGCTCGCTTGCTTAATTTTAAGCCAGGCAGCCAATAAGTAGGTCCCGTCGGCGTTTGCCGTCAAATTAATGACATTTGGCAGCACACGGGACATCGGCAACGCCATAGAATCATGCAAAATTTAGTGATCATCTAAAGGTCCAAAACAATATGAATAGTAGCTGGAAATCGGAGGGGAATAGAGTGCAGAGGAAAGGTGTTTACATGAATCTACAAGATCAGATGGTGGCTCTTGAGAGATTTGTCGAGGGGTCCTCACACAATTGTTATGGTACAGAAGGAAACCATTTGGCCCATCGTGTAGGTACTGGATCTTCAAATGAGCATCACGAGTTAGTGTCATTCCTCTGCCGGTGTCCTCTGCACGTTGTTTTTATTTAACTAATCATCTAATACCCTCTTGAATACTTTGAATTAACCTGCCTCTACCACACCAGAAAGGTAACAGCAGACGCCGGCCATTCAGCCCATCGCGCTTGCTGCGCTATTCATTGAGAGCTTGCTTGATTTATAAGAATCCTCAACTCCACTTCCAGATAGTGCTATCCGGAGCCGGACCACTTAAAGGATTGTGAGTCACACAAGTAAACTTACATTCACACTGCAATTAAGTTACTGTGGAAATCCCCTAGCCACCACAATCTGGCGCCTGTTCGGGTACACTGAGTGAGAAATTAGCGTGGCCAATTCACCTAACCAGCACACCTTTGGAGTGTTGGAGGAAACCAGAGCACCCAGGGGAAATCCACGCAGGCACGGGAAGAATGTGCAGACTCCGCACTGACAGTGACCCAAGCCTGAATCCAGGTTCCTAATGCTGTAAGACAGCAGTGCTAACCACTGTGCCACCGTGTCAGAGGATCATAGAATCCTACAGTGCAGAAGGAGACCATTCGGCTCATCGCATCTGCACCGATCACAATTCCACCCAGATCCTACCCCCATAACCCCATACATTCGCCCTAGCCAGTCCCTCCGACATTAAGTGGAATTTTAGCAGGGCCAATCCATCTAATACGCACATCTTTCGACTGGAGGAGGAAACCGGGTCACCTAGAGGAAACCCATGCAGACGCGGAGAGAATGTGCAAATCCACAGACAGTGACCCAAGCCGGGAATTGAACCTGGGTCCCTGGTGCCGTGAGGTAGCAGTGCAAACCACTGTCACCATGCCGCCCCGTATTGTTTTCTGTACATTTTATTGCAGTTCCATGTTGAGGTGTAATCGCACTTTCAATTCCCTTAACTCACTCTCCACCGCTGCCAGGTGAATAGCCACTGGAGCTGGGGAATGGTAGGAGTGGAAGGCCCAGGGAAACTGCAGCTGGTGGGAGAGCCAATTCAAGCAATCGATTCCAAAATTTCCCTGTGCCATCATAGAGACAAACTGAACCCATTGCTCAAAGGGTCGAGAATCAAAGGGCACAAATTTATGAAATAACCGAAAATGACCTGAGGCAAAACATTCCTGCATGGAGTAGTAAGAATTTGGAATACAGTACTTGACACTGTGCAGAATCAATTGTGGTTCTCAAATGGTAGTTGGATAGGCACCTGTAGGGAGAAATGCAGGGCTCAGGAGAAAGTGCGAGGAGTGGGACTAGCTGATACAATGTAGCAGAATTTCTGGGCGGAGTGGCCTCTTTCTCTGCTGTAATCACTCTTCTGATTCTATGATACTGGCAATCAGTTGTGGCTCAGCAAAGAGTTCGCGTTGTTCCCCGCTATTTCTGAATAATAAAGATTCATCCTACCTATGCCATTATTCCATGCATAATGCAAGTGAGAGCCAGTTTTTTGTTGTTAATCTATTCATTAACAGGTTAGAAATTAACGAATATTTGATAGCGCTAATCCTAGTTGAGTGTGCTACTGAAATACCTCTGAATTTTATTGTGAATTCTGCTAACCGTATTTAAAACAAATTGGTGCCTCCCAATTAAGCAAAGCATTCTTGCCGTTGTCTGAACAGTAAATGCGCCTTAGTGTGCTCTATGTAGCGGGGGGAAGGTTGAAGATATATCCATCGGGTCTGGGTGGGGTTCTGGTTGGTATAGATTCGATGGGACTCCTTCTGTACTGTAGGGATTGTATGTTTCTTTTATATTTCCCTGTCTGGCTTCTGAATTAAAAAAATCGAAGATGAACATTGAACATGTCAGTTATTGGCGAAAGAAAACGTCCTGAGAAACTTCTTTCCGTATAATTACAGCCCAGATCCTAAACTTTATTGTTAATGTAAACTAATTTTCCAAGGTATTTTTGAATCTAACCCGGGCGTCCTTCCCATCTACATTAACCGTGAAAGCACTTAGCAAGTCGGGTCGCATCCACAGATGTTGCCTGACCTGCTGAGTATTTCCCAACAGTCTCTTTTTTCCCCATATTTCCAGGAGTTTACTATTCAGCTATTGTTACTTATTTATATGCATCTGAATTCTAAGAACATAAGGACTAGGATCTGAAGTCTGGCCCCTCGAGCCTGCTCTACCATTCAATAAAATCATGGCTGATCTTTTCACGGACTCAGCTCCACCTACCGGCCCACTCACCATAATGCTTAATTCCTTTACTGTTCAAAAACGTATCTACCCTTGCCTTAAAAAATTCAATGAGATAGCCTCAACCGAGTCACTGGATAGGGAATTCCACAGATTCACAATCCTTTGGGTGAAGAAGTTCCTCTTCAACTCAGTCTTAAAACTGCTTTGGGCCTGTGTCTGTGGGAGTTTGCGCGTTCTCCCCGTGGTTGCGTGGGTTTTCTCCGGGTGCTCCGGTTTCCTCCCACATCCCAAAAATGTGCTCTTCGGCTGATTGGGAAACAAATTGGTCCCTATATGTCATTAAGACGTTAGGACGGCGGCGCGGGCTCGTTGGGCCGAAGGGCCTGTTTCCGGTGCTGTATTGTTCTTTGTTCTTTGCTCCCCCTTATTTTGAGGCCATGCCCCCAGTTCTATTTTCACCTGCCAGTGGAAACAACCTCCCTGCTTCTATCTTATCCATTCCCTTCATAATCGTACATGTTTCTATAAGCCCCTCATTCTTCTGAATTCCAGTGAGTTTAGTCCCAGTCTCTCCGCATAAGCCAACACTCTCAATTCCGGAGTCAACCAAGTGAACCCCCCCTGCACCCCCTCCAGCGCTAGTTTATCCTTTCAGAAGTTATTACTCTCCAATAATCAAGGAATCTCTGTTTATGATCCCACTGTAAGAAGTCTCACAACACCAGGTTAAAGCCCAACAGATTTATTTGGGAACACCAGCTTTCAGAGTGCCTCTCCTTCAGCAAGTGAGTATTATTATGCTACTCAACATGCCCCACACCCAAGGGCAATCTCAAGGTTCTCTGACTATCTCTAGCAATGTTTTCTAAGTGAAAAATAACTTTCCAGTTTGGAATTTGATTTTTTTACATTGCTTTCAAATACCATCAGATATATTTGTATCCAAATGCAATTTCTCGGAAATGTAAAATGTTGCAGGTACAACTTTGCAACTCAGCATCACACAGGCACAATTCCTACTTAGATATGGTAAACATTTTGCAGTGCAAATACATTGGCCAATATAAATTTAGAATTAATGCGACTCTATGTTCTCCTTTCAGGTCGTCAACCAGCCAATCCCACAGTCTCGCTCCTTCCACCATCGAAGAAGCAGATTGAAGAGGCCAACCAGGCAACGTTGGTGTGTTTGGTGAATAATTTTTACCCCGATTCCGTGCAACTTGTGTGGAGCGTGGACGGCAAAGTCAGAGAGGCGGGCACCCAAACCAGTTCAACTTTACAGGACTCTGACCAGACCTACAGTGTGAGCACTTACCTGACCCTGTCCGCCTCCGAGTGGAACTCACACGAGCTTTATTCCTGCGGGGTTAAGCATGAGAGTCTAGGGTCCACACTCGAGCAAAGTATTAGGCGTTCAAACTGCATGTGATGAAGGAAGACGTGTCTTGTAACTTTGCAACTTCTCTGCATTGCGGTTTAAAATAACTCGTCACTGTTTCTTGTGTTGAGACTCATCCAATGAAATATCTGTTTTGCTGTTGCTGTAGACATCGTTTTGGAAAAAAAACAAGAGAAATTTAGATGGCTTTTGTCATGTGTGTTTTAAATTGTAAACACATTCATTATTTTGTGCAACAATATATTAAAATCTTTTTTGAGCCCTGAATAAATAAAAAAAATCCGAAGCAACACCATGTAATCCGTTATCTTGTGAAAGCTAAATTCATGATTAAGGTTACACACCCGAAATGTCAGAATCAGTCTATCTCCATGCAGATCCCGATTCGATAAGTGCCTCCAGCATATTGCGTGTTTTTTTTCTGAAATATTTCAATGATTTACCTGAGATTTGTTTCCTACATTTTCAATATTATCTCACACCTTCTCTCATTTTCTCAAAAGAAACGGTTTATATAATATTTGTGAAAATTAAAGCAAGAAATAATCATGTATTTAATAAACAATTTAGGCTTTTAGTTTCTGATCGTTGGTGGAATTCAGGCAAATCGTTGAGGACAGATAGCACAGGAGCAGTGAGTTCTTAAACTACTGCCAGCTTTGGGGAGTTCCGTAGTCTACGATTTGCAATGCATTTTGGAATTCTGTCAATAGCCTCCAATATTGCAGTGTTATGTTCTCCCAACTGAACTTGGTAGTTTGTCCACTCTACATACAGCCAGGCTTTCCAGTATCTCTTGATCCAGTTTGAGCCCAGCCTGCCCAGCACCTGAACTCTGACTGTGATATATTCACAGCAGCAGCTCCAAACTTTCAAATTGTTAGCATTGTAACATCAGAGAATTTTAGTGTTTTGCATTATCTGGAAATGGAATAGCAGTTTTCCCTTAACTCTTGATTATCCGCAATTAACTCTATACAACAAAGTCAGTTCTATTGTGTGATGGTTGGAAATGCTTTTCTCCATTGATGCAATGTGGTTCATCACCACCAGAGGACAGCAGAGTTCTTTGTAAGTCAGATTCATTAGTCCAACAAAAGAACGTTGTACAAAAGCAGCATAGAATGTAAAAGAATTCACATAAACACGAGACCAATATGAAGTTGCCAATGTGGAAATTTGATTAGGTGTTTATAATACATTGCTTTGCAATGACCAAGGATTTTTTGGAAGCAGCTTCCAAACCTGCAACTTTTATCACCTCGAAGGACAAGGGCAATAGACGCGTGGGGACATGCATTGCTCCCCTCGAAGTCACCATCCTGAATTCATTCCTTTACCGTACTCTATCAAATCCTGGAACTCACTCTGTCACAGCACTGTTCCTATACCATATGATGTGGAGATCCGGCGTTCTGCTGGGGTGGCTACAGTAACCTCAAAACACAGGTTAAAGTCCAACAGGTTTATTTATATAAAGATCTTTCAGACCCCTGCTCCTCCATCAGGTGAGCCACCTGAAGAAGGAGCAGCGTTCCGAAAGCTTGTGATATTAAATAAGCCCCTGTTGAATTTTAACATGATGTTGTGAGACTTCTTACTATGCCATATGAACTGCAATGGCTCAGACAGCCAGCTCGCTACTACCTATTCAACTGCAATTAGGCAATGGCAATAAATGTTGTTCTAACCAGCAATAAGCATAGCATGTAAAAGAATATATAGATATTTAAAACTGTAGGAAGTGTGTCTTTTTTTTAGAAATTAAATTACAAGAATGGATTTCTTGATAAATTTAATGCCTTGTCGAAGGACAGAACTAACGACGAAAACAGAACATGATGGAAATCCTCTCTGTGGCGAGCATGTAGTTAAGTTTCAGCTCGTGGACCATTTATCAGTACTGGGAAAAGTTAGTGTTGTAACAGGTTTTGAGTAAGACCTGTGTGGGACAAGGGTAAAAAAGTGTGTCTGTGATAGGGTGAAAGACAGGAGAGATTAAATTACATCTTACTGGTCAAAGACAATAGAGATGGGACAAAACAAAACGAAGAAGCTAAAGATGTGCCTATGGTGCGATTGCCTGATAGGAAAAATAAGAGGAAAAAAACCAAACATACAAAGCGAAGGAAACAAAATGGGATCAGAGTCGTGCTTTGAAGATGCTGAACTCAATTTTGAGACCAAAAGGCCATAAGTGTGTAACTGAAAGGCGAGATGCTATCCTTCAAATTTGCATTGAACTTCATTGGAACACTGCACCAGGCTAAGGACAGAGTTGTCAGTGTGGGAGTGAAGTGCAGGATTGTAGTGACTGACCACCAGGAGGTCAAATCATGCTTGTGGATTGAACATATGTGATCCACAGAGAAGTCATCAAATCTACCTTTGGTTTCCCCGCTGCAGGGGAAATCACATTGTGATCAGTGAATACAGCACACTAAATTGCAAGTAGTACATGTAAATCACTACTTCATCTGGAGAGTTTAGGCTTTGGACAGTGAGGAGTTAGAAGATAAAGGGGCAAGTGCTGCATTTTCTGCATTTGCATGGCGAGATGCTGTCAGAAGTGGATTGATTTGGGGTGTATGGAGGAATAGAACAGGGTATCACAGAGAGTGCTATTCCTACGGATTGCTGCAAGGGGAAGGGAAAGATGGTCTTGATGGGGGGATGACACTTCAGGTGATAAAAAGAACAGAAAATTATCCTTTGAACAGTAAGGCTAGTGAGGTGAAAGGTGAGGACAAGAGGAACTCTATCATGGCTCTGGGAAGGAGAGAAAGGTGTGGGAGCAGAAGTGCAGGAAATATTGTGGACATGGTTGAGAGCCTTGTCAATAATGCTGGAAGAAATCCTCGGTTAAGGAAAAAATAAGACATCTCAAACATTGACGTGGAAATTTATATCATTGGAACAGATATGACAGAGACAGAGGTATTGGGACAATGGAATGGAATCCTTGCAAGTTGTTAGGTGTGAAGAATTGAGTTAGACGACTTAGGGCTACTATCACGGCCCCCACTGTGATCTCCTCTACAACTGGGGAGACCAGGCACACATTTCATGACCACTTTTCAGAAAACCTCCAATCCACAAGTACGACTCAAAACTATTGTTTGCCATTTTAATTCAACTCTCACACTCATATCCCTGGGCCTTCTGCATTGCTGTGAAGATGCCGGCGTTGGACTGGAGAAAATACAGTAAGAAGTCTCACAACACCAGGTTAAAAATCCAACCAGTTTATTTTATAGTAAGCCCACAAACTGTTCCGTCTTCAGGCGTGTGGAAAGTTTTGATCAGAGAAGGGTATATAAAGGCACACAGTTTACAGAATACTGATTAGAATGCGACTCTTTACAGCCAACCTGCTAATCAAATCTTAAAGGTGCAGATAATGTGATTGGAGATAGCATTAGACATAGGTTAAAGAGATATGTATTATCTCCAGATTGGACAGTAAGTGAGATGTTGAAAGTTCAGACAAATCATGGGGGTTACAGATAGTGTGACATGAACCCAAGATCCCGGTTGAAGCCATCCTCATGTGTGCGGAACTTGGCTATCAGTCTCTGCTCAGTGAGTCTGCACTGTCTTGTGTCATGAAGGCCGCCTTGGAAAATGTTTACCCAAAGATCAGAAGCCGAATACCCGTAACCGCTGCATTGCCCCAGTTAAGCTCAACACCAGATCGACGAACAGCTCCTTATCCTCCGATTAAGCAACTTTTCAGCCTTCTGGATTCAACACTGAGTTCAACAATTTCAGACGGTGAACTCGCCTCCCATTTTGCTTTTTTTTCCACCAGGTGCCAGTTTGAATTGTGTCTTGTATTTTTGATTTTGGACAGAGCTGTCAATTATTCTGGCATTTACACTCACTCTGGATAAATGATTTGCCTCAAATAAATGCAGAAAATACTAGAAAAATTCATCAGGCCAGACAACATTTGTGGAGAGAGAAAGAGTGGAAACATTTTTTCTGCTTCTCTTTCTACGGGCGCTGTCAGCATTTTCATAGAATCATACAGTGCAAAAGGATGCCATTCAGTGCACAGACCACAACCCCACCCAATAGCTAGCCCCACAATTTAGCCTAGCTAGCCCCCCTGACACTAAGGGGCAATTTAACGTGGCCAGTCCATCTGAGCCGCACTTTGGAAGGAAACCGGAACACCCGACGGAAACCACGGGGAAAATGTGCAAACTCCACGCAGACAGTAACCCATCGAACCGGGGTCCCTGGAGCTTTGAGGCAGCAGTGCTAACGACTATGCCACAGTGCCGTCTATTTTTATTTTAGATTTCCAGCATTTGCAGTATTTTGCTTGTGTTCAAATAACCTAACATTGCTATTCATTTTTAACCTTGCTATTTCAGTCCTCCCAAACTTTCCCTTTTCTTATTCCTCCTCTTCTGTTACGGCGACTTAAAAGTCTACCCAATTACTACTTTCTGAAAAAGAAACCAAATTCGGCTCAGAACACTTTCTGTCTTCAGGAATCCTGCCAGAGGCTCTGAGTATGTCTAACAATTCATTTGCTTGGACAGAAGGATTGCTCCCATGCTTTCCTCCCCAGCTTGTTCCTTCAGCGGTCCTTTCCAGGTAGGTGGTTTTCTCACTGAGGGCAGCAATGCCAATTCGGAACTTCCGTAGCTTACCACATCATTGTAATTCCCTTCAGACTCCCCACGAATTGCCGAATGGTGCAAATTGCAAAATGGAAAGTTTCATTCCTTCGACCACGAAGCTGAGTGTGGTGCCCTGGCCGGAAGAAAGTGGCATCACCGCACACCAGGTGCCTTGAAAGAAATAAAATTAGACCGCAGAAGAAATAATGTAATGGTTATTGTTCATGTCCGCGGACCTCGACAGCGAATTCGTGTCTGTGGGGAGCTGGGGGAAAAAGAGGAATGCAGAGATTCCAATTCAGAAATGGTCACTGTTCCACAATTATCCTGAATGCAGATATATTCTATAGGCTCACTTCCTTGTACCAGCTACTGTGTCCCCCCTCCGCCCCCAACCACCCCCCAATTACCCCTTCATTACTGTCTGTGTGACTGGCAGGAACCGAGAGAAATAATGCATTGTCATTGAGTGGAATGTTCCAAACTGCCTCTCTGAGCTTACCTCCCACCAGAATCTATATTTATTCATCTACTCACAAAGCGAAGGCTTTCGTAGTTTGAATTCGACGCAGAAATTAATGTTGATTTTACCGACAATTGTGGAAAAAAATTAACTTTCGTTAAACTGGATTTACTTTCATTCAACGTTTCTCTAGATGCGTTTGGACCAATTGGAACTTATCAATCATGCAACGATTAAACAGGGCTGAATGTGAAAGGGTGAAGGGGAGGAATCAAAGCCTCTTTGATGATGTTTCTGCACTGCAGCAGTTCGGTGCTGGATATCACAAGTTTCAACGTTGCTCCTTGCGGTGGGAGTCTGTTTATCTGACAATACACAGCACAGTATTGGGCTTCAAAACCCACACGTAACTAGTAAGCGGCGGCGGCGGGTTATCTGCAAACTCCCCACGTCCCACATCCGCACGCAGCAGTGAGAAAGATGAACAGAAGCCAAGTGTCTCACCTTCTGCTAACTCTTACAAATCTTAATACTGGTGTTCTGTCGTCTCCTTAACATGAACGGCCTGACATTAATATGGATACACACGTCGAGTTTCTGGCCAGTCTGGATGCTGAGTGTCGCTGAAGGGATTTCCATTGACCAGAGGCCAGATGTTGTCGATGTGGCCGAAGGAGGTGCAGCAAATTTGACCTGTATGTATTCTGCTGCTGAAATTAAAGACTTTGAAATCAACTGGATGCACCAACCAAATGGAACTCATCAGTCCTATATTTTTTACATGGGCAATTACAAGGTAAATCGACCAATTCAAGTGGTACATACAAATGGCCAAAATCAGAATGTATCCCAGATATTCATGACCCAACTTCAGGTGGGAGACGGCGGCGTATATTATTGTGAATTCAGAATTCTCAGTGCAGTGTCCAATGAAACAATAAAGGGGAGTGGGAGCAGATTGATATTTAAAGGTAGGTCCTGCTTTCTATATTTCAAAATGTATTTGTTTTTAATTCTTATTTTATGGAACATCGGATGCTACGGCAAGGCCAGTATTTGTTGCCAATTCCTAATCGCCCTTGAACTAAGTGGATTGCTAGGCCATTGCAGAGGGCAGCAACATTGCTGTGAGTCTGGGGTGATCAGGTCAGCAAGGTAAATATTGTTCCCTAAAGGACATCAGTGAACCAAGTCTTGCTTTCATAGGAATCGATAATAGTTTCATGGTCACCATTACTGAGACTAGCTGATCAATCCATCACATCACTACATTCATGACCAAGTCCTTATTAGTGATGTGATGGTAACATACAAACCAGAAGCAGGAGTAAGCCATTTGGCCATTCGAGCCTATTCCGCCATTCATTTTGATCATGGCTGGTCATTAAATTCCATGTCCTGATCCCATCATCCCTCCATATCCCTTGACCCTTTTACCTCCACTGGGCTGAGTTCCATGATCTGTGTCAGGAGCCAGTGATCAGGGGTGCAATTGGTGAAGCGCACTGTCTGGGGAGGGCGAATGGTCAGCAGTGGTGTTTCTGGTCAGGATCCAATCTCAGTGCCTCTTGCTGGAAAGTGGTGTGGTGTAAGGTATGACGCCAGTAGCGGGTTGGAGCAAGGATCAGGAAGGATTGCCAGTGCAAGAATTGAGAATGGGCGCTTGGTGTCTATTGAACTTTCATCCAGCAACAAACAAGACGTGCAGGGGAAGAATGAGAGAAAGTGGGTATAAAATATGGAAATGCTCAACATGCAACTAGTCTCAGTGAATACACATGGACAATCTGACTCCAATTGCACTTCAATAAAAGAATACTGCGGCTGCTGGAAGTCTGGATGTGTTCAAAATGCAATTGGTTTCAGTGAATAAATGTAGATAATTTGCATCCAATTGTAGTTTAATGAAAGCAAGATACTGCGGAAATATGAGCACAAAGTGCTGAAAAAAATCATCAGGTCAGGCTGCATTTGTGGAGAGAGAAACAGGGTTGGACAGTTGTTTCAAATTCGTCTAACTCTTTTTCAGAGTCATATGAACTCTTCTATTCCTCCCTCCTCAGGTGCCCCCAGGCCTGTTGAGTTTCACCAGCATTTGCTGTTTTATTTACAATTTTACTTCACATTGATTCAGTCATTGGCAGAGATGTGGTTAGTGTGTCAGCAGCATTTCAGCCTAAACACATGTTATAATATTTATTACAGACCCGTCCATCATTTCCACATCAGGTTGTAAGTGGTTAGATAGTACCTTTCCAACAATTATTCTGTTACTCGCAATTTCATTCCGAAATCAGGATTTGCACCACCTCCTCGGCCTGTGAGGGAATTGTGACTGTCAAAACAGCTGGAACTTCATCCTAAGTTTGGAGAGTAACGGTTTTGGCGACAAGTTGTCATCCACACTAATAGATGTGAGATTCTCATTGATATCGCCAGAAGAAGTTATGATCTCTAAACTAAGACTTAAAATCTTAAGATGGAGAAGAATGTCGAATCCATCATGTGTAAATATGTGGTTGTAAACAGGCAGAACTATATTTAATCCATAATTTTGTTGATATTTTCAGAACACAATTTGGAATGTTAGGTTTTACTGGGGTCATTGTTGACCTTATGCTATTTATTTGATTGTTGTTCTATTTTCAGGGGAAACAAGTCTTATATAAGCAATTAGTGTCACAAACCAATAAGAATTAACGTGTCCGTTAAATTATCTCACTAAAATCCTGCCCCGTAGTCTTCATTTCTACCTCCCCTCTCCCTCCCCCCCCCCCCCCCCCCCCCCCCCCCCCCCCCCGCCAAATGAAGACAAAATTCAAGCTGTCCAACTACGATATTTGGATGATCAACACTCAACTTGCTGCAAATTCGTCGGTCAGAATTTTTGGAAGAAGTGCTAAACTGAAATAGGATAAAGGAGCTGAGAGGGGAAATACAGGCTAACGCCTCAGCGGAACCTCAAAACCCCGGCGTCATACTCTGTGCTGGAACCATGTAATTAAATGATATATTGTAAAGGAACCCATTAAGAAATACACAGCCTGGGATTATCACACAGTGAGAGGAGCAATGGCGATAATTTCACTTGTGCATGTTCTCAATTCAAATCTTTTAAATCGAAGGATATATTGCTTGGCAGAGTTTTTTTTACATCCAATTGTGTTAAATATGTACAAATTTATTTTATAGGACACATTTCCCAAAAAACCAAACATTCGTCGTTTTATCTGTGGCTGTTTCTACCAGTAATTGTATGCGTTACTCTGCTTGTGGCTATTTTCCGCTGGAAAACGAAACGTGAGTATTATACGTTCATTGGCAACGTTAGGTGTGTGATATACAACTTTCATTATAAATATCAAATAATCTAATCAATTAATGTTATGGCGTCGTTGTTCTTGGTCATAAAATAATACCGAATCACGGAGAGATGTAGCTGGAATGTATTGATGGAGACTAAAATTTATCGAGATTTATAGTTGCAGCGTAGCTTTTATAACATGCATCAGTGAAATTCCACAAATCCTAACTTAATTTTTAAAGCTCTGCTTTGAGCTAATTCATCGAAAAGAATTAGCCAATGGAGTATATCCAGGATTTAATTCGCAATCCATGGTCATATCTACTTAAGCAATAGTGACATTCTCTTGCTTACAAAAGCGCATCAGCTATCGTGTATCACAGGATAATTATTAGCTATATCCGAATTACTATGTCTACCTGTAACTCTCATCTCTGTCCTCAGTAGATTTTTTTTTGTCCTTTTTAACTTTTTTTTTCCTGAGAGTTTGTTCGGTTGCTCTGCGTTTTAAATAGTCCTTCGTGTCTTCTACTTCTCGGCTCGTTGTCGCTTACATTTCCAGTATACATGTGTCTCGGCAGTTTAAAATCTAGACTTTGACCCAATTTCAATTCCTAAATGAAAATAAATAGAGCTGTCTAAAACTTTGCATCCTGAGACTGGATGTTTCAAAATGAAGATGGGGGCCCACGGTGTCACACTGTGGGCTCACAGTAATAGAGACCCATTGCTTGTTCACACGGTTTATCTGTATCCGCGTGTGTTTCTTCTGGGGGTTCCGGTTTCCCTCCCACAGTCCAGGGATATGCTGGTTAGGTGGATTGGCCACCCTAAATTGCCCCTCAGTGTCAGGGGGACTAGTTAGGTAATGGGGATAGGGCGGGATTGTGGTCGGTGCAGGACTCAATGGGCCGAATGGCCTTCTTCTGCACTGTAGATATTTAAGTTAGAAATAGTTTTGGAGTCTAACGGTATCTAGAGATATGAGAGGAATCAGAGCATTGAATTTGATGATCGGCCATGATCAAAATAAATGGCGGAGCAGGTCATTCGAAGGTCGAACGGCGTGCTCCTGCTTCTATTTTCTATGTTGAGCCAAGTTGTCTATCTGTCCAACCCGACACAGCAATAAGCTCATGGTTAGAATAGGTCGTTCAATTTGTCCCCTCATTAACTGGAAAATATTTGCGCTCAAGCACTTTTCTATTTCAAGGATTGTAATCAAATGACCTTTTGTGGAACATTTAAACGTTTACCACGTTTCCAACTGTGTTATTTTAATACGCATGTTAAAATGGAGCCTGGTTACTCCTGGAAATCTAGTCTTATTTAGTGATAGTGGGTATATCCCGATGCTGCGCCGGCCTGGTTCCATGGTTTCACGGTCGTGGTAAAATTAGACTATCGTTTATTCTATTTTTGTTCCAATTTAGCTTACATTTATTTACACCAAATTCCAAATCATTGCTTTGGGCCATCTGTTCTAATGATTTACGACTGCAAGGATTCTCATTTCTTCTTATGCACAAGTTGTACATTAATATTGCAGCGTACAGCTGGACTGGATTAGGTTTTTCGGCGTTATATGTGATTCAAAGAACAACGCTGCTATTACTATCCTGTGTATGGTCGGCCCTGTTACCTGTAATATTATAGGTATTTTGTCTTATCCTGATCCTGTAGATAAGCGTGTATGGCATACATGAGTTTGTGGACCAAACAGATATACATTGCCAGCATAATAGTCCAAATAACAGCATAAGGGCACAAATACATTCAATCGCTTTCTTATAAACGTTGAAAATATTGTCTCTTAACGCCTTGTAAATCTCATTGATCACTACTATAATTATCTTTCCATGAGTTAGTATTTAACTGTTATGCACTCATTCCACTCGTTTACAATTGAGTAAAAATAACCTTAATTCAGGTCTCAGAGTAATGTTGCTCCATGTTTTGTGTCGTTTTTGGACAAAAATATTTGCGTTTCTAGTTTATAAAAAGATTCTGTTGAAATAACACTTTTCACTTGTTATTTCAAGTGAAACTGAGACACATTCTCAGTTTCAGAGCGATGCAATGCAACAAATTCTGTTTTTTTTTTCTCGCTGATTTTAATTAAGTTACAGTTTTGGCACAACAGGAATCTTTGGCATGTTGTCATTTTCCGTTGTTTTCTCATTCCAGGAAAGCAATTAGTTGAATACAACGCCCCGTCTGCCGATACCGCCCCAGAGGTACTGTACCTGTAAAAAGCAGTTGTATCATGTCCTACACCTGGGGCATTAGTCTGACGGGGAAGTAAAACGCATGGGAATGTTTATGTTAAGATTTAACCGTAAATCACAGATCTTTTGTTCCGTTGTTCGGTAGTTCACTTTCTCGTTTTGCTTTGAAATGCGACATTATTTAATGAAAGCTCGGATCAAATCCATAATTTTTGTGACTTGGGGTTTATCACCTGATGAGGATCGAAACAGAAGTTCCTAAGAACGAGCAAAATAAATTGCAAGATGAGCTAAAACAGTAAATAGAGGGAGACAACCCCCACAAGGAGGAAAGCAATAATTTTCATTTATGCCTGAACTTCAGAATTCATGAGCGCTTCGTGGACAGTGCGTTGAAGATTGAAAATTGTGTCGGTATAATGTCATTCTAACTCAGATAGCCAATGTCCCCAGGAAATATCCGATTTTAAAAAGGGTGAAAATAGGAGGAGTTGAGTTCTGCACCGGGGATTTTATTTTCGCGGAAGTTGTAACGATTCCTCGGGCCCAAGTCCCTGATGTGACAAAGGACGTAAACAGGCGTTTAGGGAGGATTTCAACAGGTGGACTAGGAAGGGTGAAAGATGACCTTGTGGACGGGATATAGGCACCTGAGACGATGCAAGTGGAGAATTTGACACTGTAATGTGGGTAAAACAGGAAGAGAAAATAAAATGAGAGAAAATGAGGGATAAGTCAGCAAATGGGATCCAAGAGGCTTTGGCCTCGTGGATCCAGAACTGGCTTGCCGGCAGAAGGCAGAGAGTGGTTGTGGATGGGTCTTGTTCTGCATGGAGGTCGGTAACCAGTGGAGTGCCCCAGGGATCTGTTCTGGGACCCCTGCTGTTTGTCATTTTCATAAATGACCTGGATGAGGAAGTGGAGGGATGGGTTAGTAAGTTCGCTGACGATACAAAGGTCGGTGATGTTGTGGATGGTCTGGAGGGATGCCAAAAGTTGCAGCGGGACATAGACAGGATGCAAGACTGGGCAGAGAAGTGGCAGATGGACTTCAACGCGGATAAATGTGTAGTGGTCCATTTTGGCAGGAATAATGGGATGAAGGAGTACAATACAAGGGGTAGGAGTCTTAGCTGTGTTGTAGAGCAGAAGGATCTCGGGGTCTGGGTCCATAGGACTCTTAAATCGCAGGCGGAGGAAGTGGTCAAGAAGGCGTATGGTGTACTGGCCTTCATTAATCGAGGAATAGAGTTTAGGAGTCAGGAGGTAATGATGCAGCCTTATAAGACTCTTGTCAGACCCCACTTGGAGTATTGTGCACAGTTCTGGTTGCCTCACTATAGGAAGGATGTAGAGGCTATTGAAAGAGTGCAGAGGAGATTTACAAGGATGCTGCCTGGATTGGGAGGCAGGTCTTATGAAGATAGGTTGAGGGAGCTGGGACTCTTCTCACTGGAGAGACGTAGGTTGAGAGGCGACCTGATAGAGGTTTATAAAATGTTGAGAGGAATAGATAGGGTGGACTCTCAGAGACTATTTCCCCGAGCTGAAATGGTCACTACGAGAGGACACAGATTTAAGGTGCAGGGAAGCAAATACAAAGGAGATGTCAGGGGTAGGTTTTTCACTCAGAGGGTGGTGAGTGAATGGAACCGACTGCCGTCGGAGGTTGTTGAGGCAAACTCACTGGGGTCTTTTAAGAGACTTCTGGATGAGTATATGGAAAAGAATAGGATAGGGGGTTATAGATAGGTCTGTGGATTGGTAGATGTGATCGGCGCAACTCGTGGGCCGAAGGGCCTGTTTGTGCTGTATTGTTCTATGTTTCAAAACGGTAGAGCCTCGAGGCGTATACTTATCTCAATCGTTAATCATTTACTAAAGTTAACTTCACGCTATTTTAATTAGCACCTTTTTTTGTCATTCGATTTTGTAAAATAATATTACCAACTTAACATTGTTTTATCTTTGGCGGTAGTACCAGACTGGTCGCCAGTAAATGTCTATCGCACTAATCGTTAGCGCCTTTATTGCTGATTCTTTCCAGGACACTTCAAGAGCGGATCGAACAATATATGCTGTCATTGCTTCTGCAAGAATGAAAGAAACCTCGCCCAGTTTAGAGATAGTTTATTCTGATCCGCTGGTGGAAAGAAACGCGCCCAATAGGTCAACAGCTAAGGTGCGTTGGTTTAAGCAATGAACATAGATTTTGAATTAAGTAGCGTATCCTGCCAGGTATCTGGTTATCCGGCGCTTAATGGAGATAATAACTTCATGCAACAAGCAATTAAAATTAACGAAGCACTTATTTGGCGAGTTACACGCAAAGAATGTTTCAAAAGTCAATGAATACATGTGAACCTACTTACCGCTATTTTGTGGTCCATTTGAAGTCACGCCTACGAGGAATTTGTTCTGCCTCGTGCAGACTAAAGACGATTTAAAAAGTAAATAAAAGCTTGCTAAATTCTCCATATATTAAATATATGGACCATTAATGCATTGTTCTACGTTTACAGGCGGACTGTTTAGCCGTGGATATCTGCAAAGCAGATACTGAGACAGAAGGTGAACATGAGGAGCCAACAGTTTACTCCCGGCTGCATTTTCAGGAGAAGGAAGCTCCGTTTCTCAGCCCATGCTTACAGTAAGCTGCAACTTTACAGCCCTGACCGCAGGCGCTGAGAATGTAAAATTAAATCAGAAAATACAGAAGACACTCAGCAGGTCAGGCAGCATCTGTAGGGGGAGAAAGAATGATACATTCTCACTTCATGTTAACTTGTACCGTCATTTAATCACTCCTGTCTTTCACCCTATCTCATTTCTTGACTTCCTATCTCCGTT
The DNA here is from genome assembly GCA_024679065.1 of Sphyrna mokarran. Classification (NCBI taxonomy): domain Eukaryota; kingdom Metazoa; phylum Chordata; class Chondrichthyes; order Carcharhiniformes; family Carcharhinidae; genus Sphyrna; species Sphyrna mokarran. The sequence goes on from JAGIQG010000020.1 coordinate 8,999,610, forward strand.
TTGCTCCACAATCTGCTGATTATCTCCAGAATCTTTCGCTTTTTTTTACTGGAGCTGCCACATCATTATTTAAGTGGAGATTACTTGTCACGGTTCCCTTTCTGTCATTCCACGTACTATTCTGTAATATTTTTGTAATAGAATCATAGAGGTTTACAGTATGGAAACAGGCCCTTCGGCCTAACTTGTTCATGTCGCCCTTTTTTTAAACCCCTAAGCTAATCCCAATTGCCCACATTTGGCCCATGTCCCTCTATACCCATCTTACCCATGTAACTATCTAAATGCTTTTTAAATGATAAAAGGGCTGGAATGGTTACAAAGAACAAAGAACAACACAGCACGGGAAACAGACCCTTCGGCCCAACGAGCCTGTGCCGCCATCCTAACGTCTTAATGCCATATAGGGACCAAAAGAGGGACAATTTGTTACCCAATCAGCCTAAGAGCACATTTTGGGGATGTGGGAGGAAACCGGAGCACCCGGAGAAAACCCACGCAACCACAGGGAGAACGCGCTAACTCCTGCAGACACAGGCCCAAATCCATGTGTCTGCACAGCAACAGCAATAGTCTCTGAGCTGTAATGTTGCCCATCTGATGGTCCAGTTTAAGCATACACTAACGACGTGAAGCACTAGGCCACTCCTGAAGCAACATCCAAGAGCAGCCCTCGCATGACCTACCGAATGCATGCACCTTGTTGGTCAACAAGGTGGATCGAATAGCCTGTGGAAACAAATAAGATATTTAGACAGTCCTGTTATATCCCTCTATCTGCAGACCGCTCATGTGGCTGTCCAAGAGACCCTTAAACAACCCTAGCATGCCTGCTCCCACCACCTTACTCGGTAGCGCATTCCACACCCCTACTACCCTTTGTGTGAAAAACTGCCCTCTAATATTCGTCTTATACATAGCCCCCCTCATCCTAAGGCCATGACCCCTCGTTCTATCCATTTCTAATGGTGGAAAAAGCTTACCACCATTTACTCTATCTATACCCCTCACAATCTTATATACCTCTAATAGACCCCTTCTCTATGAGAGGACATGCTCATGAGAGTTGCTATAAGAGGACACAGGTTTAAGGTGCTATGGAGCAAGTGCAGAAGAGATATCAGGAGTAAGTTTTTCACTCAGAGGATGGTGGATGAGTGGAATCGGCTGCCGTCAGTAGTGGTGGGGGCAAATTTGATAGGGTCTTTTAAGAGACTTCTGAATGAGTACATGGAATTTAATAGAATTGAGGGTTATAGATAAGCCTAGTAGGAATGGATATAATCGGTGCAAATTGTGGGTGAAGGGCCTGTTTGTGCTGTAGTTTTTCTGTGTTCTATGTTCTGTGTTTTACCTCTGCAACTTGTCCCAGACACTCACCACCCTCTGTGTGAAAAAATTGCCCCTCTGGACACTTTTGCATCTCTCCCTTCTCACCTTAAACCTATGCCCTCTAGTTTTAGGCTCCCTTACATTTGGGAAAAGATATTGACTATCTACTTATCTACGCCAATCATTATTTTATAGACCTCTATAAGGTCACCCCTCAGCCGCCTACGCTCCAGAGAAAAAAGTCCCAGTCTATTGAGCCTCTCCTTATAACTCAATCCATCAAATCTCGGTAACATCCTAATAAATCTTTTCTGCACTCTTTCTAGTTTAATAATATCATTTCTATAAGAGAGTGACAAGAATCGTACACAATATTCCCAAGTGTGGCCTTACCAATGACTTGTACAACTTTCCAGCTCCTGTATTCAATATTCTGACTGATGAAACCAAGCATGCTTAATGACTTCTTCACCACTCTGTCCACCTGTGACTTCACTTTCAAGGAACTATGAACATATGCCCCTAAATCCCTTTGCTCTGTAACTGTCCCCAGTGCCTACCATTAACTGAGCAAGTCCTGCTCTGGTTCAATCTACCAAAACATATCATCTTGCATTTGTCTAAATTAAACTCCATTTGCCATTCATCAGCCTAATGGCCCAATTGATCAAGATCTCATTGCAATTGGAGATAACTTTCTTCACTGTCCACTACATCACCAATTCTGGTGTCATCTGCAAACTTACTAATCATGTCCCCTATATTCTCATCCAAATTTTTATAAATGACAAATAACAGTGGGCCCAACACTGATCCCTGAGACACACCATTGGTCACAGGCCTCCAGTTTGAAAAACAACTCTCTACAATCACCCTTTTTTTGTATCCACTTAGATACCTCACCCTGGATCCTATGAGATTTGACCTTATGCAACAACCTACCATGCGATACTTTGTCAAAGTCCAACTAGACAACATCAACTACACTGTCTTTAGCTATCTTCTTGTCTACCCCTTCAAAAAACTCAACAAAATTTTGGGACATGTTTATAATTGTATAACTTGAGAGGCTAAGTTTCAAGTTATTGAAGAGTAAGATGCTGACTTGCTGTAGACTGGGGACACATCATTATCTGGCATACTTGTCTACAGAAGACAAATAGCTTTGGAATTTGCCATAGTAATGATGGTAACAATGTCAGTGTTTATCATCACTATTCTTCAGAACAAGACAGTAACTTTTACAGTCCATGTATCCGCATTAAACATGGAAATTGCTATCAGAGAGAGCCAAGCATGGGTTAAAGAGAACTGTATTGTCTCCAGCCAGGGCAGTTTAGTGAGATTTTGTAAGCTCAGGCAAGTCATGTAGGTTACAGATAGTGTGACATTTAACATGTGCTTGGCCCTCCCTCCACTCACATTGTCTGTACCTTTAAGCCTGGATTACATGTAAAGACTCACATTCTAACCATTACTTGTAAATTAAGTTTGTGTCTTTATATGTCCTGTTTGTGAACACAAGTCGTCGTTAACCTGATGAAGGTGCTTAAGATTCTGAAAGCTAGTGCTGCCAAATAAACTTGTTGGACTTTAACCTGGTGTTGTGAGACTTCTTACTGTGCTTGCCCCAATCCAATGCTGGCATCTCCACATCTCGATGACAGAAGACAGAGATGGTTGTGAAGGATTGTTTTTCAAACTAGAGGCCTATGGCCAACAGTGTACCTCAAGGATCAGTGCTGGGTTCTCTGTTATTTGTTATTTATATTAATGATTTGGATGAGAATTTAGGAGGCAAGGCTAATGAGTTTGCAGATACACCAAGATTGATGGCATAGTGGGTAGTGAAGACGTTAGGATGGTGGCACGGGCTCGTTGGGCCGAAGGGCCTGTTTCCCATGCTGTGTTGTTCTTTGTTCTTTGTTCTTTGTTGTCTCAGGTTGCAATGGGATCTTGATCAATTGAAACAATGGGCTGATGAATGGCAGATGGAATTTAATTTAGGTAAATGCGAAAAGATGCATTTTGATAGATCAAACCAAGGCAGACTTACTCAGTTACTGGTAAGGTGTTGGGGAGAGTTACAGAACAAATAGATCTCGGGGTATATGTTCATAGGTCCTTGAAGATGAAGTCAGAGGTGGACATAGTGATGAAGAAGGCATTCAGCATGTTTGGTTTCATTGGTCAGAGTGTTGAATACTGAAGTGGGACATCTTCTGAAAGTTGTACACGACATTGTTGAGGTCACACTTATAATAATGAGTAGAGTTCTGATCCCCTTATTATAGAAAAGATATTATTAACTGAGAAAGAGTGCAGAAAAGATTTACTAGGATATTATTGGTACTTGATGATTTGAGTTATAAGGAAAGACTGGATAGACAGGGACTTTTTTCCTGGACTTAGAGGTGATCTTATAGAGGTTTATAAAATATTGTGGGGCATAGATCAGTTAGATAGTCAACATCTTTTCCCAAAAATTGTGGAGTGTTAAACTAGAGGATGTAGGTTTAAGATGAGAGATGTGAAAGAGTTCAGAGGAGCAATTTTTTCACATAGTGGGTGGTCAGCGTCTGGAACAAGCTGCCAGAGGTAGTAATGGAGGTGACTACATGTGCTGAGGTGAGGTGAGGGGAGGGGGTGGTGCAGTTTAGAACTCCAGCAGGAAATGTGGAGCTCCAGAATAGGTAAGTACTGTAATTGCCATACCTTGGAAAATTCTGTCCATAAATATTTTTCAAAACTTCTAAGTAATATTTGACTGTAGCCCCATGCATCTGCCACCATCATTTTTTTTTTCCTATCTGTAAAATTTCAAATTAAATGGCAGGCAATTTTGACAGATTTTGCTTTCTGGTTTGCTGTCTGTGAGAAAGGCTGAGTCTGATTTGTTGCTTGGTCTGCTTGATGACATCACTGCTGCTGGAAAATCATGATCCGCTTAGCTTGGCACAGCTCCAAACTGAGGAAAGGAAGTTGCTCCTTCTTTGTAGGCAGTTTCCCTCCAGGCCAGAGATATGTGCCTCAGTACTGACAGCAGAAATCCAGCCCAAAAATTATTAATATCTTCCAAAAAATTGTTTCATTCATACAGTTTCACTCATATTAAAGATCAAATTGTGAGGGAGAGAGACAGTGTGAGGGTGAAAGAGTGTGAGGGAGAGAGAATCTGAAGGAGAAAGCGTGAGAGAGTCAGAATGAAGGGGATTGTGAGCGTGAGAAAGGAAGTGTGTGGGGGAGAAAGTGTGTGAGGGAGAATGATTAGATTAGATTAGATTAGAGCAACACAGCACGGGAAACAGGCCCTTCGGCCCAACAAGCCCGCGCCGCCGTCATAACTATGTAGTAACAATTCCATTATCCTATTCTAATTTTAAGTTATTCCTAATATGGAAGAGTCTCAATGTAGGGACAATTTGTTTCCCAATCAGCCTAAGAGCGAATTTTTTGGGATGTGGGAGGAAACCGGAGCGCCCGGAGAAAACCCACGCAACCACGGGGAGAACGCGCAAACTCCCGCAGACACCGGCCCAATTCCAAGTGTCTGCACAGCTACAGCGATAGTCACTGAGCTGTCATGGTGCCCTTCAGATGGTCCAGATAAAGCACTCATTTACGACATGAAGCACCAGGCAACCCATGAATCAACATCCAACAGCTGTCCTCGCACAACCTGCCGAATGCATGCTCCTTGTTGGTCAAGTATGGACCGAATTACCTGTGGGAAAAAAAGCCATAGTTAAACAGTCCTACTATATCCCTCTATCTGCATAATGAGTGTGAGGAAGAGACAGTGTGTGGTGTGAGTGTGAGGGAGAGAAAATGTGAGGGAGAGTGTGAGGAAGAGAGAGTGTGAGGGACAAAGTGTATAAGAGGTGGGCGAAAGTGAGTGAGGGTGTGAGGGACAGAGTGTGTAAAGGAGAGAGAGCATGGAGTGTGAGTGTGAGGGAGAGACAATGTGAGGGATAGTGTGAGGAAGGGAGAGTGTAAGGGAGAGAGTGTGTAAGGAGTGGGAGACAGTGAGTGAGGGTGTGAGGGAAAGAAAGTGTGAGGGAGAGAGTGTGTTAAGGGTGTGAGGAAGAGAGTGAGAGGAAGAGAGAGTGTGAGGAAGAGAGAGTGTGAAGAGTGGGAGAGTGTGAGGGAGAGTGTGTATGAACGATGGGAGAGTGTGGGGGAGAGAGAATGTGTGGGGTTGTGTGTGAAGAAGTGAGAGTATGAAGGAGAGAATGTGTGAGGGGTGTGTGTGTGAGGGGCAGAGAATGAGAGTGAGAGAGAGTGTGAGGGAAAGAGTGTGAGGAAGAGAGAGTGTGAAGGAGAGAATGTGTGAGGGGTGGCAGAGTGTGAGGGAGAGATAGTGTGAGGGGTGTGAGTGTGAGGGACAGAGAATGAGAGGGAGGGACAGAGAGTGTGAGGGAGTTAAAAATTGATGAGGGCAGGGTGTGTGTGGTTTAGAAATTGTGAGAGGGAGGAGAGAGAGAGTGTGTGTAGTTGGGGCAGAGGGTATCCATAAGGCTAACTCACTCCCAGTATCAGAGTCACTCGCCCTTCCTCATGCAGCACCATGATGCATTCTCACAGTGGGTGAGTGAACGAGTGAGCAGCCTGACACTGTGAGTGAGCTGAACACACACCATCCTGTAACACTCTAATACTCATTTGCACATAATGCTCATTTTTATTCAGAAGGTTACTTTGTTTCATAACTTAGTTTTTTAAATTTATTTCTAAAATTGCTTTTTAGACAATAATTGATCTTTTTAAAATTTTCTGAAAATGCTGGTTTAGCCTGTATTTATCTCAAAATTCTACATTGGTAAAGGAGTTGAAGATAATGATTGAAAGAGTGACTTGTGGCTTTTTGAAACAGTGGACTGCCACTTTAAACATCTGCTAGCACTCCTTAAGAAGTTACACAGCATGTGAATACGGCCAGTATTTCGGATGACCATTCCTTAGAGCAGCCAGCTGTTTGAGAGTAAACAAGAGAATGAGTAAATATTTGAGAATGTCAATTTCAAACGCCACTTAAAGGGAAATTCACCACTTCATGATCATCACTGCTGGATCTGTGAAGGGAATCTCTCAAACACATCAACAGACTTTCTGGGACATTTGCCAAGACTTAGAAATCACAGTATCCCTAAAGTGCAGAAGGAGGCCATTTGACCCATAGAGTCTGCAGAGACAACAAATCCACCCAAGCCCTATCCCCACATGTTTGCCCTGCTCTAACCAACCCATGAGCGGCAAGGTAGCACAGCGGTGAGCACTGCTGCTTCACAGCTCCAGGGTCCTGGGTTCGATTCCCGGCTTGGGTCACTGTCTGTGCGGAGTTTGCACATTTTCCTCGTGTCTGCGTGGGTTTCCTCTGGGTGCTCTGGTTTCCTCCTACGGTCCGAAGATGTGCGGGTTAAGTTGATTGGCCATGCTAAGAAATTGTCCCTCAGTGTCCAGGGATCTGTAGATTAGTGGGAATAACATGTAGGGAACTGGCGGTAGTGCCTGGATGGGATTGTGTTCGGTGCAGACTCGATTGGCCGAAGGGCCTCTTCCTGCACTATGAACATCCCGGGACACTAAGGGCAAGTTAGTATGGCTGATGCATCTATCTCGCACATCTTTGGACTATAGAAGGAAACCGGAGCACACCCACACAGACAAGGGGAGAAAATGCAAACTCCAAACAGTCACCCGCGGCCGGAATTGAACCTGGGTCCCTGGCCACTGTGCTAGCGTGCTGCCCATTAACTTTAACCAATATTTCTTCTGGAAGTTCTCTGAGGACTTCACCTTAAGAACTGTAAGTGTTTTATTATTTCACCTTATAGGAAGCAGCAGGAGAACGCCTTAGCCACGGCCACTTGCCCTTTGATCTGGAAAATGATTTGAAGGTCACCAGCTTATGCAGTGGATTGGCACATGAGAGGGTAGGAGGGCATATTTGCCGCCTGAGGGAGAATACATTCCTCCTCTTCCTCTCGACTTCTGCACGAGAATCTGTAACGCTGTATTTTAGCCCCCTCTCCCACAGTCACCCCTGTCTGCTAATAGAGTGGAGGTGTCTGCTTCTCAAACATTGTGCTTTACTCAACATTTCGGTGCAAAACCCGTGGATGTGTATTTAATACCGGCAGGCAAATTCAAATCATGGTAATCAACAGTTAGGATCAAATCTGGAACACAAATTTTCAAACGGGTAATCACCATTACTACGTCTACTAAACCCCTATTTTTATCTTCAGACAAAATAACCGCCCTTGCCCATATATAACTAACTGTAGTTATTAAGTCAGGATTTCTAGCAGTAATACACAGCTATTGCTTAGCTAGCCAAAGGCAGAGCCCGAAACCCTACCAGAAAAAGTGAAGCCAAACCCAGTTTTGACGCGGCCCCAACTCCGACGCAGCACCTCCAAAGTTTTCGATATTAAAATACTTCCCGTCGCAATCACTACCCCCTCTCCGCTTTCTCTCGTTTTGACCCTGTTTCCTCCCGCCAAAGTTAACACGATTCGCCATCGTTGTAACTTTCTGTCCCATCTTATTGGCACGCATGGGACGAGGACAACGTGTGCAATACAAAAATAAAATCGGTGAAAAGAGGAAGGAAAAGGATTGAAGTATATATATATATATATGCACATCACACACACTATGCGTGCAGACAGTAGCAACACGTCTGGGTGGAACACAGACATATATGAAACAAATACATTTGCCCACGCTGTCTGTCTCATCGCACCTACAATTGGTTTCTCCGTCTGCAGAGTAATGACAATTCTGAATACTGTTATGACTAACATTTTATGTGGAAAGGGGAAGTTTTAAACATTATTTATATCTTTGCGCGTGTTTATAAATTGGGGCCACACAGATCTGTATAACACATGCAATCCACAATTTTAACACGGATACCTCACACAAGTGATAATTAAGTCTTTACTTCACAATTAACAACATGAGTCTCCTGATTTTTTGTAATAAGAAGTCTCGCAACGCCAGGTTAAAATCCAACAGATTTATTTGGAAGCAAACGCCACTAAGCTTTTCACAGTATATTGTCGGCATCTCCACGTCCTGATTTTCGTTGGATTGGCACGAGAGGGTAGGAGGGAATATTTGCCCCCTGAGGGGGAATACATTCCTCCTCCTCCTCTCGACTTCTGCATGAGAACCTGTAACGCTGTATTTCAGCTCCGTCTCCCACCGTCCCACAGTCGCCCTGCTCTCTGCTAATCGAGTGGAGGTGTCTGCAAACAGCCCACACCCTGCTTCTCAAACATTGTGCCTTACTCAGCATTTCGGTGCAATTACCAAAGGGTAGAACTTTCCACTCTGAGCTGCTCCCCATGTGGACCTGAGCCCTTTTTATCACAATGGACAAAAACTCCCTTCCTGGCCATGACTGAGCGGATCCCCGAGTTAGTCCTGGATCAGCTCCCAAGCACCAACTTGAAATTGGGCGGAAACTCAAACTCAGCGGGTAACTGGGGAAAGAAATCTGCCAATCTCCAGCAGAAAAAATTCCAGGTGAATTTCGCCTTTGGAATACAGATGTGAGGAGGATGCACAGGCAGTGTAACAAAAGAAAGGCGACAAAGTATAACCGATTTACTGTCATGTTCTCAATAAAAACTAGCTTTCTATTTATGATACAATTCTGGATTCACGCAGAACTGAACAGGACAATCTTAAAGGTATTTCTTAACCATTGTTGTTGATATTGTTCACAATAATGTTGATAAACAAAACATGTTGATAAAATAAAACAAAACCAGTTTTATTTTACATTTGCATCTTATTCACTAGTTTAATATTAAAACAGGCCCAACAACCGTACACAAATTCATTTACCATTTCTATTCTCTGTAAGTCTTTGTAAACAGCTAAATTAAGTCAAATTAATTCTGCTGATACTTTTTATGTGGTAACTGCCCAGCTAGGTAATTCAATCTGATGGCTGATTGAAGTGATACAAAGACACGGAAAATTAGTTGTACGGAAGAAAATCAGACACAAAGCGAAATAAAGGGGGAGATGGACGAAGGCGCTGCCTGATTGCACCATGTAAAGCTCTAGTCAATATTAATTATGCAACACACAAGTTCGATTGCTTTTGACCCATGGTGGGAATGCACTTTCACACAAGCCCTCAGAGCTGAGAATTTCGCACGTTTTAATAATTTTAGTGAAACGATAACACCTCTCACCGCAACACATCAACTGTTGGAGCCGTGTCTGCACAGGGCTTCTATATATTGATGCCATCAGATGGGACTTAGTAATAGCAAGACAGGTCTTAAAGGTCACAACTGCTAAACTACACTTTGTGCCACATCCTTTGATTGCAAAATGTACAATCACAATGAAAGGTGCAGATTGTTTACTGACCACATTCGAGTCTTTTTTTTTAAAGTCTAAACATGATTAAAGGGTGAATAAAGGATATCACTATCCTGCATTTGAGTTTTAGAGCCTAACTACATCCTGGCCATCACAAAGTTCAGCTACTTAGATCTTGGAGTATTGTAGGTCTCTTTCTCGACCTCAGCCCGCTGATTGTCAGTCCTATATTCCTGATATTGGTACCTCCAGAATCCACTATTTCAGTTCTGTTCTGGTCAAACCAATACTTTTCATCCTCCATAAGTATCAGCTAATCGAAACGGCTACCCAACTACTATCAAGACATCCTTATCCCTTTGCTTTCTCATCTGCACTGGCTCCCAATGCACCATCATCTCCAGTTTCAAATTCTCCTCCTTGTAGTCAAATCACTCTACCGCCCCCACTCTCCCCCCCCCCCCCCCCCCCCCCCCCCCACCCCTGCCTTGTCAGTGCTCTAGAATATGTTTGTCAGTCCTGTTTCTTCCCACTCCGGTAAAAAACAGTTTTTAAAATCCTGACCAGAACCTTAAGCTATACAAGCAAAGTTAAACTAAGTGAGTCTGGCCATTAATATTGCAGTCTTGGTCATAAATGCTCACTACTTATTCTGAGCATGTAGTTCGGCTGCACCTCAGTGAAAGGCTACTGACCCCATCGCACGGCCCCTTTGATGATAGCTTCCTCAACTGAAAACCTAGCTTTGATAGAGCCATTGCTATTTGGAAATACAAGCACTCAACTGTGATTTACTGGAACACTTGGATAAATAACTGGATCTGAACATTATTCTGCAATGCCTCCATTTTAAAATCCTCATCAAACTCTTAAATATGTCTATGGCCTTGCCATCCCTTATCCCTGTAACCTGCTGAACTGGCATCATTCCTAAGAAATACTTAGATGGGCACATGAACAGAATGGGAATGGAGGGGTATAGAAAACTGATTTAAAATAGGGATCATGAGCCTTCGGAGTCCCTGGGAAGTGTGTAAATAGATGATGATATTGATGTACTTGTTTTTACCCTACAGATGCTTTGGTCCACCTTGTTGTCTAACGAGGGGCATACACGTGATGGGTCGTGAGAGGGCTGCTCTTAGATTTTTTTTTCGAGAGTATCATAGTGCTTCACGTCATTAGTGCGTGCTTGACCTGGACCATTTGATGGGCAACACGACAGCTCAGTGACTATCGCTGTGCTGTGCAGATACATGGATTTGGGCCTGTGTCTGTGGGAGTTTGCGCATTCTCCCCGTTCTTGCGTGGGTTTTCTCCGGGTGCTCCGGTTTCCTCCCACATCCCAAAGATGTGCTCTTAGGCTAATTGGCAAAACAAATTCTCCCTAAATTGTCTCAAATTTGGTTTTTAATCCATAGATCTACAAACATGGACAGGGATCACAGGTAGAGGTGGGAACATTGGGGTGGCGGCGCGGGCTCGTTGGTACGAAGGGCCTGTTTCGCATGCTGTTTTGTTCTTTGTTCTAATTACCCCTCATGCCCTGTCTGAATTTATCATGTCCTTTAGGCTCCCTTCCTGCTCCCTTCATTCTTTTTCCATAAAAATGCCGACCACCCACCCTCCCTTCTGGTTACCCATGTTAGCTGATATTGTTAATAGCTCTCTCTCTTCAGGTAAGATCTCTCTCTCCTTAAAAACTGTGGTCATCACTTCTACACCTTTAAAAAAGACTGACACAACAATCCTTGTTAATAACTGCCTCATCCTCAAATCCCTTCTGTTTCCTAAGTTCTGGAATGTGGTGCTTTCTCCTAACTATATAAACCTATCTTTACAGGATTTCTATTTTGAATCCCATCAGCCAAGTTTCTACTTCAGTCACAACACCAACACGGCTCTTATCAAAATCACAAATGACTTCTTAAGTGAATTCTCAAAATAAACTATCCCTTCTTATACACTTCCATCTGCTTACAATCTTTGGCATTGGACCACATTAACCTCTTCCAATTCCTATCTGCCATCATTTGATTTGGTGATATTGAATTTGCTGATTCCATTTTTAACTAGATTATCATAACATGAAGATTGCTGAAAAGGGACATGCTACCAAAGCTTTTCATTTTGTACTGCTCTGGACAAATGTAAGAATGCCAAATTCCAGATGATCACAACAATTTATACTATAAGTGGAAATGGAGTACTTGTTGGTTGGCAAGGTGATGGAGTGGGACTTGCCAAATAAATAGCTGGGAGTTTGATGACTGAGGTATTCTTGCAGTTTATTCTTTTCCACAAATAAATCAAATTTTGGTTGAATTTAGCATTTAACTAAATTTACCATTTAACTTAAATTGCAATTTCTTTCAGTCTTAAGCAAGGAAAAAGATATTCTCTACTGGAGAGCAGCTATACAAAAATAGTTAATTAGGAAGCTAGATTAATCTAGTTTTGGTAGATGCAATAAACTGATTGCTCTCTGTGTCTCAGTATAATAAATACAAGTGCCTCAGTGCAACTTGCATTGAGACTTGACAGGATGGGAAGTTGGTAGTGGCGAGGTTAGGGGAAGAGAGGAAGGAGCTGCTCCTTTCTTCTTATACCATTTTCAGTGTCTAGTGTTTAGTTCTTACTTTGGTACAGAACAATAAGCTGATTGGAGAATAAGCAATAAATTATTCTTATTGGACATGTAACGGATAGTTGGCAACATTAAGGTATGGTGAGCAGCTTGACTGAGTGGGATGTGCATCCTATGGCATGTGGGAAGCATAGACATGCCACGTCTCTAGACATCTGCAGAAAGTGTCACTGGCTGCATCTCCAAGACAGAGAATTACATGGATAGCACTTTTAAGGAAGTGGTCACACCACAAATTAGGAGCAATTAGGCAGAGAGGCAATAGGTAATCACCACTCAGTTTAAGAGAACAGGCAGATAGTTCAGGAGTCCTCTGGGTTGGCCTCACTCACTAAATCTCACCACAGCAGGCACTGGAATTCAATAATATCTAGAATTAAGAACCTACTGATCACCATGAAACCATTGTCAATTGTCTGAAAAACCCAACTGGTTTACCAATATCTTTTAGAGAAAAAAATCTGCTGACCTTACCTGGTCTGGCCCACATGTGACTCCTGAGCCACAGCAATGTGGTTGATCCTCAACTGACCTGCAAGGGCAATTAGGGATGGGCAATAAATGCTGGTCAGCCGGAGGTGCCAATAATGAATTTAAAAAAATGGTTTTCCATTTTGGATACTGGTGGGGCTGATGTTTCTTCAGCGGGGTACATCAAGAACCAAGTCTATGGCATCATAGATGACTCAGCTCCATGGCAGGGGGAAGAATAGAGTGTAATAGTAATAGGGGATTCATTAGCTAGGGAAGCAGGCAGGAATTTCTGCTACTGATGGCTGCATGCGCAGAGCATTCTTCTGGGCGAGGGTGAACAATCAGAAGTTGTATTCTACATTTGCACCAACATGGTAAGAAGTGGGAAAAGGCCCTGAAACTTACTAGTAGAGTGTAAAAAAATATATTGTAAAGCAGTAATTTCAGGATTATTCTCAATAACAAATTCTAGGGAGAACAACTATACGAGAGTTGAGTGATTGAGCACATAACTGGAGAATTATTATAAAAGGGAGGGCATCAAGAAGCACTGGGACTAGTTCTGAGGCAGCTGGGACCTATGCAATGTGGATAGATTTCACCTTAGCAAGATCAGTAACTCTGCAACAAAGATACATCATTCCAAGACACAAAAACTCATCAGGAAAAGTGAATCTGTCACTAACAAAATGAGTTAAATATTGCATTAGATGAAAATAAGTGGATTATAAGGTGTGAAGTTACTGGCTTCAATTAAAAAAACCTTAGAAGCAAATTATTTCTTAAATGGTGAGATGTTGGAAGAGTTGACGTACAAACAGGCTGAGATGACCTTGATCAGGAGGTATTAAAAGATAGCATTTAGGCCAAAAAGCAATTAGAAATGCATGTGGTGTATTGGCCTACATCACAAGAGGACTCAAGTACAGGAGTAAAAATGTCTTGCTGTAATTGCATAGAGCCTTGATGAGACCACACACGGAGTTTGGACACAGTATTGGTCTCCTTATCTAAGGAAGGATATACATGCCATAGAGAGAGTGCTATGGAGGTTCATCAGATTAATCCCTGGAATGGCAGGATTGTCTTATGAGTAACAATTGAGGAAACTGGGTTTGTATTTTCTAGAGTTTTGAAGAATGAGAGGTGAACTTATTGAAATTGATAAAATTCCTATTGGGCTTGACAGGGTAGAAGTAGCTAGAATGTTTCTGCTGGCTGGTACGTCTAGAATCAGGGGACTTCATATCAGAATAAAAGGTAGGCGATTTAAGACTGCGATGAGAAGAAATTTGTTCGCTCAGAAGTGAATCTTTGGAAATCTCTATCTTAGAAAACTGTGGAAGTGCAATCATAGAGAAGAATCAAGACAGAAATGGATGGACTTCTGCATACTAATGACACCAAGGTATATGGAGATAGTGAGGCAAAGTAGTGCTGAGGTAGATGATTAGCCATGATTTCATTGAATAACAGCACAGAGTCATGTGAGCTAAATGGTTTCTCCAGTTCCTAGGTTGATCCTGATTGGCTGAGCCTTTGCCATGGTGAAAGAATGATAGGCTCTGCATGTTATTGAAAAAAATGGACAAGACTTGATTATATACCTTTCGTTTGTAGAGAACAGGTCCCTGCATATGAATGTATATTATTTCTAGCAAGCATAAATGATTAGGAGTATTAGGAGCTTGACTGATCATCTTAAATTGGTTGGGGTGGCTCTTGGTAGCTATTGTCACACTCCAGATTGCTCAGCAAGTGCTGCCCTATCACAAATTCATATCTAACAGCAGATACTTTCTTTGGGATTTTACAAACATTATCAGTTGAGTACTATCTATAATCTTTGCCTGTTATGAACAGGCAAATTCAAATGTTGTTTGACCTGATTAGTCAATAACTGGTATGTGCAGCTTATGCACCTCACATTTCACAGTACCTACTATCAATATAATTCATACACAACAGCCCAGACTCTGCAAACAAAAGAAACATGTTCAAGCTTGGCACCTTTATTGAATTACCCAGAGTCTTTAGTGCCCAATTGCTTTATCTGTAGCAATGCCTCAGCCAATCAAAACACTTTCCCTCCTGGAATATGAATTGTTGTGATAATTTGAAATTGAGCATTCATGCATTTGGCTCACTAAGTGGAAGATATAAGCTTCAACAATATATCTCTGTTCTAAGCAATATCTTAGAATATTGGATGGTAGGGTGACACAGTGGTTAACACTGCTGCCTTGCAGTGCCAGGGACCCAGGTTCAATTCCAGCTTTGGAATTGCCTGCGTGAGTGTTTTCCCTGACTCTTGTGGTTTTCCTCCAGGTGCCCCTGTTTCCTCCCACAGTCCAAAGATGTGCAAATTAGATAGATTGGCCATGATAAATTGCCTGTTAGTGTCCCGAGATGTGTAGGTTAGGGGAATTGGCAAGGTAAATATGTGGGGTTAGGGGATAGCACCGGTGTTAGATGCTCCATCAGAGTTGGTACAAACTGAATGGACTGAATGGCCTCCTTCTGCAATATAGAGATTCTATGATGAGGAAGAGTGCAACATTCCCAAATTTTAATTTGGGATGAACAAATAGCAGACAAGTCAGAAATGTTTCTCTTACCTATGTGATTGATTTCATTTGAATTTAAGGTTCTTCCTTGGGAGTGGACTATATCAAAGATCAAAGAACAAAACAGCATGGGAAACAGGCCCTTCAGCCCAATGAGCCCGCGCCACCACCCCGATGTTCCCACCTCTATCCGTGATCCCTGTTCATGTTTATAGATCTATGGATCAAAAACCAAATTTGAGACAATTTAGGGAGAATTTATTTTGCCAATTAGCCTAAGACACATCTTTGGGATGTGGGAGGAAACTGGAGTGCCCGGAGAAAACCCATGCAAGCACGGGGAGAATGCACAAACTCCCACAGACACAGGCCCAAATCCATGTATCTGCACAGCACAGCGATGGTCACTGAGTTGTTGTGTTGCCCATCAAATGGTCCGGGTCAAGCGTACACTAACGATGTGAAGCACTAGGATACTCTCGAAAAAGATCCAAGAGCAGTCCTCTCACGACCCATCGCGTGTATGCCCCTCGTTAGACAACAAGATGGACCAAAGCACCTGTAGGATAAAAACAAGTACATCAATATCATCATCTATTTACACACTTCCCAGGGACTCCCAAGGCTCATGATCCCTATTTTAAATCAGTTTTCTATACCCCTCCATTCCCATTCTGTTCATGTGCCCATCTAAGTATTTCTTAAATAACTCCAGAGTGCCTGCCTCCACCACTTTACTTGGCAGCGCATTCCATACCTCCATCACCCTCTGTGTGAAAAAACTCCCTCTAGCATCCAAATTATACCTTACCCCCCTCACCCTAAGCCCGTGACCCCTCGTGCTATTCAAGTCCATTCTAGGAAAAAGCTTAACCCTGTTTACTCTATCTATACCCCTCATAATCTTGTACACCTCTATTAGATCTCTTCTAAGTCTACGTCTTTCTAAGGAAAGCAGTCCCAATTTGCCTAACCTCTCCTCGTAACTCAGACCTTCCATACCAGGCAGCATCCTGGTAAACCTCCTCTGCACTCTCTCCAGAGTCTCGACGTCCTTCCGGTAGTAAGGCGACCAGAACTGGACACAGTATTCCAAATGAGGTCTAACCAACATTTTATACAACTGCAACATTAAAGGTCACCTCTTGGACTCTATACCCCTTTCTATAAAGGCTAACATACTATATGCTTTCTTCACAACCTTCTCCACTTGCTCTGCCACCTTCAGAGACTTGTTCACCTGAACCCCCAGGTCCCTCTGCATTTCTATACTCTTAATAGGTCTACCCTTTATCATATACCTCCCCCCTACATTCTTTCTCCCGAAATGCATCACCTCACATTTACCAGGATTGAATTCCATCTGCCCAAGCTACCAGTCTATCTATGTCCTGCTGCATCACCTGACAACGCTCTTCACTATCCGCAAGTCCAGCCATCTTTGTATCATCTGCAAACATGCTGATCACTCCACTTACTCCCTCTTCCAAATCATTTATACATATTACAAATAGAAGAGGTCCCAGTACTGAGCCCTGCGGCACACCGCTAGTGACCGACCTCCAGCTAGAAAAACACCCTTTCACTATTACTATCTGTCAATTTCAAATATCAATTTCAAATGTAATATGGAATACAAATAAGTTATGATCACTTTTTCCAAACGATCTTTTACTTTAAGTTTACTAGTGAATTTTGCCTTATTGCAAAATACTAGACCTAAAATAGATTTATACCTCAGCTCTGAAGGAAACTTGAAACATTAACTCTGTTTCTTTCTCCAAAGATGCTGCCAGACCTGCTGGGTTTTTCCAGCAGTTTCTGTTTTTATTTCAGATTTCCAGCATCCAGAGTAATTTGCTTTCTATTTAGCTTTATTCCACAACATATTGCTCCAGGAAACACTCATGAAACCATTCTACAAACTAACTCATCTTCCAAAATAACTTTACTAATTTAACATTTCCACTTGATATGAACACCAATATTCCCTTGAGATCATAGTAGCAGGAGTAGGCCATTCTGCCCCACCTTTCAATAACATTTTGGCTGATCTGATTGTGACCTTAACATCAATTTCCTGCCTGTGCTCCCTAACCTTAGATTCTGTAATAGATCAAAATTCTAGTTCACTGCCTTGAACCTACTCAATGACCCAGCCTCCCTGGTCTCTGGGGAAGGATGTTCCAGAGATTAACATTATGCTGGGAGAAGACATTTCTCCATCTTAAATTTAATTTTAAATTATGCCTCCTAGTTTTGTGTTACCTTAAGAGGAAAAACATCCCCTCGGTATCTACCACATCAAATTGTCTCAGAATCTTTTATATTTTAGTAGGATCACCCCTCATTCTTTTAAACTTCAATGAGTACAGGCCAACTTGATTAAACTTCCCTCGTAAGAGAAGGCTTTCATTTCAGGAATTAGCCTACTGGTTAAGTATCTTTTATTTGCAAATCCGACAACTGAACTATAAAAGCCAGGCACGCTTCAGACATCATCAAGAGGCTGACGACTTTATTACTAAAGTAATAAACTAAAACTATTAGATATTTATAAATAAATATAAAGATATTTATTGATAATGAGCAGTGAGCCCACACTGCACAGTGGCACAGTGGTTAACACTGCTGCTTCACAGCTCCAGGGACGTGGGTTCGATTCCCAGCTTGGGTCACTCATTGTCTGTTGGAGTTTGCACATTCTCCTCGTGCTTGCATGGGTTTCCTCCAGGTGGTCCGGTTTCCCCACAACGTCCAAAGATGTGCGGGTTAGACCATGCTAAAAATTGCCCCTTAGAGTCATATGATGTGTAGGTTAAAGGGATTAGTGGATAAATATGTACGGATATGGAGGTAGGGCCTGGGTGGGATTGCAGTCGGTGTAAGCTTTATGGGCTGAATGGCCTCCTTCTGCATTGTATGGTTTCTAGGACTCTATGAGATTGCAGCCTTAGGCCGCCTGGAGCAGTGATTCAGCTTTTGAATGTCCATTACATGGTTAGCTCCTAACCAAGAGAACTTCACTTGTTCTCAGTTTCCACTGGTCCTTCAAGAACGTTGACCCACTTCTGCTGTACTGTCATAAAGGGATAGGTCACACAAACACATCAAAAAATTCCACTTTCTTTCACATCATTGACCTTTAGTGCAAGAAACCACTGACCTGAGCCAACACCAACAAATAAACACAAACCTCACCAACTCACACCCAACTTTTAGCGCACAAAGTTTAATTGTTTGCCTGCACTGTTTCCTTTGCAAACACACTCCTACAAAGCTGAATCACAGGTGGCGCCACAGGTGAGACCCTATTACAGATAGCCTGCATTTAGTAATCAGTGGTACATCTTATTTTTCTATCCATTTTCTTTTCAATAGATTATACTGAACCTAGGCTTCAGTCATTGTAATGCAAGTCACTGAGGCCTATCAAAATTATGTGAAATCTGAAACAAAATTGACCCCAAGGGCTTCCAATAAAAGTTACTCCATCAGTAGTTAACCTTCTTTGAACTACTTCCAATGGAAGTATATCCCTCCTTAAGTAAGGAGTCCATGACTGTACATTGCATTCTGCTTGCAGTCTCACCACTAACACATTGTATGGCTGTTGTAAGACTTCAATGGAACAATCAGGTGGGCAGGACAGTAACAAGTGAGCTTCAATCCAGAGACGTCCGATGCATTTGGAGAAAACAAACAAGA
This sequence comes from Sphyrna mokarran, assembly GCA_024679065.1. Lineage (NCBI taxonomy): Eukaryota > Metazoa > Chordata > Chondrichthyes > Carcharhiniformes > Carcharhinidae > Sphyrna > Sphyrna mokarran. The sequence goes on from JAGIQG010000020.1 coordinate 9,018,687, forward strand.
ATAAGGTAACAAGAAGTAAAATATTGTGAGGTTCTGATGAAGAGAGGGACATTGGATTGCATGTCCACAGATTCCTGAAGAGTGGATGAGGTGGCCAGGAAGGCATGTGGAATACTCATTTATTTTGGTGAAGAAAATAAACAATTCGTAATGACACAAGTTTCATAAGTTTGTATATTTTCCTTCGTGTAACACGAACTGAGATTTCCTGGTTCAATTTTTCAAACTGCATGCTAACAGCAAATCACAATCATTTAGCAAACATAGTTTAAGCACTAATCATCACCATTTCAGTAAGTCATACCTAGCAGTACCCAGACAAATGTTGGCAGAATATGAGTATTCGGCTGTGATGCCAAAATGACTAAAACGAAGACAGAAACACCTTCAGTGTAAATCCTAACAATCAACACTTCAATCAGTCGTCTGTAACTCAACCATGCCATCAACTGGAAGGTCAAAGTAAGGCAAGGTGCAAGATGCAGACAGTGCAATGCAATCATCAACCAATTTTTAGCCCTTTTAACTCTTGAAATGTCATCAGTGAAGGGACTCAGAATTCCAGTGTGAAATTACACCCATTACTACCTCCATTCACCATTACAATCAAAGAGGATTAGCACTGTTGTCTCACAGCACTAAGAACCCAGTCTGCATATTTTCCCCATGTCTGCGTGGGTTTTCTCTGGGTGCTCTGGTTTCCTCCCACAGTCCAAAGATGTGCAGATTAGGTTAATTGGCCATGCTAAATTGACTCCTAATGTTGGGGAAATTAGGAGAATGAATATGTGGGGTTATGGGATAGGACCGATCCTGGTGGGGATTGTGCAGGCTCAACGGGCCAAATGGCCTCCTTCTGCACTGTAGGATTCTATGAAACAATAATCTTAAAGCAGTGATAATGGGTGACCTCAATTATTTTAAAAGAATCTGTGATTAGGCTACTATCAGGTGGCCCATCCAATTTTATTCTTATTTGTCTTTCTGTAGTTGTTTGATGCAACTGAGTGGCTTGCTCAGCTGATTCAGAGAAATCATTTGTAATTCTTCCGGCTTTTGGAATACCTGTAATACTGCTCATTGTAAATCTAAGGAAAGATTGCACAAACATGATCAATTATATATCATATAGGATTATTGAATCATAAAATTTCTATAGTGCGGAAGAAAACCATTTTGTGGTTTTGTGAAGGGTAGGTCGTGCCTTACTAACCTTATTGAGTTTTTTGAAAAAGTGACCAAAGAGGTGGATGGGGGTAAGGCAGTTGATGTGGTATATATGGACTTTAGTAAGGCGTTCGATAAGGTGGCCCATGGAAGCTTCTGCAGAAAATGCAGATGTATGGGATTGAGGGTGATTTAGCTAATTGGATTAGGAATTGGCTAGCAGATAGAAGACAGAGGGTGGTGGTTGATGGGAGATATTCATCGTGGAGTTCAGTTACAAGTGGTGTACCTCAGGGGTCTGTTTTGGGGCCCCTGCTGTTTGTAATTTTTATAAATGATCTGGATGAGGGTATTGAAGGATGGATTAGTAAATTTGCAGATGACACTAAAGTCGGTGGAGTGGTAGATAGTGAAGAGGGGTGTTATAGTTTGCAGAGAGACTTGGACAAGTTGCAGAGCTGGGCCGAGAGGTGGCAAATGGAGTTTAATGTGGAAAAGTGTGAGGTAATGCACTTTGGCAGGAATAATAAATGTGTAGAGTATAGGGCTAATGGTAGGATTCTTAATAGTGTTGATGAACAGAGGGATCTTGGTGTATATGTGCATAGATCCCTGAAAGTAGGCAGTCAAGTCGATAAGGGTGTTAAGAAGGCATACGGAGTCTTAGCTTTTATTGGTAGGGGGATTGAATTTCGGAGCCGCAACGTCATGTTGCAACTGTACAAAACTCTAGTGCGGCCGCACTTGGAGTATTGTGTGCAGTTCTGGTCCCCACATTATAAGAAAGATGTGGAGGCATTGGAGAGGGTACAGAGGAGGTTTACCAGGATGTCGCCTGGTATGGAGGGCAGGTCTTATGAAGAGAGGCTGAGGGATTTGAGGTTGTTTTCGTTAGAAAGGAGGCGGCTAAGAGGAGACCTTATCGAAACATATAAGATGATTAGAGGTTTAGATAGGGTGGACAGTGATAGCCTTTTTCCTAGGATGGAGAAAGCTAGCACGAGGGGACACAGCTTTAAATTAAGGGGTGATAGTTATAGGACGGATATCAGAGGTAGGTTCTTTACCCAAAGGGTGGTTAGGGAGTGGAATGCCCTGCCTGCGGCAGTTGTAGATGCGCCAAGTTTGGTGGCGTTTAAGAGGTTAGTTAATAAGTTTATGGAAGAGAAGGGAATGGTTTAGTTTGGAGGGTCATTGCTTTTTTTTTCATAATTGGTCGGCGCAACATCGAAGGCCGAAGGGCCTGTTCTGTGCTGTAATGTTCTATGTTCTATGTTCATTCAATCAATTGAGCATGCACCAATAACAATCCCACCAATCCTCATAGCTCTACATATTTACCCTTTTAATCCCACCAACACTAAGAGGCACTCTAACATGGCCAATCAACCTAACCCACGCACCTCTTTTCTCTTTCATCCTCATAGAGTCATAGAGGTTTACAACATGGAAACAGGCCCTTTGGCCCAACTTGTCCATGCCACCCTTTTTTTTTAAACCCCTAAGTTAATCCAATTGCCCGCATTTGGCCCATATCCCTCTCGACCCATCTTACTCATGTAGCTAATTAAATGGTTTTTAAAAGACAACATTGTACCCGCCTCTATTACTACCTCTGACAGTTTATTCCAGACACTTATCATCCTCTGTGTGAAAAAACTGCCCCTCTGGACACTTTTGTATCTCTCCTCTCTCAACTTAATCCTATACCCTCTAGTTTTAGGCTACCTTTGGGAAACATAATGACTATCTAGCTGATCTGGCTATTTTATAGACCTCTATGAGATCACCCCTCAGCCTCCTACACTCCAGAGAAAAAAGTCCCATTTGTCCAGCCTCTCTTTATAACCCAAACAATCAAGTACCGGGAGCATCCTAGTAAATTTTTTATGCACTTTTTCTAGTTTAATAATGTTCTTTCTGTAATACTGTGTCACATTTCCTGTATTCAATGTTCTGACTGATGAAACTAAGCATGCCAAATGCCTTCCTCACCACGTTGTCTGTCTGTAACTCTACTTTCAAAGAGCTATGAACATGTACCCCTAGGTCACTTTGTTCATTAAATCTCCCTAACGCTTTACCATTAACTGAGTAAGTCCTGTCCTGGTTCAATCTACCAATATGCATCATCTCGCATTTGGCTAAATTAAACTCCATCTGCCATTCATCAGCCCACTGACCCACTTGATCAAGATCTCATTGCAATTGGAAATAACTTTCTTCACTGTCCACTATGCCACCAATCATAGTGTCATCTGCAAACTTATTAACCATGTTTGCTATATTCTCATCCAAATCATTAATATAAATGACAAACAACAGTGGAGCCAGCACTGATCCCTGAGGCAGACCACTGGTCATCGGCCTCCAGTTTGAAAAACAACTCTCTACAACCACCCTCTGGCATCTATCAAGAAGCCAATTTTGTATCCATCTGGCTACCTCACCCTGGATTTCATGGGATTTTACCTTATAGATCAAAGAACAAAACAGCATGGGAAACTGGCCCTTCAGCCCAACGAGCCCACGTGCACCACCTTGATGTTCTCACTTCTACCCGTGATCCCCGTCTATGTTTATAGATCTATGCATTGAAACCAAATCTGAGACAATTTAGGGAGAATTTGTTCTGCCAATCAGCCTAAGGGCACATCTTTGGGATGTGGGAGGAAACCGGAGAAAACCCATGCAAGCATGGGGAGAATGTGCAAACCCCACAGACACAGTCCCAAATCCATGTATCTGCACAGCACAGCGATAGTCACTGAGCTGTCGTGTTGTCCATCAAATGGTCCAGGTCAAGCGTACACTAACAACGTGAAGCATTAGGATATTCTCGAAAATGTGATTACAATCAGATCAACCATTATCTTATTAAATAATTCAAAGTCTGAGTGGCCTATCCTGCGTCTAGTTCTTATGTTCACCTAATCTTCTCTCATTTGTACATTATTCCTATCCTCAAACCTGCCTCCACCTCAATAACATTCAGTTCCTATCCACCTGCATTTCAGGCAGAAAAGGACTAACCTGAGGTGGTGATGGGCTTTCTTAACTATAGCATTGGCTTGGAGAAACCAAGACAGGTTGTTGGTGATCTGGGCACCAAGAAACTTGAAGCTCTCAACTCTCTCAAGAGGTTAGTGAAATCTGGCACGTCCACTACAACTTTTCCCAATTTTCACTGATGCACCATAGAAAGTATCCCTATCTGGTTGCATCACAGCTTGGTATGGCTCCTACTCTGACCAAGACTGCAAGAAACTACAAAGGGTTATGAATGTAGCCCAGTGCATCATGCGAACCAGACCCCACCCCCATCCATTGACCCCATCTACACTTCCAGCTGCCAGCATAATCAAGGATCCCATGACCCCAGAAACACACTCTTTGATAAGAAAAAAGATACAAAAATCTGAAAATATGTACCAATAGACTCAAGAAAGTCTTCCCTGCTGTATCCAACTTTTGAATTGTCCTAGCATATATTAAGCTGATCTTTTGCTTAATGCTACCTGTAACTGCAACACTATATTCTACACTCTATCGTTTTTTTTTTCCCAATGCATATCATGACTGGTACCTTTTGTCTGTATAGACATTTCACTGCCTGGTACGTATAGCAATCAAAGAAATCAAGTTCTTACCGTCCCTAGTGCCTTACGCAATAACCTACCATGTGATATCTTGTCAAAGGCCTTGCTAAAGTCAATGTAGACAACATCAACTTCACTGCCCTCATCTACCTTCTTGGTTACCCTTTCAAAAAACTCAAAACAAATTTGTGAGACATGATTTTCCATTCACAAAGCCATGCTATCTGTCCCTAATCAGTCCTTGCAACTCTAAATGCCTGTAGATCGTGTCTCTCAAAATATGTTCCATTCACCCACCACAAATGTAAGGCTCACTGGCCTGTAGTTCCCAGGCTTTTCCCTGCAGCCCTTTTTAAACAAAGGCACAACATTAGCCACCCTCCAATCTTCAGTCACCTCATCCACAGCTATCAATGATTCAAATATCTTGGCCTCTTTAACTTGCAGAAACTCTTTCCGTCTGCCTTAAGACCTGTGAACGCCCATTCTGGGTTACCCGAATTCCTATAGCTTCCTCCAGCACTTTTAACATCTTTTGACTCAAGCAATTTTGCCTGACTGCTGGAAGTATTATTGTACAAGATACCGTTAATGCTTTCAATTCCCTGTTCAGTTCATGCATTCTTCTTTAGTAAGCTTCCTTTTCTACCCTTCTCTTTTCCCAATTTTTAGAGGTCTAACCGTGTTCTCAGCAATTCTATTTATTTTTGTAACGCTGCCTTACATTTGCAACAAAGTTTTCCGAACCACACCGTAACACTATCATCTCATATTTAAGGGAATCTCTATTTGTAAGTAGCTAGATATTTCTTTTATCTCTAAAAGGAATAAAATCTTTCAATCCTCAAGTCTTAAAGTGGCCGACAATGTGAGTGGACGGAGCACTGAGCACAGGTTAAAGAGATGTGTATTGTCTCTAGACAGCACAGTGAGGTTTTGCAAACCCAGGCAAGTCATGGGGCTTACAGATAGTGTGACATGAATCCAAGACCAAAGGCTTGAATAGCAGGTTAGGTGTAAAGATTTGCTTTCTAACCAATAATCCGTAAACAGTCTGTGCTGCTTTATATGCTGTTTGAGACCAGAACACCTCATTCACCCGACAAAGAGGACACCTCAAAATCTTGAGAGTTTACTATCAAATAAATTGGTCGGACTTAAACCTGTTGCCAGACTTCTGTGTTTACCTCAGTCCAATGTCGGCATCTCTACATCATGACATGTGGAGTACGCAGTTTGGACTAAGTGTAATGGCTTCATTGAAAAGTAATTTCTGTGTTCGAGCCACGTGATTAGTTTCTGGTGAGACAGTTGGCTGGATGACAAGAGAATCTTCCACAAGCAAATGGAGAATTGTGGAGAAGGCATGAGTCCTTTGTTTGGTAGCAATAATCCAAGAGACCAACAATCAAAGTAGGACAGGGCGAGAGCTTCTAGTTTTTAGGTGTCCAGATCACCAACAACCTGTCCTGATTCTCCCATGCCAAGACTATAGCTAAGAAAGTCCACCAATGCCTCTACTTTCTCAGACTAAGGAAATTTGGCATTCAGCGATAACTCTCACCAACTTTTACAGATACACCATAGAAAGCATTCTTTCTGGCTGTATCACAACTTGGTATGGCTCCTGCTCTACCCACATCCACAACTACAAAAAGTCATGAATGAAGCCCAATCCATCAAGCAAACCAGCCTCCCATCTATTGGCTCTGTCTACACTTCCTGCTTCCTCAGCAAAGCAACTATCATAATTAAGGGTCCCACACAACCTGAACATTTTCCTGAAGGTGAAGAGAGAAAGATACAAAAGTCTGAGGTCACATACCAACCAATTCAAGAACAGCTTCTTCCCTGCTGCTGTCAGATTTTTGAATGGACTTAATGTGTTAAGTTGATCTTTCTCTACACTCTATGACTGTAACACTACATTCTGCACTCACCATTCATAGAGAAGGGAATGAGAATGTTTTATCTGTACAGCACTCAAGAAACAATACTTTTCACTATGTTAACATATGACAATAATAAATCATCACAAGACTTTGTACCCTGAAGGATGCAGAGAGAACTAGATTCTACATTGAAAATATTTCTTGGCCAAGGTTTTCCTAAACTCAGTAGTATCTATTTTCAGTTAAGTATCTAGTTTAAGTTGATGTTGAGTTAAAGTTCAGTAAAGAGTTAATGAGCAACTGTTTGAGTTGATGCCAGAAGTGTTAAATAAAGAAATAAAATTACTGTCCTTGTCTCATTAAACTGGAACATTTGGAAGGTATTTAACTTATATCTGCATTACACAGTACTTGACAGGCTTTTCACTTCGGCTGAACAACGGTTCAATTAGTTCCCTTCCATGAACTCTTTTGCACTCAGATGAATTGGTTCTAACACTAAGTTCCCTTTCAATTCCATTTACTTCCACATGGGTCCCAGCTATGCATTTTTCTCTTTTCAAAACTGGCTGGTTTTTGAAATCAGGTTTTACTTTATTTCACCAAATCGCCTAGCAACCAGCACTTCCCGAGCTGACTTTCAATTGACAGCACTATTTCCAACTCCACTGGGAAACAAGTGAATGCTTTACTCTGCATTCCCCACTGTGGGTATATTTACCACAGCCATAAGGTGCTTGTGTTTCCTCTGGCCAATTCTCAGTTCACTTTGTGATTCTGCTCAGAATAACTCCAGGACCTCTGCTAACAAGCACAAAATACAGATTTGCAAGCTAACGTATCAAGTCACCAGATATCAAATATTACATCTTACCCAGACATGATCCACCAAAAGAATATTCCAGTTCTCAACTCTCCCAAAGGGGCATCTAATCTTCAACAAATTTCAGAGGAGTGGTATGGTGAATTACAGACACCAAAATTAACTATTTTGAGGAGACAAAAAGCCTCCTGGTAAACATCTCTATACCTTCTCTACTGCAATTACATCCTTCCTGTAATGTGGACCAGAACTGTATAGTCAATTTCAGACCTAAGTTGATATAATTCCAACAAAATCTTCCTGCTCTTATATTTCATTACTCAGTAAATAGAAGAATTCTATGTGCCTTCTTAATCATCTTACCAAGCCATCTTGCTAACTTCAGAAATGTAGACATTCACTTCTTCCGCATCAGCAGCCTCCCCTTTATCATGCAAACCTTTTGCCTTGTTTGACCTGCCCAAATGCATCACCTTACACTTCTCTGGGTTAAATTCCAATTGCTACTTTTGTGCCCCCCTGACCAGTTCAGTGATATATTCCTGCAGTCCCCAGGCACCATCCTATCCACTGCACAGTCAATTTTGGTGTTGCTTGCAAACTGCCTGATCATTCCCCGACATTTAAATCTAAAACATATCACAAAAAAAAAGGGGGGGGGGGAAAGAGGCCAAGCACTGAGCGCTGTAGAATCCTCACTGAGTAACAGCCTTCCAGTCACAAATAATATCCATTAACAATAACGCTGTGACCCCTGCTACTGTGTAATTTTGTGTTAGAGAGTGAGAGGCAATACATCTTGATAGCCAATGTTAAAGAGGATGGAACAATGGATGTCTCGAGGCTGTTGGCAACAAATCTCTGAAGATGACCAGACAGGTTAACAAGGTACTTAATAAATCAAATGGAATCACTAGGCTTTATAAATAAGAGTACAATATCCAGGGAATTGTGCTAAATCCATACAAGACACAAGATCTGTGCCAGTTGGATTAGTGTCTCCAATTCTGGGCAATGAGAGGGAAAAAACGGTAAACTATTAAACACAAATAATCGTGAGCATACAAACTCATTTCTGTAGATAAAATGTTTTATTTGGGTTAGGCTCTTCATTTATTCACAACAGCTGGTTTTAATCAAACAGACCAAAGCCCATGTCATCATCCGATTCCTCAGACTCTTCCTTCTTCACCTCCTTCACTTCCTCCTTGACAGCAACTGGAGCAGCAGCCTCAACAACAGGGGCCACAAAAGCTGATGGATCAGCCAGGTAAGCCTTCACCTATTATGAATAAGAAACACAGCCCCCATTTCAAAATTAGAATATTTGCAGTTGGCCCGACATTTCACATCAACTTAAACATTGGCTCAGAAAAAGGTGCCACAAAATACGCAGAGGAGTATTTGCAAACTTCGCCTGTCAGCCAGATAAGTGGCTATTAAGACATAAGTGGCCAGAAGTTTGCTAAGGGATGTCTTAAAGGAAGGATGTGATGTAGAGAAGTGGAAATTTGGGAAGCAAATTCCAGAGCTTCAGGTCTAGACAGCCAAAGGAAAGAATCTAAAGAAGAATGGGAAGAACAGCAGATTTCCATCTGTGCAAAAGGACCAAATATATTCATCAGAATACCCAATTCTAAACTGTTTGACATAATCCACATGTAAAAAATTGAGCTGCAACTGCTGTAACAAATTTCAGTACATTAAAAAAATGCAAACTTAAAAATCTCATTTAATTTGTTATTTGATATCTACGTTGGAGTGATCCGGGAACAGAGAGCTTTGTGGACTGAATGTTAAGTCAAGAATTAAATCAGGTGCAAGTGAGGCCTCTGCTAACTACTTCTGAAACTGGAATTTAGATTATAAGTTAGAATCTGACTTTAGAATTCTAAATACTGAATAAAAAGCAGCAAATTGGTTAAAATGCCCATTTTAACAAAAAAATGCCTGGCAGTGGTAGCTGTCAATCAACTGAAAGTTCTGATGAAGGGTCATTTAGACATAAAACATTGGCTTTATTTTCTCTTGATGTGGAGATGCCGGTGTTGGACTGGGGTAAACACAGTAAAAGTCTCACAACACCAGGTTATTTTAAATTGGTTGGACTTTAACCTGGTGTTGAGAAACTGTCAGAGCTGCTGCGATTTTGTTTGTGTTGTCCAAATGCTAATTACATTAGCAGGAAGCTAATTTAACTTGTAACTCAGATATTTAAGTCCAAGTATAAGTTAACAGCTTTGCTGCTGCAAAAAAATGCAAGATTGGGAATTTAGTGCAAGTGGAAATTCAGCGCAGAGGGGAAAGAAGGTGGTGCTTTTGTATGTTTTAACTTCAGTGGTTGGTGAGTGTTCTTTTTTCTCCAATCTAGGAGATTGTAGCTCACTGACTAGTTATTAATTTTGTATAGTATTCAAACTAATAAATAAGGTTAGATAGAAATGGCAAGCCAGGTGGTCTGCTGTAAATGCAATATTTAGTGTTTGTGGGATGTTTGCAGCAACTGAGAGCTGAAACACAGAGCTAAATGAGCGCGATGCAAGTCATCAAATTGTATACGGCACTCAACTCAAGCTTCATCTTAGTGTTAAGTTCTCTTGTTTGGACTGAAGGAAAATTGAAGCTTTTAGCACTGCTTTTATGATAGTATGGGAAATGTAAATCCAGAAAATAAAATTAATCTGCAGGAACGGGGATTACAACTTTTAAGTGACAAATGAAATCAGAAACCAGAATTATCAATGTAGTGTGCTGTAAGATTCTGAGCACGCTGAATGCACTCCTTTAAGGCAGTAAAGGAGCGTGCAAACGTCTGAATAAAGAGCAATTAAATGCTGCAATGGGCAATTTCAGACTCAGAGCACACAAACCAAAACGGACTGACCGGGCTTCCCTCAGCCATAATCAAGAGCGAACTTGTAATTTTGAAGGCATTTATATTTTGAGAGTTGGAATTCAACTTAGACAATTTAACCGTTACCTTGTCAGCTAACGGGAAGGAGTAGTCTGTCTCCACAGCAATAGCCAGCACCCTCTTATAGCCATTGATGATGGAGTGTGGTATAGAGGCAATGGTTGGGTAACCAATCTGCAGACACACACTGGCTACATTACGAACTCCCTGTGAAAACAAATGACACCATTAAGGAAGATAATAAACTGATAGTCCCAAATCACATCAAGGACAAACTAACTAAAGCTATGGATTTGAATAAAACTGCAATTAAGTCCCACCCCAGCTCAAGACATTAGAAATTGCTGCCTCATTTGTGCATGGTTCCATCTGACTGTTTACCAACAACAAATGCTTGTAACTGAAGTCAAAGCGTACATGGCATAGTATTTAACAATATTTTATTATTCATTCATGGGACATTGGTGTCACTGGCTGGCTAGCATTTATTGCCCATCCCTGCTTGCCCTTGAGAAGATTGTGCCTTCTTGAACCACAGCGGTCCATGTGCTGTGGGTTGACCCACAATACCATTAGGGAAAGAATTCCAAGACTCTGACCCAGAAGGGAGGGCGATATACTTCCAACATGTGGAGATGCCGGCGTTGGACTGGGGTAAACACAGTAATAAGTCTCACAACACCAGATTAAAGTCCAACAGGTTTATTTGGTAGTGAACGCCACTAACTTTCAGGGTTGATATATTTCCAAGTCAGGATGGCTTGGAGGGCAACTTGCAGGTGTTGTTGTCCCCACATATCTCCTCTGCCTTTGTCCTTGTTGGAAGTAGTCGTGGAGTTTGGAAGGTGCTATCTAAGGGTGTTTGATGAATCGCTGCAGTGCAATGATCTTGGCTGATGAAAGATCACTGTGAGTTAGCATTTTGCAATCTCACCTCTGAACCCCAAGGAAAGCATAATAACTCTTGGTCTATCAAATCCCAAGCAAGCTTCAGCTCTTCATTCGGCATACCTCCAGGAAACACTTTTGCAGGGTTTCTTCAGTGATATCCAGGACCTCAGGGTTGTACACACTGCCATTGTCATAAACCTGCTTGATCACCAAGCCATAGGAGAAAGGAGAGATGTTCAACATGTTCAGCAGAGTGGCTTCGCTGGCTCCCACTTTGTCACCGATCTTGATGAGTTGCACATCACTCTGCAGGGCAAGTCAAATGATTGGCAAGTCAACAATTGGTCAGGATTACAGACAACTTTCTATATTAAGATGTAGTTAGCAGTAAGGGACAGCATCAAGAACTAATTCAAGTTTTAAAGATAAAACAAGTACTACACAAGTGTACAGTTGTTGATTCAAATCTAGAAACAAACAACATGGGATAGGGATTAGTACAAACTGATGATATTGGGGGAAAAAAAAAATCAGGATACCAAGGGAAATCTGATCAAAGCCACCAAATTATATTGTCAGATAAAGGTGGAAAACTTCGTAAAATAATCTCTCAAACATCAAATTAACAAAAACCTCACAATCCCATTAAAACTTATTTTGTTAATAAATCAGCAGACCCAATAACAAATTGCAGGTATTGAAAGGGGCAATGGCTCCAGCATACAATGGCAAGTAGACAGTTTAAATCAGTCAGCTTTGGACTCTTCGACAATGACTAGAAGATCTGAACCAAGGAAAGCAGTCAGAAGATCTATCCAGAACAATCAGAAAATGACAGGAGCAAGGATGCAATTCTTAAGCTAAATATTAGCACAAGTGAAGCAAGAAATTGAAGGCCAATTGGAAGCAGGTTTCAGTTCACTATGTTGATGGAAGGAAACTATAAATGAGTACATTTGATCTTCATTCATCAGCACTCACCAAAATTTCAATGGTACCTCTGGAGATCTTAGTGGTGATGCCCAAAGCCTGGAAGAAGGAGGTCTTTTCAGGGCCCAAACCTGTGTTCTGACTAGGGACAGTAACCTCACAAGGGGCAATTGCACCAGCACGAGCAGCAGCTGGAACCTGTGAAAGAAACACAAGAAATGATGGGACAAAGGACAGTGGAAATTAGCATTAAACAACAGGTAGAACTAGATAACCCATTAATATAAAAATTCATGTTCCACAAAATACCCAAGTGAACTCACCAAATAGCTAACATAAGAATCTGTACAATGCAAGGGGAGGCCATTAGGCCCACCTTATCTTAACCAGGCCTCCACTGGCCCTATCCTCATAACTCCACTAATCCCCCTAATCTACTTATCTTGGAACACTAAGGGGCAATTTAACAAGGCCAATCTACCTAGTGTGCACAATTATGGGAGATAGGGAGAACACACACACAGTCACCAAAGGCTGTGAATTGAACTCCAATCCCTGGCAATGTGAAGCAGCACTGCTAACCATTGTACCTTTTATAGGTTAGTCAAAATTCAAAGCACCCATCAGGACAAAATGCACTTCCATTTTAGCGCAAAAACGTTAGTTCAGCACAAAATAAACTAGAAATGTTTAGTTTTAACAAGACAAATCAAAAAGTGGTTGGAAAATCCAATTAATTCTGTGTAAGCAGTTGATATCTGAACTTGTTTTACCATTTAAAATTAATCAGAGCAGCCGCCTACGGATTTTACCTTGTTGGACAGCAGCAGGTCACGAATCTCACACAAATCCTCCTTGGTGAACACAAAGCCAACATTGCCACGGATATGAGGCAGAAGCCTGGTGAGGAATGCAATTTTAGAACGATGCCACACATACAAAACAATCAAATCAATTTACACTTGATCAAAGCCAACTGAAAATTTATACTTGGACACCTCACTTACTTTTCTAGAGCAGGATTGTTCTCCAGATGACCTCGGATGGCTTTGCGCATCATTGTATTCTTTCCCATCAACACGACTGCTTTACCACGCAGTGATATCCGGATGTGCTGCATCTGTTTGGAACCAACATTGTCTGCCCCAACGATGAAACATTTTGGATAATCATCCAATAGTTGCTAAAAGAGAGACCACAGATAAAGTATAAGCACATGCAAACCCACTATCACTTTTCCATGTCTTTGTCTGAAACAAATATTTAGAGCTCAAATATGCACCCTACCACTAATTTTCCTGTGGGGTTGTTCTTGCTAGCCTACAAGGCAGAGTTCAATTATTCATGGAGTGAGAGTGTCACTGGCAAGGCAAGCATTTGTTGCCCACCCCAAGTGCCCTCAGCAAATTGGTGGTGCGATACCTTCTTGAATTACTGAAGTCTGTGCAGCGTAAGCACACCCCCTGTGCTGTTCTGGTGACTTATCAGCTTTTTGTTCCAATAGTTCTACCTTTTCCCTGTTGAGTCAATGTTTTAGGTCCCCCCCCCATTACTTTCACCTCTTGATTTAGAGGTATCTTTGAGATGTCATCTGAATGTTTTACAGTGAAGTCAGACAAGGGATCTCTGTTCAATGCTTCTGCCATTTCCTTAATTATTATTGATTCCTGGGACCGTTCAGCTACTTCTTAAATACTTGCAGAAACTATTTTCTCTCTCACTGTAATTTCTCCCTCATTCTTTGCTGTTTTTCAAATTTAGTCTAATCTTCTGACCTATCACTAATCTTTGCAGAATTCAAAACCTCTCCTTTCAATGTGATACTCTCTTTAACATCTAAAGTTAGACATTAATGGTTCACTCATCTCAAGTTTTTCATTCTCAATGGAATGTACCTTTGCAAAAAGTTATGAAACATCTCCTTAAATGTCAGCCACTGCAGTGCTACTACCACTTAACCTGTTTTGAAAAGTCCACTTTAGCCAGCTATTACTTCATACCCTTGTAAGCACCTTTAAGTTTAAAACTTAGACCTATTTTTCTCTTCCCCAAACTGTATATCAAATTCAATCATGTCATGATTACTGCTATCTGAAGAGTCCTTCACTATGAGATTATTAAGTAATCCTGATCACAGCAGCTGCGTTTTTAGGAATATTTAAAATCTAATATTCATTGATGTTTGACTTCTGATAGGTCAATGAGTAACTCTGCACTGTTTTACACTTCTCTTAACTCCACTTACATCAGGTCTAGGAAAAATAGGTGATTTGAACAGCTAATGGTAAATAGAAGGCCATACTCACAATAATTTTCAAAAAATAGTTGGACTTCCACGTAGCTCTGTCTTCCCTGGGCATCTTTAAGTGCTTCCAAGGATTGCCACAAACTGGTTTAAAGACAAGATTTTACTGCAGGACAATGAGGGAAAAATACAATGAGGCAAGGAACAACAAGACAACAAAAATGCGAAGCAAAAATAAAAGCAAAATACTGTGAATGCTGGAATCTGAAATGAAAACAGAAAATGCTGGATAATCTCAGCAGGTCTGACAGCATCTGTGGGGACAGGATACTTGTGGAGATTTTCCAAAACAAAGCAATAAGGTACCACCCATTTTCAGGTATAAAGTTTTAAATTTATTTATAAGTATCGCAAGCAGGCTTATATTTTACTGCAAATATTATGAAGATCCCCCAGTCATCACACTTCAGCACCTGTTCATGTACACTGAGGGAGAATTTAGCAATGTACCTAACCTGCTTTTCTCAGGCCGTGAGTTGATACCGGAGCACTCTCAGACTACGCACAGATAGTGCTAGGAATTGAACCTGGGTCTTTGTCACTGTAAGGCAGCAGTGCTAACCACTATGCCACCATGCATGTAAAAGCTACAATCCCTTCAATAGCAGCAATTAACATGTATGCCAAGTCAAATTAGCCAAGATATGAAACCCTGTCTAAAACCAAACTCTTCTGGAAAGTACAAGAGAGTGGAAAGACGGAACCAGATTGGGTTGAAGTGCTCCCTTCTGTAGCTTTAACAGCTTGTCAATATTCATAACTTGCCAGTGAACTACCCACATTCATATCCTTTATACCCCAACATTAGTCATCTTCAGGCAATCGGACCAAATTCCCAAGATTGTTTTCAGCAGATTTATCTAGTGAGCCATTAAAGTCAGAAGGTACCACTTGTCATTCCTACACCATCCAGTTAGCTGGACACAGCCAAAACTCATTAAATCAAAATAAAAACAATCACCTGTATTTACTTAGCACCTTTTATAACTTCAGCACATCCTAAAGCACTTTACAGCCACGGAAGCATACTCAAGATGCAATCACCGTGATGTCAGAAAACACCAGCTAACGTGTACACCACAAACTCTCTCAATGAGTCAAAGGACAATCAGTTGGTTGGGCATAAATATTGGCACAAAAACCCATCTGATCTTCCTCAATTATTGACATGGGATGTTCCCATCCATTTGATAGGACAAATGAAGGCCCGGAATTTTAAAATCAATACTATTCAGAAACACGACGAGATCATACTGAGAAATAAGATTCCAGGGTAAGTGGAGTTGACAGCATTTATAGAAGATATTTTCCCTTTGTGAGAGGATCTAGACCCACGATGCACTGGATTCCCCATTTGAGATCAAGGCAAGGAAAAATTTCTACTGGGCACGATTAATCTTCGGAACTCTCGATCCCAAAAGGCAGTGGAGCTCCCAAGTTGAAAATATTCAAGGCTGAGAATATAAGCTACACGGGAATCAAGTGTTATTTGGGGTCAGAGGGAGGGGAAAATCAGGTAGTAAAGTGGAGCACTAATCAAATCAGTCACGATTTTATTGAATGGTAGAACTGGCACAAAGAGGAAAATGGCCTCTTCCTGTTACTATTTTGTGTGATTCTCAAAATAGGTGCTCCAGTCTGAGGGGACTTGAACCCACGACTCACTGATTTAAAAAGAAAGTGCTACTGCTGCACCATTGATTGAATCAGGTAGATTCTCTGCTAGCAAACTCTGCCAAAAGCTTAAGTGAGCAGCTTATACATATTTTCCCTCCACTATTTGTCATAGTACATTATGAAGAAATCCCTAGCCTGTGTCCACCTTCAATCCAATCCAAAGTTGTAAAAAGATTTCTGAATTCCAGGCCAAGTTTGCAGCCTAGCAGGCAGACGACAGTATTTCTGGCTGGAAGCTTTACCGCACCAGTGATCCACAAACATTTTTCCTACCTCCTTGCTAGAACCAAGACTCAAGTCTAACTGCAAAAAGCAGTAGTCAAACTAAATTTTTTCATATCTAAACACTGAAAGTCTTTTGATATCAAGGCATTAGGAAGGATGCAAAACTTTGGTCACATAGAAAGATTGGAGAAGTTGAGATTGTTATCTTTGCAGAAAGGAAGGTTGAGAAGAAATGTGATGAAGGGAGTCAAAATCATGAAGGGTTTGAACAGTATAGATAGAAATAAACTGTTCATGTTTGTAAAAGTATCAAGGACCAGAGAGCAGAATCAAAGTAAATGGCAGAAGAAGCAATGGCACAAAGTGAGGAATAAGCCTTTCGTGCAGTGGTTAGGATCTAGAATGTACTGGCTGAGAGTATGGCGAAGGCAGATTTAATTGAGGCTTTTAAAAAATACTTGGATCATAATCATGAAAAAAAGAAAATTGCAGAAAAGCTAGAGGAATGCTACCAATACATTACTTCTTCAGAGAGACAACACAACACAATGGACCAAATGGCCTACTTCTGTGCTGTGCACAACAGGACAATAATTTGATGCATGGACGCAGAGAGGCAAGTTCATATTTAAGAGTAGACCTGCAACCAAAAAAGAACTACTCTACTGAAACTGATGGGAAGCAAATAAAAAATTTAAACTCTAGACAGGTTTGGGGAAAGGGATTAAATGAATACATCTTGCAGTGTTGCCACAGGTACAATAGCCCCAATCCACATTGTCAACTTGGTTTAGTGGTGGAATCAAGTCAGATGATGATAACAAAGAAGCAGTCCTGAATGTCAGGCACATAATCCTGACACGTGTAGAATTGATGGCAATGCTGCATTTCGTTTCATTTGACACATCAAACCGTGACCCAGTCTAACCTTTCAAATGAAAGGAGCAGGGGATTACTCTACAGCCTCCTGTCAATATCTACCCTATATTCAGAATTATCAGATTGCACATAATCCCAATTCCTACTACCCTTTATTTAGAGGAAGTGCTTGATTTGACTTATTGTCAAATGTATTAACATGTAGTGAAAAAAATTTTGTTTCTTATGCACTATACAGACAAAACATACCATTCACAGAGAAGGAAATGAGAGTGCAGAGTGTAGTTTTACAGTCATAGCTAGGATGTAGAGAAAGATCAACTTAAGGCAAGTCCATTCAAAGGTTTGACAGCAGTAGAGAAGTAACTGTTCTTGAATCAGTAATAAAGTATAGACTTCATTACTATACTGCTTGGCTTAACTTGAAAATTATGCCTCACTCTGGAATTCACTACGGGATGAAATAATTTTAATTTACCCTTTCAAATGATCTTAAGAGTTAAAGTTAAATCATTGCTCAATCTGACAATTGTACAACGTGCCTTAGTAACGTAATTTGCTAAAAGCATTCCATTACAATAGGGATTACATTTTAAAAGGAGGCAGCAAAAAAAAAAGACGTTGAAAAATCAGGAGTTGTGAGCATGCATATTCTTTATTCCTGACTCAGAAATGAAGTAGTGCTTTGGAAATAATTTCAGGACGATCAGCAGTGAATGAGGGTGAAAGAACCGGGCTTAATAAAGCAGCATGGCCCTGCCGCTCAGCGGGTTAGAGCCCAGGAGGCTGGTCTCAACTTGGGCCGTTGAGAGGCACCGGGACCGCCAACGTGGGGTGGGGGGGTTTGGAGTGCTGTGGCCTGAAGTAACAGGAACTGGGACACGTGTCCGGCAGCGGGTGAACGCTGTCGCGATGCAGCATCGCCGAGGGTGCGAACCGAGGCCTCTGGAGCCTAACCGCGAGGCCACACTAGGGCAGCTCGGGTCCGCTCCCAGGGCCGGGGCTCCTCGGGGTTGCTCTCCCCACCCCCGCCCGGGATCCGGGACCCGGGACGCCCTCTGCCTCCCCCTGGCTCAGAGCCCCTCTCCTCACTTCCCCGGCCAAGGGCCACTCTCAATCTCTCGCACTCACCTCGAGCTCCGGAAAGAAAGAGAGAGGCGCGGCCCGCGACGTCCCATTAGCCACGGCGCCGCCGCCAACTGACCAATCACCGCACACATTGCGGTGAGGATTAACCAATCACACAGCGCGGAGTATGGAGCCGACCAATCGACAAAAGATTTTTTTGGAAGGGACAGCCAATCTCAGAGCGGACCGCATCACAATGGACCAATCAGACAGCGGAGAAGGCTGACACTAGGACAGGCTCCGTCCAATCAAATGCCGCAGGTGCTTCCTCCCAATGAGAGGGAAGGAGCGAAAGGTCGACCAATTGGAGGAGGTTCCACTTTGAGTACAGAGGTGTTTGAGAGACAATGAATGGTTGGTTTCTCACCTTCCAGACAGTAAATATATGTGACAATAATAAATCAAATCAAATCCATTGGGCATTCAACAAAGAAGCTGCAACAAGGACATTTTATCTTCTGGAGTTTCAAGCTGCTACATTTTAGGGTAAGGGATGGGAGATAAATTAATAAGGTCTGAGAAAAAATAATTTCACTGAGAAGGTAATGGAGACCAAAACCTTACAACCTTTAAAAAGTATTTGGGTAAGCACTTGAAACATCATAACATTCAAGGATATGGGACAAGTGCTGGAAAATGGGATTAGCAATTAGCACAATTTTCGTTGGTAGTTATTGCTTGTACAGACTCGATGGGCTAAAGGGCCTTTTCTGTGATGCATGATTCTAAGTTAGTGGAGTGAACAAGTTATACAACTTGCAGAATGTGCTGCTCAATTTGTACAAGAAATTTCAAAAATAGACTGCATTCTAAGCAGCAGATGTATCGCAGGTTGAATTTGAACAGTGCAGGCTGCATGGTGCAACCAAGAAACATAGCGCATTCATTTCGAACTGGCAGTGAAAGATGAACATAGTCTGCATCTGGCAGGAATCTCTATAAGGGTCTGATAAAGAGAATTTCCTCAAAACAGTTTTTCTTAGATTAAGCTTTGATGTTTGACACATTTGACACAAACTCAGCATAGTCAGAGTGTTTGCAGAAATGCACAAAAATGATTGCGTATGGGGACAACTTGATCTTTCACAGCATGCAGTACGAGTGGACAGAAAGATTGCACTGACACAAAAACTTACTGGAAGACAAAATTGCAAAGAGCAGGAAATGTTTGGAATGGTTTTGTTATAGAGCAACAGCAAGATTAGCACCATTAACTGTCAGCAGGTTCTTAACAGACTTGGTCATAATTTAAAAAATTGAATGTTTACAACCATGTCATTGAAAAGCTCTCATTCAGTTTCTGAAATCCAATTCAAGTATACATCTCTGATCAGAAGTCAGGAGGTCCCCACGCCCACCCTACTAACCACATAACCCCTCCCACCAACCAACACCTTCTCCGATCGTCTAACACCCGCTCCCTAATCCTAACCCTTCCCCTAATGATCACCCAACTCTGCCCACACTGATCATCTGGTAACACCCACCAATCTTCCAAAATATCCAACTCCCACAGACCACCTCTCTCACTAACCATGCATCCATTCCCCCCGCAGCCCCGCCTCCCGCCATTACTCCTGAACCCATTCCACTCCTATCCACTTACCTCCTCAACTGCTTCACTGGGCAGGGAATTCCACAGATTCACAACCCTTTGTGGAAGAAGTTCCTCCTCAACTCAGTCCTAAATCTGCTTCCTCTCATTTTGAGGCTATGCCCCCTAGTCCCAGTTTCACCTGCCAGTGGAAACAACTTCCCTGCCTCTATCTTATATATTCCTTTCATATTCTTATATGTATCAATACGATCTTCCCTCATTCTTCTGAATTCCAAAGAGTATAGCCCCAGTCTACTCAGTCTCTCTTCATAAGCCAACACTTTCAACTCCAGAATCAACCTAGTGAATCTCCTCTGCACCCCCTCCAGTACCAGTATATCCTTTCTCAAATAAGGAAATAAAGACTGTACACACTATTCCAAGTGTACACACTATTCCAAGTGGAATGCTCCAAGTAGTTGGACTGTGCTATATCACCTGCCTCTCATGAAAAAAATTATGTGGAACAGCACCTTTGAACACAAGTCCATCAGGCAGTTGTCATCCAAATGAAAACTTAAACCTTTTTCCCACGGATTTTCCCCGTGTGCGACAAACCAAAGGACAAAGAGTCGACTCA
Source organism: Sphyrna mokarran (assembly GCA_024679065.1). Lineage (NCBI taxonomy): Eukaryota > Metazoa > Chordata > Chondrichthyes > Carcharhiniformes > Carcharhinidae > Sphyrna > Sphyrna mokarran. The sequence goes on from JAGIQG010000020.1 coordinate 9,039,294, forward strand.
AATTTCATTTTTCTCTTGATTCAATAATTCCCAACATTAGTTGCAACATTTATTTTAACTCCTTTGACTTCAACTTTCTAATTCATTTAGCTTTAACCCTTTTAACTCAACTTCTTTTGATTGAAAATTAATACTACCTCTGAGCAAACTGGCCAGGCTCGCTCTTTGATATGAATCTCCCTCATGATTTTTCAATTTCTTCTCTAAAGGTGTTTTCCAGGGCATACATTGCAAATATGATTCTCGAGTTTCCACTGAAGATAAAGACCCAAAGCACATCTTGAACTTTGCATGTTTTCCAGAAGGCTTTCTGTCACTCAGCCTATGATACCACTGAAAACTGATCAATGTTGGATTATATCATTGGAATTACTGGTAAACAACTCAATGTTTATATCAAGCTGCATGTTAAATTACATAGCGTTACCATATATAGAATTGATGGCTCCAGCAAGTTTAACATCAATCCAAATAATCATCTATATTTGATCAACACAGAAAATGACAGGTCACATCTCACAGGACAGGTCATGATAGGCTGCAGTCTTCCCTGACCTGCACTTATATTTAATACGTGACCAACATTCCCGGCTTCCTCGGCTTGTCACTGTTGTGCTATTGGACACGCAGCCAGAAAGTGATGTACACGGAATGTCCAACCCAACACCATGGCCCAGGACTACACGTGACGAGTGTACTGAAGTTTGGGCAGCCATTGCAGAGGCACAATGGGGAAGGTCACTATCTAAGATCTTTTAGCCACAGTGAACTAAGGGGAGCAGAAGCCCTTGGGCTGAATGAATATTGTATACAGTGAATATTACCTGTACCTTAGTTGTACTGAAGCACCTTGGTGTGCAACTTGTTATATGTGAACAACTTTTAAATATCTTTGTACCATTTGTAATGACCATTTTGAAATGCCTGTAATGTTTCTTTGACTATTGAAGCACCTCAGAGTGAAACTTGGTACTTATTTATTGCAGTGTGAGAGATAGCCATTTTAGATTTTTTCTAATGTTCTTTCAAATAAATATGAATTTACACTATGAATAAAGTATATTTTGTTTTACATTGCACTGTACTTAAGCAATGCAGCTACAACTCCCTTCAAAGCACAGTTTTGTTGGATTTGATCAGATTTCAAACCTCGAAACTTCAGCTGTTCTCCAGGGACTGAGTCTGTGCCAACATCTGGCAGGTGTGGTAGTGCACTTGGCAGAGACAGACAGGGGAGCTGCAAGACAATCTCCCCAGACTGCCAATTTCATAAGCATCAGACACTTGCTGCCCTGGGAAGAAAACATGTGGGAAAATCTGCAATTTTAATGAACAATCTTGCAAAGAAACAGGACAGTTGGTCATTCTGGAGAGATCATATCGGGTGGCAAGGTGATTAGCACTGCTGCTCACAGTGCTAGGGACCCTGGTTCCATTCCAGCCTTGGGTGACTGTGTAGAATTTGTATGTTCTCCCTCTGTTTATATGGGTTTCTTCTGGGTTCTTTGATTTCCTCCACAGCCCAAAGATATGCAGGTTAGGTGGAGTGGCTATGGTAGAAGAAAAATGCCCCTTAGTGTCCCAAGGTGCATGAGTTTAGATGGATTAGCCATAGTAAAGGTGTGGGATAATAGGGATTTCCTCAAAATCGTTCAGATGTTCCAATTGTCAACTGTTCCCTTGTTGCGCAACACTGAAACCAATCAAACTATCAAGTATAGACTGCAAAAGAATTTTGTGATCAGTCCTATCAACTAGATCTCAATGACAGCACTGACATCAAGGGCATAGCATACCTCCTGATTTTTTTTTAATCAGATGTGACAAATTTGAAATCACAGAGGATTTTTATCAATAGAGTCAATGAAAGGGATAGCGCAGCGATCGGATTTGTAAATGTGTATCTGGCTGCATTGAATGGCTGAAGCCTGGCTGCATCAAAATAGCAAAATATGACCACGGATGGATCACCAAATTTAACTGGGAAAACAATTGGTTAGCAAAACAGCAAGGCTTACATGCTGGTATGTGTGTTACTTGTTCTCCAGCCTCCAGATTATGTCTGGAGTGAGATACCTATTTACTAGCATGTCCCAAATACAGTCTTCAGAAAGAAAGAAAGTAAGAAGCCTAAGTTGACAACTGCCTACTCATCTCTGTCAGTGTAGCTCTGCCCATTCACATGACTTCTTGTCAATCAACCTAATTAAACCCCACTCAAACGCCAGAGCACAACCTAAAAAAAAATAACAAAACTGCATTAACTCAGATTAAGACAAACACCCCAGTAACCAGAAGCAATTATTTTTCTGCATTATCAGTAGGAGGGCTGCAGAGTGGACAAGGCAGCACAGTTTAACAGAGTTGAATCTTAACATCTCCTTGACAAGAAACAACACACAAAATACGTGTCTTAAGGGCACAGTAACATTACACTCACTTCAACAGTACTGACAGGTACATTGAGTGTCCCATGGTGGTGGGAAATGCAATGGAAATACATCACTTCAACAAGTCCACGTGTTAGCAAGTTCCATATTCTGCCTAAACTTAGAACAAAGACATTTTCCTGAGTTATTAGACTTATTTAATATGTATTTATTTGATGAAATCAAGACTCATCATATAGTCTCTAACTGAACATATTCTTGTAAACTCCTCTCTTCAATCCTTCCTTCCAATCTCTGCAGACTTAAAAATCAAGTTTGGTCTCAAGTCTGCATTGTAGGGATTCGCTGGTTCTAACTAATAACTTTGTCCAGATTTACTACATTTTCTTCTACTCTGATGTACAGACAATTGCTCCTTCATCTAGATTTCTAATTTTAAAAGTATGCAAGCCAACTGCACCAACAAGCCTCCAACCAGACAACTGCAAAAATAGATGTACTGGATTAATTTGATCCTTTAACAGATGAAAATAAATCCAACGAATTAAGTAAAGTGAAAAGCAACTTTTATTGGCTAAAAACCATGAGATTATATGTGCAAGCCATGATTAAAGGATGTACAAAGATGTAGTTAAACACAGGTAATTATCATTGATCACAGAGCAGGAATCTTGACTATTTCTCTCATTCTCAAGTGATTCCCTTTGGTTTAATGGCAGATTGAATCAATGCATTGTAAACACTGGTTTAATTAGGCTTCAGTTGAATGGATTGTGACCTACTAAATAGCACTACAATGCTTATAACATCTTCTGTTACCATTGTTTTTATAAAATGAATCATTCATAAGATGAAAGACAAAATTATTACAACACATTTTCAGGGAAGACCCAAAAAAGCTCCGCAGCAGGAATTAAGACTTCTCATAAAAAGATAAATTATTGGCAAATTAGGCAATGGAGGAACTTGATAAAAATACAGCAGGCTCACAAATGCAAAATGTTCTGTTCATGATATTAGGTTAGGACATGCCTCAAAGATTAAAACCATTTTTGTGCTATAAAAGTGAATAGGCGATGTCCTGTCTAACAGTCCTTTGGGTTTTCCATTTAAGAATCAGTCATTAGTATTGTAAGAAAGCACAAAAATTACCAACTATACAATGAATCACCATCGCCTACACATCAGATGTGTGTTTTACAAAAGCAGTTGGCATGTTTTTAAAATCACAAAGCTCAGACATGAAAATTCAGAATTACGAGATCTTTTTGATAACTGAACCCAAGGATAAAAAGGTACAGTACTGTAAAGTTTCTATCAAATACATCTACAGAAGGAGACTCCCCTGTGTGCGTACACAGGACAGTGCGATTGTGGCCATCGCTGAGAAATATTATTGCTTCAGTTACAATCAAAGGCATTACTGAAATCAAGGAGACACTGGTGTACAATGAAGTGAACTTTCTCAAAAGATACCTCTGCTTTCCAGCACCTTCATCCACATTTCATAGCTTCTTTCCAGTTTAACTGGGCTCATTTTGGGACTGTTCCGGTGTAGCTGGTTTTGCCAAGTTCTTCAGGCTTGTTCAATTACGGTTATGGTACTCAGTGTTTAGTTTATCTTTACGACACAAAACCACCTGCATGACATTTTATTGTGTTGCTGTCTTTGATGTCACGAAATTAGAACGGTTTGTGCAGTTCTTGAAAAGTAATCTAGTAAGAACTGCGCTGGATTGAGATAAACGGCCTTTCTTCATTGTGATTTACGTTCTATTGCCAATTATGGATTCCAGTCATTGGATCTGCTAACTCTTCAACCAGTCTATGACAAAAGGCTATTGGCTTGGCGTTCAACACCTTGGTTGGGGGAAGCAGGGTGGGGGGGGGGGCAGCATTATGGCACTATTACCACCTCATTCAGAGAACTTTCTTTTTCTCAGCCTCTGTAAAGGAAAGGTGATTTATGCGTAAAGTGTTTAGTTCAGTTCAAGATCTGTATTACCCCTAAGAGCTGGAGTTGGCTGTTCCATTGGCATGTGCGTAAGTGTGGAATTGCAGGAATGATTGAACTGAACAAGTGGTTGGTGGGATGGATCTAACAGAAGAGCTTGACAAAGCAGTTGTGACAATAGGGTTTGTCATTCTGCTCCTTGAAGGTGCCCTTGTTGAGCTGTTTCAAGCAGAAAGCACAGACAAAATGCTCTGGGTGGAACTTCTTCCCCATGGCGGTGATACAGCGTCCTGTGATAGGCTTCTGGCATCCGGAGCAAAGTGAGTTGCGACGCTCGTGATAATGCATCTCACAGTATGGCTGCCCCTCATGTTCAAAAAAGCTGCCATTTATGAAGGGGGTGAAACATTCCTGGAAGTAAAACAGAAAATTACATTTCAAAATATCTTATTATAATAAAACTGCCATCAATACATGCAGATCATACACTCAGTATGATATTGTGAATTACAGCAGCAATATTCTTGAATTATTTTGTTTTCAATGTGTGCTAATATAGTGAGTTAATTAGACCATTAGATTATAATTTGCAAGCAACATTTCATTAAAAAGTTTTCCAATTAGACATTGTAGAAAAACACTTTACCTCCACCCACTACTACCACCTATTCTCATTCCCACTATGGTTATATAATAAATTATTCCACAACATTTTTTGAGTAAAATTTTTAGGAAACAGAATTTTTTTCACAATATTGCTTAAGATTACAAACGGTATACTGATACAGAGGAAATTAACTGAATACGATAACATACATCACTTTTTAGGCAAACTCTGCTCACAAGTATTAAAGTGCCAACAGATAAAAATGAGTCATTTTTGCACAAGTATGTATCTGGATTTGAAAAATTCAATATAACCATTACAGAAATACAACCACAGTTAAAAATGCTCAAAGTTTAGACTGAGCCCAGGCTCAAAAGAAAACTGGGAATTTAGGAACAGAAATTGTCCAATATGTTCCCTCTGAAGTTTTTTTAAAATTTAAGTTTCCTTATTAATGTGACAAGTAGACATACATTAACATTGCGCCCATTCAGAGTCATTGAGGGACTATTTAGCATGGCCAATGTATCTAATCAGCAACCTGTGCAATTGGATAAGCTGTTTACAGTTCTCTCACTGACCCCTGTTATTTCAGTTTCCATATACTAGTTTTTCAGACATTTCACCTCATTAAAATGCCTATATAAATGCAAGGTCATATAGTCTAAGAAGTATCTGAAAGGAATAGTAGTGAAGATGTGGAGAGCTTTAGAGAGGAAATTCCAGAGGATATAAATTAGGAAACTGAACACACGGCTGAATGAGTTTACAGAGATAGAATAGGACAAGGAGAATTATAATTGCTCACTGGATGTACAAATGCAGACACAATGGGCCCAATGACCTCTTTCTGCACAGTAACACTTCTATCAGTTTGAGGGCAGGTAGGGATTTGAAAACAGGAAAGAGAATATTAAAATTAGCTCCTGTATTATAGAAAATCTCAATGAAGGTCAACAAATATATGGGGAACATGATTTGATGACAGTTAGGATATGGATAGTGGGGTTTTGGATGAATTTGTCTATTGAGAGCGCAAGATAGAAGATCAGCACTTGAATAGTTGAGTTTAGAGATTACAAAACCAGCAACAGTTGAGCTAAGGCAGGGATTGAGCCATGCAATGTTACAGCCTATGTTAAGAACAACTACAGAGGAAACATTTATCAGTGAGAAGTTGTGAAGGTTTGGCAATTCATTGTGGGTAGAATACTATGTATTACTCCGATCAAGAAACAATATTGAGAGTAACCAAGGTTGAAGAATAAAGTTAGTGGAGGATATAGTGTAGTTTGGAATGCTATGGAGGCAGCTGGGATGACGAAATAAAAAGATCAGATTGTTTTTGTGGGTTGTCAAAGACAGATTGTGCCTGGTTGAGTTTTTTGAAGATGTGATTAAACACATTGACGAAGAAAGAGCGGTAGATGTGGCATATATAGATTTCAGAAAGACATTCGATAAGGTCTCCCATATAAGGTTTATTGAGAAAATGAGGGGGCATGGGATCCAAGAGGGCATTGCTTTGTGCATCCAGAACTGGCTTGCCCGCAGAAGGCAAAGAGTGGTTATAGATGGGTCTTTTTCTGCATAGAGGTCGGTCACCAGTGGAGTGTCCCAGGGATCTGTTCTGGGACCGTGGCTGTTCGTGAATTTTTCATAAATGACCTAGATGAGGAAGTGGAGGGATGGGTGATAAGTTGCCGATGACATGAAGGTTGGAGGTGTTGTGGGTATTTTGGAGAGGTGTCGTGGATATTTTGGAGAGGTGTCAGAAGTCGCAGCAAGGCATAGATAGGATGCAAGACTGGGCGGAGAAGTGGCAGATGGACTTCAACCTGGGTAAGTGTGTGGTAGTTCATTTTGGCAGGTCAAATGGGATGAAGGAATATAATATTAAGGGTAAGACTTTTAGCAGTGTGGAAGATCAGAAGGATCTTGGGGTCCAAGTTCATAGGACTCTCAAATCGGCTTCGCAGGTAAAGGATGTGATTAAGAAAGCGTATGGTGCACTGGCCTTCATTAATCGAGGAACTGAGTTTAGGAGTCGGGAGATAATGCTGCAGCTGTATAAGATCCTGGTCAAACCCCACTTGGAGTACTATGCTCAGTCTGGTCACCTCATTAAAGGAAGAATGTAGAAGCCATTGAAAGGGTGCAGAGGAGATTTACAGGGACATTGCCTGGATTGGGTGGCATGCCTTATGAGGATAGGTTGAGAGAGCTCAATCTTTTCTCTTTGGAGAGATGAAGGATGAGAGGTGACCTGATAGAAGTGTACAAGATGTTGAGAGGTATTGTTCAGATGGATTCTCAAAGGCTTTTTCCCACAGCTGAAATGGCTGCAATAAGAGGACACAGGTTTAGGGTGTTGGGGAGTAAGTACAGAGGAGGTGCCAGGGGTAAGTTTTTCACTCAGAGGGTGATGAATGAGTGGAATCGGCTGCCATTGGTGGTGGTGGAAGCAAACTAGCTGGGGTCTTTTAAAAGACTTCTGGATGAGTACATAGGATTGAGGGTTATAGATAGGCCTGGTAGGTAGGGATATGATCGGTGCAACTTGTGGGCCGAAGAGCCTGTTTGTGCTGTAGTGTTCTATGTTTTAAGTTGTTAGTTATTGGTGGAATTAAGAGTACATCCTGTCAACTAAGAGATATTTTAAACAATTTATTCTTCCTTACTTTTATTTATTAGTGCCATAAGTAGGCCTACATTAACATCGTAATGAAGTTATTTTTGAACAGGATCTAGGTGAGGAACTGGAGGAATATTTTACTTTCAAAGTATATTTTTTGTTCTTAAAAGGCAACATCTACTTTTAATAACTTATGTGAAATGGTAATTAAATAAATACAACTGAAGAATTTCTGACATGTGGGAACTACGAGTATCACCACAATATTCCTAGATCATCAGGAATATTAATTGAACTGCTCCTCAGTGCTCCTCCAATTGAAACAGGACTTTGGAAACTATACAACAATGCAATTTCCTTTTAATGATCACATTTGCAGTGCCCATGCAGATATTTGCTCACTTGCTCAAACAATGAGAGACACAGTACAGGAAAGAGATAGAGAATCTGGTGAAGTGGTGCAATGACAATAACCTTTCCCTCAGTTTCAACAAAATGAAGGAAACAGTCAACTAATTCAAGAAGCGTAGTGGAGGGCATGCCGCTGTCTATATTAGTTGAGAGCCAACGGAGATAAAGTAATGGTTGAGAGCTTCAAGTTTTTTGGTGTCTTGATTATCAACGTGTCCTGCTACCTCTATGTGCACGCTGTTGTTAAGAAAACCCACCAACACCTCTACTTTCTCAGGAGTCTAAGGAAATTTGGTGTATCTGCTATAACTCTCTCCAACTTCTACAGATGCACATAGAAGGCATTTTTTCCTGTTGTATCACAGCTTGGTACAACTCCTGCTCTATCCAAGACCGCAAGGAACTACAAAGGGTTGTGAACAAAGTCCAATTCATCACTCAAACCCATCCACAGGCTCTCAACCACTTATGCTGTTTACACTTCCCATTGCCTTGGAAAAGCAGCCAGCATAACCAAAGACTCCGTGGACATACTCTCTTCCACCTTCTTCAATCAGGAAAAAAACATACAAAAGTCTGAGGTCATGTACTAACCGACTCAACAACAGCTTCTTCCCTGCTGCCATCAGACTTTTGAATGAACCTACCTCTCATTAAGTTGATTCTTCTCTCACCCTAGTTATGACCATAACACTACATTCTGCATTCTCTCTTTTCCTTCCCTATGTACAATATGCTTTGTCTGTATAGCGTGCAAGAAGCAATATTTGTTTACTGTATAAATATATGTGACAATAATAAATCAAATCAAACTTGCCAAATCCCATCTATGTTAGATATATTTTCTATCATGTACTAATGCTTTGTGCTGCAATCTCCCACTGAATGCAGCAGATTAACATTGTTGTTATGGTTGGTGCTTTGAACCATAAATATCTTGTTAATCAGTTGTCCTATCTTCCTAATTATTTTAATTCTTCTCTGGTTACATTTACTTATAGGCAAAAAGCAGCAGTCAGAATGTAGCACTATCCAACACCTAACTGTACATTAAAGAGCTGACCATTGCATTAACAGTGTTATTTCAACATCCTATGTCAATTATAATATAAAGTAGCAACTAGCATTAATCAGCCTTATTCAGCTACTGCCCACAATTACATTTTGTTGCAGTTCAAATGTTGACATGTACTTAAGTTATTTGCCAGATCCAATAGAACCTCGTGCCTTAATGGTGCACCAGTAACATTAATTGTAAAATTATACTTATTTTCCATTTATGTTTTTATTTAACATGATACACTATATTGTATTTCATTCAAAAGTAACATGTCTAATGTACAACATCCATTCATGAGAGATCCCATAGCCCACCACCCAGCTTCAACCTTTCATGTCAGCACTGGACTCCTCAACTGTTCCCGCACTGGCAAAGGCTTTTGTGCAGCAAAATGGTACAAATGGGGTCTTGCAGGGAACTCAGCCTGCAGCTGTAGTGCACCCTAATCAATCTCTCACATCACTGAAGATTGCCTCTTGACAAAATTCAACAGAAAGCTCCACTTAGACTCTACAGAAGCTATTGCCTGGCATGGCGATTACTGCATCACACAATTTCAATAATGAAGAATAGATATTCTGCTATACATTCAAGATCTTTGTATTTTCTTACCCGGCAGACAAAGCACTCTGGGTGCCACAGTGAATTTAGGGCAGAGATGTAGTTTTCCAGAATAGCCCGTGCACAGCCACCGCATTTTGGGGCAAACATATCAAAATAATCTTTACGACAATAGGCCTTCCCATCCTTTTCATGGAATCCTGCAAATGAACAACAAGTGATGTCAAAGCAAAAGGATTTGAGATAATTCACATTATAACCCAGTAAAAACTTCAGCGATATTGCCACTGTTCTTTAAGTAAAATAAATTAAACCCACAATGTAAAAGGTTTTACATAATGCAGGTAGGTGTCTTATTAAAATTACATAATGAACGAAGACTAATGAAAAGGCCTGTTCAGAACTCCCAAACCCAAATGCAGTGTTATGAGAATGTGATACATAATTAGTGTTCTGGTGCAGCTCCAATAGATAAATATCATTAGTTAATACTAAAAGAAGTGACTTAAACTTAAGGATAATGCCACTACCACTCCCCAAGATAAACGTAACACTCTATGATTATTTGATTATTTGATTCCAAATTCTGGCAAATTCTGCAGAGGTAACAGCATTCGTGTATAGCAGTTTGATATCCTTCCTCTATCATCAGCATTCCCAAGATTTTGGTAGCTTACAAAATCAGTTTCCAATGCTTTGATTGAAAAATCAACTTCTGTGGTCTATCTATACAGTAGCTTATAGCAAAATCCATGCACATGGGCTTGCAGATGTTCAACACAATAATCAACCTCAACATCAATCAAAAATTCCAAATCAAGGAAACCCTTGGTGGTAGCTGGTCATTCTATATGCCTGGATTTACTTTGAAAATTCATAATTGACCAGATTAAATGTCACACTATGGAATAAAACATTGCCATTTCATAGAGAAAACTGCATAGAATATCTTGGGAGCATTTGGTTGACATTGTGCCAATGGATTCAAATAGAAGCTCACAAAATATAGGCTTACTACATTTCCTTGCATTTCCATGGCGCAGAAGCTTGAATTTTTAAAAAACAAGTGTGTCAGATAGCCAGCATTTTTTTCACATCTGCTGGCAGTATAAAGGTTAAATGTGATTAGTAACCCTATCCCTATTTTCAATTTGGTGAAATATAGCCTGCTATGTGGCCTGGCCAAACACGGCATTGAAATAATGTAAGTTTACTGATTTTAGAATACATGGTATGTTAGCAATTACATTGTACAATACTAACACACAGAATCTGTAATGACCAAACTACATGAGACAAAGTATACTAGAGAGAGCATTGTACCATCTGGTCCAAAGAAGGCTCCACACTGGGCACAGAAGAAGTGCTCAGGATGCCAAGTTTTATCCAGTGCTGTCACTACTTTCTGTAATGTAGAAAACAGAGGAGGCATTAGTATGGCAAAGCAAAACGCATCCACCTTATTCCTTATACTATTTAGCCAAACACAAGCGAACCAGATAAAGGTCCACTGTACTGCTCTCATTTCTCATAACAAGTAAAACCAAGGCTCCAATATACTGTCACCCTTCTAACAGCTAGGTCTGACACTACTTCATGCTACACTCAATGAAATAAATCCATTTGTAAAAGCAAACCAATTTAACTTTGGTACAGTAAAGTCCTGCTATTCGTGACTTGCTCTTTAGTGAATTCACTTAAACCAGGTAAAAGTCTTTGTAGTCTACATTGCCCACTGCAGACACACATGTTCACTTATCCATGGTTTGAAAAATAATTAACAGAAGCCAACTTTAGCAAATGCTGGAAAGTAAAACCTAAATGAAGTTCGGAAAGTATGTCCATGACATATTTCTTTTATTAGAAAATATGTGAGTCATCAGCCTTGTTGCTTCCATCTAATTTCTGATCACAGTTCACTTCCACTCTCAAATGCAATACTATGAGTGTGACAGATATCATAATTTTCTTTTTTTTCAACTATTTGTCCAGTAAATTTATCTCTAAATTAATGAAAAACATAGCTTTTATTGCCTTTATGAATGTCAAATTTGGCTGCAACCTACCTAATTGACTCTCACTATAGAGTATGTTCGCTGTTCACCATTTTGCTATTTGTAAGGTTTTGCGGGAATTTAACTTTTGTGAACAGCAGGACTTCACTATGCTATTCCCAGAAAATACAGGAATGGCTGTTAGCTCCAAGTGCACTGTACTTATTCATATTTGTCACTTGCAGATGAAGTACCCAGTATCCTCACTTTTCAACCCCCTCACAAGAGTAACCATTTCATTTTAAATAAATTTGAGATACTTACATCCAGAATGGGTCCATTGCAGTAGTAACAGCGGGGAGAGAATAGGTTGTGATAGTCTTTCTCACAGTATGGCTGCCCATCTCGTTCAAAGAAATTCCGAGAACCAATCTCCTCTTGGCAATGGATACAAACGAAGTGCTCTGGGTGCCAGGTACGACCCATTGCAGTGACAACCTGACAGAAAAGAAACATTTTTAAATTGCTTCATAAATGTAGAAGGCAGCAAATAATTCTACCTGCTCAATCACATCTAGGTAATATCCTTTTATAATTATATAATAAGCAAATTCATTAATGAAATTTGCACAACTCTTGACATACTTATGTGGTCTTTATTTGTTCAGATGCTGCATCTCTGCAGAGGATAATAATGCATGTTTTTGGAGTGCAATATAGCCTCCTCTGGTGAAAGGAAAACATCAATATGTTGAGGAAGCGTGCTGACACAGTATGTAGCATTGCTACCTTACAGTGCCAGGGACCAGGGCTCAATTCTGGCCTCAGGTCACTGTCTGCTGGAGTTTGCACATTGCCCCAATATCTGCGTAGGTTTCCTTTCACAGTCCAAAGTTATGTAGGTTAGGTTGATTGGTCATGCTAAATTGACCCTGGTATCAGAAGATTATCAGGGTAAATATGTGCAGTTATGGGAATAGCGCCTGGGTGGGATTATAGTTAGCACAGACTTGATGGGCCAAATGGCCTCCGTCTGCACTGTTGGAATTTTACAATAATAACTTGATTTATCTCTTTATACATGCTGATTGATTTGTATATTCCCAGAATCTTGTATTATTATCAAACAGTTGTGTTAAACAGGCTGTCATGGATACACACAGCAGTAGTATTTCATTCCCTTGCCTCATTGTGTTTCACTGCAGAGATCAGATACAAATTTGAGCAGCATGCTAATAAATGCAGCAAGAATGGACTCAAATTGCAAGCTTACTCAGTAAGCTTCTCAGAGATTGCTTCTATTGACTTTTGCAAACTGTTGAGACACTTCATATACTGAGAAAGTTCTTCTCACCTGTCCAGCAATAGGCTTCTTGCATGCAGCACACACTCCTTTTGCAACAGTCGCAACCCCCAGCTTATTCAGTCCAACATGAAGTTCATCTAGCATGTTATCCAGCTGGCTTCCAGCTTTTTGAGGACCTGCAACAGCGGAGGAGCCACCATGCTTTCCTTTAGACCCTGACATCATCTGTGAACAGAAGGAGGGAGGAAAAAAATTATGTTAAATACTCACTGGGTTTCAGCACTGCTATCCTGTTGAATTATAGATGATTTTGAGGTGTGTTAATTCACTGATGTAGTTTTAATCATTTTTGGTCCAACTTTAGATACAAGTTATTCTCCAAAAGGCTGCCTAGGTCACAAACTATGCTTAATGTAACTTTTCTTTTGGTGATATCTTCCAGATAGAACCTACCTAATTCACACAGGAGTAATCTTTAGTTCTTTTGACAAGAATAGCACTCACACTTTTATGACATACATAGACTTGCAAATATCTGTCTGTTAATTTATTACTAGACACTATGGGTGGGATTCCTGCTGTGGCATACACCACGAGGAGCAGGCTCACTTAATCATGGTAGTGGCCAGCAGCAAACAAAAAGCTTCCCCAATTAAGGTGAACTGGCTAATGGCAGGTTCCTGGTCAGTGGTGGTGGAATGACTATTAGGTGAGAGGCACTGTGTCCCAACTGGTCTTGCTTCCAACGCATGAGCACACGCATGCACACCCCCTTCCCTCCAGCAGCTGTCATTGTTCCCACTGTAGTCATGATGTAAAGATGCCGGCGTTGGATTGGGGTGGTAAGAACTCAGTAAGAATTTAGCAACACCAATTATTAGTCCAACCGATTTATTTGATAGTAAATCCGCGAGCTTTCAACACTCTTGTATCTTCCTCAGGCAAGTGCAGTGTTCACTGCACTTGCCTGAGGAAGACACAAGAGTGTTGAAAGCTCGCGGATTTACTATCAAATAAATCGGTTGGACTAATAATTGGTGTTGCTAAATTCTTACTGAATTGTTCCCACTGGCAGTGATAGCAATGAGGCACTGCTGGCCTCCTGATCGGTCAGCAGCTGTGTGTGTAGGACTTCATCTGCTGAGGATTCAAATTCATATAAGGTCTAACAGTAGCCATTCAAGAGCTCGAAGAGCACTTAGTAACATCTGTCTTTCTAGGGGTTCCACTTAGTTCACTAAGAGGTGGGTAAGACTCCTAAATTCAGCTCTATATTTGACATGCCAAAATTGTTAAAAGATTTATTTCTGTGGTTTACATACACAAATAGGAATGATGTCTTTATTGCAAGATTTATGCAATACCTCCACACATCACAAAATTATGCAGCAGGGATATTTAACATTGTTAACTGCCTTTGTAGGTGCATGAAGCATGCAGTCAGATGCTAAATAGAGGATTGGTGGACCATACTGTTTTGATCAATAAACACTATCAATAAGTACTGACTGCTAATTAAAGCCTTCTTGAGTTAACATGAATCAAAGTAAAATTACTTGACTGGTGGATCTGAATTTTACTGACCAACCCGCAGCTTTAATTGATTAGCGATGGGCCTGTTGGTGCATAGGGTGAGGAAGGACAATTTGATAAGTGTTTTGTATTACATTCTTACTTTACATGAAACAAAGTCTACACGTTTTAGATAACAGAATTTTTCACTGTTAAAAGAAATCAATTAACATGATTAAAATTAAATTATAAAAGAGTTACAAATTAAAAATTCAGAATGTAGAGACAGCTAGATTAGTTATCTACAGAATTGTCAGAAAATTCAGCACCAAAAGCTGGGTAAAACTGATCGCTTGGGCATATCAAAACAACAAATGTAGATGGCAAGGAGAATGCAATTGTCAGATTTCCACCAATTTTACATTTGGAAGCTAGATTGTGTGCTCTTCTTTCCTCCCAATTTCTCTACATTTCCTGCATCCATGTCACCCAGTAGGCTCAGAGACAAGGACAGGAAAATGTGCCCAATTATGTCTTGAATGCTGATGAGAATAAGCAATTCATATTAACAGATAGGATGCAAGGCCCAATTTCTTCTTTTGCCTGTCTTGGGCAACATGCTGCCTCCATGACACTTGATCCGCTGCAGCTTTCTTTTGTCATTTTCTCATATTTCTGATAGAGCTCATGTCTGCAAAACTGCATTTCTACAGCAGATGTCAGAGAGCCGTGAACCACATACCAACAAGTGCTGGAAATATAACCGAAGTGAAATCCGGCAAAGAAAAATATTGTACCAAAGGCTGTAACAAATTTGATAAGACATATAAAGGGAAGGACATAAAGGCTCCAATTTAAAAAAATAATCTTATAGGGTCAAATATCATCATTAACCTTACTGCATGGATGTTAGGACATATTGAGTGAATGAAGAATTGCACATATTAACATTAGCAGGAGAGAAGTATCTGTGTCATTCATTAAGTCAGATAACATAATTTCACCGGAAATATAATATCAAATTACTAAAATAAGTCATTGATACACGGTTGTTTTACTGCAGTGGCATTCTGAAACCATTTATGACCCTTGGTAGACCTCCTGCTCTACGTACCACAATTTGACGCATGCAGGGATTTAGAGCACTTCTTGCTTTCCAGTTAAAAAAAACTGTATTAAGAAGCAGAGTTATCCTAGTTTCCACTATTCCACTAGAGCAATTAAAATAGCTCTAATAAAACAGGATGATCTAATCAGAGAAAACATAAAAAAGGTCATAGAACACGCTGGCAATTTTAATTTTTTTTCCCATTGTTCAGTATTCCCAAAGCATCTTTCCAAACTTATCTGATTTCAGATAAGATTTTTTTGTAAGTCACAGGTTCATCATAGCACTTTACAGCATTCTGATGAGTTATCCTCAAAAAAGATATCTGTTGGGATTGTGGTTCTTGATTAAAAGGGTGGCATGGAGCAATGCTGTCATAGTGCCAGAGACCTGGGTTTGACTCCTGGCTTGTCTCATTGTCTGTGTCAAGTCTGCACGTTTTCCCCAGGTCTGCGTGGGGTTCCTCCAAGTTTTCCTCCCACAGTCCAAGAGACGTGCTGGTCAGGTGTATTGGCTATGTTAAATTCTCCATATTCACCTGTATTCCTTTGTTTTGTTTGCCCTCCCAAAATCCTCTCTGATTGAATTCCATTTGCAACTGTTCTGCCCACTCAAACAAATCATTGATATCATTCTGAAGTAGGCAGCTATCCTCTTCACTGTAAACTACACAGCCAATTTTTGTGCAGTCTGCAAATTTCCTAGTCATATCTTCCACAATTAAGTGCAAATCATAAATATGTACAACAATAACAGGGACACAACTGTGAGCGCCGTGGAATACTACTGGAAACTACTTTTCGTTCGCGGTGGCAGAGTGGTTAGCACTGTTGCCTCATAGTGCCAGAGATCTGGGTTCGATTCCTGGCTTGTGTCACTGTCTGTATTGAGTCTACACTTTTTCACCATGTCTGCATGGGTTTCCTCCGGGTGCTCTGGTTTCTCCCAAATTCCAAAAGATGTCCTAAATTCTCGCACAGTGCACCCAAATAGACGCCAGACTGTGGGAACGAGGGGATTTTCACAGTAACTTCATTGCAGTGTTAATGTAAGCATACTTGTGACACTAATAAATAAACTTGAAACCTTAACTTTAATATCTCATAATGTTTTATTCCTGGATATCTAACTTTTTTTTAACGTATATCACCGCAAACAACAGCAAACTCAAAAGATGATTTAGCTCTCTGTGCTGGATGAATTGTTTTCTTACATAATGCAGCCATTATGTAACACAAGCATTCAAATAATCCAACTACAATCAAACCAAAGTGAGACCCCTTCTGAGGAGGCTTCATGATAAAGTAACTGAAAAACTTGATTACCATTTATTCAACAGATATCCATACAGCTGATCTATAAGACCATAAAACATAGGAGCAGAATTAGGCCATTCAGCCCACTGAATAGCAGAGCAGACTCAATCATGGCTGATATTTTTCTTACCCCCATTCTCTTACCTTTTCCACATAACTACTGACCTCCTTATTAATCAAGAACCTATCTATCTCTGTCTTAAAGATACTCCATGATCTGGCCTCCACAACCTTCTGCAGCAAAGAATTCCACAGATTCACCACTCTCTCACTAAAGAAATTCTTACTCATCTCTGTTTCAAAGGATCATCCCTTTAGCGTGAGGTTGTGCCCCCTGGCTCTAGTTTTTCCTACTAGTGGAAACATCCTCTCCATGTCCTCTCTATCCAGGTCTCACTATATCCTGCAAGTTTCAATAAGATCCCCCCTTCATCTTTCTAAACTCCAATGAGTACAGACTCAGATCCTCAAGTATTCCTCATTTCGATAAGTTCTTCATTTCAGGGATCATTCTTGTGAACCTCCTCTGACCTTTTCCAAGGCTAGCACATCATTCCTGAGATTTGGGACCCAAAACTGCTCACAATACTCCAAATGGGATTGACCAGAGCCTTACACAGGCTCAGAAGACAGCCTTGCTCTTGTATTTTAGCCCTCTTGACATGAACGCTAACCCTGCATTTGCCTTCCTAACTGCCAACTGAACCTGCACGTTAACCTCGAGAGAATCTTGAACAATACTCTCAAATCCCTTTGTGTTTCTAATTTCCTAAGCATTTCCCAATTTAGAAAATAGTCTATGCCTCCTTTCCTCCTTCCAAAGAGCATAACCTCACATTTTTCCACATTGTATTCCATGTACCACTTCTTTGCCCACTTTCCTAACTAGTTCAAGTCCCTCTACAGCTTCCTCAATACTATCTGTTCCTTTATATCTTTGTATCATCTGAAAACTTAGCAACAGTGCCTTCAGTTCCTTTCTCTAATCATTAATGTATATTGTGAAAAGGTGTGGTTCCCAACACTGTCCCGAGGCACACCACTACTCATTGGCTGCCATCCTGAAAAAATCCAGGTTGTTTCTAACATCACATGGTATTAACAAATGACAACAACCCAAATTATTAATACATCACACTAATGCATATGTCAATACTTGCAATCTGGGGTTGTATCATTGGATATACACATCCCACAGAACAAACTAACGCATTTAAGTTCTGTGGATATTAATCTGCATTTGCTGTCTCTACTTGAAAAGTCAAGTTCTCTCATATATACACACGTTTATATTTGGTTTTTGTTGCCGTCCACACAATGAGGGAGGGGCTGGACGTGGGGGGAGGGCAACTGGATCTACCAGTTCCAAAGGATCTCCTTTACGTATTGGGGAACACAGCATGGTGGTAGCACGGCTTGGATTGACTGGCTAGAAATGGATCAACAGGAAACACAAATGTAAGAGGACAGCATGAAAAAAGCTAAAACAAACTGTGAAAAAGGGAACAGAATCATATTCAAACATGCAAAACACATTGAAGGTGCCAGCAGTACATCTGCCTACACAAGGAAATTTTATAGAATGACACAGTCAAACTCCAGATTGGCTTAATGAGACTCAGTTTATTAACCTAATCTGCTAGACTATACAATAAAAGTAATTAGTGCTGGAAAATGTTACTCATTGCCCTAAAGACAGCTTTTAGTATTTCTTGGTGTAGGTTTGGCATAATGCCACATTACGTGACAGCGTTCTACCCAATGATTTTTGTCTGCCCAAAAAGATGCATTTTCACATCATTATAACAAAAGGAGCTGCCCAAAAAACCTATTTCACTTCAATTTTGGGTTGGATTTCAATTCAACTAATAAATTGAAAGTAATATGTTTTTTTTAATTTCTTCAAGGATTCAGAAACAAGGTATGGACACAAAACCCATTTTGAAAGTCCATCTTCATGTATCATGTCAGGTGATACATGGACTGATATTTCACAGCCTCGCTTGGGCGAGGCTCATAAATTCCCACTGAGGCCAATGGAGAATTCCATTCTGTAAACCCAATTTTCAACAGTGAAGTGAAATGTTCTTTGGTTAATCAGTTACGTCACTGGTAGCTATGCAGCAATCAACGTGCAATACTGTCGGCTGCATGGTGGTGGGAAACCCGGATGGAGAGAAATAGCTTCTCCTGGAACTGAGCAATTTCAACTTCTTAGAACTGAGACAAGAGCATGGATTTGGAAACTGGACCGTGCTATGGACAGTCTCTGTTCAATACTTGCCTGAAAACCTGTTCACAATGAGCAAAATATAAAGCAGCCACTTTCAGTCAGTAACATGACTAGATTCAATAACATAGCCACACAACATATCAATCAAAATGCAGTCACATTTCCACATTGTAAAAGTGATTTTCAAAAATCTTGGTTTGCTGTTTAGCCATAAGCACTTCTCCTCTAAATAATATCTAAACTTTTTTCAAGCTTAGTGGCACTTCTCATATCTTGGGTAATAAGAAAGAGCTCACATTTCTTTCTCCCACCCAAACACTCTGTCTTACTTTTCTCTACCCTATCAATATTAGTAGAAATCTCTTTTGTTCCCTCAAAGCTTCAAATTCACTGTTTTACATACTGTTGTTTCTTCTCAACATCCAAACTATGTGGCAATCATGACACACTGCATAGTCTGCCAATTTTTCCCAGTACCCCAAAAGTATTTACATTCTCGTGTTCTGGATTGCAACCCTTTTTCCTACATTGTTCCGGACTTTAAACTCATTTGATTTAACCAGTCAATATTTTTAGCTGTTTTTTTAAAATATTTTCAAGAATTGCTGCTGCCCAGCACAAATAACCTTTACTTCAACACTAAACAAACTAACTGTTTCACTTCAATTTTGGGTCGGATTTCAATTCAATTGATAAATTGAAAGTAATACATTGTTTTCTTAATTTCTTCAATGATTCAGAAACAAGAAATCTAATTTAAAAGTCCATCTTTATGTATCGGGCGATACATAGGCCGGTATTTTACGGCTGCACTCCAGCAAGGCTCATAAAATCCCACCCGAGGACAATGGAGATTTCCATTCTGAGACCCCTGCCTGCCTCTATTTCAGGGCTGGCGTGGCAGTAAACTTCTGGCCATAATGTGAAACCTGGAGCCTATATTTACTGCTCAAGGTGTTTTTTTCAGTTCGCATACTCAATTCTACAGAACAAAATGGCATGATGCTGTTCCTCCCGAGATGCAGGAATTCATCTTCTCTGATTATGCAGAGAGCTATCTGGTTATTCAGGCAGTTGTTAGTAAGTACAAAAGCAAAAGATTGCAAGTGCTGTACAACTGAAATTAGGAAAAATAAAATGTACATACTCAGCTAGTCAGGCAGCAATTAAGGGGACAGACATTTTAATATGACGACCTTTCAATCACAGCAATGAAAGATTACAAACTTGAAATGTTGTTTCTCACTCCACAGGTGATGCCAGACCAGCTGAGTTTTTCTAGCAGTTTGTTTTCATATTAGCTGTTAGTAAATGATGCTGGATATATTCAGGAGTAATGCAACTTTTATCCAAGAAAACATCTGCATTGCATCTTCGTACAGGTAAACACAATGGCATTGTGTAGCAATTCTGTCACAGTTGCAAAGCAAGTTTCTAAAACTTGAAGCACAGAACAAGGATACAACACATTTGCCTTCTAGTTCAAATTTACACTTAATATGTAGACACAAACGTTGTATGGTTAGTACAGGCTTTAAGTACTATGTCAGCATGAATGCAGACATACTTAAAATCTCAAACAATCTTCAAGACAGGTGATTCTATTGATCTACTACAATCTCCCATGCCCACCACACCTAATAGATCAGCATTGTGTTTTGAACAGCCAGTAGCTGACTCTAGATTTACAAATGAAGCAGCGTGCATAGAATAGAGCATGCCAAGTTGAAAGAATGCCCTGCCTTCTCAAAGGATGGAGGTGAAGGGAGTGACACAGATTCAAAGGCTGCATTCACCTATAAAGAGAAAATGAAATTTGTAATAACTGGGAATGGCTAAGATTACAAATGCATGTATAGTTTCTCTGCCTATACACGCTTTTAACTCCACAGTAATAAATTCTATGCTGACATTGTGTCAAATAACTTTACAAATAAGCTGCTTCATAATATGACTATAAATTGAAGCACAATCAAAATAATACATATATACATTATAGAAGTTCTACATAAGTGATGGCTCATATGCCAAACTATTAATTCTAAATGTAAGATTTATTTTTAGACCATAAGCTTTCAGAAGAGCTGACTTAAAACATTGCCTCTTGAGTTTGATAACTTATAGCCTAAAGTCACTATATCACCTCTCCCACTACCCCCAATTAACATTAGTACAGAATTAATATCCAGATTCACGTGTTAGTATAGCTTTTTTAGTATTTCAGTAAGTTTGACCAATCTGCAGATTAATTTCTGATTTAATTGATGTAATCAAGTTAATTGAAATGAATTAGAAATCAGTTAACTCAGTATTAACAGAGATCAAATGGTGTATAACAAAGTACCACTCTGCACAATATAAATACTGACTAGGTGATCAGGGAGCCCAACAAGCAATTTTTATTTTGTAAATGGTTCACCCTTCTCCCAACACTTAGTAGCTCTCATTGGAAATGTTTTGATAATTCTACTATACTGATTGGGAACATACCAGAGGCTTTGCTGCAAATGTTGTGCTGTTGTTTAAAACAGATATGACCAGTCTGTAATTTTCTGGCCTTCTGACTTTGGTTTGGGCAAGTTATTAGAATCAATTCTGAAAGCCAGGATAAACTGTCACATAAAAGGCAAGGATTAATGAGGGATAAACAGCATAGTTTTGATAAGGGAAAGTCATGCCTTACTAACTTAGTAGAATTTTCTGAGGAAGTAACAGGGGGATTGAAGAAGGTGGTACAGTGGATGTAGTCTACATGGA
The DNA here is from genome assembly GCA_024679065.1 of Sphyrna mokarran. Lineage (NCBI taxonomy): Eukaryota > Metazoa > Chordata > Chondrichthyes > Carcharhiniformes > Carcharhinidae > Sphyrna > Sphyrna mokarran. Next base: position 9,061,138 of record JAGIQG010000020.1, read on the forward strand.
TTTCACTAAGGTATTTGACAGGGTTCCATATGAGACTGGTCAGAAAAATAAAAGCCCATGAGATCCAGGGGAATGTGGCAGGCTATCTTATGAACAGTGGCTGAGCAGTTTAATATTCACTGGAGTCTAGAAATGAGGGGAGATATAATTGAGCTATACAAGAAGCTAAAAGGGATTGACAGCATAGATGCAGCTATGTCTTGTTGTTGGACACTCTAGAATGCGAGGGCATAATTTTAGGTTAAGGAGTAGCAGATTTAAAACAGAAATGAGGAAATGTTACTTCACTCAAAGGTTCATGAATCAATGGAATTCTCTATTCCAGAGTGCAGCGGACGCTGGAACAATAAGTAAATTTGATGAGATAGATAGATCTTTAATTAGTAGAAAGATGAAGACTTGTAAGGGGTGGGCAGGAAGGTGGAGATGAACGTGAGGGGGGAGATCAGCCATGACTGTACTGAACGAAGGAGCAGATTCAAGGAGCTGAATTGAATATTCCTGTTCCTAGTTCTGTTATTGGATTGAAAATTAGTTCAGTAACAGTAACAGTGTACTGATGGACAGATGTTTTAAAGTTTAATTATTATTAGTGTTGCAAGTAGGCTTCATTAATACTACAATGAAGTGACTGTAAAAATCACCTCATTGCCACACTCTGGCATCTGTTCAGGTGGGAGAATTTAGCATGGTCAATGCACTTAACCAGAACGTCTTTGGAATCTGGAAGAAAACCAGAGCACCCAGACGAAACCATGCAGACATGACAAAAAAGTGCGGACTCCACACAGACATTGACCCACATCAGGAATCGAACGCAGCATTATGAGACAGCAGTGCTAACCACTGTGCCACCGTGGATGGAAAGTGGTTTCCAGTAATATTCCATGGAGCTCACAGTTGGGTCCCTGTTATTGTTGTATATATTTATGATTTGCACTTAATTGTCAGAGGCATGATTGGGAAATTTGCAGATTGCAAAAAAATTGGCCGTGGAGTTTACAGTGAAGAGGATAGCTGCCGACTTCAGAATGATAGCAATGATTTAGTTGATTGGGCAGAACAGTTGCAAATGGAATTCAATCTAGAGAGGCATTTTGGGAGGGCAAATAAGATAAAGGAATACAGGAGGATATCGAGAGGGTAGAGGGACTGTGTATGTCACAGGTTCCTGAAGGTGGCAGGACAGGTGGAAAGATAGGCAAAGGCAGCATATGGAAAGCTTTCCTTTAATGCCCAAGGTATTTAAAACAAAAGCAGAACAGTAATGCTGGAACTGTCTAAAATGCTGATTTGGCTACAATTGACACAGTTCTGGTCACATTACATTAAGGACATAATTGCTGGAGAAGAGATTTACAAGAATGTTGCCAAAGCTGGAAATTTGCAGTTATAAAGAAAGATTGGGTAGGTTAGAGTTGTTTTCCTTAGAGCAGATGAGGTTAAGCAGCGACTTTCTGAGTGCACAGATCAATTATCAGGAGGCACAGATTTAAGGTGATTGGTACAAGGATTCGAATGGATATTAGGAATAACTTTTTTACACTGGAATTCGCTGCCTGTACTGGTAGTTGAGGCAGATCTCTCAATTCATTTGAATGGTATCTGAATCTCATTGCTGTAACCCACAGACCAGATGCTAGGATGTGGGATTAGAATGAGGAGCTAGTTTCTTTCCAGCCAGCACAGACACGATGGACTGAATCACTTCCTTTTGTGCTTTAACTTTTCTACCATTCTAAACATAACAAAGAGGCATTTCTAACAAGACGTAACACTCCAAATTAGTGTGATCTGGATAATAGTTAGAAGACAGCATCAAAATGGATTATTTCAATACCTGGATACAGATAACATTTATAGGATGATAACTGTACTTCTGCAATAATTCTATACATCAGAAAATTTCTCAAACTATTTACACAAAAAAATCAGATTATGTATTTATATATAATTTGAACAAAGTACACTAGAAAGGGAATGAAACTGAACTTCAAAAACTTCTTAAATCAAAAGATTTTTAAAGTATTTAATCATGAAAGATAGAAGACTTCCATGCCTGTGGTTGGAATTGTAGAGTGTCTTCATCATTGTTATTGCCATCAGTCTGACAGGCTATTGACACCATGACTCTAGTGAGTGTAGAAGATGGCGGAGGTTCAGCTTGGACAGCAGTGCTCTGTACTATAGGTAGAGAGAAGCAACGTGGATGCTTTTCTGCTGGCAAAATGTATGGACGTGTAGATGATGGTATTGGAAGGACAGATGGTTTCTGATAATCATCAGTTGAACTATTCCACTGAGGTGCAGGTTGAGATCCAGGGCGAATGGAAGACATGCGGGAAGAAGCAGAATCTTGGGGAAACAAAGGGAGAGGTGGTGGTGAAGGCACAGGGGGAAAGTGTGAGGGTGGTACAGGATTAGGAGGTAGGGAAGATGCAGGGGGAAGAGGTGGAGGTGAAACTTTCAAAAGCTCAATTTTTCTTTTTTCTTGGCTTTGTTTGACTGGGGGAGAAGGTGAAACAGAATGGGGTGATGGAGTAGAACCCATTGAAGAAGAAGGGGGTTCTGGAGTGATTATTATCTGGAGAGAAACAACAGCAACTTTAGTACTAAGAACCTGATATAGATGAAGGGTATTTTCACTCGTACGCCTAATTTGCACCATGCTTTAACCTACCTGATCATAGCTTTATGGAGAACACAGAGCAGCACAGCATTCAATGAATATTGAACATACCAACTGGAGAAATCTTTACTTTGAGCGAGGATGCAGTGACATTTTTTTAAGCAAGCAGGTCTTTAAAAACCTTTAGCTGTGCCATTTACAAATATAGGTTAGTCTTAGACTTACAGCCAAAGTCAGAGATAGGGTGGTATATGGATTGTCAGGATAGAATTTAATTTCAAAGTATGATTGAGCACACGCAATATCGTTTAAAATCACTTGCGTTAAACTGTTTTACACATTTACAACCACCTGTTGAGCATCAACTGCAAACAACTCATTTCACAGGGGCACTAACTTCTACAGACTAATTATAGAATTCAGCAATGCAGGTAGAAGAGGTAGCAACATCAAGAAAACCGGACATGAAAACCAAACCCACAAATCACGCAGACAGAACATTACAAATCCAGGAAAGCACGTTGTGCAGGTTTCCGTGCACATGTAAGAAAAAGGAAAGAGGTGAAACTGGGCTTGGGAAAGTCACTAACAGGAGATACTTGCATTCATTCAATTTGAGCTTCAGCTTTATGCACTTTCCTATGGATGGGCAGCACCATCCCATCTAATTGTGGCTACAATGCACAATATAACCAAGAGCTGATCAAGCAGAAAGCTCTCTACATTGTATCTGGCTGTAACAAACAAATGCATAGTATACTAATAGCTCACAACTCAATGAGAATTACAGCACATTGTTAAGAAGTTCATGCACAAGGCATTAAAATCAATTTTTTTTTTACATCAAACATTACTTCATGCATCTCTTTATCACAATTTTTCATGCATTCCTCTAGCTACCTTCTCAACCACATGAGTTCCTTCCTCATGTTTCCTGACAGGTTTTGAAGTGATAACCAACCCCTCTGTGAGCCAGTCATCCACTTTTCTATTCTTGGGTTCCTTCTTTTCGATCCCCAGTCTGCCATGCAGCTCCTCAATTAGCCTATCCTGAGACACGTTTTTATTAAAAATGACAGGCCCAAATTTGCGGCGTGGTAAGTCCTCACGGTACATCGGGTGTATGTTTGAAGAATGCTTTGTCCTCTCAATAAGAGATTTCATCTGCACCATAGGGAACATTGCACAGTAAAACCATAATTCTGCAAGTTACACAGATACATTCCTCACACACAGCATTTACACGCAATACCAGTTAACGTGCAATCTTTTGTGCAATACTCACCTTGACACAATAGGACACTCCAAACTTCTGGGTATTTGAACAAATGTGCATGCACATTCAGCAACAACTAAGACACTAATTCTTTAACAGTTCCAGGCATAGAGGTGCAAATCAAGATGCCCACCGCTGTGTGCCACGTCCTGCCTACTTGATGATAATCCAATCAAACCCAGGCCACTTATGCACAATTCTACAGTACAATGCTTGGAAACCAGCTTCAGGAAATTAACTTTAAGGAAGACACCAACGGCATTTCACAAGTCCCATAACAAAGTGGTCTCTGATGTCAATGGATCTTCTGTGGTCTGGTTCTCTTCATTATAACATACTGCATAACATGCTGGGTCTTCCTTAGAAGTCTCTCAAGTATAGAACTTACCGGATCAAGGAAATGCAAATAATTTCCCACATATTTGAGATATATTACCCCATATATACAGGTGGCACACAGAGCTCTGTCACACTGTTGCACACACAGAAAATTAGTCAGATTTCAGCGTCTACACCATTTGAGAGTTTGTGATTTAGAATACAAAGTAATTAAAGTCCACTTCATTAAGACGTCCATAAAAAATCCCAACACTAGCAGTGCCATTATAACAAAGTCAGTACTGGCTGCGACCTAGATAATGTTAAGAGCGTTAAACTCTGCACCAATATAACGTGTTCCACATCTAGCACTATTCTGACCATGCAGTAGGGGCTCATGCCATAAATCTGTAAAACATTCCACATTCAAACTTTCTGCCTGCCTGACTAGAAGCAGAAATCCGTTCCACTGAGAGTATTTGAACTGGTGGTAAATCAAACCGCTCCTCTTGCGCTTCCTCAATGGATCGATGATGCAGTGAACAATGATTCAGGCTACTTTGTTCTAGTTCCATTTTCTTTTGTTTCAGTTGCTGCTGTGCTGCCTGCTGCATGGGTTTTTCATCTGACTTGTTTACACTCAGCAACTTCTCTCCTCCGGATTTGGTTCCATCTGCAATACTCTGTTGATAATCGTGTGGTCTCCCACTCACTTCCACATTCAAGGTGGAAAATTCCATAGTATCAGGACACCCTGATGCTCTGTCCACTGACACTACCTTAGTTTCAGGGACCTCTTGTTTAGTGTCCACTTGCTCTTCTTGCACAGCCTCAGGATACAAGGACAACAGCTTATCCAAAGCTTCATTCATCTCAGCAAAGTCAGTAAGCAAAGTTGTAGCTGTTGTCTCCTGTTCTCCAGTGCTTGAAGTCAATGCTGGTTTGGATACAGGACTCTCAGTTGCAGTGACATTTAAGGAATTTGGTTTCACTTCAGTAATAATGAACTGGTTACCAGGTTTGTTTTCACTTCCCACTATCTGTATATCCCTGAGGGTTGTCTTATGTGGTTTAGCTGATTCTAAAATGGATGGCAGCACTGACAAAGAAACATCAGTGTCCAATTGTGAATCTGCATCTGTATTAGGTAAAGTTGATGCAAAAGAGATAGATGATTGAACCTCTGGATGATTACGCAATGGTGTGGCAGGATTAGGTAATGTGGAAGCAGATGACTGTAAAGGGATAGCCTCCTCATCAATATGCAGCAGCTCCAGTGGACTGGGTGTTCGAGAGAGTGGAGAGGGCAAACCTGTACCATTGAGCATTAACTGTGAATTGCATGACATGGGCAACTGTGCTCCAGTTGTTGATGGAGTAATGACAGATTGGGCAGCAGCAGACACTAGCAGAACATTTGGAGATGATTCTCGCTTTTCATCTGATTCAAAACTTATAGGAGTTATACTGCCAGCCTAAAATTGAAGAAAAGAGAGTAACAGGAAGAACAGAAAAGTGAAGTAAATTGGGGAATATAAGAGAAAATAAATGAAGACGATATTAATGATTCAATCCTGTCCTTATCTGTACCTTGCTGAGGGACACCACATTACAGTCACCCTATTATTCCATTGCTGGCACCACTCCAAGATGCCCAATGTCCTAGCTATTCTTCTAGTGGTTCATGGCCCACCCTGCATGGTGTTCACCAGCATCTTAAATTCTATCCATCACATACTGTATTCTCCCAAAGCCTTACATTCCATCTATTCTGCCAATGCTTTGTGCTCCATTCTGTTTTACATTGGTTCCATGCCTTATACCTTATGATTTTATCTTATTTTGTGGCCCATGCCCCATTCCACAAAACATGCCAAGAATATTGCAGCCACACTCCCTGCTTCTCATGCTCCATTCCTACATTCTCTATACAAACATCTTTGTATGAGCCGTCTGCAATTCCTGGTTTCAGCTCTTTCCTCTTGCCAACTGAACTACTGATAGTCAAAGCACACAATCAATGCAAAATGGAGTACTGAATTCTTTTTGACACAATCTAGATAGAGGTTAAGAAATAATTCAAGCCCAATTCAGTTCAATTCCTTCCAAGTTCATGCAACATACATGTAACCTCCAAAAATACAGAGGTTAAGACAACTGAAAAACAAGTTGCATCTATCTTCTGAATAGATTCCAGGTATGATATAGTTAATAATTTTTGAATGACGCAGCCATGTCTTATGTATTCCTTTTAGCAAGATGGAGGGGGGCACATTCCTGACTGTTTATCAACAGAGAGCTTCAGGTACTGCATTTTACTGTAGTAAATATTCACCAAGCTTCATTAAAAGTTAATTTCTGATATTCTTTCTCATGTTAAAATGCAACAAACATATTTTTTCCACCTAAAAAAATTCCCATTGCCTTGATAAATAACAGGCGCTTGCTGTTGGCTACACCTTCCTGTGAGCTGCGATTAAAACATTCAAAACATTCACACAACTCACGGGGCTGCCTACGAAACAAATAGTTTTTGCCTGGCTGTTGGATTTTAGTACTCGACTCGGTAAGTATAGAAAGCTGTTTACACTCACGTTGAATACAGAGAGGGATTCCATCAACTCATCAAGCTCACGGGTTGCTGAGGATGCAGAAATGCGTGCCTGCTGCTGGCTGGGAGTGTCACGCTGAGAGGCTGGCCCTTCCACTGGAGACACAGCAGTTGCAGGACTGAAAACGAGACCAAAGTAATCAACATCATCAGGAACTAAAACACACACCAATGGTATGCAGTGCCTGAGTTGAAATTCATTTTCCTGCCTGTATTCAAACATTATGCATAGATTGACTTTAAAGTAAAACTGAAACAAAAATGATACCTTCCCTATCAAGCACACCTAAAGAATGCTACATATAAACTAATCTCTTATACACATTCATCTAGGCAGGATGGAGGCCTAAATAACTCTCAGCAGGATAACGAAGACCAATTTCTTGGACATGAGGGAAGGATGAACTTGCTTAACATTAAGTTTATATTTTTGCACTTAACCACATATGAATTATTTACATTCTCTCAAGAAGCCGTTAGAATATGAAGTTTATAAATTTATGTTTCGGGACTGTCTGTTGAGATGAAATGGAGCAGAGAAAGAGGTTGTGACCTGCTCCAAATCCTGCTTGAAACCAAGCCTGATTTAGCTTGGTTACTAACATGACAGTGATGCCCAGGTTGTTTAACTGGGAAGAAGGGGCAAGATGTTCATACCTGTAGACAATGGGAAAAATATTTGTGCTGACTTTGGGTAAACTGTTATGTCTCCAAGTTTCAACACCTTTGGTTAGGTTTCATAAATAGCTATACTTCAGACTGTGTAGTTAATTTCAAGAAAGAATGGAATTGCAGCTCTAGGAGCATAGCATTCTAACTCGGTACAAGGTCCATGTCATTCATGTTGCCTTGGAAGTAAGCTTTGAGGGGAAAATAGGTTATAGATAGCCACTGTTTTCTTAAGAAATCCCTAAACCTCATAAGTCAGTCTACAAGACTCTGAGAACAAAGAAACAGAGGCAGATGATCTCTATTGTTCACCGAGCAGAATGTGGATGGCAATTTATGCTTGAGAGACCAAGACTGTGAAAAATTTGAAAAGGCTGGGAGGTCAACCTATCTTCCAGAGCAATCATAGAACATTACAGCGCAGAACAGGCCCTTCGGCCTTCGATGTTGCGCCGACCAATTCGGAAAAAGCAATGACCTTCTAACCTAAACCATTCCCTTTTCGTCCATAAACTTATCTACTAACCTGTTAAACGCCATCAAACTTGGCGCATCTACAACTGACGCAGGCAGGGCATTCCATACCCTTACCACCCTCTGGGTAAAGAACCTACCTCTGACATCCGTCCTATAACTACCACCCCTTAATTTAAAGCTATGTCCCCTCGTGCTAGCTTTCTCCATCCTAGGAAAAAGGCTATCACTGTCCACCCTATCTAAACCTCTAATCATCTTATATGTTTCAATAAGGTCTCCTCTTAGCCGCCTTCTTTCTAACGAAAACGACCTCAAATCCCTCAGCCTCTCTTCATAAGACCTGCCCTCCATACCAGGCGACATCCTGGTAAACCTCCTCTGTATCCTCTCCAATGCCTCCACATCTTTCTTATAAATGCGGGGACCAGAACTGTACACAATACTCCAAGTGCGGCCGCACTAGAGTTTTGTACAGTTGTAACATGACGTTGCGGCTCCGAAATTCAATCCCCCTACCAATAAAAGCTAAGACTCCTTATGCCTTCTTAACACCCTAATCGACTTGATTGCCAAGTCGATCCTCACCATAAAAGTCAGTTTGAGGATTAAAAATTAACCAGTTGGAAAAAGAAAACTGAAACAAGTCTTCTAGAGCTGAGAATAATTTTGGATTGGTTTCTGGAGAACGAAGTGTCCAGTAAAGGGACAGTGAAAGACGGTTTTTGGTCATTTTAAAAGTTAAATGAGGAAACTTTTCTGTAGTTCAGAATTAGCCTACTAAAAAATATACATAGGCAATGTTGCTTTTAGTTCATTTGTTAAAGTAAAAGTCTTCAAACTTGAAAATTTCTTGCAACTTGAAAAGTGATCCGTCTAATCAGTCACTAGAAACTCAAATATCTTTTCTATAAGTTTCAGTCTCAATGAAGATTGTGATAACTAGAAAATTACTGACCTGGATTCGAACTGAATTCAATTTCCTATTCCACTAATTCATACTGCAATAATATGTTTTTGGTGATTTAAAAATAGATGAATGGTTTCCAGCATCTGTGCTCAAATACTTTGCATCTAAATGCAAAGTATTTGAGGTATTGTGATATGGTTGGTATGTGGATAAGATCACTGAAAATGCATGATGACCATGTTCTTCTTTGCAAAAAACACACCCACACCCATCCCTTTAGTATTTATATTGGAACAGAAAAGTCAAAAGAGCTAAAAATCACTTGCCAACAAATACTCAACTGCAGGGAGGAAAATTGTGGCCACGAATAAAACCTCTCAGAGACAGAATCCCCCCAGTGTTCACAGTTGTGTGCTTTACCTCGTAATATCTAAAGAATGATAAAATTGACAGAATCCAAATTCTAATGTTTCTGCCATCTTACTGTATAACTTGATGATGGTCTGCATAAGCTATCAATAAATCTCTCTATCCCAAAATGGCTAATCATGCAATCTCATTATTGTAGTCACTGCCCAGTCAGCTGGCTCAAAGGCAAATCACAGAAAAAAAATTAGAAATGCATATGTGTGAATTCCAAATTTCCAGCAGTACAACTGAACCAAGCCAATCTTTTGGTCTGCTGGCAGGAGAAGTGAGAATTGATTGAAAGAAAACAACATATACACACACCTTGGACTGGGGACTGAGCTCTCCAGTTCATCTAGTAAGCTTTCCACACTAGGCCGAACATCTTCAATTCCACGGCCTCCATTTCTTTTCGGTTTCTCTTTTGTCTGTGGAGGCATTTTCTTTCCCACTTGAGTTCCATTTTCCTGACCTGTGTATTGAGAGCCAGAGACTGGAGCAGGATGGGGGCTGCGACTGGATTCCTCTGAGAAAGGAACAATAAGATTTAATCACACCATAGACAGTAGCTCAAGCCTGATTTAAAGTCAGCTGAGAATCAGAAGTTACTAAAAGTTCTTAAAATAGGTTCATGGTGGCTTTTCCTACATATTTCCCATACCTTATTCTTGTCTATCTGTGATATAAAGAAAAACTTTACATTTATATTGCACTTCACCAATGCCTCAGGACATCCCACAATGCTTCACAGCCTGTGGAATACGTCTAAAATGCAGTTACTATGGTAGGCAACAGCCAGGTTACACTCTCAAGAGATCTCACATATAGTAATTGAGCGCACGACCAGATCATATGCTTTTGCTATTGGCTGGTTGAGAGAGAGATGTCGGCCAGAACATGTGAGTAAGTACTGTGGACTCTTTTACAGCTAACTGAGTTAACAGATGGAGCATTGATTTCATATTTTATTTGAAAAATGGGACTTCTTGTAATGCAGCACATCATTAATCATTCAGTGAAGCATCAATCTGGATTATGTTCCTAAATCTGTCTTGGGTTTGCACTTCCTCCCCAAACTTTTGATTCAGAGTTTAAATGTGCCAAATGATGTGCAGCATTCTGTTTACTTTAAAATGTAACTATTTGTGGACAGACACGAGGCCTCAGATCTCTTAACTCTCTTTGGCCACATGGTTGGAAACATTGCAGGAGTCTTCAGGCACTGATCGGGGTACTAACAAGCAATGGAGCAGTGCATTGATTCATAAGAATCACAACTGTTTTAAGACATGCTGTTTTAGTGTCCTGGAAAGAGGAATAAAATTAAACTGCAATTCATCCTTAAGGCACTGCAATTTGTCTAAAATCCAATAATGTAGGGCAGGCCAATAATGCAGCAGGCTTGTGCCAAAGCATCATTGAACAGGGTTTCAGATTTGCACGATTCCTCACATCTTAACTTCAATTGCATTACAGGAAAATTTTCAAGCAGAAGTGAGGCATTTTCCCATGGGCAGCTTCCATGCATTGTGGAGTGGCTTAATCCTGCCACAAAACTGGGTAAAGTCTTTAGGACTGGTCGCTTGATCCAGCCTTGATCACAATGGAAGGAAACTTTCTAAGTCTCCGAGCACAGGACAATCTGCTGCGGAGGGAATAGGAAATGTGATGGAATGGATCTTTTTATTTTAGCAATAATCAATCTAACGGCTGAATGTTATACTTCATTTATCAAACATTACATGAATAGAGATTACATGCAAATATAGGTTGATAGCTATGGTTCACAGATCATAGAATTCTACAGGCAGAAGGAGGTCATTTGACTCATTAAACCTGCACCGACAACAATCCCATCAAGGCCCTATCCCCTTCACCCCACATATTTACTCTGCTAACCTTCTGATACTAATGGTCAATTTAGCATGACTAATCCACCTAACCCACACATCTTTGGACTGTGGGAGGAAATTAGAGCACCCAGAGGAAACCCCCCCAGACACAAAGATTTTGAACATCAAAGCAAGAAGCATACATTGTACTTTGATCCTTCACACTGACAATTCCAAATATATTTCCAGTCTTATGAGTGATTCATACTCCTGTAGGAAAATTCCATCTGTTCAATTATAAAGATGGCCTTTCTGCTCTATGTTCTTTTCATTTTGGGTGCCATCCTCAAAATGCGTTTTTCCCACACTCTCGATTTGTCCCCAGCTTTGCATTAAATAGTAGGGAATTCATTATCAGCTGACAGCTGATTCTTTGCCCTGTTGCCATTCAGATTGGCATTGTTATAGCTAGGATTCTACACCTCCAAATGCATTGCACTTTCCTGTCAACAGACTACCTCAATAATCAAGTGTCTCCACAGATGCAATTTTTTTTACAGACTCTTTGAGGCATTGACAGTAAAACAAAGAATAGAAGCATATGCCAGCAGAAAAAAATGCACCTTCTTTCTCATTTGTTGCACTGAAGCAAAAGTCTTTTAAAAAGTGAAGTAAACAAAATAAAACACTTCTTTTAAGTACAAAAATTTCCCACTTGTATTAGAAAAAAGACATGCCTGTTGTGAAACCGCTGGGTGAGCTGTGTTGCACCACATTCAGTTCCAGTAGGAGGCGATCCAGTTCTGAAAGGTTGCTGCCAAGTGAAGAAGTCATGACAAGCGGTGAAGATTCTGCGGACTTTGTCTTATTGGGGAAGCTGCATAAATGACAAAGTTTGAATGATTTATTATCTGAAAGCTCTACAGACTGAGCCACACTGCACTTTGATTTTATTTTTAGAGGCCTGTTTAAACATCACCACTGGCACAGTCCAACACCATTACTGGCATCAAATTTAAAATGGCTCTGATCTCATTATAAATTATACTTTAAACTAAAATACCATGTTTTCATCAGGTATGTAACCCTGAATGGTTTCAAAATAACAGTCAAAAACAAGATTCAGATGATAGTCAGAGGAGGGCAGTATTGTACTACTTATGGTGAATGATCCCAGCATCTCAAATGATGAAAATGTCACTCACTAGCCTGTATCAATTTACAATATCAAACAGGCAATAATTGAATAATCAGCTAGTGTCTTGCATTCAACAATTATGTCACGTGTTGTACTGTTCTATTTCTACCACTTATTTCAGTTCCATTTTTCTATCTGTTTGAGTTTGGTCTTCTAAGGATACCTTGGCCCATCATTAGTGACAGACTGCTTTACAATCTTGGGTCTGTTCTCTAGGCTTCTCTCCCAATCCCTTTGTTAACTCTCTACCTCCTTTTCAAATGATTTTCAAAACTCTTCCCATTATATTTTTTGTTCTCTCTTCTATTCTCAGATTACTGCTTGCTATCTATGTTTGATCAGCGTAGCACTTTAAGACATGCATGCATTAACAGTGCCACATTTTAGAGTATGCATTGCATCAACAGTGTCAAACTATTTTTATATTGTCCATCATTTGTGAAGAGAATTTTAATAAACCAACCTATGCTACCAAACAATAAATTTGCTTATATGGTATTTCATTAGCATTAGAAATGGAGCAAAGCAAGATAAACAGATAAATGCTTCTACTTACAAGGCTATCTAAGTCTCACAAGACTTTGACAGCTTGCCCATTACTCACTCAGCTTCATTTTAGAAGGCTTTATTCTTAAAGGGATTTGTTTCAACTGAAGTTGCCACTGTTTAAAAAGACATGCAGTCCCTGATATCAACGTGACTCTATTCGAACAGGTAGTCGCAGTTTATCACTGCCATTCCATTTAATGAAGCAGCCATTGTTTAACAATATAACTGTCTCACTGCTTTAACACAAAGCTTCTGTCTTAACCAAATGTTCTTCATCTGCTTAGGGAGGGAGTCTTTATATGCCACTTTGTTTAGACAGGGAGTCTACACCCATTACTCTGCTCATGGAAGATCCTTTCTGAGTTAGGTGCTGTCACACTGCTTAGGGAGGAAACTGATATTGAAGCACAATGTTATCTGCACTCTACTTAAAGATGAGGACTTGTCCCAGTTGGATACCTGTAAACGTGGTCTTCCTCGGCAGAACGTGTAGCAGGAGGACTAACAGAGTCTCGTGTGAGACTGGAGCTGCCTTTCACATTTGATGGGTAGGTCTGCTGCTGTATTTGAAATGAGAACAAAAAATATTCAGTATTGGGAACAGTAATAATGAAGTTTAGAAAAATGGTTTTCAAATGTGCAGAAATTGGGAGTTACAAGTAAATTGAGATTGACCAATACACACAATTTCAACACTTCCTACAATTTAATTTTTTGCTTTAGAAAACTGGTGGCATCTGGTTCTCCCCACACCTTAAAGAATTATACCACCAAGTTTCTTAAATTCTTAAATTCAGAAATAACTCTGAAAACAGAAATCATGACAGCTCAAATCTAGCTCATCCCCAATCTGGGTGCCACTCCTCCCTCCACATAACAGGAATTAAGCAAACTATTGCAGGTAGTAGTTAATGCTTTGCTGATTTCTTGATACAGGTGTGACTTAGCCAGGAAATACACCTTGAATCTGTAGGCAGCTGTTATCCTAAACGTGACACAAAACACTCTGGGCTTTGAGCAGTTTATTACAACCCTGGAAACAGTTACATGTTACATTATTTCAATTCTGGCATTTAAGTTGTTCCAAACGCGAACAACTAATAGCTTTTAAGATCTCTACTAGCTATCCTTGGGGATGATTAAGACATCAAAATGTTCAGAAGATTAAGGAACACAAATCAAATTCTATAATCTTAAGAATATAATGTAAATCAACTCACCATTTTAATTTCTTATGAAATACATGGGTGGGTTTGACTAACCTTGCATTTGCAGCTAACATGATACCTGGGCACAGTCAGTAAAGAACAAATAGAATCATCAAATCGTTATAGCACAGACGGACGCTTTTCAGCCCTGTTTCTGTTACAGACAGACAGTTTCTGTCTGTACCAACTCTCCATAAGAGCTACTTAACCAGTTTCACTACTGTTATGATTCAGGTTAGAAACTCCAAAGTGTTGCATGGAGCCCGCCTGGATCATAAGTTTTACATCTTGAATTTGGATGCAAATAGATAAGCATGATATGTCTCACTTCAGGTATGATTCCAATGACCTACTGGGGAGCTTTTATCAAAGTTTTATTTAAGAATATGGTTAATATAGGAGAAAATTAGCAAAAACTTTTACCAGTTACAAACAAGAAACAAAACAACTACTAAAATGTATAACCCTTGACAAGTGTATTTAATGTGTTCGAATAAAAAAAACCCTTGCCATAGACAAAATCCTTCAAACAATTTCATCACAGCAAAGACTAATACTCATGTGATATTGGACTTTGGATGAAGTTTACAATTCTCTGGACAGTTTAAAGTATGAACAGCTTTCCAAAACACCAGGGATTCTAGACAAGCCACCAATAGATGATTTCCACCTTCAGAAAGGCAAGATCTTGCCTTCAGCTCACCAGCAGAATTTCGAAAGCCAGGGAGAGAGACCTATTTTCAGCTTGATGACCCTTCTAAAACTAAAACTCAAATTCAAATTATACTTCCAAAACTCCTTTCATATAGCCTGCTAACCAGTTTTTTTTCCCTAACAATGCAGAGTCCTCAACAACCCAGTAAAAATAAATAAGCACTCGTTTAAGTAGCAATATAAAGATTCTCATAGACAGCCTAGCAACAATGAGAAAAACAAACTGAAAAACCATGCTTACAACTGCAGAATACATGATTTAAAAAAAACACTACTTAAAGGTACATTAACCTCACACTGCCATAGCCCTGTAAATATTGTCTCTTCAGGTGTTTATCCAATTTGTAGTTAAAAGCCAATTTTAAATCTGCCTTCAGCACATTCGCAGGCAAAGATGAAAATTTTTAAAGTATATTAAAAGTTAGGAGGAGCACATCGCCAAGATAAATCAAGTGTACGTAGGAGTAACCTCTCAATCATTGGCAAAAATCGGGTAAACACAGTAAGAACAAAGAACAAAACAGCATGGGAAACAGGCCCTTCAGCCCAACGAGCCTGCACCACCATTTCGATGTTCCCAC
Organism: Sphyrna mokarran; assembly: GCA_024679065.1. NCBI lineage: Eukaryota > Metazoa > Chordata > Chondrichthyes > Carcharhiniformes > Carcharhinidae > Sphyrna > Sphyrna mokarran. Next base: position 9,076,515 of record JAGIQG010000020.1, read on the forward strand.
TTCTACCCGTGCTCCCTCTCTTATGTTTATAGATCTATGGATTGAAACCAAATTTGAGACAATTTAGGGATAATTTGTTCTGCCAGTCAGCCTAAGAGCACATCTTTGGGATGTGGGAGGAAACCGGAGCACCCGGAGAAAATCCACGCAAGCACGGGGAGAATGTGTAAACTCCACGGACACAGGCCCAAATCCACGTATCTGCACAGCACAGCGATAGTCACTGAGCTGTCGTGTTGCCCATCAAATGGTCCAGGTCAAGCGTACACTAACGACGTGAAGCACTAGGATACTCTCGAAAATTCCAAGAGCAGCCTTCTCACGACCCGTTGCGTGTATGCCCCTTGTTAGACAACAAGGTGGACCAAAGTACCTGCAGGATAAAAACAAATACATCAATATCATTGACTATTTACACACTTCCAGGGACTCCCAAGGCTCATGATCCCTATTTTAAATCAGTTTTCTATATTCCTCCATTCCCATTCTGTTCATGTGCCCATTTAAGTATCTCTTAAATAACTCCAGAGTGCCTGCTTCCACCACTTTACTTCTGCAGTGCATTCCATACCCCCACCACCCTCTGTGTGAAAAAACACCCTCTAGCATCCAAATTATACCTTACCCCCCTCACCCTAAGCCCGTGATCCCTCGTGCTATTCGAGTCCATCCTAGGAAAAAGCTGAACCCTGTTTATCTATACCCCTCATAATCTTGTACACCTCTATTAGATCTCCTCTAAGTCTACATCTTTCTAAGGAAAACAGCCCCAATTTGCCTAACGTCTCCTCGTAACTCAGACCTTCCATAACAGGCAGCATCCTGGTAAAGCTCCTCTGCACCTTCTCCAGAGTCTCCACGTCCTTCCGGTAGTAAGGCGACCAGAACTGGACGCAGTATTCCAAATGAGGTCTAACCAACTTTTTATACAACTGCAACATTAAAAGCCAGCTCTTATACTCTATGCCCCTTCCTATAACAGCTAGCATACCATATGCTTTCTTCACAACCTTCTCCACCTGCTCCGCCACCTTCAGAGACTTGTGCACCTGCAGCCCAGGTCCCTCTGCATTTCTATACTCTTAATAGGTCTACTCTTTATCATATACCTCCCCACTACATTCTTTCTCCCAAAATGCATCACCTGTTGAAGTCCCAACAAACTGTTGGACTTCAACCTGGTATAGTGAGACTTCTTACTGTGTTTATCCCAGTAAAAATACTGGCATTTCCACATCATGAAAACCTAGTCATCCTGTGTGAGGTACACTCTGTTTTGTTGTATGGTCTACGGTTGTATGGTTTTGGTTGTATGGCTTTTGTTGTATGGGCATACCCAGGTCCTGTGCAACAGCAGTCACCTGAGCCATCTTCAAATTCATCTGGAGATCCGAGATGGATTGTGACTGGAGGGACATCATGCATAAATCTCTGGTGACCAGGTAGCAGAGTGCTTAGCACTGCTGCCTCACAGCGCCAAGGACCTAGCATTGGGTGACGGTCTGTGTGGAATTTGCATGTTCTCCCCATGTCTGTGTGGGTTTTCTCCAGGTGCTCCAGTTTCCTCCCACAGTCTAAAAGACGTGTTGGTTAGATGGATTGGCTATGCTAAATTCTCCCTCATTGTACTCAAACAGACACTGGAGTCTGGTGACACAGTAACTTTATTGCAGTGTTAATATAAGTTTACTTGTGATGCTAATAAATAAACTTTAAAAACTTTAAACTAGTGCTCTTGTCTTTCTAGATAGTAGTGCTCATTTGGAAGGTGCTGTCTAAGGAGCCTTGGTGAGTTCCTATAGTGCATCTTATAGATGGTACACACTATGACTACCGTGTGTCAGTGGTGAAGAGAGTGAATATTTGTGGATAGGGTGCCAATCAAGCAGGCTACTTGAATGGTATAAATCTTCTTCAGTGCTGTCGGAGCTGCACTCATCAGACAAGGCAAGAGTGTTCCATCACAGTCCTGACTTGTGCCTTGTAGATCGTGAACAGGCTTTGGGGAGTCAGGCGATGAGTTACTCATTACAGGATTCCCAGCCTCTGACCTGCCCTTGTAGCTGCAGTATTCATATAGCTGGTATAGTTAAGCTTTTGGTCAATGCTAAGTCCCAAGACAGTGGGGGATTCAGTGATGGTGATGCCACTGAATATGAAAGGATGATGGTTACATTCTCTCTTGCCAGAGATGGTCATTGCCTGCATTTGTGTGGTGCAAATGTTACTTGCCACTTATTAGCCCAAGCCTGAATACTGCCCACGTGTTTCTGCATTTCAACATGCACAGCTGCACTAAGGAGTCATAAATGATGTTGAACATTGTGCATCATCAGCAAAAGGTCATACTTTTGATCTCATGATAGAAGGAAGGTCATTGATGAAGTAGGTGAAGAGATTTGGGCCATCTTTACCTACCCCAAAATACTCATGCAGTCTTGAAGTTGAGATGACTGGCAAGCAATAACTACAACCATCCTCCTTTGTGCTAAGTATGACTCCAACCAGCAAGTAGTTTATCCCAATTCCTATCGACTTCAGTTTTTCAGGAGCTCCTTGATGCCATACTTGGTCAAATATGGCTTTGATGTCAAGGGCAATCACTCTCCCCTCACCTCTGGAGTTCATATTTTTATCCATATTTGAACCAAGACTATAACAAGGTTAGAACATAGAACATAGAACATTACAGCACAGAACAGGCCCTTCGGCCTTCGATGTTGTGCCGACCAAAATAAAAAGCAATGCCCCTCCAAACTAAACCATTCCCTTCTCTTCCATATACTTATCAATTAACCTCTTAAACGCCACCAAACTTGGCGCATCTACAACAGCTGCAGGCAGGGCATTCCACTCCCTAATCACTCTTTGAGTAAAGAACCTACCTCTGATATCCGTCCTATAACTCATACCCCTTAATTTAAAGCTGTGTCCCCTCGTGCTAGCTTTCTCCATCCTAGGAAAAAGGCTATCACTGTCCACCCTATCTAAACCTCTAATCATCTTATATGCTTCAATAAGATCCCCTCTTAGGAGTTAGGAGTTGAGCGACCCAGATGGAAGCCAAATTGAACATCTGTGAGCAGGTTATTGTCCCAGAATTGCAAATTGTATTAGGATGCTAGACGAGACACTGACAATTTTAGTATTTTGGCATAAATGAGAGGATAGAATGCTTCATTCCAAGCAGCAGGGAAATGCAGGAGGCTACAGTCAGATCAGTCATTGAATGGTATAGGATGTTCAAGGGACAAAATGGCATACCTCTGCTCCTGTTTATATTCTTTGAATCCTGAGAATCTTAATAACCACTTTCTCAATCAGTCTTTCCGTCTTTAACATTTAGTTTCCAAGTACCCCAAGGTACCTCTGTTCCTGAACTTCTATTAGGATTGTATCTCTTATTTTATGTGAATATACAAATGTACAAATTAGGAGCTGCAGTAGGTCATTTGGCCCTTTGAGCATGCTCCACCATTCAATGAGATCCTGGTTGATCTAATTGTGGCCTCAACTCCACATTCTCATTTGCTCCCAATAATCTTTCACCCCACTGCATAACAAGAATGTATCTAGCTTTGCCTTAAAAACATTCAAAGACTTTGCTTCCACCGCCTTTTGAGGAACTGTTTCTAAGATTCAAAATCTCTAAACGAATAAAAACGTTCTCCTCATCATTGTCTGAAATGGGTGATTCCTTATTTTTATACAGTGGCCAGTCAGACTAGATTCTCCCTCCATATTGCTTCCATATCAACTCCGTTAAGAACCCTCAGGATCTTATTTGTTTGAATGAAGTTGCCTCTTATTCTTCTGAACATGAGGATACAAGCCTAGTCTGTCCAACCTTTCTTCATAAGACAATATGCCCAATCCAGATATTAGTTTAATAAACCATCTCTGGTCTGCTTTCATCTTTTGTTAAATAAAGAGACTAATACTGGTCTCCAAATGTGATCTCACCAATTCCCTGTTAAACTGAAGCATAACCTTGCAGCCTTTGTAATCAATTCTCCTTACAATAATTATAACATTCTATTAGCTTTTCTAATTACTTACATTCTTCCCACCAAACTACATATTCACTGTGATAAACTTTGTCTGCCACTTGACTATCCATTCCCCCATCCTGTCTATGTTCACCTGAAGTCTATCAATATCTTCCTCAAAGTTCACAATACTTGCACATTTTGTGCCATCTTCAAATTTTGAAACTGTGCTCTGTACACAAAAGTTTAGACCATTGATATAGATCAAGACAAGTACTGGTTCGAATGCTGATCACTCCCCCCCAAACCCCCAGAATACCCCACTATGGAGGGTGACTTAAACTGCACACTATATTCTGGATGTGGTCTCATCATCACCCTGCTTAGCTGCTTTTCAACATTTATACTTGATTCCCCTTACAATAAAAACTCATGTTCCATTTGCTAGGACTCTTACTAAAGCATTCTGCAGTAACTCTCCATTTTCAAAAGAAGTCTATTCTTCCTGCCAAAGTGGATACCCTCACATTTTTTCACAATATACTCCAATTTCCAAATTTCAACCACTCACTTAACATATCTATGTTCTTTTGCAGATTCATTGCATCCTCCTCACAACTCATCTTGCTACCTACAAAGTGCCAGCAAGTCTGCTTTAGTATAGCTGGTCCCTCAATCCAAGTCATTAATATATTAAAAGTTGAGGTAATGCTCAGATGGGGAAAAGAAGGGAGGAGAGGGTGGAGGGGAAAGAGAGGGTGAAGAGAAAAGTGAGGGCAAGGGGCAAGTAATTGCCAAGATCTTAAGACATCATATTTGAAGCAAACCAAAATAATCAATAACTTTCAGACAACTTCAACATCTGTAACCCAGCTAAATGGCCATTCAAGCTGTACCTTGGGAGAACTGCCCACTCCAGTAGAAGGGGAGATTTCTTCTTGGTAACCCTGAAAAACCAGAAGAAAGCATGTCATCCATATATGTCAGACACAGAATCATAAAAATAACACAGAAGGAAGGTACACCGATTACATTTGTGCTGCAAATCAATAACACTTTTTTAAAAAATTCTTTCTTAGGATGGATTGGGGTGGATGTCGCTGGTGAGGTTGGCATTTAATGCCCACTCCTAACTGCCCTCAAGAAGATAGTGGTGAGCTGAGTCTTTGAGAAGACTATGTGGTGTAAGTACAATTAGAGTGCTGTTAGTGAGAGGGTTCCAGAATTTTGATCCACGACAGTGAAGGAACTGATATATTTCCAAGTGAGAATGGTGAGTGGCTTGGAGGGGAACTTCCAGCTGGTTGTGTTCCCATGTATCTGCTGGCTTTGTCCTTCCAGTTGGTAGTGGTCGTAGGTTTGGAAGGTGCTGTCTAAGGCACCTTGGTGAGTTTCTGCAGTGCACCTTGTGGATTGTACACACAGCTATCACTCTGCATCAGTGGTGGATGGAGTGAATGTTTGTGAATGAGGTGCCAATCAAGCAAGCTGCTTTGTCCCGGATAGTGTTGAGCTCCTTGAGTGGTGTTGGAGCTGCACTCATCCAGACAAGTGGTGAGTCCGTCCTGACTTCTGCCTTATTGGACAGGCTTTGAGAGTCAGGAGTTGAGTTATTTGCTGTAGGATTCCTAACCTCTGACCTGCTCTTGTACCACAGTATTTAAATGGCTAGTTAAGTTTGCAGACAATGGTAACCCCAGGATATTGATTGTGGGGACAACATTGCCATTGAATGTCATAGGGCAATGGTTAGATTCTCCCCTGTCAGATGCAGTTAGTGCCTGGAACTTTTGTCGTGCGAATATTACTTGCCACTTGTCAGCTAAAGCCTGGATATTGTCCAGATCTTGCTGCATTTAGCCATGGACTGCACCAATTTTGACAAGCTACAAATTTTGCTGAAGATTGTACAATCATCAGTGAATATTCCCCAGCTCTGACCAAATGATGATAGGAAGATGATTGATGAAGCAGACAAGATGGATGGATCTAGGACACTACTCTGACAAACTCTAGAGATGACTGACCTCTAACAAGTACAACTTTCTTCCCGTGTGCCAGGTGCGACTCAAGCAGTGGAGAGTTTTGCACCAATTCCCATCAAGTCCAGCTTTGCTGTGGCTCCTTGATGCCATACTCATATCTAATGCTGCCTTGATATCACTGGCTTTCACCCTACCTCTGGAGTTCAGCTCTTTTGTCCATATTTGAACCAAGGCTGTAATGAGGTCAAGAGCTGAGTGGTCCCGGCAGAACCCAAACTGAGCAAGAATGAACAGGTTATTGCCAAGCAACTGCTAGCTGATAGGACTGCTGATGACCCATGATGATCGAGAGTAGACTGAGAGTAGTAGGGGCAATAATTGGATTTTAGATTAGACTAGTTTAGATTTGTCCTGCTTTTTGTATACCATACAAACTTCCCACATTGCCGGATGGATGCCAGTATTGTAGCTGTACTGGAACAGTTTAGCAAATTCTGGAGCACAAATCATCAGTACTATTGCCAGAATATTGTGTGCATAACTGTTGCCATATCCAATACCTTCAGCCGTTTCTTGATATATCAGTGAACTGAATTGACTGAAGTCTGGCTTTGAGATCTTGGGGACGTCCAGAGGAGGCCGAGATGAGTCATCCATTCAGCACTTCTGGCTGAAGATTGCTGCAAATGCATCATCCTCATTTTTGCTTACCTAACATTCCCCATTTTTCTTCCTCACAATCGCTCACTTCAATTAAAAGAATGAGCCTGGTGATTATTCATTCACTTCAACTAAGGCATTACATCTCTTACCATATTTTTTTACAGCACATATGGATTATGTACATGCCCATATGTATTTTAGGATGACATGTGAATGTTCTTCATGTCAGATAGGAGGTAAGAAATAACTAATTGAGGAAGTAGCAAACAAAATACAGAAATTGAGAGGTAATAAAAATATAGTGAAACTGAATTTTACAAGGTGGCTATGTTTTAAAATGTCTTCTTTACCCAGAACATTCTGAAAAGGGGAGGAGGGGGGAGGTAAAAATAAGCATATCCACTTGAAGACCTAGTTGCCATGGGGAGAAACTCGAACACGAACCTATTGAAATCAAATAACAGTTTTCATACCCTTACACAGTACCTTGCGGAAACAGACACAGAGAGAATAAAATAAGATCCTGTTGTATGGAACTACTGCTATGAAGAAGCAGGATGCCTGTGGGAGTTTGTTTTCTGCTGAAGGACAGGAGGTCAGAACAAATTAGACATTTGGAGATTTAAGGAACACGGAGTTACTGAGATGACCCTTGTGAGTGAGAATTGGAACTGGAAGGCTCAAGATCAACCTCAGGTGATGGAGAGTACACCGGTGGATGTCCCCCTTCAAAATAAGTACTCTTGCCTGAGTACTACTGTGGGGGACAGCTCATCCAAGGGAGGCAGCTGTGGCCAGCTCCCTGGAGCTGAACAAAAACAAAAGCCTAAGAAACAGAGCAAAAAGGCAGTGCTTACAGGGGACTCCCTAGTGAGGGGGGCGGACAGGCGTTTTTGTGGACGCAGACGGGAGTCGCGGATGGTGGTATGTCTCCCTGGAGCTGGGATTTGGGATGTCTCTGGACGCGTCCCGGACATCCTGAAAGGGGAGGGTGAGGAACTGGAAGTTGTAGTACATATAGGTACTACTGACATAGGCAGGAAGAGGGAAGTGGACATGAAAAGGGATTATAGGGAACTGGGTAGGCAGCTGAGAGAGAGGAAAGCGAAGGTAGTAATCTCAGGATTGCTGCCTGCGCCTCGGGAGAGTGAGAGCAGGAATAGTATGAGGTGGAGGTTGAATACGTGGCTGAGGGACTGGAGCAGGGGGCAGGGATTCCGGTTCCTGGATCATTGGGACCTCTTTAGGGGCAGGTGTGATCTGTACAGCAAAGACGGGTGGCACCTGAATCCCAGGGGGACTGGCTAGGGCTACTGGGGGGACTTTAAGCTAGAAAGGTTAGGGGGAGGGAATAGTGATGTGGAGACTGGGAGCAAGGAAGTTAGCTCCCAGGTAGGGAAGGACTCTAGGCAGGATGAGAGGCAGGTTAGACGAGTGGGGGAGAAGGGAAATGTCCAGTCTGAGGGACTGAGCTGTGTCTATTTTAATGCCAGGAGTGTAGTAAATAAGGTGGATGAACTTAGGGCGTGGATTGCTGCTTGGGATTGTGATGTGGTGGCCATTACAGAGACTTGGATGTCTCAGGGACAGGACTGGGTACTACAGGTCCCGGGATTCAGATCCTTCAGGAAGGACAGGGAGGGAGGCAAAAGAGGTGGTGGAGTGGCACTGTTGATCAGGGACAGTGTCATGGCTGCAGAGAAGGTGGATACCGAGGAGGGAATGTCTACGGAGTCTCTGTGGGTGGAAGTTAGGAATAGCAAAGGGTCGGTGACGTTGCTGGGTGTATTCTATAGGCTGCCCAATAGTGACAGGGAAGTTGAGGTGCAGATAGGGAAACAGATACTGGAGAGATGTAGAAATAACAGAGTTGTTGTGATGGGAGACTTCAATTTCCCAAACATCGACTGGAATATCCCAAGGGTAAGGGGTTTGGATGGGGAGGAGTTTGTTAGGTGTGTTCAGGAGGGTTTCCTGACACAGCACGTGGACAAGCCTACGAGAGGAGAGGCTGTACTGGACCTGGTACTAGCTAATGAACTAGGACAGGTGATGGATCTCTCGGTAGGAGAGCATCTTGGGGATGGAGATCATAATTCTATCTCCTTCACCCTTGCATTGGAAAAGGATAGGATCAGGCAGGCTAGGAAGGTGTTTGTCTGGAATAAGGGGAAATATGAAGACATCAGGCAGATGTTGGGGCGAATAAACTGGAAGGAGGTGTTCTTGGGGAAAAGCACAGAAGGAAGGTGGCAGATATTCAAGGAATGCTTGTCTGGAGCTCTGCACAACAACGTTCCGGTGAGACAAGGAGGTTTTGGTAGGACGCGGGAACCGTGGTGCACGAAGGCTGTGGTGAACATAGTCAGGAAGAAAAGAAAGGTGTATAAAAGGTTCAAAGAGCTAGGAGATGTTGGGGATCTAGAGAAGTATAAGGCTTATAGAAGAGAGCTTAAAAAAGGAAATTAGGAGAGCCAGAAGGGGTCATGAGAAGGCCTTGGCTGGTAGGATTAAGGAGAATCCCAAGGCCTTCTACAAATATTGAAAAGTAGAAGGATGAGAAGAGAAGGGATAGGACCTATAAAAGGTGAAGGGGGAAAAGTCTCTATGGAACCGGAAGAAATGGCAGAGGTGCTTAATGAGTACTTTGCCTCAGTATTCACGGTGGAAAGTGATCTGGGAGGATGCACTACAAGTTTGCGGCAGACTGAAAAGATTGAGTATGTAGATATTAAGAAAGTGGATGTGTTAGAACTTTTAAATGCTATCAAGATAGACAAGTCTCTGGGACCAGATGGGATGTATCCCAGGTTATTGTGGGAGGTGAGGGATGTCATTGCAGAGCCCCTGGCGATGATCTTTGCGTCGTCGATGGAGACGGGAGAGGTTCCGGAGGATTGCGGATGTCGTCCCTATTTTCAAGGGAGGGAACAGGGATAGTCCTGGAAATTACCGACCGGTGAGTCTGACCTCAGTGGTTGGTAAGCTGATGAAGAGGCTTCTGAGGGACAAGATTTACGAGCATTTGGAGAAGTTTAGGTTGATTAGAAATAGTCAGCATGATTTTGTAAAAGGCAGGTCGTGCCTTACGAGCTTAATTGAGTTCTTCGAAAATGTGACTGAACACATTGACGAAGGAAGAGCAGTGGACGTGGTGTACATGGACTTCAGCAAGGCATTTGACAAGGTCCCACATGCAAGACTTCTTGAGAAGGTGAGAGGCCATGGGATCCAAGGGGCTTTGGCCTTGTGGATCCAGAACTGGCTTGCCTGCAGAAGGCAAGTGGAGTGCCCCAGGGATCTGTTCTAGGACCCTTGCTGTTTGTCATTTTCATAAATGACCTGGATGAGGAAGTGGAGGGATGGGTGAGTAAATTCACCGATGACACGAAGGTCGGTGGTGTTGTGGATGGCCTGGGGGGATGTCAAAAGTTGCAGCAGGACATCGACAGAATGCAAGACTGGGCGGAGAAGTGGCAGATGGACTTCAATGCGAATAAATGTGTTGTGGTCCATTTTGGCAGATCCAACGGGATGAATGAGTACACTATCAAAGGTAGGAGTCTTAGCTGTGTGGAAGAGCAGAGGGATCTTGGGTCCGGGTCCATAAGACTCTCAAATCGGCCTCCCAGGTGGAGGATGTGGTTAAGAAAGCTTACGGTGTACTGGCCTTCATTCATCGAGGGATTGAGTTCAGGAGTCAGGAGGTAATGCTACAGCTTTATAAGACCCTTGTCAGACCACACTTGGAGTACTGTGCGCAGTTCTGGTCGCCTCACTATAGGAAGGACGTGGAAGCTATTGAAAGGGTGCAGAGGAGATTTACAAGGATGTTGCCTGGATTGGGAGGCATGCCTTATGAAGACAGGTTGAGGGAGCTTGGACTGTTCTCCCTGGAGAGACGAAGGTTGAGAGGCGACCTGATAGAGGTTTACAAGATGTTGAGAGGAATAGATAGGGTGGACTCTCAGAGACTATTTCCCAGGCTGAAATGGTCACGACGAGAGGGCACAGATTTAAGGTGCAGGGAAGCAAGTACAGAGGGGATGCTAGGGGAAAGTTTTTCACTCAGAGGGTGGTGAGTGAACGGAATCGGCTGCCGTCGGTGGTGGTCGAGGCGAACTCGCTGGGGTCTTTTAAAAGACTTCTGGATGAGTATATGGGATCCAATGGGATTGGGGGTTATAGATAGGTCTATGGCTGGGTAGGTTTTGATGTGTTCGGCACAACTTGTGGGCCGAAGGGCCTGTTTGTGCTGTAGTGTTCTATGTTCTATGAGCAGAATGATTTTTGAAAGACATTGAAAGTTTTGACTTGGCGCGGCAGGAATAAATGAGACTTCTGAAGAACTGGGAATTGCTTTGGATTTGTTCCTATAATTCTACACATTTTGTCATAAGTGCAGACACAGCAAAAGGAATACTGACTGGAATTAGAGTCACACTCCAAACACTTATTTTATGCCAGTGACCGTCAAATCGTCCAAAGAACAAACAATACAGCACAGGAACAGGCCCTTCGGCCCTCCAAGCCTGCACTGATCATGTGTTCCTAACTAGACCATCTATTTGTATCCCTCTGGTCCTATATCTATTCCATATTATACTTCCAGTGTACACTATAAATCACATTCCCCCTTGCTTGTCATAGTCAACTCCAAAGGTCTCCTCCTCTTCCCCTACCTGAGTTCAAATCATTGACACAGAGAACATTCACATTTCATTTGCACACAAAATGTCACTGACACATTTAGTCACCAACCAAAACAAAACATTAAACAACAGACCTCACCTTACCAAACAAATAAATTCTTTCAGATGATACCAAATAGTAGAATATACAAAAGATGGTTTAACCTATTTTTCAGAAGGCAATTATGAAATGGGTGATGTTGGAACACAGTTATTGCTGGCAGAGTTTAAAGGCATATTGTTCTTCCCTACAGTGCTGGCAGTGATATTAAACTGAAACAAACTTATGCTCATTGAAAGATCAAAGTTACACTGAAAAAAATTGGTGAAGAGGCCTAGTCAACCCAGATGATCTAAATCTAGTACACTTGTTCTCATTCTATAGTCTACTCTACAGGAGTTAAATTCAGGAAATTATATCAATAATATTTAAACTCAAGATGAAGAATTCAGGTGAAGGCACCACGAGGGGTGTGTATGGAAGGGTCAAAAACAATAACGGACTGGAAATATAGGCCAATGATTGGCTTACACCTACCTGTTGTTGTTGATATCTTGAAACAGGAGGCTGCCACTGTTCAACTGTGTCAATAATCACTCCATTCAGAGCATCAGCAGAGGGAGGTGGCGGCACTGGTGGGGGCACTGATACTTCCTGGCAAATATGGCTTCCTGTTGGGTAGGAGTATGGAGTCTCCTCTGGGATGAAAATGGGCCTTTTTGAAATATGTGAAGTTGTCGACTCTAGATCAGCCAACAAGGCATCTGGAAGAAAAAGGAGGGATAGCAATTATGTTATAAATATAGATTATTGCAATAACAAACCAGACAATGATTTTACTCTGCAGTTTCAAGCACAAAAGCAGCCTTTCAGTTGCTTACATCAGCGAATTGAAAGAACTTTCCACTTAATCCCATTATCCATAGATTTTTTAAAAAATTTTTACTTTTGAAAGGGAGTGGTTAAATATTTAAGATATACCACTATCTCTACTATGATATTCTAACAACCTATTTCATGAAAATCTCTCCCATTTCTTCTGACTTGACAATGAATGAAAATAAAACTGGTCCCAAATCTGTTATTAAAACCCCACAAAATTTAAACATCTCTACCATATTTCCTCGTAACTTTTATTCCCTCTTAGAAAGAACCCCACTTTCCCAACTATTCCTTAAGGAAAGAATCTAATTCCTGATATCATTTTAGTGAATCGAAACTTAATGCTTGCAAAGGTCTCGATACCCTTCCTAAGCTAAGCCATGCTAAACTGCAAATAATATTTTGCTGCTTTGCTTTTGTCTTCTACTTATTACTATATCTTAGGATCTATATTCCTATATCTTAGGATTCCTTAAGCCTCTTTTGAAAAACAAAATATAGCTAAATCAATCAATTTTTAAATTTTCAAATCTCTGAATCTCTAAATCTCTCAGCTCTCTGAATTCTTTTACTGCTTCACCATTCAAATGCCTTTCTTTTAAAACAAAAGTTAACAAACAGGTTTGCAAGAAATGCTAGAGTTTTGTTGGTGACACCTTGACTCGAAAGACATGACAATAAATCTTTGGGACCATGTTCCAGGACCTTCATCATTCATCAGGCCTGACATGTGGTAATTCAATTTAAGATCATCAGAAATACAACCCACTCGGAAATTACTGCAGACTACAGCAGGGTAGCAATTTTACCTGTTATTTGCTTTTGTCTTTAATACTGGGATCCGAAGAGAAACTCCAGTTGAGTGAGCACTAACTTCGAAATCGCAATAGGCAAATCTATCATAAGGTATAGTAGCACTTCAATAAACACCTCAAGACCCACATATCTATCATCATCACACCGGGCATATGTTCTTTTAGCTTTTTTACTGTTGCTTATCAAAGCATCCTGTCAAATGATTCTACTACTTAAGGAACATTGGAACAGGAGTATGCCATTTAGCCTCAAGGCTCAATCATTCAGTGGGATCATGTCTGATCTGTGAGCTGACTCCCCATCTTTGCTTTGCCCCATATCCCATTAATACTCGAGTACCAAAAATCTCAATTTGAGTTTAAAATTAACATTAGTTTAATCTGAATTGCCATTTGGTTTCATTTTTATCACATATGCTGGGATACAGTGAAAAGTACTACTTCTTGGGCACTACACAGGCCAAATATACTGTTCATGAAGTATACATAGGAATAGGAAAAGGATTAAGGTCCAGAATATAATGTTGCAATTACAGGTAGGGTGAAAAGAAAGATCAGATTAATATATGATAGAACCATTCAAAAGATGACAATAACTATTATTGAGTCCGTGGATGTTCTAAACTTCTACCATTCTGAATATGGAAGTGTTTCCCAGCTTCACTCCTAAAATCTCTCATTAAAACCCTCAAGTTGAATTTGCATCTGCAATTCATTCAGTTTGTTCCTGATACTCTGTATGTTTGTACAAAGATTGCTTATTTGGACCACGCCCCCAACCTGTCATTCCGCTTTAATGCTTCATTTGTTTTTTTTAAATGGTTTTTTCCTACTTTAAGCAGTTTAACTATATTGCCAAAAAAACATAACTTCCGAATGTTACTCTATTCTGCTCTCTTTCATTCGTTTGTGAACTATTTTGAATACCAGCTTTTACACCTGAGCCCTCCCTGCAATTTACCAGCTGGAAGTCCTTCTAACCACTCTTCTCTGCTAAGACTGGTCACACCTCTGGTCAGGAGTGGCTTATTCCAATAAGAAGTTATTTCTGGAAATTACAATCCTTGAGATTTCTTCTTTGATTTAGCTCTAGCTCCTGGTACTTTCTAAATGTGACCTTTCCCACTTCCCCCTTTAGGCAGCCTCCCCTTCGAAAGTGTTATGGTCTGTGTTATGTCAGTCCTTTCAACATCTTTTATCCTTAACTTCATAACTAGCAAGTAGATTATACTAGTTAAATAATATTAGTGTCTGCCAATCCTCTTTTTATGCTTTACCTGGGCTTCCCTTATTCTGTACATGATCAATCATGACAATCTTATTTGAAACATGTACCTTTCCGGGAAATGTGTCTGAAGTCTAGGGCAAACTGTCCAAGCACTGCATCCCTCCTTACTTATTTTCAACCTGTGCTTCAGTTCAATGATTCTGAGCCAGAGAGATTTGTGACATTGGCATTTACCCTGGCAGAGTGATCTTTTGAATTCACTCTGCATAGGCTCATTGTCCACAAATTCCCACATACTGGAGTCCAGATACACAACTGTGTTGAACTATCTACATGATTTATACCTACTGTTTCATTTGCACTAAAATGTTCTCTTTCTCCAGACATAACTAATACAAACACTGAATGGAATATTTAAATACTTGTTGCCTCAAGCTTACATGAACTACAAGAAGTATTGGAAGCAAAAAGCAGTGCCTCCTTCCTCTTCTGCACCAAATTCCCACTTACACTAAATATCCAACTTTTATAGTCTGTTCTGTGATCACTCTGCTCCGGCCAGTCTGCATTAGCAGATACTGGAAGCAAACTATGAATCACTTAACCATTGCTGCCAACTCAAATTGTCCCAACGTGCCTGGAAATTGCCTTGCAGCTGCCATGCAAGTAAATTCTTGACACATTCCAAAAACATTTCATCCAAATAACAAAGTGTGAGTAACAAGAATCAGAAAAAAGGAAGCAAGGAGGGACAATTCAATAAGCCTATCCACGAACAATGAAAGAAAATGGTATTAACTGATAGCTTAAGATGTGATCAGTAATTGACCATTTCAACTGGTTGGATTCTTAGGATCTTCTAATTATTTCAATTCTATCGTAACTTGTTAGAACATCCATGAAAGATCAACTACAAATGCCTCTCCAGATAACCAGCAATTCATAATTCCATGGCAATCAGTCAGGTTCTATTTCTGGGGGGAATGCTGAATTGAATATAACCAAACAATAAATTAAAAATTCAGCCAGTTTTTTTAAATTCACTTGTGAGACATGGGTGTCGCTAGCTGGCCTGCATTTAAGTTAAAGTTTATTTAATAGTCATAAGTAAAGCTTATTTCATTGCAATGAAATTACTGTGAAATTCTCCTAGTCGCCACATTCTGGCACCTATTTGGGTCAATGCACCTAACCTGCATGTTTTTCAGATTGTGGCAAGAAACCAGAGCACCCTGAGGAAACCCATGCTGAGATGGGGAGAATGTGCAAACTCCACACAAACAGTGACCCAAGCCAGGAATCGAATCCAAGTCTCTGAGAGGCAGCATGCACATTTATTGTCCATGCCTAGTTTCCCTTGTTCAGGGGGCAGCTGAGAGTCAACCTTATTGCGGTGGCTCTGAAGTCACATGTACGCCTGACCAGCCTACATGTGATGGCAGATTTCCTTCCCGAAAGAACATTAGTGAACCAGACGGGTTTGTCTGACAATTGACAATGATTTCAGTCATCAGTAAGTACTTAATTCCAGATTTTTTAAATTGAATTCAAATTCCAACATCTGTGGTGGTGGGATTCAAATTTGGCTCCGCAGAACATTAATTGAATTTCTGAATTAATAGTCTAGCGATGATACCACTAGTCCATTGCCTCCCCATAAGTTAAAGGGCAAGTTGTTTACAGGGATAAAGAGTGATTAGCGGCAGGCAATACACGATAGTCTAGCAAATGACACCCACTTTCCACAAATAAATAAATATAAATAAAAGCTATAGTCGGTAGTCCAATACTTAAATCAGATACTAATCCACTTTGGGTTAATATCTCACCTCTACTAGCTTCCATTCTCAAACACTGGGTTTGCATTTTCCATTTGTACTTCTATGCATAATTACACCACACTCCATCACTGTTGGGGAGCCAGGAAACAGAATGGAATAGCAAAGAAGTAGGAAGCTTGACAACATTTCCTAAAACTCTATCATCTACAAAGATGGGGCCAGAGTTTGCTGAAGCATGGCATCTCTTGGGGTATTGAATCAGATAAATCCCCCCGGGCATGCGCGCACTTCAACTTTTATAACAGTGCAGCAAATGCAACAAGGCATCGGGGACAAAATCAGAAAATGCTGGAAAATCTCAGCAGGTCTGAAGAGAGAGAACAGAGCTCACATTTCAAGCCTGGATGATTCTTTGTTAGAGCTGAACATCAGGAACCTTAATGAATAGCAAATCTCCTTAACAATGAGATTTAAAGATCGAGAAGTAAATAAAAAGGATCGAGAGAATTAATATGAGTGAACATAATGTCAAATCAGATACAGAAAGAGAAATGAAATGAGGGGAAGAAAATTGGATTATGACAGAGAGAAGAAAGAAACAAAGTAGAAAAGTATAAAATGACGTTTGTACATTTAAAACTTTACTTTAGAAAAATCTCCAAAAATAATTTTAGTACCTGAAGTGAGATTTCATGCTTCTAATTCTTCCATTCTAGGCCAGAGGGGTTAATTGACTGTCACGAACAATTACCATGCCATTAATTATTGAACTCAGCTTTTCATGGCAGGTTTAATAGGCAATTAATGGACAAATGCAGCAACTTCATGAAACTCACAGAGCGATTTGTACAAAGGTAGCAGCAGAATGGCATATATTGTCCAACAACCTGTGGTAATTTATAATTTTTGGGATATTTCTTGCTCATAAGTTCACATAAGTATATAACCATTCATCTGTCATTACTTGTTCAGAAAGTTCTAGTTCATTGTTCCTCTCCCCCATGAAAATAAGCTGATTACTATTGGCTTCAAGATAATAATGACCAAAGTCTCTTCCAACATACAAGTCAGATGAGCCGCCAAGAGCTTTCATATTAACTGGATGTATTTGCATTGCAAGATTACAGAATCTACAAGGTTTACTTCAGAAAACAGTTCAAGAAACGTATTTTCTTGGGATGTGCATTGCTGGCTAGACCACCATTTATTGCTCATCGTAATTTCCCTCTAGGGTGATAAGTAAGCTGCTGTCTTGAACAGCTGCAGTCTATTTGGTTACAGCTATATTGTTCTGATGAAGAAAATTCCAGGATCTTGATCCAGCAACAGTAAAGGAATTGCAATATAGTTGCAAGTCAGACTGGTGCGTGTAACTTGGTGGACAACAAGCAGTTTGTACTGTTGCCCTATGTTTGCTGCTCCTGTCCTTCTAGGTGGTAGAGGACACTGGTTTGAAAGATGTTGTTGAAGGAGGTTTGTGAATTGCTGCAGTGCATCTTGTAGGTGGCACACTTCCTGGCACTAATTGGAGATGGGCATTGCCTGTCACATGTGGCACAAATGTTACTTGTCAGTTATCAGCCCAAGCTTGAACGTTGCTCAGGTCTAGCTGCAGGAGAATAGGCCACTTCAGTATCCAAAGAGTTGCAAAAGATAATGAAACCTGTTTAATCATCAGCAAGCACTGCCACACCTGTCCTTATATTGGAGGGAAGGTCATTGATGAACAACGGAAGTGGTGGTGCCTAGGAGAGTACCCTGAAGACTTTCTATAGCAGTGTGCTCAGACAACCACAAGCATCCTCTTTTGTTTTAAGCTTGATTCCAACCTACTGAGAATTTTCCTCCAATTCTCAATTTCAATTTTGCTTTGGTGCCTCACAGCGCCTCTGCAGCTCAGCACTTTTGTGCAAATTTGGACCAAGGCTATTACGAGATCTGGAGCCAAGTGGCCCTAACAATAATAAACTGAGTATTGGTGAGCAAATTGTTGCTATGTGCTGCTTGATTGCACTATCAACAGCACCTTCAATAACATTGCAAGTGATTGAGAGTAGATTGATGGGATGCAATTTGGATGGATTGGATTTGTTCTGTTTTAGACAATCTGGCTCCAGATCTCGTAATAGCCTTGGTCCAAACTTGCACAAAAATGCTGAGTTGCAGAGGCGCTGTGAGGCAGCAAGGCAAAATTGAAATGTGAGAATTGGAAGAAAATTTATCGTATGATAGTATAAAGATGCTGGTTTTTCTTTTTAATTTTAATAATCCAACCAAATGGATGTCAGAAATCTTTCTGGTCCTGTGCATTTATTTCTACCCACATACCTGTAGAGGGAGCTATTGTAAGTAACAAATCCCTACAGTGCAGAAAGAGGCCAAGTGGCCCATCAAGTCTGCACCGATTCTCCAAAAGAACATCCAGTCTAGGCCCTCCTCCCGCACTATCGCCATAAATCTGCGCATTTCCCATGGCTAATTCCCCTACCTGCACATCTTCGGATACTAAGGGCTAATTTAGGATGGCCAATCCACTAACCTGCACATTTTTGGACATCGTGGAAGTTTAATTATCCAAATGAAATGTCCTCAAATTCGTTCCAAGTGGTTTTATATGACAAGGTCCAACCCAAATCAGCAATTAACATCAGGAGATATTGCAGATCTGAGATTTTCAACATCAAAATTCCTTATGCAATTGGGAAAATGTCCTTTTCCTTCAGGAATTAAGGTTTGTCCCGATTATCACTGAACATCCTGCCTCATGTTGTATTGTAAATTAAATAAGGGCACATTACAAAAGCACTTGAATTTCATTTATTTGGCCCATGGCCAAGTTTCCTCAGTTCGTAAAATGTCATATTATTAGTCCCCTCACCTTTAGACTGTGGTTTCTAATCACTCCAGCACATAAACTAGTATGACATTAAAATGCAGTAGAGGAAGCTACAAGATATGATCCATCTGTCTGTACTAACGATTTCAGCAAACTTTAAAGATCCAATGGCATTATTTGAACAGAAACATATGTCATCCAATATTCCGCTCTCAATCAATTCAAGTCATGCTGTGTGCAAAGTAGCTGCCATATTATCAACAATCAAAATTAAAAATTTCACTTGCCCAGATTTCATGAGGAGGAAAGGGGAGAATGCTCATTGCCCCCAGAAGGAACATGATAACATACGACTGGTAGGCTAAATAGACTCAGGGTCTGACTTCTGCCCCTCAGTGGACAATAAGTCCCATTCAGCATTGCCAGAGTTCTGTTGTAGGTGCTGCTGGGACCACAAGGAGGGCCTTGAGATCACGTTAACTGGAGACAGTCAGGCTTTTAGAGCAAGGATAAATCAGAGAACCTAGGGAGGGGGCTCAGGTTTTGAAGGACAATTTGGAAGGAAGAACACAAAAGAACAAAGAACAAAACAGCACGGGAAACAGGCCCTTCGGCATAACGAGCCCGTGCTGCCACCCCGATGTTCCCACCTCTACCCGCAATCTCTGTCCATGTTTATAGATCTATGGATTAAAAACCAAATTTGAGACAATTTAGGGAGAATTTGTTTTGCCAATTAGCCTAAGAGCACATCTTTGGGATGTGGGAGGAAACCGGAGCACCCGGAGAAAACCCACGCAAGCACGGGGAGAATGCGCAAACTCCCACAGACACAGGCCCAAATCCATGTATCTGCACAGCACAGCGATAGTCATTGAGCTGTCGTGTTGCCCATCAAATGGTCCAGGTCAAGCATACACTAACGACGTGAAGCACTAGGATACTCTCGAAAAAGATCCAAGAGCAGCCCTCTCACGACCCATCGCGTGTATGCCCCCTGTTAGACAACAAGGTGGACCAAAGCACCTGTAGGATAAAAACAAGTACATCAATATCATCATCTATTTACACACTTCCCAGGGACTCCAAAGGCTCATGATCCCTATTTTAAATCAGTTTTCTATACCCCTCCATCCCCATTCTGTTCGTATGCCCATCTAAGTATTTCTTAAATAACTCCAGAGTACCTGCCTCCACCACTTTACTTGGCAGTGCATTCCATACCCCCACCACCTTCTGTGTGAAAAAAATTCCCTCTAGCATCCAAATTATACCTTACCCTCCTCACCCTAAGCCTGTGACCCCTTGTGCTATTTGAGTCCATCCTAGGAAAAAGCTGAACCCTGTTTACTCTATCTATCCCTTCATAACCTTGTACACCTCTATCGGATCTCCTCTAAGTCTACATCTTTCTAAGGAAAACAGTCCCAATTTGCCCAACCTCTCCTCGTAACTCAGACCTTCCATACCAGGCAGCATCCTGGTAAACCTCCTCTGCACTCTCTCCAGAGTGTTTCGGTAGTAGGGCGACCAGAACTGGACGCAGTATTCCAAATGAGGTCTAACCAACGTTTTATACAACTGCAACATTAAAGGCCAGCTCTTGTACTCTATACCCCTTTCTATAAAGGCTAACATACTATATGCTTTCTTCACAACCTTCTCCACTTGCTCTGCCACCTTCAGAGACTTGTTCACCTGCACCCCCAGGTCCCTCTGCATTTCTATACTCTTAATAGGTCTACCCTTTATCATATACCTCCCCACTACATTCTTTCTCCCGAAATGCATCACCTCACATTTATCAGGATTGAATTCCATCTGCCATCTGTCTGCCCAAGCTACCAGCCTATGTCCTGCTGCATCGCCTGACAATGATCCTCATTATCCACAAGTCCAGCTATCTTTGTATTGTCTGCAAACTTGCTGATCACTCTACTTACTCCCTCTTCCAAGTCATTTATATATATTACAAATAGATAGTGACCGACCTCCAGCTCGAGAAACACCCTTCCACTATTACTCTCTGTCTCCTATTACCAAGCCAGTTACTTATCCATCTAGCTACCTGTCCTTGTATCCCATGAGCTGGGGGAGTGATACTTTGGGGGACAAGGCATCCTCCCAACTGATGACTGCCTTTGCACTCTGGCCTGCCTGCCACTGATCAGCATTTTATGATAGTGGAAGCAGACTCAGACCCTGAATCGCCACATAATTAGGTAGTTAAATGTCTCATTAGGACTCAGGGCAGGCAGCTTAATGTGGCGGTGATGGTGTGGGGGGTGCTATGGTGGGTAGTAGTACAGGAGAGGGATGGGCTGGGCCCAATGCATTTTACATGTCGTTTCCTTCCGCCCTCCCCCCCCCAACAAATTGAAATCTTTGCAGTGTTTAAGGGATGCAACAAAGTATATGAAGATCAACGATATTTCTTGCATCAGAGACGTACTAGTTCATCTGTTTATCACTGAAGTAGTCCACCTTGTACAGATTGATGACTGTCCTTCAGCAATATCCTGGAAGTGTATATCAAACTGGCCTCTTGAAGGTTTTTACATTAATGTCACAATCAATCTTCAACACAGAGATAGCAACCATATAGTGCAGGACCTGTCCTTTTGAGTAACTACTAGAATCATATGAAACCTTACTCTTCGCTATAAAACTGAACATGATATCTGTTTGTTCTGAACTCCCTTCCTTTCTATGTCCATCTGAACGATTGTTATACAACTATGTAAACGATAATCTGTTTTTCTTCTTTATGAAGAGGATTTTTTAGGTTGTGGAAGATGTGTGTGTTTCTGGCCATGATTCTGATTCGCATTGACAGCTGTATATTAAAAAGAACAGAGGGCTCAGTCCCTCTCCATTGAATTTGAAATATTTACCTTCTGGTTATTTCACATTGGCAGAATTAAAGGTTATCTCCTTAGATCCAAAAAGCTGGAAGCTATAAAACATCTATATTTCCCCGTCAGCTCAACCAGCAGAAGTTAATTGATTTCGTTCTCTTTAGTCTTTGCAAGTCATTGCCTTACCTGCTTTCACATGTTTCTTCTTGCCTTCTGATTATGCAGCCAATTATAAAATTCAAATTGTTATTTTTCATAACATTATACTGACTCACATTAATTAACTGAAAAGCGTTCTCATTTATTCTATACTTTCCTCCTTGATTTATCTGGCATACAGTCGCTGACACTAGGATACAACAACTTCCTCTTTGGATACACAAATACAGCAGTACCAGCCTTTTCAATTCTTTACCTTCACTAAATTTTCCCCAAGAGAAGTTTCATTTTATTAGCTGATATTTTTAAACAGATTTGCAAAACCGTTTTTATACTTGTGCTGGTTTAATTTGGAATATGCCCTATCTTGGTGATTAATGTCTATGAGTCAACCCCACAAATTTGCACCACTAAATCTGGCTCATTTATTCTGACCATGTAACCCTGTAATGGACAAAGTACTATTTTTTAGTTGTTGAATTCAAACAGAGAGGTAAACACATAGGTTTAGTGGTGCAAACCTCAGAAGTTGTTGACAGATATCATTCTCCCAAATTCCAAACTCACACACTCATCTCAATTAGTTTCAAAACCATATTTAGGCATTTCAAAATAGGGCATATTCCAAAAATGGCCTTACCAATGGGCTGTGCAGAGTGAAATACAGTTCCTATACATGAGTACATACCTTAAAATAATCCATGTTAAATCCACATCTCTTTTCTAGACTGCATTCATTTATACATTTAATTTGTCTAGATGTTTCATATTATCCATCTCCATTACATTATAGAGTTTTACAAAATCTGCTGACAGTGGAAAGCTATCAGTAGTACCCCACCTCCATGTTAATAGATGATCTCATACAAGATCCCAAATCGAGTGTTGGAGCACTCAATTATTCATTCCTCCCTTTCCCTCCCAAAACGGAGCTGACTCACATCTTCTCTTTGCTGCTATGTCAATATTTTAACTAGCTAGTTAATTGCCCTTTCATTGTAAGAATCTTTTATCTTGATATTTGCAAGCTTTCCAAATGCATGACTATCAACTGAGTGGAATAATCCTCTCATTTACGTGACCAAACAAATATTGATTCCTCAAGCAACATCACGAAAGCAAGCCATCTGGTCATGAACGTTATTGTGGTTCATTGCACTTTTTTTGTGCACAAACTGAAAATGGCATTCCCCTGCATTTAAACAGTGATGAGGTTTCAGGTGTGACAGAGAGGGGTCCAGAAGAGCTGGGGGAGTGGCATTGTTAGTTAGGGAGAGCATCACAGCAGTGCAGAGGGAGGACAATAGAGTTAGGAGTGGAGTCGCTGTGGATGGAGTTGAGGAATAGGAAGGGGGCAACTACTATGCTCGGGGTGTATTATAAGCCACCCAACAGCCTGCGGGTAGTTGAAGAAGACATATGTAAAGACATTTTGGATAGATGCAGAAAGAACAGAGTCATTATAATGGAAGATTTTAATCTCCTTGGGATGGATTGGAAGGTATCTAAAGCTGGGGGTTCGGATGGGGAGGAATTTGTAAAGTGTGTACTGGAAGGACCATTGGAGCAGTATGTAGCTAGTCCAACTAGAGAGGGGGCTATATTGGATTTAGTTCTGAGTAATGACCCAGGGCAGGTGGTTGATGTTGTAGTAGGGGAACATGTGGCTAACACTGACCACAATTCTGTCTACTTTAGGATGCAGATGGAAAAGATTGCTTTTTGCCCTAGAGGGAGGGTGCTGAATTGGGGGAAAGCTAACTACAGTCGGATTAGGCAGGAACTTATGGCACCTGATTGGGAACGGTTGTTCAAGGGTAAGTCCACGCTAGGCACGTGGGATTCTTTCAAGGGAATACTGAAAATGTTGCAAGAAAGATATGTGCCGGCTAAGAGGAAGGATGAGAAAGGTAGGATTAGAGAGCCGTGGATTATTAGGGATATTGAGGACTTGAATGTCAATTTATGCAACTTAGAAAATTTATAAAATTTGCTTCCCACTTGGTCAAATGTTAGTCCATATCTCATTTATAAATGACAGTAATTTAATCATACCGTTTTGCATAATTTTTGAAAATCCTAAGTGCAAAATAATAAAATCCTACCCTAATTCAACATTTGATAACTGATTTTGAAAAAAAACATACAACACTGGAACTGCATATAAATTTGAGCATTAATTCTAAAAATGGACCTATTCAACGTGAAGATATATTCTGTTCTCTAGTTCTGTTTGTCATTTCAGCCCTGAACATGGGCTGGAATTATTCCAATCTAAGATCACAATTTTACTGGAATGATGATGATCTTCCTCTAGCACAAGAATATATGTAAATTACAGAATGACTGTTGTTTCATGCTCCGGGCTTTGTATAATCTCTGTATATCAAATATATATTTCTGACACTTCCCTTCTCTTCCTTGACCACTCTGTCTCCAGAGGGTAACGAACCTTGGAACTCATTGCCACAAGAGGGCTGTGGAGGCCAGATCATACAGCGTCTTTAAGTCAGAGACAGATAGGTTCTTGACCAATAAGATGACCAAGGCTTGCCGGTAGGAGAACAGGAATGAGAATTACATCAGCTGGTTAGGAAGAAAAGAGAGGCGTATGTTAGGTCAAAGTAGCTGGGAACGGAGAGAGCGTTGGAGGAATGTAGAGAGAGTAGAAGGGAGCTCAAACGGGAAGTGTGAGAAAGGCAAAAAGGGGGCATGAAATGGTTTTGGCAGATAGGATTAAGGAAAATCCAAAGATTTTTTTGCTCCTATGTTAGGAATAAAAGGGTGGTTTGAGGAAAAATCGAACCTCTTAGGGACAGAGGAGGGGAACTGTGCTTAAAGCCCGAGGGAATGGTGGAGATCCTGAATGAATACTTCACGTCAGTATTCACGAAGGAGAGGGGCTAGTTGACCGCTCCTGTCTCTGAGGGAGCTGTAGACCAGTTGAGGGAAATATCCATACCAAGGGAGGAAGTGTTAGAGCTTCTAGGTAGCATTAAAACTGATAAATCTCCGGGGCCTGATGGCATTTATCTCAGGCTGCTTAGGGAAGAGCAAGGTGAAATTGCTGGGCCTCTGACGCAAATCTTCGTCTCTTCTTTGGACACAGGTGAGGTCTCAGAGGACTGGAGAATAGCTAATGTTGTACCGTTGTTTAAAAATAGTAGTAGGGATAACGCTGGAAATTATAGGCCAGTGAGTTTGACATCAGTAGCAGGGAAGCTGTTGGAGGGGATTCTTAGAGATAGGATGTATGGGCACTTAGAGCGTTGTGATCTGATTAGGGATATGCAGCATGGCTTTGTTAAAGGGAGGTCGTGCCTTACGAATCTGGTAGAATTTTTTGAGGAGGTGACGAAAATGGTTGACGAAGGCTGAGCTGTTGATGTAGTCTATATGGATTTCAGTAAGGCGTTTGACAAAGTCCCTCAAGGGAGGTTAGTTGAAAAGATCAAGGCTAATGGAATACAAGGACAGGTGGCTAGATGGATAAGTAACTGGCTTGGTAATAGGAGACAGAGAGTAATAGTGGAAGGGTGTTTTTCCAGCTGGAGGTCGGTCACTAGTGGTGTGTCGCAGGGCTCGGTACTGGGACCTCTTCTATTTGTAATATATATAAATGACTTGAAAGAGGGAGTAAGTGGAGGGATCAGCAAGTTTGCAGACGATACAAAGGTGGCTGGAATTGCGGACAGTGAGGAGCATTGTCAGGCAATACAGCAGGACATAGATAGGCTGGTAGCTTGGTCAGATAGATGGCAGATGGAATTCAATCTGATAAATGTGAGGTGATTCATTTCAGGAGAAAGGATGTAGTGGGGAGGTATATGATAAAGGGTAGACCTATTAAGAGTACAGAAATGCAGAGGGACCTGGGGTGCAGGTGCACAAGTCTCTGAAGGTGGCAGAGCAGGTGGAGAAGTTGCGAAGAAAGCATATGGTATGCTAGCCTTTATAGAAAGGGGTATAGAGTACAAGAGCTGGCCTTTAATGTTGCAGTTGTATAAAACGTTGGTTAGACCTCATTTGGAATACTGCGTCCAATTCTGGTCGCCTTACTACCAGAACAACGTGGAGACTCTAGACAGAGTGCAGAGGAGGTTTACCAGGATGCTGCCTGGTATGGAAGGTCTGAGTTACGAGGAGAGGTTAGGCAAATTGGGGCTGTTTTCCTTAGAAAGATGTAGACTTAGAGGAGATTTAATAGAGGTGTATAAGATTATGAGGGGTATAGACAGAGTAAATAGGGTTAAGCTTTTTCCTAGGATGGACTCAAATAGCATGAGGGGTCACGGGCTTAGGATGAGGAGGGTAAGGTATAATTTGGATGCTAGAGGGAGTTTTTTTTCCCACACAGAGCGTGGTGAGGGTATGGAATGCGCTGCCAAGTAAAGTGGTGGAGGCAGGCACTCTGGAGTTATTTAAGAGATACTTAGATGGGCACATGAACCGAATGGGAATGGAGGGATATAGAAAACTGATTTAAACAGGGATCATGAGCCTTGGGAATTCTGTGGGAAGTGTGTAAATTGTCAATGATATTGGTGTACTTGTTTTATCCTACAGGTACTTTGGTCCGCCTTGTTGTCTAACAAGGGGCATACATGCGATGGGTTGTGAGAGGGCTGCTCTTGGATGTTTGTGTACGCTTGTTAGTGTACGCTTGACCTGGATCATTTGATGGACAACACGACAGCTCAGTGACTATCGCTGTGCTGTGCAGATACATGGATTTGGGCCTGTATCTGTGGGAGTTTACGCATTCTCCCTCTGCTTGCGTGGGTTTTCTCCAGGTACTCCGGTTTCCTCCCACATCCCAAAGATGTACTCTTAGGCTGATTGGCGGAACAAATTCTCCCTAAATTGTCTCAAATTTGGTTCTAATGCATAGATCTATAAACATAGACAGGGATCACGAGTAGAAGTGGGAACGTTGAGGTGGTGGCGCGGGCTCGTTGGGCCGAAGGGTCTGTTTCCCATGCTGTTTTGTTCTTTGTTCTTTGACACTTCAAAAGTACTTGATTGGCTGTTAAGTGCTTCAGAGTATCTTGAGGTCATGAAAGGGTCTATAAAATTAGAATCTTCTTCATTCCTAGTTGTCTCAAGGAAATTGCAATAGTTTCAAGAGCTATGATCCGTTTCCCATGACCCAAGGGAGAACAGCATCACGAAAAGCTTGCTGACTGCAACAAAAAGGCAGAAAGTAGGGGTGAAGGATCTCTATTCAGAGAGCCAGAAGATAGAAAGCACAGTTCCCAGAATGTGCTGGGTCCACACTTATTCGCAATTTATATTGGTGATTTAACCTTCAGACTTATAAATACAATTTCTGAATTTGCTGATGAATCATAAACTCTGCAGTGCAAAAGGCGATATGGCCCATCAAGTCTGCACTGACCCCTACCCAGGTTTACCCCATTACTCCACATATTTACCCCACCAATTCCCCTAGGCTACATATCTTTGGACATTAAAGGGCAATTTAGCATGGCCAATCTACCTAGCCTGCATGTCTTTTGGACTGTGGGAGGAAATTGCAGCATCCTTTGTATGTTTCTGTGCTACATACATTTTATAATTCTACCCTGCTCACTGGTTTCCTGATATCAGTGCTGCATAACTGAAAAGAAGCTTGGGGAAAAAAAACAGTCCTGCCATTGGCAGGAAGAAAAAAAATCTCAATGTTTTATTTGCTTCAGCTATTGTCTTAATCAGCAGCAGTTTGCAAGTTTGAAGTCTTACTCAACCGCAAATGAATAAGACACCAAATTTGCTCTCCCATAAAATTACAGAATCAATCAAAATTTTTAAGTTTCAAGACTGATAGATTTTGTTGGTATAGGCATTAAAAGCAATGGAACAAGGATATATAAATGGGTTTGAGGTGTAAATAAGATGTCATCTAACTGCACAGCAGAATATAATTATGGAGCTGCATAGACTACTCTTTAAGCTTCAAACTCAATGTATTCTCCACAAAGCTTAGCGACATCTAACTCAGTAAAATTGCTTGCCTTAGGCTTTGTTTAATTAGTGCCAGGTAAAATTTGCAGCAAACAAATGCCAGGCAATAACCATCTTGAACAAGAGAGAATCTACCCAAAGGCATTAATGTCACTGAATCTCTCTCTATCAACATCCTGGAGGTTTCCATTGCCTAAAAACTGAACTGCACCAAAAATATAAACACTGTGGCTACAAGAGTAGAACAGAGGCTGGGAATTCTGTGGTGAATAACTCACCTCCTGATTCCCAAAGCCCGTACACCTACAAGACACAGCTCAGGAGTGTGATGGAATGTTTTCCACTTGCCTGGATGAACTACAAAAGTGATCAAAAAGCTCAACACCATCCAGAATAAAGCAATTACTTGATCAGTATCCCACCCCCTACTTTAAACATTCACACCCTCTGCCACCCCCACACAGTGACAGCAGTGTATCGATGGGCCAAATGGCCTCCTTCTGCACTGCAGATTCTATGATCCAAAAGATGAAACTTAGCAATTCATAAAACTCCTTCAAAATCACGTTCTAAAGCTCTAACTTTATCACCTGATTTTTTTCTCATGCAGATGCATGAGAACATCACAATCTTAAAGCTCCCCGCCAAGTCACACAGCATCCTGGTTTGGAACTATCCTGCATTTCTGTGAGGTTGCTGGGTCAGAAACTTGTGATTCCTTGTCTAACATCATTGTGGGTATATCGACATCACAAAGACTCCAGCAGTTCAAGAGGGGCTCACTACCTCACTTCTTGAGGATAATTAGGAATGGTCAGCTTTGCCAGGAACACTTACATGCCATGAATATTTTTTTAAAAAGGCCCAACTTCCAGTGAAACCCCCCAGCAAGCCTTTTCCATCATCAAATTTGATTGTTTATCCTGGCCAGCCTCCCATCTTTGCTTAAACCGCAGCACATCCAAAACGTTGCCAAATGTATCCTATTGCACATTGAGTTAGCTCACCTAACACTGCTCTCCTTGCCAATCAAGTTGACTCCCAGTTACCCAATGCCTTAAGTAAATAATTCACTTCCTCTTTAAATTGCTTCACAGTCCCATCTATCACTAATCTCTTTCAAATCTGCAACTTCCCCGATGACATCTCTATTCCCCTGACTCATGCTTTTTGTGCAACTCTCTTCCCTTTGCCTGATATTAACATAGAACACAGAACACTACAGCACAAACAGGCCCTTCGGCCCACAAGTTGTGCCGATCATATCTATACTTACCAGGCCATAGAACTATCTGTAACTCCCAATCCCATGTATCAGCCAGAAGTCTCTTAAAATACCCCAGCGAGCTCGCCTCTACCACCACTGACGGCAACCGATTCCATTCACTCACCACCCTCAGAGTGAAAAACTTACCTCTAACATCTCCTCTGTACTTACCCCGCCAGCATCTTAAACCTGTGTCCTCTCATAGCGACCATTTCAGCCCTGGGAAATAGCCTCCGAGAATCCAAGCTATCTATTCCTCTCAACATCTTATAAACCTCTATCAGGTCGCCTCTCAACCTTCGTCTCTCCAGGGAGGAGACCTAGCTCTCCCAATCTATCTTCATAAAGCATGCCCCCCCAATCCAGGCAACATCCTTGTAAATCTCCTCTGCACCCTCTCAATATCTTCCACATCCTTCCTATAGTGAGGCAACCAGAACTGCACACAATACTCCAAGTGCGGTCTGACAAGGGTCTTATAAAGTTGCAGCATTACCTCCTGACTCCTAAACTCAATTCCTCTATTAATGAAGACCAGTACACCATATGCCTTCTTGACCACATCCTCCACTTGCGGGACAGATTTAAGAGACCTATGGAACCGGACCCCAAGATCCTTCTGCTCCTCAACACTGCCAAGACTCCTACCCTTGATATTATACTCCTGCATCCCATTGGTCCCGCCAAAATGGACCACCACACATTTATCCGCGTTGAAGTCCATCTGCCACTTCTCCGCCCAGTCTTGCATCCTATCTATGTGTCACTGCAACTTCAGACATCCCTCCAGACTATCCACAACACCACCAACCTTCATATCGTCGGCGATATTTGGCTGCCATGTCCACAACATCAGCAACACCCTAACAATGCTCTCCTTCCAATCTCTTTAACCAAACTCTGTTTGGGTTTCCCATTCTAATATCTACTTCTCTGCCTGCATATCCACTCTTTCCTGAGTACTCAATGAAACACCTTGGGACATTCACCTAGAAGACGCATATATGCAAGGAGTTGTTGTTGGGTTTACATAATTTAAACGGTGAGAGAGAAATGAACTAGAAAACTAACCATAATAGAGTAGAAAAGGAAAGGATGGCTGGGGTGCTGGGAGAGACCTCCAAATTTCTACTGCCCAATCTACCTAAAGCACTGCCTAGTCTACTTAATTCCTGTTCGACTAAATCTTAAGGTTTTCTTGTCAACCAATATTTCCAGTTTGTTCTGTCTCTGCAGCTACACTTTTGAAATATAGCACATCGTTATCATGGTTGGTTATTCTCCCTCAGGTACAAAGGAAATAAACCCCTCAGCCATGCTCGATATGCCAGCTAACAGTCTCTTCCTTGTGCAATACTCAGGCTGAATTCCATGTTCCACTGAAGCTCATCCATTGATTCAAGGTGAGATTCCATCTATAACAAATCCATTATATATTGAACTGAATGCTCTAGCAAGAAGAAACAATATATTTAAATTCACTGCTTCAATGGACTAAAGCAGGAGGCAGGATATTGCCCAATGTCTGCACAACTTGCTTACTGGCAATCATTTTATTTTTTTATTTATGAAGACAACAGGTCAAGTCTAAATCAAATTCTGGAAATTCAAGTGAACTGAACAGCACATACGATTCCAATTAAGTGCACTCACAAAAACAATCCCACACGACAACAACATTTACACATGCTATTCACAGGTACCTGCAAATTCAATATTCTCTTGGACATGATACTTGCACAGTTCGTCACACACTCTTATATGATTATCTACTTGGGCTGGAGTAATTTACGTTGTAAATATTTAAGTTTACTTTGGTATAAAGCCTGGGGGTAAATCATAGATGCAGTACATGCTGATATCCTTGGTATTATGTATTGTTCTATTCCAATTCTACACCTCCACACACTGTACAAAGTCCTTTACAAATCTTCCACTCTCAACTCTGACTTACGCTATAAGTATACAGCCTAGAATATCCCAAAACATCAAATACAAATTCCCTCCTATTCAGTATAAATGTTAATTTAAGCTTACACCCAAACCTAGCATTCCTACACAGTGGATATTGGACATTACTTCTCTACATTCCCACAGAACAAAAATACTATCCCTTCAATCCTGGTCCACAGAGTCACACTAAAAACACACATTATAAACTCACAAATTTCACATACCAGTGTGCGGTAGAAAGTTGTTTCTTTTATCATTTGTTTGACTCTATACCTTATGCTCCTGTAATACCAGCAATCTCGAGGAGTAAAAGAGGATGTGTCAGATACCCTGCTTTAGACATCAACTTGATGACTAACGCAGTTATTATTAATCTGCCTTTATGGGGAGGAGCAGACTACTGGGGCAAAAACACTCGTGGATGAAGTGCAATAACCTTACGTTTAACTAGTGGCTAGATTGAGAAACAACATACCGCTAACAGGTCACCTTAATAGGCACCTCCACTTCGTTACTCAGTACAGTGTACCTGTTTATTATAAATTTAATGTTTGGAAACTGCACTTGCCAATTTAACAGGGCTTACGCCAATTTCTTGGCAGAAGCCCTGTTAATGTGAGCATTAGCAAGCAGAGGATACATTGGGTGTGCAATTTAGTTGCACAGATCCTGACCTGAGCCATTAGACAAAAGGAACACAAGAAACATGGGATAACCTAAACTGTGCTAAAGACGCAGAAATAATTTGTATTTATTTAGTTCCTTTCACCACCATGGGCGGTCTCAAACCTTTTCAGACAACGAAGTACTTCTAAAGTATAGTCACTGTTGTAATTAAGGGAAAAGTGGCAACCAATTTGCATACAGGAAGGTCTCATAAACACCTAATGACATGATAACAAAAACAGAAAATGCTGGAAAATAACATAACCAGTGGAGTTGTTTGAGGGATAGAGGTCATGGTTTGGAAGATGCCATTGAAGACATTTTGGTGAATGCTACTGCAGTACATTTTGTAGATGGTACACGCTGCTACCACTACGCATCGGTGGTGAAGAGAGCAAATGTTTAAAGTGGTGGATAGGGTGACAGTCAAGTGAGCTGCTTTGTCCTGGATGGTGTCAAGTTTCCTATGGAGTTGACTGAGCTGTATTCTTCTGGGCAAATAGAGTATATTCCATCACAATGTTGACTTGTGCCTTACAGATTGTGCTCAGGCAAGAAGAATGCAGAAGCGAGTTACTCACTGCAGAACCCTCAGTCTCTGACTTGCCTTTAAGCCACGAAATTTATACTTATGTGTTTGCTCTAGTTCTGATCATTGCTACCTCTAAGATATTGACAAGGGCAGGTATTCAGCAATGGTAGTAGCATTGAATGTCAAGGGTAGATTGTTAAGATTCACTCTTGTTAGAGATGGTCATTGCCTGGCACTTGTGTAACATAAATGTTATTTACTACTTATCAGCCCAAGCCTGAATATTGCCCAGCTCTTGCTCTGCATAAGGATATGGCTTGCTTCACTATCTAAAGAGTTGTGAATGGTGCTGAACAATATGCATTTATCAGCAAACATCTCCATTTCTGGCCTTATAATGGCGGAGAAATCACTGAAGAAGCAGCTAATGTTGGTTGGGCCAAGAGCTACCCTGAGCTACTCAATGTTACAATACAATTTTCAGCCAGAAGGAGGCTATTTTCACTATTTTTACATAGTTAAGCATTACAGAAGTACAATTTCAGGGCCTGAGGTTTATTTGTCATTTAGCAAACCAGGTACTAGAGAAATGCCCTGTATGATTGAGCAAATGAGCAGCTAAATATTGAGAAACGCCACTGAACCAATTCTTAACCGATCCAAATGTTCATCACAAACCCCATTCTTCATCCTTATGACACCTTTATTCAATGCCTAACTAATCAACAATTAGTGCCTATTAAGGTGACATGTTAGCAATATGCTATTTCTAAATCTAGCCGCTAGTTAAACATAAGGTTATTGCACTTCATCCATGAGTGTTTGTGCCCCAGTAGTCTGCTCCTCCCCATAAAGGCAGATTAATAATAACTGCATTAGTCATCAAGTTGATGTCTAAAGCAGGGTATCTGGCACATCCTCTTTTACTCCTCGAGATTGCTGGTATTACAGGAGCACAAGGTATCGAGTCAAACAAATGGTAAAAGAAACAACTTTCTACCGGACACTGGTATGTGAAATTTGAGAGTTATCAGCACCAAAATTTTTTAAAGAAAATAAACATTTCTCAAAGTGGGCACAGATGTTCTAAATATGAATATTATTGTAAGCTCAAGCTCATAAATCAATCCGTTCAATTTCACTTTATTGCCTACATGGAAAATCATTTCAGGTACATTGCTCATATATTAAAAAATTACGTATAAATGAACAACTGAGCGCACTGTGGCAAGTGATTAGCACTGCTGCCTCACAGTGTCAGGGACCCCGGTTCAATTTCCAGCTCGAGTCCCTATCTGTGTGGAATTTACACATTCTTCCCGTATCTGCGTCAGATTCCTCCAGGTGCTCCGGTTTCCTTCCATCTGAATGACCTGCCAGTTAAGTGCATTAATCCGAACAGGCGCCGAAATGTGGGGCAACTCAGGGAATTTCACAGTAACTTCATTGGGTTGTTAATGTAAGCCTTACTTGTGACTAATAAATAAACTTTAATTTTTATTGTAAAAGTAAAAAGTAAAGAATTAAAATTACAATATCACAGAGTTTTAGCATTAATTAATACGTCTATACGTCAAACTCCTCTTAAAAGTTCTTACAGCTAATAGCACAAAAAAGTCAGTTCAGGAAGTGATTTGTCTGCATCCAAGGATTGTAACTTTTTCCCTGAACACCAAGTAATAATGAGACAAGGGGCGGATTCTCATTGTTCTTGACACACTTTCATCAAAGTTATTTCAAGAACAGATTTTGTTCGGAGATATAGTTCTAAAATCTCTGTACCCTTAAAGAATCTACTTTACTAAGACAACAAACAGTACCAAGCGAGACATCTAAACAGGATAATGTTCTCAACTACAGTGGGATCTACTCAAAAGGAAATAAAATTTCTGGGCTATTCCTTGGCCACAATGTCTGCACACTGTTTATTATCTACTTTGACACCTAGATATTTAGATTTATTTAGCAACTATTTCAATATCCATATTATGAATCATCAGAGAAACAATAATCATGAATTGTTTTCCCTAAAGTCTCTAACTAGTTCTTCCATCATCGTTCAGTTGAAGAAAGCTGTTATCACACCATTTATGAGCTACTCAATCGAGTTCCTTCGAATTTCAAAGGACAAAGAAGCACGGTCAAGCGTAAACTAATGATGTGAAGCACTAGGATACTCTCGAAAAAAATCCAAGAGCAGCCCTCTCACGACCCATCGCGTGTATGCCCCTTGTTAGACAACAAGATCAGTGGGAGATACAGGCTGGAATTCACTGGGCTTCCTAGCCATTAGCCGGAATCCAGTGGCCTGATGAATTGACATCAGGTCTGAAACAGGATTCGTGCTAGGCACAGACGTGTTGCGATTCTCCTGGTCCACCCCACCTGCTCCAATTAGGTTCCTGTCCAGAGTGGGCAGGAAACTAATGGATATTCAAAATGACACAGGAAGTCCATTGGGCAAGATTTGGTGCAACTCTTGGACCTGGCACCATGAACTCGGGGGTGGGGGGAGGAGATGGAGCAAGGAGGTAAGTGTTGTGATGAATTTGGGCCATTATCCAGCTAGTGCACGGACAAGAGGCCCAAAATTTATCACGAATCAGAGTTGTTTCTGGATTGTCAGGTTCTCACACTCTGATTGACCGTCATCCAAACACAGGATGAAATATAAAGATCACTGTAACCTGCCCTGAACAGATCCAGTACTTGCTAACATGGTGTCAAGTAAAAGCATGGAAACTGACACCCATTGGGTCCTGTCCAAATGTAGGAATATGAGAAATAGGAGGAGTAGAGCTTTCAGCTCCTTGAGCCTGCTCCACCACTCAACAAGATCATGGCAGGTCACCTACCTAAACCACCATTTACCTGTCCCTCAACATTGTTAATAACTTAGAAATTTATTGATTTCTGCCCTCAATATACTTAATGATTGAGACTCCACAGCCCTCTGGGGAAGAGAATTCCAAAAATTCAGCACCTCTGAGTGAAGAAAAAACGATTCTGTTGTGAAGTAAATCACTAATGCAAATTAGGAAAGTAGGATTAACATCAAGGTTTTAATAAGCTTCAATGGTTGAATGGTATTAAAAGCTGAAGAGAAACCAATAAAGGTAGGTAACCATATTTGCATATTCTTCTCATGTCTGTGTGGGTTTCCTCCAGGTGCTCTGGTTTCCTGCCACAGTCCAAAGATGTGCGGATTAGGTTGATTGGCCACGCTAAGAAATTGCCCTTAGTGTCCAGGGATGCATAGGTTAGAAGGATACAGGGGTAGGACCTGGAGAGATTGTATTCAGTGCAGACTCAATGAGCCGAAGGGCCTCCTTCTGCACTTTAGGGCTCCATGATTCTATCTTCATGCTGCTAGATCAAATGACAATGGTTAGAATGGCATCATCACTGACTAATGAAGTTGATAGGCAAACTGTCACTGATCAAAATGTGGAACAAGAGCATCTGAAAGACACTTTGATGCAATAGATACGAAATTCTTCATGACTTTCAACGTAAGAGTAACAGGTCAGTAATCATTCAGCTCAGCAGACCACTATTTCTTAGCAACTGGATTGCGATGACTGATTTCCAACAGCAAGTAACTGTATACTGTTCTGATAACACCTTGCTCGCCGAGCCTCCATTAATTCCTGCTCCCCTAGCCTCAGTAAAGCTAGCCTCCCCCGCGTTCCCCCAACATGTCTTGGTTAAAGCTGCACTTCCCCCAGCCCTAACGTCACCTCACTCTCCCCCTGCAGCCACACACCCCAGTCTCACTTCACATAGCCTCGCACTGGTCTCAGCAGCTCCACTCAGCACTATCACCCAAAAAGCCCATAGCCCACTTCAAAGAATGCCAAAAAAAAACAAAAAACAGAAGAGAAAGAAAATCAAATATCTGAAAAAGAAAATAATAGCACCTAAAATATTAGTCATTGTGGTGCAGCGCCATTTTCTATCCCGGAGAAGTGGGAACTGAAAAGAGCAACAAAGTAAAACAGTGCTCACATAATAGGCAACCTCATCCATGCAATAGCCCTGCTCCTAGGTAACATACAGTCAACATCTTCATCTCCACCTCCAAAACAACTCAAGACCGAAAACACCCACCACCAGAATAAACCTTATTCTCAGCTGAAGATTGGTCATCTTAACTGTCAGTTTGGTTCAACTGTCAGATGTCTTGCTTCTACCCAGGCCCCAAGGCTTTAGGCTTTACTTGGCCTCTCTACTTGCCTTTCCTCTTTTAAGACAGTGTGAAGAGCAGGACAAGACACAGAAGACATTTTGGTCATCCACTGCACCTAGTCCTACCTCCAGCTGTCTTGACTCTTGTCTTGCCACTGGATCTAGATGGGAATTGGGAAGAGATAGTGATGCTGACACTGTGCAACTCTCCCTCACTTTAATCCAAATCAAGCGCTAGTTTCAACACCATCATCATCATCAATGTCCTGTTCAATCCTTGAAGTCCTGTGGTGATAGGCAAGCAACGAAGCAGCAGGTGTGGATACACTGCAAACTGTAGTCATGGACCTACACACAGGTGGCTCTGGTCTAATGGTTGTTTTCCATTGACTGAACAGCAGTGGAACTCGGCGTCTACCTGGGCAACCTTTTAGGAAGGGCTAAAAAAGGTGCCCTAAACATTGCCTGCTTCATTACACCCTGGCCACTTAACCGCAGCTGGTGGGGATCCCATTGGTCTAACACACAAAATAAAATACAAGGTGACACCGCTCACCATTGGCACTTGGAACGTGTGCACGCTTTTGGACAACCCTATAGCAGACAGACCAGAGAGAAGAATAGCCTTAGTTGCCAAAGATCTTGCAAGATACAACATTGATATTGCAGCTCTAAGCGAAACTCGTCTTGCCAATATAGTCAGTTGACTGAAACTGGAGGTGGGTACACTTTTTTTCTGGAGTGGTCGCAGTAGTGATGAGTGTCGTGATGTTGGAGTTGGATTCGCCGTCAGGAGTCACCTTATTCGGAAACTCGATAGTCTACCCAAGGGTGTGAACGACCAGCTTATGACATTACAGCTTCCGCTACAGAACAGAAGTCAAGCCACCTTGATCAGCGCCTGTACCCCCACAATGAACAACCCGGTCGAGATGAAAGATAAGTTCTACACAGAACTAGACTCCCTACTATCAGCAGCCAGCAGTACTGAAAGCTGGTTTTGCTTGGTGATTTCAATGCAAGAGTAGAGTGTGACTCTGCAATCTGGCAAAGAGTCATTGGGAGGCATGGAGTGGGCAAGTGTAACAGTAACGGCCTACTCTTACTGAAGGCCTGTGCAGCACACGACTTCTTCATCATCAACATAATCTTCCATCTGCCTACCCGTAACAAGACCTCCTGGATGCACCCCCACTCTAAATGCTGGCATCTTATTGACTATGTCATTGTCAGGAGAAAAGACAGGCAGGATGTCAGAGTAACCAAGGGCGTATGTGGTCTGACTGCTGGACAGATCATAGGCTCACTGTCTCCAAAATGAGGCTCCGCATCAGACCCAAGAGGTGACCTCAAGGACACAAGGTTATGAAAAGAATCCCAACGTAGCTTCAGTAGTGGCTGAAGACTTAGAAATCAAGCTTGCTGACCTACACCTCGCAGGCAGCACTGAGGACGACTGGGAATGCTTCAGGGACACTATCCATACATCTGCGCTGAAGACGCTCAAGCCCTCCACCCGCAAGCAGCATGAGTGGTTTGATGAGAATGATGAGGGGATACACGCTCTACTCGTTGAAAAGCACCATCTTCATCGGGTCTGTCAGAACAACCCATCTTCAGATGACAAGAAAAATGCTTTTACCAGTGCTCACAGGACAGACCAGAATAAACTGCATAAAATGCAGGATGCCTGGTTCAGCACCAAGGCAGATGAAAAACAGGGATATGCTGACAGAAACGATTCTATGAAGCCCTCAACACTCTCTACAGACCTCAATCTCTCAGGAGTTCCCCCCTCTTCAGTACAGATGGTACAACATTCATTACAGAGAAGGCTCAGATTCTGCAGAGATGGATTGAACACTTTGAAGCCGTCCTCAACTGACCATCGTCTATTAACAATCAGGCAATAGACAGGATTTCCCAGGATGATATCAACAGTGCCATGAATGACCCACCGTTAGTAGCCGAAGTCACAAAAGTTGTCAGCCAGCTATCCAGTGGGAAAGCCCCAAGGGCAGATGCCATACCTGCAGAGATCTATAAAGCTGCTGGTCCTGCACTTATCAAGAAGCTCACCAAGTTGTTCCAGTCCTTTTGGAAGCAAGGATCCATTCCTCAGGAACTTAAAGATGCTTCCGTCGTACACTTCTACAAGAAGAAGGGCAATCGGCAAATATACGATAACCACCAAGGAATCTCACTGCTCTCCATCACAGGAAAATCCCTCGCAAGAGTCCTGCTGAATCTTCTGATCACTCATTTGGAGCTGGGCCTTCTTCCAGTGTCACAGTGTGGCTTTTACAAAGGTTATGAGTCTATTGATATGATTTTTGCTGTGCGCCAACTTCAGAAGTGTCAGGAGCAGAATCACGAGCTCTACACAACCTTTGTTGACCTCGCGAAAGCTTTCAACACTGTAAGCCATCAAGGCCTGTGGAGAATCATGTCAAAATTAGGCTGCCCCCCCTCAAATTCATTCAGATGATACTCCAGTTCCGTGATGGCCAGAGTACTGGATGGTGGAGAATTCTCTGAGGCATTCCCAGTCACCAATGGCATCAAACAGGGCTGTGTGCTCGCATCCACACAGCATGATGTTTACTACCATGCTGAATGATGCCTGCTGGAATCAGCCTCTAGCATGGATGGGAAGCTGTTCAACCTGAGGAGACTTCAAGCTATTACCAAAGTGAAAGAGACTGTTCTGAGAGATTTACTCTTTGCCGATGACTGTGCCCTGTATGCTGGCTCAAAGCCAGCAATGCAAGTCAGTATGGATAAATTTTCCACGGTTTGTGACAACTTTGGACTCACCACTGACATTAAAAAGACCAAAAATCGTGCACCAGCCTGCTCCTCATGTACCGTACACAGAACCCATAATCACAATCAAAGGGCAGAAACTATAGGCAGTGGACCAGTTCACTTACCTTGGCAGCACCCTCTCCCAAGCACTGACTATTGATGCAGAAGTTAACTGCAGAATAGCAAATGCAAATTCTGCATTTGGTAGACTGTGCCCCACTGCATGGGAATGTCGAGGAATCAGCCAGCAACAAAACTGAACGTCTACAGTGCCATGGTACTCACTACCCCTCTTGTATACCTGTGATACGTGAACTGTGTATCGAAGGCATACAAGGCAGCTCAATCATTTCCACATGACTTGTCTTCACAAAATATTATGCATCCGATGGCAAGAAAGTGCGAGACACTGAAGTTCTCTCTAGAGCAAGTCTATCATCAGTCCACATACTGCTGATGAGAGCGCAGACCGGTGGGCAGGTCATATCATCAATATGTCAGACGAGCGCATACCCAAGCAGCTCCTTTTTGGGGAACTCTCTGCTGGAAGATGCTTGCATGGAGGGCAGAAGAAACATTTCAAAGACAAACTCAAGGCATCCCTGAAGTCGCTTGACATTGAAACTACCACCTGGGAAATGCTGGCACAAAACCGCCCTACCTGGCGCTGCCTCATCCACAAAGGCTGTCAAGCTCATGAAGCAAGGTGTATTGCTGAAGCACAACTTAACCACGAGCTGCGCAAGTCCAGAACCAACAACGCATCAACTACAGTGCCTACATAAGTCTGTCCAATACATGCCAGGACATTCCGTGCCCGAATTGGCCTGATCAGTTATCTTCGGACACACAACAACCAGCCTCAAAACGACTAATGGTGTTGAGGTCGTCATTGATGACAATGGACGGACAAAACTGTTCTTCAATAGCTTAAAGTACTTTGGGACAACTTGAGGTTTTGAAAGATGCTGTATAAATACAAGTTCATTCTCCATTTGCTCTATGCTGAACAATGCATAACTATCCCAGAGACAGCAATGATGACTGCATTCCAAAAGTAAGTCAGTGGCTCTGAAACATTTTTGAGGCATGAAGGACGGCCTACAAATACAAATATCCTCTTATTTCTCACCTACAAATACCCTCTTATTTTTCACCAACCAAAATAGTATCTCCTCAGGCCAAGGTCCTCATTTTACTAATAATTTTTATAAATCAAACTTACACATACTAAGAGTAGCACAAAAGCATTTCCAAACAGTCAAGCACATTCTGAGAAATGTTGGATGGACACCCAATCTTGTTCCATAAAGAACCTTCACAGCCAACTGACTTCTACTCTGATTCTTATCCTGGGAAACAGTGGCTACCAACATTACAACATTATTGTGCAAAAAGTGATCAATTTTCATCATGTCGCTTACAAACCACAGAACCAGAATTTTGTGTGAGAACTAAACGGGTACCTGTACCCAAGTAATAAAATGTCCATGGGATTCCCTTGTGTCACTCAGTTAAAATGCCCACATCACCGGGTGCTAAATGCTACATAAGTAGCTGAAGGTGCACATAACCCTCAAACACTAGAACTCCTTCCACAGATTTGCATTTAAGGTAAAGAGAGGAACTAAATGTCACAGTGCATAATTAACATCAGCCTGTTTCCTCAGATAACAGATAAAGCGGACTGCTGTTTCCTCCTTAGAGTATTCTGGAATTTTGTTGACAGTAAATTTTTTGTGGCTTGAAAATGACAAAATTTGCAAAGAGTACTGTAGAGACAGAAGCAGAGAAACCAATAAGTTAGAGGGGAGATCCATTCAAACAGATACCAAGATAACTGCGCATTCAGAGTTGTGGGCAGTTTGGGTTGGGAACATTGGAGGCACTGAATATATCCACACAAAGTAGCACTGAGGTGCCAAGATGGGCTCAACACACAGAAGCAAGGATGGTAGATAGTAGGTTCAAATTTTGAGTAGGTAATGCACAGATAGAGCCTAGAAAGGCAATATTTCAGTAATCACTGCAAAGAACAAATTTCTTTTATATAGAACCTTTCATGACCTTAGGACATCTCAAAATGTTTCAGGTCCAGTGAGGTTTTGCTGTGCAATCATTATTGTAATGGAGATAACATTATAGCCAATTTAGACATAACAAGGTCTCGTAAACACCATTCGCATAACTGATAAGTGTATTAAAGTGATATTGGCTGAGGCATAAATGTTGGTCAGGGTCCCAGTTGAATTCTGCTGACTTTTTTCAAATTGGTCCATGGATCTTCAGACTTAAATTTTTGTCCAAAAGTACTGCATTAAAAGCTAAGCCTCAAGTCTCCAAATTAGGACTTAAATATATAGCCTTCCATCTAAGAGTGCTGCATTTAAACCAAGGTTGCTAACAAAAGAAACTGTGATCGCAGTTACTGAACCTCAAGATTTTGAGCACCTCTATCTAATCTCTTTTCAAACTTCTTTCTCTAAAGAAAACAATAGTTTCTCCAGTCTATCCTAATTGATAGACCTTCTCCTTGGAACCAGTATTGTAAATCATGTCCGCATCTATTTTAACCTATCACATCCATCCTAAAGTGTGGTGCCCAGGATTTGTACACAATACACCAGTTGTGTAACTGCATCATAACTTCCTTGCTTTTGTACTCGCGGTCTTTACAAAACCCAGGATCACATACACCTGTTCAATCATTTTTCCTGGCTTGCTACCTTCAGAGACTTGTGCAAATATACACCCAGGCTTCCCTGTTCCTGTAACCCTTTTAGGTTTGTGCCTTTCATTTTATTTTACTCTACCTAGCCTAAATAGCTAAGATCTTGTGATGCAGTGGGTAGCATCTCTATCTCTGAGCCAGATGCTCCGATCTCAAGTCACATCCAAGGACTTGATGGCAAAGGAAGGTATGTTTATAATGTGGCTAAACAGGTTGAGTATCAACCTATAAATCCTTGCAACACATGCCAATGGCAGGCAATAGGAGCAGGAGAGATTCCTGCTCAACCATGTGATGGAATGAACATTGCAGTCTCTACCACCACTATCCACGGCTCCAGACTACAACTTACATGTAGCCACATCCACTCAGGCTCTGAATGAACTGTAACACACCAATAGAACTCAGATAAATACTGAGGCTAACTTTACTGGCACTATGTCACAATAGCTGTGATTCATAATAAACCTGGCATTAAACTTTCTCACCTTAACTTCTCCAGTAGTGTATGAATTAAACAACTGAATAAATTAGAATATTAGCCATATTTGAGGGGCCAGTCAGTTCAGAGTTCAGAACTAGAATGCATTGCAGTTCTCTTACACAGAACAGAACTCAAGAAATTACTATTGCAATAGAGGGTGTCTGCAAAACTACAACATACGATAAAAACAAGTCGCTGATAATTATGTAACAATTAATTTTTACTAAAATTCTGGTAGATGATAATTACTGTTACAGAATTATATCATTAAAGGCTGCTAGAGAAAAAAATGGCAGAGTAGAATGTGTCAAAACAACACGGATCATATATATGGAAGCAATTATATTATCATATTAAAAAATATAAACACATGCAGAAAACAAAAGCTTAGAAATATGCAGAGGAAGACACTGGGTGGAAAGAGGCACATTCCTGAAAACAGAAAAAAAAAACAGAGGAAGTCAACTGAAAAAGGGAGAAGTTGGACAGAAAACAGAAGTTACATTCGTCATTCTCAGTTATCCATCGATCCTTCTTTAAAGATACCGATCAGTTGACTTTCAATTCAATAAATTCTAATCAGGTTCAGCAGGGTTTCAGCAGCGTTAATCTAAGCCTTTCTTGTGACTAATAAATAAATTTGACATTACATTTCCAT
Organism: Sphyrna mokarran; assembly: GCA_024679065.1. Taxonomy (NCBI): domain Eukaryota; kingdom Metazoa; phylum Chordata; class Chondrichthyes; order Carcharhiniformes; family Carcharhinidae; genus Sphyrna; species Sphyrna mokarran. The sequence goes on from JAGIQG010000020.1 coordinate 9,119,654, forward strand.
GGACAGTTGGGGGTTTGGAGTTACTTTTTCCTACATGCCAAAAACGCTGCAACCAAAGGAACAAATTTGTCCTCAAAGAAAATAATCTGCCCAGACATCGGAGGATTAAATAATGGGATTTCATAGCCTATCCTTGCAATATGATCTATAACCTGGACATCCAGCCTTAAAAGTTCAAGAGGGAGCTCAATAAATTTCAATTTTAGCAAACAAGCCAAATGCCTTTTCAGATATCACATCATTGTTATTGGATGTTGTATTATAATACCCAACAGGTAACAAAAGCCTAGCACTTAATTCACAAATTTCAGCAGCTAATGAAACAAGAATTTCTCTTTAAGAAACTCATTTTTTCATTGTTATGTTAAAAGGAATACAATACGTTGAGAGTAACTACTTAGTTCAACTATTCTTACAGCACTAATACAGCATCAGGAGGTAAATCAATAAATCTAGCAGAGTTCAAACTAAAACCTGAATTAGAAACAATGCCTATCCAACAAAGAGTCTAGTTAATAGTAGTTGTGCTGCTGAAACATCCAGAGAATGCGGCACCACAGGAACGCACAGGATAATTTCAAATATTCCCATTTCTGTCAGTATCAATAATCAGCAAAAAGCAATGGAAATTTACATGGAATCAGTTGTTTCACAATCAGTATTATCTAATTTACACCTCAGCTTCCATTGTCCTTACCATATATTAATACAGATTTAGCATAAAAGCCAGTGTTCCTATTAGCTGCTAAACCAAATTTAATGTAATTTTCCATTGTTGTAAACTGCATGTTACCGTGTATTTAACACTCCTCTACTCTTTGTTGTATAAGAGGAGGAGAGAATAGAACATTGCAGCAGCAATTTGAACAGCCTGATTCCCACATCAGATGAAAGGCAAACACGCTGTACTGACAGGTTCTTCATTTATATTGAAGCTCAGCTCCATGTGGTGCTGAAGGCTGGTGCAAGTGCGTGTCTAAGATCTATTGCAGTCAACTACCTCCTGGCGCAGTGCCCAAGCTAATTGCAGTCTTGGAATCAATATGGATTTCCCCTTTAAGCTTTGTTTCTCATGTTTCTTCACATTAACTCTTACTGTGTATAATCTCCAGTCACCAGACCATTTCTGGCTACTGAAATTTAGACTTCTTGTACAAAGGCCAGCCTATGCTTTATAATGTTGCAGATTAACTTGGAGTAGGCAGCAGAGATATCTCCTAATAGCATGAAGTCACCAAAAAAGAAAAAGGGGATCAAGGCCGAGGTCAGAAAACGATACTGCAGAATAGATTGTGATGTTTCAGAGGACTGGCGGCTGCTGACATAATTTCAATTACATTCCACTGGGTTAAGAAAAACATAACTTCCTAAACCAAGTCACATAAATTGCATCAAATCACAATTTGTTAACAAAATGAGTAGAAATCCTGTCATTATTTACAAAAATACCCACCCAATCTTTGAAATAATGAAAGGTTTATGCAAGCAATCTGTTTAATCTTGGTCACTGTGGTGTTCCTTCTTGAAGCAGTGAATCTGTTGTTATGGATGCACTGAAAAGAGATTTGTCCAATAATGGATGCACATGCACAGTTGCACAAATCACACTGAAAGCCAGATGAAGCCTCACATGCCAGATATTCAGAACTTGCAACCTTGTACTGCTCTTGGATTTTTTTTCAGGAGTATCCTAGTGCTTCACATTGTTAATGTACGCTTGACCTGGACCATTTGATGGGCAACACGACAGTTCAGTGACTATCGCTGTGCTGTGCAGATACATGGATTTGGGCCTGTGTCTGTGGGAGTTTGCACATTCTCCCCGTGCTTGCATGGGTTTTCTCCGGGTGCTCCGTTTTCCTCCCACGTCCCAAAGATGTGCTCTTAGGCTGATTGACAGAACAGATTCTCCCTAAATTGTCTCAAATTTGGTTTCAATCCATAGACCTACAAACACAGACAGGGATCACAGGCAGAAGTGGGAACATCGAGGTGGCGGCTCGGGCTCGTTGGGCCGAAGGGCCTGTTTCCTGTGCTGTTTTGTTCTTTGTTGTTCTTTGTAATCTGACCCAGCAAAGATTCTACCACTGTTGGCCATCAGTGGCTGTCAGGGTTAATTTTTTACAAGATTTCAAGGTGGTCTTCAGTGTGTCCTTTTAAAGAGTTCACCTCTTCTGATTATCTTGACCACAGTTCAGCTTAAGAGGATGATTTTGGGAGCACTATAATCAGATATGCAAACACAGCCATTGAAATGTATCTAGACCTTTTTAATTGTGGCCTTAATTTCAGATATATTGCAACACTCAAGGACCATGTTAAGCACCATGTCCTGCCACTTGATGCCAAAGATATACAGTACAATTGGAAATGATCACATCAAGTTACGTGACTGCACTAGTAGTCCAATAACTCCAATTCGTACAGTAAGATGTTAAGGACAGGAGTGCAGCAGTATGGTTAAATTGCTCACCTGGCTAGAAGGTCACACAACATTCAAGAAGCTTAACACCTTCCAGGATGATACTATTTTCAAGATCTGGATTCAATATCTACTTACTCATCACCAATAGGCATGGTCTAGAGTGCATTGCAGCAATTTGACACAATATTTCAACAGCACCCTTCCTCTCCTGTGGCCCTTACCACCAAAAGGGGTAAGGGTAACATCATCATAAGAACAGTATTGCTTCCAAATTCCCCACCAATTGCAGACTGTCCCGATTTCAACCTATATCATTATTTCTTCATAGTTGCTGGATCATTAACTGGAATTCCCTATCTAATGCCATTGAGGGAGAATCATCAATACAAGGACTGCAGTAACTCAAAAGAGTCCCTGCTGCCAGTGTCACCCCATCCATAAAACAAATAAACAAAAATAGAATTTGAAAGTAGTGAAGGCAGGTAGCCAAAGGCATGGTTCAGCAACCAGGTTTTGAGAAAATTCTTGCCAATAGGTTTAAATTCCCATATTTAGATGGAGATCTTTTATGGGTAGCATTGCTAACCAAAACTAAATGTGAAGACAAAAAGGTTTTCCGTGGCACATTGTTTCTAAGTTACAAGGATTGGATTCAAGTCTCATTTCAGCATTCAAGTTTGTAATCCAACTATCATTTCTAAAAAGTTCTGGAACATTAACCAAAGGCTGATACATTGGTGAGATGGAATATTAATAATATCATAGTACTTACTATTCAAGACAAACAGGTAGTAATGCCATTTCTAAACCAACAATGAATGATTCTTCATCAGTATGTGAAATCCTCCTGTGCTTAAAATAGTTACTAAATTTACTTCATATGTTATGTGTTAGAAGTGCTTCAGAACAACTCCAATATATCATAAGCAGATTTTATTGCTGATAATAATACAAATGAAAGTGATACGAACTTTAATAGGCTCAGGAAGGCGAGAGCCAAAAGTACGTCTACTTACAAGCAACTGACTTTGGAATCAGTATTCAGAAACATTTGTATATGCTAGTCCCACCAAATTTTACAATCCTTTCCTTACTAGGGCTACATCCCCAAAGCCCTGTCAAATCACATTCTTCATACATTTTACATGTATTAAAGATTGAATTTAGAAGTTTCAGATGTTAATTGAGCATTCTCACTTCAGAAGCAGAAGCATGTGGGTTCAAGTCCCATTCCAGAGACTTGGACACATAATCTAGACTAGCACTTCAACGCAGTACAAGGAATTGAAGTGCTTTACTGTTGGAGATGCTGATTTGGCAAAGTGGTTAGCACTGGTGCCTCGCAGCAACAGATAACTGGGTTCAATTCCCGGCTTGGGTCATTGCCGGTGTGGAGTTTGCACACTCTCGTGCCTCTATGGATTTCCTCTAGGTTGTATGGTCTGAAAAACAAGCTGGTTAGGTGCAGTGGCCATGTTAAATTTTCCTTTGGTATACCTGAACAGGCACCAGAACATAGTGACTCAGGGAGGTTCATGGTAACTTCATTGCAGTGTTAATGTAAGCTTACTTGGCCTAATAATAAATAAACTTTAAAAACTTTGAGTCTTAATCAAATGCTCTCTGTCATCTCTCATGACAGATTTTCCAGGACGAGCAAAGGAGCTGTCCTTGACCAATACTTATTCCTCAAACAACAGGACTAAAGCAGATTATGTGATTATTGATCTCATATTACTGCTTGTGCAGTTTTGCTGTGTCTAAATTGGCTGATGCATTTTCCGACACCACAACAGTGACTGCATTCAAAAGGACTTGATCAGCTCTGAAGCGGATTGGACTATTTTAATGTGAAAAGCTCTTTATTTGCATGTTTCTTGCTTTAATTCTGAATCGCTCGCAGTTGCCAGTCACGGAATGCAAAAGAGATAGTTTAAAATATTGCTTAGTTTTGGTTAGCAGTGCCACCCGTAAAAGATCTCCATTTAAATATGGAAATTTGGGGAAGTAACTTCTATTAATTCTCAAAATATCATCAAAACTTAAAAAATGAAACATCAGCAGCTTGCAAATCCAGCCTTCTCTCCCAGTCCCATGCACTCTGACACACTGCTAGAAGGGAAGCTAGAGAAAGAATACAAGTCTAAAAAGGGAGTAGGAATGAACATCATAGATAAAACAAACCAACTGAGCTACAAAAAATGCACTTATTGATTGCTAGAAACTACTGTCTATAGATATAATAATATTGTTATTGTTCCAGGATTGTGACAACTGTTTAGTTATCTGCAAGAATAAAGAAAAAATGGGATGACAGAGAAGACACAAAGCTGGAGGGGTTTTGGGTATCCTGGGACTAAAAGATTAGTCTAGAATTAGGCTAGAATAGATAAATTTAGAGTGAATATAGTACAGAAAAAGCATCAAGTACCTGGAGTTGTATGGGTATTGTTTTCATAGAAACACAAATAATTTAGCAAATTTAAACATATTTTATTCTGTATACCTTGGCTAATTACATACTGGTTTAAGCATGGTGGGATATAGCTAAGAAAAAAGAATCACATTCTTTGAAAACAATACAGCTGCGTGAAGCATCTGTGGGTCCCAAACAGTCCAAATCCTCCCAGACTGTTGAATTAATACAGCATACAATTTCCTGAATTGTAGTGTTGGGGTCAGTGGGAAAGAACTTTCAAAAACTATGGACCTATGAATTCCTATGCCGCCAGAGAGTAAATGTTATTGGCCAAGGTAAATGACCAGTTTGGCAGGGGAGGAGTGGGGGGAGGGTGCAAGGGAGTGGGCAAATGACTTGAAAATTGTATATTTGTAACACTGAAGGCAATACAATTGTTCTCCCACGTGTGTAGGCCAAGCTTGGGCAAGAAAGTACATCTTCAACCAGAATTATTGCCTCTGCAAAATCTTTGTATTAGCTGAGCCATAGTTAAGAAATCTCTCATGTGAAAGTCAGCTTTAATACTTGGTCCCCAGGAAGCTCCTACACATGGAGAAGTTGTTTCCCTGGCTGTGGCATTTGGAACTTGTGATGCAGAGATTCTGGCGTTGGACTAAGGTAAACACAGTAAGAAGTCACACAACACCAGGTTAAAGTCCAACCAGTTTATTTGATAGTAAACCCACAAGCTTTCGGGGTTTGCCCCTTCGTCAGGTGAGTGGAGATATGACGAAGGGACAAACCCAAAAGCTTATGGATTTACTATCAAATAAACTGGTTAGACTTTAACCTGGTGTTGTGCGACTTGTTACTGCATTTGGAACTTGACAGCATAGTCTCACAATAATGAGTCTGCCGCTTAGAACTGAGATTAGGAGAAATTTCTTCACTCTTGGAAATTGTTAACCTTTGAAATTCTCTATCACAGAGGGCTTTGAAACACAATTTCAAGATGGAGATTGATAAATATTTGCACTCAATGGATAATGTGAACTATTTGGGGAAGTGGAATTGAGACTGAGAATCATCGATTGCAGTATTTAATGATGCAACCTCAATAGGGTGCATGGTTTACTTCTGCTCTTATTTCTTATGTTCCTTTGATCTTGATCCAATTATAAACATATAGAGTTGTTCTACCCAAGACAATTTGCATCATGCTTTTTGAAAAATAACCACTTGCATTTATATAGTGTTTCCAACATAGTGATTTTTTTTCAAACCTAGGTTTCACAAATGGGTATACTGAGAAATAATTAAGCACGAGTAACCAGATGTTTTACACAAGCAAGTGGAGACAGAAGTGGAACTTGTATGCGAAAGTAGCTCCAGAGGGTACAGCCAAGATGACTGAAGTACAATAGTTCAGAATGAGGAATGGATGCACAAAAATGGTCAGAATTGGAGTGCTGGGACAGATACAAGGATAGACAAGATCAGGAAGGGAGAAGCTTTAATTTAATGTCTTTGAGGGCAGGAAGCCAGTGCAGGAAAGCAAGGATTTAAATATTGTGCAAAGGAATAAACAATAAGTGCAGAACAAAATATGGGCAGCCATGCTTTGCATGATGTGATATTTGAGTGAATGTTAGTAATTGAGTTGAGGTAACAGCAGTGTGGATTATGCCAAAAAAATCAAGCAAGTCTTGGATGACCAGGATGTGGAATTTAAAGCTGAGATCAGCTCAGGGTCAAACAGGACATCAAGATTATGCACTATTTTTTCACTGTAAGTGAGAGACTAAAACAAAATGCAACCAGTCACAAGAGAGACGAGTTTATATTTTAGAATCTTTAATTAATCTGGATGAAGTAAAGCTAATTAGAAGCAGGCAATGCAAATTTCAGAAACGACTCCTGCGCTTGAAAAACCTGAAAGCTCTTTCAGGAGATGGCAAATATTAAAACAATAGACATGGTGCTCATGGAATTTCAGAAAGCCTTTCACAACATACTACACAGGAAACCACTGAACAAGATTAAGGGGTGAGGAATTGGTAGAATGTATCTGGTGTATGATGCTGTATGTTCCTGCATGCCATTGTTTTGTAAAGGTACTCAGTGAGCAAAGTTAACGTCTGGTTAGAGAAAAGCATCAACCGTTCTATGATGTAGAGAGACATCGTAATAGACTCATAGAATTTCCCAAAACAGTCTGCATGGCACAGTAGCACTGTGTATGACAGCAACTAGGATCTGTATATAGTTATAAAGACCAACAATAAATGGTTCATGTTTAAACATACAAGTCTCAAGATCTCATCAGTGAGGCATCAAACAGCATGACAATATTAAATAAAACAACAGTATCAAGTTGCATTATAAAATTGGTTGAGAGAGAGAATAGGGATTAAGAACACTTTCTGAAAGTAAATGGAAGCAGCCAGCAATATTCCATTACTGTTCTGATATTTCTTCAGTTTACTGTGTATATCAATGATATGGGAGTAACACCAAAGATAGCAGTGTCCACATTTGAATCTGATATTAGATCAGAAAGTATATTTAACCAAAAAGTCAAATAAGTAAACTGACGTCCAACGGAAGCTCCGAGGGAACACCGATAAGATAATCGGCAAGCAAGAAATATGGAAATTCAATGTCATTAAATCTTATATTTTGTTTCACCAATTTAATCTAATTAATACTTATACACTGAATGGAGAAATGGAAAGTGCTGGGTTTGGGCTTTCATGACAACATGAAAATGGCCAGCATTTTGTGTGAAGAGTAATAGCTATGTGTATACTGCATAGCATTTCTGGGGTTTATACAATCCAGAAAGGTTCTGTTTGGTTTTTCCCTGTACTTCCACAAGTTTTGCTGAAACACGGTGTGTGTGGAGTTGCTGTACTTACAGCTAATTAACCACTAATTATGGCAATAAAAGTAAGGGTGATATATATGGACACAAGTGAAGTATTTTACAAAACGATTAGTAATATTATTGCCAAATAATCTCACTTTCCTTCAATATTTAATTATTGGAGACTTAAAAAGTAAATTATTTTAAACATTTTCTTTGACTCACTTTTTTCAATTCGTAGCTTTGATTTGCTTTCTTTACATGATTTTAATTAACGACTCTAATTTATACTTACTGCTCTACATTCTGTCAGTCATGACTCTTCAATCTGAATTAAGCTACACTGTTGCTTGCCCTGCTCACGTACGCCACAGTTGTTCTAGAGAGGGAACAGAACTGATGATGACAGCAAGTTATTGATCAAAAGCCAGCAGAAAATCTGCAAGTAGCTGTAAGCATAATGAATAGTGAGTGCCACTCCTTCAGTACACGCAAATTCTAGCGTCACAAGTCGGTAAGACCATTTACGGCTGAAAAATGAAGGATGAATGGAGCTCAGGTACAGTGTAGCTGGTAAAATAGACATGGGAAAACCTCATTAAATGGGTTAACAGTGCAGGTTTAGAGATGGAGAAGCAGAGAACAAGTAACCTGATAGGCAAGGACCTGCACGCATTTGAGCCTTTGCACCACGGATTGTGGGAGAAATTGCTAAGTGATAGGTTTAATGATTAACAGAGATATCCAGAAGACATCTGAGGCAGCCATTTCAAGGCTGTAACTCAACTCAAATTCAAAGGGCATTCACAAAGTATTTTTAACATGATACTTGAACTTCTCAAATCAATTACAGCCCGTGACTCATTTTCTACCATCCATTATTATGTTTGGTTCACTCAGTAGACCAAAGAAAAGCATTTTTCAACTAAAATGAAAGGTTGAAAAACAGTTTTGTTTGATCATTGATTCAATGCTATATTGATGAAAAATAGTGGTGGGAAAAGCAGACTTAAATCACATATCAAGTTAATTCCCCACACAATGTTATCACCAGCACTTCAAAAGGGCACAATGATGCACTAGTGAAATAAATCATTAATACAGATACCACATCTACTTGAACTGATTAAAATATCCAGCAGTGCAATTAGATGATTTATTTACTGATGGTATCGGGGTGAGGATGAAGGAGTGAGGTTGGAGAACAGCTTTAACATCCTGAATAATTTTGGAATAAGACCCAGGCATGGAAAGGAGAGATGGTACTGATTGTGGTAATAGAATCACATCTGGCACCAGATAGCCAGGTCAGCAAGGTGCTAAGTTTGCTCAGGTCTCCAGTTCTCAGATCTAAGGTTCTACTGAGCTGGATGTTAACAAGTGAGCGAGTGAGATTTTGTGGGTGTTCACCAAGAAACATGAGGCAGTGAGTTACCAAAACTGTGAAATTGTGGTGAATAGCAAATCTGAGGCGGAAGACTTTGGAGGTTGCCTGCTCCTCAAAAATCCCACTCCTGAACTACTCAGTTCTTGCAAATTACAACTCTATTACCAATCTGTCTCCCCTGTTCAAATTTCTTGAACATCACCCCGAATTTGTGACTATTTTTCTCACATTTTCATTTCAATTGCTGTACTCAGGTTTCCCATTCTACTACAGCCCTAATCCAAGTTGCAAATAGCATCCACAGTAACAGTGACATTTCAACATTATTCGTTTTCACTCTCTTAAGCAAACAACGTGGTTGGCCAGATCAAATTTCTACCTCGTTGAATACGTTTAAGTCACAGGTAGATAGATTTCTGATAGATAAAGGAATTAAGGGGTATGGGAAGCAGACGGGAAAGTGGAACTGATCCACTTCAGATCAGCCATGATCTTATTGAAGGGCAGGGGAGGTTCGAAGGGCTAGATGGCCTACTATTTTTCATGTTCTATGGCTCCTATTTCTTATGTTCTACCAATGTCCAATTTACTGCGTCTAATCTGGCTATGGTTTGACATATATCTAGTCATTTAAAGCCAGTTCATCTACAGCAAATGACTACCTACCTACCGCCCCCCCCCCCAAAGATTTTGCCTTATCATCTTTGGAAACCTTAAGGTCTACCTTTGGTCCATTCCTTATTCTCAAATTCATGCTGTCCCTGGATTATATTATCCCAAAACATATGATCAGCTTCCAACCATTTGCAAATGGCACCCAGACCCACTATCCACTACCTCTCTTGACTTTGTTGCCTCATTGTTAAATTACTTACCCGACATCAAATCTTGGAATCTTTCTCTTCATCTTTAGCTCTCACTACCAACTCAATGCCCTCACCATGGATTCCATTCCTCTTTACAGCTACTACCTCAGATTGAGCCAGACTACTCACAACCTGGACCCAATTCCAATGGTTTCAACCTCTTCAGTAACAACAGCTTATTTCCAACTCTTATATCGTTGGACTCTGCCAATCTTAGTCAATCTGCCATTGAATATTCATTCATACTTCTGCCACCTCTAGATTCTGTCTCTAAATCTGACTTTAAATCTGTCCTGAGTCTATTGCATTTAACATAATGGTAGTGTTCTACAGAAAGTCAAAAAGGAATAAAAATGGATGCTTCTTGTGAGTCAAACTACCTGTTAACCCACATAATGACTTGCCTGGGCTTGCAAAATCTCACTAACTGTCCTGTCTGGAGACAATACACATCTCTTTAACCTGTGCTTAATGCTCTCTCCACTCACACTGTCTGTACCTTTAAGACTTGATTACCTGTAAAGACTCGCATTCCAATCATTACTTTGTAAATTGAGTTTGTCTCTTTATATGCCTTGTTTGTGAATAGAACTCCCACTCACCTGACAAAGGGGCAGAGCTCCAAAATTTAGTAGATTTTACTACCAAATAAAGCTGTTGGACTTTAACCTGATGTTGTGAGACTTCTTACTGTGTTTACCCCAGTCCAACACCACCATCTCCCCATTGCTCCTTGTGAGAACAGGGCTTCGTCTTTACAAGCAGTGTGTGGTGGTCACTCCTACCTGTACTCTCATAGACAGATACAACTACAATAGGTAAACTGGTAAGGTCTAGTGGGTTTTTTCCCAATTGTTGGTTCCTTCATCAGTTGCTGTGGGGTCAAGTGGCAAACGTGTCCTTTAGGTTTCAGATAGTTTGGTCAGTAATGGTGCTACTGAGCCATTATTTTTGCTGGACATTGGAGTCTCTCACTCAGAGTATACTGCTATTTACAATGTTTCCTCAAATTGGTGTTGAACATGGAAACATACTGGTTCATCGACTGAGGAAGGGCAGTAAGTCAATCAATGGGCGTTTTCCTTGTCCACAGTTCAACTGACACAATAAAATTCATGAGATATAGAGTCAATGTTGAGAAATCCCAGGGCAACTCCATTCTAACTGCATATCACTGTCATATTGCCTCTGCCTGACCTGTTCTGCAAGGCACATCTGGGAGCAGTGATGGTGATATCTGGAACGTTGGCTGCAAGGTATGATCCACTGACTATGGCTAGTCTGTTGCCCAAATAGGCTGTGGTACAGCTTTCCCAATTTCAGCACAACTCCCAAATGTTAGTAAGAAGGATTTAGCCAAGTCAACAAATCTGAATGTACCATTTTCTTTGCCAGGTACCAATCCAAAGATGTGCAGGTTAGGTGAATTGGCCATGCTAAATTGCCTTTTAAATTCTCATATAAGTTAGGGGGATTGGTGGGGTTAATACATGCGGTTATGGGGACGATGCTTTGTTGGAGGTATGGTGTAGACTTGATAAGCCAAATGGCCTTCTATAACACTATGATTCTAAGTAGTCGGTCCATTTGTGTTCCTTTTTGATTTTCTGTAACTGCTTGATACAATTGAGTGACTTGCTAGACTATTTCAGGCAGCTTTTGAAGAGTCAATCACGTTCCTGTTATTGCTCAGTATTCAGGAATTCCCAACAGCCAAAGATAGTAAACTCACAACACCCAATAAACAAGACAATATTAAAATAATTTTTAGCTTGTGTCTATAGAAGTGAGCTCACGCCTGATTCAAGTTTTATTCTGTTGACATAGAAATGCATGAGCCTCATATAAAGCATGTTATGGCTAGCACTACAATGTCGATAGGCAGGATGTTCTTACCCTGAGTAACATTTCATAAACAGCTGAATTCCTTCTCTTATCAAAAATCAAATATTAGATACTGCCAAGTGAACCACACCCAGATTGCATAGCTGCACTCCCAAGTACTGTACATGTATTGCTCATCAATATACGCAGACATATGAGGCAAATAAATGTGGCCTGGGGCCCCAGGGAGAGAGGCAGTGAAAGTGGAATAAGTACAAGAGTGCACAACCCAAACTTCCATGCATACAAGAAAAATAGAAAATGACAGAAAAATAAAAAGATGAAAGCAAATTGCTGCGTGTGCTGGAGTCTGAAACAAAAACAGAAAATGGTGGAAAATCTCAGCGGGTCTGAAAACATCTGTGGAGAGAGAATACAGCTAACATTTCGAGTCTCGGTGACTGTCAGAGCTAGAGACAGCAGAGCAGTACTTCAGCAGGGTAGACATTTCTGGAAGAGAAGCAGCAGTAAATTAAACACCAAGATGAAAGCAAATTACTGCAGATGCCAGAATCGGAAACAAAAACAGAAAATGCTGGAAAATCTCAGCAGATCTGACAGCATCTGTGGAGAGAGAATAGCGTTAGAGTTAATTTTTCATGTCTGGATGACTCTTAGTCAGAGCTCAAGATAAAATGACCGTGCAGACCTGAATCTCCATGCAAACCGTACATATGTTCTATTGTACATGGGCATCCTTTACATTGACAGAAACCATGCCAATCCCCATAAACCTGTCATATCTTATTCATACCAATTCTCAATTAGTTTCTGTGACAACTCAGCCTTTTCAGTATGCCCTCAGTGCATTGTTAGGGGAAATATAAACCAGTTGAATATATTTCAGGTAGTTAGTCATGTTACTATTTTTCTCACCATGTTTGACCTTGGTAACAAGTGTCAGAACGCATCAAACCAAAGACAACAGTTTCTCAGTTTAAGAACTCGAGATATGTTCCACTATTAGTTTAGACATTTGGTATGCATACATGTTGCTAACTAAAACCACTGCATAAAAAGAACAAATATTTGAATAAAACCATTAATTTTCCTGCGGTCATAGCTGACATTCAGTTCAAAAACTACTTGATTCGTGTGTAGCCATGAAATTTGATGTTGAGGCATATGGTAAAATCCTTTTCTGCAAGGCACCATCCTCATTCTCAAATAAGACAGTTTGCTCTCAAATTCACTAAGCTCATTATATTCCAGTGACAGAACGCTGCCTTCTACAATGGTTCTAGCGGCACACAATCAATATTCACAGGCAAAAAGGCCAATTCCGCAAAATTGCATTATAAACCAGGAGCAAATATGGAATAGATATCTTCATTAAAAAACTAGTGTTGTGGCAAGGAAGCAAACAGATACTATTCCAGATCAGCTGATGGAGGGGAGTTAGTTATTCATATTCCAGGCATTTTGTGGGGTAACTGCTTTGTCTAATAAATAGGAAAATGTATACATCAGGGAAAGAAATTAACAGGATGTTTTCACACAGCTGCTACAAGCTCACTCAGAAAGACACTTAAATCGGCAGGAAATTGCACATTGATGAGAATCTAACCAAAAGCAGAAACCATCAAACAAGGGTCAGCAGTTTAGTCAGAACAAGCCCTGTGGCATATTTAATTATCTTTTTTCCTCCCACTCTGAGGTACAATATCGGATGCATAATAAGAGTCAGAGCTGTACAGTGACTTTACTTTTTAGGTCTCAGGACTTTCAGACAACACTTCCATTGAAAAAGAGGCAATGAAATTTGCCACAGCCAATGTATTATGAGTAATCTTCTAATACAGCTTATTCTACAATAAAATACAGCTCACATGATTAATATTATGTTTCTTCCAGACTGAATGGCATTGCTGCCAACAGTGTTAAATTCTTCAATCCTGAATAGCCTGTACAGGAACTCTTACTTTGGGTTGCTCTAGTGAAAAACGTATTCTGGTCTGCAGCAGTCAATGTTCATTCCAGAACCTGCCATCCTCATAACTTGCATTTTAAGTTGTCACTGAAGAGGAAAGCAGCCCTATATTAGTAATTGACTTCATTTCTCAGATCTTCCCTCCTGGTCAGCAGCTCTGAAACACATTAGCCTCAATCTGAGGAAGTCGTTTTGATAAGCTAAGAAGCTGACGTATAACTTCGGCTAACCTCAAGCCTCAGTTTGAACTGCTGTTATCGGCTATATGCGGATATTTGCTTGTGCTAAGAAGGGACTGACTCTATACCATCAACCAACCAGAAAACCCCTGACTGAATGCTGCTGCTACTCCTGCATAAGGGCCAATATTTGCAGTGCCTAAACACCACTGACATTGTGCCAGACTCAATACACAAGCAAGAATGACTAAACTCAGGTACAAGTGCTGTTTTCAGTTTGTGTACACACAATGGTTACTTTTCTCTAATGAAGGCAGGGGTGGAAAGTAGAAGACGAGTTCTGGATTCCAAAACATGACAGTCACACTTACCAAAAGACCAAAGATCATTAGCTGAATCACAGGTCACCTTATGATACAGCTGGAGATTGCAAAGAGGATCTGCTCAGACGAGGAGGATCGCAATAGACGCTGAAAGATGTCATCATAAGAACAGGATATGGTGCTTGACTCATCAATCCGACATGCCACAGCAAAAAACTGCATCGATCTCCTCAGAAGACAAACATGGGACATGGCAGAGAGAGTATCCTTTGTCGTTCAGTACTTCCCTGGAGCAGAGAAGCTATGACATCTTCTCCGGAACCTTCAACATGTCATTGACGAAGACAAACATCTCACCAAGGCGAGCCCCACATTCTAACTTCTTGCCTTCAAACAATTACACAACCACAAACAGACCATCGTCCACAACAAACAGGTACTTTGGTCCACCTTGTTGTCCAACAAGGGGCATACACGCGATGGGTCGTGAGAGGGCTGCTGTTGGATTTTTTTCGAGAGTATCCTAGTGCTTGACCAAGCATACAGGTCAAGTGTATGTTTGACCTGGACCATTTGATGGGCAACACGGTAGCTCAGTAACTATCGCTATGCTGTGCAGATACATGGATTTGGGCCTGTGTCTGTGGGAGTTTGCGCATTCTCCCCGTGCTTGCGTGGGTTTTCTCCGGGTGCTCCGGTTTCCTCCTACATCCCAAAGATGTGCTCTTAGGCTAATTGGGAAAACAAATTCTCCCTAAATTGTCTCAAATTTGGTTTTTAATCCATAGATCTATAAACATAGACAGAGATCAAGGGTAGAAGTGGGAACATCAGGGTGGCGGCGCGGGCTCGTTGGGCCGAGGGGCCTGTTTCCGTGCTGTTTTTGTTCTTTGTACCCAGCCTTCAGGAGAACAGTGACCACGACACCATACAATCCTGCCACAACAACCTCTGCAAGACATGCCAGATCATTGACACAGATGCCATCGCGTCACGTGAGAACACCATCCACCAGGTATACAGTACATACACTTGCAACTCGGCCAATGTTGTCTCCCTGATACGCTGCAGGAAAGGGTGTCCTGAGGCATGGTACATTGGGGAGACCATGCAGACGCTACGGTAACAGATGAATGAACACTGCTCGACAATCAACAGGTAAGAATCTCTTCCTGTTGCGGAACACTTCAGCTGTCACAGGCATTTATCCTCTGACCTTCGGGTAAGCGTTCTCCAAGGCAGCCTTCACGATATGTGACAGTCGCTGAGTAGAAACTGACAACCAAGTTCTGCAAATGAAGACGGCCTCAACTGGGATCTGGGTTCACGTCACACTATCTGTAACCCTCACAACTTGCTTCGACTTGCAAAATCTCACTAATTGTCCTGGCTGAAGATAATACACATCTCTTTAACCTGTGCTTAACCATCTTTCCATCCACATTGTCTGTACCTTTAAGATTTGATTACCTGTAAAGACTCGCATTCCAATCATTATCTTGTAAATTCAGTTTATTTCTTTGTATGCCCTATTTGACAACAGAACTCCCACTCACCTGATGAAGCGTCATACTCAGAAAGCTTGTGGCTTGTGCATCTATAGGGGGCATAACTTTAAGGTTCATGGTGGGAGACATAAAAGAGATGCCCGAGGTAGATTCTTTACTCAGAGTAATGGGGATGTGGAATGCACTGCCTGCTGCGATAGTGGAGTCGGACACTTTAGGAACTTTCAAGCGATTACTGGATAGGCACACGGAGCTCACCAGAATGATAGGGAGTGGGATAGCTTGATCTTGGGTTCAGACATAGCTCAGCACAACATTGAGGGCTGAAGGGCCTGTACTGTTCTGTATTCTATGTAATGACTTTAACCTGCTATTGTGAGACTTCATAGATGGCAAACAGCCAGCTGTAAATGTAATAGATACTAGGACTATTTTCCAGATGGATACAGTTAGCTCACAAACAGATGGCATGGTGGCACAGTGGTTAGCACTGCTGCCTTACCATGCCAGGGACTCAGGTTCGATTCCAGCCTTGGATGACTGTCTAAGTGGAGTTTGCACATTCTCCCATGCCTGCATGAGTTTCTTCCAGGTGCTCCAATTTCTTCCCACAATTCCAAAGATGTTGAGGTTAGGCTGAGTGGCCATGCTAAATTGCCCCTTACTGTCAGGGGGACTAGTAGGATAGTCCCTCTGACAGGTCCTAATGGGATTGGTGAAGGGTCCATGGGCTGAATGGCCTCCTTCTGCAACTGAGAGATTCTGTAATAAGTGATAAGCACCTCTGGGTTTTGTCCATTGAGATAGAGTCATAGAGGTTTACAGCATGGAAACAGGCCCTTCATCTCAATTTGTCCACGCCACCTTTTTTTTTTTGAAACCCCTAACCTAAAGCTAAACCCAATTGCCCACATTTGGCTCATTGTACCCACGTAAATATCTAAATGCTTTTTAAAAGAAAAAATTGTACCTGCCTCTACTACTACCTCTGGCAGCTTGTCCCCGACATTCACTATCCTCTATGTGAAAAAATTGCCCCTCTGGAGACTTTTGTAACTTTCTCCTCTCACCTTAAACTTATGCCCTATAGTTTTAGACTCCCTTACTTTTGGGAAAAGATATTGACTATCTACCTTGTCTATACCCCTCATTTTTTTTTTTTACAGACCATTATAAGATTACCCCTCAGCCTCCTACACGCAAAAGAAAAAAAAGTCCCAGTCTATCCTTATAACTCAATTCATCAAATCCCAGGAGCTTCCTAGTAAATCTTTTCTGCACTATTTCTATTTAATAATGTCCTTTCTGTAATAGGGTGAGCAGAATTGCACATAGTATTCCAAGTGTGGCCTTACCAATGTCTTGTACAACTTCAATAAGACTTCCTAATTCCTGTATTTAATGTTCTGACCGATGAAACCAAGCATGCCAAACATCATCTTCACCACTCTGTCCATCTGTGACTCCATTTTCAAGGAGCTATGGACATGTACCTCTAGATCTCTGTGTTCTGTAACTCTCCCCAACACCCTACCATTAATTGAGGAAGTCCTACCCTGGTTCAATCTATCAAAATGCATCACCTTGCATTTGTCTAAATTAAACTTCATCTGTCATTCATCAGCCCACTGGCCCAATTGATCAAGATCCCATTGCAATTGGAGGTAACTTTCTTCACTGTCCACTACACCACCAATTTTGGTGTTTTCTGCAAACTTACTAACCATGCACCCTATATTCTCGTACAAGTCATTACTATAAATGATAAATAACAATGGGCCTAGCACTGATCCCTGAGGCACACTGCTGGTCACAGGCCTCCAGTTTGAAAAATAACTTTCT
Source organism: Sphyrna mokarran (assembly GCA_024679065.1). Taxonomy (NCBI): domain Eukaryota; kingdom Metazoa; phylum Chordata; class Chondrichthyes; order Carcharhiniformes; family Carcharhinidae; genus Sphyrna; species Sphyrna mokarran. The sequence goes on from JAGIQG010000020.1 coordinate 9,137,265, forward strand.
ACAGTCACCCTCTGGTTTCTGTCAAGAAGCAATTTTGTATCCAAGTTTGATCCATTTAGATACCTCACCCTGATCCTGTGAGATTTAACTTTGTGCCTGCCGTGCAGCCTCATCAAAGGCCTTGCTGAAGTCCATGTAGACAACATCAACTGCACTGCCCTCATCTACCTTCTTGGTTACCCCTTCAAAAAACTCAATTAAATTTGTGAGGCATGATCTTCCATCGCAAAGCAAAGCTGACTGTCCCTCATTAGTTCTTGTATCTCTAAATGCCTGTAGACCCTATCTGTCAAAATACCTTCAAACAATTTATCCACCACAGATGTGAAGCTCACTGGCCGGTAGTCCCCAGGCTTTTACCTGCAGCCTTCTTAAACAGAGGCACAATATTTGCCACTCTCTAATCTTCAGGCACCTCACCCATTACTATCTCAGCTTGGGGACTCATAATTTCCTCCCCAACCTCCCACAACGTTCTGAGATATACCTCATCAGGACCGCAGATTTATCTAGCTTGATTTGCTTTAAGACTTCCAGCACCACCTTCTCTGTAATATGTGTATGCTTCAAAACATCACTATTTCCCCAAGTTCCCCAACATCCATGCTTTTCTCAACAGTAATACTGATGAGAAATATTCATTTAGGATCTCGCCTATCTCTTGTGGATCTGCACAAAGCTAACCTTGTTGAACCTTAAGAGGCCCTACTTTCACTTGTTACTCTTTTGCTTTTTATGTATTTGTACAAGCTCTTCAGACTCTCCTTTGCCTTATCTGCCAAAACAATTTCATGTCCTCTTTTTGCCTTACTGATTTCTCTCTTAACTCTATTCCTACAACCCCTATATTCAAGAGATTCACTTGATTCCAGCTGCTTATGCACATCATGTGCCTCTTTCTTCTTCGTCACCAGGGCCTCAATATCCCTGATGTAGTGAGATGTAATGTTCCAATGTCCTGTTTGTAATTCAACCGCTACAGTTTTGCTGAAGGCAAAAAAATTGGCTATTTGAATAGGCTCTGATTGCTATCTTACCTCATCTCCAACAAACAAGAAACTGTCTTAAAAATATGTATTCTCCATTTTGCAACGTGTCACACCTAGAAATCATAAAGAATACAAAAGCACATTCTCTGTTCCCTGACTGAGCATGTTCTGCTTCTGCTTCTTACAGTCCTCACCTCAAAAATAAAAAGACTGAGAAGTAATGCACTCAAATGTTAATCAGACCTTCCTGTTTTTCACTGATTCACTATTCGAAAGAAAACTTACATCAGGACCCCAAAATAGCAATTTTAATCAGCACTCTCCACTCTCCCATACACAGTCTTATTGCTGCACTGATCAGACGATGATTGGTAGCTATAAAGAAACAGGTTTTTGTTGGAGAGGGAATACTATAAAAGGCAAAGTGGGCATTGTGCAACTTTAAATATGGCCAGCATATCCTATGAATAAGTTTTATGCTACGATAGATTCCTGATTTCCTTCAGAAGTTTTCCAAGACAGCAGCAGACTGGGAACTCATCCAAATTCACCATCCCCAAGACAGCCAGATGAAGCACAGCTGTGATTAGCTGAGGTTTGGTCATTGCATTCTCTCTAAATCACTTCACTACTGATACAAATCTTTAAGTATTCACTCCTAGCTTATTCAATCACATACCAGGCCAGGCTGTAGACTACTGGCTCGTGAAATGAACTACACTGCCCCCTCTGAGATGTTCACTGCTGCAACTTGAGCCAGTAAGCTCTAACTGGGGAAAGCATCTCCAACTGATATAATTTCTAGGCTAACCTGTTACTTTTCACTGACCTTCTCTGAATTTTCTTGACCATGCACTGGAGGCATGTATTTCTACCCACCCAAAAACTTTCTCGATAGCCCCCATCACGTTAATATATATAAGTAAGGATTCCACAACACGCTCGTGCCTGTCTCTCCTCAAATATTGGCCAAGATTTTGGCCACTAGAATTGATGCAGTCATAATGGAATCGTCCATGCAAAACAAACACTCTACCAGACTGTTTCACTAGTATTGGCAATGGTGAACAATTGGGAGGCGATGGTCTTGTGGTATTAGCGCTCGACTATTAACACAGAAACTCAGCTAATGTTCAGGGGACCTGGGTTCAAATCCCACTACGGAAGATGGTATGCTTATCCAAAAAGACCTGTTCAAATGTAGACAAAAATGTAACAAAACTTACTCCAACTTATAAATCAACAAAAGGGTTTAGTAAAGAAATTATATTACTCCAAACTCGAAGCCTCGCCCTGGGCCCAAACACACTCTCTCAATTAACAACAGGTTCTTACTTATACCAAGTCAGCTGGTCAGTGACCATCACATTATTTTGTAATTGAACTTTACAAAAAGAGAAAAAAAACTTACTGTCGCTTCTGCCTGTTCTCACCTCTGCCTGTTTTGAGCCAAAGCCCTTCAGCCTTCACTTTGCTCTCTCTCACTCTGCTGCCCTCTCTCAATGCTGCCTGCTGTATAGAGTGGCCTGCTCTTTATACCTCCCGCTCATCACTGGCTGACAGCTGACCCTTATAGCTTGTTATTATTGGTCACATTACATCAGATGCAATGTTATCACTAGTTCATTCTAACATGATGTAATTTGAATTCACTAAAAACCTGGAATTAAGAATGAACCATGATAACCATGAAAATGATCAATTATTGAAAAAACTATCTGGTTCACTAATCTCCTTTAGGAAAGGAAATCTGCCAACCTTACCTGGTCTGGCCTACTTGAGACTCCAGAGCCACAGCAATGTAATTGACTCTCAACTGCCCTCTGACATGGCCTAGAAAGCCACTCAGGCAAAGGGGCAACTAGGGATGGGCAATAAATGCTGGCTTAGCCAGCGATGCCCATGTCCCACAAATGAATAGTTTGACTGGAACAGGACATAAAGGGAGAGATTCTTAGCAGGAGTGCTAAGAGTAAGCAAAGTACTGGTGTTTCATTTACTTATTTATTCCATTTTTTCCGCAGGTTTTCTTTCAAGGTCTAAACTAAGGGAAGCGGAAGTCAGCGCAGGGGATTCTGGGAGGTTGAGTTTTTTCTCTCTCTAAGCTATGCAGGCACCTGATGTCAGCCAGTGGTGAGTGGGAGGTATAAAGAGCAGGCCACTCAATACAGCAGGTAGCATTGAGAGAGAGCAGAGTGAAGGCTGAAGGGTGAGAACAGGCAGAGGCGACAGTAGGTTTTTTTTTTCTCTTTTCGTAAAGTTCATTCTTGTTTTTCCCCAGAGTAAAAAAAATGACAGGCAAGATGCTGGAATGCTCCTCTTGCAGGATGCAGGAGAACAGGGAGATCTCCGGTATCCCTGACGACAACACGTGCAAAAGATGCATCCAGCTGCAGCTGCTAGCAAAGCATGTTAGGGAATTGGAGAAGGAGCTTGATGACCTCCATCTAATTCGGGAAAATGAGAAGTACATAGACAGTAGCTTTAGGGAGATAGTTACACCTGAGCAGCAGAGTACAGGAAATTGGGTTAATGTAAGAAGAGGGAATGGAAATGTGAAAGGACAGGCAGAGCAGGGTTCCCCTGTGGCCATTTCCCACTGCACTTGCCTGAGGAAGACACGGGAGTGTTGAAAGCTCGCTTTTTTACTATCAAATAAATCGGTTGGATTAATAATTGGTGTTGCTAAATTCTTACTGAGTTCTTACCACCCGAATCCAACGCCGGCATCTTTACATCATTTCCTTCCACAACAAGTATACTGAATTGGATACTGTTGAGGGGGATTCTTTACCTGGGACAAGCTGTGACAGCTGGAACTCTGATACTGAGTCTGGTTCTAGTTCTGGAGCGCAAAAGGGTGGCAGGAAAAAGAGGAGAAGAGGGGACTCAATGGTCAGAGGTACAGACAGGAGGTTCTATGGTCAGGACAGAGACTCTACATGATTTGTTGCCTCCCAGGTGCCAAGGTCAGGGGTGTCTCTGATCACGTGCACAGCTTTCTAAAGTGGGAAGGTAATCAGCCAGATGTTGTGGTACACATCTGTACAAATGAAGTAGGTAGGAAGAGTGAGGAGATCCTAAAGAGAAAGTATAGAGAGCTTGGAAGGAAGTTAAAAAGCAGGACCTCCCAAGGGTAGTAATCTCAGAATTGCTACCTCTACTACATGCCAGTGAGGGTAAGACTAGGATGTTTGGGCAGATGAATATGTGATTGAGGAACTGGTGTAGGGGACAGGGTTTCTGATTCTTGGATCATTGGGACCTACACAAGACAAACAGGTTACACCTAAACTACAAGTGGACCAATATACTTGCAAGGGGGTTTGCTAGTTTTCTGGGGGAGGGTTTAAACTAGATTTGCGGGGAATAGGACCAGCGTGCCAGAGCAGATAGTGGAGCAGGAGTAAAAAGACAGGTTCAAGCAAAATCACAAATGGAAGGGTTGAGTGTGGTGGAAATAATTTTTTGACATGTGTCTACTTCAATGCCAGGAGTATTGTGGGGAGGGCTGATGAGCTGAAGGTGTGGACTGACACGTGGAAATATGACATTATAGCCATTAGTGAAACTTGACTACAGGAGGAGCAGGATTGGCAACTCAATCTTCCAGAGCTCCAATGTTTCAGGCATGGTAGAGGTAAAGGGATAAAAGGTGGGGGGGAGTGGCATTGTTGGCCAGGGAAAATCTTATAGTAGTACTCAGGCAGGACAGAGTAGGGAGCTTGTCTACAGAGGCCCTATGGGTGGAACTGAGAAACAGAAAAGGTATGACCAAATAAATGGGGTTGTATTATAGACCACCCAATAGTCAGTGAGAATTGGAGGAGCAAATCAGCAGAGAGATAGCTGACAACTGCAAGAAACACAAAGTTGTGATAGTAGGGAATTTTAGTTTTCCACATATAGATTGGAACTCGCAAACTGTTAAAGGTTTAGATGGCGTAGAGTTTGTATAAAATGTGTTCAGGAGAATTTTCTACATCAACGTATAGAGGTATCAACCAGAGAGGATGCGATATTGGATCTCCTATTGGAAAATGAATTAGGACAGGTGATGGATGTGAGTATGAGGGAACACTTTGGATCCAGTGATCATAATGCCATTAGTTTCAACCTGATCATGGATAAGGATAGATGTGGTCTTTGGGTTGAAGTTCTGAACTGGAAAAAGGCCAAATTTGATGAAATGAGAAGGGATCTGGGAAGTGTGGATTGGCACAGGCTGTTCTCTGATAAGTACGTAAATGGAAAGTGAGGCCTTCAAAGGGGAAATTTTGAGGGTGCAGAGTTTGTATGTTCCTGTCAGGATTAAAGGCAAAGTGAATAGGAATAATGAACCTTGGCTCTTGACGGAGATTGTAACACTTATCAAGAGGAAGAGAGAGTTGTATGAAATGTACAGGCAGCAAAGAACAGATCAGATGCTCGGGGAGTATAAAAAGTGCAAGAAGCTACTTAAGAAGGAAATCAGGAGGGCTAAAAGACATGAGGTTGCTTTGGCAGACAGACTGAAGGAAAATCCAAAGAGCTTCTATAGGTATGTAAGGAGCAAAAGGATAGTGAGCGATAAAATTGATCCTCTTGAAGACTGGTAGACCGTGTATGGAAACAAATGAGATGGGGGAGATACTAAATGGGCTTTTTGCATCCACATTTACTGAGGAAACGGACATGGAGTCTACAGAAATAGGGTAAACAGGGAAGGAGGTCATGGAGCCTTTACAGATTAAAGGGGAGGAGTTGCTGGCTGTCTTGAGGCAAATCAGAGTGGATAAATCTCCAGGACCGGACAGGGTATTCCCATGGACCTTGTAGGAGGCTAGTGTTGAACGTGCAGGGGCCCTGGCAGACATACTTAAAATGTCAGTATTCATGGGGGAGGTGCCAGATGATTGGTGGGTAGCTCATGTTGTTCCGCTGTTTGAAAAAAAGGTTCCAAAAGAAATCCGGGAAATTATAGGCCAGTAAGTTTGACGTCAGTGGTGGGCAAGTTATTGGAAGGTGTGATAAGGGATAGGATCTACAAATATTTGGATAGACAGGGACTTTTTAGGGAGAATCAATATGGCTTTGTGCGTGGTAGGTCATGTTTGACCAATCTATTAGAGTTTTTTGAGGAGGTTACCAGGAAAGTGGATGAAGGGAAGGCGGTGGATGTTGTCTACCTGGATTTCAGAAAACTTTTGACAAGGTCCCTCATGGGAGGTTAGTTAGGAAGGTTCAGTCGCTAGGTATGCATAGAGAGGTAGTAAATTAGATTAGAAGAAGCTAGAGAGTGGTTGTGGAAGATTGCTTCTCTAAATGGAGGCCTGTGACTAGCGGTGTGTCGCAGGGATCGGTGTTGGGTCCATTATTGTTGTCATCTATATCAATGATCTAAATGATAATGTGGTAAATTGGATCAGCAGATTTGCTGATGATACAAAGATTGGAGGTATAATGACAGTGAAGAAGGTTTTCAAAGCTTGCAGAGGGATTTGGACAAACTAGAAAAATGGGCAGAAAAATGGCAAACAGAACTTAACGCAGACAAATGTGAGGTATTGCACTTTGGAAGGACAAACCAAAGTAGAACGTTCAGGGTAAATTATAGGACTCTGAGTGCAGTTGAACACAGGGATCTGGGAATACAGGTACAGAATTCCCTGAAAGTGAAGTTACAGGTAGATAGGATCATAAAGAGTGCTTTTAGTTACTGGCCTTTATAAATCACAGTATCGAATATAAAAGTTGGAGTGTTATAGTAAGGTTGTATAAGGCATTGGTGAGGCCAAACTTAGAATATTATGTACAGTTTTGGTCACCTAGTTACAGGAAGGATTAAAGAATTAAGGAATACGACAGCGCAGTGACTATAGCTGTGCTATGCAGATACATGGATTTGGGCCTGTGTCTGTGGGAGTTTGCGCACTCTCCCGGTGCTTGCGTGGGTTTTCTCCGGGAGCTCCGGTTTCCTCCCACATCCCAAAGATGTGCTCTTAGGCTAATTGGCAAAACAAATTCTCCCTAAATTGTCTCAAATTTGGTTTTTAATCCATAGATCTATAAACATGGACAGGGATTGCGTGTAGAAGTGGGAACATCGAGGTGGCGGCGCGGGATCGTTGGGCCGAATGGCCTGTTTCCCATGCTGTTTTGTTCTTTGAATAAGGTTGAAAGAGTGCAGAGAAGGTTCACAAGGATGTTGCCAGGACTTGAGAAGCTGACTTACAAAGAGAGTTTGAATAGGTTAGGACTTTACTCCTGGAGAATAGAAGAATGAGGGAGATTTTATAGAAATGTACAACATTTTGAAGGACATAGGTAGAGTGAATGCAAGCAGGCTTTTTCCACTGATGCTGGGGAGAAAAAAAACCAGGTGGCATGGGTTAAGGGTGAAAGGAGAAAAGTTTAAAGGGAATATTGGACGGAGGGGCTTCTTCATGCAGAGAGTGGTGCGAGTGTGGAATGAGCTGGCAGATAAAGTAGTAAATGCAGGGTCACTTTTAACATTTAAGAAAAACTTGAACGGGTTCATGCATGAGAGGAGTGTGGAGAGATATGGTCCAAGTGCAGATCAGTGGGACTGGGCAAAAAATGGTTTGGTGCGGACAAGAAGGGCAAAAAGGACTGTTTCTGAGCTGTAATTTTCTATGGTTCTATGATTCTAAGTCTCTTACAGGATACTATTAGGGGAGTATGCATTCTGAGTCACTGCTGCAATAGCAGCAAAATGTTTGGTAATTTCCCACAATGAAGATGTTTGATTGGGTGGAGTAGAAACTTGTCTTTGCAACACTCATGGCTGTACTAACACATTCAGGAAGTGAATCACAAGCCTGTGTCCACTGCTCATAACCTCAATGTGCATCAATGTCTCAGGTCCCCTTCAGTCCTCTGAAAGATTGGACTGATATCTTCCAGTGGCCCTCCTCTCTTCCTAGAATCATAAAATCTCTGGTAACACGCACCAAAGTGAACTAAGCATTCATGATACATAGAACATAGAACATAGAACATTACAGCGCAGAACAGGCCCTTCGGCCTTCGATGTTGCGCCGACCAATTATGAAAAAAGCAATGACTCTCCAAACTAAACCATTCCCTTCTCTTCCATAAACTTATCAACTAACCTCTTAAACGCCACCAAACTTGGCGCATCTACAACTGCCGCAGGCAGGGCATTCCACTCCCTAACCACCCTCTGGGTAAAGAACCTACCTCTGATATCCGTCCTATAACTATCACCCCTTAATTTAAAGCTGTGTCCCCTCGTGCTAGCTTTCTCCATCCTAGGAAAAAGGCTATCACTGTCCACCCTATCTAAACCTCTAATCATCTTATATGTTTCGATAAGGTCTCCTCTTAGCCGCCTCCTTTCTAACGAAAACAACCTCAAATCCCTCAGCCTCTCTTCATAAGACCTGCCCTCCATACCAGGCAACATCCTGGTAAACCTCCTCTGTACCCTCTCCAATGCCTCCACATCTTTCTTATAATGTGGGGACCAGAACTGCACACAATACTCCAAGTGCGGCCGCACTAGAGTTTTGTACAGTTGCAACATGACGTTGCGGCTCCGAAATTCAATCCCCCTACCAATAAAAGCTAAGACTCCATATGCCTTCTTAACAACCTTATCGACTTGACTGCCTACTTTCAGGGATCTATGCACAAATACACCAAGATCCCTCTGTTCATCAACACTATTAAGAATCCTACCATTAGCCCTATACTCTACACATTTATTATTCCTGCCAAAGTGCATTACCTCACACTTTTCCACATTAAACTCCATTTGCCACCTCTCGGCCCAGCTCTGCAACTTGTCCAAGTCTCTCTGCAAACTATAACACCCCTCTTCACTATCTACCACTCCACCGACTTTAGTGTCATCTGCAAATTTACTAATCCATCCTTCAATACCCTCATCCAGATCATTTATAAAAATTACAAACAGCAGGGGCCCCAAAACAGACCCCTGAGGTACACCACTTGTCACCGAACTCCACGATGAATATCTCCATCAACCACCACCCTCTGTCTTCTATCTGCTAGCCAATTCCTAATCCAATTAGCTAAATCACCCTCTATCCCATACATCTGCATTTTCTGCAGAAGTCTTCCATGGGCCACCTTATCAAACGCCTTACTAAAGTCCATATATACCACATCAACCGCCTTACCCCCATCCACCTCTTTGGTCACTTTTTCAAAAAACTCAATAAGGTTAGTAAGGCACGACCTACCCTTCACAAAACCAGGCAGAAAGAACTTTACACAAATTAAGTCTGCATGCTGGCAGCATAACAACAGGTACAACCAGACCAGTTCTCTATCTGAAAATTTCACAAACATTTGAAGCTTTCAAGTGCCAACTCAGTTACCCTAAGCACATCTTCATACAAATATGGAATCTTATTCCTTCATAAAAGGGATAGTTTTAAATATCACGGTGTCCATTTTATAAAGGAAGATTCACCCTGCCCAGTACTAATCAATATGCACAGCAACCTAACTGATTAAAGCTATCTAATTATATCATTCCTGATTAATGTGAATACAATGTAGGTGAGAACCTTCCCTAAACTTCCACCCATTGAATGTTGATCTCCATTCACCCTCACTCCTCAAATGGCTAAGCAGCTGTTTGTTTGATAATGATGCAAGGTCAGGAACTCAGTAGTAAGCAGGAAGGTGAAAGACACAAAATTAGTTCCACCACACCTTGTTGCTGCTCACTTCAGTATCACATGCACCATTTGTTGGTTTCTTCACGCAATGACTGACTCCATCTAGAGCGGAATGGCTGTCCTGCAGTGTTTGTTTTAATTTCTCAATTTATTGAGCAACTCAACTTCTTCCCAACAACATCACAGCTCACACAATTCTATAGTGTTGAAAGCAACACAGCCAGCTGAAGTCAGAGCATAGCATTAAAATGTGCATTGAAAATGGGGTTAAAATATAATCTGGCTCATTAAGGGAATAATCTTTACACTAAAGGAATATTTTTGCATATGTGACAATAACAAGTGATTGTTAAATTTCATTTAGCAAATACCTCTGTGTAGATGTTCAAATTTTGCTCACATGTAACAAACTTTTCTGATCTGGTGTGCTTTTAGCTTCACATCTTTCAAAGGGGTGGGCAATAAATACAATCTTGCCAACAATGCACACTTCAAAAGTAAACAGCACCACACCTTAAAAAGTAGGGAGAGGAATGACGTCTGCGTAGCAATTGGCATGGGGACAGTTAGTAGGACAAAGAACTGTCATTTGTATGTTAGCAGGTAATTAGCTAGTTGTGCTAAATGTCAAATAAACTAAAGGTGAGCAAATATTTCGGTGAGGAACAAGCAATGAACAGAAAACAGCAATCCAGTCTCAATTTTTTTCAAAAGTATCAAACTTATTAATTGCTGGAAATCAGAAATAAAAATAGAAAATGCTGGAAGTAACAGGCCAAGCAACATTTGTGGAAAGAGAAACAGTAAGTCTTTCAGGCCAGTGACTATTTGTCTGATGAAATTGAATATTATTTCATGTTTTGAATATTATTTCATTTTTTTTAATGTTCCATGAATGAGGTAGGAGGAACAAAGTAAGTCGGTATGTTGACTACATTACCAGTTCGTGTTATCAACCTGGCCACTTCCCTCTCCAGCACTTTTTAAAGGAAATAAAATTCAGCTATTTTACAGCAAAAGGCCCTTGCTCACAGCATCCTTTAACACATGTAGGAGTCCTCTCTCATACTGGTGCAAAAAGATCCTATATAAGATAATTTATTCAGTTTTCAATTGTCTTTCAAACACTAGTCTGTGTGTATAGCTACAAATTACATTCAAACTATGGGAGGCAGTGACGTAGTAGTAATGTCACTGGTCTAGTAATCCAGAAACTCATGGTAATGTCCAGGGACCTAGTTCAAATGCTACTCTGACAGCATCAATTTTTCCCTCAACATCCAGGATCTGGGGTTGAGGCTGTTGCACTCAGCAATCCCACACAACCATAGTTGCACCTGTTCACAGATGTTTGCACTTCAGCCCCACGCCCCTGATTTAAAGGCACCTGATGCAGAGAGAGGTGGGAGGAAGAGGACCTCCTCGAGATCTTGCTCCTGGGCCTAGCCGAATTGGCCATCAACAGATCCAGGCAGCAGTCAACCAAGGGGATCACCTGAATCAACTGCCCCTCTACTGCAGCCAGTTGCCCCAGAGATGGAACACACAGTGTCGAATGACACAATTGAGGCTTTTTCTGCTCAGTGGGCACCCATGCAGATTGAGGTGCCTTATCAACCCTCATTCTCATTTTGGTTTGATGCTTTAAGTTTCATTTATGATTTGTTTTTGTTAAAACAGTATCCCTTTAAGGAGCTGTCCCTTTAATTTGTCCCATCAGTTTATTTGATTTATTTTAATTGGTTAATTGTTTTAACCCTCAGAATAATGTCACAAGATAAGCAAACAAGAACCCCAAGCCAATGCTCTGGATCGCCGATTCAAAACCAAGGCAGCTGGCAAAATTTACGGTCAATTATTACATCTAAATTTAAAATTTAAATCAGCAATGCTGGCCAAAAAATTATCAATTTATCGTAATTGTCTGGTTCACCCATCCTTTCATAAAGGAAATCTGCAGTCTTTACCTGGTCTGACTACACGTGACTCCAGACCCACAACAATCTTGTTGATTTTTTTAATCATCATCTGAAATGGTCTGGCTGATCACTCAGTTGTATTAAACCACTATAAAGTCTAAAAGAAATGAAACCAATTCACCAAAAGCAACAGCAGCACATCCAAATCCTACAGAATCATACCTTACAAACAAGGATAAGGGATAGACCATTTAGGACTGAGATAAGGAGAAATTTCTTCACAGAAAGTGATTAGCCTGTGGAATTCGCTACTACAGAAAGCAGCTGAGGCCAAAACATTGTGGGCGGAATTCTCCTCAAAAAAATTCAAAGTGTTGAATTTGCTTGAAAACTAGAATACATCACACTGGTTTATTCAGTGGGAGTTCAGAAAAGAATCTCCCACACAGTGCACTGCAGAATGCAGCAGCGTAAATCACTCCAGAAATCCAGCGGCAGGGCCAATTCCAGCTCGAGAGGCCGGCAACACAGTGCTGAGCAGGCACGCATGCACCACTGCGTCAGTACCAGGATCGGTGCACGTGTAGTGGTCCCTGTCTGCCGATCTCCCGATTGCTCGCCAGCCTTTCCATTCCCCCACAAGCCAGTCGTTGGCCCCCCAAACATGCCCATGCCCAGGTCACCTCGACTGTTCCCCTACTGTCCCTCCCTACCCAACCTTGGCAGCCCTGATCTCCCACTACCCCCCACAGCTGTCCCAATCCCCCACTACCCCCCCATGTGTTTCCAATTCCTCCCAACAGGATGCCCGCTGGCCCCGATCATTTGTCTCCCTTTCTCCACCATTATCCTCACTTTAGTGGCAGTGAGACCCCCCTCCAGCCCTGACAATAGCCCTTTATTGGACATAGCCCATAATGCCCCATGCACCCCCATTCAGCCCCACCTCTTGTCACTGGCCTATGCCTGATGGGCAGTGCCAGGATGCCCTTGTACATTGTCACTTTGCCGCTTGGGAAATGCCAGGGGCCCACATTGGCATTGCCAAGGTGACAATGCCAAAGAGCACCCTTCCCAGCACCTGAGCCTCCGGGGTTGGGGGGCCTTGATTGCCCCCTCCCTTCTCTCCAGCACGGCTGGGTTGCCAGCTTCCCACAAGTGCGAAGCTATTGTAAACTCTTGTTGGAATTGTTATTATTGGAGTGAAATCCTCCTGGCTTTTTTTTGGCCGGGGGAGGGTTGGCAGAACTCTGGCTCGTGGAGACGCTAGCGGGGTGGAATGCTTAGCACAGGTCTCATGCATCAAGCACCTCTTGAATCTCCCAGCCTGCTGCGGTGAGAATGTGAGAATCGTCCCCATACGTTTTCAAGAAGTTTGACATAGTTCTTTGGGCTAAACAGATCAAAGGATATGGGGGGAAAGCAGGAACAGGGTACTGAGTTGAAAGGTCAGGCATGATCCTAATGACCTGCATAGCTGGGCCAAATGGCTCACTCCTCTTCCTGTTTTTAATGTTTCTAAACTCCCCCATCATCATCAAACTGGGAGCTCAGCTCTTCTTAAAGAGTGCAGGGGGGCATTCCAGGAGCAGGACCAGGCATCCCAAAAACAAAAGGCATCAATCTGGTGAAGCTACAACACAGGACTACCTGTATGCTAAACAACTGATGCAACATGCAATTGATAGAGCTCCACAATTCCGCAACAAACAGATCAGATTTAAACTCTGCAGATTTCTCACATCCAGTGATGAACGGCAATGGACAATGAAACAACTGGAGGAAAAAGGCTCTGCAAATTTCCTGATCCTCAATTATGAAGAAATACAGCGCATCAATGCAAAATGCAAGGCTAATAAAGCATTTGTAATTATTTTCAGCCAAAAGTGCCAAATGTTTGATCCATTTTGACTCGCCCTAGGTTCCCCAGCATCACAGATATCAGTCTTTAGCCAATTGCATTTACTCTGCACGATATCAAGAAACTGCCAAAGGCACAGGATACTGCAAAAGCTTTGAGCACTGACAACATCCCAGCAACAGTATTGAAGTCTTGTCCAGAACTAGCGACACCCCTAGCCAAGCTGCTCCAGTACAGCTCTTCACTGGCAATATAGAATATTGCCCAAGTATTCTTGTCCATAAAAATCAGGACAAATCCAACACAGCCATTTACAGTACACCGATCTACTCTTGATCATAGTGATGGAAAGAATCATTAGCAGTCCCATCAAGCAGCACTTAACTCACCAATAACCTGCTTATGATGCTCAGTTTGGTTTTCACAATGGCTACAAGACTCCTGGCTCATTAAAGCCTTGGACAAACATGGAGAAAGGGGCTCAGGGAAAGTGAGAGCAACTACCCTTACAAAACTGACATGTGTGTGTGTGTTTGGGGGTATATGAGGCCTGTGTGTGTGTACGTGTGTGTACGTGTGTGTACGTGTGGTGGTGGGGGGGGGGGGGGGGGGGGGGAGGAGGAGGAGAGAAGCACTTTTCACTAGCTGAAATTTTATCAAGCACCAAGAAAAATCCTCAATCCCAGGATAATGTTGCAGGAGTTCCTCAGGGTTGTGTTCTCGGTTCACCATCTTCAGCTGCTTCAACAATTAAATTTCCTCCATGATAAGGTCAAAGTGGGGGATGTTGGGATGTCACTGATGGCTGCACCACATTCAACATCATTCATAACTGTTCAGTTACTAAAGCAGTCTGTGCTCATAACAGAGAGCCCTGGACAACATTCTAGTTTGGAATGATAAGTGCTAAGTAAAATTTGCATCACACAAGTGCTAGGCAATAACTACCTTCATTTGACATTCAATGGTATGATCATCACTGAATCCCAGTGATTCAGTGATTAATAGGGTTACTATTAATCAGAAACTGAACTGAGCCAGCTACATAAATAGTGCTCTGCAGCAAGATCTTACCTCCTGACTCCCCAAAGTCTGTCCACTGTCTGACTGAGTGCAATGGAATAGTCTCCACTTCACCTGATTCAGTGCAGCACCAACACCATTCAAAAAGCTCAAAATCATTCAGGACAAAGCAGGCGCTTGATTGGTACCCCATCCACAACCACTGATGCACATTTATACATTGCAGAAACTGATCCAAGTTCCCTTGACAGCACTGCTGAAATCTGAAAGCTCTGTCACCAAGAAGGACAAGGGTAATGTGTGGGAACGCCACTACCTTCAATTTCCCGTACAAGCCACAAACAATCCAAATTTGATAATATATCACCAGGTCAAAATCCTGGAATACTCTACCCAATAGCACTGTGACTGTATGAACACCAGTTACACTGTAGCAGTTCAAGAAGGTTGCTCACTAATACCTTCTCAATGCAATTAGGGATGGACAATAAATGCTGGCTTAGCCAGCAATGCCCACATCTGTGGAAGAATAAAAACATACATAAAATGTACAAAATGCTCAAGATCAATAAATCACAACATTATCCATAAAACGAGATTTTTAACAGTTGCATTGCTTGCACTTTATCTGACTATGCTTGCCATCCTGTTTGATCATAAACTTGATCTGAATCATGGATACTGGAGATTTCCAATGTGCAGAACAGATAGATGAATCATACAAACAAGATTTCACACTATTCCAATGGAAGCAGGGCAATCCGTGTCATAAAATAACTAGGCAGAAAAACACAGGGGAGTTACAGCCAATCTTGTGTCTCTTAAAGAGAAAGCAAAACAGAGAGGCTTAATAGCTGTCACCATGCTTTTGAGAAACTGCAATGTTATACTCTACTGCATCAACCAGACAAAACATTTACAATCAACTGTGATTTGAGAGTGATTTCTTAATGTAATTTAATGCCCAAGTATAAATTAACTGTTTATCATCTCTGAGGGGCAAAGAGTTTGATGCTGGCCACAGATGTGGCTGGAGGTTCAGCCTTTGATGCTGGTCTCTGGTGTTCAACAGTGGAAGAAATTTTTCTGGACAATGGTTAGTAAAAGCTTCAGCAAAACTACAAAATCCACTGTGGGACATAGGAGAGAGAATATATTCTTTTGAATTATACGGAAACCAATGGGAAAAAATAGAAAAGGTTCTGCTGAGGAAAGACAGAAGAGTAAACAGAGGACGTACTTGCATCTTAGGTAGTTATTGCAAACTGATCCTGGGACTAAAAAAGATCACATAAACATAGAAGGGAGAAGTAGTTGTTCACATCTTTAGCAAATTATGTAATGCAGCAATAAATAACATTAAAACATATCTGGTACCTGTATCCTTCAGTTTCAGTGAAGTGCCTTGCCTTAATCATGTATTCTATCAATTTGTTGTAATACAGCGATGCGCAGAAGTTACTATAATGCTTAGACTGCAGTGTTGTGACCATCAGAAGCTACATGCCTGTCAGAGCATGCCATCAGCAATACCATGGGAGATCTCACTTGCAAGAGCATAACTGACAACATGTATCCTTTGAAAGGACAAGGCACAAACAACAACCAAACAAGAATTAAAAACATATTATGAACGCTGACATCAAGACTGGGGTTTCTCCCTGTGATGGCGCATTTAGAATCATAGAGATTTACAGCATTTAGTCCAACTTGTCCATGCTGCCTCTTTTTTTTAAACCCCTAAGCTAGTCCCAATTGCCCGCAGTTAGCTCATATCCTTCTATACACACATAACTCTCTAAACACTTTTTAAAAGATAAAACAGGTACGAGATATGTTTTAATGTTATTTATTGCTGCATCACATAATTTGCTAAAGATGTGAACAACTACTTCTCCCTTCTATGTTTATGTGATCTTTTTTAGTCCCAGGATCAGTTTGCAATAACTACTTAAGATCCAAGTATGTCCTCTGTTTACTCTTCTGTCCTTCCTCAGCAGCACCTATAGGCTAAATCTCCAGCCACATCTGTGGCCAGCATCAAACTCTACTACCACCTCTGGCAGCTTGTTCCAGGCACTCACATCTACTACTACCTCTGGCAGCTTGTTCCAGGCACTCACATCCTATGTGTGAAAAAATTGCCCCTCTGTACCCTTTTGTTCTCTCTCCCCTCAAACTTATGCCCTCTAGTTTTAGACTCTCCTACCTTGGCAAAAGATATTGACTATCTATGCCCCTCATTATTTTATAAACCTCTATTATCCCTAAATGTCCTATGTTCCAGAGAAAAAAGTCCCAGTCTATCCAGCCTCTCCTTATAACACAAATTATCAAGTCCTGGTAGTATTTTAGTAAATCTTTCCTGCACTTTTTCTAGTTTAATAATATCTTTTCAATAAGAGTGACCAGAACTGTACACAGTATTCCAAGCATGCTCTCACCAGGACTTGTACAATTTCAACAAGACATGCCAACTTTTGTGTTCAATGTTCTGACCAATGAAACCAAGAATGGTGAATGTCTTCTTCACCACTCTCCATCTGTGACTCCATTTTCAAGGAGCTTTGAACCTGTCTCCCTAGACTGATTTGTTCTATAACTCTTCCCAATGCCCAATCATTAACTAAGTCCTGCCCTGGTTCTTACCCACGTTTAGCTCATATCCCTCCATACCCACATAACTCTCTAAACGCTTTTTAAAAGACAAAATTGTATCCACCAAATGCATCACCTTGCATTTGTCTGAATTAAACTCCATCTGCCATTCATCAGCCCACTGGCCCAACTGATCAAGATCCTGTTGCAATCATAGATTGTCCACTTTGCCAATAAATCTTGATGTCACCTGCAAACTTACTAACCAAGCCTACTAAATTCTCATCCAAATCATTAATATAAATGACAAATAACAGTAGACCCAGCACCGATCCCTGAGGCACACCACTAGTCACAGGCCCCCAATTGAAAACAATCTCCTACAACCACCCTCTGTCTTCTCCTGTCTTTCAGGAATCAATTCAAACTTCAGATAAAAGAAACAAATACAAAATGACTACAACCCACTCAGTCCATCAAATATGCTCCTTACAACAATTCTGACTGGTCTGACCTGCCCACTATGACTGAGCACCATTGTGCTGAAATAGCTTACTCACTGCAAACTAAGGAGCAAACTTAGAACTTTCTAACCTCCATGACTCAGTGCCACCCAGGATTCAGGTCAACAGGGCTAGAAGCAATATTGTGGCAGACTGATTTCCTAGTGTCATTCAAGAGAGCTTAAAGTAGCAAAAAGTCCAGAACATGAAGCAGATAAGCTGAGGGTACAGACAGGCATGCAGGATTAAAGGATAGAAATGACAGCTTTCCTGCTTCAGCGTAGAACATTACAGCGCAGTACAGGCCCTTGACGTTGCGCTGACCTTGAAATCAATCTAAAGCCCATCTTACCTACACTATTCCAATATCATCCATATGTTTATCCAACGACCATTTAAATGCCCTCATGTTGGCGAGTCCACTACTGTTTGCAGGCAGGGCATTCCACGTCCTTACTACTGAGTAAAGAACTTCTGACATCTGATCTATATCCATCACCCCTCAATTTAAAGCTCCGTCCTCTCATGCTAGACATCATCATCCAAGAAAAAAGGTTTCACTGTCCACCCTATCTAATCCTCTGATCATCTTATATGCCTCTATTAAGTCACCTCTTAACCTTCTTCTCTCTAACAAAAACAGCCTCAAATCCCTCAGTCTTTCCTCATAAGACCTTCCCACCATACCAGGCAACATCCTGGTAAATCTCCTCTGCACTCTTTCTAATGGTTTCACATCCTTCCTATAATGCGGCGACCAGAACTGTATGCAGTTCTGGCACAGATTCATTTGGTACAGATTCAAAGGGCTGAATGGCCTTTTTCTGCACTGCAGGGATTCTATGATTCTACCAAATAAATATCTTCAATTTTAATTGAAAGAAAAATTAAAAAACACAACTGTTATTCCTCATATATTCCCGGAGAGGATAATTATATTCCTACATTGCAATTTATTATTTATCCTATAAAGATATTAAATCTAATTTGTCAATTCTTATCTTAAACCTTCTAGTGCTTATTCTACAGTTTCCAAAGTCAAAAAATCACAAAGATATGCAGTATGCGCTGCAAATCAAAACACTATTCTGTTTGATCTCTGGGCTTGTCTAAATCACTGAAGTATCAGGTAAGTATAGTCTTAATCCAAATTACAGAGAGTGAGGGCTATTTTACAGGCACTTTGTTCTATGGTGTTGAACCAAAGAAAATGTTAGAAGTGGTGCCTAAAATCTAATAGAATTAGCTTATGAATCCAAAATTTTGGATCTTTAAGTAGCAATCTATTTGTACATCCTGTTGAAACAAGGAAATCTTACAGAAGGACTATTGGAGAAGTAATAGTAATTAATTTGCTTTTAAATCTATGACGTCTTATTATCCTTGAATTCTTCAATTCACAATCTTATCCTTGAAAATGTAAATAAATAATATCCACAGGAACTCTCTCATCCATTCCTCATGGATTGTCAGTCTATTTGTTAAAAGGCCATCTATTGCTTCTAAGATTGTCCCGACTATGCCTTTGCAACATTTAGATGAACACTCCTTCCCATTCCACAAACTGCTCTTGGCAGCATGTATCAGCTTGTTTCTACTGTTGCTTATGAATCACAAGGTATGAATTTAAGCAGAAAATCTCATTGGGTATTCAACACAGTATGAGTTAGCATCAGAGATGCCATCCTTCAGATGAAAAGCAAGATATCAGACATGTGCGATTTCATGGCATATTTGATTAGTCAGAATGTTTTCCTGGTGTCATTATACACATTCCTCATTTAACCAACAGCATCAGCACAAATTCATTATTTATCTCACTGCGATCTGTAAGACCTACCCATGTGTAAAACTCTATTTGCCTTTACAATAGTATTCCTTAATAAAACAACTAAAAGTCCAACTTTTTCTTCCTTGACATTTTCCCTATTGCCAACATTAAATTAGTCAGTCCCTGTTTCAAAATATTCTGAATATGGGGAGTGTATTGATTTCAAAACCTCCCATTTATGAAGGCTTTAAAAGTATTAATCATAGTATTGTTCATTTTCTTTAGAATGTCTAGGGCGTAACTCTATTGGTCCAGATGCCCTCCAGATACATTTCTTTATAACAGTCTCTTCTAACTGTCACATCAATTCTAGCTTCATGCGTAGGTTTGAGACATGAGTAGGTTTGAAACATGAGTCTGAATTCTTGCTAATGGTTTAGACAAATGACACAACTTCATTCCAACACAATCTTTATATGTAACCTATTCATCACTTATTTTGTTTGCTAGGAAATTTATATAATTTTGATTCTTCATATTTATTAAGTATCTACCATCAGTCTTTCTGAATTTTATTCTAGTTATTCTCATTAGATTTTGCATTAGCCTTCAATACTTTAATATTCATAGAACTATATAGAAATTACTGTGTACAAATAGTACATTCATCCCAACCATTCTGCATTGTTTCTGATCATTCACATGAACAAGTGCTAGTCTCATGTCCACCAAATGTCCACATCCTTTCACCACCTCCCACCCAGCTTTCCTTCAATTACTCGCTAACCTATTCTTAAATGTTGATCTGGTTTCTGCTTGAAACACTAGCTTTGACAGTGCATTCCACAGCTTCACAACTCTCAGTATAAATATACAGTGCAGCCCCATTATAATGCAATGGTTGGGGTCCATAAAATGTGATCGCAAAAAAAGCAGGTTTGCACTAAATTGGTGTTCAAGAAAATCAGCGTTCAAACTGACCAAAGTTGGCCTAACATCCTAAAACACCCTTATTATCACCCTATTTGACCCTTTTTTTGCACATTTACCATTTGGCAAGTAAATTACTTTTTAATTAAAGAATTCAGCGAATAAAACATTGTTATTACAGTAGAAATTAAAACACAAATTAATTTTTAGTAAAGCTTTTCAATAAACAAAACAAGTTTATTTCTTAAGAAAGTGATCGAGTGTTACTTGCTTGAACGCAGCATTTCACTGGCTGCGAGTGAAATCTAGAATGCTTCTGAGTTGGAAGATTTTTATGTGGTCCACCTCCTGTGCCTCCAGCCAATGGCAGCTAGGCTCGAGATGTTCAATGGTTTCAGACACTTTTGGGGGTGGAGGCTCTTCATTATCATCTTCTTGTGGCTCAAGAACCAGTACACTTGCCTCCACCAGTGCTATAGTCACATTACAGTCAATCTCGGCATCATCAGATGCTCATATGTTAGGCATTCGTTGTCGGCAATGTGTCCCTGGTGTACCTCTTCTTTGCTGCATTCAGACACCTGCTCTGCCTCACGCACATCTTCCTCTGTGAAGCCGTAAAAATCTGGCTCGCCATCATCTTCCATGGTGGACTGGCATGATGAAAAGGCTGGACGCAGACCCTTATCCCAGCAATTCTCTACACATGACTTTTCAGTTCCCCGGAAAGAGGAAAAGAAAGGGTCCAATGATTCATCGCATTATATCCGAATTCGTGCTAAATCGGAGTGCATAAAATCGAGGTTTCACTGTACATTTTCAGCTAAATATCTTACATTTAATCTCATATTTGAATCCCATTATTTTAGACTCCTCAATCACAGGAAACAGTGTGTTCCTGACTACTCTAACCCCTTCATAACGTACTTGTATAAAAATCACCACACAATATCTGTCCACTGAAAATAGTCTCAATTTCTCAAACTGAAATAGAAAATGTTAGAAATACTCAACAGATCTGGCAGTATCTATGGACAGAGAAACAGAGTAAATATTGCAGGTTGATGGCCTTACATCATAACTGGGAAAAGTCAGAGATGTAATAAGTGTGTTTGCATGGGTTTCCTCCATGTGCTCCGGTTTCCTCCCACTGTCCCAAAGGGGTGTGTGTGTGTGTGTCAGATAGAGTTTATACAGTGTGTGCATTGTGATTAAGGATGCAAATGGGTGAAGAGGAGGTGGAGTCCGGATTCCCATCCCCCTAACCTACACATCTTGAGACACAAAGGGACAATGTGGCATGGCCAATCCACCTAATCTGCACATCACCCACCTATCAGATTGCATACACACCATACTTCTGTCTGATGGATGGCAGTTGCACCCTTTGAATTGCTCCAGATCTCACAGAGATTCTTTGCCCCCTTAAAGCCTTCACCCATCTCGGGGTATTGAGATTTACAGGACAGGCAGAATCTGGAATCAGTGAGACTTAGACACACGGTTGGAAGTCTCACTGCACCTCTTCTGATAGACAGTGTGCCAATCCACAAATAGATTCTTCAGTGATCAACATTTTTGTTTATTAAACAAATAGTCAGACAATGAAATCTGCACACATTATACTTGCATTATAATACTGTGATTGTAATGGTTTAAACAATCACAGTATTATAATAGAGGTGAGACACAGCAATTTATGTTAAACTGGTTCTCCCAGGCATTGAGCAAGAGTCACAAAGCATCACTGCTATCTTTATGACTGCACTTCATCTGAGAATATATCATTCTATGCGACTACATGGGGTATTGCAGTCGCTTGACCCTGAGAAGAGGGGGGAGTAACAGAAAGACAAAATGATTATAAAGAAACACTTTCTAAATACACTAGCCGGAGTGGCATTGTACTTCAGTCAGTCCAGGAGATAAAAGCAAATTACTGCAGATGCTTGACAAAAGGTCATCTGGACTTGAAACATCAGCTCTTTTTCCTCCTTACAGATGCTGCCAGACCTACTGAAATTTTCCAGCATTTTTTCTTTTGGTTTCACTCTAGGAGATGATGCTATTAATTGCTACGTCTGTGCAGTACTCTCTGGGTAACAGTGTCGCTTCTTCGTCGTAAGTACGTGGGTCACATTCTGAACTTTTTCTTCGAGCAAGAGAACCTCATGGCAGCGATTTGGTGTCCGCTGTTCATGATCTTCTGACTGTACAAACTCTTCACTGGAAATCATGCAGAATGTGCATTTCAATTCCTGGTCCGTTTTCCCTGTGGTAAGGTTCAAAGTGGGAAAATGTCTCTGGAAGTGCAATCTCAGCTCCTATAATCCACCGCCTGCAGAATTGGGGGATTGAGTCTGTCAGTCATTGATATTTCCCTCCTGTTCTATAAGCTCCAAGATTGCAAATGTCACCCATGCTATTTGACAAGGGCAGTAGGAGGATACAAAGTCCTAAGAGATCTACAGAAGCTGTTAGAATCTGTTAATAAGGGTGGACTGACAGAGCACTTGATCAAACATGACCTGATTAGAGTGTCAAGAGTGGCATAGTGGTTACTGCCTGGTGTGGAAGGTCTGAGTTACGAGGAGAGGTTAGGCAAATTGGGACTATTTTCCTTAGAAAGACGTAGGCTTAGAGGAGATCTGATAGAGGTGTACAAGATTATGAGGGGTAGAGATAGAGTAAACAGGGTTACGCTTTTTCCTAGGATGGACTCGAATAGCACGAAGGGTCACGGGCTTAGGGTGAGGGGGTAAAGTATAATTTGGATGCTAGAGGGAGTTTTTTCACACAGCGGGTGGTGGGGGTATGGAATGTGCTGCCAAGTAAAGTGGTGGGGGCATGCACTCTGGAATTATTTAAGAACTACTTAGATGGGCACATGAACAGAATGGGAATGGAGGGGTATAGAAAACTGATTTAAAATAGGGGTCATGAGCCTTGGAGTCCCTGGGAAGTGTGTAAATGGATGATGATATTGCTGTACTTGTTTTTATCCTACAAGTGCTTTGGTCCACCTTGTTGTCTAACAAGGGGCATACATGCGATGGGTCGTGAGAGGGCTGCTTTTGGATTTTTTTTGAGAGTATCCTAGTGCTTCACATCATTAGTGTACACTTGACCTGGACCATTTGATGGGCAACACGACAGCTCAGTGACTATCGGTGTGCTGTGCAGATACATGGATTTGGGCCTGGGTCTGTGGGAGTTTGCGCATTCTCCCCGTGCTTGCGTGGGTTTTCTCTGGGTGCTCCGGTTTCCTCCCAAAGATATGCTCTTAGGCTAATTGGCAAAACAAATTCTCCCTAAATTGTCTCAAATTTGGTTTTTAATCCATAGATCTATAAACATCAACAGGGATCACGCTAGAGGTGGGAACATCGGGGTGACAGCGCAGGCTTGTTGGGCCGAAGGGCCTGTTTCCCGTGCTGTTTTGTTCTTTGTTTCGCAATACTCTACTTTTCAACTAATATCCAATTTCTCAAGCCTCTGTTTGCTTTTATAAACAAACATTTGTATTTATATAACATTTTGCAGAACCACCTCACAGTGCTCTACAGCTAATGAAGTACTTCTGAAGTGTAGTCACTATTGTGCTACAGACAAGGCAGCAGCCAACTAGCATAAAGTAATATTCCACAAACAGCATGTGACGATGGTCAGATAATATGATTTTTTTAATGCTGTCAATTGAAAGATAAATATTGTTCCAGGATCCAAGCAGGCAGGTGAGGCCATGGTTTGAGGCTTCAATTAAAAAATAGTAGCTCTGACAGTGCAGTCTTCCCAATACCGGACTTGGAACCTAGAACCTTGTGACTCAGAAGCAAGACTATTTCTAAGTGAGTTATGAGTAACACCAGAGCCTAATATCAGACAGTTTGCCATCTTTTTTTTATTACTGCATCTTGTTTCTTAGAATACAAAGCTATACAAGGAATATGAACTGTACTTTTCTAAAGCTTCGTATAGATTCAGAATTAAACAATTTTAATTCTCATGAATGGCTCTGGGTTATTTTGATTAAAAATATTAACAAGATTTAGAATAAATCTACTTGAATTTACTATCTAACAATACGTAGTACAATGCCATACAAAAGCAAAATCTTCAATATCTACTTCAGTCACACTTTAGACCAGTTACAAAAAGGATAAGATGGAGGTTGCGGAGCAATCTAAAGCATGCATTTTGACCTCCTGGCTGAGGTAGAATGTTTAGGCAAGTGGTAAGTACATTTACAATGTTACCAAATTATTTTGAGCTTCAAGCAAGCATTTTTCACAGCAAATACATAGCCAAAATCAAGCAAGCAACTTATTGATGTTATTTCCTCATACACATTGTATGTTTTGAAATAAATCTGGCCTCTCCCATATCTCAACTAGTACATGCAATATCTGAATCAGTACTAAGCTATGTAGACTAGGAAGATCTCAGATGTGATCTTCAGTCTGTGTTATTTGTACGAAGGATGTGACAATTGGTCATTAGTATCTCTGAACAGGTGGGGAACATGATTATTTATTAGTGATCATACAGGATTACTTATATTACATGAACATAGGATGTGATTCATTCATTTGTAAAATACTTGCTGGTACTGGTTCAACTAACAGCCCTCAAAGCCTGGAAAATCTGGTCCCCAACACCAAGAATCCCAGTCCTATTTTTACTTATCTTCTATTTATTACTTTATGTGACTTTGAAAGTTAGAAAGAGCTGTCTTTAAGCACTGCTGCTTTGTTGGTGGTAAAAACATAAAAAACACTAGTTAAAGTAAGTGCAAATGAATGGAAATGTAGATTTAAACTTTGTAGATTGCCCTTGAGGCTCCTTGGTACACATTTGTCTGGCAGAGACATAAGGAGCTTGAAACCCTAATCCAGGGTAATAAATCCAGAATGGCAACTTGAACAAGGCACCAGGCGATTGCCACAGCCTACAGAACCATGCTGAGGAAAGGGAAAAGCTAAGAAGGATTAGTTTGAATTAGGTCTTTTTCCCTATCAACTGCAATGTTAAATTTAATATTTCAAAATAACAGCAACACAAATGTGAATCAGTTTTAATTTCTACAAAGATTTAATTTCTATAAAGAAGGTCACAGATACACTGATATCATTTATGAGAGGCAGAAGACCAATACCATTTATGCTGTTCAATATGCAATCTGAGTAATTTATTCAGGTGTTGAGCCAAGCTTCATTCCTGGTCACTGAGTCGCTTGATTTGCCTGAGCTAATTCCTTGAAGAGTATATTTTTGTAGTAGTGCTTCAGTACTAAATTGAGGTCCCTCCATGAGATATATGCTGACTGTAAATAGAAATGCTGTCCCAACAACTTGAGAAGAAATGCAAATGTAAAGGGCCAGAGGTTACTGCTAACAACAACTCAATGTAAGGTTGGGGTGAGGGATAACAGTGAATAATGTTTAAAATAGGTTTTGCTTTGCCGGTGGGATGCACACATGTATGTATAGTATGAGGGATGAAAAAAGGAAGATTCACAACTATGGACAACAACAACAAAAGAACCACAGATGGCATGATTTCCAAAGACTAGTCAGAATCTAGAGGTATTTCCTTCATTGCGGAATTCAGTCCAGATGAGTTCCTGTTGGAAACAACAGCATGAGTTTTTTTGAAATGAATCACAATGCAGCACAATGGAGTTTCTGTGCTTCAACCACTTGACAAGACATGATCAGAGAATTTTAAAAATCGAACAGGTTTTGATAATTAAGTGATGGTTGATAGCTATTTGCTTAGCTGGGAACTGTTGGAGTTCTCAGGAGTTAATGTTAAATCAACAGTCTAACAATTTCAGTTCCTAACGAAATATAGACATTCTAAAATGATCGCTCAAGTCACGTGAACTTCTTTCTCCACAGTGATGTCAAAAGGGATGTTCATCTATTGTCTGGACTTGGCTTTTAGTTGCAGAACTAATAATGTCCCAGCAATTAACTTTGAAAGAGATACCATTCATTTTGAGGTTCCTGTGTCAGGCAGCCATTGTCCAAGCGGAACCTCTGACTCCATTACAGGGGTAAGCTCATTGTGATGCAAATAATGGCCATTGTCCACTCAATGCTCCCCTTTCAAAATGTGTGTGATGGGTCTGTGAACAACTTTGTACGCATTATGAGCTTCAATCTGCATATACCCTGATTATGTGATTTTTAAATTCGTTTATGGGATGTGATTCCGTTGGCTACGCCAGTATTTATTGCCCATCCCGAGTTGCTCTTGAAAAGGTGGTAATGAGCTGCCTTCTTGGACTGCTGCAGTCCCTGCGGTGTCGGTACATCCATAGTGCTAATGACCTTACAATTGAGAGAAAGATTTCATAGTGGGAAAAGGGTATTGTGTTTTTGAAACTCCTGTTGGAACTACGCAGAACATGTGACTTGTAGCAGCTATCTTTTTGGTTCAGCAGGAAGCCCATTTTAAAGATAGTGAAAAACAATACCATTTTGATGTACAGTTTTGGATTTTGTTTCTTAATAGCACAACAGTACGAAAGGCAAAAAAAAACCCAAAAACTTAACAGAGCTGTAACCATTTTTCATAACTCTTTTGTGATTTATGGTTCTTGCCACAGCAGCAAATTCAGTTAATGTTTCTCATAATACATGGCATATTAGAAATAGCACTCTACATTTTGAGAATTAATGTTCATTATGGCATATAAGCCACCATATGGATGAAGTGATAAACAAGGGGAGCAAAAAGATTCAAGCAAGATACAGCCGCAAAGGTGTCATAACTGAGAAACCAGTAAGAGTTAAGGAGGGAGTTATTGAAGCAAGAATAGCAGAGAACCTCATTTTCTTCACAGCAATAATACTTTGTTAAGTTTTACAGCTTACTTAAGCCACAATGTTACTGGAATCCATGTACTTGTGGAAATGCTAGCACATATACAGACAGGTAATACTTTAAAAAACACAACTTAAAACAAATTAGTTTTGTATATCCCATGCATGCATAAAAAAACTGCACCTAAACAGGAAAAGAAGTGTAATTTTTTTCAAAATTGCTTTCCTGACTCTCTCTGGCCATTCAATAGCCAGGCTTTTTCTATCCGGCTTTAAAATATTTTCATTACAAAAAAACACAAGAAATAGGAGCAGGAGTAGGCCATCTAGCCCTTCGAGCCTGCCCTGCCATTCAATAAGATCATGGCTGATCTGAAGTGGATCAGCTCCACTTTCCTGCTTTCTCCCCATAACCTTTAACTCCCTTGTCTATCAGAAACCTATCTACCCGTGACTTAAGTATATTCAGCGAGATAGCCTCCACCACTTCAACAGGCAGGGAATTCCATAGATTCACCATCCTTTGAGTGAAGATGTTCCTCCTCAACTCCGATCTAAACCGCCCCCCCCCACCCTTATTTTGAGGCTGTGCTCTCTAGTCCTGCTATCTTTTCTAAGCGGGAAGAATCTCTCTACCTCTACCCTATCTATTCTCTTTCATTTCTATAAGATCTCCCCTCAGCCTTCTAAACTCCAACGAGTACAGACCCAGTCTATTCAATCTCTCTTCATAGGCTAACCCCCTCATCTCCAGTATCAGCTTAGAGAACCTTCTCTGCACTCCCTCCAAGGCCAATACATCCTTCTGCAAATGCAGCAACCAAATCTGCACACAGTACTCCAGCTGCAGCCTCACAAGTACAGTTGCAACAAGACCTCCCTGCTTTTATATTCTATCCCCCTCACTATAAAGGCCAACATTCCATTCACCTTCTTGATCACCTGCTGCACCTCAGACTGGGTTTTTGCAATTTGTGCACAAAGACCCTCAGGTCCCTCTGACCTGTAGCATGTTGCAGATTTTCACCTTTTAAATAATAATCCCTCCTATTATTGTTTGTCCCAAAGTGGATAACCTCACACTTGCTAACATTATACTCGATCTGCCAGGTCCTCGCCCACTCACTCAGTCTATCCAGATCTCTCTGCAGCCTTTCCACACCTTCCACACAATTTGCTTTTCCACTTATCTTCGTGTCATCAGCAAATTTCGTTACCCTGCACTCAGACCCCTCCTCCAGATCATCTATGTAAATAGTAAACAGTTGAGGCTCCAGCACCGAGCCCTGCAGCACTCCACTAGTCACCAACTGCCACCCAGAATAGCATCAGATTACTTGCCAGCCTGCAAAAAACTGTGAACTGTTTCATTAAAAAGTCAAAATATTACTATTTCTATGTAGTATATATCACTTCATAGATTCTTCCTATGTTTTAAATATGAGCTATGACACAGGAGTAAGCGCCCTCACTAAGTCAGAAGGTTATCAGGCTGGAACACCAAATCTCAGCCAATGCTTGAGAGCAGTATTGAGGAAGTGCTGCACTGCCAAAGTTTACCTTTAGCGTGAGAATGTGAAACCAAGGTTCCATCAGCCTGTTTAGGTGAATGTAAAAGATCCCACAGAGTAATTTTGAAAAAAAACAGGGTAGTTCTTCATCATAGAATCCCTCCAGTTCTGCAGCACACCATTCAACTGACGAGATCTCCACCAACTCTCCAACAGAGCATCTTACTCAGGCCCATCTCCTGTCCTACTTCTGTCACCTCCGATATTTACCCTACTAATTCCCCTAAACTACACATCTTGAGACACTAAGGGACAATTTAGCATGGCCAATCCACCTAACTTGAACATCTTTGGACTATAGGAGGAAGCAAGAGCTTCCAAAGGGAACACATACACACACAGAAGCACAATCTCCACACAGACACCCAAGACTGGAATTGAACCCATGTCCATGGTGCTGTGAGACAGCATGCTAACCATTGTGTCACTGTGCTACCTTTTTCCCAGTCTACTGACAATATTGATGCCTCCCTCAAAACCATGAAAACAGATTTTATATGATCATTGTCATATTGTTGCTTCTGGAAGGTGCTCTGGCAGAATTGTCTGCCTTGTTTCCTATAGTACAACAATGACTGCACTTCATTGGCTGTAAAGTGCTTTAGGATGAAGGCTATATAAATGCTAGTTTTTTCTCTTCAAATATTTTTAAATTCTAAATGTGCCATTCCTCTCCTTTGTTTTTAATCCTGATCATCCTTATTGCTCATCCTCTAATACCTGGCCATGAATCTTTGGTGAAGTGTTTATCATTTAAATGTTAACCTATTTTTGGCTGTCGTTGACCAATATGAAATGTATTTCTGTTTTCTTTTTTAAAAAAACACTCTATTCCGCTCTATAGATAAGATTTCCGTTTAATTGCATCACTTGTAAGCTGAACTTGCACATGCTATTTACAGATTACAGGTCGAGTATCTTTTATCTGAAACCCTTGAGGCTGATTGCATTCTGGTTTTCAGATATTTTTGGCTCTGCTATATTTACATTACAATAATCTAAAAGCCTCAGCTAGCTACGGTTTACAAATATTTGGTTGTTTCTCCATTGGCCAACTCTCATTCTATGTTTTGCATTTACACTTATTAAACCCATAATATATTACAGTGCTTTATTAGTATATAAATGTAAATATAAAACTGCATACCTGTTCAAAAAATTTGGTCTTATAGAATGTGATCCATTTTTGTTGTACAAATAAAGGATAACAACCTGTATATAGGCCAGGTTGACAAACACGTGTTCACATATCATATTGGATGAGCCAAAATTTCCACCAAAAAAATATTAGGAAATCCAGAGCCATTGTCTTTTGTCCTGGCCACAAACTCCCAAAGTTGAACTAAATTTTCCCAAATCAAAAACACATCCAGACTCGAAGCACTAACTCTGTTCTCTCTTCACAGATGCTGTCAGACCTCCTGGGATTTTCCAGCATTTTCTGTTTTTGTTTCTGATTCAGCATCTGCAGTAATTTGCTTTTTTCAAACTGTTCTAACCATGGGTGATTCTAAAATGAGCCTGATCTTAAGCATCCACAATTTTAATTGCTCATCAAAGGTTGCCGGCAGCTGCCTAGACCCTAAACTCTGTTTTCCAATGCTAAGGCTTCATTTCACTCTTCCATCCAGACTGCCCGTAAAATATTTCTCTTCATCCAAGCTTCTGCCCAAATATTTTCAAAAACAAAGAAAATCACAGTACATTTCCTCCATGACTAGTGCACAGTGTGTACCATCTACAAGATACACTGCACAAACTCACCAAGGCTCCTTTGAAAGCACCTTCCAACTCTACCACCTCAAAGGACAAGGCGGCACAGACATGGAAACATCACCACCTACACATTCCCCTCCAAGCTACACACTATCCTGACTTAGAACTACATCTCCATTTCTTCATTTTGCTGCATCAAAATGCTAGAATTCCCAGCAGCATTGAGGATGTACCTATACTGTATGAATTACAGCAGTTCAAGAAGTAACTCACCATCTTCTCAAGAGCGTTTAGGGATGGGCAACAATTGCTGGCCTAGGGATTAATAGGGATCTATTAGAGATATATAAGATTATGAGGGGTATAGATAGAGTAAATGGTGGTAAGCTTTTTCCACCATTAGAATCGGATAGAACGAGGGGTCACGGCCTTAGGATGAGGAGGGGCTATGTATAAGACGAATATTAGAGGGCATTTTTTCACACAAAGGATGGCGGGGGTGTGGAATGCACTACCGAGTAAGGTGGTGGGAGCAGGCACGCTAGGGTTGTTTAAGGGTCTCTTGGACAGCCACATGAGCGGTCTGCAGATAGAGGGATATAGGAGGGCTGTTTAAATACTTTAATTGTTTCCACAGGCTATTCGGTCCACCTTGTTGACCAACAAGGTGCGTGCATTCGGCAGGTCGTGCGAGGGCTGCTCTTGGATGTTATTTCAGGAGTGGCCTAGTGCTTCATGTCGTTAGTGTATGCTTAAACTGGACCATCAGATGGGCAACATGACAACTCAGAGACTATCGCTGTTGCTGTGCAGACACATGGATTTGGGCCTGTCTGCGGGAGTTTGCGCGTTCTCCTCATGGTTGTGTGGGTTTTCTCCGGGTGCTCCGGTTTCCTCCCACATCCCAAAAATGTGCTCTTAGGCTGATTGGGTAACAAATTGTCCCTATATTGGTCTCTATATGTCATTAAGACGTTAGGACGGCGGCGCAGGCTCGTTAGGCCGAAGGGCCTGTTTCCCGTGCTGTGTTTTTCTTTGTTCTTTGTTCTAGCCAGCAACACCCACAATCGAGAAAGAATAAAAAATTTCAATTGGCAACAACTCCCATTGTAGAGAGTTTGTTCTTGTTCACAACAGCACAGCCACTAATTATCCTCATTATTTCCACACCCATTTTACATCTGTAAAGAAATATCCTGAATATGGCTCCACAGAGATCAAAAGTTGAGCCATTCTCCATTCACCTTCCACGCTCACAAAAAATTGCTATCTTCATTCTGATGCTGCAATATAGTAACAGCCAGATCCATAAAACAGAGCAGGTTGCAGAGTAGCCACTCTTTATTAGTGCATTTTCACAGTATGTCAACCACAACAGAAATAAGCAAAGAACCTCTAAGTAATGCACTATAAGTGAATTTCTATCAAGTGGCTGTCAGAATTGGTGGCTGAAACATTACAAATAATGAAAATTTAAGTTAGCTGCATACCAAATTCCCGGATCTTCTAAATGGCAGAACAGTGAGGCAGCCAAGTTCCAAATTACTTAATGCCACGAACACTCAACTGCGGTTTTCCGTCCAACTCCTGCAGCAGCTGACAGCTGTGCTCAGCTTTAAGCAATGGGAGTTACGTTAACAGTGGGGATACTTTGGGTGGGAAGGGGTTGAAGAGATCACGGCACAGTTTCAAGTTTATCACACAGCAGTATCAGTGGTCCTGCCATTACTAACACAATGCATGTTCCAATCTCCAGAGAGGAGATAGAATTACAGAACCATATTTTAGTAGGTTTTACAAGGTGCCATCTGGGTTCCAGTTGAAATGCTCCCTTCCTTTTCACCATGAGAATTACACGCTTCTGACTTTAAGCTGCAGTAATAGGGCAATTACAACATTGCATTTATATAGTTCTTTAGTATAGAAAAACAGTTTCAATGGACTCACAGAGGTGTAAGAAATGAGTGAATGCTAACAAAAAGAAATATAATAGAGGATAAACAAACCTTATTGAAAAGATGGGCTTTAAAGAGAGAGATGGGGAGGAGTGGGGTATTTAACGAGAGAAATTCAGAGCATAGGTTTGAGGTGTCCAGACAATTCTGTAATTGTGTGTGAAAAATGAACATTTTTTAACTGAAAAGCTGCGAAACTAGCATCCAGTATTAATCATCAATGACAGGCTTGGGGAGGAATTGATGCAGAACAGGATAAAATGTGCAGAGGTTTGGATGAGTTAACATTTATAGGTTAGAGAATGGTTCACCAACCAGGAAAGCATTGGCAGGCAACGGCCATCTCTAACAAGAAAGAACCTAATCATCAGCTTTTGACATTCAATGGCATTACTATTGCTGAATTCCCCACTTCAACATCCTGGGGTTAAAATGGACCAGAAACTGAACTCGACCAGCCATATAATCAGTGCGGCAACAACAGCAGGTCAGAGACTAGGAGGTCTGCAGTAAGTAACCTCACCCCCAGACACTCTTCCGCCAGTGCCTGTCCACAAGACCCAACTCAGAAGTGTGATGGAATACTCTCCACTTGTCTGGACGAATGCAGCTACACAACACTCAAGATACTTGGCACCATCTAGGGCAAAGCAGACCACTTTACAAACATTCACTTGCTCCATCACTGACAAACAGTGACAGCAGTGTGCGCCATCTACAAAGTACACTACATTCTCCTTAGGCAGCAATTTCTGAACCCCTACTACTACCAACTAGAAAGGCAAGAGCCACAGAGACATAGAACAGATACAGAACACAACCACCTGTAACTTCCCTCCAAGTCACTCACCATCCTGACTTGGAATGTCGTCACCCATCCTTCACTGGGGATGGGCAATAAATACTAGCCAGTAATGCCCATGTCCCACGAATAAATAAAAGAAACTGTTACTAGGTCAAAATCTTAGAATTCCCTCCTTAAAAGCATTCTGGGTGTACCTACACCACAGGGACTGCAGCAGTTCAAGAAGGCAGCTCATCATCATCTTCTCAAAACTAATTAAAGATGAGCAATAAACGCTAACTTAGGCAGTGACACCCACATCCCATGAATGAATTTTAAAAAAGCATTGGAATTATCAAGTCTGATGGTGACAAGAGGCATGAATGAAGGTTTCAGTAGCATATGGGTTGAAATATGGGCAGAGGCAGACAACGAGGTAAACGTTGACAGTCTTTTTGATGAAGTGGATACAGGGGGTTAGAAAATCATCTCAAAGTTGAATAAAATTCAAGGTTAAAAATAGTCTGGCTCTGGCTGAAGCACTGAGGATGGGAATGAAATCAGTGGCAAATTGACTGCTGCCACAAGCTTGTACAAGATAACAGCTGCAGTCCTATAAATCCTTCGCTAGAGCAAAGTGAGCCTTAGCAAAAGCTATATGTTGGACAAGTAGTTTGGCAAAAGGGTAATGGAGGGATAACCCAAGATGGTGGGGAATTAATGCTATGCTTCATCCTGTCAAAATCCTGGAACTCCCTCCATAACATCACTCTGGATATATCTATACCACATAGACTTCAGCAGTTCAAGAAGGCAGCTCACCACACAGTCACAAGGGCAATTATGGATGGGCAATAACTGACCTTATCAGCAATGCTCACAGCCCTGGAATGGAAATGAATACCTGCACCATACTTGCCCAAGAACAACAGCGCCAAGAGCCAGATTGCAGAAGGAAGAAATGTAAACTAAATATAGAGGAGTGGCACAAAGCAGTCACGGGTCTGGTCTTGGTACTGCTCCCAAGGTTCACTTGTAACAAGTGTCAAGGAAGCCTAAAAGCGGAATAAACTGTCAGGAATGTAAAAGTAGACAGCAACAGCCAGCTCAAACAAAAAGAAATCTGAGGCAGTTGTCCAGTGGTTCCTGAAATGATTTAAGCTCTGCACACCATAAGAGAATAATTTAAGCAGGTTTAATGATCAGGAAACTTGGGGATTCCTGTTTTGAAAGTGGCAAGAAGCACCTGTCCCTCAATTTGCATGACTGACTAAGTGAGATAAAACATCATATTTCATGGGTTATGGCATTAAGGGAAAACATGCCACATCTCTGGAAAAGCTGTGTGCAAACTCATCATTTGCCAGTTATCCAATTCTGAAAGCAGAGCAAGAATTCCCTGACCACTCCAGGGTGATCAGAGTCTGCAAGTTTCTTAAAGAAAACTAAAACAATTAAAATAATCAAGCAACTATCCAGCACCACAGCATACTGCAAAGCAACACGAGAATTCAAGAGAAGTGTAAAATCAAATCAGTCCAGAAAGGTTCAAGCTAGGTGCAGACAAAGGCATTTATATAGCATCTATCCTCTCTAAAAAAAAAATAAACTGAATACATTTGAATAAATAATTGGAAATTGGTCTTATTGTCATAATTGCTTTCTAATCTTCACCCTATTTGTATCCCAAACACAATACATTTTCAGAAAGAATTATGGATGGGATAATTCAATTCAGAATATTCAATGTTCACGTAACAGAGGAAAGATCAGAAGCAACATTAGCAATAAGAAATTTAGTAGAATGATTAAAACAGCTAATTGACATAAGCTATATTTTCTGTGGGATATGCCAAGCAGTAGTAAAAGATTCAGTACAAGTGGCTAAAAACATGGCCAGAATATCAGCTTTGATGAATTTTTTAAAACTGGGAACAGAAGCATCAGCAGAAAACATAATAGGTTCTGAGTTTCCATTCACGAGTGTCTGAAGTGGCAAATGTAAGAATACAAGTCATTCAATGTATACCCATGTTTGGAACAAAATCTTTACCATAGCAAGTCAGACCCAAACACTCCAAGATTCACAATACAATCCTGGCATACGAAGTATCTCTGGAATTATATTAACATTTTATTAATATCATCAGTTTTGATTCTATCACTGTTCCTGCAATTTATAGTTTATAGTTTAAATTTAACATTTCAGTTTCTGCAAAGGTTTTCATTGTGGTATACAAGAGAAGCCTGGAGATTATTAGAATCAATGCTTACTGATGCCTAAATCTGAAATTTTTATTCAGATGATTCAGCACCAAGAAACAAATCACTCACAAACCTGAGGGGTAAAAAATTCTGAGTATTTTCTTACAACAAGAATAGGAGATCAAAGTCACAAGCACAAAGTTACGACATGCTGTATATATTGTAATCACCGTGGATGTAACAAATGTATATGCTTTGGACCTGAATTTTGACAGAAAGACAATGAAGGCTGTGCAATTTGAAGTTATTTCTCTTGAGGTAGAGGATATCCTGAAATGGCAGCAAAGAACAAAGAACAGTACAGCACTTGACCTACCAAGTATGTGCCAACACCAATGCTTCTCTAATTTTTTTTATTTCTATGTGGTGCATATGCCTCTATTCTTTGCCTATTCATGTATTTATCCAGATTCTCTTGAATGTGGTTATAGAATCTGCTTCCACCACCTCCGCCAACAGCACGATACGCTCTGTGTGAAAAACTTGCCCCTCACATCTCTTTTAAACTCTTCTATCTCACTTACATCCTTTACTCCCAGTAACTGACTTTTCGATCCTGAGAGAAAACAATCTGACTATCCACTCTATCCAAGCCTACTGTAATCTTTAAATCTCTATCAGGTTCCACCTCATCCTCCGACGCTCTAATGAAAACAATCCAAGTTTGTTCAATCTTTCTTCATTGTCCATATCCTCCTAACCAGGCAACATCCTAGTAAATTTCTTCTGCACCCTTTCCAACAGCCTTCCAGTAGTGTGGTGATCAGAATTGTACAGAACACTCCAAATGCCAGCATGCCATATGCCTTCTTGATCACTTTATCACTTCAGTTGCCACCTTCAGGGAACTGTGATCTGTACGCCTAGATCCCTCTGTATGCCAATATTTCTATGGGATCTACCATTTATTGTATACTTTTCTTCTGCAGTAGACCTTCTGAATCACATCGGCTCATATTTGTCTGACTTTATTTATACTGCAGCAAATATGTTTTTAATTGAAAGAAACAACTGAAAGAAGAAACAATGGATACTGGGGGAGGTGAATATTTCAGAAATGGGAGGGGAAAGACAGAGGGCAAATATGAGATAGTCTAAGTTGTGTGTCTAGTAGATCTATGTAACTAAATAAGATTGATGAGTTGCAGGCGCAAGTCACTGCATGGGACTATAATGTAGTGGCAATAGCAGAGTGCTGGCGCAAAGAAACAGAGGTTGAGAATTTAATATTCCTGGGTATAAGTTCAAAGCATCAGAAAAGGAAGAAGGGTAAGAAGAATGTGGGGGTAAGCATGGGGTGGCAGTATTGGTCAATAAAACTATTACAGCACTGTAAAGACATGATATAGATTAAGGGTCAAAGATTATCTATTTGTTAAAGTTAGAGAATAATAGAGAAGTTTTTACATGTTGGAGTGTATGCTATAGGTCACCAAGGAGATAGAGGAGCATATTTGTTGGCAAATTACAAACAGACGCAGTAATTATATAGTAACATTACATTACATCGTACATTATAATAATAATGTAATGTACCATTTTTGAAGTGTCAAAAACACTTTGCTGGTTGTAAAGTACTTTAAGACATTAGTGACCGTGAGAAGTGTTATATAAATGCAAGTCTTTCCCAAGTTGTGATAACGGAAGACAATTATCTTAAAATAGACTGGGATGATAACAGTGTAAAGAGGAAAGTGGTGGGTAGAATTTCTGAGATGTGTACAACAGCAGATCTTTGACCAATGTTTCCAGCATAACAAGTAAGGAGCTAGTACTGGAGCTGGTCCTGGGGAATGAACTGGAGAAAGCAGAGCACATTTCAGTGACAGCGCATTTGGGTAACACTGATCATAGGTATGCAAAGGACAAAATCAAGGTTAAAAATACTTATCGTGAGGTGAGTTAATTTCAGTGAATTGGAAAGGGTTGGACCAATTTGAGTTGGAATCAAAGTCTGGTTCATAAAACACTAAGAAATCTTCCAAGAGGAGATCATTTGAGCACTAAAAAAAAAGCACTATGGAGCGGGGGAGAGAAGAGTCCTGGATTACTAAAGATATAGAAATTAAAATGAATCAGAAAAATGAGTTCATGACAATTTTAAAGTTCATGATAGACGAGAGCAGCAAGCGAATATATAAAGTACATAGCAGCTTCAAAAAAGAATAAATGGGGTGGAGACAGAGCATGAGTAGAGATTAGAATACAAGGGAACTCAAATAATAAAAGGGTAGTCAAAGAACAAAGAACAAAACAGCATGGGAAACAGGCCCTTCGGCCCAACGAGTCCACGCCGCCACCCCAATGTTCCCACCTCTACCTGAGATCCCTGTCCATGTTTATAGATCTATGGATTGAAAACAAAATTTGAGATAATTTAGGGAGAATTTGTTTTGCCAATTAGCCTAAGAGCACATCTTTGGGATGTGGGAGGAAACCGGAGCACCTGGAGAAAACCCACGCAAACAGGGGGACAGTGCGCAAACTCACACAGACACAGGCCCAAATCCATGTATCTGCACAGCATACCGATAGTCACTGAGCTGTCGTATTGCCCATCAAATGGTCCAGGTCAAGCGTACACTAACGACGTGAAGCACTAGGATACTCTCGAAAAAAAATCCTCAAAGGATCAATGGAGCCAACAACTGACCAAAAAGAAACAAAGATGCATAGAGCATGAAATAAATGAGTACTGTGGAGTTGTCTTCACTACAGAAGAAGATGCTACCAATGTATCAATCAAGGATATGTTTGTGATAACAGAGACGTTGAGGCTTGCAAATGTTACACCCATTTAAAAAGGGAAAAGAAATAAATCCAGCAACTACAGGCTAGCCTAACTTCAGTGGTGGAAAAACTTTTATAGACAATAATTTAGACAAAATGAATTGACATTTAAAAATGCATGGGCTCATAAATAAAAGTTAGCATGAATTACAATAATACAATATTATTGTATTAATACAATATCAATTATATTGATAATCATCAATATAATGATTATTATATTAATAATCATAATTATTAATTATGATTAATAATTAATTAATTAATCATTAATCTCATGATTAATGAGATTAATCATGTCTGACTAAATTGACTGAGTTTTTTGTTACAATACTAGAGGTGATGGTGATAGTTGGGCTGATGTTGGGATGAATGGACCTTCAAAAGGTGTTTGGGTCACTGTGTGTGCAGATTCTCCCCATTTCTGTGAGAG
Organism: Sphyrna mokarran; assembly: GCA_024679065.1. Lineage (NCBI taxonomy): Eukaryota > Metazoa > Chordata > Chondrichthyes > Carcharhiniformes > Carcharhinidae > Sphyrna > Sphyrna mokarran. The sequence continues at coordinate 9,175,878 of JAGIQG010000020.1, forward strand.
TTTCCTCCAGGTGTTCCAGTTTCCTCCCATAGTCTAATTAGGAGTATTGGCTATACCAAATTCTTTCTTAGTGTACCCAAGCAGGCAGTATAGGGATTTTCACAGTAACTTCATTGCAGTGTCAATGTAAGCCTACTTGTGACACTAATAAATAAACTTTAAACCCCAAAGGATAAATGGACAGTGGTGGAACGGATACAAAATAAGGGGCAAAAAAACATGGAACCATACAATCCCTACAGAGCAAAAGGAGGCCATTTGGCCCATCAAGTCTGCATTGACTCTATAAAAAAGCATATTACCCAAGCCACCTCAACTGCCCTAACACTGTAATTTCTCATGGTCAATCCACCTAACCTGCAAATCTCTGGACTGTGGGAGGAAATCAAAGCACCTGGAGAAAACCAACGTAGATATGGGGAAAACATGCAAAGTCCATACAGACAGTCACCCAAGACAGAATCAAACCTGACTCCCTGGAGCTATGAGGCAGCAGTGCTAACCACTGTCGTGCCCATAGAATGGATATTTGTTAGAACATGGATCATAAAATCCTTACCGAATGGCAAAAGGGTGCCATTCAGCACGTTGAATCTGCATCAACTTTTTGTCAGGACATTGTACGGATGCCTTATCTCCATAACCCTGCAAATTTACCCTGCTAGTCCCCCTAACCTACACATCTTGGGGCACTAAGGGGCAATTTAGCATGGCCAATCCATCTATCTAGACTGTGGGAGGTAACCAAAGCTCCTGGAGGAAACCCATGCAGACACAGGAAGAATGTGCAATCGCCACACAGACAGTCACCCAAGGCTGGAATTGAACCTAGGTCCCTAGTGCAGTGCTAACCACTGTCCACCATGCTACCACGTAGAATGATATTACCCAAAAATTAGTGTTACGGTTATTTCTCCTTGATCTGGACTTTACAAGAATGATCTGGACTTTAATATATGTAATCTCAAAACCTACAGACACCATCAAACTTCAGTGTAGTGAGCTGCGACATTTGTGATGTCAGCCATGGTTTAGTTAGCAATACACACAAGGTTCTGATTTCTGATGCAAATCACAATCCAGACTATGAGCACACAATAATCTAAGGTGACACTCCAATGGATGTGAGGGAGTACTGCCTTATACGAGCAGCAATCTTTCAGGTTAGATGTTTCCTTCCGCTTTTGGAAACATGCAAGATACTGACTGTACCCAACCAGCCAGTGCTCGCAAAACTTAAAAAAACATAGTGTCAAGCGTCTGATGTGGTTCCACGATTGGTCAATATTTGCGACATTGTGTGCTAAGAATTATGCTGACAACCAATGTAAGATTGTCAGTTGGGCCCAAAGAAATGACACTTCTGCATGTACTGGAAGCTATAAATAGAAATACCTTATGCTTTGCAGACAAACACGTACACACAATTAATCTGTTTTAGCTAAACAGAATAGTGAGAGCTATTTGCTCGTTCATTTCTCAGGGCAGTACCTTGACCAATTAGAATCAAAGCCTGGTTTAACAATACTTAGTAGATAGCTCAGCCATCAACAGGTACATTTTCCACAATCATACCGATACCAACCAGTAAATTTATCGTTGTCACTTATATTGGTATTCTTGTGAATGCTCTCATGAAAAGTTTAAAACATGTCTATTTTCTCAGCAATAAAGGAACACTTCACTGGCTTTAAAACACTTTAGGATATCCCACGCTTGGAGAAGGGAGTGTCAAAACTTTTGTGTTTTTCTCCCGCAACCACACTCCCTCCCCTGCTGGTTCGCTTTCCCTCCCACAACCATATCCATTCCCCACTGGCTCAGCTTCCCTCCCACAATCACATCCATCCCCCAATGGCTCAGCTTCCCTTCCACAACCCTCCCCCGCTGCCTTTGTTTCCCTCCCACAACAACACCCCTCTTCCACTGGCTCAGTTTTCTTTCCCCAGTGGCTCAGTTTCCCTTGCCTAACCACTGGCTCTTCAAGAGATGTTTCTCGAGGTCTACTTTCAGGGGTTCCTTTTCCACATTCACCGATCCCTTTATTATGTGATGCAGTCTTGTATTTGTGTTGATGCGTAGGGTCTTTGGACTCTCTCAGAAACAGAATTAGAAGAGTTCATCAATCTCCCCAAAAATCAATAACCTCCATTACACCTAAAGTCACAACACAGAGGAAGCATTAATTTTATAGTGTTTAAATTGGCACAAGACAACAGACGTGTGTCTGCAACAAAAGGTTTGTTCCAAATTAATTGGCACACACTTCTATATCCAAAAAGCCAACACTTTAAAACAAGAGGGAGTGAACAACAGCAAGTTTGCAAACGATACAAAGATGGCTGGACTTGCGGATAGTGAGGAGCATTGTCAGGCAATGCAGGAGGACATAGATAGGCTGGTAGCTTGGGCAGATAGATGGCAGATGGAATTCAATCCTGATAAATGCGAGGTGATGCATTTCAGGAAAAAGAATGTAGGGGAGAGGCATATGATAAAGGGTAGACTTATTAAGAGTATAGAAATGCAGAGGGACCTGGGGGTGCAGGCGAACAAGTCTCTGAAGGTGGCAGAGCAGGTGGAGAAGGTTGTGAAGAAAGCATATGGAATGCTAGCCTTTATAGGAAGGGGTATAGAGTACAAGAGCTGGCCTTTAATGTCGTAGTTCTATAGAACGTTGGTTAGACCTCATATGAAATACTGCATCCAGTTCTGGTCGCCTTACTACCAGAAGGACATGGAGACTCTGGAGAAAGTGCAGAGGAGGTTTACCAGGATGCTGCCTGGTATGGAAGGTCTGAGTTACGAGGAGAGGTTAGGCAAATTGGGGCTATTTTCCTTAGAAAGACGTAGATTTAGAGGAGATCTAATAGAGGTGTACAAGATTTTGTGGGATATAGATAGAGTAAACAGGGTTAAGCTTTTTCCTAGGATGGACTCAAATAGCACGAGGGGTCATGGGCTTAGGGTGAGGGGGGGTAAGGTATAATTTGGAGGCTAGAGGGAGTTTTTTCACACAGAGGGTTGTGGGGGTATGGAACACACTGCCAAGTAAGGTGGTAGAGGCAGGCACTCTGGAGTTATTTAAGAGGTACTTAGATGGGCACATGAACAGAATAGGAATGGTGAGATATAGAAGACTGATTTAAAATAGGGATCATGAGCCTTGGGAGTTCCCTGGGAAGTATGTAAATTGTCAATGATATTGATATATTTCTGTTTTATCCTACAGGTACTTCGGTCCGCCTTGTTGTCTAACAAAGGGCATACACACGATGTGTTGAGAGAGAGCTGCTCTTGGATTTTTTGAGAGTATCCTAGTGCTTCACGTTATTAGTGTACGCTTGAACTGGACGAGTTGATGGGCAACACGACAGCTCAGTGACTATCACTGTGCTGTGCAGACACATGGATTTGGGCCTGTGTCTGTGGGAGTTTGCACGTTCTCCCCGTGCTTGCGTGGGTTTTCTCCAAGTACTCCAGTTTCCTCCCACACCCCAAAGATGTGCTCTGAGCTGATTGGTAAAACAAATTCTCCCTAAATTGTCTCGCAAATTTGGTTCCAATGCATACATCTATAAACATAGACAGGGATCATGGGTAGAAGTGGGAACATCGACGTGGTGGCGCGGACTCGTTGGGCTGAAGGGCCTGTTTCCCGTGTTTTGTTCTTTGTTCTATGCCATCCATGGACTGATGGGGTCACAGCGAATGTGTTTTAATTGCATAAGTAGAAAGCTGGGAGATTTTAATCAGGTATTTATGACCTTTTCACTGCATCTCAGATCTCAATTTCACATTGTTTCACAGTTAATCTAGCATCAATTACTATTTCAGAAGACATCTCCAAATTTTTACCACCTCACTGCTGAAAGATCTGGTTGTAATTTTTAGGTTATGTTCTGTTCTAGCCTCCCCTAAATTAATTTATCATTTACCTCATTCCACTTTTTTTATTACAACAGTGTTCACACTTCGAAAATAAACACCTCTCAACAATCACCAGGCAAGACTGTTCCCTTTCTGTTGGCAAACACTTCAGCGGCCAAGGGCATTCGGCCTCTGACCTTCGGGTAAATGTTCTCCAAGGCGGCCTTCACGGCATATGACAGCGCAGAGTCGCTGAGCAGAAACTGATTGCCAAGTTCCGTACACGAGGATGGCCTCAACCAAGAGGTTCACGTCACACTATCTGTAACCCCCATGACTTGCCTGAACTTGCAACATCTCACTTACTGTCCTTTCTGGAGACAATACACATTTCTTTAACCTATGCTTCATGCTATCTCCACTCACATTGTCCGCACTTTTAAGACTTGAATAACAGGTTAGCTGTAAAGACTCACATTCTAATCAGTATTCTGTAAACTGTGTGTGCCTTTATATGCCCAGTTTGTGATCAGAACTCTCCATTCACCTGACAAAGGAACAGTGTTCCGGAAGCTAGAGCATTTACGAAATAAACCAGTTGAACTTTAACCTGGTGTTGTGAGACTTCTTACTTTGTTATTCATGGAACAGGGAAATTTAAAAGAGATCTGTTCAAAAATGTGAATGGTTTTAATAGAGTAAAAAAAGGAAATAATTTTCAATGGCAGAAGGGTCACTAACCAGAATAGATAGATTTAAAGTTATTGCAAAGAACCAGAGGCAGCATGAGGATTTTTTTTTGACTCAGCAAATTGTTGTGGTCTGGAATGCATTGTTTGAAAGGGTGGTGGAAGCAGATTCGATCATAATATTCAAAGGCAATGAGATAAATACTTGAGGGTAAAACAATTACAGGGCTGTGAGGAAAGACCAGAAGATAGGATTAATTCGATAGCTCTCCTAACAGTCAGCAGAGGCATGGAGAAATTAACAGCCTTCTTCTATAGTGTATCTTTCTATAAGCTATTGTTTCTCATTTGGTATAGAACAAGCAATACAACTCACTGACAATTGTTCCATTGTTAGCCCCCAGAATACTGAAGTCATCAGTCAGAATTTAACTCAGGTCACACACCAAGGTGTTCACAAAAAGCAAAACTGCAACTGTTCCTCTATGCACAATTACCATCGCAACCCACATCCCACCCCTAAAACAGGTTCTTAAACTAATAATTAAAATTGTATTTAAGATCTTTACAAATAACAGAGATCATGATTAATATAGAAATGAAAAAGGCATGGTAATTCAGAGTAAATCTTGTACTTACTCCAAAACGTACAGCCAGCTTTCCAAGCTACCAACCCACAGAGCTAACGAGTGCACAACTGATACATTTGGTGAATTTTAACAACCCCTTTTTCTGCCCTTTCATGCAACGTTATTTCTTGGAATGCTGCAGAAACTGGATATTTTCCAATGTAAGTTCAACTGCAATGTGACTAAATACAGGACTGTTTCCAAAAATGAGATTATAACCACTGGAAGGGACAAATCATCAAATGTTTTACAAAACCAGAAAATGCTGGAAAATCTTAGAAACATTGGCTCTATTCTCTCCCCAAAGATGCTATCAGACATGCTGAGATTTTCCAGCATTTTCTGTTTCAGATTCCAGCATCCGCAGTATTTTGCTTTTACCACATTGTTTTATTCATTTCAACTCATGGCCTCCCACTTCATGGCAGATCCAGCTGACACACACCTATCTGGCTAGAGTACCATAACTTTCATACTCAGCAAATACACATTGTTTCTCTACAAGACAGGAGCACACACAGCAACTCATACATACACTCTATGTACACTTGGAATACACATGCACAACAAGGTTTTAGTTTCTCTTGCTCCTGAATCAGAAACAACAATTATAACAACTATGCTCCCCATCACTTTAGCAAGGCAAACGCCTCCTCCCAAAATATGCAAGTGAAAATTAGCCTCTAACTGACAGAAGATCAAGAAACAATTAAAAAAATCACCAGGTGAAACACAATTGCAATTATTAAAAATAAAGGCAAGGTAGAGTAAAGTCACCACAGTCCCAGATGACCAAACCTGAGGATCACCACATCTCAGGCAAGGGGCAAGATTGAGAAGGCAGGCCCTCAAGAATAACCTCAGCCAGTATGGGAATTAAACCCAAGCTGTTAGTGTCATTCTGCACTACAACTCAGCCGTTCAACCAACTGAGCACAGATTAAAAGGAAAAACCTCAAAGTACGATGCTTTAAATCAATTAAATTTAAGATTAGCAGTGTAATCTATATCTCCTCATTTTATCTATGAACCAGCATCAGGAAACCACGAAGAATGGCTTCTTTTGTACTGTGTTCACTTGCCTCTGTTCATGTGCAGTACGTCTGTTTTTCACGCAGACTAGATTATGTTTCTGAAACACTGCCCCAGGGTTTTGATGAAAACATTCTTTGATTTGCTCAAATTTAGCCTGGTATAAATATTCTAATAAATAACTCCTCTGTTACTGACAATGACAATGGCCATTTCTTCAAAACACCAAGCACAGTCTTGTCTGATGGTGTAAATTGAGAAACTCCTAGTGTATGGCGGCTCATGAAATTCTACCAACTTCACACTTTGCCAGTAAATATATAACATAAAACTTCAAAAGCACTATTAAAATGAACTTCACTTGATCATTTTAAATTTAAGTGCACTATAAATTTGATTCACTAAGATAGTGACATAATGGTAATGTCACTGGACTAATAACCCAGCAGCCCAGGCTAGTGCTCTGGGGACACAAGATCAAATCCCATCAGGGCAGCTGACAAAATTTAAATTTAATTAATAAATCTGAAATTGACAATTAGTCTTAGTAATGGTGACCATGAAACTAATGTCATTTATCATAAAAATCCAACTGATTGACTAGTGTCCTTACTTAGTTTGGCCTACATGTGACCCCAGCCTCACAGCAATGACTCTTAACAATGCCCTCTCAAATGGCCTAGCAAGCCACTCAGTTCAAGGGCATTGACGAATGAACAACAGATACTGTCCTTACCAGCATGTGAGATGCCCATATATCATAAAAGGTTTTTGAAAAACATTCATTCTATCATGTCTGGTGCTATCTTTTATTCACTGTGCCATGTGCAACACTACTACTTCCATCCTATTATCATACCCTGTGACAGTGTGAATAAACAAATTGTTAATTCATTCAGTTCAGGGCAGATTGTCATCACTGCAAAAGATGAAGGAAGGGTAGCAAGCAGGGCATCTAAGAGGTGAGGAGAGAGTAGCAGGGGTCTATGCCTAAAACACACGATAAGATACTGAAACAAAGCAATGTTACTTTCCAAGTCCAACAAAATGCAGGGCCTTTGTTAGTGGCGTTAATGCTTCAAAATGATTGAAACACGAATATGAACGGAAGCACTGCTTTGCTAAGAGACGCCACAGAACAGCTCAGCCACAATGGTGAAATATTCATACACAATACTTCTCAGAAAAAGTTTCTGTTCAGCTCAATGTGCCCTTCCACCCACATGACACTGAGCCAGAATTCATGGAACTGGATGACTTGTCAGGCCTGGACATGCAGATTGATCAGAACAATTTCCTGAATAGATACAATTGAACAGTGTTACAGAACTTACTGAACTACTTCAATTTGAATTTACTATGATAAGAACTTGTACGGGAGGCCATTTAGTTCATTTGGGGCATCCTTCAATTCTTTGACTGTACATCTCTGCCCAGAGACATTAGGCAGATAGGACAAAGAGTTCCATCTGATACACAAAACAATCTTGATTCATAATCCTATTTGAAGCATGCTTCTGTTTCTTGCAGCACAAGTGTGGACTCCATATGCCCAAACCTGGTCTCACCTTTGATTTTGAATACATCTTCCCCAAAATAAATGAAGTCAGAATAACAAAAAAAGAGGTGGCATTCCAACAGGCAGATGTCATCAAATGTAAAAAGCTTCAATGGATTTTTATTTAGAAACTCACATTGAAATTTGAAATGCACAGAAACAGCCTTTAGCTCAGCTTCTTTTTGTAAGATCATATCAGAGATGAAATACATGGTTAGGGTGGCATGATGGTACAGTGATTAGCACTGCTGCCTCACAACACCAGACACCTGGGTTTAATTCCAGGCTTTAGTGACTGTGTGGAGTTTGCACATTCTCCCAGCATCAGCATAGGTTTCCTCCGGATGCTCCAGTTTCCTCCCAACATGTAAAGATGTGCACGTTAGATGGACTGGCTCTTACTGTCCCGAGTTGTATAGGTTAGATGGGTTCGCCATGAAAAATATGTCAGTTTACTGAATAGGACCTGGGTAAGAGACCATGTCACAGAGTTGGTGCAGGCCCAATGGGTCAAATGGCCTCTTCCCCACTGTGGGGATTCTATAATAATGAATCTATAACAGCAATGGATATCCAGGAATGAACTTTTTTAATTCTATCAAGGTAGGCCATTGTGGGTACCATGCCTACCTTGGAATCAAAAGCTTTGGATTCAATTTGCACTCTTGAGACTTGATGGCCACAAAAGGTGAGTTCATGATGCGAGCAAACAATTGTCAATCTGTAAATCCTTCCAATAAATCTATGGCACGTGGTAAGACTGGGAGAGTCTCCTGGTCAGCCTTGCTTGATGCAGAGTGGCACCCAAGTTATACCCTCAGGTGAGAGGCAGGTGAGTGACTCATTCCAGATAAAATTAGTTATGAAAACAGACTTAAACAAAAGCTTCCTCTACCTCATGTGTCATTAGATGTGGGAAACGCTCCAAGTCATGAGATTTGTGCATCGATGGCAAAGCTAACATTTATTATCCATCCCTAATTGCCCTTGAACTGAGCAATCTGATGGACTATTTCAAAGGACAGTTAAAATCAAACATAATACTGTGAATTTGCAGTCACATAAGGATAGCAGATTTTCTTTCCTAAAGGATATTAGTGAACCAGATGAGCTTTCATGGCAAAATATGATAGCTGATCAAACTAGTTTTCAATTCCAGATTTTTAATAATGGAAGTTAAATTCCACCAGCTGTAGTAATATTTCAATCCATGTCCCCAGTTCATTAGCATATGCCTCAGGATTAGCAATCTAGTGACACTACCACAATGTTACTGCCTCCATGATGCTGCCATCTCCCCCTACTGCTCTGAGATAAGGCAACAGAGATCCAAAATCTAATTACAGAGACACGGAATAAAAGACGTACTGGAGCTAGTTATACAGTGACAGAGTAATAAAATCAGGAGCTAATTAAACATAGAAATATATACTGAAAGTCAGTTTCACATTAGAAGCAACCTGTACCCAGGTCCAATTTACAAACTAGGTAGAAGCAGCTGTTATGCCAGCATCTGGTGAAGTTTGTTTTGAGTTCTTGAGTCAGCCAAATCTTCAATGTGACACTACTCAATCTGGCTCTCTCAATCTGCTAGCAGAATTGAAACCAAGTTCTTGGTAAGACTGCAATTCTACCTCCAGGAAATGGGAGCCACTTTTAGTATAAACAGGAAAGTGGATGGATGCTGGTATCTCAGAATTCAACCTCAGCAACAGCACAATAAAAATAGCTGAATAGAGACTTGAGAGCTAAGTACATAGAAGGCTTAATAGATACACAGAAATCAGTAAAACAAAGGTAACTAATACCTGGGAACTAATTGCACAAGCACTGGACATGGAATAAAAAAGGCAAATGAATATTCAGATATAAATTAAACAGTGATGATTTGGTAGCGTGCAGGTTAGCACATCATCTTTTCATCTTAGGAGCTGATTTTAAATCACAGAAACCTTATAGTACAGAAAGAGGCCATTCAACCCATCGAGTCTGCACCGACCATAATTGTATCCAGACCCTACCCCATATTCCTACATATTTTACCCACTAATCCCTCTAACCTACACATCTCGGGACACTAAGGGGCAATTTTTTCTTAGCATGGCCAATCAACCTAACCCACACATCTTTGGACTGTGGGAAGAAACCAAGCACCCGGAGGAAACCCACACAGACATGAGGAGAATGTACAAACTCTACATAGACGGTGACCCAAGCCAGGAATCGAACCCAGATCCCTGGAGCTATGAAGCAGCAGTGCTAACCACTGTGCTACCGTTTGCCCAATCATCAGATCTTAAAATCCATACAGCGCAAAAGTAAGCAATTCAGCCCATCGTGCCTACACTGACAACAATCTCACCCAGGCTCTATCCCTGGAACTCCATGAATTTATCCTGCTAATTTAGCTTGACACTAAGGACAATTTAGCATGGCCAATCAATTTGACCTACACATTTTTGGAGTTTGGGAGGAAATCAGAGCACCCAAAGGAAACTCACACAGACACGGGACAAACATGCAAACTCCACACAGTCACCCAAGACTGGAACTGACCTGGGTCCCAGGCATTGTGAAGCAACAGTGCTAACCACTGTACCACGTGCTGCCCCCAAAGTCTAAATTGATGGGAAGAAAATCATATCACTGCCAGTTGTAATGCCCCGTCATATACACTCTATTTGGTGCTCATTCTGCAATCTCAAAGAAGCCACAATGACAGCTGGTGAAGGAAATAGCAACGTCATTGATTTCAATAAAAATGCTTTAATGAGGCAGTGTTGAGGACACACTGCCAAGGGATATACCCAATTTAATTTCACACCAGCTTTGTTACAGCCATTAATGAGATGAAATTTTCATCCCAACAGCATAATCTTATGGGAAAGGGCAGCATGAATGACCCAAATTCACTGCCTAATACATTATATCATTTACACTATTCAGTCAGTTTTGAACCTGTTTTTATGTCAACAGCGTGGACATCAATAACCAGTGTTTGCTCTTTTATTAATTCACAGAAGTGTGCACACCATTCATAAATTAATGATTGTGATGTCAGTTAGCATGTTTAAAATTAAATAATTGGCACTTGATTTGTGCAAAATTGACAACCAAAAGAAATGACACTGAGCAGGCAGGATGCAGTTTGGTGTATTTCAGACAGCTTTAATCAACAGAAATGGTATCAAACTGCAACAGATATGAATCATGTCAGTAATGCATTAAGCCCTTAGCTATATTAGTCTGATAATGCAAGAAAGACCCTCTCATTAGCTGCTAACTGAAACAGTTTCCTCCTTCATGTGTTTGTCATCAGCACTTTAAAGTCAATTGTGCAGCAAACACTTGCTCCTCCCCAGCTCCAACCATTCTGCATTTGTATTGAGTTGTACTCTATTACAATCCAGCAATATGTCTGTTCTGTCTTGGAGTAGATGACAATGAAATGTCATTTAGGAGCAGTTCTGTGTTTGGATCCATGCTTGCCAGACACAGCATTTAACTCATCCAACCACATTTTACATTAGACCTTTTCAACCTACAGACAGAGGAGACTTACATGCCATCAACCCCAGATTATCTTTGAAGCCAAAGGTGGAAGGCCAATATGTAACCACTGCACTATGCATTTTTTGGTTTAATTTTTCCTCACAATAATAATCCCTTAAAAGTTTTTTCACCTTTCTGACTTTTAATAGACTTTCACAATCAGGCCCTTAACCATCCTTATCCATCCTCAGGAGGCTAAGGAAACACAGCATGCCTGCTATGACTCTCACCGATTTTTTCACAGAAATCATCCTTTCTCGATGTATCATAGGTTGGCATAGCTCCTACTCTGACTAGGTCCACAAGAAACTACAAAGGACTGTCAACATAACCCAATCCATCAAGCAAAACAGCCTCCCATCCATTGACCCTGTCTAAACTTCCCGCTGCCTCAAAAAAGCCACCAGCATATTCAAGGACCCCATGCACATTCTCTTCCACCCTTTTCCATCAGGAAAAAGATAAAAAGTCTGAGATCACGTACCAACCAACTCAAGAACAACTTCTTTCCTGCTGCCATCAGATTTCTGAATGGACCTACTAATATATTATGCTGGTCTTTCTCCACATCCGAGCTATACCTGTAGTACTGTATTCTGAACCCTCGCCTTTCCTTCTCCCCTATTTCCTCTATGAACAGTGTTTTGTCTGTATAGTTTGCAAGAAACAAATACTTTTTACCGTATCTCAATACAGGTGACAATAATATAAATCAAATCAAATCCCAGGAATGAACTGGACTCATGGATACAATAAAAAATAAAGTCGTGATAGTCCCAGATGACCATAGGCTGCTCTCCTTTTTGAGAGGAAGAATTGACTGGTGTGATTTATCCTGAGGAACATCACAGCGCAGGTGAGTGGCAAGGTTGAAAAGGCAGGGCACAAAATAATCTTTCAGTCAGAAGCCATGCTGAAATAGGAATACCATTTTATTTTTAATATGCAAAACAAACAGCTTGGTAAATCCCTGGTGAATGAATTGTAAGTTTACAACGACCCAACACCAAGTGGTGCAAAGCAGTTCCTTTAGAAAGAATGAGAAAAGCAAAAGCAATCAGCATTTGTTAAATCAGCACGAAAGCCTGCATAGCCACACTGAATGTTTATCCTGCATAAAGTGCATTCAGCGGATGTTAAGGACTAAAGCAGATTCTCATCATAGTGAATGTTTTTCTGAGCTTTTTCCATCAATCACAAAAGAGGTCAGAAGTAATTCTACTGTTTTTTAAAGTAATGTGGAAATTCTGATCTGCAAATATGTTAAGAGTCTGGTGACCTTACATTTGTAACAACTTGCAGTCCTAAGGAAACACAGCCTATAAATTGCAGTTAAGACCAGTTCTGCTACAGAAGGTCCCTCCCCCACTGCCTAGTACATCACAAACAGCACTTCCTAAATATCCCCTGTTCAAAAAAAAAAGTTTTACTATGTTAAACAAGGACGTTACTAAGATACTGGGTGAGATCTTAAAAATAACATACATAGGAACATAGGAATTAGGAGCAGAAGTAAGCAAATTCAACCCTCTGCGCCTGCTCTGCCATTCAAAGAGATTATGGCTCATGTCTTACTGGTTTCAAATCCAAACCCCTCCCCGCAACCGTTCCCCATATCCCTTCAGTCCATTTTTTATTAGAAATATATCTAACTCGTTCTTAGATAAACCTGGCAAATACAGGGCAGTCAGACTAAAATTCAATCTGTGGTCCTTAACAGTACACCTTCTGGAGAAGCACATAACTTCAGGCAACAATGTCTGAATTTCCATGTGTGGACTCCACAACCTGTTGTACGTTTCAGATAGTAATGACTTCAGCACATTGACAGTTTCATTGTCATTACTACCACAAAATCCAGACCAGTAGTCTTGTAGCAAAACCAAATCCCATTGGATAAAAGAAAAAGTATAAAATTGGCTAAGTAACAGAAAACAAGAGTTGTGGTGAATACCTGTTTTTCTGACTTGAGTTAGGTATACAGGGGAAACCTCAAGATTCAATGTGAGGACAAGTGTTGTTCATAATATAAACTAACAATGGGGGAGGGGATGGCTTGATTAGGCCATACAACTCATTCAGCCTGCTCCGCCATTCAATGCAATCACTGATGATCTTCTACTGCAACTGCCTTAAGCGACCAACAATCTGTCCACCTCAGCTTTAACAATATTCAATGGTGAAGCATCCTCAACCCACTGCAGCAGAACATTTTCAAGATTCACAGCCCTTTAAGTGAACAAATTTCTCCTTATCCTTAGTCATAAATGATTGGACTCTTTATCTTGAAGTTGTGCCCCAAAGCCTTCTGTAAATTGCATCAAGATAGATAAGTCACCAGGACTGGATGGGATGTACCCCAGGTTACTATAGGAAGCGAGAGAAAAGATTGCAGAGCTTTTGGCAATGATCTTTGCGTCGTCGATGGAGACAGGAGAGTTCCGGAGGATTGCAGGATTGCAGGTGTGGTTCCTATTTTCAAGAAAGGGAACAAGGATAGCCCAGGAAATTACCAACAGGTGAGACTGACCTCAGTGATTGGCAAGTTGATGGAGAGGATACTGAGGAACAGGATTTATGAACATTTAGAGAAGTTTAGTATAATCAAAAGTAGTCAGCACGGCTTTATCAAGACAAGCTGTGCCTTACAAGCCTAGTTGAGTTCTTTGAAAATGTGATTAAACACATTGACAAAGGAAGAGCAGTGGATGTGGTTTATATGGACTTCAGCAAGACGTTTGATAAGGTCCCCCATGCTAAACTTTTTGAAAAAATGAGAAGGCATGGGATCCGAGGGGCTGTTGTCTTCTGGATCCAGAACTGGCTTGCCTGCAGAATCTCATTTGCCTGACGAAGGCTACAAAGGCCGAAAGCTAGCAAGTTTACTATCAAATAAATCGGCTGGATTTAAAATTGGTGTTGTCAGACCTCTTACTGAGTTTGAACAAAGAACAAACAAAGAACAAAGAACAACACAGCACGGGAAACAGGCCCTTCGGCCCAACGAGCCCGCGCCGCCACCCTAACGTCTTAATGACATACAGAGACCAATATAGGGACAATTTGTTACCCATCAGCCTAAGAGCACATTTTTGGGATGTGGGAGGAAACCGGAGCACCCGGAGAAAACCCACGCAACCATGGGGAGAACACGCAAACTCCCGCAGACAAAGGCCCAAATCCATGTGTCTGCACAACAACAGCGATAGTCTCTGAGCTGTCATGTTGCCCATCTGATGGTCCAGTTTAAGCATACACTAACGACATGAAGCACTAGGCCACTCCTGAAGTAACATCCAGGAGCAGCCCTCGCACGACCTGCCGAATGCATGCACCTTGTTGGTCAACAAGGTGGACCGAACAGCCTGTGGAAACAATTAAAGTATTTAAACAGTCCTCCTATATCCCTCTATCTGCAGACCGCTCATGTGGCTGTCCAGGAGACCCTTAAACAACCCTAGCGTGCCTGCTCCCACCACCTTACTCGGTAGTGCATTCCACACCCCCACTACCCTTTGTGTGAAAAAATGCCCTCTAATATTAGTCTTATACATAGCCCCCTTCACCCTAAGGCCGTGACCCCTCGTTCTATCAGAATCTAATGGTGGAAAAAGCTTACCACCATTTACTCTATCTATACCCCTCATAATCTTATATACCTCTAATAGATCCCCTCTCAGCCGACGTCTTTCAAGGGAAAACAACCCCAGTGCGTTCAACCTTTCCTCGTAAGACAGCCCTTCCGTACCAGGCAGCATCCTGGTAAATCTCCTCTGCACTCTCTCCAGGGACTCCACATCCTTCCGGTAGTACGGCGGCCAGAACTGGACACAGTACTCCAAGTGAGGCCTAAGCAACGTTCTATACACTTGCAACATCAAACTCCTACTCTTGTATTCTATACCCCTTCCTATGAAGGATAACATACTATACGCTTTCTTTATCACTTTCTCCACCTGTACTGACACCTTCAGAGACTTGTGAATCTGCACCCCCAGATCTCTCCACGTCTCTATACTCCGGATAGTTTTACCTTTTATCCTATAACTCCCCTCTACATTATTCCGGCCAAAATGCATCACCTCGCATTTATCCGGATTAAATCCCATTTGCCATCTATCTGCCCAATCTACCAGCCTATCTATGTCCTGTTGTATTGCCTGGCACTGCTCCTCAGTCCCCGCCAATCCAAGTATCTTAGTGTCATCAGCAAATTTGCTGATCACACCACCTACCCCCTCTTCCAAGTCATTTATATAAATCACAAATAGAAGAGGTCCTAGTACTGAGCCCTGTGGCACACCACTAGTGACAGACCTCCAGTTGGAAAAAGAGCCTTCCACTAATACCCGCTGTCTCCTCCTCCCAAGCCAGTTCTCAACCCATCTACGTACCTGGCCCTGTATCCCATGCGCCTTCACCTTTTTTATCAGCCTACCATGGGGAACATTGTCAAACGCCTTACTGAAATCCATGTTGACGACATCAACGGCTTGTCCTTCATCGACCGTTTTTGTCACCTCTTCAAAAAATTCCACTAGATTCGTAAGGCACGACCTCCCCTTAATGAAGCCATGCTGCGTATCCCTGATCAGATCGCAGCGCTCCAGATGCTCATACATCCTGTCCCTGAGGATCCTCTCCATTAGCTTACCTATAACTGAAGTCAAGCTCACCGGCCTATAGTTCCCTGGGTTATCCCTTTGACCCTTTTTAAACAACGGTACTACATTTGCTATCCTCCAGTCCTCTGGGACCTCATCTGTGTCCAAAGAAGAGACAAAGATTTGCGTCAGAGGCCCAGCAATGTCATCTCTCACCTCCCTTAGCAGCCTGGGATAAATACCATCAGGCCCCGGAGCTTTATAAGTCTTTACGCTACCTAAAAGCCCCAACACTTCATCCCTCGTAATGATTATTTCCTTTAACGGGTCCTCAAAATCCTCAAAGCCAGCATCAGACATCAGGCCCCTCTCCCGCGTGAATACTGACGCAAAATATTCATTCAGGATCTCCCCCATCCCCTCAGGCTCTAAGCATAGATCCCCTCCTCTGTCCCTGAGAGGTCCAATCTTCCCTCTAACCAACCTTTTGCTCCTGCAGAAGGCAGAGAGTGGTTGTAGATAGGTGTTTTTCTGCATGGAGGTCTGTCACCTGTGGAGTGCCCCAGGAATCTGTTCTAATATCCTTGCTGGTTGTCATTTTCATAAATGACCTGGATGAGGAAGTGGAAGGATGGGTTGGTAAGTTTGCCGACAACATGAAGGTTGGTAATGATGTGGATAGTCTGCAGGGATGTCAGAAGTTGCAGCGAGATATAGATAGGATGCAAGACTGGGTGGAGAAGTGGCAGATGAGACTTCAATGTGGATAAATGTGTAGTGGTCCATTTTGGCAGGTTCAATGAGATGAAGAAATATAATATCAAGGGTAGGACTCTCAGCAGTATACAGGATAAGAAGGACCTTGAGGTCCAAGTCCATAGGACTCTTAAATCAGTCGCACAGGTGGAAGATATGGTCAAGAAGGCATGTATTGTGCTAGTCTTCCCAATCAATGAGAGGAAGGTAATGCTGCAACTTTATAAGACATTTGTCAGACCCTACTTGGAGTACTGTGCGCAGTTCTGGTCGCCTCACTACAAGAAGGATGTGGTAGCAATTGAGGGGGTGCAGAGGAGATTTACAAGGATGTTGCCTGGATTGGGTGGCATGCTTATGAGGATAGGTTGAAGGAGCTAGATCTTTTCTCACTGGAGAGACAAAGGATGAGAGGCGACCTGATAGAGTTTTATAAGATGTTGAGAGGTATAGATAGGATGGATTCTCGGAGGCTATTTCTAGGGCTGAAATGGTCACTATGAGAGGACACAGGTTTAAAGTGCTGGGGAGTAGGTACAGAGGAGACGTCAGGGGTAAGTTTTTCACTCAGAGGCTGGTGAGCGAGTGGAATCGGCTGCTGTCGGTGGCAGTGGAGGCGAACTTGTTAAGGTCTGTTAACAGACTTCTGGATGAATACATGGGATTTAATGGGATTGAGGGTTATAGATAGGTCTGGTAGGTGGGGATATGATCAGCCCAACTTGTGGGCCGAACAGCCTGTTTGTGCTGTAGTGTTCTATGTTCTACGTAATTTCTACCCTTACTTCACTTAACAATAAAGGATGAATCACATCTAGATCAAGTGACTTTATCTACGTTATGTCGTAAATTGCTTGCCAAGGAAAAACAACCTCTCCTCAACTACCATGTCAACCCCTGCAGATTCTGTATGCTTCAATGAGGTAGCCTTGCATTCTTTGAAACTCCAGAGAATGTAATCCCAATTTACTCAGCCTTTTAAGGCAGCGCTCTTCTCATCTCAGTAACAAATCTAGTAAACCATTGCTACACAATCTCCAATGCAGTATATTCCTTCTCAAATATGAAGAGCAATTTCCTGTGTAATGCTCTGACCAACAGGTTAAATATTGTTGGCTGCCTCCAAACTACTTCTCCAACATTTTCTGACTCTTGCTTTTCCTAATTGCAGCCAAATTGATTATCCTTCCTAAACTTCCAAGACCCTTTCTCACGAATTCTTACGTCATTCTTCACTTTCTATTCTGTCCGTCTTTGCTCCCGTTATAAATTCTAGAATATTTGTTTCCCTTGTTCACCTTATAACCGTGTCTCTGCAATGGCTACCAGATGTAACCTTAACTATTTATCTTTATTTGCACTGATGTTTCAGATATGGTTTCACCAAAACCCCTGTACAACTGTAGTAAAAGTTTTTTTATTTTTGTACTCCAATTCCTTTGCAATAACAGTCAATATTACATTTGCCTTCCCAATGTTTACTGCACTTGCATGCAAACTTTGTGTTCTTTGTACAAGTACAGCCAAGTCCCTCCGAACATAAACATTTCCAAGTTTCATGCCTTTTAAAAAATATTCTGCTTTTCTATTCTTATGACCAGGAATGCACTTAGTTCCTGGTCATAAACTAAAAGCACTTGCTTTTAGTTTGTGAATTTGTAATGGACTGTACTTTTGTTTACCATTTTGAATTGTGACTTTAAATGTTTTACACTATTTACTCACTGTCATACATTTTAGTCAATTTATCCAATTAACCATAGCCAGCCCATTCCTCTTACCTGTGGTTAAGTTTAAGATTGTATGTGTGATTGGAGAATGACATTTTCAAAATTGAAGTGGAATTCAATTGTATTATGATGCCAATTTCCCAGAGGAACTTGTACCAATTAACCTTGCTTCATTTCACAATACAAGATCTAAAACAGCTTTTCCCTAGTTGGTTCCACAATTTATTGCTACAGGATACTGTTACAAAAGCATTCTTTCAAACTCACCTTCCAGACAACGTTTAAAAATTGGACAAGTGCAGTATATATAAAGATTAAAAGTCCTGCACAAGTTTTTTTTGGTTCTTTCAGGGATGTGGACATGGCTGGCAAGGCCAGCATTTGTTGTCCATCCCTAATTGTCCTTAAATTCAGTGTTTTTTTAAGGTTATTTCAGACAGCAGTTCAGAAATTACCTGATAGATTGGCAGATACAGATTCAATAGTGACAAGGTCTTGAATGGAAGTTCATCCTTGCTGAAATTGGGAGTCACTCTTCTGACGGCGAAAATAGAGCTTCACCCTACCTGGAATATTCAGGCCATAACACCACTATGACATAAAAACAGGCCATAGAGCCTATCAAATCCATGCTGGCTCTCCTTAGAGCAATCCAGTCAATCCTATTGCTCCACTTTACCCCTGGAGCCCTCCAAGTTGATTTCCTTGAATATTGCATTCAATATCTTTTTTAAAATTACTGATTATCTAACCCTAACCCACACTCATAGTCAGTGAATTCCAGGTCACCATTTGCTGCCTAAATTAATTCTTCCTCAGATCCCCAAACATAGAATCTTAGAATCCATACAGCACAGAATGAGGCCATTCA
This sequence comes from Sphyrna mokarran, assembly GCA_024679065.1. NCBI lineage: Eukaryota > Metazoa > Chordata > Chondrichthyes > Carcharhiniformes > Carcharhinidae > Sphyrna > Sphyrna mokarran. Next base: position 9,195,169 of record JAGIQG010000020.1, read on the forward strand.
GCTCACCCAGCCTGCACAAACAGCAAACCCATCCAGGTCCTATCTCTGTAACCCCATGTATTTGCTCTGCTAATCCCCTGACACTAAGGGACAATTTAGCATTGCAATCAAACTAACTTACAAATCTCTGGACTGACAGCACAAACCGGAGCACCCAAGGAAGTCCATTCAGACACGGAGAATGTGCAAGCTCCACTCAATCACCCAAGTTCGGAATCGAAGCAAGGTCCTTGGCATTGTGAGGCAGCACTGTGTGCCATCATACCATCCACAATTTCTTGCTTCTCTTGCCCAAAACCTTTAATTTCAATGGCAAAATAAAATTTGTGAGGTTTTTTTTAAACGTAATTTCAGTCTTTCCATTACTCGGCCAACGTAATGTTTAACAAAACAATTACTTCCTGTCAGATAGACAGAATGACTGAACAGGCGTGGGCTAAGGGAAACAATGAAGGAATACAGCTGGGTGTCATCAACATACAAAGAAAACAGACCTCATACCTGCGAATATAGGCAACATAGAGATTAGGAAGAAAGAGGCACTAAGGACAGATCACTGGGGAACTCTGAAAGATCTCTGCAGTCTCTGTTCAAACTCAGAGTGGAAACCACATGAGAGCTGGAGGAGGATGGCGTGATCAACGTTGTCAAGTGCTGCAGGGAGGTCAGGGAACACAAAGGGGGTTTAGGGAAGAGGGCAGCAAAAGCAGATCAGAACAGGCAGCTGCAGCAAAAAGTTGATATCAGCACAATGGCCTTCAATTGTCTCCTTCTGTGCTTTAAATTAAATAATTACATGATTCTTTAACAATTTTAACGTAAATTGTGTTACTTTGTCTTTAATAGAAAGTCTATGTGGTAATATTATAAAATAGACATTTTTTATTGAAGATAGACCTTCAATAAAGCCTTTATGTTTGTCAATGTATCTCATTTGGATTTATTGTTTCTTTTCAGGACAATTGGGGGAAAGGGAGGAAGGAAAGTTTGCAAAATGTTTCCGGTGATTCACATTCAGCTTTCAAAGAAATCAACAGGTTAAAGACTAACGGCCCAACCTTGTGCACCGTTTAGTTGCAGGGCGAGCTTGGCCAAATAGGTAAGGAGGTTCTCATCCTCAGGAAAACCAAACACCCAAGTTAATTATTTTAAACAGTGATCCCCCAGAGCACTGTCTACTGCAGGATACAGATGTCACTATTCATGCTGACAATTCAAGCAACATTGCTGATACTTAGGGCAAGCATGAGGCTGCATCATCCACGAGTAGTAAAGCAAACCAATCTCAATAATCTTCAAGAAATAGTATTTCAATTGCAAAACAAAAGTGGTTTTTTTCCTTCTTACAAAATCAAGAGTTCAATTTATCAAGAACCAACAGTTCTGGAAACTAGCTGCTAATACTATTCCTCATCCTACTAGACCCCAGGAGTATGTTAAATTCTCTGTGATAGCTGAGCTATTACAATGAAATTCTACACCAGAAGTGGTTTGGCCTGCGGTTGATGTTTTTCTTCTCTGTGTTTTTCAGAGTTTAAAGTGGTTTCCTGTTGTACGCAGCCATCCTGACTCAGAAGTTTGGGCAGATTCCTGAATCTAACAGTACATAAATCAGTTATCATTACAGTGAACCATAACAGATCTGTACTGTTCAGTTTTAATATACACAATCCCGTTATATTAAGGAGTCCCAAACAAGAGACCAGACATCTGCCAGGGTTCTTCATCACAACACCAGTGTTTAGAAAAACAATTAATATCAACAACATCATAGAATCCCAATGTTGCAGAAGAGGTCATTCAGCCCATCGGATCTGCATCCACTCTCCGACCAACTACTTACCCAGACTGTATCCCCCACTCCATCCCCATACCACACATTTCCCATGATTAATCTACAAATCTTGGCATACGAAGGGGCAATTTAGCATGGCCAACCCACTTAATTTTTGGAAGTGGGAGGAAACTGGAGCACCTGGAGGAAGCCCATACAGACATGGGGAGAATGTGCAAACTTCACACAGACTGTTACCAAGGCCGGAATTGAACCCGACTCTCTGGAGCTGTGAAACAGCAGTGCAAGCCACTGAGTTGCCACCATTTATCATCAAAATTTATTATTGCAACTATATAAGTAGGTATATAAATGGCAATATTTCAATCCAGCAGGACACAAATTGTCTTTTGAATTCTAATGCACAATCATGCAGAGGACTAATTGTAATGCTCTCTTAAGGAGGTTACAATATGACAGCCTACCTGCTCCAACCAAGCATTTAACCTAGCACAGAAATGAGTTTCAGTATCACTTTTTTAATAGTGGATTGACAATTTAAAGCACAATGAAATTCTATACCTGAAGTGTCTGGACAGAACCCTACGTCTGGGTCATCTAGAAGTTTGAAGCAACTTTACAACATTTACAGTGCAAATCTGATCATTCCACCATGATTCAGCACAAGATTTATGTTGTAGCATAAATCCAGTATTGCAACACATAGGTAACTACTCACCAAAGGGAAAGTACAGGAATGGGAGAAGAACAATCAAATATTGGCATATTTACATGAATTCAGGAAATATAACTTATCTCTATGAGATATGGCTGCATATTTTGTTTCATGTAAGAGTTTAACGTAAGAACACGGTTACAGAGATTCAAGATGATAAACTAGAAAACTTAAGACTGATGTCAAGAAGTTATTTTTACAGACAATGCATTTACGAACAGGCTCTTCAGCCGTCCAAGCCTGCGCCAATCATGATGCCCTTTATGGGTGGCACAGTGGTTAGCACTGCTGTCTCATAGCACCAGGGACCCAGATTCGATGCCCTGCTTGGATCACTGTCTGTGTGGAGTTTGCATGTTCTCCCATGTCAGCATGGATTTCTCCGGGTGCTCCAATTTCCTCCCACAGTCCAAAAGATGTGCTGGTTAGGTGCATTGGCCGTACTACATTCTCCATCAGTGTACCCGAACAGATGCTAGAGTGTGGTGATGATGGAATTTTCACAGTAACTTCATCGCAGTGTTAATGCAAACTTACTTGTGACATTAGTAAATAAACTTTAAACTAAAAACTTTTGCCCTTACTCAGTCCATATCCCACTATTCCCTCACTATTCATGTACCCATCCAGATGATTCTTAAGTATTGCTAATGTGCTTGCTTCCACCACCTCCTAATGGCAGCATGTTCCAGGCACTACCATTGTGTGTGAAAAACTTGGCCTGCACATTTCCCTTAAACTTTCCCCTCTTGCCTTGAAACTGAGAGACTCACCTTGTGATCTAATAAAACCCAATCTGAAGTAAGGTGTCATGAGATTTTGATTGCTGGCATCATATTAATGAATTTAATGATTAAAACAACAAATTTCTTTAAAAAATCATGCCATTAAATTGAATGCTACATTAACTTCACTATTGCTGTCATTAGTCATTTTGATTCTACAGCACTGAAAAGTTGATGCTGCCTCCAGAAAACCACTTCAAACACCCACTGCTGCATTCCAGCCCAGGTGAGCTGACTGTCTTTCTATCTGCACACAGATAGACTGGAGGCGCTTTCACATTGCTGGTCTGGGCAAACAGCCTGAGTCACCAGCAAAAATCAGCTGCTGAAAAGAAAAGCTGCAGTTCCGTTGTTTTAAACATGCAGGCAGAAACTTGCACATGTATAGCTGATCTGGAATTCATTGTGCAATGTACCATACTGGAAGCCAAGACAAGCAGAACCTTCCCCAGTCACCAGGTAATAAAAATTCTTGTGGTTTACACCCCAGATACTGAAGAAATATGTTTATGCAATTACAACAATATCACATTTACATTGTATTAACTCTGCATTCAATTGTTCATTACCATAAAAAGGGTGATAGAATTCACATCTCCAGGCATGTTTATGCCCTATACTTCATTTTGGAAAATATACATATTTTACTCAATAGCCAAGTAAGCCATTTATTTTACAGTATAGGTAGTAGTCCAACTGAGCAACTGATGCAGAAAAAAAGTTAAATTTATCCTTGCACAAACCAAGGTTCAAGTTAACTCCACGTCATTCCTTAAAATCCATCTTCCATGTTTTTTGGGTGGAGCAATGTGCTGCAATTATAATGAGTTAGAGAAAAGAACAGGCACAAGTACGAAATTGCTCACATATCAAAAGTTAGATTGTACAGAAAATTTCTAATCTCAATAAATGACAAGTCAAGTGCTGTCACAGAAAGCTAAATGCAGAAAAATTAGGAAAAAACAACTGCGCTTTTTTCAGTTTAGTGTTGTCTCCCAGGTCTCTTTTCTCCCTAACATTCTGGCCTATTTTTTATCAGTAAAGATTCCAATGTTATCCACTCCACAACCATCACCTGACCCAGGTTCTTCATTGCATGGTTTCATATCAAAAATCAACCTAACCCCACAGCAGCCCACATGAATTCCTTAGTGCAGCAAGACTACACATGTCTATTCCACAAGCATGGAAGAAAGCAACATTCCAAGTAAACAAATGTCATACGTTATAACACTTGCTTATCAGCATGCAGGCTATATATCTGTCCCTAAAAGGTCATTACAATCTATTGCTAATATAGAATTCACTCCTCTATGCTGGTAGTTCTGGGGTACAGATGGATAAAAAGGTTAACTTTTTGGAGGATAAGCAAAGGTAATGCTTTCACCCTTGTTTGTTAATCTGTTTGTCAATAATATAATTCAAAAACTAATGATTATGTCAACAAAACCTGGTACACAAACAGGGTGCAGTTAAAATTTTAGACAAAGATGAAGATCCAGATTCGGATCTTTTAAGGGTCAATTAACATTAGGAGGTACAGAGAATTTACATTTCGCTTTCAGAATGATTTGGGTTGTTTTACTTTTAACATTGCTAATTGCTTTAAAACGTGCTGTTGATTTCAGCTGCGGTGGTTGAATTTATCACAACTGTCAAAACGTAAGCAGAGTTTTCAGAGTAGGTTACTGAATGTTGAATGACCTAAAGCCTTCTCAGTAAGAGGAAAGCTCTTAAAAATATTTCTTTTTTCAGTTTTGTAGTTACAGAGCATCAATCAAGCAGGGAAGAGCATCAAGAAAGAGCCATGTAATTATATTGTGAGTTAATACCTCGTGACACAGATGTCCTCGTCACTTGTTATAGGCAGATTACACAGCAATGCAATGGACATGAATCTTACCAAACTTCAGCTAACTTTGACAAAATACACAAAATTTGTCACTTTTTTTTGGAACAATGTAGTAATTAGGATTACATGGGGAAATAACTGGCATCTCTGCAAAATACTTTTCCATTTGATCTTGAAGAAAAATGCCCAATTTTAACTTCTAAGCAGGAGAGAGATGGACCAAAATGACCTCTGTTCTCTATGAGGTATTCAATATTAATTAATATTTATTATTTCACCTACTCAGAAAATCAAAAAAAGTTTTAAAGTGGATATTTCTACTTGCTAGGACTATGTACATGCAGGCAACTAAACAGTCAGGGAGCTAGCTGCTTTTTATTTCCTGATCGTAGTATCACACTGTGGGCCAAAATATTTAAAAGCAACATGAGGGGGCTTTTAAGATTTAGTAAGGGCAGTTCTGTCCTCCAGGAAAGGAGATTTACGATCTACTGGCTATTCTGTGCTTCAGTTTAAAAATATCTTTAAAGTCATAGTATTTTTAAATGCCCAGACAATTCCAATGAGTAGTGAACAGAGCTACATCACAATCTGAAAACAAAAAGCTGTTAATCTCTCCACAACAATTAGTGGCTGTTCTCTATAAGTGGAAAATATCCAAGTTGAAGCCTGCTTTCATTCAACGTGTAAAAACACAGCAAAAATTAATGATTGAAGGAAATTGAATAATGGCAGTGCTGTTTTGTGTATTAAACATAAGCTGCTTTGGAGTTCAATAACTCCCTTTAACTACACTTATGTACCAGAATATAACAACAAATTATGGCTGATGTTACTGACATAAATATTGTTAACTATTTCAAAAAGATTTTTTAATTATAGAATGTTCAAGTTAATTCATTACAGTTGAATATAGATAGCCCAGATGAGTTAAGGACTTCCTGGGTGTAACAACCATTGATAGCACGGAAAAGAGGTTGCCAAAGTAAATGGCTTGTAATATAAGAGCATATGATTGAATACTGGGAGATTTCTAATAGTGATTATAGTGCCCTGTTCAGTAAGAGTTCATCGAACATTGAATCTGTGGCATGATTTATTGAAATTACAATGTGCCTTTTCTGGCAGCAATATCATAAAATCAATACTTTTTTAAACAAATAACTTGCAAACTAATAGTAGGTCCAGAATGGTACAGATAATACAGGTGCATCTCAAAATAAGGTATGGATTACATACCGGACGAAGATACGGCTACTTCTAAAATCTAATTATGATTCCTCTTAGGAACCCCCAGTAATAATATCAATGTATCAGATTCATTTCATTCATCCTGATTTATCAACTGCATCTCAGTACTAAATTCCATAAGTTTAAAACTTGTAAATAACAAGGAAGACATTTTTATCTACAAAAATTAACTAGCTTCCATTTATATTGCATGCCCAAAGAACTGACAGAAAAATCGTGATTTGACACATTTTGAAGGCAAAACTCCTGTTTAACCTCGTTTAGTGAAATGACACTCAACAAAGTCAATGGAAAGATTTCCACACTTTCAACGATTCAGATTGGATTCTTTTTATTTACTTTGACTTCACCAATACAATAGCAGATGGCACAAAAATCCAAAATTGGATACTGCGGAGCACTACCACCTGGGTCAGAGGGGGAAGAATGCACTCAAGTATAAATATAGGGCAAAGTCATTCTAATTAGGAGCCGTGTTCAATGTAAATTTGCAGTAATGTGGTCCTAATAAGGGGCCACTATGCTCACAGCTGAATAGGGAGCTTCCAAAAGAGGATTCAGCACTCCCAGCTGAATACATGTGCAGAATTACATTAGAGAAGGCATCTAAGATATATTTCCATTTAAAATATTGAAAGGGGACTGGACGGAGAGAAAAGTAAATAAAGAAACGAAGATGAATTACCAATGGAATTTCTAAGAATACTCATACCGTTGAGGCAAAAATTTCTAAAGGACGAGTTCAAAAGATTTCCCTTGTTCCTGTTTCACATGGATAATCCTAGCATACAGATAGCATTATTTTCTCTTTTATTAAGACATATCTTCACAATCCACGGAATGTGACATGATCATTGACCCTTTGTGTTTGACTTACGTAAATAATTCCAGGAATACCAATAGGTTTATGTTCCTGCCTCAGTAACAATGCAGATGGCTAACCACTGAAACATTAAAAACTTTCTCTTCTCTCACAAGAACATTAGAAATAGGAGCAGGGGTAGGCCATCTAGCCCTTCGAACCTGCCTCGCCATTCAACAAGATCATGTCTGATCTGAAGTGGATCAGTTCCACTTTCCCGCTTCCTCCCTATAACCCTTAATTCCCTTGTCTATCAGAAATCTATCTACCCATGACTTAAATATATTCAACAAGGTAGCCTCCACTACTTCAATGGGCACAGAATTCCAGAGACTCACCACCCTTTGAGTGAAGAAGTTCCTTTTCAACTCTGATCTAAACTGTCACCCCCTTATTTTGAGGCTATGCCCTCTAGTTCTGCTATCCTTTCTAAGCAGGAAGAATCTCTCTACCTCTATCCTATCTAGCCCCTTCATTATCTTATATGTCTCTATACAATCTCCCCTCAGCCTTCTAAACTCCAACAAGTACACACCCAGTCTATTCAATCTCTCAATTATCTCCTCCATATTTATGAGATATCATTAACAAATTCTCCCTAAATTGTCTCAAATTTGGTTTTCTATAAACATAGATCTATAAACATGGACAGGGATCGCGGGTAGAGGTGGAAACATCAGGGTGGCGGCACAGGCTCATTGGGCCGAAGGGCCTGTTTCCCATGCTGTTTTGTTCTTCGTTCTAAACTCCGAAACATGGTCTGCACATTTTGAATAATTAGGCAGGGACTCTAATTATTCAGAGTGCCATGATACTAATATTTTTGAAAAGTGAGCAGGTGGCCAATCCATCATTTTGATGCAAGGGACAAGAAATAAAAGCTTGGCTGTTTGCATGTTTTTTTAGTAAGGTGATCATAGAATTCTACAGTGCAGGAGAACATTTGGCCCATAGAGTCTATACCGGCCACAAACCCATCCAGGCCCTATCCCCATAAACCCATGCATTTACCCTGCTAGTCCCCCTGGCTCATATATGTAGAGTCAAAGTGAGTGAAGTGTGGCAACCATGATAATAATCCACGCAGATCAGAAAGTTCCATGTTTTATCACTAGCAGTTACAGAGCTCAGTACTCCTGTTCACCGATGACTGCCTAATGTTCACGACTCCTTAGATCCTGACACAGTCCACGTCCACATAAAGCAAGAGCTGGACAACATGCAGGCTTGGCATAATAAGTGACAAGTGACATTCTATCCATTGTCAGGCAATGACCATCTCCAAAAGAGAGAATCTAACCATCACCCCATGACAATAAATGGCCCACTATCAACATCTTGGGGGTTACCATTGATCAGAAACTGAATTGGACCAGTCATATAAATACTGTGACTACAAGAGCATGTCAGATGCTGGAAGTTCTGCAGAGAGCAACACACCCCTTGACTCTCCAAAGTCAATCCACCATTTACAAGACACAACCAGGGTGAGTGCAGCTCCGACAACACTCAACTCTACCCAAGACAAATCAACCTGCTTGATTGGCACCCTATCCATTAAGCATTCACTTCCCCATTATAGTAGCACAGTGTCTACCATTTATAAGATGCATTGTGGCAATTTACCAAGGTTCCTTTACAGCACCTTCCAAACCCATGATCTCTATCCTTAAAAGGACTACAGTAGATGCGTGGGAGAGCCACCACCTGCAAGTTCCCTGCCAGGATTTGGAAAAATATCACTGTTTTTCCACTATCATTGAGTCAAAAGCCTGGAACTCATTCCCTAACAGCACTGTGAGTGTTCCTACAACACATGGACTGAAGTGCTTCAAGAAGACAGCTCACCATCACTTACTCAAAGAGAATTAGGGATGGGTAATGAATGCTAGACTATTATCTACATCCCAATAAATGAATAGTTAGTGGAATAAAAAGTCAGTGGAACTCAACTAAAATAGCAGTAGGGAACTATTGGTAATGTTAGTCTCCCCAGGTTAGGGAGGATTTATCAGTATTCAGTGGTCCCTCTGGAAAAGAATGAGTGCAGCCATCAGATGAAGACATCTCCCTTTAGTGGTGGTAGTCGTCATAGTTAAGAATTAAAACAATACCTTGCCAATACTACCTGTCTTAAGTTCAGGCTGTATGTGGTCCTGGACAGAGGCAGTAAGAACATAAATAGAGTGGGAGAGAAGGCTGAGGACAGAGTGTAAAAGCAGCAGGTACATAAAGAGTATAAGAAAGAATGCTCCATATAGGGGACAGTCTGAGATTGGTAAACAGTTTGTGAAAATAAGTCTTCAATTGCAAACCATAGAGGTAAGGGAACGCAAGGTGATTGACAAATAGATCAGTTCAGATCAGGAACAAGTTCATCAGAGCCAATTTCACAATACCATTAATTGTTCAGTTCTGCAAGAAAAGAGAAGCACAGTCAGGACATTAAAGGTTACAGGAGTTTCAACAGTTAGGGAAACAAGCCACAACACAAGTCTAGGAAAATACTGCCTCCCTGGTGCCCAGGTTAAGGATGTCACTGAGCAGCTGCAGAGCTTTCTGAACATTCATAATCTATATTGGTACCAGTGACATAAGTCAGAAGAATGGTATGGTTCTGTAGGCAGGTTTCAGGGAATAAGAAACAAAGTAAACAGTAGGACCTAAAAAGTAGTACTGCTAGTGACAGACACAGGTACAGGAATAACTGAATGGTGCAGATCAATGCTTGACTGGAGAGATGGTGTAGTAAGAAGAGCTTTAGATTCCTGGGATATTGGAACATGTGGGAGGATAGATAGCACTGCTTTAGGACTGGAACCAATAAAGTGTCAGAAAGATTTGCTAGGATTGATGGGAAGGATTTAAAGGCGTTTTGCATGGAGATGGGAACCTGAACATTGATTCAAAAGGAGATAAGCAAAGCTGGAAATAAAAGGTTGGAAATTATGTGTGAATGACATAAGAAACAAAGACAAGAAAATAGACAACAAAGGAATTGTTCAGTGATCAGTAGTATATACTCCAATGCAAGGAGTCTAGTGAATGAAACAGACGAGCTGAGGGTTCAGATAGAGACTTGGTAGTATGATATCATAGCTTCCATATTAAAGGAAAGCTGGAATTACACCTCATTATTCCAGATTACTTGGTTTTCAAACAGATAAGACAGGAGCCAGGATGGGGGGAAAAAGGGGAAGTAGTTGCAATATTAAAGGAACAATCACAGTTGTGAGATGGAGTGATACGCTAGAAGGATCATCAAATGAGAGAGGCCATATAAACGTAGGAATAAAAGAACAAAAAGACATTGCCAAAAGACAATAGGCCACCAAAGAGTCTGAGGTGAGGTAGTACAGCAAATATGTAAGCTAAGAAAGCAAACAGCAGTCACCATAGGGGATTTCAACTAACTGAACATTAACTGGGGTAAAAATCACTGTAGAAGGAAGACATAGATAGCACAGAATTATTGGTTCTGAACTTCCAGTATCTAGAGACCAGATATACCTCACTAAGATGTGTTTTAGGTCCTGCAATTCCATAGGAATTGTCCAGGAAATTTCAACTGCCAATGGACAATTTCCCAGGTCCTTAGGACACCCAAGCAAGTCTCTGATTCTGAACTGCAGTCAGAGATTTCAGATAGTTTTGATTTACTTATCTAGATAATTACCCAGGAAACGGTCAGTAGGAAACTCCTAGTCTTCTGACTGCTGGGTAACTATACAACTGACACACTCAACTGCCTGATCGACCCGTTACCACTTCTCTCCCACCCCCACACTCCACCTCACAAACCATTTCCAATCAGACATGACTACGCTCTGACCTTAGAGCACCTCCCAGTCCCAACCACACAAACTAAGAAACTTGGGATTTAAATACATACCAGAATAAGGCAGCTAGTGCTGTAAAAGGGGGATGTGGCTTCACTGCAGATTCTCGTCATTGCTCCTGAGCTGAGGGAGTTCTGCAGAATCCTCCATCGTAAGTCAGAACTATTTGAACATACGAGTAGGAGGGTAGTTCTCTGTCTAATCAGAGCCAGACACAGGGGTTCCAAATCCCTTTGAAGTTTTGGGTAATTAAAATATATTCAGGAATTCTGTTTGGCAGTATGAAGCAATTCTGGATTTAGGTCTTGGGAATGAAGCTGGGCAAATGGGAAGTATCTTAGTGGGGAACATTGTGATAGTAATGATTATAATTTAGTAGATTTAGAGAACTTATGGAAAAGGGCAAAGAGACAAGGAGAGATGAAGGGTAAAAGTTTTAAATTGGGTAAAAGCCCATTTTACCGCAACAGAAGTTAGCAAACGTAGACTAGAAACACTAGGATAAGGCAAAATACTGTAACTAATGGGTCTGAAACAAAAGTACAAAATGCTGGAGAAACTTAGTAGGTCTGTCAGCATCTGTGGAAAGAAAATAGAGCTAGCATTTTGAGTCAGGATGTCAAAAGTGGAGGAAATATTAAAGTGTCTAGCAATTTTTAAAGTAGATAACTTGCCAGGCTTGATTGAAATTAACCCCATATTACTAAGAAAAGCAAGGGAGGAAATAGCGGAGGTTTTGACCACCACTTTCCAATTTGCTCTGACTGCAGGCAAGAGGGATTGGAGGATTGCTGACGCAGTACCATTATAATAAAAGAGAGAAGGGACAGAACAAAACAATTACAGGCCAATCAGCCTAACCTCAATTGTGGGCAAATCATTGGAAAAACATTGTGGAGCAGTATAATGAGTCATTTAGAAAGGTACAGGTTTATCAAGGGCAGCCAGCATAGTTTTGTTACAGTGACTCTTAAGTTATCTTCCACAGCCAGTTTCCTCTGCTGAAAACCAACTAAAATAACTTTTACCATTTCAGAGTGTTAAATAAAGAGAAAGGTTAGAAGGAAAAATCAAATTCTAACCAAACAAAACATGAATAATATGAGATGAGCACCTATTTGTATTTGCCAATGACATAAAGAGAAAGAGAATTCTGTATTATAAAGCACAAAAAGTGTGAAATACAAAACAAATAAGTTTGAGGGGTGGAGAGTAACAGCAAAACTTCATTCAAAACTACAATCTTAAAATAGTTCAATAGAGGGCAAGCTCAGAATCAAGAAATTCCCTCGTCTGATGCACACATTGACTTCATGTTCAAGTATTTGGATGGAAGCTCATGGAACTGAAATGTTAACTCCATTTCACTGGCCACAAATGTTGTCATACCTATTGAGAATTTTCTATTTTATTTCAAATATTCATTGCTTGAAACATGCAAAATTTACACTATGTTGCAGAGCAAAAAGAAATGCAACACTGAAATGGTTACGGTGGCATTATTGCAAAATTGTAACCACAGGAACAAAATGCAAGAAGGTTACTACATGAAGGCTGTTGAATAAACATTTAAGCTCAATTCTTTTAGAGTTGCCAAACCTGAGACAGATCGTAAACACTAACATCTGAAAATACCTCTACTTTCTCAGGAGGCTAAGAAAACGCAGATTCTCACCAACTTTTACAGATGCACCACAGAAAGTACAATTTCTGGTTGTATCACAGCTTAGAATGGCTCCTGCTCAGTCCAAGACTACAAGAAACTACAAGGATTGTGAATGTAGCCCTGTCCAACACGCAAAGCAGCCTTCCATCCAGTGGTTCCATTTTCACTTTCCACTGTCTTGGAAAAGCAATCAACATAATCAAGGACCCCACGCACCCTGGATACTCTTTTACACCTTCTTCCTTCAGGAAAGAAATATAAAAGTCTGAGAACACATACCAATTGACTCCAGAACAGCTTCTTCCCTGCTGTCATCAGGCCTTTGAATAGACCTGCTATATATTAAGCTGATCTTTCTCTACACCCTTGCCATGATTGTAATAGTATATTCTGTACCCGCTCCTTTCCATCTCCCCAATATACTCAATGAACAGTATGTTTTCTCTGTAAAGCACACAAGAAACAATTCTTTTCATTGTGCTCAATACATGGGATAATAATAAATCAAATCAAAAGAACCATGAAGCAGTTCACAGATACTGTCAAACTCATCAGTAAAAAGAAGTCTGTGTGAAATTAATAAACTCCAATAGGGACATCTGCACTGACTTGTGTCCTATGATGCTAATAGTTCACAAGCTACAGTATGCTGATAGACAGTGTTACTGGCTGCCAATTTCCACTAATAAAGCTTTACTTTGGTGCACTAGCATGTATTAAAAACAGATTAAACAGACAGCTGTTATGGGTGTGCTGGATCTGATACTGAACAGTAATGTGTAAAGCACTCAAGCACATGATCTTTTCGCAGACCACAGTGGTTTCTGCACCCAGGCTAGCTCTTCCTTATCTATGTTTACACGCACCACTGAGGCGCAGAGCTATGTCCTGAGCTTTTCAGTGAAGGGAACTGATAGGCACCGACAAAATATAAAAGCACATCAATGGAACCAGCGGTTAAAAGTAAATTATTTGATTTTCAATCAAATTTTCCTGTACACTGCAATCTATAGCCAACAGCAGAGTCAACAATTTCTCCTTTACAGAGACTGAGTGGCAATACTCACACCTCAGACTCAGAAGCTTTAAGCTACACTCCAGTGATCTGAGCACATAATCGAGGTGTAGACTTCATTGCAATACATCTCACTGTCAGAGATGTAGCTTTTTAGATAAAATGTTAAACCAAGCCCTTGTTTATTCCCTCTGATGGACACACAAGTTCTACTAGCATTATTACAAAAATAAATCTATGTCTTCACCAATATTTCTCCTGGCTCTGGTCATTTATTTCATTGCTGCTTGGAGCTTGCTGTATGCAAATTGATTGCCACATTTTCCTACATTACAATAGTGATTGCATTTCAAAAGTACTTCATTATATTGTAAAACACTTTAGGACATGAGGACGTAGTGATGGGCAACTTGCGACCCGGAGGCCACGTACATCTCTTTTGGGTTTAGAGTATGACCCACCTGACATTTTGTTGACTATTTACTATTCACAGGATTGCCACATTCCCCTGATTTCTGTCCTTTTTTTCCCCCTATCAGTATGACTAAAGTGATATGCAGGTAAAACAAGAGCAAGCGAAGTGAAGTACATGCTGATTGCTCACAACATTGACTGAGAGCGCTGTGCACATTGCATCCAGGATTATTTTGTTTTTACCCTTTGAGCTTGATAACATTTCTATTAATATATAAATAAATAAGCATTTTCTACAATCTATGAAATATTTAAATTTATTCATGGGGTCATTTTAAGCTGAAGTGAAAGAGGGTCACTCATGTAGCCCATTCACAAGCCTAGGTTGCCTATCACTGATGGATAGGGGCTTTGCTCACTTCATCGAAGGTGCTACATGAATGCAAATTCTTTCCTTTCTCCTCTGTTCCAATTTCTGTCTAGTCACTGATGTCCCATAAGTAGGGACTAATCCTTCTTTGCATAACCAAAGACATTCCATTCTCCAGGTTATTTCTTCTCTAAATGGGCTTCATAATTGAAAGTTGATTTATTAGAAGTTGCCATTTCGTACAAGCATAGTAAATGAGAATAAAATGATTAAAAGATGTCAATTGTTAATGTACAATACGTGTAGCAAGGAAACCAATCATTTTGAAAGGGGAAACTATCAACGGTCTCACTTTATTCAGTACAATTTCACATTTTTCTACTTATAAAGTCATTTTCCCTTTACTTCCTATTATTTCTATGTTTGTTTTTTAATTGGAAAATCCCAATACAACCTCATGTAAACTTTTCCTTCAAGCATCAACTGATTGAGTGGAGCATTTTCAATAAAATCGACAATGAGCAGTTTATCTTCAGTGGGTTCCAGTGCAAAAAACCATGGTCAGGAATCAAAGAGCTGTTTGTACGTTCCCACTATATCAGTGAGGAGAGATGCGACTGTCCAATTTGTAAGTGGAGAATGTTACAAAGTGAACTGGCAAGGAAATATTCTTTTTTTATAAAGAGTGGAAAAGGGTCTATAGCTGTCACTGCAAATGTTTCTGCTATATACAGAATGGTATCTGCTGCACCCAGAAATCAATCTTCAGACCACGACATTTTGATTTCTCCTCCTCGCACTGAAGTCACAAAAATAGATTGATGAGGGATGTTTTGTAAATATTTTAAGCAACTCTTCATGCACATTCTGCTGTGCAGTAATGGCTCACTCAGCATGTCTGCACCACTGTACAGAATTCTCAATTCCTTAGATCAACAGTAACACTTCAAAATTGTACTAATGCACTCACGTGACCATGTGCTCAGGTAAACAGTTCTGTATCCTTTTTCTTATTTAGCTCATATCCTTTTCATTGATCTAACTTGTATTCCCTCTATGTTATTCTGTGCTGATCTTATTCTGTCTTCTACTCTCAACCCATCACATTGGTCCATTGGCACAACACTCTGTTAAATCTTAGTACATTCTGAAGTGGCCAAGAAAGCCATTCAGATGCTACAAACCAGAAACTGAAGAAAACCGAATACGTTCTTAGTATACTAAATATGGTAAGGTGTTGGGTGTACAGGCAACAATGTGATTGTCCACTGTTTCATTTCTGGCACAGATAGGTGGCTATTCAGCCCATCAAGTTTCAATATCAGTTATCCATTAAACACTGCAGTCAGAGCCATTCCGCCACTCTATTCCTGTAGCTCTGAAAGTTTATGCTTTCAAGTATCTCTCCAATTTCCTTTTGAAGTTAACCATTTCGATTTCATAAAATCATAGAATCTCTACATTGCAGAAGGAGGCCATTCAACCCATCAAGCCTGTATCAACCACAATCCCACCCCAGCCCCATTCCTGTAATACTGTTAATCATCTGACATTGGTGTCAATTCAGCATGGTCAATCAATCTAATCCGCAGGTCTTTGGACTGAGAGGGGAAATCGGAGCACCCATAGGAAACTCATGCAAACAGAGGGAGAATGTGCAAACTCCATATAGATGGTGACCCAAGATTGGAATTGAACCAGGGTCTCTGGCACTGTGAGGCAGCAATGCTAACCATTGTACCACCTTGCCACCCTCTTGGGCAGTGAGTTCCATTTACCACTTGCTCCTCCTTGTATCACTTGCCCAAAACCTTAAACTTATGTCCCCCTTGTTTTGGTACTATTAGCCAATTAAACCGTTTTTCATCTGTCATAATTGTGTACACTTCAATCAATTTTGGCCTAAAGAGCAATCCCAGTCCAAACTAGTCTTGTAGCCAAAATTCCGCAATGTTTCAACTCCTATTACAAGTTATTTTGTTTTATTGATGCTTCTCACTTTAATTTGTCTCATGCTATTTATGACTTTTTGTTTTATTTGCCATTATCCTTATTTTATACAGTTTTTTTTCTAGTTAGTGTCAGCTAGAGTCATGATAGCAAAATTGATTTGTTCTCCAGCAAAATGTGACTTTCCTTCTTAGGCTTGTTTTTTCTTATTCATTTATGGGATATGGGAGTTGCTAGCTAGGCTACCATTTATTGCCAATCCCTAGTTGCCCTTTAGAAGGAAGCAGCAAACAGTCTTATTGAACTACTGCAGTTTCTGAAGTGCAGGGAGGGAATTCCAGGATTTTGACCCAGTAACGGTGAAGGCACAGTAAAATATTTCCAAGTCAGGATGGTGAGTGATTTGGTATCTGTTATTCTTGTTCCCAGATATTTGCAGCTCTTGTCCTTCTAGATGGTAGTGGTTGTGCGTTTGGAAAGTGCTATATAAGGCACTTTGGTGAGTTCCTGCAGTGCAGCTTGTAGATTGTACACAGGGCTGACACTATTTGTCCATGGTGGAGGGACAGTTTGCAAAATGGATAGCAACCAACTGGGCAGCTCTGTTCTGAATGATGTCGAGCTTCTTAAGTGTTGTTGACACTCATCCAGGCAGTGGAGAGTATCCATTCCACTCTTGATGTGCGCCTTATGGACAGGCTTTGGAGAGTTATTCGCCACAGGATTCCTAGCCTTTGAACTGATAGTAACAGTATTTATATGGTAAGTCCACTTTAATTTCTGGTCAATGGTAAGCCTAGGAAGTTGGTAATGGAGGTTTCTGTAATGACATCCTTTCAATGTCAAGGGGCAATGAGTAGATCCCATTGTCCAATGCATGCTATTTATTTGAGTGTTGTGAGTTTACCGTAAGAGTTGGCAAACAAGGCACATCACTTCAAAGATAGTCAGTAAGCTTTAATTATAGTCATGATAAGGATAATAGATGATAGTATTCCAAAGTGAGGATTTGGGTTTTTTCATTTGATTTATTGTCACATGTACTGCTATACATTGAAAAGTATTGTTTCTTGCGCTGTATACAAAAGAAGCATACCGTTCATAGAGAAGAAAAAGAGAGGGTGAAGAATGTAGTGTTCCAAACATAGCTACAGTGTAGAGAAAGATCAACTTAATATAGGGCAAGTCCATTCAAAAGTCTGATGACAGCAGGGAGATAGCTGTTCTTAAATCGGTTAGTATGTGACCGTACTTATGTTAAGGTATAGGTAATGGGTAGTTAGGGTGAGAGACATGGCTAAGATGCAGGGTAGTATTTAGCATTAGGGTTCTACCACTTTCCACAGAATCATAAAACCTTAGAGTGCAGAAGGAGGCCATTCAGCCCACTGTATCTGCACCGACACAGCATCTTACCCAGATCCTCCCCCCATTTCATTCCCACAACCTCACTCACTTAACCTGCTAATCTCCCTAACCTTCACATCTTTGGTATTGGGCAATTAAGCTTGGCCAATCCACTTAACCTGCATACCTTTGGACCGTGGAAGAAAACCATCATAGAAATGGGGGAAAACATACAAATTCCACACAAACAGATATCCAAAGCTGTCATCGAACCTTGGTCCTGGCACTATGAGGCAACAGTACTAATCAGTGTGCCACCATGCTGCCCTGAGAAACAATAATAAAGTCAAAGGGAATGAGAAATGGGTCAAAGACTAATGTGAAGAATCAAAAGGACAGATATGATGAACCAAATGATAATTTTCTAGTTTATATTTGATTTTTTTTTCTGCCACAACAGTTTATCCCCTATTCTTCACTATGATTGGCCATCCCTCATGTTACAGTTCCACCCTCCATCCCTTGAACTTTGCTGATATATTATGCATTAATTTCAGAGACGTGAATTCATATAACCCTTTTTATAGTCACCAAATGTCTCTCAGTACTGTGAAATGAAGTCACTATTGTAATGCTGAGAATATCATAAAATCTTAACAGCACAGGAGACCATTTGGCTCATCATGCTTGTGCCAGTCCTTTGAAAATCCTTCCAATTAGTCTGATACTGCAGCTCTTTCCCCATTGTACCACGAATCATGTTATGATTATGCAAATACAATTGCCGCCTATGTTCAATACTGTTCTTATTGAAATTAAAATATTTCCAATAAGAGATATTAAACTTTATAATTTAGGGACAAGGACTGCCTCAAGACTTAAACTAGCAACTCCAAATGTAACTGGGTCAGATATAGTGAACAAAGAATCAGGTAAAACATGCAATCTGGACATCACTGCTCTAGGAAAGGAAACTTTGGAAGTTATCATAAAGTAAGCAGAGAAACATGTCCATTTGCATGAATCTATATGTGAAATTCATGTATTTGCCATATTTCTATTAAACTTATTCCCTCAGGGAGTGGACAAGGTAATGGAAAAACAACACATTCCTGAAAATGTTGTAAATTTTAACAAAGACGAGGTCAGCTTCTCTTTACAGTACAATGTGGATCTTGGTAAATGACTCTTGGGATCATTCAGGCGCAGTGTCCTGGATAAGTCATTAGTGAGCTCAGAACGTTCATCCACTTGTTAGTCTGGAGAACTTGTCAGTACCTTCTGGAAAAGTGTTGATCAGTCCTAATATTAATACAGCTATTAATTATAAATATTCTGCATCTTGTGCTCAAAGGATTCTTAACTGGCTTACTGTTAAAAAAGCCATTCTGCACAATCAAGACTGCTCTCTTAAACCCCACTGATATGTTTTTACGTTGTCTGGCTTGAATGTTACAAGATATTGGTGGTGTCGGGAATAATCACAAATTTGGTTTCCTTTTCTTGGCTGGACTCGCAACTAAAATTATCTGTTGTGATCTTTAAACTATCTCTCCTTCTCTCTTTACAGGAGGTATGATTGGTATGTGATAGCAATATCCTTGATGCCTGGAGACATGGTATAATCATGATGGCAAATTACACAGAAATATTAAAGCAAATGTGCAATACATCCAAATACAGGCAACAGTAAATTCTTAAACAAATACTGCATTGCTGGATGGAGAATAAAACATATCAAGGAATCTGCCAACACCCTTTTTTTTAATCAAAATGTGATTATGAAAAACACCAGCAGGAATGGATAACAGTTGAATTGCAAAGGCACTTATGTTCAAAAGCTAGAAACGGTTTTGAATAGCATGCATTCCTTCCTAACGAAGATGTCAAATCGAAGTGCTATTCTCCACAGATGCAAAATCCAGTTACTACACTTCACAATTCAATGAAAGATCAATTGAATTATCATTTCTTGCAGCCCAACTGGACACTCATAAATAATTATTTCAATCTCCATTTCTTCTGATCTCTGCTATCCCCAGCTAAAAATGCAGAATTGAACCAATCATCTCTATGATTCCCTATAAAAAGTTAAACAAATTGTTATTCTAGTGAACAAGTAATCAAGCCATTACTCGTCCCCTATGATGCCATAGCAACAAAACAAATTGTGATTTTCTGCTAACCCAGCAGACAATTTTACCACCTGAAAGGCTAATCACTATTCCCCATGCCCCTATAGATGGCTGACCCTCATCCCTTTACATATCCCTTTATTATTCCCCTTGTTCTCATAGACAATTTAACCCATTACCAAGATATCCCTGATCCTTATTGTGTTCTCAAAAAGAGCCCCATTTCTCAAGTCCACTCAATTCCCACTTGTCACTTGGTAGTATAGAACTCGCATGTAACTGAAAAATAGACATGAAGTTGAAGCTTTTTACCTTGTACTCATTAGGACAATCGCACAAATGTCAAATTCCAATGCCAAATTGTCCCTTTTAAAACTTGACGATTTTATGTCTGTCATGATGAATTCAAGATGAAAAGCTTCAAATAACATGTTCCTTTTTCAGCAATAACTTTCCAATTCTTATTCCCAATTCTCTACAGTTCTATATTCTGCAGTTCCCACTGATCCCTATTAGAAACTGTATAGTGCAGAAGGTGGTCATTTGGCCCATTGAGTCTGCACTGGCAACAATCCCATCTAGGCCTTATCCCTGCAACCCTACATATTTAGCCTGCAAATCCCTCTAACCTATGCATCCTGGGACACTAAGGGGCAATTTAGCATGGCAAATGCATCTAACCCACGCATCTTTGGACTAAAGGAGGAAACCAGAGCATCTGGAGAAAACTCACGCAGACACAGGGAGAACATGCAAACTCCACTCAGACAGTGATCCCAAGCTGAGAATCAATCACAGGTCCATGGAGCTGAGAGGCAGCAGTGCAAACCACTGTGTCACCCATGTTGCTAATCACTGTGTCCCAATGGCTCTTTGATTCCTACTTTCCAATCATCACAAACTCCTAATGACAACTATCCATACATCTCAGATACCCCCGTTGGTTGTACCTTGTAGCTGCCCCCTAACCATATCCTGCAGGTCCCAATCAGTGCCCATTCCCCACGGCTCCCAGTGCCCATAGCCTACAAATTCCCCAGCACATAGCCCAGTGTTCATACTCCACAGACCTCTCCGTGACCCTGTGGAGAGCTAATCAGATCCTCATTCACCATGTCCTGCCGATCCGAGAATCATTGCTCACTGATCCCTGCGATTGAGAAAGTTTGCTGCCCCGAGTATACTCTTTGGGACAAACAATCGTTTCAGCTCAAGATCCCAAAAACAAACAGGAAACTTTTCAAATCCTCTCAACAAACTTGCAGCGGCTCCAGGATCAGCAGCGGGGGACCAAGCACCATGCTGAGTTGGGCGGGGGGGGGGGGGGGGAGGTGGGGGTGGTGGAGTAGGGAAGGGAGGGAGTCCCCTCGCTCGCCTGCCCAACTGGGGCCGAGGGGTCGCCGCCGCGCTCACACCGCAGCCGCACGCCGGCCTCCTGCGCCCGGGGGCTGGCAGCTAGCCTGGCCGGCAGCCTGGGAGAGCGATGCGGCCTGGCGAGACTCTGTGCCCGGGACTGGGGAGGATGGAGACCCCAGCTCCCCACGCTAGCCCGCTCTCCCCTTTTTCCCCTCCACCCCCTCCCTCCCGCGCCACCCCCACTTACCCAGGTCATCCATGTTGGCGCTGCCGAGGCTCCAGCAACAGCTCAGCCCCGCGCGCTCCGACTGGCAACGGCCGAGCGACGGTGCGCGCGCGCGCGCGCGTGCTGTGCGGGCATGGGCAGGGGGCGGGGCAGGGGGCGGGGCAGGGGGCGCGGCGCGCGCAAGAGCTCGCGGCCACCTCTGGGCACGCGCTGAATAACTGCCTGAAGGAAAGGATTTGATTTATTCTTGTCACGTCTATCGGGAGACGGTGTAAAGTATTGTTTCTTGTTCGCTAATATAGATAAAGCATACCGTTCATAGAGAAGGTGCAGAATGTAGTGTTACATAGAACACCACAGCATAAACAGGCCCTTCGGCCCACAAGTCGCTCCGATCACATCTATACCTACCAAACCATAGACCTCTCTATAACCCCCCCAATCCCATTAGTTCCCGTATACTCATCCAGAAGTCTTTTAAAAGACCCCAGCGAGTTTGCCTCTACCACCACCAACGGTAGCCGATTCCATTCACTCACCACCCTCGAAGTGAAAAACTTACCTCTAATATCGCCTCTGTATTTGCTTCCCTGCACCTTAAATCTGTGTCCTCTCGTAGCGACCATTTCAGCTTGGGGAAATAGTCTCTGAGAATCCACCCTATCTATTCCTCTCAACATTTTATAAACCTCTATCAGGTCGCCTCTCAACCTACGTCTCTCCAGGGAGAAGAGCCCCAGCTCCCTCAACCTATCTTCATACGACATGCCTCCCGATCCAGGCAACATCCTTGTAAATCTCCTTTGCACCCTTTCAATAGCTTCCACATTCTTCCTATAGTGAGGCGACCAGAACTGCACACAGTACTCCGAGTGGGGTCTGACAAGGGTCTTATAAAGTTGCAGCATTACCTCCTGACTCCTAAACTCAATCCCTTGATTAATAAAGGCCAGTACACCATACGCCTTCTTGACCACCTCCTCCACCTGCGAGACCGATTTAAGAGTCCTATGGACCTGGACCCCAAGATCCTTCTGCTCTTCAACACAGCTAAGACTCCTACCCTTGATAGTGTACTCCTTTATCCCATTGGTCCTGCCAAAATAGACCACTACATATTTATCCACATTGAAGTCCATCTGCCACTTCTCTGCCTAGTCTTGCATCCTATCTATGTCCCACTGCAACTTCTGACATCCCTCCAGACCATCCACAACACCACCGACCTTCATATCATCGGTGAACTTACTAACCCATCCCTCCACTTCCTCATCCAGGTCATTTATGAAAATGACAAACAGCAAGGGTCCCAGGAACAGATCCCTGTGGGGAATGGGGGGTGAGTGTGGGGTGTGTGGGTGACTGTGGGGCGGTTGGGGGGTTTAGGTGGGAGTGTGGGGGTGGGGGTGGGGGATGGGGGTGTGTGAGGGGTGGAGTGTGAGTGGGGGGGGTGGGGTGAAGGTAGGGGGTGGGGTGGGGGGGGGTGGAGGGGTGGGGGTGAGTGTGGGGGTGGTGTGAGCGGTGGGGGGGATGGGGTGAGCGTGTGGAGTGAGGGTGAGCGTGGGGGAGTGGCGGTGCGACTGTGGGAGGGTGTGGGGATGAGTGTGGGGGTGTGAGTGTGTGAGTGTGTGAGGAGGGGGGGGGTGAGTGTGAGGGGTAGGGGGGTGATTGTGGGGGTGCGGTGGGGTGAGTGTGGAGGGGTGAGTGTGGAAGTGGGTGGGTGAGTTGCGGGGGTGGGGGGTGAGTGTGGGGCTGGGGGGGTGAGTGTGAAAGGGTGAGTGTGAGGGTGTGGGGGGTGAGTGTGGGCCGGTGAGGTGAGGGGGTGAGTGTGGGGGGTGGGGGGGTGAGTTTGGGGGTGAGTGTGGGGGAGTGGGCTGAGTGTGGGGTGTGGGGGGTGAGTTTGGGGGGGTTGGGGGTGGGGGGTGAGTGTGCAGGGGTGGGAGTGAGTGTGCTGTGTGGGGGGGGGTGGGGGAGGTGGGGTTGAGCTTGGGGGAATGGGGGGTGAGTGGGGAATGAGTGTGGGGATGAAGTGTGGGGGGGTGTGGGGATGAGTGTGGGGGGGTGTGGGGAAGAGTGTGGGGGGGGTGTGGGGATGAGTTGTGGAGGGGTGTGGGAGTGAGTGTGTGGGTGCAGTGGTGAGTGGGAGGGGTGAGTGTGGGGGTGGCGTGGGTGAGTGTGGAAGGGTGAGTGTGGGGGGATGAGTGTGGGGAGGTGGGGTGAGCATGGGGGGAATGGGGGGTGGGGGATGAGTGTAGGGGGTGTGGGGGATGAGTGTGGGGGGTTGTGGGAGAGTGCGGGGGGGTGTGGGGATGAGTGCAGGGGGGTGTGGGGTGAGTGCGGGGGGGTGGGAGATGAGTGTGGGGGGGTGTGGGAGCGTGTGGGTGTGTGAGGAGGGCGGGGGGTGAGTGTGAGGGGTAGGGGGTGAGTGTGGGGTCGGTGGGGAGTGTGGAGGGGTGAGTGTGGGAGTGGGGTGGGTGAGTGTGCGGGGGTGGGGGGTGAGTGTGGGGCTGGGGGGGGTGAGTGTGAAAGGGTGAGTGTGAGGGTGTGGGTGGTGGTGGGGGGTGGGGGGGTGAGTTTGGGGGTGAGTGTGGGGGAGTGGGGCTGAGTGTGGGCGGGTGGGGGGTGAGTGAGGGGGTGACGTTTGGGGGGGGTTGGGGTGGGGGGTGAGTGTGCAGGGGTGGGGTTGAGAGTGGTGCTGTGTGGGGGGGTGTGGGGAGGTGGGGTTGAGCTTGGGGGAATGGGGGTGAGTGTGGGAATGAGTGTGGATGAGAGTGTGGGGGGGTGTGGGGATGAGTGTGGGGGGGTGTGGGAAGAGTTGGGGGGGGGGTGGGATGAGTGTGGAGGGGTGTGGGAGTGAGTATGTGGGTGCAGGGGTGAGTGGGAGGGGTGTGGGGGTGGCGTGGATGAGTGTGGAAGGGTGAGTTGTGGGGGGATGAATGTGGGGAGGTGGGGTGAGCATGGGGAATGGGGGGGTGTGGGGATGAGTGTAGGGGGATGTGGGGATGAGTGCGGGGGGTGTGGGATGAGTGCGGGGGGTGTTGTAAAGGGCGGGGGGGTGTGGGGGTGTGGGGATGAGTGCAGGGGGGTGTGGGGATGAGTGCAGGGGGGTGGGAGATGAGTGTGGGGGGTGTGGGGATGAGTGTGGAGGGGTGTGGGAGAGCGTGGGGGTGTGTGAGGAGGGTGGGGGGTGAGTGTGAGAGGTAGGGGGTGAGTGTGGGGTGGTGGGTGAGTGTGGAGGGGGATGTGGAGTGGGGTGTGATGTGCGGCGGTGGGTGTGAGTGTGGGGTGGGGGGTGAGTGTGAAAGGGTGAGTGTGAGGGTGTGGGGGGGAGTGTGGGGCGGTGAGGTGAGGGGTGAGTGTGGGGGGTGAGTTTGGGGGTGTGTGGGGGAGTGGGGGTGAGGGTGCAGGGTGGGGGTGGTGTGGCGGTGTGGGGGGTGTGGGGAGGGGGGGTGAGCTTGGGGGAATGGGGGGTGAGTGTGGAGGGTGTGGGAATGAGTGTGGGGGATGAGTGTGGGGGGTGTGGGGAGAGTGTGGAGGGGTGTGGGAGTGAGTGTGTGTGGGTGCAGTGGTGAGTGTGGAAGGGTGATTGTGTTGGGGGGTGGGGGATGAGTGTGGGGAGTGGGGATTGAGTGCGGGGGGGTGTGGGGATGAGTGCAGGGGGGGGTGTGGGGATGAGGGGGTGTGGGGGGTGGGGGGTGTGGGCATGAGTGTGGAGGGGTGTGGGGATGTGTGGGGGCAAGTGTGGATGGGTGGGGTTGCGTGTGGGGGTGGGGGGTGCGTGTGGGGGTGGTGGGTGGTGGGGGGGAGTGAGTGTGGGGGGGTAGGGGGGTGAGTGTGGGGGTGCGGTGGGTAAGTGTGGAGGGGTGAGTGTGGGGTGTGTGGGGGGTGAGTGTAGGGGTGTGGGGGGTGTTAGGGAGGGGGGGTGAGTGTGGGGCTGGGGGGGGGGTGAATGAGGGGGTGTGGGGCCGTGAGTGTGGGTGGTTGGGGGTGAGTGTGGGGAGTGAGCGGGTGGAGTGTGGGGAGTGGAGGGGTGAGTGTGGGGGGGTGGGGATGTGGAGGTGGGGGGTAAGGAGTGGGAGTTTGGGTAGTGGGGTGGCGGTGGGAGGTTGGGGGGTGAGAGGCGAGTGGGTGGGGGTGTGGGGTGGGAGGTTGGAATGGTGGTGGGGTGGTGGGGTCTGGTGGGGGGGTGGGGATGGGGGATGGGGTGTGGGGGAGGGGAGGGGGTGAGTGAAGGGGTGGGGGTGGGGGAGGGGAGTGGATGGGGTGGAGGGAGGGGGAGTGAGTGAAGGGGTGGGTGAAGGGAGGGGGAGGGGGAGGGATGGCAGTGGGGAGGGCTGTGGATGGGGGGGGGAGGGAGTGGGGGAGGGGGGACTGAGTGAAGGGGTGGGGGAAAGGGGGGTGGGGGAGTGGGTGTGGGGGAGGGGGAGGAGGTGGGGTAGGGGTGGGGGAGGGGGAGGAGGTTGGGGGTAGGGGGGGTGGGAGGGGAGGGGATGGAGGAGGGGAGGGGGATGTGAAGGGATCGGGGAGGGGGTGGGGGAGGGATAGTGTGGGGGTGGGGGAGGAGGGAGTAGATGGTGTGGGCGAGAGGGTGGGCAGCAGTGGGGAAGGGGGTGGGGGGGGGGGAGTGAGTGAAGAGGTGGGGGAGTGGATAGTGTGAGGGAGGGGGAGGGGATGGTGGTGGAGGGAGAGGGGTGGATGGGTGGGGGAGGGGGAGTGAGTGAAGGGGTGGGGGAAGGGGGGTGGGGGAGTGGATGCTGTGGGGGTGGGGGTGGGTGTAGGAGTGGAGGAGGTGGAGGGGATGGGGAGAGGGAGTGGGTGGATGGGTAGGGGGAGAGGGGTGGATGGGGTAGGGGAGGGAGTGGGGGGTGGGATGGGGGAGGGGTGGGGGGGGGGTGGGGGGGGGAGGAAGTGGGGGAGGTGTGAGGGTGGGGGAGGGGGGTGGGGAGGGTGGAAGGGGTGGGGTGGATGGGGTGGGGTTAGGGGAGGGTGATGGGGTGGGGGGGTGAGGGGTAGGGTGGAGGAGGGGGAGGGGTAGGGGTGAGAGGGTGGGGGAGAGGGTGGAGGGTACAGGGGTTAGGGGGATGGGGAGGGAAGGTGGGGGGTGCAGGGTTAGGGGATGGGGGAGGGGGGTGGGGGTGCAGGGGTTAGGGATGGGGGGGAGGGTGAGGGTGGGGGAGGGAGTAGGGGGTGGAGGGGGTGCAGGATGGATGGGGCACGTGAGGGAGGGAGTGGGGGAGGGGATGGGGAGCGTGGAGGGGGTGGGGGCGTAGAGGTGGTGGAGGAGGGGGTGGGGTTGGGTGTGGGGGTGGAGGGGTGGGGGAGGGGTGGGCGGGAGAGAGGATGGGGGCAAAGGGGGGGGGGGAGAGGGTGGGAGCAAAGGGGGCGGGGAGAAGGTGGGACGAGGGGGGACAAGGGAAAGGGTGGGGGTGAGGAAGAGGGTGGGAGTGCGGGGGCGAGAGTGGGGGCAGGGCAAGGGGAGGGGGGCGGGGGCGGGTGTTGGGAGAGAGTGGGGGTGGGTGTTGGGGAGAGAGTAGGGTGGGGAGTGAGAAGAGAGTGGGTGCGAGGCTGGCAGGGGAGAGAGTGGGGACGAGGGGGGCAGGGGAGAGGAGGGCAGGGAGAGAGTAGGGTGGGGAAAGGTGGGGCTGCAGAGAGAGCAGTGGTGAGAGTGGGGGGTTGGGGGGGCAGTGGTGAGGTGGGGGGTGCGGGGGGCAGTGGTTGAGAGTGGGGGGGTGCGGAGGGTGTGGGGGGGCAGTGGTGAGAGGGGGGGGTGCGGGGGGGGTGTGAGGGCAGTGGTGAGAGTGGGGTGTGCAAGGGCAGTGGTTCAGAGTGGGGGTTGGGGGGGTGTGGGGGGGCAGTGGTGAGAGTGGGGGTGCAGGGGCCGTGGTAGAGTGGGGGTGCAGGGGGCAGTGGTTGAGAGTGGGGATGCGGGGGGTGAGGTGGGTGAGAGTGGGAGGATGTGGGGGGAGAGTGGGGGGTGTGGAGGGCAGGAGAGAGAGTGGGGGGCAGGGAGTGAGGGAGAGAGTGAGGGGTGCAGGGGGGACAGGGGGAGAGAGTGGGGGTGGGGGGAGAGGGTGGGGGGATGGGGAGGCTGGGGAGACAGTGGGGGGCGGAGGGCAGGGGAGAAGAGTGGGTGTGGGAAATGGGAGAAATCAGGGGAGGGTAGAGTTAGGATAAGGTAGAGAGGGAAGGAGCGAATTGGGAGAGAGTGGAGTTGGGGGAGAATATAGAACATAGACATAGAACATAGAACAATACAGCACAGAACAGGCCCTTCGGCCTTCGATGTTGTGCCGACCAAAATAAAAAGCAATGCCCCTCCTAACTAAACCATTCCCTTCTCATCCATATACTTATCACTAACCTCTTAAACGCCACCAAACTTGGCGCTCTACAACAGCTGCAGGCAGGGCATTCCACTCCCTAATCTCTTTGAGTAAAGAACCTACCTCTGATATCCGCCTATAACTCATACCCCTTAATTTAAAGTTGTGTCCCCTCGTGCTAGCAATACAAGCATAATCAAATATGGGTGGGGAGGGAAGAGAGTGCAAGTTGGGGGAGGGAGAATGGGGAAGAGGAGAGTCTGGGGAAGGAGACAGTGGGGATGGGGGGGAATTCCAGAGGTTAGGGGATGGGGAGAGGGAAAGTGGAGTAAGGAGCAGAGAGAGAATGGGGAGGGGAGTGGGGAGAGCAGGGGGTGGGGAGACTGGGTTGGGGGGGTGAGCGGAAAAGGAAGGAGATGTGGGAAAGGGGGAGGGAAAATGGGAGTATAGTAGGGAAAGGGGAGAGTGGGTGGAAGGGAAAGAGTAATGGGGGAGAGAGGGAGTGGGGAAAATGAGAGGGTGGGGGAGAGTGTTGATTGAGGTAGTGGTGAGGTGAGGACGGAGAAGCTGGGGGAATGGAGAATAAGGAGTGCAGTAGGGTGGGGAAGTGGGTTATGGAGGGGGACATTGGGGAAGGGAAGGGGCAGAAGGGAGGAGGAGAGTGGATGGAGGGGAGAGATGAGGGAGGGGAGAGTGGGGGGGAGTGGGAAGGGAGAGTTGGGGAGGGGGGGGGGGGGGAGTCAGTGATTATGGTGTGGGTGTTAATTAAGTTTGGAACATGTACCCCCAATTATTATATTAGTATCTAGTCAGTAACTCAAAGATGAGATCAAGGGATCGAAGAAAAGTTTTGCCTTGAGCAACTGATTTTCAAGGTGTTAAAGGCTTGATTTGATTATGCTTGTATTGCCCAAAATGAAAGAAACAGTTTGTATTTGTACAGCCTCTTTCAGAACTTTGGGATTTTCTAAAGTGCACATGAAATACTTCTAAAATGCAGCCACTTTTGTAAAATAAAGAAACAAGACTGGGTCGGGTATGTAGATGGGTCGAGAACTGGCTCGGGAGGAGGAGACAGAGGGTAGTAGTGGAAGGCTCTTTTTCCGGCTGGAAGCCTGTCACTAGTGGAGTGCCACAAGGCTCAGTACTAGGTCCTCTTCTATTTGTGGTCTACATAAACGACTTGGAAGTTGGGGTAGGTGGTGAGATCAGCAAATTTGCTGATGACACCAAGATGCTTGGATTGGCGGGTACAGAGGAGCAGTGTCAGGCAATACAACAGGACATAGATAGGTTGGTAGACTGGGCAGATAGATGGCAAATGGAATTTAATCCGGATAAATGCGAGGTGATGCATTTTGGCCGGAAAAATGTAGAAGAGAGTTATAGGATAAAAGGTAAAACTATACGGAGCATAGAGACGCAGAGAGACTTGGGGGTGCAGGTTCACAAGTCTCTGAAGGTGTCCTCACAGGTGGAGAAGGTGATAAAGAAGGCGTATAGTATGTTAGCTTTCATAGAAAAGGGTATAGAATACAAGAGTAGGAGTTTGATGTTGCAGTTGTATAGAACGTTGGTTAGGCCTCACTTGGAATACTGCGTCCAGTTCTGGTCGCCGTACTATCGGAAGGATGTGGAGTCCTTGGAGAGAGTGCAGAGGAGGTTTACCAGGATGCTGCCTGGTATGGAAGGACTGTCTTATGAGGAACGATTAGATAGACTGGGGTTGTTTTCCCTTGAAAGACGTCGGCTTAGAGGGGATCTCATAGAGGTGTATAAGATTATAAGGGGTATAGATAGAGTAAATGGAGGTAAACTTTTTCCACCTTTAGAAATGGATAGGACGAGGGGTCATGGCCATAGGGTGAGGGGGGCTATGTATAGGACGAATATTAGAGGGCAGTTTTTCACACAAAGGGTAGTGGGGGTGTGGAATGCACTGCCGAGTAAGGTGGTGGGAGCAGGCACGCTGGGGCTGTTTAAGGGTCTCTTGGACAGCCACATGAGCGGTATGCAGATAGAGGGATATAGTAGGACTGTTTAACTACGGCTTTTTTCCACAGGTAATTCGGTCCATACTTGACCAACAATGAGCATGCATTCGGCAGGTGGTGCGAGTACAGCTCTTGGATGTTGATTCATGGGTTGCCTGGTACTTCATGTCGTAAATGAGTGCTTTATGTGGACCATCTGAAGGGCACCATGACAGCTCAGAGACTATCGATGTGGCTGTGCAGACACTTGGAATTGGGCCGGTGTCTGCGGGAGTTTGCGCGTTCTCCCCGTGGTTGCGTGGGTTTTCTCCGGGCACTCCGGTTTCCTCCCACAACCCAAAAATTCGCTCTTAGGCTGATTGGGAAACAAATTGTCCCTATAGTGAGAGTCTTCCATATTAGGAATAACCTAAATCTATAATAGGATAATGGAATTGCTACTATATAGTTATGACGGCGGCGCGGGCTTGTTGGGCCGAAGGGCCTGTTTCCCATGCTGTGTTGCTCTTAAAAAAAAGGCAATCATCTTGCATTCAGTAATGTCCCACAAAGGTCAATGAAAGAAATGGCCGCTTTTGGCATTGATGGTCGAGGGATAGATATTGGCCAGGACATAAGAAAGGTGCCGGGGGGGGGTGGTCAGGGGAAGGTGCAGTGGGAAATTCCTTTCTCTTCTTTATATGCTAATATGGGATCTTTTGAGTTAATGTGGAGGTCAGACAAGAGGGGGAGGGGCTTTTCCACTCCCGTTTTAGGGGGCGCAAGAATGATGATGGTGGTGCAAAATGCTGCGAAAATCACAAAATATATCAGTGGGACTCCTCCAATTAATTGCTCCCAATTCCCCATTGATGATGTAATGGGAATCCTAACTTTAAAAGTAGGAATCCCTATCTGTATACATTTAAAAATAATTATCAGATCTTCACAGTTCCCCCCGCCATGTTAAATTGTCCATTCGTATCAACATGAATCACAACATGTCCTTCAAGATGTACACCTGATGAGCAGAATCTACCAGAAGCAAACATATGAGTACAGCATCCAGGAGGGTGAAGGCCAAGCCTAGACAGTGCAGGGGCAATGTTAAGGGAGTGTTCTGTGTGGGGGTGTTGAACAGGGGCGTTGGCTTGCTGGTGAGGGGAGTTCTGTATTGGAGGCAGATGTTTATATTTTTATTCTTTCACATCATGGCACCCTTTAAAAATGGTGCCTCAACCTTTCAAAAAACCCAAGTTGCTGCTGCTCCATCAATGTTACATCCAGTAAAGTAATATTAAAGTTAGTTTGACTATGATTGTCAGACAATTGTTATGGGTCCTTCCTAAATGGGTGCTGGCATGACCCAATTTTGTCATCAACTATCTGTAAATATATCTCTCTTGGTTTTTAACATAATTGGACATGTTTCTCATTAGTAGCCATGGTTGAATGAGTGATGCCTACATAAACAACAAAAGGATCCATTAGCATAATGGTTCATGGCTAGAGAGAAGTGAACTGCTCCTGGCAAAACTGTATAAGTGACAGGATTTATTTCCAAACAAATCACAATGTAGACCAGTCAACAATTGTCTCCTGCGACTAATACACCTGAGGCATTCTCTTCCAGTGAGAGACAGGTAATTATGCATGCCTGTTTGCCATGTAAATTCCCTGCTTTCTTCCCAGGATCTATTCTCTGTTTATAAACTGCAGCTTCTGCTACCCAAATTACTTTTAAAAAGAATAGTCACTTATGAATATTTAACAGTATTTTTGATGTTATTTACACCAACATTATTGTTGTAAAACCTGGTTTTAGTTATGAAAATTGTACAATTAGAAGGTGTGTGTTGCTGATGTTGCTCAATTATTCCACAGGATAGAATTCATGCTTAACACACAAAACAAAAGGCAGACTAGTGCTAAAAATTATGCCAGCATAATTGGCTCCATTTGCAGAGAAAGCTATCACGTTAAAAGTGAAAATCCATCCAGTGATACTGATTAAGATTAAAGTCAGGTGGGTTATGATTCTGGATGGGAACCAATCTAATGACAGCAGTTAATCCATTTTTGTTGATAAATTGAAGTGTCTTGATTTATTTTCTATGAACGTGAATTTGGCACTTATACAGATGCCTTTAGGTAAGCTAATGCTTGTTTACTGACACCCACATTACCTAATAATTAAGGAATGAGGGAGAATTAACTGCAAAGATGATTGCAAATGCTGCTTCCTTTTCAGCTGCCCGACACCAATAGTAACACAGGAATAAGCACTGCTTAGTCCTTGCTTTTGATCCACTTCAGGAGGGGGTGACAGTCCTGACAGGACAAGAATCAAGACTTTTCTAACTAATATGCTGTAATCACTATGCTATTATACTGTCCCTGCAATGTGTGGAGATGCCAGTGTTGGACTGGGTAAGAACAGTAAGAAGTTTCACAACACCAGGTTAAAGTCCAACAGGTTTATTTGGTAACACAAGCCACAAGCTTTTGGGCACTGCCCCTTCATCAAGTGAGTGGAGTTGTATTCACAAACAGACCATATATAAACATAAACTCAATTTACGAGATAATGATTGGAATACGAGTCTTTACAGTTGTAAAGTCTTAAAAGTACAGACGATGTGAATGGAGAGAGGGCTAAGAACAGATTAAAGAGATAATACACATCTCCAGTCAGGAGATATTGCAAGCTCAGGCAAGTTGTGGGGGTTACAGATTGTATGACATAAACCCAAGATCCCAAATGAGGCTGTCCTCGTGTGTGGAACTTGGCTATCGGTTTCTGCTCAGCAATTCTGCGTTGTCACGTGTTGTGGTTGTCCTGGCAAGGCAGGGCACCAGATTTTCAACTGGGGAAATGTGGGTGTTGTGATAATGTCTAATCCTAGACTAGATTCTCCAATGTTTGGAAAGACCTAATTAGGGATGATAATATGTTTGAAGTAGACAATGTGATCTTCAAGATACTTACAAAGAGAAAGACACAAGGATCCCATTTTTGAGCAAACAAAAATGAACTTTTCTACACGAGGTCAAAAAGATAAAACAATTTACAAGATCTATCTTATACTCTTAAATTCAGAGTTACTATGAAGTACATGTGAATTAAAGGCAAACTTTGACCGTGACATTGCACAATAAATGGTCGATGTGACCAAGATGAGAGTTCACGGATTTCTCAACAACCACCCTGCGCAACAGTAACATTGTGAGTCAAACAATTCTATTGAAACTTTGCCTCTCTTACAAATATTTCCAGTCTTCACCTTTGAAGATCTCATCTTGGAATTTTCTCCAAACATTGCTCCAACTCGAATGGGTTCAATGGCTACAGACCTCCCAGAGTTTCTACCCTGCCTCACTCACTTTGTTCCCCTGGATTCCTGAGACTACACTCAGTCCTAACTCACAAACACAATGTCAGCTTTTAAGTCATGTTCAGCAGAACACTGTTGCTCCGGAGAGCTACCTTTGCCCCACAACATGGAGTCACCAACCATCTGCTGCCTCCTTTGATCGCCAAGGCTTCTCCTGAGCCCTCTCTACTTAAAGTCTACAAACTACAACTTGTTTCTACTTGGAGCCTCTTCCTCTGCTCTGCTAGTTAACTGGGATCCCTCCCTGACCCCTCTTCCTTTTGGACCTGTACCCTGCCTGGGACTTTCTTCGATTTGATGCTCCTGATCTTACGATGAAACTTTTTTGCCCTGTTTCTTTCATTTTCCTCTTCACATAGGCATGCTGAGAACTCAAAAACCCCTGTGCTGCGTTTGTACAGCCCATGCCTGGTCTCCTCAGGTATGCTGGGAGTTGTAGTTCCCTGTCTTCTGGACAACAAGGTAAATCTGGATTTTATAACCACTGGATTGGAATCTAGAGGCCCAAGCTAATGCCCTGGGAACAGTGGAGTTTAAATTCAGTTTATTAATAAATTTAAAAATTTGTAATTGAAAACCAGTCTCAGTAATTGTGTCAAAACCCATTGGGTTCACTAATGTTCTTTAAAAAAGAGACAAACTAGTCAAGCAATCACTGATATAGTCATACTCACAGGATCAGACACCACCATCACCATTCCTATATACGTCCTGTCTCACTGGCAGAACAGTAGTAACAGTCAGTGGGGAGGAACATGAATCATCCCCCAAATGAGGTGTCAATTTAGTGAAGCTACAATACAGGATGACATCAAACAGTGGAAACACCGTGCAATACACAGAATTAAGCAATCCTACATCAAAGCTCCATAGTTCAGCCACACCCATTGCAGATAATTAAACAAATAACAGGAGTCGGCAACTTCTCAAATATCCCTATCAGTGATACACCATGACTTCACAATAGGGAAGGAGCAATGGGAGAGTCTAAACCCAGCTGGCTCCACTCAGGCCAGCAGTCGACAGACTTGGGACTGATCTGCACTCTGTCATGATGTAGAGATGTCGGCGTTGGACTGGGGTAAACTCAGTAAGAGGTCTGACAACACCAATTTTAAATCCAACCAATTTATTTAATAGTAAACTTGCAAGCTTTCGGCCTTTGTAACCTTTGTCAAGCGAATGAGGTGTTCTGGTCTGCAATAACACACGTATCAGCACAGACAGTTTACAGATTGCTGATTAGAACGTGAATCCTTACACCTAACCTGCTATTCAAGTCTTAAAGTGGCTAACAATCTGAGTGGAAGGAGCACTGAACACAGGTTAGAGAGATGTATATTATCTCCAGACAGCACAGTAAGTGAGGTTTTTTGCTAACCCATGATTTGCCTGCAAGCCAGTGAAACATTTTCTTTGCAGCATTACCTCCTGACCTCAAGGGATCAAAGCCAAACCATCTCAAGAGCAGAGTTTGGATGTTAAGATGAATAGAGTTTGCTATGTCACAGTCAAATCATTAAGTGGCTGCAGAGCACTTGGACCAGATGAACTGTTGAATGCTCATTTGACATGTGCCAGGAAATAGTTGAGGCTTGATTTAAATACTTGGCAGTTGTACTTGAACTCTCAGCATTACTTATGTAATCTATATGTAAACAAAGAAGTGAGGCATCACTCAGTGGATTACAAAATTGGTGAAAATGAGATCTTTACCAAAGACTCAAAAGTGCTCATCTATAGGGAACAGATTTCTAAGGAAATTGGCATGGTATTAAAAGAAAGATGTCACTCTCTGCAACTCAACAGAAATTCTTTTGAAGGAGTAACTGTATTTGTGGTTTAAAAAGAAAGTAATGATATAATATACTTGGCCATGCTAAAATTGTCCTTTAGTATCCCAGATGTGTAGGTTAGGAGGATTAGCAGGGTCAATGCGTGAGGTTACGGGGACAGAGTCTGGGTGGGATGATGTGTTGGACAGCGAATGTAGACTTGATGGGCCAAATTGCCTCCATCTGCACTGAAGGGATCCTATGATTCTAATATCAAGTGCACTTATCAAACATTAGTTTGCAATATTGGGAGAAGGTGAAAACATATATAGGAGACTCTGTTGACAGGGGTTGTTGGTCACTATTTCCCTGAGTTTCTTGTTGATCACTGCTCTCAGTATGGTTCATAAATTAGAAGAGGGTACTTCTACGATTGTTGCCATGTTCATGTCTTCCCTGCTGTCATCAGGCTTTTGAATAAACTATCAATGTTAAGCTGACCTTTTACATCCAAACTCTGCTCTTGAGAGTTTGGCTTTGATTCTTTGAGGTCAGGAGGTAATGCTGCAAAGAAAATGTTTCATTGGCTTGCAAAACTGGACTTTAACTTACTGAAGAAGTATAATCAGGACATGCAGATAAGTGAAGGATATTGATTGTTGTTGTGTAGGGAGACGTGCAACAACATCAAACTTTTTTGCATTTGTTACCTCTGGATTGACTATTCCATTGTCAGGTCTCCCACATTTCACCCATTATTAATGTGAGTTCATTCCAAAATGTTGCTACTATGTCCTAGCTTGCACCAAATCTAGTTCATCCATCAACCCAGAGCTCACTATTGATCATTTGACTCTTCATCAACTTCTTAGTTTTTAAATGGTGTCATCTATTATTTCAAATTGTTCCTTGGCCTTTTTCCTCCCAGTTGCCATAATTTCCTCCAGCCCCACAATCCTACAAAATATCATACCTTCACCATGTTCTACATCCTCTCCATTCCTTTTCCCCCGTGTACCTTATGAATGATATGCTTTGTCTGTATAACGCGCAACAAACAACATTTTGCACTATATACTAATACATGTGACAATAATAAATCAAATCAAATCACTTGCACTATTATAGCCTGTGTTCATTAACTGCACTATTATAGTCTGAGAGGAGTGCAGGGAGAATGAAGTACTCAAAAGAGAATGGCTAATTAAACAGAAGGGCAAAAATAGAAACACTTAAAAGATCAGGCACACTATACCTCAAACCTATTTACATGATACATGGGACTCCATTTACAGAATTGAGAAAGAATCACAATATGGATGTTATTTTCAAACAAACTAAACATTTCCAGTCAATGAAAGATCATTGTTAGCAAGACTCGTCTGGTTCTGGAATGTAACTTCAGGGCATTTGATTACATGTTGAAACAGGCTATTTTAAGCATTTATAACTCCCTGGTGAGGTCATATTTGGTGTGCACGCAATTATAGACATGTTGCCTTCAAACTATATTAATGGATTGGAGATGGTTCAAAGATCAACCAGACTGATTCTGGGACTCAGAAAGTAAAGTTACAAGAAAGCCTAACAAAACTGAACTTGTTCTCCCTGTGAAACAAAAATGAAAATAGATCATATTTTCAACATGCAAAAAATTATCTCTTATTTATAAGAACAGATTACTTAACCTCAAAATTGGACAATCTAAAATGAGACTGGAGGCTAGAACTATTCTTCTTCTGCAGGGCAGTGTTTGCCTAAATCATGTCTCATAGAACCATAGAGTCCCTACAGTGCAGAAGGAGGCCATTCGGCCCAACAAGCCTGCACTGACAACAATCCCACACGTGCCCTATCCCCATAACCCCATTTATTTATCCTGCTAATTCCCCCTGACACTGAGGGACAATTTAGCATGGCCAAATAGCCTAACCCACACATCCTTGGACTGTGGGAAGAAACCAGAGTACCTGAAGGAAACACATGCAGATACATGGAGAACGTGCAAACTGTATGGATTAAAAACCAAATTTGAGACAACTTAGGGAAAATTTGTTTTGCCAATTCGCCTAAGAGCACATCTTTGGGATGTGGGAGGAAACCGGGGGAACATCGGGGTGGCGACACGGGCTCGTTGGGCCGAAGGGCCTGTTTCCCGTGCTGTTTTGTTCTTTGTTCTTTGTTCTATACAGTCATCCAAGGCCAGAATTGAACCTGGATCCCTAGTGAGACAGCAGTGCTAACCACTGTGTCACTGTGTTGCTCATAAAAAATGCTCCTTCTAAAAAATGGAATTAGGAACCTTGGCAGAATTGTTGGTGCAATGTGCCATACATCTGTATCGCCATGAAACTGGCAAGAGATTGGCCAATGGCACACAGGACTCCTATAACTAAGAGAGAATTTCCTTTGTTTTCAGCTTTTCTTCCATACCTCTCGTCTTGCCAATGAAGATGTGTTCTGATTTGATTCAATGGTTGCTTGTGATCTTCTCTAGCAGGTTATCAAAGGCCAAACCAGCGCAAATAGTTTCTCTTCATTTAATCTATCTGATCTCCTTAATATCTTGAAAACTTCAATCAATATGACCCTTAACCTTCCAAATCCCATAGAATACAAGTTTAGCTTGTATGACCTTTTCTCATAATGTAACCCTTGGAGTCTAAGTATTGTCCTGGTAAACCTTTTCTCCCGTCAATGTAGTCTTCCTAAGGTGTGGGACCCAGAATGGTACATTGTATTCCAGGTGTGATCCCACAAATGCTTTGTATAAATGAAGCATGAGTTGCACCCTCTTGAATTTTAAATGTAAACAACAGCATTCCATCAGCATTTCATAATTTTATGTTCATGGTATTTTAATGATTTACGTACTTGAAACCCCAAGTCTCTTTGGACCTCTCTTGTTGTTGGCTTTTCACCATATGGAAAGTATTCCGTTCTATGATAAGTCCAAAGCAGGCGCTTTCACATTTGCCTATCTTGAAATCCATTTGCCATTGTTTTGCCCATTCATTTAATCTATCAGTGTGTTGTGGTGGTTTTCTGCTTCCATCTACAGTGTTTACAATTCTGCTACAATGCTGTGTCATCAGCACATTTGGGTATGTAACTTTTTATTGCAATATCCAAGTTATTAATAAATGCTGCACATAGTTGAGACACCACAGATTATTGCAGACGCCACTCATATCCTGCTAATTACAGTACCTGCACAATATTTCTGAGTCAATTTCCTAATTAGGTTAATAATTTGTCTTCAGTTCCATGAGCTTCAACTTTAGCCAAAAATTTTAGTTACAAGTAGGCAGGCATTAACACTGCAATGAAGCTATTGTGAAAATACCCTTGTTGCCACACTCTAGTGTTTGTTCATGGCCAATGCACCAAGTCCACACATCTTTGGAATGTGGAAGGAAACTGGAGCACCCTAAGGAAACCCACCAGACACAGGGAAAACGTTGCAAACTACACACTGACAGTGACCCAAGGCCGGAATTGAACCCGAGTCCCTTATGCTATGAAGCAGTAATGGTAAGCACCATGACGCTCACAACTCTTCTGAGAGATCTTATCAAATGTCTTCTGAAATTCCATGTACAGACAGCCAGTGACATTCCTTGCTCCACTATTTTAGTGGCCTCTCCAAATAAGTTGAACCAGGTTCATTAGGCACGACCTGTCCTTTACAATTCATACTTAACCAATATTCATTACACAAAAATATATTTCCAATAGGCCTTTTTTTGGTAACATTCAGAAGTAGAGACCAACTCTAACTTTACCTGCTGTCTCAGTTCAGAGACACTGTGTTCAATTGTAGCCCCCTCACTGCTGCATTAGCTAACAGTCCTGACTAAGGGTTGAACTTGGAACCATCCTTGTAGCTCAATGGGCCACTTACACACTCAAGTCATTCGAGAATCATAGAAAGTCTATTTAAAAATGAATGTCGCATGAACAATTATAACCTACGGCTATTGTAATCTGACCCATTTGGAATGTGAACTGATATGACTGAAGAGGAGCTTTGTATGTTGCCAGTGATGAATAACCAGAATGTCAAAGATTTGGTGTACTGATATAATCTGACACTCAATGCCTGAGGGCACCCGAGATAATTTTTGAAAGTCATTATCAGCCACTGGAAATGTAACTCACCATGAATTGAGAGTGCTGTCTGTTTTTGCACCAGCTTCAGCCCCCTGAATCAAACATTCACAAATAAAAGTTTCTACACTGGAGTATACTTTGTCCTGAACAACTGCCAACAGTTTGTGATTTTGGGCCAGATTTTCCAGCCACACTCGCCTGGAAATTCCCATCAAAGGTCAACGGATCTCTGCATGGTCTACCTCCATCTGCTACAATTCCCATTGTGGGCGGAACTTTTTAATCCTGCCTTTTATTGCAATTTTTTAGTAACTTTACTATCAATGAAAGATTTGCCATGCAAATTGCAAATTGCTTAACAATGAATTTTGAATTGTTGTTTGGTAGTATAGAGCTTGAGTTTTGCTGAAAAAATATATTTTGTTGAAGCTTTTTGTCTTGCTGTTATCAGAACAATCACAGAATATCAATGTCAGAGGAAGCAATAACTTAAAACTGTTTGAGAAGAGGGTGTCGATTGGTAGACACATGGACTGATTGGTAGAGTCGTTGCCATGGAGAATGCATCCATTAATGGGACTGACAGTTCACTGGCAAGCATTGTTTGAAAATTTAAATCAGGCAGCTTGAATCTTATTTGTCAAGGCATCACCCTGAGGAATAAACCATTTTATTGAAACAAATGCAATGTGTATATCCGTTCTTTCTGTCTGCAAAAATGAATGCAAGTTGAAAAGCTTTGACAAAATGTCTTTCTTTTGCAATAATAAATTATGTGCAAACCCTGATGATCTTCATTCACTGGGGGTGTTTTTATAGTTGCATTTATGTGTCCAAGATTTCAGATTCACATTACATCAATGTTACCTGGCTTAACATAACAATTAAGTCTAAGACAGAGTTGTGCATTTGGCTGGATAAAGGTTCATAATTTG
Source organism: Sphyrna mokarran (assembly GCA_024679065.1). Classification (NCBI taxonomy): domain Eukaryota; kingdom Metazoa; phylum Chordata; class Chondrichthyes; order Carcharhiniformes; family Carcharhinidae; genus Sphyrna; species Sphyrna mokarran. Next base: position 9,235,261 of record JAGIQG010000020.1, read on the forward strand.
ATTTGATTTACTATTGTTATATGTATTAGTATATAGTGAAAAGTGCCAAGAGAGCCAATTTGCTGTCCTGCTAGATTTATAAAGCATTTGAAACAATGTGAAACAGGGAGTTATTCTTAAGGTCAGCTCAGGCCCTATTTACTAATGTCAGTAAGAATCTGAAATTATAGAATCATAGAATCCTACAGTGCAGGAGGAGGACAGTCAACCCATGAAACCTGCACTGACCACAATCCCACCCAGGCTCTAGCCCCATAACTCCATGCATTTATCCTAGCTAGTCCTCTGAATTTCCACACAGACACAGGGAGAATGTGCAAACTCCACACAGAAAGTGACCCGAGTCAGGAATTGAACCTGAGTCCCTGGCACTGTGAGGCAGTAGTGCCAATCAATGTGCCACCACTGAGATTGCATTGTTGTGTTCTAAATACCCCCTTTAAACATTATCCCAGGTAGCTCATTTCTTCATCAAAAAGCTGGGATGGTATTAGTGAATTCAATGCTATCTCCTGTTCCAGGGCTCACAGCTTTTGATCCAATTATCAGGCCAAATGTTTCCAAGTAGCCTTTATGTTGCCTGCAGCTTAAAAGCCCATTAGCACTGAGAGTGTGGAATGACAATATTGTGTTTTTTTGGATAGCTAGCCATTATTTACAGTTCATTAGCACTGAAGAATTTCCCCACCATGGGGTCAGTGCATGACTTTGAGACAGCACAGTGATTAGCATTGCTGCCTCACAGTGCCAGGGAGCCAGGTTCAATTCCAGCTTTGAGTGACTGTCTTGTGGAGTTTGCACGTTCCCCGTGTCTGTTATGTTTTCCTCTGGGGAGACTTAGAGATTTAGGATTCAAGATCTTGGGAAAGAGAAAGTTGTCCTTGAGTAACATCTCAGAATTAGAAAAAATGTTGAGTGGGCTACAACACCATTTCAAAATGGATCAATGCTGAACATTAGAGATAGATACAGGTAGTCAAACTGGTTCCCCCCCGCCCAAATTTTGATTCTATCCAAAAAACCAAACTCAAATTAAATCCAACTCATGGTCCCTACGTAAGGGATAAATCAGACCCAAGCTGACAAGACAAGACATTGCATCCCATCTTGGGCACATCAAGCTGACAGAATGAGGCACCGCACCCCCTCCTGGGCTGGATCCAACACTTTATCTTAGCCAGAAGTCCAAGATAGTTTTCAAAAGCTGCATCAGGTAGACCCCCGGTTTTACCTCATTGGCTACACTCATCATTTACTCTAGCTTAGGCAAACCGCGATCACAGACGTCAGCAAACCTTGTATGTAATGGGCTGGCCTCATCCCCTACCTGATCATGGTTTCACCTCTGCCCGGTAACTGTACTTCGGGGACTGAAGAAATTGCCACAAACTTGCCACAAATTGGCCTGTAGATTTGGTAGGCGCTTCATCGCCATCTGGTGGCAGAGGTAACACTAACAGGATGTCCGGACAAGATTAAGATACCGACCCACCTCCAACTTTTCTGACTGGGAGAGTAGCAAAGTCAGTTCATCCTCTTTGGCTCCTCTTGATTATCTCAGACTCGGGGGGGGGGGGCGAGTTCAAATGTTCATCTGCTCTACAGCTATGAGCATGACAGGGGGAGGGGGATTTTGAATATATTGGCCAGGTCAGGCACGGCAGTGAGGCTGAGCAAGCCAAGAATGTGCTACCCTCATAGCCAGAGGGATAATATTGAGTCCACACCAGGTAGCTTATGTCGAAATGTTAACGCTGTTTCTTTCTCTGCAGATGCTGCCAAACCTGCTGAGTTTATGCAGAATTTTCTGTTTTTATTTAACATTTTGCAGACACTGACTGAGTGGGGCCAGCACTAATCCGAAGATATCCACTGACAACAAGCAGTGATGTCTTCCTTCCCTCTGTTAATAGCAACTCGACTATGATGGCTGTGATTTCTGAATGCAACAGCGGTACCAAAGATCAGACAGATTTTTCTGTTCCTCTAAAACTGGCATCTATTCTAATTGCCCAGAAACTGTTAATAATTAGTATAGAACAACAGACATGAACACAGTGTGACTACCACACTGCTTGAGGTGCTAATTACAGTGACAGTATCAGTTTGCAAACATCAGTGGTTATTTTTGTACATTTTCCAGAAGGCTCATTGAAACCGAATTTATAAAAAACTAGACCACACAAAGGAATCAAATACATCTGCATGCACTACAGGCATTGCACCAGGATACTATTAAGCGGTTTAACTGTTTTATAAGGACGTGCATATTTTTATTGTTAATACAATTTAATTGTATCAACTATTAGTATTGAAGCATCAGTGACATTTTTTTCCCTGGTAAATTACATGGTGTCCTTTGAGCTACGGACTGAGTACTGATAAAGTGGAGGATCTGTTAAGGTATCACACAGGAGGCACGGGTGAAGATTGCATACCCATTATACACCTCAAATCGATCTTTTTTAATTCAGTCAAATGAAAAAATCAGGTGGAACATATAACACAGTTAATCTGCTACTGCCCATTTTGTGCCGCCCCCAAAAACATGCCAGCTTCCCCCATAATATTCGGGTGGCATGGTAGCATTGTGGTTAGCACTGCTGCCTCGCAGTTCAATTCTGGCCTTGGATAATTGTCTGTGTGGAGTTTGCACATTCTCCCCACGACTATGTGGGTTTCCTCTGGGTGATCTGGTTTCAAGAACAAAGAACAAAACAGCATGAGAAACAGGCCCTTCAGACCAACGAGTCCGTGCCGCCATCCCACTGTTCCCACCTCTACCCGTGATCCCTGTCTATGTTTATAGATCTATTGATTAAAAACCAAATTTGAGACAATTTAGGGAGAATTTGTTTTGCCAATTAGCCTAAGAGCACATCTTTGGGATGTGGGAGGAAACCGGAGCTCCCGGAGAAAACCCACGCAAGCACGGGGAGAATGCACAAACTCCCACAGACACAGGCCCAAATCCATATATCTGCACAGCACAGCTATAGTCACTGCGCTGTCGTGTTGCCCATCAGATGGTCCAGGTCAAGCATACACTAACGATGTGAAGCAGTAGGATACTCTCGAAAAAGGTCCAAGAGCAGTCCTCTCACGACCCATCGCGTGTATGCCCCTCGTTAGACAACAAGGTGGACCAAAGCACCTGTAGGATTAAAAACAAGTACATCAATATCATCATCTATTTACACACTTCCCAGGGACTCCCAAGGCTCATGATCCCTATTGTAAATCAGTTTTCTATACCCCTCCATTCCCATTCTGTTCATGTGCCCATCTAAGTATTTCTTAAATAACTCCAGAGTGGCTGCCTCCACCACTTTACTTGGCAGCGCATTCCATACCCCCACCACCCTCTGTGTGAAAAAACTCCCTCTAGCATCCAAATTATACCTTACCCCCTCACCCTAAGCCCATGACCCCTCATGCTATTCGAGTCCATCCTAGGAAAAAGCTTAACCCTGTTTACTCTATCTATACCCCTCATAATCTTGTACACTCTATTAGATCTCCTCTAAGTCTATGTCTTTCTAAGGAAAACAGTCCCAATTTGCCTAACCTCTCCTCGTAACTCAGACCTTCCATACCAGGCAGCATCCTGGTAAACCTCCTCTGCACTCTCTCCAGAGTCTCCACATCCTTCCGGTAGTAAGGCGACCAGCACTGGACGCAGTATTCCAAATGAGGTCTAACCAACGTTTTATACAACTGCAACATTAAAGGCCAGCTCTTGTACTCTATACCTATCCTATAAAGGCTAGCATACCATATGCTTTCTTCACAACCTTCTCCACCTGCTCTGCCACTTTCAGAGACTTATGCACCTGCACCCCCAGGTCCCTCTGCGTTTCTATACTCCTAATAGGTCTACCCTTTATCATATACCTCCCCACTACATTCTTTCTCCCAAAATGCATCACCTCACATTTATCAGGATTGAATTCCATCTGCCATCTGTCTGCCCAAGCTACCAGCCTATGTTCTGCTGCATCGCCTGACAATGCTCCTCACTATCCACAAGTCCAGCCATTTTTGAATTGTCTGCAAACTTGCTGATCACTCCACTTACTCCCTCTTCCAAGTCATTTATATATATTACAAATAGAAGAGGTCCCAGTACCAAGCCCTGCGGCACATCACTAGTGACCGACCTCCAGCTAGAAAAACACCTTTCCACTATTACTCCCTGTCTCCTATTACTAAGCCAGTTACTTATCCATCTAGCTACCTGTCCTTGTATCCCATGAGCCTTGACCTTTTCAACAAATCTCCCATTAAGGACTTTGTCAAGTGCCTTACTGAAATCCATATAGACGACATCAACAGCTCGCCCTTCGTTGACCATTTTCGTCACCTCCTCAAAAATTTCCTCCCACAGTTCAAAGATGTGTGGGTTAGATTGATGGGCTCTGCTAAATTGACCCTTGTGTGAGGGGATTAACAGGGTAAATATGTGGGGTTACAGGAATAGGGCCAGGTATGCTGTGGTTGGTGCAGACTTAACGGCTGATTGGCCTTTTTCTACACTGTAGAGATTCTATGATTAGAGATGGTGCGGTATAAGTGGACCAAGCATCTTGTTTTACTTGAATGGTAACACTCTATTCTTAGTCACAAGTTAATGTGTTTGAGCCCCATGCCAGATAGCTCAGATGTTTGAAGACTAGATTATAGTTTCTAAGTACTAGATTGATATCCGGTGAGTTTCCTGTACCTGGATAGACACCATTAGTACAGGAACACTGCCCCTGAACCTGAGTTAGAATTGGGTTCAGGCCCCAGTACAAACAACCCCTGTGTTCACTTGCATTCTGAAATAAAAGCAAAATACTGTGAGTGCTGGAATCTGAAACAAAAATGGAAAATACTGGAAAACCTCAGAGGAGCGACAGCATCTGTGCAGACAGAATGGAGCCAACTGACAGTCTGAATACTGGATTGATTTTCCATCATTCCATTTAAGTTTAAATTTTAAGGCTATTTATTAGTGTCACAAGTAGGCTTACATTAATACTGCAATGAAGTTACTGTGAAAATCCCCCAGTTACCACTCTCTGACCCTATTCGGGTATTCTGAGGGAAACTTTTGCATGGTCTGTGCACCTAACAAGCACATGTTTCAGACTGTGGGAGGAAACTGGAGCGCCCAGAGGAAACTCAGGGAGAACGTACGGCCTCTGCACAAACACTGACCCAAGCCAGGAATCGAACCTGGGTCCCTGGCACTGTGAGGGAACAGTGTCAACCACTGTGCCACCATTTATAGCTGATCATTGTAGGTGACCCTCTTTCCATCCAGCAGGTAGGATCCTTCAGATGCTTGGGGTTAAAAGTCACAATTTAGGCGATAGGAAGTCAAGTTGACTGTTCTTCCCTACTCTAATTCAACAATCATATGTACAACTTGAGTTAGGATCTGCTCGAGAACGATGGATGGTAGTAAGAATATTAAAGAATGGGATCAAATCCATAGGGGAGAGATAGTGACAATGAATCCAGAGGCCCAGTCTAATGCTCTGGGGGCATGAGTTTAAAACCCATCATTACAGTCTCAGTAATGATGACCATAAAACTATTTTTGATTGTTGTAAAAACCGATCTGGTTCAGTGATGCCATTTAAGGAAGGAAATCTGTCATCCTTAGAACCACAGAATTGCTACAGTCTAGAAAGAGACCATTCAGTCCATCGAGCCACTGACTCTCTGAAAAAGCATCCACCCAGGCCTTGGCATTGTGAGGGAGCAATGCTAACCACGGTGCCACCATGCCACCCTTAATGAATATGCTAATTTACAACATCACATCCAGTTAAATCAGACTGGATATGCATATTTTCTGATCCTTAATCATGCAAGCTTACCTAAATACAGATTTCAAAAACATTCCATTAGTAACAATGGACAAATCTTCCTCCAGGCAACATCCCCAAGTCAATTGTGGCACTGAATTAATGCAGAATAATACTGTTGTATTATTCTTGTATTATTATTATGTATAGGGTGTTTGTGAGATCACAGCTTGAATATTATGTCCAGTTTTGGTCTCTTATTTGAGGAAGGCTATGGTAGCATTAGAGACAGTTCAGAAGAGGTTCACTAGATTGATTCCAGAGATGAAAGAATTGATGTATTGGGTTTGTACTTGCTGGAATTTAGGATGAGAGGGGATCTGATTGAGATATATAAAATTTTAAATAATTTTTCATAAACATAGACCAAATGAATCCTCTCATGGGCCAATCTAGAACAAGAAGTCACAGATATAGTTGAGAGGCAGTTGATTTAAAACTGAGATGAGGAGTAACTATTTCTCATAGAGGGTGGTGAATTTATGGGACTCACTGCCCCATAGCACAGTGGATTCTGAATCATTAGATGGTTTCAAGAGTGCGATAAATATATTTATAAAAAAAATGGATAAGGGGGTATGAGGAATAGGTGGGGAGATGGATTTGAGACCAGGGAGAGATCAGCCATGATCTGATTGAATGACAGAGCAGGTTCGAAGGGCTGAATTTGCTCCTAATTCTGATGTAATTATAGCCCATGTAATCTACATGTGATTCCAGATCCCCAGTGATTGACTTTTAAACTGCCCTCTGAAATGGCCTAGCAAACCATTCAGTTCAAGGAAAATTAGGTATGGACAGCAAATGCTGGCCTAGCCAGTGACACCCACATCCCAAAAACGAATACAGAGAAAGAAATGCCACTCTGGACAAAGCTATTATCAACAGAGCTATCAGTTCAGCAGTAAATGTCACTTGGAACATTGTTCATAATAAGGAATATTAAATGGTTTAATAGGAGATAAATTAACAACTGATTATTGAAATGACCTTTGGAAAGTACTGCATTGCTTATCTCCTGCTGTGGAACCATGAGTCACACAATGTAATCAGTCGAGGTCTTGTCTTCTATTTTACATATGTCGACTAAAATTTCAAGGGCAATCTTTGCTGCATCACTTCCTTATTAAAGTGCAGAGCATCAATAAAATATATTAAAACATCCCAAAAGAATTGCTTCGGCTGCAATGCAATCTGAAATTGATTGCATTAACAAGCCAATGTGATGTTTGTCCTATTCTTTTCAGCAAAGGGATAATGCATTGGGTTCTTACATTGAAGCTACTGGGCTTTAATCAGCACAGTGACTGGGAGTTGAATCCTTGATCTTTCCTGCTTATTCCCTCAACTTTCAGGGCCCTGTCTGCTTTACAGCTGTTACACGATTTGCTCAACAGACAGACACTCACCAACCTGTTTCTGTATTGACTCTCTGCAACTATTTGATTCACAAACAAAGGCAGGATTCTACTGGCTTTTCATGTGGGTTGGAGATAGACGGGAAATCTCTTGTGCATGAGGATCTATTTGCAAGCCCAGCTGCTGGGCCCTTCAGGAAAACTCTCCTCCATTGGGAAGCCTCCAAAGGTCATGAGTCAGCTGCTGGTTAAGAACAGCTTGTGAGGTATGGAGTGGGGGAGGGCCGTGGGTGAGTGGAAAATGGAAATACCCTCCAATTACAAACATTATACTATTTTCAGATACGAAAAAATTGTTGAAATACAATTTTGGTTACATTTGTGATTTAAAATACCTTGCTAATGAATGTTTTATTGTAATGGTTTTTTAATGAAGTGATTGAGGGATTATCATGTAGCTAAGACCAGCACCATTTAGTAACTTAGTAAGAACTCTCACAACACCGGGTTAAAATCTGACAGGTTTATTTGGAATCACAAGCTTTCAGAGCACTCACGTTGTGAGACTTCTTACCGTGCCCACCCCAATCCAATGATGGCATCTCCACATCATGTAGTAACTTCAACACATTTCATGCATCTTGGGAGGACGTAGGCAGGAATCTGTAGCTGAAGCTGAGGATTTCTCAGCTGGAGAAACAGGGAGGCTGAGAATTTTCTGGGTGGCAGTGTTCCAGGAGGCAGTTAGCCCCCGTAGGCAGATAGTGTGTTCAGCAGAGATAGGCGCCTAGCTACGCAGAAAAGCAAGAAGAGGCTGCAAGTGTTCAGGATGGTCTAACCTTCAGCCCCAGAGACTACTGGGAACACACTGAAGCTATATGCAGTTCTGTCTGCAAAAATAACAGCAAGTCCAAATTGCACTGCACAAGCTTAATACTCCCAAAACCCTGCAATTCCGATCGGTGCCTCCAACTGCGCATGTGCAGAAAAAAAATAGAATACAGCTCCACTGTCACAGCCCTCCAGGGCTGGATAATGCCTCGCTCCACCCCCCCCAACATTATTGATCTTCTCCACTCCTCATCCCCACCACCCAGATCAATCACATGCTGCTTCCCCCTTCATCACCACCACCAATCTTAGGCAGAGCAGTGGAATGGCAGCAGACCACCCCTCTTTCCCCACACTGATCTCAGGCAGAGTGGCAGCAGATGCTCCCCAATCCCAAGTAGAGAGCCGTCAGACACTAAGCATCTAACTGGAACACCCAAATCTGACTTTTACAGAGCATATCTGCTTCGCACAAATTCTGGATGGGCAAACGCAGTGGTAGAGGTGGAATTCTGTTTCATGTCCATTTTCAGCCTTGGTAAAGGGGGAACCGGCACAAAGGTGGGCACCAAAAACAGGCACAACGCAATGGTAAAATCAGACCCATTGTTTTACTTCCATGGTGTTGGGGTAAAGGTCATCACACAGTGGGTGCAGAATATTCTGCGGGATAGTGGGGGAAGAGGGAGCGAGCTGAAAGTTGCCATGCACCTCAGTATCAATGGCATAGAAAAGGCAACATTGAGGTCCTACACTCAGGGACCTGGGAGGAGGCAGGAAAGATTTCAAAAGATATTAATCTCTGGATTACTCCCACTACCATTCACCAACAATAATAACAATGTGTAGCTTGAGTCTTGAGCAAGAAGGAAGGCTTCACATTCTTAGGAAATTAGAATCAGATCTGCGGGTGAAGGTTCCTATTCAAAACGGATGACTTGCATCTCAAAGGGGTGGAATCAATGCCTTTGCAAGGAGCTTCATTAGCATAGTTGAGAAACAACTGCAAGGGATGCGCACAAGCATTTAGAAGTTGTAAGTAGAATAATGTGGATATGCTTATGGATAACAGTTGCCTTGCATCCCAGGTTGCCAGGGGTAGTTTGGGTGGAGATAGTGAAGGGGCTTGCCATTATCCTCCAATCTTCTGTAGATCAAGAAGGAGTATTGGAGAATTGTAAAGTGGCAAATGTGGCACCCTCATTCAATAAGGGGTATAACAACATTCCTGGTTACTATAGACTGGTCAGTTTAACCATTAGTGGTGGTATTTTAGAAACAATAATGGGAGGGGGGGGGTGTGAGAAGAAAGAACAGGTACTTGGAAACTTGGAGCAATGGGTTAATTAAGAGCTAGCATGGACACATAAAAGGTGGATAGTTTTTGAATAATTTACTCTTTTATTTCTGATGAAGTAACAGAAGTTTGATGAAGGGATTGCATTGGATGTTGTCTATATGAACCTTAAGTAAGTGTTTGACAAAGTACGAAATAAAGGCTAGTTAACAAAATTGAGGCCCAGAACAAGGAAGATCAGTTTCAGCATGTACAAAAATAATGATTTATGGACAGAAGAAAGTGAGTCATACACAGCTGCTTTTCAGGCTGGCCTGTGGGAGACAGTAATGCTCCCATGGCCAGTACTAGGACTGCAAATGATGGATACTGAAACACAGGAATACTGAACAAAATGTTAAAATTTCCTAAGCTTGCAGGTGTGGCAAATAGTGAAGATGATTGTGTGCACAAATACAAAGACAGGTCAAAAGAATGGACAGACAAGTGGTAGGTGGAATTTAATACAAAAATGATGATGATGCAGAAGGGACAGAGTCAGATAGTCTAAATTAAACGGCACAGGGGTAGAGGAACCTGGGGTTTCGTGTGCATAAATCTCCAAAGTTGACAAGACACATTGTGGGTATTTAGCAAAGCATTTTGGGCTTCATAAATAGAATATTGGGTACCAAAGCAGGGAAGGTCTACTCAAACTTTATAAAGTTTTGTCTAGTTCTAGCCAAAGTTGAGGAATGTTGTGAAAGTTCTTGAGAAAATGCAGAAGAAATTTATCACAATAGCTCCAGAAACAAGGGAACTTAATTACAAGGTTAAGTTGGAAAAGCTGGGGCTGTTCTCTTTGGAGTAGAGGAAGTTGAGGGGGATCTGAGAGCTTTATAGATTGTAGTAGGCTTAGGCAAGATGGACTGAAATGCTGCTCCCAGTGGCTGTTGGAACAAAAGCTAGGGGACACAGGTTTATAGTTTTGGACAAGGAATATAGGGAGATGTGAAAAAGATAAAATATGAGTGTAAAACCTAAAACTTATGATTTACAGTGTGGTAGAAACAGACAGTGAATGGTTTCAAAAGGAAATTGGATATGATAGGCATGAGGGAAATAAACTTGCAGGGCTAAGGGATAAAACTGAAGAGTGAGACTGACTGGATTGCTCTGCACAGCACCAGCAATTACTCAATGGGGAATGACAGGTGCAGTGGCTAGCACTGCTGCCTCAGAGCGGAGTCTGCACATTCTCCTCGTGTCTTTGTGGGTTTCCTCTGGGTGCTCTGATTTCCTCCCAGTTTGAAAGACATGCTGGTTAGGTGCATTGACCCGAACAGGTGGTAACTAGGAGTAGGTGAAGTTACTGTGAGCAAAGTAACTCCATTGCAATGTTAATTTAAGCCTTACTTGTTATTTATAAATAAACTTTAACTTCTTTTGGAGAGTTGTGCAGACTTGATGGGCCAATTCTATGATCTCTGATGCCATGATGAATGCCAGAATGCATTGGGATTAGAAACTTTTGACTTTCAACAAGAAATACAACATACATGACTATGCAAGATAGTTTATCATAAAGAAGAGTTATTTGAAAACTGAGAGTAAAGTGAAGATTCAAGGATGAAAGTACAGAGCTCTCAATGTTGCTGAATGTGGGACTGGGTCATACAAGACCAGGAAGATTATATTTGACCCCTGTTTTATGCTGGCTACTTTGGTCACAGCACGCATGAGAACAGTTCAGGGTGCAGTATAGCACTCGATTGTCAAGCTGTGACCAGTGCTATAAAATAAAATGACCATCAGGCAAGATGACATTCTCCATTGACAGTCTGACACATGGCTGAGGATCACACACAGAATTGGCATTGAGAGGAGATAACGAGGTCTGCAGGCACCCATGAAATGTTCTCACATCTGAACCAGCTTGTTCAACAGAAACACTGGAAAAAGAAACCAAATGAAATCAATGGAAATAAAAACAAGCTGGTTTCTAGGACAGCAGCTGAGCTGAACTACAATGCCAGTTTGTGCCCTAGAGCAAATTGAAAATTCACACCCACGGATCTGCATTAGACAAGAACTGGAGAAAGGACCAATTTTCTGTCAAAATAAATCAAAACTGCCAGAAAAAAAGCTAACATTAAAAGACAATGGATAAAAAAATGTAAAATATGTTGATGCAGGGAAATGAGATATTAAACCTATACCTATGTTAATTAGCAATGAATATTCACAGCTAATGAAATAATCATTATCCAGAGATCCAAAAACCTTGTCACGAGGGTGAGAAATCTATTATGTGGATAATGACTTTCATGCAAAGCAGCCCTAATCTATTGATTTAATTTCCCCTTAGCACATGGCTGTTCTCTACATCCAGAAAAAGAGCCCAGGGAAATGTCAACTGAGGCAGGTCTTGTGGGGATGTAATTGCAACTCATCTGAATTCGCAAGCCTTTCTTGCTCCCTTTACAAAATCATCACCAACTTCCTTCAACAAGGTATATAATAATCCCTGCAGTTACAATTGCCACTTTCCACAAGTACTGATATTGGGTTCCCCCTTAACCCTAGTGGGAGGTTAAACAATGACATCTAACTCACTCAAGGCTACAAACTGAACATTGTTATTCAACATTAAGAGCATTAACACAGTAATATCTACCTCTACCTAATTAAATATTCATTTCAAATGTTGATCATGACCTGTTGCTTTTTTTGATGTATTTATTTTCTGACACACCTTCCTGAATTGGTTGCACAGCGGTTAGCAGTGCTGCCTCACAGCGCCAGGGATCCACGTTCAATTCCAGCCACAGGTCACTGTCTGTATGGAGTCTGCACATTCTCCATGTGTCTCTGTGGGTTTCCTTCCACACTTTGATTTGATTTATTGTCACATGTATTAACATAATGAAAAGTATTGTTACTTGTGTTATACAGAGCATACCATTCATAGAGAAGGAAACGAGAGAGCACAGAATGTAGTGTTACAGTCATAGCTGCGGTGTAGATCAACTTAATGCAAGGTAAGGCTATTCAAAAGTCTGACAGTAGCTGAGAAGAAGGTGTCCTTGAGTCAGTTGGTACATGACCTCAGACTTTTATATCTTTTCTCTGAAGGGAAAAGCTAGAAGAGAGAATGTCCAGGGCGCATGGTTTCCTTAATTATACTGGCTGCTTTGCAGAGACAGCAGGAAATGTAGAGAGAGTCAATGGTTGGGAGGCTGGTTTGCTTGATGGATTCATGAGTTTATGTAAGACTGCAAGGAATTACAAAACATAAGAAATAGGAGCAGGAGTAGGCCACCTCGCCCCTCAAGCCCGCCCTGCCACTCAATAAGATGATGGCTGATCTGAAGTGGATCAGTTACACTTTCCCGCCTGCTCCCCATAACCCTTAATTCCCTTATCGATCAGAAATCTATCTACCCATGACTTAAACATATTCAACGAGGTAGCCTCCACCGCTTCAATAGGCAGAGAATTTCAGAGATTCACTACCCTCTGACAGAAGAAATTCCTCCTCAACTCTTCTAAACTGCAACCCCTCCCCCTTATTTTGAGGCTCTGCCCTTTTTTCCAGTTTCCTTTCTAAGTAGAAAGAATCTCTCTACCTCTACCCTATCTAGCCTGTTCATTACCTTATATGTCTCTATAAGATCACTCCTCATCCTTCTAAATTTCAATGAGTACAGGCCCAATCTATTCAATCTCTCCTCATAAGCTAACCCCTCATCTCCGTTATCAGCCTTGTGAACCTTCTCTGTACTCCCTCCAAGGCCAATATATCCTTTCGCAAATAGGGGAACCAAAATTGCACACAATTTTACTCTAGTTGCAGCCTCACCAGTGCCTTGTACAGTTGCAGCAAGACCTTTCTGCTTTTATATTCTATCCCCCTCGCTATAAAGGGCAACATTCCATTTGCCTTCTTCATCACCTGCTGCACTTGCAGACTGAGTTTTTGCAATTCGTGCACAAGGACCCCCAGGGTCCCTCTGCACAGTAGCATGTTGTAATTTTTCACCATTTAAATAATAGTCCATTTTACTATTATTCCTTCCAAAGTGGATAACTTCACACTTGCCAACATTACACTCCATCTACCAGATCCTCGCCCACTCACTCAGCCTATCCAAATCTCTCTGCAGACTTTGTGTCCTTCATGCAATTCGTTTTCCCACTCATCTTCGTGTCATCAGCAAACTTTGTTACACTACACTTGGACCCCTCCTCCAGGTCCTGGGCAGAGCAGGAACCATACCAAGCTGTGATACAACCAAAAAGAATGCTTTCTATGGTATATCTGTAAAAGTTGCTGAGAGTTGTACCTGATATGCCAAATTTTCACTTTAAAGATACGCGGGTTAGGGTGATTAGTCGTACTTAATTGCCTCTTAATGTCAGAGGGATTAGCAAGGTAAATGTGTGGGGGGAGTTTCAGGGATAAGGGTGGGATTGTTGTTGATGCAGGCTCGATGGGCTGAATGGCCTCCTGCACTGTAACATTGCTATGATCCTGCATCAACTTCGACTAATTTGACTCTTTGCTCCAGATGGCGCCATCTTCTCAGTTTTGTACCCATGGGAACTGAATACATTTTTACAGGACTTCATCCATCTGCTGCCTTTCCACTCACATTAATATAACCATTAGCTTGAACAATGCCAATGAGCCTCTGAAACAGAATTTCCTTCGTCTTTTATACAAAACTATCCATCGATAGGAAAGAAAGTACTCTGCACAAATATTAACTAAATAGAAATGGCTTTCAACTACATATGACAATCCCAAAGTCAGAAAACGTCAATATATTGCAAGGGAATATTTCAAGTTTTCTGAATTTCATACCCAAATTTTTCAGAACAACGTCAGCACTTTTTTAGCATTTTCTTCTCTCCTGCTGCAATAAAAATCACAAACTAAAAGGAATGAAAGAATTGAAGCTTTAGAAGGATGCATCTGATATTATCTAAAATAGAAAGGGAGATTCTTGAGGTTGCTCACTAGGACTTAAGATATAAGGTTTCAATACAGTTCTCATTTAAAGGCCAACCCGAACACATCAGGTCCAGGAAACAAGTTTTAGTCAAAGGGCTGACTTGGGAGAACTTTGCCCTCAGAAAGTTGCTACAATTAAGCAGAGGTTTACTTTTCACCTACTGAATTTTGGAGGCATCAAGCTTAGAATACAATTCATTTTAGATGACTAGGTTAGGTGCAGCCTAGGCAGATGTGGAGAAAAGCTCCCTTTTTGGCTGTCCGAACCTCAGAAGGAAAGCCAATTGATTGCCAACTGTGTGACATGTTTCCATTTCCCACTGAAGCAAACATTTGATCTTTCTCAATGAAATGACCAATTTTATGCCAAACCCGTTCAAAAAAATAGGGGCAAATTCAGGGATGTTTGCTGACCAGGAATGGCTTTGGATTTGCTGAAACTCATTTCACTAGGAGGTTTCTAACAAGTTGGTTAATGGTTCAGTTTGGCTCAATATTTTTGTATTATTTTGGGACCGGTACAAAAATTTTTAAATAATTGTAACTGTTTTATTAAAATAAATCTAGAAATTGATGACAATAAATATAAAACTAGATGGATAAGATTTTGTACCATCTACAGCTCAATTAAACACAGATATTTCATTGACAGTCACTCCGGGCTGCATAGTCAGGGCAGTGTTTAGTACAGACATTATTGTAAATTATTCCCCCAGCAATGAGTGGAATTCCCTCCACCCACTCTCTTGGAACTCAGGGCTAAAACATTAAAATCAGTTGGTGAAAAAACTTAAAAATTGGTAAAAGATTTTTTCACAAACAGCTCAATGAAGATCACAGTCACAAACCCAATTTGCCCATCTGCCCCCTTTCATCAGACGATGAACGCCCTAGAATTAAATAATTGGGATGCAAAGAAAGGGGCGGGGGGGCCTGGAAAGGGCACAGAATAATGCAAAGAGCAATATACTCAGTTCTTATTACTTTCTTGAATCCATATTTGAAGTTCCATTCACAGCATAGCTGGGATGATAGCCAGTCAAGCTGCCCCTGGATTACAACTAGGCCAAGTGTCAAAATGACCTGGGGTGAGTTTCACTTTATCACCTTCCCATTCTCCAAATCAGGGCAATCCAGGATCTGGATCGAGTGAGCATAACATGTCCCACACAGAACTCAGAATGAGCAAGTGGAATCTATTTGTTCATTTTTAAAGTCAATAAATGCTTGCATCAAACACTCCCATTTCATGAGAGTTAGCAGAGCTAACACAGAATGACACTCTCTTACCCTGCCTAAGATGTACCTCTAATCCTTCTTCTCCCCCAACACATCACTACAACATTTGCCACTTCCTGGTGAATTTGCCAAATTTTATGCTATTTTACATTCAGACCAATAGAGTCTGGTACTCTGTGTTTACATGAAATAGGGACTGAGTTAAGATTAATCCAATTTCATTCGTACAATCTCCCCCTTCTAACAATAAAGGGGAGCCTTTTGCAATGGTTAAAAACTTGGTATACAAGTCTTACTTACATACAGATTTCCATTACTTGGGGTGCAAATTATAAACTGCATTTTACTGATCAGTTATTGCACATTTTTTTTAAAAAAAAATCAAATACGCCTCTTAAGAATTTCAGTGATTTCCAAGAAAATTAATCAGTTTTAACTGAATTGTAGGGTGTGCAGAATGATGTTACCTTTTTATCCATATCCCTCCAAAAATTAATCTGTGTGCTGCAATGTCAGCAGCCAAAGTGTTTAAAAATTAAAATTGCACTTTATAATATTCAGCAAAGTGGCACACATGATAAGAAAGATGAAGTATTTTGCGCTTAAAGGTATCAATAGTGGCGGTTCTATCCAGTGCACTTATGATGGAGCTTAGATACAGTTTCCATCTTGGTTGTATACACGTTTGCCACTGACTAGTTAATAATATAAGACCGGCCTTGGCCACTTATTTTTATACTCTGCAGATTGAGTAATGAACTCATGCATTCAGAAAGGAATTGCTCCGAGTTTCTTCTCTTCTTCCTCAGTGAGTGGCTCCTTGTTCAGCAATCGATTGTGCAATTTGTGGTGTTTGCCGATACCAAGCTTAGGCAGCCCTCGGTTCAGCCCCTCCAGCAGTGCGCACGCCTTACATAGCTTCTGGCTGGAAATGTAACCACAGCGTGTGCAGTTTCCTTGTGTGGGCATTTTCACGTCTTCCTTTACAGTCAGATTCTCACCAGAGTGAATCACATCCATGATGGCACTGGCCCGGATTGACTCCAGGTCTTTCAGAAAAGCACGGGCATAACCCCTGTACGCATTAGGAGAGTACACACATTCTGTAGAGAAGTAGTCCAGTTTCTTGAAGTAAGCATACAGCACAATTTCTTTCTCATAGGCGTATTTGAGTGGTTTGCAGCGGGGAATGGCCCCCTCGCTGCCTGTGGTAATTGAGGTGCAGCGGCGGAGTCGGGCAATGTCACCGCGAAGGAAATTCATCAGGACAGTCTCAGCAACGTCATCGGCATTGTGACCTGGAGGAGGGGGAGAAAGGAGGATCTCATTACCCTTTAGACTACAGATGCACTCTTATTACACAGTCAGTCACCATGCAGGAGCATGACAGAAACCCACATCACCAACTGGCCTCCAAGTCAAGGCCATCCAGATGACTCAATGCATTATACAACATAGGAGCACAGGCGGAGTTGAATCATGGAACAAGTGGGACAAGCTTAACTAACAATGAAGCGCTGTGCACCCAGTGGTTTCTGAAAATTACTATCCTTGACCAGCCTCACAGCCCCAGTGAATTGCTTTCAAACCTATCTGTGCAGACATTCAAGATGGTCATATTCCTCATACTTTGGGATTTTTTTTTTAAGTCATCTGTCCCAATCCAAAGGCCTCCATTGCTCCAATTCCAGATTCCTGCTTGTTGCTCAGTCTTTCCACACCACCCTCCAAGTGGGATAGAGTGAACTCCCAGCCATTCAAGAAACAGATTCCACTGCCACAAAAAACCAAGAGGAGATGAACAGAAATCTTTTATTTCATTTGGGAATGCACTGCTGAAAATGTAACAGAAGCACATTAAACAGCAATTTTCAAAATGGAATTGGATAAGTACTTCAAGAGGAAAGACTTTCAGAGCTATGGTAAAGGAGCAATGGAGTGGAGCGGAGCTAATTAAACAGACCTTCTTCTGTGCCGCCTCATTCTATTACAATGGCTGTAGGAGATATGCTTATTCTCAAGGTCATGCTAAAACAAACAACCTTGCCTTGGTATTTAACTTCCCACAATTAATGTATCCTTTGTTCTCTTTGTAGTTTTGGTTTCTTTCCCAAATTTCTTCACTTTTTAAAAACTCATTCATAGGACATGGGCATCACTAGTTGGCCAACATTTAAGGCTATCCCTACTGCCTGAAGGCAGTTGACAGTCAACCACATTGCCGTGGCACTGGAGTCACATATAGGCCAGACCAAGTAAAGGACATTAATGAACCGGCTGGGTTTTTCCTACAATCGACGATGGTTTCACAATCAGTAGACTCTTGATTCCAGATATTTTTTATGGAATTCAAATTCCATCATCTGCTGTGGCGGAATCAAACCCAGATCCTCAGAACATTCGCTGAATTTCTGGATTAACAGTCTGGCAATAATACCACTGGGCCATTACCTTCCTGGCCAACTCCTTCGATTGTCAAGCAATTAACCATTTCTCTTCCAAAGGCACATTATTGCATGGATCCTTTTCTCCTTGTGTCTCTATACTGAGTCTGTGCATATACTGACGTACTACCATCTTTTCACCCAATAATGTAATGGTCAATCAACGCTGGTCAACTGAACGTTGTAGTTCTCTGGGGTAGCAAACTCCAAACATTCACAACCCTTTGAATGAAAGAATTTGCCAACTCAATTCTAAATGGTCCAACCCTCATTCAGAGACTATGCTCTCTGGCCAAGGAGACAACCTCTTAGTATCTACCTGCTTAAATCCTCCCACTGGTAATAGGCCATTGAACTGAAAATGATGTTTCACAGAATCTTCAAAGTGCAGAAGCAAGTCATTAAGCCAATCGAGTCCACACTGGCTCTCTGGAAGAGCATTCTGCTTAATTCCACTCCCCTGCTTTACCCTTGTAACTTTGCAATTCTTTCAAATAGCAATCCAATTTCTTTTGAATACCTCAATTGAACTTGTCTCAACCATTCAATCAGAAAGTTTATTCCAGAACTTTAATTCCACTTTTGTTCTTTACTCTCCATTCAAATTATTTCCAATTCCATGAGCCCTTATCCTTTGCAGCAACTTTTCATGTTTTTCTTATGGATTGCCTTTTGAGAAGCCAGGTATACTACACGGGTGGCACAGTGGTTAGCAGTGCTGCATCACAGCACCAGTGACTTGGGTTCAATTCTGGCCTTGAGTGACTGTCTGTACGAAGTTTGCACTGTGGTGGGTTTCCTCTGGGTGCTCCAGTTTCCTCCTACAGACCAGAGGTGCAGGCTAGATGCATGCTAAATTGCCCCTTGGTGTCCATGATAAATGCAAGGGGTTACAGGGATAGGGCTGAGGTGAGGTGCTGGGTAGGATTTTCTTTTGAGTCCGTGCAGACTGAATAGGCCGATTGGCCCCCTTCTGCATTAAAGGGATTTCATGGTACACCCTTTATTTACATCTGCAAAAAACTCTAAAATCTAGATTTGTCAAACACCAATTCCTTCTGATAAAACCATTTGAATTCTGCTTAATCAAATGATTTTCTAAGTGTCCTTTTATCAGTTTAAGAATAAGGGATAAGCCATTCAGGACTGAGATGAGGGAGAATTTCTTCACTCAGAGTTGTGAACCT
This sequence comes from Sphyrna mokarran, assembly GCA_024679065.1. Taxonomy (NCBI): domain Eukaryota; kingdom Metazoa; phylum Chordata; class Chondrichthyes; order Carcharhiniformes; family Carcharhinidae; genus Sphyrna; species Sphyrna mokarran. Next base: position 9,254,471 of record JAGIQG010000020.1, read on the forward strand.
GTAGAATTCTCTACCACAGGAAGCTGTTGGGGTCAGTTCATTAGATATGTTCAAGAGGGAGCTAGATGTGGCCCTTGTGGCCAAAGGGTATGGAGAGAAAGCGGGAGTGGGATACTGAAAATGTATAATCAGCCATGATCATATTGAATAGTGGTGCAGGCTCGAAGGGCCAAATGGCCTACTCCTGCACCTATTTTCTATGTTTCTATCACTTCCTTAATGACAGCTTTCAGCATTTTTCCAACAGCTCATGTTAGGCTATTTGGCCAGATTTCTGTTTTCTCGAATGGCAGTATTTTATTTGCTAATCTCGAATCCGATGGGATTGGTTCCAGATTGTAACACAATAGAAAAATCTCAATTATTTTGGGAATGTTTATTGTGGCGCAAGCACAGACTTTGTAAAAAATTATGGACTGCTGAGCAATAGCCCAAATCCTCAGTTTTCCCATTACCGTGGGAAGTCAAGAAACAAAAGGATGAGTGAATGGGGAAGAGGTAAACAAAAACAATGTGGGGGTAGGATTATATCAAACTACTCCACACAGTTCCAAGTAGCTAACACAACACAATATGTAAAGAAACTTGGGAGATGATCACAATATAAATATCTCAGATTAACTAAAATAAAAGTTACAATTGTTGATAGACACAGGTGGAATTGATAGCTTTGTTAATACATGGAGTGCAAACCATCCTGAGAAACGGAAACCTAAACACAGAGAAGATTTTCACCATGATGGAGATGAGATGGGGTGTCAGGAAGCAACGGTCCATCTCTTACTGGAACTGAACTGAATATTTTAAAGTTACTGTGCCATGCATATAAACTTATGAGTGAAGCCAGATGAATGGGAAGTCAATGCGTGTTACCTGTGCAGACCTTGTCTACCTTCAGCATCACGGCTCCTCGATCAAGAGCTTGCCGCCTGAAGACCCCGCAGAACGTGCAGTTATTTTTCAAACCAACTTTCTTCACAATCTGGTCCATTGTCCAACCGTACAGCTCCTCATAGGAAACGATCTTGAGGGGCAAATCATATTGCTGCTGGTTTCTCTTTACTGACTCCAAGGAGTCATCACGATAACCACTGATGCCTTCATCCACAGAGATCAGCATCAGATTTAACCCATAATCATACCGCTCATTTAGGACTTTTAGAACGTGAGCTAAAACAGTTGAGTCTTTCCCACCCGAAGCACCAATTCCAACAGTCTCTCCCTTCTGGAAAAGCTTTGCCGATAGGATTGTCTGATGAACCTCCTCTTCAAAGGCCCAGAAAAAGCACTCTTTACAAAGGGAGTGGCCTGTTTTGGGCCGCCTGAGGGCTGCCGTTTTCTTGCTACAGCTGCTGCAGGGAATGGGCATGTTGGAGTAGAGCTGAAACAGCAAGCAAAGTGAAATGATTGGGCATATCTGAGATGCAGCAAACAAAAATTACTATAATTAAGCCTGAACATTTGCAGTGCTTGACAATAATATCCTTTTCATTACTAAAACCATGGCAAACTATTTTATAGCACACTGTGCTTTACAAGGTGACGCGACAAATCTAGATTGTGATATGTCAACATTTTTTAAACGCTGGACTAAGGAAAAACGTGACAGAGCAATATTTTTTCCATTCCTAGATATTGATCCACAGGATTGAAGAGAATATAAGAACATTCGAGTAAGATTATAGACCACATAGTCCATCCAGTTTGCTCTCTCATTCAACATGGTGAAGGTTGATCTTGGGCTTCAACTTCATTCTCCTGCTTTCTCCTGCTAATCCTTGATCTCCTTATTTATCAAGAACTTGGACAGACTAGATCTGTCTACCTCTGCCTTAAACATATTTAATAATGACATATCCACAACTTTCTGGGATAGAATTTAAAGATTCACAACCCTTTAGATGAAGTAATTTCCCCTCATTTCAGTCCTAAATAATTTGTCACTTATCCTGAAACTGTGCCCCCATGTTCCAGATTCCACAGTCAAGGGAAACAGCCTCTCAGTGTCTACCTTTCAAAATTTTGGGCCCCAAAATATGCATATTCTTCCTTAAATACTGATACCAAGGTGGTTTACTCTCATTCAGTGACTTCAATTATTTGACTTAAATGTTTAAGGGGGAACCTCAATTTAATCTTTCACCTGAAATACACTGCATGAGATAAAGCATTCCATTTAAATTGTACTGAAGTGTCAGCTTAGATTTCACATTCAATTCCTGGAATGCAGCTTGAAGCAACGTTTTCTGACACTTCAGAACAAAAGCTAAAATATCTCTGTTTTCTTTTTGCTGCTCTGGTATGGCATGGCAGTAACATGCATTTCAACAGTGACATAACGGAAGGCTTAATGATTTTTTTCAGAACTCTTTGGCTATGCAACATGCCACAAGACAGCCAATCTTCATGCTTTGCATTCCTTCCACATTCAAAAGATCTTTTCAATGATAACGGCCAGCGCAATAAGTCTCCAGCACTCACTTGTACACTGTACAATTATTTTGTAAACCAGAGGCCAAATGCCTAGCAAAGGACTCATGAAATGATCATTCATAATTTTGTAAACCTCAGTCTAATCATCATGACCACATCACCCCCTGCCTCCGTCTCCTGTACTCTAAGGAAAACAACTCTCTCTTATCCAATTGCTCCTCATGGCTGCAATTGCCACACCTGGGCAACATTCTTGTAGATCTCCTCTGCATTTTCTCCAGAGCAATTATGTCCTTCCTGTAATGTGGAAATCAGAAGTGTACACAAAACTCCAGCATTTTGTACAGTTCCATCATTGCATCACTGTTTCTGTATTCAACATCTTACCCAATAAAGAAAACATTCCATATGCTTTCTTGACCAGCTTGCCCATTTGTCCTGCCACCTTCAAGGACACGTGGACACGAAGTCCAAGATCTCTCTCTCCCCGTTTGAGTATTCCTTTGCTTTGTTTGCCCTCCCTAAATGCATTATTTTACACCTTTCCAGATTAAATAACATTTGCCCACTCAACCAAACCATTGATATCATTCTGGAATTCACACCTATCCTCTTCACAATCAACTACATGGCTATTTTTGTGTCATTTGCTATTTCTCAATTGTGTTACCAACATTTAAGTCTAAATCGTTAGTATACGTAACAGCACGGCCTCCACACCGAGCCCTGTGGAACACTAGAAACTATTTTTCCATTTGCAACAACATCCAACACCCATTACCCTTTGTTTCCTGTCATTGAGTTAATTTTGGATCCAACCTGCACCTTCCTGTCTAACTTATGACATCTCACCTTTCTGACCAGTCTGCTATGTGGCACCTTCTCAAGTGTTTTACTAAAATCAACAGAGACAATATTCACTATGCTACCCTCATCAACTCTTCTTGATACCAGCTTAATATAATTTTTTGACAAAGATACGATTTTCTCTTAGCAGAACCATGCTGATTAACCTTGAACAATCTGTGCCCTTTTCATAGAACATTACAGCGCAGAACAGGCCCTTCGGCCTTCGATGTTGCGCCGACCAATTATGAAAAAAGCAATGACCCTCCAAACTAAACCATTCCCTTCTCTTCCATAAACTTATCAACTAACCTCTTAAACGCCACCAAACTTGGCGCATCTACAACTGCCGCAGGCAGGGCATTCCACTCCCTAACCACCCTCTGGGTAAAGAACCTACCTCTGATATCCGTCCTATAACTATCACCCCTTAATTTAAAGCTGTGTCCCCTCGTGCTAGCTTTCTCCATCCTAGGAAAAAGGCTATCACTGTCCACCCTATCTAAACCTCTAATCATCTCATATGTTTCGATAAGGTCTCCTCTTAGCTGCCTCCTTTCTAACGAAAACAACCTCAAATCCCTCAGCCTCTCCTCATAAGACCTGCCTTTTCAGTCATAGTTTATCCTGTCTCAGAATTTTTCCAACGATTTTCTCACTACTGAAATCAGACTGATTGGCCTATAGTTTTCCAGCTTATCCCCTGCACTCTTTTTAAACAATGCTATTTCATTCGCAGACTTCAACCCCCTGGTACCTTACCTGTATCAAGTGAGGCTTGGAAAAATGATCCTGAGGGCATTGCCATTTCCTCCCTGGCTTCCCTCAACAGTCTGGGACACAATCCATCCAGCCTTGGTGACTGATCTACCTTCAAGAATGTCAGTTACTCCAGCGCTTACCCTGTGACTATGTTTATTATACCTAATATTTCACACTCATCCTCTTAACTAATATGTCTGAATCATGCTTCTCTTTAATGAAGACAAAGATAAAGTACTCACTGAGAACCCAGTCAACAACTCTGAATCAATCCACAAGTTACCATGTACATTTCTAATGGGCCCTAACATTTCCTTATTCACTCGCTCTTAATACACTTGTAAAACATCATAGAATTTTCTTTGATTTTTAACTGTCAATCACCTCATGCTTTCCACTAGGTTTTATACAATATTAAGTTTTTTGTGATTGACATAAGCAATTTTTTTCTACTTTACCTAGGCCTCTATGCTTCTGGATAACCAGGGGCTCAAGCTGACTGCTCAACCAGTAAACTCCCTTTCATGATTACAGTAACTTATCCTCGTTAGTCTTCTCTGCTCTTTTGTCAGATCTCTGTTCTATAGTAGGCAAAGCAAATGAAACCAAAAAAATTTCAGAAATACTGCTAGATTAAATAAGTGGGCAAAACTCTGGCAAATGAATTTCAACATAGATAAACGTGAGGTCATCCACTCTGGGCCAAAAAAGCATAGAATAGATTATCTACTAAATGGTGGAAAACTAAATAGTGTGTTTGGGATCCAGGTAAATAGATCATTAAAATGTCACAAAGAGGTACAAGATAATCAAAAAGGATAATGGAATGCTGACCTTTTTACCTAGAGATGGGAATACAAGCTTCAATTATTCAAAGCCCTGGTTAAACCACACCTAGAATACTGTGAGCAGTTCTGGCACCCACCTTAGGATAGATATATTAGACTGTGCAGCGTAGATTTACCCGAATAACATCTGGACTGCAGAGGTTAAATCAGAAGATTAGATGACACAAAATGGAGTTGCAATTCCTGAAATTTAGAAAATTATGCAGTGATTTAATCAAAATTTTCATGCTGTAAGAACAGAGATGATTACTTTCTGACAACAATCTATCATGTGAGAAGATGATTTGCACATTGGTGGTCAAATATGTTAAACATCAACTGGTGTGGCTCAAGACTGCCACTAGCATGGCAATCTCTGATGTACTTGTTGCGGAGAAAGCCAGTGGGCTGAAAAGGTGCACAATTTGTTGACTTTGGTTTTCCTGGGGCTCTCTTCTCAGCTAATAAAGATTTCCGATTCTACTTGCCTGTTCCAATGTTCCTCTAGTTAGCTCCACAAGTGAGATGAGGTCAGAGTGACTGCTCTTGATATGAAGGTTGAATATGACATTAAGAACCCTATCAAACTGGCGTCAATGGTATTCAGAGGGAAGACTCCATTGGCTGGGGTCAACACTATCACGTGAAATTTGGTTGTGATTGTTGACAACTGCAATGGCTCAAGAGGATGGCTCACCACCAGCTTCTCAAGGGTAATTAGGATGGAACAATAAATTGTTAGCATGGCCAGCGATACCCACATTCAATGAAAGAATTCTTAAAAGTTCCAATTGTCAAGCATACATGCGACTTTGTTCAGAAATTATTTATGAAATCAGTTTATATCATTTTGCAGTTAGAGTGTACCAGATCCACACTACTGAAGAAAAATACTCCCCTCTTGATATTTTGTAAGTTATCTCAAGAACTTATCCTAATGATTTTAATGAGGACTTCTAGTTACTGATCCAGTTGCCACAGTGAATATTATTTTTCTTTGGCTACTCTATTAAAACCTGTAATTTGTTAAAAACCTCTTCATAAATGCTGTTCCAAGTGGTAATACTCCTAACTTTTCCAACTTCTCATAACTAAATCCTCTCAGTCTTCGTAAATCAATTCAGCCTGGCTTTTTAAAGACTCTTTTTGCTCCTGAAATGTGGTACCCAGAATAACCTACAACATCGCAGCAGAAGTTTAACCAGCATCATGGGGGATACAGCACAGAAAGAGGCTCTTTGGCCTAACTAGTCCATGCCAACTAGGTTTCCTAAACTGAACCACATTTGGCCCTATATCCCTGTCTAAATGTCTTTTAAATGTTGTAATTATACCCACTTCTACCACCTCCTTTTGGCAGCTCATTCCAAAACCCACCACCCTCTATTTGAAAAGGTTCCTCCTCAGGTCCCTTTCAAATCTTTCCCCTCTCACCTTAAACCTATGCTCTCTGGTTTTGGTGAAGGCAATGATTCTGTTGTCATTCATGCCTCATCTCTACATTTCTAAAAGCAAAATAGTGTGGATGCTAGAATCTGAAAAAAAATAGAAAATGCTGGAAAATCTGAGCAGGCCTGAGAATAGAAACAAGAGACTTTCCAGCATTTTCTTTTTTTTGTGTGTCCCTCTAGTTTTCCTTATCCTGGGGAAAGACCCTGCCTTATCCATGCCCCTCCTGATGTTATAAATCTCTCATTTTCCTACACTTCAGGGACGGAAAAAGTTCTTCACACTTGGTTTTACGTTGGGCCGAAAGGCCCATTTCCATGAAATCAATGCAATACAACATCTGCTTCACACCAGGAGGCGGTGGACGGAAGGTTCTCGGTGGACAGACTAAGAGGGGAGGGGAGAGAGTTAGGCGGAGCAGGGACCCGGATTAGACTACAGCACCCATCAGCAGACACACTCTACCGCTTCCTACAGATACAGCACCGCCAGCCATAAGGCCTACCCGCACGAGAACCCCGGCCTGTCCCACACACATTTCCATCTTGCCGGCTCCTTACCTCAGGCCATCATCGCTCGCACCGCCCAGGCTCCCTCTCCCATTGGTCAGTGCCGCGCCGCGCAACCGCATCCCAGGATTCTCGATTGGTCAGTGCCGCGTGGCCCCGCCCCAACACTTTCTGATTGGTTAACCCCATGGCATGTAGTCCCGCCTCTGGGTCAATGGTCAATGCCGCGCGTCCCCTCCTCTGACTTCTCCGATTGGTCAATACCGCGTATCCCCGCCTGTGACCTCTGATTGGTCAGGACGGCGTAGCCCCGCCTTATGGCTCTCTGATTGCTCGATTCCTCTCCACGTGATGATCATGTGACCTAGCTATCCAAAGGCACGACAGCCCGCTCCACTGCATGATGGGATTTGTAGTGTTGCCGTGGCAGTGGCGGCCTGGGGCTGAGCCCCGAACCCAAGCCCACAGTGAGGAGCGGAGATGGGGAGCGCTGAGAGAATGTCTTCCCACTCAGCTGACGGAATCTCGGTTGCTGTAACTGAAAAGGCACCAAAACAAATTACTGCGGACTAAATCTCAAGGAAATAGCTCCAAAAATTGTCCAATCCTCAGCAGCAGCATCTGCGGAGAGAGAAAAACAGAGCTCACATCAGAAGTGGAGAAGGTTATAGATACAACAGGTTTAAAACAAATAAAGAGACAGGGAGACAAAGAGAGAAGTCTGTGATACAGGGGAAGACAGGCGAGTTAAATAGTACAAGGAATAATCATGAAAGGGATGAAGATAGGATAAGAAACAAGGGACGGTTAGAGATGAAACTACACAAAATACTGGAAAATCCTAGCAGGCCTGACAGTATTGATGTTTCCAAACCTCTCTCCACAGATGCTGTCGGACCTTTTGAGGTTTTCAGATATTTTCCGTTTTTGTTTCAGATTTTAGTGTCTGGATTAATTTGCTTTTATATATGGTTAGAAATGAGGTGTGAATGGCAGCAGAATCACTACCAACAACTACAGGCGGAAAAAAATAGAGCAGAGGTGAATGACCCGAAATTGGAGGTGTCAATGATAGTGGAGACTTGAAAGCAGGACAAGTGAACCAATAAAAGGCTTCCGGGAGCATAAGCAAGGGGTGAGAGCAGAATGGGATAGGCAGTCAGTGATAATGGAGGGGAATGCTCATTTGAGCAGAAGAAAAGGTATTTGATGATTCTACTCCTCTGCCATTTCCTCTACTTTGAGCTTGATGCTCCCATGAAACACATTTTCTCCCCTTTCTGACATTATGATTTCCTCTGCAACTTCCAAATCCACTCTTAACTCATCAATATGTGCCTTTTTCCTGTCATAACTGCCCTTTTATCTTCTTTCTTACCAACGTCCAGGAACTCAGTTTCAAGCTATTACTTGTACTTTCAATTTAGTATATTGTTTTCTCTACTGGTAATGTGGCTTCCTTTACGTTGGGGAGATTAGACACAGATTGAGTGTGACCCCAAGTTTCCATTCACCTGTGGTTTTAATTCGCTATTTCACTCGCTTAAATCTCGGTCTCCTACATTGTTGCAGTAAAGCTGAACATAATGATCTGCACTTCATCCTTCAATTAAACTTCTCAGAACCTTCTGGACTTAACATTAAGTTTAACAACTTCAGAAAATCACTTCTGCACCTATTATTTTCAAATGGCAACTGTTAATGATTTGATTTTATTATTGTCACATGTATTACTATTATATTCTAAGTGGCGAGCCATTCAGGACAGAGATAAGGAATGTTTTCTCACTCAAAGTTGTTAACCTGTGGAATTCTCTATCACTGTTGGGACCAGTTTTTAAAAATATGTTCAAGAGGGAGCTGGACATGGCCACTGTGGTTAAAGGGATCAAGGGAGAGAAAGCAGGAGTGGGATACTGAAAGTTCATGATCAACCATGATCATATTGAATAGTGGTGCAGGCTCAAAGGCCAGATAGCCTACTCCTGCAACTATTTTCAATGTTTTTATACAGTGAAAAGTTTTGTTTCTTGTGTGCTGTACAGACAAAGCATACTGTACATAGGAAAAGAGAGGGTGCAGAGTAGCGGACTCTCTAGTTGGTAGTATAGTGTTACAATCATAGCTAGGTTGTGGAGAAAGATCAACTTAGCAGAAGGTGGGTCCATTCAAAAACCCTGATGGCAACAGGGAAATAGTTGTTCTTGAGTCGGTTGGTACGTGCCCTCAGACTTTTGTATATTTTTCCTTGATGGGAGAAGGTGGAGGAGAATGTTTTCGGGGTGCGTGGGGTCCTTCATTATGCTGGCTGCACCAGGTACCTGAATAATGCTCATTTTAAATAATGCATGGAATTACTTCCCCACTTGTTTAGATAGCATTTGGAGAGAAGGTGAAACAGTTCAAGTTCCAGGTCAATTACCTGTATATTTGTAAGTGTCACAGGTAGGTTTGCATTAATACTGCAATGAAGTTACTGTGAAAATCCCCTAGCCGCCACACTCCGGAGCCTACTCGGATACACTAAGGGAGAAATTAGCATGGCCAATGCATGTCTTTTGAACTGTGGGAGGAAACCAGAGCACCCAGAGGGAACCCACGTAAACACGTTGGGAATGTGCAGGCTCCACACAGACAGTGACCTGAGCCTGGATTCGAATCCAGCTCCCTGACGCTGTGAAGCAGCAGTACTAACCACTGTGCCACATACTTCTTTCAATGCTCTGTCCAAGAACAAAGACAGGCAGGGAATGGTGAATGGGCTCTTTCTATGCTTTCCAGTGATCAGATCCAGGGGGAGGGTTCGGCCGAGGTTATAGATCACGTGTTACCTATCAGTTTACGTATTCGGAGCGACCTGACGAACGGCAGTAAGTCATACCGCGTTGTTTTATAACACTTGTTCAGATGGTAATGCCGGGCCTGGAAGGCGGCTCTACAGGGTAAGCTGCAGGCAAGGACCGGGGTTGCTGGGGCTCCTCGGATAGACTACACAGTAGCTGTCACCTAACTTCATCCTGAAAGTGTGCTGATAGCAAAGAGATTTTGGAAGTAAAGTCGGTGCTAAATCAAAACCTGGCATTTTTCTGCCGATTCCCTTACGAAGGACTTATTTGCGTTATGTAAGCAATAATCTATCCTCTCCTCGACGACAGAAGTTTAAGGACTAGAATTTCTGAATGAACTGGTTAATTATGGTTTGTGTGGGTCACCTCTTGCAGAGAACAGGCTATAGGTACAAGCAAGTCTATTTTTGTAGGAGCTATTTCTGAGCTACTTTCCTACAACATGATCAAAACCATGTGTCAGTAGAGATTCTGTCATTTGTTTGTGTTTATTTCTAGATGCGACTGCTGTCTGCGTTTGCTCTTGTTGAGAAGTGTCTGTTATTAAAACAAACCTGCAAGAACTATAGTGCAGCTACTGCTTCCAATTTGGCCTTTGTTCCTTTGAGCCGCCCATTGGACTCCATCGAATTGGAGGAACTTCAGGATTTTGTGCATCGGTCCAAGAGGCTGCTGGTACTGACAGGAGCAGGGGTGTCCACAGAGTCCGGTATTCCGGATTATCGGTCTGAGGGTGTGGGACTCTATGCTCGCACAGCAAGGCGTCCCATTCAGCACTCTGAGTTCATCCGCAGTGCCAGGGGCAGGCAGAGGTACTGGGCACGGAATTATGTTGGGTGGCCACAGTTTTCTAGTCACCAGCCAAATGTGGCGCACAATGCTTTGAGTAAATGGGAAAGCCTGGGCAAGTTGCACTGGCTGGTTACACAAAATGTGGATGCTTTGCACTCCAAGGCGGGAAGTCAGCGCCTGACCGAGCTTCATGGCTGTTCCCACCGGGTGCTCTGTCTCGGGTGTGGTGATGTCACACCCAGGAGCCAACTTCAAGAAAGGTTCACAGCTCTGAATCCTGGCTGGGCTGCAGAAGCACACGGAATAGCTCCAGATGGAGATGTCTTCCTGACTGATGAACAAGTTGCAGATTTTAATGTTCCCTCCTGTGAGAGATGTGGCGGTATCCTGAAACCAGATGTCACTTTCTTTGGTGACACGGTGAACAAGGAGAAAGTGAATTTTGTCTATGAGCGTGTGGCTGAGTCTGATGCAGTTCTGGTGGCAGGTTCTTCATTGCAGGTAAGTGGGTGAGATTATCAAAGGCGTCACATTAGGGATGTCCAACCTGACTACAGAACCAAAGCAGAGATGAACATTTTTAAAAAAAAAATTGTTGTGACCTGAAATGCCTGGTGGGAAGGGTAGTGGAAGCAAATTAATAACTTTCAAAAGAGAACTGGATCTGTTTTTGAAACAGAAAATGTTTCAGGGTGATGGGAAACAACAGCTAGAATAATTGGACAATTTGTTCAAACATTGTCTACTGTGCTGCACCATTCTATAAGAATGAGTCTGGGAGATATATTTGTTTCGGATAGTATAAATTTATTCTGATGTTCCAAGTCTGCACATCAGATGTCATTTTTTTGTTATTGTTTCAGAAATTGTAAAAATTGTGGTAACTTGTCTTTAGAAAGAAAAATATACATAATACTTTTCACAGTCTAAGGACATCATTAGAGCATTTTTTATATAAAAATATGTTGTTTTGAATTGTAATCAGCATAATAATGTGGAAATTTCAGTTAATTTTCAAGGTTCTAAATGAGAAATGAGATATTGGCCAGATAGGTTTTGATGGATGGATAAATGTTGGCTAGAACACCAGGGAGAATGCCCCTATTAAAAAAGTTTTGCATTTATATAGTGCCTTTCATAACTTAAAAGCAAATCACTTTGCAATCAGTTGAAATGTAGGCACTATTATTGCTCACCTGAGAGGGCAGCCAGATCTTTGGTTTAATGTCTTATCTGAAAGATGACATCTCTTGATAGTGCAGCATTGGAGGATTGGTCTAGGTCCTTGTCTTTGTACCTATTAAATCGCATGGGTGCATGGCCACACAGGCCTTATCCTGGAGAAATGTTTGGATGGCTATTCAAAAGAATCTCACTTTAAGAAAAATGGACTGCATGATGGTGCTAATGTCAACTCAACTTCAAAAACGTTTCTGGAGTGGGACTTGAACTCACATCCTTTGGGGCTGAGTACTGAGCTTGCTACTACTGAGCCACAGCTGATGCCCCCAGGGATTTGCTTATACTGTGTCAAAATAGAATTCAATCCCAGCCATTAGGTTAGATTCAAATCCACCTTTAGACAATAAACAAACCCTTGTGGTTTATAAACTAACATTACTGATTTTGTTTTGTATAAATAGGTCTATTCTGGATATAGGTTCATCATTGCAGCCTATGAGAAGAAGATACCAATTGCATTACTGAACATTGGGGATACCAGAGCAGATGAACAGGCTACTCTGAAAATCAGTGCTCGATGTGGAGAGGTGCTGTCCTGTATTCTTCACCTTTGAGATTGTGGTGCTGCAAACCTGAAAACTCCTCAATACAGTACCGGTAATATTTTTAAAAAGTGTATTGTTGGGGAAAATTGGGGAAAATCTGTTGAAATTCGCTCTGTAGATCCTCTTCCAGCAACTGGTAGGGCTGTTTTATAAGATAGGGAAATAAAAACTAGGAGTGGTGGAAGTGAGGCAATAATACAATGGCTTAATAATCCTAAATAGGACTCTGTTCAGAGTGCACTTACTGAGTGAAATAGTCTTTCTTAGACTTAGATTTACTTGCAAGCAACTTTATTTTCATATTCACTAATTTCTAACTTAGCATAAAAATATTCTTATAATTAACAATGAAATTAGTGTTGCAATTTAAAACAGAAGTCTGAGGTGCTGAATTATTCCATACACTTGAAAAATCTACCTCTGGTAAAATACGCACTGTGGCATAGTGGTCAACACCACTATGTTTGAATCAGGTTTGAATCCCGGCTTGGCTCGCTGTTTGCGTGTTCTCTGTGTCTGCGTGGGTTTTCTACAGGTTCCTCCCACAATCTGAAAGACATGTTAATTAGGGTGTATTGGACGTCTTAAATTATTTCTCAGTGTACCTGAACAGGTGCAGCGTGTGGCAACGAGGGGATTTTCACAGTAACTTCATTGCAGCGCACTTGTGACAATAATAAATGTTACTGTTACCTTAAGGTAATAAAATCTGGTAAAAATACAGCAAAATGAAATTACTGTACACACTGCACTTGCTGGAACTTAATTACAAACGAGCAACAAGCCAGGTGTAATTAAAGGGACAAGCTACCTAAATACTCCATCTGAACATTCCATTCGAGAATGAACCATTAACAATACTATAGGAATATTAAAAAACATGCAATATACGGACAAGAATGGTAGTTGAAGGCATGTAGAAACCATTATTTTCAGGTGCTACTGAGATCTGTGCTGTTCTCATTCACAACTTCTCACACTGGTATATTTTCCAGATACTTAATGCCTAGCATTTACAAATGAACGTGATCATTTATCAACTTGTTGGAAGTTTCCTTTTCAGTATATGGGAGGAAACGATAAATGCCCATAGTCCACTTTCTCAAAGAAATCACAAACAATTTGCAATGTCATTCATCGCCTCCAACTTGTTTAGCAGCATTAAAGACTTCAATAATTATAAGCATTGTCTTAAAGAACTCTTAAGAGTTCTGACTGATCCTAAAGGCAATCCAACATCAACAGCTTGTTCAACCACCACTAGTTACATTTTATACACAATTGTCCCACACTCTTTCCAAATGTGTTAATGTTGTGAAAAGTATTTGATCGACTGTGGTTCTAATCTTTAAATTGGCCAGGATGTCTGTGTTAATACCTTATGGAAATTAATATAAACCTATTAAAATTGCAACTGCTTCTTGTTCTGTTTTTATTTGGTACGTTAACAGACCAACCAAACATAAGTCATATGGCCTGACATTGTACATGTTCTGTGTCCAACATAACTTCAGTGATTTAAAGCAAAGGGACCTAGGGGTTAACTTTGCAAGAATCATTGACTAAGCTGTAGTGAGTTGTGCCATATACTTATTGTCAGGTCATTCAGTGGCAATATTAGCTAGTTTCCCTGGCTTCATTTCGAAGTAAAAACAGTAAGAAGTCTGACAACACCAGTTTTAAATCCAACCGATTTATTTGATAAACTCGTAAGCTTTCGATCTATGGCCTTTGTCAGGCGAATGAGGTGTTCTGGTCTCCAATAGCATAGACAGTTTACTGATTAGAATGCGAATCTTTACACCTAACCTGCTATTCAAGTCTTAAAGTGGCTAACAATGTGAGTGGAAGAAGCACTGAGCACTGGTTAAAGAGATGTGTATTGTCTCCAGACAGCACAGTAAGTGAGGTTTTTTGCTAACCCAGGCAAGTCATGGGGGTTACAGATAGTATGACATGAAGCCAAGATCCCTGTTAAGACTGTCCACATGTGTGCGGAACTTAGCTATCAGTCTCTGCTCAGCGGCTTTGTGCTGTCGTGTGTCGTGAAGGCCCCCTTGAAGAACGTTTACCCGAAGGTCGGAGGCCGAATGCCCGTGACTGCTAAGTGTTCGCCCACAGGAAGGGAACAGTTTTGCCTGGTGATTGTCGAGTGATGTTCATTCATCCGCTGTTGTACTGTCTGCATGGTCTCCCCAATATACCATGCTTCGGGACATCCTTTCTTGCAACATATTAGGTAGACAACGTTGGCCGAGTTACAAGAGTATGTACTGTCTACCTGGTGAATGGTATTCTCACGTTTGATGATGTCATCCATGTCGATGATCCGGCATGTCTTGCAGAGCTGGCTGTGGCAGGGTTGTGTGGTATTGTGGTCATTGTTCTCCTGAAGGCTGGGTAGTTTGCTGTGAACAATAGTCTGTTTGAGGTTGTGCGGTTATCTGAAGGCGAGAAGTGGGGGTGTGGGGATAGCCCTAACGAGATGTTCATCATCATTAATGATATGTTGAAGACTCCAGAGAAGATGTCATAGCTTCTCCGCTCCATTCATTTCGAAGCGCAGTAAGACGTCTCACAGCACTAGGTTAAAGTCCAAAAGATTTATTTGGTAGCACAAGCTACAAGCTTTTAGAGCGCTGCTCCTTCATCAGGTGAATGGGAGTTCCCTTCACAACAGGGCATATGAAGTCACAAACCCAATTTACAAAATAATGGTTGGAATGTGAATCTTTATGGGTAATTTGAGTCTTTATATGCCCTGCTAGTGAACAGCACTCCCACTCACCTGATGAAGGAGCAGTGCTCTGAAAGCTTGTAGCTTGTGCTACCACATAAACCTGTTGGACTTTAACCTGATGTTGTGAAACTTCTTACTGTGCTTACCCCAGGCCAATGCCGGCGTCTCCACTTCATTTGGAAGGACAGAAGTAAATTCTACCTCAAGGCTGAAATCAATTAACTCTGCAGTTCAGGAATCCCCTCACTCAGTCTGGCTTAGCTTTTTAGTACATGAATGCATCTTTACAATGAGTTAAATGCACTTTTAAATGTTTCACCTTTAAACAAATGTGTATCTGCTCAAATGTTTTGCAGTCTACAGATGCTGAAATTCATGTCCAAATTGGTGTACTGGTGTATTACTTGAACTGCTTTCACCATCTTCTCCATACCAGTCCTCTTGTCTTACTCTGTTAATCATTGTTTGTGGGCAAGCTGGGTTTGAGGACAATATATCTACGTTTTCATATTTACCCAAGGCACAAAAAACCTTTGGAGGTCCTGTGAAACTTGTATAGCATTTATGCAATTTGGGTTCTCACCTTGACCCAATCCAGAACCTGTGCGTCCTCTCTTTAAATCTTTTCTCCCGTCTGTATTTTTGGCTTCCAATATTGATGTCCACTGTTGAACATTTCCCGGGGACCCAGGGCTTACTGAAACCAGGAATCTTCAGATGTATACATCAGTGGATAACTAACATTGTACAAAAAGCTAATTTGTATATTGTAAAATATACAAATGTTAGAGTTTTGCTTTTTGTTTACGGATTAGCGTAAACAAAATTGGAACAAACTTATATTCTAAATTTTGGGGCTTAAAAATTGTTACGTAAATTTTAAGCTATAAATGTACAAACTCATCAGCTTTGTCAATATTGTGAAGTCAAAGTATACTCTGCTAATTTTTTCTAAAATATTTGTCATAGTCATAGAGCTTTACAGCACAGAAACAGGCTCTTTGTCCCAACTTGTCCATGCTGGCTTTTTTCTTTTAAACCCTAAGCTCGTCCTGATTGCCCGCATTTGGCCCATATCCCTCTATACCTATCTTACCCATGTAACTGTCTACATGCTTTTTAAAAGACAAAATTGTATCTGCCTCTACCACCACCTCTGGCAGCTTGTTCCAGATACTGACCACCCTGTGTGAAAAGATTGCCCCACTGGACCTTTTGTATCCCTTCCCCACAATTTAAACCTATGCCCTCTCGTTTTAAGACTCACTTACCTTTGGGAAAAGTGATTGACTATCTGGCTGATCTATGCCCCTTACTATTTTAGAGTCCTCCATACCCCTCAATCTCATATGCTCCAGAGAAAAAGTCCCAGTGTATACTTAACTCAAACCATCAAGTCCCAGTATCAGCCTAGTAAATTTTTTCTTCAGTCTTTCTAGTTTAATATTCTTTCTATAATAGGGTGACCAGAACTGTACACAGTATTCCAAACGTGGCCTTATCAATGTGTTGTACAACTTCAACAAGATGTCTCAACTCCCGTAGTCAATGTTCTAACCAATGAAACCAAGCATGCTGAATGCCTTCTTCACCATTCTGTCTACCATGACTCCACTTTCAAGGGGCTAGGAACTTTACACCCCACTCCCCCCACCTCTGATCTGTAACTGTCTCCAATGCGCTACCATTAATGGAGGAAGTCCCGCCCTAGTCCAATCTATCAAAATGTATCATCTCACATTTATTTAAATTAAATGCCATCTACTATTCATTAGCTGTGTGGCCTAATTGATCAAGATGCTGTTTGCATGTAATCTGCAAACTTACTAACAATATATATTCTCATCCAAATCAATATAAGTGACAAATAATGGACCCAGCACTGATTCCTGAGGCACACCACTGGTCACAGGCCTCCATTTTGAAAAACAACCCTCTACACATCCATGTCTACTTTCTATCATTGTCAGTTTTGTATGTACTTTACTTCCTCACCCTTAATCCCATGAGATTTATCCTTGTGCAACAACCTACCATGCAATACCTTGTCAAAGGCCTTACTAAAGTCCATGTGGACAACAGCAACTGCACTGACCTCATCTACCTTCTTGGTTATCCTTTCAAAAAACTCAAATTTGAAATGTGATTTTTTTTCCACTCAAAACCATGCTTACTATCCTTATTCAGTCCTTGCATCTCCAAATGCCTGTAGATCCTGTCTCTCAAAATACCTTCTAATAACTTACCCACCAAATGTGAGAGTCACTGACCTGTAGTTCCCAGGCTTTTCCCTGCAGTCCTTTGTTTAAAAAGGCAGAACACTTCCCACTCATTCTCCAATCTTCAGGCACCTCACCTGTTATAGACGATTCACATATCTCTGCTAAGGGACCCACAATTTCCTCTCTAACCTCCCACAATGTCCTGGCTTACAATTCATTAGGTCCTGGGGATTCGTCTACCTTGATGTGCTTTAAGACTTACAGCACCATTTCCTCTGTAATATGTACGCTGAGGACATCACTATGTATTGTTACATAGTTCCCTAACATCGATGCTTTTCTCAACAATAAATTCTAATGAGAAATATTCATCTCTGTGGAGCCACACATAAATGACCTTGTTGATCCTCAAGAGGCCTTACTTTCTCCTTAATTACTCTTTAGCCCTTTATGTATTTGTAGAAGCACTTCGGATTCTCCTTTGCCCCATCTGCCAAAATCATCTCGTATCCCTTTTTTGCCCTCCTGCTTTTTCTTTCTTAACTCTATTCCTACACCACCTATATTCTTCAAGGGATCCACTTGATCCCAGCTGCCTATGCGTGTCATGTGTTCCAAAATTAATGAGGTGCTGATAGCTCTATTTTCTGTTGCAGAAAGATGCGTGGTGTACAAATAGTAATTAACATTTTATTGGTCTTATGGAAATTTGCTGAGTACAGTTCCTTATGCATATAGAGGAAAATATTACAGAATATAGCAATCCATGTCGCTACAGAGCAGCATCTACATCATGACTTAAAAAAATAAAAAAGGGTCTTCATGCTCCCTCCTCAGTACTGATATTACCAATTTAGATTATTGGGTATATATCCTCCAAACCTGCACCAGGTATTGATGATACATTGAGGACTATTGAAATGAGGCAAATATGGAGTTTTAGGAAGCTCTTACACGCTAGAGAATCACAGTTCATTGTCAGACAATTAATCAGCTTTAGTATCCTACTTCCTCTCCCCTACCAAAAATCTCTAGGCCAAGGAGACTGCATGCTTTTGCTGGCTCAACTTGTTCTTGTACAGAAGTGTTAGAGCCCAAAAGTATTCTGCTGAATGACAGGCAACAGTTCCATTGATGCAACTCTCCTCTTCAAGGCCATGCACCTGCAGAAGAACCAACCTGAGAAAAGGGTTATTAGATGGTTGAGCAATGCAATTAAGACCACCAACTTGCAGTTATTGCAGCCACACCAAAACAGGCCACTTGAACTCAACTGACCATCATCCTGGACCTCTGCTCCCTTCAGCACATAGGCTTCTCTCAAACTACCATCATTCTGTTGATAGCTATGTCTGTAGGGAAAACTAACAGCTTGAAGTTGTATTAAGCTAAGACCATTTTCTACAATGTAACAAATATTATCTGGGACAAAGTAAGACTAACATTTGGAGTTTCTCATCTAGTATTGGTTACCCTGGATGTCATAAAGGCTTTGAGGAAAAGTACAGAAGATGGCCAAAATGTTTAAAACCTCAGAGCTCCATCATGAGGATAGACTCCAAGAATTGGGTTTATTTACAAAAGATAAATGCAGACCAATAGGGAATATGACAGCTGTTTAAAGCAAGGAAGCGCTCAGATACATTCTGGTTTAATAGGCAACTCCAAATTGATAGTTGGGACCATTGTCCCTATCAAATTTGTAAGCAGTTTTAGGTTAGATGCCATATAAAGTATTTATCAGAGTACAACAGTCTGTAACAAATTGTGATACATTTGAGTTAAGGACTGTTACAATCCTTTCAACTGGGAACATTTGGGGTTGGAATTTTGGGAATAGTCTTTTAGGAGCAGAGGAAAGAAGGGCCACATTAAGGAATCCATTTTCTATTCAAGCTTGTTTTTTAAAAATTTCCCAACAGCGACTTTTGGAACATAGGAACCTGGAATCTAAGAATGGGCCTGCCATGCTTTTCTCAATGTTACCAACAGCTTAATCTGTGAAGGGAACTAATTCTTTGTGTAATTTTGACATTTGAGAGACAAGATATCCACAAAAAGGAAAGGCAAAATATTGCAGATGTGAACACATAAAATCGGAAAATTCTTGACAAGTCATTTATGGAGAGAGGAACAGCTATTAAGCACAGAAGCATGGAAAGTGGGAAGGGGCAGGGGGAAGAACCTAAGGAGTGTGATGGAAAGCAGATGTAATCTAAACGACAGGAGATGATGGCGCAAGGCAATAGAGGGGATAATAGGACAAGTGCAGAACAAAGATCTTTCTAGAGGAGCTGTAAATGGAAACCAAGTAAAATTCATGCCACACAAATGCCAGCCAATGACCATCTGCAACAAGAGAACCTCCCCATCTTCCCTTGACATACAACATTACTATCAGCAAATCCCTCCCCATCACCATCCTTGGGTTACCATTGACCACAAACTGTATTGGACCAGCCATATTAATGCTATGACTATAAGAACAGTCAAGAGGTTGGGAATTCTGCAGTGGATAACTCACCTCCTGACTTCCCAAAGTCTGTCTGCCATTTATAAATCACAAATCAGGAATATGATGGAATTCTCTCTACTTGCCTAACTGAATGGAGCTCAAAACCATTCTGGTCAAAGTAGCCTGATTGCTCAGTACCTCATCTACCACCTTAAACATTAATTCCACCATGACTTGGGCACAGTTGCAGCAGTTTGTACCATATCCAAGATGCAATGCAGCAACTCACAAAACCCACATCTACCACCTAGAAGGACAAGGGCATGGACAAATGGAAACACCAGCACTTGCAAGTTCCTCTCCAAGACATATACCATCCTGAGTTGAAACTACATGACTGATCTTTCACTGTCACTGGGTCAAAATCTTAGAACTCCTTTCCTCATAGCGCTGTAAGTGTACCTACACTAGATGGACATAGCTCACCATAATAATTAGGCATGGGCAAACCGTGCTAGGCTTTTCAACATTCCATCAAAAATAACAGCAACAGTTGCAATCTGAAATTCTTAAACTCAAATGTTGAATCCAAAGTGCCTGGTTGGTGGTGTTCCTCAAATTATCATTGAATTTCCTTGCAATATTGTAGGAGTTCACTGTGAGGTGGAGAATTAACAGGTGGAGGAGGATTGTGTAGGCTGGGTTCAGAGTGCATCCTGGGTCAGTCAGATGCACATAGCCGCAGTAACACCCGGAAAGTGAAAGTTATCACTCCACTTCTGGGAGCCTGGAAAAGCTGTTTTGAGCTAGCTACAAGAAAATATTATAAGCAGATAGGGACAGTTCTCCTTCTCTCCTCTCCCCACAATAATGGCAGCTGGGTGGGGGGGGTCTCTGTTCAGCAGTTTCACAATAGCTTGGATTAGGCACTCATAACAGAGGATTGAAGCCTGCATTGTGTTGCGCTGCAACACAATGACTAATATACAATGCTACAATTAAAAACACTGAGCAATACCATTGAAACTTGGACATGGGAAACAATAATTCTTCAGAACAGAAGCTTGTAACAAAAACAGGTGATCGCTCAATACTGTGATTGTTGCAGAATTATCAATGTACATGAATGATTATACATTTCTGTACAGAAGTCTCACTAATACAGGTAGACTTAAAATGAAGATTTTTGGAGCCGATTAGGTGGGGCAGATATAGCAATGAAAGACAAGAATCCAAAATATAAAATAAATTCCCACATTTGTTTAGAATAAATACTTTGCACTTTGGCATAAACTCCCAAAGAAAATGAGATTTTGATTCACATATTAAAGCTTGCTTAGAAAGTTCTCAAATCATTTAAAAAGAATTGACATTTATCCTTACTTTAGCTTTATTGCTTAATACTACAAATAGTTGCATAAATATTCCTTTCAGTAGCTTTCTCAAGGTCGGTGGTTTCCAGGTTGAGATTGGAAATTTGTGGCTGATCACAAAAGTTTTGCCTGGAAAACAATGAAGGAAACAACATCTAAGAAGCACCTTTGGGATTATACCAAGTGAGGAGGAAGAAAATGTGGTGTGGCCAGAGTATAGACCCTAAAGCTGATGATGGATTTCAAGAAGTTTTTTGAATTGTTCAACAATTATTTACATACAGCTCAAGTCCTGAGAGAATTCCTTTAGTAGATGCCTCTCAGTTGCAGCTCAAAACCGTTACTTTGCAATGTGTCCCATCAGACACAATGTAATAACCTGAACCTCAGAAGAGTGATAAGTATATAATTAATTAAGAATTAGCCCACTTTTGTTTGAAATTCTGTGGGCAGAAAAATTGCACATTTGATAACTTCATCATTGGTATTTCACAAATTCCATTTCAGCTTTGTACATGGGTGGCATGCTGGCAGTGGTGAGCACCGCTGACTCACGGTGCCAGGGACCCAAGGTAATTCTGGCCGTAGGTCACAGTGTGTAGAGTTTGCATGATTCCCCCCTGTGTCTGTGTGGGTTTCTTCTGGTTTCCTCCCAGAGGCCAAAGATGTGTGAGTTAAGTTGATTGGCCATGGCAAATTTCCCCATGTCAGAGGGAATAGTAGGGTAAACACATGGGTTTGAGAAGATAGAGCCTGGGTGAGATTGTGGTCATTGTAGACTTGATGGGCCAAATGGCCTCCTTCTGCATCATAGAATCATATTGATATGATATCATATGATTCATATCAATATATATCATATGATTCTATGATATATTGATATATCATATTGATATATCATATGATTCTATGATTCATAACCATGGGGGCAGTGCATTAAAAATGGGTCACCAGCAAAAGGATGAAATGGATCTGCTGATTTTGTGATTGTTTAACAATTTATGGTTATAAGACACTGCTGCAATTTTAGAATTCTGTAGATAATGTAGGTACTAGGCAGAATAGATAATTATGTTACTAAGGGACAATTTACATCACATCCTCTGGATTAGTGAGAAAGGGTTATAGGAGTGCAGGAACTAGTTGGGTCTCTCCACATTGTAAATCACGGTTTTCAAATCTTCTTAAGGAAGGTTCATGCTAATAAATAGCAGCATGGTGACTGACTTTGCAAAATACATTTAGAAGTTTTCTCTATATAGATAATTAAAAATCAAAACATTTTCTCATACCTTGTACATTTCTGAATCGAACAACCATAGGAAGCCCCAGCTGTGATGTCCCCAAACTCAAACTGATCTGCACCCAGCTGCCAGCTTCTCCAAGACAGAACTCTCAAGACTTGCAAGCTAAATGCTTTGAATTATAGAAAGTTAAAAGTCCCAAAGCCTTGAATTTAGCAAAAGGGATTTAAAAAGAAATGGAATAAACAGATGGCAGGATAGGATCAAGTGGATAAAATTACTCTTGCTGTAAGTTTGAAAGCAAGAGTTTTTTCCCCAAAAGGTGCTCCTATTACATTGACTCACATCCTTTTTATTGGCAGTGTTTGACCAAGACCTGATGTTTATCAGTTGAAATCTATTCTTGGGTGACAGGCAGAACCAGAGATTTCAGTCTCTTTTGGGAGATGAAGTTAGAGAGTTTCTCTCTCATGGGGTCCCAGGAGGAGTGGCAAATCCAGAGTTCTCACTGTCACTGGTGGATGGTGATCGTGGAGCACTCTCAACTGGGCTCTTTGTATTGCGGAATTTATCCAGCAATGTTGTGTTGAAGGCAGATGCCGGCGAGCTCACGTCCCTGTCCTTTGCTTGCTGGGTCTTGGGGATTTTGGATGGAGTTCCACCTGGAGATCTGCAAGAGGAGCAGGAAGAAAACCATTCTTAAACAAGTAGCAGATGCATGACACTTAATTCTTTTAAAAACATTATTTACGTGTTGTCATGAGATGAATAGTACATAAGCAGAGTAAACTGGTGTTTACTGGAATTTAGTTAGTTTGCTATCTAACACACAAAACATTAAGAAGTCTCACAACATTAGGTTAAAGTCCAATAGGTTTATTTTGAATCAGGAGCTTTCGAATTGCTACCCCTTTATCAGGTGAGTGGAATGGCATAAATAGGCAAAGACACAATTGCAAGATAATTACAGATTGGAATGTGAAAATTGATTAGAATGAATTTTTATGGCTATGAATAGTGTGCATGGAGAGAGGGATAATCACAGGTTAAAGAAGTGTGAATTGTCTCAAGCCAGGACATTCAGTAAGATTTTGCAAACCCTTGGGGGTTACATGTAGTGTGACATGAGTTCAAGATCCTGATTGAGGCTGTCCTCATGCGTGCAGAACTTGGTTATATCGTGTTTGTGCTCCAAAAACTTGTGATTCCAAATAAATCTGTTGGACTTTAATCTGGTGTTGTGAAACTTCCTACTGTGCCCACTCCAGTCCAAAACCAGCATCTCCATCATATAAAATGTTATTGCTGGAGCATTTTATTTTAGATGTTAAATACAGAACTTTGATAACGGTATATTGTTGGTGTGACGCAGCAGAAATTGAATCAGTTCAAGATGATTGATTTAGTCATCACAAATGGAAGAGTACTCCACATTAAAGCAAATTGTATGTTTTTTATCCATAGTAAACCAAGACCAGTCGTGGGGGTCAGTTTAGTTCAGTCGGCTGGATGGCTGATTTGTGATGCAGAGTTATGCCAATAGCGTGGGTTCAATTCCCATACCGGCTGAGGTTATTTATGAAAGTCCCACCTTCTCAAACCTGCCCCTTGCCTGAGGTGTAGTGACCCTCAACTTAAAATCACCATCACTCAGCTCTCCACCTCAAAGGCACAGCAGTCTAAGGTCATCTGGGACTATGGTGACTTCACTAAGTAATCTTCACAGCGCTACTTGAAAAGAAAACTGAAAATGAGCCATTGATTTAAGATCATGTCTTGAAGCCACAAGCTCGTAAAATTAAACAAGATCTGTTTCTCATTTTTGGCAAAGTAATCAGCAATGACAATGTGAGTTGAACAGGAAACTACTCTAAAGACTCAGAATGATCCAGTAGCTGTCTGAGCAGGTGCATATCCTTGTTTAGTTGGATCTAGTCAAATAGTGGAGCAGGCTTGATGGGCCAAATGGCTTACTTCTGTTCCTATTTCATAGTTCAAATGTAAAAATGCTTTATTTTATCCAACTCCGCTGATTTTTGGTGTATATATTTTTTTTGGGTCTCTCTGTCAATACAGCTTTATTTGTACCTCTCCTAATCACACTATGGTTACAGTGCAGGAGGCAGCCATTTGCTTTATCACAGGTTCTCTGAATGAGCATTTCAGTGTGCCATTCTCCTGCCTTCTCCCCCTAACCCTGCATTTTGCTTCTTTTTCAAGTATTTATCGAATTCCCTCCAGAATACCTGCATGAACCAGACTCCACAACAACCCTTGTGACCGCCCACTTCAAAATTAACTCCAATCCATCTAACAAACTAAGAAAAAACTCAAGTTAGCTGGAAGATGGAGACAGACAGCATGTAGAGCTGTTACATAATCTTTTTCACACTGAAGCTCAAATAGAGGTATAAGCAGCAAACGCTGGGGCGTCAGAAATGCTCAGACTTGCTCTATGTAAAATCTCCAGGGCTTTGTGCATCCAGAGAAACCATTTGTGAAGATTTCTGCTTTAATCCACTAGTTCAGAAGGCATGTAATAACGAAGTAGATATTGTCAGATGACTTTTGCAGATAGACATTCAACAGAAAGCTTTTCACATACCGATGGATACCTGTCGATCGTAGCCTCTTAAAATGGTTAGCAGCCAGGAGCTCAGAGTGTAAACTTTGGACAGGCTGGATGCTTTGGTCTGTTTCAGGAACTCTGAGATCCCCAATACTAGAAACACAACATTCAGAAACAAATCCATAAACTGAATTAAACCAGTGAAGATGTTATGGTTAATCAAAATCTAGCTTTACATCTTCATGTTTTGTGTCAGAGAGTGGCACTTTAAGTTGTGTTCCCCAGTTAAGCCAGACATAAGAGTAAGGGTCAATGCATAAGCCACAAAGGAACATAGGAAATAGGAGGAGGAACTGGCCTTTGAACTTGCTCTACCATTCATTTTGATCATGGTAGATCATCAAACTCAGTAACTTGTTCCTGATTTTCCCAAATATCCTTTGAGCCCTTTAGCCCCGAGAGCTATATACATCTTCCTTGTACACGATAGTGGTCTAGAAAATTCAATCTCATTATCCTAGAATGGAATGTAAATCTATTACACAATTCTATCAGCATCTTTCCCCCCATAATCCTCAAGGTAGTTGGAAGTCAGACCGGTTCCCTTTTCAATTCTACCACTGCAGCCCTCTTCAATCTAGCTCAAAGTACTAGTCTTCAGTACTTGTTCTTCTTTTTTCATCCTGAATTTTGGGGAATGTCATTTCTACTAAATTTATATTTGTAAATCTTATTTATAAAGGCGAGAAAGTCAGAAATATCACCAAATAACAATGTTTCTCCCAACAGCTAATGGTTTCATGTTGCTTTTCTGATGGTTTAGGTGAGAAAACACAAGGTCTCAGGTTCAGTCCGACGTAACTGCTTGATAGACGTTCACAATCTCCAATACTGAAATTCTGCCAAACCTTAGCGGGCTGTAAACCTTCACTAAAAGGCATTGGAAAACCCCAATCTTAAATAATCTGGAGCTCCTGCAGGCTGAATGAGGTCCAAGCCTTGAGGGCTTGACTTTGACATGAAACATGGAGGATCAGATTTCACTGGATTGCGCTTGGCAGTTTAGTGCCATGAACAGTTGGACCCCTGCTGAGGCATTTTCTGCAATAATCCTTGCTGCTGATTTATCAATGACACATTGTTGCTAAATAGGCAATCTGTCAGGCACATTTCACAATATCATTGTGTAATGATGATGTTTTTTTCCCCCTATAATATAAATTGCAATGATGTTCTCACCTACACCTTCCCTAGTGTGTCCATCTGAAATATTTCTACAAGTTGATTTTAATAAAATGGAAAATGAATACTGTACATTTTGTGCTGCATATCGTTGCCCAGTAAGGAACTTGCATTTAATACTTCACAATCTGCTCAGTCAGAGCGATCATACTTATCCTCACTACGTGAACTTACACCTGACGTATGGGAATAAGAATTTCAGTCATTCTATATAGCAGAAAGCATCATGACAAGTTCCTTAATTCAGTTTATAAAGAAATTTCTATTAGAATTTTTCTTATACCTTCAAAAAACAAGAATTATAAAGCCTTCAAATCATATCTCATGGAGGTTTAAATGTCCAACTTGAAATAATATCAATAATGTATAGTGACTAGTGGTATACTTTTTTCTGGTAAGCTTTGTACATTGCTTTTATATACTATAAATCCTATTAAAAAATACTAGAACACATGATAGCAATGATTGGCATTACTTTTACAGTAACCACAGATAACTATATTCTCAAATTTTCTTCAAGGAGTTTTGCTCGAGGAATATTTATTCAGAGCATCTATAATACTTAACACATTGAAGAATTTTAACAATTACAGAGCAAAAGAAAATCCAAGTCGTTTTTTGCTGTAATCTTCTGAGAAGCGTTTCACTGACACACAACCACACGTAATAGTGGAAGAACTCTAAATCAGAACACCAAGATTTCCTATTATTGGCAAATTCTGATATCTGAAAAATGTGGACAACTTAAATTCCACACAAAAGCTCAAGGCTTTAAGAACACAGCTCAAACAAAGAAAGCTGAAATATCTTGTTGCTACTCCCAGCTGGTATCACAAGGCAGCCACAGAGTTTTACAGCACAGAAGGAGACCCTTCAGCCCATTATGTCCATCAAGCACCTATGCTATGGCACTGCAAGTGATCATCTAAATACTTCTTAGGTGTTGAGGGTTCCCACTGCTACCACCCCTTCAGGCAGTGAGTTTCAGATTCCCACTGCCCTTTGGGTGAAGATTTTTCTCACATCTATAAATCTTCTGCCCTTAACATAAATCTGTACCCCCTAGTAATTAACCTCTCTGCTAAGGAGAAAAGTTTCCTTCCCATTAGCCATTCTATGCCTTTTATAATTTTTTACACATCAATCAGGTCCTCTCTCAGCCTTGGTTCCAAGAAAAACATCCCCAGTCTATCCAGCCTCTCTCATAGCTGAAACGCTCCAGCCCAAGCAGCATCCTATGGAATCTCCTCTCCAATGCAATCACATCCTTCCTACAGTGTGGTGAACAGAACTACAACAGTACTCAAACTGTGGCCTCACCAACATTTTATACAGCTCCTCATAACTTTCCTGCTCTTATATTCAATGTCTCACTTAATAAAAATAGGTATCCCATATGCCTTCTTAACCACCTTATCTACCTATTGTGCTGTCTTCAGAGATCTATGGACAAGCACACCAAGGTCACTCTGATCCTCTGCACTTCCTCGGGTCTGACCATTCATTGTGTATTTCTTGCCTTATTAATCTTCGCAAAATGTATTACCTCACACTTTTCAGGATTAAATTCCATCTAACTACATTATCCTGTAATCTAAGCTTTGCTCCTCACTATTTACCATACCACCTTTTGTATCATCTAGGATTTATAGTTATTTAGAAAGAAATGAATTGATTGGGGATAGTCAGCATGATTTTGTAAAGGGTAGGTCGTGCCTTACTAACCTTATTGAGTTTTTTGAAAAGGTGACCAAAGAGGTGGATAAGGGTAAGGCAGTTGATGTGGTATATATGGACTTTAGTAAGGCGTTCGATAAGGTTCCCCATGGAAGGCTTCTGCAGAAAATGCAGATGTATGGGATTGAGGGTGATTTAGCTAATTGGATTAGGAATTGGCTAGCTGATAGAAGACAGAGGGCGGTGGTTGATGGAAATTATTCATCATGGAGTTCGGTTACAAGTGGTGTACCTCAGGGATCTGTTTTGGGGCCCCTGCTGTTTGTAATTTTTATAAATGATCTGGATGAGGGTATTGAGGGATGGATTAGTAAATTTGCAGATGACACTAAAGTCGGTGGAGTGGTAGATAGCGAAGAGGGGTGTTATAGTTTGCAGAGAGACTTGGACAAGTTGCAGAGCTGGGCCAAGAGGTGGCAAATGGAGTTTAATGCGGAAAGGTGTGAGGTAATTCACTTTGGCAGGAATAAAAAATGTGTAGAGTATAGGGCTAATGGTAGGACTCTTAATAGTGTTGATGAACAGAGGGATCTTGGTGTATGTGTGCATAGATCCCTGAAAGGTGGCAATCAAGTCGATAAGGTTGTTAAGAAGGCATACGGAGTCTTAGCTTTTATTGGTAGGGGGATTGAATTTCGGAGCCGCAACGTCATGTTGCAACTGTACAAAACTCTGGTGCAGCCGCACTTGGAGTATTGTGTACAGTTCTGGTCCCCACATTATAAGAAAGACGTGGAGACATTGGAGAGGGTGCAGAGGAGGTTTACCAGGATGTTGCCTGGTATGGAGGGAAGGTCTTATGAGGAGAGGCTGAGGGATTTGAGTTGTTTTCATTAGAAAGAAGGCAGCTAAGAGGAGACCTTATTGAAACATACAAGATGATCAGAGGTTTAGATAGGGTGAACAGTGATAGCCTTTTTCCTCGGATGGAAAAAGCTAGCACGAGGGGACATAACTTTAAATTAAGGGGTGGTAGTTATAGGACGGATGTCAGAGGTAGGTTCTTTACCCAGAGGGTGGTAAGAGTATGGAATGCCCTGCCTGCTGCAGTTGTAAATGCGCCAAGTTTGGGGGCGTTTAAGAGATCAGTGGATAGGTTTATGGATGAAAAGGGAATGGTTTAGGTAAGAGGGTCATTGCTTTTTCTTAATTGGTCGGCGCAACATCGAGGGCTGAAGGGCCTGTTCTGCACTGTAATGTTCTAAACTTGCGTTTTATACCTCCAACATTCATGTCCGGACCATTAATGTACATTGCAAACAACAAGGGACCCAGTATCATTCTCTTAGGAACACCATTGAACACTGGCGTCCAGTCACACAAACCACCATTGACCATCACCTTCTATCTCCTGCTGCTAAGCCAATTTTGGATTCCGTTTGCCAAATTGTCCCGGGTTCCTTGGGTTCTTCCAGTTCTTTGGCACCTCTCCTACGGCCAGAGAGGATTTGAAAATTGTCAGCGCCGCTGCAATCTCTCCACAGCAGTCTGGGAGACATCTCATCTGAGTCTGGAGATTTATCCACTTTTAAGTTCATTAAAACCATTAATACTTACTCTCTCAATGTTAAGCTGTTTAAGTGAAACACAACGCCTACCCCTATTCCTATACTTTCATCATTCTTCTCCATAACTAACACAAATGCAAAGAACTCCTTTAAAATCTCATGTACAAATTGCTACATAAGTCCCTACTCTTGTCCTGGTCATCCTCCTGCTCTTAATATACTTCTAAAATATCTTTGGATTTTCCCCAGTGTTTTTCATATCTCCTTTTCACTGAGTTTATTGGTTAAGTTATCCCCTCACATTCTATAATCCTCTAGGGCTTCTGCTGTTGAGTCCTTGATATCTGCCATATGCCTTCTGTTTTCTCCTTATCTAATCCTAGATATCCCTTAATAGCCAGGATTCTCTCGACTTGCTGTTCTTACCCTTCAGTTTAATGGGAATATATTGGCCCTGTACTCTCTAAGCTTTTCACATCTTGACTATCCCAATTAACATTGGGGAAATTGAAACCCCCAATTATTCTTACAACTCTCGAAGATATGCCTACATATCT
The DNA here is from genome assembly GCA_024679065.1 of Sphyrna mokarran. Classification (NCBI taxonomy): domain Eukaryota; kingdom Metazoa; phylum Chordata; class Chondrichthyes; order Carcharhiniformes; family Carcharhinidae; genus Sphyrna; species Sphyrna mokarran. Next base: position 9,284,369 of record JAGIQG010000020.1, read on the forward strand.
GCCCTTCTATTTCTCACTGACTGTTTGGGGGCCTATTCCTTTTAATTTCTAAGTTCTATCCATATTTGAGGAACCTTCTAACCCTAATCAATACTGTGAAACCACTGATCTTTTACCCTCAGTCTCGCTTGAAGATTCTATACTCTTGAATATTGAGCTGCCAGCACTGTTCTTCCCTCAGTCCTGTCACTGTTATAGCAATAATATCATATTCCCATGTATTAATCAACACCCTTAACTCATGTCTTTACTCACAAGATTCCTTCCATTAAGATCAATGTCATTCATTCATGCCAGACTAATCCCTTGCGCATAAACTTGTGTATAATCACACTGCCTTCCAGGTTGAATAGTTTCTTTTTCTATGTGTGGCTGTGCATCATCCCTACAGTGCTTCCACACTATATTTAACATCCCTGCCAAATAAATTAGTTTAATTTACTCCCCCCGGCCCTCAACACTAGTAGCAAAACTTCCTGCACAAATTTTAGTCCCATTCTTGTTTAGGTACAATCCGTCCAACTTGTACAAGTCCCACCTTCCCCAGAAGTGGACCCAGTGATCCAGGAACCTAAATCCTTCCTCCGACACTATCCCTTCAGCTACACATCAATCTGCTCTATCCTCCTGTTTCTATATTGTCACGGGAGTGTAGCTTTCAGTCATGAGTGCAAGGTTTCCTCATCTATGAGGGAACAAACTAACATATAACTTCAGTTATAGGTAAGCTAATGGAGAGGATCCTCAGGGACAGGATGTATGAGCATCTGGAGCGCTGCGATCTGATCAGGGATACGCAGCATGGCTTTGTTAAGGGGAGGTCGTGCCTTACGAACCGAGTGGAATTTTTTGAAGAGGTGACAAAAACGGTTGATGAAGGACAAGCCGTTGATGTCGTCTACATGGATTTCAGTAAGGCGTTTGACAAGGTTCCCCATGGTAGGCTGATAAAAAAGGTGAAGACGCATGGGATACAGGGCCAAGTATGTAGATGGGTTGAGAACTGGCTTGGGAGGAGGAGACAGCGGGTAGTAGTGGAAGGCTCTTTTTCCAACTGGAGGTCAGTCACTAGTGGTGTGCCACAGGGCTCAGTACTGGGACCTCTTCTATTTGTGATTTATATAAATGACTTGGAAGAGGGGGTAGGTGGTGTGATCAGCAAATTTGCTGATGACACTAAGATACTTGGATTGGCGGGGACTGAAGAGCAGTGCCAGGCAATACAACATGACATAGATAGGCTGGTAGATTGGGCAGATAGATGGCAAATGGGATTTAATCCGGATAAATGCGAGGTGATGCATTTTGGCCAGAATAATGTAGAGGGGAGTTATAGGATAAAAGGTAAAACTATCAGGAGTATAGAGACGCAGAGAGACCTGGGGATGCAGGTTCACAAGTCTCTGAAGGTGTCAGTACAGGTGGAGAAAATGATAAAGAAAGCGTATGGTATGTTAGCCTTCATAGGAAGGGGTATAGAATACAAGAGTAGGAGTCTGATGTTACAAGTGTATAGAATGTTGGTTAGGCCTCACTTGGAGTACTGCGTCCAGTTCTGGTCGCCGTACTACCGGAAGGATGTGGAGTCCCTGGAGAGAGTGCAGAGGAGATTTACCAGAATGCTGCCTGGTATGGAAGGGCTGTCTTACGAGGAAAGGTTGAACGCACTGGGGTTGTTTTCCCTTGAAAGACGTCGGCTGAGAGGGGATCTATTAGAGGTATGTAAGATTATGAGGGGTATAGATAGAGTAAACGGTGGTAAGCTTTTTCCACCATTAGATTCGGATAGAACGAGGGGTCACGGCCTTAGGGTGAAGGGGGCTATGTATAAGACTAATATTAGAGGGCATTTTTTCACACAAAGGGTAGTGGGGGTATGGAAATGCACTACCGAGTAAGGTGGTGGGAGCAGGCACGCTAGGGTTGTTTAAGGGTCTCTTGGACAGCCACATGAGCGGTCTGCAGATAGAGGGATATAGGAGGACTGTTTAAATACTTTAATTGTTTCCACAGGCTGTTCGGTCCGCCTTGTTGACCAACAAGGTGCATGCATTCGGCAGGTCGTGCGAGGGCTGCTCCTGGATGTTACTTCAGGAGTGGCCTAGTGCTTCATGTCGTTAGTGTATGCTTATACTGGACCATCAGATGGGCAAAATGACAGCTCAGAGACTATCGCTGTTGCTGTGCAGACACATGGATTTGGGCCTGTGTCTGCAGGAGTTTGCGCGTTCTCCCCATGGTTGCGTGGGTTTTCTCCGGGTGCTCCGGTTTCCTCCCACATCCCAAAAATGTGCTCTTAGGCTGATTGGGTAACAAATTGTCCCTATATTGGTCTCTATACGTCATTAAGACGTTAGGACGGCGGCGTGGGCTCGTTGGGCCGAAGGGCCTGTTTCCTGTGCTGTGTTGTTCTTTGTTCTTTGTATATCTTACCACCAGTTTGGCAGAAAAGGATTGTGAATTACGCTAGAAAAACACAGGATTAAATTCCACATTTTAATAAGCACGCTTCAAATGAAACACACCTTCTCACCTTTTACAACGACGATTCAACTTGGCCAGTCCATAACTCTCCAGCAGATCTGGGGTTGCCAAGACCGTCGCTTCTCTCTGCAACACAAGGAATGTGCATTCTTAAAATATTCCAACAATGACTACACTTTACAGTATTTTGTTAGTTAAGTGCATTGGGGTTTCCTGAGGGTTTGAAAGATGCTATGTAAATACAGGTCTTTTCTTCAAAAGTCAAAAACACAGGGCTTCCTTGCTGCTATAGGTTGTGTCTACTACCCTCACGACTGCTTTCTGTATGATGATATCCTCCTCCTCCACTCACAACCCAAACTCTCCAAACAGAATAAAAACAGGCATTAAAATCATCACTCCATCCACTCCTACTGATTTTTTTTTTTGAGGCTGATTACTTACTGTGAGATGGTTGGACTTGTCTTTCAGAGGAGTTTTAAGTACTAGATTACTGGAAGTTGGAAGAACTGGTGGTGGTGGTGGAGGAGGAGGAGGAGGAGGGGGAGGGGGGATGGCAGAAGTTGAAGGTAGTGAGGAGCCGGCACTTGTAGAAGCCTCACACTGTTCTTTCCACCTCTTTTCAGCCAGTCGCTTGGAGGTCCTTTGTGCATTACCTTTAGACTCTAAAAAGCAGACATCACAAAGAATACCCAATGTTAAACACATATGTCATGCTTTGGTTTCTTCTTGCATTTCAGAATTAAAAAGTTCACTCTAACTCAAGAAAGCCTGAATAAATTGGCTCTTTTTAAAATACATTTGGACTGGGAAAAGATATTGACAGAGAAGGACTCTTTTTAAAATTAGTACATTGATACAACCAAGAGGGTATTGAAAGAAGAAAGGGAGCCAATTCATCCCTCCCCATTCTGGGACATATTAATTTGGGGACATCCTATCTGGAATCACAACAAATTGGTGCTCGTGCTGAGAAGGTTCCTCCAGAAGGAAATAAATAAATTGGGGGATCTTGTCTGGTGACCTGCAATAAAAATATTGGGCGCATCTCAAAAGATTGATAAATGTTTGGTATTGTAAAACTATCTACCATCTTGTCCATGATGGGAGATAGAAACATAACAAGTTATTCCCATTTCTTATGGGCAAAGCGGTCATGGAGACACTAACAACACAGCAAGAAACAAACAAGGCAAGCAAAATACTGAACCGTTTGTGAGCAGCAACAATAACAACTCAGCATGTCAATATTTATAGATTCACTTCTCGATACCCAGTAAATAGTCAAAATGAACTTGTTCTGTTCACTCATTATAACTGGGGATATTTTTAGTGTATTCATGACATATCTCGTTCCTTACCAGTGATTATAAGAGGTAAGAATTGAGATCCCGAAAACAAGTCAGCTTCTGATACACTCCATTCCTTCATACACTACACCTATGCTCAGAGATTTATCTACAATTTTGCATCCAAACTATAGCCTGAATGCTAGGCTCTAGTACAAACCCCAGATTCCAGCCACCAAAAGGTGATCCTTTTAGTGAAAAAGACTTGTTTGCAGTATCCATCTGATCCCCTCAGTATTCTGAACTGATTTCTGAACTGGATTTGACTAGGAATTATTGAGCAGATGTGGATTCAAGCCCTGCTTCAGGAATGAAGCATAATCTTTTCTGACATTCCAGAATAGCACTGAGTGGATGATCCACTTTGAGTAATATGCCAAAAACTTACCTGCCTATTCCAGTGAATACTCAAAAATCCTGTAGCCCTAATTCAAGTTCAGAAGGTCAAGTAGACAAGGCAAGAGAATCAAAGATTATTGGGGCTAGATGGGAACTTGAAACACAAACAGATCAGCCATGACTGTGTTGAATGGTGAAGGGGCTGAATGGCCTGCTTCTATTTCATATGTAAAGTCATTCAGTTTATTGCTGTGTATGGGTTATTTCTGAGCTCAAAATGGCTATGTTTTGGAAGGTGGGTGTAAGATGCTATCAAATTCATATTGTCATCATTTCATACTAGAAAAGCCATTTGATTAATCAACAAAGTTGCTCTAGACCTGTGTTTGCTTGTTAGTGTCCCAATGACATGAAAGGTTTCAACTAATCAACTCTGAGGCCAAAGCTTCAGCAGATAACAGCAATTTATAACAGGGATATTGCAGGTAAATTCCATATTCTGCAAACATGAAACAAACAAGGCTTGAAGCAGTGTGGGTTGCATCGCATTCAATGTATCGTTTCAGTACCTGCATTTTTTTAAAAATATATCTTTTAGGGCAGTATTTGCCTTTCTTGCTCATCAAATTCATAACAAAGCTCAAGTGATTAAACAGATATATCAGACCACATTTAGCTGCTTAACCACCCCAATGCAATCACTTTGCAAATAACAAGTATCATTTTCTCACCAACAGACAAGCAATGAATCTCTTCCCAAAGCCAAATATGACCTCGCTCTACAATATGATCATTGAGATTTGGTATCAGGGAAAGGGTACACATTAGTTCTGATTGGTGCTACACAACTTGCTGCCAATGATCATACTGAGATGGGGTATGTTACATTACCATATCATAATATCATTTCAATCTAGAGTTAAACCCCAAAAAAAGCAATGTGATTCAACACTGGACAGAGAATAAAAATTCATATTAACTTTAACAACATAACATCCAGCTAAAAGCAAAACAAATCATGCTCCAGGCTACTGCAATTCTGCAAGATAAGTTTCCAAATTCCTGGTGTAACCAAAGATTTCAAGTCTTTGTCTCATAGGTAGTAATCAAGCCAACAATATTCCCCTGTTTTCGTCTTGTTAAGTTTGAAATTTGGCAGAGAATGACAAAACAACAAATGCAATATGGCTATTTTGTCTTTGTACCCTTCCCACTTCTATTCCAGGTGAAACATACTGCATCATTTGAAGTGCACAATGACATCAACAGAGAATGTCATTAAAGGAATGTGGGAGAAACCGAGTCAGTATTCAGTCATTCAATGTAAATATAGGGTAAAATCTCCCTGCAGTAACATGTGGTAATGCCAAGGAAAGGATTAACCATCTAGAATGGACTGTTGACTGAAGATCAGCAAGCAAAATCTATAAAAGCCAAATACGTATTGTATTTGTCTGTACACATCGGAACCACTGTAAATGCACCTTTCCAACCAGTCACTTAGACATTCAAAGTGATGCATGCTACTCATTCGATTCCAGCCCTCGTGCTGCTGATCTGATCACGCTCCCATGTAGAGATTGAGTTTAAATTTCCTTTAGCAGCAATTAATCTTTGCACATTAGGAACTAATCAGGATTCTGTTAAGAACTTCCAAGCCAATAAATCTAAGCATCCGTTTTATAGGAATTAAATCACAATCCATTGGACACTTCAGTTTCTACAGAAAATGATCACACCAACCATCATTTCAGACCAATTTCAAACTTGTTTGAGTTTTAGCTGCATGCACCCAAGTGAGCAATGCCAAATCTCAGGTACTGGGGAGGAACGTGTATCTCGTGCACTCCAATTAATCTGGATGGTCTCTGTATCTGAGAAAGTCTATTTTACTTATTTTTTTTCAAGTTCCAGAAAAATTCAACTATCTAGTGTTAAATCATATTGGAGGAATTGGGAAGTTTGGGTAATTTAATGGCAGAATGCTACAGGCCTGACTTTTTCAGCTAGATCTAACTGAGCAATGTAGCTATATGGAAAGGAATCTGAGAGAAGCAGCATTGCTATGTCAGTAGTAAGTATGAAATGCAACCATAGCTCATCAAAACCACAAACTCCACTCAAAACAACAAGCTGTACAATGTACTAAAACCAAGGCTTGGAGCTAAAAATTCACAATCAAATCCTCCTGCCTCAGGTGTATCAGAAAATGTTAGGACATCATTCTAACTGCTATTATTCTTCCTGTTATACAAGGTCAGATTAGATAGATGTTATGGGCGGAATTTTACGGCTTCACTCAGGCACGGCAGGAAATTCCAGCCTGAGGCCAATGGAGATTTACGTTGTCCAACCCTCGCCTGCTTCGGTTCTGCGTCGGGCAAGGTGGTAAAAATTCTGGCCAATTTGTTTTTAAGTTGAGATAAATACTCCTGCAAAGTGCTAAACAGTAGAATGAAAGAACTTACCAAAAAGACAGTAATACTCTCCTGCTTCTCTCCAAATTAATGCCATCTCTTACAGTTCAAATATCCAGCATAAAAATAACAGATTTCCACTATTTTTCCATTAACTGTTCCAGAGTCTTTCCTGCTCTTACTGCCTGCTGTGGGCATATTGGAAGGATGAGCAGGTTTGGAACACAACCTGACCAAGTCATGAAGACCACTTCTGTGGTTGGCAAGTCCTGGGATTCCTGCTCAGAAGTGGGGACACAATCCACCAAGCCACAGGACTTCTGTGCCGAAATAAACATACACTGTACAAATGTATATGTAAAGCATAACTACTAGTTATTCCCACATTGTAAAACAATGACCAAACAGCTCTTCTGGACAAAAGACTTTTGCACCCACTTTAGTTTGTGCTTCTTTCAACAAATACTGGTCATAATGCACGAGAAGACATTTGCTAAGTCTATTATTTATGTCGTAACTGTTTAGAATTCATAAAATTGCAAACATACCATTTTAACTATCAGTTCTAAACTGGAGACGATTCTCATTTCACAAGCATATCAGTTTGCAGTATGGTTCCAGACAAAGGAAAGTATCCTGCATGCATTGCCTTAAGGCTAGCCGAGAGGAGAAGTTGAAATATTGGGTAACATCACATCCACGAACATTTGCAGCATGTTAATTCAGCTCTGCTTCCCTCCATAACATGTGGCTGATTTGTGCAGTCATATTTGTTGATTCAAAGTGAGAAAGTAACAGTCTACAATGTCAAACATGAGGAAATCACTCTCATTCCTTAACACACTCAATGGTTGCTTCACAATTGCCTGCCCATCTCCTCATTCAACTAGCATGGATTGAAAATCTGACCGAATGGTCAGCTTACCACAAGCATATGTCTGAACTTTTCTCATCTCCTCCTTCAAGTGTCGGAGTCTTTCTTGTAACTCATCCATTTCAACAGCATTGCAACGGTTCATCCGACCATCCACGGCTGAGAAAAATTTGGCCTGCAAAGAAAATGGTCACATATATTAGTCTTTGACCTGATCCCACCCACAATCAGTGCTTGAAAGATTTAGCTTTTAGCTTTGAGAAACCAACACATCAAGGGAGCAGGTTAGTTTAATGCTCAATCTTCAAAGCAAATCTGGTTCAGAATCCCTACTCTTAAAGTTTCCTTTCTATCATATTTGTTCATGTAACTGTCTTGTTGTATTAGCTGCTACTTCAAACTAGAGCTCCATCTAACAGTAAATAGCATAAACTGCAAGACTGAAGGGTAGAAATGACCACCTACATCTAGTCCCAAGTTACTTGCAATTTTAGTAATTCACCACACTTCTAACTTACCTGAAACAGTGCTCAAAGCAATAGACTGCTGAACTGATTTGGTAATCAGTGTTGTTTGCAATAACTTGTCATGTACACAGCACTGACAGCAACAGTAGCAGAAATTGATTAGAGAAGCCTTGGTTAAGATGTGAAAAGGAGTGGCTTTTGTTGTAACCAACTCTGTTTCCATTGGTTTATATGCTTATATTACCTTAATAAAGGATTTCAATCCAGCCTTCTCCAGTTCAGCCTGTTTGCGTTTGCGCACCACCTTCTCACATAGTAATGGGTTCTGGTCCATAGTGTGAAATAAGTCCTGCAGTGCCTTTTCTGTATAGGTCAGTGCTTCGCACTCAAATTCTTCTTTGGTCAGGCGCTTACAAAACATCTTGCTCAGCGGGTATGCTTGATCAAATTCCTCTAGAGTTTCCATCTCAAGTCTGGGTCTGGAAAATGAAGATTATCAATCACATTTGGCTCCAAAAGGGCATCATTTAGCCATACAATGAAAAACAGAACCATATAAACACATTACCAAAAAGAAAGGGAAACAGAGCAGAAAGGAGTATATGCTTTATACATTGCCATGATTCTCATATACAACAGGAAAACTGTCAATCATTTAGATAGAGTGGGCAAAACATGTTTGATTGTTTGTTGATAGAAAGGAAGTCTTGGAGCACTTAGGGCAGAATGGCTTCTCCATAGTCAGCAAAGGAATAAAGGAGCTTTTATTTAGGAAGTAAAAAAATTTGAGGAAGTCTCCAAAGGCAAAACAATATTATTTTGGAAAAAAAATTGAAACAGAGCTGGTTGCTGAAAGATCAACTTTGAATTATAGGTGAAGTTTCAGAAGAACTCACCAAAAGAATTGCAAGTTTCAACACGTAGCCAGAGAACACCTTACAAGAGAAAAAGGATGATTTGCTTTTGGAAGTACATAGAACAGTACAGCACAGTACAGGCCCTCAATGTTGTGCCGAGCTATGTCCAAACCCAAGATCAAGCTATCCCGCTATCATTCTGATGTGCTCCATGTGCCTATCCAATAATCGCTTGAAAGTTCCTAAAGTGTCTGACTCCACTATCACAGCAGGCAGTGCATTCCACACTCTAACCACTCTCTGAGTAAAGAAACTACCTTGTACATCCCTTCTATATCTCCCACCATGAACCTTATAGTTATGCCCCCTAATAATAGCTACATCCACCTGAGGAAATAGTCTCTGCACGCCCACTCTATCTATCCTCCTCATCATCTTATAAATCTCTATTAAATTGCCTCTCATCCTCCTCCGCTCCAAAGAGAAAAACCCCCAGCTCCCTCAACCTTTCCTCATAAGACCTACCCTCCAAACCAGGCAGCATCCTGGTAAATCTCCTCTGCACTCTCTCCAATGCTTCCATATTCTTCTTATAGTCAGGTGACCAGAATTGCACACAATATTCCAAATGTGGTCTCACCAAGGGCTGGTATAGTTGCAGCATAACCCCATGGCTCTTAAACTCAAATCCCCTGTTAGTAAACGCTAACACACCATAAACCTTCTTCATGACTCTATCCACTTGAGTGGCAACCTTTGGGGATCTGTGGATATGAACCCCAAGATCTCTCTGTTCCTCCACATTCCTCAGAACCCTGCCGTTAATCCTGTAATCTGCATTCAAATTTGTCCAACCAAAATGAATCACCTTGCACTTGATGGAGTTTAACTTCAACTGCCACTTTCCTACCCAGCTCTGCATCCTATCAATGTTTGCAGACTACAAGAGCCCTCCACCTTATTCACTACTCCACCACCTCACCCTGGTCATTCTTTTATTTCTCACGTAAGAGTAAAAAGCCTTGGGGTTTTCCTTGATCTGACCTAGGACTTCTCATGCCCCCTCCTAGCTCTCCCGAACCTTTTTTTTAAAAAACTCATTCCTAGCTACCCTCAAATGGCCTAACTGAACCTTGTTACTTTATTCTTACGTATGCTTCCTTTTTCCTCTTAAGACATTCAACCTTCTTTGTGAACCATGGTTCCCTCACTCAGCCATTTCCTCCCTGCCTGCCAGGGACATACCTATCAAAGACACGCAGTATTTGTTGCTTGAAAAAGCTCCACTTTTCATTTGTGCCATTCCTGACAGTTTCTGTTCCCATCTTATGCTCCCTAATTCTTGCCTAATTGCATCATAATTACACTTACCCCAATTATAAACCTTTCCATTGTAATAATGAAGGGCAGCGAATTGTGGTTCACCATCTCCAAAATACTCTTTCAAATCTAACGCTTGGCCTGGTTCATTACCCAGTACCAAGTCCAATGTTGGCCCACCTCTTGTCGGCTTATCCACATATTGTGTCAGGAAGCTTGTAGATGCGGGCAACAAGACTGACAAGTGAGCAGGTCTTTGTGTGAGAAAGGACTTGCGCATCAGATTCTTGATCATTTGGAATTTATATACAGTGAAGGATGGAGGAGAGGAGATATTGCAAAATTTAATTCAAGATTGAGACAGCATGGGAAGCTAAAGGAATGCTGAAGTGAAGAGGGTGGATAGTATGATGTACTCTTTTTAATGTTAATATAATAAATATGTGATATGGCAAGATACTGTGTCTGCCAGACCACACAATTTTCTTTACCACTGCCAATATAGTAATAGGTGAAACAAATGGACTTCTTTAGATTGAGTTCAGCTTGGCTGGGAATTAAGATATAAAATAACACAGCATTATAAAAAAAAGCTGGTACATAAGTTCACAAAGATTTAATGTCAAGAAGGTAAGGATGGTACAGTGATGAGCATCACTGCCTCATGGTGCCAGATATCCAGGTTCAATTCCAGTCTTGAGTGACTGACTGTGTGCAGTTTACATGTTCTCCCATTCCTACTTGGGTTTTCTCTGGGTGCTCTGGTTTCCTTCCACAATCCAAAGACATGCAGGTGAGGTGGATTAACTATGATCAATGCATGGGGTTATGGGGATAGAGTGGGAGACTGGGCCTGGGCAGAATGCTCTTTCAGGGGGTTGATGCAGACTTGATGACCCAAATGGTTTCCTTCTGGACTGCAGGGATTTTATGATTCTATGAAAGTAAAATTAAGATTGCATTTTAAATCTTTATTTAAGAATGCAATATAAGCGTTTGGAAAAAATAAATACACTTCATAGTTGTAGCATACAGACAAATTGGGTTTTAAATGCAAGCTTAAGTTTATTTACTAGTGTCACAGTAGGTTTACATTAACACTGCAATGAAGCTGCTGTAAAAATCCCCTTTTCCAACTATTGGAAATATTTTAGAATCGCAAAAGATTACCTCAGTGTGTCCAACAGTGATGGAAGTTAAAGTATGTGGTGGTCAGTCACTGACGGCTGTGATCTCGGGAGGCTGACAGTTGGAAATGAGCAGAAATGTAAAGTTCAGAGAGAGAAGAGGCCAATTAATCCTGCATCTCCTCACTGCACAGTTTTTGTCTGCAGCAACTTCAGCCGAGGAAGGGACTGGAGCGAACAGAACCGATTATCGCCTCAGCAGAGAGAGCAGCGTCTCTCCGCTGTCTCCCCCGGGGACGGGCCGCAGGCTCCGGTCTCTCTCTCTCTCTCTCTCCCCGGGTCGGGCTCCGGTTTCTCTCTCTCCGGATTCAGGCCGCGGGCTCCGGTTTCTCTCTCTCCCCCGGTTGAGGCCCGGGTTCCGGTCTCTCTCCCCCGGTTGAGGCCCGGGTTCCGGTCTCTCTCCCCCGGTTGAGGCCCGGGTTCCGGTCTCTCCCTCTCGGGTTCGCGCTCCGGCCGTTTCCTTCAAACTCAAATCTCCCTCCTTTCACCGTCAACCAATCTAGTCCCACTGGAAATTCAACTGACCAATCACACGTCCACAGCAACGCAACCACCAATCAGATGGAGGGTTGTTGCGATGTCTTTGCTGCCTCTCTGCTGGCCCGCACGCCAGCCATCTTGGTAAGGGCGGAATAAAAGCAAAACACTGCAGATGCTGAAATCTGAAACGAAAATGCTGTAATATCCCAGTAGATCTGAGAAATAGAGTTAACTTCTCTCTCCACAAATGCTGTCAGACCTACTGGAATTTTACAACATTTTCTCTTTTTTTAGAAGTGTCGTTCTGATTCAAAACATTAACTCTATTCTTCTCCACAAATGCTGTCAGACCTGCTGAGATTTCACAGCATTTTCTGTTTTTGTTGCTCGGGTTAAGCTAGGACAATACAGCCAAGTGGCTTTCTTCCCACTCATTGTGCAATTGGACATCACTCACAGGTCAAATTAAAGCAAAATAGTGAATGCAATAGTGGACACTGTTATTCCAGACAGGAACAGCTGTAGTTGCTGCTGACAGTGCATCCACCAAGGGACCCAGATGAGTAAAAATGGCTTGGGTTTCACCAGAGAGTGGATTCAACAGTAAGAGCAGAGAGCTGGCTCTCAGTAGGCCACTCCTTAGCAGGTGGCACCATGGTTAGCACTGTTGCCTCACAGTGCCAGGAATTCAAGTTCAATTCCAGCCTCGGTCACTATCTGTGTGGAGATTGCACATCCTTCCTGTATCTGTGTGGGTTTCCTCCGGGTGCTCCGTTTCCTCCCACTGTCTAAAGATGTGCAGGTTATAGAATCATAGAAAAATTACAGCACAAACAGACCCTTCGGCCCACCTGTTGCACCAATCTTATCTCTGCCTACTAGCTTGGCTATAACCCTCAATCCTATTAAGTCCCATATATTCATCCAGAAGTCTCTTAAAAGACCCTATTGAATTTGCCTCTACCACCACCGATGGCAGCCAATTCCACTCACCCACCACCCTCTGAATTAAAAACTTACCCCTGACATCTTCTCTGTACCTACTCCCCAGCACCTTAAATCTGTGTCCTCTTGTGGCAGCCATTTCAACCCTGGGGAAAAAGCCTCTGAAAATCCACCTGATTAATACCTCTCATCTTCTTATACACTTCTATCAGGTCCCTTCTCATCCTTCGTCTCTCCAAGGAGAAAAGACCGAGTTCTCTCAACCTATCCTCATAAGGCATACCACCCAATCCAGGCAACATCTTTGTAAATCTCCTTCTTTCAATGGCTTCCACATGCTTCCTGTAATGAGGCAACCAGAGTACAGTACTCCAAGTGGGGTCTGACCAGGGTTTTATACAGCTGCAGCATTATCTCCCAACTCCTAAACTCAGTTCCTCAATTGATGAAGGCCAGTACACCATACGTCTTCTTAATCACATCCTCTACCTGCGAAGCCTATTTGAGAGTCCTGTCAACCCGGATCCCAAGATCCTTCTGATCTTCCACACTTAAGAGTCTTATCCCTAATATTATATTCCTTCATCCCATTGGACCTGCCAAAATGTACCACTACACATTTATCCAGGTTGTCATGTAAGGATTAGATGGAATGGCCATGGAAAATCGCCCCTTAGTGTCAGAGGCTCATGAAGAATAAAATACTTGGGGTTAAGGGATAGGGTCTGGGTGGATATGTGGTTGGTGCAGACTCAAAGGGCCAAATGGCCTCCTTCTGCACTGTAGGGATTTTCTGACCTTTCTACAGAACCGAAGAGAGGTAGATACTTGGAGGGGGATATATAATTTATCACTTTTCAATTCTGTGGAACTCGAAATATTAATTCTGTTTTTCTCTCTCCACAGATGCTGCCAAATCTGCTGAGTTTACCCAGCACTTTCTGTTTTATTAACCATAGGGTTCCTGGCTATTTTAATGGCAGAAGTCGGGTATTCAAACAATAAGGGGTTGGACAGAAGCATAACACATCTTTGCACTGTTTCTATTCAGAAAGCTTGCTTTCTAAATTATACCTACTCTTCATGTTCCTGTGTGGGACCAGAATTCATGGAACTTGAGGAATTTTTAGAAGCTTAAATTGTAGGCCAAAAAAAAATGACAAGTCGACCACCTATTTCAATCAAAAGTCAGAGAAAGGGGTATGTAGACCGAATTTTTGACTTCATGTAACATCCACATGTTGTTTTGGGCACAAAAATAATCACCAAACCAATGGAAAATTTGTGTTGAATTCTTTTATTAAAAGAATATCTTATTTAAAATGAAGCAGCCTGTAAATGTTATGTTGTTGTATTTTTTGAACTCCAGTATGTAGCATAACCAACATTCAGATGAAACGTGCCAAATTACATTCGTATGGTAGTGGTGGCAGGCAATGGCCATCTTGAAGTGAGAATCTAATCTGACTAAGGGATTTTCATAATAACTTCATTACAGTGTTAATGTAAGCCTACTTGTGACACAAATAAACATCTCTCCTTCACATCCAATGGCATTACCATCACCGAATCCCCCACTATCAATATCCTGGTATGAACCAGGAAGTAAACTGGAACAAAATACTGTGGCTTTAAGAACAGATCAGAGGTTGAGAATCTTTGAGGTGAGTAACTCCTCAAAGCCTGTCCACCACCAACTAGGCTCTAGTCAGGAAATGTGATGGAACACTTTCCACTCGTCTGGATGTGTGCAGCTCCAACAACACTCCATTTAAGATAGGCGTGAGGGCTGTGTGCCTTTGAAACTCTCTTCCTGAAAACTCTCTTTCTGAAGCAGATTCTTTGAATCTTTTTAAGGCAAAAATGCATAGATTCTTGATAAGGAATCTATGGGGGAAGGGCAGGAGGGTATGCAGTCATAAGCAATTTGGGGGGGGGGGCGCGTGGGTGGCAGATGGTGAGGTAACATTCAGATCAGCCATGATCTTCTTGAAAGGCCGGTGGTCTACTCTTGCTCCGAATTGGATGTTTGTACATAACTCTTGACAATAATTGTACAGCTCCTGTATTCAGAACTAGGAAAAGACCATAAGACATAGGAGCAAAATTAGTCCAGTTGGCTCATCAAGTCTGCTCCGCCATTCAATCATGGCTGATTTTTTTTTTGACACTCTCATTCTCCTGTCTTTTCCCCATAAATCCCTGATTCTCTTATTAATCAAGAACTTATCTATCTCTGTCTTAAAGACATTCAATGACCTGGCCTCCACAGCCTTCTGCAGCAAAGAATTCCACAGATTCATCATTCTCTGGCTGAAGAAATTCCTCATCTCTGGTTTAAAGCATTGTCCCTTTAGCCTGAGGTTGTGCCCCCTGGTTCTAGTTTGTCCTACTAGTCTCCATGTCCACTCTATCCAGGCCTCGCAATAAATTTCAATGAGATACCCCCCCCATCTTTCTAAACTCCAATGAGTACAGACCCAGAGTCCTCAACTGTTCCTCATACGACAAGGTCTTCATTCAGGGATCATTCTTGTAAAGCTCCTCTGGACTCTTTCCAAGGCCAGCACAACCTTCCTTAGATATGAGCCCAAAACTGCTCGCAATATGTCAAATTGGGTCTGACCAGAGCCTTATACAGCCTCAGAAGTATATCCTTGCTCTTGTATTCTAGCCCTTTTGATATGAATGCTGACATTGTATTTGCCTTCCGAACTGCTGACTGAACCTGCACGTTAACCTTAAGAAAATTTTGAACAATGAGTCCCAAGTTCCTTTGTGTTTCTGATTTCCTAAGCGCTTTCCCATTTAGAAAATGGTCAATGCCTCCATTTCTCCTTACAAAGTGCATAATCTCATGCTTTTCCACATTATATTCCATCTGCCTCTTCTTTGCCCACTCTCCTAACCTGTCCAAGTCCTTCTGCAACCCCACTGCTTCCTCAATACTACCGATCCCACTACATATCTTTGCATCATCTGTAAGCTTAGCAACAGTGCTTTCAGTTCCTTCCTCCAAACTGTTAATGTATATGGTGGTAAGTTTTGGTCCCAGCATTGCCGCCTGAGCCTCACCACTAGTCACTGGCTGCCATCCTGAGAAAGACCCCTTTAGCCCCACTCTCTGCCAATCAACTAATCCTCTATCCATGCCAGGATCTTACCCTTAACACCATGGATACTTAACTTATTTAACAATTTCCTATGTGGCACCTTGTCAAAGGACTTCCAGAAATCTAAATATATCACGTCCACTGGCTTTCCTTTATTTAACTTGCTTGTTACCTCCTCAAAGAACTCTAACAGATTTGTCAGATATGACCTCCCCTTGACAAAGCTGTGCTGATTCAGTCTTACTTTATCCTGCACTTGCAAGTATTCCACGATCTCATCTTTAATAATAGATTCTAAAATCTTGCCAATGACCAAAGCCATGCTAATAGCCTATAATTTACCATCTGCTGCCTCCCTCCCTTCTTAAACAGCAGTGTTACATTAGCTACTTTCCAGTCCTCTGATACCCTCCCTACCTCCAACGATCCTGAAAGATCACCACCAATGCCTCCACAATTTCCTCAGCATTGAAGTCATTCAGTTGCACTCTGACAGGGGTTGAATGTGAACACCTAGTGCATCTTTTGTCATGTGTCATACCTCTCTGATTCAGCATTTGATTTGACTTATTATTGTCACATGTATTAGTATACAGCGAAAAGTATTGTTTCTTGCATGCTATACAAACAAAGCATACTATTCATAGACAAGATTAGGGTGCATTGGCCATGCTAAAATTGCCCGGTTAGTGTCAAGGGAATTAATAGGATAAATATGTGAAGTTACCAGGATAGGGACTGGGTGGGATTGTCCTGAGATGAGTAGATGAGAGGAATGAGCAGGTAAATGTGTAGGGATATGGGGGTAGGACCTGGGTGGGATTGTGGTTGGTGCAGATTCGATGGACTGAAGGGCCTCTTTCTGCACTGTAGGATTCTACGACTCTTAAGGAAAGGAGAGAGTGCAGAATGTAGCGTTACAGTCACAGCTAGGGTGTAATGAAAGATCAGCTTGGTGCAGTAACCTGGAAGGAAACCTGTAGTCAATGTCTGGCTATTAACCTGGTTATTACCTTATTAGCTCCACCATTGCTGGCCCTGCTTTCAGCTGGCTTGGTCCTAATTTCCAAAGTTCCCTCCCTAAACCTTTTCATTTGTCTATTTTCTTCCCTCAAGACCCGCCCTGAGAATTCCTTTTTGGCCAAGTCTTTGCCACCCTGCCCTAGTATCGCTTTTTGTGTAACGCTTTTATAAAGTGCCCTGGGATGTTTTGAGTTAAAAGCACTGTAAATACAAGTTGTTGTAGCTGTTGAAAAGCCCCACGAACAATGGATCCCTACATAAACCTCCACCAACCGCACCATTGATATAGAAAGAAAATGAAAACAGAACAAAACAGTCCAAAACTGTTATCAACAGCATTGATCCTAAATTAAACATGGAAATGCAATAATTGACCTATAACAGTGACAAAGATGGAAATAATGGGGTTAAGAGAATAAGGAGAGACTCTCAAGAACCCAAAAGTAAAAACAGATGTCACAAAACAAGACAAATTGAACAAATGCAACCTAAGTACATCAAATATCAACTGCATTTGCAAAAAATTCTTTATGTATATTGTCTTCATCTTTATGAATATTGTGCCACTAACTGAAGAGTTATTCAGGTGATAAATAATTGGAACATTAATTTTAATATATAATTCTGAGGGAAAGGGCAAGTTTCCACCAGTATTTGACATTCAATCCCACGTTTCATCAGCAGAGGGAGCTGACACCACATTTCACATCAGGTGAAATTCAGATCAAGTCCCAGATTACCCATGGTATCAAAATCTGATATATGAAGAAAAACAATTTGATTTCAGATCACATACAGAATTCAGAAAACAATTTTGAAACTTTTATATCAATCATGCCCAATAATAAGCTTGTATCCATTCTGTTAACCAGATGCCAAAGGCTACTAATTCTCTGGGTTAAGATGGAATAAATCAGGTTTTATTTATTAGTGTCACAAACAGGCTTACATTAACAATGCAATGAAGTTATTGTGAAAATACCCTACTCGTCACACTGTTCGAGGACACTGAAGGATAATTTAGCATGGCCAATGCACCTAACCAGCATGTATTTCAGACGAGGAAACTGGAGCAGTTGGAAGAAACCCACACAGGCACGTGGAGAACATGCAGACTCCACACAGACAGTGACCCAAGCCAGCAATCAAACCGGGGTTCCTGGTGCTGTGAGACAGCAGTGCTAACCACTGAGCCACCATGCCGCTTAGATAAGCACATTTGCATGTGTAATTAAATTCAAAATCCTGACTTTTGATTTTCCCTGCACCTCTACAAGATATGCTACAGCAATACTTTACCAAGAGACTTGACATTCAAATTCACTTATGGGTAAGAAATTGCAGTCAACGGGCCAGAAACAGTTCAGACTTGGTGCATTCTGCTGTAAGTGATGCATCTTCAGCACTGCCAAATTCTCTGGCACTGAAAACTAAATTTTAAAAGCAGTCTCATTCCTTCAGAGGTTAATTACTGATTGATTAAGTCACCTTCAACTCCCAACATTTTCTGTTGTCTCTCATTATTCTCTCAATCCCATTCTTTCCGTCTTTTTCACTTTCTGTAAATGATGTTAAAGAGGTCTTGTGTGGCACAGTGATAGCATCCCTACCTCAGGGTCTGAGATTCCAGGTTCAAGTCCCATTTTAAAATAAGTTTTGTGACACTACTGCGCCTTTAAGAAATGTATTTTTTTAATCACGCTCTCTGCAGTTTGTAAACAAGCCTTTTGTTTTTGTTACTGGCATGAAGCTGCCTGATTAGACGTCCTTTTATTGCTGCTTAAATTGAGTTTTGTTTATTTGTAATCTGGGCCTGATGCGATGTCCTGGAGTTTCACAAGTTTACAACCCTTTTGAATAGTTCAGGGGAGGAATGATTGACAGGTTAGGTGACAAGATTTCTTTTACTTCTACTTTTTAGCCATTGTAAGGTGTGCAGACTCCTGGCAGTGTCTCTGTCTCTGTCATTAGAAAGTCTGCTATTTTGGAAGCAGTCTTTCTTGCCTTCCTGGAGTGGAAACTTTGCTGTAAGTTGTTAACTGGCTAAAAGCTAGAGGCCAGCAATGCTTTTATCTCTACTTCAAGATCTGCTGGAAGTTACAAGGCTGGGAAGTCAGAGTTTCAATTCAATTCAGAGGACACATTTACAGCGGGTATTGTTGAGCTGCAAAACCACATGAGCATTCTTATTTTCAATGCTAAACTTGTGGCAGATGTATATTTATAAGGAGGTTTGTTGTGTTGGAATAGTGGGTTTAGTTGTTAAGATTTATACAATATCATGTTTTTTTTCTTATTTGTAATTGGTAAAAGTGATTGCTATTTTTCTTTCTATACATGTTAACTATATTCTTAAATAAACTTTGTTTGATTAAAGCTTCCTTGTGGATCATTTGAATCATACTTGAAGTGAAACATCTCAAGCTTAACTGCGCCAAATTCAAATGCAAAACTGACTTCATTAAATACCTTGGAGTTTCTGACCTGGATTACACCATCTCACAATACCAATTTAAAGTCCAACAGTTTATTTGGTATCATGAGACACTCATCTGATGAAGAAGCAGCACTCTGAAAGCTCGTGATACCAAATAAACTTGTTGGACATTAACCTGGTTTTAAGAGGCTTCTTACTGTGTCCACCCCAGTTCAATGCCAGCATCTCCACATCCAGATTTATTCCTATCTCAGGTTTACAAAGTCAGTGTGTGGAATAGATATGGAGAACCCCTAATCCATTACCTGCATCCTCCAAAAACCAACTCAAATTCAAATTGAATCCAGTTCATGATCCTCATCAAGGAGATATACTAGATCCAAGCTGACAAGAACTGGCATTACGCCTGATCTTGGGGCTTGACCTTAGCTAAAAAAGCAGAAAGCAATAGGTTTTTCTCTTTCTTCATTTTGCAAAAACACACTCTTCACAAAATACCTGAAAGAACATTATAAACATTTCAAAATGGCCATCACACGTAGTGCAACAATATTCACATTCGCTATACACATCATGTTTCACTCTGAGCTGCTTCAATACAATCAAAGAAACCTTAGACATTTCAAAGTGGTCATTACAAATGGTGCAAAGATATTAATTTTCTACATAGATTAAGTTGCACTCTGAGATAGTTCAATACAATTTTGATAAATGTACTATTCACAGTATATGTTCAGTGGGTTCTGTACAACTCCCTTCCCCTCGGTTCACCATGGTTGAAAGATCTTAGACAGTGACTCTCCCCATTGTGCCTCTGCCACTGCATTCCCAGGTTTTAATGATCCTCAGTACGTAATCCTAGGCTTAGGAATGTGTCAGAGACAACTCCTTGGGCTTATCAAAAGGTACCTTTCACCAAGTTCATGTCCCTCCACCGCTCATCTCAGTGTGGGTCCCTGGGTAAAGCCTGTAGAGCACAAGAGTCCTGCACCCTGAAGCTCCTCGGGATGAAATCCGGCAAGGACCACTGCATCTCTCTCCAGACCTTCTTTGCAAAGGCACAGTCCACAAGGAATTGGACAAGTCTTTTCCTCACCATAGTCGCCTGCAGGGCAACATGTGGAGAATGTGAGACTCCAGGCATGTAGGAAGGATCTGACGGGGAGGGACTTTCTCACCACCAGTCACAGTAGGTCTTGGTACTTCTTTGAAAGTTCTGATGATGATGCATTCTACCCAATGACTCTGACAATTTGCTCAGGGAACCACCCCCCCCACCCCCCCACCCCCCCACCCGACAGGATCCACCATCTCCTTTCCCAGTAGGGCCTCTCAGGCTTTATATGCAAATCACTGACCAATGGGCTTGTGGTCTAAAGGTGTTTCTCTGCATAAATCTTTTCACGAGGTGTGAGTGGTCTGCATGGTCCTGCTAGTTGGAGCGTTCCACAGCAGCGTCACCAGCCCCATCCTTCACCATATGGAAGACAAGTAGAACCTCAGCAAGTAGTGACACTAGGTGTTTGCATATCAAGGACTGATACACAGCGAGAGGCAGCCACACTCAAAGGTAGCCATTGGGATTAAGACAATATTGGGTACGTTTTTTATTTTTCTAGAGGTTTCTACATTGTTTCCCTTCAAACACAGTCCATTTGTGGCCCCAGCTAAAGCAGAAAGCAGTTTGGGTGATTGCCACAGTGCAGGGGTAGGGAATGAGCCAGACCTGCTCCATGTACAGCAGCACCGAGAATGCCTCAGTCCTGATGACCAGGGTTCTTAACTGCAAAGGAGAGGGAGCATCATTCCTACGTGTTCAGATTTTGTTCCATTATACCTACTTACTTCTTCCGGTTTCTGCCGCGTGCTCTGGTCCTTCCGAACCCTATCCCCAGCACCCGCAGATTGTCTGACGTGATGGTGAAGGGGACAAGTAATTGGTCAGCCCAGTTCCCAAAGAAGATGGCTTCGCTCTTGTCACAATTTACCTTAGCAACTGAGGCCATTTTGAACTAGTCATGGATGTGGATCAGTCTGCACACTAACAGCAGATTTGAGCAGAAGATGACGACGTTGTCCATTTACAGGGAGGCTTTGACTTCAATGCCTCTACTGCACTGGATCATTACTCCTCTTATGCCCTATTCCTTCCTGATGGACTTGGCAAAGGCCTCTAAACACCACACGAATAGGAGGAGAATGAGGGCAGTCCTGCCTGACTCCATATTTAATTAGAAAGCTTTCCAATTCCCACCCGTTGATTGACACTGCGCTATTGATGTTTGTGCAGATTCTCACTGCCCACACCGCCCCAAAAATCATTTAACAGTGAGATGAGTGACAGATTTCCAATATCTTGATCCCTTTCCTCGTGAATTCTGAAATACTCCAGGCCTGAAGCACACTCTCGTTCACTTCCAGCGGATTTGAGCTAATCCTGAGTAAGGCATCGCTTCTGGGAGTTTGATTCTTCTCGAAGGACTCGAGGGCCTTAGCCAACTCGTCCTAGCATCACGCAGCCAGTGTAAAATGATTTGCTGATCCTCAGTGCTACATTGCAATGACTTTACTGAGACATCATCTTCCTTCAGGTTGCTGATCTCAGGACTCTACTGTGTGTCTTTTAGAAGAAGAAATGTGAGCATGTATTACGACTGGAAAGGTTGACTATTAGCCTGTACATATCTAATGGCACGAGAATTTCCCAGTCAGCCAGACTGCAGAAGGCAACAGCACAATAATGGTGCACCAGTTCACGATTGCCAATACCTTCTCAAGGTCTGGTCCCTGGAGGGACCAATTTACAATGATTGAACAAATCTAACTGACGCTTCCTATTTCATCAGGATTCTTCAAACTTATTGGCTGAAGAGCCAAGTTGTTACTTGTCCTGCTCACCTATGCCACAAATTTCCTGTCGAGTGCAGAGAAAGATGTCATAAATTGTCCCTCAAAAGCCTCCAACATCTGTTAGCTTTGCCACTCACCACAGAATCCAGATCCAAGCACGTGAAGGGCCTACACCTTTGATGCTGCTGGGAATTTCTTTCCCCCTTCATGCCAGATGTCAGGACTGTCCTTTATGTGACCTACTCTCTTGTACTCACACTGCATTGAATGACAATATCTCAAACCATTCTAACAACCACATCAATTGAAACAATCCCAAATCATTGCGGCGACATGGTGGCACAGTGTCTAGCACTGCTGCCTCACAGGGCTAGGAACCCAGGTTCAATTTCAGCCTGGAGTTTGCACACTCTCCTCGCATCTGCGTGGGTTTTCTGCCGGGTGCTCCTGTTTCCTCCCACGGTCCAAAGATGCGTGGATTAGGTTGATTGGCTATGCTAAATTGACCCTAGTGTTAGGGGATTAGCAAGGTAAATAAGTGGGATTATGGGAATAGGGTCTTGGGTGGAATCATGGTTGGTGCAGACTCGATGGGCCAAATGGCCTCCTTCTGCACTGTAGGGATTCTATGATTACTTAGACTTCAGCTTGATAGAGTAAATAGGGAAAAACTATCTACTGGTAGAATGATCAGCAATGCCAGCATATGAGAGTTTTTAAAAAATTGGTGAGTTATTACAACCTGCAACTAGTGCTTTGTAGGATAGTGGAATCAGATTCAATAGGAACACTCTCGGCTTTCCTGCTGTCTCTGATTTTCCACACTGCCTGACTTATATCCAGTAGTGTATAAGGAGAAATTCCATCCAAATTAATACTGGGTATGATCCGAATTCTGTCTTCATTTCCTGCCAAACTCTATTCCTTAGTTACCTACACTTCTCCTTTCTGCCACTGCCCAAGGGTGAACCAGACTGTTCACAAACCTGGTGTTACATCTAACTCTGAGAAGACTGTCTGATAACATAGCTACTTCATCACCTTTCCGCATAACTCCACCTATCGCACTACATCTGCTGATAGTCTCATCCAAGCCTTTGTTACCCTCTTGATGACTATTTAAATGCTCTTCTGGCCAGCCTCTTACTTTCCATCCAACATAAATTTAAGCTCATCAAAATCAATCCTGTCCAAATCTGAACTCACATCAAGTTCTGCTCACCCCTACACTCACAGACCTCCCAGTCGGTGTCTCTGTTTTAATATTTGCATCATTTTCCAATTTTTCTATGGCATGGCTCTTTCCCATCTCTGCATCCTTCTTCAACCCTGCAATCCTCAGATTGCTGCACTGCTCCAATTCTCATCTCTTGTACATCCACCATTCCTCCATCATTGGCAGCTGCCTTGACCTAAAGCTCTATGGTTCCAACCCTAAACATCTCCGCCCTTTTGTCTTCATTTAAGACACTCCTTGAAGCATCCTCTGACTGTTTTATTGTCTCAAAATATCAGATGGGTCAGCGTGAATTTTTTGTCACAACGTGGACGTAAAACAATTTGGGATATTTGACTACTTTAATGAAACTACATAAACGGAAGTTTTTGTTGCTCATCCAGAGGAAACCCACGCAGATACGGGAGAATGTGCAAACTCCACACAGACAGTGAACCAAGCCGAGAATTGAACCCCGGTGCTTGAGGCAGCAGTGCTAACCACTGTTTTTGGTAACTTACCTCCAGGCAGAATAATTTGGCTTTCATTTTCTCTCCATAAGTCATCCTTGAATTTCATCCTACACTTTTCACCCTAGTGTTTGAATTAAGACATCAAGACATTTTAATCCAGTTGCTGCTTTAACTGGAATCGACATCTATATCAATGCCAAATTACACCATTAGTGCCTCCTAATTCAATCCATTAGTATACCAGGAAAGATAATTTAGGATTTGCAGTCTGACTATAGGAATCCCCGCAGTGGAAGTGGCGCAGGTTTTAACAATTCCCAGCTCCAGACTTTGCAAGGCAACCAGGCTCTAAATTCTAATATAGATGTTTCTCCTCTCTCAGTAATGGCAGAAGCTCTGCAATGATTCTTGTACACAAGAAATAAATCTGCTAGCAACTTGGAATTGATAAATCCCATCACTTTACCAGTGTCTGGAAATTTTGTGTTTTATTGTTCATATATTCCTGTTGCTCAGCTGTTTTCTTCATGGACCCCAGCCTCACATGAATCACTTGACAATAGACCATCTGCACCACTATCACAAAATAGTAGGATGGCATTAAATGAATGCTTATTTTTGAGCAAGTAAAATCAAACTGCCATATATTTTGTAAACCAGATTCCAGCATCCGCAGTAATATACGACTAAGGAAAGAACAGGGAACAGGATATTCTTTGCAATTGATACTATTAATAGTCGAGTGCTGTGAGTGAGGAAGCAGTTTAGACACTGATGATGTGTTGAAGCAGCAGCAGCAAGAGAGAGAGAGAGAGATGGCCAACGCCAGGAACCAGTTCAGCCAGAGATTAAGGGCTGAACTCAGCAGAAGGGCAGGGGAGAGGTGCAGCCATCCTAAGGAAACAACTCAGCTGCAGATGAATGCTGAAGGCAAAAGCTAATTTGTGTAAAAATTGTTTTCTTTGCTGAACTGAAGTCGAGTCTCAGTCCTGGTCATTTAAGCTGTACACTGGCTTGATTTGACCAACAAAGTTGTTCTTTGGGAACAGCAGAGTTTAGGACTATGGGAGAAACTGATAATTTTGGGTTTTTAGAGTTGAGGGACGAAGTGCTTACTGTCA
This sequence comes from Sphyrna mokarran, assembly GCA_024679065.1. Taxonomy (NCBI): domain Eukaryota; kingdom Metazoa; phylum Chordata; class Chondrichthyes; order Carcharhiniformes; family Carcharhinidae; genus Sphyrna; species Sphyrna mokarran. The sequence goes on from JAGIQG010000020.1 coordinate 9,309,321, forward strand.
ATTTGCCCAAGTATAAAATTGTTCTTTGTCGTGTTTTATTATCTTTCTTCTACCTTAATAAATACTCCTTATTTTGTTGTTTAAAGAGAGGTCTGAGTTTTCACTGTTTTCGCAAATGTTTTATACCAGTAACCGTAATAAAGAACAGGGAAAACCAGTGTTTCAGGTTGGAATATTCTCATACAGGATATCAATAAGGTTTTGTTAACTTATAAAACTAGAGCTCTTGGATTGGGATCTTTTAAAAAGCACCATTCTTCTTTTAAAAAGTAACAAGTACGAAAAATGTGGAAAACAAGTGAGAACGTGTTACTAAAAGTTAAAGCCTGCAAAATAAATGGCTGTCTATCATAGAATCCCTACAGTGCAGAAGGAGGCTATTCTGCCCATCGAGTCTTCACCAACCACAATCCCACCCAGGTCTTTTCTCCATAGCCCTGTGCATTTATCCTAGCTAGTCTCTCTGACACTAATGGACAATTTAGCATGGCCAATGTACCTAACCCACACACCTTTGGACTGTGAAAGAAAACCAGAGCACCCAGAGGAAACCCACGCAGACATGGAGAGAATGTGCAAACTCCACACAGGCAGTGACCCAAGCCAGGAATTGAACTCGGGTATTGTGAGGCAGCAGTGCTAACAACTATGCCACTGTGCCATCCAGTACAAACTTATCTGGAACTGACAACATAACAGTGGCAAAATTGAAAAATGTGCCCAAGGCTAAGCTGTTGGAATTGGTGGATAAATTGGAGCTGGGATCACCTGTAGGGTTAATGAAGTTTGAGATTGTGGAAAGACTAGCAGAGTATCTAAACTTGCCAGGGATGTTAGACAAACTTGCTTCTCTAATATGAGAGGTAATGGAATTAGAAGGCATTCAGGCTGAAAGCAAAGGAGAAACGGCAAAATTAACAATGAGAAAACGGGAACTAGAACGAAGAGAGAGCTATCCAAAGGGAATTGGAGATGTGTAAGTAAGCAATGGCATAAAGAGAGAAGGTTAAAGAGAGAAAAATTTAAGCTCGGAATGCAGCAGATTCAAGTAGAGCAGGGTGAGGAAGAAAACAGCCCTAGACATAAATCTAATGGAGAGATGTTTATATTCATAAAGGCACTTCCAAAATTTGATTAGTAGAAATATTCTTTATGTTGGAATTTTACTGTCCTGCCCACAATGGGAATTGGAGCAGATGTCAGGCGAACCATAGGAAGGTCCACTGACCACGGGCAGGATTATAAGGTTTCAGGACAAGCAAGGCCATAAAATTCTGCCGCATATCTTTTGAAAAGATGGCTAAACAATTAAAATGGCCACAAGATATATGGACAACACCCTTACACAATAAATTTGTAGGTAAGGCTATTAAAGTATCTGCATCTTTGGATGAGGAGGTCGAAGGAATTATGAGACAGTCTAAAAAGCTATCCTTGGTGCATATAAAAACATAGAAGATAGGAGCAGGAGGAAGCCATTTGGCCCTTTGAGCCTGCTCTGCCATTCATTACGATCACTACTGATCATCCAACTCAGTAGCCTAATCCTGCTTTTTCCCCATAACCTTTCTTTGATTCCATTTGCCCCAAGTACTGTATCCAGCTGCCTCTTGAACGTATTCAATGTTTTGGCATCAACTACTTCCAGTGGTAATGAATTCCACAGGCTCACCGCTCTTTGAGTGAAGAAATGTCTCCTCATCTCCATCCTAAATGGTCTACTTTGAATCCTCAGACTGTGACCCCTGGTTCTAGACTCCCCCACCATCGGGAACATTCTCCCTGCATCTATCCTGTCTAGTCCTGTTAGAATTTTATAAGTCTCTATGAAAACCCCCTCATTCGTCTAAATTCCAACGAAAACAATCCTAACCTAGTCAATCTCTCCTCATACATCAGTGCCGCCATCCCAGGAATCAGCTGTGTATACTTTCACCGCACTCCCTCGAGAGCAAGAACATCCTTCCTCAGAAAAGGAGATCAAACAGTACTCTAGGTGTGGCTTCACCGAGGTCCTGTACAGTTCTAACAAAATATCCCTGCTCCAATACTCGAAACCTCTCGCAATAAAGGCTAACGTATCATTTGCCTTCTTTAACGCCTACTGCACCTGCATGTTTACCTTCAGTAACCAGTGCACAAGGACACCCAGATCCCACTGCACACTCTCCTCTCCCAATTTATGACCATTCAGGTAATAATCTGCCTTGTTTTTGCTTCCAAAGTGAATAACTGCACACTTATCCAAATTATAGTGCATCTGCCAATGATTAGCCCAACCTGTCCAGATCATTCTCATGGACTTTTGCATCCTCGTCACAGTTTACCCTTCCACCAAACTTGGTATCATCTGCAAACTTTGAGATGTTACATTTTGTTTCCACATCCAAATCATTAATATATATTGTGAATAGCTGGGGTCCAAGCACCGATCTCTATGGCAAACCACTAGTTACTGCCTACCAATTTGAAAAGCACCCATTAACTCCTACTCTTTGTTTCCTCTGTCAACCAGTTTTCTATCCATCTCAAATGCACCTTCCCAATCCATGCACTTAAATCTTGCACAATAATCGCTTTTGCAGGACTTTGTGAAACACTTTCTGAAAGACCAAATCTACGCATATACTGGTTCCCGCTTGTCAGCCCTACAAGTAAATAGCTTGGGCAAACTCATTTTGAATTAGAAAGTCAAAAGGAAAACTATTTTGACTGTTGGAGAGGGGCTTTTAAGATCCTGAAAATGTTGAAGAGGTGGGTGGCACGGTAGCACAGTGGTTAGCACTGATACATCACAGCGCCAGGGACCCAGATTCAATTCTGGCCTCAGGTCACTGTCTGTGTGGAGTTTGAACATTCTCCCCATGTCTGCGTGGATTTCCTTTGGGTGCTCTGATTTCCTTCCATAGTCCAAAGATGTGCGGATAAAATTGATTGGTTTTGTTAGGTTGACCTTAGTGTCAGACAGAGGATTAGCAGGTAAATATTTGGGTTACGAGGATAGGCCTGGGTGGAAGTATGGGCTCCTTCTGCACGGTGGGAATTCTACGAATTCTATGATAGGTGATGGCTCTGGAGGAATTTAAAAAATTCAATCACTTTGATTATTAGGATGCATGAGGAGGAACAAGTTCAGACTAAAATAAAAGCAAAATACTGTGGATGGTGGAATCTGAAACAAAAACAGAAAATGCTGGAAAATCTTAGCAGATTTGATAGCATCTGTGGAGAGAGAATAGAACCAACATTTCAAGTCTGGATAACTCTTTGTTTGACAGAGACAGGCAGCAAAGTGGCTGATGTTATGAACCAGTATATAGAACCAAACCTTTTTTTCTGTAATTATTTTAAATCGGAGAAAGATAGAAAATGAGGAGGAAAAGATAGTCCGGGAAGAGGCTGACTGACTGAAACCTATAAAGAGTTTTCATCACAATAGAAAGAAGACAATACCAAAGAGGTTTCACCCCTTTGAAAGAAGCCAAGGGAGTTAGATGTTGCTATTGCAATAAATAGGGTCACAAGAAATCAGAATGTTGGTTATTAAAAGGAAAGCCAGTTGGAGTTATCAATCTTGAACAGGGAAAACAAAGTTAGGGGACAGAGAATATGAAAAGCAGATAGGATTTATGCATAGCGTGAGTGAGCACCCAGTGGAAATGAGCATGCGCACAAATCCTAAAGGGCAAAGTGACTGGTGGTGGCAGATGTCTTCAAGGATTGTGTGTGTTAAGTTTTTCTGTGTGGACAGATTAGAATGGGGAAGGACATTAAAATTCTGAGCGATTCAAGGGCAAGACAATCTCCAATGTTGTGGGATAAAAGGTACTTTTTGTCCCGAAAGAATGCTACAAGAAGTTGTTCTGATCACAAGCATTCATAGAGGAAAAAAAAGAAAATTCCTCTGGTGAAGATCAACTTAAAGACCAGTTTTAAAGTGGAAGCGGTAACTACAGGATTGGTAGAGAAATTTCCTCATGCAGGGGTTCAATTTATTTTGGGGATGAATTGAAAGCTCACAGGTAGCACATGGTAGCTGAACAGCCTATATACAAATTAGCTACAGATTACACCATGAGAAACCAGTGCTTCAGGTTGGTACAGTCTCGTACATAATATCAGCAGGGTTTTCTACAGCCACATACTATCAAAACTGGAATTTGTGCTTTCAGGAACATATTGCTCCTTCAACACGGGATTTATAAGATGTTGTGAAATAACAGGCAGTCATCAATAAATTCAGATACTTGACGTGATTTCTCTCTTTCTCTACCCATTGTCATTGGGATTATTGTCACACCTCAGCCAATGGGATTAAACCTCATTTCTTCATCATTTTCGGGAGACAGTCTGCCCCTACATCTCAAAAGGCAATGCTAACGTAAAGGCCATATTAGAGAACTGCAGATTGAACATCATTACAGCAATGAATAGAATGTGGATTTTTAGCTCAAAATATTGGTCTTCTTTTGTTCAATTCATTGTTCCTTTACAAATCCAACCGCTTTATTATGTGGCCAGTCCCTTAGTTTCACTGCTTTATACAGGCAAATCTCCCAGAATATTCATTGTGCTACACAAAAAACATGACCACAACTAAATGTAAATGGATAACAGCATACTTTATAGTGTTAGGAATACTACACATGGGAATCTACATGAGGCACAAGAAACAGAATAATGCAACAATAATATGTGCAAGTTATATTACACTTTAACCATAACAATTTCATTACAGTTATACATTTTAAAACATATAACAAATATAAAAGTGAATTTTGATTACTGTATTTAATAACTTTGGGATACATGTCCTTCAATCTCGACATCCTAACACCCCCAATTGTCCTTTACCCTAAAACAGTTAGCAATTAATCTAAGTGACATGGTTATTGGTGATATTGGGTTGCAGTCACGGGCTTTCCATTGTTCAGTTCAGAGTCTGACTTCAACCACGTCATGTTGTACATTAATCTGAATTAACAGCAACATGTTGGAAATAAACAATATGCAGTGCTTGTGGTTACTTTTTCTAAGTGTGACAGGGGGTTTTGAAAACAGCAGCAGTTTGAAAAAGGGACAGCACAATAGCACAGTGGTTGGCACTGCTGCCTCTCAGCTCCAGGGACCCAGGTTCGATTTCCTACTTGAGTCACTGTATACGTGGAGTTTGCACATTCTCCCAGTGTTTGCGTGCGTATTCTACGGCTGCTTTGGTTTCCTCCCACAATCCAAAGATGTGTGGGTTAAGTTGATTGGACATGCTAAATTAACCGTTAGTGTCCTGGGATGTGAAAGGTTAGAGGTATTAGCAGGATAACTAAGCGGGGATAGGGCCTGGGTGGAACTGATGTCAATGCAGACTCAATGGGCCAAATGGCCTCCTTCTGCACTGTCGGTATTCTATGAATATTGGCCACCAACTGCTTGCTTTGCTTGTGCAAGGGTCTGCATACTTTTTTGAAATTAAGGGTCACTTGACAGAACTCGTGTTTCAATTCTAATGAAGGAGCAATAAAGAAATCTCTTCCTCTAATTGTTCGCATTTTCAACCGTAAGACAATGCTTAGTGATAATTTTTCTGATCAGGACCAAACTGCAACATAGAGCAGCAACAATAGAAATAAAAGCCAGTCAAAAGATTCAACACAGTTGCTGCTGGGACAGGGGGACGGAAGCAACAAATTAGCCCACATTCATAATCTTTACTTTCATATCTTTCCATATGTAAGATCTATTGAAATTGTGAGATTTGTTTTGTCAGAACATTAGTTATCACATTATAAATGCAGTCCAAACAGGTCTTTGCACAATTCCTGTAAACATTACTACAACAGTCACGATAATCAATGTCATGGCTCCTTTGACTTCTGTAGAAAGGTTGTCAATTGAGATGTCTGGTGAGAGCAAAGTGGCATCCTTATGGCATCAGGTTGCACTAAGCAAAGCCACTTGTATTCATTTAAATACAGTATTAATCAACTAATAATTAACACAAATACCATTGGAACTTGCATCAGTTGAAAGGGCTCCACTTCCAATCTTGGACACTCTCAGAGAATCACATAACTGTGAGCTGTCAACTAGAGTCTTAAAACTACCAGACAATTAAGCAAGTGAGATTGATACTCACCTCTGTCATTGGCATGCACCTGGGAATGCCAGTTGTATTCACTCCAGTTATAGTTTTAGAAACACAAAAAGGAAATACATGACCAAATGAAATGGGATTGTTCTTTTTAAATTTTATGCTAAATTATGCAAGTGCTCTTGAGTGAAGGATGATAATTTGTCCATGTCATTTTTTTTTTAAAAAAGTAAACTTAGTTACACCTTCAATACGTTTGAACCAGCAAACTAAAAGGTGGGAACATCAAAACTTTATATTTCCAGCCACTATCTTTAGTCAAGGACCCGACTTAAACACTGATCTCAAAATACCTTGAGCCTTGCATCCTAACTATCCCAGTTAAAATAATTTTCTTTAAATATATGTAATAAATACTACAGATCTGAATTGCAAAAGAGCAAAGTGTCTAAAACAATTTGAGGATCCGCGTTTAAAATTAATTGTCACATATCTGAGCCCAGCTCTGCACACTGCTTGTCTGAAATGTGATTTGCTAAAGACTCGATGATGTCTAGGAGCAGCGCTTGACTTAGGGATCGTAGGTTGGGCAACTTGGAGACCTTGAAGAAGAAAAAAATGGATTTAAGATATTGTGAAACCAGAGGGCTAGACAGCAAGAAGATCATTTTCAGCAAGACCTAGAAACGCTAACTCGTGATTTTCTGTTATGAGATGCAGATGGGGTTATAAAGTATTATGTGGAGATGCTGGCATTGGACTGGGGTAAACACAGTAAGAAGTCTGGTAACGCTAGATTTAAGTCCAACCAAGCTTGAGAGTTTACTATCAAATAAATTGGTTGGACTTAAACTTGGTGTTGTCAGACTTCTTACTGTGTTATGAAGTACAGCAGATAATGACCTGAACTCTACCAAGTCGCCTGCTACTGAATCTGCGTGGACAAGGGTCCAACAATGGAAATCTCCATTGACCTGGGGCGGGAATTTCCGGTCTCACCCGAGTGAGGCCATAAACTCCCGCTCAATATCTCACATCTGCATCAGTGTGATATATCAAGTGTCGGGGTAACAGACACAATTATTCAGTGCCAGTGTAGTTTCTGTACTTCTCACGAATTTTGCACCCCATCAACCTCGTACAAATTCAGGTTGGAGGGGAAAAAATGCAGGTTAATACATTTGACAGTGAACAGGTGTGGGAAAGCAGTAACACAAATTCCCATTAAAGTGGAATACTTGTTAGGTATTACAAACAGAGAACTCAAAATAAATAAATGGCATTAAGATTTTATGAGACATGAGATTATACAAATTAAAAATCCTACAGATACAGACATCACTTCATCATTCAGACAAGTGTACAAGGGAAAAGTTATGAAGGCTGACTTATATAACAGCATAAATCCATTACAACAAATATACCTGCAATAAAGAAATCTATCTTTTGTCTCATTCACTCTGAAATACAATAATATCTACAGTACTTTCTATAAACTGTCCAAATAGAGGCCAAAACAAAGATTCAGAGTACTGTCATATTGTAACATGCAAACCATAACATTTGTTGACTGTATTCCGGTTACACCATCTAGCTACTTTGCAGCAGGCTACTTAAGCAATAAAATTAAGTCAGCCTGGCTTTGCCTGCATTTTCTGCTGCATAATTACCACTCTCTTACTTCTACTATGCATTTCACTAATCATTTTGCTGATCACTATTTTGAAATAAGTTAACTCAAGTGCTCATTGGGGGTTTTTTACTGCCAGTACTGTACACCATAGAACTAGCAAACTGGACCCTTATAATGGTCTGGAAATTATTTGTTGAATTTGTCCAAGCACAGTGGTGTGTTAATCGATCTGGTTTAAAGGCATTTCCCCCTAGCTCAAGGCAATAGGGTGGGATAAAATGACCTTTCTGTTTTTGAAGCCAAAGTTCTGCATTTTCCTTTGACCCTCCACTCGAAAATTACATGATGCAAAATCAAAGGCTGGCATCAGTTACAACAGAAACAGGAAAATCCTCCTTGCAGATTTGTTTTTTTCAGTTTTCTTCACACTCACCAATATCTACGCAAAAGAAGAAACTGGGATGCTACATGGCTATTCTACAAAAGGCAAAATCATATATTCAGATGTAGCTTGTTTTTTAAGGAAGAAATATTTACACTCATCAATCTATACAGTTGATTGACAAACAATAGTCAGGACTAATCACAGAATCCCTACAGTACAGGAGGCCATTTGGCCCATCGAGTCTGCACCAATCACAATCCCACCAACACCCTATCCCCAGAACTCCACTTATTTATCCTGCTAATCTCCCTGACACTAAGGAATAATTTACTATAACCAATCAACCTAACACACACATCTTTGGACTATGGGAGGAAACCAGAGCACCTGGAGGAAACCCACACAAACATGGGAGTACGTGCAAATTCCACACAGACAGTCACCTGAGGTTGGAATTGAACCTGGGTCTCTGGCGCTGTGAGGCATCAGTGCTAACCACTCTACCACTTCTAGGTCAACAATTCCTCCATTAGCTTAACAAACATTTAATGATTGTTTACTATGGATCATTAGTTGTGAAATATGAGGGAATTTGAATCATGACCTACTGAGCAGATCTGAAGCAGCAATAATCAGCTGTAGGATCCTGATAAAACTAGCTTAACAGGTTAATATTTCAGACAGATTCTTGTCAAATCAAACTTCTAGAAGAAGACCTTTATGTTTTTGCCAAAAGAAATTGTTTTTGAGCAGCCTTTATGATCATATGAATTGCATCCAAATTACTCTAGATTTAAAAATAAATCAGTGATGTTATCATGATAATTGCATAAGTAACTTTCTTATATTTTGTAAAACTAATAAAATCGTTCAGGTATTGACAAGAAACTCTGGATTCCTTAGTTAAAAGCAAATTACTGCAGATACTGGAATCTGAAATCTTCTCTAAAGCTTCTGACAAAGGGTCACATGGACTCTTTGTATCCTACTGTTTCACGTCATTAGTGTACGCTTGACCTGGACCATCTGATGGGCAACACGACAGCTCAGTGACTATCACTGTGCTGTGCAGATACATGGATTTGGGCCTGTGTCTGTGGGAGTTTGCGCATTCTCCCGTGCTTGCGTGGGTTTTCTCCGGGTGCTCCGGTTTCCTCCCACATCCCAAAGATGTGCTCTTAGGCTAATTGGCAAAACAAATTCTCCCTAAATTGTCTCAAATTTGGTTTTTAATCCATAGATCTATAAACATGGACAGGGATTGCGTGTAGAAGTGGGAACATCAAGGTGGCGACGCGGGCTCGTTGGGCCGAATGGCCTGTTTCCCATGCTGTTTTGTTCTTTGACTCGAAACATCTGCTCTTTTCTTTCCCGACAGATGCCGCCAGACCTGCTGAGATTTTCCAGCACTTTTTCTTGGTTCCCTTAAACAATTGTTGTTAGGAAGGTTTCAATTCAAGAAGCTATAGAATAAAATGTTAACGAGAATCCAATAGCCTCTTGGTACAGCCATGATGAGAGGCACCTGCACTATAGAATGGTGGTACCTGCTTAGTGCTTCTACTTAGGGAAAACAAGTCAGTTCTACAGCTATGTTTGCTGACAAGTAGTGAAGATTTCTGAAGATTCAATGTGGTGTTCTAGCAATAAGACAATGGTTGGTTATTTTATTTGGTGTCATTTTCATTTCATATTTATTATACAGTATTTGCTGAACAAGACATAATGTTTACTCACAACACAACAAAGTGAATGACTGAACAGCATCAAAAATCAGCACCGGGATGTTACGGTGAACCTTCAACAACAATTTGAATTCATTTAGCATGTAATAAACGTCCCAAAGTGCTTCATAGGAGTGTTGTCAAACAGAATTTGATACTGAACCACAAGAGGAGATATCAGCACAGTTAACCACAAGCTCGTTCAGAAAAGTAGGTTTTAAAAAGTATCTTAAAATGAGAAAAGGTGTTAGGATAAGGACAGCAGAATTTTGGATTAGTTCAGACTTATGGAGAGTAGAAGATGAGAAGCATTGAAATAGTCAAGTCTAGAGGTAGTAAGACTTGGTCAATGGTTTCAGCAGATGAGCTAAGACAGGAGATCAGAAAGGTGCCAGATATGTGGTCAGAAGCACATTTTAAGGTGAATTATGGCTGCAAGCTTACAAATGGTCTTGTTCATCCTCAGCCAATTGCTAGGCAGTGGGATGCAGTCGATCATTAGGGAACAGGGACTGTGGTGGGAGACAAAGCTTATGGCTTTGGTCTTCCAAATTTCTGCTAATCTGGACATCAGGCAAGTACGGCAAATCAGAGGCAGTGGAGAGGTCAACAGAGGTGTTGGCAAGCTGGAGCTGGGTGTTGTCAGCATACATGTGGAACCTGATGTGTTACCAACTAGGCAGCATATAGATAAGAAATAATAGGATTGGAGGAGCAAGAGTATGTCCTATGGAACTTCAGAGGTAGGGGAGAGGAGGGGGAAGAAAAACCATTGCAGATTATTTTTCCAGCTATGTCTACACAGTTAAAATCAGGCAAAGGTAGATAACCCAGCTAGTTAACAATGGAGGAAGATGGCGTGATCAACGGTGTCAAAGGCTGCAGAGAGGGCATGAGGAGGGATAACAATCACAAAAGATGTAACTTGTGTCTTTGATAGAGGTAATTTTTAACGCTGCAGCAGAGGTAAATATCTGACTGGAGAGATTTAGACATGGGGATGAATTTTCAGGCTCTACCACTGTTGGCGCAAGCCAGGATGCCGAGGCTTCAGTTAGGTTTAAAGACCCTTCCTGCCTGGGTTGGGATGAGCCAAAGTTCATTCCTGTAGTGGGGACCTCTCCATTCACAAAGAATTCACAGTTGTGGCCAGGCATTCTTTTAGTATTTGTTCTTAAAGTTTTAAAGAAGTGCTTGGGATGGCATCTTATTGGTGAGGTGCCCTCCCAGTTATTTACTTTGTACGTAGCTTGATGTTCCACCGAAGCTATTAGGTCTCTTATTGGCCCTACAGCTTCGAGATTACACACATCGCCCTTAACTGGACAATCAACCCATTTCCAGAGTGATTAAGGAGGCATCAAAATTGCAAGGCTGTGTATACTGTTTCCTGTTCCCAAGGCAATTCAGTTGATAATGTTCAGGAAAGATGGGCACATCTTTAGAACAGATTCAGGATTTTGGAGAGGAAAGGGAGGTTGGTAATGGGGCTGTAGTTTGCAAACATAGAGAGATCCAGTGTAGGGTTTGAGAGTACCACAGAAAATGCATATTCCACACAGCGCACAGACATTATCCTTCTATCTGCTGAGTAAAACAGAGCATTTTCTACCCAGCCATTTAATCTTGAATCTTGCCAACGTGCTCAACATTCCCTGCAGCCTCTAGAATACTCTTCTTGGTCTTATTCACAACTCAGGATCTAAGCAGAAACATCCAAGAGCAAGAACCCCAATTTGCCTCAGAGTTGAGACGAGTATTGTCCTTTATCTGTTGCAACATGTTTCATTTTACTAAAACCAATTGTGCAGACACGATGGGCTAAATGGCCTCTTTCTGTGCTGTCATTTTCGATAGTTCTATTTTGGATGGAGTAAGATGCTGATATGGCAACAAAGTTCAGCACACCCTGCGGTTGAAATACTTATGGAAAATGGCACAGCGTTTTCAGTGACACAGAAAAACAAATCAGCAAGCAATACATAGGAAACGTGCTTCACTTTGAAACAGGATGTTAAAAATTGTAGCAATATTAGATTATACATACATCTTACATTCTTCAGTTTTTGTAGTAGGAATAGAGGGATGGCAATGAGGTCAGAAATACATTTTTTTCCCTCATGGGAAGATACAATGCTGTAACATCAAATGCTTTGGCTTAAGCATGCAAAGATTTACATCACACACAAACACCCTGAGAACAGATATAATATTTTATAAAATATATATTTTAGTTTTCAAAGTTCAAGATGGTATGGTCATGAGAAAATACTTGTTTGGGTCGCTGAAGCGTCTGGCTTTTATAACTTATGTTTTGTTTCTCATTAAAGTGCAAATGCTGATGAGCAGAATAATCTATAATGCATTTTCCTTGCACAGATCTACTGAGCTCCTCAGCTCAGATTCCAGGACAAAATGAATCCCAGTAAAATTCCAGCGGTTGAAGAACTCTGATGCTCAAGATAGTTTGATATTTGCACATGTTTATCATGTTCTCTAACACATCATTTCACTAACTTTAAAATATTAAAAAAGTGTGGATATTTTAGTTAACACCAAATGAGTAACTTCATTGCAATGTTAATGTAAACCTACTTGTGTCACGAATAATAAATAAATAATAAACTTAATTTCAAAATGTTACAGTATTTTATAACATGGAAACACAATTTTACTAACTCCACTCTTGTCACTCATTATTAGTTATTCTGTAGCATCTTATCTGAATGGAATATAAATCTCAATTCTAGGGTCCACTTTCTGAAAGCACCGTGTCTATGGCACAGATTCCACTGTCAGGATACAAAACCCAAAGAATGTTATGGTTTTCTACGTTGAATGAATGACAGTGTTTCAGCATTGGGCGGCACAAGATTAGTCCTGCTGCCTCACAGCGCCAGGGACATAGGTTCAATTCTGGCCTGGTTAACTATCCATATGGAGTTTGCACATTCTTCCAGTGTCTGTGTGGGTCCAGGTGCTCCGATTTCTTTGTGCGGCTTAACTTGATTGGTCATGCTCAATTGCCACTTTGTGTCAGGGAGATTAGCAGGATAAACACATGGGGTTACAGGGAGAGGAGCTGGGTGGGATTGTTGTGAGTGCAGGCTTGATGAGCCAGATGGCCTCCTTCTGCATTGTAGGGATTCTGTGAATTCTTTCATTATTTGAAGCTCAACATTAATAAAGCCATTGACCAAACCAGTCTATGTTGAAAATTTAGAACAGTTGCAAACAGTGACATAACTCGTCACTTTGATTGTCATGCTGTTGTGCCAACAGAAAATCCATTTGACTATTTATATAAAACTTTTAAATTCAACAATATTAACAAAATCAGGTTATAGTTCAAACCAGATATCTCTAATGTTTAACAGTATTGGCAATATAGCATAAGGGTCTTTGCCGTTTCCTCCCGCTACAGATAGTAAACTCAAATGGGCTTGGGCTTTAATGTACTGATAGTGCAATAGAATTTGAGCTCCTGCAAACTTCCAATTTCAGCTCAAAAAATTGGGAAACAAATCAAAGGCAAAGGAGGAAAATCAGCAAGATTGGTTCATATTGATGACTGCAAAAATACACAGCAACAATGGTGGAATAGATGTGGTCTCTGGTACATCGGTACCAAACATCACAGACCTTTCTATAGGAAGGAAAAGGGGGGAAAAACTGGTGGTTTGCTGCAATATATGGACCTGATTTGGGTAGAAATATTCCAAAAAATAGGACACTCCATATGAAATACTTTATTGCATATCCATTAGAGGATATCAAAACCAAGATGATTAATTATGGCAAACTCGATAAAGTCTTTCGGTTGATTTCAAAGAGATTGGGGAAAGCTGCCAACAAAACCATCCACTAATTCTAGGCCCCAAATGATATTTGATTAACATGGCCAAACATCTTTGCTACCTTATTCAGTAGATTAACTGAGATGTTTGTGGTCCAATATACAATCATATTTGCTAATATTAAATGCCTTTACTTTGTCTCCCTGGGCCACACGAACGGCACACAAAAGCGAGGAGGCAACTTGCCTTTGTCCAGTATTTTTTTTGAAGTAGTTGCATTTGAACAGCCCCAATTACAATTCTCTCCCAAGATAATTCTTCCGCACACAAGGACAGCTGAGTTAGAAGGGATTTGAAAGCAAGAATCTCAAAGTTGAATTAATTGGGATACTGAAGTCGGTGAGGGTGACAGATGTCTGAAAAGGAACTCAGGTCATAAGGCTCTGGGATGTCTATGATTAAAGTGCAGACACGAAGAGAATAGCAATAGCCTTGTGCTAATGAAGGTGTGGATTCTACAATGCAATGGGAAAAGTGCAGAAAGGGTAAGGGGTGGAAGATGAGCAGGCAATGTCAGGAGACATTAGTGTTGATGGATTAGATATGGAGAACATTGAAATTGGTTTACAAACAGCTGCAGATATTTAGGGGAGTGAGTGCCAGAAGCACCCTAGGGCTGCTAAAGCTAGAGGAGAAGGATTCAGTGTTGCCAATGTTCAGCTGTAGGAAGTTTCAACAGTAGATGCTGGGGAGGCAGTCAAACAAGCACAACAGGAAGAGAAAAGAAAACAAACCCAACATCACATTGCGAACACAAGATGAAATTTGCAACCACTATAACAGTAAGACAACTTTTGTCAGATTTTTCTGAACTCATTGCAATATTTCTAATCAAAATTTGTCCAAGAAAGCAGATCTCAATCTGACCACAATGAAAAGATAGGATCTTTACTGCTATAACCAAGATGGTATAAAAGGACAACAGACTCTCACAGAGCCAGACAGGATCCTACCTACCTTAGTGAAATGATGCACAATAATGTGCAGGCAATGTTTCTTCATGTCTAAAGCCTGAGTCTTATCAGCTGCTTCCAGAATCTGAAGAGACAGGTAAATAATTTAAGTTATTTTAGACCCTAGTTTTTGTTCACTGAACCATTCATTTTTATACAGCTCCTTAATGTAAAGAAACATCCATAGCACTTCACAGCATAATCAAAAAATGGACATGGTCGAAACAGGAAGGTGAAGAGGTTGTTTAAAGGGGTGGATTTTAAGGAATTTCTCAAAGGAGATGAAGAAGTGGATGAGTGCAGAGAGGAAATTCCAAAGCAGTGGATCTGAGTAACTGAAAGCCATCACCAGTGTGGCATAAAGGCATACCCAAGAGGCCAGAGACAGAAGAAAGGACAGTCTTGGGGAATGTACGTGGGGGGTGAAAATAATGGCTTAGGTCTGCCCACAGATCTCTCTTCTGTGAGAGATAGGAAAGGAAGTTATTGCTCTGGTTACAATTGGCCAATGACAGCCAAGTGTGAGTGGTCACAATGAATTGGGCAATGGAGGAGAGGCTTTACATGAGATGATGTGGTCTCTTATGTCAAACAATAGAAAGGTAAATAAATGGGAAAATACCACTGTTACTCATAGAAAATATTATTTATTGCCTTGGTAAGGGTCGTTTTAGTGAAGTGGTAAACGTAGAAACTCGACTGGAGAGGTTCAAATAGGGAATTGCAGGAAGGATGGGCAAAGATTTTTGTGGTAACATGATCCAGGATTTCTGAGGAAAGGGAAATTGGAGAATGGATGGAGGGCTTAGGATGAGTGTTTTGAAAGCTTGAGGTTAAGTATTTTGAGGGCAGAAATGAGATAATTATTTTGAAAGTGATGGGAATAAGACCTTAGAAGAGAAAACAATACACAAACCAGCTGACAGGAAGGGAAACCAAAATGGTCAGTTCAGCGTGAGTGGGGACACAAAAATAGGTATTTCGTAGACATGATGGGCTTGAGAATGACAAGATAGATGGGAGGAATGTTAGTTGGAGACAAAGAATGCCATTTTTTGCCCAAACAGAGGCACACAAGTTCCAAATTGAATAGATATTTTGTCAGCTGGTTAATGTGCAATATTCTCACAACAGGAATATCCAGTGAAAATATCACCTGAAATATAGTCTGTGTGATAGAATATTTGCAGTAAAAGCAAAAAAGGCAAGTCACCTGAAGAACATTCTCCACTGTCACATTCATCTCCAGGTTCTGCTTACAATATGCTTGCAGTCTATTGTTGGTGAAGCCATAATAATAAGGTGCTGAAAACAAATATCTGTCACAGAAGAGTCAAAGAAATCTGTTTTGCAGTGGATATGGGATTAACGGCTGCACAGAACTTATGAAAGATGCATGCCCAATGAAAACAGCTATTCCTCTTCATTCATACAGAGAGTAAGGTAGCTAGAAGGTTAAAGGGTGCCAATAGCATTCATCACTGTTCTTCTCCTCAAGCACAGCAATGCGTACTGAAAATGATCACTCAATTATAATTTTCAACTTGTATCCATTTCCCCTCCTTTCCCCAACCTCAAGAGTCTAGTCTTTCTAGGAGGCCTCTGCTAATACTTATCTGTAATCTGATGGCACGGTGGCACAATGCTTAGCGCTATTACCTGACCGCACCAGGAACTTGGGTACAATTCTGGCCTCTGGTGACAATCTGTGTGGAGTTTGCATGTTCTCCCTGTGTCAGTGGGGCTTTCTTCTGGGTGCTTCTTCCAACTGTCCAAAGACGTGCAGGTTAGATGGATTGGCCATGCTAAATTGCTCCTTAGCATCAGGGAATTAGAAGGGTAAATATATGGGGATAGGGCCTGGAAGGAATTGTGATCAGTGCAGACTCAATGACTCGAATGGCCTCCTTCTGCATTGTAGGAATTCTATGATCTATGAGCCATTAGGAGAGATAATAGAATGGTCTGGATAATCCACATTCCCATGTCATTGCCTCTGTGCAGAGAATCTGTAATCCGCCTCTCCTCTCTCAGACAGAGTAGTTCAAACTGAGATTTCGGGAATTCAAAGCATTCTTCCCTTTTCAGCATCTATCCCACAACTGCCAGAGAGACTATACAGTCATTTTTATCCTACAGGTGCTTTGGTCCACCTTGTTGTCAAACAAGGGGCATACAGGCAATGGGTCTTGAGAGGGCTGCTCTTAGATTTTTTTTCCGAGTATCCTAGTGCTTCACGTCGTTAGTGTACGCTTGACCTGGACCATTTGATGGGCAACACAACAGCTCAGTGACTATCGCTGTGCTGTGCAGATACATGGATTTGGGCCTGTGTCTGTGGGAGTTTGCGCATTCTCCTCGTGCTTGCGTGGGTTTTCTCCATGTGCTCCGGTTTCCTCCCAAATCCCAACGATGTACTCTTAGGCTAATTGGCAAAACAAATTCTCCCTAAATTGTCTCAAATTTGGTTTTTAATCCATAGATCTATAAACATAGACAGGGATCACAGGTAGAGGTGGGAACATGGGGTGGTGGCGTGGGCTCGTTGGGCCGAAGGGCCTGTTTCCTGTGCTGTTTTGTTCTTTGTTCTTTGTCATTTCAGAAACAATGCTCTAAGTAGCATTCCAGCATTTAGACATTCTGCCCATCTCTCTGCCTCGAGGTGAGAATTAGTTAGATGCCAATGCATAGAATGGGGATGCATTCAAGAAGTCTTGCTGTGATTAGAGACTCAGAGAATAGTGTTGGTGATTAAGAACTTATGCTCAGCCCACATCTTCCACAAGAGAAGACCATTGCTGTTACAACTACCAATCTTATTTTTTCCAATGACCCTTTCCTGTCACCAAGATCAATGAGTTAGTCTGTCTTTGACACAGTAGCAATCAAGGGGTGGAGGTCATCATGGAATTTCTCCTTGGATTCATCAGGGTTGGTGATGGTAGGGACATACACATTGATGAGAGTTGATTGTGTGTTGCCATACAGGGGCATTTAATCCATCATATGATCATTAACATTATAAGGCAAGCAAGTCAATTCACTGACAAGATAGTTCATGCATCATTCTTCTTTTCTAAAAGCACTCCAAAAAGAATGTGCAACTTGCACTGATTTCCTTGAATTGACCTTTCTTAGGGTGACAAGTTATGCTGAGAATGGCGATCTGGACATTGTAGCTAGATGTCAGAGGTGTATATGGCCCATGCTCCAATGAAGAACTACGTCACCATCTGGCCTTACAGGCACCAAGAAGAAAACGGAAAATGTATCAGCTTGGTCCAGGAAACCCTAAATCGAGCACAAGGTGTCAGTTTATAACAAGAAACTGTCAGCAGTGGATAAGTTCACTTATCCTGGCAGCACAATCTTTCAAACCATCTATATTGATGAGACACAGGCAAGAACTACTGAAGCAAGTGTAGCTTTTGGCAGACTTCAAACGATAGTCTCAGGATGAAGAGGAGTGTCTGCCCACGAAACTGAAAGTCTATAGAGCAATGTTGCTGCCCACTCCACTTTTCACATGGACTGTGTGCCACTCTCACTCAATCTGTGTTTGTAAGCTTTTGAAGATCAGCTGCAGAACAAAATGCCAGACACTGAGGTGCTCAAGCGAACAATACTGAGACAGTTATGACTGAGTTGGGCTGTTCATGGAGCCAGAATGCTGACACTTGCTTACCAAGATGAATCTTCTATGGAAAGCTTGAAACTGAGGTGCATTCACAAAGCAGTCAAAAAAGACACCCTGAAGGCTTCACTTAGGAATTTAAATATCAAGTACTGGGAGAAGGCCAGGATTTCTGCAACCTCTCTTTATTAATCACTTGGTTCTCCTGTACTGAATTGTAAACTGCTCCTAATGCTCAGGCTTGTCAATTTTTCTAGCAACTTCACATAATTCCTTTTTGGATCTAATACGATCTTTAATTCATTTGGTTTTATCAGGAGCAGATAGAAAATTCAAGAGGAAATCCTGAGCCATTAACATGTCCAAAACTCATCTGCCTATGGTATTCCAGCCCTACTTGTAGCAAAACCTTCTGGTTGCAGATGGGCCCCAGCAGTCAACACCATGTCCACCATAACCCTCCAAACAATCCAGTTGATGAAAATGGTCACCTTTGCTGAGAAGAACGAATAAGAATTATGTCCACCATTGAAGGTGGATGGATATAATATTTCTGGCTGTTAATCTTTAACAATACATCTCAAAAACTAATGGATAGATTTCAATGAATTGTGGTCCACAGATAGCGTGTGACTCAAGAAAGAATGGATTTTTGGCAAAGATAAGGAACCATATCTGGAAATTTTAAAAAGAATTCATTAACATTGTGAGATAGGGCAAATTGATTTTTTAAAAAAATGTTGTAGGTTGTTTTATTTAGAATATTAAAAAGAAATACTTTACACGATGTTGCTGGCTATTCCAGCAATTGTTGTAGCATAGGTACGTTCATAGTGCTTTTAGGGAGTTGCAGGATTTTGACCCAGTGACAGTGAAGGAACGATGACATAGGTCCAAATGAGGACAGTGTGTGGTTTGGAGAGAAATTTGGTGATAATGTTCCCATTCATTGTTGCTCTTGTCCTTCTTACTTGTAGAGGACGCAGGTTTGGGAGGTGCTGTTGAAGGCGCCTCAGTGAATTACTGCACTGCAACTTATATCTGATACACACTGCTGTACTGGAGGCACAGGAAGTGAACGTTTTAAGGTGGTTCTATCAGTAATTTGATAAGCGCATACTGTGAAAGGTCTGACACTGGGAAGTTCCAAAGAACAAAGGAACCATGGTGTATTTGTCCATAGATTGCTATTGGCAGAAAGGTAGGTTAATAGGATGGTGAAAAAGGCAGATGGCACACTCATCTTTATCAACCAGGACACAGATTACAAAAGCAGAGAGGTCATGGTGGAGTTGTATAGAACTTTGTTGAGACCACAGCTGGAGTACAGTGTGCAGTTCTGGTTACCACATTATAGGAAGGATGTGAATGCACTGGAGAGGATGCAGAGGAGATTTACCAGAATGCTGCCTTGGATGGAAGTTTAAGTTACAAAGAAAGATTGTGTAGGCTTGGGTTATTTTTGTTGAAGCAGAGAAAACTGAGGTGTGACCTGTTGAAAACTGAGGTGTGACCCTTAGTTGAAGGGTCAGTTATGAGAGGACATAAGTTGAAAGTGAATGGGAAGAGGCTTAGGGGGATTTACTCAGAGGGTGGTGATGGTC
This sequence comes from Sphyrna mokarran, assembly GCA_024679065.1. Lineage (NCBI taxonomy): Eukaryota > Metazoa > Chordata > Chondrichthyes > Carcharhiniformes > Carcharhinidae > Sphyrna > Sphyrna mokarran. Next base: position 9,329,199 of record JAGIQG010000020.1, read on the forward strand.
TGGAATGCACTGCCTGGGAGGTGGTGGAGATGGGATTAAAAAGTACTTTGATGAATATGCGGCACACTCTAACATTCAAGGCTATGGGCCAAGTGCTGGCCAGTGGAATTAGATGAATAGGTCATAGGATTTCAACTTGGTGCAAACTCGATGGGCAGAAGGGCCTCTTCTGCACTCTAGTATTGTGTGATTCTGGTGCCACTCAAGTGGGCTGGTTTTTTGAATATTATGGATTGTTTGAGGGCAATTTCTGTCAATATGTGAGCAGAATTTTCAGGGCAGGTTGTTTGATGAGGATTGTTTTGAAGTCTCCTCAATGAGATGGACACCCTACTATGTGCCCACTTCACAAGAGAGCAAAACTTATCTATAATGCATTTTCATTTCTCCCCTTTTAGTTCTTACTTTTCATATATTCTTATCTCCCTGTAATCATTTCCCAATCAAAGAGGAAGAGCACTACTCCCAAGACTTGGCCAAGGCGATTCACATCCAAGTTTTCATCCCCCTGTTCCTTCAGAAAACAAATAACTTCTGTCATGGATGGCATGGTGGCAGTGGCGCTCTGTTTCACAGCACCAGGGGCCCATGTTCAATTCTGACTTTGAGTCACTGTGTGGAGTTTGCACATTCTCCTCATATCTGTGTGGGTTTCCTCTGGGTGCTCTGGTCTCCTCCATAGTCCAAAGATGTACAGGTTAGGTGGATTGGCCATATTAAATTGACTCTAGTATCGTGGAGTTTAGCAAGATTACAGGAATAGGCCTGGATGGGATTGTGGTTGGTGCAATTTCAATGCGCCAACTACCTCCTTCTGCACTGTAGGGATTCATCATTAGTTCCATCCACTGAGAACATGACTAGAACTGTGAACTTGTGTAATGAATCATAAATACTTCATTACTCACGGTACAGCGAGATGGAGCATTAATTCATAATGATACCATTTTGTTCAGTAGTGCCAATGTGGTATGGAAAGGATGGCAATACTGTTGTCTAAATAAGCAATGCTCTAAGGAAGGATACAGTGAATCCTCTGGAGGCATGTTGACTTCACCATAGTACACGTAACGAAGGAGTGACTCGAAAGCTTGTCGACTTGGCACCATTTCACCAATGGAGATATTTACTTGCCCATCCTCAGGCATGAAAGATCGGAACATAGCTTCAAAATAACTACAAAACATCAGAGAAATCAATAATTAAAACAAGGTCACATTTCTGTACATCAACTGTCAGGTTAAAAGTTGCTAACATGATATAATAAATTTAATCAAAACCAATCTGCTGGATATTACGTTTTAACTTAAGACTGTGTGTAAAAGAGAATCAAACATTGTAATTCTGTCACTGCAATCTGCAAATGGGGATTTAGAATTAAAATGGCCCTATTCTACAACTTTACTAATCCTGAAGTGCTTTAGTTAGGTGGACTTTAACAGTGCACTTCTTGATATTTGCAGCTCAGTTTTCCTATGTGGTAAATGCAAGAGACAATATTATCGTGGCTACCATTATCACTAACCTCTCGACAGATGGACAGGAAGCCATATCAGTTGTGTTCAAGGAAACATACCAACCACGTTTTAAAATTTAGTTGAAGATAATCCACATCTGGTATTTTTTACATCCTCGATTTTAATCACTTCACTACTGGCAACTGCTTAGGCCCCCAATCTCTTGAATTCTCTCCCTAAGCCTTTCTGTCTCTCTTTCGTTTCTTTCTTCTTTAAGACTCGAAAACCTATTATTTTGGCTATACTATTGGTCACCAGTCCTTAGAGAGTGTAAAGAAGATTTGCCAGGATGTTGTCTGGTCTCAAAGGTGTTGACTATGAGGACACATTGAATAAGCTAGGATCGTTTTCACTGGAAAGATGGAGACTGAGAGGAGACCTGAGAGGCGTCTACAAAAGTATGAGGGGCATAGACAGGGTATACACTCAGCGGCTTTTTTGTCAATTACAAAGGGACAGAGGTTTAAGATAAGAGGGGGAAAATTTAAGAAAGATGCGTCAGGGAAGTGGCAGTTGCTTGGAATGCACTGTCAATGGAAGCAGGCACATTAGAAACATTTAAGAGGCATGAGGATGGGTACATGAATAGGGAGGGGAAACAGGGATATGGACTGACTAAGAAGGTTTTATTTTAAGTTTAGTTAGGACATCAAGGTGAGGGGTGAACTTTTCATAGAGTGTGGGTCCTGGAACGTGCTGCCAATGAAAGCAGACACATTAGCAACATTTAAGAGATGTTTTGATAGGTTCATGAATAGGGAGGGGATAGAAGAATATGGACTGATTTTTAGTTTAGTTAGGGCGTCACAATCAGCACAGGCTTGCAGGGCTGAAGAGCCTGTCCTTTGCTGTACATTTCTTTGATCTTTGTTCTTATATCCAGTGATGTGACCTGGTGTTAAATTTTGTCTGATAAGATGGGCATAAAGCTCCTGCAGACATTTTAATATATGAAAGGTTGTACATAAAAGAAAATTGTTTGCGCTGTGTTTCAAATTTGGGTCAGGTTGAAGGCAGGGTTGCAAAAATCAAAATCAGAATCCTTGGGTTTGGGAGATTAAAGATTGTCTATGTCCCTTGTCCCGATTATCAAGTCTATGCTCCCACAGGATGCGCTGTTATGTGGATGCTGGAGGAGGACGCATCAAGGATGGAGCCTTGGATTCTCCTGCTCCATGTAAGGGAGTCAGTGAACATTTTTTTCTCAAACATTAGATGAAGCAGTGTATTTTTTGTGCACAGCTCTAACCTGTTAGCAAATAAACCACCAAGTTAATAAATCAAATTCACTGATTTATGTTTAGAAAATTTGAAATTCATGACGTTTATACCATCTAATTTGATTCTTAAGCGTTTGTCTCCTAGTTTGTGATGATAGGGTGGATTATTGCTCTTTTTGAAGCATTTTAATGATCCCAACTCAGATAGACGTAATCTTATTACAAAGTTTACAGATGCTACAAAACTTGGAAATGTACCCCCAGGCTTCTATCAAGAATAGGTCAGATTCGTGAAAAGACCAGACACGTGGTAGGTAAAATTTAATGCAGACAAGTGAGACATTTTGGTATGAAGAATGTGGAGAGACAACATGAATTAAAGAGTATAATGTCAAAGAAGGTTCAGGAACATAGAGATCTGGGAGCTTAGGACTCAGCTGGAGTACTACATTAAATTCTAGCACCACATTAAGGAAGGATACCACAATCTTGAAGCACATACAGGAGAACTTTTCTAGAAATGTGCCTAGAATGAGGACTTTCAGCAAATGTGGAGAAGCTAGGACTCTACATAGAACAGAGAAGAATAAGGGGAAGTTTGATAGATGCATTCAAAATCATGATCAGTTTTGATGAGAGTGAATATTTTTCCAGTGTCAGAAGGGCCAACAATGAGTGGTCATTGATTTAAGATGATTGGCAAAGAACCCGAGGCAATATGAGGAGCGACTCTATTTTAATAAATGCAGCAAATTGTAACTTGGAATGCACTGCCTTAAAATGTGACAGAAGCAAAATCAAATCATAACTTACAGGAAACAGCAAGAGAGTGGAATTAACTGTATATCAAAGAGTCAACACAAAATGGGCCAAATGGTCTCTTCCTGCACTCTACCATTCTTTAATGTATTTTGCCAACTGCTGGATAGTATAACTACCATCCAAGATGGATTATCCAGATGAACCTTGATCCTTTACTAGATAACATTGTAGCCTCAACTTGATATCTAGCTAATTATCTCATCTTGCTCTCTTTTCCTGTTGCCATTTTGATTGTAAATTTCCATGGCCCTCCAAGCTAAGATGAAATCCTTTACTCCTGTTTTCTTATCCATCCAAGGCATCACTCACCCTGACCTCAGCAGCTGTACTTGTCTACATCCCACTGTTATTCCATAGATCAGTTCACATCTCATTGTCACTCTGTGCGCTCCACTGCCAGTGGTCATTCCTCCAACCACTATGCCCCTGCCCTCTGGAACTGCTTGACAAATTGTTCCTCCACCTTGTCATTTCCTTCCCTGATTACAAAAGCCATGCAATTAAACACTCAAATCTCCACTGCCAGCCCATCATAAACTGTTCCCTCTAGCTAATGTCCATCGTTTTTTTTCCTCCATTTTCTAAAGTACACATAAATAAGATATACACGTAAACTGTGGTTTTAGTGGTTTTACTAAGTGACTTGGAGTTCCACAGTACTTAAGACTAAGGTTTTATTAAAAGAAATAGCTTTGCCAGAGGAGACAATGTCACTGTTTAACCGTAAGAGTTTACAATGCAGACATGTGCCGGTAAGGAGGAAGGATGGGAAAGGTAGGATTAGAGAACCGTGGGTTACTAGGGATATCGAGGACTTGGTCAGGAAGAAGCGGGAGGCGTACGTTAGATCTAGGCAACTGGGGACAGAGACAGCGCTGGAAGAATATAGAGAGTGTAGACGGGATCTTAAAAGGGGTGTCAGAAAGGCAAAAAGGGGCCACGAGATGGCTTTGGCAGGTAGGATTAAGGAAAATCCTAAGGCATTTTACTCCTATGTAAGGAGCAAAAGGATGGTTAGAGGGAAGACTGGACCTCTCAGGGACAGAGGAGGGGAACTATGCTTAGAGCCTGAGGGAATGGGGGAGATCTTGAATGAATACTTTGCGTCGGTATTCACGCGGGAGAGCGGCCTGATGTCGGGTGCCGGCTTTGAGGACCCGTTAAAGGAAATATCCATTACAAGGGAAGAGGTGTTGGGGCTTTTAGGCAGCATAAAGACTTATAAAGCTCCGGGGCCCGATGGCATTTACCCCAGACTGCTAAGGGAGGTGAGAGATGACATTGGTGATCCTCTGACGCAAATCTTTGTCTCTTCTTTGGACACAGGTGAGGTCCCAGAGGATTGGAGGATAGCAAATGTAGTACCGTTGTTTAAAAAGGGTCAGAGGGATAACCCAGGGAACTATAGGCCGGTGAGCTTGACTTCAGTTATAGGTAAGCTAATGGAGAGGATCCTCAGGGACAGGATGTATGAACATCTGGAGCGCTGCGATCTGATCAGGGATACGCAGCATGGCTTCATTAAGGGGAGGTCGTGCCTTACGAATCTAGTGGAATTTTTTGAAGAGGTGACAAAAACGGTTGACGAAGAACAAGTCGTTGATGTCGTCTACATGGATTTCAGTAAGGCGTTTGACAAGGTTCCTCATGGTAGGCTGATAGAAAAGGTGAAGGTGCATGGGATACAGGGCCAGGTATGTAGATGGGTTGAGAACTGGCTTGGGAGGAGGAGACAGCGGGTAGTAGTGGAAGGCTCTTTTTCCAACTGGAGGTGTGTCACTAGTGGTGTGCCACAGGGCTCAGTACTAGGACCTCTTCTATTTGTGATTTATATAAATGACTTGGAAGAGGGGGTAGGTGGTGTGATCAGCAAATTTGCTGATGACACTAAGATGCTTGGATTGGCGGGGACTGAGGAGCAGTGCCAGGCAATACAACAGGACATAGATAGGCTGGTAGATTGGGCAGATAGATGGCAAATGGAATTTAATCCGGATAAATGCGAGGTGATGCATTTTGGCCGGAATAATGTAGAGGGGAGTTATAGGATAAAAGGTAAAACTATCCGGAGTATAGAGATGCAGAGAGACCTGGGGGTGCAGGTTCACAAGTCTCTAAAGGTGTCAGTACAGGTGGAGAAAGTGATAAAGAAAGCGTATGGTATGTTAGCCTTCATAGGAAGAGGTATAGAATACAAGAGTAGGAGTCTGATGTTGCAAGTGTATAGAACGTTGGTTAGGCCTCACTTGGAGTACTGCGTCCAGTTCTGGTCGCCGTACTACCGGAAGGATGTGGAGTCCCTGGAGAGAGTGCAGAGGAGATTTACCAGGATGCTGCCTGGTATGGAAGGGCTGTCTTACGAGGAAAGATTGAACGCACTGGGGTTGTTTTCCCTTGAAAGACGTCGGCTGAGAGGGGATCTATTAGAGGTATATAAGATTATGAGGGGTATAGATAGAATAAATGGTGGTAAGCTTTTTCCACCATTAGAAAAGGATAGAACGAGGGGTCACGGCCTTAGGGTGAGGGGGGCTATGTATAAGACGAATATTAGAGGGCAGTTTTTCACACAAAGGGTAGTGGGGGTGTGGAATGCACTGCCGAGTAAGGTGGTGGGAGCAGGCACGCTAGGGTTGTTTAAGGGTCTCTTGGACAGCCACATGAGCGGTCTGCAGATAGAGGGATATAGTAGGACTGTTTAAATATCCTATTTGTTTCCACAGGATGTTCGGTCCACCTTGTTGACCAACAAGGGCATGCATGCGGCAGGTCATGCGAGAGCTGCTCTTGGATGTTGCTTCAGGAGTGGCCTAGTGCTTCACGTCGTTAGTGTATGCTTAAACTGCACCATCAGATGGGCACCATGACAGCTCAGGGACTATCGCTGTTGCTGTGCAGACACATGGATTTGGGCCTGTGTCTGCGGGAGTTTGTGCGTTCTCCCCGTGGTTGCGTGGGTTTTCTCCGGGTGCTCCGGTTTCCTCCCACATCCCAAAAATGTGCTCTTAGGCTGATTGGGTAACAAATTGGTCCCTATATGTCATTAAGACGTTAGGACGGCGGCGCGGGCTCGTTGGGCCGAAGGGCCTGTTTCCGGTGCTGTGTTGTTCTTTGTTCTTAAGACCATGTGGTCTTTTGTATCTGTGCCAGACCTTTGCTATAGATAGTAAAAGTAATGAAAACTTAGTATGTTTAATTTAGTGTTTTATTAAGTCTGTGCATAAAATGAACATATATTTAATGGGAACTAGTGCAATTAAATTTTCATTTCCTGGCTGAATACCCATGTTCACATTAGCAACAGCAGCTATAAGGCACTCAGCTTTAAAAAGTTAGGAATATTCCTTGGTAACATTTCACTTTGAAATAATGTCGAATAAAAATATATTATTCATGCTTTGCTTGGTCTGTTTCAAGCCACATTTACAAATCTTTAAAAATAAGGCCAAAGAGAGCTGGAGTTTTCACTTAATTTTCTGCAACTTTGAAAAATTGTGTTAAATAGAAATAATAGGAGTATAGTAAAATTTACAGTTATATTTAATCTCGAGTTATACAGATACATGTTAAACAAGGTACTTTTTAAAAATGCCAAATGATGAAGGGTGGGTGGATTAAAGTTATGTATTGACATGGCAGATGCATGGAATTGCAGGGATGATGGGTGGGGTGGTGTCTGGGTGGAATGCTCCTTTGGAGGGTTGGTGCAGACCCAGTGGACCAGATGGCCTCTTTCTGCATTGTAGGGTTTCTATGGTATGTATGTCCACAACACACTTCTAAGAAAGAGAGAGATAGAACCTCAATCCACTTTATGTATTCCTTCTGGAAACATACAGTACTTAAAACATTATGCTGCTCATTTCACACATGCAGTTGTGGGTAGTTTATAGTTAAAAGCTGCTGCAAAATGTAGCAAGCAATTCTAAACATAAAACAGGTATCATTGGCTCCTTTAACTAAGTGCTTCAACTCTTCACATCCTCATTTTCTCTAGACGTGGTGAGGCAGCACTGCTGTCTCACAGCTCCAGGGACCCAAGTTCAATTCCGGCCTTGGGTGACTATGTAGAGTCTGCACATTCTTCCCATGTCTGCATGGGTTTTCTCCAGGCGCTCTGGTTTCCTCCCATACTCCAAACATGTACAGGTTGTTTGAATTGGCCATGTTAAATTGCCTCTTAGTGCCCCAAGGTTTGATGCATTAGCCATGGGAAATATGGGGATTACGGGGATAGGATGGGGGAGAGGTCCTAGGTAAGTGAATTGGTGCAGATTCGATGGTCTCAATGGTCTTTTCTGCACTGTAGGGATTCTACGATTATATTTTAGTGGTAACTTTAAATAAATCCAAAAAATCCAAAAAGGATGTCTGAAAAATTACAGAGATTGACTGAGATCCAACGTCCTCAGCTCTGATCATCATTCAACTGTTACCAAGAGGAAGTCCAGTAGTCATCGGCAAAGCAAAAGGTGAAAGAATTAATGTTTTATTTGTTACTGACCTGGACCGGGCAGCTAGGATTGCTTTGTGTGCTGGCCTGGGATGGCCATCCAACAATAGAGTTATATCACAGAATTCTATGCCGGCTCCATCCAGATAGCTCTTCATATCCTGGACCAGAGATGTGCCTGACAGTGAAATTAAAAATAAACATCTAAAGGTCAAAAGTAACATTTGCCCTGCTGGTGAACTATAACACAAATAAAAAATACTTCCCTTCCACTGACATTGGATTTATAAATCACAAGCATTGAAGTTTATAACATGCATTGGAGGGTAATGAGGTTCATAGTTAATCTTTGAATCCTCAAAAAATTCTTCAGAAAACAGGTTGACTTATATGCCAAGTATGAAATGTCTTGGTGTCGATGGTCACCCATCTTGAAAAGTGAAAATAAAACGTGACACAGTAATTCAAATTAAATTATTGTGACACTTTTTATTGAAAGAATTAATTAGACAAGGATACCTAACCATAATCAAAAATTTTATTAAAAAAACGTCAAATACATTTCCTTCAGCATTGAATGACAAGAATTCATTAAATTCATTCTGACTCACTATGGCTACAGCGTCATCGTAAGAATCCCATTTTAGATCAGAACTGACATTTTCATCTCCATCCACTGAATTTGATACTCTACATTTTTTGAACACGTATTTCTGAAGTAAAAAATTGAGGTCATCTGCCACAGTATAGCAATTCTTTGGAGAAAGGGGGGATTAATTTATTTGCTAAGTAAAGATCTAAACGTGAATATTAAATGTTGGGATCTAGAATCATAGAACCATCCAGCGCAAAAGAGGCCCATCAGTCCATCGAGTCCATGCTGACACATTAGAAACACCTGAACTCCCACCCTTATCCTATCTAACAGCACTTGGCCCACAGCCCTAAATGTTATGACGTGCCAAATGTTCATACTTTTAACAGGATGTGAGGGAACCTGCCTCTACCACCCTCCCAGGCAGCACATTCCACACTGTCACCATTCTTTGGGTAAAATAGTTTTTTCTCACATCCCCCTAAAGCTCCTGCCCCACATCTTGAACTTATGACCCTTTGTGACAGACCTTTCAACTAAGGGAACAGATGCACCCTATCACACTGTCCATGCACCTCAATCTTGTACACCTTAATCAGGTCGCTCCTCAGACTTTTCTGCTTCAATGAAAACACCCAAGCTTATGCAACTTCTCTTCATAACTTAAATTTTTCATTGCAGGCAACATCCAAGTGAATGTGCTCTGCACCCCTCCAGTACAATCACATGCTTCTGATAATGTGGCAACCAGAACTGCACACAGTGCTCTAGCTGTGGGTTCACTGTTGTATACAACTTCAACATGACTTCCCTGCTTTTGTAATCTAGGCCTCGATTGATCCCCATCCAACTAACAAGCACTTCCATTTCCAATGATTGGGGGACAAACATGCCAAGGTTCCTATGTTCCACAGAACTTCCTAGTGTCTCACCATTCATTGAGTACTTTCTTGTCAAATTACTCCTTCCAAAGTGTATTACCTCTCACTTTTCAGCATTAAATTCTATCTGCCTCTTCGCTGCCCATTTGACCATTCTGTTTAGATTTTCTTGTAGCCCAAGACACTCAGCTCCACTGTTAACCATCCATCCAATCTTACTAATCCTACCCTTCTCATAGTCATCAATGTCATTTATATAAATGATGAATAATAAGGGCCCCAACACAGATCCCAGTGATACGCCACTGGACAGTGATCTCCAGTCACTAAAGCAACATTCTGTCATCACCCTCTGTCTCCTACAACCGAGTGAAATTTGACTCCCCTTTATCAAATTATCTTGTAGCCCATCTGAATTTATCTTCTTTACAAGTCTCCCATGTGGGACCTTGTCAAAAGCTTTGCTGCAATCCATATAAACTACATCAACTACACTACCCTTGTCTACACACCTGGTCACCTCCTCAAAAAATTTAATCAAATCCATGATCGTATTTACAGGAGCAGGCTTATTTGGCCCAATGGGTCCTTGACAATGTTTGTGCTCTGCACAAGCACCCTTTCACACTACTTCATCAACATATTCTCCTATTCTCCCTTGTGTGCATCTCGCTTTCCCTTAAAAGCATCTTCTGTTATTCACCTCAACTACTCCTTTATTCGATTTTAATCACTCTCTAGGTAAAAAAAACATATTCTTGAATTTCCTATTGGGATTGTTAGTCAATATTTTACATTTATGGACCCAGCTTCAGGGCTCCCCCACCTGTAAGTAGAGACATCAACTGCAAATCTCCCATCACACCTGCCAGTGGAACTATAGGGGGTGGGCTGCGGACAATGTGAAGTCCTACTGACAGTCTGGTGGAAATTTCCAACTCTTAGACCAGCACAGAGAGAGAATTCCTCCCATCTACTCTTTGCCAACCCTATCAAATATCATCTTAAAGACCTCCATAGACTCACTCCTCACTCTTTTCCAGAAAAAAAAGTGTCAGCCTATTCACTCTTTTCTGTTAGAAATTATTTTAGCTTTGGCGTCTTCCTGGTGAATATTTTTTGTAGCTTCTCCAAAGCTTCTATATCTGTTTTATAATGTGGAGACTGGAACTGTTCACAATGGGCCGCATGGTAGACAGTGGTTAGCACTGCTGCTTCATAGCTCCAGGGACCTGACTTCGATTCCCGGCTTGGGGCACCATCTGTGTGAGGTTTGCACATTCTCCTCGTGTCTGAGTGGGTTTCCTCCAGGTGCTCCAGTTTCCTCCTACAGTCCAAAGATGTGTGGTTTAGGTTGATTGGCCATGCTAAAGTTGCCCTTAGTGTTCTGAGATATGTGGGTTAATGGGTAAATATATAGGGATATGGACGTAGGGCCTGGGTGGGATTGTGGTCGGTGCAAGCTCAATGGGCCAAATGGCCTCTTTCTGTACTGTAGGATTTCTATGAATACTACATGTCTGGTCGAACAAAGGTTCTTTCACACAACTGCTCTGCTTTTCAATTTTATCTAGAAGTTAACCCTACTGCTTTGTTCACTTTTTCCTTATTAAATGGCCTTATTAACCTGCATTGTGTCTTCAAATGATTTGTCTTTCTGTAGCCTTTGATTCTTCTCCCCTTTTAATCTATTCATCCTCTTATTTCCGAAGGAATTTGGCACCTTCTTATCCTCCTGATCAAAATGCACCATGTCTCACCTTATTATACTGAAGTTTATTTTCCAACTATGCGATCAATCTACAAGTTCACTAACATCATCCTGGATTTTATCTCATTCCATCTCAGTATCAATTACCCCTTCAATATGGCGTTGTCACAAATTTTTAAATTGTAATTCTGTAATTGTAATTTTACCGTCTACAAAGATATACAACGATGCCTGTGGTTAACCACTTCCTACCTTTAGCCAATGTGATTAACTCCTTTAACCCTAGTCTGCGGTGTTATGTAGTCAACATTTTATCCATTCTGCTACTAGTTCAGACTCTATGGGTGGGATTTTCCAACCGTGCTCCCCCCAGAACCGGAAAATCCCTGCCTGATGTTAACAGACCTTTGCACGGTTCTCCCTCTGGCTGCCACAATTTCAGTGGCAGGCAGGATGGAAAAATCCCCCCTATACATCAACTCAATCATATAAGCATAATGCAGTACCTCATCAAATAACTTTTTAAAACAACTGCAGTACAAGCGTTCAACCACATCATTACTTCTTCAAAGAAGTCAATCATGACTCTGTCTTTTGAAATGTAACATCTTAATTTCTAGGTGTTCTATTACATCTTGAGAGTAAAGGCATCTCTTTCCTCTACCACTGACATAAAGCTAACTGATCGATAGTTCCCTGGATTTGTTCTGTCTCCCTTTTAAAATATAGGCACCGCATTAGCTGTCACCCAGTTCTCTGGTACAATTTGCTTTTGCAATGAATTTTTAAATATACATAATAATGCATCGGGAGGTCTTGTGGCACCTGTAAATCTGCGACAGAAGCTCCAAGTTTGAGATTTTAGGATTTGATAGCTATGGAAGGCAGACTCATAACATGGCCAGGCCAGTTGACAATCATTCTCTAAATCCTTCTAATAGGCTTGATGGCAGGCAGTAAGAGTGGGAGAGTTTCCTGATCAGTCACACTGCAGAAGGCAATGGAAAAGCACTGCAACTCTTACCAAGCATAATCATGCAACAATCCGTTACAAGTTCACGATCTCCAATGCCTTCTTAGGGCATGGTATCTTATGAAGGAGGAAGAGCGCACCTGTCAACTCACCCCTATATTTTAAGGTGGATGCAATCATCTGTGATCAAAAGTTTTATTGTTTTCTCTTTTTAATAATTGAATATTCCACTGCACCGCTCAGATGTCAGTGCAAGATCATCAGTAAGGGGCGGCATGGTGGCACAGTGATTAGCACTGCTGTCTCACAGCTCCAGATACCTGGGTTTGATTTCCAGCTTGGGTCACTCTCTGTGTGGAATTTGCACATTCTCCCCATGTCTGTGTGGGTTTCCTTCCTTCCACACACCAAAAATGTGTGGAATGGCAATGCTAAATTGTCCCTTGGTATTGGGAGGGTGCGGAATTAGCAGGGTGCAGGGATAGGACCTGGGTGCAATTGCTGTCGGTGCAAATTCGATGGGCTGAATGGTCTCCTTCAGCAGGGATTCTATGAATAATGCGTAAATATGGTAAAGAAGTAGTTGCCTTTTCTACTGGGGAACTTACATTGAGCTCAGGCATTTTCTTTCTGTTTCCATTCGCTGTAATCAGTGCAACTGGTCAAAACATTTTGTGGACCAATGACGCAAGGTTCAAGCTTCAAGCTTCAAGGATCTTAGATCACTGCATTGCATTCCATCAGCTCCTGAATCCAAGCCTCAGTCTTCCCCAAACACAAATCTCCCATTCTATTCTAGTTTTGCTTTTCCTATCCCATTAAGAGCAGCCAAACTAGTGCCTTGGTCAAATTCTTCCACACACAGTTTTTGATGTTGAGAATTTCAGGGTGAAATATTGAGAAGTATCTCATCACAGTGAGAGAAACAATCAGAGTGATGCCAGTTATAATAGACAGTAATCAAGGTTATTATAGATCTATATAAATACCTATTACAGATCTGTACAAAGAGAAAGTGGGAACAAATAAATAAATTAAAAGTATATTTGCTTTGAACTAATACAAGAGAATACTGCACACACGAAATGTTCATTTGACATAAATTACCTATGTCAACAGGCTGATCGGAATGTACTCGTATTGGGGGCTGATGCTTTCTTCTTACAATCTCCACAATTAAGCAGGGGGAGAGATACTCAAACTCTTTGGTCATTATCACTTGGTTAAAATGCGATTCTTTCACCACAAAATTTAGACAGTATTCCTGAAACAAAGAAGACATTAAAACCACTCCAGTTTGTCCAAAATGAAACAGTTCTTACAGAAATAGTGTACCTACGTTGTGCACCACCTACCATCACTTCAACAGTTACCCATCACTATCCATCGCAAGAATAGAACTGCTTGAGAAGAGGCATGCTATTCATCCCAGGGAAGTTAAGTCAATGCCAGGGAATGGAACACTTTTCTACTTTTGGTGCCAAGTGCTAACATCAAGCAGTCTCCAATTCAGCTGTAAAACTATCACTATGCTGGAAACTCAGAGACTAATTAAATTAAACAGTGATAGTGTTAATCTCTCTGTTGGATTTAACTAGCTCAGAAGAATATGCAATATGGTGGGTGAAGAGGTTAACTCCCAGCGATAGGAACAGTAAGACCGTAAATGACACTTTTATACAAAGCTGTTTGGTCACTTTGTCCTCACCACATGGCATACCTACCTTTAGTTGGTCCAGCTGTAATTTGTTGGCATTCTCACACACAGTGAGCACATTCTGAAGGTCAACTGAAGCCTCAATATACTGTAAGCACAGCTGTTCTAGTCGAGCCAGATGAAAGCTCAGGGCAAGCTTGTAAACATCCATTATCAGCAAAACATCCTGCACATGACCTACATGACATAAAGGCAAGACAGCCTATTTATTTCAGCTTTGAAAATAATACAGTAAAATTTCAGCTTTCTGGCACTCTACTAACTGGAGTTATGTGCTTGGCTGGAGATGTCAAAATCATTGATAATAGTTATTGGCAGCCAGTCCTTACACCTGTCTCAGTCTCACATTGCTCTGCAGCACACTCTCACCTCTGCATTACTCACTTGACACTTGCGTGATAATTCTGGAGCTTTCTCATTCGATGAAAATGAGGAAGGCATCTCAGATCTCAGTTAACCGACATATTTGATTAACCAGCATCTCCCATTCTCAGAGAATGCTGGATAACAGAGATTCCCCTGCATTCAGCAACTGGACATGATGCTTAATCCATGCAGTACTCGATCTGGGAGTGCTTTGTGTTGACAGGAAAGGAAAACAAAAGTGGAAAAATTTCCATTTTCTGCCAACATTGATCTTACGGATGAGCAGAATATTCATCTAATTTTCTTTTCAAAATTAATATGATAAGAATTTCATAGCAAAAATAAGTTAGAAAACCAACTATGCACACAAGGAAAATATCACAGAAACATGAACGTTTAAAACAGAGATTTATCTGAAACATGATTCAATCTTACTCCTCATTCACAGAATGTGGGCTTTGCCACCAATTTATTGCTCCTTCCAGTTGCTTTCCTTAACTTTAATGCAACTGAGAAGCTTACCACCTCTTCAGAGGACAGTTAAGAGCAGATCACCCAGGTGTGTGAATGGAATTACTTGTAGGCCAAACTTATATGCAGATATAAAAATATTATCTATAGATAGAATACATCTAAAATATATAGTGCACATAGACAAATCAGTTTTAAATGTTCAAACTGCCGTTGTGGAATTTGAACAATTTATTACTAATAGTCATTTTTTTGAATAGAATACGAGTATTGCTGAAAAAAACAAACATGTTGAAGCTTCGACATTAGCCGTTTCAGCAATACTTGATTATTAGTAGCAACAGAAACAACACCATGCTTGACAATAGAAACCACGAGTCCAAACTAAAAAACAAATCAAAGAACATTGGAAAAATTGCTCTTGTGAGTCCTCTCATTTCAACTTGCACATAGTATACAATGCCACAGGCCATCCATAATTTTAAAATCATGTTCGCTTGAACTTTGAATTCTCTCCCTGCACCCCTCTGCCATTCTACCTCACTTTCTTCTGCTTGATAGCACTGTCAATGATGGCTTGCATCGCTCTGCTGTTGACTGTAGTAGTAATTGGCTGGGTTGGATTTGTCCTCTTGTTTTAATGGGATGGAGATATTTGGGTAATTATCAGGTAGATGCTTGATTATCTCAGGAAATGGTGGGAAACCTTTTCGAAACAATTATCTGGGACAAGATAAACACTGGGCAAATGTGAGTTAGTTAAGGAAAGCTAATGTGAATTTATTAAAGGTGAATCATGTTTAACCAACATAGTAGAGTTTTTTAAAAAAACACAGGTTTAGTAAGACTAATGTAACCGACGTGGTGCACATTGGATTTCCTAAAGGCGTTTGATTAAGTATACATATAGGCTAATCAGCAAAGTTAAAGCTATGGAAAAAAAGAGAAAGTGGCAACATTGTTATGAAGTTGGAACAGTGACAGAAAGCAGATCAAGTGAAAAATTTTGGATTGAAGAAAGGCGCACAGTGGTTCCTCAGGAATCAATGTTAGGACCATTGTGTTTCTTGATCTATAGTAAAGCCCTTAATTTGGATCACAAAGCATAACCTCAAAATCTGCAAATCATATAAAACTTGGAAGTATCATGAACTATGAGAAGGATAGTAATATAGTTGAGAAAGCCCACCAATACCCCTACTTTCTTAGGAGGCTAAGGAACTTTGGCATGTCCACTACGAGTCTCACTAATTTTTACAGATGTACCATAAGAAGCTTCCTTTCCAGATTTAATAGAACATAGAACATTACAGCACAGAACAGGCCCTTTGGCCTTCGATGTTGCGCCGACCAATATAAAAAGCAATGCCCCTCCAAACTAAACCATTCCCTTCTCTTCCATATACTTATCAACTAACCTCTTAAACGCTACCAAACTTGGCACATCTACAACTGCTGCAGGCAGGGCATTCCACTCCCGAACCACCCTTTGGGTAAAGAACCTGCCTCTGATATCCGTCCTATAACTATCACCCCTTAATTTAAAGCTGTGTCCCCTCGTGCTAGCTTTCTCCATCCTAGGAAAAAGGCTATCACTGTCCCCCCTATCTAAACCTCTAATCATCTTATATGCTTCAATAAGATCCCCTCTTAGCCGCCTCCTTTCTAACGAAAACAACCTCAAATCCTTCAACCTCTCTTCATAAGACCTGCCCTCCATACCAGGCAACATCCTGGTAAACCTCCTCTGTACCCTCTCCAATGCCTCCACATCTTTCTTATAATGCGGGACCAGAACTGCACACAATACTCCAAGTGCGGCCGCACTAGAGTTTTGTACAGTTGCAACATGACGTTGCGGCTCCGAAATTCAATCCCCCTACCAATAAAAGCTAAGACTCCATATGCCTTCTTAACAACCTTATCGACTTGATTGCCAACTTTCAGGGATCTATGCACATATACACCAAGATCCCTCTGTTCTTCAACACTATTAAGAGTCCTACCATTAGCCCTATACTCTACACATTTGTTATTCCTGCCAAAGTGAATTACCTCACACTTTTCCACATTAAACTCCATTTGCCACCTCTCGGCCCAGCTCTGCAACTTGTCCAAGTCTCTCTGCAAACTATAACACCCCTCTTCACTATCTACCAATCCACCGACTTTAGTGTCATCTGCAAATTTACTAATCCATCCTTCAATACCCTCATCCAGATCATTTATAAAAATTACAAACAGCAGGGGCCCCAAAACAGACCCCTGAGGTACACCACTTGTCACCGAACTCCACGATGAATATCTCCCATCAACCACCACCCTCTGTCTTCTATCTGCTAGCCAATTCCTAACCCAATTAGCTAAATCACCCTCTATCCCATACATCTGCATTTTCTGCAGAAGTCTTCCATGGGCCACCTTATCAAACGCCTTACTAAAGTCCATATATACCACATCAACCGCCTTACCCCCATCCACCTCTTTAGTCACTTTTTCAAAAAACTCAATGAGGTTAGTAAGGCACGACCTACCCTTCACAAAACCATGCTGACTATCCCCAATCAATTCATTTCTCTCTAAATAACTATAAATCCTATCCCTAATAATTCTCTCCAATACTTTGCCCACAACAGAAGTAAGACTCACTGGCCTATAATTCCCTGGAAGGTCTCTCTTCCCCTTCTTGAACAATGGGACCACATTCTCTATCCTCCAGTCCTCCGGAACCACACCCGTAACCAACAGGTTATGTTGTTTATCTTGATAAATCTTGATAAACAAGATTTATCAAGCTTGTTTTGGCTCCTCTCTGACCAAGACTGTAAGAAACTACGAAGTGTTGTGAATGTAGCCCAGTCCATCCTGCGAACCAGCTTCCCATCTACTGACTCTGTCTACACTTCTCACTGCCTCAGAAAAGCAGCCAGCATAATTAAAGACACCATGCAAACCAGACATACTCTCTTCCACTTTCTTCTATTGGGAAAAAGATACAAAAGTCTGAGAACATGTACCAACCGACTCAACAGCAGCTTCTTCCCTGCTGCCATCAGTCTTTTGAATGGACCTACCATATATTAAGTGATCTTTATCTTCACCCTATCTGTAACTGCAACATGATATTCTGTACCCCCCTCCTTTCCTTCTCCTGATGTATTCAATAAATGGCATATTTTGTCTGTACAACATGCAAGAAATGGTACTTTTCACTGTATGCCAATACATGTGATAAGAATAAATCACATCATAATTTGAAGAGGACATAGTAGAATGGGCCAACATGAGGCAAATGAAATTTACTTCAGAGAAGTATTAAGTGCTGGATTTTGGGTAGAAGAATGCTGAGTGGCAACATAAAATAAAGGATATAATTCGAAAGGATATGCGAGAACAGACAGCCCTGGGGGCTAATGTTCATAAATCGCTGAAGATGGCAGAGCAAGGTGAGGTAGGAGTAAATAAGACCACTGGGCTTTATAAATAGAGGCAGTGAATGAAAAAAAAGTTATGGTGATTCTTAGTAACACATTCAGACTCAGCTGGAGTGGTGCATCCAATGCCGGGCACCATATTGAGGTGTGGTGATGATTCTGGAGTGGGGGGCTTGGGGAGTACGCGTAGTGGAATGTGAAGGCAGTAAAGGCTTACAACAATGGCTTCAGGGATGAAAGATTTCAGTGACGTGCAAAGCTGGAACTGCTCTCCATAGAGACGTAAAGGATAGGAGGAAATTTGATGGAGATGTTCAAGATCATGAGGATTCTGGACAGAATAACAAAAACATATAAAAGGGGGCCATTTGGTCCCTCAAGCCTGCTCTATCATTCAATAGGACAATGGCTAATGCTTATGTTTTGAGTTCCACATTGCTATCTATCACCAATAACCTTTGATACCCTTGCCTAACAAGAATCTACCTACCAAAAGAGAAAACACTGGAAAATCTCAGCAGGTCTGGCAGCATCTGCAAGGACAGAAAAGAGCTGACTTTTGGAATCCAGGTGACCCTTTGTCAAAGAATCTACCTACCTCCGTCTTAAAAATATTACATAAATGTGCTTCCAGTGCCTTTAGAGACAGACAATTCCAAAGTCACACAACCCTCAGGGAAACAATTTCTTTTCATCTCTGTCCATAAGGTGTTGTCTAATTTGAAAACAGAGAAACGCTTCCCATTGACAGAAGGGTCGGGAGCTAGAGGATACCAATTTAAGGGGAAATGAGGAAAAACTTACTTACATCGTGAGTGAGTGGTTAGGACCTTGAAGACACTATCTAACTGTGTGGAGGGGCAGATTCAATCACTGCTTTCAAAAGGAAACTGGATAATTATTGGAATCAAGAAATTTGAATGGATATGAGGAAAAGGCGAGGCAGTAAAACTAACAGAGTTGCCCTTACAAAGAGCCAGCATGGATACTACGAACCAAATGGCATCTTCCTGGGCTGTAACCATTCTATAGCTCTAATTGGTGTCCAAAATGGAGAAGTGCTGATTCATCAGTCGAGGACAGATTGTAGATGGCAATCAGCAGGAGGTTTACTTGTTTCTGTTTGATTTGAGACTTTAAAGTATCAGGAATCAAATGTTAAGGACTCCAAAACATATACCATTATGCCGTCACCTGTTGGATCTGTCCTGTGATGCAACAGGACATGCCTAATGATAGCAAGAAGGGAGTCCTGAACATTGGCTGTAAATATAACTTGTTTTATTATTTGTGTTCGAAATTCGGCTCAAAAACTGTAAGATTATTGGACAGTATCCAGCATCAGTTAAAACTGCAAAACATGGAATGGGTAACAGCAGGACATATATCAATCACTGTACACCATCAGAGGCAAGGTTTGAGTTATGTCCAGATGATAGGGGAAACCACAAAAATGTAATCTCTGAGCTTTTCCTGGAATACATGGTCAGATTTATTTTGCAGATGTGTGCCAGTCTAGCCCAGTTCCAAGGACTCGATAATCCAAGGAATAAACATTATTGAAACATGGTGGAAGATTTCAGCAAATCAAAGTGACAACTTTTTCACATTTATAAGAGACCAACCATCGAAGGATTAACATAAGCAGAAAAACAGTGGAAATACTCAGCAGAACAGGCAGCATTATAATGGTACTTGCCTACTGCTTATTTAATATACAACTTATATGTAAAAATGGAAGAGAAAAGTTTGAGAAATTCCATGGATAAAGGGTCAAGTCCAGAATATTGGAAGGAGTAAGCAGAGTCCCCTCAATTCCTCAAAAATCATTTGAAATTCAGCAGGCAGAAGGGGCTTAATTAATTTTTAAAATTCAAAATAGGAAGGTAGAAGCAAAAAAATTGAACATTACCCTTCCGTGGGTACTTGATTTTGTCTGTGTAGAGAAACTGCATCAGAATCTCAAATGGTTGTGCCTCAGCCTCACGGATCACCACCTCCAGCTGAAGTGGGGAACTTGTTGGTTTCGGGTTAGAGCCTGCTATTTCTTGTCCAACTGCGGTCTCCTGCTTGGCTTTTTGCTGGTCAGGAAGTACATACATTGGGGTAAAATATTAAAATCAGTGTCACACTCATTGTACTGAAGAAATTGGTTACATGATAATGGACACTAAGAAAATGTCCCCATTATTTTCCCCATTGACAGGAGGTTAAAATAACATGTTCCATTCATATCTACATTCATGTTATGGGGTAACTACAAGGTTAACTCATAAGGACAATGGTTAGTGTCCCCATTGACATTAACAATGGTGTTAACTCTTGCAGTATCTAATTAACGTGGAAAAGCAATTTAAGGAGTTAGGATATGCAGCAACACGTCTTTATTTTTGTACACAAATCCCCTTGTAATCCCTTTCCATCAACTCCAGTGTTAACCAGGGTTTAACACACCATGCAGACAGGATTTCTCAGTTTAAAATGATGTAGTCTTCAAAACATTCAGAAAACGAGCTCCATAAAGCACAGCAAAGTCCTTATGCCAGATATCAATTCTTACCTGCTTTAGCCGATCTCTGGCCTGGATAATCTTCTTTCTTAACCATTTGCTTCGAGCTGTAACCATTGCTATATGCCCTTTAACTCGTTCTTCTTTCTGTTATTAGGTCAGACAAAATGATGATTAATACTTCACCCTCAGGAAATATTATGAAGTAGGGTAGATGGGGGCTTAAGTGATGATAAAAACCTTTGAAAGATCACCTGAGGCAGCTGATCACAGCAAGGACTGAAATGACAAAGTTCACACTTCAAACTTTTTCAAAGGCAGTTTTGCTCTTATTAACCAAATCTCAACATGGTTGAAGATGCTGGTGTTAATCAGGACTAGTAGCTGTTACCTCTCCGAGGATGAATTCCACATCACAGAACTGCCTGTTCTCCCACAGCCTCCCATAATCTTCGTGCAAAGTGCATTTCGGATAACAAGAAAACTGAAATTGAAAGACAGAGATTTGAATTATGTAAGATGTGTAGGTGCTGCATGCTTACAACACAAAGAATTACATAAAATATATCACACAAATACAAACCATTCTGCTCTGTTACATAAGTTTCTACCCATTTCATTTATCATACTAAACCTTTTAGCATACCTTTTCATTCTCTGTTCTTCTGTGTACTCACCTGGTTGTTGAAAGCATCATAGCCATTTGTTTGAACCACTTTCTATGGTAAGCAGGTTCCATTTTCTAATGATTCTCTGAACAAAATATCTCTTGATATCCCAATTCTAACTATCTTGCATTTATGAGTTTCATAATCTCATAGCTACCCTGTCCCACCCAATCCATAGCTTTTAAGAACTTCACTCACATTCTATCTTTTTTTTTGGTTCTTTAATGCTGTTGGGAATAATCTGTTAAAACTAAAAAAAATACAGTACTGGTCATGCAAATCATATTGCATAGTAATATTGCCAAGTATAACTACAGCGAATCTTGTGAATGCGCAAGACCGCTGAATATCTTCACAATTTTAGTATTATAAGGATTGATTATTTGAAGTGTATTGCTGAAAAAAAGACAGTTTGTCAAAGTCTTTCATCTTGCACTCATCAGGATAATCACAAGAAAATTAATATAAGGGAAAAACAACACATTTATGCTGAATGAAAGCACAGTGATTTATTGGCAATTGGGCTTTAACTGGTAGAAGTGATGCATGGAAAATGCACCAGTTGATGGCAACTGACGGTTAACTGCGAAGTATTGTTTGAAATTTAAATCAGGCAGTTTGACTCTGATTGGTCACTGCCCTGAACAATGAATGAACAGTGAATGAACACTCAATCCTAACAATCCATTCTTCAAGATTTACTGCCTATCATTGGCACCAGGCATCATGAGTTATATAAAATAACGGCTAATGAACATAAGTGCATGTGCACATAAGTGTCTGGAACATTGCTTACTTGAAACCGATACATCTCTCCACTTCTGACGTTGTTGTCCACTGTCCCTCCAAATATATACATGGCATCAGAAATAACTGCTGCAGCATGAAAAAGTCTTCCGCTAGGCATCTGCAAATTGAAAGGATGAAAACATTTCAGGACTGAAGTATTGACAAACACTAATATACTCTTCACAATCTTCTTTTGCATGGGGTGAGGTACCAAGAAGATTGAAATGATAAGAGAGGGATATCATCACTGACAATGAAATCAGAAGAACTTTAATTTTATGCATCCATTGTCAATAAGAAGTGCTGTCAAGTCAGTACAGTTTCATCAAACAGTTCCAAATTAGGAGGACATAGCTCAAGTTGATTGTATTTAAAAATCTCTGTTTTTCTCCACAAGTGTGTGTCAACTCCAATCTTTGCTGCACAAATGTAATGTTTAATTTTCTCCTGTAATTGTAATGAAGACAAAATTAAACATTTTCCTCTCTCTCTTCACCTCATCATTACTTCCACAGCAAAATGTCTTTGCTGTTTGCTCCCAATGCAGATTGAATAGTGAGAAGTGGACCAGGGGTACGAAGGTGGTGAGATAAGGAGAACGTCTAAACAGAAATTCCAGTAACCCATTTCAACTTTCTTCTCTCTAATAGCAAGTTCCAGTTAATGGGTGTTCTCACCTCTGGGGGTAGAAAATTTCAAAGAATTCAGAACCATCTGATTAAAGAAATGTTTCTTCATTTTAGACCTTCATGGTTGGCCCTTCATTCTGAGCCTGTGACCCTATCTATATTTGGAAGAAGGGGCATATGTGTTCTGGCTAAATTTGCCGATGATACCAAGGAAGGTAAATTGCCAAGAGGAGGTAAAAATTCTATAAAGGATATAAATAGGCTAGGTGAGTAGACAGAAGATTAGTAAATGGAGTATAATGTGGGAAAATGTGAACTTATCCATGTTGGTAGAAAGAATTTAAATAAAAAGAGATTGCAGAACTCAATGATACACAAGGATTTGTGTGACCTGGTACACTAATCACAAAAAGTTAGTTTGCAAGTACAGCAAGTGATTAGAAAGGCAAATGAAATGTTGCAGGTTATTGCATGAAGAGGAAATAGCTGCATTACCTCTGTAAAGGGCTTTAGTGAGACCACATCTAGAGTACAGTATTGAATTCCGGTCACCTTATTTGAGAAATATTTTTGAAATAGTTAATTGAAAGTTTATTTGACTCATTCCTGGAATGAAGGGCTTATCTTATGAAGAAAGGTTGGAATAGGGTACCCATTGGAATTTAGAAAATTGAGAAGTGATATTACCGAAACATACAACATCCTGATGACACTTGATAGGGTGAATACTGGGAGGATAATTTGCTCCTCAGGGGGAGACCAGAATGAGGGGAAAGTGTTTAAGAAAAATGGGCTACCTTTTAAGGAGATGAGAATTTTTTTTCTTGGAGGGTTATTATTTCTTCCCGGAAAACAGTGGAGGTTAGGTCATTGCATTTTTTCAAGGCTGAGTCAGATACATTTTGAAAGAGAAGGGAGTCAGAGTTTACAAGGGCCAGACAGGAAAGTGGAGGCCACAACTGGATCAACCTGTGATCTTATCAAATAGCAAAGCAGGCTCAAAGGGCCTAATAGCCCATTCCCAAGTCGTATGTTCCTACATGACCCAGAGTTTGTGACTCTCAGCCAGGTAAACATTTTCCCACCATTTAACCTGCTAAACTCTTTAAGAATATTATATTTTTCAATCAAGAATTTTTCTAAACTCTTGTAAATAAAGGCCTAGTCTACTCTATCTCTCCCCATAAGACAATCCCCTCACTTCAGGAATCAGTCTGGTGAACATTCATTTTACTCTCTCTGAAACAAGCATAAACTTTCTTAGGTTAAGCAGACCAAAACTGTACATAATACTCCAGATGTGATCTCATCTAGGTCCTAAACAACTGCAAGGACTTATTTACTCTTATGCTTCAATGTCTTTGCCGTGGAGAATAACATCACTTCCTTTCCTAATTGTTTTGTCAGTCATGGTTCAATTGGTAGCATTCTTGCCTGAGTCTGAGGTTATGGGTTCATTCCAGGACTTTAGCACAAAAATCAAAGCTAAAACCCCTGTGCAGCAATGAAGGAGTGCTACATAATTGGAGGTGTCTCTTTTCAGAGGAGGGGATAAACCAAAATTCCAACCGTTCTCTACAGTGAGCCTAAGAGATCCCACTGCATTATTTTAAAGAGACACAAGGGTGTTACCCTCAATTTTTCTCATTAATTCAAGAAAAAGAGACTGTGCGGCTTTATCATATTGTTATTTGTGGGAACTTTATGTGTGCAAATTGACTAAATAACCAAGTGAACAAATGACTATCATTTCCTACACTACAATGAACTCTTAAAGTATCCAGTTTTAGCTGTAACAATGCTTTAGGATGTCTATGGTTGTGAACAGTTACAGCTACAGGAATAAGTCATCCAGCTCACTGAATTAGTCATGGCTGATCTGTGACCCAACTCACTACCTGTGCACTTGTTCTTCAACAGCTTCGGTGAACAGAAATCTACCAATCTCAGATTTTACTGATATTTCATAGAATCCCTAGAGTACAAAAGGAGGTTATTTGGCCCATCGAGTCTGTACTGACCATAATCCCACCCAGACTCTATCCCTATATCCCCAGATAATATCTCTATAACCCACACATCTTTGGACTGTGGAAGGAAACCAGTACACCCAGAGGAAACCTTCGCAAACACAGGGAGAATGTCCAAACTCCACACAGATAGTGACTTGAGCTGGAATTGAACCTGGGACCCTAGTGATGTGAGGCAGCAATGCTGACACTGTGTCAATTTTAATTTACAATTAACATAATTAGCAGCAATTGCCCTTCCAAACTTCCAACCATCTTTTGTGTACAGATACACTTCTACATTCCTGAAAAATCTATTTTCTTAGACTATGCCTACCCACAAGTCTTAAATTTTCCAAGCAGTGGAAATAGTTTCTCTCAATTAATCCCAGCTTCTTATGTTGAAAGTTTTGATCAAACCTCCCGATAACCTTCTAAATTCCAGGGAGTACAATCCAAGTTTGTGTAATCTTTCCTTGTAAGTGCCCAATTTTGAGGATGTGCCTTTCCCCCTTGTTCCCCAAGGCCAGTAAGAAGCATGCTATAGCTAATGTAAGACCTGGTAGCAATGGGCTGAAGCTATGAGTTATCAGGGCATTAGCATCCGATCAGAAATATTTTCCGGAGTATTGATATCAACTTTGGAGACTTGGCATTTGCCAAGAAAGAGAGAAATGTGTGTGATAGCATTATTCCCAATTTCTTTTGCTCTGTCTCTAGCAGATAATGAGAAAGCAGAATTATCACAGGTCTGCCCTCGCATCCAGAAAATTATTTACAGCCACAGGATATCAAGAAGAAAAATTGCTAATGTAATTATTTTGATGGTAAGTATATTTGATGTCTTTATGTTTGTCTAAGCTGCAAGTATACCACCCAACAATGCTCCAGGTGCGTTCAAACCATTTTCAACTATTACAGCATTAAAAATGCACAATGGTGAAATCTAGATTACTTATTCTAATGTGAGTGCAATAATACTTCTCTCCCACTGGATAGTGCTAGAGAGTTGCACATGAATCATCTGCAGAAAGTACTGCATTGTACCCTGGTCATACCCTGGGAAGCAACTAGTTTTTTTTTCTAAGGAGCTAAGCTCACAACCTGCTAACGTACATCAAGCTTGTTTAATCCCAAATGAAAATGAGTGTCATAACACCAGCTTAAAGTCCAACAGGTTTATTTGTAGCAAACACCTCAAGCTTTCGGAACAGGCCGACGTTTCGTCAGGTGGGTGACAGTTCTGATCACAAACAGGGCGCAAAGACACAAATTCAATTTACATGAATAATGGTTGGAATGTGGGTCTTTAAAGCTAATCAAGTCTTAAAGGTTCACAGAAGACAAACACGGGACATGGTGGACAGAGCACCCTTTGTCGTCCAGTACTTCCCTGAAGTGGAGAGGCTACGACACCTTCTTCGGAGCCTTCAATGTGTCATTGACGAAGACAAACATCTCACCAAGGCATTCCCAACATCCCCACTTCTTGCCTTCAAATAACCATGCTGCCTCAAACAGGCCATTGTCTGCAGCAAACTACCCAGCCTTCAGAAGAAGACAGGACACTTGAGCCAGTGAAATCACATTCAACATACGTTATAACATACAGATATAACAGTTTATTATTCTGATAGCCAGGTTTGAAATGAAACATTCCAGAGATTAACCATTCATGTAACCATTCTTCAATGGGGCATACCAGAGTAGTCTCAAGGCACTGGATTTTTTCTGATGGCAAATTATCATAGACAACACTTCCTCCAGTCTTCTGGCATAATCTGTTTTTAAATTAATTTATGGAGTGTGGCATCACTGACAAGGAGAGCATTTCTGACCCATGCCCACTAACGCTTAAGATAGTGGCAGACCACCTTCTTGAACTACTGTGGTATATGTGGCAAAGGCATTCTGTCAATGCTATTAGATAGGGGGTTCCAATCTGAGCTAGTGACAATGAAGGAATACTGATATAATTCCAAGTCAGAGTGAAGTGTAATTTAGAAGGAAGCTTGTAGGTAATGGCTATGTTAATAAGAGGCTGTGTCTACCTCATTAAAAGAAGTTGTGTGATGGAATGGCTGAAGAAGTACAATGTTCGGTTATGTCCACCTGCTTAGAAGTTATTGGTGTGAAGGGAGTGATGGAATATTCTCCACTTACCTGGATGAGTGAAGTTCTAACAACATTCAAGAAGCACAGCACCATCCTGGTCAAAGCAGCCCACGCCAATGGCAACCCCATCATCACCATCACAATTCACTCCCTTCACGAAGTGCAACATAGCAACAATGTGTGCCATTTCAGTTCTAAAAATATCTGCAACAACTCAGCAGCACCTTCTGAACTCGCAATCTCTAAGAAGATCGAAAGCTACATACACATGGAAACACAAACACATGCAAATTCTCCTCTAAGCCACACAGAATCCTGACTTGGAAGTGTATTATTGTTACTTTACTGTCGCTGGGTCAAAAACCTGGAACCACACCCATGAACAGCACTGTGGTTGTATCTACTCCACATGGATTATAGAGGTTCAAGTAGAACCATTTACTTGTTCAAGGGCAATTAGGGATGCACAATAAAAGCTGCCTTGTTGGGAATGATGTCACCTGATGAAGGGGCAAACCCCGAAAGCTTGTAAGTTTACTATCAAATAAACTTGTTGGACTTTAACCTGGTGTTGTAAGACTTCTTGTTGGGGACACTCAGATCTCATGAATGAATAAAACAAATCTATCCCAATTTTACAATTGCTAACTGTGAACGGCACATTCAGCCTGGATGGTCTTCAAAGTCCAAGTGCAGCAAGGACAGAAAATGCTCAAGTTATTCTGCATTGCCTCCAAAGTTCAAATTGTACGAAACTCCTAACCTATTAAGGCTACTCTCCAAACAGATGGTTTAGAACTCAGATACTTCTGGTCACATATAAAGTCCTGAACTAAGCTGCAGAGCAGATTGTGACAAAATTAGCAAATGGTTCAGGGTATTAATGATTCATTCATTCATTCCATTCAGTGCTGCTGACAGCTCAGATGGTGGCCCAAGATTTTGTCAAATGTGGAGCTTTAATTCTTCAAAACAAATAAATTCAATCTGAGTGAATTATGTTAGTATAGCAACCTTATTCTCAGAGTTGCATTAAAGCAATTTGTTGAGTTTCAACGTTTAGAGTTAAATATTTATGAAGTCCATTACTGAATATTATCTTTGGCAGCTACATCCAGAGATTAACCTTAAACTGTGTGAGAAGACAATGATAAGCTAAAACAACAATGTGTTGTAAATTTGATTCTTCCTGCTTTTACTTTAGTTTTAAATAAACTGTGTGAATCCACAGCGGTGAAAATGCCATATTGCAGAAATAATTTATTTAGATTCACTGCCATTATTGGATGGACTCACATTTGCACAGAGGACCACACACAAGTCATTAGATTATTGCCCTACTGATGCGTGGCATTTATCAAATATGCTGAATTTATTATAGCATCCCTGTTTCAGAATACATTATAAGTTCTTTCTCAAGATACTGGGAAGGGGGCGTTTTCCACACCCATTTCCAGCAGCATGTCATCACATCGGCAGGGTTTATAATAGGTTTTAAAAATCAGGAATTGACAGAGAGAACTCCCTGGGGGCACATAGCTAAATACAGCCCCCCGGGAGGGGGTTCATGTGCAGACAGTACCAAGGGAGGTGGTCAACGGTTCCATTTCCATGGTTGCAGGAAGAAGGTCCTTTCATTCTATTATTGTACTTTTGACATCGGAGGCACCCTGATCTGTCAGGAGCCGAGGTCTAAGAGCAAAGTTTGTTGGATGGGCAGGACCTGAGTTGACACAAAGTCAAAAAATAAGAAAATTCCACCCACGGTCTATGGCAAAATCCATATGCAATATCATTGATGATCTGGGGCTTGTAATTGGAATTTCCAAAGTCACTGAGTGTTCTCTCTCAGCTTTGTTTTTGAGCTAACGTTACTGTGGATGACACTGAAATTCTGATAAAGAGCTATCTTTTAACTCACCAAAACACAAATACAAAATGCAGTTCAAATAGAACAGGCAAATGTGTTATCACAATAAACGTTTTAGCCTCAAGTGCAAAAATAGAATATTTTATGTTTGTGATGCAAACACTCTGAGAAATTATCTGTTTGTATCCCACTCTTCCAAAATACACCTTCAATTTTCCTCCTTTAACTGGTGCCACCTGTCAAATTCTGCACGTTCCCAAAATCACCGAAGTCATTTTATGTTTAAAAAATGTCAGACTCGTGAATAGTTACACAGAATTACACTGTTCCTGCCTCACGACAATAAACTAACAAAAGACATCATTATCTTGAACCCAAAGCCCCTGAAGAAACATTCGGTACTGTGACTAAATATTATATTAATGCCAAAACAAACAAATTTGCAAGACTGCTGTCTCTTCACTTTCAAGAGGAGGTGTGCTGTTAATGAGAGTGGCAATATAAAACAATGGTTTTAAAGCGTACAGATACTGGCTGTTCTTCCTCTTTCAGAGGAAATACCAGGCATATAAAAAATGTCTATCCTTGCAACTAATGAGTGAACAAAGAAGCTTCCTTAACCCACGGGAAACATGGAAATACAATGAAAAGTCAAATCTTTCGCACTGCACCAGTTTTAATCCCAGGGCATCTTGCAATCTGGTAATACAAAATAACCTACCCCCTCCCTCCTAAACTTTGCCATAATTTCGTTGGAGATTACAAGTCAGTGTTTTACACTTTGGTGAAGAGCAACATTGGCAGAATAAGCAACTCACCATAAAATCTGGATCATAAATTGCCTCTGTGTATAAGTTGCTCCCCTATATTTTGAAGACAGTAAAACAGATTAAGTTAGATCTATGTTATAGAATACTATAGCATGTATAAAATAGCATGTTATAAATCATACTAGTACAGGTAGATAGGAGATAATATATTTGGATACTGAATAGCACAAGTTGATTGCAGTAGATGGACAATTTCTGTGCTGTATGTTCTATGCAATATTCTATGCAAGAAGGACATTCTCATCTTTTCAGCCTTGTAGCAATACACACACACACATACACACACACACACGTGTTTTAGTTTGAATTTACAGCTAAGAGTTTTGAACTTTACCAAACACAGATTTGTTAAATTTTCCATCTAACAAAAAGAGAAAAAAAAATAGGCATCACAGTGATTAGCTCTGCTGTCTCACAGCATCAGAGTACAGGTTCAATTCTGGCCTCGGGAAACTGTCTGTGTGGAGTTTGCATGTTCTCCTCGTGTCTGTGTGTTTCCTCCGGGTGCTCCGGTTTCATTCCACAATCCAAAAGATATGTGGGTTAAGAGGCCATGCTAAATTAACCCTAGTTTTAGGGCACGTTTAATGGGGTAGATATGTGGGGTTACAGGGATGGGATGGGTTGATGTCAGTGCAGGTTTGATGGGCTGAATGGCCTCCTTCTGTATTCTAGGGATGCTATGAAACATTCAGCCAACGTTCAAATGATGTTTAGTTTTGATATTTCAACAATTATATCGCTGAGTGGTGGACAGTGAAACATCGATGGGGAAGATCCCGAGCTTGCTGAAAGCCCCGAAATAACAATAAAATAAAAATCTGTAGAGATTAGTCATCATTTGCAAAGTGAAAGATGGGCTTTAGCCCACCAGAGATTCTGATTTTTTTTCTGCTTCATGAATGTCAATGACCAGAGTATTTCCTGTATTCTTTGTTTCATTCCAAACTGACAATCTTGGTTTGATTGTTTACACAATGTTCACTCTCCTTGACTAAGCAGTTAGCTAGGAAAGATCAGCCTCAGTTACACACTCAGCAATCAGAGCCACATGAAAAACTGAAACTTCAGGAGAAAATTAGACCCTTTAAAGGAGTCTTTACCATCTGCACTGTGTTGTTCTTGCACAGATGTGGCCAATTGTTTGGGTGAAGGAAAATATCTAGAAACTACAATTTCGCTCCACATCTGTGAAGAACAGATTTTTCAAAGAGGAAATAAATGAAATAACTTTTTATGTCAAATACAAAAGAATTCACCCTCACGTGTAAAATCAATCTTTTGAACACACTTTTTGTGCTGAGGTATATTCTCTAATATACAAAATGAAATTTCCCGCATGACCTTAAAACATATTATAACTATTGTGTTGAGCTTTGAAATGAAGTCTAAAAATCAATGCTATATTTGGACGTATTGGTATTTCATAAGATACACTTATGAAACAGGAAATACTCAGGAAAGCTATCTTATCTGCACCAAGATAGCTCAGTTTAGATCCTGCTGGGATCTTCATTGCAAGATGACAACATCCTTTAACTATTACAAATAACTTAGGCAATTGAACAGGGCATTGATCTATGCAAGCCACATTGATTTTGCACTTGTCAACATCTTTTAGAAAACATAATAGTGAACTACCAACATCAATCATGATCGATGAATTAAAAAAATCTTGCTAAAGATATCTAAGAGTTACCAAAGGGCTTTTGTATTTTAAAGATACAGTAAAAGAGTCACATCCCTGAAAATTAGGGTTAGTGTGGGTGGAAGAGAGTAAGTGTACTGTAAAGCCAAAAGTAGACATAAACAATGTACACTCTTGCACAAAAAGCATGAAAGCAACCAATGACATGAGGAAAAGAAGTGCCCCTGAGTAGGGGTGGTGAGCTAAGGGAGGGGTTAATGAGATTATCCATAAACGCTACGTGCACTGAAGAAACGCAATATATCAAAAAAGTTATTTTAAGAGCATCTTTAATTATTTAAAATTGTACGAATTATTTTTTATTACAAAAGAATTAAAAATTAGATTATGCTGCATCAAACAAAATATTTCAAAACTTAAGGAAAATTTATTTTGAATAAAGTATACAGTTCAACTCACCTCGCTGTCTGGGCTGGGTTGAATGACCTCCCATGTCTGAGAATCCACATCATAGCAATGCAGCTCATTAGGCAATGTGTTATCTGCAGCACCACCAAACACATAGAGATGTCGGTCAAATGCCACCATGGTGTGGCCGTATCTCCTCTGAGGTGGAGGAGGGGAACCTCGGAGTAAGTGTTCAGTGGGAATTCTTGTCCAACTGCACGAAAACACAAATCAGATTTCAGTTATATGCAATTAGTAACAACTAAAGAGAAAACTAAAATAGCTCAGAATATATCATTCATTATACAACTTCAGGTGAACAACTCTCCCAAAGCATCTTTTATTTGGGTATCTTCATAATATTGAGATACAATAATGTCACAGCAATGTTCAACATTCAATTTCATTAAAACAAAGAAGGAAGAGCTTTATTTGACTCTTCAACAGCCTCATAATAACAGAAAACAGCAAAATACACAATGAGGCTCGCACTGCCATCCAATCTGTCATTGAGCGATACGTTAGCGTGTTCAAGATGCAGTTTCAGTGCCTGGTCTGCTCTGGTGGTATTCCTCAGTCTGACCCCCAGAGGATCTTCTGCATCATAGTGGTCTGTGGTGCCCTTTACAACTTGAGCAATAGTGGGGCAACATTCTGGAGGAGGAGGAGGAGGAAGACCATGCCTATCCCTTTAGGGAGCAGGTGGACCAGAAGGGACTGGAGGGAGCCCATGGAGGACCCAGAGGATGGAGGACAGGAGACAAGGAGGAGGACAGCATAACAGAAGGACTAGGGAGGCTGCCACTGCTCTGATTAGGAGGCTTGGTGACCAGAAACTCCAATACCACCCCCCATCCCCAAGGAGAACCTGCAACCCTAACTCGCTATTCCAAAGAAGTCTATCCATCCTTCCAGGACCCTTGTCTAACCTTCCAAGAAGCTTGTCCATCCATGTAGCCGGATTCAAACTCAGGACTCAAACAACTGTTTTCTCATCCACTCTATCATCCAGTCCTCTGTATATTGAACATTTAACATCCATCTCTATTGTCCTGAAAAAGTATTGGACTGCCACTTCAGGACCAATTAAAAGTCAACCACACTAAGGTGGGACTAGGGTCACATTCAGGCTGCATCAAGTAATGACGGCAAGCTTCCTTCTCTCAAGAACTTTACTGAAGGTATTTTTTTTTCCAAACAATAATCCAACAGCTTTGTGGTCACTTCCCATAAATCAACTTTAATTTCTCAAATTCCCAAAACCAAATTCAAATTCTCAAACTGCCCTGAAGGGATTTTAACTCACAATCTCTTAATTATTAATCAACCAGTCCTTTCAATTATCAGTCCAGCAAGATAATGAATGAAAGCAAGAGCTATTGATTCAGTTATAAAGGACATTGGTAAGGCCACATCTGGAATACTGTGTCCAGTGTTGATCTCCTCATTTAAGGAAAGCTATAAACGTGTGAGCAACAGTTCAGGAAATGTTTGCTCGACTAGTACCCAGAATGGGTGAACTGTCTTATGAGTAATGGTTGGACAAGTTAGGCCTGTATCCATTTGAGCTTAGAAGAGCAAGAGGCAACTTAATCAAAATCTTTAAGATCCTGAAGGGAATTGACAAGGTGGACATAGAGGGGATGTTTCCTTTTGTAGGAGAATCTAGAATTGGTGTGTGTGTGTGTGTGTGTGTGTGTGTGTGTGGGGTAGTGGTAGAAATCACTTCTTAAAAAATGGGGCTGCTCAGCTAAGACAAAGATGAGGAAAATTTGTTTTCTCTCAGAGAGTCAAGAGTCTTTGGAACTCTTTTTCATCAAAAGGTGGTGAATATTTAAATTTTTTAAAGCAAGGCATGATATATTCTAGATTATCAATGTGGTGAAAGATTATTGAGGAGAAACAGAAACATGGGATTGAGGTCTAATTGAATGGTGGAGCAGGGTCAAAGGGCTGAATGACCTCCTAATTCATATGTTCAATGTGTTGAGCGGAACTGTTGCACTGGAAATATATTTTACAGCAAGGGTGGTAATAAAATGCAGAGGTAGATAAGAAACACAAAATAACACTAAAAACTGAGGCTGCAATAGCATAACAGGTGGCATAGGATTGAAAAGTTTTGCTTCCTGCATTTTTCCTATTCATTTTGTAACGAAATGTTGCGAACAATCTGACTTAGAAATGAGTTGTACTTGAAACAGTAATTAGTAGTCATGTTATTTGATGGGCAATACAAAGATCTGGACAACAGGAGTTTAAATCTCATCACAGTAGTTAATGGATTTAAATCCAGTTCATTAAATAAATCTGGAATAAAAATCTAACACCAGTAATAGTGACAATGTAATCATGAAATGGTTGTTAAAACATACATGGTTCAGCAATGGCCTTTAAGAAGGAAGTCAGTTTTTCTTATCCGATTTGGCCTACATGTGACACCACACTCAAGCAATGTATGTAACCCTTAAATACCTTTTAGCAATTCAGTCACTTGTCAGGACCTCACTAACACCTTCGTGGGACAATTAGGGACGGACAATAAATGCAGGCTTTACCAGTGAAATCCACATCCTATGAATGAATACTTTGAGTCAAGTATCTACACCAAGAATTCCAGTTTTTGTTTCAAAGAGTCTACTCTTGAAACAAAATACTTTCCTAACATGGTTTTATGCTTGGACAGGTGCAGAGATTGGGTACCAATTTGTATAAAGGGAAGTGCTGCACTTTGCGGCTCAGTATCCCATAAATGCCAGCACATCTATAGGAAGCCTGGCTTCATACAATATTATTTATTTGTTATTATTGTCACTAGTAATACATTAACACAACAATGAAGTTACTGTGAAATCCACTTGTTGCCACACTCTGGCACCTGTTCGGGTACACTGAGGGAGAATTTAGTACGGCCAATGCACCTAATCAGCATGTCTTTCAAATTGTGGGAGGAAACTGGAGCACCCAGAAGAAACCCATGCAGACATGGGGAGAATGTACAAACTCCACACAGACAGTGACCCAAGCTGGGAACTGAATGCTGACGCTGAGAGTCATCAGTGTTAACAAGGTACATAGACCCAAAAAAGACTCTGCAAATACAAAAAGTGACTTGCTGTATGGTCACTGACCATTTAATTCCTGACAAGGGAATCAGTCATCTGGTTCTGAAGGTTATGTAGTATATTATGCTCCAGTAATTCATTTAAATGTAAAGAGAAAATTCAGTGAAATGCACAGATGCAGCAAAACAAAGCTGGATAACCTTCATATTTGTATTGTTCAGTTTTCTGTACAGTTTTTTAAAAACAAACATAGTGAAATATTGTCCTTCAAATTATTTTCTTCAAGGTTTGCCAAGTCTCAATGTCATAAACAGGGAAATCCATTAGAAAATTGCAACCACTAGCTTATTTAGTAGATGGTCATGAAACACAAATGTTAGACTGTAAGTCATCACCATCATCAATTAAATGTCCTTTCAGTACTCAGCAGTAGGGGACACATCACCTTATTAATTAGATCAACGTTAGACCACAACTTATTCCTTAACCCTTGTGTTAGACTCTGCTGATTGAGTCAATGACTAAAATTTTAAAAACCCTTTTACAGTAGCCATATAATAGAACAACGTAGACCCTGTCACTCTCCTGAACTGTGGCTAGACATTTCAAAATGCTCCAGTCTCTTGCCTTTCTGTAACTGATCTGCAAATGTTAATAAGTTCAATAACCTGTCAAAATAATCCCTACTGCAAGTGATGCAGTGAATCGAGTTCAGGTCCTCTTGCAAATAACAATAAATTTCAAAGGGGAGGAGGAGAACTGAGGCAATAAAATATTACTTTGGGACGGTATGGGGCACAGTGGTTAGCACTGCTGCCTCACAGCACCAGAGATCCGGGTTTGATTCCAGACTTGGATGATGATTCTTACGTGCAATTAAGGCATTTTTACAGTTCCCAAGTGACCAGCTTTGGAGTAAATGTGCTGCTGAATAAGGCAGAGAAGTTCTGCATCAAGATTTGATGAGAAAACAAGAGAGTTCCTCCTCTAAATCCCTAAATCACATCTTTCCTGGCCCTAGTTTCCTTTCCTCAAAACCTCTGGCAGTGTAATAACATTTTCACTCATTTATTAAGGATAAGGGTGATTAGAAAGAATGATTATTGAGCACGTACACTTTTTCCTTGAATTCAAATTGAAAAAGATTATTGGTGATCTTTGCTCCGCTCTGTCCTGAGAAAACAAACATCTTGTCCTTGCAGACAGCCACAGGAAAGTTACAGCATGAAGGAGGGATCTCTCCACTCTGCTCGATCTAAAAAAAACACAGACAAAGCAGAT
Source organism: Sphyrna mokarran (assembly GCA_024679065.1). Taxonomy (NCBI): domain Eukaryota; kingdom Metazoa; phylum Chordata; class Chondrichthyes; order Carcharhiniformes; family Carcharhinidae; genus Sphyrna; species Sphyrna mokarran. Next base: position 9,365,219 of record JAGIQG010000020.1, read on the forward strand.
CTTTTAAGATTACAGCCTACTGAGCTGTTTTGCAAATCCAAATTCTTTCAGGATCGTCAATTATTGCCCTTTATTAGATATCTATCAACTTTCTTAAGGACTTCAAGGCAACCTAAGACAATTGTAAAGGAAAACTCTTTTAAAACCTTAACTGAGTATCTAGCTATCTCTGATTTATTTTATTGTTCGAGAAGAAGGTGCGGAGGTGGCTGCGACCACAAAGTTACATCTTCTGAAAGTTGATGACTTTCTTATTCTAGGCCTCAGTTGATCACTAGGTCAAGAATATCATTCAATAACAAGAGCCTCTTCTGATGGTTTCCATGGCCCATGGAGCTGGTTGGTTACTCAGTATTGATTATTCAGTATTTTCAATCCTGTACTGGATTTACTGCATGTATATCAGGTTGCCTGACCAATAACTCCTGGACTTTAATTAATTTGATCAGTACATCTAGATGAAATCCAGTTCATTTCAATGAAACAACTGTCTCTTTTAACAAAGTCCCAACCAGAACACAAACAGCACCTAAACAGAACCACTGCAATAATTTTGTTAAATTAGATGGAGGAGATCTCGCTGCCCTGATACATCATTAGACGTTCCCTTGAACAGATTCGGGGGAATCTGCCTCTATGTGAGAAATCTCAATATAGTGGCTTTTACTGCATTTGGAAGAAAATGTATAATAAGATGGGAGAAAAGCTTTTCCTTAGTCAATAAAAGGTCCTCTTCCTACTAGAAGACAAAGAGAATGCTCCTCAGTTTCCATTTCTAACATAAGCTTCCCTACATGTGAGGATTTGTATGAACTTTTTCCTTCACTATCAAATAATTTTCAGATTTGCTCATTTCCCTAACCTATACAGGTCACCAAGAGAATTATAATATAATCACACAGCACCGATACGGATTTATGAAAGGGAAATTGATTGCTTATGGAGATAATGTGGGAATGTGGCATTGAAATAGATGATCAGCCATGATCAAATCGAATGATGGAGCAAGTTCAATGGGTTGAATGACCTTCTCCTGCTCCTATGTTTTTTGTGAGTCAAACAAAGGGAGTACAGCATTTGGATTTTCAAAAGGCATAAAATAAGGTAGCACACAAGAGGTTATTATCCAAAATTATGAGTCACTGGATTGGAGGTAATCTAGTCGCTTGGATTGAGAAATGGTCAACAGCCAAAAGACAAAACAAATGGGATTAGACAGGACATTTCTGGGTTGGCAAGCTGTATTTATGTGATGCCCAGAGGATCAATACTTAGGCCTCAGTTCTTTACAGATTTAAATGAGGGTACCGAGTACAATGTGCCAAAGTTTTCTGACGACATCAAGTTAAGTAAGAAAATAAGTGATGAGACGTGGCTACAGAGGAATAGAAACAGGTTGGGTGAGTGGGTAAGATCATGCCGCAAAGAATTTAATATGGAGAATTATACAGTTATCCACTTCTGGTAGGATTCTTTGGAACATGCAGGTACAGCAAGCAATTAGGAAGGCAAGGAATATGTTAGCTTCTGGTGTGCAAACGTAAACAAGCCTAACTACACTTGTACAGAACATTGGCATGGCCACCCTTATGGGCAGTGTGCGCAGATTTGATCTTCTCCATGCCTGCTCTAGAGATGTGTTACTAAAGTTTGCTGAACTGGTTCCTGGGAAGAAGAATTTGTACCATATGGAAGGATTGAGTAGAATAGGTCTACATTCCCGGAGTTTAGAAGAATGAGAGCTAATCTAAAATTAAAACACAATCCTTAAGAGGCTTTCTTTCATGAGTTGTGGGAATTGCTGGAAGACTATTTTTCCTTGAACTTAATGGTTTGCTCGTCCATTTCAGAGATCTGTTAAGAGTCCATGACATTGCTGTGGATACGGGGTCACATGCAAGGGCAAGGACGACCAGGCAGGGATGGCAGATTTCCTTTCCTAAAAGACATTAGTAACTCAGATGGTACTTACAACAATTAATGATAGTTAATGGTCGAAAGATGTGCTGGTTAATTGCACGGGCATGCTAAATTCTCCCTCAGTGTATCCAAATAGGCACTGGAGTGTGGTAACTAGGGGATTTTCATAGTAACTTTATTGCAGTGTTAATGTGAGCCTGCTTATGACTAACAAATAAACTTAACAGAATGTGCAGAGTCTACACAGACAATGATCCAAGTCAGGAATCGAACATGGGTACCTGGAGCTGAGGCAGTAGTGATAACCACTGGTAGCAGAGTAAAGAACATCACAGGGATGCAGAGCATGGACAGGACAGGACCAGCCTAAGCTGAGGTCGTGAGGTAATCAATGACATAGATAAAAAAAAGGATGAGGTAGACTCCCAGTCAGATTTTCAGGAACTAAGGAGAAAGTTTAAAAGCAAGACTTTCAGAGGTAGTAATCTCAGGATTACTCCCAGTGCCACTGAGCGTATGTGGAAATTGGAGGACAAGATATGTAAATTCGCTGCTGAAGAAATGAGTGGAGGGCATCAGATCCCTGGGGGTATTAAGGCCAATTCTAAGGCAGAAGAGATCTGTTCCGCGATGAACAGGTTGCATTCTAAGAGGGTGGGTCTTTGTGGTGCTGTGGGGTAGCATTTAAACTAATTTGGCAGGAGAATGGACACTCAGATTAAACATTTGATAGGAGAAACAAGGTGCAAAGACGATTTGGAGACATGAATTGCACTAAAGTAATAGCTTCAAAATAATAATGCTCAGACACAGGGAAATTGGGAAACAGACTAAGACAGATTTAGAATGTGGGGGCCCAAATGAGGTTGGTGAGCTGCAGGCACAAGTTATCACTGGGGACTATGATATAGCAGCAATAACAGAGAACGAGCTCAAAAAAAAGGGAAGGATTGGGAACTTAATATTCTTCACTACAAGGTGTAGAGGAAAGATTGAGAAGGTAAAGAAGTGGGAAATGGCAACATCAATCAAAGATTCCAAACTTTCACTGGAGAGAGAGGACGTGGTGGAAGTGCCATAAAGAGAATCTATCTGCCCAGGATTAGCAATCTTTGAGCTAGGCCACCAAACAGTGGGCTAGAGATAGAGGAGTTTTACAGGCAAATTACAGAAAGAAGCAAGAACTACAGAGTAATGATAATGGCAGACATCAATTATCAAAATATAATGGGGATAGGGAGAGTTAAAGCCAGAGGGACAGAATTTTTGACACGTGTACAGAGAAACATTCTTAATTATTGTGCTTCCAGCTCAACAAGGATGGCAGTAGGGATAGATCTAGTTCAGGGAAATGGAGTGGGGTAGATGTTAGACAATTCAGTGTGCAGAATTTAAGAACAGCGATATCAACAGATTTAAAATAGTTATGGGAAAGGTAAGGAACAGTTAGAATACTTAACCAAAGGGGGGCTAATTTCAAGAGTTGAAAAAGGATCTGGCCCAAGTGTGTTGGAATCAAAAAATTGTAGGTCACTGAGCAATGGGGGAACGTATAAAAAGGCAGAGAGCAAGCACAAAGGGGAAACAAAGTACCTCTAAAACTAGCAAGCACCATGGATGACTAAAGACACGGAGATTAAAATAAAACAGAAAAAGCTTACGGAAAACGCATGCTTGATAATGAAATATAGAATTAAAATAACAAACTGCACAAGTAACCTAAAATAGGGAATAAAAGGGATAAAGTGAGAGTATGAGAATGATTAATATAAAAAGGAACCTGAAAATCCTTCACAATGACATAAATAATAAAAAGGTAATAAAAAAAATAGAGAAGTGACTAGGAACCAAAAAGGAAATATTTTGCCAAGGGCAAGGCTGAGTCCTGAATGAGTATTTTGCTTCTGTCTTCACCATGACAGAGAATCCTCCTCATTTAATGCAGGGAGAATAAGGAAGGACAATATAAATTGAATGGCACAATGTTAAACAGTGTGCAAGAACAGATCTAAAGGTTTATATATATATATTAATCTTTGAGAGTGACAAGGCAAGTTGGTATACCTATTAATAAACATTCAGCGCCCTTCACTTTATTAATAGATGAAAAGTAGAAAAACCAGGACATTTGTTCTTTGTTCTTTAGAAAATACTAGTTAGGCCTAAGCTGGCAGTGTTCAATTTTGCAGAACACAGTTTCAGATAACATAGCAAAGCCTTCGTGAGGGTGCAGAAGAGATTACTAGAATGGTACCAGGGATGAAGGACTTCAACTTTTTGTGTTATAGTGCTTAATTACGCAAGTATAAGGCATAAATTGGAGTTTCAATTGAATACATATAAACAGATTCTTACAGAAACTGTCACAATTGAATTAGGAGTTATATGCATGTAACATTTCATTCTGTAAGTAAATACAAGACTGAGTAATGATTTACTCCAGCATCATGCTTCGCCAACTGGCTTTCTAAAACAGAACAATATGAGCAGGTTGGAGAAGCTAGAAGTTTATTTAAATGACAGTAAAAGATATGACACAGGTGTTAAAAGTCAAGAATAGTTTTGGCACAGTAAAGAAGGATGAACTGTTCCTAATGGCAGAAGTCAGTGACCAGAAGCCACAGACTTAAGGTGACAGGGGAAAATAGTCGACAAGTGATATCAGGATTTTCTTTCAAAAAAAAACACAGCAAATAGTTGGGATCTGGCACACATTATGCAAAAGGGTGATCAAAACAGCTTCAATAATAACATTCAAAAAGAATCAGATAAATACCTGAAGGGGTTTATTTTTTAAACAGGGCTACAGAGAGACACAGCGCGTGGGACTAATGAGTTAGGTCTGTCAAAAGCTGACACATGGGCTGCATGCCCTCCTTCTGTGCTGTGCCACTCTTATGATTCATTATTCTTTAATTTATGCTACTTTGTTATAGGCTTCCACTGAGCTGCATGAATATGCTTCCAAACAGCATCTGGGCACAGCTTCTCTCAAGCCAGGTGGTGACTTTGGTGTTTGATAGCTAAGAAATGAAGAAGTAAACAGAATTCTGCATTCTGCTGCAAAGTAAGAAATATAAATATGGAGTAGCTCAGGTTCCATGCAACATTCGCTGGGATTAAACAATCTGTCCACATCTTTGTTAACACATGAAATATATCACATGATAAAGATGTTCAACAGTTGCTAATGTCCAGAGGACCAAATGCCAACACATACCTGTTTCTCCATGCAGAAGAAATGGAAGGAAATATGTGGGAATTTATTATTAAAGTTTGCTTATGCCATGTCTTTCGAAAGCAAAGTAACACTGAAAGCATGCTCAATTTGACTCAGCTTTGGTAAGTCTTTGTGGTAAAATAATGTGTGCACATTTGCTTCCAAATACTCTAAATAGCATTATTATACTTCCATACAAAGATACCATGTACATCACAGCTCCTTCCCAGTTGCAAAAGGGCAAGACATTTATTTCAAAATCAAAGATTACAAAAGCAGATAAGTCATGTTGGAGTTTGATAGAACTTTGGTGAGACCACAAGTGGAATACTATGTACAGTTCTCATCAACACATTATAAGATGTGATTGCACTGGAGGGGCTGCACAGGAGATTTATCAAGAATGCTACATGGGATGGAACATTTAAGTTATGAAGAGAGGTTGGATAGGCTTGGGTCATTTACGTTGGAGCACAGAAGACTGACAGGGTGACCTGATTGATATGTTCAAGATTATGAGGAGCATGAAGGTGAATAGGGAGCAGCTATTCCCCTTAGTTGAAGGGGACACAGGTTTAAGGTGAGGGTCAGGAAATTTGGGAAATGTAAGGAAAAATGCTTTCATTCAGGGGGTGGTGACAGTCTGGAATGCGCTTCTAGGGGAGTGGTAGAGGAGGAATACCTCACATCCTTTAAAAAGTACCTGGATGAACACTTGGTAATTATAACGTTCAGGCCAAGTGCTGAGAAATGGGATTAGATGTGAGGTCAGGTGTTTCTCGTGTGTCGGTGCAAACTTGATGGGTCAAATGCCTCTTCTGCATTTTATGAATCTAAATAGAAACAATAATATTTTACAGAGTTCATTGTATCAAGCCATGTGTTCTCGAACATTTTTAAAAATAATTTTAATTCTATTCAATTACTGCATTTGCAATTTCTTACCTCATCCCAGCATGCCATCTCTCTATCCTGGAGGCCAATGGTCCACATGTCATTCAGCCTAAGGAAGAAAGAGAGTAGATTTCATTGCTGACAGTATTACTAACATATTTTCTTAATCTAAATTAAGTTTCAAACATCATTGCATCAACTGTTTGTTTAAGTAAAAGTCAGAAATACTACCAATTAGAATTAAAAAGTTAAATTTATTAGGGATGAAACAAATCAGCTGCAAGATTGTGGAAGCTCCTTTAGCATTAAAGAAATCCAAATTAAATGTACCCAAGAAAATGGAGTCTCCAACATAAACAGGGCAATTACAATGGGAGGAAAAATAAATCAAATAATGTGCGGGGGAAGAAAAGAATCATTAACGAAGGGTGAAACATAAGACTACCAAAATAGATTTTAAAAAAGTTTTAAATGGCACAAGAGAGTATCAAAGGTGAATATAAAGAGAACAGAAAGATTATTTGTCAGATGGGGAGTATCACTGTACTCAAGTCCTGCATCCGATACTAGCGAGCTCTGTCTTTCACAAAAATGATGTACATGCTTAAAGCTACTGTAATATTATTGATATAGAAACAAAGAATGTCGGAAAGACTCAGCAGGTCAGACAGTAACTGTAGAGGAAAGATCATAAGACCATAAGATATAGGAGCAGAATTAGGCAACTCTGTCATTCAATCATGACTGATATTTTTCTCATCCCCATTCTCCCGCCTTTTCCCCATAACCCTTGATCCCCTGGTTAGAAAGAAGATAAGCTTTATGTGTGATGAAGCAGTAGTTTACATGAGCGGCACAGTGGCTAGCCCTGCAGCCTCACAGCACCAAGGGCCTTGGGACACTGTGTGGAGTTTGCATTCTGCCCATGTCTACATGAGTTTCCTATAGGTGTCTGGCTTCCTCCCACAGTCCAAAGGCATGCGGGCTAGGTTGACTAGCCATGCTAAATTGACCCTAGTGTCAGGGGGACTGGCAGGGTCAATATGTGGGGTTACAGGAATAAGGCCTGGATGGGATTTTGATCGGTGCAGGCTCGATGGGCCAATGGCCTCCTCCTGCACTGTATGGATTCTATGAAATGTTATGTTAAAGCTCCACACTGCAGTGGAGAGATCATACAAAGTACTGTGTCTAGTTCTGGTCACCATCCCAAAGAAAGCACAGAAATTGAGAAGACCAATTCTAAGTGTGAGGGAAATGATATGAGAAAGATCAGATGAATAAAAGATAGTTATAAGGAAGTAGAAGGAATCTTAAGATGTATTAATTGATCAAAGTAAGACTGAATATTACTTCAAAGATAGACGGGAATGTTGGAGATGTAAATATAAACCAGATATATGACAAAGAACTTCCTTACTCAGGAAGTAAAAGTTTGGAATAGTCTTCCAGATGCTGGAGGGAAAGTAAAACCATTCGGAATGTTCAAAAAGTGATTGAAAATGAATCAAAATGTTTATGAGAGGGTTAGGTTTCTCTTATCCTTTACTTATTTATGGTACAAATAATGCCAAGGATTTTTAGTGTCCTCAGATACCAAAAAACCAAATAAGACTGCTTGCAGGGCAGCCAGGTTACTTGACGGTTTTTATTGGCACTCTAAGGGGAAAGTCATAAGGAGAGAGGAGGGGTGGAAGCTGGTATCAGGAGGTAAATACACCAACAATTCATTCTTTTATGCTCTGCTGTGTATCAAAATGTTTAAGATAACTAATGTTCATCTACTCAAAAGCCAGCCGTTTTACATAAATAAGACAGGCCTAGCTTCCAAACAACTACTGCATCAATATATAAAAGTAAAAGAGAGGCAAAAATAGACATTGGATCACTGGTAAATAAAGTTGGAGAATTGTAGAAAACAAAGAAATAGCAGAGGAACTGAACAATTACTTTGCATTAGTCTTCACAATGGAAGATACCAGTGGGATGCCAGAGCTCCAGGAGAATCAGTGGGAACAGGTGAATGTAGTGGCCATCACTAAGGAGAAGGTTCTGGGAAAACTGAAAGATGTGAGAGGTAAATAAATTACCTGGAGCAGTGAATACACCCAGGGTTCTAAAAGAGATAGCTGAGGAAATTGTGGAGGTATTGGCGGTGATCTTTCAGCAATCACTGGAGGGAGGGAGGGTGGGTCCCAGAGGACTGGAAAGTAGCTAATGTAACACTGCTGTTTAAGAAGAAAGGTAGCAACAGATGGGAAATTCTTCAGTCATTGGCAAGATTTTAGAGTCCATTATTAAAGATGAGATCATGGAGTACTTGGAAGTACAGAATAAAAATGATAAAATAGGAATGACTCAGCACAGCTTCGCTGGGGAAAGTATGTCTGACAATATCTATTCAGACAAATCTGTTAAATAAGGGGGAGTCAGTTTAGAACAGAGTTGAGAAGGAACTTTTTCTCAGAGGGTAGTGAATTTCTGGAATTCTCTGCCCATTGAAGTGGTGGAGGCTATCTCATTGAATATGTTTAAGTCACGGGTAGATAGATTTCTGATCAATAAGGGAGTTAAGGGTTATGGGGAACAGGTGGGTAAGTGAAACAGAACCATTTTCAGATCAGCCATGATCTTATTGAATGGTGGGGCGGGCTCGAGAGGCTAGATGGCCTACTCATGTTCCTATTTCTGCCATTCTTGTGTTCTTAGTAAGAGTATTTTGAGAAGGTAACAAGAAAGTTAGATAAAGGAGAAACAGTGGACATGGCTTATTTAGATTTCCAAAATGTCTTTGACAAAGTGCCACATGGGAGACTGTTAAATAAGTTGACAGCATGGTGTTAATGGTAAGATTCTGGCATGGATAGAGGATTGGTTGACTGGCAGAAGACAAAGAACGGGGATAAAGGGACCTTTTTCAAGATAGCAGCCGATTCTAGTGGTTTCTCTCTGAAGTCAGTGCTGAGATCACAACTTTTCATAATATACATTAATGTTTTGGAAGAAGGAACTGAATTGATGCTAAGTTTGCAGATGATACAAAGATATGTAGAAGGACAGTAGCATTGAGGAAGCAAGGGGTTGCAGAAGAATTTGATCAGGTTAGGAGAGTGGGCAATGAAGTGGCAGATGGAATACAATGTGGAAAAGTGTGAGGCTATGCACTTTGGAAGAAGGAACGGTGACATAGACTATTTTCTAAATGGGGAAATACTTCGGAAATCAGAAACACAATGGGACTTAGGAGTCCTTGTTCACGATTCTCTTAAGGTTAACGTGCGGGTTCAGCCTGCAATTAGGAAGGCAAATGCAATGTTAGCATTCATGTCAAGAGGGCTAGAATACAAGAGCAGAGATGTACTTCTGAGGTTATACAAAGCTCTGGTCAGACCCCGTTTGGAGTATTGTGAGTGGTTTTGGTAACCCATTTCTAAGGGAGGATGGGTTATCCTTGGAATGGCCTTGGAAAAGATTCAGAGGCAGTTCACAAGAAAGATCCCTGGAATAAAGAGTTTGTCATATGAGGAATGATTTGAGGACTCTGGGTCAGTACTTGTTGGAGTTTAGAGGAATGGGGGTGGAGAGAATCTTTTTGAAACTTACAGGATACTGCAAGGCCTGAATAGAGTGGATATGGAAGGATGTTTCCACTGATAGGAAAAATTAAAACCAGAGGGCACAAACTCAGGCTAAAAGGATGATCCTTTAAAACAGAAATAAGGAGGAATTTCTTGAGCCATAGAGTGGTGAATCTGTGGAACTCTTTGCTGCAGAAGGCTGTCGAGTCCAAGTCATTGAGTGCCTTTAAGACAGAGACAGATAGGTTCTTGATTAATAAAAGGATCAAGTGTTATTGGGAAAAGGCAGGGAAATGGGAATATCAACCATTATTGAATGGCGGAGCAGATTCAATGGACCAAGTGGCCTAATTCTGTCCTTTATCTTATGGTCTTATTAATGTGTGCTATTACTTTACTGTTTTCAAATTTACTACATGTTTGGATGCATCATGACTAGGGAAGAATGGAAAGAATCACTGTACTGGTATAAGTCAGTGTAATCCTACAATGTGAGACATTCCATACAACGAACCTGCAAGGATTAACATCTTTGAAGTTTCCATATTCTGCGCAATCTATTGGCTGAAGGAGAACAGTTGCAAAATCTAAGGAAAATATACAGAAACACTAAAAGCAAGCACCAATGAGACAGACCACTTGGCCCATCTCACACACTCTTCCATAAAAATGAGCTCCAGCACTAACTGCTGCCTCTGATGGATAACTCCACAATTCTGTCTGAGACCCTCCCTGAAATATTATTCTAGATATTGATCAGTCTTTATCAGAAATGGTTCCTCGTATCAGCACTGAACATATCTCTTACCTGGATGTCATTGTGCTAAATCAAGTGCTCTGGATTAAGCTTTGTTAATCCACTCAGTCGACTATATGCTTTTTAAAGGTATCTTCTTATTGACTGCCTTACAAAGCTTCTATTTATTGCTTGCTTCTCACACAACTCAGCCCTCTGACACTAGGAGTCCGCCTAATAACCTAGCATTTCAGTGCTTGCTGGGGACTGGCGTTATTCTTCTGGGTCAAGTATTATAAGAAAGTCTGATTTTTTTTTTGATCATAGAACATGGGTACTGCTGGAAAGGCCAACATTTATGCTCAGCACTAACTTCACTTGATAATTGCCCTTGAGAAGGTGGGGAGAGCCTTTTTCTCAAATTGTTACAGCCTATGCAGAGGTCAAAGATTAGGAAATTGGCTTTTCAATTCCCCAGAGCCTATCCATCATCTACAAAGCACAAGTCAGGAATGTGATGGAATACTCTCCTCATGCCTGAATGAATGGAGCTCCAACAACACTCAAGAAGCTCAACACCATCCAGGACAAGGCAACTTATGCAACAGTATCCCATCCACATACATTCACACCCTCCACCACTAACAAATAGTGGCAGCAGTGTGTACCATTTACAAGGCAGTGAAGAAGGCCCCTTAGACAGCACCTTCCAAACCAATTACCACAATCATCTTGAAAGGACAAGAACTTCGACAAGAATTCCAACAGTGCAGAAGGAGGCCATCTGGCTCACTGAGTTTGCACTAGCTCGCTGACAATACCTTAAACCAGGTCCTCATCGCCACCCTATCCGTGTAGCCCCACAGATTCACCATGGTTAACCCATCTAACCTACAATCTCCAGACACTGTATGGGCAATTTAACATGGCCAATCCACCTAACCTGCCTTTCTTTGGACTGATGGAGAGAACCGTAGCACACAGGCACAGGGAGAAGGTGCAAACTCCAACTGACAGTCACCCTAGGCTGCAATTGAACCCAGGTCCCTGGTGCTATGAGGCAGCAATGCTAACTAATCACTGTGGTAACTACCATGCTGTATATACATGGGAACACCACCATTTGAAAGTTCCCCTTAAGTCACTCATCAGCAGAAATATATCGCAATTCCTTCAAAGTCACTGGGTTAAAAATCCTGGAACTTCCTCCCTGACAGCACTGTGGATATATCTGCGCCACAAGGATTGCAACAGTTCAAGAAAGCAGCTTACACCACATTCTCAAGGGTGGCTCAAGTGCAGTAAATGCTGGCCAACCAAAATTGTCCACATCCTGTTTAGTGAATTAAGAAATCATTTTAGGGATAGCCTCAATGTTTCCCCGAAGAGAATCAACATCCCTATCAACTCATGGGAGATCCTGGTTTTTGACTGATCAAAGTGGCGAAGGTGCATTCAAGAAGACAGTAAAGACAGATATTTCATCAGGAACATGCAGAAATTAAGTCAAGGCATCAGGGAGAGTATACAATCCTCTAAACAATTCATCTACCCAACCCATCAAGAACCACCTACCCAACATGTGGCAGAGTACAAGTTGCACATTAGACTGATCAACTATTCATGAACTTATCTAATCAAAGTGGAAGCAACTCATCCTTCATCCCAAGGGACAGCCTAAGAAATAAGAGAAAATTCCTCTTTTACTTTCAGGTGGTAGAGGCTGTGGGCTTTGAAGATGCTGTTAAAGAAACCCTCATAAGTTGCTGCTGTGCATTTTGTAGATACAGTACACTGTGCATTGGTGGAAGGAGTGAATGGTTAACATGGTAGATTGTGTATCAGTCAAGTGGGCTCTTGTGGATGGTGTCAAGCTTCTTTGGTGCTGCTGGAGCTGCACTCATCTAGATAAGTGGAGAATATTGTATCATGCTCCTGACTTCTGTCTTGTAAATAGTGGACAGCCTTTGGGGAGTCAGGTGGTGAGATATCAGCTGCAGAATTCCAAGCTTCTGATCTGCTCCTGTAGTACCCTTTATTTATCTTGCTACGTTTCTCATCAATTGTGACCCCTAGGACTGTGATGCTGCTGAATATCAAAGGGAGACTGTTAGATTGTCTCTTGTTGGAGAAGATCAATGCCTGGTACTTGTGTGTCACAATTGTGGCTTTTCACTTATAGCCAACCCTCATCATTGTCCAGGTCTTTGTGGTCACAAACTCCAAGCAATTCCTTGACAGTCATGTCATGTAAGTTTTACAGTTCTCAGTTTTCTTCTTAAATCTGCATTGAAAGATCAGTTTAAAATTAAAGGCAATTAGACCGTTAAATAAAGTCCGATTTCAGCCCATGTAATAAAAGAAGATGAGGCTGTATTTGATCCTCACCCAGTAAGCCTTACAACATGGACTCTGGTTGCTTATATTTTAGTCAATCTTGACTTGATGCCTGGAAAGAATCCAGCATCATTGAGTATCTGAATGCCAATTGCTGGCTATGCTTGCACACAAACTAATAAGATAGCACTTTAAGAAATTGCTTTCACTTTACCTGGCATTACCATCATAACCTGCAAAGATCCAGAGTTTGTCACTATAAACTGTGGCTCCATGTGCTGATCTTGCAACTGGCAACCTGCATTAGAAATACATTTTGCAGTTGAAATATTTCTATGCAATAAATGAATAAATGGCACACTATTAAATATGCAGCATTATCTAAAGGATTTGCTATATGTATATTCATCCAGCAACAGATCCTGATTGGTGGGTACGGCAAATATCATTTGAAGATGAAAGATGATACACGTATGCAAGAAAATCTATAGACTAGGCTACAAGCTGGAATTCTGTCCAAGGAGCATAAATGATGGCATATAGCTTGAATGGATCACAGTAGCTATCTGAAACAAAACCACTCACACATATCTGCAGATTGTGGGTTGTTTTATTCTGATACTGGTATGTGTTCTGTCAGACATTAACAACCAGGCCATTCAGTATACAATTGATGCAGAATGATAGCCACATTGAAAAATAAATGATTATCAAAAAAAGCATGCTTGTTAGGTAATAATCAACAGTTAAGTGAGGAAATACTTAATGGAATAAAGGTTTGCAGGTTTGAATCTATATCTCCCATCTCAAAAATGGAGATGAGAGGAAGGAATCAAAGAATAAATCATCCCATAACATGTTAACACTCTCCCCAATATTTAAACAGCTTCAGGGAAATTTGCCAATTTTCATGCAGACAAAGTGACATTTAGTGGGTCATGTTGCGGGGCAATTAAGAAATAAGACTCAATAATGCAACTTTAATGCCTTTGCCATTTGTGCATCTGCGTTCTGCAGATAACAAGAGTTTCAGTCGGTTAAAGGTGATTTGATGTTTAACTGAAACGTAATCTTTGCAGCACAGGAAAGAGAGGCTTTGTCATCACCTTACCACCAAATCTCCTCGACTCTCACAATTCACATCACAGTGCTAAATATTCTTTTTCAGAATGATTAACATGCACCATAATAAGCAGACAATGCTTACCTGCCTTCTACTTTCCATTCTGTCCACTGGCCTGTAGCAAACTTGTACTCAAAGAGATCATTCTTGTTCTGCAGGTTAGAGTTGGAATAAATGTCTCCAGTGTAGCCACCTGTACAAAAACAGTGGTCATAATCAAGGTTTTGCCACATAGTTTTAGTAACACTGCCTGAGTCAGAAAGTTGACAGCCAAGCTCAACTCCAAAGCCTTGAGCACATAAAGTTGTTTGATGTTTCAGTGTAGCATGGTGTTACACCATCAGAAGTGCTAGCTTTCAAATGAAAGATTAAACTGAGGCTGTGAACTATCTAGCGGCTATAATAGATCTCAAAGTGCTATTCAAAGAGCAGGAGGGCTCTCCTGGTCAATATATATCCTTGCAGTGTTTCCCTACTGCAAGTGACTATGGGTGGCAAGTTGGCACAGTGGTTAGCACTGCTGCCTCACAGCGTCAGGAATCTGGGTTCAATTCCTGGCTTGGGTCACCGTCTATGCGGAGTCTGCATGTTCTCCCCATATCTACGGTGCTCCAGTTTCCTCCCACAGTCTGAAAGACATGCTGGTTAGGTGCACTGGCCATGCTAAATTCTCCCTCAGTGTACCCGAATAGGCGCAGGAGCATGGTGATCAGATTTTCAGAGTAATTTCATTGCAGTGTTAATGTAAGCCTATTTGTGACTAAATAAACAAAATAATGAATAAATAAAATAAATAACAGTTCCGAAGTACTTCATTAATTAGTAAATCCTGAAAGGTGCTTTATAAATGGAAGTTCTTTAATTAAGCAAATCCTTATCTTTTTTATAAAGGTTAAATCTAACTATTAAAATAAAAGGAACACAATTTATATTCGTCCTTAAGCAGGTATAGAAAGGTTATTCTGAAGTATTGCAAGGTTTGGCATTGGTTTGATAAGGGACTTGTAAACTTCCCTGAGTGTAAATCTGCTCAATATCAGTGAGTCAGTCTCATTGCCTCACATTAGGGCTTCAATGCTAACTCAAATGCACAAAACAAAAATCTCTAGTCAAAAATCACTAAATCCAGACATTAGTAAAGACAAAATCAGCACCCTCCATTTTTCCATTGATACTGTTTCTGTAGAGAACAAATTACAGCATCTTAAACATTCCTTAAGTTGAAATTAAGACTTGTGCAACTTCCTGTTGGTCTAACTTTCTTACAGAAGGCTCTACTTCTTTTAGTTCACTGCTGTCCTGCATAATAGGTTGATCATAAATCCAGCCTCACTTACATAAAAAAACAATTTGCCAGTAAATGGGTCAGGCTGCAGCGTGCAACTGCGGTATTTCTGGGGTCTTACTGGTAATGTAACTGTACAGAATATTTAAATCAGGATCACAGCTTAGTTTTAGATGCATTCTCATATTGAAGCAAAGTATACAAAATGAAGCAGCTGTATGCAGGAAAGGACCAATCATGGTCTAGGAGAACTGTCAGTTTCGACGACCCTAATAACTGCAATAAACATGTGCCATGAAATTACGCTGATTAATAGAGTCATAGAGTTTTCCAGCATTAAAAAAACCCATCGGCCCATCATGTCTGCATCAGTCATCAAACATCTGTCTATTCTAATCTCATTTTCCAATATTTGGTCCATAGCCATGTATGCTATGGTGTTTCAAGTGCTCCTCTAAATATTTCTTAATTGTTTTGAAAGTTTCCGCCTCTACAGGCAGCAAGTTCCAGATTCCTACCATCCTCTGGATGAAAAGGTTTTCCTCAAATCCCCTGCCCCTTAACTTAAATCTATGCTCTCTCATTATTGATCCCTCTACTAAAGGGAAGAGTTCCTTCCTACCTACCTAATGTCTCTCATGATTTTATTCATCTTAATCAGGTCCCCCCTCAGCCTTCTCCACCAAAACAAACGCAGCTGAGCCAGCCTCTCTTCATAGTCGAAATGCTCCATCCCAGGAAACATCTTAGTGAATCTCCTCTGTACCCTCTCTAATACAAATACATCCTTCCTATAGTTGGTGACCAAGACTGATGGACACTTTCATTCTCTAATGCTGGGTGAGGCATGGGAGAGGAAGGGAAGAGGGACCAATAAAACAAAAGGCTTCAAGATCAGACGAGTGTGATTATTTTCAATAGCTTTAGAACAGTGACCAGATATTTTTAACATTATAATCTAAGTCTAAAGTTGAAATAAGTCATTCAAGGACAGAACGATCCTCAGAACCATGTTCATTAGTGACTTACCAAACACAAACATACTGCTTCCATACACAACAGCAGAGTGATGGTATCGTGGTGCAGGTGGAGTTCCTGTTGTAAAAGCCCTGACAAAGAAAACCAGAAACAAATCAACATTGTTTTCAATATTACAGAAAACTCTTCTTTAAAATAAAATCAACAAGGATGAAGTTAGTTGTCTCAGTCACACTTTTGAATTGTTGTCTGTCCGTCATCGTCGATGAGGATCACTTCACCATTAATTATGGTCAGGCGAATTCTGGGATGGAATGTCCTGGCACTTACTGGATAGACTTGTGTCGGCACTGTAGTTTTGCACTAGTGGCCCTCCTTGTGATCACCTCCTGTGTTTGATGCGGAGCCTCATTTTGGATACAATAAGCCTGTGATCTGTCCAGCAGTCAACACTACACATGGCCATGGTTACTCTGACATCCTGCCTATCTTTTCTCCTGACAATGACATAGACAATAAGATACCAATACCTATAGCGGGGGAGGTCTTGTTACGAGTAGATAGATGGAAGGTTATGTTGATGATGAGGAGGTCGTGTGTTGCACAGGTCTTCAGTAAGAGTAGGCTGTTACTGTTACACTTGCCCACTCCATGCCTCCCAATGACTCCTTGCCAGACTCCCAGTCACACTCTACTCTTGCATTGAAATCTCCAAGCAAGATCAGCTTGTCGGTACTGCTGACTGCTGATAGAAGGGCATCTAGTTCTTTGTAGAACTTGTCTTTCATCTCATCCGGGTTGTTCATTGTGGGGGCATAGGCACTGATCAGGGTGGTTTGACTTCTGTTCTGTAGCAGAAGCTGTAATGTCATAATCCAGTCATTCACACCCTTGGATAGACTAACAAGTTTCCGAACAAGGTGACTCCTGATGGCGAATTCAACTCCAGCACCACGATGCTCATCACTACCGTGACTGCTCCAGAGAAAAGTGTATCCACCTCCAATTTCAGTCAACTGACCTACTTGGCAAGATGAGTTTCACTCAGGGCTGCAATGTCAATGTTGTATCTTGTAAGTCTCAGGCAATTAAGGCTGTTCTTCTCTCTGGTCTGTCTGCTATAGCGTTGTCCAAAAATGTGGGCACGTTCCAAGTGCCAGTGGTGAACGGTGTCACCTTGTGTTTTCTTTTGTTTGTTCGACTGTAAGATGGGATCCCCGCCAGCCGCGGTAAACTGCCAGGGTGTAGTGAAGCAGGCAACGTTTAGGACACCTTTTCTAGCCCCGTCCTCATTCTACGGAGGTGAGCAGTGCGTTCCCGAAGAGAACTGCTCAGTCGCCCAGGTAGACGCTGAGTTTCACTGCTGCTTTGGTCATTAGACCTGAGCCGCCTGTGTGCAGGTCCGTGACTACAGCTTCCAGTGTATCCACACCTGCTACTTCGTCACTCGCCCATCACCACAGGACTTCAAAGGTTGATCAGAACGACAATGATGATGGTGTCGAAACTAGCACTTGATCTGGATTAAAGTGAGGGAGAGTTGCGCAGTGTCAGCCTCACCCGCTCTTCTCAATTCCCATCTAGATTAGGGTGTATGGGGTGTCAGGAAGGAGTAGTACTTCTGGTGGGGAACATGTCACATCCTTTCCAGAACTTTTTGTTCATCCTTTGTCCCCACCTGGCATTCAGCTCTCACCTGTGGCTCCTTGTAGCTGTTTCCATGCGACAGCAGCCACACCCCAGGCAACTGCTTTGACAAGCTGGTTAAACCAGGTGAGGGTAGCCGATGGATCTCAACCCTCAGTGAGATATGGAGATGTCTATCCCAGCACGTGTACACAGACCCTGGTGGATTGAGTGAAAGAGACTAATGAAAGGGCCAGAGCTCGTGAAGACAGCCTCTGCAAGTGTTGTGGAATGCGAAGAGCAGGTCAAGATACAGAAGGCAGCCTGTCCCATCTCCATCCATCTTGACTTTTGTCTTGCCATTTTTGAACTACGCACCATGGAGTACATGTTTTAAATATACACATAAATAGTCAGGTTTTGTCTATTTTCAGAACAAATGATTCAATATTCATTAAAAATTGACAAAATCATCAAATGGAAAACACTGGCAAAACCCTGGAATGCAGTAAATTCAATTTATTCAACCTCCATGAACAAGTGCGCTGATTATTTGCAGAGAATGAGCTACCATCACAGTGTCTTTTGGTAGTGGCTAATTAAGGTTGACTTGACTCCTTCGACAATGTGATATTTTACCCATTGTATGCAAAGTTGAAGGACATTATGGCCCTAAAGTGCCCGACTTAACATTGGTTTCAGTTGGCCAAACTGTCCCAATCCAGAGACAAGCTCAGTATCAGTAAAAATCTCAATACAAAGTGTATCACCACTGTTCACTAATATCCTCTTGCTATCAACAGAGCAAGAGGAAATAGCAAACTCTCAAATTTGAGAGGAAAAGACAGCACGAAGTGAAAGATCTATTCCATATCTAGGTATCAGTGTGCTGACAATCAAACCTGAGTCATTGGGATACATCAGATCTCCTCTGATCATATGATGCATGTCCACCCTCGCCCAACTTTTCCATATTACAATTATAGGGACCCATGCCACCTTGGATTTACTATCTGAAACTCCTGTTGAAAAATCCATTTATTCTAGCAAATGTTTTGGTCACCTGCCTCCTGATTGCTGCCTTCCTGTGTCCAAATCCATTTCTACATGCCTGTCATAATTCCATTTCCTCACAACTGGGGCTTTTCTTTTCCATTCATGGTATTTTACAGATAGACACTGTTGCCATACAAACCTGCACCAAGAGCAGTCCTTCACATCAAATCTTAACAGGTCATTTAACATGTTCTTTCTGTGGAAAAATGAAAAGAGTATTGAAAGTCATTCAACATGGAAGGTCAATTTGCTGTCCTTGGCTTACTCCCCCACCCCCAGTTCCAACTTTGAACAATGTCCTTTGTGTAAAATCGATGCCTGCGCCGCAACTGTACTAAAATCAATGCTGAATTCTGCCCGAGAGTTGTGCAGCAGTCTACAAGTGACTAGTGGGATCTTGATCATGCTATTCAATTACCAAGTTGGCTTTTTTGTTGGCAAGTACTTGATTCACCGCAAAATGGTGAAATATCATTTCCTGTAAGCCCCTCACATCCTGCAATATTCAATTATACTTTGATGAAAAAGAATACTCTATTCATATTCTTGTCCTGGGTTTTGCAGCTATATCAGACAGGGAAACAAATCGTTATCTTTCATTCAACGGAATGGGGCTATTCTAATTAGGTCAGTGGCAAAGCACACTGCAACCTGACATTGTTTCACTGGCACAAATACAGTCATCAACACCAAAAGTTTCTGAAAGCTAATTTAATATTGTGTTTGAATACAAACTAAACTGATGGGGAGAAATATGCTTTGTTGCCTCTAAAGGCCCTCTGAGTTTGTGATAGACTCAATTGGGCAATTATGAATAGAAACAAACTCTTAGGACAACCTGTCAAAAATACACAATCTCTTTCGACATTCCATAATCCTCAGACTGAGGAAACTTACTAACCAATTACTATTGCTCTCTTGGAAGTGATAAGAAGCTTTGTTCTACACGCAACCAATATAACAACTTGTCTGCTAGCATCTGATGATAGCCCCAGCCCAACACAATTAACGGTCATAGAACTCAGCATATTTGCCAAGCTTCACTTTTTTTTACACTAATAAAGTAGTTAACTCAGGCAATATAATGCACTTTAATCACTACTCAAATCTTTATATTCAAATCTTCTAATCTGAAAACCATTATATCAACAACCCTGAAACTCAGCCAGCCCTACCCAGCTCTGTAATGTACAACGACAGACACAATATACATCACCACATCAAATGCTAACCTGTTCATGAAGTCTGCAATCGTAGTATGTTGCTGGGTGATCTTGACATATTTAGACATTAAAGATTACCCTCGGTTGTAACTTTTTTCCCAAGTCTATGTGGTGCTTTTTAAAAACTA
Source organism: Sphyrna mokarran (assembly GCA_024679065.1). Lineage (NCBI taxonomy): Eukaryota > Metazoa > Chordata > Chondrichthyes > Carcharhiniformes > Carcharhinidae > Sphyrna > Sphyrna mokarran. The sequence goes on from JAGIQG010000020.1 coordinate 9,385,323, forward strand.
CTGACTCACGTTTTTCCCAATGGGATTAGTCTCATTATCCCCAGTGTCAACATCTTGGAGTTTACTATTGACCAGAAATGGAACAAGGCTAGCCAGCTAAATACTCCAACTACAAGAGCAGGTCAGAGGATGTAGATTCTGCAGTGAGTAACTTGCCTTCTCATTCCTTGAAGCCTGTCCACCATCTCCAAGCACCAAATTAGGGATACAAAGGAATACTTTCTGTTTGCAGTTCCAACAACACTTAAGCTTGACACCATCCAGGACAAAGCAACCTGCTTGATCAGCTTCCTATCCACTACTTTCAACATAAACTCCCTCCACTACTGAGGCATTGTGGCAACAGTGGGTACTATCTACAGGATGCAATGCAGCACCTTCCAAACCTGCACTCCCTATCACCTCGAAGGACAGGGGCAGCAAATAAATGGGAACATCGCCACTTGCAAGTTCTCCACCAAGTCACACACAATGCTGACTTGGAACTATAGCACCTTTCCCATACTTTTGCAGGATCAAAATCTTGGAACTGTCTTTCTAACAGCACTATGGGTGTACCTGCACCATGGGTTGCATGATTCACCGCTTCTCATGAGCAATTAGGGATGGGCAATCACTAGCCAGCAATGTGCGCATCCCATGGACAAATAAAACATATACATACCCATTGTCCCCTCCAAACACATAGATCGCATCCTTATAGGCCACAACTGTATGCTTGCTTCGTCTGAAGGAAGAGAAAACATGAGCATCAATAAGAATTGTACAGGAGCCTGTTGCAATATTTTCTCAAATTTCACAGACAACAACAATAAGATCAGATACATCTGTCCCAATATTGAAAGCTCGCAGATATTGAAATTCATGTTGATCGGACCAACTAAAACAGTCTGTCCCCTCAGACGTGAAATGGAGTTTATTTATTATCAGTAGATGGTTTACAGGAAAATCTATTGGGGAACTGGTAAGGAAGAAGCCCAAGAGATTACTGGGAGACCTGTGGATAAGAAAATAATTATATGTGCTTTTCCTGACCTCAGGGTTACCCAAAGCAATTTACAGCCACGTTTGAAGCTATGGTGATATATGTGAATTTGTACATGAGAGAGAAGTTACTCCACAGTTAAAGGCAGCTGAATGCTTAATGTAGAATTATGGACATGTCTGTGTACTCTTAAGATACCTATATGTAATACTGAGTCACATGAAGGGATTTGAATGCAGAGATTATATAGGGCTATTGATGAATGTGCCTGCCCACATCCACCTGAAAAACCGGACAAGGCCTGTATTCAACATTTTCTCTGGTCACATTATTAAAGGAATGATGTAACTGCATTGGAAGCAGTTCAGAGGTTTACCAGACTAATACCTGAAATGGCGGCTTGTCTTACGAGGAAAGGTTGGATAGGCTAGACTTGTATCTGCTGGAATTTAGAAAAGGCATGTTGATTGAAACATATAAGATTCTGAGTTCTGAGGGGTCTTGAGAAGGTGGATGCGAAAAGGATGTCTCCTCTAGTGGGAGAATCTAGAACAAAGGGGTCACTGTTTAAAAATGAGGGAGTTGCCCATTTAAAATGGAGCTAAAGTGAATTTTGTCTCTCAGACTCAAATAACATGCCAAATATTGATGACAAGAAGGCCACGGCAGGTGAGTACCTAGAAACTATCATTATCAAGAAAGAGGATGTGTTGGGCAAGCTAATGAGGTGAAAGATAGACAAGACTCCTGGTCCTAATGGAATGCATCCCAGGGTACCGAAAGTGATGGTGCAGGAAATAGCAAATGCACTTTTATGAAGGGAATTGGTAAGAATGGAGCAGGGAAATTGTTTCCATTGGCATATGAAGCTAGAACTAGGATGCATGGCCTTAAAATAAAGGACAGCAGATTTAGGACTGAGTTGAGGAGGAACTTCTTCACCCAAAGGGTTGTGAATCTGTGGAATTCCCTATCCAATGAGGCAGTTGAGGTTACCTCATTGAATATTTTTGAGACAAGGATAGATAAATTTTTGAATAGTAAAGGAATTAAGGTTATGGTGAACAGGTGGGTAAGTGGAGATGAGTCCACAAAAAGATTATCCATCTTGTTGAAAGGCAGAGCAGACTCGAGGAGCCGAATGGCTTAGTCCTGCTCATAGTTCTTATGTTATCTTCTCATCAGTGTATAGTAAGCAGTACCTGTGAGGAAATATTGATGGCATGATGTGGAGATACCGGCAGTGGACTGGGGTAAACACAGTAAGAAGTCTGACAACACTATGTTTAAGTCCAACTAGGTTTAAGAGTTTACTATCAAATAAATCGGTTGGACCTGATGCTAGTGTGCAGTAAGGGATGTGTGTGAGGGAGTACTGATCAGAGTACAGTGAGTGCTGTCAATGAGACAGCACTGATGGTCAGTGTGCAGTAAGGGGTATCTGAGGGAGTACTGATGATCAGTGTGCAGTAAGAGGTCTCTATGTGGCAGTATTCATGATTAGTGTGCAATGAGAGGTCTCTGTGAGGGAGTATTGATGATCAGTGTGTGCAGTAAGGGGTCTTTGTGAGACAGTATTCACGATCAGTGTGCAGTAAGGGGTGTCTGTGAGTCAATATTGATGGTCAGAATGGTGAGGGATATCTGTGAGTCAATATTGATGGTCAGTGTAGTAAGGAGTATCTGTGAGACAGTATTGATGATCAGTGTGCAGTGAGGGGTATCTGTGAGTCAATATTCATGGCCATAGAAGCGCCTGATGAAGGCCATAGAGTCGAAAGATTGCGAGTTTACTATCAAATAAATCGGTTGGATTTAAACTTGGTGTTGTCTGACTGCTTACTGTGTTTACCCCAATCCAACGCTGGCATCTCTACATCATCAATATTGACGGTCAGAGTGCAGTGAGGGGTATCTGAGAGTCAATATTGATGGTCAGAGTGCAGTGAGGGGTATCTGTGAGACAGTACTGATGATCAGTGCGCAATAGGGGATGTCTGTGAATCAATATTGATGGTCAGAGTGGAGTAAGGGGTATCTGTGAGACAGTATTGATAGAGTGCAGTGAGGGATATCTGTGAGACAGTATTGATGATCAGTATGCAGTGAGGGATATCTGTAAGACAGTACTGATGGTTAGAGTGCAGTAATGGGTATCTGTGAGACAGTATTGATGATCAGTGTGCAGTGAGGAGTATCTGTTAGACAGTACTGATGATCACTGTGTAGTGAGGGGTATCTGTAAGACAGTACTGATGGTTAGAGTGCAGTAATGGGTATCTGTGAGACAGTACTGATGGTTAGAATGCAGTGAGGGGTATCTGTGAGACAGTATTGATGATCAGTGTGTAGTGAGGGGTATCTGTGAGACAGTATTGATGATCAGTGTGCAGTGAGGGGTGTCTGAGAGACAGTATTGATGATCAGCATGTGTGAGACAGTATTGATGATCAGTATGCAGTGAGGGGTATCTGTGAGACAGTATTGATGATCAGTATGCAGTGAGGGGTATCTGTGAGACAGTATTGATGATCAGTGTGCAGTGAGGGGTATCTGTAAGACAGTACTGATGGTTAGAATGCAGTGAGGGGTATCTGTGAGACAGTATTGATGATCAGTGTGCAGTAAGGGGTATCTGTGAGACAGTATTGATGATCAGTGTGTAGTGAGGGGTATCTGTGAGACAGTATTGATGATCAGTGTGCAGTGAGGGGTGTCTGAGAGACGGTATTGATGATCAGCATGTGTGAGACAGTATTGATGATCAGTATGCAGTGAGGGGTATCTGTGAGACAGTATTGATGATCAGTATGCAGTGAGGGGTATCTGTGAGACAGTATTGATGTTCAGTGTGTAGTGAAGGGTATCTGTGAGACAGTATTGATGATCAGTATGCAGTAAGGGGTGTCTGTGACATAGTATTGACGATCAGTGTGTGTGAGAGAGTATTGATGATCAGTGTGCAGTGAGGGGTATCTGTGAGACAGTATTGATGGTCAGCGTGCAGTAAGGGGTAACTGTGAGACAGTATTGATCATCAGTGTGCAGTAAGGGGTATCTGTGAGACAGTATTGATGGTCAGTGTGCAGTAAAGGGTATCTGTGAGACAGTATTGATGATCAGTGTGCAGTGAGGGGTGTCTGTGAGACAGTACTGATGGTTAGAGTGCAGTAAGGGGTATCTGCGAGACAGTATTGATGATCAGTGTGCAGTGAGGGGTATCTGTGAGACAGTATTGATGATCAGTGTGTAGTGAGGGGTATCTGTGAGACAGTATTGATGATCAGTGTGCAGTGAGGAGTATCTGTGAGACAGTATTGATGATCAGTGTGCAGTGAGGGGCGTCTGAGAGACAGTACTGATGGTCAGAGTGCAGTAGGGGGTATCTGTGAGACAGTATTGATGATCAGCGTGTAGTGAGGGGTATCTGTGAGACAGTATTGATGATCAGTGTGTAGTGAGGGGTATCTGTGAGACAGTATTGATGATCAGTGTGTAGTGAGGGGTATCTGTGAGACAGTATTGATGATCAGTGTGTAGTGAGGGGTGTCTGAGAGACAGTACTGATGGTCAGAGTGCAGTAAGGGGTATCTGTGAGACAGTACTCATGATCAGTGTGCAGTAAGGGGTAGCGGTGAGACAATATTTATGATCAGTGTGCAGTAAAGGGTATCTGTGAGACAGTATTGATGATCAGTGTGAAGTGAGGGGTATCTGTGAGACAGTAGTGATGATCAGTGTGCAGTGAGGGGTGTCTGTGAGACAGTATTAATGATCAGTGTGTAGTGAGGAGCGTCTGTGAGACAGTATTGATGGTTAGAGTGCAGTAAGGGGTATCTGTGAGACAGTATAGATGATCAGTATGCAGTAAGGGGTATCTGTGAGACAGTACTGATGATCAGTCTGCAGTGAGAGGTGACTGTGAGACAGTATTGATGGCCAGAGTGCAGTAAGGGGTATCTGTGAGACAGTATTGATGGTCAGAGTGCAGTAAGGGGTATCTGTGAGACAGTATTGATGATCAGTGTGTGTGAGACAGTATTGATGATCAGTGTGTAGTGAGGGGTGTCTGTGAGACAGTACTGATGGTTAGAATGCAGTAAGGGGTATCTGTGAGACAGTAGTGATGATCAGTGTGCATTGAGGGGTGTCTGTGAGACAAGTACTGATGGTCAGTGTGCCGTGAGGGGTGTCTGTGAGACAGTACTGATGATCAGTGTGTAGTGAGGGGTATCTGTGAGACAGTACTGATGGTCAGTGTGCAGTAAGGGCTATCTGTGAGACAGTATTGATGATCATTATGTAGTGAGGGGTATCTGTGAGACAGTACTGATAGTCAGAGTGCAGTACGGGGTATCTGTGAGACAATATTGATGATCAGAATGCAGTAAGGGGTATCTGTGAGACAGTACTGATGATCAGTGTGCAGTAAGGGGTATCTGTGAGACACTACTATGATCAGTGTGCAGTAAGGGGTATCTGTGAGACACTACTATGATCAGTGTGCAGTAAGGGGTATCTGTGAGACAATATTGATGATCAGAATGCAGTAAGGGGTATCTGTGACACAGTACTGATGATCAGAATGTAGTAAGGGGTATCTGTGAGACAGTACTGATGATCAGAATGTAGTAAGGGGTATCTGTGAGACAGTACTGATGATCAGAATGTAGTAAGGGGTATCTGTGAGACAGTATTGATGATCAGTGTGTGTGAGACAGTATTGATGATCAGTGTGCAGTGAAGGGTATCTGTGAGACAGTATTGATGGTCAGAGTGCAGTAAGGGGTATCTGTGAGACAGCATTGATGATCAGTGTGCAGTAAGGGGTATCTGTGAGACAGTATTGATGATCAGTGTGCAGTAAGGGGTATCTGTGAGACAGTATTGATGATCAGTAGGCAGTAAGGGGTATCTGTGAGGCAGTATTGATGATCAGTGTGCAGTGAGGGGTATCTGTGAGACAGTATTGATGATCAGTATGCAGTAAGGGGTGTCTGTGAGACAGTATTGATGATCAGTGTGTGTGAGACAGTATTGATGATCAGTGTGTGTGAGACAGTATTGATGATCAGTGTGCAGTGAAGGGTATCTGTGAGACAGTATTGATGATCAGTGTGCAGTAAGGGGTATCTGTGAGACAGTATTGATGATCAGTGTGCAGTGAAGGGTATCTGTGAGACAGTATTGATAGTCAGAGTGCAATAAGGGGTATCTGTGAGACAGTATTGATTATCAGTGTGCAGTAAGGGGTATCTGTGAGACAGTATTGATGATCAGTAGGCAGTAAGGGGTATCTGTGAGACAGTATTGATGATCACTGTGTGTGAGACAGTATTGACGATCAGTGTTCAGTACGGGATATCTGTGAGACAGTATTGATGATCAGTGTGTGTGAGACAGTATTGATGATCAGTGTGCAGTGAGGGGTATCTGTGAGACAGTACTGATGATCAGTGTGCAGTGAGGGGTATCTGTGAGACAGTATTGATGGTCAAGAATGCATTAGGGGGTATCTGTGAGACAGTATTGATGGTCAGCATGCAGTAAGGGGTATGTGTGAGACAGTATTGATGATCAGTGTGCAGTAAGGGGTATCTGTGAGACAGTATTGATGATCAGTGTGTAGTGAGGGGTATCTGTGAGACAGTACTGATGATCAGTGTGCAGTGAAGGGTATCTGTGAGACAGTATTGATGATCAGTGTGCAGTAGGGGGTATCTGTGAGACAGTATTGATGATCAGTGTGCAGTGAGAGATATGTGAGAGACAGTATTGATGATCAGTGTGTAGTGAAGGGTATCTGTGAGACAGTATTGATGGTCAGAGTGCAGTAAGGGGTATCTGTGAGACAGTATTGATGATCAGTGTGCAGTAAGGGGTATCTGTGAGACAGTATTGATGATCAGTGTGTGTGAGACAGTATTGATGATCAGTGTGCAGTGAGGGGTATCTGTGAGACAGTATTGATGGTCAGCATGCAGTAAGGGGTATGTGTGAGACAGTATTGATGATCAGTGTGTAGTGAGGGGTATGTGTGAGACAGTATTGATGGTCAAGAATGCATTAGGGGGTATCTGTGAGACAGTATTGATGATCAGTGTGCAGTGAGGGGTATCTGTGAGACAGTATTGATGGTCAGCATGCAGTAAGGGGTATGTGTGAGACAGTATTGATGATCAGTGTGCAGTAAGGGGTATCTGTGAGACAGTATTGATGATCAATGTGTAGTGAGGGGTATCTGTGAGATAGTATTGATGATCAGTATGCAATAAGGATATCTGTGAGACAGTAGTGATGATCAGTGTGCATTGAGGGGTGTCTGTGAGACAGTATTGATGATCAGTGTGTAGTGAGGGGTATCTGTGAGACAGTATTGATGATCAGAGTGCAGCAAGGGGTATCTGTGAGACAGTATTGATGATCAGTGTGTAGTGAGGGGTATCTGTGAGACAGTATTGATGATCAGTGTGCAGTGAGGGGTGTCTGTGAGACAGTATTGATGATCAGTGCGCAGTAAGGGGTATCTGTGAGACAGTATCGATGATCAGTATGCAATAAGGATATCTGTGAGACAGTAGTGATGATCAGTGTGCAGTGAGGGGTGTCTGTGAGACAGTATTGATGATCAGTGTGTAGTGAGGGGTATCTGTGAGACAGTATTGATGATCAGAGTGCAGCAAGGGGTATCTGTGAGACAGTATTGATGATCAGTGTGTAGTGAGGGGTATCTGTGAGACAGTATTGATGATCAGTGTGCAGTGAGGGGTGTCTGTGAGACAGTATTGATGATCAGTGCGCAGTAAGGGGTATCTGTGAGACAGTATCGATGATCAGTGTGTAGTGAGGGGTATCTGTGAGACAGTATTGATGATCAGTATGCAATAAGGGTATCTGTGAGACAGTATTGATGATCAGTATGCAGTAAGGGGTATCTGTGAGACAGTATTGATGATCAGTGTGCAGTGAGGGATGTCTGGGAGACAGTACTGATGGTCAGAGTGCAGTAAGGGGTATCTGTGAGACAGTATTGATGATCAGTGTGTAGTGAGGGGTATCTGTGAGACAGTATTGATGATCAGTGTGCAGTAAGGGGTGGCTGAGAGACAGTACTGATGATCAGCGTGTAGTGAGGGGTATTTGTGAGACAGTATTGATGATCAGCGTGTAGTGAGGGGTATCTGTGAGACAGTATTGATGATCAGTGTGTCGTGAGGGGTATCTGTGAGACAGTATTGATGATCAGTGTGTAGTGAGGGGTGTCTGTGAGACAGTACTGATGGTTAGAGTGCAGTACGGTGTATCTGTGAGACAGTACTGATGATCAGTGTGCAGTGAGAGGTGTCTGTGAGACAGTATTGATGGTCAGAGTGCAGTAAGGCGTATCTGTGAGACAGTATTGATGATCAGTGTGTGTGAGACAGTATTGATGATCAGTGTGCAGTGAGGGGTGTCTGTGAGACAGTACTGATGGTTAGAGTGCAGTAAGGGGTATCTGCGAGACAGTATTGATGATCAGTGTGCAGTGAGGGGTATCTGTGAGACAGTATTGATGATCAGTGTGTAGTGAGGGGTATCTGTGAGACAGTATTCATAGTGAGAGTGCAGTAAGGGGTATCTGTGAGACAGTATTGATCAGTATGCAGTAAGGGGTATCTGTGAGACAGTATTGATCAGTATGCAGTGAGGGTTTCTGTGAGACAGTATTGATGGGCAGAGTACAGTGAGGGGTATCTGTGAGACAGTATTGATCAGTATGCAGTGAGGGTTTCTGTGAGACAGTATTGATGGGCAGAGTACAGTGAGGGGTATCTGTGAGACAGTATTGATCAGTATGCAGTGAGGGTGTCTGTGAGACAGTATTGATGGGCAGAGTACAGTGAGGGGTATCTGTGAGACAGTATTGATCAGTATGCAGTAAGGGGTATCTGTGAGACAGTATTGATCAGTATGCAGTGAGGGTGTCTGTGAGACAGTATTGATGGGCAGAGTACAGTGAGGGGTATCTGTGAGACAGTATTGATCAGTATGCAGTAAGGGGTATCTGTGAGACAGTATTGATCAGTATGCAGTGAGGGTTTCTGTGAGACAGTATTGATGGGCAGAGTACAGTGAGGGGTATCTGTGAGACAGTATTGATCAGTATGCAGTGAGGGTTTCTGTGAGACAGTATTGATGGGCAGAGTACAGTGAGGGGTATCTGTGAGACAGTATTGATCAGTATGCAGTGAGGGTTTCTGTGAGACAGTATTGATCAGAATACAGTGAGGGTATCTGTGAGACAGTATTGATCAGAGTACAGTAAGGGGTATCTGTGAGACAGTATTGATCAGTATGCAGTGAGGGTGTCTGTGAGACAGTATTGATGGGCAGAGTACAGTGAGGGGTATCTGTGAGACAGTATTGATCAGTATGCAGTAAGGGGTATCTGTGAGACAGTATTGATCAGTATGCAGTGAGGGTGTCTGTGAGACAGTATTGATGGGCAGAGTACAGTGAGGGGTATCTGTGAGACAGTATTGATCAGTATGCAGTAAGGGGTATCTGTGAGACAGTATTGATCAGTATGCAGTGAGGGTTTCTGTGAGACAGTATTGATGGGCAGAGTACAGTGAGGGGTATCTGTGAGACAGTATTGATCAGTATGCAGTGAGGGTGTCTGTGAGACAGTATTGATGGGCAGAGTACAGTGAGGGGTATCTGTGAGACAGTATTGATCAGTATGCAGTAAGGGGTATCTGTGAGACAGTATTGATCAGTATGCAGTGAGGGTTTCTGTGAGACAGTATTGATGGGCAGAGTACAGTGAGGGGTATCTGTGAGACAGTATTGATCAGTATGCAGTAAGGGGTATCTGTGAGACAGTATTGATCAGTATGCAGTGAGGGTTTCTGTGAGACAGTATTGATGGGCAGAGTACAGTGAGGGGTATCTGTGAGACAGTATTGATCAGGATGCAGTGAGGGGTATCTGTGAGGATCTGCGGGAGGGGAGATTATCATAATTGTGGGAGAGATCTGAAGAGTCTGTGGGGAGGGATTTTTTTGGTGGGATGAGTGAAAAGCGGTTTCGGGCCATCCGAAGTGAAAGCAGTTCCTGATGGAGGCGGTGCCCCCCCCCCCCCCCCCCTCACCTGGCCCCCACAAACTCATCGCAGGGCGGCAGCCTCCTCCAGCGGTGCACCGTCTCGAAAGGTCCGAAATTGAGCGTCAAATACTCCACACTGTCCGAACAGCTGTGATCGAAATCCACGCTCGGGGCCACCTTCGACTTCCCCTCCATGGCCCCGGGCACAGCAGCCGCCGCCAGCTCGGCCCCCGCCACTTCTGATCTCACCTCAGGGACGCTCCAGGGGCTTGGACAGCCGCCATTGCCGACCGCGGCGCCCACCGGGAAACGGAGTCCCCAGTGCGCATGTGCCTGAGAACAGACGGGCCGGAACCGGGTTGGGGGGGGGAAAGACTACAAATCCCAGCGTGCCCCGCGCGGACTGCGGCCTCCCTGCCCTCCGGAGGAACTACAACTCCCAGGGGCCCCGCGCCCTCCCTGTGACGTCAGCAATTCTCCCTCCACAATCACACACGGTGCCACGTGGGAATGGGTAACCTAGTGCAGGTTCCCCAAGCATCTCTAGGCACTTAATGTGGACATGCCGGCGTTGGACTGCGGGGTAAACACAATAAGAAATTTCACAACGCCGTGTAAAAGTTCAACAGGTTTATTTATCAGCAATAGCTTTCAGATTTGGCTGCTCCTTCGTCAGGTGAGTGGGAGTTCTGTTCACAAACAGGGCACATAAAGACAAATTCAATTTACATGAATAATGATTGGAATGTGAGTCTTTACAGCTGGCTCTGACCACATGCAGTTCCCAAAAAGGGCTCCGAGAAAGCTCTGGAATAAGATTAAGTTTATTCATTAGTATCGCAAGTAGGTTTACATTAATACGGCAATTACTTTACTGTGAAAATCCCCAAGTTGCCACACTTTGTCGCCTGTTTGGGTACACTGAGGGAGAACTTAGCATGGCCGCTGCACCTAACCAGCATGCCTTTTGGACTCTGGGAGGAAAATGGTCGAAATCCTGCAACTCCCTCTCTAAAAGCACAGTGGGTGTACCTACACCACATAAAATGCAGCAGTACCAAAAGGCATCTCACTACCACTTTCTCAAGGTCAATTAGGGTTGGGCAATGAAAGTTGGCCTAGCCAGCAATACCCAACAGACGTGAATGAATGAGAAAATGTCTCCAGTTTCCCAGCCCCTGTCTCCCCAGATTCTCCAATCCCCTTCCGTCCACATTCTCCAGTCCTCCCAAACTCTCCCATCCACCTCACCAAGAAGAACTTTGAGTTCTTCCCCAGTCTCTGTACTCTCCCATAACTGCCAACTCTCCAGACTCCACCTACCCAGGCCGCCCACTAGGTTTGGAAGATGCTATCAAAGGAGCCTTAGTGAATACTTGTAGTGCATCTTGAAGATGATACACACTACTGCCACTGTATATTGGGGGTGAAAGGAATGGATATTGGATGTGGTGAATATTGTTTGAGAAAATGGTGGTGATTGGTGGGTAAATGGACTCTCATTGGCAGATCCATTGCTATGGAGAATGCACCAGGGAAAAATTGTCCACCAAGCCTTTCTTTAGATGAGAAAGGTGCACAGCCTGGCCACGTTCTTCCTGTTTGCAAAGGCCAGAGCCCTGCATATGAATATATGTAGCCTCCAGCCCATGTGAGACATGCACTATTAGATTAGCCTTAACAACAACAAATAAGGCCTAAGCCATTTGTTTATCATGTATGCTTGATGCTGAAATAGGGGACTTTAAAGGTATCCTGTGATATAAAGCGTCCCTGATCAGATCAGTGCTTGGTGTATACCATGCAAACTCATGAATGTACCCGAGGTCCTTCAGTCCTGCAAAGTGCCCAGTTTACCTCAGCTTACCTTGGAAGGATAAGGGGTGGGATTTTATGGTTTTGCTTGGGTGAGACCGGAAACTCCCACCCAAGGTCAATGGAGATTTCAGTTGTTGAATGCTCGCCCACTCCAATTCCTGTGGCAGGCAAAGTGATAAAGTTCTGGCGCAGGTGTTTCAAAATTGGAGCGACAGGTGAAGCTGTTTCATGCTGCAGGAACAGGAGTGGTGTTCTCCACACACAGGAGGCTACCATCAAGCCAAAATGACATTCTCTCTTTCACACAAATAAATAATGTTTGAATTTCAGTGCTGGTCTAATGCCAGGCATGTAGACCCAATGTACATCCCACCAATGCCTGATGGATTGTGTCAAACAACAGCTCCCTTCAGCTGTTCACAACAGGCAGAGAGAGTACTGACTGTACTCAACCAGCCTCGCCTGCAAAACTCAAAACACACTGTTTAGTTGGATGTGATTCCACAATTGGACAACACTCACTAAACAATTCCGATTATGCTAAGAATTGCACTAACAACTAATTTAAGATTATTAATGGCTCACTTCCATTTGCTAGAAGCTGCATATTTCCTTCACAGGGCCCCATTCATGGAAAACAGGGGGAACATGTCCAGACATTGTGCCTTTCTCAACTAAACAAAAAATTAGTGGACAGTTGGTCTCTGGTGCATTTCCCAGGGCAATGCCTTGACCAGAGTCAATATGTCTGAGTTGATTTAAACAAAAGCTTGGCGAATGATAGTACATTCCATATCAGAGTCCACTTACCAAATAACAAACATCTTTTCTCATATATTGTTCTTCTCTTGAAATTTGGTTTTCTTGCCCTTCTATCCTGATAAATGCAAGATGAAAAACATATTTTTATTCAGCAACAATTTATTCTTTGAGTAACCCTTATTTCCTCAAAGGCATTCAATAAGATGCTACATCAAAGTTTACTACAAAGTAAGAGCTGATGATATTAGAAGCATACAGGATTGGTTAGTTAACAGGAAATACAAGGTGTTAGATTAAATGAGTCATTTTCAGGTTGGCAGGTTGTTACTACTGGATTGCCAGAGGGATCAGTGCTAGAGACTCCACTATTTACAATATATATCAATGACTTGGAAGATGGGACCGAATGTATATTTGTAAATTTGCTGATGATACAATGATAGGTAGGAAAGTAAATTCCAAAGGAGCCCTATTTTACCATTTTGATTCTAAGTGCTGGGCAGACTTGAAACTCGGAGTGTTTCAGATCCGACTTTTAGACCCATTCTCAGGTGCTCCCATGTGCCTGAAAAAATATCACTAATTATGAATCGCGGTACGCAAGCCTGTGGGCGAGGCTTTAGCACCTGAAACCCTGCAGTTCCAATCGGCACCGCCAACTGCACATGAGCAGAAAAAGAATGACAGAATGCTGCTCCCCTGCCACATCACTCTCAGGCTGAATAATGCCCCCTCCTGACTCCCACAGACATTGCCCCACCCCCGCAACATTACCAACCCTGCTATCCTCCAACCACCGGCCCCCCTGGCTAAATGCAGGTCCCTCCCTCCTCTTCTCCCCCCGCCCCACTGATCTCAAGCAGAGTGGCAATGGACCCCCCTTCTACCCCACTGATCTCAGGCAAGTGGCAGCGGAGTCCCCTTCCATCCTACTGATCTCAGACAGAGTGCAGCAGACCTCCATTTCCCCTCCATCGATCTTAGGCAGAGTGGCAGCAGACCTCCCTTACTGCCACTGGTCTCATGCAGAGTAGCAACAGATCCCTTTTAACACTCACCGACCTCAAACAGGGAGTGATCGGACGCTTGGCACTCACCTCCTCACTAACTGGAGTGCCTGAATCGGACTGATATGGAGCATGTCTGTTTCATGCCGATTCCGGATGGGCGAATGCAGTGGTAAAGAGGAAAATGCTGGTAAAATTGGGCATGCAGCCCATTGAGCCCATTAAAATGCATACAAATGCATTTAAATAGTCATGACAGCCATTTCAGCACGGCTCCGATTGCAGCCATTTTCGGGCCTTGGTAAAGAGGGAACCAGTGCAGAGGCGGGCGCGGATCACGCTACTCAACCGGGTGCCCAAATTTACTAAGTTTTTGCGCCCAAAAATGGGTGCAATGTGATGATAAAATCGGGCCCAAGGAGTCTACCTTAGATAGATTAAGTAAGTGGAAAAAAAATTGACAGATGGCGAATATAGACTGCAGAACTCCAATTGTACAGAGGGATCTGGGAGGCCTGATACATGAATTCTAAGAGTTAGTATGCATGTGCAGCAAGCGATTAGAAAGGCAAATGGAATGTTGGTGTTTATTAAGAGGAAAATTGAATTTAAAAGTAGGGAGTTTTACTGAAGCTGTGTGGAGCCTTGGTTAGATCACACCTGGAGTAGTATTAGGAATGACATGAGCGTGGCCAGCATTTCCATTACCACAGGCACACATCATATGTGATCAGAAGCAGCAAGTGGAGTTGGAAAAATGTGGATAATCCCCATCGGAGGACTCAGGATATTCTAAGGACTGTTCAGTTAAATAAGCGTTAAGCCATAGAGTCATTTACAAACAAAGAATTCTGGAGTTGCAACAGAAAATGTGTGAGGTTCTACCACAAGTGATGGCATACAAGGACATTAGAAATAGGAACTGAAATAGGCCAAATGTAAGCAAATGATTAATGGAAGGGTTCAGAGTAGTGTTTGAGGTATGGAAATCAAATGCGTATGATACTTGCTAATCACATCAATACTTATTAATTGCAATGAGATTGCAATTTGGATTGAAAGGAACTGTTAATCCCAACTGATTGAGATCAGTGGAGGTCAGACAGGTAGGAGAGAGAACTAAGTTGTTAAGTGGCCAAACCAATGGGAGACAACTTTGGAATACACTAACCAACCACCAGCCAATCATGCAACAAACTGAACCCAGAAGAAGATGAGCTCTTTCACAAGCTGTATGTAAGCCCTTAAATAGTTCCGCACAGCAGCACTCGAGAGAATACAGAAGATACGTATTCGTGGGAAGAATCCCTCAGGATTTTTAAACAGGAAGATCTCGGTTGAATTTCACTTAATTTGAACACAATGCCGATGAATTGACCTTTTTTTATGAGCATTCATGAAAAGCAAATGAATGCAAAGGTGGTTCCTGACATAGATCAGCGCAAAACTAGACTCACCTTCAGCCCAACATCAAAGTCAGGAGAAACTCCAAACTAATTTCCTGCCAGCAGGAAACTGACTTCTTTCACCACTCCAAATTTAGTGCCGATGGTCGCTCTGATTCCTGGCCCTGTGGGAGTGGAAGATTCCACCCTCTGGTGTCATTGATTACAAAGAACAAAACAGCACGGGAAATGGGCCCTTCGGCCCAACGAGCCCGCACCACCACCCTGATGTTCCCACCTCTACCCGTGATCCCTGTCTATGTTTATAGATCTATGGATTAAAAACCAAATTTGAGACAATTTAGGGAGATTTTGTTTTGCCAATTAGCCTAAGAGCACATCTTTGGGATGTGGGAGGAAACCGGAGCACCCGGAGAAAACCCACGCAAGCACTGGGAGAATGCGCAAACTCCCACAGACACAGGCCCAAATCCATGTATCTGCACAGCACAGCGATAGTCACTGAGCTGTCGTGTTGCCAATCAAATGGTCCAGGTCAAGCGTACACTAACGACGTGAAGCACTAGGATAATCTCGAAAAAAAATCCAAGAGCAGCCCTCTCACGACCCATCGCGTGTATGCCCCTCGTTAGACAACAAGGTGGACCAAAGCACCTGTAGGATAAAAACAAATACATCAATATCATCATCTATTTACACACTTCCCAGGGACTCCCAAGCTCATGATCCCTATTTTAAATCAGTTTTCTATACCCCTCCATTTCCATTCTGTTCATGTGCCCATCTAAGTATTTCTTAAATAACTCCAGAGTGCCTGCCTCCACCACTTTACTTGGCAGCGCATTCCATACCCCCACCACCTGCTGTGTGAAAAAACTCCCTCTAGCATCCAAATTATACCTTACCCCCCTCACCCTAAGCCCGTGACCCTTTGTGCTATTTGAGTCCATCCTAGGAAAAAGCTTAACCCTGTTTACTCTATCTATACCCTCATAATCTTGTACACCTCTATTAGATCTCCTCTAAGTCTACGTCTTTCTAAGGAAAACAGTCCCAATTTGCCTAACCTCTCCTCGTAACTCAGACGTTCCATACCAGGCAGCATCCTGGTAAACCTCCTCTGCACTCTCTCCAGAGTCTCCACATCCTTCCGGTAGTAGGGCGAGCAGAACTGGACGCAGTATTCCAAATGATTATGATCACATTGTTTCCTTAAATATGGAAACACCATTTTATTAATAATTCTAAACTGATTCAGGTAATTTGCCACTTTGTAATAAATGCAGTAAAGCTCTTTGAGAATGAGAGTTAGATGGTAGCAAATCTGTTAGACATTGACCACAAGATGGCACAAGCACAAAGGGGACTATTCAATCTGGCCAATGGCTTTTGTTATTTGTGGAGCTCACCGTTCCAGAGGACAGTGGAGTCTGAATCATTAAATGGTTTGAAGAACAAGACAGATACATTTCTAATTAAAAAACGGGATATGGGGAAGATAGGTGGATCTGAGACCAGGGAGGGATCGGCCATGATCTGATTGAATCATAGAGTAGAGCAGGCTCAAGGGGCTGAATTCTGCTCCAAATTCCTATGTTCCTACAAACACTGGCTCTCACAAATCCCCGAACAACCAATATGAATAAGTATTGCCTTGGGAACGTGTTCTTAACTATGTAGCAGTGTAATGGGGAAAATTTTTATCGGAAGGGGGTGATTGAGAGGTTTTGTCCACTTAAGGTCCAAACAATGTGAGCAAATAGAAGATGCAATGGAATTCGATACAAAGGAATACCTACTGATCATAAAAAGAATGAGGAGAGTTTTGACCATTAAGCATTTTGATTTGATTATTATCATGTGTATTGGGATGTTTGAAAAGTATTGTTTTCTTGCATGCTATACAAAGGAAAAATGTGCAATTTTAAGATCAAACTGCTTCCCTCTTTTCCACTGTATTTGAGTTCAAGGCACTAAGCACCTTCCAGTTAAACCCACTGTATACACTTCTAAAAATCATTCATGGGATATGGGTATCGCTGGCTGGGTCAGCATTTAGTTTCCTAAAACTGAACAGCTTGCTAAGCTATTTCTGAGGGCATTTCAGAGTCACATGTCGGCCAGACCAGGTAAGGATGGCAGATTTCCTTCCCTAAAGGGCATTAGTAAACCAGTTGGATTTTTAATAACAATTGTTTCATGGTCATCCTTAGACATTTAATTCCGAATTTTATATTGAATTCAAATTTTACCATTCTGCCGATGGTGGGATTTGAACTCATGTCCCCATAGCATTACTCTGGGTCTCTGGATTACTAATCCCTTCCAGATACCAAAACCTCTTCAAATCTAAGAAAATCCTGGTTAACAGACATTTCCATTGTCCGCCCCTAGTCCACTCCGATTTTTTCCGAGGCAGTAGAATTCTGGTGTCTATTCTGCACCCTCTCCCTTCCTTCTCCCCTATGTACTCTATAAACAGTGTGTTTTGTCTGTATAGCATGCCAGAAACAATACTTTTCACTGCATCCCGATATATGTGACAATAATCAATCAAATCGAAATGAATAGTGGACAAAACTCCCCCAGTTCTCTTTATGATCAGTAGATATTCCTTTGTATCAAATTCCGTTGGAGTAAGCACCTTCAATTTGCTCCCATTATTTAGACCTTAAGTGGAAAGAACCCCCACTCATTCACCCACTTCTGATAGAATTTTTCCCAGTACACTGCTGCATCATTAAGAACATGTTCCCAGGGTAATACTTATGCATACTGGCTGCTTGGAGGTATGTGAGTGCATTGAGTGTAATCCACACACAGGAAGCATGGACTTTTTTTAACGGATCTGTTAGAATTTGATACAGTATTCATAGAAAATTTCAAAATACTAACAAATGATCTAATGTCGAAGCTGAAGGTTACCAAACAGCTATATTTATGCGACATATTAGACATTCTTCCAAGATTGCCTGAACATCTCACAATACTGGAAATAGCCTTGAGGCAAGTTTTACAGCCACATCGGGTTGTGTAAGATAGATGTTTTTGCTCAGTTTGTTTTGACTGAGTTGCTGAATGAGTGGTTGTTGAAAAATAGTTTACTAACATTTTTGTAGCTGAAATATTTTTAACTGAAGCCCAGCATTCTTTGGCAAACAAATGAAGTGTTTGTATGGAAGCGATATGGCTTGTTTCAGAAAGGAGGACAAAAAACATTATGAAAGATTGAGCTTTGAAAGAGATCCTCTGTGTTGCAGCAGAATTCTGTCTGTTCATTTCTAGGACCTACACTTTGTAAGACATATTACTCATAAAATCCCTACCATACAGAAGGATGCCATTTGGCCCATCAATTCTGTACTGACCACAATTCCACCCAGACCCTACTCCTGTAACCCTAATCCCCTTGACACTAAAGGGCAAATTAGCACGGCCAATCAACCAAACCTGCACACAGATCATAGAATTCTACAGTGCAGAAGGAGACCCTTCGGCCCATTGAGTCTGCACCAAGCATTATCCCAGCCAGGCTGTACCGCCATATCACTACATATTTTACCCACTAATCCCTCTAACCTAAGCATCCCAGGATACTAAGGGGCAATTTTAGCATGGCCTATTTAACCTAACCCGCACATCTTCGGACTGTGGGAGGAATCTTGGAGGAAACCCACACAGACACAGGGAGAATGTGCAAACTCCACAGAGGCTGGAGTTGAACCTGGGTCCCTGGCATTGTGAGATAACAGTGCTAACCAGTGTGCTGCCTCTTTGTAAACCAAGCTGAATAGAAGAGGAACTATGATTCAGTCTGATCATAGAACCATGTAATAGGATGGCAGAGAAAACTCATAAAACACCTTTGAAGAGAGGCTGGTTAGGCTGGGGTTGTTTTCCTTATACAGAGAAGGCTGAAGGCAGACCTACTGAGATGTTCATATTTATGAGAGACATTGACAGATTAGATAGAAAGAAACTTTTTTCCTTAGTAACAGGGTCAATACCCGGGGGCATAGATATAAAGTTAGGGACAGGAGATGTTGGGGAGTTTTAAGGAAAAATGTTTTCATCCAGAGGGTGTAGGAATCTGGAACTCATTGCCTGGAAGGGTGGTAGAGGCATTTAGATGAGCACTTGAAACCCTATAGCACACAAGGCTATGGACCAAGTGCTGGGGAATAGGATTAGAATAGAAAGGTGTTTGATAGCCCAAAGGACCTCTTTGTATGCTGTGAGACTCTATAATGATTACGGACCAACATATAACAAGATGATATTTCTGTGACTGAAAATATCTTAAAATTAGGCTTCTGCAAAGTCTGAGACCATTGCAGTTGATCATTTAGCAGCACTTTTGCACAGGGCTTTTGATTCTCTTAAACATATTTGACTTCATATAGGAACAGAAATAGTTCCCCCCCATCCCCAGAAACTATTCCACTATTCAATGAGCTGTAGCTAATTGCCATCTGTCCACTTTGGTTTCAGCCTTGCCTGATTGTAATGATGCACACTCACAGACTCAGTCAGGAACACAAGAAGTATTTATTAACAAGGAAAAATAGTACAGAGGCCAGCTGCCCCTACACATCCTCAGATTATCTTCTGCCCAAGAGACATCTCCACCCCCTGGAGTGATTACCCACTCTGCATCCCAATTATCACTCAAACCAGGTGACACTTACTCTGCTGTGTTGCCCTTAAAGGGACAATCACCACAAATCACCACTGATAGCTTACTGATACAGAGCCACAGACAAGAGTGAACATTTGTAATAGGGATCACAGGCAACAGTGAGCATTTAATGTGGAGGCCTTTAATCCTTCAGCCTGATACATAGTGATGTTATAGTAATATCTATATACAGCTTCTTAAAGGTACATGTCATTGGCTGCATCAGGGTGCACACAATATTACAACACATCAATGCTGCAGAAACATAACCCATGTGAAAACCAATTGCAAGATTTTTGACTCAAAAAAAGCTGGCCTCTGAAATTTGATTTTTACCACCAGAATAAGCCAGGCAATTATTGAATTAAAGGTCTGAAAGAAAAACCACTTCTCACCACCATTCTTACCAGAACTTGAGCACATAAGCTGACATCTTAGGGCAGTACTAAGGATATTCTGTGAATTGTCATCCTTTGCATAAATAATTAAACAAGGGCTGCCCCTTAGTGTCCTGAGATGTCGGTTAAAGGGATTGGCAGGTAAATATATAGGCTTAAGGAATTGTGGTCGGTGCTGACTTGATGGGCCGAATGGCCTCTTTCTGCACTGTAGGGTTTCTATGATTCTATGAAGGGTTCTCTCTGTCCTTTCAAGTGGATGTAAAACATTACATAACTATCTGAAGAACAACAAAGGAATTCCTACCTTTTTAACCTCCTCTAGCCCTACAATTCTCCAGATTTGCTTTGTTTGACCTTTGACGGCCTGAATATGTGGAGTTTGTACATTCTCCTCGTGTCTGTGTGAGTTTCCTCCGGGTACTCCGGTTTCCTCCCACAGTCCAAAGATGTGCGGGTTAAGTTGATTGACCATGCTAAATTGCCCCTTAGTGTCATGAGGTGCGTAGGTTACAGGGATTAATGGGTAAATATGTAGGAATATGGGAGTAGGCCCTGGGTGGGATTGTGGTTGGTGCAGACTCGATGGGCTGAATGGCCTCTTTCTGCACTCTTTCTATTATTCTATGATAACTCTAGAATATCCTCATCACAAGGGGAAACAGTGACTTAGTGGCTCACTGGACTGGTAATCTAGAGTAAGACCCTGGGTACCCAGGTTCAAATCTCACCAGATGATGAAATTTGAATTCAACACGAATCTGAAATTAAAAGATGACCATGAAACAATTGCCAATGATCATAAAAACTCATCTGGTTCACTAATGTCCTTTAGGGAAGAAAATCTGTTCCAACACGTGACTCCAGGTCCACAGCAAAATGGTTGATTCTTAAATGGCCTCAGGAATAGGCAATAAATGTTGTACCCGCCAGCCACTCCCACATCCCACGAACAAATAAAACAAACAATCTGGAGTGGGGAAATCTGAGCGTTTCTATATGTTTCTCCTTCTTTAACACTATCTATGCAACCAAATTTTGTTCACCTGACCTAATACCTCATTAAGTGTCTTCATTTACCCCACACTATCAGATGGCTCCTAATAAAGATGCTACATAAATGCAAGTTGGTTTTACTGAATTGCTCAGTTTACATTTGTCCCTAAGCTAACATCATTCAAATAGAATTTCTGATCCTTTTTATTATAGCTATTTGCAAAATCTTGCTGTGCACAAATTGGTTCCCATATTTGCCCACTTTCCAATTGAAACTGCACTTCAGAAATAGGTTAGGCTGCGAGGACTTGAAAACGCACTGAGATATCAGTAAGTTAAAGTTCTTCCTTTTATTTGTTTCCCCTTCAGTCAGCCCTTTCTCTGCGATTACAACAAGATTCTTGAATGCTGGTTCCTGAAGCCTGTCATTGCTATGGAACTGGCTGCTGTCTCCCCAAAGGAAAGTACACTGTCCAAATAGCTGTTGATGTGAAGCTTTTTTTCAGCCCTACCCATCACTGGAAGGTCTGCTTGGAATGTGAAAGGTGTGTCAGGTATCAATGTCAGTCACTTAGTGCAGATTCTTGACAAGTCAAAAGGTTACCTAAAGTTAAGCCAATCTCCTGTGTACACATGCTGGTTATGAAGGTGAAAATATCTGTTGTTACTGTGCTATTCTGCAAGAATGGGGGGAGGGGGGAACAAAAAGAACTTTGGTGTGTTCTTACCTTGGAAAACCTCTACAAGGTGTTGAACATTTTCAGTTATGAATGCATCGACCTGCTCTGCTAACTTGACTTGAGAAACCCAGACAGTTGATCTCTGAGGAATTAGGGAGTGCGCTGTGAGTGGGAAAGATGCCAGTAATCCTTTGGTTTACCTATCATGGTAGGCAAAGAGCAGATTTCCCCTGCCACTCCTCCTTGCCAAGTTATCACAGATGTCCTGAAAGCTCTGAACCAAAAAGGAAATGCTAACTTGTACTGTAGCAAGTACTCTTTCTAAGAGGTTGCTATTTTATGCTGTGGCACCAGAAGGTTTTCACACACTCAGCACACGGTCCAATTTGCCTTGGCACTCATTGGCTCTAAGTGATGACACTCATCGGCTGTGAGTGCCATCTTTCCCACTCACAACACCCTCCTTAACACCTGAGTGACTAAGTGGAACTTGAACAACTAAGAAGATCCTCCCCATGCATCTATAGTATGGGAAATACGTGAAGGTTAAAGCTGGAAGTTATTGAAAGTATTGATGAGGCCATAGCTGTGAAGTGATTAATGTGAGATGAGATGCTTCTCTCTTGAGATTCTGGTAGTCTCTATTGGTGCACAGAGGCTTGGGCATGGTTGCTGGGAGCAAGTTTACACATTATCCTGAATGCTAGAATCTATTAAGAATATAAGAAATTGGAACAGGAATAGGCTCAACCTTTCCTCATAAGACAATTCTTTCATCAACCTAGTGAACCTTCTCTGAACTGTCTGAACTGATGTACAAGTACTTCACTCCGTAAGGACACCAAAACTGTTGACAATACTCTAGGTGCAATCTCATCATTGCTCTCCCTACTTTTAAATGCCATCCCCTTGCAATAAAGGCTAATGTTCCATTGCCTTCCTAATTATTTAATTTGATTTTGATTTGATTTGTTATTGTCATCTGTATTAGTATACAGTGAAAAGTATTGTTTCTTCTGCACTATACAGATAAATCATACCATTCATAGAGAAGAAAAGGAGAGAATGCAGGATGTAATGTAACAGTCAGAGTTTAGTTGTAGAGGAAGATCAACTTAGAGCAAGATATGTCCATTCAAAAGTCTAATGGCTGCAGGGAAGAAGCTTCTCTTGCTTAATTACTTGCTGTTCCTGCATGCTAACTTTTTGTTATTCATGGGGGCTAGGATTAGTAAGTTTGCAGATAACACAATGATTAGCTGGGCGGTTAACAGTGGGGCAAAGTGTCTTGGGCTACAAGAAGATATAAACAGAATGGTCAAATGGGCAGATACATGGCAGATGGAATTTAATCCTGAAAAGAATGAGGTGATACATTTTAGAAAGAGTAATTTGACATGCAAGTATTTGATGAATGGTAGGACACCAGGAAGATCTGGAAAACAAAGGGACCTTGATTTATCCTCAGATCTCTGAAGGCAGAAGGGCATTTAAGATGGATGGTGAAAAAGCCACATCCCTTATCAATTGAGGCATAAATTACAAAAGCAGGGAAGTGATGTTAGAATTGTATAGAACTTTGGTGAGTCTAGGACACTGTATGCAGTTCTGAGTCTCCACATTACTGGAAGGATGTAATTGCACTGGGGGAGATTCACTAAGGTGTTACCGGGGATGGAACATTTTAAGTTATGAAGAGAGGTTGGAGAGACTTGGGTTGTTTCCATTGGAGCAGAAAAGATTGAGGACCTGATGGAGATGTACAAGATTATCAGAGACATGGACACAGTAGGTAAGGAGCAGCTGTTCTCTTTAGTTGAAAGGTCAGTCGGAAGGGAACATAAATTCAAAGTGAGGGGCTAGAGGTTTAGGGGGGATGTGAAGAAAACGTTTTTTACCCAGAAGATGTTGATGGTCTGGAATACGCTGCCTGGGAAGCTGGTTGAGGAAGGTTGCCCCACAATCTTTAAGAACTACCTGGATAAGCACTTGGCACATCATAACGTTCAGGGCTATGGGCCAAATGTTGGCAGATGGGATTAGGTGAGAAATCAGGTGTTTCTAACATGTTGGTGCAGACTTGATGGGCTAAAGGGCCTCCTGCACTGTATTATATTCTATGATGCTATGTACAAGTGTCCTCGGAGCCCTCTGTACTGCAGCATTTTGCAGTCATTCTCAATTTGAAATAATTTTCTGCTCGCCATAGTGGATCCCCTCACATTTCCCACATTATACTCCACTTGCCAAATGTTTGCCCACTCACTTGATCCAACCATCTCCCTGTGTTGTCTCCTTCTATCTTCCACAACAATTGCTTTCCAATCTATCTTTGTATCATCAGCAAATTTGGCTGCAACACAAATTATCCCTTCATCCGAGTCATTCATTTAGACCAAGTTTGTCCAACCCCTTCACGTGGAAGGGGTGAGGGGCCACATTTCAAAGCGCCGATCAGCAAATTTCAGAGGATAAAGTTTGGCACAATATCACACATGACTTTCTAAACGAAACTGAGATCTGAAAAGAAACAACTTGCTGAGGAAAAAAAACAACAAATAATAAATAAAGATGAGTATTAGAATGCACCCCCCCGCCCCCCCCCACACACACATACACGCACCAAAGCTGGAAGTTCCCACCCAAGATCGATAGACTTTTCCATGGTTTGCCTGCGCCCGCTACAATTCCTGTGGTGGGCAGAACAGCAAAATTCCACCTCCAGGCCCAGAGTGCTCACCCAGTCACCCTCATCCACTGTGAGAGTTGAAGAGAGTGTATGTTGGTGTGTGTGTGGGTGAGTGAGAACTCTGTTACTGGGAGTAAATCAGACTCATGGACACATTCTGTTCCCATATTCTCACCCCACCCGCACTTTCTCACACTCCAAACTCTCAGCCGCTCTCTCACATTATCTACCTCTCACCCTCCACTTCCACTTATACACTCCCTCGTCCACTCTCACACTCCATACTCCCTCAGGCGCTTCACATTCTTCACCTCTCACACACTCTCCACGAGATACAACTGGAAATAATGCTTTCTATTGTGCGTCACAGCTTGGTATGGCTGCTGCTCTGCTGAAGACTGCAAGAAACTACAAAATTTCTTGAATGTAGCCCAATCCATCACGCAAACCAGCTTCCCATCATTGACTCTGTCTACACT
This sequence comes from Sphyrna mokarran, assembly GCA_024679065.1. NCBI lineage: Eukaryota > Metazoa > Chordata > Chondrichthyes > Carcharhiniformes > Carcharhinidae > Sphyrna > Sphyrna mokarran. Next base: position 9,410,308 of record JAGIQG010000020.1, read on the forward strand.
TCCTGTTGCTTCAGCAAAGCAGCCAGCATAATTAAGGATCCCACACACACCAGATATTCTCTCTTCCATCTTCTTCATTCGGGAAAAAGATACGAAAGTCTGAGGACACATCCAATCAGTTCAAGAACAGCTTCTTCCCTGATGCCATCAGGCTTTTGAATGGGCATATCTTGCACTAAATTGATCTTTCTCTTCACCCTAGCTATAATTGTAATATTGCATTCTGCACTCTCTGCTTTCCTTCTCTATGAACATTATGCTTTGTCTGTATAGTGCGCAAGAAACAATACTTTTCACTGTATACTAATACGAGACAAAATAAATCAAATCAAAAACCAGCTTCTCACCCTCTACCTCCACTCACTCACTCAAAAGTTTCAGGAATGCCAGATGTAATGGGCCCTGTCACAGCTGGGCCCATGATACAGACAGCAAACTTTCCCTCAGGAGGAGCAGGGATCCTTGTCTCCCACCCTGCCAGCCCTGCTCTTCTCCCTACTAATGTGTGGCAGTTTGTCTATCAGGACAGAGGGAAGTATATTGGTGATTTTACTGTGTTTGGGTGAAGTGCTGGCAATAACGGAGTAGCAAAAGGCTGGCGTTATCGGTGAGTGTATGCAAGTGATGTGGATTATCTGGACATTAGACATAAGCTATAAGGAATTGCTGAGGCGGGGTGAGGTGTCTTGAGAGCATGAGATGCTGCTGGAGACATGATATGAAGATGCACTTACTGACCTTCATCACCCACGTAAGATCATAGAAACTATAGAAAAATTACAGCTCAGAAACAGGCCTTTTGGCCCTTCTTGTCTGTACTGAACCATTTTTTGCCTTTAGTCCCACTGACCTGCACTTGGACCATATCCCTCCAAACCCCTCTCATTCATGAACCGGTCCAAGTTTTTCTTAAATGTTAAAAGTGACCCCGCATTTACCACTTTATCTGGCAGCTCATGCCACACTCCCACCACTCATTGTGTGAAGATTCCCCCCTTAATATTCCCTTTAAACTTTACTCCTTTCACCCTTAACCCTTGCCCTTTGGTTTTTTTTCTCCTCTAGCCTCAGTGGAAAAAGCCTGCTTGCATTCACTCTATCAATACCCATCAAAATATATCAACTCTCCCCTCATTCTTCTACGCTCCAGGGAATAAAGTCCTAACCTATTCAATCTCTCTCTCTGTAACTTAGCTTCTCAAGTCCTGGCAACATCCTTGTGAACCTCCTCTGCGCTCTTTCAACCTTGTTTCCTGTAACTAGGTGACCAAAACTGTACACAATACTCTGAATTCGGCCTCACCAATGCCTTATACAACCTTACCATAACATTCCAACTTTTAGACTCGATATTCTGATTTATAAAGTTAAAGCACTGCAGCCAGCTCCTTGGGGACAGAAGCTGGGAATTAGTTCCCTTGGTCGTTCTTTCTCAATTCCCTCTGAGGATGGTTCCTTCCTATCCCTCCTCATGTCCAGTTCCAGCATTCAGACCTCCAGCACCTTATGCATTGGCCAATGAACCCTCTCTTCTGTGTTTCATTTCTCTTGTTTACAGTTACTGTAATAATATTTAGAATTCTTTTGTAAATTCAGCACAACTTTGCTTTAAAAGGGCAAACTGCCTTTAAGAAGAGAAGGCTGTCTGCACGAAACACTATAAGGATGAACTACTCGGCTTGATGGGGTTTGCATTATGGTGGTCAGGTAAATTTCCATAAAATCCCTGCAGTGCAGAAAGAGACCATCTGGCCCATTGAGTCTGCACCCACCCCCAAACAGCATCCGAATGCTGTCCCCTCCACTCTATCCCTCTAACCCTGCACATTTCCCACGGCTAATTCACTGGACCTATCCATCTTTGAGTACCAAGGGGCAATTTAGCACAAACAATCCACCTAACTTGCACATCTTTGGACAGTGGGAGGAAACTGGAGCACTCAGAGGAAACCCATGCAGACATGGGGAGAGTGTGCAAACTCCACAAAGCCAGCCACAAAGGCCGGAATCGAAGCTCAGTCCCTGACATTGTGAGGCAGCAGTGCTAACCGCAGGGCCATCGTGCCGCTGCCACAGTAACTTCATTGCAATGTTAATGTAAGCTTTACTTGTGACTAATAAATCAACTTTAAAACTTTATTTCACTTCAGTGCTTATGGGCAAGTTTTGAGTCATGACCAAAAGGTGGCATAAACCAATAGGGTTTTGTTGGAATCAGACCTGGAGTAATAAGTTCAGTTTTGATCTGTTTAACTGAGAAAGGATATACCTGTCTAAGAGGCAATGAGATAAATGTTCACTTAATTGATTTCCTGGCATGGGAGGGGGAATGAATAGAATGGGCCTATGCTCCATGGAGTTTTGAAGAATGAAAGATTATCTAATAGGAACATTTATAATTCTTTGCGGGATTAACAGGGTTGATGCAGAGAGATTGGTCCCCAGGCTTGAGAGGCTATTTTTGGCTTTTAGTGAGTTATTTTGTGAGGGGAAATTTCGTAGAATCATAGAACCCCATAGTGCAGAAAGAGGCCCTTCTGCCCATTGAGTCTGCACTGACCATAATCCCACCCAGGCCCTATCCCCATATCCTTACACATATACCCACTAATTCTTCTAACCTATGCATCTCCGGGCACTAAGGGGCAATTTTAGCATGGCCAATCAGCCTAACCCGCACATCTTTGGATTGTGGGAGGAAACCGGAGCAGCCGGAGGAAACCTACCCAGGCATGAGGAGAATGTACAAACTCCACACAGACAGCGACCCGAGCCGGGAATCTGGAACACAGGTCCCTGGAGCTGTGAAACAGCAGGGCTAACCACGGTGCTATCGTGTCCCCTGCACTCTTCAGTCTTCGGAATTCTGTACCTCAGAGAAGGCAGTTGACTCAGTTTTTATATTCCAGGCTGAGATGGCTAGATTTCTGAGCATGGAGGGAATAGAGGATAGGGCAGGATAGGCAGACCTGAGGTAGACAAACAGCTGTCATGTTACTGAATAGTGGAGCGTGCTCACGGAGTAAATGGCTTACTTCCCGCTCCTATTTTATCTCCTTACGAATGTGACACACTCTCCCTCACTGCTGAATTCTGTATGTAACTGCCATAGCCTTTGGCCCAGTCGGTCTGGAAAATAAATGCTTAAATATGGTAGCTCTGAGTCAGTATGGAAAACTGCAGCGTGTTTCACAAGAACTCCAAATATCTCAAAAATTATCAAACCACATTTTTTCCACCTTTAAGTAATGTGTATAGATCCTGGTTCTATTTGTAGTCCTTTCCCACGATTTTACAGCCCAGGATCCTTCGCGGTTTGCTTCCATTATTAGACACCACTCCTGAAAATAACTTGTGTCTGAGGCCAGCGACAGACGGTTGCACAGGGCTGGGAGCTGTCTACAGGACTGGGAACCGGGCTTCTCTGCGACTTACAGAAGTCGGAATCTTGATCTGTGTACTTTGGAATCAGTATTTTGAGTTTTTTTTAAAAAATGTTACTCTTCAATGACCAGGATAAAGGAAGGGAGGAAAAAAAAAGGAACTTTTCCCCTTGAGAGGCTCCTGCAAGAAATACAGATATGTAGCGAGCATGATTTAATTTTTTTATTAGTCATATTTGTGCTTATGTATTGAGATAATTCTGGAGAGCTTTTTACCTACCAGTGAAGAGTGTGACAACTGGAGCTCCCTTATGCCTGTGGTAGGTCTGCAAGAACATAGATGAATCTCTTGAATATACATAGAAACTGGAATTGAAATTTCCATTCAGTGCAAAACCATAGAACCATTGGAAAGTTACAGCACAGGAGGAAACCATTTGGTCCACCTTGTCCTTAACAGCCTGAGGATACCCAAGTGCCCTTCTAATCCCACCCAGTTCCATAGCCATGTAGCTTACAGGAAATCTACTGCTGTGAAACTTTGAGGGCGACAATGGTTCACTAATTCCATGTTCAGGATGCATCGTTTTGGAGTGCAAGTAAAGTCAATCCTCTTGGATGTCACAGATGTTCTACATCACGGAAACAAAAGGTCCAGTGATTGTAAATCTACCAGCATGCATGACCTCAATCTCATAACAAACTGTCAAATATTACAAGGCAGATCAGATGCTGATGCTATCACTTTTTTTTTGTTTCATGACCTAACATTGAAATATCCAGAATGTTTTGACAAAGTTGGCAGTTTTAAGGGAGCTGCAATATTACACTTGCGGGAGAATGCAAACTTGCCATTTGACCCACCATGTAAGTGCAGCACCATGCATAAGGACAAATTGAAGTGGAAGTTTTATTTGATTAGTGTCACGAGTAGGCTTACATTAACACTGCAATGAAGTTACTGTGAAAATTCCCTAGTCACCTGTTCAGGTTCCACTGAGGGAGAATTTAGCATGACCACTGCAGCTAACCAGCGTGTCGTTTTGGACTGTAGGAGGAAACTGGACCATCGGTAGGAACCCACGTAGACACGGGGAGAACATGCAGACTCTGCACAGACTGTGACCCAAGCCGGGAATTGAACCTAGTTCCTAGCGCTGTGAGGCAGCTGTGCTAACCACTGTGTTGCCCATCGCACTCGACAAAATGGAAAAAGGCAGAATTATCTGAAGATATGAGAGCATGCACGTTGGTGTATCATAAAGAAAGGTTGATTCTCGAGAGCATGCCTCGATCCACATTTAAACGCAGCTTTAAAATGTTGTCCTTATAAAATGCCCACGTTAGAAGAGTCAATTTGAGATTTACAGATGCAAAATTCTCCTTGAAACTTGATGCCAAGCATGGTTACCAGTCAGTACATCCAGCAGAGAGGTCCCAAGAGCTTAATACATTTTGTTCACCTTTTGGATTATACCGTTTCCAAGGACTCCCTTTTGGACTGTTAGATAGGGTCTCTGATGGACTGCATTACATGCGCTGAGCCATGATGCAACTGGATTACAGGTGACCAAGTTGTTGTGGGAAAAAGAAAGCAAGAAGAGGAGGGTTAGATAGGATGGACAGTGAGAGCCTTTTTCCTCGGATGGTGATGGCTAACACGAGGGGACATAGCTTTAAGTTGAGGTGTAGTAACTATAGGATGGATATCAGAGGTAGGTTCTTTACTCAGAAGGTAGTAAAGGCGTGGAATGCCCTGCCTGCAACAGTTGTGGACTAGCCAACTTTAAAGGTATTCAAATGGTCAGTGGATAGGTATATGGATAACATTGGAATAGTTTAGGTTAGAGGGCCATTAGATTGTTTCCACTGGTTGGTGCAACATCGAGGGCTGAAAGGCTTGTACTGCGCTGTAATGTTCTATGTTCTATAATCTGCATTTATTGATACAAGTGATGGTAATGAAGGATTGGTCCTCAGCAGTCTGAAATGTGACATCACAGTGCATCAGCTAAATTTCATTAGTTTTATTTTGCCCAGTGTTGGCACATATCTGAATCCAAGTGTACAGAGGATAGCAAGGTCAACTTCTCAAGATGAGGCCAATCTTCAAAGATATCAAAGTGTCTTTAATTTCTTGCCTTCATTCATTCTCAATTTTGCTCAAAAATATATGAAATATAAAAGTAGAGAAGTGTTGCAATTGAACAAGGTATTGATGAGACCACATCTAAGTATTGTGTCTGTTTTTGGCCTCCTTATTTGAGGAAGCATGTGGCAGCATTGGAGAGAATTCAAAGGAGGTTCACCAGGTTGATCTGAGAATGAAAGGGTTGGTGTATCAGGAGAGATGAAACAGTTTGGGTTTATACTCGCTGGAGTTTAGCAGGATAAGAGGCGATCTGATTGAGTTATATAAAATAGTGAAAGGGATTGATGAAGTAAACTAAATGTTTCCCCTTGTGGGGCAAACTGGAACAAGAGGTCACAGGTATGGGTTGAGAGACGGTAGATTTAAAACTGAGACGAGGAGTAACTATTTCTCGCAGAGGTGGCGAATTTGTGGAACTCGCTGCCCCATAGCATGGTGGAGTCTGAACCATTAAATAGTTTCAACAACGAGATATATATATATATTTTTAATAAAAAAGGGATAAGGGGGTATCAGGAATAGGTGGGGAGTTGGATTTGAGACCGGGGAGAAATCAGCTGTGATCTGACTGAATGACAGAGCAGGCTCAAAGGGCTGATTTTGCTGACTTTTGCTCCTAATTCCCACGTTCCTTTGCTAAGGGAATTGTTGACAAAGGATATGTCTTTCCTGAGGCACACAATCACCTTTTGGAAGCAGTGAAACAAACGTTACATCGAAATTGGGATTTGAAGCAATTATTCAAACAGAATTATTCATTCAGTTACCGACTGCCAGCTGTGTATATTTAGCTGTTGTGCGCTGCTGTTTAGCAGTTCCAACAGTGCCCTCTCTGAAGCTTTGCACACCCGCGCACCTGTCTGACTTTACTATTTTCACAACTGCCCAGACAAACAACAACAACTTTCTTTTCCATAGCACTTATCATAGAATAGAACAACCCAAGATCCTTCGCAGGAGTGTGATCAAATAAGGTGTGACACCAAGGCCCATAGCGAGAGATTAGGGCCAGTGAGCAAATGTTTGTCAGAAGTGGATTTGAAGAGACATTTTAAAGGAGGAAAGAGAAGTGAGGAAGTTTTAATAATGAATTCCTGAGTGAGTTCCGGACAGCTTGTACGCCTGGCTGGAGTCAAACAAGCAGGAGTTGCATACAAGAGGTTTGGGTTGGAAGAATGCGAAGTTCTGACAGACCTGAATGACTGAATGTTAATTGAGACAGGGAGAGGTGAGGCCATGAGTGGATTTAATAGCAAGGATGAAAATTTTTAAGTTGAGGTGATTGTGGACCAGGAGAGAATAATAACAAAACCAACACAGTAACTGGCATTTAGATAATATAGTAAAATCCTTAAAGCTCTCACAGGTCTGTTATCAAACAGAAATTAAATATTACATCACATGAAGAGATATTTTATGCCAAGTCAAGGTCAAAGAGTTTTAACAACTGTCTCAATTGATGAGAGTAAGGTAGGCCCCCATTTTGGCTCCTTCAGTCAGTAGTGCAAGTCAGGAATTTTCCTATATTGCCGCAACCATCTCAGGAGAAATTCCAAATGTGGTAACCTTGGCCCCAGGGGGAGAGAGGGAGGGATAGGTGGGACGAATTACCACAAAATCATAGGTGACAAATACAGCCAGGATATCAAGGTATTAGAGAAAGTGCAGAAAAAATTTACCAGGATGGTAAACAGGGTTGAGGGTCTTCAGTTATGTGACAAAGATGAGACAGTCCTTGGAACAGAAGAGGTTAAGAGAAGATAAAGGCAAAATACTGCAGATGCTGGAATCTGAAACAGAAGTAGGAAATGCTTGAGAAACTCAGCAGGTCTGACAGCATCTGTGAAGATAGAATTGAGCTAATGTTTTGATTCTGGATGACCTAAACATTGACTCTATTTTCTCTCCACAGATGTTGACAAACCTCCTAAGTTTCTACAGTAGTTTTGGTTGTTGAGGTTAAAAGAAGATTTGACAGACTTGTTCAAAAACATGGGCAGTTTTGTTGAGTAACTGAGGAGAATCTCTTCCCAGTAGATGAAGATTGAGTAAGCAGAGGACACAGATTTAAAGTGATTGACAAAAGGTGGTTGAAGCAAAATATTTACAGAATTATGGGGAGCAGGTAGATAAATGAATTTAAAAGTAAACTCTACCAAAGAGTTAGCACAGGCAGAATGGGTCTTGTCAAGCTTCAACTAGTGGCCATGGAAAGAAATGTAATTGGAGTTTAGAGATGAAAATTTGTGATGGGGATTGAGGACAAGGGCTACAATTTTCCAAATATGTAGTTGATTTGATTTGGTTTATTATTGTCACGTGTATTGGAATACAGTAAAAAGTATTGTTTCTTGCACGCTGTATATACAAAGCATACTATTCGTATAGTACATAGTGGAGAAGGAAACAAGAGTGCAGAAGGTAGTGTTACAGTCATAGCTAGGGTGTAGAGAAAGATCAACTTAACATAGGGTAGGTCCTTTCAAAAGCCTGATGGCAGCAGAGAAGAAGCTGTTCTTGACTTCATTAGTACGTGTCCTCAGACTTTTATATCTTTTTACCAACAGAAGAAGGTGGAAAAGAGAATGTCCGGGATGCTTGGGATCCTTAATTATGCTGGCTGCTATTCCAAGGGAAGCATAGACAGTGTCAATGGATGGTAAGCTGGTTTAATTGATGGACTGGGCTTTGCTCACAAGTTAAAATAAAGTTTATTTATTAGTAACAAGTAAGTCTTACATTAATACTGCAATGAAGTTACTATGAAATTGCCCTAGTCGCCATACTGTGGTGTCTGTTCGGGTCAGTGCACGTAACCAGCACATTTTTCAGATTGGGGGAGGAAGCCAGAGCACTCGGAGGAAACTCACTCAGACACGAGGAGAACGTGCAAACTCCACACAGACTGTGACCCAAGCCAGGAATCAAACCCAGGTCCTGGTGCTTTGAGGCAGCAGTACTAACCGCTGTGCCACCATGCTGCCCTCTTTGTAGTTTCTTGCAGTCTTGGTTAAAGCAGGATTTCTACCAGGCTGTGATACAACCAGAAAGAATGCTTTTTGTGAGTCATCCATAAAAGTTGCTGGGAGTCGTAGCAGATATGCCAATTTCTCCCAGCCTCCTGAGGGTGTATGTTGAACTTCAGAGAGCATGTGGGGAGAAAAGAGAAGAGGTATAGAAAGATGGACTGATGAGCACAGGGACGATGAATGAATGGGATATGGCACGAGTGACATATGTTTGAACAAACTCAGAATTAGGGGGACATAAGGTGGGAGAGTGTCCAGAATTGCATTGAATAGAGCCTGATGGTGAAGTAACGGAGACTTGTTTCCGGGCTGGACTTGTGTCTGGGCTGGACTTCAAGCCAGATGCCAAAGGGAAAACAATTTAGCTGACTACACTTCCCATTCATCAATGCCTCGCAACACTTCTTGTCTTCCGTAACATCGAATTTCTTGTTTGGAATCCAGAAATTCCTGACAATCCAGAGATTTGAGGCAAAGGAATACTATCTGAGGGGGAAAAACACAATGAAACCACATTAAAGTCAAATCTGCTTCTCAGGGAGAGGGGACGACCAATCAAAATACCTTTTAGGAAGAGTTTGAAACATTCTCAGAATAATCCTATTAGACTGTCGTGCACACATTCAGCTAGCTCCAAAAACAAAGAAATAGAAGGCCTTTGTTTTCCTCCACTTTATACCATTCCCAAAAATACACAGTAATTCCCAAGGGATACTCCAATGTTTGCAATTCTCTTGCCCCATTCAGGAGGAGGTGGGGGGGGGGGAAACAAATGGTCAGAGTAGAATTTGCAATAATACATCCGTTTCTTACTTGAGACATCACATTGTAATTCATTGGGAAATGTTTCTGATCTTCTATAGAAAAACCCTGAAGATCCATCAGTTTAAACACTTTCTCTCCCACTGGGCTTATTTCTTTTGAACTCAATTGTACTTTGGTGCACCCTCTAACCAACCTCCATCCACAATTCATCCAGCACCATCGCCATATTAACCATTCCCAGCTCCCCGTCACCATCGACCTCCCGTCCAATCACAGTACATGTCCACTAGGTCAGGCTTGAATTGAGGCCTAACCAATGTCCTTTCCCAGCACCCTCCACCACTGGCTCACTAACGCTGCCTCACATTTGTCATCATAGAATCCCTCCAGTGCAGAAGAAGGCCATTTGGTCCATCGACTCTGCATCAACTATAATCCCACCCAGGCTCTATCCCCATAATACCACATATTTACTCGTTTAATCCCCCTGACGCTGGGATTAATTTAGCATGGCCAATCAACCTAACTCGCATATTTTTGGTCAACGGGAGGAAACTGGAGCACCCGGAGGAACCCCACGCAGACACAGGGAGAATGTGCAATCTCCACACAGACAGTTAACTGAGGCCGGAATTGAACCGGGATTGGGGGGGGGGGTGCTGCTGGAGGTGCATGGGATGCAAAACTTGTCCTGAGGGTGAGGGGAGGGATGAGGTGGATTGGATAGGCATGGAGATTGAGAGCAGGTGTGGGGAAATATGTGGAGCGAGGACTGGAGGGCCTTTCTGCTCATATTATAAGTGAGACTCAGTCCCATAGCATCTACGGAGAGTGGGCAGGGGGCTCTTGAATGGCTGGCCATTGCACTCAGCAGCCTCTATCAATGCCCCTAAGATTTTCCCAGGTCAGTTAGCTGGATTCCAACCAGTGTACTCCCACAGGAATGAGAATCCCATCTGTGCGGGCAATACAGACAACTAGGCCGATGGGCCTAGCAGGGAAATTTCCTAATGCACTCCCCCCTCCCCCCCATCCCGCTCTACCCACTTCCATTAAGCCTGTTAGATCTGTTCTGAATCCAGTGTCTCAAATGAGTCATTCCAAACCCTTCTGAGTGATAGCTTACTGAAAGCAATGAGTTAAAATCTTACGAGACATTAGTTGTTGACAGTCTGCTGTCTACTGAGAAGGAAAATATTTGGTGCCAGATGGGTTTCTTTTTTTAGTGTCCTTTTGGTTTGATGTTGCTGACTGGGAACGATTAAACCTTGACAAGATTTTATGTTGCCATTCCTTACAGACGATTGCATTCCCAAGGGACAGCTTAGACTCTTGATGAGGCTACATCCCCAGGCTGGGTGAAAGGTCTCATTGTTATTGGGAGTGAGGCAATTGTAGATTTATTTTCCCGTAATTTGTTCCAGAATGTGTACAATCCATGTGTGCTTGAATTTGGGACTGGTCCAGAAGCCCTTCATCATACATGACCACCACACCACTGAGTTTCAAGCTCCTTTCTCCCACTTGGCTGGGTCACTTGTGTATTATTGCAAATTCTACTCTGACTATTTGTTCCCCTCCCCACTCCTGAATGGGGCAAGAGAATTTCAAACATTGGAATATCTCTTGGGAATTTTGTGTATTTTTGGGGATGGTACAAAGTGGGGAATAAAGTATGTAGATAATAATTGTATACTGGGTGAATACAGAGAATATTTGCCTGGTTGCCTCACAGTATAGAATCATAGAATCCCTATAGTGCAGAAGGAGGCCATTCAGCCCATCAAGTCTGCACTGCCCATAATCCCACTCAACCCCTATTCCCATAAACCCACATATTTATCCTGCTAATCCCCCTGACACTGGGGTCAATTTAGCATGGCCAATCAACCTAACCTGCCTACTTGTCACGTAATTAAACTTTAAACACCAAATCTCAGAGGATGTCCCCACCTCAGCTGTGAGCTAAAGGGAAGAAGGACCTACCTATTGCTCCCCGCACTCCTTGACTTGTGTACCACACCAGCACAGATCATTCTCACAATCAATAAACCCTCCATTCCATCATAGGCTTTTCTACTTTACTCCTACAGTTCTCCTCAAAGCTACTGAGCATTTAGAAAGCTGGAGGCAACAATTAGAATGATGGGACAATGAAAACTTGAAAATAACTGCAGGATTCATTTACATTTCTCAATACATTAAGACAGTAACATCACTTTGCACTTTTTTCTATTACTTCCCCTCAATCTCAAGACCAAGGAAATAGTACTCTAATAACTGAACTGAATTGAACCTTTTTGCATCCTTGCAAAGATGGTACGTTGGTTAGCACTGCTGCCTCACAGTGCCAGGGACCCGAGTTCAATTCCAGCCTCAGGTCACTGTCTGTGTGGAGTTTGCATGTTCTCCCCATGTCTCTGTGTTTACTCCGGGTGCTCCAGTTTCCTCCCACAGTCCAAAGATGTGCGGGTTAGGTTGATTGGCCATGCTAAATTGTCCCTAAGTGTCAGGGGGATTAGCAGGGTAAATGTGTGGGGTTACAGGAATAAGGGTTAGTGCAGACTTGATGGGCCAAATGGCCTCCTTCTGCACTGTAGAAATTCAAAGATTTTTCTATGAATTACATCTGATAAACATTAACCATTAGAAAGCATAAATTATTGTGGAAATCTTCAGATCAAATGGTAAAAATTGCCTACTATTTCATATCAAACCCTCTGTACAATGGGTTTAGTACCGCCATGCCAGAAGTTTTACATATTCAGGTAACTGGGATTATGCCTGGGCAAATTCGCCACTCTCATCATGGCGAGCAGCTGCAGACAGGCTGGCCTCATGGGCAGCACACCTGGCTGGCACGGTGGCACAGTGGTGAGCACTGCTGCCTCACAGTGTCATGGACCTGGGTTCGATACCCAGCTTGGGTCACTGCAAGTTCTTCCCGTGACTGTGTAGATTTCCTCCCACAGTCTGGAAGACCATGCTAAATTCTACCTCAGTGTGTCGACTAGGGAATTTTCACTGTAACTTCACTGCAGTGTTAAGGTGAGACTAAATGTAATATTAGTAAATAAACTTTACTTTAAATGAGCTGACCAGTAAGGGAATGGATTCCTGGAAAGAGCTGGAGGTAAAGAAATTCAATGCTGTGGTAAGCTTGACCATCACTGGCAATTTGTGCCCACCTGGTCCTCTTGAAGGAAGTCCTTTTCCAGTAAAATCATAGACTCCCTACAGTGCAGAAAGAGGTCGTTTGGCTCATTGAACCTGTATCAACTCTCCATCAGATTATTTTATTCAGGCTCTAGCTCTGTAACAGCATTTATTTACTCCACTAATCCCCCCCCACCTTATATATTTTGGGACACTAAGGGGCAATTTAGCATGGTCAATCCACCTAACCAGCATATCTTTGGATTGTGTGAGGAAATCAGAGCACTTAGGTGGAACCTATGCAGACATGAGGAGAATGTGCAATCTGCATCCAAACAGCCACAAAGGCCGAGATCAAACCTGGGTCTGTGGTGCTGTGAGGCAGCAGTGCTAACCATTGTGCAAATAGACAAGAGATGTAAGCAATGAGCAGCGCCAAAAAAACCCCCTGAAAACTGACCTTCTGTCTTATATATACAATGCTGGAGATGTCATTTCCTTCGCTCAGTGCCAATCCGCTTTGCCTGCTAAACCGGCAACTGTGGTTGTGCAGAGGGCTGCAGCTTAGCTGCTGCTGTTGTTGTGGATCCTGGTGCTGCTGGTGTTGGTGCGGCAGCTGGTGTCCTGCAGCCAAAGTCTGAGCTGATGCTTCATAAGTTGCCCCCATATTGCAATGAAGGGTGATGCTTAAGTTGTCAAGTTTAAAATGGATGGAATGACTTATAAAAAATTTACAAATCACCTTTGGAAGCAACGAAGCCTGGCTCTTAGGACAAGTATTTTGAGTATAAACCTTCCACAGAGACTATCTGCAATATTACCCTTAATAGACTTCCTAGCCTGTCAGCTTAATTGTTTGCTGAATCCTCTCTGTCATTGACCAAGGTGAGGTCCACATAGTTCATGAAACCTGTGTAGTGGCTGCTAAAGCCAGAATTCTCAGTTTCCTGTTTCCTCTTTAAATTAATGACTTCTTTTTAGAAGATTTGATCAGGAGTTTCACAGGAGATTGGTGAATAAAATTTAAGCACACGGGATGCAGGAAATACACTCATTGAGAATTGAAAAAACAGAGGTTAGGAATAAATTATTTCGATTTGGGGAATGACTGTAATATTTCCAAATTGAGGTGGATGATCACCCATGATCTAATTGAATGCTGGGGCAGGTTGGATGGACCGAATGGCCTACTCCTGTTCCAGTGAATCCATAGGGATTTCCCATTCTCTTGCAAACACGCACTGCTTAAACCCAGGAGTGGACAGGAGCAGATTATATTCCAAACCAGCACCACATTTTGGGGCCTTATCTTCCCTCCTGCACCATAACCTGCCCAGAAGGAATAAACGGTTTGGATGAGTATTATTTCCCCATTTTACCATTTTTTTTGTCCTTCTAGATGCCATCCCTTGGCAGTAAATATCCTTTCCCCGTTCCTCTGGGCTGACATCTGATTAAAGCTGTGATGCTTCGGTGCTGTGGCGAAAGTTGTCCTCGAGGTTGTCCAGTGATTTGGCTGTGTAACTTACAGTAAGAAGAAAGGTCCAGTAACTATATCAGCATATTGCCTTTTATAAGTTTATGGGTAATACAGTCACAGCACACCAACTTACATTGTTTGCAACACAACTGCACAAATGAGATTCATATAAGATTGTAATTGTACAAAGACGATGTTCACTCCTCTCCTTCAGCTAGTGTGACACCCACGTTATATACTGTTTTCAATTCAAGTGCTTCTATTGTCATCTGCTGTAAGGCTATGAGGGTTTTGACCTGCTCCGATATCTCAGTGCCTTCTGTTGTATGCTGGTTGTTTTCTGTTCAGGAGTAAAGCGATATTTAATGGAAGTGACAGGGGTCAAGCCTGTGACAACCCCCACGTTGCCTCTTTCAGGGAAGATCCATGCCACTCGGGCACCTAACTCGACAGTGGTGTTCGGCTGGGCGGCACAGTGGTCAGCACTGCCGCCTCACAGCGCCAGGGACCCGGGTTCGATTCCTGTCTTGGGTAACTGTCTGTGCAGAATCTGCACATTCTTTTTGTGTCTCCGTGGGATTTCCTCCGGGTGTTCCAGTTTCCTCCGACACTCCAAAAATGTGGGGGGTTTATATTGATTGGCCATGCTAAATTGACACTAGTGTCAAGGGATTCGAAGGGTAAATGTGTAGGGTTGCGAGAGTTGAATCTGTGGCTGGTGCAGACTCGATGGGCTGAGTGGCCTCCTTTGCACCATAGGGATTCTGTGATTCTGCCTATAACCCTAGAAACCTTGGGCTGTCTGCATGATGCCTCTGTCCATCGCTGCAGCAACAGGATGAGGCCTTTATGTGAGCGTTAATTACCTGCTTAAGGATCTAAATTGGTGATGAGGCAGGAAGGCCAGAATCCACAGGCCACCTTCCTGACAGATTAAATGCATTCCTCTCCATTACCAAACTTGTGATGGAGGAGGATATGAAGTTTGGTCCAAAAGCTTGAACAACAAGGCTATATTTTGTGCTGAGCATTTTAGGCTGTGAGCCAGCTTCACAGCCTTTACTAACGTTGTATTTTGTCTGCTGTAAATTGTGTAGTGCAGCTACAGGGACGTAGCCTGATATTGTGATACCATCAATGGAGAAGCAGTACTAACATGTGCAGTTCACCATACATTTAACCTTCAACTCCTTAATCCCCAACCATCACAGTAATTCAATCTATATAACAACAACTTGCACTTATTTAGCATCTTTAACATAATAGGAAGAATATTATCAAAAGGTGCATTTGGAACTGCAATTGGGCAGCGAGTCACAGAAAATGATGAGGAAATTCAGGTTTGAAGGAGTATTTTAAAGGAGGGACAAATATTGGGAGATTTACTGATCATAGAAATCATAGAAACCCTGCAGTGCAAAAGGAGGCCAATCGGCCCATTGAGTCTGCACTGACAACAATCCCAGCTAGGACTTATCCCCATAACCTCACATATCTACCCTGATAATTTCTCTAATGTACATATCCCAGGATACTTGATCATGGCCAATCAATCTAACCCCGCACATCTTTGTACTATGGGCGGAGACCCACACAGACAAAAAGTGGTAGGTTTTGTTTTAATATGGTCTTTATAAATTGGAGTATCAAGTGTAAAAGTTGGAGTGTTATGGTAAGGTTATATAAGGCATTGGTGAGGCCGAATTTAGAGTATTGTGTACAGTTTTGGTCACCTAGTTACAGGAAGGATGTAAATCAGTTTGAAAAAGCACAGAGAAGGTTCACAAGGATGTTGCCGGGACTTGAGAAGCTGAGTTACAGAGAGAGAGATTGAATAGGTTAGGACTTTATTCCCTGGACCGTAGAAGAATGAGAGGAGATTGATAGAGGTGTACAAGATTTTGATGGGTATAGATAGAGTGAATGCAAGCAGGCTTTTTCCACTGAGGCTAGGGGAGAAATAAACCAGGAGGCATGGGTTAAGGGTAAAAGGAGTAAAGTTTAAAGGGAATATTAAGGGGGGGGCTTCTTCACGCAGAGAGTGGTGGGAGTGTGGAATGAACTGCCGGATAAAGTGGTAAATATGGGGTCATTTTAACATTTAAGAAAAACCTGGACAGGTATATGGATGAGAGGGGTTTGGAGGAATATGGTCTAAGTGTAGGTCAGTGGGACTTGGCAAAAAATGGTGCAGCACAGATATGAAGGACAAAAGGCCTGTTTCTGAGCTGTAACTTTCTATGGTTTCTATCCCTTTTCTTGAATACATGTGCAATTGATGTTAGATGTTCAATCACTAAATGAATGGATTATTATAATGACGAAACACTGTTTCCCAAACAAATATTAACCCAGGTTGGGAATCCTTTGCATTCAGTAACTGATGCTTTTTCTTTTTATCTGCTGTGTACTCTTATTAAAGTACTCACTTGTATTTGGTGTCATCGTTTTGAGTCCAAGGCATTGGTTTGCATTCTTCTATCTATTTGTCTTCTGTCTATTTCTCAGAGTTAGGAACTCTGAAATATGTAAAATGTTTTGCAAGTGCACATTTCTAATTTAATTAATTTTCTTAGTGTGGCAAGTAGGCTTACACTAACACTGCAATAAAGTTACTGTGAAAATCCCCAAGTCGTCATACTCCGGCACGTGTTCGGGTAGAATTTAGCACGGCCAATGCACCCAGCCAGCACATCTTTCAGACTGTGGGAGGAAACAGGGCTGCAAACCTTGGAGTCCCTAGTCAAGAATGTGCATGCAGGGTTTTTGCTTCTTCTTCATTCATGGGATGTGTTTACTGCTGACCAGCATTTATTATCCTTGAACTGAGTGGGCTTGTTTACCTTTTCAGAGACATTTTTAGGAATCAATCACTTATAGGTATACAGTCACATGAAGACCAGACAGGGTAAGGACAGCAGATTTCCTTCCCTAAAGACATAGTGAACCAGATACGTTTCTACAACACTTGTGAATAGTCTCAATAGTAAAATTCTAATTTTAGATTTTTATTTAATTCAAATTTCATCATCTGCTGTGGTGGGATTTGAACTCTGATCTCCAGAATATCTCTGGATTACTAGTTCACTGTCAATATCGTTGTGCCATTGCCTCCCCCGATAGATGCATGAAAGTCATTGGACACCTATGTTGGGACAGAGGTTTTTTTGGGCAATAGTGACTGAAAAGTCCTCTTTAGGATACCCTCTATTCACCTCAGATGGGGAGAGGGCTAGAAGAATAGGTTGTCCCACTTTCTCCCAACTGGGGAACTATAGCCTACAAGATCACCATGTTTGTGGTTAAAGGAATAAAACTCTATATTCTACAAATTGGAATGTTAGAACACGGGTAATGCCAATGAATGAGAAGCTGGTTTGCATAATGGACTGGGCTTCGTTCACAGCATTTTGTAGTTTATTGCAGTTTTGCACAGAGCAGGAGCCATACCAAGATGTGATATATCCAGAAAGATGCTTTCTATGGTGCATCTGTAAAAGTTGGTGGGGTCGTAGGGGACATGCCAAATTTCCTTAGCCTCCTGAGAAAGTAGAGGCGTTGGTGGGCTTTCTTAACTATCGTATCAGCATGGGGAGACCAGGACAGGTTGTTGGTGATCTGAACACCTACAAACCTCAAACTCCCAACCATTTCTACTTTGTCCCCATTGATGTATGCCGTCCAATAAGCTCCTTCATTTTACTGACATTGAAGGAGAGATTATTGTCATTGCACCCACTTTCTGATGTCTGACAGAAACCTTGTGTCCACTGAATTGGTTTCAGTTGGAATAGGATCTTGGATGGAGTGACAAATTTAAATGAAAGGTTCATTAGCTTTCACCTATGGCTCAGCTGTAACCAATATGCTGGTTTATGCTCCAGTCCTTGCTCTGATGAAGATATTAAGGCAAAGCTCCACTCTGACCTTGATGAAGTGCTCACTGCCATTCCGAAAGAGGGAATAATCATCCATCTAGGGAACTATAATAGCATGGTTGGCCATCTGGCCAACGTTTGGAGAGAAACCATTAATAAGCTGGTTGGGGAAAAACCAATGCAAAAGGTATTTTCCTGCAGACAAAGTCTGCTCAGCCTAGCCTCATAATAAACAGCTTCTTCCACCAGAAATTATAAAACTACACATAGCCACGTGTTGGGGTGGCATGATGATATGGTGGTTAGCATTGTTGCCTCACTGCGCAAGGAACCCGGGTTCAATTCCCGATCAGGTTCGCTGTCTGTGTGGAGTTTGCACATTCTCACCGTGTCTGCGTGGGTTTCCTCCGGGTGCTCTGGTTTCCTCCCAGAGTCCAAAGATGTGCTGGTAAGTAGATTAGCCGTTCTAAATTGTCAGGAGTCTGGCTTGAGTAAATGCATGGAGTTACGTTGATAGGGCCTGGCTGGGATTATGGTCAGTACAGACTTGATGGGCTGAATGCCTTTTTCTGATCTGTGGATTCTATGATTCATAGCTCATAGCGTAACATTCCTAAAGTACAGAAGGAGACCATTGAGTCTGTACTGATCACAATCCCACCCCTGCTCTACTCCGGTAACCCTCATTTCCCCTGCTATTCCCCCTGACACTAAGAAGAAATTTAGCATGGCCAATTCACCTAACCTCTATTTTTACAGGCTGTGGGAGGAAACCGGACCACCCGGAGGAAACCCACGCAGATATGGGAGAATGCACAAACTCCACACAAATAGCAACCCGAGATCAGAATTCATCCTGGGGTCCCTGGCGTTGCGAGGCAGCAGTGCTAACCAATGTGCCACCCCAATTTAGGGTCATTTAGGATTGTATGATCCTAAATGAAAGCACTGGCCTCTCCTGGATTACGTCATCGTTCGAACTGTAGAATTGTTACAACACAAAAGGAGGTAATTCAGCCCATCGTGTCTGCATCAGCTCTTTCGCATGGGCAAAAGTTCAAAGTTTATTTATGAGTGTCACAAGTAGGCTTACATTAACACTGCAATGAGATTAGTGTAAAAAGCTCCTAGTGGTCACCCTCTGGCTCCTGTTTGGGTATACAGGGAGAATTTAGCATGGTCAATGCATCTAACCAGGATGTCGTTCAAACTGTGGGAGGAAACTGGAGCACCTGAAGGAAACCCATGCAGATACTGGGAGAACATGCAGACTGCCCACAGACACTAAAATATTCAAAAATCCACCAGAGTTATAGTTTGAATTTACACTTTAGAGCAGCTACAGAATGGGGAAAAAAGCCTGTTTTTTTAAAATGGTCATGGAACTGCAGCCTGCCTGTGAATCACACCCCAAGAGAAGTTAACATTTAAACAGTAGCCTGAGACTGAGTTCAAGTGTGGTCTCTCCAGAAGCCCCCACAATCGAGCCAACTCCAGATCTGATGCAAGGATAGTCCACAAGCCTCATTAATGCCTCCATCGGAACAAAGGTCCTTGACAGACAGGCTCATCAAACCATCTACAGCTCACCCACAACATCAGGACAATGGGCCAACATCTAATCAGGTCATCCCAAAAACAGTTACCACAAAACGCAAACAAAACCAAGTCAAGACTGAGCAGGCAGATAAGCCATCTGAGCAACTATAACATGGGTGGAAGAAGACAAGAATTTAGTTTTGTTTTTATGAAGAGAAAGGGGGTACTTGCAGCCCAGGATGATTCAAATTCAGTGACACAGGTGCACCAAAATCAAGCCTGAGAAACAAGGAACTATCAGCAATAGAAACCCCACCAGAGAAACACTGACGGAACACAACCCAACTGACCTGGAACACAGACGAGGGCTTCAGTGTCATCTAGGATACAATAGCTCCAACCAGCAAAGCCAAGGGAAGTCCAAAACTACATTTCAGAGGCATCTGTCCAGATCACAGTGGTGCACATAGATCCTGACACCCCCAAGACCCAGTACAGTCAGTCAGCAGAGGGAAGTGGGAGGTTGATGTTGATTTTTTTTTATTATTAATGGTGCATTATATTTGCACATTTCCTTCTTTTGCCCTCACCTGGTTTGTATTATTGTGGTGATGGTTGGTCACTTCATCTCATTTGAAATAAACCCTATATTTGACCTCGCGTCAGAAGCCTTGCCTGCCTTTTTATTCACAGTTTGCTGATAAGTCCCGAGTACAGAACCAGGGGTGGAAGGGCCTCGAAATGGTCAGGGTGTCCCATGGGCTAAGAATAATTGGGACGCAGATTTAACAGAATCCCCAACAAGCTGGGAATCGAACCTGGGTCCCTGGCGCTGTGAGGCAGCAGTGCTAACCACTGTATCACCATGCCCAGGCAGCTGAGGGCATGGCTGTTGTTAGTGAAGTGATTAAAATGGAAGGTGTTCCTGAGGGTGAGTTAGAGACAGACAGATACTGGGAATATTGTGGAATTGGAGGAGGGAAGTAGGCATGTTTGTCTCAATTGACACACAACAATGCAAAGTTGCCGAGCAGAGACTGACAGCCAAGTTTCGCACTTTGAGGATGACCTCAAATGGGATCTTGGGTTCATATCACACTATTTGTAACCCCTTTGATTTGCTTGGGCTTGCAAAATCTCACTAACTGTTCTGTCTGGAGACAATACACATCTCTCTAATCTCTGTTCACTCACATTGTCTGTACCTTTAAAACTTCTTTGTCTGTAAAGACTCGCATTCCAACCATTATCTTGTAAATTGAGTTTATGTCTTTATATGTCCTGTTTGTGAACTGAAATCCCACTCACTTGATGAAAGAGCAGCACTCCGAAAGCTAGTGGCTTGTGCTACCAAATAAACCTGTTGGACTTTAATCTGGTGTTGTGAGACTTGTTACTCAATTGACTCACGCAGGGGTCTGATGCCAGCTGGAGAAGTCATTGACTTGTTCAATGAGAAATGAATATCCACCCAGCAGCAAGGCATTGCAGACACAAATTCCAAGAGACAGATTAGCATCACAGCTCTAAAACAACCTGACTAAAGTAGGAATTCATAACCAATCATAAAAACTTCCACACATCCAGCCCAATTTAGAAAAAAGATCATAGAATCTCTACAGTAAGAAAGAGGCCATTTAGCCCATCGAGTCTGCACTGACCACAAACCCACCCAGGCCCTACTCCCCCTCCATAGCCCTACATATTTTACCCACTAATCCCTCTAACCTACACATCTCAGGACACTAAGAGACAATTTTTAGCATGGCTAATCAACCTAAACTCCACATCTTTGGATTGTGGGAGGAAGCTGGAGCACCCAGAGGAAACCCACACAGACACGAGGAGAATGTGCAAACTCCACACAGACAAGGTGACCCAAGCCGGTAATCAAACCCCAGGTGCCTGGAGCTGTGAAACGGCTGTGCTACCGTCCCTTCCAAACTTCCCAAGTGGAATTGAATAAAGTCAGCTGTACCGGGGTCCTGCGTCCAGATCATTGGGTTATCATCATCACCAGAGCTGCTTCAACGAAAAAGATGTTTCTATAATTTCCAAACAGAATTATCCAGTCCTGATCTAGTGTGTTTCTGCCCAGAATAATATCAGAGTGAAAGGCAGGCTAAACCAGCTCGCAGAGACCCCCATGGTGATGACTTCTGACCTCGTGGCCCACTTAAAGGTCAATTAATCACCCCATGCAGGAACAGTATGAACATTTCAATACCTTTGACAGATACTAAAGGCCAGTGACCCATGCAGCAAACAGTTTGCGAAGGTATGTTGGTAATGTCACTTAGCAGCAGGTGTTGCTGACACCTGCAATTGTGTGGCTGTCTCACTTATTTTGTTTCATACCGGAACCTTATCTAATCCTTGTCTGTAAATATGAAGAAAGTTCATTCAAGTGCATTGCAAAAATACATGTTCCCATTCCACCCACCACTGGAGTTGGAGTGGGCGAGGGGCAGACTATGGAAAAGTCCGTTAAACTTGGATAGGATTTAATGGTTTCAGGATGAGTGTGGTTGTAAAATCCTCCCATTGGGTTGGGACACTGTCCATTCACTCCCCTCCCCCAGGCCACGATTCTGGTTGAGAATGCTCCCAGCTGTTTGGGCTAGTTTCCTTTCTCAGTTGGTTATGAGACTCTGTCTGTGTCTGTGAAAGACTTTGGTACAGAACAAAGGCAAGTGTCTTAGAGTCCAGGGCCTGTCCCCTGTGCAGAGTGTAATTTTCAGAACAAAGTGACTGTCTGTCTGCCTTCTGAAGTCCTAACAGCTGGCAATTCCTGCAGGATGATGACGAGGTGCAGTGAGGACATTCCCAAGATCCTCAAACTGCAGCAGGAGACGTCTGACATCTGTGTGGCTGAAGGCCACTCACATTCTCTCTGTGGTCAGGCGTGTGTCACAGGGATCGCAGCAGAGGAACTTTCACAGCTCTGGGTCAGCTAGCTTTCCCCAGTACCACGCCTGGCCTATGGAGCCAGGGGAATGAGAGTGACTGAGGAAGTAGAGGGTGTGGATGTCTCGTGCAGTTGTGTATGATACATTTGTTATGGCCGCAGACCAGCGGAATATTGATCAAGTGGTAAAGCCCTTGCGGTTGACGCACAGCTTGTTGCCATGGAGATATAAGCATCACATAAACGCAGCCCTCGTGGAAATCTCTGCAAACCCCAGCTCTCTGACTTGCCTGAACGCAGTCAATAATGTACAAACCTCTGTGCCCTGGAGAAGGTGGTAGCCATGATCTCTTGGATATACTTGTGAGTGGAGGTTTACGAGATCCTAACAGGTCTGCTCTGCAATCCTAGAAGGAGCCGCTGCTGTAAAATTGAGTGCCAAGGTCATTTTCACTGCCTCCGGCAATATGTGTCCTCCTAATTCCTGAGGCATTAAACCCTGGAATCTGCCAGTTCCTTTGACGTACTCAGTCTTTGGTGACACTCATTCTCTGGCAGGAACAGCGCCTTCTATCTACCCTTGTTCTTGCAAGTTGCCTGTAACTGGCACTCATTGTGGACACTGCTGCCCCTTGATCTTGAACGTGGTACTCCTCCCCCTTGTCTGGCCATCATCCCCATTATAGTTTTCTCCCCCTGTCCTGCCTGTAAGCCATGAGGCAGACCCTGAGATCAGCAGGCTCCATCTTCCTGATGGTATCCTCACTGCAGTATTAAGGAGAGAGACACGAGGGTCAGCATCTGTCTCTGAAGGATCTCTCTGGCTTCGGCCGCATCTCTTCACGCATGGCCACCGCTTGGAGACCCAATGTTCGGTGTGTTTTATGAGTCTTCAAAAACCACCAGCCATCTCTTCCCCACACCACTTGGCCGAAAGGCATCAATCGGCCACTCGATGGCAACCTCTGTCCTCAGCACAGGCGCAGGCAGTAAACTAACTAGCACTCCAAGTCTGACTGATTAGTTTGGAGGATTACTGCTCCAAGCCTGAATAAATATATTGCAAGGGACTCTGAGCAGTTCCATCAGTGATTGCTCCAAGCCCGTCTCTCCAAGGGGATCCTATGACTTGCCCAGTTCTCCAGTTGTTCTACAACGCTCTAAAGCTCTAAATAATTTGCAGTCTGCACCCCAAGAGATTTAGCTTGTCATATCCTGCGTGCCCCGGTGCAGGCTCGATGGGCATCAATGACATGTTGAAGGTTTGGGCAAAGATGTCATAGCTTCTCTGCCCCAGGGAGGTACTGGACGACGAAGGATACTCTGTCCACCGTATCCCATCATGTCATTGATGATGATGAACATCTCATCAAGGCTATCCCCACACTCTCACTTCTTGCCTTCAAATAACCGCGCATCCTCAAATAGACCATTGTCTGTAGCAAACTACCCAGCCTTCAGGAAAACAGTGACCACAACATCATACAACCCTGCTGCAGCAAACTCTGCAAGACGTGCTGGATCCTCGACATGGATGCCATGAGAACATCATCCAACAGATACACGGTACGTACTCTTGCAACTCGGCCAACGTTGTCTACTTGATACGCTGCAGGAAAGGATGTCCCGAGGCTTAGTACACTGGGGAAATATGCAGATGCTACTTCAGCGGATGAATGAACACCGCTTGACAATCACCAGGCAAGATGTTCTTTTTCTGTTGGCGAACACTTCAGTGGTCATGGACATTCAGCCTCTGATCTTCAGGTAAACGTTCTCCAAGGTGGTCTTCATGACGCATGACAGCGCAGAGTCACTGAGCGGAGATTGATAGCCAATTTCCGCACACGAGGACAGCCTCAACTGGGGTCTTGGGTTCATGTCACACTATCTGTAGCCCCTACGGCTTGCCTGGGCTTGCAAAATCTCACTAACTGCCCTGTCTAGAGACAATACACATCCTCTTTAACCTGTACTTAACCCTCTCTCTACTCACATTGTCCGTACCTTTAAGACTTGATTACCTGTAAAGACTCGCATTCCAACTATTATTTTGTAAATTGAGTTTGTGTTTTTATATGCCTGTTTGTGAACTGAAATCCCACTCATCAAATGAAGGAGCAGTGCTCTGAAAGCTAATGGATTTTGCTATGGAATAAACCTGTTGGAATTTAACCTGGTGTTGTGACATTTCATACTTTATTTACCCCAGGCCAATGCCGGCATCTCCACAGGATGATTGCTGTCTGACCAGAGAAATGATTCCATTATTGGCCAAAAAAGGGCAAGGCATTCTTCTGGCTTCTTCAGCCAATATCATGAAATGATAAATCCAGAAACTCAATGAATGTTCTGGGGACCTGGTTCAAATCCTGCTATGGCAGATGGTATAATTTGAATTCAATAAAAATATCTGGAATTAAGAATGTATTGATGACCACGAAACCATTGTTGATTGTCAAAAAAGACCCGTCTGGTTCACCAATGTCGTTTTGGGAGAGAAATCTGCCGTCCTTACCCCATCTGCCCCACATGTGATTCCAGAACCATAGCAACTGCACTTAGGCAACTAGGGATGGGCAGTAAATACTGGCCAACCACTGATGCCCACATCCCATGAATGAATGCAAAAAAGATGGTTTTTTACAACAGTGATTTTGTGGTCATTGTTAGATTTTTAATTCCAGATTTTATTGGATTTAAATTCCACATGGTGCAATTTGAGCTCAGGTTCCCAGAGCATGATTACTTGTCCAATGACAGTGCTGATGGCCACCACTACCTCCCCTTAATTACAACTGGTGGGTCCTTGTAGTGATTGCTTGAAAACTGTGCAGTTTCGAGCAAATTCTTTCCTATTGACGGGTGATGTTCGGAATGTTTTTGGGTGCTGCATGCCTTTGTATTACAAAGTCAGACGACAAGGCATTTGGAGATCGTGATCTTATCTAGATAATGATCCCCTCAGGACGAAGGTCTATGTGATAAAACCAGAATATCTGGATTTCTGCAAACTGCAACTGTCATCACAATGTAAAATCTTCAAACAAAGAAAAATATGCAACGGTTCTTTCAATCAAGCCTGTTTTGATTGTCAATCCTGATTTTCTTTTTCTCTCTTTTTTGTACCTTAGAGACGTCTTACTGAAGAATTGCAAATGTTCCACCTTTGTTCAAAGAAGGGTTCCAAAGATAAGCCTGTAAACAATGGTTAGCCCTGCTGCCTCACAGCGCCAGGGACCTGGATTGAATTCCAGTCTTGGGTCACTGTCTGTGTAAAGTTTGCATGTTCCCCCCATGTCTGAGTGGTTTTCCTCCCACAATCCAAAGTTAATTAGGTTAGGTGGAATGGCCATGCTAGATTGCCCCCAAGCGATATAGTTTAGATGGTCTAACCATGGGAAATATGTGGGGTTACAGGATAGCGGAGGGAGAAAGGGCCTGGGTAAGATAGTCTATCAGAGAGTTGGTACAGGCTCGATGGGCCAAATGGCCTCCTTCTTCACAGTAGACATTCTATGATTCTGTGTTTCTAAGTATAAGCCAGTCAGTTTAAATCTGTTTCAGCTTTGCTGAAGGGTCAGCCAGACTCGAAATGTTGGCGCTGTTCTCTCTCCAGAGATGCTGTCAGACCTGCTGAAATTTTCCAGCATTTTTCTATTTTTGTTTCAGATTCCAACATCCATAGTATTTTGCATTTCTTTTAGTTTAAATCTGGAAGTGAGAAAACTCCTAGAAACAATAATTTGGGACAAAATTAGTATTCCCATATACAATGTGGGTTCATTAAGGAAAGCTAGTGTGTATTGCTTAAAGTAAGATTGTTGTTAACTAACTTGTTGGAGATTTGTGATGTGGTGGCAGAGAGGGTTGATGAGGGTAATACTGTTGATGTGATATACATGGACTTCCAAAAGGTTTTTGCTATAGCGCCACATACGAGGCTAATAAGCAAAGTTAGAGCTCATGGAATAAAGAAAACAGACAATAGCAACGTGGATGTGAAATTGACTAAGTGAGAGGAAAACGAATAGTGGTTGATGATTTTTTTAATGGGCAGGGGAAGGTTTTTAGTGGATACAATCTGTCTGATATATATTAATGACTTAGATATTGGTATACAGGGTACAATTTCAACATTTGCTGATGTTACAAGACTTGGAAGCTGTGAAGAGGATAATGTTGGACTTCAAACAGACATGGACAAGTAGGTGGATGCATGGACAGGTAGCAGATGAGGTTCAATGCAGAGAAATGTGAAGAGATTAATTTTGGTGAGAAGAACATTAGGAGACAATATAGTATAAAGAGCACAATTCTAAATGGGGTGCGGGATCTGGGTATATATGTGCCAAAGGTGGCAGGACAGGTCAGGTTAAGAGCACGATTAATAAAGCATTCAGAATCCTAGGCAAGAGCAAGGAGGCTTTTGCATCAGACACTAGTTTGGCCGTGGCTGGAGTATTGTATACCGTTATGGTCACCACACTTTAGTGAAGACATTGGAAAGAGTGCAGAAAGGATTCACGAGAATCTTCCAGAGACGAGGAACATTAGTCACGAAGCTGGATTGGAGAAGTTGGGAGTGTTTTTCTTGGAGAAGAAAGTGCTGACAGGAGGTTTGATCGAAGTGTTCAAAATCATGAAGAGTTTGGACGGAGTGGAGAAAATGTTCCTGCTCGTGGAAGGTTCTAGATCCAGAGGGCGCAGATTTAAATTAAAATGGAGAAAGAAGCGAAAGCTTTTTTTTGGCTCAGGTCTGGAATGGATTGCCCGGGAGTGTGATGAAGGCAGGTTCAATCGAGGCATTGAGAAGAGAACGAGGCTGCTGTTTGAAAATGAAGAAGGTGCGTAGACGGGGAGGACATGCAAACTCCGCACAGTGACTACAAGCCTGGGATTGAACCTGGCTCCCTGGTTGTGAGGCAACAGTGCTGACCATTGTGCTGCCCTGTGGCATGGAGTAGATCATTCAGTCACTCGAGCATGTTACACTATCCATCATGTCTAGTTTGTATTCTAACTTAGTCTTGGTTTCATAAGGCCAATTCTCTTGCTTAACAAAAACCCATCAAGCTCAGTTTGAAGTTTTCAGTCATGAATCAACGAGTGGTAAATATCAGCGTGGGTAAGATAAAATTGCCAGGATCCCAGGTGATCATAGACTACACTCCCCGGTGAGGGGGAGAGCCGACTGGTGATAATTTAACCTGAGGATCACCATGTCTCAGGTGAGGGGCGAGGTAGAGAAGGCGGGACCTTCATGAATAACCTCAGCTGGCACGGGAATTGAACCCATGCTCTTGGCATCGCTCTGCATCACAAATCAGTCGCCCAGCTAACTGATCTAAACCAATACCCCTAATATTGTATTTGTGGGATTTTACGGGCTTCGCACTTCGTGAAACTTTAAAATTCTGTCTCTGATCAATAGACCTCAATAGTCCAGCCCTTGCTCCTCCAATTCTTGTGGTGGGTGGGGCGGTAGAATTATAGCATCTTCATATAAGACTGAAAAAGGAAGTTAACACCTTGCTTCGTGTGCACTTACATTTATCAAGAACTGTTGGGGGTGGTATAGTGATTAGCACTGCTGCCTCACAGCACCAGGATCCTGGGTTCAATTCTGTCCTTGCATCATTGTGCTGAGTCTGCACATTCTCCCCATGTCTCTGTGGGTTTCCTCCGGGTGCTCCAATTTCTTCCCCACTCCAAAGACATGCACGTTAAGTGAATCGGCCATGATAAATTGCCCTGTAGTGACAAGAGATTAGTAGGGTAAGTGTGAGAGTTTATGGGAATAAGGCCTGGGTGGGATTGTGGTCAATGCAGACTCAATGGGCCGAACGACCTCCTTTTGTACTATAGGGATTCTATTTTGGGCTGTAAACTCACATTCATCCCAATAAATTTACATTTTTAACCAAAGCAAAATGATTGAGGAACAGATTGAAATTATTTCCCAATCCACCAGTCCACTATATACCAGCATCAGGTTTCCCCTAATCCAGGCACTTCACTATTAGCCTCCTGTCTATGTCACTGTCAGCATTCAACTCCGGAGTAACTGTCACATTCTCATCACATTTAGAATCAAAGAGTTGCACCTTTCATGACCCCACAACATTTCAAAATCCTTTACAGCCAATGGAATATTTTTGAAGTGTATTTGGAGTTCCCCATCACCATCAGAAAGCTCCTACTGTGACTGATCAAAAAGTGAATTAAATCTCCTGTGCAAGATTTATATGTACACTTGTTAATAAATGTCAGCAGAGAGGATTAAATGCTAACACCACCTAGAAGCTGAAATAATTTGACAATGTTTGTTGTGGTTTTTTTTTATAGGATGTGGGCACCACTGGCAAGGCTGGCATTGTCACCCATCACTATTTGCCATTTCAGCCATTACAAAGGGGCAGTTAAGAATCAACCACATTGCTGTGGCTCTGCATTCACATGTAGGCCAGACCAGATAAGGACAGCAGATTTCTTTCTCTATAGGACATTAGTGAATCTGATGGGCTTTATCGATAATAGTTCCATGGTCCCGTAAGATTAGTTTTATGCTCTAGATTTATTAATTGAATTTAAATTTCATCCATCGCCTTAGAGAGATTTGAACATGTGATTCCAGACAATTAGTCTGGGCCTCTGGATTACTAGCCCAGAGACATTACCCTGTGCCCCTACGTCTCAGCCAACCAATGTCTGACATGCAGCTCTTTGCTTTAATTCTCAATGACTCAAAGCAAAGCACTTCACTCTGTTTCACCACCTGCAATTCAAACTATATAAAGGCATTAGATAGAAAGATGAAGCAGGCCATTCGGCCCATCAAGTCTGCTCTGCCATTCAAAGGGATCATGTCTTATTTGAATTAACCCTCAACTCCACTTTCCCAATTTATTCCCATAATCCATGATTCCCTTACTGATTAAAAACTACAGTCTATCTCAGCCTTGAGCATACTTAATGACCCAGCTCTACATTCCTCTGCGGAAAAGAATTCCACGGATTCACTACCACCCTGAGAAAAGATTCCTCCACATCTCTCTTAAATGGATGACTCTCTTACTCTGCGATTGGGTGGCATGGTATCACAGTGGTTAGCACCGCTGCTTCACAGTGCAGGGTCCCAGGTTCAATTCCGGCCTCGGGTCACTGTCTGTGTGGAGTTCTCCCCGTGCCTACATGGGTTTTCTTCAGGTGCTCCGGTTTCCTCCCACAGTCCAAAGATGTGTGGGTTAGGTAGATTGGCCATGCTAAATTGGCCCTTAGTGTCAGGGGGATTAGCAGGGTAAATAAGTGGGGTTATGGTAACAGGTCCTGGGTGGGATTGTGGTCAGTGCAAACTCGATGGGCCAAGCAGCCTCTCCCTGCACTGTAGGGATTCTATGTTAAAGGTCATAACCTTGCACTATAAGGTGAATGTTTTATTAAGTTCACACAGTGAAGAATACAGAAATAGTTCTGGTACCTGGACAAATGTAATTAGCAATGGTCTCTGCAAACTGTTTGAAGCCATGGTGGCTCAATGGTTAGCACTGTTGCCTTACAGTGCCAGGGACCCAGATTCGATTCCCAGCTTGGGTCACTGTCTGTGTGGTGTCTGCACATTCTCCTCATGTCTGTGTGGGTTTCCTCCGGGTGCTCTGGTTTCCGCCTACAATTCAAAAATGTGTAGTTGAGATGGGTTAGCCATGCTAGATTGTCTCTTAGTGTCAGAGGGATTAGCAGCATAATTATGGGGACAGGATATGGGTGGAATTGTTGTCGTAGAGGTTTACGACATGGAAACAAGCCCTTCAGCTCAACTTGTCCATGCCACCCTTTTTCTTAAACTGCTAAACTAATCCCAATTTCCCATATTTGGCCCATATCCCTCTATACCCAACGTACCATGTAACTATCTAAATGCTTTTTAAAAGATCAAATTGTACCCACCTCTACTAATGCCTCTGGCACAGCTTGTTCTGGACACTCACACCCTCTGTGTGAAAAAATTCCCCTTCTGGATATTTTTGTATCTTTCCCCTTAAACCTATGCCCTCTCATTTTAGACTCCTCTATCTTTGCAAAAGATATTCACTATCTACCTTGTCAATGCTCCTCATTATTTTATAGACCTCTATAATATCACCCCTCAGCCTCCTACGCTCCAAAGAAAAAAATCCCAGTCTATTCAGCCTTTCCTTCTCACTTAATCTATCAAGTCCTGGTAACATCCTAGTAAATCTTTTCTGCGTTCTTTCTAGTTTAATAATATCCTTTGTAATAATAGGGTGACCAGAATTGCGCACAGTATTCCAAGTGTGGCCTTACCAATGTCTTGTACAACTTTAGCAAGAGATCCCAAATCTGTATTCAATAGGTGAAAGCTCGATGGGCCAAATGGCCACCTTTTGCACTGTAGAGATCCTATGATTCTATGACTGTACAGAAACCCGGATGCTCCTGCACGGTGGGTATTGACACCAAAAGTACGGGTTCAATTCCTATACTGAGGCTAAGGTTATTCATGAAAGATCCTGCCTTCTCGGTCTTGCCCCTCGCCTGGGGTATGGTGACCCTCAGGGAAGAACAGCCTCTGGTCATCTATGGTGGGCCAGCACGCTGGCGCAGTGCCTCAAAGCGCCAGAGACATGGGTTGAATTTAGGCCTTCGGTGACTGAGTGGTGTTTGGGTTTCGGGTGCTCCGGTTTCTTCTCAGCCTCCCAAGATGTTAGGTGGATTGGGCACGCTAAATTTCCCTTTAGTATCAAAAGATATGTAGGTTAAGGGAGTTTGTGGTGTAAATGTGTGGGGTTAAAGGCATATTGTGGGGGTGAGGGTCTGGTAAGATACTCCATCAGAGAGTTGGTGCAGACCCGATGGGCTAAATGGCCTCTTCCGCACTGTAGGGATGTTCTATTCTGGGACTAGGGGAACTCTATCAGTTCATCCAGAAGGCTAATGAACTGCTGCTTGTGATTTCCTTTTGCAGTGCTTTGGACGGGAATACAAGGGTTAAAGGAATTGAGTTGCAAATGCCGTAACATCTTTCTCTTCCAAATCTACTGTTTCTGAACAAGATAAACTGGTCAATGAGGACAGTGTAATTGATACCCTGCAGGTAATGGCGCAACAAAACAGATAATATTGTGTGGAATGTGGCATTTACATAGAGGAACATCTGTCAGGGCTGTCACACGATATAAAAATAGCTGCAACTGTCAGCAACATTTTCATGATGCTGCATAAAGAATGAGTACCCACGGATGTTTCACTCAGGTTGATGGGTTCATTAACCCTTACCTACTGACCCTGCTGTCTGACTGTCTGGTAGTGAAGCAGTGTCGCTTATAACAGCAGAAGCGTTGGAAATGGCTGGACAATTCAATTAAGAGTAAATTGGAGTGGATATTACCTTCGATTGCAATTCGAGACAAAGGCTGTTGTGAAAGGCTTGGCTGGAGTGCAGGACAGTGGGAGGAAATTGGAAAGAGTTGCTTGAAATGCCGCACTGGCAGAGAGTGGGAAGCGATTGGCTCAATTTCCATCAGAAGCATATTCAAATTAGGAATATTTCAGATCGAGACTTTGCTGACAATTAATTGTAATGGTGACTTTACAGCCCTCCCCCGGCCTTGCCCAATGATAGGGCGGCACGGCTGTGCAATAGTTAGTATTGCTGTCTCACAGCGCCAGGAACCCGGGTTCAATTCCAGCCTTGAATGGCTGTCAGTGTGCAGTTTGCATGTTCTCCCTATGCCTGCATAG
This sequence comes from Sphyrna mokarran, assembly GCA_024679065.1. Classification (NCBI taxonomy): domain Eukaryota; kingdom Metazoa; phylum Chordata; class Chondrichthyes; order Carcharhiniformes; family Carcharhinidae; genus Sphyrna; species Sphyrna mokarran. The sequence goes on from JAGIQG010000020.1 coordinate 9,442,360, forward strand.
GTTTCCTCCAGATGCTCCAGTTTCTTTCCTGCAGTCACAGAGATGTGTGGGCTAGGTTGATTGGTCGTGCTGAATTGCTCCTTAGTGTCAGGGGCATTGGTAGAGTGGATTGTGGGGATAGGGGCTGGAGTGGGATTGTTGTCGGTGTAGGCTCAATGGGCTGAATGGCTTCCTTGGACCTAGGTTTGATTCCTGACTTGGGTCACTGTCTATGTGGGGTTTGTACGTTCTCCTCGTGTCTGCGTGGGTTTCCTCTAGGTGCTCCGCTTCCCTCCTACAGTCCGAAAGTCATGTTGGTTAGGTGCGTTGGCCACGCTAAATTCTCCCTCAGTGTACCTGAATAGGTGCTGGTGTGTGGGGGCTAGAGGATTTTCACAATAACTTCATTGCAGTGTTAATGTAAGGCTACTTGTGACTCATAAATAAATAAACTTTAAACTCTTTTCTGCACTGCAGAAATTCTGTGATTCTAAGATGCATCAGAAAAATTTCAGGAAGGGTGAAATTACAATTGTGTTCTTAAACACTGTCTCATTTTGTGCCCAGTTAAAAAGAAAATCTATTTGCAATTCCTTCCTCGAATGATGGGGAAGCTTTTTCTTAAGAATTAAAAATTTTAAAAAAACCTTTGTTTTATGTTGTGTGGATGTGCACAAGTGTTGGATACCTCAAAGGGGAGGCAGTGGCATAATGGTAACATCACTGGACTAGTAATCCAGAGATCTGAGTTCAAATCCCACCACGAAAGAAGTCTCGAATAGAAAATAAGTGTTTAATGCTGACTATGAAGCTGGTTCACTAATGTTCTTCAGGAGAGGAAATCTGCCACTCTTACCTGGTCTGGCCTACATGTGACTCCAGACTCCTAGCAATGTGATTGACTCCTGCATTGCAACAAATGTTGGCCCAGCCAGTGATAGCCACATCCCATGACAGGATAAAGTCAAGAATTATTCGGATACTGAAATATTTAGGAAATGTACTTACACAGATAGCACAAGGGTGTGTTACTAGTTGTTCAGGAGATATCTTGCTGTCGTATGATAGAATCAGATATCATTACAGCTCAGAAACAGGCCTTTTGGCCCTTCTTGGCTGTGCCAAACCATTTTTCTGCCTAGTCCCACTGACCTGCACCTGGACTATATCTCTCCACACTCCTCTCATCCATATACCTGTTCAAGCTTTTCTTAAATGTTAAAAGTGACCCTGCATTTACCGCTTTATCCGGCAGCTCATTCCACACTCCCACCACTCTCTGCGAAGAAACCCCCCCCCCCCACTTACTATTCTCTTCAAACCTTTCCCTCTTCACTCTTAACCCATGCCCTCTAGTTTTTTTCTCCCCTATCCTCAGTGGAAAAAACCTGCTTGCATTCACTCTATCTATACTCATCGTAATTTTATATACCTCTATCAAATCTCCTCTCATTCATCTACACTCCAGGGAATAAAGTCCTAACCTATACAACCTTTCTCTGTAACTCACGTAAGTTTAGACAGTTGAGGCATGAGGTTTGTAGATGTGAGTCTGCCTCAGCAAGAAAACATGAAAACTGACTCTCCAATGAAGCACCAAGGGTTTGCTCTGAAAGGCTGTTTTCTTGGGTAGAGCTTAAATTGAGGCCTTGTCTGCCTTCTCAAGGGGAGCGGTAAAGATCCCATTGCGGTATTTGGAAGAAGAACAGGGGAGCTTTCAGTAGCTAATATTATCATGGTTAATATTTGTGTATTAATCAACGTCACAAAAGGAGTTTGTCTGACCATAATCACCTTGCTGTCTGTGAGAGCTTGAAGTGTGCAAATCTCTCTCCATAGATATATTTTCAAGTTTATTTATTAGAGTCACAAATAGGCTTACATTGCAATGAAGTTACTGTGAAAATCCCCTAGTCGCCACACTCCTGCACCTGAGGGAGAATTTAGCATGGCCATTGCGCCTAACCAGCACGTCTTTCAGAGGAAACCGGAGCACCCAGAGAAAATCCAATCAGACACAGGGAGAAGCAGGCAGACTCTGCTCAGACAGTGACCCATTGGGAATCGAAACTGGGTCCCTGGCTCTGTGACACAGCAGTACTAAGCACCATGCCACCGTGCTGCCCATATCTGCTAAGTATTTCTAGCGTTTTCTGTTTTTATTTCAAGACAGATACAAATCACTCATTGCCAAGCGCTTGCTGCTGCCACTATTGTGAGTTAAGGTTTGCCGTGGCGCTATAATCCATTGACTGTGATGGTGAAGTGAATGTTATTTATCTACACCCTGCTGCTCACATGTTGACACCTCTGATGGGTTTATTCAAACTGCTGCCTGCAGAGTTTCTGCAGAAGGTTTTATGCATCAGTGACAAACATAAATTGGTAACAGTACACAGCTTGACTAGCACAGTCCAGAAAGAAGATTTTTTTAAAATCTTGAGTGATCACAGAGAGAAGGAACATTAGTGCTGGGAAGTGGAGTCCTTCCCACTTCATTCACTCTCAAACACACTAAACATTCCCAACAACTAGCTTTGGAAATAGTGATGTAAGCAGCAGGAAGAATGGCAGCTAGCATTGAATGAATCCTGCATGATCCATGAGATGGGAAAGTATACAACATGCTCATGCCATGGAAGGCTTTGAAATAGCAATGGATGGGAGTGAAATAGATCCAGGAGCCTTAATAACCTCGACAAACTTACATACAACCAATGTTTAAAGGTGGAAGTGAGAGGAATACTCTCGTAGGGAGAGGCAATAGCTTAGTGTTATTATCACCAGACTCTTAATCCAGAAACTCAGCTAATGCTCTGGGGACCCACATTCAGATCCCACTGAGGCAGACGATAGAATTTGAATTCAGTCGAAATGCCTGAAATTAAGAATCCGCTGATGACCATGAAACTATTGTTGATTGTTGGAAAAACCTATCTGGTTCACTGCTGTCCTTTAGGGAAGGAAATCTGCTGTCCTATATAAACATAGACAGGGATCACGGGTAGAAGTGGGAACATTGGGGTGGCGGTGCGGGCTCGTTGGGCCGAAGGGCCTGTTTCCCATGCTGTTTTGTTCTTTGTTCTCTGTCCTTACCTGGTCTGGCCTATATGTGACTCCAGAGCCACAGCAATGTGGTTAACTCTCAATTGCCCTCAGGCAAGTAGGGATGGGCAATAAATGCTAGCCAGCCAGCGACGCCCATGTCCCATGAATGAATACCTGTTTTGAAGATTCATCATTGTTTTAGGAATGCAGAGCCTCAGCACCAGAACTTCTTGTAAAGAAAAATCCTCACTCTTTATGAAGAACTTCTGTGATTTGATTTGATTTATTATTGTTGCATGCACTGAGATACAGTGAAAAGTATTGTTTTACGTGCTATCCATACAGATCATACCGTATATAGCTCGCAAAGAATCACCATGCTCCAGCATCATCTTGCAAAATGGATATGGGTAATCCATCATGAGAACAGTAACAGATCCCATTCTCTTGCCACTCCCAGCCAGGAGGTCATGTAACTGAGCTAGGATTGTTAGTGGTGTTTCTGCTCCTTTACCTAAGATAGTGACTGCTTTACGGGCACTGGCAATTAGATCAAATGGTTGGAAGGGAAGAGGGGCTGATAAGTGTGTGCGCATGTAAAGAGGACAGGGTTTAGCAAGAGAGACTGTTTTTAAAATTTATTTATTATTGTCATAAGCAGCTTATATTAACACAGCAATGAAGTAACTGTGAAAATCTCCTAGTCGTCACATTCCAGCACCTGTTCAGGTACACTTAGGGAGAATTTAGAATGGTCACTGCACCTAACCAATATGTCTTTTGGAATGTCGGAGGAAACATGAGCACCCAAAGGGAAAACACAGACATGGCAAGTGGAGTTTATTCCGTCACACTTGTGCCTTGTAGATGGTTAGACAGGCTTCAGTGAGTCAGGAGATGAGTTATTTGCCACAGTTTTCCTAGTCTTCAATCTGTTTTGGAGCCACTGTGTTTATGTGTTCAGTGCCATTGAGTTTCTGGTCAACAGTAATCTCAAAGATGTCGGCAGTAGGGGATTCAGTGATGGTAACAGAATGAATTTCAAGGGGCTGTTGTGAGATGGTTAGATTGTCTCTCATTGCCGATGGTCATTGCCATGGTGTGGCATGAATGTTTTTGCCACTTGTTTTTGGTTTTTTGGTTTGATTTGAGTTATTATTGTGACATGTATTAGCATGCAGTGAAAAGTATTGTTTCTTGCACCCATATAGACAAAACACCCATACACAGAGAAAGAAAGGAGAGAGTGCAGAATGTAGTGTTACAGTCATAGCTAGGGTGTGGAGAAAGATCAACCTAATGCAAGGTAATTTGTTTCAAAAGTCTGACAGCAGCAGGGAAGAAGCTGTTCTTGAGTCAGTTGGTACATGACCTCAGACTTCTGTACCTCTTGCCTTTTGGGAGAAGGTGGAAGAGAGATTTTTCGGTATTTTACAACTTTGCTTGGGCGAGGCTCATAAAATCCTGCCTGAGGCCAATGGAGAATTCCGTTCTGTGAGCTGCGCCCTGCCCGTTTCTGGGGCGGGTGTGGTGGTAAAATTCCAGCATGTATCCAGGGTGTGTGGAGTCCTTATTTCTGCTGACTACTTTTCTGAGACAGCGGGAAATGTAGACACAGTCAGTGGGTGGGAGGCTGTTTGAGTGATGGACTGGGCTTCATTCATGACCTTTTGTAGTTTCTAGTGGTCTTGGTTAGAGCAGGAGCCGTACTGTGATACACCTGGAAAGGATGCTTTCTCCTAGATTTTGTTGCATTTGAACATGGATTGCTTACACCAATTTAGTTATTTAGCAGGCAGTGTCAAAGAACAGTCGCACAATTTTGTCACTATCCGTACATTTTTAAAATCTCAAGTGATCACAGAGGTGAGAAATTTTGGGAAGTGAATTCTTCCCACTTCATTCACTCTCAAACAGCACTAAACATTGCCAACAACTAGCTTTGGAAAAAGTGATGTAAGCGGGGAGAAGGACAGCAGCTAGCATTGAATGCAGAGAAGTATCCTGCATGACCCATGGGATAGGAAAATATACAACATGCTCACGCCATGGATGGAGTGAAATAGACCCAGGAGCCTTAGCAAACTCGACAAATGTATATCCAACCAATGCAAATCAATCATCAACAAAGCTACAAGGATATTGAACTGCACAAGCCAAATATTATAATTTAATTCCAAAATGATAACAATCAAAGTATATGGTGCTTTTGTCAAATTGCCTCTTGAATTCTGCTTCTCACTCGAGTGGTCACTGAGGAAGAGACATGTAAGCTCTGGATTCATTGCAGAGAAGAGACAGGAGGGTGACATCTAACCTTAGGATATTTGTTTGGGAGGAAAGCCTGGAAAAGGCATCAGAGGGATGATCCCATACTTTTCGGGAAAAGGCAAAAGTTAACCCATAATAACACATGTGCATTAGAAGATGGAAGCTGAAATATGAGACGAACTCAAGCTAGTAAATGTTCTGATTAGGACTTTTCGCAAGAAATTCTTCACATAATGAATGATCAGAATGTGGAACAATTGCGATAGCGTAGCGGAGGTAAAAATACAGGAATAGCTTAGGAAACAAACGAATGGTACATTAGTATTGCTCTACTTGATGAATGAAGTTGGCTGAATTACCTTCTCTGGTGACAAATCAGTAATACATCCTAGGGCAGTGTGGTGGCACAGTTCCATGTAAGCACTGCTGCTTCACAGCACCAGGGACCTGGGTTCAATTCCAGTCCTGGGTCACTGTCTGTGTGGAGACTGCACATTCTCCCTGTGTCTGTGTGGGTTTCCTCCAGATGCTCCAGTTTCTTCCCACAGTCCAAAGATGTTTGAGATTGGCCATGCTTAATTGACCCTTAGTGTCAAGGAATTAGCAAAGAGTTTTGGGGAAAGGGCCTGGGTGGAATTGTTTTCGGTGCAAGTTGGATGAGTTGAATGGCCTCCTTTTAATTCATTCATAGAACATGGGCGTTGCTGGCTGGTCAGCGTTTATTGCCTGTCCCTAGTTATCCTTAAAAAGGTCATGGTGACCTGCCTTCTTGATTCTATGATTCTCTGTGAATAACTAGCTACAAAAAAAATAGAAGCCTACCTTAGTGCGCCACTAGATATGAGAGGATAAAGAAGGGGAATTAACTTCCTCAGTTGTCAATGTGCTGCACTCATGGTCTTGGGATAATTAAAAGCCTAGGTTGAAATCATATGGAACGCCTGTTGCTCATCCTGTTGATGTTGGTCCACTCGTAACCTTGGGTTTCCTGCAGGAACTGGACAATGCACTGGGAATTGGACAATCATTGGGAATTGGACAATGCACTGGGAATTGGACAATGCACTGGGAATTGGACAATGCATTGGGAATTGGACAATGCACTGGGAATTGGACAATCATTGGGAATTGGACAATGCACTGGGAATTGGACAATGCATTGGGAATTTGCTGCTTGAGCCTTGAAAAGGAACTACTGGCTGTGGAATCAACTCATCAGAATGACATGGAAAAGGATGGTCATGACCGAAGGTGATAGAAATAGCCACAGGAGAGAGAAAATAGTTCATCTCACAGACAGGGAGACTTAGTAAAAGAATGGTTTATCAGCTGAGGGGCAGACTCATTAGAAAAGACTTACGTGGGAGGATGTCGCAAAGTCTGTCAAAATGCAGCCTTTTGGGTGAAGAAGGAAAAGATTTCAGATCCCGAAGAAAATTCCACACTCAAGATGAAGATAGGAGTTGGTAAGTTATGTTGTACAGGACATTGGTGAGGCCACATCTAGAATATTGTCTTCAGTTTTAGTTGTCTTGCTATAAGAAAGATATTATTAAATTGGAGAGAGCGCAGAAGAGATTTACAACCATGTTGTCAGGGCTCAGAGGACTGAGTTGTAGGGAGAGATTGGACAGACTAGGACAATAATACAGCCGTCAAACCAAAAAAAAGCATTGCAAAAATGTGCCTAATCTGCAGTCTCAGAAAACAGCCTGAACACAGCAAGTCCTTGGACCAGTCATCCTTCCGGGATCTCTTAATAAGAAAATGCCGGACACAGTTCCAAATTGGCACAGTTTCACTTCGTGGACTCATGCCCAGTCAGAACTGGCATGTTGACCTTTACAATCAACACAAAGAGCTTTCATCAAACCCATTGATATCTTATTCAATACATTTCTTCCAAACCCATTTTAAAGAGAATCTTCCAACAAAGGGCCTTTTTAAAAGAGACAGGCTCGATGTCACCGAGCAGGATGTCAGCGGAGTAACCATTCGAGTTTTGTGATGGGCATTTATTGACGAGTCCAAAGTGGCAGGAGATGAGGGATTTGGAGGGGACAGATTTTCCAGCTTATTGAATCAGCTGAGCCCAGACTGCAGAGAGAGGCAGGGTCGGCCTAACCCTGCCTCATATCCTGTCCAGGAGTTTAAGTGGATGGTGAATGCTGGTTCACCCAGACTCGAAACGTTCAATCTGTTTCTGTCTCCTCACTGCTGTCAGACTGGCTGGTTGGAATTTTACTGGCCACGGGAATCGGAGTGGGCGAGCATGGGAAGGTCTGTTGATCTCAAGGCGGGGGGATTTTACAGTTTCAGGCTAAGCAAGGCTGTAAAATCCCGCCCAGTGTTTGTCCAGCACTTTCTGTTTTTATTCCATTCTGAGTGTTCAGTTCTGCAGCATTCAGCCCATTCAATAGCCTGAGATGAAGGAACAGGACAATTTGCCCTGTGAATGATATAGTGCAGAAAGAGGCCCTTTGGCCCATTGAGTCTGCACTGACCATAATCCCCCCATATCCCCTACACATTTACCCACTAATTCCTCTAGGCATCCCAGAACACTGAGGGGCAATTGTAGCATGGCCAATCAACCTAACCCTCATATCTTTGGACTGTGGGAGGAAACCAGAGCACCTGGAGGAAACCCACGCAGACACGAGAAGAATGTGCAAACTCCACACAGACAGTGACCCGAGCTGGGAATCGAACCCAGGTCCCTGGAGCTGTGAAGCAGCAGTGCTAACCACTGTGCTACCGTGCCACCCTGCGGTGTCAGGTTAATAGCAACCAGGCAGGTAACGGTGCATTGGAATAAAATAGGTTCTTGAAACTCATTAAAACATTTGCTGTTAACCTCATGGGACAGAATCTTGACCTGGGACCTAGACAACAACGTAGCTGATTAGGAACGATGAGAGGGATTTTCTGCTCCAGGTTTTGGGAATAGCAGAGAGTGCAGAGAATCGAGTAGGAGTCCCAGATTGGCTTTTACGCTTTCTCTGCTCAATTATCACCAACACTTGTCAACGATATAATCTTAGAAGTCAGGAATTTAGTTTGCATCCACGCATTAAACTGTTCATTCCCGCTAATATAGTGACGACAGGCCCCACGATGGTGGGCACCTAGTGAGCAGAACCCATTGGAGGCACACGGGGGAGAGTGGGGCATGAGGGTTGTGTCCTGGCACTGTCCAAATATTGCCTGCCAGGGGGCAGTGCCAGGAGCAGGGCCAGGGCAGTGCCTGGGACAGCACCTGGGACAGTGCTGGGGCAGTGCCAAGGGAGTCATGCCAGGGGCAGTCATATGGAGCAGCTCCAGGGGGCAGTGCTGGAGCAGTGCCAGGTGGCAATGCCAAGGAGGCCGTGCCAGGGCAGTGGCATGTAGCAGTATCGGGGGCAGTGCCAAGGGACAGGGCTGTGGCATAGAGCAGTGTGAGGGATCCGTGCCTGGCAGCCATGCCAGGGGGTAATGCCAGAGGGCAGTGCCAGGGAGCCATGACAAGGGCAGTGCCAGGGGCAGTGTTAGGTGAGGTTGCTCCATTGGGAACCTTACAGCCGAGGAAGTAATTCTAAAGTGTGGTCACTGTTGAAATGTGGGAAAAATAAAACCCACAAATAGCAACATGCTAAAGGCAGCATCCGTTTTCAGTGATTTTAGTTAAATATTAAATATTGAACAGGATACCAGAAGGAGCTGCCCTCCTCCTCCTCAAGTAGTGCCACTGAGATCTTTTACACAATGATAATGCAGTGATAAACTGTTGTATAAATGTGAGTTTCTTCTCTATTATAGGTAAAGGGAAAACCTTTGTAAAACAGATGCACTTGCAAAAAGGAGAGGATTCTGAAGAGTGACAGCCACTTATTGATTCTATCTGTCAGGACACACAAATTTCCCCAGATATACACAGCACAACAGCAGGAGTTAAGTGGATTAATTTCAGACACAGTATTCCATGAATGATGCAGCTCCCAATACAGCAGAAGATAAATGCATTGACTGAGGCAGACAGCGATGGTCGAGGTAAGAAAAAAGCAACCAGAATTATCTAGCAGGCAAGCTCCATGAGATTGATATGAGACTTCCATAACAAATCACATGAACTGATAGTCCTGTGAAGAAAGATTTAATGAGAGTGTTTATTCTTTGGCGTTTTTACGAATAAGAAGGGATCTCATTCAAACAAACAAAATTATCACCAGGCTCAACAGAGTAGATGCTGGAAGGATGTTTACCCTTCCTAGGGATCTGTATGTGGAGATGCCGGCATTGGTCTGGGGTAAACACAGTAAGAAGTCCTATAATATCAGGTTAAAGTCCAACCAATTTATTTGATAGTAAACACACAAGCTTTTGGGGTTTGCCCTTTGTCAGGTGTGTGCTGTTATATGTTCTATCTGAGGCCAGAACTCTCCATTCACCTGACGAAGGGACAAACCCCAAAAGCTTATGAGTTTACTATCAGATAAATTGGTTTGGCTTTAACCTGGTGTTGTGAGACTTCTTACTAGGGATCTAAAACCAGGGGAAATAGTTTGAGAATAAAGAGGCAGACCCATTTAGGAGTGAAATGAGGATGGATTTATTCATTCAGAGGGTAGTGAATATCTGCTCCAGAGAGTTGTGGATGTTGTGATGATACTGTGCCTTTAAGAAATATATTTTAATTATGTTTCTTGGCTGGTTTTTCAAATAGTCCTTGGTATTTTATTGTTGTTGAAATGTCTGTAAGCACTGACTCTAATTGTTACTGCAGTATTATAATGGACTTCATGTTTATTTTAATCTGGGCTAATGCAGTGTCCTGAGGTTTTTGGAATTGCTGGCAGAGAATGCTTGTCAGCTCCAATCATGCCTGGGGGACAGTTTCATTTCCACAGAAAATTCAAGGTTTTAGTTTCATTTTGCTCAGAAGCTGTTTGGATTTGAGACAGAAAGCAGTGTATCTTGTTTCCAGCTCCCTGCAGTTAGAAATTCTGCTGTCTGTGAGTTGCTAGCAAGAGGTTGGTGGAGGGAGGTAGCACCTTTCTCTCTCTCTCCAGAGGTGTGCTGAAAGTTCCTGGATTGGGAAGCCTCAGAGTTTAATTCTACATTTCAAAAGACCTTGCAATAATCAAATTGCATTTGATTATTGCAATTGGTATAAGTTATGCTTTGTTTTATTAAGTGTTAACTGTGTTCTGAAATAAACATTGATTGATAAAATCTTCCTAGTGGCTCACTTGAATCTACCTGGAATTAAACACCTGATGCTCACCCTAGTGTCAAAACCAAATGTAACAATTTAGAGTCTAGACTAACTTCATAAAACACATTGGAGTCTCTGGCCTAAGTCAGAATGAGATTCGGTTGTTGACTATGTATAAGAATGAGATTGATTTCTGCATATTAATAACATTGAGGGAAACGGCGATAGTGCTGGAAAATGGTGTTGAAGTAGAAGATTAACTATGATCTCATTGAATAATGGAATAGGTTTGAAGGGCAGAATGGCCTTCTCCTGCACCTCTTTCTGAAGTTCATAAATACTGGGACTTGGAGATCAAGAGGAAGGCAGTGAGATTGTAATGAATCTGCTGGATAAACAAGGAACTCATTAATCAGATCTATGATAATCATTATAGTAATGATTTGGATGAGAATACAGGAGGCATGGTTAGTAAGTTTGCAGATAACACTAAGATTGGTGGCATAGTGGACAATGAAGAAAGTTATCTCCAATTGCAGTGGGATCTTGACAAATGGCAGATGGTGTTTAATTTAGACAAATGTGAGGTGTTGCATTTTGGAAGATTGAAACAGGGCAGGACTTACTCAGTTAAGGGTAAGGCGTTGGGGAGAGTTACAGAACAACGTGATCTAGGGGTACATGTTCATAGCTCCTTGAAAGTGGACAGAGTTACAGGTGGACAGAGTGGCAAAGAAGGCATTCGGCATGCTTGGTTTCATCAGTCAGAACCTTGAATACAGGAGTTGGAATGTCTTGTTGAAGTTGTGCAAGACGTTGGTAAGGCCACACTTGGAATACTGTGTGTAATTCTGGTCACTCTATTATAGAAAGGATATTATTAAACTGGAAAGAATGCAGAAAAGATTTAATAGGATGCTACCAGGACTTGATGGTTTGGGTTATGAGGAGAAGCTGGATAGACTGGGACTTTTTTTCTGGAATGTAGGAGGATGAGGGGTGATCTTCTAAATGTCTAAAAAATAATATCTTTTCCCAAAGGTAGGGGAGTCTAAAACTAGAGGGCATAGGTTTGAAGTGAGAGGGGAGAGATACAAATGTGTCCAGAGGGGCAGTTTTTTTCACACAGAGGGTGGTGAGTGTCTGGAACAAGCTGCCAGAGGGAATAACAGAAATGGGTACTATTTTGTCTTTTAAAAAGCATTTAGATAGTTACATGGGTCCAATGGCTATAAAGGGATATGGGCCAAATATAGGCAATTGGGATTAGTTTCGGAGTTTTAGGAAAAAAGGGCATGGACAAGTTGAGCCGAAGAGCCTGTTTCCAACTTCTATGACTCTACAACAGATTACTGACATTAGATAATGTTAAAACATTGAATGATTTTTTTTCATTTCATAAATTATTAATCTATAACTTTGTATATGTGTTAAAGAATAAAGAATTATGGTGATACACAAGACAGGAATTGACAGGGATGGACTGGGAAGCGGGATGTTGGAAAATTGAGTAGGAAGGCATAGCCGGAAGAATTCTGAACCCATTTCAAGGGCACTTCAATACATCTGTTTCACAACTTCTTTGTAGAACAGATATATATGTATTCACAGAAATGGGGCAACATTCTGACGAGTGACACCCACTTATTGATTCTGTCAGGACATGCCAGTCACCCCAGATATACACAGCACAGCGACAGGAATTAAGTGGATTAATTTCACACGTCTGATGGCCAAATGTTAATGGATAACATAATAACTATTAGACTAAGTAATTGGAGAGAAAGCCAGTTGAGTGACAAGGTGGGGTTATATAAACACTGGTGTGTGAAGTGAGGATTTGTTGCAGACATAGTTCCCCATGAATGATGCAGCTCCCAATGCAGGAGAAGGTAAATGCATTGACTGAGATGGACAATAATGCTCGAGATAAGCAGAAAGCAGCAAGAATTATCCAGCAGGCAAGCTCCATGAGATTGATATGAGATTTCCATCACGAGCCACATGAACTGATTGTCCTATGAGGAAAGATTTGATAGACAGTTCCTTTATTTTCTGGAGTTTAGGAAAATAAGAGGGGATCTCATTCAAACAACGTTCTTAAAGGGCTCAGCAGCGTAGATACAAGATGGATGTTTCCCCTGGCTGGGGATCTAGAATCAAGGGACACATTCTCAGATTAAAGAGGCAGGCAATTTAGGACTGAAATGAGGAGGGATTTATTCACTCACAGGGGAGTGATATCTGTCCCAGAGTGCTCTGGAGGCTCAGCTTTTGAATCTGTATAAGAGTGAAAGTAATTGATTTCCAAATATTGATAATATCAAGGGACATGGGGATAGTGCTGGAAAATGGTGCTGAAGTAGAAGATTATCAATGATCTTGCTGAATGATGGAACAGATTCGAAGGGCCAAATGGCCAACTCCTGCATCTATTTCTGATATTCTTCAATATTGAGACTTGGAGATCGAGAGGAAAACAGTGAGACCATAAAGAACTTGCTGGATAAAGTAATAGGGAACTCGTTAATCAGATCCATGATAACATATCATGACATCGTTAAAACCTGAATTGATTTTTCATTTCATAGAATTGTTAATCTATAACTCCGTATGTTGTTAAAGAGTAAAGAATTATGGTGAGGGTGTAAGAATACAGGATTTGCCAAGGGTGGGGGAGGGTGGGGTGGTGATGGGCTTTGGAGGGGTGTGGGGAAGCTGGAAAATGGAATGAGGGAAGGGATAGCCAGGAGAATCCTGAATTCTTTTAGCCCATTTCAAGGGCATCTCATCATTGAGCTGCCCTTTCCATGTAGTGTAGCCTCAACAGCACCATCAGTGATGGCTGAGAATACTGAGCTGCCAGCTCTGATTCAGCCTGGGTCATTGGGCCTTCAGTCAGAACCCAGTGAAACTTACTGACCTGCTGCATTTAAACTTGCTGGTTAGTTTCTGCTCTTGCATTTTTAAAATTCTTCCATGGTATGTGGCTGGCAAGGCCAGGATTTATTGCTCTCCCCTAATTGCCTTTTGCAATTGCCTTCTTGAACAGTTGCAGTATATCTGGTTCAACTTTCCTGTAGCGACTTGGTACAGCTGAGTGGCTTGCCCAGCTATTTGAGAGGGCGTTGAGGCCCAACCACACTTCTGTGGATCTGTAGTCTAATGAAATGCAGACTGGATAAGGATTTCCTTCCCCAAAGGACTTTGTTTGAGTCACATCTTCCCAGAGTTAAACTTTGGGAAGATCAATTGTGTTTTGTTTAAAGTTTATTTATTAGTGCCACAACTGGCCTACATTAACAGTGCAGCGAAGTTACTGTGAAAATCTTCTAGTCACCACACTCCGGTGGCCCCCTGTTTGGATACACTGAGGGAGAATTTAGCATGGCCAATGCACCCTAATCAGCATATCTTTTGGGCTGTGGGAGGAAGCTGGTGCAGCCGGAGGAAGCTCATGCAGACACGGGGAGAATGTGCAGACTCCACACAGACAGTGACACAAGCCGGGAATCGAACTCGGGTGCCTGGCACTGTGAGGCAGCAGTGCTAACCACTGTGCCTTCCCTGGTTACATAAGTAAGATGGGTATAGAGAAATATGGTCAAAGGTGGGCAATTGGGACTAGCTTTGTGGTTATAGAAAAGTGCATGTGGACAAGTTGAGCTGAAGGGCCTGTTTCCATGCTGTAAACCACGATGACTCTATGACTCAATGATTCCTTCTGTATTCATTCCAATCCTTTTCCCCACTATTCGATCCTGACTCTACCCTCAGCCACCTGATTTTATGCACTGGAATACCCTCAATAATCCATATTTCTTTTCAGACCCTTTTTCAAACTGACCTCTTATTAAAATAAGCAACATTGAAGTGAGTTGTTTTAGTTCAGATGGGGACTGATACAAGTTATAAATTTGTAAGTGAGGCATTGATTTGATTTATTATTGTCACGTAATAACATGAAGTGAAAGCAAACAGTACTTTTCAATTTATGTTAATACATGTGACAATAATAAATCAGTTTATTGTGTGCTGTACAGACAAAGCATACTGTTCGTAGAGAAGGAAACGAGGGGGTGCAGAATGTAGTGTTACAGTCATAGATAGGGTGAAGAGAAAGATCACCTTAATGGTAAGTCCAGTCAAAAGTCTGACGGCAGCAGGGAAGAAGCTGTTCTTGAGTCAGTTGATACGTGACCTCAGACTTTTGTATCTTTTTTTTGAAGGAAGAAGGTGGAAGAGAGAATGTCTGATGTGAGTGGGGTCCTTAATTATGTTGGCTGCTCTGCTGAGGCAGCAGGAAATTTAGGCAGAGTCATAGAACATAGAACATTACAGCGCAGAACAGGCCCTTCGGCCTTCGATGTTGCGCTGACCAATTAAGAAAAAGCAATGACTCTAACCTAAACCATTCCCTTTTCATCCATAAACTTATCTGCTAACCTCTTAAACGCCACCAAACTTGGCACATCTACAAGTGCAGCAGGCAGGGCATTCCATACCCTTACCACCCACTGGGTGAAGAACCTACCTCTGATATCCGTCCTATAACTACCACCCCTTAATTTAAAGCTATGTCCACTCGTGCTAGCTTTCTCCATCCTAGGAAAAAGGCTATCACTGTCCACCCTATCTAAACCTCTAATCATCTTATATGTTTCGATAAGGTCCCCTCTTAGCCGCCTCCTTTCTAACGAAAACAACCTCAAATCCCTCAGCCTCTCTTCATAAGACCTGCCCTCCATACCAGGCAACATCCTGGTAAACCTCCTCTGTACCCTCTCCAATGCCTCCACATCTTTCTTATAATGTGGGGACCAGAACTGCACACAATACTCCAAGTGCGGCCGCACTAGAGTTTTGTACAGTTGCAACATGACGTTGTGACTCCGAAATTCAATCCCCCTACCAATAAAAGCTAAGACTCCATATGCCTTCTTAACAACCTTATCGACTTGATTGCCAACTTTCAGGGATCTATGCACATATACACCAAGATCCCTCTGTTCATCAAGACTATTAAGAGTCCTACCATTAGCCCTATACTCTACACATTTATTATTCCTGCCAAAGTGCATTACCTCACACTTTTCCACATTAAACTCCATTTGCCACCTCTCGGCCCAGCTCTGCAACTTGTCCAAGTCCCTCTGCAAACTATAACACCCCTCTTCACTATCTACCACTCCACCGACTTTAGTGTCATCTGCAAATTTACTAATCCATCCTTCAATTCCCTCATCCAGATCATTTATAAAAATTACAAACAGCAGGGGCCCCAAAACAGATCCCTGAGGTACACCACTAGTAACCGAACTCCATGATGAATAATTTCCATCAACCACCACCCTCTGTCTTCTATCAGCTAGCCAATTCCTAATCCAATTAGGTAAATCACCCTCAATCCCACACATCTGCATTTTCTGCAGAAGCCTTCCATGGGGAATGTTATCGAACGCCTTACTAAAGTCCATATATACCATATCAACTGCCTTACCCCCATCCAGCTCTTTGGTCACTTTTTCAAAAAACTCAATAAGGTTAGTAAGGCACGACCTACCCTTCACAAAACCATGCTCACTATCCCCAATCAGTTCGTTTCTCTCTAAATAACTATAAATCCTATCCCTAATAATTCTTTCCAATACTTTGCCCACAACAGAAGTAAGACTCACTTCTATAATTCCCAGGAAAGTCTCTCTTCCCCTTCTTGAACAATGGGACCACATTCGCTATCCTCCAGTCTTCCGGCACTATACCCGTAACCAACGACAACCTGAAGATCAGAGCCAAAGGCTCTGCAATTGCCTCTCTCGCCTCCCAGAGAATCCTAGGGTAAATCCCGTCCGGCCCAGGGGACTTATCTAACTTCAAACCCTCAAGAATATCTAGCACATCCTCCTTATCTACTTCAATACTTTACAGTTTACAACCCTGTATCCCAGTGTTCTCCACAACTATATTTACATCTCCCTGCGTCAATACCGAAGAGAAATATTTGTTCAGTGCCTCTCCAATCTCTTCAGGCTCCACGCACAACTTCCCACTGCTGTCTTTGACTGGCCCTATTCTTGCCCTAACCAATCTTCTATTCTTAACATATCTAAAGAAAGCTTTAGGATTCTCCTTGAACCTATCAGCCAAAGTCTTCTCGTGTCCCCTTTTAGCTCTTCTCAACTCACTCTTTAGCTCCCTCCTGGCTAATTTATAGCTATCCATTGCACTAACTGAGCCTTCAAGCCTCATCCTGACATAAGCCTCTTTTTTCCTTTTAACCAGCGAATTAACTTTTTTAGTACACCATGGTTCCCTTACTCGACCATTTCCTCCATGCCTGACAGGGACATACTTATCAAGGACTCGCAGTAGCTGCTCCTTGAATAAGCTCTACATTTCAGATGTTCCCAGTCCCTGTAGTTTCCTAGTCCAACCTATGCACCCTAATTCCCTCCTTATGGCCTCATAATTACCATTCCCCCAGCTATAACTACTGCCCCCAGCTTCATGCCTATCCCTATCCATCACTAAGGTGAACGTAACCGAATTGTGGTCACTATCACCAAAATGTTCACCAACTTCCAAGCCTAACACCTGGTCTGGCTCATTGCCTAGCACCAAATCCAATGTAGCCTCACCTCTAGTTGGCCTATCTACATACTGAGTCAAAAAACCTTCCTGCACACTTTGTATAAAAACTGACCCCTCTAACGAGCTAGAGCTATAGCTATTCCAATCAATATTAGTAATAGTTATTCCAATATAGCTATTCCAATAGCTATTCAATAGCTATTCCAATCAATATTAATAATAGAGTCAATAGTTGGGAGGCTGGTTGCGTGATGGATTGGGCTTCATTCATGATCTTTTGTAGTTTCTTGTGCTCTTGGGCAGAGCAGGAGCCATTCCAAGCTGTGATACAACCAGAAAGAATGCTTTCTATGGTGCATCTGTAAAGGTTGGTGAGAGTTGTAGCTGACATGCCAAATTTCCTTAGCCTTCTGCAAAAGTAGAGGCATTGGTAGGTTTTCTTAACTATAGTGTCAGCATGGGGGGAACCAAGACAGGTTGTAGGTGATCTGGGCACCTAAAAACATGAAGCTCTCGCTCCATTGATATACGCAGTAAATTAAAGAAAGGAATTTGATCAGCTCATAGGAAAGGGAACTTCTGAGAGACTGTATGAAACAATAAAGGGTAGAGTGATCAAAGGGATGGAACATCTTTATAAAAATATTGAAGACTATTAGAGAGGTGGCAGTTTAGATCTCCAAGAAAGCAGTGCAGAAGCTGTTAAGATCTTAAAGCAAATAATGTGGTGGTGATAATAGCTAAATTAGGCTACAGTGTGAATAAGCCAGGCCTGGAGGTACCCTTTACTGTCAGCCTCAGAGGATACCCCAAGTGTAACAGGGCATGTTGTAATAAAGTTGTGAATGAAGCTGAATCCATCACGTAAACCGACCTCCCACCCATTGACATTGCTTACACTTCCTGGAAAAGCAGTCAGTATAATTAAGGACCCCACGCAACCCGGACACACTTTCTTCCACCTTCTTCCATTGGGAGAAAGAAACAAAAGTCTGAGATCACTTACCAACCAACTCAAGAACAGCTTCTTTCCTGCTGCCATCAGACTTTTGAATGGACTTAGCTTGCATTAAGTTGATCTTTCTCGACACCCTAGCTACAACTGCAACACTAAATTCTGCATTCTCTCATTTCCTTCCCTATGGACAGTATGCTTTGTCTGTATAGCATGCAAAAACCCATACTTTTCACTGTGTACCAACTAATACATGTAACAACAATAAATCAAATCAAATTAAATCAGAAAAGCTTCTGGAATTCTATAGATTTAAAAATCGATAAGGACTGATGCCATCAAAAATGGCAAGTTCTGAGTATAGTTAGTTCCGATCTTCTTAAGATTGTTTTAAAGTACCGTGAACCGCGAAGCTATTCTTATATTTATGTGAAATTCATTAATTTTCTTTATTTCAGTAAACATTTGCTTTAATATAACAATTGGTCAGAGGCATTGTTTTCTTATTTCAGAAAACCTCCTCAATATACAAATTGTAAAAATGTTTTGGCAGCTGCTTCAAGTGGGATTTGTACAGCTTGGCATTTACCAGCAGACACATCTTAAGATCTCTTTATGTGTTCTTCAAAAATACCAGGGGCAGGACTTTATAACCTTTTTCATCCCTAAACCATAAAATCCCACCCAAGGTCAACAACTTTCACAGACTCCATCCCTCACTTCTTCTGATTTCTGTGGTGGGTAAGATGATAAAATTCCAGACAAGATGTACTTTCAGCTGTGTGGTGAAGTGAATCATTTCAGTGCACTAATTAAATTAAAAAGTTAATTCAGTAAATTCTATTGGCCTCAATTTCTGCTGCATTCCTCCAATCCTTGTCATAAATTCAGCAGAAGTTTGTTGGAAACCCTGGAAAAGTAAATAAATGGCTATAATTCACCATCAAGTACATCCATTAGGGAATTCATTGACTTGGAGGTAAACCTCACTTGTGCTGTAGGCCCTCTGTTAGCTCATGGTCATTTTCATTTGTGCAGTGGTGGGGTAGGGAGAGATAGGGTGTGGGGAACAGGTTGATGGTGAGGCCAGAGGCTTGATTTCCAGATATTCAGTCACTAACCAGAGCTAAAGCTGTTCAATTCTGCTTCCACCAGATCAGATCTCTCACCAAATGTATTTGGTCCTTGAGTCATCTGCAGCAGTAACTCCACTCTTTGAGTTCCCTGGAGACAATCATCATCAAAACAGAATGCTCGTGCAGAATCTCCTTAACTAGGTTCATGGCAGTCTTCATGGTACAGATCCTCCAGAGGCTCCTTTATCTGACTCCTTTGATAAACCTTGTTAAATAAAGAACAAAGAACAAAACAGCACGGGAAACAGGCCCTTCGGCCCAACGAGCCCGCGCCACCACCCCGATGTTCCCACCTCTACCCGCGATCCCTGTCCATGTTTATAGATCTATGGATTAAAAACCAAAATTTGAGACAATTTAGGGAGAATTTGTTTTGCCAATTAGCCTAAGAGCACATCTTTGGGATGTGGGAGGAAACCGGAGCACCCGGAGAAAACCCACGCAAGCACGGGGAGAATGCGCAAGCTCCCACAGACACAGGCCCAAATCCATGTATCTGCACAGCACAGCGATAGTCACTGAGCTGTCGTGTTGCCCATCAAATGGTCCAGGTCAAGCATACACTAATGACGTGAAGCACTAGGATACTCTCGAAAAAAATCCAAGAGCAGCCCTCTCACGACCCATCGCGTGTATGCCCCTCGTTAGACAACAAGGTGGACCAAAGCACCTGTAGGATAAAAACAAGTACATCAATATCATCATCTATTTACACACTTCCCAGGGACTCCCAAGGCTCGTGATCCCTATTTTAAATCAGTTTTCTATACCCCTCCATCCCCATTCTGTTCATGTGCCCATCTAATCTTCTTCTTGGCTCTAGCAAAACTGAAGCATTGCATGGAAATGTCCAATTTGGATTCCTTGCTGCCTTTATCTTTCTGTTCCTTGGTCCCTTGCAAATAATTAACAGAAACATCTGATATTGATATACCTAATATGCAATTTCACATGATTAAATAACTGAGATCTGGTGATAGTAGAAGATACATGATGCTAAGATCTGCACGGATCTTTGTAAATTAATAGGAATGTTTTGTTTTACGAATGACAGTCAATGGTATAATTTTTTTAAAAATTTGCACATGGGATGTGGATATCGCTGGCTGGGCCAGCATTTATTGTCCATCTGAGGGCATTTCAGACTCCACTATAATGAAGTGGATCTGGAGTCACTTGCAGACCAGACCAGTTAAGGATGGCAGATTTCCTTTTCTCTCCACCACCTGACAAAGCGAGAGTCTGTTCCGAAAACTTGGGACATTTGCTACAAATAAACTTGTTGGACTTAAAGCTGGCAATGTGGGATTTCTTTCTGTTTTACCCCAGTCCAACGCTGGCATCTCCACATCAAGATTTCCTTTTCTACAGGGTATTAGCGAACTGGATGGTGTTTTTGCAACAATTGATAATGGTTTTATGGTGAGCATTAGCCTTTTAATTCCAATTTTTTTAGTGATTGGATTCAGGTTTAACCTCTGCTAGGGTGGGATTTGAACCTGGTCCCCAGACCATTACCCTGAGTCACTGGATTACTAGTCTAGTGACAATACCACTATGCCATTGCCTTCCTCTGAGGTTAAGACACACACACCCTAAAGAAACCCCATCTAGACCCCTTTTGCAACACCTTTCTGTTCTCCTACTGCTGTCTCATTGTCATTGGCCAATGGCTTCCATCTGAATTTCCTTCCTGTTGGTACTGCTTCCAGGTTATGAGTTACTACGTCATGTGGAGCAGTATTTCTTAATTTTCAAGAAAATTACAGGTTTACCCCTTCACAGTTGATGCAAAATCTCGAAAGTCCTATTCCTACACTCTTCAAAACAATTACAAATTCCACAGATGACTAGAAGAAATTATAAATTTTCTTTACTTTACTATTTTGGGGTCAAAGGTCATCAGATTCAACTTTCCCCCCTATTTTTTTAAATGGGTAACTTCACATTTCTCCTCCATTGCCTCATTATTGTTCACTCAATTAACTTTAGCCTCTGTATCTTCACCACAGCTGTTTGCCAAACTAACTTTGTCAGTAAACTTAGAAACAGTTTACTGCTCCTCTTACCTAAATCAATGATATTGATTGTAAATAACTAAGATCCAAGCACTGTTCCTGCACAATGGCATGCACTGCATATAATGTTCATTGGCCAGTTTTCAATCTACATTAATATATTGCCCCCAATCTCATGAGCTATAGTTTTGTGTAATACCTCGTTTAATGTTTTTTCAAAGTCCAAATATACCACATCCACTGGTTCCCTCTTATTGATCCTGCCAGTTATAACCTCAGAAAACTCTTAACAGATTGGGCAAACACAATTTCCCTTTTATAAATCCACATTGACTCTGCCCAATTGTGTCTGGATTTTCTAAGTGCTCTATTAATGCTGACTGCTCCTGGGGGTTGGGGAGGAGGGTGTTGGTTGGCTGGATCAGATTGGCACCAACCATGTGCTCGATGCCCATTCCAGCTGGGATGGACTCAGGACCTGCCACCTTGCCGTTCCCATGGTGGCGATTGCAGAGTTCCCTGTCCTTGGGCAGGGAACTCAGGAAGAGAAAATACCCTATTACTACATTCTTAATACTAGATTACAATTCTTTGCTGATTATTGTCATTGGCTAGCTGTTTGGCAGTCCCTGTTTTCTCTCTCTTCTTTCTTTCTAGAATAGTGAGAGTATGTGTTCTACCTCTAGAGGCCATTCCAGAACCTAGAGAACTCTGGAAGATCAAGATCAATGCACCTGCTCTCTCTGTAACCATCTGAGGGAACAGTCCATTAGGTCCAAGAGGTTTGTCGATGTTTAATCCAATTAATTTCTCCAGAAAACTTCTAAACAATTATTATAACCTTATTCCTAAATTCTCTCTCGATCCCAGAGTTTATTTTGGCCGCAATTTTACCATCCCACCTGCCAGAGGAGCGGGCAAGGGGCAGACCATGGAAAGGTCCATTCACCTCGGGTGGGATTTCACTATTTTTGGACGAGTGAAGCCATAAAATCCTGCCCTTTGACTCTGCCACCGCAAAGACACTGACAAAGAAATTGTTTAATCTTTCTGTCAATTCCTCATTTTGAATTATTATTTCACATGGTTTCTGCCTTTAAGAAACCCATGTTTAGTCTCACTAACCCTTTCTTTTTTACACAGTAGAAGAGTTTTACTTTTTTTTAAATCTCTTCAGCTGGTTTACTCTTCATTCCTAATTCCTCTTTCTGCATCATTGCCATCATTTGCTGATTTTAAAATCCTCCCAATCCATCTCAAGAAATGTTGAATAAGTTAAGAACCTGAGATTGAGGTGAAAGTGCTTTTCACCTAAATCAGCGAATCTGAAGTTCTAGAAATCAACAATAGAAATTCAGAACAAATCTCCCTGAAATGAGAGAGGAAGGGCAGTGATTGCAATACAGTAATAGAAACATCATCAACTTTCTATCTTGTTCCATCAGGAAAAAGATACAAAAGACTAAGATCATATACCACCTGACTCAAGAACAGCTTCTTTCCTGCTGCCATCAGACTTTTGAATGGACCTATCTTACATTAAATTGATCTTTCTCCACATCCTGGCTGTGATTGTAATGCTACATTCTGCACTCTCTCCTTTCCTTCTCCCCCATGTACTCTATGAATGTACATATTGTTTGTTTGGAGTACATGAAACAATACTTTCCACTGCATCCCAAAACATGTGACAATAATAAACCAGATCAAGTCAAATCAAATCTGTGATGGAGAATACTGGATCTCAGATCCAAGTTGAAAATAGATAATTCTAGAGAGGAATGAAATTGTGCTGTTAGAGAGGGAGTTCTAGAACATGTTCTGCAACCATGCAGGAACAGCGATACATTTCCCAGTCGGGCTGGTGTTGATGTGAAAGATGTTATATGTTTAAGTAGTTGTATGATTGCTTTTAGAACCAGTCACTTGGTCTGGTGGTGATGTCATTTGGGTATTGTGGAGGTTTGCTGTTTAACTTTCAGTTTGTTCCCCGTATAGCAAAAAACTCCAAGAATAAATCTTCTGTTGTAAGTTAGAATCTATGTATGCCAACCACTTTTTTACAAAAAAAACTCATAACACCTAACATGGTTAGGACATTTCAGAGGAGAACCTACAGGTGGTGGTATCCCTTCATTTGCTGCCTTCCAGCTGGTTGAGGTTACAGGTTTGGAAAGTGCTGCCAAAGAGCCTTGATGAGTTGCATCCTCACTCTCCTATTTGCTCTCCATTCTTATCTCTAACAACAAGTGCAAAGAGTTGTTGCTTTCTTTCTCACCAAGATAAAGACCATCTATTCTATTGCCTTGTTTTCTTTTCCTTCTCTACCTGCCCAAGTTCTGGTTTTGGTAGACTGTGCTCCACTGTATGGGAACGTCGAGGAATCAGCCCAGTACAAAACTGAAGGTTTACAGCGCAGCAGTACTCACTACCCTCCTGTACGCCTGTGAAATGTGAACTCTATGTTGAAGGCATGCAAAACAGCTCAATCATTCCCACATGACTTGTCTTCACGGAATATTATGCATCAGATGACAAGACGAAATACCATTCACTGAAGTTCTCTCTAGAGAAGTCTACCATCAGTCCACACACTGCTGATGAGAGTGCAGAGTGCAGGTCAGGTCAGGTCATCAATATGTCAGACGAGCTCCTTTTTGGGGAACTCTCTGCTGGAAGACGCTCGCATGGAGGGCAGAAGAAACGTTTCAAAGACACGCTCAAGGTCTTCCTGACATCATTTGACATAGACACGACCACCTGGGAAACACTGGCACAAAACCGCCCTACCTGGCGCTGCCTCATCCACAAGGGCTGTCAAGCTTATGAAGCAAGGTGTATTGTTGAAGCACAATATAAGTGCGAGCTGCACAACTCCAGAGCCACCAATGCAATAACTACAGTGTCTACACAAGTCTGTCCAATATGTGCCAGGACATCCTGTGCCTGAATTGGCCTGATCAGTTATCTTCAGACACACCCACATCCAACCTCAAAATGACTAATGGTGTCGAGCCCTCATCGATGATATTAGACGAACAGCAACAACCTGCCCAAGAAGTCAAGCCATCCACACCTCTCATCCCCGATCCTATTCTAGTTCTGATTTCTCCCTGTCTTTCTCTACAGTCTCTGCATCTTCCCAATGTCCCTTCCGAGTCCCTCTTATTCATGGCACTGACTTCCTGTACCCTCAGTCCAATTCCCACAAAACTGCCATCTAACATCCTTTCTCAACTCCAATGGTGGTTGGGAATTCCAGAGAAGGAATTCTCTGCAGGATCAGAGTTTTGGAATATGGTCCAGAATGCTGGGGCTGTTCATGCTGAAAGAATTCTCTGATGCCGCTGGCAGTGCAATCCTGATCCATGGGTTTCTTGCCAGCGTGAGGTGATGTTATTGGGAATTCCCATTAATGGGCGGCGGGACCAGAGAATCCCACCACTAGCAAACAGCACACCACCTCCCACTGGTGGGGGACACGGCTGGGAGGCTGGAGAATCTTGCCCATGATCTTTTACTTCCGTGTTCTGGAATCAAACTAAACCCAAAGGCAAAGAATTCCTCGCTTTTATTATTATAAAACCTTCCAAAGTGTGACTTTCAGACAGATGCACTGGGATTGTAAGAAGCTGAAATGATTGCAGGCAGAATTGCAGGCAAAATAGCCCTCAACACTGACATTAAAAACAACATATTGTCTCTTTAAATATTGATAGTGGAAAAAGCCCATGGATTATTCAATGTTGAAAACAGAGCCTTGGGCTTGATTTTCCTCCACCTGCTATTATTTCACACTCCTCAGCTGATAGAGCAGAGTTGGGTTACCTGAACTGAGTCTTAGCTCACAAGGAATGGCCATCGCACTTGATGATAACACCAGGTAAATGTATCTTCATCAATCAGGTAACTGCACAAGTAATAAAAGCAAAATACTCTGTGTGTGTTGGAAATCGGAAATAAAAACAGACAATGTCAGAGAAGCTTGGCGGGTCTGACGGTGTCTATGAAGAGAAAAACATAGACCGGAATTCTCTGACCTCGCCCACAGCTAGGCTTTTCCAGTGCTGCGGCTGTGAATGGAAATTTGTCTCCAACGTAGAGCCAATGTTTCGAGTCAGGATGGTGGCACAGTGCCAGGGACCTCTGGGTTTGATTCCCAGTCTGGGTCACTGTCTGTATGGAGTCTGCATGTTATTTAAATATCAGTGTGAGTTTGCTCCGGTTTCCTGCTGGTTAGGTGCATTGGCCGTGCCAAATTCTCATTTGGTGTATCTTAACAGATACCAGAGTGGCGACTAAGGGATTTTCACAGTAACTTCACTGCAGTGTTAATATAAGCCAACTTGTGACACTAATAAATAAACTTAGAACTTTAAATCTGTCAGAGCTCAATAAAATTTCTTTACCTTAGCAGACTCTATAAATATTCAGTGTTAGCAGGATGAGACCAAGAATATTATAAATACTATACTGCAAGTTAAAGCTGGGTCTTGTACTTAAGTCAATGGTGGGTGAGAAGATGGCTGAAGAGAAGGATCTGTGTTCAAGATAATCATTATTTTAAACTAAGACTAAGGAAATTTGGCATGTCCGCTATGACGCTCACTAACTTTTACAGATGCACCATAGAAAGCATTCTTTCTGGTGGCATCACAGCTTGGTATGGCTCCTGCTCTGTCCAAGACCATGAGAAACTTCAAAGGGTCGTGAATGTAGCCCAATCCATCACACAAACCAGCCTCCCATCCATTGACGCTGTCTACACTTCCTGCTGCCTTGGCAAAGCAGCCAGCATAATTAAGGACCACACGCACCTCAGACATACGCCCTTCCACTTTCTTCCATCAGGAAAAGGAAACAAAAGTCTGAGGTGTACTGACCAACTCAAGAACAGCTTTTTCCCTACGGCTGTCAGTTTGAATGGAACTACCTCGCACTAAGCTGATCTTTCTCTCCATCCTAGCTATGACTGTAACACTGCATCCTGCACCCTCTCCTTTCCTTCTCTATGTACGGTATGTTTTGTCTGTATAGCACGCAAGAAACGATACTTTTCACTTTTATGTTAATACACTTGGCAATAATAAATCAAAAAATATTTTCCCACTAAGATTGACATATAAAAAAATTGCAATGTTTGAAGGTCTCCCTACACATCTCCTCAGTTAATTAAGAAATAGCTCTTAAGGTTTCTAGATTTTCATGAGCTAAGTTTTTTTTTACAGAGCAGTCTGGTTGAATGGTAAATAAAGGTGTTTAATCAGTATTAACAGGAGTTACAATTGCTCAGTTCATTTCTTCCCTGGCAGTGTGATTGGAATGCAGGTTCAGACCACCAGAGATTAGTTACACTCATGAAAACCTTGCTCTTTGCTGCTCTTTGTGTTCTTATTGTTGTGGGCACTAATCCCTTTCCTGACTGTTCAGCTCAAATTGAAAATGAACGCAGCGTGGAACTTACAGTAAAACAGTTTTCATTTCAAGTAAAGTGTATTTATTAGTCACAAGTAAGGCTTACATTAACGGTGCCACGAAGTTACTGTGAAATTCCAGTGGCCACCACAATCCGATGCCTGGTCAATGCACCTAACCAGCACGTCTTTCAGAATGTGGGAGGAAACCAGAGTATCCGGAGGAAACCCACGCAGATGCAGGGAGAACGTACAAACTTCACACAGACAGTGACCGGAGCCAGGAATCGATCCCAGGTCTCTGGCGCTGTGAGGCAGCAGTGCTAACCACCGTGCCCCCTTAACCTCTGGTATGATGATTGTTGCTGAGCCAGTAATTGTTATAATTGGTCGAGATCTGTAATGGGCAACCTCGGCTAGTGAGTGGGCCACATGAGTGACCCTCCTTCACCACATTGGGCCGCAAGATGAAAGTCAGGCTGGTTCACTAACCATGACCCATGAATTAGATTAAATATATTTATTACATGCTGAATACTTCACAGCGAGTTATAGAAAATATTGAATCAGATAAACATATTAATAGAACTGTCATCAACTTGAAATGGTAAAAGCAAAAACATATTTGCAGTTTGGACGCAGGTGAAGTTTTTTTTTATTCATTCGTGGGGCACAGCTTACATTTATTCCTAGTTCCCCTTGGAGGGCAGTTGAGAGTCAACCACATTGCTGTGGCTCTTGAGTTACATGTAGGCCAGACTAGGTAAGGATGGCAGATTTCCTTCCCTAAAGGACAGTAATGAACTAGATGGATTTTTCTGACAATTGACAATGGTCATCAGTAAACAGCCCTGACAGTCAATATGAAAGCTCTATTCTCTCTCTATAGACACTGTCAGACCTGCTGATGTTTCCCAGCAATTTCTGTGGTTGTCTGACAGTCAAGATTGTGAGCAATCAGCACGCATCTCACTTCACCTGCCCTTGCTTTATGTGTGACTCACTTCAGTCACACCCTTAAAAAAAGGTGCAGAAATCAGCAGAATGCATAGGGACAATATAACGTCTTGTGGGTGTCGTTGGCTGGGCCAGTATTTATTGCCCATCCCTAGTTGCCCTTGGAGGATAGTTGAGAGTCAACAACATTGCTGTGGCTCTGGAGTCACATGTGGGCCAGACTGGGTAAGGATGCCAGATTTCCTTCCCTAAAGGACATTAGTGAACTAGGCGGGTTTTTCCTTGATAATGATTTCATGGTCATCAGTAGATTTTTAATTCCAGATTTTTTTTTTATTGAATTCGAATTCCACCTTTTGCCGTGAAGGGATTTGAACCCAGGTCCCCAGAACATTAGGCAAATTTCTGGATTAATAGTCTAGCAATAATACCAGTAAGTCATCGCCTTCCCCACTATCTGGCTATCAAAATGTCATCTGAAAGACCATCAGGAACAGAAGTTTAATGCCCTCAGCATTCAGATAATGAGTGATGCTTGCCACCTCATTATTCACATGACCCAGTTTGTGCATTGGTTTATTCTCAGCAACCAGTACAGGTCATCAGCTCAGCCACTGCAATATGAGTTGTGGTTGGATGGAAGGAAGGGACATCTGCTTCCGCTTTGCTCCCTGACACTAGGAAAAAAATCCAAGGTTAAAGAACAAAAAGTAGAATCTCCTGATGGCATCAGCATCAAATTTTGAGACATTGCCACTGTTGTATATTGTACCATGAGGGGAGGCAGTGTGGCACAGTGGAATTATCACTGGACTAGCAATTCAGAAACCCAGGGTAGGCCATTCAGCCCATCAAGCCTATTCCGCCATTCAATATGATCGTGGTTGATCATCTACTTCAATGCCTTTCTCCCTTCCTATCCCCATTTCCCTTATGTCATTGATATTTCAGAATCTAGTCTCAGTGATTCTGTAACCCCTAGGAGTGGAAAATTCCAAAGATTCATAATCTTTTGAGTAACAAATTTTTCCTCATCTGTCAATGTCTGAGGTCACCTACCAATTGACCCAAGAACAGCTTCTTCCCTGCTGCCATCAGACCTCTGAATGGATCTACTGGATATTAAGCTGATCTTTCTCTACACCATAGCTATGACACCACTTCCTGCAATCTCTCCTTTCCTTCTCCTCTATGTAATCCATGTACAATGTGTTTTGTCTGTATATCGCAAGAAACAATACCTTTTATTGTGTGCTAATACATGTGATAATAATGAATCAGATCAAATCAAATCAAATCCTAAATTGCTTCCCACTTATTTTGAAATTGTCTCCCCGAGTTCTAGACTTCTCAGCCAGGGGAAACAGCTTATTTGCATCCATCCTATCTACTCATTTAACTATTTTGCGAGTTCTCATTCTTCAAACCTCTAGAGAATACAGGCCCAATCTCTCCTCATTAGACAGTCCTGCTATCTCAGAACTAGTGTAGTCAACATTTGTTGCACTCCTTCTATGACAATAATGTAATTTCTGAGATTGGGGAATCAAAACTGCACACAGTATTCCAGGTGTAGTCAAAAGTCTAGAAAATACAGACCCAATTTGCCCAATCTCTCCTCGTTGGACAGTCCTCCTATCCCAGAGCCAGTGTAGTCAACCTTTGTTACTCTCCAACAATAATGTAATTTCTGAGATTGGGGAATCAAAACTGCGCGCAATACTCCAGATGTAGTCCAAACAAGGTTCTGTACAATTAAGTAAAGACTTTGCTACTCCTTTCTTACAATAAGGGCCAACATGCTTTTTGCACTGACGTGCTAGCCTTCAGTGACTTACTGATGAGGACACCAAGGTCCTTTGTAGATCTACCGTTCTATTCATATTTTCATAGAATTGAATGTATAGAGTGCAGAAGCAGCCCATTGAGACTGCTCTGACTTACCCAGATAATAACCCCATGACACCACATATTTACCCCGCTAATCCCCCTGACCTTGTGACATCTTGGGATACTAGGGGGCAATTAGCATGGCCAATCCACCTAACTAGCTTTGGACTTTGGGAGGAAACCGGAGCACCCAGAGAAAACTCACGCAAACACAGTGCAAATTCTATACACTCAGTCACCCAGAGCTGGAATTGAACTTGGGTCCCTAGAGCTGTGAGGCAAGAATGCTACTGTTACATAACCTGTACGTTCCTCTCTTCTCAGTTGCAAAGCTTAAGTTTGTGAACTTATCGTCAAGGCTCACCATCATTGGATCAGAAATTAGGCCTGGATCAATCAGATTCTTCCGAATGTGAGAATTATCTCAACTGTGTGTTGACCCAAGCACAACACAATTTAACCTGTGACCTGCTAACTGCATCATAAAATCCTAGCACAGTTTTTATAATTATATTACACTGTTCTTCACATATCACAGCATTCTCAGAGTTGATTGTTTTACTAAACAATAAAAATGGCATTATCGGCTATTTATCATTTGATTGCCTACACTATATTGCACAGATGTAAGAGGCTGTTTTCACGGGGAGACCTCTGTTAATGGGGTCTTTTGTTAATTAATGTTCGCAACTTCACTGGGTCAAAATCCTGCAATTCCCTCCCTGGCAGCATTGTGGGTCAACCCATGGTGGTGGCAGCTCACCACTGCTCTCTCAAGGCAACTAGGGATAGGTAATAAATGCTGGCCCAGCCAGCGACACCCAGATCCCATATATGAATTTTAAAAGACTGTGCCTGCCGGAGATCAGTCTAACAAAATGTAGATTAGTTGAATCTTTAGTCACAAAACAGGCGAGGCATCATGATGGAGCTTATTGTATCACATAAGGGAAAGCACTATCTTCATCGGAATAATTTTGTTCCGATCATCTGCCTGGTCACACACAGTTTCTAGCTTCACATTCTCTGTCTTCTGGATTTTCCTCTGTGTGAACACTAACTTCATCTCCAGCGTTTTCTTCCATTCACCTCCCGTGCTTGGAAATCTCAAATTTGATATTATGGTCAAATTATCAGACTTCAGCTGATAAATGGCAAGTAACATTTGCGTCATTCTTGTGAATGAACATCAACAAGATCTCCTCTTGACATTTGACACTATCATTAAATCGCTTATTATCAACACCTTGGGGTTGATTTGATTAGATTTTGATTTGATTTATTGTTGTTGTATGTACTGGCATATAGTATTGCTTCTTGCATGCTTTACAAACAAAACATATTTGTTCATAGAGTACATAGGGGAGAAGGAAAGGAGAGAGTGCAGAATGCAGTGTTACATAGCTAGGATGTAGAGAAATATCAACATGATATATGCTAGGACCATTCAAAAGTCAGACGGCAGCAAAGAACAAACTGTTCTTGAATCGCTTGATACATGATCTCAGACTTTTATATCGTTTTCCTGATGGAAGAAGGTGGAAGAGAGAATGTCCAGGGTGCGTGGTGTCCTTGATTATCCGGCAACTTTGTGGAGGCAGCGGGAAGTGTAGATGGAGTCAGTTAATGGGAGGCTGGTTTGAGTGATAGACTGGGCTACGTTCACAACCCTTTGTAGTTTCTTGCAGTCTTGGACAGAGCAGGAGCCCATACCAAGCTGTGATACAACCAGCAAGGGTGTTTTCTCAGGTGCATCTGTAAAAATTGGTAAGTTGGAGTTGGGTAAAATACCATTGACCAGAAACTTAATTGGGCCATCTAAATAAATACCATTACTGTAAAAAAAATGCTACATGTAGGTAGCCACTCCAACATCTATAAATAACAAATGTAATGGAATACTTTCTGCTTGGCTGGATAGGTGCAGCTCTATCAACACTCAAAAAACTCAACACCATCTAAGACAAAGCAGCCGGCTTGATTGGCAACCCCCGCTCCATGTTGAGCATTCACACCCTTCATCATTGAAGGGTGGCACATTGTGGCAGCCGTGTGTACCATTAGTGGTTAGCACTGCTGCTTCACAGCTCCAGGGACCTGGGTTCAATTCTTGACTTGGGTCACTGTCTGTGTGGAGTTTGCACATTCTCCTTGTGTCTGCGTGGGTTTCGTCCAGGTGCTCTGGTTTCCTCCCACAATCCAAAGATGTGAGGTTTAGGTTAGGTTTGATGCTAAAATTGCCCCTTAGTGTCCTGAGATGCATAGGTTAGAGGGATTAGCGGGTAAATATGTAGGAATATGGGGGTAAGGCCTGGGTGTGGTCGGTGCAGACTTAATGGGCCAAATGGCCTATTTCTGCACTGTAGGATTTCTATGATTCTATCAGCAAGATACACTGCAGCAACTCACCAAGGCTCCTTCACCAGCCCATTTCAAACTAGTAACCTCTCTTGTTACTCTCCAAAAAAGCCAGTTGGTGAAGGGAAGAACTGGAACTACTCTTTATGCATTTATTTATAAGAGATATGCATTGAAAGTATAAATTTCCTCACTCAACAGACACAGTTTCAGTAGGCTTCTTTATGTCAGAGTGCAAATGAATCCACAGTTAATGTCCATTGTATTTTGTTACGACTACATGGCGGGGGGGGGGGGGGGGAGCGGATTAGATGATCCCCCTCTTTGCTCTCTCTCCTTGGTCGACTACAACAGGGTTTTTTTGTTTGAAAAGGATATACTCACAAAGACAGAGGTCTGGCTGAATCCAGTGGCCTTGCTGCTTTCAACATGAGATGGTTTAAAACTACAGAGAGATGATCTGTCAGTTCTTGTGGAGATACAGCAATGGAGTTGAATTCTTTAAAGTCTCTGAATGGAGAGAGACTCAAACAGACAGGGCCCAAAATCTTGTAAAACTGGGTTGTGGGGAGAAAGGAGAGAGAGAGAAAGAAAGAAAGAGAATCGCTCACAGTTTCTTAACTGCTTATCCTCAGTTCTGCAGAGAAAACATGCTTAAAACATATGAAGGATTGGCTAGTCATGTGAGAACCCTCCCCAGCTGACCCATAATTCAAATATGATCATGTATTCCAATTGTAACTTAATTGGGTCGGCCTGGGAACCCCCCCTTTGACCAGGATCTCATTGTTCAATTGATTAGTTTTGATGGTTTGTCTGCACTCAGTTGCGTATCGGGAGTGTATTAATGGAATAAGATATGTGGTTCATTCCTCTGACGTCATTGTCTGATGGGTTTTGTTTGCCTGCAGTGGGGTTGGGATGTAGAATGCGCAGCAATGCAAATTAGGTAACCATCTTGGCTGTAGGTTCACATCACTTTAGTCTGTTTTTCCAAAGAGTCAATTCATGTTTCCAACTGGTGGATTAAAAATCATTATTTGGAATAAAGCACATCTTCATGATTTTATATATACAACTAATTACAGTTAATATGCAATTGACGTTGAGCATTTGGAATAATAAGGGCTGCAGGTGTATAAGAAAACTATCACCTCCAAATACTCGAAGACGTAAGCCATCCTGACTCAACCTTTCCTTCACTGTCGCTGGGTCCAAATCCCGAAACTCTCTCCCTAACAGCTCAAAGGGTGTACCTACACCATTTCAAGAAGCCAGCTCACCATCACCTTCTCAAGGGCGAGTAGGGATGTGCAGTAAATTCCAGCATTGTCAGTGCTGTCTGCACCCCATGAATGAATAGAATAGAATAGACTGTATTATAGCAACATCTCTGGATACCTGGAAATGGAATTTGAGAATTCCAGTAGTTTGTTCCCAACGATCAAGATGATAGCTAAAGCCAGGAGAATTGACCCGGATCTTCCGCTCAGCACCAACACTGAGGCAATCACTAGTGACAGTGATTAAGAGTGCAGCCTTTCCTTTTGTTGCTTTTTCAGCCATGGTGAGGAGTGAATGATAGACACAGGGAGGCTCGGTGCGGAGAAGGAGCAACAAGGGCACAATCCTTTCGATGTCACCAACTCTAGCGACTGTGTTCAGAGTTTTTTTTAACTGTTTCTAATTCTTCAAAGACTTACGAAGCTGTGTTATGCAACAATTTATAATTTAAATTTTTTTTCATTTGTTTTGAATTTGAATGGAAATAAATGTGGGTGTGAGTGGGGGTGGGGTGGGGGTGGGAGTGGTGTGTGGATGGAAGGTTGATGGACCTTGGTTGGGAAGGATGGGTGTATGGGATGGGTACAGAGTAATGGTGCTGTGTTTGTTGGGGTGAGTGCTTGGGGTGGGTGGAAGGTGTATTTTGGGGGGTGGGTATTTGATCATGAAGGGGTTGTGTACACGGATATGGGTGTCAATCGGTGGGAATACTAAGGGAATGTGTGAATGGATGTGGGTGAATGGTTAGGTGTAGGCGAGTGTGCGTTGGGGGTGTTAATGGGGGATGGGATTAATGTGTGCGGGGTGGGTGACTGAGTGGATTGGTGAATTGTGGAATCTATGAGGGGTGTAAGTGGAGGAAGCTGCTGGATGGGTTGAAGGGTGAGCACTAGTTCACTTCAGCTCCAAATCAGTTTTTCAGAATTCCTGACAGCGCTCCTGCTGGTGCTGCACTTTGATTAATAGCGGGGATATTCCGGGCTCATTTCCTAGTGGAGATCTGAGCACCAAGTCTCCAATGCTAACTTCACTGTCAGAGAGGATCCCAGACAATGCAATTCTGTCCAAAGGAAATTTAAACTTTATGGACAAATATCACACATGGGGCTTCCATTTTTTTCAATTCATTTTTACAGGATGTGGGTATCTGGCCAGTATTTATTACCCATCCCTAACTGCCCTTCATTTCAGAGGGCATTTATTTGTGAGTCATTGCTGTGGCTCTGGAGTCACATGTAGGCCAGACCAGGTAAGGACAGCAGATTTCCTTCCCTGGAAGACATTAGTGAAGCAGATGGGTTTTTACAATCGACAATGGTTTCGTGGCCATCAATAGACTTTTAATTCCAGACTTTGAATCTTGGACAAAACCTTATAACATGTGGACCATCCAGAGCAGAACCAAGCCAGAATATCAGCTGATGCATTGAAAAGGTTCAGCGTGAGATTCCCTTGTATTGTAGAGTGTGTAGAGACTGTTACATGGGTGGGCAGATAGAATCTGCACAAGAAACACCAGGTATCTGCTTTGAGACTCAACTGAGCAAAGTTTAACTGTGTACATGTTGGACAGCAGCACGGATAGGTTAATGTCAAAAAACTTTGAAATAGATACACACAGCCTCATAAATGACATTGGCAGAGATCTGAGGACAGGTAGAACCTAAAAGATATTTAGTTACAGATCAATCTTGATTTAATAAACCACTCCCTTTGACTTGTGTCCAAAACATCGCAGGCCATTTCTATCCAAAACTTCTTACTTTTGCTCCACCTGCTTCATTCCTCCCTCGACAACAGTATCAAAACCTCACATTTCTACCTCTCTTCAGCTTTGAAAAAGTCACATGGGCTTATACTTCTTCCTGAGATCCTCAATCACAGTTGGGATTTGCCTCTGAGAGTGAATGGAGTTTCGGCTGCAATGCCAAATTTTCCGATCTTGCTGGCAATGGTTCCCACTCCAAAGGAGTCCGGAGAATCCCGTCCTCCACAGTGTTGTCCCAGCACTTCCTGTTTTTATTTCAGATTTCCAGCATCGACAGTATATTGATTTGATGATCGTTTAAAGTTTAAAAGATTTATTACAGTCCCAAGTAGGCTTATATTAACACTCAATGAAGTTACTGTGAAAATCTGCTAGCTGCCACACTCCGGCACCTGTTTGGGTACACTGTGGGAGAATTGAGCATGGTTGATGCACCTAACCAGCATATCTTCCAGACTATGGGAGGAAACCGGAGCACATGAAGGAAATCCATGTTGGCAATGTGCAGACTCTGCACAGGCAGTGATCCAAGTTGGGAATCGAACCCAGGTCCCTGGCTCTGTGAGGCAGCAGTGCTAACCACTGTGCCACTGTGCCACCTAATTGAATACTGGGACAGGCTCAATGAATGGCCTACTCCTGTTCTTGACTTGCTCACTGATGGTGTGTGTGGGTCTGAGAAGATGACTGAGCAGAAACCTTGTTATTAATTGTCCTGAAGCAAGCCAGATTGAAATGATGCAATCAGTTTTGTAATGAGGAAATTGCAGGTCTGACTTGATTTGACTGAAATTTAATACAAACCTTTGCATCTGTTTTTATTTAATATGTAAACTTTATGAACCATGCTGTAGCACTGAGTGAATTGTTACTGTGTTGGTTGAGCATTGTAGCCAAGAAAGGCTGTGTACCCTGCACTGTACAGAATCGCTGTCCCATAGCAAATAACACTGAGGCAGGTTGCTGGAAATTCCGACTGATCACGTTTCACCACTGGTTGGTGGTGTCACCTCAAGTTACAGCTTGTAAAGCAACACGGTGGCACAGTGGTTAGCACTGCTGCTTCACTGTGCCAGGGACCCGGGTTCAATTCCCAGCTTGGGTGACTGTCTGTGCGGAGTCTGCATGTTCCTCTCGTATCTGCATGGGTTTCCACCCACAGTCTGAAAGATGTGTGGTTGGCTGCATTAGTCATGCTAAGCTCCCCCTCAGTGTATCCGAACAGGTGCCAGAATAGGGAATGTTCATAGTAACTTCATTGCAGTGTAAGGTCACTTGTGACACTAATAAATAAACTTTAAAAAAACAAAACTGTATGGCGTTTGTATATCCCATATCTGCGTGGGTTTCTTCAGGGTTCTCTGATTTCCTCTCACAATCCAGAGATGTGCAGGTTCAGTAAATTGGTCAGGCTAAATTGCCCTTCAGTGCCCCAAGACTTTTTTTGGTCTTCATCTGTGGGACATGGGCATTGCTGGCTGGTCAGCATTTATTGCCCATCCCTAGTTGCCCGAGGGCAGTTGAGAGTCACCCACCTTGCTGTGGCTCTGAAGTCACATGTAGGCCAGACCAGGTAAGGACAGCAGATTTCCTTCCCTAAAGGATATTAGTGAACCAGATGGGTTTCCCAACAAGCGACGATGATTTCCTGGTCATCGGTAGATTCTTAATTCCAGATTTTTTTTATCGAAATCAAAGTCTACCATCTGTCATTGGGGGATTCGAACCCACAACATTAGCTGAGTTTCTGGATTTAAAGTCTAGTGATAATACAATGAGGCCATTGCTTCCCCTCGGTGTGTAGCTTAGACAGATCAGCGGATCCATTGTATGATGTTATCAGTCTGTTTTGAACACATTGCTGCCATGTTACATGTAGTTACTGCTCAGGCAGAGCTGTTCGCTGTCGTGGTGCACAGCTCTTGAGTTATAGCGACTTTCCGTGTTAGAAAACCCTTTGGGAGATTCAGTTGCCAGAGAACAGAAACACAATTTTGACTCATTTCTGACAGAAAGCTCCATCTGGTCTGGTCTCGTTTACAAAAATAGATATTGAGGCGCTGGAGAAAGAATGGAAAGTAGTGAGGCGATTGATAACAGAGGAGAGAGGTTGTAACAGGAAAGGCTAAACTGGCTGGAAATCTTTTCAATAGTAAAGTGAAGGCTGAAGGATCGTAAGAGGTCTTTAAAAGTACAAAGAGTTTTGATGATATGGACACGGAGAAGGTTTTGCCATTTGTCTGGATGGTCAGACCATAACATGATCACTAATAAATCGAAGAAGCAACATAGGAGAACTTTCTGTAACCAAAGAAAGATGAGAATGTGGAAGTCATTACAAGGGATAGTTGAGGTGAATACTATAGCAAAATTGAATATGTACCAAAAGGAAAAAGGGATAGAAGGATGCACTGATAGGGTTAGATAAAGAGGGGGAGGAGGGCAGTACAATGTTTAATTGCCAAAACAATAGACAATTTCTGCTCTGTAAATCTGATTTAGGGCAGCACGGCTGTACAGTGGTTAGCACTGGTGCCTCACAGCGCCAAGGACCCGGGTTCAATTCCGGCCTTGGGTCACTGTCAGCGTGGAATTTGCACATTCTTGCCATGTCTGCGTGGGTTTCCTTGGGGTGCTCCGGTTTCCCCCCACAGTCCAAAGATGTGCAGGTTAGGTGGATTGACTGTATTAGATTTGCCATGCTAAATTGCCCATTAGTGTCCTAAGATGTGAATACTTGGGATTGCAGGGAACAGGTCTGGGTGGAATTGTCCCTTAGTGTTAGGGGGATTAGGTGGGGTTACGAGGAAAGGGCCTGGGTGGGATTGTTGTCGGGGTAGGTGTGATAGGCCGAATGGTCTTCTCCTGCACTGTGGGGATTCTTTGATTTCAGACCAAAACTAGAGACTCCGCTGCAGAAAAAGAAAATCATTACTGGTGTTGCAAATCTGAAATGGCTGGAAATGTTCAACTCAAATTTCTCGGTTGTAAGCCATCAACATTTGCCCTTTTTATAACTGGAGTTATACTGCAGACAGTGCACACTCAGACTGATGTGAGACAGACACCTGGGAGAGAGCTGTACTCTCACAATTCCACTGTTCTCAGTCATTTCCTGTGTGGTACTGCCCCTTCTGCGCTGCCGCACAGCCCAAAGCCTCAATACAAAAGTGAGGGTATAGCTACAGCCCAAAGATTTCACCAGCAGAAGACAGAGATAACCTCAAGTACTCGCAAGGCAGTCACAGCCAAAGAAGTACTTTTGAAGTGGATGCACTACAGTAATGTAGACAGCAGCCACTTTGTGCAGAGCAAGCTCCCCACAAACAGCCATTTTAGTTTTTAGTTTATTTATTAGTGTCACAAGTGGGCTTGCATTAACACTACAATGAAGTTACTGTGAAAATCCCCCAGTCGCCACACTCCAGCGCCTGTTCGGGTACACGGGATGGAGAATTTAGCATGGCCAATGCACCCTAACCAGCATGTCTTTTGGACTGTGGGAGGAAACCTGAGCACCTAGAGGAAACCCACACAGACACAGGGAGAACATGCAGACAGTGACCCAAGTTGGGAATCAAACCTAGGTCCCTGTGAGGCAGCAATGCTAACCACTGCGCCACTGTGCCACCCACAGTAAAGTTAGGGAAAATGAGTGGGAGGACTCCCTGCAGATACTCCATCCCAATGGAACAAACTGAATGGGATGGACTTCCACTCTCATTCTCTGTAATCTAGTGGGACAGATCTCTCGATCTTCACAGATTGGAAAGGCATGTTGTGCAATGCTTTCACAATCTATTAAATCGGATTTACAACTCATTAGAAAGATGAAGGTTATCATCAAGGATTTGTTGATGCGTGGAAAGTATTCTCCAACATTCATTGAAAGTTCAATCTTTATTTCATTCCCACCAGGTTTATAAACCGTGGCAAAAGAAAAAGGGGAACCAATGACCTGATCTTTATTTGGAACAGCAAAGAGAGTGGTGGCTGGGAGGAGCTTCCCTATACAAGCAGCTAATTCTTTTCAAGAGGCTTTCTGACTTCTAAGCTTCCTGATGGACAGGCAGCCTGCCATTCTGGTGGGGTGACAACTTGGTGCTGGGGATTTGGGGGCAAAGGTTAAGTTAGTGTGACACCCTTGAGCATATTTGGTGATCAGAAGTGGGGTGGATACAATTGGACATCTTGGAAGTACGGACATTTTGGGGAGGATCTACTTTGTATGCAGAATGCTAACCCAGGGAGTGAAGGTTTGTTTTTGATTTGATTTGATTTATTATTGTCGTATATATTAGTATACATTAAAAAATATTGTTTCTTGCACGCTACACAGACAATGCAAAGCATGCATAGAGAAGAAAAGGGGAGGGTGCAGAATGTAGTGTTACAGTTATAACGAGGAGGTAGAGGAAGATTAACTTAACGCAAAGCAGGTCCATTCAAAAGTCTGACAGCAGCAGGGAAGAAGCTGTTCTTGAGTTGGTTGATACGTGACCTCAGACCTTTGTATCTTTCTCCTGACAGAAGAAGGTGGAAGAGAGAATGTTATGCTGGCTGTTTTTCTGAGGCAGTGGGAAGTGTAGAGAGTGTCAATGGATGGGAGGCTGGTTTGTGTAATGGACTGGGCTTCATTCACGACCCTTTATCTTCTCTTGCAGTCATGAGCAGAGCAGGAGCCATACCAAAGCTGTGATACAACCAGAAAGAATGTTTTCTATGGTGCATCTGTAAAAGTTGGTGAGAGTCATAGCAGACATGCAAATTTCCTAAGTCTTCCAAGAAAGTGGAAGTTTGGTGGGCTTTCTTAACTTTGTGTCAGCACGGGGGGACCAGGACTGGTTGTTGGTGATAATGGACACTAAAAACTTGAAGCTCTTGACCCTTCCTACTTCATCCCCATTGATGTAAACAGGGGCATGTTCTTCTTCACACTTCCTGAACTCGATGATGATCTCCTTCATTTTGTTAACTCTGTCCTGTACCCTGTCTTGTCATTGTTTGAGACCTGACCCACCAAGGAATGTTTCAACCTGCAAATCCTTCCACACACACCAACGGCTTTCCTGGTAATGTTTTTTTTAAGTTTATTTACTAGTGTCTTAAGTAAACTTACATTAACACTGCCATGAAGTTAGTGTGAAAATCCTTGAGTCGTCACATTCTGGCCCCTGTTCAAGTACATTAAGGGAGAATTTAGCATAGCCAATGCACCTAACCAGCAAGAGGAAACCGGACCACACGGCAGAAACCCACGCAGACACGGGGAGAACATGTGGACTCTGTACAGACAGTGACCCAAGCCGGGAATCAGTGGATGTCCAATGAGATTTGGGGATTCAAGTGCATAGTTCCTTAACATGCAACAAATAGATGCAGAAAATAGTCAAGAAGACCAATGGAATGCTGGCCTTCATATCTAAAGAACTGGAGTATAGGGACACAGATGTCGTACAAAACCCTACTTAGACTCCACTGAGAGAACTGTGAGCATGTATGGGCAACGTACCTTAAGTTTTCCCTGGAGGGAGATCAACACAGGTTTACAAGAATGATATCTGGATTTCAGGGTTACGTTACAAGGCGAGATTAGACAAATTAGGCCTTTATTCTCTTGACTTCAGAAGGTTGAGGAGTGATTTAATAGAAGGCTGCAAAATATTTACAGGTAAGGATAAATTGTTTCCATTAGTTGAAGGCTCTAGAACCGGGTGCCATAGTCTAAAAATTCAAGCCGAGTCACTCAGGAGAGATGATAGAAAATGTTTCTAAATGCAGTGGGTGCTGGAGGTTTGGAATTCTCTTCCTCAAACGGCAGTGGATGCTGCTTCAATTGTTAAATTAAGTCTGAGATAGACATTTTTATTGAGCAGAGGTATCAGGGGGTATAGGTCTAGGGCAGGCACTTGGAGTTTGGCTACAGATCAGCATTAAATAGCAGAGCAGGCTTGAGGGGCTGAATGGCCTACTTCCTACGTTCTTATGACCAACAGCAGATGGTGAAATTTGAATTCACTAAAAATCTGGAATTAGAAATCTTAAGCATAGCTAAGAAGCTGTTGTTGATTGTTGTAAAGACCCATCTGGTTCATGAATGCCTTTTAGCGGGAAAGAAATCTGCCATCTTTACCTGGTCTGGCTAATATGTAATGATTGATGCTTAGATAGTCTAGTAATTATGAATTGGCAATACGTACTGGCACAGCCTGTGAATGACTAAAAGTAAAGATTAAAATAGTATTTTATGTTGATGAAATCTGTCTTAGAGATCTTGCTTGAGCCAAAACACATGGGCCAGCGAGGGTGGAGAATTTGGGATTCGGCCAAATCTCCGTTCACTGCAGCAAGACTAGAGAATCCCATTGGCCAGAGAATCCTGCCCCTAATTTTTTTTTCAAATTTTGCCAAGGAATGTTTAAACCCAATTGAGAGGACAAATAAAGTCAGGATTTATCTGAAAGACATCACCTCAGAGGGTGCAACACACCCTCAGAACTGGACTGAAGTCTTGACCTCAAGTTGAACTCAAGCCTTTGGAGTGAGAATTGCATGCAATAAGAAGCCTCACAACACCAGGTTAAGGTTCAACAGGTTTATTTGCGGAGAGAACTCCACTCACCTGACGAAGCAATAACGTTCTGAAAGCTTGTGACGTTTACTATCAAATAAACCTGTTGGACTTTAACCTGGTGTTGTGAGACTTCTCACTGTGTTTACCCCAGCCCAACATCTCCACGTTGTGAGAATGAAACCCAGAACTGCCCGATTTAGCTGGGATAGCATTACTGTCTGCACTTAGGAGCTGGCTGTTGTAGTTGGAGCGTGCAGAGTTCTCCCTTGTGTCAATTTTTTTGATTAAACAATTGAAGTAAATCAAATTAATGGAGGCAAGCTCTCAAAAGGAAGGGAACTGCGCAAAACAGAAAATCAAATAGAAAGGAAATTTAAAGCATCAAACCAAAATTTGATTCAAGAGGTTGATAGTACACCCCAACCCCTGCAGTACCCAGTGGACAGAAAAGGCCTCGCTATTTACCTCCTGACTTGACCAATCAACTAGCCAAATACAAATTACGAGTCATTGTCACATGGTTGCTTGTGTGACTTGCTGTGCGAGCATTGGCTACATTACAACATTGAGAATGATTTAGAAGGCATTTCATTAGCTGTTAAGAGTGCAGGAGTATTCCAAATACAAGATTTTCTTTCTTTCTGTCGTTGTGATAGATTGCCTTTTACACTTTGTGTTCTCACACTCGAGGATAGTTGAAGGTTAAAAAAATAAAATTCAAGTCACATCCCCGACTCCATTTCCACAACAGGGAGGAGAAGAAGGGTGAAGAATAAGGTGGTAATTGACAGAGACAAAGATTTTGAAGGTGAACAAAGTTTAAACTTTGATTAGTAGTGTCACAAGTAGGTTTACATTAACACTGCAATGAGATTATTGTGAAAATCTCCTAGTTGCCACATCCGGCACCTGTTTGGGGTACACTGAGGGAGAATTTAGCATAGCCAGCATGTCTTTCAGGCAAAACGTTTAATGACTGGAAGGGCTGATTAATGGTCTTCTCCAGGTCTGTTAAGTTTTAATTGGGAATGAATTAACTCCTTACTATCTGCCCCATGGTAGCACAGTGGTTCGCACTGCTGCCTCTCATTACCAGGGACCCAGGTTCGATTCCTGGCTTGGGTCATTGTCTCTGTCAAGTTTGCACATTCTCCTTGTGTCAGCGTGGGTTTCCTCCAAGTGCTCCGATTTCCTCCATATCTGAAAGATGTGCAGGTTGGGTGCATTGGCCATGCTAAATTCCCCCTCAGTGTATCTGAACAGGCGCCAGAGTGTGGTGACTAAGGGATTTTCACATTAACTTCATTGCAGTGTTAATGCAAGTCTACTTATGACAATTATAAATAAACCAAAGATATTTTACAGATAAGCTTCTGAATACAAATCTTTTCCAAAGGAAGCCAACCTAAAATATGTTCCAGAAGATTGTCTGCAGCGCCTACATGTTACACAGGATTTCTGTCAAAGAATGTCTCGACCACAATGTAAACTACCAAAAGAGAACAATACATTCCTTCTTGCTTCTTATCTATCACAAAGCATAAAAGTTGAATGTCAGAATCAAAGCATCTTCAGTGCATTAAAATTATAAATAGTTATCAGAAACTAGAGACTCACAGGACAAATAAGGATAATCTTTTTTTCTCATTGTGGCACAGTTCAAAGATCAATTCTTCTATGGTAACTCCATGAAAGTTTTAAAACCTTTTCATTCATCTCATGTGTCCCATGTATTTTTTTTCCCGTGTTGTAAAATAGAAGTCCCCTGTAGATTTACAGATAAGCGGAGTCATATGTTGTTGGAAACATATTAACTTATCCCCTCCCCACCAACACCCTCCACCCATCATTATCTGTGAGAATGTTGGAAAAAATGATATAGGAAAGTCCAGTGAACCTGTTTATTTGCAGGGGTTGTTAAAAGTGAATGGTTAACTCTCAAAGCTGTAAAACCGTGTGTGTTGTATTGAGAAAAGTGCCTGAACTTCGCTCAAAGGTGAGAAAGTGTTTGATATCTTCCTTCATTATCGCAGCTGAATTCATCAGATACGTACTTCCATGCACCAAAAATATACACGCATGGTGATACCTTTTGCTGACAATGATTAAACCGGACTCTGTTGTACCCCCCGCTGGAGAGCGATGGATCCAAGGTGAGAATTGCAGCTGGTTACCTCGTGGGTCGCAGCCTAGGACAGACTGGCTGGAATTAATCCCTTGCTATACCCGCTTTGCGGTTTTCGGGTTGTCTGGCCGTCTGCAGCAAGTGGACAGGTATTTGTCCATAATGTAACATGTTTTACCTTAATCTGTATGGACTGGGCTAAACAAACCTGAATGAAACTGTTTCAGTTTAGATACATGGGAATTACTTCAGGATAGATCTATAAACACAGACAGGGATCGCGGGTAGAGGTGGGAACATTGGGGTGGTGGGGCGGGCTCGTTGGGCCGAAGGGCCTGTTTCCCGTGCTGTTTTGCTCTTTGTTCTTTGAATTTGCGATTTCTGTGCACCGTCCCCATGGGAAAACAATTTATTGTGCAACACCACTCTTACCCATCCTGTTCACCTTCAATGATCTGAATGGGTAAAAGAACAACATTGTATGTAGGTGGTCATGCATGACAAACCTTTTGAGTTGATTTGGTTTGATTTGATTTATTATTGTCACATGTATTAGTATAACAGTGAAAAGTATTGTTTCTTGTGCGCTGTACAGACAAAGCATACCGTTCACAGAGAAGGAAAGGAGAGAGTGCAAAATATAATGTTACAATCATAGATTGTAGAGAAAGATCAACTTAACGCGAGGTAGATCCATTCAAAAATCTGACAGTAGCAGGGAAGAAACTGTTTTTGAGTCAGTTGGTACGTGACCTCAGATTTTTGATTCTTTTTCCTGATGGAAGAAGGGGAAGAGAATATGTTTGTGTGCGTGGGATCCTTAATTATGCTGACTGCTTTGCTGAGGCAGCAGGAAGTGTAGGCAGAGTAAATGGATGGGAGGCTGGTGTGCGTGATGGACTGGGCTACATTCAAAACCTTTTGTAGTTCCTTGCAGTCTTGGGCAGAGCAGGAGCCCATACCAAGCTGCGATACAACCAGAAAGAATGCTTTCTATGGTGCATCTGTAAAAGTTAGTGGGAGTCGTAGCGGACATGCCAAATTCCTTTAGACTTCTGAGAAAGTAGAAGTGTTGGTGGGCTTTCTCAACTATACTGTTGGCAGGGGGAACCAGGAC
This sequence comes from Sphyrna mokarran, assembly GCA_024679065.1. Lineage (NCBI taxonomy): Eukaryota > Metazoa > Chordata > Chondrichthyes > Carcharhiniformes > Carcharhinidae > Sphyrna > Sphyrna mokarran. Next base: position 9,487,039 of record JAGIQG010000020.1, read on the forward strand.
ATGTTGTGGTGACCTGGGCACCTGGAAACTTGAAGCTCTTGATCCTTTCTACTTCATCCCCATTGATGTAGACAACCTGAGTATTGCAGCTGAATTCCTCAAACTGGTTAGAGTTTGTAACAAACCCCAGTGGTGCTCATCCTGACCTTAGCCAGCCTCTGGGCTTCTCCACCTTGCATAAGCTGGGAGACCCAATGATTACAGATGTCGGTGTCCCATAGGGTGACCCTCCCATTGACCTGCTGGATTGCTGATCCTCAGTCCGGTAACAGAGGGATGTACTGCAATGGGAATTGGGAAGACAGGCCTTTGCCAGAATGACAGTCTAGTGCCTCGTGTTGCTTTGAATCAATGTGCGCTCTGGGGCTGGAAGGTGAGCAGTGCTGGATTGCCCCAGCAGACTGTTTGCAGCTGAGCCTTTTAGGGGTGAGCTCCATTGAGAATGAGTTCATTGACCGTATATATCCCAAGAACCCCTGAATGAAGCATTGCAGATTCCCTTCTCCCAAGGAAGGCGGGGGGTCGAGGGGGGGAAATACTTCAGTGTGACACCAGCTTAGGAAAGAGCATGCTGGGTAATAACTGGTGTATTTGGATAAGGCATAAAAATTAGAATCCATTTATTCATGGGCGTTGCTGACTGGCCAGCATTTATTGCCCATCCCTAATTGTCTCAGGGAATCAACCACATTGCTGTGGTTTTGGAGTCACTTGTAGGCCAGACCAGGTAAGGATGGAAGATTTCCTTTCCTGAGGGAACATTAGTGAACCACATGGGTTCTTCTGATGATGGTTATCTATCACTAGATTCTTAATTCCAGATTTTTTAATTCAAATTCCACCATCTGCTGCAGCAGGATTCAAATCTGGTCCCCAGAACATTAAATTAGTAATCCAGCAATAATACCAGTAAGCCATCGCCTCCCCAGTAGATGATCCTGCAATATCAGGTGATGTGAATATTAGTGTTGATCTTTATGCGCTTTATTTGAGGACAGAAGGATTGGGATCGATATTGGACAAGCACAGCTAAAGCATGGATCCGGGATTCTTCAAAGGACTGTTACTGAGAAGCTTTGGCTGCAGACTGATTATCAATCTTTTTGTTATCCTCTATCTCATCAGTGCCATGCCCTATCCTTCATGAACAGGTCCGTTATGAGCTTATGGGCAGCTTGGTGACACAATGGTTAGTACTTTTGCCTCCCAGTGCCAGAGAGCTGGATTCACTTCCCAGCTTGGCTCACTATCTGTTTGGAATCTGTGCATTCTCCCTGTGTCTGCATGGATTTCTCTGGATGCTTCGGTTTTCTCCCACAGTCTGAAAGACGTGCTGGTTAGGTGCATTGGCCATGCTGAATTCTCCCTCAGAGTACCCAAACAGGTGCCGGATTGTGGCGACTAGGGGATTTTCACAGTAACTTCATTGCGTTGTCAATATAAGCCAACTTGTGACACTGATAAATAAGCTTTGAACTCATCATGCTGAAGCTGTGTATCGAATGTGTGTGGTCTTCATCACAGAATATTATGCAGCACATACAAAACCACTGTATATGGAACAGTTTTTTTCCCCGCAGCCAGTTACCAAGCTGCCCAGGCACTGGAGACCATTGTAAGGGCACTTTGATGGTTTGATCAGCGAAGGCTTGGCTGACGCCCCTGGATCAGATTGTCGTGTTGTGATCTGTCATTGACCCAGAATGCAAAAATGATAGAAGCAGGGAAGTTATTCCCACGGGTGGGTGAAAACAGCTAGGGGGCATAGCCTCAAAATGAGGGGGAGAGATTTAGGAATGAGTTGAGGAGGAACTTCTTCATCCAAAGGGATGTGAATCTGTGGAATTTCCTGCCCAGTGAAGCAGTTGAGGCTACCTCATTGAATGTTTTTAAGGCAAGGATAGATACATTTTTGAACAGTGAAGGAATTAAGGATTTTGGTGAGTGGGCGGGTAAGTGGAGCTGAGTCCACTAAAAGATTAGCCATGATTGAATGGTGGAGCAGGGTCGAGGAGCCTACTCTTGCTTCTAGTTATGTTCTTATAACTCGAACCATTGGTTCTGTTCTTTCTCCTGAGATGCTGTCAGACCTGCTGAGAATTTCTGGCATTTGCTGCTTTTGTTGCAAAGAGATAGACCCAGTCTGGAAGAGCCAGCGTCTCCTCGACTGACCGGGGGGCAAATGGGGATTGTAGGAACAGTGGTTTGCTGAGGAAATGGGTACTGATCTACAGGATGTATTGTTGGTGGTGATAGATACAAATGCAGCACGAGCCTTGCAATTTATGTAGGCAGTGGGGTTGTGTGAAGGGAGCCTGTGGGATGATGGATCCAGGTACCAAACCTCTGCACCTGGAGGAAAAAAATCTGTGTGAAGCTCAGTGCTGTCCTCTGTCACTCATCGGGGAAGGGAGGACGGAATCAGTGGAATGAATGAAACCTACTTCATACCAGTGTAAATTGCTGATTGACTGGTTATCGATATCTATCTTAGCAACTTGAAGGGAAGCAATGGAATATAGAAGCTGCAGTGACCGTGACAACAACTGGCATTGTCGTGCCAGCCAGTTGCAGGTCTTGTAAGATGGGATGGGCACAACATTGTCACAGCTGGACGATAGTGCACTGCCCCTCCGAACACTGCAACTATTTCATCTTTTGCATTTCTCAAACAGGAGGTTTTGTGGTGCAGTGGGTAGCATCCCTGCCTCTGAACCAGCAGCTCTGGGTTTGTGTCCCACCCCAGGACTCGATGACTGAGGGACGTGCATTTATAACGCGACCAATCAGGTTGAGGGTGTCAAGCTATAAAATCCTCCGGACACACACACACACACACACACACACACACACACACACACAGTGGCTGGTGAAGAGCAGGAGAGGCTTTTGGTCAGCCATGTTTGATGTGGAATGGAACCACTCAAGCTAAAAGGTCCTGAGGACTGGCTAGCGACCAGTTAAAACTTCACTTTGGAAACATGAAAATTTACCCTGTGCATGATTAGGTCGTAGATCATAGAACCCTACAGTACAGATAGAGGCCCTTCAGCCCATTGAGTCTGCACCAAACACAATCCCACCCAGGCCCTACCCCCAAATCCCTACATATTACGCTCTTTAATCCCCCTAACCTATGCATCCCTAGACACTAAGGGGCAATTTCTTAGCATGGCCAATCAACCTAACCCGCACATTTTTGGAGTGTGGGAGGAAACTGGAGCACCTGGAGGAAACCCACGGAGACACGAGGAGAATGTGCAAACTCCACACAGACAGTGACCCGAGTCAGGAATCAAACCCAGGATCCTGGAGCTATGAAGCAACAGCGCTAACCACTGTTCTCTCCTACGGTACAGGAAGACAAACAATTTCTCAAACATGGGTGAAGTTAGAATTGATGCTTATAAAAGCATAGAAAATAGAAGCAGGAATAGGTCATTCAGCCCTTCGAGCCTGCTGTCCCATTCATTTTGATCATGGCTGATCATCAAATTCAATATTTTGATCCTGACTTCCTCCCTTGATCCCTTTGGCCCCAAGAGTTATATTTAATTTATCCTTGAATCCTAGAACGTATTGGCTTCAACTAATTTCTGTGGCAGTGAATTCTACACATTCACCACTCTCTGGGTGAAGAAATTCCTCCTCACCTCTGTTCTAAAAGGTTTAGCCTTTATACTCAAACTTTGACCCCTAGTTTTAGACTTCCCCACCATCAGGAACATTCTTTCTGAATCGTCTAACCCTGTCTAACCCTGTTAGAAGTTTATATCTTGGAAGGAAACCATGCATTGAATATCGCTATTGGATTGATTAGATTTTAGCTTCTCCCAGGATATGTAGCAACCTCTGAAAACTGCGTACAATCCATCGTGTGATACAAATATGAATATTATAACAAAGAATACTCTAGTTTTTTGTACGGGAATGGGATAAAATGGAATATACAGGAATCTTTACCCCGTTGCGAATATGTTCCTACAGGTATAAAGCTATAAGCTGGGACATCGTATACGAATAAGAGGCAAAAGTGTGGGTTTGGACAGGAGCGGGGCCTAGGACTGGGTTCAAACAAAACTGGTGGCATGATGGCACAGTGGTTAGCACTGCTCCCTCACAGTGCCAAGGGTTCGATTCCTGGCTTGGGTCACTGTTTGTTTGGAGTCTGCACATTCTCCCCATGTTTGTTCTGTTTTCTCCCACAGTCCAAAAATGTGCAAGTTAGATGGATTAGCCGTGCTAAATTGTCCTTTAGTGTCCCAAGATAAGTAGGGTAAATTAGCCATGGTGAATGTGTGGGATTACAGGAGAGGGTGGGAGAGTGCCTGGGTATCAGAGAATTGGAGCAGCCTCAATGGGTTGAACGGCTTAAAGTTATTTGTTAGTGTCACAAGTAGGTTTACATTAACACTACAGTGAAGTTACTGTGACAATCCCCTAATCATCACACTGTGGCGCCTATTCGGATATACCAAGGGAGAGTTTAGCATGGCCAATGCATCTAACCAGTAGTCTTTCAGACTGTGGGTGGCACGGTAGCCCAGTGGTTAGCACTGCTGCTTCACAGCCCCAGGGTCCTGGGATCGATTCCTGGCTTGGGTCACTGTCTGTGTGCAGTTTGCACGTTCTCGTCATGTCTGTGTGGTTTCCTCCCAGGTGCTCCGGTTTCCTCCACAGTCCAAAGATGTGCAGGTTAGGTTGATTGGCCATGCTAAGAAATTGCCCCTTAGCGTCTAGGGATGTGTAGGTTAGAGGGATTAGTGGGTATAATATATAGAGATATGGAGGTAGGGCCTGGGTGGGATTGTGTTTGGTGCAGGCTCGATGAGCCGAATGGCCTCTTTCTGCATTGTAGGGTTCTATGATTCTATGAAACAGGAACACTTGCAGGAAATTCACACTGACATTGTGAAAATGTGCAAACTCCACACAGACAGTGATTCAAGCCAGGAATTGAACCTGGGTCCCTATGAGGCAGCAGAGCTAATCATTATGCCACCGTGCCACCCATGGCTTCTCTTTGCATTGTAAAGATACTATGATTTCTATGAGGGGTTTGGGGCTTGGATGGTACAGGAAGAACTGTGTTTGCTTTTTTATAAAGCGATTAAACCCATTTACTTTGAGCTGATTAATGACAAAATGACAAATGAAGGGACGTTCTGTGACAAGGTTAACTGTTGGTCCACCAATGTTTGACGATAATTCCTTTGTATTTGAGTGTATACCAGTGGTGGGAACTTCAGCAATGGATGGAATATTGTAAACAACTCGCCTACAATTTCCCAGCACCGAACCTCAGATGAAAAAAGTTAGTTTATATTTGGAAAGAATGGGGCAAGCAATTGGGGCTCAGTCGCACAACACGTGAAATCAGCTGCTTCACAATGCTACAATGCAGGAGCAACATGAATGGCATTCACCACCAGCACGAGCTACTGCTGTCAAGTCAAATGGATGGTCTGTCTATAATATATCAACTGGTATGTCTCAGGTGCTGTTTGTAATGGGCAAGCAACAGACTCAAAACCCAATGTCAAACATGAGGTGTAGATTCCATGATGGTTTTAGCATTTGCTAAAATAATTCTCAGTGTGCTAAAAATTGCATTAACAACCAATTTAACACGATCTGTCTGCCTTCTTGTGTGACTCATCTCTGTGTACTAGAAGCCACATGTATTAATACATAAAATCATAGAATCCCTACAGTACAGAAGGAAGCCATTCAGTCTGTACAGGCCACAATCCCACGCAGATCCTATTTCTGTAACCCTGCTAATTTCATTTACCCTGCTAATCCCCCAAGACTAGGATACATTTAGCATGGCCAATCCACCTAACTTGTACATCTGAAGAAACCAGAGCATCCTGAGGAAATCCACACAGATATGGGGGAGAACGTGTAAACTCCACACAGACAGCGACCCAAGGCCAGAATTGAATCCGGGTCCCTGGCGCTGTGGAGCTGCAGTGCTAACCACTGTGCCATACACTGGGCCCTCTTCTTTGCAGAAAAAAACATACTACCCCTGTTTCAGCAAAACAAAATAAGTGACAGCCATTCACTGCTTCATTCCTCGGGGCAATGCTTTCACCAATTTAAGAACATAAGAACTAGGATCAGGAGTAGGCCATTTGGCCCCTCGAGCCTGCTCCGCCATTCAGTAACATCATGGCTGATCTTTTTGTGGACTCAGCTTCACTGGGGGCCATGCTGCCTAATTTAAATATCAAACAATGCTCGGCAGTTATCTGTCAGTCAGCATCAACTAGTGCTTTCTCGATGGCAACATCTTGACCAATCAGCGTCCACTTGTCAACCAATCAGCATTTTCTTCTCATGCAGTATAAATTGTAGTTTTCCCCTTATATCTGTATTCTTGAGAAGTGTCCTGATGAGTACAAGGTCGAAAGCTTTGACGTCTCTTTTTTTCAGCAATATACCTGAAGTGTATTGTTCACTGCTGTGATGTGGGAAATTTAGCAGTGTATTTGTGCACAGCAAGCTCCCACGAATAGCAATGTAATTGTGAACAGACAATCTGTTCCAGTGATGTTATTCCATTGTCCAAGGCATCTCAGTGTTGTGCTGGAGTGTCAAATTGCATTTTGCACTCAGGTTTCTGATACAGAGGTGAGAGTACTAACAATCCACCCCTCATACCTGTTACATCATGTCAGATGCTCCAAGCTAGCCGCTGTGTATAGAATTTCAAATTCTATACACAGAATTTGTGCATATTCTGTTTCCCAGAACAAGGCGCCTTTAACAAACGGACAATGCTGGAAGTCTGAAGTTAAAACTGTCAAAGTTTGGAGCTATGTAGCAGGTCAGACAGTGTTCTGTGGATGGAATTAACATAACTAGTGATTGATCTTTCATCAGAACTGTAAGAAGTTTAGCACTGGTTAACACTGCTGCCTCACAGCTCCAGGAACCCGGGTTCAATTCCGGCTTCGGGTCACTGTCTGTGTGGAGTTTGCATCTTCTCCCCATGTCTGCTCTGGTTTCCTCCCACAGTCCAAAGATATGCAGGTTTGGTGGATTGGCCATGCTAAATTGCCCCTTAGGATCAGGGGGACTAGCTAGGGTAAATATATGGGATTATGGGAATAGGGCCTGGTTAGGATTATAGTTGGTGCAGACTTGATGGGCTGAATGGCCTCCTTCTGCACTGTAGGATTCTATGATTCTAAGTTAGAGAGTTAGTAAAGAAAATGTGTGCTCATTGGTAGGGAGCAAAGGTCTTTAGTTGGGTCGAGGGCAAGTATGATTAAATAACAAAAGGAATGATGGGGCAAAATGGTCAAGCGAAAGTGTCAATAATAACAACAAAGTTGCTATAATGGCCATTGACTTCCTTAACTAGTGCATTGCTAGTAGACATGATCCTAACATCATAGAAGTTCATAGAAACCATACAGTGCAGAAAGAGGCCATTCAGTCCATTGAGCCTGTACCAACAACAATCCCACACAGGCTCTATACCTGTAACACTTCATATTTACCCTGCAAATCCCCTTGACACTCAGGGTCAATTTATCATAACCTAACCTGCATATCTTTGGAGGAAACTGGAGTACCTGGAGGAAACCCACGCAGATTCCACCCATACGGTCACCCGAGGTTGGAATCGAACCCCGGGTCCCTGGCGCTGTGAGGCAGCAGTGCTAACCACTTCTTGAGCTACAGACTACAAAGACACCACAGTGCTGTTGGATACACCAGACACAAACGTTTTGACTAAGCTCGCAAATTTCAATGAGCTGCATCAAGATGTAATGCAGAAAGCCTTTGCGATTGGGTCAGTTCTGTTTGCTCAGTGGAATTCCATTCTAGATGAATGGGCTGAGAATGAATGTCCATTCTAGATGAATGCCACTCACAGCCTCAAGGTGAATACTACAACCCAAAACAACACTTGATTCCAGTGCCAGAAGCCAGTGCGTTGGACAGCACATCACAAATCAGATCAATTACCATCCTGTCCAACTCTGTCTGCTCTAAGCTTGTTGCTGAGATCAGGTACATAGTGTTTTAATGTATCATCAACTTACACTATTTTTCACAATTTCATAATTAACTGATATACCCTTCCACATTTCCCCTTTGGATCACTTCGTAAAGCCACAAGGGACAGCACAACTATCAACCTACTCAATTTACCCCAAGCTGAGTTTTTCTTGACATATCTGCTCCATCATTAAGACTGTGTATTTCCACCTCTGTAACATCTAACTGTGCCCTCTACTCCAACTCCTCTGCTTCTGAAACCTTTATTAGTGCATTTATTAGCACTAGGTTTGATGATGCAAGCCCATTCCCTCCATTCATTCATGTTGTAGCTGTGCAAAAGTCTGGTGTGGCTGCACTTGAAATATTGCGTACAGTTTTGGTCGCCGTATTATAAGAAAGATGTGGAAGCATTGGAAAGGATGCAGAGGAAGTTTACCAGGATGTTGCCTGGTATGGTGGGAAGGTCTTATAAGGAAAGGCTGAGAGACTTGAGGTTGTTTTCGTTAGAGAGAAGAAAGTTAAGAGGTGACCTAATTGAGGCATACAAGATGGTCAGAGGATTAGATAGGGTGGACAGTGAGAGCCTTTTTCCTCAGGTGGTGATGGCTAACACGAGGGGACATAGCTTTAAATTGAGGGATGATAAATATAGGATGGATGTTAGAGGTGGGTTCTTTACTCAGGGCGTGGAATGCCCTGCCTGCAACAATTGTGGACTCGCCAACTTTAAGGGAATTCAAATGGTCATTGGAAAGGCGTATGGATAATATTGGAATAGTTTAGATTAGACGGTTATTAGATTGATTCCACTGGTTGAAGCAACATCGAGGGCTGAAGGGTCTGTAATATTCTATGTTCTTGCTGGTCTCCTACTAATCACACTGTGTAATATTCTGTAGCCTGTGCCCTGCCTTCCCCAACCTCCATTCATCTATCAGCCCTGTGAACATTTTTATCTATTGGCTGCTGATTAAGCAATGCCTCAATTTAAACATTCTTCTCCTTACTTTCAAATCACCCTTCCTATTTCCGGCATTGCCTTTTGTCTTACAAACCTTCATGGTATTAACCCTCCTCCAAATTTGGTCTTTTGTGAATTCCCAATTTTAATTTTTCCACTGTCTCACAGCTCCAGGGTCCTGGGTTTGATTCCCAGCTTGGGTCACTACCTAAGTGTGTGCAGTCTGCATGCTGTCCCCATGTCTGTGTGGGTTTCCTCCAGGTGCTCCGGTTTTCTCCTGCAGTCCAAAGATGTGCGGATTAGGTGCATTGGCCATGCTAAACTCTCTCTCAGTGTCCTGAGGTACAAAGGTTAGAGGGACTAACAGGGTAAATATGCAAGGCGATGGGGATAGGGCCTAGGTGGGATTGTTGTTGGTGCAGGCTCGACAGGTTGAATGGCCTCCTTCTGCACTGTAGGATTCTATTATTCCATTTCCGGCATTCCTTCCTGTTATATAACCTTCTGAGATATCAGCGCTCCTCCAAATCTGGCCTCTTGCACATTCCCAATTGTAATCACTCCACTATTGCTGGCTGCTCTTACAACTGTCTTCGTCCGAAGTTCTGAAATTCAGTTGTGAGGATATTTTGGAGAAGTTGAGCCTGTCCTCCGTCTAGAGCAGAAGGCTAAGACGAGATTTGATGGAGATGTTCAAAAGGGCCTGCACAGAGTAGATCAGGAGAAACTGATTCTGCTCATAAAAAGATTGAGAATAAGAGGGCACTTGCAAAATAAGAAACTGGGATGTGTGAAAAAGCTTTATCACCCAGTGAGTGATTGGGGTCTGGAATGCAGTGCCAAGAAGTGGGGAGATGGCAGGTTCAATCAAGGCTTTCAAGAGGGTAGTAGATAATTATTTGGATAGAAAAAATGTGCAGAGGTACAGGGGAAAGACAGGAGGATGGCACTAAGTCATAATGTTAGTTTGGAAAGCAGGTGTGGACACAATTGGCCAAGTACCCTCCTCCCGCGCCGTAACAATCCTGTGATTCTGTGAATCCTTCACTAAACCTCTTCCTCCTCCCTTGCCTCTCTTTACTCCTTCAAGATGCTCCTGAAAAGTGGCCTCTTTGATAAGTTCAGCCCTAATATCTCCTTTATGTGGTTTTGGTGCCAAATTTTGTCGGGACATTTCAATGTGTTAAAGCCACAATATAAAAACATGTCACAGTTGGTTCAATTTATCATGTTACAGTATGGGGTGAGCATTAGTCACTAATTATTGAACTGTGTATGGTTAGTACACAGGCTGTTGCATATCAAGAATGCATGGATAATATGCAAGCTGGTATTGGTTAAATGTAGTTTGTAATCAAGAGGCTGGAGTTACCACAAACTGCAGGATTGTCCCGACTTTGAGATGCATTGAAGTATACTCTGTGCTGTACTATAAAGTTAAAAGTGTATTGATGAGTGTTACATTAATACTGCAGTGAGGTTACTGTAAAAATCCCCTAGTCACCATGCTTTGGCACCTGTTCAGATACACTGAGGGAGAATTTAGCACGGTCAATGTACCTAACCAGCACGTCTTTCAGACTGTGGGAGGAAACCGGAGCACCCAGAGAAAGCCCATGGAGACAATGTGCAGAGTCCGCACAGATAGTGACCCAAGGTAGGAATCGAGCCCAGGTCCCTGGCACTGTGAAGCAGCAGTGCTAACCACTGTGCCACCATGCAGTAAAGTCTTTGGGAGTGCTATCATCTATTATGGGAGGTCTTACCGACAGCAAGTATCTGAGGAAAGTGATGGCGATGAGTTTTTGCGGTTAAATCACATGATTCGGTAAGATTTATTTCAATGCAAGCCATTATAATCCTACGACAGACAAGGTGCTGGATGCAGATTGCAACATAATTATGGTTTGAGAGTGGGCTGTTTGAATAATTCATACATTCTGATCTGTTTATAAAACAAAGTGTGGGTGTCAAAGCACCTCTGATGCAGACAGAATTCCCAGCTCACTGAGGGATACAAATAGAGAAAAGAAACTTTCGGAAGGGTCCTGTTTCCTTTTCCAAGCTTAGAATTGTCTTTCCTGTCTGTTCTGTTCACCCTCTCTGTCTCTGTCCAGTCTCAGTTTTGTTCACAGTGTATGGTTAGAATCATACACTCTCTGCAGGGCAGAAGAGAAGAAGGCCATTCAGCCCATCGAGCCTGCACCGACATCGACCCAACCAAAGCCCTATTGCCATAACCCTACTAATCCCCTGACACTAAAGGGGGAATTTAGCATGGCCAATCCACCTAAAATCTTTGGAGTTTGGGGGAAATCGGAGCACCCGAAGAAAACCCACGCAGGCATGGGGAGAACGTGCAAACTCTACACAATGACCCAAGCCTGGTGTGAGGCGGCTGCGCTAACCAGTGTGCCACCTTCCTACCCTGCTTCTGTGGGTACTGCTCTGTGAGGCAGAAGATTATGGGTCCAAAGTATCACACATTTTTCAGTTCTTGTTGCCAGCGCAATCTTCATGTCCCACCCAAGTCGAACTCCAGCGTCGGAGCATGAAGAGCCAGGCAAAAGGACATGGACTGTTGCGGGAGTGGAGGAACTGGAGGTCAATGGGTCACTGAATCCACCATGGGAAAATCTATCATGGCGGGGGAGGGAACGGAGGGGAGGAGGCAGAAAATATCAACCATAGACTTGAGCGCAAACCTCTATGCTGACACTCCAGGATTGTACTGTGAAAATGTCACCCCATTTGGCTTGGGGAGGGATGGAGCCGGATGGTGGGGGGAGGAGGGGAGGGTGGAGGGGTTGGGATAGTAATAAATACAATAGTCTTTTCGATGGAGAGTGGTGTCATGTCTAACTAATTTGACTGATTTTTTTTTTGTGGAAGTGACAAAAAAAATTAATAAGATAAAGAGCCATGTCTACATGGACTTTAGTAAAGCATTTGACAAGGTCCTTCATGGCAGGCTGGTGCAAAAGGTTAAAGCATATGGGATCAAAGGTGAATTTGCTAGTTGGATTCAGAATTGGCTCGACCATAAAAGGCAGACGGTGGTGATGGAAGGGTGTTTTCTTCTGAATGGAGGTCTGTAATTAGTAGTGTTCTGCCGAGTGCTGAGACCTCTGATGTTTGTAATATATATAAATGACTTGGAAGAAAACATAGCTGATCTGATTAGCAAGTTTGCAACGGATAGTAAGATTGGTGGAGTTGCAGATAGTGATGAAGATTGTCAGAGAATACAGCAGGACATAGATAGGCTGGAAAATTGGGCAGAGAAATGGCAGATGGAATTTAATGCAGACAAATGCAAAGTGATGCATTTTGGAAGACCCATTTCTGGTAGGAGTTATAAAATAAATAGCAGAACTATCAGGAGCACAGACACACAGAGAGAGCTGGGCATGCAAATTCACAGGTTGTTAAAAGTGGCAGCACAGATGGAGGAGCTGGTGAAGAAGGCACATGGCATGCTTGCCTTATTGGCTGGGACATCGAGTGTAAAAGTTGGCAAATTATGTTACAGTTATACAAAACTTTGGTTAGACCACATCTGGAATACTTTGTCCAATTCTGGTCACCACACTACCAGAAGGATGTGGAGGCTTTGGAGGGAATACAGAAAAGATTAACCAGGATGCTGTCTGGTATGGAGGGTATTAGCTATGAGGAGAGATTGAATAAACTGGGATTGTTCTCCCTGGAAAAATGAAGGCTGAGCAGTGACCTGATAGAAGTTTATAGCATTATGAGGGGTATAGATAGGATGGACACTTTTTGATGCTTTTTCCAAGGGTAGAAATGAGAATTACAAGGGGGCACAAGTTCAAGGTAAGGGGGTAAATGTTTGGTAGAGATGTGTGGGGGAAGTTTTTTACACAAAGGGTGGTGGGGCTCTGGAATGCACTGCCAAGTGAGGTGGCTGAGGCGGATACGTAATGATATTTAAAACTTATCTGGATAGGCACATGAATAGGTGGGGAATATAGGAATACAGGCAATTGGTCTAGACAGGACAAAGTGATTGGCACAGGCTTGGTGGGCTGAAGGGCCTGTTCTTGCACTGTATTGGTCTTTGAATTCTGCCCAATGTCCTGAATAATATTTATATCTCAGCTTTAGAAATATTTTATTGGTTTTCAAGTGCTTTAGTATCTTCTGAAGATATTGAAGACATTACAAAGTTATGGGAATTGTTACAGTGCAAAAGAAAGCTCTTTGACCCTGCCTGCAACTAATCATGTGATGCCCTCTTGAATGGCTCGATTTCCTCAACCTGGGTTCGATTCCCGGCTTGGGTCACTGTGCGGAGTCTGCACATTCTCCCGCTATCTTCGTACTAGTTTGAAGGTGTCCTTGCACTGTCTGGCTGCATAATCTCCCCAAAAGGCAGCCATTTAACAGCCCCCCCCCATCCAGTTAGGGATGGTTTGTGGGATTTGTGGGTGGGTGGTCTATTCAAAAGAGTCTGAGTGGGTGGCTGGCTCTCTCACGGGGAGAAATGGGCAGTTGGGCATTGCCAGTATAGGTGAGAGACCTCGAAGGACACTTCAAGATGTCCTCCTTTCTCAAATTGTCCAAACATAAGGGTGGCCACAGCTGCCAGTCCATCACTGAGGGGACGGGGGAAGGGAGAAGCCCCTCCAAAGGTATGGTCACCTGGCACTCATGGTTCCTGGTCAGGGGGAATTGAAGGCGATGCCCTGCTTGGCCTTGGCAAGGTGCCCATTCTGGTAGTATCAGAAATTTATCCCTAAGTGGGCACCTAATTGACAACTGGACTACATTAAAATTCTTAGAACCAGGAGTCTCCTCTTGAACTGCAATCTGATGACAAATCAGGTTGCCACTATGATTGATAGCTGTCAAAGATTAATCCAACGCTGTCCCTTGGCCGGTATTGCCCTTTGGGTACCATGGTGGCACAGTGTTTTGCACTGCTGCCTCACAGCGCCAAGGATCCAGGTTCAATTCTGGCCTCAGGTCACTGTCTGTGTGGAGTTTGCACATTCTCCCCATGTCTGCATGGGTTTCCATCAGGTGCTCCAATTTCCTTCCACACTCTGTAGATGTGTGAGTTAGGTGGATTGGCCATACTAAATTTTCCCTTAGTGTCCAAGATGTGTAGTTTAGGGGGATTAGCCATGGGAAATGGGTTACGGGGATAGGGCAAGAGGAGAGGGCCTGGACAAGATACTCTGTCAGAGAGTTGTTGCAGATTCAGTGAGCCAAATGGTCTCCTTCTGCACAGCAGGGATGTAGTCAACTGCTCTGTGAAATGGAAAGCAGTTAGGGATGGGCACCAAATGCTAGCCCAGCCAGCGACACCCACAACCCATAAAAAGAATAATATTCAGTTACTAAATATTTCACACTGCAGTATGCTTCCCAAATCAGCACTGCCGCCCTCCCCACTTCAACCTCACCCTCCATCCCCAGAGTTCCTGACAGAGGGTGAAGGGGGACACGGTGACATTGCTGCCTCACAGCTCCAAGGACAGGTTCCATTCCCGACTCGGGTCACTGTCTGTGCAGAGTTTGCACATTCTCCCCATGTCTGCATGGGTATCCTTCAGGTTCTACAATCCAAAGATGTGCGGGTTAAGTGCATTTGGGCCATGCTAAATTGCCCCTTAGTGTCCCGGGATGCGCAGGTTAGCGGGGTAAATACGTGGCGTTACGGGAATGGGGCCCCTGGGTGGGATTGTTACGGTGCAGCCTCGATGGGCCGAAAGGCCTCCTTCTGCACATGTAGGGATTCTGTGATTCGATCCTAGGACTGTGGAGATAAGGGAGCTTCCCAGATGGAGAGGCAGCCTCTTGGGAACTGGGTGCCTCAGGCTGGAAGGGAGACAGTCTGCATTCGGCCTTGCCCTGGGGACAGTGATCAGCTGTCAGGGAGCTTGGGAGGGGCAGGGGAAGGGAGGGAGAGAGGAGGAGGAGGAGTGCTTCTCAATTCTTGCTGCGTTAGCATCCTGCTGGTTCATCAATGCTGCATGCTGCTTGAGGAGGGGGGGGGGGGGGGAGCTGGCTGGGCTCCCGTGCTGCATTCCACTCACTGCTCGCCTCTGCAGCCGAGACTTCAGTCTCATGTGATCATAATTCAGGAAATTCCTTGGCAAATACATATTTACTACCAGGCTGCCCACAGGCAGAGGGAGGACGGAGAGTTCTTGTGTGTGTGTTTTGATAGCACAGATAAAGGAATTCTGCACCTTGGAACCATTTCAGGAAAAAAGAGATCCACTGAGGAAGTCATTCCAAGCAGTAATTCCAGCATCAGTTCCTTCATTACAGGTGAGTGTTACTGCGCCTGTATCCCTGGAAATATCATCACAAGACAGTCCCGCTAAACTGGCTTTTTCCAAATTCATCTTTGCTGCTCTTTATGCATGTGGGGCCAGGAAGGAGAGAGGGCTTGAATTGCAGCAATATTTGAGAAACTGTGCATGTTGCCCCGTCTGCATGCGGATGCTACTGACTGTGAGCTGTCGGTTCTATGTGCAAGTACTGCGGGTTTGTGTCCGCATACAGCACAGTGTCAGACTGCCTTTTACATGGGGACATGGCAGTCCGGTGAGCGGAGGTTTGATGTGACTCTTGCTCAGCACTCCATCCCGAGTTACTGCTGAATGGGATGCAGTGTGCAAAATTTCATGATCTGGACCCATTTTCAGCTGTATTTTTAGATCGCTCTTGTTCCAGTTTTGAGTTGCACGGAGCAGGTTTGTGCTTTTTAACGCTTTGGTGGCTGCGAAACTTTTTTTTGCGGGGCGGGGGGGTGGGGGGATTCAGGCTAACGAGATAGCTGGCATAAGTAGGTCAAGAGTAGGTGGGTTACACGTGAAGGCAGTGTGTAGCCAGCAGTGTGATAATGACCAACTCGCTTGTTTGTTCGTTCAGTATTGAGTTGCGGGATGAATGTTGGCCAGGACACAAGAGACAGGTCACTCTTTTTGGGGATGTTATATCCAGCTGAGGGGGTCCTTGAATTAAAATCCTATGCTAAAGAATTGATGACTAAAGAGATTGGGGGGATGCTGCAGGGGGGTAGTTGGTAATTAATTACTTAAAATATATTCTATAACCAGCAATGAAGAAATAAGCACATTACGCAGAAGGTAGCCAGTATGAATAGTGGTATTATATATATTAAGTTGATCTTTCTCTTGATCTTTATCTGTGACTGTAACATTATATTCTGCACCTTATCCTATTCCATTTCCTTATGTACTCTATGAACGGTACGTACTATACTGGTTTTGCCAGTATAGTGCACAAGAAACAATACTTTTCACTGTATCCCAGTATGTGTGATAAGAATAAATCAAATCAAATCAGTTGAAGCTCGAGATTAATAATTAATAATTGGCAGGGTGTTATGGGGCATAGGGCGGGGGACAGTAATAAACACTTGGCAATGAGTTTCAGACAGATAACAATAAACAGCAAACAATTCATTGCATGGAGGGCAGTAGGACAGTGAGCTACAGGAAGAAGCTGCTGTCACCTTTACGGAGCACGTGGCCCAGCCTCCATTCCTCAAACAGCGGGGGGGAAAGTGAGAGCAATAAACAGCTGGCAGTGAGTTACACAGAGGGTAATAAACAGCTGGCAGTGAGTTACACAGAGGGTAATAAACAGCTGGCAGTGAGTTACACAGGGGTAATAAACAGCTGGCAGTGAGTTACACAGAGGGTAATAAACATCTGGCAGTGAGTTACACAAGATAATAAACAGCTGCAATGAATTACATAGAGGATAATAAACATCTGGCAGTGAGTTATACGGGGGTAATAAACAGCTGGAAGTGAGTTACACAGAGGGTAATACACATCTGGCAGTGAGTTACACAAGGGTAATAAACATCTGGCAGTGAGTTACACAGAGGGTAATACACATCTGGCAGTGAGTTACACAGAGGGTAATACACATCTGGCAGTGAGTTTCACAGAGGGTAATGAACAGCTGGCAGTGAGTTATACGGGGGTAATAAACAGCTGGAAGTGAGTTACACAGAGGGTAATACACATCTGGCAGTGAGTTACACAAGGGTAATAAACATCTGGCAGTGAGTTACACAAGGGTAATACACATCTGGCAGTGAGTTACACAGAGGGTAATACACATCTGGCAGTGAGTTACACAGAGGGTAATACACATCTGGCAGTGAGTTTCACAGAGGGTAATGAACATCTGGCAGTGAGTTATATGGGGGTAATAAACAGCTGGAAGTGAGTTACACAGGGTAATACACATCTGGCAGTGAGTTACACAAGGGTAATAAACATCTGGCAGTGAGTTACACAAGGGTAATACACATCTGGCAGTGAGTTACACAAGGGTAATAAACATCTGGCAGTGAGTTACACAGAGGGTAATACACATCTGGCAGTGAGTTTCACAGAGGGTAATGAACAGCTGGCAGTGAGTTACCCAGAGGGTAATACACATCTGGCAGTGAGTTTCTCAGAGGGTAATGAACAGCTGGCAGTGAGTTACCCAGAGGGTAATACACATCTGGCAGTGAGTTACACAGAGGGTAATACACATCTGGCAGTGAGTTACCCAGACGGTAAAACACATCTGGCAGTGAGTTACACAGAGGGTAATGAACAGCTGGCAGTGAGTTAAACAGAGGGTAATAAACAGCTACCAGTGAGCTATTGTACAGTGGAGAGGTGATGGCCTAGTGGTATTATTGCTATAGTATTAATCCAGAGCTCAGCTAGTATTCTGAGGACTGAGGTTCGAATCCCGCCACAGCAGATGTTGGAAGTTAAATTCAATTTTAAAAAAATCTGGATTTAAGAATCTACTAATGACCTTAAAACCATTGTTGAGTGTCAGGAAAAACCCATCTGGTTCACTAAGGTCCTTTAGGGAAGGAAATCTGCCATCCTTACCTGGTCTGGCCTATGTGTGACTCCAGAGCCGCAGCAATGTGGTTAACTCTCAAATGCCCTCTGAATAAGGGCAACTAGGAATGGGCAATAAATGCTGGGCAGCCACCCTTGTCCTATGAGTAAAAAACAGAGGGTAGTGAATTAGGGAGAGGTTATAGATAGCTTGTCGTGAATAATGGATAGTTGGTTGATAGTTACACTGCAATAGCTCAGTGCAATTGGTGATGGGTGATGAGTCTGAGAGTGTGATTTGTATTTTCCAGCACAAGTGTGTTATTGGTCAACAGACATACCAAACTTCTTTAATGTGTTTGTGTTAAGCATCACAGTCGCAGGGTATTAGTGAAGGGAGTGCCAGTATTGTAGATACTTTCTTAATAACAGCTATTTGAAGCAACCAGCAAAAAGGCTGTCCAAGATGTCAAATGATTTTGATTTGATTTATAATTGTCTCATGTATTGGTGTACAGTGAAAAGTACTGTTTCGTTAGCGCTATATAAACAAAGCATATCGTTCATTGAGAAGAGTACATAATGTAGTGTTACAGTAATAGAGTGTAGAGAAAGATCAATGAGATAGGTCCATTCAAAAGTCTGACGGCAGCAGGGAAT
Organism: Sphyrna mokarran; assembly: GCA_024679065.1. NCBI lineage: Eukaryota > Metazoa > Chordata > Chondrichthyes > Carcharhiniformes > Carcharhinidae > Sphyrna > Sphyrna mokarran. The sequence goes on from JAGIQG010000020.1 coordinate 9,505,546, forward strand.
AAGCTGCTCTTGAGTTGGATGGTATCAGTCCTCAGGCTTTTGTATCCTTTTCCCGATGGAAGAAGATGGAAGAGAGAATGTCGGGGATGCATGGGGGTCCTTAATTAAGCTGCCGAGGCAGCGGGAAGTGTAGACACTGTCAGTGGGTGGGAGGTTGATTTTTGCGTGATGGACTAGGCTTAAATTTTTTTTCTTTCATCCAACAAAATGAGTTACCACAAAATTCTAGTTTAGGAAGCTACCTTTCATTCCATTTGGATTGTTTGATTTGAACATATGTCCCATAGTGAAACTAACAATGTGAGCCACTGCAAAAGCTTCCTCATATATAACATACATCACTGAACTCAGTATAACACAACCTGCTACAGTTCTGCATTTTGTATCAATCTGTCTCTGTAAAACTGGTCACCAGAAACATGCTAAAGTTATTGTTTGTGTTGTTAGTCCTTATTTTACTCACGCTCAGAGTCACCTAGCCGGCTTTAAACCAGAAAGAGATGAGGTTGTCAAATCACTAAATATTTCCAATTTAGGATAAGCTTTACAAAGATTAAACAGCTCCCTCTGATGGATTAGTGAGTACGTACTTAAAGGGAAATAAACACTGAACCACACAGACTGGTATGTGTTGAGCTAGCCAATGGAAAGGGTTAGCATAGAGCACCTTCCTTGCTCAGTGTCCTTACTGAGCTGTGTGACCATGTAGCAGTCTGGAAGGTATCGTGATCTGTGTCTGCAAAGCACAGAAAATAATTTAAAGGAATTGAAAACACAGACTCCACACAACAACGATATTTTAGAGGGAATATAGTTCACGATCCCAGCATGTTCAAGAAGCACGCCACAGCAACTGAGATATTTTTCAAGTCTTGTCATTCTTGGTGTTCCAATTCTTCTAACAGCCTCACCCTTCACTGCCTCTAATCTCCTCCAGACTTACAATCCTCTCTGTGTTTCCTCCAATTTCAGCGTCTTACAGATCCCTGACATCTGTCACCCCAATTTTGGCAATCATTCTTTCAAATGTCCGGTGACACAGTGGTTAGCACTGCTGCTACACAGTGCCGGGGACCCAGGTTCAATTCCTGGCTTGGGTCACTGTCTGTGTGCAGTTTGCACATTCTCCTCATGTCTGCGTGGGTTTCCTCCAGGTGCTCCATTTTCGTCCCTCAGTCTGAAAGATGTGCTAGTTAGGTGCTTTGGCCATGCTAAATTCTCCCTCAGTGGACCGTAACAGGCACCAGAGTGTGGCAATAGGGGATTTTCTCAGTAACTTCATTGCGGTGGTAATGCATGCCTACTTGTGACACTAATAAATAATCTGAAACTTGGGCCCTAAGTTCTGGAATAGCCTCCCTAAACTCTCCTCTCATCCGATCACCTTTTAAAAAGCTTCCTAAAACCTATCTCTTTGATCAAATTGGCTTTAGCTCATCTGTCCTCCCCATCCTCCCCCCACTCTCCCTCCACAGTGGTTCTGCATCCAGTGCCGTTTGATGACATTTCTGTCTAATACGTCAAAGATTAGAAAAATGGAAGCTGTAGCCAGTGTTGCGATATTGGTACATTTTATCTCAGTAAGGGATAGCGATGATGCCTCATCATATATTCATACTGTATAAGTAACACAAGATCCTTGAATTTATTACTCGAGTCAATCTCTCATGATGTTGTTGGGATGTAAAATTATCTGGCTGCAGGCGGGAATGTGGAATTGAGGTGACTGTGATAAGTCTTTGGAGGCAGAAACCCCTTCACCAAAATCCCTTTAGTTACAAACTCTAACAGCAGCACACAGAGTGTGCAGTCTATCTGTGGGAGAGTCAGAGGAACTGACACTCCCGGTTAAGTACAAGGCAAAGACTCCCTGATTGACCCATCAATTGGATCCTTAATTAGGGAGTTCATACTCCCAACCTCAATGGCTTGATTGAAGTTATTCCAGTCAGACCAGCCATGATCTCATTGAGTGGTGGAGCAGGTTTGAAGGGCTGAGTGGCCTGCTCCTGGCTGGCCGTGGTGTTCAGAGGCCGTTCTGCCATCTGGATTGCTGTTGTGATCTGACGTTGCTAACGTGGCCTTGGTTTAGCTTCTGGATGTCACAGGCAGCTCCTTCCTGTTTTCTTGTTGTCACAGTTCCAGCCGTGGTGCTGGCCTTTCTACTGATTTTCTTCATATTTGATCCAAAACTCTCAAGCGATTTTCTCCTTCTGCAGAGAATTGTATTTGAGGCAATTACTTTGTATTTTTACAAAGTGTGACACAAAAAAAAGAGTGACCCAGAATTGGGATGTATTGATTTTGGCTTGATTTTCCACCCCTCTGAAACCAGGATTGCAAGCTGGTAGATGCTAAAAATGGTAGTTCCTCATCTGTCTCTCTGTCTGCTGCCCTGGGACTTGCTTACAGAGGGAGAGATGAGGAGGGGACAGGGGATACTGCAGGACCAATCTCCCTCATATGCTAATGGACAGCTGACCTAACGTGTTAAAGATTACTTATAAGATCAATTCATAGAGTCCAGTTTTATTTTCCTTCATGGGAATGTGGGTGTCGCTGGCAAGGCAAATGGATTTGTTGCCCATCCCTAATTGCCCTTGAACTCAGTGGACCAGAGGGCAGTTATGAGTCAACCACATTTGCTGTGGTTCTGGAGTCACAAGTAAGCCAGACCAGGGTAAGGACGGCAGATTTCCTTCCCTAAAGGACATGAGGTTTTATGATAATCGTTTATTCATGATAATTCATTTATGCCCACTCTCTGACCATGAAGGCCGGAATTTTACCGGCACACCCACCCGAGGCTCGTAAAGATCGTTCCTGAGACCAATGGGGAATGCCGTTCTGCAAGCCTTGGAGCGGGTGTGCCTGTAAAACCAGGGTCTAAGTACCTACCTCATTTACTGAGACTGGCTTAATATTGCAGATTTATTAACTTCACTTAAATTCCATCAGCTGCTGTGGTGGGATTTGAACCCATGACCTCAAGAGCATTAGCCCTGGGTATCTGGATTACTAGCCCAGCTATGTTACCGCTACCCCATCCCACCGGCCTTCAGATTACTCCTGCAGGGGCTAGTCCATCTTTTAATATAATTTTTTTTATATTGTAGAGGAAGGATGGTGCCCCCATTTCTCCCTCGCTTACCTTCGTAGCAATGGGCTGATTTCACACTGGAAAGCCTTTGATTGGGGTTCCAACTCCCGGAGCCTGCCAGCCACCTTTCACTGGGTGGGAGTGAGTTCACCCTCTGACCATGAAGTGTCTGCAAAATCACAGCCAGTGACTGTTTCCCACACAGAGCAACCATCTGACCCACATTTCACTCTGACTAGTCAGGTTCAGTAACCCACAGGGAAAGTCCTGCTCTTTATATCCCATCGCGTGAGTCGCAGAGACATGTAAATCTTCATGATAAACATTTGGAGAGAGGTTTGTGAGCGGCTTTGCCAGTGACAGAGAAACAAGTGTTTTTGGATAGGTTCAGTGTAGAATGATATTAAATAACATTGCCACCTATATAAATCTCCAAGGACAATAACATGAAATAACCTAACAAGAAGTGAAAATTAACTTTTATCTCTTCATTCCAGCGGTGTAGCTTGAAGAAGCATAGATGACATTGGGCTAGATTTTATAATTTTGGTCGGGGGGTGGTGAGTGAGTGAGTGTGGAACAGGTAAGGGGTCGGTAGTCCATAGCCTGCCCTCTTTCCCTCTCACTTCTCCCCATAACATGAGGGTAAGATTCATACTTAGTTTTATTGAGGTCCTTACGGGGACAATGACTGTCATAGAATCTCCCAGTGCAGAAGGAGACCATTCAGCCCATCGAGTCTGCATCGACCACAATCCCACCCTAGTGATGATACAACTAGTCCATCGCCTCCTCATTCCTCTCGGTAATTCTGCCTGCTTCTCCCTGAAGTATGGCAGAAAAATGTGAGGCTGAGACCCTGAAAACTAACCTTTCTCTTTTTCACAAAGATTGTGTGCTGATCATTCCTTCCAAACTGACCGCAAAGTTTTAAAAAAAGTTTTAAAGTTTATTTATTAGTGTCACTTTCCTCTTCTATTCCCCTAACCCTTGATTTCCTTATTGATCAACAATCTGTCTATTGTGACCTTGAACGTACTTTACCACCCAGCCTCTACACCCTCTGTGGTGAGGAATTCCATAGATTCATTACCCGCTGAGCGAAAAAAAATTCCTTCTTATCCCAGTCTTGAACAGGCGACTCCTTTCTCTGAGATTAAGAGTAAGGAAGTTGTCTTGAGGGAGTTGGCTATGCAATCCTTCCTCTTATCAAACATATTTCTTGCAGCACTGTGACACAGTGGTTAGCACTGCTGCCTCACAGTGTCGGGGATCCGGGTTCGATTCCCAGCTCAGCTCACTGTCTGTGTGGAGTCTGCACGTTCTCCCCAATACTGTGTGAATTTCCCCTGGGTGCTGCAGTTTCCTCCCACAGTCCGGAAGATGTGTGGGTTCGGTGCATTGGCCATGCTAAATTCTCCCTCAATGTACCCGGACAGCCACTGGATTGTGGCGACTTGGGGGTTTTCACTGTAGCTTCATTGCAGTGTTAATGTAAGACAACTAATAAAACTTTAAACTTTTAAAACATTAAACAAAAAAGTGGTGTTCATCATGGAAGAACCAATTGAAGGGACTGTTAGTGAGCTGGATATTTCCTTAACCTTGTTTGCCGTGAAGAAATGAAGTGTCACGATATCTGGTGTCTACATTGACACAGATCTGCAGCCTTACCACAGTTATTGATTGGACAGTGTTTTCTGTCTCAGTTTTCTGGGATCACACACACAGGGTAATCCATCCTCGAACCAGGGACATTATTTTCCATGGGAATTCTCTCCTGCACCACCAGCATTGGCTGCTTCCCTGGATTTTCTGCTAAATCTTCCAGCCAGGAGCTCAGAGAATTCCTGGCAGGAACTCTACCCCAGGACATTTTTACCCATTCTATTCGACATATTATTGCAGCACAACCTTTCCTGCATTGATGCATTCAGGCATTTTGCTTCTGTTCATATAATATACATAAGGAATTTTGTCCCACGTATTTATAACTAAAGATCATACATATATATTTAGCATTGTGCCTGTATTTGATTTTATTCAGATGGGTTCGTTCCACAGTTATCTGGTGACTGTTGTTTCCTGATACAAACAGTTTTCTGTGGCAGGCATCTCCTTCACTCTCACCACCGCCCAAGTATTGTTTTTTTGTAATCGATAGCCCCTGTCCCCGTGTGGCTCTGACCACCTGATCACTCGACAAATGCGAACATGCGAAATGACAGGCAGCTTGCCTTGCTCCAAGTAATGATGTTCCTGGGAAGAATTAGTGATGCAGTGAGTGCTCCGCCTGTGCTCACATTAGCTCGATGGGTTTCCAAGCCTTATAATGAACGTGATCGTTGACCCGCTTGCCAGTCATATATTGAAGCGTAGAAACTAGAAGCAGGAGGAGGCCATTTGGCCCTTCGAGCCTGCTCTGCCATCCATTTTCATCATGGCTGATCATCAAATTCAATATCCTAATTCCCCCCCCCCCTCGCTTCAAGAATACAAACAACAAAGAGCAGTACATGAACAGGCCCTTTGGCCCTCCAAGCCTGCAATGATCACATTGTCCTACTTAAACCAACTGTCTGTATCCCTCTATTCCCCGTTTGTTCATGTGTCTATTCAGATAAGTCGTAAATGTCACTAATGTATCTGCCTCAGCCACCTCACTTGGCAGTGTAATCCAGGCCCCTACCACCCTCTGTGTAAAAAATGTCCCCCGCACATCTCCACTGAACCTTTCCCCCCCCCTTACCTTATACTGGTGCCCCCTGATAATTGTCATCTCTGCCCTGGGAAAAGCTTTCCAACTGTTCATCCTATCTGTAACCCTCATCATTTTATAAACTTCTATCAGACCACTCCTCAGCCTTCATCTTTCCCCAGGGAGAACAATCCCTGCTTATTCAGTCTCTCCACATAGCTAATACTCTCCATATCAGGCGACTTTTATCAGGTTGCCCCTGAACCTCCGTTGCTTCAGTGAGAATAAACCACATTTCTCCAACCTCTCTCATAGCAAATGCCCTCCGTACTGGGCAACATCCTGGTAAATCTTTTCTGTACCCTCTCCAAAGCTTCCACATCCTTCTGGTAGCGTGGCAACCAGAATTGAACACTATATTCCAAGTGTGGCCAAACTAAGATTCTGTAAAGCTGCAACATGACTTGCCAATTTTTAAACTCAATACTTCGGCCAATGAAGGCAAGCATGCCGTATGCCTTCCTGATTATCTTCTCCATCTGCATTGCCACTTTCAGTGATCTGAGTAACCGTACACCCAGATCCCTTTGCCTATCAATACTCTTAAGGGTTCCGCCATTTACTGTATATTTCCTATCTGTATTAGAGTTTCCAAAATGCATTATCTCACATTTGTCCAGATTAAACTTAATCTGCCATCTCTTTGCCCAAGTTTCCAACTGATCTATATCCTGCTGTATCCTGTGATAGTCCTCATCGCTATCTGCAAATCCATCAACCTTTGTGTTGTGTGCAAATCCAGTTAGATTTTCCTCTAAATCATTTAAATATATTACAAACAGCAAAGGTCCCAGCACCCTGAAGAACACCACTTGTCACAGGAACTATGGGATAGTGGTTATTTCTGCTCTGTGGAAGGTACAGGCTGAACTCCTGCTCTGTGCGGGGTGTAGACTGGACTCCTGCTCTGTGCAGGGTGTAGGCTGGACTCCTGCTGTGTGCGGGGTGTAGGCTGGGCTCCTGCTCCGTGCAGGGTGTAGACTGGACTCCTGCTCTGTGCAGGGTGTAGCTGGACTCCTGCTCTGTGCAGGGTGTAGCTGGACTCCTGCTCTGTGCAGGGTGTAGACTGGACTCCTGCTCTGTGCAGGGTGTAGGCTGGACTCCTGCTCTGTGCAGGGTGTAGGCTGGACTCCTGCTCTGTGCAGGGTGTAGACTGGACTCCTGCTCTGTGCGGGGTGTAGGCTGGACTCCTGCTCTGTGCGGGGTGTAGGCTGGACTCCTGCTCTGTGCGGGGCGTAGGCTGGACTCCTGCTCTGTGCAGGGTGTCGGCTGTGAACAAATAAATGCTCTGACAGCATGTTTGGAGAGAGAATAGAGTCAATGTTTCGAGACAGGATGACCCTTTGTCAATCTCTTTCCACAGATACTATCAGGCCTGCTGAGATTTTCCAGATTTTCTGTTTTTGTTTCTGATGGAATTAACCTGAGCAGCAGTAATGAGCTTTGTGAGAAATGATAACCACAGCGCCTCAGTAGATTGTCATCTGCACTGCTCATCAGATGGGAGATGATTTGATGGTACAAGACATCTCCTTATAGAGCACCACTCTCCGTTCCTCCAGATAATCTTTGACATCGCAACAGGTGAGGACAAAGTTCCCTCATTCAGCCATGTTGCAAGTCCAGCAGAACACGTTTAACATCAACGGCTCTTTAATTCCAGTTTCCTTTGCGGAATTCAGATGTTCTACGTTTAACATTTCAAGGAAACACAAAGTTATTAATATTAAAACACAAATTGGGATTGAAGATGAAGAGGGAAAGACTAGCGAGAAGAGAAGCATGAGTAGAGAAAGCAAGGCTGGTTGCTCGCTCCCCTTGCTTTTTTTCCATCTTGCTGACCAAGTGTGAACTAGTTGCGGAATCTGCCTATACAGTAGCCACTAAATTTTCTACATGCTGCATGGGTTGTATAATTTTGAGATGCCCTTAGACAGGAAAGGTGCCATCTAAAAACCAGGCTAGGTTTCCCACTTGTGGCACCGCTGCCTCACACCATCAGGGACCTGGGTTCGATTCCTAGCTTGGGTCATTGTCTGTGCGAAGCCTGCACGTTCTCCCCATGTCTGCGTGGGTTTCCTCTGGGTGCTCCGGTTTCCTCTCGCAGTTTGAAGGACATGCTGATTAAGGTGCATTTTCTGTGCTAAATTCTCCCTCAATGTACCCAAACAAGCGCTGGAGGTGTGGCGACTAGGGGATTTTCATAGTAACTTCGTTGCAGTGTTAAGCCTACTTATGACACAATAAATTTTTAAAAAGTTCTATTTGTTTGGCCTGTGTGAAGCTGGTATCACAGATTGAGAATCTCTGGCAGAAACCATCCAGTCCTCACTTGATTTCGGTGAGCGTGAGGCGGGTGTGAGAAACAGTCGCACAATCTCTCCTTCAGCCCTTCCCAGTTCAGGGTGAAAATTACCAGCAAATGTGTCCCTTCTCCTTTCGCCCTCCCAGTTTCTTCTGATCTTTCCTCCTCCATGATGATGCTCTCCAACCATTTACCCTCCAAGAAGCTCTGACTCCTGTCCTCTGCTGCCACCTTAGCCCAGGGAATGGCTTCCTGCTGTAGATAGGAACTCCTGCAGCATTTTAATCTGGATTTGAGTGATAGATGATGGAGGTGGATGAATCATAGATTTCTACAGTGCAGAAAGAGGCCCTTCGGCCCATCGAGTCTGCACTGAGCACAATCCCACCCAGGCCCTACCCTCATATATTATACCCACTATTCCCTCGAAGCTACGCATCCCTGGATACGAAGAGGCAATTTCTTAGCATGGTCAATCAACCTAACTCATACATGTTTGGACTGTGGGAGGAAACCCACGCAGACACAAGGAGAATGTGCAAACTCCACACAGACAGTGACCTAAGCCAGGAATTGAACCCAGGACCCTGGAGCTGTGGAGCAGCAGTGCTAACCACTGTGTCACCGTACCATTTGTTTGAATAAACAAGAGGTTTCAAGAACTCAATGAAGAAGTTATGTTTTTGAGTTCTTTTGCCTTCTCTCGATGCTTTGGCCTTACAGGTTCCAGGGTACTGCTGGAAATGCGCAATGTTCCCTATGCCCTTGAGAATGCTTTGACTTGGGCAGCCAATGGGATATAACCTGGAGCCTACCCTGGTTAATGCCAAGAGAGTACATTACCTACTGATTCAATTCTCAAAAGTGGCAAAGTAACACTAACACCAGGCCTCAAATTTGGGCCATTCAATGCCAACCAGATGTATTAAATGGGAGGAAGAAACAAATAAATTAAAGGGGGTGGCACAATGGCATAGTGGTTAGCACTGCTGCCTCACAGTGCCAAGGACCCAGGTTCAATTCCTGGCCTCGGTCACTGTCTGTGGGTTTCCTCCGGCTTATCCAGTTTGCTCCCACAGTCCAAAGATGACCGGGTTAGCTTGATTGGTCTGGCAGGGTAAATATGTGGGCTTTGAGCCTGGGTGGGGTTTTTGTTGGTGCAAGCACGATGGGCCGAATGGCTTGCATCTGCACTGTATAGATTCTGTGAACGTGGGTCTGCTCCCAACGCTGTGCCAATCGCTGCGTCTGTCACTTGTGTGTGAGCCAGCAGACAGGCCTGTGATATACATCAAGAAACAGATCTAAAATTACATGAAAGCTGTAGATAGAAGTAGCGACTCTGACACAAAACCATCAATTTCATGGCTTGAAGGCAAGTTTTGTACTTGTTTGAGGTTATGTGTTCAGCTATTAGGAGGCCATTTTAATGCCCTGTCGGTGAGACAGTGCAGGCTCGATGGGCCAAATGGCTTCTTCCTACAGGGTGTCTGTAATTCTATGGTCTCTCTCAAACTATAAGCCTCTGGCAACAGACTGTTGACCTATTGCAGGAATTACGAGCTATGGAAACAGATGAAAGCCTGCCTTAGTGCTCCAGCACATATGGGAAGAGAATTGGATCCAACAAAAATTGGATCCATTACTGAACATCTCTCGATATTCCATTCATTGAAATTTCTCCAGCTGCCATTGGTTGGGACGTGTATTCATAGAGTGTTAACCTGGGTCTCTGTATCACTAGCCCAGTGATATTACCCCACATACCATTTAGGGATGGGTAATAAATGCTTCCCTGACCCTTCACTCATAAGTACAAGACTAGTTTAGAGCAAGTTTTATGAAGGCACTGGACATTTTGATTGTGTAATGTGCTGATATAAGTGTTTTCCCCACCAATCATGCAAGGTGTGACTTTGAATCATAGAAGCCCTACAGAGCGGAAAGAGGTCATTTGACCCATCATGTCTGCACCAACCACAATCCCACCCAGGCCCTACCCCCATGTCCCTACATATTTACCCACTAATCCCTCTAATTTACATATCTCAGGGCACTAAGTGGCAAATTTAGCATGGCCAATCAATCTAACCTGCACATCTTTGGACTGTGGGAGGAAACCGAAGCACCCAGAGGAAACCCACGCAGATACGGGGAGAATGTTCAAACTCCACATAGACAGTGACCCAAGCCGGGAATCGAACCCAGGTCCCTGGAGCTGTGAAGCAACGGTGCTAACCACTGTGTCACCTGTGCCGCCCCTTATCATTTGCTGATTGTCTTCTGCGATTCCAGTTAAGTAATGTTCCTCCAGACTCAAAGCATTTATTTATAATAATTTCCAGTTTGGCTTCTCCAGGAGAGATAAAACCGGATAAACCACAAGCCAAATTTGCATCAAAATGGGTGACTTGGCTATTTTCACATCCAAACTACTGACAATCAACTGAACAATAGTCACAATATTGTATAAATGTCAGCTGGATGATGTCCCGGAAGCTCTCTCAATCTCCTGCCCTCAATTCAGCAGGAGTCCAACCCCTGCCCACACTGGAGAGACATTATAATTAGACATCCTGTTTGGTAATTCCACCAAGACTCCAACAGAGATTTTGGAGAAGGCCCGTGCAATTTTAAGAACATGTGATTGCAATTGCTGGCTTTTAATTATTGAAGCGCTGTAAATATAATTAAGTGACCCAATATCAGCTTGAAGTTTAGACTCGCAGAATCTCTACAGTACAGGAGGAGGCCATTTGGCTCATCGAGTCTATACTGACCACAAACTCACTGTAATGGCTTTAATCAAGCAAATGACATGGACCTGTTAGAATGTGAACTCCCCAATTAAGGGCCAAATTGATGGGTCAATCAGGGAACGTTTTGCTTTGTACTTAACCAGGCGTGTCAGTTCCTCTGGGACTCTGAGTGTAGACTACTAACTGAAAGCACTCTGTATGTTGTTAGATTTGCAAACAAAGGGATTTTGGTGAAGGGATTTCTGCCCCCGAGGACCTATTACACCCACATAGCCTCTATTTGTGTAACCCCACATACTTACCCTGTTTGTCCCCTGCTTGTCCCCTGCTAGAGGGAAAATGCTTTCATTTCTCACCTGTTCAGTAGTTTCCCAGGAAGAAATTCTAACTCAACAGCATTTAATTGGGAAAGGAACTTGAATGACAATTTTTTGTTGGATCATTTAACCTTATTTGTGATAGTATAGAAATATTGCGGGAAAAAGAGTGTTTTTTTAAAAGTTTTTTTTATTCTTGTCACAATCGGCTTACATTAACACTGCAATGAAGTTACTGGGAAAATCCCCTGGTTGCCACAACTCCGGCACCTGCTCGGGTACATTGAGGGAGAATTTAGCATGGCCAACCAGCCAGCGTGTCTTTCAGACTGTGGGAGGAAACCGGAGAATCCGGAAGAAGCCCATGCAGACATGGGGAGAATATATAGACTCCACATAGTCACCCAAGGCTTGAATTGAATCCAAAGCATATTGAGGTGGCAGTGCTAACAGCTGCGCCACCGTGCCAGAGATATATCACCAAAGCTTTTCACCTTTTACTCATCAGGATAGTTTGCAAGAAATTTCCAACAATAAAAGGGGTTCAGCAATTTATACTGCACGAGAACAAAGTGCTGATTGGTTGGCAAGTGGACTCTGATTGGCAGATGTGTTGCCAGGGAGAATGTAGTAGGGGACAGTTAACTGTCCACCTTTGTTCCAATTCAAAGCTTGCATTGCCCTGGGACATGAATCATTCAGTGACGTCTGAGCACTGATTGGGCTGCTGAGGGCTCTCTGGTACCAGTTTGATAGACCGGAATCTTGTGCCGTCAGATTCAGGGAGAGAATTCGGAACTTAGGTTCTGGCAGCTGAAAGCATGGCCACTAATGGTGGGTAAAATCAGGAGTGCGCAAGAATTGGTGGAGCTCCGATATTACAGAGGTAAGGAGGGGTGAGAGCCTGGATTTGAAATTGAAGCCTCCTTTGAATAGGATAGCCAAAGTAGGTCAATGAGCGCAGAAGTGATAGATAATGGTGTTTGGTGTAAGTACAGGAACAAGCAGCAGAGTTTGAGATGACAGTGTTTTATCATAGAATCATAGAACCCTAAGTGCAGAAAGAGGCCCTTCGGCCCATTGAATCTGCACTGAACACAATCCCACCTAAGCCCTACCCCCATATCCTGACATATTATATCCACGAACCGCTCTAACCTACACATCACAGGACACTAAGCGGCAATTTCCTAGCATGGCCAATCAACCTAACCCGCACATTTTTGGACAGTGGGAGGAAACCAAAGTACTCGGAGGAAATCCATGCAGATACGAGGAGAATGTGCAAACTCCACACACACTCAGTGACCCGAGCTGGGAATCGAACCCAGGTATCTGTAGCTGTGAAGCAGCGGTGCTAACCACTGTGCTTCCGTGCTGCCCAAGAGTGCGTAGAATGTTGGAACAGATGAGTTGAGGGAGAGGTGAAGTCCTACTAAATTACAATAAACTTTTATTTCCCTGCATTTTGTATAGATCATTTCACACAAATAATATGGAGATGCGGCATGAGACTGGGAATGGGCACAGTGAGTCTCTCTTGATGAAGGAGCAGTGCTTCAAAAGCTTCTGATTCCAAATAAACCTGTTAGATTTTAATCTGGTGACGTGAGACTTCTTACTGTGCGCACAGAAATGTGTTCAACTTGAGAGTTGAGGGTTCAGATGGGATTTCTGAAGAGCACTTTGGATTATAGAAGCTTCTTGAAGCTAAAACTTATACGAGGAACTCCAAAAACGTCTTACAATTAACTACCTTGGCTGTAGAAAGTAAAGTGTATTTGGCACACAGTATTCGTACTATTCACTGATGATCATTGTAAACTGTGTGACAGAGGGGCAAAAAGGCAGTCTTAGCTACAGTGTGGATATCTGGTTGGAAATTGATCTCTGGGTTAAACCTAACACCCATTCCTGTGGCGGAACAGTGGCACAGTGGTTAGCATTGTTGCCTCACAGTGTCAGGGACCCAGATTCAATTCCAGCTTGGGTCACTGTCTGTGCGGAGTCTGCACATTCTCCTGGTGTCTGCGTGGATATCCTTCGATTTCCAAAAGACATGCTGGTTAGGTGCATTGGCCATGCTAAATTCTCCCTGCGTACCCAAACAGGTGCCGCAATGTGGCGACTTTCCACAACTTCATTGCAGTGTTAATGTAAGCCTACTTGTGACTAATTCATAAACACAATATCAGACTATTGGAAAAGGATGGAGTTACTCGCTGGGGAATAGAGTTGTGTGGGCACCAAAGAATGTCTTCAGTCTTCCCAATGTCTAATTGAAAGTGTAACGGACAAACATTTGGATGTTTTTATCATTGCTTTCAGAGTCCATTTGCCAACATGTGACTAAATTCCTTGTGCTGGGGCAAAACCAGAAGTATTGTGTGAAGACAGCCGACATGAGTTTGTCTATAGACAGATTACAGAAAGAATCTCTATAAAATAAAGACTCTAACACGGCTGAAGAAAGAAGATCAGAGCACTTTACCTCACTGGGACAGCAGGCATTTTCACACTGCATGGACAAATTTGCAGAATGTAAAAACTTGCAGACAGATGCAAGTGGAATGTGTTTATGCTTCTCTGTCCCAGATACCCCTAAGGTAAAAGAAGGTAAAGTCTCCATAGTCCCAGATGACCATAGGTCACTCTGCCCTTTGAGAGAGAGAGCTGATTGGTGATGATTTAACCTGAGGAATCCTCACACCTCAGGTGAGGGCCTTCTTGAATAATCTCTAAAATATTAAATGACCAATTTACCCAACAATCGAATAATTGCTCTCGTTTTCCAGTTATTCCGAGAGTTCTGATGCATCTCTTTTCGGCCCTGACTGTGTTTTCATTCCTTGAGTTTGATTTCAGACCTTTTATTAATGCATGTTCCCTGGAGTTGGTCACATATGGATGTGTCTGCATGTGAGAGAATCCTGGCATCTCATTTACATATCATAACACTTCTCAAGATTTAAATAAAGAACAACATTGAAATATTAACAAGGAACATACGGTAGAGATGTTCTTCAAACTGGAGGTCCGTGACCAGCGCTGTGCCTCAGGGGTCAGTGCTGGGTCCACTGTTATTTGTCATTTATATTAATAATTTGGATGAGAATATAGGAGACACAGTTAGTAAGTTTGCAGATGACACCTTGATTGGTGGCGTAGTGGACAGTGAAGAAAGTTATCTCCAATTGCAATGGGATCTTGATCAATTGGGCCATTGGGCTGATGAATGGCAGATGGAATTTAATTTAGCCAAATGCGAGGTGATGCATTTTGGTAGATTGAACCAGGACAGGACTTGCTCAGTTAATGGTGGAGCGTTGGGGAGAGTTACAGAACAAAGAGGTCTAGGCGTACATGTTCATAACTCTTTGAAAGTGGAGTCACATTTGGACAGAGTGGTGAAGAAGGCATTCGGCATGCTTGGTTTCATCAGTCAGAACATTGAATACAGGAGTTGGGATGTCTTGTTGAAGTTGTACAAGACATTGGTAAGGCCACACTTGCAATACTGTGTGCAATTCTGGTCACCCTAGTACAGTGTATCCGAACCGGCACTGGAGAGTGGTGACTAGGGGATTTTCACAACTTCATTACAGTGTTAGTGTAAGCCTACTTGTGGCTAAATAAGAAACGTTAAACAATAATGTACAAAAAAGAAACATCTGAAGTTGAGTACCAACTGTATTGGAGTGAGTGGTTACACTTTGGTTTCGTTTAGGTTACTATGCACTGCGGTTTAGAAAGAAAAATAAAAGATATGTTTGTTCTTCTTTGTTTAGATTTTGAAGATTGGCGATTGATGAATGCACCATGGATTGGTTCTCAGTCACATGGATTTCCTTGCGTCCTGATGTTTGACAAGCACCTAATCGACTAACATGGCCTCCGTGTAAAACTACCTTCCCTCTGAGGCAGACGAGACGTTGTGGTTCAGTACAGCTGCACATCAAGACGCCGTGGTCCTTGGTTCTTTGGTTTCCGTAGCAACGCGCCAACCTTCGAGCTTGGCCCAGTCATGGGAGGATGTTTCTCGAAGCCCAAACCAGGTGACTATTCTTTCAAATGCTCCACTAATTGCTCCTCGTAATCGAGGAGGTTTCAGTACGTTCTGAATAATTCTGACTGAACTAGGTCAACGCACTGAGTAAGGGAGGGGGGGCAGCTCTGAGGAATTTTAAATCTCTTTCATCCACGCTCGCTGCAGCTTAGGCAGTCTTTGAAAATTTGTTTATCCCCGAGAGTACCAAATTTCCACAACGCCTTCCAACACAATCCTATTAAAATGAAATTTCTCTCCCTGGTGGAGAGAGCTCTTGACTCCCCGCTGGCTTTAAAGGTGCCCAATGTTCCATTGGGTTTACTCCCATCATTTATTCAGGTTGATTCTCCACATAAACCACTTTTAAGTTGCAGCTTGTTTTGGGGATCAGTTTATGACCCTGTGGAATCCTTGCTTCCTGTCCTTTCTGCTTAAACAGTAAGCACCGATGAGAGAACTAGATAGGTGGATCAAAAGTGCAAGAGAGAAAATACAAACCGAGAAATTGTTAGCATCATTATTACCAAAAGAATGCGCAAGTTTATTTATTGGTGTCACAAGTACGCTTCCATTAACACTGCAATGAAGTTACTGTGAAAATCATCTAGTCGCACACACTCCTCATTTGGGCAGGAAGAATAAAAAAAGAGTCATATTGTTTAAATGGTGAGAGATTGTGCAGCACTGCAGTGCAGAGGGATCCGGGCATCTTAGTGTATGGATTGCAAAGACTAGTACCCAGGTACAGCAAGTAATTAGGAAAACTAATAGACTGTTATCATTTATTGCGAGAAGAATTGAATGCAAAAGCAGAGAAGTTATGCTTCATTCTACAGGACACTGGTGAGATCACATCTGATGTACAGTATCTCTTTATTTAAGGAAGGATGTAAATGCGTTGGAAGCAGTTCAGCGTAGATTCGCTAGATCAGTAGCTGGAATTGGTGGCTTGACTTATTGGACAGGGCTAGGTTTGTGCAATACTGCAAGGTAACAATAAGGAGGCTGCTGTAATCATGGAATGATTTATTTAAACAACAAGATAAAACTTTAAACAGACACAGCAACCACAATACTGGTCTTTACTCCGAGACCACCCAATTCACACAGAGGGTCTGCTTGCTTTCGCATCCTCCAACTGGTCGCAGTCCGTGTGCTTCCATACACCTGAACAGGTCACGTGATTGGCAAACTACCACCCCTTAAAGGGACTATGCTACCTCACCTCTTCCCCCGTCAACTCCCTTAATTCTATACACATAACAGGGTAAACTTTGTAACTACTTATGACAAGGGCACAGTCTTTTATAAGGTCGGTTGATCAAGTAGGCACCTCAATTCTCTGACAGGTTCTTTTACCGCCTGGGCAGGTGTGTCGTTGGCAGCAGATGGTTGTCCAACACACTCAGATGGCACATTCATGCCCACACCGTCTCCAGTTCCTCCTGAAATGGGAAGAGGGGTCTCTTAGAAGTTCCCTCATTTAAGGCTCTGGTAATGGAATGTTTGGAAGCACTGGATCCTCTTGGTTTTGCTGTTGGCACAGCAGTTTCGCTCCTTCTTGTGTGATCCATGTGTTTCCGCACCTCTCTTATTTGCAGGTCCACCAGCTATGATACGGATTCTCCCAGGTAACCACGTTGGTCCAACTCTGAAGTTTTTCACCAAAACTCGATCATCTGCTCTGAAGGATCCGTTACCTCTGGCTGAGTCATGGTTTTTTTTTTGCATACTTTGCCTCGCCTCCACCCTCCCTGCCAAGCTGAGGAAAACCAGGTCCAACTGAGTTTTCAGATATTGCCCCATCAACAGCTTAGCTGGCATTGGTAATGTGAGGGGGTTGATGTTGTAAGAAAGAAGGAAATTGGCCATTTTGAGTGGCAATGGTTTATTTACATTGCTTTTACGTTGTGGATTTAAAGGTTTGCACTGTTCTTTCAACTATCACGCAAACCAGCCTCCTATCCACTGACTCTGTCTACACTTCCCACTGCCTTGGAAAAGCAGTCAGCATAGTTAAGGGGCCTGCACACCCTGAGCATTCTCTCTCCCATCTTCTTCTCTTAGGAAAAGGATACTAAAGTCTCAGGGCACGTACCAACCAACTCAAAACAGCTTTTTCCCTGTTGCCATCAGACTTCTCAATGGACCTACCTTGCATTAAGTTGATCTTTCTCTACATCCTAGCTATGACACTACATTCTGCACTCTCTCATTCTCAATGAATGGTATGCTTTATCATATAGTGCACAAGTAACAATACTTTTCACTGTATACTGCTGCGTGACAATAATAAATCAGATCAAATCAGAGCCATTTGAGGCCAGGTGATAGGGGCTGTGCAGATTCTCCCCTATAAAGGTGGTGCCGTTAACTGAAACTATATCCTTTCAGAGACCGAGTCTCGCAAAAATCTGTTTTCATCTCTCAATGATGGCTTCCAAAGTCATTGTACACATTTCTTGGACATCTCGCCACTTGGAGTGGGTATATGCCAGTATGATGTATATGGTTACTCAGAAGGGGCTGGTGATTTTGTCCAAGGTCTGGCCATTCCCCAGGATCTGGTTGAGCCACTGACTCTGCAGTGATCGGCAGACCAAATTTTCAATGTCTTTGTCAATACCCAGCCACCAGGTGTCACATCTGGCCAACATCTTCATCTTAGTTTGGCCAGGTTGTGCATTATATTGTTCCTGTAATAATGGGTCTCTTGCTGGATGTGTAGGGCAAGTCTATGATATTTAACTTACTTTGTATTGGGCTTTAAAAAGAAAGAAACATATCAGAGAAGTGGGGATAATGGATGGGGGGAGGAAAGGAAGTTAATAAGAAACTTTTAGATGATTTAGACCCCACCCACTACCCCTACAGGCGAGAAATGGATTTTAGGATTTTTTTCATGCACAAAGTACATAAAATTTGATGTTAAGACTTGCTGAAAAAAATGGATCTGAAACTTTCCTGTTTTCACACTCGTTCTGGGCTTTGAATTCTTTTCATAAGGCCACCCCCCCCCGGCTCAGGGTCAATCATGAACAAAAGCTTGGTTCAAGGACTGAAAAATAGCAAGTCATGGAAATAAATGGTTGTTTTTCTTCAGACTGGAAAATGGTAAATAGTTCCCCGGAGTTGAATGCTAGGACCACTGTTTCTTTAATGTATAAAAATGACATGAATATTGGACTACAGAGTAAAATTTCAAAGGGTTGGCAGACAGCGAGGACAATACAGCGACAGGATGTGGAGAGTCTAGAATAATGGGTTGAAATGTAGCAGATGGAATTTAATGAAAAGTAGTAGCGTTCAGAGAGACGCAGCTCTAAAGAGAGCAAGAGACCAGGGATTCATGTGTGTTAATGTCTGAAGATGCAGGGCACATTGAGAGTAGTTCACAAAGCTAAAAGGATGGAATTTTCATGTCCTACTGTCATGGGAATCACAGCGGGCAGTTGCGGGCCATGCAAAGATCCGTTGATATTAAGCGGGATTTTCCGATCTTGGGGCAAATGTGGTTGGGAAGTCCTGCTCAGAGAATCTGGGTCTTTATAAGTAGAAGCATTAAATACAAAAATAGTGAAGTTATGCTGAACCTTTATGAAGCTCTGGTTAAGCCGTGACTAAAGTATGGACAGCACAGTGATTAGCATTGCTATCTCACAGAGTCAGGAACCCGGGTTTGATTCCTGGTTTGAGTCACTGTCTGTGTGGACATTGCATGTTCTCCCCATCTCTGCGTGGGTTTCCTCTGGGTCCTCACGCATTCTGAAAGATGTGCTGGTTAGATGCATTGACCCGAACAGGCACCAGAGTGTGGCGATTAGGGGATTTTCACAGTAACTTCATTGCAGTGTTATTTGTGGCTAATAAATAAACTTTCTTATGGTGTCCAGTTCTGATCACCACAGGTTAGGACAGATGTGAGGGTCTTTGAGAAGGATGCAAGAGGATTTTGCAGAATGCTTTCAGGAACAGTTTGTGTGTAGCATTGGTCCCCTTTTCCGAGGAATGGTGTTCTTGCTCTCGAGGTAATGCAGCGAAGGTTTACCAGGTTGATTCCGGGGATGGTGGGACTGATGTGTGAGGAGAGATTGACCAGGTTAGGATTGTTTTTGCTAGAGTTCAAATGAATGAGAGGGGATTTCAAAGAGACTTACAAAATTCTAACAGAGCTGGACAGGGTAGATGCGGGGAGGATGTTCCCAATGGTGAGGGAGTCCAGAACCAGAGGGTCACAGTCTGAAGATTTGGGGTAGACCATTTAGGACGGAGATGAAGAGTGTGAGACTATGGAATTCATTATCGCAGGAAGTAGTTGACGCCAAAATACTGAAGATATTCAAGAGGAGACTAAATAAAGCACTTGGGGCAAATGGGATCAGAGGTTATGGGGAGAAGACAGGCTTAGGCTATTGAGTTTGATGATCAGCCAATGATCATGATGAATGGTGGAGTAGGCTCGTAGGGCCAAATGACCTCCTCCTGCTCCTATCTACGTGTTAGATTGGAGAAGCTCGGATTGTTTACCTTGGAACAAAGGGGGTTGAGGTGGATAAGATTCAATCAGGTATAGATGGAGTAGAGAAAGAAAAGCTGTTCCCATTAGGTGATGGTACCAAGGGAGACAGATTGAAGGTTTTGGGTAAGAGATGCAGGAATGTGTGAGGAAAAGCTTCTTCACAAAGCAACTCATAATGACTTGGAACTCGTCGACCACAAGGAAACAGAGTTGATCACAGATTTCCAATGAAATTGAACAGACAATTGAGGGAAAAACCTGCAGGGCTTTGAGGATAGATGTCCAATTATTTGAGTTGGTGAACAGTTTTGACAGGGTAAATTGGGAGACGCATTTTTTTGATGGGATGATCTAGAACGAGGAACATAAACTGAGACCTGGATGAATTCAGGAAGAGCATTTTTTTCCTCCCACAATGTGTAATGGAGATCTGAAACTCTCCCTCAAGAAACTGCTGAGCCTTTTTTTAGGTTTATTTATCAGTGTCACAAGTTAGGCTTACATTAACACCGCAATGAAGTTACTGTGAAAATCCCCTAGTTGCCGCATTCTGGCGCCTATTCGGGTACACTGAGGGGAGAATTTAGCATGGCTAATGTACCCTAATCAGCACGACTTTAGGATTGTGGAAGGAAACTGGAGCACTCGGAGGAAACCCCACGCAGACACAGGGAGAACATGCAGATTCCATACAGACGGTGACCCAAGCCAGGAATCAAACCCGGGTTGCTGTGAGGCAGCAGTGCTAACCACCACGCCACTGTTCCACCCTTAGCTCTGTCACAAACTCCCCCACCGGGGAACAATTTGCATTTTGTGGAAGGATTTGAAAAATCCATTAACTCTCTGCATCAAACTTTAAATTCCCTCAAAGAAGATTGCTTTCTGTTTGCTCAGTTATTAGCAGGATTTAGAAATAAAAAATGCTTTTTTTCTTTTGACCTATGGATCCGACTGCTGCAGCATGAAGCCAAATGCATTCTTAATTGTAACGTGATGGTATGATCCATGCCTGAGCCCTTCGGCACACTGCTGTTATAAGAGAGATCATTCTCAGCCGTTCTGCTCTCTAACCAATACATCCCAATACATTTCACACTGATCCAGTGGAAATTCTCACAGCTTCCCTCTGCAGCAGGACAGTTGGGTCTATTTAGTAAGACGTGGCGCGGGACAACAGTTATACATTGATATAAACATGTGTAGGTGATGTATCTGAAGCTCCCTCTCACGCAGTTAGTGCAGGAGACCTTAAGGACAGCAGCATCTGTACCCTTCCCTAGAGAAAGGGTGACATTTGCTGGCTGAGTACACCGATCCTGGATACCAAGTGCAAAGATACTGGGCAGATCTCGCCCACGCATGGCATTCTCTCCAGTCAATGGAGATTTGGCCAAGCACCAAATTGGCTGTTTTCACTGGAAGGGGGCAGGGTGGGGCGTGATGGGGGGAATTCTGTTATTATTCATTGTAAAGCACAATTAGATCCTAGAGGCTCTGTTAATGCGTGTTTGTTTGCAGTAACCATGGCAGCACTGGTAGCTGTTGCTGCACAGGCATCAACATTCACTGTTCTTAGCATCTTGACAACACTCGAATCTTCCAGCCTGTCACACTCTCCAAAGTGTTGTGCCCAACAACTGTGGGCAATGATCTACAGGTCTGATCGGTGGATTCATCCCACGTCTCCATCACTTGGGAGTCTGAAGGATCCGGGTGCCTCGATCCTCCACTCAGTGTAGTTGCCTCTCCTGCCTCCATGAAGAAAATGCTACTCTTTGGAACCTCCCGCCTCCCACCCCTGTAAATTGTACGTCCACTGTTTTTCCAAAAATACAGACTGTGGAATTTCAGCCGGAGTTTTTAGTCTTCTATATAGTCTGTTAAATTCCATCACATACTCATCAATAGAAAGATCCTCAGATTTCCAAAAATGATTGAAATCTGACCAGGCTTCATTCACGTATAGTAAGCAGTGCTTCATTCTCAACAGTGATCCACTGCCTGGATCCACTATAGTTTGCCTACTGTCCCTACAGATCCACACCAGACGCCATTTCCCTGTCCTGGAACATCTAGATAACAAGGACACCAATATCAGACTCCTATTTATTAACTACAACTTAGCCTTCAACATTATTATTGCCAAGAAAGTCATCTTCAAACTTCATGGCCTGGGCCTCAGCACCTCCCTCTGTGACTGGATCCTGAACTTCCCAATTCACAGACCACAATCAGTAAGGATAGGCAACAACACTTCCTCCACAATCATTCCCAACACTGATGCCCCATAAGGCTCTGTTCTTAGCCCCGTACTATACTCCTTATGCACCTGTGACTGTGTGGCCAAATTCCCCTCCAATTTGATTTTCAAGTTTGCTGACGACACCACTGTAGCAGGTCAGACTT
Source organism: Sphyrna mokarran (assembly GCA_024679065.1). Classification (NCBI taxonomy): domain Eukaryota; kingdom Metazoa; phylum Chordata; class Chondrichthyes; order Carcharhiniformes; family Carcharhinidae; genus Sphyrna; species Sphyrna mokarran. Next base: position 9,527,761 of record JAGIQG010000020.1, read on the forward strand.
CAAACAATGATGAGACAGAGTGCAGGAATTAGATAGAGAATCTGGTAAACTGGTACGGCAACAATAATTTCTCCCTCAACGTCAACAAAATGAAGGAGATTATCATCGACTTCCAGAAGCATAAAGGAGAACAAGCCCCTGTCTACATCAACGAGGATAAAGTAGAAAGGGTCGAAAGCTTCAAGTTTTTAGGTGTCCAAATCAACAACAACCTGCAGTCATCCCCCCCAAGCCGACACTATAGTGAAGAAAACCCACCAGTGCCTCTACTTTCTCAGAGGACTAAGGAAATTTGGCATGTCAGTGACAACTCTCACCACAGAAAGCATTCTTTCTGGTTGTATCATAGCTTGGTATGGCTCCTGCTCTGCCTAAGTCCGCAAGGAACTACAAAAAAAGTCATGAATGTAGCCCAATCCATCACGCAAACCAACTCCCCATCCATTGTCTCTGTCTCCACTTTCTGCTGCAGCCTAGCATAATTAAGGACCCCATGCACCTAGACATACTCTCTTCCTCCTTCTGTCGGGAAAAAGATGCAGAAGTCTGAGGTCATGTACCAACCAATTCAAGGACAGCTTTTTCCTGCTGCTGTCAGACTTTTGAATGGACTTACCTTGCATTACGTTGATCTTTCTCTACATTCTGGCTATGACTGCAACATTACATTCTGCACTTTCTAGTTTCCTTCTTTAAGGACGGTATGTTTTTTCTGGACAGTGCGCAAGAAACAATACTTTTCACTGCATGTTAATAATAAATCAGTGATCAGTGCAACATTCTCAATAGTGACCAGTACCTCGCTCCCAATAATGACCAGTGCCTCATTCTCAATATTGATCAGTGCTCCATTTTTGATATTGTCTTACAGGAGGTTGCTTTGAACTAGATTGAAAAAGAAATGGACTCAGAATATCTTCAGGGTCTGAATCGCTTGTGGAAAAATCGCCAATGTCATACACTTCCAACTTTGTGCCCCATATAATTTCAATTGGTTAACATGGTACCAACCAGATTTCCCAGTGTCCTATCACACTTTGTATATGGATAGCTTTGTGAATTATGACAAAATCACCTGAAAATCTAGGAGTCAAAAATGTACTAGGATTGTAAAGGTGGAGCTTCACCATCAGGCCTACAGCCTACTCAACTGGATTTACCTTATTATCCAACTAGGCCTTGCTCTGTTGTTTCTTCTATCGCATTTTGACCGCTGCTGCCATATGTGCAGCTGGTACAGTCCCTAACAGTTGCTGCACTACCCTTTTCATGATTGAGAGCCATAGGTATTGGTTTTGAGATACCTAACCCCTCTAAATAGTCAATAGCTCTCATAGGACGCCCAGTCATCAGTGTGTGAGGTGCAATTTTAAACCCCAATTCCAGGACTAAATTTCCTTGCTGCTTTTCTACACATTTTCCAGTCTGTCAGACACCATCCTCCACTCTTAAAGATCCATCAACATAAACATGTCCTAATTGCTGTACATTCTCTTCCTGCACAGTTCCACATCCCCCACCTCCCCCCGCCAGCCTCTTGTTTTGGCACAAAACATCTCTTGGGGTCACTAGCAGCCACCATTTGCCATTCACGAGGTTTACCCCCATGATGAAGCTCATCAGCTAGAAAACTGGGTGTTCTTGGTACGGGTAACCTGCCTTGGAGCAAAAGACTCCACCGCGCTAAACGAACTTGACTAACAGAGTCACCTTTGACTCGACCATCTCACAAAAGCTGTAGAGGTGTAAATGGGTTAAAGCCAGTGATAGATGTGGAAAATTGTACTGCCCAAAACACCACTAAAAATGGCATTCACGCACACTAAACCCTCCTTCTACTGGAGTAAGGAGCTCAGAGGCATAAGCCACTGTCCCCGTCTGTTGTGTCTTTTCTGAGAGAATTAATTGTTGCCGCTTCCAATACAAACGGGAGATCAGGATCTATCACACACAATACTAGTGCTGAAACCAAAGCACGCTTTAAATCAGATACTGCTGCTCAGTCCATGGTCATTTTTGTACAGTAGCTCTGACAATGGAGAAGCTTTAATTGCAAATCCCTCAATATGATTTCTTCAGTATCACTCTGAACCAAGGAAAGATCAAAGTGCACCAACATCCTTTGGAAGAGGCAGTTGTAAGATTGGACAAAAGCGAATTGATTCTATCTCTCATTTACTTCGAGTAACGACAGCACTCAAATTAACCAGACGAGATGGTATGATTGGAGCTTTCTTAGGGTTAACTTTACAACATGAATTAGGGAGGCGGGTAAGCAATTTATCTAACAACTGGAGATTAGTTTTAGTTTCAGTTTGTAACAAAAGATCGTCAATGTCCTGAACAAAACATTCAGCTTGTGAAAACCCCTCTAATCCTGTAACCAACCGACGAGGAAATATAGATGGAGAATCATGAAATCTCCGAGGTAAACAAGTCCCAGAATATTGTTGGCCATCAAACGTTGAGGCAAATTTATACTGATAGTGCTGATTTAGTGGAATAGACCAAAACCCATTACTTATAGCCAGCACGGTAAAATCTTTAGCCTGTGGAATGTATTTTAACAGCATTATGTGGACTAGTGGCTAGAGATGGTGCTGTTAACGGAGTAACCTTATTTAACATTCTATAATCTACCACTAAACACCAAGGACCATTTGGGTCTGACTTAATGACAAAGTGTAACTTTCTTGAGTCATTATCAGGTTTATTGGAACAGGAGGTAGCTCTGGAGGTGCTGAAAGGCCTCACCTCACAGGAGAAGGAAGTGGAGATCCCCAATTTTCATTATGTCCTAAATATTGATTGTTGCTGCCTGCAAAGCACCCTAATCTACCGCGCTACCCTCATCCCTCACCTCAACTATCTCAAACACACACATCACTTCCTGTTGTATTAATAATTGTGTCTTCAACTTTTCAATTTCACACTGACACTTTGAATGGTCAGCTGTGGAAGCCTGCTTTTCATTTGATTTTTATTTCTCTCTCAGAGGTGGCATGATGGCACACTGGTTAGCGCTGCTGCTTCACACATCAGGGATCTGTATTCGATTCCAGGCTAGGGTCATTGTCTGTTTGTACATTCTCCCCATATCTGCATGGGTTTCCTCCAGTTTCCTCTCACAGTCCACAGATGTGTGGGTTAGGTTGATTGGCCATGCTAAATTGATCCTAGTGTCAGGGGGAATTAGCTAGGGTAAATGTGTAGGGTTACGGGGATAGGGCCTGGGTGGGACTATGGTCAATGCAGACTCAATGGGTCAAATGGCTCTTTCTGCAATGTAGGATTCAATGCTTACTGATTAGGTGTAAAACCTTAAATGCTGCCTGTAGATTGGTGCATTTCTCTGCTAATACAGACACAGCTTTTCCTACCTCATCCTTTTCAATAACAACTTGCCCCTTTTCATGGTAAGCTTTTGCACACTGCATCTGAAACTGAGCCATGTGCCGCATATTAACTTGATCTCTTTATTTATGATCTGCCACTAAACTCAAAGCCCTTCTATCTCTCTCCATCCTAACGTTAACATCCTCCCGCACTTCTTTTACTTCCAGATCTACAACATGCTTTAACTCATCCTCTCATCTTCATTGTTACTCGTAGTTGCTCGATTTCTAACCTTGCAATCAATTCTGCACAATTCCCAGACAGAAAACAAAAACGAGGAAATAAGAACTGCGGTCCCATTGTATATAAATCTTTCGTCTTTTACTTAAGGTTTCCTCCCGGGTTCTTCCCGACAATCCTACCGGGATGACGGAGGGAAATCCGGTTCGATTTCTCGCTGACTCTGTCTCAAAGTGGCGGGAGATAAAGTTGCTGTAGTCGTTCTGAGCTGTGATGTTCTTATCTCCCATTAAGGTGAATGGAGAGCAATGTGGTGAAGGAGTTTGTAGTATCATAGGCTGGAATGTCACCGCCCTGCACCCCGCCACGGGAATCAGAGCAGGAGAGGGGCGGACAGTGGCAGGTCTGTTGCTTTCGGGTGGGATTTTACTGTTCCGGGACAAGCGAGGCCATCAAATCCCACCCAAACAATACCTACAGTGCAGAAGGAGGCCATTTGGCCCATTGAGATTGCAACAACAAAAAATCCTACCCAGGCCCTATCCCCATGTACTTATCCACGGATAGCACAGTGATTAGCACTGCTGCTTCACAGCTCCAGGGTCCTGGGTTCGATTCCCGGCTCGGGTCTGTGTGGAGTTTGCACATTCCCCTCGTGTCTGTGTGGGTTTCCTCTGGGTGCTCCGATTTCCTCCCAGAGCCCAAACATGTGCGGGTTAGGTTGATTGGCCATGCTAAAATTGCCCTTTAGTGTCCTGGGATGTGTAGGCTAAAGGGTAATGTGTAGGGATATGGGTGTAGGCCCTAGCTGGGATTGTATTCGGTGCAGACTCGATGGGCCGAAGGGCCTGCTTCTACACTGTAGGGTTCTATGATACCCAGCCAATTTTCCATGGCCACTCAACCTAACTTGCACATCTTTGGACTGTGGGAAGAAACCAACGTAGACACGGGGAAGTTGGGGGAGAGACTTGTAAACTCCACACAGACGGTCACCCAAGGCCCAGAATAAAAGCCGGGTCCCTGCCGCTGTGAGGCAGTGGTGCTAAACTCTGTGCCGCTCCATCCATAACACAAAGCGAAGACAAGTCATTGGCTGGAGAGACGTAACTATACCTCGCATTGTGCAAAGGCTCTTTTCCTACACTGGGAGCCGCGAGAAAAAAAACCCCAGGTTAACCGCTGTCTCTCACTCTGCAAAACAAGGCCTTCGTGCCCTGTGACTTTGCCATTTAATTTCCTAATTAGAGTTTTGCACAGTAGGTGAATTCCTGCACAGCAGCCTCATTGCTGACTGTCAGCAGATTTGCTGCTCTCTGAGCCACAGCGGGCCCTGTGTCTGCATCAACCTTAAAGCTCAACTACCTTGCTTCAAATCAAGATCCCGACAGCAAGACCCCGCCTCCTCACGGTTCAGCCGAGGGCTCTTATCGGCGAGTCGATGGCTGTCGTTTGTGGAGATTTATGTAAAAATTCTCAGCAGGTCCAGTGCCTGTTGGGTTTTTATTTTTGCAAGGCCGTTAACGAAGCCTGATTTTTAGGTAGGAATGGAAGGAGGCGGGCATTCAGAAAAGGTGCTGACAACCTGCGTGCCCGTGTCCGTAGAAACATAGATCGGAGCAGGAGGGGGCCATTTGGCCCTTCGAGCTTGCTCCATCATTCATTACGATCATGTCAGATTGTCCAACTCAATAGCCACATCTTGCTTTCTCCCATGACCTTTGACCCCATGTGCCCCAAGTGCTATATCCAACTACCTCTTGATTATATTCAATATTTTGGCATCAACTATTTCCTGTGGTAATGAATTCCACAGGCTTATCACTCATTGGGTGAAGAAATGTCTCCTCATCTCCATCCCAAACAGTCTACCCTGAGCCCTCAGACCATGACCCCTGGGTTCTGGACTCAGGAACATCCTCCCTGCATCTATCCTGTCTAGTCCTGTTAGAATTTTATAAGCCTCTATGATACGCCCCCCTCATTCGTCTGAACTCCAGTGATAACAATCCTGACTGAGTCACTCTCTCCTCAGACACCAGTCCATCCTATCCTGGGCTATTTTCCTGGATCAGGCTACTTTTGGACCAGTTGTGGTTTGCTGGAATTCTCCAGTGGGCCTCTGCTCCTCAGTGGAGCCCAGTGAAACTGCCTGGAGCGGATATCCATGCAACAGTGGGGAGGTGATAGCCGAGTGGTATAATCTCTGGACTATTAACCCAGAAACTCAGCTATGGTCCCAGGTTCGAATCCCGCCACAGCAGATGGTGGGACTTGAATTCAATAAAAGATATCTGGAATTGAGAATCTACTGATGACCATGAAATGATTGTCAGGAAAATCCATCTGGTTCACCAATGTCCTTTAGGGAAGGAAATCTGCCGTCCTTACCCAGTCTGGCCTACATGTGATTCCAGAGCCACAGCAATGTAGTTGACTCTCAACAGCCCTTCAAGGGCATCTAGGGATGGGCAATAAATGCTGGCCAGCCAGCAACACCCATGTCCCATGAATGAGTAAAAATAATTAACCTTTCAATCTGCAGCAGCTGAGATTCCAACTCTCACATGCACCCAATGACCAAAATATTCCTAAAATTGGGAGCTGCCTGCCATTTTTAAAGGGCTCACAATTTATTCCAACTTGGTGGAAGTCCAGTTTTACATTCAAAGCCTCCTGCCAATCAAACCAGAATAAAGTTCACTATTTCACAGCCTTACCCATTCGAGGTGTTGCTTTTAGGTAGTTTTCGCCCATTCGAAATTCCAGTCTGTTTTCACTCACTGATGTTGAATATTCTCTGCCATTTCTTACACATTCCACTGGTGCCAGTCACCGTTTTTGTACATTTGTTTTGTATTCAGCATTAGTACCCGCCTCCTATCTTAATCTGCAACTTCTTCCTGCTAAGTACAAAGAACAAAACAGCACGGGAAACAAGTCCTTCGGCCCAACGAGCCCGCGCCGTCACCCCGATGTTCCCACCTCTACCTGTGATCCCTGTCCATGTTTGTAGATCTATGGATTAAAAACCAAATTTGAGACAATTTAGGGAGAATTTGTTTTGCCAATTAGCCTAAGAGCACATCTTTGGGATGTGGGAGGAAACCGGAGCACCCGGAGAAAACCCACGCAAGCACGGGGAGAATGCGCAAACTCCCACAGACACAGGCCCAAATCCATGTATCTGCACAGCACAGCGATAGTCACTGAGCTGTCGTGTTGCCCATCAAATGGTCCAGGTCAAGCGTACACTAACGACGTGAAGCACTAGGATACTCTCGAAAAAAATCCAAGAGCAGCCCTCTCACGACCCATCGCGTGTATGCCCCTCGTTAGACAACAAGGTGGACCAAAGCACCTGTAGGATAAAAACAAGTACATCAATATCATCTTCTATTTACACACTTCCCAGGGACTCCCAAGGCTCATGATTCCTATTTTAAATCAGTTTTCTGTACCCCTCCATTCCCATTCTGTTCATGTGCAAATACAAGCCAGCAATCTGTCTTCATAGCTGATTAACTCACAAAGCAGGCATCATTTTCATAGAGTCCTTCAGTGCAGAAGGAGGCCATTCAGCCCATCGAGACTGCACCAGCTCTCTGAAGAGTATCTTATCCAGTCTTACCCACACGTTTACCATTGTTAATTCCCCTAACTTGTACATCTTTGGACACTAAGGGGCAATTTAGCATGGCCAATCCACCTAACCAGCACATCTTTGGACACTAAGGGACAATTTAGCACGGCCAATCCACCTAACCAGCACATCTTTGGACAGTAAGGGACAATTTAGCATGGCCAATCCACCTAACCTGCACATCTTTGGACACTAAGGGGCAATTTAGCATGGCCAATCCACCTAACCAGCACATCTTTGGACATAAGGGACAATTTAGCATGGCCAATCCACCTAACCAGCACATCTTTGGACACTAAGGGACAATTTAGCATGGCCAATCCACCTAACCTGCACATCTTTGGACACTAAGGGACAATTTAGCATGGCCAATCCACCTAACCTGCACATCTTTGGACACTAAGGGACAATTTAGCATGGCCAATCCACCTAACCTGCACATCTTTGGACACTAAGGGACAATTTAGCATGGCCAATCCACCTGCACATTGTTGGACTGAATTTTTGTGAATCTAGGTCACACTGAGGCAAATAGATCATTTCTGAGGTGCAATGAAAGTGAGATTTGAAATGAGCTCTGATTAAACGCCCTGTAACAACTAGTTTCCTTACCTTTGTGTTCAAGCATCCTTGACATGATGTTCACCTACAACAAGTGAAAGTGAAGTCAACGAGAATAAAATATATATTGAATGATATATCATCTTTATCATATATGTCTAATTTGCACACACAGGAAAACATTTTAAAGAATATGTAAGCTTTTGACAAACATTCCATTATCAATCTTATTCTGTGAATATATTTTGTTTTTTTTTACTTTCTGCTGAAGTACCCGGAGTGTATTTTGCAGTATTCACAAGACATGTTAATCTAGTGGCTATTGGTAATATGCTATGACGGTTGTAACAATGAGTAATGCACTGCTCAAAGCATCGCTCCCATCTTTCAGTTGAAGTCAAAGTTGAAGTGATGGGTCCTGACAAGGAGAAGGAGCGAGAGAAGGAAAGTCTTTCACCCAATGGCAAAGTCAGCCCTGTGCCGCCTTGTAAGGCCAACGGGAGCACCAAGCACATCGAGGAGCGACCCGTCACCATCGACCTTTACCAGAATCCAAAGGACATGGTGGAAGTGGCAGTGTGTCACGTCAATGAACTGCAGGATGGACAGTGAGTATCAGTCTATGAGTATCCAGTAACACAGCACTCATACTGTACCAGGGAACCCACCAGCAGTCAGTCAATCCAAAGGGCGAGAATGCTGGTGGAATCCTTGTTTCAGACCATGATATTTTCACTATACTATCAACCCAGAGACTCAGCTAATGTTCTGGGGTCCCGGGTTCGAATCCTGTCCATGGTGGAATTTGAATTCAATAAAAAATATCTGGAATTAAGAATCTGCTGATGACCATGAAAACATTGTCAGAAAAACCCATCTGGCTCACTACTGTCCTTTAGAGAGAGAGAAATCTTTACCTGGTCTGGCTTATATGTGACTCCAGATGCACAGCAATGTGGTTGACTCTTAACTGCCCTCTGAACAAGGGTAACTAGGGATGGGCAATAAATGCTGGCCAGCCAGCGATACCCATGTCCCATGGATGCATAAAAAAAGACAATTCTTATCAAGATCCTAGTGCAGTAAAAAGTAGAGTCCATTGTCACTTATTTCTCAAGGTTATCATAGAGTCATCGAATCCCTACAGTGCTGAAGGAGGCCATTCAGCCCATCTGGCCTGCACCAACCACAATCCCCACCCAGGCCCTATTCCCTTAACCCCGCATGTTTATTTTGCTATTCCCCCGACACTAAGGGACAACTTAGTGTGGCCAATCAACCTGACCCGCACTGTGGGAAGAAACCGGAGCACGCGGAGGAAGCCCATGCAGACATGGGGAGAACGTGCAGACTCCGCACACACAGGCAGCTGAGGCCGGAATCGAACCTGGGTCCTTGGCGCTGTGAGGCAGCAGTGCTGTGTCACTGTGCCGCTCTGCCGTTTTCCATTTCATCAATCATTGTTCAAAATCAGAGAGTAGAATGGCCAACTGGGATTAAATGTATTGCTGGAGGCTCCATCACATGACTTAGCCCCAAACGCCAACCATTGGTTGGCCAAAACATCCATCATTGTAACACACCGCCTTTTCTGGCCAATCCGAAAGACTCGTTATCCAAGCGGGTGATACAGGACTGAGAGGCAAGCTGCCTTCATTTCCCACTTTCAGTCTTTTTTTAAGCTGATGAAGAGAAATGTTCAGTGAAAATGACAAAAAAAAATCTTTTTTAAAATCCTGATGAGTTTTCTCCAGAGTCACACGCAACAGTGTGCTGGAGACGGGTCTTCAATCTCTCGAGTCTCTGGGACAATCCTGGAGTCTTGGCAACCCTATCAGAGAGAAGTGATGAGGTTTCTTCCATCAGTGGCTGAGTTAAAGCAACCATCGCAATCAACATTTCAGGGTTTAATCTGTCCATGGAGCTGGAACTTTCACTGAAGTCAGTGAAAACCCACAAAATAGAGATCCTCTCCCAGTGAATGTTTTGTTTGGGCTGAGTTGATTAAATAGTTGGAGGGGTCAAACAAATCTTCCTGCTCAGAGGTTGATCCCAATATATCAGGTCCTGGGAACAGGATGGAGGAACAGAGGCTATGACTTGTCTGATGGTGATCAACAACAATGTGGAGATGCCAGCATTGGACTGGAGTAAACGCAGTAAGAAGTCAAGGGAATTAACCCTTATTCAAGAGAATTAAGGGTTATGGGGAGCAGGTAGGAAAGTGAAACTGATTCACTTCTGATCAGCCATATCTTATTGAACGGCGGGGCAGACTCGAAGGGGTAGATGGCCTACTCCTGCTCCTATTTCTTATGTTCTTAAGTCTCACAACACCAGGTTAAAGTCCAACAGGTTTATTTGATAGCAAAAGCGACTAGCTTTTGGAGCACTGCTCCTTCGTCAGGTAAATGGCAGATCTGTTCACAAACAGAGCATATAAAGACAGAAACTCAATTTACAGAATAATCTGGTTGCAACGTGAATCTTTCCAGGTAATCAAGCCTCAAAGGTACAGACAATGTAAATGCAGAGAGCATTAAGCACAGGTTAAAGAGATGTGTATTGTCTCCAGTTAGTGAGATTTTGCAAATCGTGGGGGGTTTACAGATAGTGTGACATGAACCCAAGACCCCGATCATGTGCGCAGAACTTGGCTATCAGCCTCTGCTCAGCGACTTTGCACTGTCGTGTGTCATGAAAGCCGCCTTGAAGAACGCTTACCCGAAGATCAGAGGCCGAATGCCCGTGAAGTGTTCGCCAACAGGAAGAGAACAGTCTTGCTGGTGATTGTGGAGTGGTGTTCATTCATCTGCTGTTGTAGCGAATGCATGGTCTCCCCAATGTACCATGCGTCAGGATACACTTTCCTGCAGCGTATCAGGGAGACAACGTTGGCCGAGTTGTGTGAGTAATTACCGTTTACCTGGTGGATACGGATGCCATCATCTCACGTGAGAACACCATCCACCAGATGCACAGCACATATTCTTGCAACTCGGCCAACGTTGTCTCCCTGATACACTGCAGGAAAGGATGTCCTGAGGCATGGTACATTGGGGAGACCATGCAGACGCTACGGTAACAGATGAATGAACACTGCTCGACAATCAACAGACAAGACTGTTCTCTTCCTATTGGGGAAACTTCAGCGGTCGTGGACATTTGGCCCCTGATCTTTGGGTAAACGCATGACAACGCAGATTTGCTGACTTGTCTTGACTGATAGCCAAGTTCCGCACGCATGAGGACAGCCTCAACCGGGATCTTGGGTTCATGTCACACTATCTGTAACCCCCCACGACTTGCCTGGTCTTGCAAAATCTCACTTACTGTCCTGTCTGGAGACAATACACATCTCTTTAACCTGTGCTTAACGCCGTCTCCACTCACACTGTCTGTATCTTTGAGATTTGATTATCTGTAAAGACTCGCATTCCAATCATTATTCTGTAAATTGAGTTTGTGTCTTTATAGGCCCTGTTTGTGAGCAGAACTGCCAGTCACCTGACGAAGGAGCAGCAATAGCTCCGAAAGCTAGTGGCTTTGGCTACCAAATAAACCTGTTGGACTTGAACCTGATGATGCTGAGACTTCTTATTGTGAACAGCAAGCCAGCACTGCCACCAGCAGGATGGCAGTGGTATTGCAGTCCCCCCTTGCTCCAGGAAAATTCACAGGCAGAGCAGAAAGGCCTTGGGATGAAGGTGGACACTCACCAAGAGGCCAGGATCGGAAGAGTGTGGGTGATCTCTGAGAGGCCGGGTGCGGTCAGGTTGGGGAGAGGGGTGGGGATTGGGACAGGAGGGGGTTGGGGGGGGTTGGAGGGAGAGGAGGTTACAGAGGTGCGGAAGGCTGACACTGTGAAGAGAGGGAGACATCTTGCACGTTTGGGTTCAGGAAGCATCTCGAGCAGTTCTCCTCCACCATTGTATCAGCCAGCCACAGCACGTGGAGTTGGGCAGGTCATTCGATCTGCGTAAAGTTCCCAGTCGCTGGGAGATTGAGGGGAAATGGACAAATCCCTAACCCAATGGACTGTGGGTGAACCGTGTACTTTACGCCCACAGGATGCGGGAGGTGGATGTGGCGTGCGGCAAGGCCCTGCTGATCAAGGAGAGAGGAGAATACTGCGCAATCGGACATAAGTGTCCCCATTATGGAGCACCCCTGGTGAAAGGTTAGTGCGCGGTCACACAGGCAAGGAACACTGAGAGAAATCGCTCACCGGCTGGCGGAGGTTCATGTAAGAACTCAGTAAGAATTTAGCAACACCAATTTTAAATCCAACCGATTTATTTGATAGTAAAATAGGTTCATGTACCAGAGCACAACAGTTCAAACACAAAGGCTGTGAGTGGGAATGCACAGTAAGAAGTCTCACAACACCAGGTTAAAGTCCAACAGGTTTATTTGGTAACAAAATCCACGAGCTTTCAGAGCGCTGCTCCTTCATCAGGTGAGTGGGAATTCTGTTCACAAACAGGGCATATAAAAATACAAACACCATTCACAAAATAATGGTTGGAATGCGAGTCGTTATAAGTAATCAAATCTTAAAGGTACAGACGGTGTGAGTGGAGAGAGTGTTAAGCACAGGTTAAAGAGATGTGTATTGTCTCCAGCCAAGACAGTTAGTGAGATTTTGCAAGTTCAGACAAGTCGTGGGGGTTACAGATAGTGTGACATGAACCCAAGATCCCGGTTGTGTCCGTTCTCATGTGTGCGGAACTTGGCTATCAGTCTCTGCTCAGCGGCTCTGAGCTGTGTGTGTCGTGAAGGCCGCCTTGGAGAACCCTTTTCCTGTTGGGAAACACTTCAGCAGTCACAGGCATTCGGTCTCTGATCTTCGGTAAGCATTGTCCAAGGTGGCCTTCACGACACACGACAGCGCAGAGTCGCTGAGCAGAGACTGATCGGCAAGTCCAGCACACATGAGAACGGACACAACCGGGATCTTGGGTTCATGTCACACTATCTGTAACCCCCACGACTTGTCTGAACTTGCAAAATCTCACTCACTGTCTTGGCTGGAGACAATACACATCCTCTTTAACCTGTGCTTAACACTCTCTCCACTCACACTGTCTGTACCTTTAAGACTTGATGACCTGTAAAGACTCGCATTCTAACCATTATTTTGTAAATTGAGTTTGTGTCTTTATATGCCCTGTTTGTGATCAGAACTCCCACTCACCTGACGAAGGAACAGCGCTCCAAAAGCTAGTGGATTTTCCTACCAAATAAATTTGTTGGACTTTAACCTGGTGTTGTGAGACTTCTTTATGTGTTTACCCCAGTCCAACGCCGGCATCTCCACATTGTGGGAATGCAATACAGAGCAGGCCTCAAACACAAGGATGGCCATTTGACTTTGGGGCCTATCCTTTCCAAACATGGCTAATCCCAGCCTAGTCAAGCTGCAGTGCTGACAAGGGGGCAGGACTGAGTCATCCACGACGTGGAAACAGTAACGAGAGGGACTGTGCAGCCTTCACTTTTCTACTGATGAAATTTGATGAGGATTGAAGGCACCATATCGCCAACACCCTCAACCCTCAGCCAGGCAAGAGTGGAGATTGTGTACCATCTACTCTGCAGCAGCTAGCCAAGGTTTCTAAATCAGCGCCTATCAAAACTGTGACCTCTATCCCCACCCCACAGGCAGACAAGGGCAGCATGAGAACATCATCATCTGCAACGTCCCAAGCCACACGCCTTGCTGACTTGGAAATGTATCACCAATCCTTCACTGCTGGGTGAAATACCTTCCTGAACAGGACCGTAGACATCCCAGTTAGAACCACAGGATCCCCACAGTGCAGAAGAGGCCCTTTGGCCCATCGAATCTGCTCAATACATTCCAAGCCCATTTTGAGCAAGAGGTCAGTGAGAGCATGCCCTCCATACTGGGAGCCTTGGACAAGCCTGTATCCGAGATCAACATTGCAGATGTCGGAGCTGCCTTCTTCCGTCAGGAAAAAGATATAAAACCCTGAGGACACGTACCAACCAACTTCAGAACAGATTCTTCCCTGTTGCCATCAGATTTTTTGAATAGATGTACCTTGCATTAAGTTGATCTTTCTATAAACCCCAGCTATAACTGTAACATTACGTTAGAATTATAGAATCCCTACAGTGCAGAAAGAGGTCATTTGGCCCATCAAGTCTGCACCAACCACAATCCTACCCAGGCCCCTGCCCCTGTATATTTACCCGCTAACCCCTCTAACCTACGCATCTCAGGACACTAAGGGGCAATTTTAACATGGCCAGTCAACCTTAACCCACAGATCTTTGGACTGTGGGAGGAAGCCAGAGCACCCGGAGGAAACCCGCGCTGACACGAGGAGAATGTGCAAACTCCACAGAGACAGTGACCCAAGCCAGGAATCGAACCCAGGTCCCTGGCGCTGTGAAGCAGCAGTGCTAACTACTGTGTGCCTGCACACGCTCCTTTCCTTCTCTATGAACAGTATGCTTTGTCTGTATAGCGCTCAAGAAACAGTACTTTTCACTGTAAACTAATACATGTGACAATAATAAATCAAATCAAATCAAATGAAAGATTGTCTGACAGAATATCTTACCCAGGTCCTCTCCCTCACCCTAGCGCTGTAACCCCACACATTTACCACGGCTAATCCATGTTGTAGCTCACCGCTGCCTCCTCAAGGGCAGTTAGAGATGGGCATTGGAAGTGCTGGCTGCAAGCAGAGTATGAATAATTAGGAATAAAGCAAGGTTTACACAAGCTGTCTGTATCAGACGGTACCGGATAACTACCCGGTGTGCAGAGCACATGTACAGAGAGGGCACTGGGACCTCCAGCAACTGGACTGCAGCAGTACATTACCAATCTGGTTCTGATGTGAAGGGGTTTGATATTGCTGGTGATGATGAACAGACTGAAGTACCTTTAGTTAGTGACTGTACCTGGTATAAGAGGCTTGCCTTTCTACTCCCAGGTGTTTTGACCAATGGGCGAGTTCGTTGTCCCTGGCACGGAGCCTGTTTCAATGTCGCTACGGGAGATATTGAAGATTTCCCAGGATTGGACAGTTTACCCAAGTTTCAGGTAAGGCTTGCACCCTCCCCTTGTGCTACATCATCTCCCCTCCCCCTGGAACTGTGCACTGTTCGTTTGTTCCCCTTGATGTCACTCCTGATTCAGTCAGTAACGCACTCAGCTCTGAGCCCAGAGGCTGGCCAGTACAGTTTGCACTTCACAAACCAGAGCACAGCTATCCAGGCTGACATCCCAGTGCGATACTGAGGGAGTGCTGCACTGCAGGAGGTACAACACTCCAGTGCGGTACTGAGGGGGTGCTGCACTGCAGGAGGTACAACACTCCAGTGTGGCACTGAGGGAGGGCTGCACTGCAGGAGGTACAACACTCTGGTGCGGTACTGAGTGCTGCACTGTAGGAGATAAACACTCCAGTGCGATACTGAGGGAGTGCTGCACTGCAGGAGGTACAACACTCCAGTACGATACTGAGCGCTGCACTGTAGGAGATAAACACTCCAGTGCGATACTGAATGAGTGCTGCACTGCAGGAGGTACAACACTCCAGTGCAGTACTGAGGGAGTGCTGCACTGCAGGAGGTACAACACTCCAGTGCAGTACTGAGGGAGAGCTGCACTGTTGGAGGTACAACACTCCAGTGCAGTACTGAGGGAGTGCTGCAATGTTGGAGATACAACACTCCAGTGCGGTACTGAGGGAGTGCTGCACTGTAGGATATACAACACTCCAGTGTGGTACTGAGGGAGTGCTGCACTGTAGGATATACAACACTCCAGTGCGGTACTGAGGGAGTGCTGCACTGTAGGATATACAACACTCCAGTGCGGTACTGAGGGAGTGCTGCACTGTAGGATATACAACACTCCAGTGCGGTACTGAGGGAGTGCTGCACTGTAGGATATACAACACTCCAGTGCGGTACTGAGGGAGTGCTGCACTGTAGGATATACAACACTCCAGTGCGGTACTGAGGGAGTGCTGCACTGTAGGATATACAACACTCCAGTGCGGTACTGAGGGAGTGCTGCACTGTAGGATATACAACACTCCAGTGCGGTACTGAGGGAGTGCTGCACTGTAGGATATACAACACTCCAGTGCGGTACTGAGGGAGTGCTGCACTGTAGGATATACAACACTCCAGTGCGGTACTGAGGGAGTGCTGCACTGTAGGATATACAACACTCCAGTGCGGTACTGAGGGAGTGCTGCACTGTAGGATATACAACACTCCAGTGCGGTACTGAGGGAGTGCTGCACTGTAGGATATACAACACTCCAGTGCGGTACTGAGGGAGGGCTGCACTGTAGGATATACAACACTCCAGTGCGGTACTGAGGGAGTGCTGCACTGTAGGATATACAACACTCCAGTGCGGTACTGAGGGAGGGCTGCACTGTAGGATATACAACACTCCAGTGCAGTTCTGAGGGAGTGCTGCACTGTAGGATATACAACACTCCAGTGCAGTTCTGAGGGAGGGCTGCACTGTAGGAGGTACATTTTTCCAGATTTCACACTGAGCTCTGGACACACCTTTGAAGTCGATGTACTATTTTGAAGATGGGTTTTCTCCTTGACATCCTGGTCAATTTTTATCCCTTCAGCCAACATCACTGAAACAGAGATTATCTGATCATTATTGCAATACTTTAGCTATTGTGTGTAAATTACTTGTCACACCCCCTCCATTCACAACAGTGGATACACTAAAAGGCTATAAACCCCACTGTAGTTGTGAAAGGCGCAATAAAAACTCAAGTCTATCTTTTATTTCCAAAAGTTTGTCACCAATTACTTGACCTCCGGAATGTTGCTCCCCCTGTAGATCAGTTTGGGTACATCACTGTGGGCCCGGCTGATGGTCAGGCCTCACCCTGACATCCCGTTGCCATAGATACCAGCAGTGTACTTCACAAAAATGTCTAACCATTTAATCTGAAAGCATTTCCCTTCTTATTTCCTCAAGCTTCTAAATCCCGCTCTGGGTATTTATATCAAATTAGTTAGAAACACAAATCAGTTAGAAATATAAGAGATAGAAGCAGGAGTGGACCATGCAGCCTATCAAACTGCTCCACCATTCAGTATAATCATAGCTGATCTATACTGGCCTCAATTCCTTTCCTGTGCCATTTCCCCACAGCCCTCTACTCCTCCATCTATCAAATATTTATCCACCTCCACTTTAAATATTCCTAATGATCCAGCTTTCATTACCCCCAGGGGTTAAAGAATTTTAGAGGTTCACCAGCCTCTGTGACAAGAAGATATTTCTACGCACCTCACTTTTAAATGATCAGCCCTTTGTCTTGTAGCCATGTCCCTTTAGCTTATGAGGAGACATTAAATAGATTGGGTCTGTACTCGTTAGAGTTTAGAAGGCTGAGAGAGGGGAATCTTATAGAGACTTACAAGATAATGAAGGGGCTAGATAGGGCAGAGGGAGAGAGATTCTTCCCACTTAGAAAGGAAAACAGAACTGGAGGGCACAGCCTCAATATAAGGGGGAGGGGGTGCAGTTTAGAACGGAGTTGAGGAGGAACTTCTTCACTCAAAGGGCGGTGAATCTCTGGAATTCTCTGCCCATTGAAGTGGTGGATGCTACCTCGCTGAATATATTTAATTCATGGGTAGATAGATTTCTGATCGACAAGGGAATTAAGGGTTATGGGGAGCAGGTGGGTAAGTGGAACTGATCCACTTCTGATCAGCTACGATCTTATTGAAAGGCGGGGCAGGCTCGAGGGGCTTAATGGTCTACTCCTTCTCCTATTTCTTATGTCCTTATATTGTTGGAGACTCTCACATTTGTCTAAACATCTACATTGTCAAGCCCCCTCAGGGTCCTTATGGGTGGGATTTAATGCCTCGCTCGTTCTAAAACCGTCAAATCCCACCGAGGTCAACAGACCTTCCCATTGTCCGCCCCTCCCCTGCTCCGATTCCCAGAGGCAGCGGTAAAATTCCAGCCTATATGTTTGAAGCTTATATATCTCTTCTAAAGGAATATAGACACAGACTATTTAGTTTCTCTTGCTAGGACAACCCAGGGATTAGCCTGGTGAATAACCTCACAAAGAGAGAGAGAGGGACCATTCAGCCCTCCAACTCTATCCAGTGACCAAACCCCACCTGAGCAGTAGTCAATGAGCTTTAATCAGGAGAGATATAAAACAAGTTCTGATTCACTGTCGCCTCAATCAACAATGAAGATTTAGCAAATTGTAAACAGCTAATCTTTAATGTAAAACTTCAAACATTTAATGAAAATAACAGCCTCTGGCTGAAGACTAGAGTCTCCAGTCAATGTGAGACACAGAGTGGAATCTTACCGAGGTGAGATTATCAAACAATATTGTTAAATAGAAAGGAACACACATAGAACATAGAACACTACAGCACAAACAGGCCCTTCGGCCCACAAGTTGTGCCGATCATATCCCTACCTACCAGGCCTATCTATAACCCTCAATCCCATTAAATTCCATGTACTCATCCAGAAGATCCCAGCAAGTTTGCAATGCATGAAAATGCAAAAAAAAAATTCTTTATTAAATGTGAGAATCTTGAACAATGGAAAGATTTGGTATGATTATCAAATGAACTAAAAGTTGCTGGGGAGCCTGGTGAAGAATACATTCTAATCAAAAGCAAAATACTGCAGATGCTGGGAATCGAAAATAAAAATAGAGAATGCTGGAAAATCTCAGCAGGTCTGACAGCATCTGTGGAGAGAGAACGTTTCAAGTCCATATGAATCGTCTAAGAACTAATGAGGGATAGAAATGTCATGAATTATATTATTGGAGAGGGAATAGAAGTCAGGGTTAAGGAAAGATTGTCAAACACGTCATAGAAGAGGTCATTCAGCCCATCGAGCCTGCACTGACTCTTTAATTGAGCATCTTACCCCACACTATAGCCCCACTTATTTACCACACTAACCAACACAGTTTGGATACTAAGGGGCAATTTAGTATGGCCAACCCACCTTTCATTTTTTGAGTGTGAGAGGAAATCCATGCAGGCATGGGGAGAACATGCAAACTCCACACAGACAGTCACTCAAGGCTGGAATCGAACCTGCAACCCTGAAGGTGTGAGGCAGCAGTGCTAACCACTGTACCACCGCGCTGTCAGGTGTCATGGGTACAAGGCAAAGTGGGTATTAATGGTCACATTAAGACCTGAAGCAGCGCTAATAGTAGCAAAGGGGGTAAGATAGCAGAATGTGTTAATAGGACAACAAAGCTCAGTGCTCAGAAGGAGGAAAATCAAAAAAAACAAGTGACAGATGGCCCTGTGGAGAGGGGCGAGGTTATATTAGGGGAAACCAAGAGAACCAAAATACAAAGAAGGGTGTCACGATGGAGGGGAAAGTTCACAGTCTAAAGTTGCTGAACTCAATGTTGGTCCAGAAGGCTGTAACGTGCATCATCAGAAAATATTTATGGTACTTGTCGCCCCACAGTGCGTAGTGCCCCGTAGAGTCTGAATCATTAAATGGTTTGAAGAAAGAGATAGTTATAGATCTAATTTTAAAAAAAAGGCTAAGGAGATATGGAGAACAGAGTGGGGAGACCAGGGAGAGATCAGCCATGCTGATCTCTTGAACATGCACTAAAATACGATTGAACAAATGCACCAGAATGCAAAAAAAAATTATCCTTCATTGGATGCAAGTTCCTCGAAAAAACTGAAAGATATAGTATGATTTTCAAATGAATTGAAAATTGTGCAGTTGTTTTAGGAGACAGTGTGGTTGAACCTGGGAACTATGAGGTAGCAGTGCTAACCACTGTGCCACCATATATCATGGATATAAAACAAAGCACTTCTTCTGTCATTAATGCTATCCTGGTTGGAGAACACACTCTAATCAACTTCACTAAAAGTAAAATACAGCTTGTGATCATCTTTGACAAAGGGTCACCTAGATTCGAAACATCAACTCTTCTCTCTCCTTACAGATGCTGCCAGAGCTGCTGAGATTTTCCAGCATTTTCTGTTTCAGCGCCCGCAGTAATTTGTTTTAATTAAGTGATCAGCCGTGATTTGACTGACTGACGGAACAGACCCAAGGGGCTGAATGTGCTGACCTCTGCTCCTTATTCCTGATGTTCCTATGAGAGGTGGTTGTTCTAGTTTGCGTTTTTGACTTTTTTTTCTCCAATCTCTGATCAGCTCTGTTCACCTTCGCAGGTCAGAATCGAAAAGGAGAAAGTGATGCTGCGGGCAAGTAAGCAGGTAACACAGTGCCCCCCGTGAAATTACTCCTTTAATGAGTGTGTTCTGGGAGTGAATCCAGCCCCCCGAGCAATGCTGTGAAAACCCAATCATTAACGGGCTGTAACAATGAGACATAAAGTGGGTTTGAACAGACTCCACTCACATTGACTGCCCAGGAGTCCACAAAGAAAGAAAAGATAAATCTAACTCGCAGCTTCGCACAGGGAAGGTCTGAATATCAAATTATACTGCACAGACCGAGACCATTTTGGTCCTTTGTCTCTGTGCTAGCTCCTCCCCATCTTACACTCTCCGCAAACCCCTATGATTTTTCAACACAATCTCCTTTTCAGAGGTATCATTGAATCTGCTTCCATCTCCTGTACTTTTATTTATATTTATTAGTGTCACAAACAGGCTTACATTAACACTGCAGTGAAGTTACTGTGAAAATCCCCTAGTCAGCACACTGCAGTGCCTGTTCGGGTACACTGAGGGAGAATTTAGCATGGTCAATGCACCCTAACCAGCACGTCTTTCAGACTGTGGAAGGAAACTGGAGCACCTGGAGGAAACCCACGCAGACACGGGGAGAATGCGTAAACTCCACATAGATAGTGATCTAGCCGAGAACTGAACCCGGCTCCCTGGCGCTGTGAGGCAGCAGAGCTGACCACTGTGCCACCCTTCATGCAGTGAGTTCCAGATCATCACACAAGATGCCTTTAAATCCCTCGCTGGCTTTTTGCCAGCAGATATTTAGGGTCAGGTGCCTGAGGTGTTGCTATTTGGAGTTAAATCTGATTGTTGGCGCTTGTTAACTTCCAGCTAACCTGACCCAAGAATGTTTGACACTGGAGCTGGAATTTTATCAGGGGGGTCTGTGTGGTGATGTTCAGATCGCAGACATTAGGCTGTTCCTGGTGGGATCGTTCCGTTCCTGGGTCTGGGCGACTGATGGTAACATTCATAGGCGCCTAGCCCCAAGGAGTTCTCCCCCACCCCACATCCCCAACCCCGACACCAGAATTGTTGCCACTGTGATTTTACCTTTTATTCCCTCCTTTCTACTCCCAGGCTCTCCAGTCACAGAAGAGGGTGAAGCGGATGGCAAGGTGCGCGACTCTTTGCGACAACAGTTTCAGCAGCACCAGTGTACTCATCATTGGCTCAGGTACGTGCCCAGTTCCCGGAAAACACAATGGAAGCGGCTGGAGGCGAGGCCATGGGGAAATGGAGGGGACTGCGAACTTCCAGAGTCCGTATCCTTCCATTCCCGTCCGATTCACATATTCATTTAAAGCTCCTTAAATGCTGCTGTCGTACCTGCTCCCATCACCTCCATTGGCAGTGCGTTCCACACATTCACCAGCCTCTGTGTAAAAAACTTACCTCGCACATCTCCTCTAAACATTTCCCCATGCACCCTAAATCTATGCCCCCTAATACTTGATTTTTCTACCCTAGGAAAGAGCATCTGACTATCCACTCTGTCCATGCCCCACATAATCTTGTACACCTTCATCAGGTCTCCCCTCAACCTCCGTCATTCCAGTGAGAGCAAACTGAGTTTCTCCAACCTCTCCTCATAGCTAACGCTCTCCATACCAAGTAATATCCTGGTAAATCTCTTCGCTACCCTCTCCAAAACAACAACATTCTTCTGGTAGTGTGGCAACCAGAATTGTGCACAATAAAAATTTACTTAATAGTGTCACAAGTAGGCTTACATTAACACTACAATGAAGTTACTGTGAAAATCCCCTAGTCATCACACTCCAGTACTCTGAGGAAGAATTTAACATGGCCAGTGCACCTAACCAGCGTGTCTTTCAGACTGTGGGAGGAAATTGGAGCAACCACAGACATGGGGAGAATGTGCAGACATCACACGGACAGTCACCCAAGCCAAGAATCGAACCCGGGTCCCTGGCGGTGTGAGGCAGCAGTGCTAACCACTGTGCTACCGTGCTGCAAGAATTTTGCATCAATTGTAAATGGACCAACTGAAATTCTCCTGGATATTAAAAAAATTCTGATCTTTGTGATGCCGTAATCTTTGACCTGCAAGCAGCACCAACAGGAAGAAAGTTGTGAAACGAAAGCCGTGTGGCTGGACACAGGGATGACAGACAAAGAAGCTACTGCTCAAGTTCGGAGAGCCGGAGGGAGAAGGTGATCAGCGCACAGACACGGCTACAAAGAGAAAGCAGACCGAGACAGAGAGAGGAACACAGAATTCATGTGAGGAGAAGAAGCAGATCTCTCTCAGGAAGAAATCAGTCTTTTTCAGTTTGGCAGATAAGAGACAGAGCTCTTGCAGGGACGGTGTGAGCTGGCTAAAAAGGTCTAAAACCTCGAAGGTTGTGATTATTTTCCCAGAAGTGATTAGACTGTGAAACCAGGGGTTATTGGTTTGCCAGTTGAAAAGGAATTGTGGAAAATTGCAGGACTGTGGACGTGTGACCTGAGATGGAGAGAAGGTTCATAAAAATGTGCCTTACTTCCTCAGGAGGATCACTGTTTAAAAATAAGGGTCACCTATTTAAAACGGTCCCATT
The DNA here is from genome assembly GCA_024679065.1 of Sphyrna mokarran. Classification (NCBI taxonomy): domain Eukaryota; kingdom Metazoa; phylum Chordata; class Chondrichthyes; order Carcharhiniformes; family Carcharhinidae; genus Sphyrna; species Sphyrna mokarran. The sequence continues at coordinate 9,550,369 of JAGIQG010000020.1, forward strand.
TACCCTGGTTGTACTGATCTACATGAGGATCCCCGACTATAGACTTCATGAGCCTTAAAACTCTCCACAAATATTGCATCCCTTCAATTTTCACCTCTTCTGCTTCCACTGCCCCAGTAAGATGACTGCGCCTTTAGTCATCTTGCCCACACAATCTGGAATTCCATCCCATAATCTTACAAGCCCTCCACCTCACTCTCAGTCTTGCTCCCTCTTTTGTTCTGTTGCTCTTTCATTCACAGTCACTCTTCTCTTGCTCTCTTTCACTCTCTCACTCTCTTGCTCTGTCACTTCCCTGCTCTCACTGTCTCTTGCTCTCTCTCCTCTTGCCCTCTGACTCTCACTCTCTCTCGTTCCCTTGCTCTCACATTCTCTTGCTTACTCTCGCTCTCTTTCTCTCAATCTCTTGCTCTAGCTCTCTCTCTTGCTCTCTCTTATTCTCTTGCTCTAATCCTCTCTTGCTCTCCCACTTTCTCTCTGTTGCTGTCTCCCATTCTGTTGCTTTCTCACTCTTGCTCTTTTGCTCTCTCACTCTCTTGCTCACTCTCGTTTTCGCTCGTTCTCTCTGCTCCTCTCTCTCATTCTCTTACTCTCTCGCTCTCCTGCTGTGTCACTCTCCTTTCACCTCTCTGTCTCTCTCCCTGTGTTCTTAACACTCTACCTCTTTGACCAGACTTATCTGAAGTCTGCTTCGTCAGTGCCAATGCAACCTCTGCTTCTGTGGAGCCCCTTGCTATATTTCACTAAGTTACAGGTACGATATGAATGTTGTTGTTTATGGTCTCTCATTCACCGCTGTGGAGCTGACTGTTTCTCCTGTCTCCCACCCCAGGCCCCGCAGGACTGGTGTGTGCGGAAACACTGAGGCAGGAAGGTTTCACCGAACGCATTGTAATGTGCACCATGGAGCTACACCTCCCTTACGACAGACCTAAACTAAGTAAGGTTTGTATCTGTATCTAAAACTGACCCAGCCTCCCCCCACCCTGCTCCCAGCCAGTGTGATGCACAAGCCACAGACACGAGCAACTCTTATTGCCAAACAACAGCCTGTGACGGTCATAGACGGATAATTCAACCTTGGAGGGAGTGTAAGAATGAAACTGGGGCCCGAAGAGGCAAATGATGTGGATGGATTGTATAAATGTGGCTTGCGTTCCTCTGATGACAGGAGGTTGGGAACTGGTCAAACAGGGCTGTTTAAAATCCCAAACTGATTCATTAAGATTCAATCTTAGGAACAATCCAATATTGTCGGGATTGGAGTGTAGTGGAATGGAGGAATCCAGAGTAAGGACACAAATTAGAGTTAAGACTGAGAGAAGTAGAATTGGAAAGCACTTTTTAGTTACACAGATTTGTTAGTGAAAATCTGGAATTCCCTGTGATGAAAGGCTCTGGATTCTGAGAAATTTGGAGTTTTCAAGACTAAGTTTAGAGTCATAGTGGTTTACAGCATGGAAACAGGCCCTTCGGCCCAACTTCTCAATGCCATCCCTTTTTTTAACCACTCAGTTGGTCCCAGTTGTCCTCATTTGGCCCATAAACCTCTATATCCATTATATACCCATGTAACTGTCTAAATGCTTCTTAAAAGAGAAAATTGTATCTGCGGTGGGGTGCCAGCGATCCACACAGGATAACGGGGCCTGATATCTACACACAAAAACAGAAAATGCTGGAAAATTTCAGCAGATCCCACAGTATCTGCAGGGAGAGAGTATTGCCGGTATTTTTCTGGGGTTGGTGAGGCCCGCAGAACGTCCTCAGGTGGGATCTTATGAACCTTGGCGGGGGACGGGGGTGGGGGGGGGCGGTGTTGGGTAGCAAGGTGGTAACGTTCCAGCATATATATCTAATTGCATGCACTGATACTTTGAGCTGCTTCTAGAGGTTGTAATTGCTTTTGTTCTTTGTCCATTTTGTAGTTTTTGTTCTGAGCACTGTGCTTCCTCGTACTTACTCCTCTCCTGAAGCAGCAGAGGATTCTGGGAATAAAGTTGCGAGCCGTTCACATTATCAAGGCGCCATTTTCCAATACCTGAACGATCACAGCAAACACCATGGAAATATAAAGCTAGAAAGCAGGAGTTGGCCACTTGGCCTTCGGGCCTGCTCTACCCCACGCCGGGATGGCGGCTGATCTGATCTTATCCTCAAGCCTATTTTCCAACCTGACCCCATCGCCGTATGGGTGAAAAATCTGCCCGACTCAACTCGGAATGTATTCAATGACTCAACTGCCAAAGCAGTCTAGGTTTGCAAGACTCACGGCACTTTGAGAGAAGAGGTTTCTCCTCATCTCCACCTTAAATGGACAATCCCTCACTCAGAAAATGTGCCCCTGCCCCCAAAACCAAGATCCCCTACAAGGGAGACCATCCTCGCAGCCACTGCTGTAAGCACAGGCTGCTCTGTTATCTGGTTCTCCCTTGAGCCTCACACCAAGGGAGTCGTATTAACCGTGGGCCAAATGGAGTTAGCCACAGGTTATACACCGGGTTTCACTTCATCCAAAGTCAACGCAAAGCAAAATGGTGCAGGCGGGAAACTGGGTGGACAATTTAATATTGTCGATCTTCAACCACTGCCCCACTGGATTGGAATCATAGTAACATAGAAAACAGAAGCAGGAGGAGGCCATTTGGCCCTTTGTACCTGCTCCACCATTCACCTTCATCATGGCTGATCATCACATTCAATATTCTGATTGCCCCGTTCCCCCACATATCCCTTGATCCCTTTAGCCTCAAGGGCAAGATCTAATTTCTTCTTGGATTCATACAAGGGCGAGATTGTAAAATCCCGCCCGAGGCTAATAGAGATTTCTATTCTGGGCATCTCACCAGCACCGATTCCGGGGCAGCAAGATGGCAGAATTCCGGCCAATGTTTTGGCCTCAACTACTTTCTGTGGCAGTGAATTCCACACATTCACCACCCTCTGAGTGAAGAAATTTCTCCTCACCCCGGTTTTAAAAGATCTCTCCCTTATCCTCAAACTATGACCCCTAGTTCTGGACTCCCGTATTATTGGAAAAATTATTTCCGAATCTACCCTAATACAGAAACGTAGAAAATCGCAGCGAACTTCCCAACTATCTGACACGGGGAGACAAACTCCCGGCCTGTTTTATTCCCATGTTGTTCCTGTGTTGCTGAGGCTGAGGTCACACCATTCCAGCTGAGGTCACAGCTCAGAAAGGGGTAGAGCATAGAACATAGAGCACTACAGCACAAACCGGCCCGATCATATCCCTATCTACCAGGCCTGTCTATAATCCTCAATCCCATTACAGCACAAACCGGCCCGATCATATCCCTATCTACCAGGCCTGTCTATAATCCTCAATCCCGTTAAATCCCATGTACTCATCCAGAAGTCTCTTAAAAGACTTCGCCTCCACCACTTGCGACGGCAGTCAATTCCACTCACCCACAACCCTCTGAGTGAAAAACTTACCCCTGACACCTCCTCTGTAATGGATTGCATCAGGAATTACCTGAGGGCCTAAAACTGATTCAGAGCCTGAGATCAGATTCCAAAGTAAAACAAACCGAGGCTAATACTGACAGGAGACCACAGTTACCACCTGCACTCAGTGGCAGCCGTTTTGATTCTCAGTGCTTGTCCGATATTTTGCTTCGTTGGGACAGAAGAGAAGCACTCGAGGTTGATAGCGTGGGCTGGGGGAGGAGCATTGACAGGGGCGAGCTCCCATTTTCCACTGCATTACAACCTACTGCAAATATCGAAATTCTCAACCTCACCTCCCCATCCAGAGACCGCAACCCTTCTAAAACCCAGGGTTATTTCTTAAAAATCACTGCAAGGTACGGGAGCCACTGATAAACCTAAATTTTATTGTCCTGAGAAAGGTGGTGCTGAGTATCTGTAGCCCAAGTTGCTGTTAGGGAGAGAGCCCCAGTGATGAGGAAGGGAGAGTGATCTGGGCCTACGTCGGGATGCCTGCGAGAATTGCCTTGTGTTAACAGAAGCCGTGAGCTCAGTGCGTGTTCCTGAGAGCCAGGTGGACGTGTTGTGAGTGTGCAGTGCGTGTCACAGTGTTCATAGCCATTTCTTGTGTTTTCAGTCCCTTGAGTGTCAGATTGAGCAGATTACCCTGCGTTCCAAGGAATTCTTATCCCAGTACGACATTGAAGTGCAAACGGAGAGAGAGGTGAGAAAGTAGCAGCATTATTTCCTGTGGTAGCATCGCCCCCACCCTCATTACAACTCTCAGTAATCTTCTCTATCCTCATTACAACTCTCAGTAATGCCCCCACTCTCATTACAACTCTCAGTAATGCCCCCATTCTCATTACAATTCTCAGAAATGCCCCCAAATGCCCCCACCCTCATTACAACTCTCAGTAATCTTCTCTATCCTCATTACAACTCTCAGTAATGCCCCCACTCTCATTACAACTCTCAGTAATGCCCCCATTCTCATTACAATTCTCAGAAATGCCCCCACCCTCTTTACAACTCTCAGTAATGCCCCCACCCTCATTACAACTCTCAGTAATCTTCTCTATCCTCATTACAACTCTCAGTAATGCCCCCACCCTCATTACAACTCTCAGTAACGCTCCCACCCTCATTACAACTCTCAGGAATGCCCTGCCCTCATTACAACTCTCAGGAATGCCCCCACCCTCATTACAACTCTCAGTAATGCCCCCATCCTCATTACAACTCTCAGTAACGCTCCCACCCTCATTACAACTCTCAGGAATGCCCTGCCCTCATTACAACTCTCAGTAATACCTCATCCTCATTACAATTTTCGGTAACATTCTTGATCCTCATTATAATCCCAGTGTTAGTCCTCACTCTCCTAACAATCCCAATAATACCCATTGTTTTAATAATCCCCAGTAACACTCTCAGTCAAGATGAAATCATCATCTTGATTTTGATCTCACTATATTAACGATGACGGTTGCATTTCTAACCTGTTTCTACATAACCAAATATCCTGCTTTTCTCAAATTACTCCCATTCTTATTACCCCTCCAGGATAGACCCAGCCATTTTCTAATAGCCCCTCCTTAGGTCTCCAGAAATGCCCCTACCTGCATTACAACCCCAGACTACCACACCCTCATTATAACCCTGAATGCCCACACCCTCACAATGCCCACCCACTCTCACTGGCAGCGCTGAGGTGTAACTCCCACTCAGTAAGCGTCTCCGCAGAGGACTATCCCACTCTTCTTTATATGTGGAAAACCCTTTTGCTCCAATGTTTTCACTCCTTTCCTCTGGCTCTTTCTGCCCCTCTTCAATAAGTGCTGAGCGTAGCATCTTCACCCGAGTGGCCATTTTTCCCATCTGAGCTGAGGCAGTCTGTGTTGACAGCTATTTGGCTGCAGCAGTATCACAACCAAGCCTTGTTCTATATGGACTCACATGTTTGTGCAGGGATCTGTGGAGTTGAGCTCCAGCCTGGGTTTAGCACCCACAGAGGGGGGCTGGTGGTTTAGCACCCACAGGGAGAGTCAGCAGTTTAGCACCCACAGGGAGAGTCAGCAATTTAGCACCCACAGGGAGAGTCAGCGATTTAGCACCCACAGGAGTTGGCGGTTTAGCACCCACAGGGGGAGTCGGCAGTTTAGCACCCACAGGGGAGTCGGCGGTTTAGCACCCACAGGGAGAGCCGGTGGTTTAGCACCCACAGGGAGAGCTGGTGGTTTAGCACCCACAGGGAGAGCCGGTGGTTTAGCACCCACAGGGAGAGCCGGTGGTTTAGCACCCACAGGGAGAGCCGGTGGTTTAGCACCCACAGGGGGAGCCGGTGGTTTAGCACCCACAGGGAGAGCCGGTGGTTTAGCACCCACAGGGAGAGCCGGTGGTTTAGCACCCACAGGGGGAGCCGGTGGTTTAGCACCCACAGGGAGAGCCGGTGGTTTAGCACCCACAGGGAGAGCCGGTGGTTTAGCACCCACAGGGAGCGGTGGTTTAGCACCCACAGGGAGAATCAGTGGTTTAGCACCCACAGGGTGAGCGGTGGTTTAGCACCCACAGGGTGAGCCGGTGGTTTAGCACCCACAGGGAGAGCCGGTGGTTTAGCACCCACAGGGAGAGCCGGTGGTTTAGCACCCACAGGGAGAGCCGGTGGTTTAGCACCCACAGGGTGAGCCGGTGGTTTAGCACCCACAGGGTGAGCCGGTGGTTTAGCACCCACAGGGTGAGCCGGTGGTTTAGCACCCACAGAGGGAGTCGGTGGTTTAGCACCCACAGGGAGAATCAGTGGTTTAGCACCCACAGGGAGAATCAGTGGTTTAGCACCCACAGGGTGAGTCGGTGGTTTAGCACCCACAGGGGGAGCCGGTGGTTTAGCACCCACAGGGAGAGCCGGTGGTTTAGCACCCACAGGGAGAGCTGGTGGTTTAGCACCCACAGGGGGAGCCGGTGGTTTAGCACCCACAGGGAGAGCCGGTGGTTTAGCACCCACAGGGAGAGCCGGTGGTTTAGCACCCACAGGGTGAGTCGGTGGTTTAGCACCCACATGGAGAGCTGGTGGTTTAGCACCCACAGGGAGAGCCGGTGGTTTAGCACCCACAGGGAGAGCCGGTGGTTTAGCACCCACAGGGTGAGCCGGTGGTTTAGCACCCACAGGGTGAGTCGGTGGTTTAGCACCCACAGGGTGAGTCAGTGGTTTAGCACCCACAGGGGGAGCTGGTGGTTTAGCACCCACAGGGAGAGTTGGTGGTTTAGCACCCACAGGGGGAGCTGGTGGTTTAGCACCCACAGGGAGAGTCGGTGGTTTAGCACCCACAGGGGGAGCTGGTGGTTTAGCACCCACAGGGAGAGTCGGTGGTTTAGCACCCACAGGGGGAGCTGGTGGTTTAGCACCCACAGGGGGAGCTGGTGGTTTAGCACCCACATGGAGAGTCGGTGGTTTAGCACCCACAGGGAGAGTCGGTGGTTTAGCACCCACAGGGGGGAGTTGGTGGGGAACTATGGAACCAATCCTTGCAAAAGAAATGGTATAATTGCCTCTGTAACTCAGTGTGTCAGACTGATCTCGAACTCTCATCACCGCAGGTGCTGTCAGTGGATGTGAAGAGTAAGGTAGTCCACTTTAGAGATGGATTCAAGATGGAGTACGACAAACTATTGATTGCAACCGGGAGCAGGTAACTAGCTGAGGGGTTTGTGATATTCTGCTTTTCCTGTTAAAGCTTGCGTGATGGGAGGGACTGGGGTGCAGAGGTGGGAACGGGTGCAGAGGTCAAGCTGACTCTTCTGTAAAGACTTTGACTTTTGCCGTCAACCCCTGAACCTGGATCTGACCCCTGACTGAAAGCAGGATGTTGCATCATCATTGGGGTCAAACTGATTGGATGACCTGTCAGGCCAGCTCACTTATTCAGGTGAATGTTAAAGCTCTGTGTTGACAATAAAAGAGGATCTTCTTCCTCAACCAACATCCCCAGATACCTGTGAATTGGTGTCTCACTTTTGTTCTTTATTCTTTCATGGGATATGGACAATGCCAGCAAGGCCGTTATTTGTTGCCCATCCCTAACTGCCCCTTGAACGAAGTGGCTTGATGGGTCATTTTGGAGTTTTTGAGTCAGAGGATCCCTACGGTGCAGAAAGAGGCCATTTGGCCCATTGAGCCTGCAGCAATCCCACCCAGGCCCCATCCCCATAACTCCACTTATTTACCCTGCTAGTCCTCCTGGTACCAGGGTCAGTTTAGCACGGCCAATCAACCTAACCCTCACATGTTTGGACTGTGGGAGGAGGCCCACGCAGATACGGGGTGAATGTGCAAACTCCGCACAGGCAGTGACCTGAGATTAGAATTGAACCCGGATCCCTGGGACTGTGAGACAGCAATGCTAACCTCTGTGCCACTGTGGTGGGTTCAGAGCCACTGAGGTAAGGATGGCAGATTTTCCCTCCCTAAGGGAGATTTTTCCAACAATCACTGGTAGTTGTTAGGGTCACCGTTACTGAGTCTATTTTTACATTCCAGATTTAGCAAATAAATTTTAATTCTACAAGCAGATATGGCACCGTTCCAGATAGCCTCCACTTCCCTTTTTCACAGAGCAGCCCTCTTAGAATATTGTGAGCAGGATTAGTCAATATTCCTACAGCTAACCAATGATTTCTGAAATCCCAATCCAGTTATCTCCTATTAAAAGAGAGATGTGTGTGTGACAGATACATTCCATCTCATCCGCAGGGCGAATGCATTGAGGGAGGATTGTTTGTCCTGTTTGATTTCTGGGTGACTTTGAGTCTTTGACCAGAGTGAGTGGAGTTGGGACCATATGGAAATGTCACGGGGCATTACACAAATCCCAGAGCGTTTTGGGCATAGACGAGGCCATTCGGCCCCTCGTGATCGTGCTAGTTGGCAACCCAGTCTTGACTTCCTGCACCAAGCTTGCCTCAGAGAGGCCTTGTCACCAGCTTCACCCCTTGTATTTCAGGCCGAAGCCACTTCAGTGCCAAGGGGCAGACCTGGAGAACGTGTACCAGCTCAGGACGCCTGAGGATGCAAACTGTATCGCCAAGCTGGCCAATGATAGGAATGCTGTTATAGTGGGAGCTTCTTTCATAGGTATGCCTTTTGGAGCTATCTTACCATCCAGCCTGCCAGAACCAAACCTGTTCGAATTGCTGGGCAGTATTTGAGTTCACAATTTAATTTTCTGATTTTGGTGTAAGCTTTTCAAACTCACTTGCAAAGTTTGAACAGAACTTTTTGACACTAACTTTTCAGATTGCTGTAATAGTGGAATGGTAAGATACAGATTCACCATGTTAAAGAATATATTCAGTTATCATCAAGGTTAGTACTGCAAGGAGACTAATGTTCAACACTTCAGCTCAGTAGGTTTAACTTACAGTTAAAACCTCCCTTTACACTGACCCGTACGCACTGACCCATATACACAATCCATATACACTGACCTGTATACACTGATCCATATACACTGACCTGTATGCACTGATCCATATACACTGACCTGTATACACTGACCATATAAACTGACCCATATATATTGACGTGTATACACTTACCTATATACACTGACCTGTATACACTGACCCATATACACTGACCTGTATATACTGATCCATGTACACTGACCTGTATACATTGACCCGTACACACTGACCCATATACACTGACCCCTATTCACTGACCCATATGCACTCATCCAGCAGCACTTCATATGCATTGACCCAGCAACACTCCGTATTCACTGACCAATGTAGACTGACCTATATACAATGATCCATATGCACTAATCCATATACACTGAGCCAGAAATACTCCATGTACACTGACCCATATACATTGACCCAGCAACACTCCATATACACTGACCTGTATACACTTCTGTATACACTGACCCATATACACTGACCCAACAACACTCCACATACACTGACACATATACACTGACCCAGCAAGACTCCATATACACTGATCTGTATATACTGACCCAGAAACACTCTCAGTTTAACTACAATAAAACTCATTTTACTCTGCTCCAACCATCACAGTTAAGTACAAAGTAGTGAAATAATAATAAAAAATGCCAGAAATATTCAGCAGGTCTGACAGCATCTTTGGAGAGAGTAGCAGAGTTCTGAGTTGAATATCTTCAAAAGGAAGCGATGGCCTAGTGGCATTATCGCTAGGCTATTAATCCAGAAATTCATTGAACGTTCTGGGGATCCTGGGTTCAAATCCCACCACGGCAGATGGTGAAATTTGAATTCAGTAAAAAATATTTGGAATTAAGAATCTACTGATGACCGTGAAACCATTTGCCAATTATTGGGAAAACCCATCTGCCTCATTAATGACCTTTTGGGAAGGAAATCTGCTGTCCTTACCTGCTCTGGTCTACCTGTGACTCCACAGCAATGTGGTTGACTCTCAATTGCCCTCTAAGGGCAACTAGGGATGGGCAATAAATGCTGGCCAGCCAGGGATGCCTGTGTGCATTGAATGAATAAAAAGGGGATAGGAATGTGATGGGCCCTTTGAAAATGGACTGGGGTGAATTACAGGGCGAGAGGAATAACAAAAATATCATGGATGAAAAAGCAAAGGCAGTAGGAATCGTAGTAAACTGATGAAGCTTTTTCCAGGTCGAGTGAATGGCAGATTAATGAATGACACTGTCCAAAAAAAGAAAATATGAAAAACATTTGTGATGGAAACCTCCTGGAAACAATTATTTGGGCTCGAATTAATAATCATATGGAAAAATATAAGTTGATTAGAAGAATCAGCATGAGTTTCTAAAGGGGAACTAGTGTCTAACTAACTTGCTGGAGTTTTTTGGAGAAGTAACAGAGGTAAGGCAGTTGATGTGGTCTACATAGACTTCGAAAAAGTTTAATGTTTTAAAGTTTGAAGTTTTATTAGTGTCATAAGTAGGCTTGCATTAACATGCAATGAAGTTACTGTGAAAATCCCCGAGTCTCCACGCTCTGGTGTCTGTTTGGTTACACTGAGGGAGAATTTAACATGGCCAGTGCACCTAACCAGCATGTCTTTCGGACTGTGGGAGGAAATCGGAACACCTGGAGGAAACCCACGCAGTCACGGGGAGAACATGCAGACTCCTCACAGACAGGAACCCAAACTGGGAATTGAACCTGATCCCTAGGGCTGTGAGGGAACAGCCATGCCACCATGCCACTCATTAAAAAGGCAGTGCCAAGCAACAGACTTATGAGAAAGGTTATAGCTCAAGGAATAAAAGAGACGGAGAAATGTGAATACAATATTGGTTGAGTAAGAGGGAACAGTGAGAATGATCAATGAATATTTTTGGGGCTGAGAGCAGGTTTGTAATGGTGTTCCCCAGGAGTCAGTATCAGAATCTTCTCTTTTCCTGATATATCTTAATGATCTTCGCCTTGGCGTGAAGGGGACAATGTTACTGTTTGCAGATTGTCTAAAACTTGGCAGCATAGTGAACTGTGAGGAGCACAATACGGAACTTCAGACAAGCTGGTGATGTGGGCAGAGAGATGGTGGATATATTTCAATGTGGAGAAGTGTGAGGCAATGCAATTCGGGAGGAAGAACTTGGAGATACAGTCGAAAATAAAGGATAAAATTCTAAGGGCATGCAAGAGCAGAGGGAACTGGGTGTTCATATGACTACGCATTAAAGGCAGCAAAGCAGATGGAGAGAGAAGTTAACAAAAAACACAATGTTCTGGGCTTCATTAAGAGCAGCATAATGTACAAGAGCAAAGAGATTGTGCTGAACTTGTATACAACATTAGTTAGAGCTCAGTGCAGAGTTCTGAGTTTAGGCAGAATGTGAACGCATTGGGGAGAACGCAGAGGAGGTTTACCAGAATGGTTTCAGGGATGAGAAACTTGAGTTATGAAGATAGATTGGAGAAGTTGGGGCTATTCTGCTTGGGGAGAAGGCAGATAAGAGGCAATTTGATAGAAGTAGTTACAATCATGAGGGGGCTGAACAAGGTAGAGAAACTGTTCCCACTCGTAAAAGGAACAAGACCGAGAGGGCACAGATTTAATATAATTTGCAAAAGAAGCAAATGAGATGCAAGAAAAAACTTTTTCACCCAGTTTGGAGTCTGGAATGTTCTGCCAGGAAATGTGGTGGAGTCAGGTTCAATCGAGGCATTCAAGAGGGCATTAGATGATTATTTGAACAGAAGCAATGTGCAGGGGTACAGGGAAATGGCAAGGAAGTAGCACTAAGTCATAATGCTCACTTGGAGAGCTGGTGCAGACAAGATGGGCTGAATGGGTCTCCTTCTGCTCTGAAACAATTCTGCAATTCTAAAAACAATAAGACAGATGCATGGCAAAAAGAAACTGGGGAGAGAATTCATGGGCTGGGTGACTCAGAGTTGAGTCCAGCAGGCTGTACGGAGCCTAATCGGAAGATGAGGTGTTGTTCTTTGAGCAACTGGGGAAGCCCGGTGACACAGTGGTTAGCACGGCTGCCTCATGACACCAGGGACCCAGGTTCGATTCCTGGCTTTGGGTCATTGTCTGTGTGGAGTCTGCACATTCTTCCCATGTCTGCATGGGTTTCCTCCAAATGCCCTGGTCTCCTCCCACAGTCAAAAGATGTGCGGGTTAGATGGATGGCCATGGTAAATTGACCATTATTGTCAGGGGAATTAGCAGGGTAAATGTGTGGGGTGATGGGAATAGGGCCTGGGTAGGATTGTGGTCAGTGCCAACTCAATGGGCTAAATGGCCTCTTCTGCACTGGAGGATTCGAAGATTCTCATGTTGAGTTTCACTAGAAAATTGTCACAGATCAAGAACAGAAATGTGAGTGTGAGAGTAAGGTGGAGAATGGTTAAAATGACAAAACCACTGCAAGATCAGGTTCATCCATGTAGACTGAGTCAGGCTGTTCTGCAAAATAATCATTTATTCTGCGTTTGGTCTCTCCAGTGTAGAGGAGACCACACTGTGAACAGTGTATACACAATACTAAATTAAAAGAAATATGAATAAAATAATACTTTGCCTTTTTCCAATATATCTTTGTCATTTAATCTCTCCCACCCTCTACCCTATCCCAGAATTTTCTTCATCGACAGATTTCCAGCATCCACAATATTTTGCTTTTACAATATAGTGAAGTTCCCAAGTCAGGTATACCACCAACACATTACAGGATGGGTCGGTTCTGCCCAAGAAGCAGTTCACTATTGACAAGGAAAAGCTGTTCCTATCCATCTAATGATGAAGGGAGATGGACTTGAGGAAGTGGGCAAGAGACACAGGGGGAGACGTGAGGGAAGCAAACTTCCCGGACTATGGAGATAGAGTATGAGTCCAATTAGATTGTTCTACAGAGAGCCCAATGTGCCAAATGGCCTCCTTTCGATGCTGTTATGACTATTGTACCTATGTGATATTTCTACATCTCATTCAAACCATGATTGCCATTGTGTTGAATCCTGTTTATTTTTTGTGTTGTGGTCTTGTATCTAAAACTGGTTCTCACAAGATCCTTCTTTATAGACAACTGTGTAAAGAATCCCTACAGTGCAGAAGAGGCCATTGAGTCTGCACTGACCACAGTCCCAGCCAAGGCCTATTCCTATAACCCCACACATTTACCCTGCTAATCCTGCTGACACCAATGGTCAGTTTAGCATTCAATCTAACCTGTACATGTTTGGACTATGGGAGAAAACCGGAGCACTTGGAGGAAACCCACGCAGACACGGGGAGAACGTGCAGACTCCACACTGACAGTGACCCAAGACCGGAATTGAACCCGGGGTCCCTGGTGCTGTGAGGCAGCAATGCTAACCTCTGTGCCACCATGTAAAGACCTCTGTAATATCAGCAGTGACTTGATTCAATCCCAAGTTTGCACTACGCAGTGTGAATCCACATGAATCATAGGGTTAGGAACAGCTCAAACCTGGTTAGTTAATAAATGTTCAACAAAGTTTCAGCTTTAGATTTGGGAAGTAATCTTGGGTAGAGTTGTAAAATTCTGCTGGATGATGCAGGCAGTTTCTGAATTACAGAATAATTTCTTTTCCTTAGGGATGGAAGTAGCCGCCTATCTCACGGATAAAGCCCATTCTGTGTCCGTCATTGGGATTGAAAACATTCCGTTCAGGAAGGTGCTGGGAGAGAAGGTTGGGCGATCGATTATGAAAGTAAGTGAGAACGAGTGATGGAGATGTCATTGGCTGATGGGTGCATATTGAAGGGTGTTTGTTGGAGTGAGGCCTTTGGATAGTTTGGCCTGATCCAGTTAGAGATAGGGGAGGAGCGGCTTCAGTGGGATGATCGTCAGTAGGTGAAGAGCAGAACGTGAGACGGTTTTGCTAATAACTTGATTCTCCATTGATTTGTTTATCTCTTAACTAAGGTGCCATCATTGACATTAGCAAGACTCTGTGGCAGCCCCCTCACTTCACAGCTAGAACCCTGTAAGATCAAGCTCCACTCCTGATATTCAAGCACTTCACTGCAATGAAGTGCACTCATTGTGCACTCAGCACAATGAGTGAGTGCTGTATTGTCAAAGGGGCTGTCTTTCAGATGAAATGTTAGACTGAGACACTGCCAGTTGGAAGTGAAGGATCTCAGAATATTCTTTCTCACTGGTGTCCTGGGTCAGGTTGGATTACAGCAAGCATTGACCGATTGTCTTGTCATTATTGCATTGCTGTTTGTGGGATCTTGCTTTGCACAAATTGGTGATTCCTCCATTACAACAGTAGCTACACCTCAATGGGTGAAATGCGCCATATCAGCAAAACTTCTCTTGTAAAGAAAATTCCTTTCCACAGATGTTCCGCAGAAAGCATCTAAAGATGTGCAGGTTAGGTGGATTTGCCATGTTAAATTGCCCCTTAGTATCAGAGGGATTAGCGAGGCTAAATGAATGGGGTTACAGGGATTGTGCTGGTGGAGACTTGATGAGCCGAATGGTCTCCTTCTACTCTTTGAATGGGGATGCTTTGATTTTATGCAGAAAATGATGTTTAATAATGCACATAGTCACAAAGTTACATCATCATTTCTGCTGTTCAGATAGGAAGATAATGGCCAAATAGTGTTATCACTGGGCAAGCAATCCAGAGACCAGGGTAATGCTAATGGATCCAGGTTCGAATCCCATCACTGCAGATGGGGAAATCTGAATTCAGTAAAAATCTGGAATTAAAAGTCTAATGATGGCCATGGAACCATTGTTGTAAAATCCCGTCTAGTTCACTAACATCCTTCAGGGAAGGAAATCTGCTGCCCTTAGCTGGTGTGGCCTCCAGAGCCACAGCAATGTGGTTAACTCCCAAATGCCCTCTGAAGTGAAGGGTTGTTATGGACAATAAATACTGACCCAGCCAGCGATGCTTACATCCTGTAAAAATTACCTTGAGAAAACTTTTGTAGAAGTTACTCTGTAAGAGATTTTACTGCCTTGTCCCCCAGTCTAAAACAGCCAAACTTGAAAGTCGTTTTTCCAACAGAATGTTCGAAGTTTTTCCAGCAAGTGAATCAAAGTGAGCACTCAGCTATGATGACAGGTGTTCCTCTAGTGAGGATACATTCAGACTGGTAGCTGCGACATTAATGTCACATTGATCACTGCACACTTTCTTTTCTACGGCACAGATGTTTGAAACCAACCGGGTGAAGTTCTACCTTCAGAATGAGGTCTCGGAGCTGCGGGGGCAGGATGGGAAGGTATGAAACATCAAGACATTCCTCTTTCTTCATATCTACTCAGTTATAATTAGCACTGCCGTGTTCGATGTGACTTGCACTGGAATCGTGTCAGGATGTTGGGTGGGAGAAAGATGTCTCACGGAGCACTTACACTACAACGGGGAGATCGAGGGCCTATATTCCTCACCTCGGCTGGGCACTGATCGTATTGGCTCAGCACTGGCGATACAGTGGGGAAGCTTTGTATCATATGGCAGGTCATTTTGGCGGGTCCAATGGGATGAAGGAGTACAATATCAAGGGTAGGACTCTTAGCAGTGTAAAGGATCAGAAGGACTTTGGGGTCCGGGTCCATAGGATTCTTAAATCAACCTCGCAGGTGGAGGATGTGGTCAAGAAGGCTTATGGTGTACTGGCCTTCATTAATCCAGGGATTGTGTTTAGGAGTTGGGAGGTAATGCTACAACTTTATAAGACCCTTGTCAGACCTCACTTGGAGTACTGTGTGCAGTTCTGGTCGCCTCACTACAGAAGGATGCCTGGATTGGGTGGCATGCATTATGAGGATAGGTTGAGGGAGCTAAGTCTCTTCTCCCTGGAGAGACGACCTGATAGAAGTTTATAAGATGTTGAGAGGTATAGATAGGGTGGATTCTCTGAGGCTATTCCCCAAGGCTGAAATGGTCATTACGAGAGGACACAGGTTTAAGGTGTTGGGGAGTAGGTACAGAGGAGATGTCGGGGGTAAGTTTTTCACTCAGAGGGTGGCGGGTGGGTGGAATTGGCTGCCGTCGGTGGTGGTGGGAGCGAACTCGCTGGAGTCTTTTAAGAGACTTCTGGATGAATACATGGGATTTAATGGGATTGAAAGTTATAGATAGGCCTGGTAGGTAGGGATATGATTGATGCAACTTGTGGGCTGAAGGGCCTGTTTGTGCTGTAGTGTTCTATATTCATATCGAGGCAGCAACAGCAAAAATTCAAAATTAATTAATGGGATGTGGACATCGCTGGCTAGGACAGTATTTATTGACCATCCCTAATTGCCCCTTGAGAATGTGGTGGTTGCCTCCTGAACTGCGACAGAGAGCTACATCTATGGTACGGCTAAAGGAGGGAGTTCCAGGATGTTGACCCGGCAACATATATTTTCAAGTCAGGATGGTGTATCGCTTGGTGGGGGACTTGCAGGTGGTGTTGTATCCATGCGTCTGCTGAGATATCAGATGGGATGAGAGAAAGATGGCACAGTGGTTAACACTGCTGCCTCATAGGACCAAGAACTTGTGTTCAATTTCAATCTTGGTTGACCGTGTGGAGTTTGTATGTTCTTCCCATGTCTGCATGGGTTTCTTCTGGGTGCTCCAGTTTCCTCCCAGAGTCCGAATGTGTGCGAGTTAGGGTGAATTGGCCATGATAAATTACCCCTTAGTGTCCCAAGATGTGTAGATCAGGGGGATTAGTGGGGTAAATACATGGGCTCACGGAGGATAGGGCTTGGGTGGGATGCTGTGTTGAAGAGTTGGTGTGGATGTGAATGGCCTCTTTCTGCGCACAGTAGGGATTCTGGGATTAACCTGAGGACTGTGGGATGCACAAGTGGAAATGAATATGAATGATGTGCAACATAAGTGTAGCGATGAGGAGGGATTTAGGGCCATCGAAAAGGCAGTGGTTAAGTTGGTTGCACGGGAGCTTTGGCAGAGGCCTGAGTCTGATTCCCCCCACTCACTGCACACTCTCATGGGTGAGGGGGAGGGTGGGGCTTGTTGATAATGATTCAGGAAACTGAATAAAGAGGAAAAATGTCCGGGTCTTTGACTTTCCAAAGATTAAACCTCTTCCTGGAGGAGTTTGCACTCACTGAATTGCTGACACGTTCTGTTTTATCTTAATAAAGGTGAAAGAAGTTGTCTTGAAAAGTGGAAAGATCCTCCGAGCAGATGTCTGTGTGGTTGGAATCGGTAAGTGAGACCTCCAGAACTCCGGGGGGGGGTTTGAACTAAACGGGTCAAACAGCCCTCGTCTGAATATAATGCCTCTCTCCAATTGACCCTCCAATTCAGTCGCTTTCCTATCAGTCCTGAGTGCAGTGTGTGCCAGGATCTCCTTATATGGGGGTGCAAATACACTGATACAGATAGGGGGGGACACACATGGGAGAGAGAACACTGTGGGGTGAGGGGAGTCTTTCATCTAGTGACAAACTGGGGTTTGGATTTTACTGTCCATTCCCATCAATGAAGTGAAGCTGGTGATCCACTAAGATGATGCCTTCACATGGAGTGAGTGGTCCCTATGGAATGAAGAGTCTCAACAGTCTCGTGTTGACTGGAGACAACGAGGGGAAAGGTCTCGCTGTGACCGAGTGACAGAGTGTACTGTCTGGCAAATGTTGGTGTAAAGCACCTCCCAACGCCTGCAGTAATCCCTGTGTCCTGAGACTTTCTCACTGAAGAGACCTTGTTGTGCATGGTAGAAACCAGCCAAAGCATTTGAAGCAAAGTTAATCAAACTCTCTACGTAGGGGTGTGGGAAACTTTCAACGAGTGTTCCTGCATCTTCTTGTCCATTGACTCCTCATGGATCATTCTTCTCAATCTTCCTCTGTAGGGGTCGTGCCAGCTACGTCATTCCTGAAGCAGAGTGGCATCAACATGGATTCTAAAGGCTTTCTTCCTGTGAATAAGGTAATATGCATAGGAGGGCCAAACCATAAAGAGGGTTTTGTACATTATCCATGAGGAATGGGGGCCAATTGCATATAGGAGAGAGTTACTCTGATACGATATAGCAAACTAGAGGTCATGAGCTCCAATTTTGCCACCACAGGATGTGAAATGGAATTCAATAGATCAAGTGATTTACAGACTAATACTCAAATCAATTAACCATCAACTGGTTCATGAATATACTTCAGAGAAGAGAGCTTTAATCTACACTAAATGATGGCCTAGTGGTATTATTACTAGACTATTAATCCAGAAACTCAACTAATGTTCTAGGGACTCAGGTTCGAATCTCACCATGGAAGCTGGCGGGATTTGAATTCAAAATATCTGAAATTAAGAATCTACTGATGACCATGAAACCATTGTCGATTATTGGAAAAATCCATCTGATTCATTAATGTCCTTTAGGGAAGGAAATTTGCTGTCCTTGCTTGATCCGGCCTACATGTAAATCCAGGCCCTGGCAATGTGGTTGACTTTTATGTGGGTGGCAGGGTGACACTGTTAGCATGAACCTTAGTTTGATTCCAAGCTTGGATCACTGTCTGTGTGGAGTCTGCATATTCTCCCCATATCTGTGTGGGTTTCCTCCGGCTGCACAGTAACTTCATTGCAGTGTTAATATAAACCTACTTGTGACGCTAATAAATAAACTTAACTTAAAAACTGTGATAAAGCAAGCCCTCAGTTGCTACGGACATCACTGGAGTTACATCATCACCAGCTTGAGAAAACCAGCGGTCACTCTCAATGAAACTGAGGATGGTTATAAATGTCATCCATCCAAAAACAAATATGTTTAAAACAAGAATCATGTTAGCCCTACTGAGCCTGTGATTCTTCATTCACACGGGGTCCTTTCGGATACTTCAAAGGTAACTGTTTACACCCTCCTAATGTGTTCATCCTACAGCCATACCTTACATAATCTCAATGCACCCATCCTTCCAACCACTGAGACGTATCCATGTGGCACTTCAATGGGGCAATTGTCTCATTCAATTGCCCACTAATAGCACATGGGTGGCATAGTGGCGCAGAGGGTAGCACGGCTGCCTCACAACACCAAGGAATTCAATTCCAGCCTTGGGTGACTGCCTCTCTGCTGTGTAGAGTTTGCATGTACTCCGTGTGTGTGTGTGTGTGTGTGTGTGTGTGTGTGTGTGTGTGTGTGGTGTGTGTGTGTGTGTATATGTGTGTGTGTGTGTGTGTGTGTGTGGTGTGTATATGTGTGTGTGTGTGTATATGTGTGTGTGTGTGTGTGTATATGTGTGTGTGTGTGTGTGTACGCGTTTTCTCCGGGTGCTCTGGTTTCCTCTCACATTCAAAAAGATATACAGGTTAGATGAACTGGCCATGCTAAATTACCACTAAACGTCCTAAGATGTGTAAGTTAGGGAGATTAATGGGGTAAATGCATGGGGTTATGGGGATAGAGCAGGGGATTTGGGTCTGGGTAAGATGATCTATTGGAGAGTTGGTGCAGACCTGTTGGGCCAAATGGCCCCCTTCTGCAGTGTAGGAATTCTGTGATGATGATGATTTAATCGGATAGATGGAAACAAATTCTATCCCCTTATGTTAGGGCAGGAGAACAAAGAGATACTGGGGTTGGGACATTCAGGGCTGATTGTATGGAAATAGTTATTTATGTAAAGGAGGCTGGAAAAGTGGAATTCTGTTCCCGAGAATACTGTCGAGGCTGGAGTTTTATTAGGTGACGGTTAAATTTGTTGAACCAAGATGTGTAGATAGAGTTCTGGTGTGATCAACTACTATTGAACTGAACTGAGAAACATGCTTGGTGGGGTGACTGCTGTTGCTCTGTCCCAGAGTTAATCCAGTGTGGCAACTCTTAATATTTCCACTCTCGGCATCCCCGTGAAACCTAACGAGCCATTCTAACTATGTCTCAAACTGCTTCAGCCCACGGAGAAGGCTAACCACCTTCTCCGGACAATGAGAGATGGGAAATAAATGCCAACTTCATCAATAACATCCATATCCCCAGAATTACTCTATTGAAAAAAGATTACAAGATAGCACCGCACTCGTAGGGAAAGTGGGAAAGAAAATGACAAATTTTCTCTTATCCCCTCCAGCTCATGCAGACGAATGTGCCCGGGGTCTTCGCCGCCGGTGACGTTGTTACTTTTCCGCTGGCCTTCCGCAACAATAAGAAGGTGAATGTGGGTCACTGGCAGATGGCACATATGCATGGTAAGTGGCACTGGGGTAGGGGAGACCTTTCTCCATATTAACGCAGCAGATGGCAGGAAGTCTATATTTGCCATTAGTATGGTTCAAACTCAGTATACCCAAATCAGAGCAGTTAAAGAAAGGGTTAATAACACCAGTGAGAGATGTGGGCAGAATTTTCCCATCCTGCCCACCATGGGAATCGTAGCAGGCAGGGGAGGGGGACCATGCGCAGGTCTGTAGACCTCGTGTGGAGATTTCCAGTCTTCGAGTGAGCGCAGCTGGAAAATCTCACCATATGTGAATGAAGTTCCTATAAAACGTTGTTATTTGGACAACCTTGTGAAATTCCAATTGTTAAAAGATTGAAAGGGAAAGGCCCAGAATTCCACGGGAATTCTCCTCCAATTTCCTGCCAGAATCTTGCCAGAAAGTCAGCAGAACAGGCTGAAAATGACCACCAATTTGGGAATTCTGTTGATTTCCAACCAAGGTCAGAGTGGAAGATGGGGAGAACTTTGAGAGAATTTCACACCAATATTGACAAATGGAGCTCCAATATAATTTGTCCCATTTGTAATGTTTACCATGGCACATCCATTAGCTGAGCAGAATTGTTTCCATTGTACTTGATATATTTATGGACTGACACTGAGATACACATTGGCTGTGCAACACTACACAAGATCCTATATAGGCATCAAGATTTCTACATGGCATGTCTTTATCTCTGGCCCATTACATACAGACCAAAGCTGTCAGGTATGACCCAATGCTCCTGTACTGGCCCCGTAATCAGTGGCTTCAGGCTTGTAGTTGATCTACCTCTCAAGTGCCCCTGTGGAGATGTTCTTCCCATTTCCCACCCTGACCTCAGCTGGAAATCAACAGAATTCCCAGAGAATGGTCATTTTCACTTGCATTTTGCTGACAGGATTCTGGCAGGAAATCGGAGGGAGAATTTCTGTGGAATTTTGGATCTTCCCTCTTCAGCTTTTTAATGACTAAAATTTCACGAGCTCATCTAGACAAGTAGTGTGAAAAAAACAGCAGAAACTTATGCTTGGACTGTACTGTAGCTCACCACCCAAAGGCAGCAAAGTATTTTTAAAGGACACTCAATATTGCACTATAGGAAATGCGGAAGCCAATCTGTACACAGGAAGATCTTGTAGCAGCATTGCAATAACGGCCAGAGAAGCTGTTTGTTAATCTGAGGCCAATAACAGAGTCCTTTAAGTGGAATCTTGATCATTGAAACAAGTGCTTGAAATTAATGGGGCAATATTGGGAAAAAAGGAAGGGTTACTGGAATTTGGTCATGAGTTAAAGGTCTATTAAATGTCTGAACGTTGGGTGGGATTTTACAGCCTCGCTCAGGCAAGACCGGAAATTCCTGTCTGATGTCAACAGAGATCTCTATTGTTAGATCCTCGCCCACGCCGATTCCGTTGCAGAGGAGGTGGTAGACTGTCGGCCATTATGTTTGCATCTGCACAGTAACAGAGTGTAAGAAAAGCAAGAGTCAGAGCACAGGCACTAGTGGATGGAGACACTTTTCTCTCCATGAAACACCTAATGTTTCAATTCTGATCAAATAAAGACTGTTTACTCTGGAAGAAAGTTGTATTTTTAGAACAAACAGGGACACAGTGGCAGAAAGAGAATACTTCAGTTAACAGATTGTCACCACCCTCTGAAAGAATGTGCAGTAGGCTTGCTTTGTGAAGTAATTTGTCTTTAAAACCTTCTGAATTTGTCCTTCTGGCCCTGGAGATAAATGCATCCATACTGAATGTTGACAGTTTAAAGCTTCAAATGTATTTTCAGAAGATTGTGCATTTGTTCTATTAACATTGCATATATTTTGTATCGTGCAGCGAATGTGTTGTCCTGATAGCCACAAGTTCAGCAAGTATTGAAACCCTTTTGGATGAGGGTGGCATGGTGGCACAGTATTTAGCACTGCTGTCTCACAGCGCCAGGGACCGGGGGCCGATTCCGACCTTGGGTGACTCTCTGTGTGGAGCCTGCATGCTCTCCTTGTATCGGTGTGGGTTTCTTCTGGGTGCTGAGGTTTCCTCCCACAGTCCAAAGATGTGCTGGTTAGGTGGATTGGGCATGCTAAATTGCCCCTTAGTGTCCAAAGATGTGCTGGTTAGGTGGATTGGGCATGCTAAATTGCCCCTTAGTGTCCTGGGACGTGTAGATTATATGGATTAGCCGTGGTAAATGTACAGGGGTAAGGGGGTAGATGCTCTTTTGGAGAGTTGGTTCAGACCTGATAGGCCTCCTTCTGCACTGTGATGATTCTATGGTTTAAAAAATGTTCATCCAGCAGTAAGAATTCTCCAGTAACAAGCAGCAAAAGAAATAACTTCACAAAGTAATTCAAAGAAAAGGATTTAATAAAGAAACTTCATTGCACCAACACTTAGAGCCATGTCCTAGGCCACACAAGCTTCCTACAATCCCCATCTGCTTTCCATTTATACCGGGTCAGCTGACCCTCTCAGCGTGTTACCATTGGTTACATTCCAACAAAAAAACACTGTTGGAGATAAACACAGGAGAGAGAGAGAGGAAGCAATGAAAGATTGAGAAAGTGAGGATGTGTGATGTATGGACCATTTGCCCTTTGCTGTCTGGAACAGTGTGCCGTAGGATGGACATATGATAGAAATGTATGCGTTGGAAGTTGAAGCTCTGTATCAGTCTTATGTACTGGCTGACTGTTCTGCGTTTATGCCTTTCCCCAGGTCGAATCGCTGCCCTCAACATCCTCGGGAAAGGAATAGAGATTAATACAGTGCCGTACTTCTGGACAGCTATGTTTGGGAAAAGCATTCGCTATGCAGGTAAAGCCACCCTAGAACAGGGACCTACTCTCTCCTCTCCCTGGAGTAGAGCTTGTGGAATTCATCACGTTTCCATCTCTTCAATCCCACGGCAAATCAGGGATCAATTGCAATTTCACGACCCTTTCAACGGATCTGTTAATCGTAACTGCATGTTCATTATTTTAGCAAGAAGTTGAAAAAACCTGTGATAAAATATGTAGTTCCCAATTACTCTACCATTGTTTCCTCCTCCACGGAAGGGTAAGAAGCTTGGCTGTGGGCGAGGTTGTTTCAGAATAAAGAACAATACAGCATCTGAACAGGCCCTTCGGCCCACCAAGTCTGTGCTGACACCAGTGCCTCTCTAATCTAATACTTTCTTGCTTCTATTTGGTTCATATCCCTCTGTTCCCTGCCTATTCATGTATTTATCCAGATGCCTCTTGAACGCTGTTATAGAATCTGCTTCTTCCGACAGCATGTTCCAGGCATTCATCATTCATATGAAAAACCTGCCCCTTACATTTATACTTTTCCCCTCTCACATTCAACTTATGCCCCTGAGTAGTTGAACCTTCAACCTTGGGAAGAAGACTCTGACGATCCACTCTATTCAAGCCTGTCATAATCTTGTTAAACTCTATCAGGTCCCCCTTTCACCCTCCAAAGCTCAGGTGAAAACAATCCAAGTTTATTCAACCTTTCTGCATAATCCATATCTTCCAGACCAGGCAACATCCTGGTAAATCTCTTCTGCATCCTTTCCAACGCATCAACATTGTTCTGATAATGTGGCAACTGGAATTGTACACAATATTCCAAATGCGGCCAAACCAAAGTCTTGTAAAGCTGCAACATGATTTTCCAATTCCTATACTCAATGCCTGGACTGATGAATGCCAGCAATGCCATATGCCTTCTTGACCATCTTGTCCACCTGAGTTGCCACCTTTAGGGAACTGTGCATCTGTACGCCTAGGACCCTCTGTATGCTAATATTTCTATGGGCTCTACCATTTACTGTATACTTTCCTTCTACAGTAGACCTTCCAAATCACATCACCTCATATTTGTCCGGGTTAAGTTCCATCTGCCATCTTTCGGCCCACGTCTCTAGCCGATTTATATCCTAAAGTTTTAGATTGAGAATCTTTCATCAGAACTGGGAAAAGTTAGAAATGTTTAAACAAGTGAATGGGAAACTGAACAAAAGGGAAGCTGTGTGATACAGTGGAAGGAAGGAGAAATTAATTGACAAAAGATTTTGGTGTTGCAAGGCAAAGAGAATGGTAAAGGGACAAGTAGAGAAACAAAAGATGTGTCTGGAGGAGGCGTAAATGGCAGATAACTGGCACCCCTTAAAAACAGCAAAGAGGAAGAAACTAAAACCAGCAAAGTAAAAAGAAACAAAATGAGGCAGGGGTGACGAAGCGAAATTGTTGAATTCAGTGTGAAGGTTGGAAGGTGCCTAATGGGAAATGGAAAGTCCTCAAGTTTACATCAAATGGAATATTGCAGGAGAGTGAGTCAGACAGCTCAGTGTGGGTTCAAAGTGAAGAATTGAAATGAGAGATGATGGAAGCTCAGGGATACAGTTAAAATTTATTTCTGAATGTCACAAGTAAGTTTTACATTAACACTGCAGTGAAGTTACAGTGAAAATCCCTCAGTCGCCACACTCGGAGAATTTAGGGTGGTCTTTTGGGCTGTGGGAGGAAACCAGAGCACCCAGAGGAAACCCACGCAGACACGGGGAGAAGCTGCAGACAGTGACCCAAGCTGGGAATCGAACCCGGGAATTTGCAGACTAATTGGAAATGTTCTGAAAGGGAATCATCCAATCTGTATTTTATTTTCCCAGTGTACAGGAGAGGACATTGTGAGGGACAGATATAGTACTAAACTTAAATAAGTGTAAGTACACTTTCATCTGGGAGGAATGCTTGGGGCCTTGAACAGTGAGCGGTTCATGATGCTGTGATTCACACCTACTCCAGATGAACCTTTTGTTTTCATTCTTGTCTCCCTTTGGCCTTTAAGTCACGAATCCTTGTGGTATTTAATCCCTCCTGCCTTTCACCCTCTCACAGACCTTCCCTTTTATTCTTTTACTGAACCTCTCCACTCTTGTTAGTTGAAATCGATTTCATTTCTAATTCTGATGAAACATCTCTCTGACTCCACAGGCCTGCTGAGCCTTCCCAAAATTTTCACCTTTTCTGTCACATTTCTAGTGCCAACTGCATTCTGAACAAAGGAAATAGAAAATTACAGCACAAGAACAGGCCCTTTGGCCCTCCAAGCCTGCATCTACCATGCTGCCCGACTTAACTAAAACCCCCTACCCTTCCAAGGATCACATCCTTCTATTCCCATCCTATTCATGTACTTGTCAAGACATCTTTTAAAAGTCACTACTGTATCCATCTCCACTACCTCTCCCTGGCAATGAGTTCCAGACACCCACTATTCTCTGCGTAAAAAATTTGCCTCATACATTTCTTTTAAACCTTGCCCCTTGCACCTTAAACCTATGCCCCCTAATAATTGACTGTTCAACCCTGGGAAAAAGGCTTCTGACTATCCGCTCTGTCCATGCCTCTCATAATCTTGAAGACTTCTATTGGACCTTCCCTCAACCCCCATCACTCCAGTGAGAACAAACCAAGTTTCCCCAGCCTCTCCTCATAGCTAATGCCCTCCATACAAGGCAACAATCTTTTCTGAACCCTCTCCAAAGCCTCCACATCCTTCTGATAGTGTGCCGACCAGAACTGGAAACTATATTCCAAGTGCGGCCTAACTTGGAATATCTGCTCTTGTGCTAAATTCATTTGTAAACATTCCCGTGAGCAAGTATTGAAATAATACTGTCAGAGAGACAGTGAGTGACTGTCGATTGGATCAGAGAAGGATTAGAGAATCAGTACTGGGATCGTTTCTGTTTGATTTGGGCATTAGAAACTCAACATCGAAATGTGCAAGTTGCAGGTAAGATGAGAGGGTTCAGCAAAGAGAGCCTGTGAAGGTATTTCAGGAGGAGATGGATGGGTTGATAGAATGGGCAGCAAAGTGATATGTTCCATTCAATGTGGAGATGCTGGCCTTGGACTGGAGGTGGGCTCAGTAAGAAGCCTCACAGCAACAGGTTAAAGTCCAACAGGTTTATTTGAACTTTCAGGGTGCTGCTCCTTCATCAGATGGGTCTCCATCTCTAGGCAGCAGACGAAGGAGCAGTGCTCCAAAAGCTCAAATAAACTTGTTGGACTTTAACCTGATGTTGTGAGGCTTTTTATTGAATTCAATGTGAGGCGGAAATGAGTTAGTGCGTTTCGGGGTGGGGGGAGGGCTCTCATTACGATATTGACCAGTGATTAATAAACATAATAATGAGTGATGTGATTTGTCCACATATCTGTTCATTTCTCTGATATATAAATTCCTTTCATCATTACCATTTATTGGCTCTTGCAGGTCATGGGGAAGGATTCGACGATGTCATCATCCAAGGGGACCTGGACGAGCGAAAGTTTGTGGCTTTCTATACCAAGTAGGTGATTCTCATCGGCCATTTCTCCTTGGGTTCTGGTGTCCAGGAGTTCTCACAGCTGTATGAATGTAGAGAGGAAGGCCTTGGTGCAGTGGGTAGCATCCTCTGAGCTGGAAGCTCAGGATTGGTCTTTTACCTCAGGACTTGATCATCAAGGAAAGTGCGTTCACAACACGGCCAAACATGTTGAGTATCAATCTGCAAATCCTTCCATATTGCCAATGGCTCATGGTAAAGAAATGGAGATGCCAGCTTTGAACTGGGGTGGGCGCAGTAAGAAGTCTCACAACACCAGGTTAAAATCCAACAGGCTTATTTGGAATCATTAGCGCTCACCTGATGAAGGAGCTACACTTCGAAAGCTTGTGATTTCAAATAAACCTGTTGGACTTTAACCTGGTGCTGTGAGACTTCTAATTGGTGGTAAAGAGGCAATACCTGACTTCTGACCTTTACTCCTTCTGCATAGTTTATGTTAGCCATGTTGGAAAAGTGCACACAATACAATATCCACATTCCAAAATTGTGCAATCTGTTATCTTTCTGATAATAATTATAACCAATAAAAATCCCAAATCTCCTGGGGCATCTTGTTTCCTAACATGCCATAGACAATAGCAGGAAGCAAAGCCTGGTCAGGGATTTCCAGAAACTGATACCACACACACACTGTAACAGTTTCCTGTTAAAGGTCATCATGTCTTTGTGATGTTTGGAGGCTAGCTGTCCATTATAAATCACCTCTATCGAGTGCCTACTTCCCTTCCATGACATACTAACTCAGGCTTATCCACATTAAACTGTGGCTCGTGCTACCCTGTCCCGACATTGCACCGCCTACCTGCGTCTCCCTGAGGTTTTTTTTATGGTCCTCTTAACAAAGAACAAAACAGCACGGGAAACAGGCCCTTCGGCCCAATGAGCCCACGCTGCCACCCCAATGTTCCCACCTCTACCCGTGATCCCTGTCTACATTTATAGATCTATGGATTGAAACCAAATTTGAGACAATTTAGGGAGAATTTGTTCTGCCAATTAGCCTAAGAGCACATTTTTCCGGAGGAAACCGGAAAAACTCGAGAAAACCAACACAAGCAAGGGGAAAATGCGCAAACTCCCACAGACACAGGCCCAAATCCATGTATCTGCACAGCACAGCGATAGTCACTGAGCTGTCGTGTTGCCCATCAAATGGTCCAGGTCAAGCGTACATTAACGACGTGAAGCACTAGGATACTCTCAAAAAAATCCAAGAGCAGCCCTCTCACGACCCATCACGTGTATGCCCCTTGTTAGACAACAAGGTGGACCAAAGCACCTGTAGGATAAAAACAAGTACATCAATATAACCGTTTGCCAAGACACTGTTGTGCTGTCAAGAATGTTCCAACTCATGCCAAAGCTAAATTATCTCTTTATACCCAGGGCAGAAGCAGAATTAAAACCGAAGGACATCATTTCTGGTGATACTCGAGTAAGCGTTTATTAACGGGGGGTTTGAGTTTAAGAGCCATGGGGTTATGCTGCAACTATACCAGCCCTTGGTGAGACTACATTTGGAATATTGTGTGCAGTTCTGGTCACCTGACCATAAGAAGAATATGGAAGCGTTGGAGAGAGTGCAGAGGAGATTTACCAGGATGCTGCCTGGTTTGGAGGGTAGTCTTATGAGGAAAGGTTGAGGGAACTGGGGCTTTTCTCTTTGGAGCAAAGGAGGATGAGAGGCAATTTAACAAAGGTTTATAAGATGATGAGGGGGATAGATAGAGTGGACATGCAGAGACTATTTCCTCAGGTGGATGTAGATGTTATTAGGGGGCATAACTATAAGGTTCATGGTGGGAGATATCGGAGGGATGTCTGAGGTAGATTCTTCACTCAGAGAGTGGCTGGAGTGTGGGATGCACTGCCTGCTGTGATAGTGGAGTCAGACACTTTAGGAACTTTCAAGCGGTTATTGGATAGGCACATGGAGCACACCAGAATGATAGGGAGTGGGATAGCCTGATCTTGGGTTTGGACGTAGCTTGGCACAACATCGAGGGCCGAAGGGCCTGTACTGTGCTGTACTGTTCTATGTTTCTATGAGTGTCTCCTGTCCTAACAAGCAGCTGCTTCTCCGCACTTCCACCTTTCCTCTTGAACCAGATTTCCGAGATTTCCGTAACAGAAATAGTAATTGACCTGCTTACGTTACGGCTGGAATTCTCCGTCTGTTCATGGGATTCTCCTGTCCCGTCAGCACTGCATCCCTGCCCACGGAGGGATTTCCTACCCGTGGAGGTGACATCACTGGGAATTCCCATTGACAGTGGCGGGATCAGGGAATCCCGCCGCAAGCAATCGACACGTCACCTCCCGCCAGTGGGAAACACGTGGGCTGGGAGGCTGGAGAATCTCACCCTACTCTCCCTTCGATGAACAGACTGCTGACTTTAACCCTTCCCTCCCTGATCTGCCTTCTCATTATCGGTCTGCTGGCCCTCTCCCCTCCTCCCAGACACCAGTCAGCCTCATCCTTTCGTTCTGGTCCTGGGGAGAGTCTCGGCAGGACATTCACTGCTGTGGGTGGCTCTGAGTAGAGGTAGACAAGTGGAATATTAAAATTGCACCATGATACAGAGTTAGACAGGATAGATTCAGAAAGAATGTCCCCAGTGGTGGGGGAGTCCAGAACTAGGGGTCATAGTTTGAGGATAAGGGATAAACCTTTTGGAGAGTGCAGAAGGCAAGCTAGCAAACACGCTAACAGCAATGACCAGACCAATTCAGACACTTCAGCACCTCATGAATAACCCATTTTTAAATCTTTCCATTAGGGTGGCCTTCTGTACTTGCTTATTTGTTACAATTCGTTCATGGGACGTGGGTGCCTCTGGCTGGCCAGCATTTATTGCCCATCTCTAATTGCCCTCGAGAAGATGGTGGCGAGCTGCCTTCTTGAATCGCTGCAGCCCCTGAGGTGTAGGTACACCCACAGTGCTGTTAGGAGGGAGTTCCAGGATTTTGACCCAGCGGCAGTGAAGGAGCGGTGATACATATAGGATGGTGAGAGGCTCGGAGGGGAACTTGCAGTGGTGTTCCCATGGACCTGCTGCCCTTGTCCTTCTAGATGGTCAGAGGTTTGGAAGGTGCTGAAAAGGAACCTTGGTGAGTTCCTGCAGTGCATCTTGTGGATGGTACGCACTGATGATGCTACTCTGTGTCAGTGATGAAGGAAGTGGATGTTTGTGGATGTGGTGCCATCCAGCGGGCTGCTTTGTCCTGGATGGTGTCAAGTTCCTTGAATGATGTTGGAGCTGCACCTATCCTGAGAGAATTCCATCACACTCCTGACTTGAGTCTTGTAGATGGTGGATAGGCTTTGAGGAGTTGAGTTACTCTCTATGTTCCCAGCCTGTGATCTGCTTTTGTAGCCACGGGCAAATTCAAGGTTGGTTAGAACAGGGTCACCTCTGCTTTAAATGGAGAAAATCAACCCATAAGTGGCAGTGATGAGAGGTCACACAACACCAGGTTATAATCCAACAGGTTTATCCAAAATCACAAGCTTTCGGAGCACTGCCCCTTCTTCAGGTGAAATGCAGTGAAGAATCTTTGTGGAACAGAGGGAACCTACCCCATCACCAGAAAGGTTTATTTAAACATCTCCATTTTCTACCTTATTCTAGCTTCCAGATCCTCAGTCACTCAGCATCTGTGGGTCATGGAGGTGGGCTGCAGGAAGTGGCTTTGTGCACTTCCTGTTCTGGGAATGTGTAAATCCCTCATATTTTTGGTGCACGTTTGAACAGGGAATTTGTGGAAAACGGCGCAGAGAAATCTCTTGGACACTGGACCCCAAAGAGAACAGCAGGAAAGTAATTGCAAAATGATAATTCTGCATGTTAAATTATAGTGATAGGACCTTTATCATTCACAGTCTGAGGTGGGATAGACCTTCCCTGCTTTGTACTGACATGTTTGACTCTTTAAAATAAATGTTTCTTTCTCGTGTGTGTCCGGTGTTAAAACTGAAATTATTTTACAATCTAGGAAAGCTTCTGGAATGAACAACTGCATACAGACCTGGAGGTAATACAGAGCGTTGTGGCTCCCTGGGTGGTGTAACCATCCCTACAACAGTTTATTTCTCTCTCTCTCTCTCTCTGTCTCCCAGTCATGGTGTTGGCAGCCATTCATACTGACATAGACATAGCCCGTTTTAACCTCTTCCCTATCTGTTACTGGCCACTCTCTTCCAAAGCAAGAAGGTGAGGAATCTGTTCTTCAGAGATGTTCAAATACCAGCTGAGTGTCGGGGGAAAGATGCTGAGTTCATTCCTGTAACCCTGGTCACAATATTATTGTCTTCCTTTTAATTCAGTATAAAAGAATTGATGTGGAGATGCCAGCGTTGGATTGGGGGAACAGTAAGAAGTCTCACAGCTCCGGGTTAAAATCCAGCAGACTCACCTAATGAAGGAGCAGTGCTCTGAAAGCTCGTGATCCCAAATAAACCTCTTGGACTTTAACCTGGTTGTGAGACTTCTTGCTGTTTAAAAGGAAGATCTGGTGTTTATAGCAAATTTTATAACCTCAGGATGCAATCAATGAAATACGATCAAAACTTAGTCGTTGTTGTACTAAGGTTTTACTGTACGTACATCGATGTACGAATAGTAAAATCTTATGAAAAGTAGTCTGAAACTGACTAGTTAAACTGATTAGAGTGAAACAGAAGCAGAAAATGCTGCAAAATCTCAGCAGGCAGACCAACATTTTCTGTTTCTGTTTCACTGTAATCAGTTTAACTAGTCAGTTTCAGACTACTTTTCATAAGATTTTACTATTCGTACATCGACGTACGTACAGTAAGACAACAATGTCCGCAGTAATTTGCCTTTTATCTTACTGTTTCTGGTGATGTTAGTTATGGGATGAATGTTGGCCAGTATATCAGGAGAACTTCCATTGTTCCATTTAAAAGTATCATGGGACCCCGTCCGTTCACCTGCGAGGGTGGAGGGAGCATTTTAAGTTCTCATCTGAAGACAGAGCCTCTGACCGTACAGCACTCCCTCTGTAGTGCACTGGAATGCCAGCTCAGATTACAGGCCAGTGCCCTGGAGCGGGACTTGAACCCACGACTCTCTGATTTGGAGCTGAGAGAGTTACCCCTGAGCCACTGTCAAAAAAATGCATGAAACTGAGGCAAAGACAGAATCGCCGTCAAATGGGCCTAGCTGAGTCCCCTCAGTTTGAATGCAGGATTGTGCGCAGTTCTGCATAACTGCAGATACAATAGCTTCAGGTGCAGGGAGCAGAAAATCCTTCTATTGCTCTATGTATAGATTTATTCGTGGGGCGGTTTCTCAGGGGATTGAGATGAAAAGGCTGGGAAAGGCCTCCTTGCTTTGTTTCCATTGAGATTTCCTCACATCCTTTCAAAAGTACCTGGATGAGCACTTTGCATAACATAATATTCAAGGCTGTGGGCCAAATGCTGGGAAATGGGATTAGATTTATAAGTTAGGTGTTCCTCAATTTATGTGTAAAATGTAGTACATATGTGTACAACTAAAGAAGAATGTATACGCACATATATATTACATGTATGTATATATAAAACAAATAAGAAAGAGAGTTGTAGGACCATGTTTAGAGCTATCGGAGCACATGTATTGATGTACAGTGTTATAATTCAGGTTAGAAACTCTAAAGAATTTTATGAAGCCTGCCTCAATCATAAACTTTGCAATTTGAAATTGACTAGCGTAAGCATGAGATGTTTCACTTCAGGTATGATTCAAAAGACCCACTAGGGAGTTTTTAGCAAACAAAGTTTATTTCAGAATACAGTTAACATGTATAGAAAGAAAATCAGCAATAGCTTTTACCGGTTACAAACAAGAAGAAAAAAATGTGATATTGTATAAACCTTATATGAAATGTTCCAAACAAACAAACTTCCTTAAACAAAACCCTTGCCACACGTTTAGGACAGAAAATATGAATGCTCATCTGGTGCTGGAACTTAGTCCTTTGGTTGGATGCACACAGATAAGCTTAGAGTCAAAACAGCTTCCCAAAACACCAGAGTGAGACAGAGAGGCGCCAGGTACTAGCTAGCAACTCACCAACATCAGAATTTTCACTCCAGGAAGGTCAGAGACTAGCCTCCAGTTAGCCAGCAGAATCTATAACATCTGGGGGAGAGAGAAACTGCCTGCTACTTGACAATAGGGCAGCTTCTGATTCTAAAATCAAACCTGAAAATGAATCCTTAGAATTTTTTTCCCCAGGAAGGAACCACCTGACTTTGACTTGTCAATTAATCTTCCCTCTCACAATTCAGAGTCAGAAAAGATCCCAGAAAGTATCTGAGGCCCAGAGTAAAAATAAACAAAAATCCATTTAAATCATTGAAGCAGCAATAAAAGGATTTTTAACCAGAAAGCCTGACAACAATGAAATAATCCCAAAGCTGTTTAACTGCAGAGAACATGATTTAAAAAAAAATCTTGAAGCTACACTAATGTTACAAAGGAGATATTGGGACTTGGTATTGATGCAAATAATGCACAGATATAGAGAATGATACACAGATATAAAGATTTAGTGTAGTGGGTATTGATGTCTGGAAATACAGCAGCACAGGGGTATTTGTATAGATATTGGTGTATCCAGACTTCCTGGAGTTTACTCAATTGTCATACCATGATCCCCTGGCTTACAAAACACTAAAACACAACTAATACATGCCTACGCTTCCAGTGCATGGCCCAGTACATCAGCAGTGAGGAGGTTAAACAGCTTTATCTTGGAATTGAAAAATCAGTGAGGAAATTTGAACCCCCGAATCTATGATTGTCCCGATCACTGCTTCCCGAGAGAAAAGACTTACTGCTTCACAATAGCTGATACTGTGGAGTCAACAGCTGTACAGATCAGCTTTCACATTGGATCTGGCAGTCTTCTGTATTCTGGACACATTCCAATCGATGTGTTATCCGTTAACACGCCTCAGCAGAGTGAGAAAAAAACCAGTAGGCCTTCTAACTCCATTTAGATGCTCTGATCCTGATTTCACCGGTCTAAAATCGGAGCGCGTGAGGCTTGCGGAACGGCATTCTCTGTTGGCCTCAGGCACGATCTTACGAGCCTCGGGCTGGCGTGCCAGTAAAATTCCAGCTCCTGTGTCTGAATATAGAGTCACAGGGGGTCAATTTAACCCAGTGGGAAGCCGGCAGGATCAGATCAGCCCTCTTATTTTCAGTGAAGTTGAAGCCCAGGACCAGGCTTGATGGAATTGAATGATGGAGCAGGCTGGGCAGGCTTTGCGGCCTACTCCTGCTCCAGTTCCTTCAGGCCTTATGCTCACTTTCCACTGGAACTGATTTCACTTTCCAGACAAGTCTCTCGCCAGCTGTGAAACTGGTGATGTGGGTCTGCATCATTTATGGAGCTATAGGGAGATCAGAGACAGCAACAGGCCAATCAGTTCCGCCAGATTGCTTCAGTTAGACCAAGACTAATCTCAGCCTTGGCTCTGCCTTCGCTTCCTGTCACTTGACACCCTCACCTCATCCAAACCAATTCACTTCCGCTTTTCAATCTGAAATCCATCATTTTCTTGCTATTGATTCCCTGCTGGATTCTAAAATGGTGATGTGGAGATGCTGGCGTTGGACTGGGGTAAACACAGTAAGAAGTCTCGCAACACCAGGTTAAAGTCCAACAGGTTTATTTGGTAACACTAGCTTTCGTCTGGTGAGTGGAGAGTTCTGATCACAAACAGGCCATATAAAGGCACACACTCAGTTTACAGAATACTGATTAGAATGTGAATGATTAGAACTTTGTATTTATATTTTGTAAACTGTGTGTGCCTTTATATGCCCTATTTGTGATCAGAACTCCCCATTCACCTGACGAAGGAACAGCGTTCCCAAAGCTAGTGTTGCCAGATAAACCTGTTGGACTTTAACCTGATGTTGTAAGACTTCTTACTGTTCTAAAACCAGGGAACAATCATTCAGACATTGGAGATAAAAATGACAAACCTCCTGATGTGAAGAACCGATAGAATCCTTACCAAGCAGCAGGAAATCATTCAGCCCATCGAGTCTGTACCAACAACAATCCCACCCAGGCCCTGTCCCTTAATCCCCACGTATTTACCCTGCTGGTCCCCCTAACACTGAAGGGTATTTTAACACGGCCAATTAACCTGTGACGAATGGGAGCAACTATTATTGGGTGGCGCAGTGGTTCGCGCTGTTGCGAGGGACCTGGGTTCGATTCCCTGCCTTGGGTCACTGTCTGTGCGGAGTCTTCACGTTCTCTTTGTGTGGGTTTCCTCCGGCTGCTCCAGTTTCCTCCCCCAGTCAAAACGATGTGCTGGTTAAGTGTATTGGCCATGATAAATTCTACCTCAGAGTACCCAGAGTGTGGCGACTAGGTGATTTTCACAGTAACTTTGTTGCAGCGTTAAATGTAAGCTTACTTATGATGCTAATTAATAAACTTATTATTTCGGCTGACCCTCAATCAATGCTTGCCCACCACATTTACAAAGCTGTGACAGACACCAGGACAAAACTAATTCTGCTGGATACAGCCCCCCTCCACCTCTGGAAGCTGATATTCCAAAACATTCCTGCATTTCCAAGCTGGCAACCTGAGGTGATTCCCAGTGGCAGTGAGTCCGTGACAGGGATTTTACGACCTCGCTCATCCCGAAACCATAAAATCCCAGCCGAGGTCAACAGATCTTCCCATGGTCTGCCCCTCGCCCACTCCGATTCCCGTAGGCAGGCAGGCTGGTAAAACTCCAGCCCAGAGGCTCCACCCTGTTAGTTTCCAAACCAATAGCCCTCGGCACATTGGGATCTGACTGTGCATCCTACGGACAGCAACAAAGGTCAAGATAAAGATACATATCGGGGCAGTTGTGATACATCTTTAGTATGATTAAGAAATTCAGATATATATTTACGGAGCATATTAAAGGACATCTCAGGAAACAACCTTCTTGATTATTTGAGTAACAAACTCTGGAAATCAGATGCTGGTGTCTGATCAAACTTGCATCATTTGAAATTAACCATAGACCAGACATAATGATCAGACTTTCAGCTGGCTGGATTTCAAAATTAACTTGGCTGCTTTCACCTTTTCTCTCCTCTGAAGTTAATCGATGTAGATGGAGCTCCACGCTTAGATAACCTGGTGGTGGCTCTGCTTTCCTCTTTAGTAGTGTTTTTGATCTTCCCTCTAACCAATGCACCCCGAGATCCCACAAAAATAACACGTTTATTGTCAACTGAGCCGCATCTTAATTTGTGATCATGTCCTGCAGGAGCGATGAGGTGATTGCTGTGTCGAGCATGAACTATGACCCCATTGTGTCCAAAGTCGCGGAGGTCATGGCGTCTGGAAGGACAATCAAGAAGAGGGATGTTGAGTAAGTGTCATTACTGAACTGCTGTGTGTATGTGTGAGTGTGTGAATGTGTGTGC
The DNA here is from genome assembly GCA_024679065.1 of Sphyrna mokarran. Classification (NCBI taxonomy): domain Eukaryota; kingdom Metazoa; phylum Chordata; class Chondrichthyes; order Carcharhiniformes; family Carcharhinidae; genus Sphyrna; species Sphyrna mokarran. The sequence goes on from JAGIQG010000020.1 coordinate 9,586,386, forward strand.
ATGTGTGTGTGCATGTGTGTGCATGTGTGTGTGCATGTGTGTGTGTGTGTGTGGTATGTGCTGTGTGTGGTTTTGTGTGTGTGTATGTGTGTGCGTGTGTGTCTGTGTTTATGTGATTTTGTGTGTGTGTGTGTGACGGGGGAGTATGTGCTGTGTGTAGTTTTGTGTGTGTATATGTGTGTTTGAGGTTTTGTGTGTGTGTGTGTGTGTGTGTATGCGTGTGTGTGTATGTGTGTCTGTGTGGTTGGTGGACACACTTGGAGTTGCTCCTGTGCTGTAGATTGCGATATGAACTTCAGTAATGTTCATACATCAGTTTAATTATGGTGAACATTCACCCATTTGAAATCTATTACTGCACTATGCAGGTCACCCTACTGTTCAAAACAGGTCAACAAGAAGTCAATTAACAAGCTAAAAAACAGCACCAATTATTCTTCATCCTGAGCCCTCTCTGTGCTGCTGGAGTCGTTTACAGCTGTCAGCGAGATAAGGCAGACTCCCTTTAAGGAGGTATCCTCCTTATCCATCACTAAGGCCCGTTTTCAGATAGTTTCCTATTTGAGTGTTGACTGGACAATATTTCTCAACTTCAAGTCAAACGGCCATCAATTTTTTTTAATGCTTCAGTTTTATTTTCACCTGTGAGAATGTATTCCTCTGGCCAGCGGAGAGAGGTTCTGAGAGATTTCCCAGCATCACTCTTCCTTGCTGTGAGAAGTTGACCATCTCTGCTCTCTGCAGAGTGACGTGAAGTGAAATTTGTGGATGTTTTTCCTTTCCAAATTAGCTCTGGGGATTTTAATCTGCTTGTTAGCCCTTACTCTCTCAACAGGATACAGGGCTGCTGGTGAGTAGAGTGTTGTGACGTCCCCTGATTGTACAGGGAAGGTTTCGTTGGTGTTTCTAGTTTAATAATTTTGCGTGCCCGCAATGGGAAGGATGAAATGGATAGTTCACCACAATGAGTCAAATTCCAGGCATCAAATTGCTCACTCCCACCCTTTCCCGAGAGAGGAAACAGTCCCGATTTTTAATGCAGTCACATCCGTGTAGCAAATTACTTACCGAACTCTCAAAACAATTAGCCCAATTTGGAATTGGTTCCTAAGCATTAAGGTCCTTCTGAGTTTGCCAGATGCAGAGTGTCGTAAAGGCGATTCATTGTGCATTAAACCCCCTTTAAATACTGCAGACATTATCAGTCACTCCCACTGCAATACTGATACAAGGAAGGCTTGGAACCTTAGAATCCCTACAGTGCAGAAAGAGGCCATTCAGCCCATTGAATCTACACCCAGGCCCTGTTCCTGTAACACCACATATTTACCCTGCGAATTCACCTAAAGGTCAATTTATCACGTTTTTGGACTGTGGGAGGAAACTGGAGCACCCGGAGGAAACCCATGCAGACATGGGGAGAACGTGCAATCTCCACACAGACCCGAGGCTGGAATTGAACCCGGGTCTCTGGCACTGAGAGGCCGCAGTGCTCACCAGTGTCAGGAGCTAACAGATTACTGAACTCTGTATTGAACAAATAATGTGTTCCACTGGCCACATTGAGTGATTTTATGGGCCAGGTTAAGTGGTTTAACAGATATAATAAGTAGTTTCACAATGTTCATCTAAGGGTATCTCTCTGTCTCTTTTCCTCTTTTGCTCTCAATCTCAAGGATGTTTGTACATCATGGCCGGTAGGTAGTTGGGAATTTTGTTCTCCTTTAGCCATTAATGTAAGTATAATAAATATGATCTCCTGAACTGGTGTCAAACACCTGAGGGGGTTGAAGAGGAATATTCCGGATTGTTTCCCCCATATTGCCTCTGGGGTATTTTCCTGAGCGTTTTGCCTCTCCCAACAATCACAGCCTGTGTTTATTTAGTGTCATCAATTGAAACTTCTCACATTCACTGAAATAATATTTGACACCAAGGCACATGTTAGGGCTGATTAGACAAAGAGGACGATCTGATTGGAAGAAACAAGAGGTCAAAAGATTAGCGATAGGGAGCGAATCCCACAACTCAGGCCAAGGTAGTTGAAGTATGGTCTCCTAAAATCAGGGATGCTCTAGAGACCAGCATTGGAGAAGCACAGAGATCCTGACAAATTGTAGGGCTGATGGAGGTTATAAAGATCATAGAATCCCTACAGTGCAGAAGGAGGTCATTTGGCCCATCGAGTCTGCACTGACCACAATCCCACCCAGGCCCTATCCCCATAACCCCATGCATTTACCCTAGCTAGTCTCCCTGACACTAAGGGGCAATTTAGCCAACTTCATTTATGTGCACATCTTTGGATTGTAAGAGGAAACCGGAGCATCCCCAGGAACCCATGCAGTCATGGGGTGAATGTGCAAACTCCACCCAGACAGTCAGCCAAGGCTGGAATTGAACCTGGGTCCCTGGCGGAGGAGCTAATCACTGTGCCAATGTGGCACCATTTAGTGAGGCCAAGAATAAACTTGATAACAAGGAGTTTACATTTTAAAATTACTGATGACACGAAGATGAATGGAAAAGTGAATTGCGTGGAAGATGTGGAAAGGCTGCAGAGAGATCTGGATAGACTGAGTGAGTGGGCGAGGACCTGGCAGATAGAGTATAATGTTAGCAAGTGTGAGGTTATCCACTTTGGGACAAACAGTAATAGGAGGGATTATTATTTAAAGGGTGAAAATCTGCAGCATGCTACAGGTCAGAGGGACCTGAGGGTCTTTGTGCACGAGTCACAAAAACCCAGTCTGAGGTGCAGCAGGTGATCAAGAAGGTGAATGGAATGTTGGCCTTTATAGTGAGGGGGATAGAATATAAAAGCAGGGAGGTCTTGTTGCAACTGTACTTGTGAGGCCGCAGCTGGAGTACTGTGTGCAGTTTTGGTTGCTGTATTTTCAGAAGGATGTATTGGCCTTGGAAGGAGTGCAGAGAAGGTTCTCTAAGCTGATACTGGAGATGAGGGGGTTAGCTTATAAAGGGATTAAATAGACTGGGTCTGTACTTGTTGGAGTTTAGAAGACTGAGGGGGATCTTATAGAGACATATAAGGTAATGAAGGGGCTAGATAGGATAGAGGTAGAGAGATTCTTCCCACTTAGTAGAGATAGCAGGACTATTGAGCACAGCCTCAAAATAAGGCAGTTTAGGTCGGAGTTGAGGAGGAACTTCTTCACTCAAAGGATGGTGAATCTATGGAATTATCTGCCCATTGAAGTGGTGGAGGCTACATCGTTGACATATTTAAATCATGGGTAGATATGTTTTTGATCGATAAGGGAATTAAGGGTTATGGGGAGAAAGCGGGAAAGTGGAACTGATTCACTTCTGATCAGCCATGATCTTATTGAATGGCAGGGCAGGCTTGAAGGGCTAGATGGCCTACTCCTGCTCCTATTTCTTGTGTTCTTATGTTCTTCAAATTGAGACGTTCCTTAACCAGTAGCGAGCACAGATGCGAAAAGTGAATGAGACTCGGTGTGAGTTAGGACATGGGTAGCTAAACTTTGAATGACCTTAACTTTATGGAAGGTAGAATGTGGGAGCTTCCGAGAACCCACTGGAATAGTTAATGTTACAGTTAACGAAGATGTAGATGAATATTTCAGCAGCCGATGAACTGAGACGGGACAGAGTTAAGCAATGTTCAGAATTGTTCAAACCTGTGATTAAGCTCTAAGAAACCAAAGCTGGGAAGAGCCTGGTTCAGACAGCTGCCAGTGAGAAGATTGGAGATGACCACTTGGGAGCAGAGTTTGTGACAGGGATTAGTCTTCCCAATATTGAACAAAGAACAGCACAGCACAGGAAACAGGCCCTTCGGCCCTACAAGCCCGTGCCGCCCATTTTAACACTCAGTGAGTGCCTTATTCAAGTCTTTCGTCGATTGTCGACATTTTTTTCTACCTCTAGTGGAACTCCACAATAAAGGGAGTGCAAATTTAGGGAATTATATGTGCACCAGTTGAGTTGGAAGAAGTTTCTGTTCATCCAGGATTGCATGTCAGATCAGCAACCTGACAGTGGAGAATTGGAGAGAGGTGGCGATGAGGCTGGGTATTCTCAGCACACGTTTGGAAACTGATTTATTTTGATGCATTCATCGAACAGCAGAAATAGAAGGAAGCTAGGGATAGATCCTTGGGGAAACACCAGAATTAATGTTCTGGGAATGGGAAAGAAATCATCACAGGTGGATAGACAAGAATGAAAGCAGGGGAGCTGCAGCTGGATAACAATAGAAAGGTATTAAAGTGTGGGGGGGGGTGTTGTGTCATGTATCAATGCTGCCAGCCGTTAGAGAAGGGTGAGGAGAGATAGATCAGTCACTGTCACATAGGATATCATTTATAACTCTGACAAGAGTTGTCCCTATATTGGTCTCTATATGTCATTAAGACATTAGGACGGCGGCGTGGGCTCGTTGGGCCGAAGGGCCTGTTTCCCGTGCTGTGTTGTTCTTTGTTCTTTGTAGTCATCTTGGTATGGTGGCAGGTATAGAAACCTGAATGGAGGGATTCAGATAGGGAGTACCAAGAAAGGTGGCACACATTCCAGACATGTCTGAGGACATGGGAAAAAGTTGGGAGTTAGAGAGGGTAGTCTTCAAGGATGAATTGAGGTTTGTTTTTTGAGAGGGATGGCGGTGATAGATTAAAGGAGAGAGGGACAACACCCGATGAGAGAGAAGTGTTCACAACATCAGCTAATATGGAGACCAGGAAGAGAAATTTAATGGGAATGGAATGTTTTTAATTCATTCATGGGTGTCGCTGGCTGGCCAGCATTTATTGCCCATCCCTAGTTGCCAGGGGCACTTCAGAGTCAACCATACTGCTGTGGATCTGGAGTCACATCTAGGCCAGACCAGGTAAGAACATCAAATTTCCTTTCCTAAAGGAAATTAATGAACCAGATGGATTTTTCCGATAATCGACAGTGGTTTCATGGCTAATAGTAAATTATTAATTCCAGATATTTTTAATTGAATTCAAATTCCACCACCTGCCATGGTGGGATTCGAACCCAGGTCCCCAGAACATTAGATGAGTTCCTGGAAGTTGAGGACTTGAAATCAAAATAAGCTCAGAGAAGGGCATGTGGAGAAAAAGTGGAGAAAGATATAGTGTCAGATCTAAAGCAATGAGGAACCTTCCAGAAGATTACCTGGCGGCTGGGATTTACCAATGTTTAGTTACAACGGCCTGGCCATTTGGTAGTGTGTCAACTGTTGGCATTGCTTCATTGGGACAGGACAGTTTTGGTTTGGTAACAGGGTTAGCAATAGAGAGTTCCCAGAAAGACACAAATTCTGGAGGAGACAGTTCAGCTTTTAAACAGACTGTCTGTTGTTTTTTTTACAATGTCTGCTTTTCCCTGTGGTTTTTCTTATCTGATTTCTAGCAGGCATTATTCTCCTGGGATTGAAGGGCTCGCTCAATCGTGGGTTTGATCTATAAAAACCAAAGCCCTGAAAATAAAGTCCAGAGTCTTTAGCCATGAGAAGGACAGCACTCGACTGAATGTCCCCATCCCGCACTTCACACCCATCCCCCCCGCCCCCCCTCCCCGTGCAGGACCCACCCCAGCACCAGCAGAATAACAAACCCACACAGCACTCAACATATCATTTGCCTTATTACCGTGGTTGAAAAAGGTTGCTTTCTTTGACCCAGAGAGTTCTCCCAGTACGGAAGGAGGCCATTCGGCCCATTGAGTCTGCACTGATTCTCCAAAAGAGCCTCTGATGTAGGCTCAGCCCCTATCCACGTAACACCAGGTACATTTACCAGGGCTAATCCACCTAACCCGCACGTCTTTGGACCGAGGGAGGAAACCGGAGCACCCCGGAAAGAAACCCAGGCAGAGACGGGGAGAGCATGCAAACTTCACACAGACAGTGACCCAAGATTGGAATTGAACCTGGGTCCCTGGCGCTGTGAGGCAGTAGTGCTAACTACTGTGCCACTATGCTGCCCCTTGTGCCATCATGCTGCCCAAATCCCTCTGCCATATAAAGAGAGAATGGATACCCCAGCAACGGTTGTTGGGGGACTGGGTTCTCTTGGTAACCACTGTGCCAACATGCCTCCCCCATACCACCTCCTACACCGTGCTGCCTCATTGCCACCCCATGCCACCATGCCATTCCTGTGCCACGGTGCCATACCCCCGCCCTCCCACCGTGCCACCATGTTGCCCCAAATCATTATTTCTTCCTGATTCTTCCTGCGCTGCAAAGCACGTGGGCTCCTGGTGGGTTTCGGACGCTAACTCAATGAGGCTAGCTGGGCAAAAGCGTCGACTGACCTGTGGGGTTTCTTTTCTCTTTCAGGACGGGCGATATGTCCTGGCTCTTTGGCAAAGGTACATAGCGGAGGCTGGACCACGGGCATGGCTGTGGTTCAGAGCAGAGCTCAGCGGCTGAGTCGGGCAGTCCTTCCTGAGGCACGAGGTCACCGGCAGTAGGTTGTGCCGAGGCGGGGAGGGGTGGGCGGGGGTTCCGGAGGCTGTGCTCTTTTGCTCATAGCGGCAATCCCCTTGGCGCCTGCTACCGTGCCGACCAAAGGCACCGGGCTCCATTTTAAACGACAGGAACGCCACGTCCTCCCCCCGCCACCTCCCCCCTCCGTCCCCCTGGCGAATGGTGGGGGCCACCTGACAGCTCCTGATAGTTCCAGCTCGTTATGCAACTGTGCCAACCCAAAGGGAAGGACAACGGGGCCCTTACCAACTCACGCCGCCCAATCCTGGATGCCACAACTGCTGCATGTTTCGCCCCTGACAGCACGCCGAAAGGAACAGCTTGACGCTGGGTGTCTCCCTGAGCCTCACGCCGTCCGCTTGGGGTTCTGAGCGAAGGGGAAGGTGGGGGGACGAGGCCAATCGGAGAACGCGCCAACCAAGACTCTCGCACAGATCATCTGAAAAGGCTGGGGCAGCTTGTGTTCACGAGAAAATGTACCTTTGTTTTTTAGAAAAGAAAGCAAGATGCTTTCAGATGACTGCTTTGGCTCTTTGGTGGTAGCTCTGGTGCCCCTGTATGCATGTTTCAGCATCCGATACAATAAAAAGGACTGGCCAAAGCAATATTGTCGTGAGTTCAAATCTGTGCAATGACCCTGAACATTTAGATTGCGGTTACCATTAAAGATGTTAAAAATGGCAAGGTGACTTATTATCTGCATGCGGAGAGACTGCAAGGTGCTCCGCTGTAGAGGGATCTGGGCGTCCTTGTTCATGAGTCATTGAAAACTAGCCTGCAGGTACAGCAGACGGTAAAGAAAGCGAATGAATTGTTGGCATTTATAGCGAAAGTAATAGAATATAAAGGTAAGGAAGTATTGTTGCAACTTTACAAGGCATTGGTGAGGCCGCATTTGGAGTATTGTGCACAGTTTTGGTCCCTGTATTTGAAGATGGATGTAGTGGCGTTGGAGCAGTTCAGAGGAGGTTCACTAGATTGATTCCAGAGATGAGGGGGTTTGTCATGTGTAGAGAGATTGAACAGATTAAGCCGATACTCTCTGGGATTTAGAAGAATGAGGGAAAATTAAATTGAGGTGTAGAAGATGATTAAAAGTATGGATAAAGTAGACGTGGAGCAGATGCTTCCTCTTGTGGGGCATTCTAGAACAAGACATCATAGTCTTAGGATAAGGGATAGCAAATTTAAAACAGTGTTGAAGACAAACTACTTTGGCCGGATGGTTGTGAGTCTGTAGAATTCACTACCCCAAAGTGCAGTGGATGCTGGGACAGTGAGTAAATTTAAGGAGGATTTGGACAGGTTTTTAATGGGTTGAAGGGTTATGGAGAGAAGGCAGGAAAATGGGGAGCATATCAGCTATGATTGAATAGCAGAGCAGACGTGATGGGCTGAATGGCCTCATTCTGCTCCTATATCTTATGAAAGAACCTACATGACTTCAGGACACCTCAGAGCTCTTTACATCCAATGAGGTGCATTTGCTTATCCTCCTGAAGCCAATAGACAATTAGTGCGTAGCAAGGTGCTATTGGTTACGCGAAGTGTTTTAGACAGCCATTAACGAATTGATGTGGAGCTTGATGTGGGAGCAGCACTTCCTGCCATGGAGACAGGTCCCTGACACACTCCCTGCTGAAGGCCAAGCAGAGACCTTCCTGTTTCAGACATGGACCCGATTCCTCAGCACCTCAGCGAGGAGGTATCCTCTCGTCACTGATCAAAAACCTTTCAGTAAAAAATACAAAAAGCAGCCCTGGGGTAGGGGGTGAGAGGCGGGGGCGGTGGTGAGGAAGTGAGCTATTGGGGGAGGGGTGATGGTGGAGGCAGTGTGGTAGAGGAATCTGGTGGGAAGGGGAAGAGCTGTGGTGGACAGGAGAGCTGTGGGAGAGGGCAAGAAGGTTGTGGGAAGGAGGCCATTGAACGGGAGGAGTGTGGGATGGAAAGCTGTGGGGGAAGGTGTGGGAGGGAAGGGCTGCCGGATGGGTGATGGTGGAGGGCAGTGGGAGAGGGGAGAGCTGTGAGGGAGGGGAGGGCAGATTTGAGGGGGCAATGGTGGAGGGCTGTGTGTGTGTGTGTGTGGGATGGGGGGGGGGGGAGTGCGATGGATGGGAATATGGGGGAAGCCTTTCAAAAGGCGGGTCTTAGCTGTAGCACTGATCTCCCCGAGCAGCAAGGAGAGAATCTGTAGCCCTGTTTGGAGTATTGGCTCCTTTGCTTGTCAAAATCCGGTTGGTCTCCAGTACCGACCTTTACCAAGGCTGTCATGAGGTTAATTCCTGTCCCCCTTGTGGAGCCGTGGTCTAAAGATGCCGGTGTTGGACTGGGATAAACACAGTAAGAAGTCTCCCAACACCAGGTTAAAGTCCAATTGGTTTATCTGACAGTAAACCCACAAGCTTTTGGAAATGGTGTTTCTTCGTTAGGTGTGTGGAAGGTTCTGATCAGAGAAGAACATATAAAGATACACACAGTTTATAGAATACTGATTAGAATGCGAGTCTTTGCAGCTAACCTGCTATTCATGGCTTTCCTGCATCTTTGTAAAAACGTGATGTGTGTGTCTATATGCGCAATCTTCTTGGAGATCCTGTCCACTTGAATCCAGCAGTTTGTGGTGTCGATAGCAGGTTAAGACTCACGTTCTAATCAGTATTCTGTACACTGTATGTGTCTTCATATGCCCTTCTCTGATCAGAACCTTCCACACACCTGATGAGGGAGCACTGTTTGTGAAAGCTTGTGGGTTTATTATCAAATAAACTGGTTGGACTTAAACCTGGTGATGGGAGAATTCTTACCTTGTGGAGCGGCAGCGATACTGGACAGAACCAAATGGCTGACATTGGAAACAAGGTCAGGAAACTACTAACTGGCCAATCCATCCTTGTTCAGCTGTTTCTGATGCTGACAAGCCTTGAAAATTCAGCTGCTATTTCTCCAATCTCCCCTTACCCCATTCCCATTAAACTGTCAACTTCAACGTCTCTTTATGGACCCATAGAAACACAGACACAGAAACACAGGAAGTAGGAACAGGACTAGGCCGTTTTATTCATTCCTGGGTGTCGCTGACTGGCCAGCATTCATTACCCATCGCTAGTTGCCCTGAGAAGGTGGTGGTGAGCTGCCCTCTTGAATCACTGCAGTCCATGTGCTGTGGGTTGACCCACAATATCATTAAGAGAGGGAATTCCAGGATGTTGACCCAGCGACAGTAAAGGAACAGTGATATATTTCCAAGTCAGGATGGTGAGTGGCTTGGAGGGGAACTTGTGGGTACTGATGTTCCCATGTATCTGCTGCCCTTGTTGTTCTAAATAGAAGTGATCCTGGGTTTAGGTAGGTGCTGTCTAAGGATCTTTGGTGAATTGCTGTGGTGCATCTTGTAGACAGTGGGTGTTTGTGGATGTGGTGCCAATCAAGCAGCTGCTTTATGGTGTTGAGAGCTTTTTGAATGTTGTTGAAGCTGCACCCATCCAGACAAATGGAAAATATTCCATCACGCTCCTGACTTGTGCCTTGTAGATGGTGGACAGGCTTTGGGGAAATCAGGAGGTGAGTTACTCGCCTCAGTATTCCTAACCTCTGACCTGCTGTTGTAGCCATTCTGTTCATATGATGAGTCCAGTTGAGTTTCTGGAACATGGTAACCCCAAGGATGTTGGCAGTGGGGGATTCAGTGATGGGTAGAATGTCTCTTTTGGTGATGGTCATTGCCTGGCATTTGTGTGGAGTGAATGTTACTTGCCACTTGTCAGCCCAAACCTGGATATTGTCCACATCTTGTTGCAGTTGAATATGGAGTGTTTCAATATCTGAGGAATCACAATTGAACGTTGTGCAATCATTAGCGAAAACCCTCACTTCTGATGTTATGATGGAGGGAAGGTCATTGATGAGGCAGCTGAAGATTGTTGGGCTCAGGACACTATCCCGAGGGACTCCTGCAGAGATGTCCTGGAGCTGAGATGACGGATCTTCTCCACACAACCATCTTCCTGTGTATCAGGTATGATTCCAACCTGTGGAGATTTTGCCTCCTGATTCCCCTTGATTCCAGTTTCATTAGGGCTCTGTGATTCCACACTCAGTCTAATACAGCCCTGATGTCAGGGCCTGTCACTCTCGCCTCATCTCTGGGATTCAGCTCTTTTGTCCATGTTTGAACCAAGGTTGTAATGAGGTCACGAGCTGAGTGACCCTGGCGAAACCCAAACTGGGCGTCACTGAGCAGGTTATTGCAGAGCAGGTTCTGCTTTATAGCACTGTCGATGACCCCTTCCATCACTTTACTGATGATCGAGAGTAGACTGATTGGGCTGGATTGGATTTGTTCTGTGTTTTGTGTACAGGACATACCGCCATTCATTATAATCACGGCTGATCACCCAACTCAATATCCTTTTCCCACTTTCAGCCAATCCCTTTGATCGCCCTTTATCCCATTATTTAACTCCTTGACAACATCCAAAGAATTAGGTGGATTGTCCATGACAAGTTGCACTTTAGTCTCAGGGGGACTAGCTGGGTAAATATGTGGGGTTACAAGGATAGGGCCTGTGTGGGATTTTTGTTGGTGTGGCCTCAGTGGGCTGAATGGCCTCTTTCTGTGCAGTGGGGACTCTATGAACATATGGGTGGGAATTTTACCATCCTGCTCACCACGGGAATTGGAATGGGCGAGGGGCGATTGATGGAAATGTCCGTTGATCTTGGGTGGGATTTTACAGTTTCAGGACGAGTGGGATTGTAAAATCCCGCCCACAATGTTTTGGCCTCGACTGCTTCCTGGAATGTGTTGTTCCAAAATCTCTGTCCATCGCTCCTGTGTGAGCCTCTGTCCCTGCTACAGCATGTGACAGCTTTAAGCAGGCTCACAAATCTCTAATTATGATGCATCATCCATTTTAACCCTACCTGCAGTCTTTGACCTGGTTAATCAGACCTTTCACCTCCAACACGAGGGGACACAGCTTTAAATTAAGGGGTGATAAGTATAGGACGGATATCAGAGGTAGGTTCTTTACCCAAAGCGTGGTTCGGGAGTGGAATGCCCTGCCTGCGGCAGTTGTAGATGCGCCAAGTTTGGTGGCGTTTAAGAGGTTAGTTGATAAGTATATGGAAGAGAAGGGAATGGTTTAGTTTGGAGGGGCATTGCTTTTTATATTGGTCGGCGCAACATCGAAGGCCGAAGGGGCTGTTCTGTGCTGTAATGTTCTATGTTCTAACACTTCTTCCATTATCCAACTGAGAGGCACTGCTTTCACATACTGATGGCCCATTCTCCTCCTGTTACCTCCAGAATCTATCCTTGGATCTCTCCCCTGAATGTCACTCTAAGTGAGATAATTTGAAGAATTGGAGGTCAGCTTCGATTTGTCTACTGACAATATCTACCTCTACCTTACCAATATTTCACAGAATCCCTACAGAATGGCATTTGGCCCATCAAGTCTATACCAACCACAATCTCACCCAGGCTCTATTCCTGTAACCCCACATATTTAACCTGCTAATCCCTGTGACACCAAGGTCAATTTACTGTGCTCAATCAACATCTTTAGATTGTGGGAGGAAACCAGAGCATCTGGTGGAAACCCACACAGACACGAGGAGATTGTGCAAATTCCACACAAACAGTGATCCAAGCTGGGAATCGAACCCAGATTGCTGGAGCTGTGAAGCAGCAATGCTAACCACTGTGCTACCATGCCACCCTCCTCCTCTCTCATTGGTCTAATATCAAAGCACTCAGTTGAGCTTCAAAGAACACAAATGCTTCGTGGTAAATGTTTCAGCGATTCCCATCTGCCTCTGACCTCTGACGCTAGGGTCACACACTGACAAAGCAGATAATGAGGAATTTTATTGGTGCCTGTGGGGATTGCAACACCAAACTAAAATTACTCTGAATGTTGCAGAGTAACTCTTCCACAACAGACAGACAACTTGATGGTGATGGAAGTCAAAGTGGAAATAATCGTGATGTGGAGATGCTAGCCTTAGACTGGGTTGGGCACAGGAAAAAGTCTCACAACACCAGGTTAAAGTCCAACAGGTTTATTTGGAGTGGAATGAGTGCTTTACTCAGCTGATGAAGGAGCAGCGTTCTGAAAGCTCGTGATTCCAAATAAACCAAGTGGAAATAGGGGACAGGCACATTCACCTCAAATCCAATGCATGAATAATATCTAAATTGATTACTAATTACTGTTATTGGCACCAGGCATCTCACACATTTATGAAACAGCCACATCCCTGTTTCAAAATTACCCAATGATGGATATTTTGGGATCTTGTCAGACTTGATTACACTGGAGTATTCAAGAGAGGCAAACAATTGATCATTCATCAATAACTGTTGAGTTATTGGTGGTGACAGTTCTGATGATAATCTCTAGTTACAGAATGACGCTCATTCACCAAAAATCAGAATTACCGGGTCAACGGACAATGTTTTTGTCATAAATAAAATTAACAGAAGAGTATTTATTGAAGCGGAAAATTTATAAGTTCAATAAAAATAAATAAAAATATTAATACTGGAATATTTCACTGGAGAGTTTAGGTTTGCGATCCATCTGTTTATCTTGGAGAACTTACTGCTAAACATACTTGTTCATGAATTACACCAGCATCTTGTGCTAAACAGCAATGATGTATGAATTCACACATGCAATCGTCCACTCACTGTTACAGATCTCAACTGTGCCAGCATGGACAATAGTGAACACGAAAGGATGGGAAGTTAAAGAGGAGGTGCATTGGGTAACTTCTACTCCTCCCAGTCACTAGTTACAACACGGTGTTGATGAAGAACTTGGAAAAACACGCCACTGGAAATCAAAATGAGATGCAGTTTGCAGGAGTTGGAGGGAGGATATAAATGGAAAGTTACAGCCAACATAAAGGAAATAATTTTAAAATTCTACAGGCCCAGTCCCGTGGGATATAAAGAGACACCAAAAATGCCAGGCAATTAACAAAAAGCAGTGCTAACCCAGCTTCAGGGCTGCAGACATTGATGACCCTGCTGCTATATTTTAAATCCTCCACAGTCCACTGCATGAACAATGATAGATAGTGAAAAGCTACTTGTTGGAGAATCTTTTTGTAGGTTAACCAGTCCCTCTGCCTCTGTTCACTCTTCAGCATCAGGATCAGCTCATTTCAAAATGAATCCAAGGAAATTGGTTGGATTCTAGCCGGTAAATCAACTGGACATTCTGTAGCTGAAATATCCAACCCCTCCAGAGCAGGTTCTTACTCAAAGATTTCTCCCAGACATCCATCATTTAACATGAAATCATTCAAAATCTTCAATCCATTCCCACACCTCGACATCACTTTGCATCTCTTGCCACTCCTCTCTTTCCTGAAATCATGGAGACTTTGTCAGAACAGAGGTTTCTAATAGTATCTGTCATCCCAATCTCCCCTCTGTGCCCACTATTCAACCATGTGATCAACACATTGGAACTAATAGAGATAGCTAGCAGTTCAGAATTATACTTTGTCAGGGTTAAGTACTCCAGTTGGGAAGTGCTATGCTAATTCTTTTTGTTATATTTTCACTGTGTCATTAAATGAAGTTGGTTTTAATAAAAGCTTTCTAGTGGGTCAATGGTGTCACAGTTGGAGTGAAACACCCTAATGCCTGACTCAAAGGTAGTTGAAGTCTAGGCAAATTTCATTACATACCTTTGGAGTTTCTGGTCCCTAAATATGCACATAATTCTTGTAATTGATAAACGCATACGATTAAGCTACTTAAGCCTACTTAAGGACTTCATTAAGACCTACCACATTCTGTACAACACCCTATAGGAATTCCCATCTAATTCAGGGACTGATGGAAATTTAATGACTTCTCCACAAACCCAATTCTTTTCACCTAACTTTCACACAAGCAGTTTTACCAAGAGATGGACGAGTCTTTCAATATCCCATTAGTCCCTGAATTCAGTGGAAATTCCTGGAGGGTATTGTACACCATGTGTTAAGTCTTACTGAAGTCCTTAAGTGGACTTAAGTAGCTTAGTCATATGTGTTTATCAATTACAAGAACTATGTGCGGATTTAGAGGCCAGATCAGAAACTCCCGAAGTATTTCATATTAACCTAGACCCCAACTACTTTTGATTTTGACATCAGAATGAGGACAATTGAACTCCGGGCTCACTAAACACATTCAAAACTAAAGTTAATACATGTAAATAAATTAACCAGCCTCTTGCCCATTTCTGATGAGAGGCTGACAGTGCCAGAATCTGGGTCTCGTAAAATTGCAGCAGTTGTGAAAACCAGTGCCATTTGCGCTAACTGCTTTATGCCCAATTTTCCTGCAGCAAAATGGGCGTAGAATGGTGGTAAAATTCCACTCTTAGTGTCTGGGGCTTTAGCAGAGTAAATATGCAGGGTTGGGAAAACGTTGTAAACAGCAAAGGCTTTTTATCTGATTGCATGAAATAGGACAGATGAACTGATAGCAGAAAATAGAAATAGGTGGGTTTGCTATGATAGTTATTACAGAGACATATTGCAAACTGATCATTGTTGGGGTCTAAATAAGAATATTTAACATTTTGGAAGGAAATGAGGAATGCAATAGGAGGTGGGATAGCTCTGTTAATTAAAGATGAAATGAGTGCAGTATTGAAAAATGATTTTGGTTCAGAGGATGAAAACGTGGAGACAATTTGGGTGGTGATAAGAAACAAAAAAGGAAAGAAGTCATCAGTGGAAGTGATTTAAGGGCCACCTAACAGTAACCACACTGTAGGACAGACAATAAACCAATTACGGGGTCTAGTAAGGGAGATGCTGAAATAATGGTGAGCAATTTTAATCAGGCTGGATGTATCAATTGGTAAAGGTAGTCCCGAGGATGAGTTTGTAAGAGTAAATTGTAATGAGGCAGGATTAATTGAAGATCTCATAATAAATAAAGTAAGAGTGATTATAACATGATAGAATTTCACACTCAGTTTGAGGGTGAGAAAGTTTGGTCTGAAACTTAAATTACAAGGATATGGAGACAGAGTTGGCTAAAGTGGAGTGGAAAAATGGTAAGCTGGTAGAGAAACAATGGCAGATATTTAATGTTCTTGTCTTCTTTGTCAAACTGTCTTTCAGTCACATTCTAGCATCTGCCAAAGCCATTGTAATTTCCTATGTTAAAGACAATCTGGGGTGTTACTCTGTTATGAGTCTTCTGATGCCTTGGGCTCCCCACTCGAGGTTCGTGATACTCTCTTCCTTTTCTCTGGATGGCATTCTACCCCTGGCCGTCTCTGAAATTAGTTCTTGAACCTGCACAGTTCTTAACAATTGGAGTATATTTTTAGAGGTTCAACTAACCTGCATGGCTTCAACTAGACACAGATCGCCAGCTCTGTCTTTTCAGACAGTAAGCCCGTCTGTGTGTTTTCAATTATTCCAGCATGCTTCAAACTCCTTTACTTACCTAATGTTGGAGTCTGCCCTGCGTGTCTTCAACTAGACATAGCTTACCAGTGTGGCTTTACCTCACATAGAAGGGGCCTGGCCTTCCTGTGCAGTGTTGGCACAGCCAGTCTGCCAGTGCAGCTCTGCCTCCTGCCCTGAGGTCTCATTTCAGAGTCTTTTGGTCCTCGACCAGACTTTGGGCAGTCTTACTGCGCTAACTAAAGGTGGTAAATAAAATGCACTCACCCCGGCTGCAGAACCATCCGATGATCCGACTTAAATATCCTGTCGACTGATTACAGGAAACTCAGGTGCAGGTTACAATGGTTTATTCAAGATTCAAACATGGAGAGCACTCTCTTCGAGACCCCAAAGCCAGCAATCTCCTCGAATACAGCACCTAATCACAGATTTCCACTACGTTTACACACTGTTAACATAAGTTGTTACTAAACTTTTCACCTGGGATACATTGGCTAGGATTTTCCAGCCGTGTTTGCCCCGAGACTGGAAAATCCTTTCCAAGATCAACGGATCTTTGTATTGTCCACCAAGTTTCCCATGGTGGGTGGGATTGAAATGTTCCGCCCATTATCTCCCCCTCTCAGCTAATCTGCACTGATTCAATTCCTGCCCAGTTAATAGTAAATCGCCAAGGCCTTGCTGTTGGATTCTTGCTGATCTCAGGTCCCTGAGGGTGTGCGGGTTCATCAGACGTCTCTTTGCTATGGATATGGGACCATATGCTGTGTAAACCTCTCTGGGATATAAACATTTGACTAGCATGTGATTTTACTGTCAGTGAGTTGTTACTAATTCATTTCCCCCAACACAGTGCTCCAACCAATTTGGTTTCACTTGAACTGTAAGCTAAGGGCAAGGATAATGCATTGAGCTAAAACACAACATGAAACATTTGATTTGATTTATTATTGTCACGTATTAGTAGACAATGTATTGTTCCTTGCATGCTTTGCAGACAAAGCATACTGTTTATAGATAAGGAAAGGAGAGGGTGTAATATCACAGTCATAGCTGGGGTGTAGCGAAACTTAATGCGAGGTAGGTCCATTCAAAAATCTGATGGCAGCAGGGAAGAAGCTGTTCTTGAGTTGGTTGGTGACCTCAGACTTTTGTATCTATTTCCCAGTGGAAGAAGGTGGAAGAGAGAATGTCTGGGATGTGCGAGAGGGCCTTGATTATGCCGGCTGCTTTTCTGAGGCAGTGGGAAGTGTAGACAGTGTCAATTCAGACCACACGGGAATTTGAAGGTCTCTTCTCTTTCTGACAGGCGATTGGAAGATTTTAAGTTAATATACTCTGCCTATGGGAACACATAGAATCTACAATGCAGAATGAGACCATTCCATCCATTGAGCCTGCATTGACCACAATCCCACCCAGGCCTTATCCCTGTAAACCTATGTATTTACCCTGCTAATCCCCCTGACACTAACGAGCGATTTAGCATGACCAATCAGCCTAATCTTTGAACTGTGGGAGGAAACCTGAGCACCTAGAGAAAACCCACACAGATATGGGGAGAACATGCAGACTTTGCACAGACCGCCACTCCAGGCTGGAATTAAACCTGGGTCCCTGGTGATGTGAGGCAGCAGTGCTAACCACTTGCCACCGTGCTGCCACTGAAGAATTCTTTTCGATTATTGTTAAGGTTCTTTAGTGAGCTGGACTGAGGCTGACAGATAACAAAGAGTTCCGTTTGTAGAATGAACGGGTCACAATTATATTGGGCAGGTAAATGGAAAATGGAGGTACAGATCATTCACAATCAAAAGACAATCAGAGAATCCTTCCATCCATTGCAGATGATCCAAAGATGTGCGGATTGTGTTGATTGGCCATGTTAAAATTGACTTTTAGTGTCCTGGGATGTGTAGGTTAGAGGGATTAGTGGGTAAATGTGCAGGGATATGGGGGTAGGGCCTGGGTGGGATTGTGGATGTGCAGACTAGATGGGCTGAAGGGTCTCTTTCTGCACTGTAGGGATCTATGATTCTATGATTTAGTCCATTGACTCCGTGAAAGAGCAGTTTACCTAGGCCCATCCCCACTCTATCTCCATAGGTTCATTCATTTACCCTGCTAATTCCCTAACCAACATATCTTGGGGACATGAGTTGGAGATGCCGGCGTTGGACTGGACTGGGAAGACTTGTGAGAAGTCTCACAACATCAGTTAAAGTCCAACAGGTTTATTTGGAATTACAAGCTTTCGGAGTGCTATTCCTTCATTGGGTGAGTGGAGGTTAGTTTACAAACACGGCATATATAGGCAAAGACATTATTGCAAGATAATTACAGATTGGAATGTGAAGAATGGTTAGAATGTGAGTCCTTACTTGTAATCGAGTCTTTACAGGTACAGTGTGTGTGTGCCAAGAGAGAGATGATTACAGGTTAAAGAGATGTGAATTGTCTCAAGCAAGGACATTTGGGGACACTAAGGAGCAATTTAGCATGGCCAATCCACATAGCCCGTACGTCTTTGGACTGTGGAGGGAAACCAAAAGAAACCCACGCAGATACGGGAAGAATGTGCAAACAGAAGTCACTCAAAGCTGGTATTGAACCCAGGTTCCTGGAACTGAGGCAGCAGTGCTAACCACTGTACCATCATACCACCCAGATGAATGGTCTACTCCAACTATGTTCCTGGTGAAGAATGAGGGAAACAGAAATGGTCAGAGTTGGTCTGTCTCACACACCTGAGATGGACAAAGTCCTCGAATGGAACCATCAGCATCACTTTCATCCTTGCCCACTGTCCTGAGCAGTTATTCACTCATTAGCCTTGTACTAAACGAAATATGGAGCCTGCCCCTATAAATCCACATGGACAAGGATGCCAATATCTAATGTTGCCAAGTTGTACATTGACCTTCCCACTGCAGTAATCCATCAGTAACTTTTTGTACATATTCCTGCAAGTATCAATGCTTAAACTGAGAGGTTAGTCTGCAAGCTGGGGCTTGCAAGCTAGATGAATGTTGCTGTACAAAAAATAGCCTCAAACCACACTAAATCAAGTTGCTATTCCTTTGTCAGCCGATCTGGGATTATTATGAACCTTAAATACAGAGACAGCAAAAGAATGATTCTCTCAAATGGATCAATACAAGCTATCTGATCTGCACAGATCTTGCTGCTAAGGTGGTTAGTGGATAGTGCACTCTGATAGTTCAAAGAGGATGTTATAGAATTGCTACAGTGAATACGGAAGCCATTCGGCCCATCTTGTCTGTACCAACAACAAGCCCACCCAGGCCCTATCCCACAACACCACATATTTACCTTGTTAATCCCTCCAACCTTCACATCTTGGGACACTAAGGAGCAATTTAGCATGGCCAATCAATCTAACCCGCAAATCTTTGGACCATGGGAGAAAAGCGGAGCACACAGAGGAAACCGACGCAGACACAGGGAGAATGTGCATACTCTGCGCAGACAGTGACCCCAGCTAGGGATTGAACCCAGGTCCTTGGCGCTGCAAGGCAGCACTGCTAATCACTGTGGCACTGTGCCATTCTCTCAAGGATTTAGACTGGAGGATGGATAGGACAGATTTCTGCACATACAGGCAGCATATAGAACTGCACATCTTCTGGCATCTGGTCCCACATGACGATCACAGCATCCCGTAGAGAGATGAACAAGTTCATCAATGAAAATGCCACAGCAACACGTACAGCTTTGTTTCATTTTGTTTCTTCTCCAGTGAGCTTCTAGAGAAAGACCCTGCCTGGAAAAAGTCAAAAAAAACTTAGTATGATGGAAAAGTTAAGTGTGTAACTCAGTGACTGCCTGGTTACAAATAAAGGCTTAAAAGATGATGACAGGATATGTTTCAAGTTTTAATATGACTCGTCCATTGCATTTTCAGTTTCCATGTTCTAAATTAAAACATACGAACATTTATAGACATGCCAGATGTAATAATTATCTATTCAAAGAGCATGAGCCAAAGAGCTGGCTAGACTAGTATTTATTGCCCAACCCTAATTGCCCTTGAGAAAGTGGTGGTGAGTTGCCTTCTTGAATCACTGCAGTCCATGTGGTGTAGGTACACCCACACTGCTGTTAGGGACAGAGTTCCAGAATGTTCCAGCCTTAGTGAAGCAATGGATATCCATTCTTTCACTGTCAGGATGGTATGTGGTTTGGAGGGGAACTTCCAGGAAGTGATATTCCTGAGTATCAGCTGCCTTTGTCCTTACAAAGGAACATAGGAATTAGGAGCAAAAGTTGGCAAATTCAAGTCTGCTTCGCCATTCAGTCAGATCGCAGCTGATCACTCCCTGATCTCCAATCCTCCTTCCCACCTATTCCCCATACCCGCTTAGCCCTTTTTATTAGTAGAAATATATCTATCTCCTTCTTGAAACCAGTCAATGATTCAGATTCCATGGGGCAGCGCATTCCACATATTCACCAGCCTCTGCGAGAAATAGTTCCTTCTCATCTTAATTTTAAGTCTACCGCCTCTCAACCTATATCTATGACCTCTTGTTCTATGTTGCCCATAAGAGGAAACATTTAGTCTATATTTCCTTTATCAATCCCTTTTAAAATTGTATATACTTCACTCAGATCCCCTTTCATCCCAAGCCCAAACTTTTTAAACACTCCCTATGCATTAACACTGGAATCATCTATCACTGTTTATGCTCTCCCCATGCATTAACACTGGAATCATCTATCACTGTTTAAACTCTCCCCATGCATTAACACTGGAATCATCTATCACTGTTTAAACTCTCCCCATACATTAACATCAGAATCTATCTATTCTTCTAGGTGGTAGTGGTCCTGGATTTGAAACCCTCACATTCTTAACATATATGCAAATACCAGCAATATGAAATATTAATTCATTGGTAAAATTCTACAGTTTTGGTATCTCATGATCTACCCAGAGAGAATGAGTATCGAGACAGATAAATATTTAAGTAACAGATTCTGAATAAAAGGATATTCATCAATGGGATCTGGATCACTGGCTGGATCCGCATCTCTAATGACCCGTGAACTGAGTGGCTTGTTAGGCTATTTCACAGGGCAGTTAAGACTCAACCACATTGCTGTGGATCTGGAGTCACATGTAGACCAGACTAGGTAAGGATGGCAGATTTCCTCCCCTAAAGGATATTAGTGAACTTGAAGGGTTTTGCAGCAATCAGCAATGGTTTCATGATCACCATTAAACTTTTATTTCCAGATTATCATTTAGCTCTTGGAGATAGTGGGATTATGAACCTGGGTCCCTGGATTACTAGGCAAATGACAATACCATTGCACCACCACTTTCCCAAGTTATCAAAATATGATAGCCCAAATACATTGAAAGCTTCGCCTAGATCATTTATAAATTTGAGATCCTGTCACCAGGAATATATGTTCATTAAAGTTTTCTTTACTTTAAATCAAACTGAAAATATTTACGATCAGATCTCCACCATTTCTGCTTCATTCAAAATGGCATTGTTCCAACAGATCTTTGAGCGTTTTTAGTATGCAATCAATCTCCTGTAAAATATTAAGGTCCTTCAAATGTTAAATCATTTTCTGCATGTTAATACTCTGTATAGAATGATGCCTTTATAACTTGGTCTGGCAATGTTTCAATAGGCTTCGAGTTTCTTATAAAAGTTATGGCTATCTGTACTTCTGGTGTGGGGAGGTCCAGAGAATACTGAGAATTCCAGCCTGAGAATACAAAACTTCACTCACAGTATCAGCAGGAAGGTGTCAAATATTCTTAACTGGCTTTTTGATGACATTAACAGAAAATATTGGATAAACTCAGCAGGTCTGGCAGAGAGAGAAGCAGAATTACCATTTTGAGTCCAACGAGGGGCATACACACGATGGGTTGTGAGAGGGCTGCTCTTGGATTTTTTCCAAGAGTATCCTAGTGCTTCACGTCGTTAGTGTACGCTTGACCTGGACCATTTGATGGGCAACACGACAGCTCAGTGAGTATCGCTGTTTGCTGTGCAGATACATGGATTTGGGCCAGTATCTGTGGGAGTTTGTGCATTCTCCCTGTGCTTGCGTGGGTTTTCTCCGGATGCTCTGGTTTTCTCCCTCAACCCCAAAGATGTGCTCTTAGGTTGATTGGTATAACAAATTGTCCCTAAATTGTCTCCCCTCAAACTGGTTTCTAACTTGGATTTCCATAAGCATAGACAAGGTCATGGATGGAAGAGGGAACTCACACTATTAAAATGGCGGCATGGGCTCGTTGGGCTGAAGGGCCTGTTTCCCGTGCTGTGTGTGCTATACTTTGCTCTTTGTTCTCTTTGTGGTTGGGTGTGTAGGGTCCTTGATAATGCTGGCTGTTTTTCTAAAGCAAAGAGAAGTGCTAGTGGAGTCAATGGATAGAAAGCTGGTTTGTTTCATGGACTGGGTTATATTCACGTTATGAATAATGCCCTTTATTCCTGATATAAAATTCTCAGGCTAGAATTGTAAAATTTGATTTGATTTATTATTGTTACTTTGGCAAACAGTGATGAGTATGTTTCTTGTGAGCTATGCAGACAAAGCATAGCATTCATTAAAGTTTATTTATTAGCGTCACGCTGTAATGAAGCTACTGTGAAAATCCCCTAATCTCGACACTCCCATTTGCCTATTTGGATACACTGTGAGAGAATTTAGCATGGCCAATGCATCCAACCAGCACGTCCTTTGGACTATGGGAGGAAACTGGAGCACCCGGAGGAAACCCATGCAGACATGGGGAGAATGTGCAAACTCCACAGAGACAGTGACCTAAGCTGGGAATCAAGCCCAGGTCTCTGGAGCTGTGAGATAGCAGTGCTAACCACTGTGTTACTGTGCATGGAGCCACCCCATAGAATGCATAGGGGAGAAGGACAGGTTAGGCTGCAGAATATAATACTGCACTCACAGGCTGGATGAAGAGAAAAATCAGCTTAAAAAATGGTAAAACAATACAAAAATCTAGTGATAACAGGGAAGAAGCTGTTCTTGATTTGGTTGGTACATATCCTCAGACTTTTGTATCTTTTTCCCAATGGAAGAAGCTGGCAGAGAGAATGTCTGGGATGTATGAGGTCCTTGATTATGCCAAGTTAATGTCAAATTAAAACAATCTACTAACCATGAGAGCTTCTCAATCTTACTAGTCACAGTCTCCAGATACACATTACCTACACCATTAATGGGTCTCAGTTTCTTCCAAACCTTCCCTATCAAGTTTTTAATCTATCATTTTATTCTAAGTTACATTATGAAAGAAAGATTGAATTTGTCTGTAATACTTTCCTTGAGATCAGCTAAATGAACACAGACTGGAGTTTGAACCTGTAATCTTCAAGTGACTGTGCTTCCCCTGCGGTTTATGAAATGTCCATCAGTCGATGTTCTCTAACATGAATTGTGATACGTTTTGCAACCAGACACTTTTCTGTCTCGATCCAGTAGGGTTCAATGATACGGTAAACATGCAGTCTGTTTCTCCTCGCCACCGTGTCCATCCGTGAACGTAGATGGGGGTGAGTCCAGCTGTATTACAGAGACTGACCAAGGTTCCTTACCACTTCCTAGGCCTCAAAGGATATCTTTCTGATTTGCAGAAAGAGCTCGCTGAGAGCAGAATGGCAAACTTCAACTCCTGACACACCTCGGAACTTATGACACTTCAAACGTAACAAGCAGAGATGTTCTTACTTATCCTCGGCAAACGCCTCACAATCAGAGCGGAGTTTGCAGCAATGTTGGTGTTCTGCCGTGCTGTGCCATGCAGTGACGGGATGTGGGTTTATTTCACTAACTGTCATAGTCATGTTGGGAGGTAGGAAGTTGTAGAAACAAAAGGAAGACCAGCCTCACTTTACAAGAGGAGCTGGAGTAATGGGATTAATATTGTGCATAAACTAATGCTTTTGATTTGGTTTATTATTGTCACATGTATTAATATGCAGTGAAATGTATTGTTTCTTGCGCAGTATACAAAGCATACCGTTTGTAGAGAAGGAAAGTAGAGAGTGCAGAATGTAGTGTTACAGTCATAGCTAGGGCGTGGAGAAAGATCAACTTAATGTGAGGTAGGTCCATTCAAAAGTCTGATGGCAGCAGAGAAGAAGCTGTTCTTGATTTGGTTGGTACATGACCGCAGATTCCTGTATCTTTTTCCCTATGGAAGAAGGTGGAAGAGAGTGTGTCCAGAGTGTGTGGGATCCTTGATTATGCTGACTGCTTTGCTGAGGCAGTGGGAAGTGTAGATGGAGTCAATGGATGGGAGGCTGGTTTGAGTGATGGATTGGTCTACAATTCACAACCTTTTGTAGTTTCTTACTGTCTTGGGCAGAACTGGATTCATACCAAACTGTCATAAAGCCAGAAAAAGTACTTTCTATGGTGCATCTATAAAAGTTGATGAGTGTCAGAGTTGATTTGCCAAATTTTTTTAGTGTTCTGAGAAAGTAGAGGTGTTGGTGGACTTTCTTAACTATAGTCTCAGCATGGGAGGACCAGGACAGGTTGTTGGTGATCTGGACACCTGAAAACTTGAAGATCGCAATCATTTCTATTTTGTTCCCATTGATGTAGACAGGGGTATAGGCCCTCCTGAAATCCTTCTGCTTCCTGAAATCGATGACAATCTTTTTTGTTTTGTTCACATTGAGGGAGAGATTACTGTAGTCGCACCATTCCCAGAATAGCTGGTCCCAGAATCAACCTGGCAGAGGCCTATCAGCAAACAGACTATAGACTTAGGCTGGAATTCCTTGGCTGTTCACACCCCATTGCCACTGCCAGCGAGGATGGAGAATTTGACACTCAGCCAAGTTTTCGTTCACTGCAGCGGCACCAGCTGGCCGGAGTGAATGAGCAGGGAATTCCGGCCTGTGTCTCGGATTGGTGCCTAGCACTGAAAAGCTTAAAAGGAGAGGCAATTTTTATCAAATATATTGCCCAAATATATCTGTGAACACCACCCAACATATCAATCTTAACGGTGGGTAGGACACACGTTCCATTTGAAATGAAGAGACGTAACAGATGGATGGATTATTTCAATCAACAATTGCAGGAGAAAAGTGTTCTTCAAAAAGAGAGCAAAAATTCCTGGCAGCTATACCTGACTAAGAGAGAGGATTCTGGAGTGTCCATGCGGAATGAAACTTCAGATCTCATGTCGGCAAATGTTGAAAGCAATTAAGGGAGCAGATGCTCGCTGAATGCTTGGCAGTATCAGCACTGGAATGTTTTCTTTCTCTATTGTACATGCCAGCAGAGCAGGAATCTAAACTAACTTCCTTCAATCTTGATTAGACTGCGAGTGTCAATGGATTAGATTTGGATGGGATATGGACATTGCCTCTGTGTTTATCTGGATCAGCTGACTGTAACCTCCTGGGCTAACACCGGGGAAAAGGAGGTTTCACTGCACAAAACGGCTTAAGCAGGCTCTAAATCAAATAGTGATGGGGAGAGACAGTGTTTTTTTAAAATATTATACATTGATTTGCTGTAAGGAATTTTGGTTGTAATTCATATTTTCATCCACAAATGAATCCAGCCGATATAGAGTCCCTACAGTGCAGGAGAAGGCCATTCGGCCCATCAAGCCTGCACCAACAACAATCCCATCCAAGCCCTATCCCGCATACTTACCCCATAATTCCACTAACACATGCATCTGGGGGCAATTTAGCACGGCCAATGCACCTAACCCGCACATCTTTGGACTGTGGGAGGAAACCAGAGCACCCGGAGGAAACCCACGCAGGCATGGCAAGAATGTGCAGACTCCACACAGACAGTGACCCGAGCCGGGAATTGAACCCAGGTCCCTGGAGCTGTGAGACAGCAGTCTAATCATTGTGCCACTGTGCCACCCATTGTGATACCAGCCAAACCTGAAATCATTAATGCCGTCACTGTGCACCCATCATTTGGGAACATTTTCTTGAGTTTTTTTTAAAAGCAGACTAAATTTAAATCAAGTAGCATTCTAATTAATCAACCGCAATCAATGTGTTGATCAAATTGGTCCTTCATTCTTATGAAGTACAAACTCTCTTTCACACTGCGCTAGCTCTGTGAGTTTTCATCCCAGATAGTTCAAAGCTCGCATTGGCAATGCCTCAGTCGAAGATGTTTTCTTCAATCTTCCACTTGCATCTTTTTCTCCTTGTTTTCTCATGAGTTTGCTTCAGTTTCCTCTTCCCCTGCTGACAGCATGACACCCTTGCTGGGATACAGTTTCAAAGGGATCCTCACTAACTGATGGGTTTTTGTATAAGTGCCGTAGGTTATTCTACCACAGAGGAGAATGGGTCTTCTAAGTGGTGGATAAAACGGCTTCCATCCACAGGACTTTGGAAACAAAGGATGAGATTAGGGACACCATGACCATGTTAAATCACAAAGGCTCCCCCTACAACCATCCCCCTTTCAATAAAAAGAAAGATTTGAACACACTGCACACAATATCATTTGCACTCACAAATCCCACATATTCATGGTCTACAATAAAAATCGTCACATATCTACAGAAAACTGGTCATTCTAATCTATCCCACTTTTGCGTGGCCCTGTGCACATAATCGTTAAAGCATTCAGCTTTTCTGAATGTGTGTTATTTTATTTTGTTACTGTCACTTACGTTAACATTGCAATGAAGTTACTGTGACAACCCCCTAGTCGCCATATTTTGGCGCCTGTTTGGATGCACTGAGGGAGAATTTAGCATTGTCAATGCACCTAACCAGCACGTCTTTCAGACTGTGGGA
The DNA here is from genome assembly GCA_024679065.1 of Sphyrna mokarran. Taxonomy (NCBI): domain Eukaryota; kingdom Metazoa; phylum Chordata; class Chondrichthyes; order Carcharhiniformes; family Carcharhinidae; genus Sphyrna; species Sphyrna mokarran. The sequence continues at coordinate 9,613,116 of JAGIQG010000020.1, forward strand.
GGAAACCAGAGCACTTGGAGGAAACCCATGCAGACACGGGGAGAATGTGCAGACTACATACAGACACTGACCCAAGCTGAGAATCGAACCCATTCCCTGGCACTGTGAAGCAATGGTGCTAACCTATTGGCTATTTCTCTGGTCTCTGTTCCTTCCTGGGTGATGTTACCTCGGTGGGGAATTTCACTGCTGTAGTGAGTGTTGCCGCTGGGGTCATTTCCTGCTGTTTATCTGTTATCTTTGTGGGGAATGGTTAGCCTCTGGGAGTGATGGTTGTTCAGGTTTTTTGTGCATTTGCGACAGCTGTCTGCTGTGAAGGAGCAACATCTCCCAAACTGCAATTATATCGAGGTGACAGTTTCCCTTCACAGGTCCCAGGTTATTGGGTGGGGGGGGGTTGCATTGTGATGAGTGTTGAATACTTTCACACTCATCATCTCTCCTATTGTCAGCTTGGGGAATGTTTTGGAAATCAAAGTGAAATTTGGCTTTTTGCTGTTTCATTTTGATTTTGTCACTCACTCTGTTACCATTTCCAGCGGTTTTTAGCTACTGGAAGAGCAGTTTGGGTGTGGCATGACATCAAACGCTGAACTGGATCACTTCTATATTCTCAGGAGGTGTGTTTCTTTTGAATCACATCGTACACGTTGGGGGCGGCACAATAGCACAGTGGTTAACACTGCTGCTTTACAGCTCTAGGGACCTGAGTTCGATTCCCGGCTCGGGTCACTGTCTGTGTGGAGTTTGCACGTTGTCTGCATGGGTTTCCTCCGATACTCCGGTTTTCTCCCACAGTCCAGAGATGTGTGGGTTAGGATGATTGGCCATGCTAAAATTGCCCCTTAGTGTACTAGGATGCTTAGGTTACAGGAATTAATGGGTAAAATATATGGGGATATGGGGTAGAGCCGGGTGGGATTGAGGTCGGTACAGACTCGATGGGTCGAAGGGCCTCTTTCTGCATTGTAGGGTTCTATGATTCTACATCTGTGCTGGATCTCTATTGGGAGATGATGGTGTAGTGGACTCGTCATCCAGAGATCCAGGTTAAAGCTCTGGGAACATGGGTTCAAATCCCACGATGGCAGCTGGTGGAATTTAAATTCAATTAATAAATCTGGAATATGAAATTAATTACAGTAATGATAACCAGGGAACTATCATCAATTGCTGTAAAAACCTATCTGATTCACTAATGTCCTTTAGGGAAGGAAATCTGCCATCCTTACCTGGTCTGGCCCATATGTGACTCCAGAACCACAGCAGTGTGGTTAACTATTAGCTGCTCTCTGAAATAGCCTAGCAAGTCACTAAGTTCAAGGGCAATTAGGGATGAGTAACTCATTGGCTGTGCCAGCAATGCCTACATCCCAGGACAGAATAAAGAAAAACACTTCTTTTCCGCTGATGCCTTTGACAATTTTCTGGCTCACCCTATCCATTCGACGGGGCACGGGGTGGGCATGATGTGTGGAGTCAAAATTTCCATCCAATATGAACTGCCTCAATTCTTCGTTTGTGACCTGAGGGACACTGCCACTCATCACTATATCAGGAATGCTATAACAGTAAAAGTGTGCTTTCAGACATTCTACAATCTCACAGGTGGTTGTTAATGTTAGCTTGTCTAATAAATATAAAACTAATCTTAGAATGGTGACCAGAAAACTACAATAAAAAGGAACAAAGAACAAAACAGCACGGGAAACAGGCCCTTTGGCCCAACGAGCCCACGCCGCCACCCCGATGTTCCCACCTCTACCTGCGATCCCTGTCCATGTTGTAAAACATGTTGTAATCCACTGTTGTAAAAACCCATCTGGATTACTAATTACCTTTAGGGAAGGAAATTTGCCATCCTTACCTATTGTAAGGACAATTGTCTATTGTCTGAATAGTGGTCAAAGGTGATGAGATAATCAGTTCCAAAGAGAATGAAAGGATGTATTCCAAACTTCATCCATGATTTGGGATGTTTTCAGTCAAAAGCAGTTCTTTAGCCTGCTTAGTCTGGTTTTTAATACTAGCACTGTATTGGCTGATTCAATCCTTAATCTCACTGCTCATGTTGATCTATAAAACACTATTCCTGCCTTCCTTAGACTAGATTCAATTCCTTGCTGACTTGCTTGGATTTATTGCACTGTCTCTTTCCTGCATATCTGGAAAGAGATCAAAAGAATTGAAATACAGAAGAAGCCCAAAGGACGGCACAGTGGTTAGTACCGCTGCCTCACAGTGCCAGGGACCTGGGTTCAATTCCAGCCTGGAGTGACTGTGCGGAGTTTACACATTCTTCCCGTGTCTGCCTGGGTTTCCTCTGAGAGCGGCACATTGTATCCGAGTTGTTAGGAGACGGGTGATGGGGAGGAATGAATTGAGCAGTGATGAGGCTGGTGGTCTTGCTGATAGACTGTTCCATTTGAGAACTGAAATCTCTGATCCTGACAAGTTGTGTCAGATTGCTAACCCACTTCCTTCAATACATCCTTGTTCTTCCAACGACACTGCTGGCATTGACTTCTGCCGCTATTCCCACTATCTCCCTGAGCATCTTCCCAGAAAACCTGAGTGCAGAAACGGGATATATTGCCTTCTTTACAACTCTTCCTCCAAGACCACCAGTGCAGTGTCTGAGAATCTCAGGGCATGTTTTTTTTGCATATTCAGAATGTCACAGCAGAGATTCACTTTGCAAAGTACCCCATTTTCTGGGAGTGTGCATGGGATTTAAATGCGTGTCTCCTTTAAATTTTTGGCATGGCTCCTTTAAAAGGAGCATGGGATCTGTTGAGCTTGCAGAGATAAATGTTGCTCCCATCACTCTCAGAGGAAACCCACGCAGACACAGGGAGAATGCGCCCAACTCCACCCAGTCACCTGAGGCTGGAATTGAACCCGGATCCCTGGCACTGTGAGGCAGCAATGCTAACCACTGTGCCACTAGGTATCTTCTGTATCTCTTTTGATCTCTTCTCAGAGATACAGGCTATCTTTACACAGTGTTACTCACTCATGACATTTCTGATGTGTGCAGCCAGAGGACCTAGTGAAGAACGTGGGTTGTGCTGGTGTCATGCAGCAATCATTTAAAGCAGCAAGCAGCATTAATTTAACAAAAAGCAATAAAAGGCTACAGATAATTAATGTAACATGATTCCCCATGCCTGCTCTTAAACCCCCTTGAACTTTGCAGTTGAACACGGGGAGCACACCACATTTTCTAATCCAGTCGTAATAAACACCAAATTGTTACACTTTACTGCAATAATTGAATGCATAGAATGCAGAACAAAACCTTGTAAATTTTGCCTTGTTCCTTTTTTTAAAAAAAAATCAGCAGATAACAAAAGGTGAAGAAATAAAAATACAGAGAAAGCCAAAAGATTCCCCAGTGGGCAGTGGAATATCAAGTGGGAGAAACTCTTTGTGTGTGAGTTTGTTAATAATAGTTCCTGTGATCAGGTGGCAATCCTTCTCCAGCTGGTTCAGAGTATTTCGTACACTCTTGCTAATCATTATCAAAAGTTAAAGATCATTTCTTAGGAGGCAAGTGGATCTTGGACCGGTGAGTCGGAACAACCTCGGTTGGAATCTAGTGCAAGCTGGTGGGATTAATCTCTTTTCCTGACAGCTTGGGCTAACCTTGGCCCAGTTACACATCCGCAGCCACGTTTCAGCTCAATCCTCGGGTAATCTCACTCAGAGTGGAAACAGAGAGGCAGTGAGAGACAGCAGAAGCTGCTCCTCGGAGAATTAAAGGAGCTTTTTTTTTAAAAAAGGAGGTCGCTTCTAGCTTTGAGTGATGATGCAGGGAAGTAAACACAAGCAGTTATTGAAAATAATCGGCCATAACTTCCACATTATAGAGCAGAAGATGAAGAAACAGAAAACTACAGTCTTAAATTACTCCCACATTTTCCAACAAATCATTTGTAACAAGATGAAGGTAAGTAGTATAGAATCTTTTAACATGTGACCATTAAATATCTGATACTATCTGAGTTTATTGGGAGGGGTGGGAGCAGTGATTTATATATATATAAATATATAAAGCAGAGCTTTATATATATATATAATTTTAAGATGCACTATAATCTACTGACAAATATAAATGTTTCTAAGGCTAAACAGTTGTGTGTGACAGAAACTCAGCTCTTATCACCATTGCTCCTCCCAGATGGAATGAAGGTGTAATAACCATTGCTGTCTTACACAGCAATAAAGCTCTCACTGATGTTCAGTTCTGTCAGTGTCACTTGGTTCCATTGCTTTGGTCCAAATAAGCTGGACACAAGAAGTAGGCTGGGATTAACCACCCTCGATATCATCTGACCAAAGGTAGAATCAAGGAGACCCAGCAAATTCAATGGGAATGAAAGGGAAAACCTTCAAGTCATTGAGTCAACGCAAAAGAAGATGGTTGAGTTGGCCCAACTGCCTTCAATTAATTCACTGATGGCCTTCCCTCCATCAGACATTCCCTGCACATAGTTCAGCACTGTTCACAAATGCTCAGGGATTGAAGCAATCCATGTCCCATACACAGCAAGACCTGGACATCACTCAGGCTGATAAGTGGCAAGTAACGGTCATACAAATATCAGGTAGTGACAGGTAGCTGCAACAAAAAGGAAATTAATCATCTTCCCTTGATATTCAATGGTATTATCACTGCTGAATCCTCCACCATTAACATCCTGGGAAGGTTACAATTGAGCAGAAACTGAACTGGACCAGCCATATTAATACTGTGGCTACAGAATGGCTCAAGGGCCGGGGGCAGAATTTACCAATTTTTTTTGTTTCAGTGTCAACCCGAGGGGCAAAAATGGAGGGTAGCTCGCTATCTATACTGCCAACCTGTACCGCTGTATGATGCTACACTGTGGAGATGCCGGTGTTGGACTGGGGTAAACACAAGTAAGAAGTCTCACAACACCGGGTTAAAGTCCAACAGGTTTATTTAATAGTAAATGTCACTAGCTTTCAGGGCTCTGCCCCTTTGTCAGGTTAGTGGAGAGTTCAGATATCTTCACTTGCCTAATGAAGGGGCAGAGCCCCGAAAGCTTGTGGGTTTTATTACCAAGTAAACCTGTTGACTTTAATCTGGGGTTGTGAGACTTCTTACTGATGTCACACTGGCAGGGTACGCTCCAAATGTGCCTGCCCCACCAATAACTTTTAAAAGATCAGGGTATGGTTTACAAAGGGCACCCTTTAATAAGGCGCCTTTTTGGACAATAACGAAAATGGAATGGAACCCTACCCAACCAAGGAACTCCCTGCACCTCCCCCATTGGAGCATTCCCCCCAACCCAGAACTCGAACTAGGGGGAATAGCTTCAAAATAAGGGGGGAGCAGATTTAGGACTGAGTTGAGGAGGAACTTCTTTACTCACAAGGGTTGTGAATCTGTGGAATTTCCCTGCCCAGTGAAACAGTTGAGGCAACCTCATTGACAGTTTTTAAGGCAAGGGTAGGTAAATTTTTGAACATGAAGGGAATTAAGGGCGGGCGGGTAAGTGGAGCTGAGACCACAAAAAGATCAGCCATGATTGTATTGAATGGCGGAGTAAGCTCGAGGAGCCGGATGGCCTATTCCTGCCCCTAATTCTTTTATGCCTCCGGCGGATTCTTCTTTCCAGGTACAAGTCGTGTGGGACCTGTCGTGATGCCGGTGTAAGTGGACAATTTAATGGCGAGGGGGGGAAGACTTTTGGGTGCAAAGACTGCATTACGACACTGAATTAAATGCAGATGGGAATTCGGATTTTTAAATTCTGGATTCCTGCACTGGCGGGATGCGCCAAGTGGAACAATCAAACATTTAAGTTACTTTGGGATTTCTGCTCAATTCTCCAATCCGTCGCCATTTCTGAAAATATGAGCAACTGCCCCCTTCACCCCCAGAGAATTTTGTGCCAAGTAACTGACCCGCAGGCTCCTAAAACCTGCCCATCACCTGAACAACACAAGTTGATGGAATGCTCCCCACTAACCTGGGTGAGTGCAGGGCTCCAACAACACTCAAGAAGCTCAACACCATCCAGGACAAAGGAGCTCACTCCAATACCACCTCAAACATTCCATCACCAGCACACTACCAACTGTTAGCGTGATGAGCTGAAATAAATAAGAACAAGATGTAGCAAAAATGGCAAGTCATACTAAAATAGGTAGAAAGTGTTTTATTTATTTTAATAGATCTGTGTTGACTATTTGTTAATTTAAGGCAAGCACTGCTGTTCCCCTTTAAGAACCCTGAAGTTTAGAATGAATACATTGACGCAAAGGAGCTGAGTGGGATTTGAAATTGGATTCAGTGTGAAGGATCAAAAATAGAACTTTGGGCAAAGTTACGTGTGAACCTAATGATTGCAAACTTCTCTGTTCCCAAAAAATATAAATGTTATAATGGTACAGAAACTCTATAGGTGGCACCGTGACACAATGGTTAGCACTGGTAGCTCACAGTGCCAGAGACCCGGGTTCGATTCCGGCCTTGGATCACTGTCTGTGTAGAGTTTGTACATTCTCCCCGTGCCTGCGAGAGTGCTCTGGTTTCCGTAGGTGGATTGGCCATGCTAAATTAACCCTGGTGTCAGGGGGATTAGTAGGGTAAGGATGTGGGGGTTATGGGAATAGGGCCTGAGGTGGGATTATTGTCAGTGCAGGTTCAATGGGCCGAATGGCCTCCTTCTGCACTGTAGGGATTTTATGAGATGTTTAAGTTCATGAAGGGCTTAGATGAGAATAAATAGAGCGAATCTGTTTCCAGCTGATACCCAAATGATGAAGGCTTAAGGTGATTGGCAAAAGAACCAAAGATCATGTGACGAAAAATGTTTTTATGCAACGAGCAGTTAAGGTTTGGCTGGTGGCTGTAGATCCAATAACAGCCTTCAGAAGGGGGACAAATAAATATTGCTGAGAGGCGTGGAAAGAGAAGGGGACTCACTTGGAAAGAGCCGACACAGACTTGATGGGCCGAGTGACCTCCTTCTGTGCTGTGAAGGGTTGGGAACACCGCGTTTCCCTCCACCAACCTGACTTGCAGCCTCTTACTCCTTCACTGTGGCTGTGTCAAAATCTTCCCGGGGTTCAGGAACGCTGCTCACTACCATTTCTCAAGGGCTATCAGGGCAATAAGTGTTGGCCTTGTCGGTGATGCCTACGTCCTATGAATGAACGAGAACACATTTTTGTGGGGAATGACATTACAGAGCTCGGTGGGACCCCGGGAGCTGTGAGCTCTGGTTAAAAGGAAATGCAAAGAAAAGATTCCAAGGGAGAATAAGTCGATTTGGGGAAAAAAAAAGCACCCACTGCAGCTTTAAATCTCAACCGGCTTCACACTGCAGTTTCTTTCATCAGCGGTTGACATGATTAACAAGCTGCCAACCTTGCGCTGCCATCACTACAAGGGAGTGGGAGATAGCGTGAGGCTGCCAAAGAGTTATTGCCCAGGCAACAGAAGTGTCCGAGGGATCGAAGCAGATATTAAATCCAGGCTGCAAGGTGTCACCGCAGAAAGATGGATTGGTAGAGGAGCAGACTGAATCGAAGCCAGTTACCTGACAGATTTATGTAGCCTGCCCACGGTCTCTGTCTCACTCAGCAGATTCGAGTTGGTAGCCACGCTGCGGTGAGATATCGTCGGAATTTTTAAAGAGTCAATCTCAATACCGTGACCCACTTCTACAGGAAGGCCTGTACCAGAAGCTCTCTTACTAAATGACTGTCCTCATTAGGGGTCCCTTACAACGCCAATCCCAAGAACCTGCTCTTAACCGAGGAGTTTCAATACCCCCCTCCCCCCAGTGTTAGGCGACGATCTTATCACCAGGGTCGCAATTGAAACTAAGAATTTTACCGGCATTCCGGCTTCGGAATCGGGGTGGGTGAGGCTCACAGAGCGGAATTCTCCGTTACCCTCCGTTAGGTGGGATTTTATGGAGTCTTTACCTTGGCACCAGGGATATCAAATTTGGAGAACGAATTTAACTATCAGGACATTTTAAAGATCATAGAACCCAACAGTGCAGAAAGAGGCCCTTTGGCCCATCGAGTCTGCACCGACCACAATCCCACCCCCATATCCCTTCATATTATTACTCGCTAATCCCTCTAACCTAAACATCTAGGGACAATTTTAGCATGGCCAATCATCCTAACCCGCACATCTTTGGACTGTGGGAGGAAACCAGAGCACCCAGAGGAAACCCACGCAGACACGAGGAGAATGTGCAAACTCCACACAGACAGTGACCCGAGTAGGGAATCGAATCCAGGACCCTGGAGCTGTGAAGCAGCAGTGCTACCGTGCTGATTGGTTATCCAGAATCTGAGTAATATTAATGATCTACCGTTTTCTCCTATCCATACAATCAATAGTTTAGTTTGGAGTTTATTTATTATTATCACGAGAAGGCTTACATTAACACTGCAATGAAATTACTGTGAAAATCCTCTGCTCGCCACACTCCTTCGCCTGTTTGGGAACACTGAGGGAGAACTTAGCATGCAGCTCACCAGCACATCATTCGCATTCAATATTTGAACACTTCTTTTTAAATAATGAACACTGGGACTTTATAAGAATGTGCTGCAGTCAGGAGAAGCATCACTGACCTTGAAAGAGAACTGAGTTCATACGGATAGCTGGTGCTAAATTATCTAAGTTGACGACTGCATCTGCAGTAACATTAGCACATTAGCTCAACTACATGTGGTTCAGTAACTCCTTCAGGGCAGTATCCCGTTACATTTTGGGATTGTTTGGGATATTATCCTAGCCGACTGTGTTAATACATAGGGAAAAAAAATTCGCAGGCTTGTAAAATCTCACTAACTGTCCTGTCTGGAGACAATACACATCTCTTTAACCTATGCTAATGCTATCTCCACTCACATTGTCTGCATCTTTAAAACTTGTATAGCAGGTTAGCTGTAAAGACCTGCATTCTAATCAGTATTCTGTAAACTATGTGTATCTTTATATGCTCTTTCTCGGATCAGAACCTTCCACACACCTAACGAAGGAATGCCATTTCCGAAAGCTTGTGGGATTACTATCAAATAAACTGGTTGGACTTAAACCTGTTAATACACAGGAACAGAAATAGGGCATTCAGCCCCACAAGCCTATTTTGCTATTTCATTGGATTGTAGTTGTTCTACACAATCCCCTTTACCCTCCTATGGTATGCACAGCCTCAGACCTCTAACAAAAATCAATCAGAATGAGGAAAGGAATTACAGGACGTAGTGTCATTGCACAATTCTGAAGCATTTCTTCACTGCTGGCTCAAGAATGGGATTGACAAGGGGCTGGAACAACACACTCAGGCTGGGATTTTCCCTACAGTATTTTAGTTGTCCCTCAATCTGGTTATGGTTCCTTTATTGTGGAGTCCAATAGGCGTAGACAAAGGTCATAGGTAGAGGAGGGCACTCATAATGTTAAGATGGCAGCACGGGCTCGTTGGGCCGAAGGGCCTGTTTCCCTTGCTGGGTTGTGTTTTTGTTCTTTGTTCTTTATATTTTCCAGTGGCAGAGGTAGTTAGCCATTGACTGCCAATGGGATCTTCCCAATCCATCAATGTCTAAAGTGTTTTTCGTAAGTTCTCACTGGCAGGAAAGGCTGCAAAGTCCAGCCCTCAGTTTGTACACAGCTAATAGGCAGAAAGTATGTTCAATTCAAAGGAATGAGAACATTCTTCAGAAAAAACTAAAAGCTGACAGAGACATACAAAAAGATTGTTATTGATTGTAATTCTTTGCAATTGAACTTGCTAAGAGGAAAACTTGATAGTGACAAACACCTAGTTATTTTCAATAAGTGCACTGACGTTACTCATATTAACCTCAAACACATAGCTGGGTACAGTCGCTAACACTCTTGCCCTGCAGTCGAAACTCCACACTCTGGGGGCTGAATATTATTGGATATTCCCTCACCAGTGGCCTCGGAGGCAAGACGGGCACATAAAATCCAATGGGTGGCCTTCCAGGAACCCGGATTCAGTCACTATCTGTGAGGAGTCTGCACGTTCTCCACGTGTCTGTGTGGGTTTTGCATGGGTGCTCCAGTTTCCTTTCACATCCTGCTGGTTAGGTGGATTGGCCATGTTAAATTACCCATTAGTGCTAGCGGGAATAGCATGGCATTATGAGGTTAAGGCCTGTGTGGGATTGTGGTCGGTGCAGACTCGATGGGCTGAATGGCCTCCTTCTGCACTGTAGGATTCTATGATTCTATGGATTTTATGATTCTTGTTGCTGTTCTGTTTATATGCAATCTCTCTGAAATTGCAAAGGGGAGGCATTGTTTGACCCACTCACTGAGTCTACGAAATCCTGAAGTGACCATTAATTGTCCACATACAGGCCTCATACCCCCTCACTGAGGCACGGGGAGGCTCACACACAGTGGGAGGCCGAGTAGGTTTCACAGTGAGGGTTGGTGGCAGGTTTGCAGGGGGCAGCCCTTGGCACCCCCCACAAATGTGATCCCAGTCTCTTTAACTAGCCTAGCCCCTGTGCTTGGCTCTTGAACCGTCTCCCCCAACCTTTGCCGTGAATCCCAGCCCAGCGCTCCTCAGCAAGGCACCTTCACCACAGCGCTGCTGGGACTGCACAGATAACCCGAGATAACTCTCTCTGCTGAGCTTTGTCCTGAGTTGGAGGCAGAAGTCTCATCTTAAAGCCATTAATGCTGACCCCAATGTTAAATTATCGCGGGGCAGCCCTGCAGCCATTAAATCCAACCCCAGCTGAATAACCTGGATTGATATTCCTGCACAGCACTGAGGGAAACTGCATTGCCAGAAATTAACTCTGGTATATACCTGTTGAGGTTATTATCAAAGATCTTGTGGCAGCTTTCTATCAGGAAAGGTGTTTAATATTTAATTCCCTTTTATAGTGTTCTCTCATCCCACAGGCTTGGTTTCAGATTTTTTTAAATTAATTCATGGGACATGGGTGTCACTGGCTGGCCAGTATTTATTGCCCATCTCTAATTGCCCAAGAACAATTGAGAGTCAACCACATTGCTCTGGAGTCACACGTAGGTCAGACCGGATAAGGATGGCAAATTTCCTTCCCTAAAGGACATTAGTGAACCAGATGGGTTTTTCCAACAATCGACAATGGTTTCATGGTCATTAGTAGATTCTTAATTCCAGATTTTTTTTTATCGAATTCAAATTCTACCATCTGCCTTGGTGGGATTCAAACCCGGGTCCCCAAAACCTCTGCTGAGTTTCTGAATTAACAGTCTAATGATAATAGTCTAGTTAGCGCATCTGGGTAAAAGGGGCAAGCACCTTCAGCAAGAGAGGGAGGACAAGAAGAGTTTCAACCCACGGACAGAATCCCCTCCCTCCTGCTCAGAGTACTAACTCGTTCTGGTGTGCCTGTTTGTCTGGACTATCACAAGATTAATCCTTTATTAGCCCAAAGACCACAGCACAGATTCATCTCCAATAGCATCCTCATACGAAATCTCAATGACCTTGCTCTTGATTGGCTAACAGATGAAAACAAAACACTGCGGATGCTGGAAACAAAGATAGAAAATGCTGGAAAATCTCCGCAGGTCTGACAGCATCTGTGGGGAGAGAATAGAGCCAATGTTTTGAGTCTGGATGACCCTTCGTCAGCTTTGAGTCAGAGGAGAGGAGCTATCACTACACGTGCTAGCTGTCACTGATACTGCACACGGATACTGGGTCACCGCACTGCCGGAAGGACAGCCAGTATGGGTGGAGGTTGATACTGGGGCAGCATCTCACTGGTGCCAGAGACTATTCACGTTGAGAAACTCAAACACGTTCCCTTCAAACCATCAAGGATAGCATTGAATAAGAAGTGGTTCCCCCTGAATGGCCGCATTGAAGTGGCTATGCAACTCAACGGACAAATGGCGGATTCACCTCTGGACGTAGTGAAGGGAAATAAGCAGATTTGATGGGGAGTGCATGGCTGGAGAAGGTTTGATTGAACTGGGGCTGAGGTCCACATGATGGCCAATGGAGAGTTAGGCCTTACGCCTTCTTTTAAAAACACTCTGATGACTTCGGCCAAATGAATGAGGTTGGCTTGTTATAAATGACCTGATGAGTCCTTTTCCCCCCTCCTTTTGGGGAGCTGCCCCTTTTAATTTGTCTCTCAGTTAATTTGATTTAGTTTATCTGTTTGTTGTCTGAAAAGAGATACCTGATGAGTCCTAACTGCTGGTTAAATCAGGGAGCTTTATGCTTCCTGTTTAAAGCAGGTCTGTCAGAATCTCTGCCTGCATTCAGCAGGGAGCAATGGGAGAGCTGGCTGTGTGCAGATGTATGGTGCAAATAAAGTAACTTGGTGACAGGACTTATGTTTTCTTATTATTGAGCATGAAAGACATTACAGTCAAACTAACAATAAAAGATGGAAGCTAAGCAAAGTGTTTGAAGGCACGGCCTGTACCACATACTATTAAGCCAAAGATGGAGGTTGACATGGAGCAGTTTGTGAAGATTGGAGATTTGGAACGTGTCAGTGTCAGTGAATGGGCCACACCAATTAGTTATCAAGAAAGATGGATCAGTGAGGGCTTGTGGGGATTAAGAGCACCATAAATCCAGTGTTATTTTCTGAGCAGTACCCATTACCTCACACTGTTTGCGGGATTGGCAGGAAGCTAACATTTCAGCAAAATTAACCTGAGCTAGGCCGTCTTGCAGATGAACGTGGACAAGAAGTCGCAAGAATTTCAGACAAACGTGATACACAAAGGCTTGTTCTGGTATCTAAGACTGCTGTTCGATAACACATCTGCTCCTCCATTTCTTCAAAGGGCAATGGACTAGCTCGTGAATGGACCGAGCAGAGTCCAGTCTGTCTGCATGACATCCTAGCCAGGTTCGATTCCTGATTTGGGTCACTGTCTGTATGGAGTTTGCACATTCTCCCCGTGTCTGCATGGGTTTCCTCCAGGTGCTTCAGTTTCCTCCCACAGTCCAAAGGTACACGGGTTAGGTGCATTGGCCATGCTAAATTGCCCCTTAATATTAGGGAGATTAACTAGGGTAAATGCATGGGGTTATGGGGATAGGGCCTGGGTGGGATTGTGGTCAGTGCAGACTCGATGGGCCGAATGGCCTCCTTCTGCACTGTAGGGATTCTATGATTCTGCACTGTTGGGGAAGTTAACATCTCACACGCTGTTCAGGCACAAAGACAACCTCTAGTTCCTACGCTAACTCTGGTTAAACTAGCCACCGCCGATACCAGTGTGAAGAGAAAAATTCCAGTGGTTCCATCCGTATGAAGAAGAACAGAGATTCACCATCAATCATCCAAGAGTAATGACCTCTAGACTGTCTGAATTTATAGTAGTGACTAACTCACTATCTTTCATGTTGAAATTGTTTTGGGGACATTCAGATTAAGAGGCGGGGGGGGGGGCATTGAGGAAATGTTATGTACTTGTCTTTTGGCTGACAGCAGAGTCCTGCTATAATAATGTAAGCAAAGGAGTATCCTGTCGAGATTTGACCCCGTTCGTGCACATATATTGTCGACATAACGGAATGTAGAGTGGGAAACAGAGAAACAGCAGACATGAGAATGACCAGGCACCATAAATAAAGTTCCATTTGTTTTACCAAAGTGCTCCTGAGTATCGTGTCTGCAAACACACAAAGCTTTAGTCCCAGCCGGCAGCTGGATCCAGAGTGTAAGGATGATTTTGACATCAATCTGGGAATAGTGAACGAGTCTGTCTAAGCAGCAGAGAAGTGCTGATGAGAAATAGTTACCAAGTGAAGTTAAAGGAAAATTCAGTATTTCTTCAGGGTTAGGGAGAAGGTACAAGTATCTCAGCAAATATCTAAAATGTTTCTCCCTCCCAGCCAACGTGAACTGACTGTGACTCACCAAACCTAGCAAGCTCTTCATCCACTATCTACTGTCCAAATCATGTCTCATCAACTCCTTTGAGAGCTGAACAACAAACAGTCTCAAAATCTGATTACCAGTTTCCTGGAATTGGTAACATTCTCATCCTTACAGGAACTGTCCCGTCTATTACATCACCATGCTGTTCCAGGATTTATATGGATGTAAAATTCCCACTGTTGTCCCAGCAGAGTGGTTTACGTGCTGAGGGACGCACTGAGGGGGGTGGGGGTAGCCGCAATGGGGGAAACGATCGCTGGCCACGGTGAGTTGAAGGATGGAGAATTGAATAGAACTCCTGCAGGCCGTATGACTCACATTGAACGTATACGTGAATCAATGTAACATGTAGCAAAATTGTACTGAAGCACCTCAGAATGCATCTTGATCAAAGTAGAAAAGGGGGAGATAGCACGTGATGACTTAGTGGTGTTAGCACTAGATTGTTAATCCAGAAACTCGGCTAATGGCGTGGGTTCAAAACCTGCCACAGAAGGTGGTGGGATTTGAGTTTAATTTTTTTTAAATCTAGAATTAAGAATCTACTGATGACCACGAAACCATTGTCGCTTATTAGAAAAACCCATCTGGTTAACAAGAATCATAGAACCCCTACAGTGCAGGAAGAGGCCCTTTGGCCCATCGAGTTTGCACCAACCATAATCCCATCCAGGCCCTATTCCCATATCCCTATATATTATATCCACGAATCCCTCTAACCTAAGCATCCTAGTACACTAAGGGGCAATTTTAGTATGCCAATCAATCTAACCCGCACATCTTTGGACTGTGAGAGGAAACTGGAGCACCCGGAGAAAACCCACGCAGACACGAGAAGAATGTGCAAACTCCACACAAAGAACAAACAAAGAACAAAGAACAAAACAGCATGGGAAACAGGCCCTTCGGCCCAATGAGCCCGCGCTGCCACCTCAATGTTCCCACCTCTACCCGCGATCCCGATCCATGTTTATAAATCTATGGATTAAAAACCAATTTTGAGACAATTTAGGGAGAATTTGCTTTGCCAATTACTCTAAGAGCACATCTTTGGGATGTGGGAGGATACCGGAGCGCCTGGAGAAAACCCACGCAAGCACGGGGAGAATGCGCAAACTCCCACAGACACAGGCCCAAATCCATGTATCTGCACAGCACAGCTATAGTCACTGTGCTGTCGTGTTGCCCATCAGATGGTCCAGGTCAAGCATACACTAACGATGTGAAGCACTAGGATACTCTCGAAAAAGATCCAAGAGCAGCCCTCTCACGACCCATCGCGTGTATGCCCCTCGTTAGACAACAAGGTGGACCAAAGCACCTGTAGGATAAAAACAAGTACATCAATATCATCATCTATTTACACACTTCCCAGGGACTCCCAAGGCTCATGATCCCTATTTTAAATCAGTTTTCTATACCCCTCCATTCCCATTCTGTTCATGTGCCCATCTAAGTATTTCTTAAATAACTCCAGAGTACCTGCCTCCACCACTTTCCTTGGCAGCACATTCCATACCCCCACCACCCTCTGTGTGAAAAAACTCCCTCTAGCATCCAAATTATACCCTACCTTCTCACCCTAAGCCCGTGACCCCTCGTGCTATTTGAGTCCATCCCAGGAAAAAGCTTAACCCTGTTTACTCCATCTATCCCCTTCATAATCTTGTACACTTATATTAGATCTCCTCTAAGTCTACGTCTTTCTAAGGAAAACAGTCCCAATTTGCCTAATCTCTCCTCGTAATTCAGACCTTCCATACAAGGCAGCATCCTGGTAAACCTCCTCTGCACTCTCTCCAGAGTCTTTCAGTAGTAGGGTGACCAGAACTGGACACAGTATTCCAAATGAGGTCTAACCAACGTTTTATACAACTGCAACATTAAAGGCCAGCTCTTGTACTCTATACCACTTCCTATAAAGGCTAGCATACTATATGCTTTCTTCACAACCTTCTCCACTTGCTCTGCCACCTTCAGAGACTTGTTCACCTGCACCCCCAGGTCCCTCTGCGTTTCTATACTCTTAATAGGTCTACCCTTTATCATATACCTCCCCCCTACATTCTTTCTCCCGAAATGCATCACCTCACATTTATCAGGATTGAATTCCATCTGCCATCTATCTGCCCAAGCTACCAGCCTATCTATGTCCTGCTGCATCGCCTGACAATGCTCCTCACTATCCGCAAGTCCAGCCATCTTTGTATCGTCTGCAAACTTGCTGATCACTCCACTTACTCCCTCTTCCAAGTCATTTATATAAATTACAAATAGAAGAGGTCCCAGTACCGAGCCCTGTGGCACACCACTAGTGACCGACCTCCAGCTAGAGAAACACCCTTCCACTATTACTCTCTGTCTCCTATTACCAAGCCAGTTGCTTATCCATCTAGCTACCTGTCCTTGTATCCCATTAGCCTTGACCTTCTCAACTAACCTCCCATGAGGGACTTTGTCAAACGCCTTTCTGAAATCCATATAGACGACATCAACAGCTCGCCCTTCGTCCACCGTTTTTGTCACCTCCTCAAAAAATTCTACCAGATTCGTAAGGCACGACCTCCCCTTAACAAATCCATGCTGCGTATCCCTAATCAGATCACAACGCTCTAAGTGCCTATACATCCTATCTCTAAGAATCCCCTCCAACAGCTCCCCTACCACTGACATCAAACTCACCGGCCTATAATTTCCACAGATGGTGACCCGAGCTGGGAATTGAACCTAGGACCCTGGAGCTGTGAAGCAGCAGTGCTAACCACTGTGCTACCGTGTCGCCCTAATGTACTTTAGGGAAGGAAATCTGCCATTCTTACCTGGCCGATATGTGACTGCAGAGCCGCAGCAGTGTGGGTGACTCTCAATTGCCCTCTCAACAAGGGCATTTAGGGGCGGGCAATAAATGCTGGCCAGCCAGCAACGCCTGTAATCCCACTAATAGAACCATAGAGCATTACAGCACAGAAACAGGCCTTTTGGCTCTTCTTGTCTGTATCGAACGATTTTTCTGCCTGGATTCACTGACTTGCACCTGGACCATATCCCTCCACCCCCCCCTCTTATCCATGTATCTGGCCAAGTTTTTCTTAACTGTAAAAGTGACCCTACATTTATCACTTCATCTGGCAGTTCATTCCACACTCCCACCACTCTCTGTGTGAAAACTCCACCCACCCCCGTAATATTGCCTTTAAACTTTTCCCCCTTAACCCATACCTCCTGGTTTTTTTTCTCCCCTAACCTCAGTGGAAAAAGCCTGCTTGCATTCAATCTATCTATACCCATCATAATGAATAAAAAATTTAAGTACTTTTGCACCATTTGTAGTGACCTTTTTCAAATGTTTCTTTGGCTGTATCGAAACAGCTCAGAATGTAACACAGGGCGAGATCTTACGGCCTCACTCGAGCAAGATCAGAAATCCCCGTCCGAGGGCAATGGACATTTCCATTCCTGTGGACGGGACAATAAAATTCTGGCGATGATCTGGGTAGAAAATCTAAACACTCTCACCCGCTATGTGGCAGCCATTTTGAAATGTGTAATGTTCTTTCAGATATTTTACGAAAAAAGTGTATTTTTGGCAAAAACAAAAGGTGGATTGACTGACCTGAACACGATATTAGGTGAAGGATCAGATAGTTGCTGAAGCATTTGCCTGCTTAATGAGCTTAAGTAAGTGCGTGGTGGGCGTTTCAATTGAAAGTTTACCTTCCGCGGTTGATGTTGGTGTATAAACTAGGTGTTCGAGAGTGGCACTGCAGATATCTGGAAACCTGAGAGCAGTCAACTTCTTTGAGTAAGGAATATCGTTGGTTGAGATGTCGCCAATGCTTACTGTGTTTGATATGAAGATGCAGAGAGTCTGTACTTCAAAGCCACATTTGTTAGGCCCAGGCACCCGACATTATTCTTGAACCATCCCCATCGACACTTCCTAAAAATAAAACCATCAGCTAATGACGCCAACATATTTAATGTTCAACAGACAAATACATCCGGATCTCACTGACTTTAAAGAAAACTTAGAACCATAGAAAATTACAGCTCAGAAACAGGCCTTTTGGCCCATTCTTGTCTGTACTGAACCATTTTTTGTCTAGTCCCACTGACCCGCACTTAAACCATACCCCTCCACACCCCTCTCATCCATGTACCCATCCAAGTTTTTCTTAAATGTTAAAAGTGACCCCGCATTTACCACTTTATCCGGCAGCTCATTCCACACTCCCACCACTCTCTGCGTGAAGAATCCCCCCCCAATATTCCCTTTAAATTTTTCTCCTTTCACCCTTAACCCATGCCCTCTGGTTTTTTTCTCCCCTAGCCTCAGTGGAAAAAAAGTCTGCTTGCGTTCACTCTATCTATACCCATTAAAATTTTATTCATCTTTATCAAATTTCCCCTCATTCTTTTACGCTCCAGGGAATAAAGTCCTAACCTATTCAATCTCTCTCTCTGTAACTCAGCTTCTCAAGTCCCGGCAACATCCTCGTGAACCTTCTCTGCACTCTTTCAACCTTATTTATATCCTTCCTGTAACTAGGTGACCAAAATTGTACACAATACTCTCAATTCGGCCTCACTAATGTCTCATATAATCTCACCATAACTTGAAATGCAGTATGAAAGCAGAAAATGCCGGATTAAACGCAGCAGGTCTGGCAGTATCTGTGGAGAAAGAAACACAGTTAACATTTGGAGTTCATCTTGCCCGCCATGGAATCGGAGCGGGTAAGTGTCCGACAACAGAAATCTCTATTGAGCTCAGGTAGGGATTTCCGATCTCACCTGAGCAAGCCTGCAAAATCCTGTCCCATATAAATCCCGCAGTGGAAGGATCCGTAGCAGGGACCAAAACATTAACTGTGTTGTCCTCTCCACAGATGCAGTGGGGCCTGCTCTGTTTATCCGGCACGTTCTAATTCAGATATCCAGCATCCACAGTCTTTGGCTTCTTTTGAAATGGAAGATATTTTATTGTCAGCTACAAGTAAATTAAATAGAAATGGGAATAAATGGACAGAAGGTGGAAAATGGATGGTGTATGGTCACATGATGGGAAACTGTGCTAAAAAGGAATATATATTATACATATAAATGTATATGTGACCAAAAAAAGATTGAGATATTCTGATTTTGCCGTCACAGGTACAAGTTGGGAAGCAAATGGCTCTCACACTAGCTCACTTGCTGTTTCTTTACAAAATTCAAATAGGACACACCATCATTGTGGTGTTTGCATTTATTGAAACTGAACACAGTGTTCCTCGCCGTCCCCACTCCCCTCCCAGTTTCATTATAATATTACATTATATCCTGGGCTAATCCCATCCCTCAACTCCCATTTCTGGCAAACAGCAATCGCCCCCTGTTTCCCATTATCTTTGTGGAGCAGCCAGAACAGTCCCCGCCCCAGCTTCCCCCCGTGTACTCGACAGCCTGATGCGCAGTGCCGATTCCACAGCCTGAGCTGACCCCGGTCTCATTTACAGCGAGCAATAAATTTCACAGGGAAATCGAGTAAAATTAACCAGCTCATACGGCACTCAATCCACAAAGTCATTGCAGCACTCAACATGCTTCAGACAACAGGTAATCCACAACTCACTGCACAAACATAACAGCTTTCCTTGCTCAGAAAGCTCTCCTTTATTACAATAGGACCCTAAACCAGTTTCAGTATTAGCTTTGCTCCCATTCTTTTCATTTTCAATATTTCTCTTCCCTCCTTCTCTTCTGTGGTAATTTCGCAGTTGACGATCACCCTCTGTTATTTCCCACAATTAGCCATTCTTCGCTGGCACATCCAAATGATGGACCACTGGCTATTCGACCATGGAAGGCATCGTAGCTTGATCCTGTCTTCAGTCAACATTCACACCCCACCCATTTCCACTGCAGTGGTTAGATGGTGGTCAGGACTGGGAATGGTGGCTATGTTTCCAATTCCCAAGCCCAAAGGAGCTGGGGAATAATTGTACTGCTTTTGTGTCAGTCTGCCCAGGACCAGCTAACTCAGCAGGATGCAGGGATTGTATCCTTTGTGCATCTCCGGGCTTGCTGATCTACAGTGACTTCTGATTAAACAAAACTTCAGCGTTAGAGTTCTCACCCTTGTGTTCAAATTATCCCTCGTCATCTCTGTAACTACATCCAGCTTTACAATCCCGCCAGTATCTCCTCTCAATCTCTGCTTCCCTGATTTTCTTTGCTCCACCACATACTCCCCAAACTCTGAAATCTCCTCTCTCAAATTCTCCATTCACCTTCTCTTCCTTTAAGTTGTTTGTTAGATTCTATATCATTCGGAACTATACCTCCACAGTTTGTTTTATTCATTTGTGTGATATGGGAGTCACTGGCTGGCCAGCATTTATTGCCCATCTCCAGTTGCCCTTGAACCGAATGGCTTGCTGGGCTATTTCAGAGAGCAGTGAGAGTCAACCACATTGCTCTGGCTCTGGAGTCACATGGAGGCCGGACCAGGTATAGATTTCCTTCCCTAAAGAACATTAGTGAACGTTTCATCAATACCAACTATCCATATCGAATAAAGTTACCATCTGGTTGCCACTTCTCCTGCCAGTGAAACTCAGATTGTGCTATTACATTGGCACAGTATTAAACCGTTCAGCCCATCTAGTCTAGTTTGTAACTAAATGGGATGCTGGCTGATCAGGGCCTCAATTCTATTGTCTGTTTTTATTCCCCATACCTTTTACCTAATTAAAAACTTATCAATCATGGTCTTGAACATTTCAATAGACACAAACTCCACAGCTTCTTGAGGAATCAAAGACTTACCTTTGATCTTATTGAATGGTATAGGATGTTCAAAGGGTCGAATAGCCTACTCCTGCTCATTAGGCTTATGTCCCATCATATTTCTGCCTTTTAAATGAAGTCTTTGGAAAGTCATAGAGTCATCGAGGTTAACAGCATGGAAACAGACCTTTCAGCCCAACTTGTCCCTGCACCCCCCCCCCTTTTTTTGTTAAACCCCTAACCTAAAGCTAGTCCCAATTTCCCGCATTTGGCCCATATCTCACTATACCCATCGTACCCATGTAACAATCTAAATGCATTTTAAAAGTGTACCCGCCTCCAACAAGCTATCTCTGGCAGCTTGTACCAGACACTCACCATCCTCTGTGTGAAAAAAAGTCAAGAAGTGAATTACTCATCACAGAATTTGCAGTCTCTCTCATAGCTACAGCGTCTCCGTGGATAGTCCAGTTCAGTTTCTGGTCAATGATGACCCCTAGGATACTGATAGTGGGGAATTCAGAAATGGTACTGCCTTTCAGTGCCAAGGAAGATTCTTAGATTCTCTTGTTGGAGATGGTCGTTCCTGACACAAGTGTGGTGCAAATGTTACTTGCCATTTCTCAGCCCAAGCCCGAATGTTGTCTTGATCTTATTGCATAGCTTTAGTGTCTGAGGAGTTGTGAATGGTACTGAGCATTCTGCAATCATCAGCAAACATCCCCACTTCTAACATTACGATGGAGGGTAGATCTTTGGTGAAGGCTGAGGGGCCCAGGACCCTATACTGAGCAACTCATGTCACACGCCTGTTGTTGCATCTGAAATGCTTGAGGTCCAATAACCACAATCACCTTCCTTTGTACTTGGGATGTATAAAGGAACCCGTGACAAGTTTTGCCCCAATTTCCACCCACTCTGGTTTTGCGAGGGCTCCTTGATGCAGCCTTGATGTTAAAGGCAGTCACTCTTGCCTCACCTTGTGAATTCAGCCCTTTGGCCATGTTTGGATTAAGGCAGTAATGAGATCAGGAGCTGCGTTAGCCTGGTGTTCATATGCTAAAACA
Organism: Sphyrna mokarran; assembly: GCA_024679065.1. Lineage (NCBI taxonomy): Eukaryota > Metazoa > Chordata > Chondrichthyes > Carcharhiniformes > Carcharhinidae > Sphyrna > Sphyrna mokarran. The sequence continues at coordinate 9,634,904 of JAGIQG010000020.1, forward strand.
AACCCTAGGCGAACAACAAGATGTGGGTTAATGTTTGGAGTTAGGACAATTCTAACATGGCATAGTCAAGCATTATCTAACATTAACACAGAAAATGCTGGATAAACTCAGGAGCTCTGGCAGCATCGGTGGAGAAAGAGAAACAGAGTTTTTTAAAATTTATTTATCCAATTTAGTCCAATCAAGTCCCAATTCAGAGTCTCAACAAGTTGAGACATTCTCGATCCAAGCTGACAAGACAGGGCTCTTGCTTCCTGTCCTGGGCTTGATCTACATGATCTAAACCGATTGGAGCAGGTATTGCTCCTCCTTCAAAGCTTGACCTCATTTGCATCTTAGCCAAAATGCCGAGACGCCGCTTTTAATAATTGCTTCAAATGAAGCTGAAATGTAATCTAATGACTTCGACCAAGTCCATACTACACTTGATCTGAGCCAAAAGGCTGAGAAGCAATGTTTTGAGTCCATATGGTTCTTGTATAAAACTGAGGAGGGGTAGAAATGGAATGAATTAAAGAGTGGTTTGGCAGGGGGTGGGGGGAGCAGGGTAGTGGGGGAGGAGTAGAACAGAACAGAAAGACAGTGAAAGGTCGGACCAATAGAAACATTGACAAAGGTGTAATAGACATAAAATAAAGGGGAGTGTAAATGGTGTCACTAAGGACTACAAAGTGCTAGTGGTGGCGAGAGTGAAGATAGCAGAATGCGTTACAGGAGAACAAAGGTCAGAACAAAGGAACATCTAACTGGAAGAATGTGCTTCCGATGATTCCAAAAAGACAACAGAAAAATAAATGCCCGCTGAATAGATCAGCTTTATTTTCACATCAGCTATAACACAAAGGCCACCTGAAGCTTTCTGTGACAAATTCAGGCGAAATTTAATCAGTGCAACTGAGAACAGCCATTAACATCACAGTCACTGTGTGCTGTAGACAGGGAGCAGCAGAGAACACTGGCAACTGCAGCACAACTTAAGAATCTATTTGTAATATATTAGGAGCATAACAACAGGAGTGGACCCGTTTAGTTGCTCTAACCTGCTGAGACATCCAGGTTGATCATGGCTGATCTGTATCTTAACGTTATTCATTATGGTGGGAATCTGGATTCACTGCCTGGTAGATGCAACATTGAAGAAGCATTTAGATGAACATTTGAAATGCCATAGCACACAACGCTGGAAAATGGTATTAGAATAGATAGGTGCTTGATCACTGACACAGGCACGACGGGCTGAAAGGCCTCTTTCCGTGCTGTCAAACTCTATGACTCTAAATTTGTACCCCTTTATTGTGGAGTCCAAGAGGCGTAGACAAAAGTCATAGATAGAACAAGGATTGGAATGAGGCGCTCACTGAAGGATAAAATGGGCGGCACGGGCTTGTTGGGCTGAAGGGCCTGTTTCCTGTACTATGTTGTTCTTTGTTCTTTGACCCTGAAACTCTATTGCCTTAGTTCCATAAACCCTAATATCAATTCTGCGCATAAACCCATCAGTCACAGTAATGAAATTTTCAGCTGATAACCCCAACTTCATTAGTTTAATGAGAGTGTGTAAATATGTTCACTATCCCTGGTTTGAGAAAGGGCTTATCCTGATATCACATTTGGTCTGTTTTATTTGAGCCAAAAATAAACCTGATCAATGTAGGTGGGAGATTATTTTGCTGTTGTCTAATTTGAAGCTAATGCCCCATTCTTCTGGACTCACCCATTAAAGGAAATTAGAACATAGAACATAGAACATTACAGCACAGAACAGGCCCTTCGGCCTTCGATGTTGCGCCGACCAATATAAAAAGCAATGACCCTCCAAACTAAACCATTCCCTTCTCTTCCATATACTTATCAACTAACCTCTTAAACGCCACCAAACTTGGCGCATCTACAACTGCTGCAGGCAGGGCATTCCACTCCCGAACCACCCTTTGGGTAAAGAACCTACCTCTGATATCCGTCCTATAACTATCACCCCTTAATTTAAAGCTGTGTCCCCTCGTGCTAGCTTTCTCCATCCTAGGAAAAAGGCTATCACTGTCCACCCTATCTAAACCTCTAATCATCTTATATGCTTCAATAAGATCCCCTCTTAGCCGCCTCCTTTCTAACGAAAACAACCTCAAATCCTTCAGCCTCTCTTCATAAGACCTGCCCTCCATACCAGGCAACATCCTGGTAAACCTCCTCTGTACCCTCTCCAATGCCTCCACATCTTTCTTATAATGTGGGGACCAGAACTGCACACAATACTCCAAGTGCGGCCGCACTAGAGTTTTGTACAGTTGCAACATGACGTTGCGGCTCCGAAATTCAATCCCCCTAAATTGGTTCATGTGTATTAACCCTATCAACAATGAAGCATTTAATAGATGGCAGGAAGTTCAGAGGAACTTGGGGTAATTATTCACAGATTCCTAAAGGCAGTAGAGCCGGTGAATAGGAATGGGATAGTCAAGAAGGCAAATAGACACTTGCTTTTAACAGTTGTGGTATAGAATATAAGAACAAGGAGGTAATGTTGGAGCTGTATAGAATGTTGGTTAGATCACAGCTGGAGTACTGTGTGCAGTTCTGGTCACCTCACCATGGAAAGGTTGTGATAGCACGAGAGGGGCTACAGAGGAGTTGAACCAACTTGTTGCCTGGGATGGGGCATTTGAGACTGGATCGGCTCGGATTGTTTTCTTTAGAGCAGAGATGGTTGAGGGGGGATGTTATTGAGGTGCATAAGATTGTGATGGGTATGGAGAGGGTGAGTAGGGAGCAGCTGTTCCCCTTTGGTTGAGGAATCAATCATGAGGGGGTATAGTTTTAGGGTGAGCGGGCAGGAGATTCAGAGGGGATTTGAAAAAAAAGTTCTTCAGTCACAGGGAGTGAGAATCTGGAAAACGCTGCCTGGAAAAGTGTGGAGGCTGGAAACCTTACAACCTTTAAAAAATATTGAAATATCATAACATTCAAGGGATGAGACAAGTGCTGGAAAATGGGATTAGCGTGATTTTAGTGATAGTTACTGTGGGTGCAGACTCAAAGGGCCGAAGGGACTTTTGTGTGCTGTATGACTGTATGGCTCTTTTAATTATCTCCCTTTGTACTGAGATCTTTCAAAATAAGGACTAGTGTTCCATTGGTCTTTTAAATTATTATTTGTGTTTATCCATAATCCTTTACTGATTTCTGTACATGGATTGCAAATCTCTGTTCCTGCACAGTTCCTAACTTCTCACCGTGTAGAAAATATTCTGGTTTATCTTTCTTTGGTAAAATATGGATGACCTTAAATGACTTTTTCCACATTGAGCTCCAGTTTTGTTCACTCAATTTAAATTTTCAAGATCCCTTCACAATTCTCTCCTCCCGTCTTCATTGTTTAATATACCGGGTTTGTCTGTAAAATTGGATATACAACTTTCCACTTTTTCATTTAAGTCTTAGATACATATGGTGAAAAGCTGAGGTCGCCCGTACAGACCCCTCAGAGACACTACCATTCATGTGGTACCAATATGAGTACAGATAAGTATATTAAAATGCTAAATAAACGGAATAGAGTTAGATGTTGGTTATCCTATACCAGTTTGAAAAATCTGTAGGCAAACGGGCTTGTCTTGTGCACATAGCAGATCTGGCAAATTGATTGTCAGATTCACCGTAGTTTAGCATTACATAATATGGGTCCTAATTGTTTTATTCTGGAAAGCCAGATGGTAATGGGTAGGAATGGAACTATACCGTGTCTTACATTTATTCACAGAATTTACAAGCTTTCACCACCAAGCTCAAGCACTCCACAGTTTCAATAGGTACAGCCTTATGTGTGATCGTGGAACTCTATTAATATCCAGCACCTGTATACCATTCAACTTCATTCATACACAAATAACATTAGAATGTGCACAGATCCCCATGCATAAATCCAAACAGGATATTGTGAGCTATTCACAGTCCCAATGTATGTTAGAATCTATAACACATTTGTCACATTGAAACAGCTACTCGATTGGTCCTATTTCCCTGTCCTTTCCACATGGTCCTGAGGACTTTACCTTTTTTTAGTAAACAACACATTAAGAAGTGTCTAATCTCAAACACTAACCAGCACCCCTACCTCGCTATCCCCCTGGTTCTTCTGTTAATTATATTAAATATGTATCCGGATCAGTCATGGTCATACGGAATGGTGAAGCAGGCTCAAAGGGCTGAATTGCTTACTCCTGCGCTTAATTTCCTTCAATCACCTAATTCCCTGTTTGGGGAAACACTATATGATTAAGGTTTTTTTCTGATGGAGCCATTGAAATGTTGAAAGCTCACACTCTGATACATTCACTGACTTTCTCTTTCGACAGACACAGGCTGAGTATTTGCAACATTTCCTGCATTTATTTCAGATTCCTCGCGTCCACAGTACTTTGCTGATAGTTTTTATTGAAATACAAATCCCCAGAACGTACTATCTGAAATCTGATGTACCAGACGCACAATTTGCACGCCTACTCCTGATGGAAGTCCAATGATATTAAAAAACATGACTTTGCAAAGGATCATAAAATGAGAACTCAAGGGATTTTTGTCACTGTACGATGTCTGAAATGCTCTCTCTTTCTCCATTTCTCTTACTCTGAAAAGAGAATTGGCTATTTGAAGGAGATAAACTTGGAGACAGAATAAGGAAAGGGGGTGAATATGGAGACAGAATAAGGAAATGGGACTAACTGCATTGCTTGTCAAAAGAGCGGACGTCGCCTCAGTGGTTCCCTCCTGCAGTACGGTGGTACAGTGGTTGCAGGGGTGGTGGGGGGGGGTGGTGCGGTGTGATTGTTCTCAGTCCAGCTCGATGGGCCGAATGGCCTCCACTTCATTTTGAATAGAAAAAATGAGCATTTTGCAAGTGTGGCCCAGTCTGCCAATCACAGTGTGTTCACAGCCTTCCAAGCTATTGCTTCGATAAAAATAACCCTTTGGAACGGTTCGTGCGTAGAAGTGGTTCTAACGGCAGGGCAGCCTCTTCGTAAAGCAAGATTTCTCTTTAAACAAGTTCCCAAGGATCAGACCGTATCTTCAGACTGTTGGTCCGCAGTGAACTGGGGTGCGACAGAGCTTTACGCGGGACCTTCCGTCCTTTCCAAATGTTGTCAGAGGTACAATGGCTGCCCACAACAGCTCTTCAACTGGCAGCTTTACCAAGGTACAGCAGTAAAGCTAGCCAGTGAAGAACGAGTGTGGCACCGCCCGGTCCTGGCTACAATATCAGCACTCCTACAGCATTGCCTCGGAGGAGTTCTTCAATGGACAGTTGCCGTCTTTTCAATTCCACCATCAAAGCTTATGCGCTCGAAGTTTCTGTCAGCCTTTCAAGACAAAATGACATTCCAAAATGTACTCAGTATTTTTAAACACAGGAAGAGGATGATCTCATTAAAAACAGGGAGATTCTGCCCAAGAGATTCATAGAACATAGAACATTATAGTGCAGAACAGGCCCTTCGGCCTTCGATGTTGCGCCGACCAATTGGGAACAAGCAGTGACCCTCTAACCTAAACCATTCCCTTTTCATCATAAACTTATCTACTAACCTCTTAAACGCCAACAAACTTGGTGCATCTACAACTGATGCAGGCAGGGCATTCCATACCCTCACCACCCTCTGGGTAAAGACTCAGGAACTGCAGGTCTGCGCAAGGGGGTAAGAGAGATTGCGCAAATGCCCGGCAAACTGAGAGAGACCAAAGGAGAGTGAGAGACTAAAGGAACGTAGGCATACGACATGAGGGGAGGTTCCTGAGGAAATGAGAGAGATATGGAGTTTTGCACAGGTGAACAAAGAACAACACAGCACGGGAAACAGGCCCTTCGGCCCAACGAGCCCACGCCGACATTTTAACATTGTGAGTGCCCTTTTCCACCTGTGACCTTTGTCAATGCCCATTAGACTCCACAATAAAGGAACCATAACCGGATTGAGGGATGACTAATTTAGGGACAATTAGGGAAATAGGGAAATGAAAAAGACTGCAGAGTGAATGGGAAGGTACTGGAAAAACAAAGAGGATGAGAGGGGTTTCAGGCCGTGAGGAGGTTAGGTGAAGGGGTGATGGTGGTGAGTGCTATCTGAGAGATTGGAACTTTCTTAATATAACAAGAAATGCAGGAGATGGTCTGAGAAATGTGGGGGATGGGGTTGGGGTGCAGAGGGCAGGGTTTGCCCTCACAGGAATCAAAGAGTCCTCATAGGATAGAATCACAGAATCTCTACAGTACAGAAGGAGACCAGTCAGCCCATCGAGCCTGCATTGATAACAATTCGACCCTATCCCGTAACCCCACATATTTACCCTGCTAATCCTCCAAAAATTAGAGTCAATTTAACATGGTCAATGAACCTAACCCACATCTTTGGGAGGAAACCGGAGCACTCGGAGGAAATCCATGCAGACATAAGGAGAACATGCAAACTCCATATAGACAGTGACCCAAGCCGGGAATCGAACCTGAATCCCTGGCACTGTGATGCAGCAGTGCTAACCACTGTGTCACCATGTTACCCCCAACAGTGGTAGTGGCCAGGAGGTGGAATGAGAGTAAGGTGATAGGCTAACTAAAATAACATAGAAGTAATTGGCGTGAGAAGCTCACGCTGAGATATTTACTTGTTTTTCAGTTTAAAATTGTGATGAAGGTTTGGATAATTAAATCCTACGGAGCTTTAACGTCATAGTTCACAATATGAATAAAATCCAATAGCAGCACACATCACATTATCAGTGCTGGCCTCCATTGATAGCTGCCGAGCTTGTCTTCCTTGTGTAACCATGTTCCAACGTGGCGACACAGTGGTACGTTCCTGCTCACTTGTATATTCTCCACGTATAAAATACAAATAAATGGAAGGAATCTTCTCATACTGCCTGAGGTTCCGATCGATCAGGGACAGTTAGTATGGCTTGGTGAGTGGAAAATCATGTCTTACAAATTTGATAGAGTTTTTTGAGGGGGTAACCAAGAAGGTAGATGAGGGCAGAGCAGCTGATGTTGTCTTCACTGATTTCAGCAAGGCCTTTGACAAGGTTGTTGCATAAATCTCACAGGATCCAGGGTGAGGTAGCTCAATGGATACAAAATTGGCTTAATGAAAGAAGCCAGAGAGTTGTTGTAGAGCGTTGTTTTTCAAACTGGAGGACTGTGACTAGCGCTGTGCGCCAGGGATCAGTGCTGGGTCCACTGTTATTTGTCATTTATATTAATGATTTGACTGAGAATATAGAAGACATGATTAATAAGTTTGCCCAGGTTGGTGGCATAGCGGACAGTGAAGGAAGTTACCTCTGATTGCAATGAAATCTTGATCAATTGGGCCAGTGGGCTGACGAATGACAGATGAAGTTTAATTTAGATGAATGTGAGGCTATGCATTTTGGTAAACTGAACCAGGGCAGGACTTACTCAGTTAATGGTCAGGCGCTGGGCGAGAGTTACAGAACAAAGAGACCTAGGGATACAGGTTACTAGCCTCTTGAAAGTGGAGTCACAGATGGACAGAGGCATTCAGCATGCTTGATTTCATTGGTCAGAACAGTGAATACAGGAGTTGGGATGACTTCTTAAAATTGTACAAGACATTGGTAAGGCCACACTTGGAATACTGTCTACAGTTCTGGTCACCCTATTATAAAAAGGATATTATTAAGCTAGAAAGAATGCAGAAAAGATTTACTAGGATGCTAATGGGACTTGATGGTTGGGTTATAAGGAGAGACTGGTTAGACTGGGACTTTTTTCTCTGGAGCATAGAAGGCTGAGGGGTGATCTTACAGACATCTGTAAAATAATGAGTGGCACAGATCATTTAGATAGTCAATATCTTTTCCCAAAGATAGAGGAGTCTAAAACTAGAGGGCATAGGTTTAAGGTGAGAGGGGTGTGATACAAAAGTGTTCAAGAGAGGCAAATTTTTCACATAGAGGGTGGTGATTGTTGGAACAAGCTGCCAGAGGTAGTAGTAGAGGCAGGCAGAATTTTGTTTTTTAAAAAGCGTTTAGATAGTTACATGGGTAAGATAGTTTTGGAGGGATTGGGCCAAATGCGGGCAATTGGGACTAACTTTGGGGTTTTGGAAAAAAGGGCGGCATGGACAGGATTGGCCAAAGGGGCTGTTTCCATGCTATAAATCTCTATGACTCTATGAGAGTCTTCCTTCTGGATTATCACATTTGGAGAATGGGCAACATTTTTTCCCCTTGCCTCAGTGGTTAAGAAAAGCGATGCCACACTAACAATCCCATCATTACATTCACAATTAACGCTCTGAAATGACAGGAGGATTTGTTTGTTCAAAGCAGGTTGAAATCATACCCTGGCTTATGCGTAACAGTCTCCTGCCTCAGCTGACTGCAAAGGTCCAACATAAAGGTACAGTAGTACAGTGGGTTAGCACCGCTGCCTCACAGCGCCAGGGACCTGGGTTCGATTCCCGGCTTGGGTAACTGTCTGTGTGGAGTTTGCACATTCTCTCCGTATCTGTGTGGATTTCCTCCGGGTGCCTCCTTTTTCTTCCGAAAGACGTGCTGGTTAGATGCATTGGCCATGCTAAATTCTCCCTCAGTGTACCCAAACAGGCGGTGGAGTGTGGTGGTTGGGGGAGTTTCACATTGCTGTATTAAGATAAGCCTACTTGTGAGACTAATCATTACACTTTAAAGGCTGGGCTGTTTGAACAGAGTTCCTCATCAATCCCAAATCCGTATAGCTGCGGGTGACACAAAACCAGCAATGCCAGCTGAGACGGGGCACATAGACAACTCAGGACAGATAACCAACAACGATGGCGAAGCAGCAAAAGTTACTGCTTGGAAAGATTAGGGCTAATCATCATCTAATGCTCATTATCTAACCTGGGCTGCATCTTGACGCAACAGATCAGGGGGATCTTAATCATGCATCAAATTTGTGCCGTTATCTCAACTGCCAGTTCTCGGAGGAATAGCCCAAATGAAGGATTGTATTTAACTCACAGCGTAGCCGTGATGTGAGGGTAGAGGGGTGCAGGGGGTAGCATCCCAGCCTCTGAGCCAGAAGCTCCAAGTTTTGCCTCGCATCCCAGAACTTGATGGTGAGGAAGATGCGTTCACAGCACAGCTAAACAGGTTGAGCGCCAATCTAAAAATGGATTTGCCAATGGCAGTGGTTACAGCAGAAGAGGCTCCTCTTCAACCATGCTCAATGCTCCTCCAGCTATAAGCCTCTGGTGACAGGCTGAGCAACCGGTTCCAGGAAATACCTCAGTATGGAAAGTCTGCCTTGTGCATCACTCGGTGTGGGAAGGGAAACAACAACCCACAAATAACTGGACATGTTCAAAGTTGGCACTGGTTAACAGAAAGCAAAGTGATTGCACATCACTCCACGCCAAGAAGAGGTGAAAGAAAGCAGTATGAATACCATCAGGCACCAACATAAAGGTACGGTAGCACAGTGCTTAGCACTGCAGCCTTACAGCGCCAGGGACGCAGGTTCGATTCCCAGCTTGAGTTACTGTCTATTTGGAGTTTGCACATTCTCTCTGTGTCTGCATGAGTTTCCTCCGGGTGCTCTGGTTTCTTCCCACAGTTCGAAAGATGTGCTGGTTAGATGCATTGGCCATACTAAATTCTCACTTAGTGTACAACAAATACGTTTGTTTCTGAGCTCTGATGAAGGGTCATCCAGACTCAAAACATTGGGGGCGATTTTAACCATCGAGTTGCACCCGGTTTTTTTGGGAATGACACGGTGACATGACCAGCACCATTTTACAAGCGGCAGATTTCGGCTGCGGTCAGCCTCTCGCTGGAAATGGGGCGGAGGCAGGTTAATGAATGGAAATTTATTTAAATGCTGTTTAACATTTGCTTAGCGACCCTGGCACTCAGTCAACTAGGCCTGCCCCACCCCTCGCCTTATGACCTTGCCAGGAAAGGGGTCAATGGGGCGGGGTCAATGGGAGGTGGAGCTAAGGGGGAGGGGCTAATGGGGAGGAGCTAATGGTGGAAAGGAGCACACTGCCACCCTGCAGCGATTGGCAGGGGGAGGCCTTGATCGGCAGGAGAGGGAGGAGAGCTGTAATCGGTCTGGGCAGTGGGGGGGGGGATGGTGTCGGTGGGGCAGTATCTTGGGCTGAAGGCCCCTGTGATTGTCGGAGCAGAAGCTGCTTCAGGCTGCCTGCAGCAGCAGAGGCCTGACAGCTCTCCCTTTAGTCTCCTGCTACTGTTGACGTGCAGATGCAGAGTCAGAGACCTGCACATGTGCTCTACCTGAAAACACACCCAAAAGATGGAGCCGAAACTCTCCCAGTTTCAAGTCTGCCCATTGCTCAGAAAAAAAAATTGCCGCCGCTGTCTCTATTCTTCCCCACAGATGCTATCAGAACTGCTGGGATTTTCTGTTTTTGCTTTAGATTCCAGCATCCACAGTAATCTGTCATTGTACGAGAGAGAAGGTAACTCGTTCTGCATCTCCTCCAATCTAGCGCTTCATGAGAAACAGAGAATGGTTTAAATCCTTCGGGAGAAAAGTTTTGATAGCAAATCATTATCTGATAAGTGGTGAGAGAAACCGAGGTGAATGTAGATGCAGGCACTGCGTCCGTGTTAGTTCAATAGTAAATCATTCAGCGGTATCACTAGATTCCATTATGTTTGAAGATATGACTTAGTGCAGAATCCCATTAGACCTGCTCCCCTCTCTACCCTCTCTGATCGCCCTTACCTGCATTTATTTCTAAAGGAATCGGGTCTCCGGAATAATTTTTCAAGTTCTGAATATGAGTCAATCCAAATGCTTTCAGAATTCAATGTAATCCAGTGTCAGTGTTCGTAATGATCCGGGCACACTGCTAAATACTGACTAATGGCTTACAAAGATCGATAAAGTGAAACTGTTTCACACAGAGAAATTGAAATTAATTTCTTCCTGAACATTTTTGTGAAAAAGCTGCCACAGTATTAATGCTTAAAATAAAATCTGGCTGTGAGCCACGTTGCACTGATGTGAATCAATCACATATTAGCTATCATGTGACTGTACTGACATTTCAGGAAGACACTCGACATAATGTGTTATTCAGTTAGATTTCAGTGAGAAAAGCACTCCTGAGTGTAGCAGGTTTAATAAGATGGAGTTTATGCTCTTATCATATTATGACGGGGCTATTATATCAGGCAATGAACAATATATTACAATACATAACAAAATAGTATTTAGTTGCCATTCACAGGGTTATTCAAGTAGGGAAAGAAAATTAAATTCTTCCTTGAAATCATCCTTTCTTGGAGTGTGGCTTTCAGCATCTAGTTTTCACAGAATCATACAACGCAGGAGAGGCCCTTCAGCCCACTGAGTCCGTACCGACACGTTAGAAAAGTAAAGCATTTAGTTATTAGTCACAAGTAAGGCTTGTGACTAAATCACTGCAATGAAGTCACTGTGAAATTCCCCTATATAAAGTGTAGAAACACCTGATCTCCCTTCTAATCTCATTTTCTAGCACTTGACCCATACCCCTGAATGTTATAATGTGCCAATGCTTATCCAGGTACTTTTTACAGGACATGAGGTATCCCGCCTCCATCACGCTCCCAGGCAGCATATTCCAGACCATCGGGTGAAAAAGATTTTCCTCACATCCCACCTGAATTTCCTGCCTCTCACCTTGAACCTGTGTCCCCTCGTAACTGACTCTTCAACTAAGGGGAACAGTTGCTCTTCATCCACTCTGTCCATGTCTCTCATAATCTTGCACACCTTGCTCAGGCCGCCTCCTCAGTCTTCCCTGCTCCAACGAAAATGACCCAAGTCTACCCAATCTCTCTTCATAACTGAAATATTCCATCCCAGGCCCCCTCCAGTGCAATCACATCCTTCTGATAATGTGGCAACCAGAACTGCACACAGTGCTCTAGCTGTGGCCTCACCAAAGTTCAATACAACTCCAACATGATTTCCTTGCTTTTGTAATTTAGGCCTTGATTGATAAAGGCAAGAGACCCATATGCCATTTTCACCACTCTATTAACATGCCGATCTGCCTTCAGAGATTTGTGGACAAACATACCAACGTTTCTCTGTTCCGTAGAACTTCCGACTGTCATGCCATTCATTGAATAGTTCTTTGTCAATTTTCATAACGTGAGTACCAGAGAGAGTGATGACTCCCAGGGGGAATGTTCTGGAACATATCCACATCAGTGAGGCAAAGTGGATATTGCACTATGAAGTGTAGAAATGCAATGGTCATAGGAGATGCAATAGGGGGATGAACAGGCATCCTTATAAATGAGGCCAGTCATCTTACAGAGGATGCTGCCTCATGGGTGTTAGAATAAATAACATTCTTGAGAGGGTGCATAATATTATGAAGTAGGAAGGGAGACAGCCAGAAGTTGTGCTCCACGTGGGAACAAATAGAACAGGATGAGAGATTGGCACGGCACGGTGACACAGAGGTTAGCACCACTGCCTCACAGCTCCAGGGACCTGGGTTCGATTCCCTGCTTGGGTGACTGTTTGTTCGGAGTTTGCACGTTCTCCCCACGTGGGTTTCTTCCGGGTGCTCCGGTTTCCTCCCACAATCCAAAGATTAGGTTAGGTGCATTGGCCATACTAAAGTGCCCCTTATAGGATGAGGGATTAGTGGGGTAAATATGTGGAGTTAAGGCCTAGGTGGGATTGTGGTCAGTGCCAATGGGCCGAATGGCCTCCTTCTGCACTGTTGGGATTCTGTGATGATTTCTCTGATGATGGAAAAGGGTTGAAGTTCTGCAGTCAGGAACGGGAGAGCAAATTGAGAAACAGGAACCTCAAAGACAGTGCCACGTGCTGTTGAGTTTATAAATAGTGGGATAATCAGGCTAATGAGTAACTGGAGATGTGGTGCATGAGAGAAGACTTCAATTCTTAGTGTGTTGACATCAGACTTGGGCATGGGTGGGGAACAGGGTGACCTCAACAGAGCTGGGACCAAGAAACTTAACCAGTACTGATGGGAGGGTTTAATCTAATTTGGAGGAATGGAGTTGGGAAAGGAGGGTTCAAAAACTGGAGAGGCCAAACAAATTGCACAATTGTGCTAGAACAGAGAACTCAGAAACAGAAGGGATCTCGCAGTCTGCAAATGTAAAGCAGTCTATGGTAAATTTGTATAAATGAATGACGCCCTCTTGATTTTTGTTTGGCAGTGTGGTAAAATCTGGAGAGAAAACCAATCAGTTTCTGTGGCTAGAAATTCACTGCCTTTCTCACCAGAAACAACACTGCCATTTCTTGTTAAGATTTAGGCCAGATTCCGAGAATCGATGAGCAGTTGAACACAAGCGGAACACAAAATTCTTTGAGAAGCACACAAATAATAAAAGGTAGGCAAAAAAAAGGTAAGATTGATTCGGGGATGAAAAAAGAGATCTTCTTATGCAGGCAAAGCACACGGTTGACATACTAAATAAGTTATTAATGTTATCAATGTAACAATAATGAGGCAATAACAATATTGGTTTAGGATAAAAGAGTGGCAGAATTTAAGTGGAGCGGCACAGGCTTGGAGGGCCGAAGGGCCTGTTTCCTGAGCTGTATTGTTCTTTATTCTTCGGGAAGATCATCCAGGCTGGATTGGTGGCATCACATTGTGCAAGTTCTGGCCATCATAAGACACAGGAACAGAGTTAGGCCACTCGGCCCATCGAGGATCTTACAGGGAAAAAAAAATCTCTTACAGTAAGTGAGTTAAGATAAAATAAATTGACATTTGGAAAAGAGGCATCATGAACTGGAAGCAGAGACTAGTGGCGATTGGTTGTTTTTCAGGCCAGGATGCAATGGTGTTCCTTAGGGATGGGTTCTGGGATCACTGTTCTTTCTGGTATAAATTATTTGCCTGGATTTGAGCACACAGCACAGTATTTCAAAATGTTCCAAGATGATATGAAACTCATTAGTGTAGTAACTAATGGGACAGATAATAATAGACTTACAAAGAGAACAAATGTGAACTGAATGATACAACGTTAAAGAGAGTGCAGCAATAGAGAGACCTGAAGTAGTATGTGTGTGTAGACAAGTCTATGACGGTTACCATTAAATCTTTACATTGCAGAAAGAGGCCATCCGGCTCATCGAGTCTGCACTGACTCTCCAAACAATAATCTCCTCTGTCCAATCCCCGTAACCCCGGAAATTTACCCTGGATAATCCTAACCCTTACATTTTTGGACATTAAGGGGCAATTTAGCATGACCTATCCACTTAAACTGCACACCTTTCGATTATGGGATGAAACCAGAGCACCCAGAGGAAATCCAGAGGTTTTCACACAGGGTCCCATTGCCCTATACAATGGGGTGGCCGGGTGTGTTTGCCTTGTTCGGGAGACAGTAGACATCTTCAACGCGTGGAGTACGTGGGATGAGAGCACGAGTGTACTCTGAAGGTCCAGATCAAAGGTCTTGATCAGTCTATTGAGCTGGTGGGTGTGTTCGTTTGCTGGATTTGCGGATAACTGTCCGTAGTGTTCCTGGTTGCTCAGTTGTTGATATGCTTCTTTACAGTAATCCGTCCTGTTCAGTACGACGAAGGCCCCTCCTTTGCCTGCTGGCTTGATGACAATGTTGCGGTTGGTTTTGAGAGTACAGATGGCATTGCGCTGTGCTTGGGTGATGTTCGGAGCCGTCTTGTGAGTGTGGTTGATGAATCAGGCATTGACGTACCTCCTGATGGTTTGGGCACACATGGCGAGGCGAAGGCAGTGGCTTTCCGGAGGAGTCCAATTTGACTCTTCTCTCTTCGATTCAGCCTTCAGAAGAACAGTGACCACCACACCACACACCAGAGCAATCTCTGCAAGACGTGCCGGATCATCGACACGGATGCCATCATCTCACATGAGAACACCATCCATCAGTTACACGGCACATAACTCTTGCAACTTGGCCAATATTATCTATCTGAAACACTGCAGGAAAGGATGTCCCGAGGCTTGGTACATTGGGGAGACCATGAAGACGCTGTAACAATGGATGAATGAACTCTGCTTGACAATCACCAGGCAGGAGTGTTCTCTTCTTGTTGGGAAACACCTCAGTGGTCACGGGCATTTGGCCTCTGATCTTCAGGTAAGAGTTCTCCAAAGCAGCCTTCATGACACACAACAACGCAAAGTCGCCGAGCAGAGACTGATAGCCAACACATGAGGAAGGCCTCAACTGGGGTCTTGGGTTCATGTCACACTATCTGTAACCCCCACGACTTGCCTGAGCTTGCAAAATCTCACTAACTGTCCTGTCTGGAGACAATACACACCTCTTTAATCTGTGCTTAATCCTCCCTCCACTCACATTGTCTGTACCTTTAAGATTTGATTACTTGTAAAGACTAGCATTCCAACTATTATCTTGTAATTGAGTTTGTATCTATATATGCCCTGTTTGTGAACCCAACTCTCCACTCATCTGACAAAGAAGCAATGCTCCAAAAATTCATGCTACCAAATAAATCTGTTGGGCTTTAATCTGATATTGTGAGACTTCTTACTGTGTTTACTCCAGTCTAACACCAACATCTCCACATCATGCCTCTCAACTGAAAGGTCTACATTCAAAAATGTCTGTTGAAATCCCTACTGAAGACCTTGGAGTGAGATAGAAACTTCAGATTCAGAGCTGAGAGTTCTACCATCTTGGGGATTTTCACAGTAACTTCATTGCAATGTTAATGTAAGCTTTATTTGTGACTCATCAATAAGCTTTACTTTTTAACCACTCAGCCCCTGCTGATACCTGGGCTAATATACATATTAGTCTCTACACTTACTTCTCAATTTTATAATAAAGCAGCATTTTGATTTACGTATGGCATTACCTCATTCATACATTCATTACACCTCACAGCAACAGCGAAACACAAATGGTCACATGTGCCAGAGCACCATTTTCAATTTATATAATGTGTGTTTCACTGGTGTCACTTCACATCACACTGACAGCATTAAAGATAAACTCTGGTCATGGAGAACACAGGGACCAGCTAAAGGACAGACCTGTGATCAAGGATTGAAGGAGTCGAACTGAAATGTGTAGCAGGCTGTCATACACTTCTCTCGCTAGGATCCTGCATCTCTCTCTGCTTGCGGCCAATTCTTTTCTTTAGTGTTTCTGCTTTCCATCTCCAAACTTTACCTTTAAATTATCAACTATCTCAAACATTTCCCTTAACAGTCCAATTTCCATCTAGCTTTTCTTGAAGTAAGATGAATTGTGATATGTGTAAGATTCCAGGAGAAGATTGAACCCATCAGTGGGTGACCGTCAGGGAAGTGTTGCAATACGCTCCCTGATATTATGATGGATTAAGACCTCACATTTAAAAAAATAATCAATGCTTCCCCCATGGTTATTTCAGCCATTTTGAAATCTGGATAAAGACCTTTTTACGTCTGTGGCCCCTGAACAAAAGGGGTAGCCGGCATTATTAAAGAAACCTTCACCTCGTTATCTCTGGAGAACCACTAATGCCACATGGTGAGGGCTATACAGACCCAATGCTAAGAGAGCTATACAAAGGCCATCTGCATATGATAACCCTGCATGGCCATCTCATTGGCTGGGAAAGAGGCCCCACAACCTTCCTTTCAATCTCGGGGAGCCAGTGTCAATGACAATGTGGCGAGTCATGGGCCTCTAGCTTTTGGAGCCAGTTATATTACCTTGCTGGGTTCCAAATTCAATCTGCCATTTTACCATTTAATCAGCAGAAAAGGAGCCATGTCCAGATTGAATACCTGGTTACATCTACACTGTTTCTACTGGAACATCTGTACCCAGGGCCTACAAGGCTGATTCATCTCTGCGTGCCAACCTAACTGTCAGCACTGCCGGAGAAATGAGTTATGCAAGGAGCGTTCATATGATAGTCTGTCAGCTTGTTAATCACTCAGCAAATCCTTCCACTGATTAGGGACAATCTTCCAAGGGACAAGCATGAAGATATCTATTTTTATAGTTATTTTACAGGTGGTAGGGCTCATTTATTTCCCATCCCTAATTACCCACGAGGAGGTGCATTGGTTTTCAGACTGTCAAGTAAGACCTCATTGAACTTTCATTCAGGCTCTGGAACCCACAAAGTTTATTTTTTCTGTGGCCTCTGCCCTGCAAATCTCTCTCTCTTCTCTCTTCTTTACTGAATGAATGCTAAGGGGACAGTACTGCACTGACCCTCTCTCCTGTCTGAAACAATATTCACATACGGACATAATATAATACGCTTTAAAGTCACATCCTCCAAAGGCATTTCGCTCCAATGGCATCTCTAAAGATCTGACTGTTACTGGGATGAGTCTCTTAATATATTCTGCATAACTGGCTATAACACTTCAGCTAATAGTATATCGGCAAGGTAAATACTCCTGATATGAAGAAAGTCAGGGTCATGGAAGGAGCATTCATATCACAGAATGACAGCTCGTTAATCACTCAGCAAACCCTTCCACTGATTAGTGTTCTCCAAGTGACAAGCGTGAAGTTATCTATTTTTATAGTTATTTTACGGATTGTAGGCCTCATTTCTTTCCCATACCTAATTACCCATGAGGAGGTGGTGGTCTTTTCATAGACCTTAGAACATAGAACAGTACAGCACAGTAAGGCCCTTCGGCCCTCGATGTTGTGCCGAGTTATGTCCGAACCCAAGATCAAGCTATCCCACTCCCTATCATTCTGGTGTGCTCCATGTGCCTATCCAGTAACTGCTTGAAAGTTCCTAAAGTGTCCGATTCCACTGTCGCAGCAGGCAGTGCATTCCACACCCCAACCACTCTCTGAGTAAAGAAAGCACCACTGAACTATATTAGCTTCTCTCACTGCTCCTGGCAGCTTATCCCTTTGCATTTGTGCCCTTATGAGATGTAGAATATTCACAGAATTCCTACAGCGCAGAAAGAGGCCATTCAGCCCATCTGCACCGAGAATAATTCAGGCCCTATCTCTGTAAACCTGATGTATTTACCCTGCTAGTACTCACTAAGGGGTAATTTAGCATGGCCAATCAACCTAACCCAATCAATCTAACACTCGTCCCTTACAGAACATATTTTGGACTGAATCCGGGGGTTCAAACCTGGAGCATCCGGAAGAAACCCATGCAGACACAGGGAGAACGTGCAAACTCCACGCAGACAGTGACCTGAGGATGGAATTGAACCCCAGGCCCCTGGCATTGCAAGGCAGCAATGTTAAACAGTGCGCCACTATTTACAATGTTCTCAAGAGCTCTCTTGAAGACCTACTTGCAGTTTTACTGGTGTCACTTGCTGCCTTATACATCACCCAGAATAAACCCTGTTGCACTGTGCAGTAAGCAAAATGAGGTGTTCACCAGTTACTAATCATGACAGATGCTCAGTTTCACTGATGGCCAAATGAAGTCAGCATTGCAAAGTGACTCAGCAGGATATCCGGTTGCACTAAACTTCCTGCTGCCAACTTCATTGCCTCTTCCTCACCCACGATGAATGATTCATCATGTTCTCCCCTCTCACAAAATCCCCTTTAAGAACTAGTGCCTATCTCAAGCAATGTACAACGATGAGTTAGATAATGAGGGTTTGACAGAGTGACTTCATCCTCGAGGGCTAGTTGTCCTTCTGTTAAAGCTTATAGGTATACGGTGGACCCATTGACACTATTGTACATAGTGATGTTCCACCACAGGGTACACACTCGGGTTTACAAAGTTTCACAACCACTGCTTCTAAGGTGATGGTCAAAATCAATGCCAAATAGAATCCATGGGGTTACCTGTGTACAGACCAGAAGCGTTGTAACAAACTTGAATATCTCATAATTCCTATATGACGACCCAGCTGACATAAAGTTATGGAAACAGTTTTCAAAAACCACCACAACCTCCTACAGACTACCTGTCCAGGAGCAAAAGAACATGAATAAGCCATTCAGCCTCTTGAGCTTGCCTTGCCATTTCATTAGATCGTTGTACCTCAACTCCACTTATCCCCTTTTGTTCTATATCCCTTAATATCATTATCCTACAAAAATATATTGATTGAATGGAATATCAATTACTTTTCATGTTGTGATGTCATGTGCTGACATAATGCTGAGAAGTTGTTGTGGTCAGGCTAAAACCAACAGATACATTTATTAGGAAGTAGAAAATTACACTGAAGCAAAAAACTCGCATTAAATACTAATACTTCAATACCTAAAAAGCTATAAAAATTGAATTATTCAAAAGAGTTTAAATACTTTTGTGGGAATGAATTGCATTATCTGATAACGTACGAGAGTTTTGGAGGATACTGTCTGTTGGAGGACTTATTCATGGAGTACTTGCATGTGGTAAGGTCCACCATAAAATATCTGAATCATAATTATATGAATTAAAATACAGTTGAAAGCTAATCGCTGAATCTAAACTCTCAATCACAGGTAGGCAATAATGGTAAAGCCTTTAGGGCAAAAGAAGCCTTTTATGTCATAATTAAATATTGAACATGAGAAACTAAGAGCTGGATTATCCTGTTAAAAGGCTGGTGGGAACAGGGAAACCACAGGTTCCTGGCTCCACCATGGTCCTGCTGAACTTTCCATAAGAATATAAGAAATAGGAGCGGGGTAGGCCATCTAGCCCTTCAAGCCTACCCTGCCATTCAACAAGATGATGGCTGATCTGAAGTTGATCAATTCCCCATAACCCTTAATTCCCTTGTCTATCAGAAATCTATCTACCTGTGACTTAAATATATTCAGCGAGGTAGCCTCCACTACTTCAATGGGCAGAGAATTCCAGAGATTCACCGCCCTTTGAGTGAAGAAGTTCCTCCACAATTCTGATCTAAATTGACCCCCTCCCCCTACTTATTTTGAGACTGTGTCTTCTGGTCCTGCTATCCTTCCTAAGCAGGAAGAATTCCTCTATCTCTTCCCTATCTATCCCCTTCATTATCTTATATGTCTCTATAAGATCCCTCCTCAGCCTTTTAAACTCCAACGAGTATAGACCCAGTCTATTCAATCTCTCTTCATAGAGTAATCCCCTCATCTCCAATATCAACCTAGTGAACCTTCTCTGCACTCCCTCCAAGGCCAATATATCCTTCCGCAAATGCAGTGAACAAAATTGCACACAGTACTCCAGTCGCGGCCTCACCTGTACAGTTGCAGCAAAATCTCCTTGCTTTTATATTCTATCTCCCTCACCATAAAGGCCAAAGTTCCATTTACCTTCTTGATCACCTGCTGCACCTGCAGACTGGGTTTTTGTGATTCGTGCACAAGGACCCCCAGGTCCCTCTGCACCGTGGCATACTGGGTTTGCAAATAGCAACACTATTCCTGATAGGGACAAGCTATTGGGGAGAGAGACATAGCACTGGCACAGTTTTAAAAGGCAGCAAGTTAAAGAGAATGTATTCCTTTTTAAACAGCAGAGGTTAAAAGATGGCTAAAGGAACTTTGTAAGAAGTCTCACAACACCAGCTTAAAGTCCAACAGGTTTATTTGGTAGCAAAAGCCACTAGCTTTCAGAGCTATTGCTGCTCCTTTGTCAGGTGACGGGGAGTTCTGTTCACAAACAGAGCATGTAAAGACACAAACAAGGCATGTAAAGACACAAACTCAATTTATAAAATAATGGTTAGAATCCGAGTCTTTACAGGTAATCAAATCTTAAAAGTACAGACAATGTGAGTGGAGACGGCGTTAAGCACAGGTTAAAGAGGATGTGTATTGTCTCCAGACAGGACAATTAGTGAGATTTTGCAAGTCCAGGCAAGTCCTGGGGGTTACAGATAGTGTGACATGAACCCAAGATCCCGGTTGAGACTGTCCTCGTGTGTGCAGAACTTGGCGATCAGTCTCTGCTCAGCGACTCTGCGCTGTCGTGTGTCATGGTTGCTGCGAGGGAGAAAGCAGTGATATCTCGAGACACAATCACTGCGACCTTTACATTTGTAATTCCTGTCGCTTTCCTAACTCTTCCACATCATATACACCTGCAAAGTACCATCTCAAACATCCAATCAGGAGGGAGCAAATAGTGAGTCAGAAAGATGTATGCCAGATGAAGCACATCGGGAATGAGGAGCTGGGAGTGGAAGAGAGGGTGAGTGCTATTCCTCCGAGGAGAAACTACAGTCCACAATCGAGGATCTGAGTTAAATCTCAGAGTGTAGGAGGCAATCCTCAAAACAACTATGATTATGGAGTATCAAAATTATACGGAGGAGGTGGAAGTGACTTATATATTGATGTACTTACATTGATTATATATTAATATATTGATGTACTTGTTTTTATCCTACAGGTGCTTTGGTCCACCTTGTTGGCTAACGAGGGGCATACACGCGATGGATTGTGAGAGGGCTGCTCTTGGATTTTTTTCGACAGTATCCTAATGCTTCACGTCATTAGTGTACGCTTGACCTGGACCATTTGATGGGCAACGCGACAGCTCAGTGACTATCGCTGTGCTGTGCAGATACATGGATTTGGGCCTGTGTCTGTGGGAGTTTGCGCATTCTCTCCATGCTTGCGTGGATTTTCTCCGGGTGCTCCGGTTTCCTCCCATATCCCAAGGATGTGCTCTTAGGCTAATTGGCAAAACAAATTCTCCCTAAATTGTCTCAAATTTTGTTTTTAATCCATAGATCTATAAACATTGACAGGGATCGCGGATAGAGATGGGAATATTGGGGTGGTGGCGCGGACTCGGGCTGAAGGGCCTGTTTCCCGTGCTGTTTTGTTCTTTGTTCTTTACATGGATATCATTGAGTGATTGAGAGTGCAACAAACTCACTACTCGATATTGCGATATGTTTCCCAAGACATGCAGACATTTCTAGAGCAACCAGGAGAAGGTGCTAAAAACAATGATGGCTTCTGAACTGGAAATTCTAATTGTGCAGCAGATCTTGGAACAGGATAGCTTGAGGCTATTCTATCAGAAACATTGCTAAGTAGCAACATCTCCAGGAGGTGGCCAACCTTGTAAGAAGCGGCCATTGTTGAAACAATTGTCATTGTTTCTTCAGACAGTAGCATCGAGCTCATGTTCTTAAGACCCTCTCCAAAGTTTGCATAAGGGGTCTTCAAACTCTCCTTGCTCTGCCCTTGAGAGTGGAAGATAATGGCAAACCATCAGTGCCAAAATCCATCAGGAAAAGTGACTCAGGATAAGGCAGAGCAAGTGAGGCACAGACTAACCATCAGTCAGAGCACATACCATACCATACAAGCTGTCTTTGAAAGATATGTAAGGGGCTATAAACTGAACAAATTAAATCTGTTGTAATTAGACAAATATACAGGTGAATAAAATAATTTCTATTGTAAAACATAGAGAATGTGGAGTTTATGTTACAATCAATTTGGCCATGATCTTTTGAACGGCAGAGCAGGTTCAAAGAGCCAAGTGGTCTGCTTCTGCCTCTAATTTGAGTGTTCGTAGGTAAGTATATGTATTTATGGTCTGAGGCACCAATTGGGAAGGAATAGATAACATATCTATAATTTTTTTATTCATGGGTGTTGCTGGCTGGCCAGCATTTATTGCCCATTCCTAGTTCCCGAGGGCAGCTGAGACTCAACCACATTGCTGTGGCTCTGGAGTAGACACAGTAAAAATTCTCACAACACCAGGTTAAAGTTCAACAGGTTTATTTGGTCTCAAACATGGTGGTGTTTGCTACCTGTTGGACTTTAACCTGGTGTTGTGAGACTTCTCAGTGTGCTTACCCCAGTCCAACACCGGCATCTCCACATCATGCTCTGGAGTAGGCCAGACCGGGGAAGGACAGCAGATTTCCTTCCCTAAAGGATCTTAGTGAACCAGACGGGTCTTTCCAATGATTGACAATAGTTACATAGCCATCAGTAGATTCTTAATTCCAGAATTTTTTTTGTTATTGAATTCACTATCTGCTATGGTGGGATTTGAACTCGAATTCCCAGCTGAGTTTCTGGATTACTAGTCGAGCGTTAATACACTAGGCCATCAGCTCTCCCTTTCAGCCAATGGAACAGTTACACTAAATCTATTCACAGTTGCAACATCATGACATTGCTGGAAGCAAATTCAATACTAACCTTCATATAATGGATCCACGTTCTCCTGGAACACTCCTCATGGTGTGAAGAAGGGGGCTTTGATTTCTTTCTCAACATCGATTGCCACTGTATCTCTTTCAGTTTCCAGCAGCAACAGATCTTCTCCTCCTCCACGTAATGTGGTACACGTCAAGCTGTAAAGATTGTGGAGACCGGTATTAATTTGTATGGCAGAGCCACCCCAAACTTAGTCAGATGTCTGAAGCTAGGTTTTACAGTGCTTTTGCGGATCTCATTATATCCACTAAAAATAGTGTTTGCAGCAGCCTTTCCATTGTCAACAGCTATGATCACAAATGAACATCTGAATGTATAATCAAAGCGATAAGTGCTAATACAGTCGGGCTGCATGATGGAAGTGTTATGACAGCTCTCGTCATGTGCTTGAAGGTGTTCAGCATCATACATTAGCTTCAGCATAATGAAATGAAAGTTTATCCTCTTCATCAAGGCATCTGTCTTGAGCCAGAGAGTTATGTCTGAGTCTAAGTCATGAGCATTTACCCTAACCTGCCTTTCTGTGCAGTGCTGAAGGACTAAAGTTGCCAAAGTCCCAGGTGACCGTACATTGCACTCTGCTTTGAGGGAGCCAAGCCGAGTGGTGGTGATTTAACCTGAGGGTCGCCACATCCCGAATGAGGGGCAGCTTTGAGAAGGAGGGGTTTTCATGGATAACCTCAGACAGAACGGGAATTGAACCCGTACTATTGGTGAGACTCTACACCATGAACCATCGGTCAACCGATCCCCTACTGAAGGAATATTGGACTCTGAAATGTTCTTTCAGCTGTCAGGGTAAACTGAAGCTCCCTCTCAGGGGCACGTAAAAGATCCCATACACTATTTCAAAGAAGAAAAGGAAGGTTCTCTCAGGTGACTATTTACCTCTCAACCACCTCACCAAAATGTTGCTGATGTATGGAGTTGTTGTTTGTGGGCTGCCTGTAAGCTATTGTATTACTGGGAACAAGTTCAACGTTGGGTGTGAAGTGCTTTAGGACATTCTAGAATTTTGAAAGGTAAATACAAGTTGTTTCTCTTTTATCTGTAAGATAATGCTGAACGTTGGATGCATTCCATCAATTGCCTCGGTGAGCGTCCTGCAGAACTGGATAGCTCTGTTTCTCCGGCTCCATTGGGAAGGGTATGAAAGGTGGACAAAGTGTCAGCAACCTTCTTGAAGCATTGATGACTTGCTACCGTAGCAGTAGACACTGCATGTAAGGAAGCAGTGACAAAGGAATTGTTCACATCCCGAACTGTAATTATCTGTCTTAGCCTATATATATATATGCTGTATTTGTCATTCAACCTCTCCGCTCACGCGATGAAGGTGGAGCACTCTGGAAGATCATACTTTCAAAAACATCTGCTGGACTTTAACTCAGTGTTGTGAGATTTCGAACTGTTCCCACCCCAATCCAATGCCAGCATCTCCACATCAAAGGAATTCTAGCCAGTGACGACTTTGTTATGTCTCTTGGTCTGGTGGAAGTAACTGCAGCTCTTCAACCAGTAAAGAATAGAATCAAAGAACCCCAGACAGCAGCCGTTCAGCCCATTGAGTCTGCACTGACAACAATCCCACCCAGACCCTATCCCTGTAACCCCACCCTGCTAATCTCCCTGACACCAAAGGGCAATTTAGCATGGCCAATCAACCTAACCCACACCTTTGGAATATGGGAGGCAATTCATGCAGACAAGAGGAGAACATTCAACCTCCACACAGATAGTCACCCGAAGCTAGAATTGAACCCGGGTCCCTGGTGCTGTGAGGCAGCAATGCTAACCACTGTGCCAATGTGCCACCCAATAGTTGATTTATCTTCCAGAAAGGAGGAAGGACAAGCTACAGGGAGAAATACAAGCATAGACACTTAGAAAAGTAAAACATCTTTAACTCGTATACTGTAGAAAGCAGGTGTCAACGTGTTGGAAACAAATGTCTTCTACAATGTCTCACTTCAAGTGCCACCAATGAGGACTCTTCAAACTCATAACATTGCAATAAAAGGATTTAGGAATCTCATGTTCTCAACCCAAAAAAATAGCAGTGGGACTGACTTAAAATAACATGGTATAACAATAAAATAACAAGGCAGAAAAATACTGAACAGATCATCAGACAAAATAAAATCAATTTTCAATTACGGCAAACAAAATACTCTTCTCAATGCACTCTCCACCTCTGTGATAACTGACTGGTGTTCAGGTCGCCACTTATATAGAAATAATGATTTGGGATATGTCTAATATTGATGATATTTTGAGAGGATAATTCTAATGCAATGTTGGATCAGTAGAGTTAAGGGATCACTTTTCCATCCCAGTGTACTGATTCCCACTTCAGAACTAGAAGAAAAAAGTCATTAATTCAGAGGATCACAGAATCCCTAAGGTACAAAAAGAGACCATTCGGCCCATCGAGCCCATCAAACCCACCCAGGCCCTACTCCTGTAACTCTACATATTTACCCTTAATACTAAGGATCAACTTACCATCATTAATTAACCTAACCCGCACATCTTTGGATTGTGGGAGGAAACCAGAGCACTCGGAGGAAACTCACAGGGAGAATGTGCAAACTCCATACAGACAGTGTCCCAAGGCTGGGAATTGAACCCGGGTCCCTGGCTCTGTGAGGCATCACCTGCTCAATCACCTACCTGCTCAAATGGACTTCCTTTCTGTAGTTTAAGGACATCAGGCATAGT
Source organism: Sphyrna mokarran (assembly GCA_024679065.1). Classification (NCBI taxonomy): domain Eukaryota; kingdom Metazoa; phylum Chordata; class Chondrichthyes; order Carcharhiniformes; family Carcharhinidae; genus Sphyrna; species Sphyrna mokarran. Next base: position 9,660,773 of record JAGIQG010000020.1, read on the forward strand.
AAGGATTAACATGGGACTGTGAAACATTACAGCGTGTTATAATAAATCGCGTGAGCTGAGACTGGAGTCAGTTGTGGACTGGACAGAGACCTGTGTAGAAGTAAGCATGGGGTTAGCCCATAGCTTGGGCTACACCTTGTATATGTTCATAGTTATGTATTACCAATAAATGTTTAATGTTAAGCGTATATGACTCAGAACCTCTTGGTGAGACATGTAACATGGTGGCAGCGAATGGAAAAATGCAAAACCTCAGAGAAGGTGGAGCAGAAATTCAAAAACTGGAAAATGAAAAGTGCAGCATTTTGATCTGACTGAAAGCACCTGAATTGAAGAAACAGACAGGAATTAATGGAGGGAAGCTTCTCCGCAGAACTGGGCGCAGAAAGGGAGAAGAAAAGATCCCCATTGTACGGCTGAAGGGTCCACACGATCTCATGGAATTCCACTGTGAATGCTCACAGAGAGTTAAAGGACTTCGAAGGAATGAACACAACATTCAGATCTAAGACGGAACTGGTTTAAAAAGCTTCTGTGCTACTTGTTTCCATCCCGGGTTCAGATCCAGGGCAATACCACACGGCAGCTGAACCCATTGCCAGAAAGAAAAGCAAAAATGAAGCAACTGGTTTAAAAATCTCAGGCAAAACAGGGAATCGATTGCTAAGCGTCCACAACTCCTACAATCTCACAAGGAAGGCCCCACCTCGCTGAAATAACAAATCACTGCAAAAAAAATATATAAAACCGCAAAGTGGTCAGAAGTGTCCTCGCTGTGAGAGTTCACCAATACAGAGAAAACTCTTTCAAGAAATGGCTGCATCTTTAAAACCTGCACAACAGTCAAAGCTGTACCATTCCGAACTTTAAAGCAACCATGGGCAACAAACTAACATTATCTGACCAATTTGGACTAATCTAAGGGGCCAGACTGAGCTAGGGAGATACTTCTGAAAATACATGATAGCTTGAGGATTCAAGACAGAGGGGGCAACAGAGGGGGAGACTCAAGCAGAGGCTGACTACCAGGTTTCTTTCTCAGCGGCACAGTCTCTGCATGTCTCTGTCCCCCTGATTTCTGACGCTGTCAGCTCTGTATCAGAAATTAGGGCAACCATTGACACGCCAAAGCACACCTCAGTGAGACAGAGAGACACACACACAGAAGGACAGAGTGTTGCAATAAAAGCCAAACAGCAAGGTGAGCTCACTGATGAGGAAATCCAAACAGCAAAAAAAAAACCTCCGGTTCTCACCCAGAATCAGAAAAACCAGGTTCAGCCATAACAGAGTGAACACTCTCTCCAGAAAGAATGGGACAAATCGGGGATCTCCGAACAAAGCAGATGAAAGAACGGTATCTGAAAGAATTGCCAAGCCTCCACACCATCTGAATTTATAAAGTCACAGTGGGTCAGGGCAAAGGGGAAGAACAATTATAATGTAAATACATTAAGTAAATTAATCCACAGCAAAGATTAATGTGAGACTGGGTAACAGAGCTGCCTAAAGTTTAATATAAAAAGATACATGACCTGTAACGAGTTAGTTGTGGACTGGACAGAGGCCTGTGTAGAAGCCAGCATGGAGTTAGCTCATAGCTTGGGCTATGTCCTGTACGTGTGTACGTAGTTAAGGTTATTAATAAGCACTTAATGTCAAATCAGACAAGACGCATAGGACAGGATTTTCCAGTTTATTGGCGCCAGGACTGGAAAATCCTTCCCCCCTCCGCACCACCACATCTTCCACCCCCCCTCCCCACCGGAGGTCAACGGAAATTTACATGGTCCTGTCCCGCGATTCCCATGATGGGTATGAGAGGAAGTTCCACCCTGAATCTCTTTGTCAGACATGTTGAACATACAGTACTTTCAACAAGGAAGATGACTCTTCCGAATAACAGTCAAGTTGAAACCTTTATCCTGTTTCTCTCTCACCACAGGTGCTGCAAGACCTGTTGAGATTTTCCAGCACTTTCTGTTTTTCCTTCAAATCTTTAGCTTTTTATGTCTTTCTTTCAAGATGTCCCTTGGCGCACCACATGAGAGATAATGATTTTTTTCCATTTTCTCCCAAAATACAAATTCACGTCAATTTAACAACTCAAAAGGGACTTACCCAAACGAAAAGTAATCTTCCAGCACAATTAAATTCTCAATATAGGTAACAACAGAAATTAGGAAATTTAAGAGGACAAATGACTCTTAATGTAGTGCATCTAAATTAACAACTTTTACTTCACTTGACGACTCTTCTGACAAAGAAAAGCTTTTAAAAAAAAAGTGGTTAATACAAAATCAATCTTTAATGCATATTAATCCATCTAAGGTCATAGGAAAGAGATGTATTATTGAAGTGTTTCTTTAGTGACACATGTTTCTGTCACAGTGCGGAAAGAGGTTTTATTTTCTGTAAAGGGTTTTAATTAAAGTAGCATGCAGAGTATTCAATAAAACCTTTCCAGGGAGAATGGAGGTCTCTGAAACATGTCCCTCTACCTGAAAGATCTCAGCAGTAAATCTCAGTGCGAATACACTTATAGTCCTTCAGAGCTATCAATCTTTGCCCCTTCATGTCTCCCTCATCTAACTTTCTCTCTTATCTATAAGATATTGTTATCTCTCTTTTATGCTTCACTTCCCTGGATAACTTTACATTTCTGAAATCACCATTGCTAATAGTTCCATAGCTAATCACAGCAAATCACATTAATTAACGGTAAGGCTCCAAAAACAAAGCAGTGTGACATAACTGATTGTCACTTTCTTCAGATTGACCCCTTTCCTCATAAATCTTTCCAAACATTGAGGGTCAGTGTATTCACTCAGTGCTCAATACCTTCTGTTCATTCCTCAGTGCCCCTCGAGGCTATGGGACTCTTCCCTTCTGTCACTTCCGAAATTCTCTCCTATGAAATGGACATTACGTGATCACTTTACTCCCTTCATTCACACTTACGTAATCCATTATTGGATTGACACCAAGCGTGTGGCTAATAAAGTCTGCGTCTTAATTATGACGGCTAACAAGTGCTTTAGCAGCAAGAGTACAAGTGAGATTTGCTTGGCTGCTTTGCCAGTTGTGTTGCATCTTGGCCTCCACAAAGCAAACTTGCATGTTCCCCTTCGTGCGATGAGCAAGAAGTAAAAATAAAACCATTTTGTGTGTCCACAAATCACTGAGAGAAATCCAACTTTCCCAAGAAGCCCACTGAATTTAGCATAACTGATTTCAATGAAAATGAGTTCAACTGAAATGGGCAATTGGATCATATGAAATATAAGGAATTACAATGTCTTCAATCCAGACTTTGGGCATGCTGTAAAAATCGTCTAATGCAAAGAAGCCTTTGTATTTTTGGGATCCTGTTCTCAATTACATTTTTCAAAATGTGAAACCTTTTATTTATTTGTGGAACACGTGGGTCACTATGGAGATACAAGTAGGCCAAACCAGACAAGGACAGCAGATTTCCTCCCCCAAAGGACATTGGTGAACAAGATGGGTTTTTCAAACCATTGATAATAGTTTCATGGTCATCAGTAGATCCTTAATTCCAGTTTTTTTTAAAAATTAAATTCAAGTTCCACCATCCGCCATGCCTCCCATCAGGACTTGCCCATTTAAGTCTATGCCCTCTGTTTTTTAAGGCTGTGGTAAATTATATTACTGCCAAACAACTCCTCAGGCACTGAAAATTAATTTGTACAAACGTGCAATTTCATTCAACATCCTGGGGGTTACCGCTGATCAGAAACTGGACTAGCCACATATAAATACTGTGGCAACAAGAACAGCTAGGAATCCTGTGGTGAGTAATTCACCTTCTGACTCTCTAAAGCTTGTCCCCCATCTATAAGGCACAAGTCGGGAGTGTAATAGTATACTCCTCAATAGCCGGGGTAAGTGCAGCTCAAACAACACTCAAGAGGCTTGACACCATCCAGGACAAAACAACCACTTGATTGCTACTCCTTCCACAAACATTCATCCCTACATCAACGAACAGTGGCAACTTTGCGTGTACCACGTACAAGATTCTCTGCAGGAACTCATCAAGGCTCCTTAGGCAGCACCTTCCAAACCCACAACCACTATATCTAGAAACAGCAAATACCTGGCAACACCACTGGAGGTTCCCCTCCAACTCACTCGCCATCCTGACTTGGAAATATATTACCATTCCTCCACTGTCGCTGGATCAAAATCCTGGAATTCCCTCCCGGACAGCACTGTGCGCACCTACACTTCAGGGGCCACAGTGGTTCAAGAAGAAAACTTACCAACACCTTCTCAAGAGCAATTAGAGATGGATGATAAATGGAGCCAACAACCCTGACACCCTATAAATGAAGTTTAAAATTCCATCAGATTTAACTGTAGACAAAAAGTTAAATAAAAAGCATTTCTCTTTGTGTTCCCGTCTTTGTCCACCTTCTCTTAAGACTTTTCTTTCACTCCTTTTATTTCACTTCTGAATTTACCGTTCTAACCAGCGCATCCAGGCTCAGATTCTGTTCATTCACAACCTGGTCAGTTAATGAGATACACAGTTGTTGTCAGAGAGTAGATCTGATGTGCCAAATGACCAGATGCTGCTCCTGTACCTTATGATGGATTCCCTAATTCCACGTGTCCCAGTTGGACTGTAATGTGTGTCGTGCTTTTTGGATCTTTAACTTACAGCAATGTCCAAGGCTCAACGTCACAGAAATTAAAAGGACAATCCAAGAAACTGTAGGTATTTATTCACCAACTACAGTAAGTCCTGAGGCAGAGTGAGTGAGAGATTGGCATGGGTCAAATCCTGGCAGTAACACCATACTGCATTCCATCATGTAAGAATCCTAATTTACAAAATGAAATAGGGAGAAAGGAGTCTCTTGGCAAGCTATTTCAAATCATAACTTATTCCAGGTAAATCTACAAGGGGGGGGGGGAAAAAAGACGAAAAATTCTTCAATCTCAGCTGTATTCTAAGCAGATCCTTTCCTACCTGTCCAAAATAAAAAAATCATTACCTACTTCCCCTCACCCATCAATCGCCTTTGGCAGTCAAAATGAACAGAACACAATTTCCATTGACAATTAGGCAAAGCCAACCATCTGTCGGCTTCACAACTGTGTGACTCAGCACTCCCACAGATCCTCCCGCAAGGTCAGCAGACAAATTAAATTTGTTCGGAATGATTTAGAACACTCCCCCGATTAAAGTGAGAGGCTTCGAAATATGGTGAGAAATTGAAGCTGTAAGCACAGCTTGTTTCTGGTGTCGAGTGTCAATTCCCTCTGCTTTGAGCAAGTCGATAGCCTGAAACAATTTAAAATGCTCACTGGCTGGAGCAGGTCAGAGGTACAACCTTAAAAGGAAGTCACGCTGTTCTCATTGCCCCATTGCAAAGGTCTTAGCAGCCAAGTTCCCTCTTGATAAAGAATTCTGAGGGTAAGATTCTCTCTCTGTTGTAGAATTTTCTTGAGTACGGTTTTAAAAGTTGAAAATTTATTTATTAGTGTCACAAGTACGCTTACATTAACACTGCAACGAAGTTACTGTGAAAATCTCCTGGTTGCCACACCCTGGCGCCTGTTCGGGTACACTGAGGGGGAATTTAGCATGGCCAATGCATCTAACCGGCACGTCTTTTGGACTGTGGGAGGAAATTGGAGCATTCGGAAGAAACCCACGCAGACACGGATAATGTGCAGACCCCATACAGACAGTAACCCAAGGATGGAATCGAACTCGGGTCCCTGAATTAATATTGTACCATTCAGGTTAGACAATTGCACATATTACCATAAAAAATTGTAGCAAATTAAATTAAAACATTGAGCTGAACCAATGTGCTCTGGTGTTTCATTGTAACAAGAGTATAATATGTGTAAGATTGATGGCAATCTCAACATTGACCAAAGGAGTCACTCAAATGAGTATGGGGAGTTGAGTGGTTATGTTATTGGGCAAGTAATCCAGAGGCCTGGACTGATAATCCAGAAATAAGACTGTGAATCCCATCATGGTAGTTTATGGACTTGATTTCCGGATCCACTGAGTCCCAGAATTGTTACAGTGCCGAAAGAGGCCTTTCGGCCCATCTGATCTCCCAGTGAGCAACTCACTGCCATTCTCTCATCTTCTCCTCGTAGCTCTGCACATTCACTCTTTTCAGACAACACTCCAATTCCTTCTCAAACTGCTTTTCCCCCAAGGGCAACACTCCTAACTTCTCCAATCTCTTCATGCCTGAAGTTTCTTGGACTCTTAGCTCTTATTAATAAAACCAAGGATACTGTATACTTTATTAATCACGCTCTCAACCTATTTCTTTATAAAGTTTTTTTTCAAAAGTTTATTTATTGGTGCCACAAGTGGCAATGAAGTTGCTGTGAAAATCCTCTAGTTGCCACACTCTGGCACCTGTTCAGGTAAACTGAGGGAGAATTTAGCAAGATCAGCACGTCTTTCAGAGTGCGGGAGGAATCTGGAGCACCTGGGGGAAATCCACTCATGCCAACGTCAATGGCTCATGCACATGTACATCCCTGTCTCTCTCTCCTCCTACAGCTCATTAGAATTACTTTCTCTCCATGTTCTTCCTACCAAAATAAATCACTTCTCATTTCTCCATCTTGTACTTCATCTGCCAGCTGCCAGCCCAGTCCTCCAGCTTGTCAATGTCTTTTTGAAGTTCGACACTAGCTTCCTCAAAGCTCACAATGCTTCCTATTCTTATACTATTCATGGACTGGTACTAGGTCTAGATGATTAATATGTATCAGGAAAAGCAACAGTCTCAACATTGTCCCCTGGGGAACTTCACTACGAACCTTCCTCCAGCCCAAAAAACATCCATTGATAACTACTCTCTGTTCCCTGTTACTTGGCCAATTCTATATCTATGTTACGACTGTCCCTTTTTCTCTATAAGACCTAGTTTTGCTTACGAGCCTCTTGTGTGGCAGTGTATCAAAAGCCTTTTGGAAGTCCATGTATACCACATCACCAGCATCACCCTCATCAATCCTCTCTGTTAACTTGTCAAAAATCACCAGGAAGTTGGGCACCAGTCCAGTGGGGGTAGCACAGTGGTTAGCACTGCTGCCTCGCAGCACCTGGGACCCGGGTTCGATTCCCAGCTTGGGACACGGCCTATGTGGAGTTTGCACATTCTCCCTGTGTCTGCATGGGTTTCCGCCGCATACTCCACTTTCCTCCCACAGTCCAAAGATGTACAGGTTAGATTGATTGGCCGTGATAAATTGCCTGCTAGGGTCAGGGGGACTAGCTAGGGTAAATGCATGGGATTATGGGGTGAGATTGTGGTCAGAGCAGGCTCAATATCAGACTTCCTCACCAGGAAGTTGGGCACCAATCCGCTGGGGGGTAGGCGGTTGGGGGGGTGGGGGGAGATGGTGGGGGGACGACGGTAGCACAGTGTTAGCACTGCTGCTTCACAGCTCCTGAGTTCGATTCCTGGCTCGGGTCACTGTGTATGTGGAATTTGCACATTCTCCTTGTGTCTGCATGGGTTTCCTCTGGGTACTCTGGTTTCCTCCCACAGTCCAAAGATGTGCGGGTTAGGTTGATTGGCCATGTTAAGAAATTGCCCCTTAGTGTGCTGAGATGCGTAAGTTAGGAGGATTAATGGGTACAATATGTAGGGATATGGGGGTAGGCCTTGGGTGGGGATTGTGTTCGGTGCAGACTCGATGGGCCGAAGGGCCTCTTTCTGCACGGTAGGGTTCTATGATTCTAAGTAAATTAAACAAACAATAGATTAACCAAAGACTCCAGCAAATTAGTTAAACTAAAACTCCAAAAAGTTAAAGAAAGTCCCCTGAAATTTAATTAAACAAAACTCCAGGAAGTTCGTTAAACTTCATCCAGCTCAGACCCCAACCTCTACAGGGTCTGATAATCCTGTCAAGTGAGTGTCTTCCTTACAGGGATATCAGACTGGTGTCAAGAACAGATTAGGGCTCTGCTGTTAGTCTTCTACATCAGTCTCCTGTTCCTGGGGAAGACTAACAATGGGAGTCAGAGGGAAGACCAATCGAGAGAAGCTGACAAAATTGCCTGAAAATCCCACAAACAAGGGCTACCATAGCTTTTCCTGGGAGGAAATGCAGGAAGGATGCAGTGGATAGAAGTCCAAATGTGACATGGGCGGGTCACAGGCGATGAGTTTGGGGGAGTCGTGTGGTTGAAAAGAGGAACAGATTTCTTGAGTATGCCCGATTTTACTCTCTGGGTTGCTGATGTTCTGTACAGTCTGGTGAGATGTAGAGATGCCAGCGTTGGACTGGGGTAAACACAGTAAGAAGTCCGACAACACCAGGTTTGGATCGGTTGGATTTAAACCAGTTGGATTTAAACCGGTTGGATTTAAACCTGGTGTTGTCTTACAGTCTGGCGAGGACAGCTGAGCTGGAGAGAGTGATCTGAGTGTGCTGGACCTCCAAACGGATGGTCCGCTAGGAGGTTTGGGAGGGGAACTCCCCCCCCATGCCTAACTAATGAGGTTCCAAGTGCAGAACCTGGCACAGGATCCCAACCAGCGGGAAAGGAGTCACCGGAACTGCCCGTCACCGCACTTAGACCGGGATTTTCCAGCCATGCTTGCCTCAAAACTGGAAAATCCCACCGGAGATCAAAAGACCTTTGCCTGGCCCGTATCCCGCCCGCTATGATTCCCGTGGCGGGCAGGAGGGGAAAATTCCATTCCCACCCTGGAATTCTACCACCCCGCTTGCCACAGAGTGGGAGCGGGCGAGTGGCAGACGTTGGACCTGTCCATTGATCTTGGGCTGGGTTTTCCAGTCTCGGGTCGAGCAAAGCTGTACAATCCCGTTTTTACTCTCCCATGGGAGAATTCCGCCCTGTGCTCCTCCGTCACTGACTAGTTTCAGTTTGAAGGCTGTCCAAAATAAACAGCTGCTGGTCTTGAACTCGGCGCAGGTCTACACTTCCCATCTCTAAAGCTGGAAGTTGGCGTGTGAGCAATTAACATATTTGGCACTCTGCAACAGCCCTCTGAGCTGCGTTACAGCACAAATTACAACCCACACAGGCGACCTTTCCCAACCATTCCGACAGAATTTACTGTGACTGTCACATCACAGTAATGGGAGCCATTCAAACTTGTACCAGGCTTGCGATAATGTGGAGAACGTTCCGTGGCTTTGCTGCTTCTGATGTTGCTATCAACAGCAGCATTAAGAAAATTATATCTGTTATGGGGTTCATTCTAGCTGTGGGATGTCCTCTCAAGAGCAATCGGCTGTAAATTATTTTGCTGGAATCAACAGGCCATACTAGTGTGAGTCCAATGTTGCCGATGACCTTTTGGGACAGACATTATCAGACATGCCTCCCCTCCCTGTGGGATATCCTTGGCCCCACCCTGGTGTTCCTCACTTTGTCAGCTTAAGTCAGTTGTCGATCCCTTACCACAAAATAGAGAGGCACAGAAACAGGGTGAAAATAAAGTATGACAGAGACATACAAGGCAGATAAAAATAAAAGAATAAGGAGGTGAATGAAGATTAGAATAATGCAGAAACAGAGGCGATGTGTGTGTTTGTGTGTGTGTGCACGCGTGTGTGCATGTATGCGTGTGTGTGCTTATGTGTGCACATGTGTGCGTGCACATGTATGTGCGCATGTGTGTATGTCTTTATGTGTGTATGTGCGCGTGTGCGCGTGTGTTTATGTGCGTGTGTGTGCGCGCGTGTGTGTTTATGTGCATGTGTGTGCGCTTGTGTGTGTGTGCGTGTGCACGTGCGTTGTGTGTGTGCGCGCGTGTGTGTGTGTGTGCATGTCACCGTACCTGGTTCTTGGATGGGAAAGGGGGAAGTCTCCACCAATGGCCCCTTTATCATCACTCCCTGCCTAAAACTAGCTGGTTTTGCCATACTGACTGCATATTGCCCCCGCCCCACTTCCCCCCTGCCCCCACACACACACACAATACACACACACATATATACACTCACAGACACACACATACAAAAACACAAACACATATACTCATACACACACACACACACACACACACACATATATATACTCAGATACACACACACAAACACACATATACACACACACATACAAACACACATATACATATACACACATACAAACACACGTACACTCACATACACACACACACACAGACATACACACAGACATACACACACATACACATGCATACACACACACATATATACACACATATACATACAGACATATACACACACATATACACAGACATACACACACATACACACACACACACACACCCTTACCCACCTTCCCAAGCACCCACCTTGTCTTGCAGACCCTGGCGCTTTGCCTGCTGGAACTGCTTATGATCCCAGCAGTGGCCCCCACTCCGGAAAGCTTCTGATGGGATTGGAATGGCGGACAGTGGCAGAGGTGGGACTTCCTCCCGGGAGAGCAGTTAATTGGCTGCGGAGCGATGGGCCTTTTCAGAGACAGTTCCCCAAATTCCGCCATCCAAAAAATGTTGCCCTCAGAACAAAACGCAAGCTGTGGGGGAGCAGAGAGAAAAACAGAAGTGAAAGCAAAGAGAACAGAGAGAGAAAAACACCCTAGAAGAGAAGGAACAACATTTTGAAGACTTACCAATAACAGGATTCATAGTTAGAGGGCTGAGAGGGGCGATGGGAATATTTGGATGGGGAAGAACCTAAAGAGATTTAAAACCCACTAATTTAATCCCCTTCAGCATGGGCAAGCCTTTATCTCCAGTAGTGAAGTGATTTTATTAATTTCAGCAGAATAATGAACAGGGTTAAGTTCATAGAATCATAGAATTCCCACAGTGCAGAAGGAGGCCATTTGACCCATCAAGTCTGCATGGAAAACAATGCCATCCAGGTCCCATCCCTGTAACTCCACATATTTACAATTATAATCCCCCCTGACACTACGGGACAACTTATCACGATCAACCTAACCTGCACATCTTTGGACTGTTGGAGGAAACCAAAGCATTGGAAGATATGGGGAGAACATGGAAACACCATACAGACAGTGACCCGAGGCTGTAATTGAACCTGGGTCTCTGGTGCTATGAAGCAGCAGTGCTACTGTGCCACCAGAAACTGTTGTGGACATTGGGGGGTCAACGACAGAGAAGCTGTTCCGACGGAGAGGGCAGAACTGGTTGGGATGGAACGGGATGAGAATCCTGTTGACAGGGAAGCAGAGATATTGCTGGTTGTGGAAGAACACAGAGCAAAGGCCACATTTCAGATGGGTGGCCGGAGTGGCAGAAGGGATAGAAATACACCACGCTTGCAAGAGGAGAACAAGACCAAACATATTGGGTAGCAGAGCTAAAGAGATTCTGTTGCGGAAAATGGACAAAGACCATAGCTGGGGGAGGGGTAGGCGAATAGAGAGATGCTCTATAACAGGGGGGGGAAGGACTTCTCTGGCACCAGTAAGAGTGGAGATTAATTTTAGGATGAGCAGGACCATAATGTAGAACACCAAAATGCCTGATTCATCACGAGCTGCACTATGGGAGACAAACGGCTAAGATGATTCATGTTTTATTCATTCTGACCTTTCAATATCTCACACGATCCTCCCTCATTTAGTATTAAGACTAACATCTTCATAGGATTGCGTGTTTCTTTTTATCATTGGCAATTTTTAAAATATTACTATTGTGCTGTACCCCATCGCCAAGGGACCTGCTTAGAGAGAGCATGCTCAGAATACATGAGTCACAAAGTCTTCCTAATATCTATCCAATTGAACAAAGCACGTCATTACGTTCAAACTCCTCTGCGGTATTAGTCATCATATTATCTCAGCAACGCCTCACTCTTAACAGTTTTCAAAGTTTAAAAAAAAAATTAATAATTTCGGCATTCTTTGCTGTGCTGAACATTAAGGTCCTGGTCTGACAGCAGCTGACTGTTGCTATAGGAACATAAAAAGTTATTCAATAATCTAGTTCCTCTCTATTAAAACAGCTTGTGATAAACCCTCTGTGCAGCAGGCGGATTACAGACCCCCTTCTTTAGGCTTACGGTCAGGCAGTGACATAACAGTTTGGGTGACATCAAATTGGAAAAGTAAATTAAAAATAAACGCAAAATTAAAATATCATTCCTGATAATATTTATAAAACATTTGTCCTCAATTATCCTGCAACTTAAAACGGAAACAAACGCTATTAATTGACCGTCAAGGGAGCATCGCTAAAAATGGATAGCAGGATCTGTGCAAACACTTCATTTCCCATTAGGTTATTTGGATTGACACAGTAATGATGGAGACCGCAGCCTGCCATACCTACTTAACTCTGAAACATGGCATTCTCAGCTCGCTAGGCTAATTCACCCTTGTCAGTGAACATAAGAAATAGGAGCAGGAGTAACCATCCAGCCCCTCGAGCCTGCCCCGCCATTCAATAAGATCATGGCCGATCTGCAGTGGATCCGTTCCACTTTCCTGCTTTCTCCCTATAACCCTTAACTCCCTTGTCTATCAGAAATCTGTCTATCTGTGACTTAAATATATTCAGCGAGGTAGCTTCCGCCACTTCAATGGGCAGAAAATTCCAAAGACTTACCGAACTTTGAGTGAAGAAGTTCCTCCTCAACTCCGATCTAAACTGACACCGCCCCCCCCCCCCCCCCCCCCACTTATTTTGAGGCTATACCCTCTAGTTCTGCTATCCTTTCTAAGCGGGAAGAATCTCTCTACCTCTACCCTATCTAGCCCCTTCGTTATCTTGTAAGTAATCTGTGATCTGTGATCAGAGATCTTGACCCTGGCTGATAAATGGGGAATGATAGTTGACAGCTTGCTGTGCAGTTCATCAACAGATAGCAGACCTGGGCGTTTAACAAGAATGGCACCCCGCGCTTTCAGGCTGATGTAGTGTGCCTTGACGCTCTGCGTTGTCATTTTGGATGACACGTCACAAGCTGCAGAATCTCGGCCGCGCTGAGCAGTGCAGCTTTTGCTTCCATAACAACAGCAACCACATTCCGAAGAATTGCGGCACGGCGGTTAGGGATCAATTCCTGCTTCAGGTCACTTATGCACATTCTGCCCATGTCTGCGTGGGTTTCCTCCGGGTGCTCCGGTTTCCTCCCACCAGTCCAAAGATGTGCAGGTTAGGTGGATTGGCCATGATACATTGCCCCTTTAGTGCAAGGGATTAGCAAGGTAAATGCATGGGTTAACGGGATAGGGCCTGGGAGGGATTGTGGTCTGTGCAGGCTCAATGGGCCAAATGGCCTCCTTCTGCACTGTAGGCATTCTAAGATCCTATGAATTTGTTGGCTTCAGGCAAATGGTACCACAGATACCAATTCCTTTTTCTCATCTGCCGCATTTCAAAAGCGGCTTTCATCAGAATATAACTTCTATCGAGAGCTACAAATGAAATGCACAATGTCTTCATTGCAAGGTAGCTTGCGTCACTGAATGAACAAGATGCCTTGAAAGACACTGCCGTAGCAGCACCCCTCTGAGTGCCTTCAAAATCAGAAAGCATCTCGAGGTTCCTCAAGGGAGTGTTACTGAACAAAATCTGACACCAAGCTACATTCAGAAATATTTGGACTAAAAGCTTCGGTCAAAGACAGAGATTTTAAGGAGCATCTTAAAGAGAAGTAGAGACGTTTAGGGAGCGAATTTCAGAGCTGAAGGGAATGGTCGGGCATGGGGGGGGAGTGGAATTTGGGGAGTGAGGCCAGGACCGGAGGGGCGCAGAGATCTGTAGGATCGTAGGACTGAAGGTAGCGACAGTGATAAAAAGGGGTGTGGCACGGGCGAGGGGAGGACTTGAACATCAGGATGAGAGTTTTAAATTTGAGGCTGTGTTAACCCTTTGTAGGCCAGGGGCCTAATAAATTTCCTGTGCTAATAACAGCGTGAGGAGTGCCAGATCAGGTTTTGTTTTAATGCTTTGCTGAAAAGACAACACAGTGGATGATGCAGCAGTCTGTGAATACTGCATTGGAGTGTCTGAGCTGGCATGTGTTTTACAGGAAAATGTTGGAGGATCAGCTCGCTGTTGGTCTCATTCTGCCATATTCAGCTCCCCTATTTTAAACACTACAACAAAATTAAAGGAAAGCTGTCTACATTTGCCAGCACCTCTCTCTCTCTCCTCCGCGATACTGGATTTATCTGCTTCAGACCTAAGGGTTAGAATAAGCAGCCTGGGAAATACATTGCATTGAAGATTCACACCTTTAACACCCAGCTCCAGAAAAGATTGGCCCGCAGTTTTGGGTAACAGATGGATTAACCCTTTCAGCGCACCTCACAGTTATCTAGGGGGAATATTTTACGTGGTTCTAACCATTCCTGAGCGGTTAGTTCAGGGTTTACTTTGCTCCGGCAGACTTTGAAAGTGTGAAATGCTGAAATCCAGGGCTGTCCCTGACCCTGCAATGTTAACCCACATGAGGACAGGGTACGGATTATCCCATACACTGCCTCCAGCACTAATAGCACGTATCCGTCCTGAACTACAAGCTGCTAAAAGGACCAAAGGCAGCTGAAATCTGCACAGTTTAATGACTTGGATTTTCTACCCACGTGAAATTCGGAAGAAATGATGAAAGAAGCACAGACTCTGACACATCCCCGGCAGATTTGGGAAGGTGGAATAAAAGCACCTCATTCTGGAAGGGAAACGATATTTTACAGAATGTCAGTAACGGGGCTGGGGGGGGGGGGGGGGGCGCGGGGTGACTGCATGCACTCAGCTATCCCTGTGTGGGTTTTGTTTGAAGACACACTTATACCTGCACTCAATATTGTGCGTCAAACTCCCCCCTTACATGACTTCCCGAAGTTTCACTGCAGTAGCTTCACGGATAGGAGAGGGCGAGGGGGGGGGGGGGTGGAGGAGGTGACGTTAATCCCCCCCCCAACCCTTGCAGCCATACTGTGCAAAATGGTTGCTCAGACGCTGCATGTCGGGACACCTTCCAGTTCGCCCGCCTCTCCCCAGTCATACTGAGCGTTGCAGATTTTGCAGGTCAACGCTTTGACTGAGCCAACTTTCTCGAACGGGGCAAAAAAAAAAATACAAGATAAGAACGTACCCCCCCCCCCCTCCGCCCCCCTGCACTGCGGGACCGCCGCAACTTGCGCAGACAGTCGACACTCAAAATGGGGAGGGGGGGATCCCAGAAACCAGCCGAATGAGAGGGAGAGGATCCTGCTGATGGGGATTTGGCTTGCTCCTGTTTAGGTGGCGAAGAGTCTCCCCTGATGATGAGAGAGACCGATTTTCCTGCGGTGCAGGCAGCAGCACCACTGAGAGCAAGGCTGAGTTGTCGCAGGGCATCCACCCATAACTCAGAGCAACCGGCCAGGAAGACGAGAGATCACACGATGGGACACTGCACCTAAAGATGGCAACCCCCCCCCCCCTCACCCATCAGCGTCAACTCCCTCGGCCTTTAATGTGGCTTGTTTCAGACCAACCTACACATGCATCGTGTTTAAATCACATCATCCTTCCAGCACCCCAACTCCTCCGAATAATGAATGTTTGACTCTACAAAATGCAAAAATGTTTCGACGGGCAACGCTGGCCGGAACATCATCTTTCATTATTCTCTTCTCTCCGGAAGGGCTTCAGAACCCACCTCAGTGAAGACAGCTCTTACCTTACGATGCCAAGAGAGGTCGGGAAATGTGGATAGAGACACAGCGTGGCACTGCCCTGAAAAGGGGTGGGGGTGGGTGGGAGAAGGAAGAGAAAAGCTTTTGTAAGATAATCCTCTGTAGCCGACTTATTAAAACAGAACAAATCCTACAAGAATCCAAGCCACCACATGCTTTCTAGGTGCCAGGATGATCTAAACTGCTCCTGTCGGCAGCAATCTCCTCGCTGCGATCCTGGGCATTAGGAGATATTTTAAAACAAGTTCAGCATCTTCTGGCCGGCAGCTTCTTCGCCCACCTATGCCTCAGGAGTGCTACTGAAGTGTCGAGCAGTTTCTGTACTGTATATAGCACCTAATCCTGCATCACAGCCCTCGTCAGCACTGTAATTACATTACACACAGACTGCTTCTTTTAGCTGTCTCGAGGCCTCGCTATCAGCTTGCATATCAGCAGCACTACATAGTCACAACATCGTTCTGCTTATCCTTCAGCTAGAAAAACCTCATCAAGAGGGAGATGCATTCCTGTGGCAGCAGCAGTAGCCAGACATGACTCAGGGTATTAACCCTCCCCGTAATGAGCTAGGACCAACTGGCGCACGGGCTGTTCCAGGCTGCAGAGTTTAAGGCATTCCCTTGCCTCCTCCCAGCATCAGGGAGTCACCAGAAAACCTCTTCCCAGCAGAGAGGCTTAACTCTTTTCTGTCTATCCGTAGCTAGTAAGCACAAACCCTCACTCTCAGAACCCTTTCATCCCCCTGGCCGCAACACAGAGTGATCCCCAGCAGAAAGAATTAACTCTTTTGACTCATTCCTCAGCAGAAGGATTAACCCAAATCACCACCGCACATCTGACTCAACAGCAGGGACACAGGGTCATCGAATCCCTGCAGTGCTGAAAGAGACCATTTGGCCCTGCACTGACCACAATCCCACCCAGCCCCTATCCACAGAACCCCATGCATTTACCCTAGCGAGTCCCCCTATAGTTATACATGGTCGTATAAGGCATTAGTGAGGGTGAATTTAGAGTATTGTGTACAGTTTTGGTCACAAGGTTACAGGAAGGGTGTAAATAAGGTTGAAAGAGTGCAGAGAAGGTTCACAAGGATGTTGCTGGGACTTGAGAAGCTGACTTACAGAGAGAGATTGAATAGGTTAGGACTTTATTCCCTGGAGCGTAGAAGAATGAGGAGAGATTTGATAGAGGTGTATATGATTTTGATGGGTATTGATAGAGTGAATGCAAGCAGGCTTTTTCCACTGAGGCTAGGGGAGAAAAAAAACCAGAGGGCATGGGTTAAGGGTAAAAGGAGTAAAGTTTAAAGGGAATATTGGGGGGGGATTCTTCACGCAGAGAGTGGTGGGAGTGTGGAATGAACTGCCGGATAAAGTGGTAAATGCGGGGTCACTTTTAACATTTAAGAAAAGCTTGGACAGGATGGGAGAGATGTGGGGGGATATGGTCCAAGTGCAGGTCGGTGGGAGTAGGCAAAAAATGGTTCAGCACAGACAAGAAGGGCCAAAAGGCCTGCTTCTGATCTGTAATTTTCTATAGTTCTAAGCGGTAATTTACCATAGCCAATCCATCTAACCTGCACATCTTCGGACTGTGGAAGGAAACCGGAGCACCTGGACGAAACCCTTTCAGACACGGGGAGAATGTGCAAACTCTGCACAGACAGTGATCCCAAACCAGGAATTGAACCTGTGTTTCTGGTGCTGTGAGGCTGCAGTGCTAACCACTGTGCCACCGTGCCGTCCCATTTTCTTACACCACGTGACTACAAAAGCAATTCCAAGCAAACCCTTGGCACATTCCTTTCTCATTCTCATTCCGGCCATGCGGGTCCCATGGGTTCTGATGAAAAGACTGTTGCATTAAGTTTCAATGTCTAAAAATATTGAGCCAAAAGGTTTGTAGAATCCCTACAGTGCAAAAGGAGGCTATTCAGCCCATTGAGTCTTCACCGTCAATAATCTCACCCAGGCCCTATCTCCATAACCCCTAGTATTTACCTTGCTAGTTCCCTCTGACATTAAGAGTCAATTTTAGCATGGCCAGTCAACCTAACAAGTGCATCTTTGGACTGTGGCAGGAAACTGGAGCACCTGGAGGAAACCCACGCAAACACAAGCAGAACGTGCAAAACTCCACACTGACAGTTACCCAAGCTGGGAATCAAACCCAGGTACCTGCTGCTGTGAGATAGCAGTGCTAATCACTGTGTGTCACCATGTCTACATTTATTTCTTATACAGAATTCACGTTACTGGGAATTTTTTGCAAAGGGTCATAGTTCAGGAAGCACTTATTTCAACCTTGCCAGTCAAAGGTTAAGATATTAACACAGCTCCAGGGTCCTGGGTTCGATTCCCAACTCGGCTCACTGTCTGTGTGGAGTTTGCACATTCTCTTTGTGCCTCCGTGTACTCCCATTTCCTCCCACAGTCCAAAGATGTGCGGGTTAGGTCGATTGGCCATGCTAAGAAATTGCCTCTTAGTGTTTAAGGATGCATAGGTTAGAGGGGTTAGTGGGTATAATATGGAGGGATATGGGGATAGGGCCTGGGGGGGATTGTGGTCGGTGCAGACTCGATGGGGCAAAGGGCCTCTTTCTGCACTGTAGGGTTGCTACGATTCAATCGCAGACTTCTTATTCCACCTCCATGCCAGGCATACGCACAACCCGAAAATAGTGTTAATAATCTTTTGTTAAGCACCATTAACTCAAGTCATCCATTTCTTACAAGGTCAATGCCATTGCCTGTGATCCAAATAAGCAAGTCCTTCCATCACTGTCTTCTTCTTGCTGTTATCTATATTTAAGGGTAAGATAGGTCTGTTCATTTTTAAGAATGTTCCGCTATGCTATTGGCCTCAACCATTCCACATGACAATAGTTCCACATTCTAACCACAGATTCACAACCCTTTGAGAAAAGTAGCTTCTTCTCAACTCTGTTTCAAATCTGCTACCTCTTATCCGAAGACTATGATCTCTTGTCCTAGAATGTCTCACCAGAGGAAGCATCTGCTCCATGTCTACTTTATCCATAACTTTTATCATCTTGTACACCTCAATTTAATCTCCCCTCGTTCATCTAAATCCCAGAGAGTCTCGGCCTAAACTGTTCAATCTCTCTGCACTTCAAACCCTTCATCTCTGGAACCAATCTAGTGAACCTTCTCTGAACTGCCTCCAACGCCACTACATCCATTGTCGAATACAGGGACCAAAACTGTGCACAATACTCCAGGTGCGACCTCACCAATGCCTTGTATAGTTGCAACAATACTTCCTTACCTTCTTATTAGAAGTTTACTCTGAATTCCTTATTGGATTTATTAGGAACTATTCTATAATTTGAACATTCCCATAAGTGAAAACACCTTCCCTACTGAGGCCTTTTATTATGTTAAAAACTTTGATCAGGTGACCAATAATCCAGAGAAAAGAGCCCCTGCCTATTTTCTGACAGCTGAATTCTGCTATCACCCTCACAAACATTTTACATTTTCTTCAGTGCATGCATCGTTTTTACAGAATGGAGATTTAGAATCATAGAACTCTACAGTGCAGAAAGAGGACATTTGGCCCATCGAGTCTGCACTGACCACAATCGCACCCAGGCCCTATCCCCATATCTCTACATATTATACCCACTAATCCCTCTAACCTACACATCCCTGGACACTAAGGAGCAATTTCTTAGCATGGCCAATCAACCCAACCCGCACATCTTTGGACTGTACAAAGTTCTCCAAGGGCGGTCTAACAGTGTTTGCATAAAGTTAACATAACTTTGCTGCTTTCCAATCTTATGCCTCGAGAGCCCAATCCTGTTTTACGAGTTAAAAGCAAAATATCGTGGCTTCTGGAATCTGAAGCATGCTGGAATCTGAGGGTCATTCCTGAGGGTCACACTTAAGAATGTTCCACCGGGCAATGATGGGACAGTGATTCACAATATGGTGATCTCCTCGTGTCAAACCGTCCAACCTGGAGAGTTACCATATGGAGACAACAAAAAGAGAACAACTATAGGGTTGATTCAGCTCTATCACTGTGATCACTTGTGCCGGGAACTCATGGAGGATGAGGGGTGACCTTGTAGAGGTTTATAAAGTTATGAGGAGCATAGGTAAGGTGAACAGCCAGGGTCTTTTCCCCAGGGTAGGGGAGGCCAAAACTGAAGGGCACAGGTTTAAGGTGAGAGGGGAAAGATTTGAAAGAGACCTGAAGGGCAACCTTTTCACCCAGAGAATGGTGCGTATGTGGAATGAGCTGCCAAAGGAGGTGGTAGAGGCAGATACAATTACAGCATTTAAAATACATTTACAAAGGCAAGTACATGGATGGAAAGATTTAGAGAGATATGGGCCAAATACAGGCAAATGTGTCCAGTTCAGTTCAGGAAACCTGGTTGGCATGGACGAGTTGGGCTGAAGGCCTGTTTCCACGCTGTTTCTCTCTCTGACTCTATGAATCATAGAACCCTACAGTGCACAAAAAGGCCCTTCGGCCCATTGAGTCTGCACCGAACACAATCCCACCCAGGCCCTACCCCCACATATTATACCCACTAATCCCTAACCTACACATCCCTGGACATTAAGGGGCAATTTCTTTGCAGCGCCAATCAACCTAACCCGCACATCTTTGGACTGTGGGAGGAAACTGGAGCACCCAGAGGGAACCCACGCAAATACGAGGAGAATGTGCAAATTCCACGCAGACAGCGACCCGAGCCAGGAATCGACTCCAAATAACACATCCTTAATTTAAAAACAAGGAGAGAGAGTGATGTTCGATTCTGATACTGTGACCGAGCAGTCATAAATCACAGCCTTGAGACACAGGCAGAAGCAGGTTCTAAAGAGAGACACAGAAGACAGGGTTGACAGTGAAGGTGGTTCCAATGTTCCCAAACCATGAAATAGCTTTTATGGTTTTGAA
Source organism: Sphyrna mokarran (assembly GCA_024679065.1). Classification (NCBI taxonomy): domain Eukaryota; kingdom Metazoa; phylum Chordata; class Chondrichthyes; order Carcharhiniformes; family Carcharhinidae; genus Sphyrna; species Sphyrna mokarran. Next base: position 9,681,417 of record JAGIQG010000020.1, read on the forward strand.
AACAAGAAGCTGCATAAATAACTTTGCTGCAAACTCGTGAAGGAAAGCGGCCTGAGAACTCCTCATCTTCATGCCAGCAGACGCACAATGATAACAATGTTCGTATAAACAGTTACGGAGACCTCGGCAGGCATGAGTCAGCACAACTTTATAAATAGGTTGCCCTTCATAATTCTGCCGGAATTCTTTGAGCATTTATGAATCCATAAATTAATGAATAAAGGGCAGCCAGTGGGTGTAATTTTTCTCAGCTATTCAATACAACATTTCCGTCCGCAAAGCTTTCAACAAGGCCTTTGGAGCCGATGGGAAGTTAGCGAGCTGGATTAGTGCTTGGTTTGGTGATACAAAGCAGAGGTTAAAGGTAGAAGGAAGAATCGCCTGAGGCAAAAGTACAGGGATATCGCCTCTAAATGCTTACACAGTTCACCAACAATACTGTGAAGCATATTTCTAGTCATACTGTTCCATAGAATTTACAGTCCAGAAACAGAGAGCTCTGTGCCGGTGTTTGTGCTGTGGTGATGCCGGCGTTGGGCTGGGGTACGCAAAGTAGGAAATCTCACAATACCAGATTCAAATCCAACAGGTTTATTTGGTAGCAAACGCCACTAGCTTTCAAAGTTTGTCCCTTCGTCAGGCAAGTGGGAGTTCTGATCACAAACAGAGCATATAAAGACACACACTCAGAATACTGAGTATTCTAATCAGAATACTGATTAGAATGCAAGTCTTTACAGCTAATCAAGTCTTAAAGATACAGACAATGAGAGTGGAGATAGTATTAAGCATAACTTAAAGAGATGTGTGTTGTCTTGAGACAGGACAGTAAGTGAGATGTTGCAAGTTCAGGCAAGTCACGAGGGTTACAGATAGTGGGACATGAACCCAAGATTCCGATTGAGGCCATCCTCATGTGCAGACCTTGACTATTAGTCTCTGCTCAGCGACTCTGCACTGTCGTGTGTCTTGAAGGCCGCCTTGGAGAACATTTACCCGAAGATCAGAGGCCAAATGCCCGTGACCTCCAAAGTGTTCGACAACAGGAAGGGGACAGTCTTGCCTGGTAATTGTCCAGCGGTCTTAATTCATCCGTTGTCGTAGCGTCTGCATGGTCTCCCCAATGTACCATGCCTCAGGACATCCTTTCCTGCAGTGTATCAGGTGGACAAAATTGGCCGAGTTGCAAGAGTATGTGCATGTTTATGCTCATGAGCCTCCTCATGCACCATGTTTCATCCACCCTTATTAGCATATTCTATTATCCTTTTCTCTCTCAAATACATATCCAGCTTCCCATTAAGTGCATACATGATATTCATCTCAACTACTCCATGTGATTCTCAGCTCTGTACTCTTAACTATTCTCTGGTAAGTAATGGATGGGATTTTCTGGCCTCGTGCATCCCAAGATTGGAAATTCCCACCTGAGGTCAACAGACGCAGTCTGCCAAATTTTCAAATCTGTCCACCACGATTCCTGCAGTGAGCAGGATGAGAGAATTCTGCCCAGTGTCTCTAGGTTCGACTTATTGGTGACAAACCTATTTATATTCTCAGTTTTGGACTCCTGCATAAGTCTCTTGATTCTAACATTGTAACTATCATCATATTGCCAATGATAACTAAGCATCAGATGACGTAACGATAGCGTTCAAAGGAATCTGTACCAACTAATTGGATGGGCTTAGAAAGGGGGGAAGCAAAATTATTGTTATGTGAAAGATTACTCAGAACATCCAGTTAATTTGAACCACTTAAAAAGGTTTACCAACTATCGGGATGTATCTTTGGAGCATAGATACAGCTAGTCAAATGTCTTGTGCAATTCTGCCTCCACTCCTCCCATGAGTAGCTTGCAACGTTACCTTTGGAATCTAACTAACCCAGTTCAAGCCACATTGTGCTGATAACTCTGGAATTTAAGTTTGATTGATTAACTACAGGGGTCAGAGAGAGGTTTCATAATTCCAATTCAGTTCCACCAGGGAATTGAACTGGGGCATGCCCAGGGCTGTGTGAACATCGCGCAATCTGATGTTTGGCAATTTTCTGTGGGGTAAACCCGTAAAATCCTGGAAATAATGGTCAGCGGTGAGTCTTATCAAATTAAGCTTTATGCTTTTATTTGTGTTTTGGTTGGAGGCGTAAACGGAGAATTAAATAGCAGATTAAAGGGTTTGATGCCGGCATATTTGATGCTTATATGAGAACCCGGTCAATATTGATCAGTAGGCTATATAAAACACAGTGCTCTATCCATTGACAATCAGTAAGTATAATGCAGCATTATATTGCATATTGCATTGTGTATTCTATAGCAACATATATTGTACACAATCTGTAGCATACATTATATTAATATATTGTGCACTGTGTAAAATCAAAGTTATATTGCAAGTTGGTGAATGGACTATTTCACATTTATTTCTTGATAGGAAATACTTTAGGAAAGGCATGAACTGTTAGGTCAGTTAGACAGGAGCTTCTGGCAAGAGAGTTAGTCATTTGGAGCAGGCTCTGTCAGCGTGATGATCATCAGACAGGCTGGCAACCTTCAGATAGGCAGTTCAATTACACTTTCAAAAAGTTAACCTGAAGATGAAGGAGAAGGTTTTAAACACACTACATTGTCAGCTAAGACCAATGCCAAAACCCCTTGATGTGAAACCACAGATTTCCACACCACCCTTTGTGCCACACATTCAACTCTCTGCTCTTTTTGACCCTATGCCAATTTACACATGGGTCAGAAATGTTTAGGTTTTGGGTTATAACTGGGAGCCTTGCTCCTCCCTCAGCTGAATCTCATTTCTCATTCCATCTTTCCTTAGTTCTTACATGGACTACATCGAAGTGATCACATGGATCACTTTCCCCCATTCTGTGTTCATTCGCAATCAGGTATCCTTAATCTGAGCATAGAATAGGAGAGACAACTAGTGGGATTCTCAGTATCTATCTGCCTGGTTATTACATCTATCACTACCACATGTGTTTTATTCCCTTCACCTGAATAGGCCTTCTCGTGTTGTGGTCAAACCACCCTTCCTCCTGCAAGCTTTCTTCCAAAGCCTACAAGCAGCAAGTGCCTTATACGTGACCAGGTCAAAGGTTGAGATCACTGCAATGTCTATATCTGCTGGACTCAGAGTCACATCCATCCATCTCTCACTGTTGATGAAAATTAAACTACTGCCCAATCTATGTGACTGCCTCCTGGGTCAAAGTGCCCAGGTAATTCTGTTCCTCCCTGATGCATTGAAACAGATCCAGAATGAGGGGGACAACTGCAGGATTGTGCTCTGCTCAACATGATGGCTGCTTGCAGAGTTACAATTCCCAGTCAGAAAAATGAGAAATCAGCCTGAATGTTTATTTAAAACTGAAAAGGGACAATAATAAACCAATGGCAAGATCAGTGACCAACATCCTATCCTCGAGTCCTGGGATTGATTGGACTTTAACCTATAATCACACTTGCGCCAGGTCTGATGATACGACCAGTGGAAAATGATGCAATGAATCATCATAGAATTTCTACAGAACCGTAGAAGGCCATTCAGCCCACTGAATCTGCACCAGCCCACCTTTTTATCTTACCCAGGCCCTATCTCTGTAACTCCATGTATTTACTCCACTAATCTCCCTAACTGACACATCTTGGGTCACCAAGAGGCAATTTAGCATGGTCAATGCACTGAACGTACATACCTTTGGGTGATAGTATATAGTATATACTAGCACAGTGCAGATATACTGTAGTATATCTTGAATATCAGATATTGTACATTTCCTAGTATCTGAAACTGAAACTTCCAATTGCTATTCAAATGATGACAAACACTTTCCTCTATCACTTATTTGGTGCCTGAATTGCACCTTGGCTCCCTGCACCAGAAATTGTATCTATAACATTCAATGCCACAGCTGTCCAAAATGAGAAAACAAAAGTGACATTGACATGATAAATGTGTGCTGATTGATGAAGGTGATCATACAAAGAGTAAGAAAAACATCTGCGTGCCTTTAAGGCATTGATTCCAACTCAAGAGTTAGGCTTGTGTTTGATGATATCGTTGGAATTAGTGTGATCAGTCAGTTCCCAATAAGACACAAGCAGCCTCCATTAACATCTGAGCCTTTACAAAGCTCTTTGTGATGAATCACTTATTCCTGAACTCAATACTGACTCGAGGTTTTTCCAGAATGTTGAGTCAAGTAAGATGGATTTTGATTGTCTATTGCTGATCCTTTTGGATTATATATACTCACCATTGAACAATCAGATATATGGCTGGACCTTGCAGTGTCTTCCTTACAATTAAACCCACCTTTATAATTGTGATACCCATTCAAGGTATATACATAAAGAGGAGAGACACTTTTTAATTTATACGACAGGGCTACCTCATATATCTTCATTTTCAGTGTATGAAATCAACTTAGTGATTCATGAGTTATAGAACTGCTCTGTTAGATAACGAATTGACAACTGAGCAGTCACAAAAGGATCCAACTTATAATTATATAAAGAGCAAAGACAACCTCTTCTGCAGAGTGCCTAGGTAACTGAAGAACGTATAAATACAGATAGGAAACATTAGCAAGTTGATTTTAAGTGCAGAGTGATACAGTGCTTAGTGTACATTATAAAGTGCCTTATATAACCATATGCAAGGTTGCAGTAAATCGTATGTGCTCTCCAGGTCGATACCATTGTATAAAATAGATGGAATGCAATGTATGCATAATTTGTATAGTGATCCAGATACACTGAACACAAATACAGATGCCCCACTGCATAATTTTGTTGTAATAAATAAATCATTTTCTTTGTCCACAACTTTCAAACACCTCCAAGTAATGGACTTGAATAATGTAGAATCACAAAACTGTGAATTATTCAGTAAGGTTAAATCTTTTAACTGTGGAATTTTTCGGAGACCAAAGTCCTGTATGAGGGATGCCAGAAGCAAATGTTATGCATTACATTGTTATACAACAAGCATTAAAAACAAATCAGGCCGGGTATTGCTGAGTTTGATTTCTATGTTTGTAAGCTGCTTAAGAGTGGCATAGTGACTCAGGGTGGCACAGTACCATAGTGGTTAGCACTGCTGCCTCACAGCACCAGCGACTCAGGTTCAGTTCCGGCTTGGGTCACTGTCTGTATGGAGTTTGCACATTCTCCCCGTGTCTGCGTGGGTTTCCTCTGGGTGTTCTGGTTTCCTCCCACAGTCCAAGAGACGTGCCGGTTAGGGTGCATCGGCCATGCTAAATTCTCCCTCAGTGTACCCGAACAGGAGCCGGTGTGTGGTGACTAGAGGATTTTCACGGTAATTTCATTGCAGTGTTAACGTAAGCCTACTTGAGATAATAAAAAGTAAACTAATAAACTTAAAATGGGTCACCCATGAGTTCAGTCATTAAAGACAATGGAGTTGAAATGGAAAAGGGCTGGAGACGTAAAGGAAACTCAGCCACATCTGACCCCTGCTTTTAAATATTCAATTCCATTGACTTCAACATAAGGAGAAGCCTCCAAGGAGCCCTGAAGATGGATGAGTTCAGCACATGAGAGCGAAAGACTCACTAACACAGTTCTCTTGCTGCTCCCACACTGTTATCTCTGGTGTTCCCTAAGGATGTAACCTTGGCCCCTTTCTATTTCCCACTTTTGTCCTGCCCCTTGGCAACATTGTACAAAGCACAGTATTAATTTCCAATACATGCTGGTGATGATAAGATTTATCCCACCCACCCCCCTCCCCCCCCATCCCCTCAACTCCTTCACTGTTGCTAAATTACAAAGAACAAAGAACAAAGAACAACACAGCACGGGAAACAGGCCCTTCGGCCCAACGAGCCCGCGCTGCCATCCTAACGTCTTAACGACATATAGAGACCAATATAGGGACAATTTGTTACCCAATCAGCCTAAGAGCACATTTTTGTGATGTGGGAGGAAACCAGAGCACCCGGAGAAAACCCACGCAACCACGGGGAGAACGCGCAAACTCCCGCAGACACAGGCCCAAATCCATGTGTCTGCACAGCAACAGCGATAGTCTCTGAGCTGTCATGTTGCCCATCTGATGGTCCAGCTTAAGCATACACTAACGACGTGAAGCACTAGGCCGCTCCTGAAGTAACATCCAGGAGCAGCCCTCGCACCACCTGCCGAATGCATGCACCTTGTTGGTCAACAAGGTGGACCGAATAACCTGTGGAAACAATTAAAGTATTTAAACAGCCCTCCTATATCCCTCTATCTGCAGACCGCTCATGTGGCTGTCCAAAAGACCCTTAAACAACACTAGCGTGCCTGCTCCCACCACCTTACTCGGTAGTGCATTCCACACCCCCACTACCCTTTGTGTGAAAAAATGCCCTCTAATATTAGTCTTATACATAGCCCCCCTCACCCTAAGGCCGTGACCCCTCGTTCTATCCGAATCTAATGGTGGAAAAAGCTTACCACCATTTACTCTATCTATACCCCTCATAATCTTATATACCTCTAATAGATCCCCTCTCAGCCGACGTCTTTCAAGGGAAAACAACCCCAGTGCGTTCAACCTTTCCTCGTAAGACAGCCCTTCCATACCAGGCAGCATCCTGGTAAATCTCCTCTGCATTCTCTCCAGGGACTCCACATCCTTCCGGTAGTATGGCGACCAGAACTGGACGCAGTACTCCAAGTGAGGCCTAACCAACGTTCTATACACTTGCAACATCAAACTCCTACTCTTGTATTCTATACCCCTTCCTATGAAGGCTAACATACCATACGCTTTCTTTATCACTTTTTCCACCTGTACTGACACCTTCAGAGACTTGTGAACCTGCACCCCCAGGTCTCTCTGCGTCTCTATACTCCGGATAGTTTTACCTTTTATCCTATAACTCCCCTCTACATTATTCCGGCCAAAATGCATCACCTCGCATTTATCCGGATTAAATTCCATTTGCCATCTATCTGCCCAATCTACCAGCCTATCTATGTCCTGTTGTATTGCCTGGCACTGCTCCTCAGTCCCCGCCAATCCAAGTATCTTAGTGTCATCAGCAAATTTGCTGATCACACCACGTACCCCCTCTTCCAAGTCATTTATATAAATCACAAATCATAAATTATCCAACATTCAGTACTGCATGAACAGAAATTTCCTCCAATTAAATACTGGAGTGACTATTTTCAGTCCCTGTCCCAATCTGTTCGTTCACTATCACCTCCACCCCTCTCCCTGGCAACAGTCAACGATTAGGCCAGTATGTTTTAGCCTTGGTGTCACATATGACCCCAAAATGAGTTTCAACCTCATTTTCACATCATCACTAATACCACCTAATTCCACCTCTGCAACATAACCTGACTTCGCCTCTGCTTCAGCTTAGCTCTGAATGAAAACCTCATTCTTGCTTCTGTTAGCTCGGTATTTACTATCCTGCTGGCCTCCCATTTTCTACTCTCTGTAAATTTGAGGTCATCCAAATCTCTTCTGCTAGGTTTTAACTTAGGCCAAATCTTATTCCCCTATCACTCCTGTGCTTGCTGACTGTGAAGATAGTAGGATATATATATATTTATAAAATAAATATCTATATAGGGGAATGTTTAAAAATTCAGCTTTATGCTACAGGCAGTCAGTTTGTCTGGAGGGAACCCAGCTCAGATTTTGGGAGACCAGGATAATTATTAACTTCAGCCTGGCAAATGGTTATGTAAGTAGAGTTAATGGACTTTTGATTGCTTGGGTTCAAATCAATCCAATTTAGGGGAATTTAGATTAGAGTGATTATCATGTGAGGATGTGCTTTATATGCAGAGTGAAAAAAGCTTTTGCAAGAAAGCAGTTAGTTTATAACTAAAGCCTGGCTGAAGTTAGAAGGATTTTGCAGGCTTCTGGAACTCTATCCCCCGAAAGCTTCAAGACAATCTACACTCATTATAACAAGTTTATTTATGGTTGCTAACTGTATTTAAAGTGGCATTCACCTAGAGCATGTCACACACTTATCCTGACTTGGAAATATACTACAGCTCTTTCATCATGGCTTTTGATTAAAATTCTGGAGCTCTCCAACAGACAACACTATGGGAACACCTACAACACTTGACTTGCAATGATTCGAGATGGCAATTTACCAGCACATTATTAAGGTAATTAGGGGAGAGCAATTAGCAACACTCACACCTTGTGAACAAATAAAAGAGAATATAAACTACCGGCACGTGGCAACAATGGTGATTTCACAGATTTGCATTCCTGCCCATGTGCAGTGTCACCAGAATGAACTGGTTATAGATTTCTCATATGGAACATTAGAATCATAGAACCCATAGTCCAGAAAGAGACCCTTCAGCCCATCGAGTCTGCACCGAACACAATCCTACCCAGGCCCTACCCCCATATCCTGACATATTTTACCCTCTAATCTATGCATCTCAGGACATTTAGGTTGATTTTTTTTAGCATGGCCAATCAACCTAACTCACACATCTTTGGACTGTGGGAGGAAACCGGAGTATCTGGAGGAAACCCATTGAGGAGAATGTGCAAACCCCATACGGACAGTGACCGAGTCGGGAATCGAACCCAGGTCCTTGGAGTTGTGAAGCAGCAGTGCTAACCACTGTGCTGACCGTGCCGCCCTATTACTCCCCACAAGTGGATGCAGCATTGGGAGGCTTTTCAATGATGCAAGGAATCATTGGGATGACCAGAAGGATTTCCTGGAAAGCAATTCAAAGCCCGAGATGACTTTTCCCCTCCTTAGATTGGGAGCGAGAGTACCAACCATCACCTCAACAGAGATCAGCTGGCTCAATAAAGAGCAGGAAATGTAAAGGGAATCTTCTTGGATGAGTTTCTGCTGGTTCATATTAACTATTGCAGCACAATTCAGCTAACTTTGGACAAACCAGCGCCAGGATTTGAGGTACTTCAAGTGCAATTATACTCAGGACAAAGTGAGTTTTTAGTGCTATTTTGTATTAGTTTGAAAAAACATTGCCCTAGAAGCTGGGCTAACCTAAAAGATTGGTCACCATCTCTCTGCAGCCCACTGTGACAGCCCGCTAACTATACCTATCTGTGGGCCTTTGAAAATTCTCTTTAAGTTTCCTTTTGGGCACAAAAGCATTAATAGGGATAAATTGCATTTTAACCAAAATTTCCCTAATTATTGTACGCTGGAAATGCTTTTGTGTAGTTTTAAAAAATTATTTCAGTTGTTTCAAACTGGGCTATTCACAGCTGATGGACGAGACACTTTGATCAAAAATGCTTACCCTTGTGATAAATCAATGTTCAGCTATATTAATAAAACTGCACTAGGTCATCACTCTGAAATCTATCAAGGAATACTTCTAAATCATCATTTTTATTTTAAACTTGCGTTCTGAAACCTTAACTCATGGCCAATTTTACATTCGACAATATGCAAATAGGTTTGCGCAGGACAGCAGGTTTTGGGGTGGCACAGTGGTTAGCACTGTTGCCTCATGGCACCAGGGACCTAGATTCGATTCCTGGCTTGGGTCACCGTCTGCACATTCTCCCCATGTCTGCGTGGGTTTTCTCCGGGTTGCTCCGGTTTCCTCCCACAGTCCAAAAGATGTGTCGGCTACGCTAAATTCTCCTTTGATGTACCCAAACAGGTGCTGGAGCGTGGCGATTAGGGGATTTTTCACAGTAATTTCATTGCAGTGTTAATGTCAGCCTACAAATAAATAAACTCAAAATTAAAACTTAAACAGAAACCTGAGCGAAAGGACATTTCTCTGAACACAGTTTGGACTAGACCACTGACAGTGCTCAATGTGGAAATGCATACTCATTATCTTCACTAACTGAACCAATTGGAAATTTACAACACAAAACATTCATGGCGAAGGCATTGGATGATCCATCAAGTAGAATATTCCAGTTCGGTCATGCTGGATTGCTGAATTTTGGACCTTTGGGTCAATATTGGAACTGTGTGTTTCACATCTCAGATTCAATAAATATGCTGAAAGGACATGTCTGTGCTGACAACTAGGGTCAAGTCTTGCCATCAAAGGCAGGTTGAACTGGAGATTGCCCAGGAGTGGGCAGAGGAAACATATGGGAATTTTTTTCTCTCTCTCCAGTTTTCTACCTTTCTCTTCCCTCCTTGCTGGGAGTGGAGTTTCACTTGCATTCACCCAAGTAAAGTTCAATAGTCATCACCAGAAAGTCATTACAACATTCAAAGCATTTCTGTCACTATCAGCCTCATGTCCAACTGCATCCAGAAAGGGTTCCAAGTAGAGAATCCAGCAGCAAGCCCTTCCAGTCACTTTCCTTTCCATTACATACCAGGTCTCCAGTGAATTGTGGTTCCCCCCACCATTATTCTAACTGAGATACCACAGATCAGGAACAAACCTGGTGAGCACAAAGATGTTGTCTTTTATTAATCAGGTCAACACGTTCAGGCCTTCATTTTTTGTGAACGTTGATTAAGTGGCAGACTCAGCAATTCAGAAGAAACAACATGGGTCATAGAACATAGAACACTAGAGCACAAACAAGACCTTCAGCCCACAAGTTGTCCCGATCATATCCCTACCTACCAGGCCTATCTGTAACCCTCAATCCCATTAAATCTCACATAGTCATCAATCCCATATACTCATCATGACTGCAAGTCAGGGTGGACATCAGATATGGTAAGGCCACAGTAGTAAGGACTGAAATACTACCTCAGATTTTTGTATATATGCTGAATGAGTTCAGTAACTACGCTTGTGATTCTTACTGCGATTAAATGAAATAACTGTGATTTTGCCTTGTGCAGTGTGTCAAATTTCTGACACAAACATTTCCTTCGCAGGAGTGAACATTTTTGAGTAGATGTGAAAAGTAAGACCATACATTTCTCCATTTAGTCACAGGAATAGCAATCCAGGCAAAGAAGTGAGGAAGGAAAGAAGTTTCTCTTTTAACAACATTCTCACTCGATTGCAGTTCCTGTAAATGACCTTCCTTCTGACGATTCACAAGCTGTATTCTCAACAATGATGATCTGTCTTTCACTGAGTTGTGTGTCTGGAGGATTAACAATTATCTCAATTGGAAGTAATCCAGTTTTCCTGGATTAAATGCATGATGCTACACATTCTGTTCAAATAGGTGAATGTTATACAAGGGCCAGAGTCTTTCAGCTTACTGAGAATTAAGTAGAGTTAAGTGAAGGTATGAAGCACAGAAGAGAACAATCAATCTATAATACTAAAGCTTAGTAAACACACACTTACTGTGCTTTTCTATTATCATGCTATTGTCATATGGTTTCTGTTGACTTTTTCCCCTCAATTGGCCATGATACAGCTTTCAGAGCTGTCAGAACTGCCAAAAAACTGCTTTATTTTTTAATTTGTATCTTAAGCAAATGATATAGCAGCACAGTGTCACAGTGGTTAGTGCTGCTGCCTCACAGCGCCAGGAACCCAGGTTCAATTCCCTGCTTGGGTCACTGTGCAAAGTCTGCACATTCTCCCCATGCCTGCATGGGTTTCCTCCGAGTGTTCCAATTTCCTCCCACAGTCTGATGATTAGGTGCATTGGCCATGCTAAATTTTCTCTCCCAAACTTGCGCCGGAGTGTAGCGAATAGAAGATTTTCACAGTAACTTCATTGTGGTGTTAATAGAAGCCTACATGTGACACCAGCAAATAAAGTTTAAATGCCTTTACATTGTACTTAGGGTTTTAGTTATATTTCAGGCTGTTTGAATTAATCAGTGGCCTGGTGCCCTCTGATGCCTTCACTGTGTGTCCTTGCTGTGGAGATTTCACAAATCTCCAGAGTTAAAATTCCAGCAGGGAATAGAGGTAAACTAGGGAGAGGGGGACAAGGGGCAAGGTTTTTCACTCCAATGGAACAAGCTCACACAGGTAGTTTCCATTATAAACAAAGACAACAAAATTTGTAATAGGAAGTTAAAATTAGGAGCTGAACATATGACTTCTAAATGATGTCTGCATGCAAATGATCCTTTAATTAGCCAACCTTTAACCCTGCATCATCTGGAGGCTTTGACACCCCACGTACGAAACTACAGGAGGTTTACGAGTATCTGATATAATTAGCAGAGTTCAAAATAGGTTAATTACCTTTCCCAATAGCTTATGGAAGAAAAGATGACAACTTACTCCCATTTGGTAAACAGATTCTGATTGCCAGTGAAGTGTTTCAGGACTCTCACTCGACTTTGTGTTGGTGTCTCAATTCGATTGAACGCTTGGTTCAATCTGCACCTGAACTGTGCTGGGACCTAGTACACCAGCCAATTATATCATTAGGGTTGTAGAGAGGGCTTTAAACTAGACAATAGGAGGAGATGGGAGATTCGGAAAGTTAAAGAGAAAAGACAAATCAATAGTGCAGATGGTCAGAATGTGACAGGAAGGGACAAAGTACAAACACGAAGGTGTACCAGGAAAGAAGGTCAGAGTAGGGAAATATGGTAAAAGACAGAATCAGAGATGGGTTCGATTCCCAGCTTGGGTCACTGTCTGTGTGGAGCTTGCACATTCTCCCATGTCTGCGTGGGTTTCCTCCGGGTGCTCTGGTTTCCTCCCACAGTCCAAAAGACACGTTGGTTAGGTGCACTGGCCATGCTAAATTCTCCCTCGGCGTACCTGAACAGGCGCCAGAGTGTGGCAAGTAAAGGATTTTCACAGTAACTTTATTGTGGTGTTAATGTAAGCCGACTTGTGATACTAATAAATAATGTTTAAAAGTCCTTTATCTGATTGCACACAGTATTCGCTACAAAATGGATGAATTGGTAACACAAAGAGAACCTGCTATGATACAGATGTGATTACAATATGACCAAGGCTGGGAACTGAACATTTCAGGGTATTTGACATGTCAGCAGGAGAGGAAGAAAGGACAAGGTGGTGGGGTAGCTCTGTTAATAAATGATGAGATCAGTACAGTAATGAGAAATGCTCTTGGTTCGGAAGATCAAGATGTAGAACCAGTTTGGATGGAGATAAAAAACAGCAAAAAAAAAAGTAACTGGCGGGAATAATTTATAAATGCCTTAACAGTAACTACATTATATCAGCAAAAAAATGGAATGTAAAAAAGGTACTGCAATAATCATAGATGATTTTTCTTCATGTAGATTTGACACATCAAATTGACAAAAAATTGAAAGATGTGTACATAGCCTGTATTCTGCACAATTTCTTAAAATAATTAAGTTCAGCAATCAACAAGAAAAGCTGATAATGAATAATAGGATAAGAGATATCTCAGAGTGAAGAATTCTCGAGGTAAGAGTGATCATAACGTGATAGAATTCCACATTCAGTTTGAGGGTGACAAATGTTGATCTGAAACTAGAGCCTTGAACTTAAATAAAGACAACTGCAAGGGTATGAAGATAGAGTCAGCTAAAGCGGAATGGAAAAAGAGGTTAAAACATAAGATGATAGAGAAATAGCAGCAGACATTTAAGGAGCTATTTCATCACTCTGAACAAAGATACAGCATAGCTCACTTTATTGTACCTACTGGAATGTCTTATTCCCCAGAATTTCTGATATTCCATGATGCAAATCATCACTTTACCAACCAGAAGCCATTGAGAAGTTACCCAGAACCAGAAGATTTCTGAGCCCTGTAGGCTTACCTCGGTATGGCTAGCCAAGTGTCCTGTAGAGGGGCTTGTAGTCCTTATTAGTAACGGCCATTGTAATTTGTGCTTGCTTTTGTGTTGATCATTATTGTGATGGCATTCAACAGACCAGAGAGAAGCTATAGTGAGAAGCACAATCGAGTTTTTAATGATACTGAAAGAAAAATGGGCATTTACAGATGTTTTGAAAAGGCTGCGAATCTCGTAGTACAGACCATGTGCAATCTTGTACAAGTGTTGCATTATATATCATTGGTGAATTGGACTCTCCATTAACTAACATTTCTGACTGATAGACACCACCCATGCTGGATAACAAAAATGTTACAGTATAATCCAATGAGAAAGACTCTTTGAAATATATCTGTGGTAATTTAAGGGGAAGTTAATAATGTTAACAAATTGAAAGAAAAGCATAAAAGACCATGAAGGCAAGTGATAGACCATTTGAGAAGCTAACAACAAAATAACAAAAACTATAATGAAGAGAGAGAAATTAGAAGATGAGAGAAAACCAGCAGGAACTATAAAAACAGACAGTAAAAGCTTCAAATACATTAAAAGATAAAGAGTAGTCAAAAAAAGTTCTTCAGAAGTGGCACCGGCAAGGCCATTATTTACTATTCATCCATAATCGCCCTTGAACTGATTGGTTGTTTGACCATTTCAGAGACATTTAAGAGTCAACCACATTGGTGTGGATCTGGAGTCACATATAGTCCAGACCTGCTAAGATAGTGGATTTCCTTCCCTAAAGAAAATCAGTGAACCGAATGGGGTTTAACTACAATCGGTTGTTTCGTGGTCCCCATTACTGAGAATAGCTTTACATTCCAGGTGAGACTGTGGGATTATTAGTGAGAAACCACACATAGTGCAAACTTTTAATTTCTACTCATCTTCACAGTAGAAGACACAAAAAGCATCCCAAGAATAGACTAAATTCAAGAAGCAAAAGAGAGGGAGGATCTGTAAATTATCATGATCACTAGACAAAATGTATTGGACAAACCAATTGACTAAAGGCTGACAAGTCCCCGGGACCACATGGCCTGCATCCTGAGGTCTGAAAAGAATTGGCTGCAGAGATAATAAAGGCATTGGTTGTAACCTTCCAAAATTTGTCAGGTTCTGGAAAGCTCCCAGCAAACTGGAAAACTGCAAATATAACATGTCTATTCAAGAAAAAAGAGAGAGACAGACAGACAGCTGGAAATTATAGGCTGGTTAGCTTAACATCTGTCATTGCAAAGTGCTTGAATCCATTAAAGAGATAATAGCAGGATATATTTAAAAAATCATAGTACAATTAGAAGAGTCAATGTGGTTTTTGTGAAATGGAAATTACTAAAGACAACTTAACTAGGGTTATTTGAGGATGTTTTAGATGATGGAAATGGGGGGACCAGTAGATGTAGTGTATTTGGATTTGCATGACGCATTGATTAGGTGCCACCTAAAATATTACTATACAATACAACAGCTCATAGTGTCAGGTGTGATATATTGGAGATTGAGGATTGTATGAGGGATTAAGATCTCACAATGTGTAGTTTTATTAAAATATCTCTAAATATGCTCAAAGCTATTTCTAAAATTTAAAACTGAACAAAGAACTTTAAAATGGCTGATTCCTGAACAAAAGGAGCTACTTGGCAGTTTCAGGAAAACTCACATTATCTCGGAAGAGCCACCAACAACCACCTATGGATTGTACAGCCCATTTGAAAGAGAGCTATACAAAGGCCATGTGCATTAAATAACCTAGGCCAGCTGGAAGGAGATGGATCATCTGCTAAGACAAAGGCCCTGGAACCTTCCTTTTGGTTCCTAATGGCTGAGACATTTAGCAGTTTTGGAATTCAGAAGATAGATACGCATTCTTTGTCATGGTGGGAGAAACGGGAATCATGTGATATGGGCCTCTGGCTTGTGGAACAAGTAATATTGCTTTGCTGAAAATCTCTCTCTGCTGCTAATCATCAGCCTCACGGATGTTTCCTCCGGGTGCTCCGGTTTCCTCCCAAATGCCAAAAATGTGCAGATTAGATTGATTGGCCATGATAAATTGCCCCTTAGTGTCAGGGGAATTAGCAGAGTAGAGATGTGGGGTTACAGAGAGAAGACCTGGGTTGTTGGGGCAGGTTAGATGGGCTGAATGGCCTTCTTCTGCACTGCAGGGATTCCACGGTTCTAAGGTTCACTTGCTGATCCCTGGGATAAAGTGTTTTTTAATGAGGAATATTTGAGCTGTTTGGGACTAGTCACTGAGCTTTCAAAAAAATGAGAGATGACCTTCTTCAAACATATAAGATTCTGGGGAATTTTGGCACTGTGAGGGTGTTTCTAATTGGGATCTAGAACTAGACTGCACAGTTTAAAAATAAGGGGTCTCCCATTTAAAGCTGTGGTGAGATTTTCTTCTTTCCGAGAGCGTTAGTTCTGGAATTCTCTTTCTGGCTCATTGAATACATTCAAGACTGGGTTAGACAGATTTTTAATCTGCAATGGGAGTCCAGGGTTATGGGGCAAGGGGGAGTGGGGACAGGAAAGAGGAGTTAAGATCATGCTAAATTGCCCCTTAGTGTCGGGGGGGGCTAGTTAGGGTAAATGCATGGGACTATGAGAATAGAGCAGAGTGGTATTACGATCGGTGCAGACTCGATAGGTCAAATGGCCTCCTTCTGCACTGTAGGATTCTATGGATTCTATAAAACAGTTCAGCCATGATTATACTGAATGGTGGAGCAGGCGTGAGGGGCTGAATGGCCTCATCCTGCTCCTATTTCTAAAGATCTTAACTGTAATGCAATAGTTAATCCAGACAAATGTGAGGTAATGCATTTTGGGAGGTCTAATACAGATAGGGTATATACAGTAAATGGCAGAACCCTTAAGAATATTGATAGGCCCAGGTACGCAGGTCACTGATAGGGCTGCGCAGGTGGAGAAGATAGTCAAGAAGGTATACGGCATGCTTGCCTTCATTGGCCGGAGCACTGAGTTTAAAAATTGGCAAGTCATGTTGCAGCTTTATAGAACCTTAGCTAGGCCCCACTTGGAATATAGTGTTCAACTCTGGTCATCACATTACCAGAAGGATGTGGAAGCTTTGGAGAGGGTTACAGAAAAGATTTACTAGGATGTTGCCCTGGTATGGAGGGCATTAGCTATGAGGAGAGATTGGAGAAACTTGGTTTGTTCTCACTGGAGCAACGGAGGTTGGGGGAAGACCTGATAGAAATCTATAACATTATGAGGGGCATGGACAGAGTGAATAGTCAGATGCTTTTCCCCGGGGTGGAAGAGTCAATTACTCAGGGGCAGAGGTTTAAGGTACAAGGGGCAAGGTTTAAAGGAGATGTACGAGGAATGTTTTTTTACACAGAGGGTGGTTGGTGCCTGGAACTCGCTGCCAGGTAGTGACTTTTAAGGGGCATCTTGTCAAATATATGAATAGGATAGGAATAGAGGGATATGATTCCTGGAAGGGTAGTATTACCCTTCCAGGGATCATAAAGACCCTTAAAGAAGGGTCTTTAATTCTGTCAGGCAGCATGGTCAGTGCAGGCTTGGAGGGCCGCAGAGCCTGTTCTGGTGCTGTAATTTTCTTTGTTCTTTGTTATTTGAATGTAAGCATTATTTACGGAGTCTGAACCCAAACATAGTGAACTGGTTAATATTCACTTTGACTCTTGTAATTGCTTTGAGGTCAAGATTTTCAGACGGCAACAACGATCTGCATTTATATAGCACCTCTGACATAATAAAAATGTCTCAGGGCATTTCATAGGAGCATTTTCAAGCAAAACTTGGTGCTGCGTCACAGAAGGAAATACGAGGATAGATGACCAGAAGTATGGTCAAAAAGATTCTCAGAAATGGCCTTTAGGAGGAGAGAGGGACACAGAGGAAATTTCAGAGCTTATGATCTAGGGAGCTAAAGGCTTAACTGCCAAGGGGAAGGATATTCAAATGCCAAAAGTAAAGGAAGAGCACTAATATCATGGAGTGTTGTATGGCTGGAGGAGATTTCAGAGATGTGGAGAACCAAGATCAGAGAGAGATTTGAAAACAAGAGCCAAAAATGTTAAACTTCTCATCAACATTAATTTTATGCAGAAACGTTATCAACAAGGTCCAAACAACAGCACCTGAATAATACTTAGAGGTGGCAGTAGGCTGAATTTAATCAGCAGGGAAGTTTCTTTGCTACACACAAGATTCAAGGCATTTGCAAAAGGTAAACCATCAACCTTATTCGATTCAAACAAAATTCCAACAATTAATGCTACTCACCACAGTTAAATCAGCTTACCAAAATTCTGAAGCTGAACAAGTGAACTTTGAATTAAAATCGAACCAAAACCAGCTAACGTATCATGAAAATTCCCATCCTCAAAGTACATTCTCTCTGGTACATTAACTTAAGGTGCCATCGTAGCCTCTGATGATAGTTTAAATAATCACTAAAGGCCGAATAACATGATGGAGTGTGGGAAGATGGCACACCACCGCAGAAGTAACATCATGCTGAGCTACCCCGCACTGTGGGCACCGGGCGAATGGGACTTCCCCACTCACGGGGCCTGATATTTGCCCTCTGGGGTTGCCAGCCAATCTGGGGGGAGGAGGGGGCAGGGTGCCAGGAAGACATCAGTGGCCAGGATGATAGCAGAAGATGATGATCAAGGCCATTGGATGTCTGGAGCAGACAAGGCCAAGGTCTGGGCTGAAAGGGTTTGGGTAGGTTAGGCAGAGGGATGAGATACATGAGTGAAAAAGGAGTGATGAGGGGGCTTAATGGTGGTAAAAGTGGATATTCAGCCTACTTTTTTTATTCTTTCAGCATTGTTACCCATCCCCAATTGCCCTTGGACTGAGTGGCTTGTTAGCTATCTCAGGGGGCATTTTAAGAGTCATTTAGTGTGGTTGCAGTGTGGAGTTACATGGAGGTAAATCCAGGTATATAGAATAGCAGGTGTCATTCCCTTTTCTAGAACAATCATTGATACTTGTTACGGTCATCAATTAGTTGAACATTCCAGATTTCTTAAGTGAATTTAAATTCCACCAGCAGTGATGGGATTTGAACCCATATCCCCAGGGCATTGGTCTGGGCCTCTGAATTAAGCTGCCATCTCCCCCATTCATTTCATAAACCCAGCCTAGTAACTGGATCTGTTCCTCCATGAAGGTTGCTAACCCTCCGGGATTGTCCTGGAGCCTTCAGGAATGAAAGATTGATCTCTGGGACACTGCTGTTTAAGATCTACATTGATGATCTAGATGAAGGGACTGACTATATTGGAGCCAAATTTGCTGACGATGCAAAGTTAGGCAAGAAATGCAAGGAGGATATGGAGTCTCTGCAAAGAGAAATAGATGGGGTAAGTGAGTGGGCAAAAAATTGGCAGATACATCATAATGTGGGAAAATGTGACCTTGTCTATCTTGGCAGAAAAAATTACAAGATTCTGAGGGGCATGGACAGATTGGATAAGGAGCAGCAGTTCCACTTCATTGAAGGATCAGTCAAGAGGGAATACAAGTTCAAGGTGAGGAGGTTTAAGGGGGATGTGAGGAAAAGCATTTTTACCCAGAGGGTGGTGGCAGTCTGGAATGCGCTGCCTGGGTGAGTGGTGGAGGCGGGATGCCTCACATCCTGTAAAATGTACCTGGATGAGCACTTGGTACATCATAACATTCAGCGCTATGAGCGCAGTGCTGGTAAATGCAATTAAATCGGGCTTCAGGTGTCTCTCATGAGTCAGTGCAGACTTGATGGGCTGAAGGGCCTTTTCTACACTGTACAATTCTATGAATAGAAAAGTAGGTTATAGTTTAAATGGGCTGTACAATGCTGTAGCACAGAGGGATCTGCTTATACAGCGTGGTGTGAAGGACCCACCAAATAAACCTGTTGGACTTTAACCTGGTGTCGTGATGCTTCTTACTGTGTTTACAGCATGGAACAGCCCTCCAATAAACTAACAGAGTCTGTCTGGGGATTGAACCTGCATTGTTGGTCATTCTGCGCTACTCATTCTGCCTGAGCTACCCGACTCACTCTTGCTATTCCGAGCATATACCTGTTGTGGCTCAGTGACCACCCAAGTGTCCAGGAGAGGGCTGAACACTGCAGTACAGAGCAACCAGCCAGAAATTAGTTCCACAACTGGTTAAAAGTTGTTGCAAACGTTAACCAAACAATGCACAAGAATTTCCAATCACATTGGCAACATGTGTTTAAAATACAGGCTTTCACAATGCAAATCTCATGGTTTCAACGTTACATGAACAGAAAGTCAATTAACGTTATGTGAATTGTCACTTGAAGCCAAGACATGCCCTGATAAGGCAAAGTCCTTGCCTAAATAATTAATAGGCCATCGATGGATCAAGCAGCTTGATAGCAACAGAAAGACTGCAGTAACAGAACACTGGTAATCTCTTTTTTTAAAGATTTAAATGATCAACAATTACATAAGACAGGCTACACTCTTCACACACACAGACACACACACACGCTCACTCACACGCTCACACACAGACACACACACACACGCTCACTCACACGCTCACACACACTTACACACACATACAGACACACACACACTCACACACAGACACACACACACACACAGACACACACACGCTCACACACACACATGCTCACTCACACGCTCACACACGCTCACTCACACGCTCACTCACACAAACACGCTCACTCACACAAATACATGCACACAAACACGCTTACGCAAACATGCTCACGCAAACAGGTGCACACAGAACACGCTCATTCACATGCTCATGCAAACACACACACAAACAACACGCAAACACACTCACGCAAACACACTCACGCAAACACTCGCGCAAACACACTCACGCAAACACACACGCAAACACACACACAAACACACACGCAAACACACTTACGCAAACACACTCACGCAAACACACTCACGCAAACACATTACACACACACACTCTTGACACTATCTTTAGTGGAACAATTCTTTCACAGTATGCTCTAGATGTAGACTGTGTCTCAAGGTGAAATTGTCTTTGGTTTCCACAACCTGCACTACCATTCTAAACATGGTGGATGAGATAGCATCGCCTTGTAGTACTTCTAATTGATAGAACAAGGAATTAATCATTCAGTGTTCCTGTCAAACTTTTCTCAGCCACAGCTGATAAGTTTATTGAGGTGTCAGGACGCAGTCCATAGACACTGGGGCCAGATGTTGCAGCGACAGTCACTGCACATTGTTGAGTTCTGAGCCTGTCACAGAACAAGTGATCTCCAGCATGCAAAAAGCAAAGCAGTGAGAACAATTTTAGATGTAAAGACATCTCAGGCATTTGCCTGAGGAAGACACAGAGTGTTGAAAGCTCGCGGATTTACTATCAAATAAATCGGTTGGATTAAAAATTGGTGTTGCTAAATTCTTACCGAACAATTTTAGAAGCAGGGAAGTGTGGGAATGGGCAATACAGCAGCCACATTGGGGCAAAGGATAGATCTCCCTATTTTGTACAATGTCCCTCTGTCCCTCACGGATCTCAAACACTTGGTTACTCAGTAGAACACCCAGATCTGAGCTGTAAATAACCACCTCTCCATTAATCCAGGGAGGGCAATGCGTTCAAGTTAAGTAACCCAGATTTCCTCCGTATGTGGTTATAAGATCAGTATTAGCTTTGGGAAAGCACATGACGGTCTGTTGAATAATTGCGATATGTCTCTCAGCATTTCACCACATTTCATTCTATCTAGGACATGCATACAGTTTAACTGGGACAAAGCAATCATTTCCTCGTCAAGTTCATGTTCTTGGGCACAGGCAATGTTACTTTTAACACTTCCAGCCCACGTGACAAAGCTAAAGATAGTTTTCGACAGCATCCCTCCAGAATGATTCACCTACATTCAGGGCAGCATCCCGCGCTGCTACTTTTGCCAGTAACGCGGTGCCAGCTATGACTGAGTGACGGCACTCACACCTCGGAGTTGGAAAGTTGAGGGTTCAGATGCGATTGACTGGAGCATAACATCTAGGCCGATATTCCATTGTAGTACAGAGGGAGCACTGAGCTGTCAGAGGTGCCATCCTTTAGATTATGGATTGGCCCAAAGTCCATCTCTCCTGTCTGCTGGGTGTGAAAGAACATAGGGCACACTTTAGAAGAAGGGCTTCTTCTTTAGAACATAGGGCTTCAGACATAGCTTGGCACAACATTGAGGGTCGAAGGGCCAGTACTGTGCTTTACTATCCTACGTTCTCTTTCTCCAGAGTGTTGTTTATTCATCAAATAACCTGACTGAAACAGATTAATTGGTCAGCATCATCTTGCTGTTTGTAAAATCTTGCTGTGTGCAAATATTTTCAACTCCAGGAATGTTGGTACATTTTCTTTTCTCTTGGACCCATTTGTGATTGTCAAAATTTCATTCAACCACTGCAGATGGGCAAAAAATGTGCATGGGCAATGACCTTGACCTTTTTTGTTTCAGATGTGGATTAAAATTTAATCTAGACCTAGGAATAAACTGTTGATTTCTGGCTGGAAAGGAATGCCCCTGACATGTGGAGAGGCTCACAGGCCAGTATTGGCACCCAGAGCCAAATGGAAAGTGTCAAACTGGGAGGGTAGGAAGTATTTTTTTTCTGCATCACTGGAAAGGCCAGCATGATGGGGCAATGGTTAGCACTGCTACCTCACAACGTCAGCGACCTGGGTTTGATTCCAGCCTTGGGTGACTTCTTTACATGATCTTCTCTTGTCTGCCTGTGTTTCCTCTGGATGTTCTGGTTTTCTCCCACAGCCCAAAGACGTACAGGTTAAATGGATTGGCCATGCTTAAATTCCCCTTAGTGTCCCAAAATGTGTAGGTTAATGAGGTAAATACGTGAGGTACGGGGATAGGGCCAGTGGTGTAGGCTTAGGTAAAGATGTTGTATCGGAGACTCAGTGCAGACTCGAAAGGCCTGTGGGGATTCTGTGATTCCCATTTATT
This sequence comes from Sphyrna mokarran, assembly GCA_024679065.1. Classification (NCBI taxonomy): domain Eukaryota; kingdom Metazoa; phylum Chordata; class Chondrichthyes; order Carcharhiniformes; family Carcharhinidae; genus Sphyrna; species Sphyrna mokarran. The sequence goes on from JAGIQG010000020.1 coordinate 9,704,134, forward strand.
TCCTACTTCTAATTGTTCATGAGAAATTGGTGGTGAACCATTGCCGATTCTTGCTGGAATTACTCCCTCAGTGCTGTTGGACGTTATGGAATTGAAGGGTGGGGGATCTTTTCAAAGAGCACTTGGTGCCTCCAGCAATGTGACTCACTGTTAAGTCTCACGCTGGCCACAACAGATATCCTTCTTTAAAGGATATCACTGAACTAAATAAGTTAGGACAAGCAGTGGGCTAATAGTCAGAATGTTGGGGTGGCGGCGCGGGCTCGTTGGGCCGAAGGGCCTGTTTCCCGTGCTGTTTTGTTCTTTGTTCATTACAATGATGACTACACTTCAAGAAATCATAGAAACCCTACAGTGCAGGAAGAGGCCATTCAGCCCATCGAGTCCACACTGACTGCAATCCCACCAAGACCTTGCCCCCATATCTGTACATATTTATCCACTAATCCCTTTAACCCACATATCTCAGGACTCTAAGGGGCAATTTTAGCATGGCCAATCAACCTAATGCGCACATCTTTGGACTGTGGGAGGAAACCGGAGCACCTGGAGGGAACCCACACAGACACAGGGAGAATGTGCAAACCCCACATAGACAGTGTCCCGAGCCGGAATCGAACCCAGGTCCCTGGAGCTGTGAAGCAGTAGTGCTAACCAGTGTGCTACAGTGCTGCCCCTAGTGGTCCTTCTCTGAACTGCTTCCAATGCAAGTATATTCCTTCTTTAGTAAGGAGAGCATCACTGTACACAGTACTCAAGGTATGGTCTCACCAACTGTACAGTTGTAACAAAACGTTCCCACTTTTATACTCCAAGATCCTTGCAATTTAGGTAATAAATGCTATTTATCTTCCTAATTACTTGCTGTCCCTGCATGCTAACTTCTATTGAATTCCGTGCGAGATGGCCCCAATCCGCCTGTATCAAAATATTCTGCAGTCTCTCACCATTTGAATAATATTCTGCTTTTCAATTCTTACTGCCTAAGTGGACAACCTCATATTTTCTCACATAACACTCCATTAGCCAGATTTTTGCTCACTCAGTTAAGTAATTTATATCCTTTTATAGGTTCTTTGTATGCCCCTCACATCATGCTTTCCAACCTGTCTTTGTGTCATCAACAAACTTGGCTACAACGAAGTCAGTTCTTTCACTCAACTCATCATTGTCAATTGTAAATAGCAGCACCCTTGAGGTTAATCCCTAATTTTGAAGGGCATTCCTGAAAATAGGCAACCCCAATGGAGGAATAGAATCAGTTACCAGGCAGGATACATATAAAAGTAATCTTCATACATGTGCAGTTCCACAGGGGGTCCTTAAGAGGGAGCAGGGGAAGGAAATTATTCTTTCTAATCCAGAGATGCTGAGATCAATGGTAGCAACACTTTTGCTGTTCCCCCAACCACGTTCCCTCATTCCTCTTCCCACTTCCACCTGCACTGCATCTGGGATCAACGAACTGATAAGGGGATGCAGTGGCACACTGATGTTACATAGAACATTGAACAGTACAGCACAGTACAGGCCCTTTTGCCCTCAATGTTGTGTCGAGTTATGTCTGAACCCAAGATCAAGCTATCCCATTTCCTGTTGTCACAGGACTAGTAATCCAGAGACCTGGGTATCACTCTAGGGAATTTAAACCCCAGCACGCTGCCTGTATTCCAAGAAAAAAAAATCAGGAATTCAAAGTCTAATGATTATTGTAAAAACTCATCTGGTTCACTTATGCCATTCTCATCACATGACTCCAAATTCCTGACAATATTGCAGCAATAGTACTGATGATTTGTGTTCCAGAACTTGCCACTCTCACTGGTAGTCTAATTCATGATGTGGAGATCCAGCGTTGGATGGGGGTAAACACAGTAAGAAGTCTCACAACAGCAGGTTAAAGTCCAACAGGTGTATTTGGTAGCAAAATCCACTAGTTTTCGGAGTGAAGGAGCAGCAAGCGCTCCGAAAGCTGGTGGATTTTGCTATCAAATAAACCCTTTGAACTTTAACCGAGTGTTGTGAGACTTCTCACTGAGTCTAATTCACAGCAGACGTGTGGGCAAGCACATCAGATATTATTTTGATACACATAACAGAGCCCAATTTTGTCCCTAATGAATCAGCTTGTCCAATTAGGAGCAACTTGAGCAATAACTGCAACTTGAAAGTTCTGTGACAGTATCATGTGTAAGCTCACTAAGGCTGAATACTATTCAGTGTTGGAAGTGAGTTCAGGCTTCTGGCAGGTCAAGCGGAATGAATCCAGCTCCTATCTCTGTACCTGTAGGGTGGCATGGTAACACAGTGGTTAGCACTGCTGCTTCACAGTTTCAGGCACCTAGGTTCAATTCCCGGCTTGGTGCACTGTCTGTGTGGAGTTTGCACATTCTCCCCATGTCTGCATGGGTTTCCTCTGGGTACTCCGGTTTCCTCTCACAGTCCAAAGATGTGCGGGTTAGGTTGATTGGCCTTGTTAAAAAAAATTACCCCTTAGTGTCCTGAGATGTGTAGGTTAGAGGGATTAGTGGGTAAAATATGCAGGATATGGGGATAGGGCCTGGGTGGGATTGTGGTCGGTGCAGACTCGATGAGCCGAAGGGCCTCTTTCTGTACTATAGGATTCTATGATCGATGACCTTTAGTACACTGTTTGGGCGCAATTTTACACTTCTGGCAACAGCTTGAGAAAGGAACGCTGAGAATGAGCTTGAGAAAGTAACTCCAAGTTGAAGGACAAAAAGTACAGAATAGATCTTCATGGAATCACGTACTTGGAGCATAAGCTAGAAAGCAAGGGACGGAAAAATTAGGATGGACGCCGGACCAATGAAAATTTCACTTACCTGATGTGCTCTGAAAGCTTGTGATTCCAAAAAAAAAACCTGTTGGACTTTTAACCTGGTGTTGTGAGACCTTTTACTGCATCATTGACACCTCAGCAATGTCATGGAATCCTCCCCACTTGCCTGGATGGGTGCAACTCCAACAACACTCAAGAAGCTCGACACCATCCAGGACAAAGCAGCCCCGTTTAATTGACACTCTTTCCACAAACATTCAGTCCCTCCACCACCGGTGAACAGTGGCAGCAATGAGCACCATCTATAAGATTCACTGCAGCAACTCTGGTAGGTACCATTGAAACTGATGACTCTAGGACAAGAGCAACAGACACATGGGAATACCACCACCTCTCTAAACCACTCACCATTCCCAACCTGGAAATATATCACCGTTCCTTCAGTATCAGTGGGTCAAAATCCTGGAACTCGCTCCCTAACAGTGCTGTGTTAGAGAGACTGCAGCAGTTCATGAAGACTTCTCAAGGGCATTAGAGATGGGCAGTAATTGCTGGCCTAGCCAGTGATGCTTACATCCCATAAATGAACCAAGACTTGGTCACTGAGCCCCATGTGGCTGTCACAGTCTCAGTCAGCTGACCCTACTGATAATCTTAATTTAGAACTTTAACACCTCAATGCGATGTTCACAACACATCTCACTTACTGCAAGTACTCACTACCTCACTCTTCCTGTAAATTCCATTCTTAACGAGACAGCGCCTACTCTGAAACAGTCTCACTGCTCATTAGAACAGCAGCACAGTCTATTGTTGCTGCTAACACGGTGAGGTGATAGTGAATTAACACTTCACACGTTCGAGGACAACTCATGAAGGTGTGAATTTGAGAGTTCCGAGTTCAGCCTAACAGAATGCTGCAAGTCCCTTCGTTCTTCGATAGCGAGAGTGACTGCTGATTGAAGTTTCTGACAGGATGGGGGACTAGCCTTGCTGAAATGTATGTGGCCATGCTAACATGCACTCTAACATTGCTGCGTGGGAGCAACCTGCTGCGTAAAGTGCAGGTTTTACAGCTTCAATGTTTAGCTGCTCCCCAGTTCAACCTTCCCAATCACAAGTTAGCATTCAAAAGCCGGTTGGCAAGAATGAATGTGGCATCGCCCCATTAGAAGGGCACAGCAGGAGGACAGTGCCCTGTTAATTTGACTTTAAATCCCTATCAGAGGGACAGGGGTGGACCATTCAGCCCCTCAAGCACATTCTATCACTCAAAGAACAAAGAACAAAACAGCATGGGAAACAGGCCCTTCGGCCCAACGAGCTCGCACTGCCACCTCGATGTTCCCACTTTTACACGCAATCCCTGTCCATGTTTATAGATCTATGGATTAAAAACCAAATTTGAGACAATTTAGGGAGAATTTGTTTTGCCAATTAGCCTAAGAGCACATCTTTGGTATGTGGGAGGAAACCGGAGCGCCCGGAGAAAACCCACTCAAGCACGGGGAGAATGTGCAAACTCCCACAGACACAGGCCCAAATCCATGTATCTGCACAGCACAGCGATAGTCACTGAGCTGTCGTGTTGCCCATCCGATGGTCCAGGTCAAGCATACACTAACAACGTGAAGCAGTAGGATACTCTCGAAAAAGATCCAAGAGCAGTCCTCTCATGACCCATCGCGTGTATGCCCCTCGTTAGACAACAAGGTGGACCAAAGCACCTGTAGGATAAAAACAAGTACATCAATATCATCATCTATTTACACACTTCCCAGGGACTCCAAGGTTCATGATCCCTATTTTAAATCAGTTTTCTATACCCCTCCATTCCCATTCTGTTCATGTGTCCATCTAAGTATTTCTTAAATAACTCCAGAGTACCTGCCTCCACCATTTTACTTGGCAGCGCATTCCATACCCCCACCACCCTCTGTGTGAAAAAACTCCCTCTAGCATCCAAATTATACCTTACCCCCCTCACCCTAAGCCCGTGACCCCTCGTGCTATTTGAGTCCATCCTAGGAAAAAGCTTAACCCTGTTTACTCTATCTCTCCCCTTCAAAATCTTGTACACCTCTATCAGATCTCCTCTAAGTCTACGTCTTTCTAAGGAAAACAGTCCCAATTTGCCTAACCTCTCCTTGTAACTCAGACCTTCCATACCAGTCAGCATCCTGGTAAACCTCCTCTGCACTCTCTCCAGAGTCTCCACGTCCTTCCGGTAGTAAGGCGACCAGAACTGGACGCAGTATTCCAAATGAGGTCTAACCAGTGTTTTATACAACTGCAACATTAAAGGCCAGCTCTTGTACTCTATACCCCTTCCTATAAAGGCTAACATACTATATGCTTTCTTCACAACCTTCTCCACTTGCTCTGCCAACTTCAGAGACTTGTTCACCTGCACCCCCAGGTCCCTCTGCATTTCTATACTCTTAATAGGTCTACCCTTTATCATATACCTCCCCCCTACATTTTTTCTCCTGAAATGCATCACCTCACATTTATCAGGATTGAATTCCATCTGCCATCTGTCTGCCCAAGCTACCAGCCTATCTACGTCCTGCTGTATTGCCTGACAATGCTCCTCACTATCCGCAAGTCCAGCCATCTTTGTATCGTCTGCAAACTTGCTGATCACTCCACTTACTCCCTCTTCCAAGTCATTTATATATATTACAAATAGAAGAGGTCCCAGTACCGAGCTCTGCGACACACCACTAGTGACCGACCTCCAGCTGGAGAAACACCTTTCCACTATTACTCTCTGTCTCCTAATACCAAGCCAGTTGCTTATCCATCTAGCTACCTGTCCTTGTATCCCATGAGCCTTGACCTTCTCGACTAACCTCCCATGAGGGACTTTGTCAAACACCTTACTAAAATCCATATAGACAACATCAACGGCTCGCCCTTCGTCCACCGTTTTTGTCACCTCCTCAAAAAATTCTACCAGATTTGTAAGGCACGACCTCCCCTTAACAAATCCATGCTGCGTATCCCTAATCAGGTTGCAACGCTCTAAGTGCCTATACATCCTATCTCTAAGAATCCCCTCCAACAGAGACTGTGTCAGATTGGATTTAGCTGCTTTAACTATGCCTTGCCAATCTATATCTTTCACTTCTTCTTCCTGCGATCGTGTTTCTATTTTGCATGTGGGAACTGAATTCCACAGTTCTAATCCCACTCTTTATTTCCTTTTGCTGAAGTCTTTCAGTCCAAAGTCCAAAGATGCGCAGGGTATGTTGACAGCTATGTTAAATTGCCCATTAATGTAAGGGGGAATTAACAACATGGGATTACAGGGAAAGTGCCTGGACGGGATTATTGAGCATGCAGGTTTAAAGGGACAAATGGCCTCGTTCAGCATGGTGGCACAGTGGTTAGAACTGCTGTCCGTCATAGAGCAAGGGACCCGGGTTCAATTCCCAACTCGGGTCTCTGTCTGTATGAAGTTTGCACATTCTCCCTGTGTCTCTGAGGGGTTTCGTGCGGGCACTCCGGTTTCCTCCCATGGTCCAAAGGTGTGCAGGTTAGGTGGATTGGCCATGCTAAATTGCCCTTTAGTGTCAGAGAGACTAGCTAGGATAAGATACATGGGGTTATGGAGCTAGGGCCTGGGTGGGATTGTGGTCAGTGCAGTCTTGATGGGCCAAAGGGCCTCCTTCTGCGCTGCAGGGATTCCATGATTGTAGGGATTCTGTATTTTAGGGAAACTTTAAAAAACCCTGGATCAAAGAAGTTAAGTTGAATTCAGAATTTTACCGCATCCGCCCAAGCTTTGTATGATCCTTCCCGAGGCCAATAGAGAATGCTGTTTTCCAAACCTCACCCACCCCTGGAAATGGGGCGGGCGAACCGGTAAAATTCTGATCAAAGAATTCACAGCAAAAGAAGACAGTCCAAATTTGTTAACCTAATTCCTCAGAATTCTCAGAGGCTTTTTCCCAGAGCTGGAATGGTCGCTACGAGAGGACACAGGTTTAAGGTGCTGGGGAGTAGGCACTGAGGAGATGTCAGGGGTAAGTTTTACACTCAGAGGGTGGTGGGTGAGTGGAATCGGCTGCCGTCGGTGGTGGTGGAGGCAAATTTATTTGGATCTTTTAAGAGACTTCTGGATGAGTACGTGGGACTTAATAGGATTGAGGGTTATAGGTAAGCCGAGTAGGTAGAGATAAGATCAGTGCAACGTGTGGATCAAAGGGCCTGTTTGTGCCTGTTTCTTTTATGATTTTATGTTCTGGAAGGCTACCTGAGGTTTTTATGGAATTAAAGGACAAAGTTAAAGGAGATGGGTTGGATGCAGTGACATGGGTGTATAGACATTAGAATGGAATCCTGCAAAGTGGGTAAAAGGGGAGTGACCCCACTTCGGGACTTTCTCTGCCATTTAGTTTCCTCCATGAGCAAGGGCAGTTCTGCATGATTCAGCCAGGAAACAAGGGGCTGACAGAGAAAATGGGGGGAAAAAAATTAAAGTAGCAACAGGGCAGAGGAAAAGCGCACTTTCCATTGGGATGTTGCACACACGGGAATAATGAAAGGGATTTCAAAATACACTCGGTTGATACAAAACATGGAATCCCAGAGGAACAAGGTATTTTGCTCTTAACTCCCACTGCATTCAATTAGCGATCGAGATGTGATAGGAAAATATCCTGGCGTATACCTGCTCTAAAGCACCCAGTCAATTGTCACTTACTGACAGCTATCAGCAAACAGCTGCAAAACCCAGGAAGCATCTCACCTCCAGGCTTTGCTGGAGCTTCAATGTCACAGATTAATTCACTGGTAAATGGGTAATTTCCTTCTAATCCCCTTTTCCTGCATTTGTTATCATGTGCCCTTTTAATCTCACGCTTTAATTGATCAATGAATTATATTGGGATTGACTGTAGGGTTTTTTATCATTTGGACACAATCTAGATACACACCAGGATTAAAGCAAAGTAATGGCAAATCCTGATAAGGAACAGGAATCGCAAAGCTGGTCTGAACACGTGCAGATCAAAACGCATATTTAAATATCATCTCTCAATGTATCACGAGATTAAAGAGTTAAATGGGGTAAGCAAAATATTTCACTCAGAGAGTGGTGGGTGCGTGGAATGGGCTGCTGGCAATGGTATTGGAAGCAGATTCGATAGGGTCTTTTAAGAGACTTTTAGATAAGTACGTGGAACTTAGTAAGATAGAGAGTCATAGGTAAGCCCAGTAATTTCTAAGATAGGGACATGTTCGGCACAACCTTTTGGGCCGAAGTGTCTGTATAGTGCTATAGTTTGTGTATGTTCTATGAATGACTTTTATCAGACAAGCAAACACTACCATTTAGTTAAAAATAAACCAGGAGCACTTTTTATTTATCCTGGGGGAATATTTAATTCCAGTTGGACTGCTCCAACACATGTCACCAGGATGTTGCTAATTTGCCAGATGCGATACCATCAGGTCTGCTGGAATCTCCAGGAAGATGTTTCACCTGGAGTTCAGTCTGTACTTACTAACTTCCCATCTCTCTGCACTCCAGCCAATTTCTGTCCTTCTGCAACTGGAACGAGTCCTGCTCAGCTCTTCCTGTTCCGTGTAGCTTCCTCCACCAGTGGACAGGTCAATTTCAATTCATACCTGCGTGGCTCTTAACCAGTCCTGAGGGAGTCTGCGAGTGGACGACTTCCTTCCCAGCAGCTTAGGGGGACGGCAGCAGTGAAATTGTCGGGAATCAGTAGCTTGGTAGCATAGGAAAAGTGAGCCCAGCGTCCCAGTTTACATTATTTTGCCAGCACACTTTGCAGCTCAACAGGATGTAATATTCCCTCCAATCAACCCTGTTTATTTAGATGGTTCCCATTGGACTACGTCCAGGATAGATATGAATTACCCTGAGGTGTCTGCAAACTTCATCACTTCCCTCTCTGCTACACGCCCATCAACACAAACCCATGGTTTAACAGACCATGCCATATCCCACTGGTACATTAACAAAACAACTGCCAGTCGGCTATTCAAATAACTCCACATCTTCCCAAGCCCACAACAGTCATAGAACCCACTACAGGTTTGGGATAGAGAAGACTAACTACGCAAGAGCATCTCAGCATGTTCAAAGATGTGCAGGTTGGGTGAATTGGCCAGGGTTTGGGGAAGTGGCGATTGTGTGGGAAGAGGGAGTTGGGGGCGGGGATGGATGCCAGGGTAGCATCCTCTTTGGAGAGTTGGAGCAGAACTTGAAAGGCTGGGTGGTCTCTACAGCACAGGAAGAGACCTTTTGACAACACCAATCACAGTTCTAACCTATCTCCATAACCCCACTTATTTACACCACTAACATTAAAGGGCAATTTAGCATGGCCAATCAACCTAACCCATACTTCTTACACTGTGAGAAGAAACCAGAGCACTCAAAGGAAACATTGACAGGGAGAACACTTTTTAAAGTTTTTAAAAGTTTGTGTTTAACTGTCATAAAAAGGCTTGCATTAAAACTGCAATGAAGTTACTGTGAAAATCTCCAAGTCACCATGCTCTGGTACACCGAGGGAGAATTTAGCATGGCAATGTACTTAACTAGCATATCTTTCCGACTGTGGGAGGAAACTGGAGCACCCGGAGAAAACCCATGCAGAAATGGGAAGAATGTGCAGACTCCACACAGACAGTGACCAAACCAGGAATCGAACCCAGGTCCCTGGCGCTGTGAGGCAGCAATGCTAACCACTGAGCCACCGAGGCACCCCTGTTCATTTTTATTAATAACACTAAACTAGTACTAGATTTAACAATGGCTTTTTATTAGAACCAGCAGAAGATAATAACTGGCTTCAGCAAGGCCCTTAATCATGACCAGGCCCTCAAGATTGACCCCATTCAGCTCTCTAATCTCCTGACAGATGATATTTAAATATGTGTTTTGATCTGCACATGTTCAGACCAGCTTTGCGATTCCTGTTCCTTTTCGGAATTTGCCCTTACTTTGCTTCAATCCTGGTGTGTAGCTAGATTGAGTCAATCACCCTCACCTACCCAAGAATGCCAGTCATCCTCACTCACCCAAGGGTGCCATTAACCCAGTCACCTTCACCAACTTTAAGGTGCCAGTAACCCAGTCACCCTCACCTACCCAAGAATGCCAGTCACCCTCACTCGCCCAAGGGTGCCCAGTCACCCTCACCTGCCTGAGGTGCCATAACTTCACATGTCCAAAGTAACCTAGTTAACCTCACCAGTTCAAGTATGCCAGGGACACAACCAAGCCCTTACTCTCAAGGAAGCCCCTAAATAGTATTTACCTTTTTTCAGCTCAAACCCCAGCTGTTCTCTGCTCTCCTCTTGTATACACTCAGCTTCTCTTGTCTCCTATCTGTAGTTAAAGATGCCCGTAAAGAGCTATATATCCCATTCTCCACCTTTCGGACTCTGGAAGGGGCAAATATGGAAAGGAAGGGAAGGTTTCAGCAGAGGACAATCATGTAGCAATGGCTTGGATGGTCTCAGGATATGATGATCTAATTGGAAATGGAACAGCAATCACAGCGCCTCTGCCAAACCCCCGGCTTATTGTGAATTCTGTTCATTGCAGATTTTAAACTGCTGAATGGATAAAATATCAGCACTTTCACCATCCGTTAAGAAACACTTCTTCTTCTTATTTAGCAGCTGCCAGAACATTGTTCCAAATAATTTATGGGATTGCCGCTTATAATAGAAGAAGAAGGCACAAAGAGCTAAAATGAATAGCTCCTGAAAAGGGGTGTGCGGATTATAATGCGGATTACCAATGCCCGGGGCTCAACAGCAGCAAGAATGCCAACTTAATTCTGCCTACTCATTAGAATGGCTTCCGTGTGCCACTACCAGCAAGGGCTGGGCCCAAACTGGAACTTCCAAGCAGCTGGTATGTTTCACATGGCAGTGCACTGCAGTTAAACCAGGAGCCAACACTCCGGGAAGTGATTCTGACCTGTGAAATAACAAAGAATGGTGTAACCTGGAAGACAGTAGCTTCCACGTGCTGCGCTGGAAAATATGATGGAGAAGATGGGAAGTAAGAGTGTTATTCCGTATCTGCTTGGAGCCTCTAGGCCATTCACCCACAACCAAAAGAATGTACTTGTTTTTAACCTACAGGTACTTTTGTCCGCCTTGTTGTCTAACGAGGGGCATACATGCGATGGGTCGTGAGAGGGCTGCTCTTGGATCTTTTTTGAGAGTATCCTAGTGCTTCACGTCGTTAGTGTACGCTTGACCTGGACCATTTGATGGGCAACACAACAGCTCAGTGACTATCGCTGTGCTGTGCAGATACATGGATTTGGGCCTGTGTCTGTAGGAGTTTGCGCGTTCTCCCCGTGCTTGCATGGGTTTTCTCCGGGTGCTCCGGTTTCCTCCCACATCCCAAAAATGTGCTCTTAGGCTGTTTGGCAGAATAAATTCTCCCTAAATTGTCTCAAATTTGGTTCTAGTGCATAGACAGGGATCATGGGTAGAAGTGGGAACATCGGGGTGGCGGCGCGGGCTCGTTGGGCTGGAGGGCCTGTTTCCCGTGCTGTTTTGTTCTTTGTTGACAGTAAGAGCAGTTAGCTGTGGTGGTCAATGCCAACTAGGTATCTAGCCCCAAAGAGTGTTGTAGAAAGTTCAATGACCTATCTGAAATGGACAAGGTTAATGAATGCATCTTTAAATGTCATAGAATCTGTACAGTGCAGAAGGAGGCCATTCGGCCCATTGAGTCTGCACCAACAACAATCCCATCCAGACCTATTTCCCACAGTCCAAAGATGTGTGGGTTAGGTGTTTTGGCCATGCTAAATTGTCCTGCGATGCCTAGGTTAAAGGGATCACAAGTAAATATGTGGGATTATACAGTGCAATCTTACATATTTACCCCTTAATTTACACAACACAGGACACTGAAGGACAATATAGCCTGGCTAATGCCCCTAACCCGCATATCTTTGGACTGTGGGAGGAAACTGAAGCACCCGGAGGAAACTCATGCAGGCACAGGGAGAATGTGCAAACTCCACACAGACAGTAACCAAGCCGGGAATTGAACTCTGGAGCTGTGAGGCAGCAGTGCTAACCACTGTGCCACCAAATATCCTATCAACTGCAACACTCTCTCTAGACACTGCAATTAAGCACATTATCATCACTCAACCACCAATAATCTTTAGCAACAGGGGCTCATACCCGGTGTTTATATATTCCAACAAATCCTTCCAGACTTAACTCTCCTCATATCCATATCTCACAGCTTCCACCACACCATCATCAAGTCGACCTTGACAGACATATCACCCGAAAAAGGCCACAACACACTCACTGGCACATTTCCCTCGCTTGCAGAATAAGATGGCTTATGATTGGAGACTGCAGGAGCTAACCGGATGGAGACAGGCTTGCCTGCATCTCCGGACTCACGGGAAGGAGGTGGTATTGGCCGCTATTGAGTCGCTCTGTGCACAGCTCAGGGCTATCAGCAGGACTGAATCAATTGAAGATACCAGAACCGTCGTATCCAATCCTCCTTACCAATTCCCCTTTCCCATAATTTTATCTGACTTACTAACTGCAAATGGGGTAATCATACATGTCTTGCATTATCTCTTTCAGCCCCCTCTTTCCCCCCCAACCCCACCCCGCTCCACACACTACAACCTTGTGGTCAAATGGACAGTAGCCTGAACAATTAGGCCCAACATAAAATTGGAGCCTTTAAATGAATACAGTTAAATTGCTGTACAGGCAAAGCTTGATGGAATGCAGATAATGTTTTAACAGATCAAAAGCCACCAGTGACCGTACCAGAGCTGTCTCACATATCAGAGCAAGAGGTGCTTGATTTTAATAATGGGGGATGACTAAAACTGGAATCCAGAGCTCCCGCATATTGAATAGAGATGCTCAAACTTAGCAATGGAAGAGTTATCATGGTCCAAAACCCATCAGGAGATATTCAGCCAGAAGTATAGAAAGAAATGTTATGATTGTGTATCCCCTAGTTTCAGCCAGACTTCCTGCTCTTAACCATATCCTGAAGGGAAACACTTACAACTGGGATGATCTGTTCTAACCTTATTGGCTGCTCAGACCTTCGCCCTGTCACCCCATTGGCTGAAAGCCAGAGAACATTCCAGAAGGGCTCGAAGAAGGGGGATTAAAAACAGGTAACTTATGACGAATTCCGGTGAAGACCTGACTGACCTGCTGTGACCTGGGACGACAGAAGAGGGTGTACAAGATCCACTTTCATGTCAAAAAAAACTCTGAGCTCACCTGTCAATGTGAGCTCAGTGAAGTGAATCCAACAACCCAGTCAACTTCACCAGAACGGATAATATCTGTTTTGAAAGCAATTAGCCTAGTTTGGAGAAAAGGTAGCTTAATTTATTATGTAAGAATTGTTTCTTTAACCTGTAAGTCACAGAGGTTTACAAACCTGGACACAGGCCCTTCGAACCAACTTGTCCATGCGGCCTAGTTTTTAACCATCAAGCTGCAATGAAGTTACTGTGAAAATCCTCAGGTGTCTGGTGGCAAATACTGCCACCACATCTCTTATTTCCATCCTGAACATGCAGATTTTATTCCCATTTTACTGTCTTACTCCAAAAGAAGCCCTGACCAGGGAAACACGGTGGCACAGTGATTAACACTGTTGCCTCATAGCGCCAGAGATCTGAGTTCGATTCCCGGCTTGGGCCACTGTCAGTGTGGACTTGGTAAGAAGTCTCACAACACCAGGTTAAAGTCCAATAGGTTTATTTGGTAGTAAACATCAGTAGCTTTCGAAGTATCACTACTTCGTCACTCACCTGACAAAGGAACAGTGCTCCGAAAGCTAGTGGTATTTACTATGGAATAAACCTGTTGGACTTCTCACAACCTGATGTTGTGAGACTTCTTAGTGTTTACCCCAGTCCAATGCTAGCAGCTCCACATCATGTGTGGACTTGCACATTCTCCCCGTGCCTATGTGGGCTTCCTCCATGCGCTCCCATTTCCTCCCACACACTAAAGATTGGCCATGCTAAATTCTCCCTGGTGTGCCCGAACAGGCATCGAAGTGTGGCGAGTAGCGGATGATCACAGTAACTTCATTGCAGTGTTAAGGTAAGCCTACTTGTGACACTAATAAATAAAGGACTGTCACTGCAGTCCTCCGATAGACTATGAGGATTACTGAGGTGCTGTCCCAGGGGAACCAAAGTGGCTCCAGGATTCTGAATCCACTATCACCTATCAGGATGCACATGCTCCTGCCAATGCAGCAGTGCCCTTGCTTGGCACCTGCTGGCTAGCCTGCCTCTGCAGATTGCTGCCGTCAATGTCAAAATGATGCAGACTGAAGCTGGCCCAGATTTGCCCAAGGATGTCTTTTTCAGGCCGTATGCCGACTCCCTCCCAGTGTAATTCAGCACCGTGCTGCAGCCAGCGGGATATTATACATACAAAACACTAGGGCAGGGAAAAAAAACACGGAAAACAGGTTCAAGGAGAATGGGATAGGCTGATTAGCTTCAGTATTAATGGCATCACCTTATTTATAAATTCCGCTTAGCATGTTTAGTTTGTGGCAGTTTCTATTTTTGGAATGTGGTCAAGACAGAATGTGATGGTCAGGTACTGGGAATGAGCAAAATTGGGATGGCAGTTACTGGCATCTCCTTTAAAGTTGTTATCCATGTGCAGCTCTGATAGAAGGAGATTGTCTAGATTATTGCCTTTGTTCCTCTTCTTCATCTCTCTTTTCCAGCAGCTTATTCTGCTCCGCGTGGTCTCTGTCCCTTCTCCCGTCCGTGCTGCTTTCCAAGGGGAAGATTGTGCATCCACCTTCAGCAGCAATTGGCTTGTACAGAAGCTGAGAAGTTGGGGGAAGTTCTTCCACACTAGCTGTACCACTCACTGACAACTTTCGCAACTATGGAATGCATCGGACACTTGTAGAATCGCCAACAGCCAAATGACGCTGATCAGCAGCTAACCTGGAAGTTGATCTTTTTAAATAGCACTCGCGGGATATCCTTCCCGTTGTGTGTTCACTAAATCCAAAATAGCAATGCTGGCATCCAATCAGTGCTGCATGTTGGCTGGTGTCACGATACACTGGATCTACATTCTCCTGGAGCTCACTCCTTCACTAATAAACATGTAGTGTAAATCACAGCAGGAGTGTGCATGTGTACATCATGAGACCATTATGAGACTCAAACCAGAAGGCAATTTTCTGCCTAATGAATCAGCATGTCCAATTAGGAGCAACTTTCACAATGACTGCAAATTGGAAGTTCTGCCACAGCCATTGGGTAAATCGATGGATTCATCAGAAACTATCTCTTCTCGATAACTCAGCTAGAGTATTGCGTTCAGACCTGATTGTGTTATCTCCAGACACGGGGAGAATGTGCAAACTCCACACAGACAGTGACCTGAGGAATCGAACCCAGGAGCTGTGAAGCAGCAGTGCAAACCACTGTGCTACCGTGCCGCCCATTTAAAGATGTATAAAATAGTGAGGGGCGTAGATAAGGTAGGTAGTCAACATCGTTGTTAGAATTTTACTGCTTTGCCTGCCTGAGGCCAATGGAGAATGCCGTTCTGCGAGCCTCAGGTGGCAAGCTGGTAAAATTCCAGCCCTTTTCCCAAAGGGAGGGGAGTCCAAAACTAGAGGGCTTAGTTTAAGGTGGGAGATACAAAAGGCTCCAAGAGGCAATCTTTTTCACTCAGAGGGTGTGGGTGACCAGAACCAGGCAGTAGTAGGGGTGGGCACCATTTTGTCCTTTAAAAAGCATTTAGACAGTTTACAGGGGTAAGATGGGTATAGGGGGATTTGGGTGACATGCAGGCAATTGGCACTAGGTTAGTGTAAAAACTGGGTGGCATGGACAAGTTGGGCCAAAGGGCCTGTTTCCTGCTGTAAACTTCTATTAGACTTTTAATTCCCGATTTTGCAGCATATGGGGGCTTGCTGGGGGCAATGTGTCTGTCAATCTTATCTCTCTTTTCCCTCCCCCTCCAGGGAAACATCCAACTCACATCATTACCTTCACAGTGGTTAGCACTACTGCCTCACCAGTGTTCGATTCCCGCTTGGGTCTCTGTCTGTGTGGGAGTTTGCACATTTTCCCCGTGTCTGCGTGGGTTTCCTCCAGGTGCGCTGGTTTCCTCTCATGGTCCAAAGATGTGCAGATTAGATGGATTGTCCGTGCTAAATTGCTCTTTAGTGCCAAGGGGACCAACTAGGGTAAATGTATGGGGATGGGGCCTGTTGGGATTGTGGTCGGGGCAGACTCGATGGGCCGAATGGCTTTCTTCTGCGCTGTAGGATTCTATGAACACAGTGGGATTCATGTGCCTTTTTACTTGATGCAGTGCGGAGTAAGAGAGTGAGGCAGCGTGTGATATGTTGTGCAGTAAGTGACATTGTCAGAGTGCAGTGGTTGCAATCCCTGCTCCAATTTATTTCGACTCCCAAATATTTTTTATTGATCTGTGGGCTCGTTTTCCTCGATCAAGCCAAAACCTCCTTTATCTTCCCCAAGTACATTTGATCAGGTGTGAAAACAACTTGCCTAACCAAGGGGATCTTACAACCTCTCTTCACAGTTCGAGCCTTTTAAAATAATTCATATTGCCAACTGAAAACAATGCATTTTCAAGTTTTCTTTTAAGAATCAATAAAAGGGAGAGATGAGTGACGATAAAATTGTACATCTAAAATCACAGGAAACTTTGGGGAAATCAAGAGAGAAAAGCTTTTGGTGGAGTAAAGGAGAAAGAAAAAGTTGGTGAGAGTCTTGATTGAAATGCCAAATTTCCTTCATCTTCTGAGAAAGTAGAGGCGTTGGTGGGTTTTCTTAACTGTTGGCATGGGGGGGATCAGGACAGGTTGTTGGTGATCTGGACGCTAGAAGCTTGAGACTCTTGACCCTTTTTACTCTGTCCCTGTTGATGTAGATAGGGGCTTGTTCTCCACTGCGCTTCCTGAAGTCAACGACAATCTCCTTCATTTTATTGACATTGAGGGAGACATTATTGTTGCATCAGTTCATCAGATTCTCTCTCATTCCTGTACTCCGTCCCATCATTGTTTGAGATCTGACCCACTACAGTGGTATCGTCAGCAAACTCGAAAATCGAATTGGAGGGGAATTTGGCCGCACAGTGAGAGGTGTATAAGGAGTATAGTAGGGGGCTGAGAACACAGCCTTGTGGGGCACCGGTGTTGAGGATGATCGTGGAGGAAGTGTTGTTGCCTGTCCTTACTGATTGTGGTCTGTGAGTTAGGAAGTTCAGGATCCAGTCGCCGAGGGAGGAGCTGAACCCCAGGAGATGAGTTGGAGTTTGGGGTTTGAGATGAGTTTCATGGCAATAATAGTGTTGAAGGCTGAGTTGTAGTCTGACATAGGTGTCCTTGTTACCTAGATGCTCTAGGGTTGGGTGTAGGGCCAGGGAAATGGTATCTGCTGTGGACCTGTTGCAGCAGTAAAAAACTGCAGTGGATCCAGGTAAGTCAGGAGGCAGAAATTGATTTGTGCCGTGACTAACCTTTTGAAGCACTTCATAATGATGGATATCAGAGCCACCGGCCAATAGTCATTAAGGCAATGGGGAAAGAATTCAGAAGCGCAGAGGGACTTGGGAGTCTTAGTTCAGGATTCTCTTCAGGTTAACTTGCAGGTTAAGTTAATAGTTAGGAAGACAAATGCAATATTAGCATTCATTTGGAGAGGATTGGAATACAAATGCAGGGATGGACTGCTGAGGCTGTATAAAGCTCTGGTCAGACCCTATTTGGAATACTGTGAGCAATTTTGGGCCCCATATCTAAGGAAGAATACATCTGTTCCTGAAGACGGTCCAGAGAAGATTTATGAGAATGATCCCAGGAATGAAAAGCTTGATGTATCAGGACCGTTTGAGGACTCTGGGTTTGTACTAAATGGAGTTTTGAACAATGAGGGAGAATCTCATTGAATACTGAAAAGAGTGGACATGGAAGATGTTTCCAATAGTAGGAGAGACTAGGATCTGAAGGCACAGCCTCAGAATAAAGGGAAGACCATTTAGAACCGAGATGAAAATGTGCCCTGCCAGCTCAGTCAGTAGAGTATGAGAATCTGAACCTCAGGGTCACGGGTTCGATCCCCACACTGGGCGCCATTGTTCTGAAGGATAGTGAATATATGGGATGCATTGCCTTGGAAGGCTGTGGAGGCCTGGTCATCGAGTGTATTTAAGACAGAGATAGACAGGTTCTTTGTTAGTAAGGGGATCAGAGGCTACAGAGAAAAGGCAGAAAAATGGGATTGAGAAACTTATCAGCTATGATTGAATGGTAGAGCAGACTGGATCGGCCAAATGGCCTAATTCTACTCCTTCATCTTAAGATCTTATGATAATAAGTAGAGCAGAAATCCCTCCACCACAGGTGAATAGCTGTGTTTACCACCTACAAGATGCACTGTAGGAACTCACCAAGATTCCTCAGGCAGCACCTTCCAAACTGACTACCACTACATCTAGAAGGACAACAGCAGCGGATACCTGGGAACACCATCGCCTGGCAATGCCCATCAAGGCCACCCACAATCCTAACTTAGGAACCTGTCTATCTCTGTCTTAAATACACTCGATGACCAGGCCTCCACAGCAATCACCATTGCTTCAGCGCTACTGGGTCAAAATCCTGGATTTCCTTCCCTAACAGCACTGTGGGTGTGCCTAATCCTCAGAGGCTGTGACGGCTCAAGAAGACCTCACCAGCACCTTCTGAGAGGCCTCATGTTTCACTCTCTCCTTAGAGCAAGAACCTGCTCCACACGAGCCTCACACCCAGGGTTAAGGAGAGGTAGTGACATTGTCATTGGGCTACTAATCCAATCTATAGACCAGTGAGCCTAACGTC
The DNA here is from genome assembly GCA_024679065.1 of Sphyrna mokarran. Taxonomy (NCBI): domain Eukaryota; kingdom Metazoa; phylum Chordata; class Chondrichthyes; order Carcharhiniformes; family Carcharhinidae; genus Sphyrna; species Sphyrna mokarran. Next base: position 9,722,856 of record JAGIQG010000020.1, read on the forward strand.
AGTTGCTAAAGTCCACTATCAAAGATTTCGTAACCCAACAATTGGAAGGCAGTGGTATAATCAGACAAAGTTAGTATGGATTTACAAAGGGGAAATGGGTTTACATTATGCTTGGCGAATCTGTTGGAATTTGTTGAGGCTGTATTGAGTAGAGTTGACTGAGGAAAACTAGTGGATGTGTTTTATTTAGATTTTCAGAAGGCCTCACTACTATGTAAAGTTAAAGCACATGGGATTGCAGGTACTGCGTTAAGATGGATAGAAAGCTGGTCAGCAGATAGGAAGCAAAGAGTTGGCGTAAATATTTTTTTTCCCTAATTGGCAGTCAGTGGTTAATGGGGTTCTGCAGGGATCTGTGCTCAGACCCCAACTGTTCACAGCATATATAATGATTTGGAAGAAGGAACTGAATGTATTATCTCCTGATTTGAAGATAATACAAAGTTGGGTGGGAGGGTGAGCTGTGAGGAGGATGCAGAGATGCTTCAGTGTGATTTGGACAGGCTGAGTGTGTGGGCATGTACCATGGCAGCTGCAGTATCATGTGGATAAATGTGAGGTTATCCACTTTGGTAGCAATAATAGGAAGATGAATTATTACTTGAATGGGTGTAAACTGAGAGAGGTGGATACTCAGCGAGATCTTGGAGTCCTCGTGCATCAGTCACTGAAAGTAAGCATGCAAGTACAGCAGGCAATAAAGAAGGCAAATGGTACGTTGGCCTTCATAGTGAGAGGATTTGAGTGTAGGAATAGAGATATTTTGCTGCAATTGTAAAGGGCAATGGTGAGGCCACACCTGGAGTATTGTGTGCAGTTTTGGTGTCCTTATCTGAGGAAGAATGTCCTTGCCATAGAGGGAGTGCAGACAAGATTTAACAGATTCCAGGGATGGCAGGAATGTCATATGTGGAGAGACTAAGTGAGCTAGGATTACATTCACTGGTGTTTAGAAAAGTGAGAGGGGATCTCACAGAAACGTATAAAATTCGTATAAAACATATAAAAAACGCATAAAAAAATTTGTATAAAACGTATAAAATCAGGGTTAGATGAATGTTTCTCATAGTGGAGGAGTCCAGAATTGGGCGTCGTAGTTTGAGGATAAGGGGTAAACTTTTTAGAACTGAGGTGAGGAGAAATTTCTTCACCCAGAGAGGGATGAATATGTGAAATTCACTACCTCAATGTAGTTGAGGCCAAAGATTTTGTAAAGAAATTAGATATACTTCTCAGGGTTAAAAGGATCAAGGGATATGAGAGGATATTGAATTTGATGATCATCCATGATCGAGATGAATGATGGAGAAGGGGGGGGGAATGGCCTACTCCTGCTTCTAGTTTCTATGTAAACCCAGGATAATAATCTGGGACTCGAGTTCGAATCCCCACCATGGCAGCAGGTGAAATTTGAATTCAATAAAAACCTCAAATTTCAAGTCTGATTTCGACCCTGATACAATTGTCAATTGTTGTAAAAACCCACCTGGTTCACTCATGTCCTTTAGGGAAGGAAATCTGCCATCCTTACCCGGCCTGGCCTACACGCAACTCCAAAGCCACAGCAATGTGGTTGACTCTTAAACCCCTTCAGGAATGGGTGATAAATGCTGGCCCAGCCAGCGATACACACATCCCATGAATGAATTAAAAAAAAGTTTGCCAACTTACTCTAAATTGCCAGCTTGATCCTGAAGATTGTCTGAGTGGAATCCAAGGATGAGTTAATACAGATTAAGATTCTTGGAAATAATGGAACAGTTGGAAATACAATCCTGATTTCTCACATATAATCCTCAGTACAGTGAGAGTGTCTTAACGCACATTACATATCACATATGTCTGCGGACGTCATTCAGTCGCTTGAAGGATAGTATTTATAGACAGTTAAAGAAAAGTGAAATCATTTTATACAGTTAGATAACGCTGTGAGATTAGTGGATTCACAATTACAAGAGCAGGGTTTGGTTTAGTAGCAGCAGCCCTAGTACACAACAAGGCTTTTTTTTTTAACCTTTCTGTACTTTGAATTGGCTTTATCGATTAGAATTAATGAAATCCAATCAAGGTTCTCACACGAACCAGATTCAAGCAGATTGAGGCATGAAACTGAACCTGATATTTGCAATTAGTAAATGGATGGTCACTCAGACTCAGTTGCATGTTGCAAAGATTAAAGAATGACTGTGTTACAGATTCAGCGAACTGCTTCATTCTCCAGTAAGTTTCTAATGTGCTGTTGTAGCCAGGCAGTATTTTCAAGGTGTATTCACGGAATCATAGATTCTACAGTGCAGGAGGAGGCCATTTGGCCCATCGAGTCTGAACTGACCGCAATCCCACACAGGTTCCATCCCCATAATCCCAAGCATTTTACCCTATTCATCTCCCTAACACTAACAGGCAATTCAGCACGGCCAATCCACCTAACCCGCACATCTTTGGACTGTGGGAGGAAAACAAGAGCAGCACCCAGAGGAAACCTACGCAGACACAGGGGGAATGTGCAAACTCCACAGTCACTCAAGCCAAGAATTGAACACTGGTCTCTGGCGCTGTGAGGTGGCAGTGCTAATCACTGTGCCACTGTGCTGCCACACTGTGGTAGAAAAGAGAGACAGAAGAAGGAAAAGGCAAAGAGGTGAATGAGAGAGGAGGGAACTGAGAGTGCGAGATGAGAAGAGAAAGTGAGAAGGAAGATAGAGAGAGTAAGAGCTTCAGAAGAGTGGGTGGGGGGGGCGGAGAGAGAGCGGGTGGTGGAGGAGACAGAGTGGGTGGGGACAGAAAGGGTGGATTGAGATAGAGTTGGGGGAGAGAGATATGGTGGAGGCAGGGAGAGAGAGAAGTTGGGGATGAAGAAAGTGGGGGGAGAGAGACTCAGTGTGGGTGGGAGAGAGTGGGAGTGAGGAAGAGGGAATGATGGGGAGAAAGAGGGGTTGAGGATAGAAAGTGAGTGGGTAGGGGAATAGAGAGAAAGTGTTGGGAAAGAGAGAATAGGTGGGGAGAGAGATGGGGTGCTGTGCAGAGAGAATGGACGGGAAGCGGAGAGAGACTGGTGGGGGGGGCATGAAAATGAGTTGAGGGGAGAGAGAAGGTTGGGGGGAGGGAGAGAGAGAGAGGGTGGGCAAGAGGGAGAGAGAATAGCGGGATGGGAAACAGTAGGTGGGGGCAGAGAGGGGGAAGGGGAGAAAGGGAGAAGCCATGGGGGGGTGGGGCCGAGAGGAGGTTGGAGCAGAGAGCGGGTGGGGCAGAGAAGGATTGGGGTAGAGAGGAGGGTGGGACAGAGAGCGGATGGGGCAGGGAGGGGGATTAGGGCAATGAGGGGGCTTAGGGCAGAGAGGGGTTTGGGACAGCAAAGGAGGTGGGGCAGAGCGGGAGGTGGGGCAAAAAAAGGGATTGGAGCAGAGAGAGGGCAGAGAGAGAGAGAGAACATTGCGTAATGAGAGTGAGAGGTGGGGAGAGAGTAAGAGAGAAGGGAGATATTTAGTTGCCAACCAAATAGTGGGCTATTGGCTAAGGGATGAGTTAGTCCGAGTCCCAGTGGTCAATCCAAAAGGATCATTCAGAATGTTGGGGAAGGAATGAAGAGGATCGTAGCAAGTGGGCATTAATGTACAAAGCACTGCAAGGGATCTCCCAGCCATCAAAAAATATTCTAAGAAGTTTCAGTTTTATTTACAGATTTTATTTATCCCAATATGGCATTCCATAGTGATTAGAATGTGTTGGAGGCAGGATGCCTCACATCCTTTAAAAAGCACCTGATGAGCACTAGGTATGCCATAACATTCAAGGCTATGGGCCAAGTGCTGGCCAGTGGGAGTTGGTGGGCTGGTCACGGCATTTCATTCATCAGTGCAGGCTCGATGGGCTGAAGGGCTTCTTCTGCACTGTGCTAATCTGTGACCCTGTGAGTCCGGCTGCTGGCTCAAAAATGTAGGCTGCCCCATGGTGACACTCAGTGGCCAAAGCCTGTAACTGCAGGCAGATTCAATAACTTTCAAACATTCACCAAGCAGCTATTATTTTACCAACTATTTAATGCCAAGTGACAGAATTTTCAAACTCTTTTCACAGGGATCACATACAGGCATAGCTGGGACTGTATCCAAGCATTGGTACATTTATAATGTGCTTCTGGACTGAGGCCTCAGGATGTTGCCTGGTATGGAGGGCAGGTCCTATGAAGAGAGGTTGAAGGATTTGAGGTTGTTTTCGTTAGAAAGGAGGCGGCTAAGAGGGGATCTTATTGAAGCATATAAGATGATTAGAGGTTTAGATAGGGTGGACAGTGATAGCCTTTTTCCTAGGATGGAGAAAGCTAGCACGAGGGGACACAGCTTTAAATTAAGGGGTATGAGTTATAGGACGGATATCAGAGGTAGGTTCTTTACTCAAAGAGTGATTAGGGAGTGGAATGCCCTGCCTGCAGCTGTTGTAGATGCGCCAAGTTTGGTGACGTTTAAGAGGTTAATTGATAAGTATATGGAAGAGAAGGGAATGGTTTAGTTTGGAGGGGCATTGCTTTTTATTTTGGTCGGCACAACATCGAAGGCCGAAGCGCCTGTTCTGTGCTGTATTGTTCTATGTTCTATGTAAGAGTTTCTTTGTAAGTTGCAGCATGATACTCTTAAAAGTACAGCATGAGGAAGTGCTGCACTGTCAGAGGTGCCGTTGCTTAGACATGGCTGATCCTCTCTCTCGGGCAGACAGGAAAGGTTCCATGACACAGCTGTGAGGGACAGCCAGGAAGTGCTATCCAATGTTAACTGAACCATTAACATCACTGAAGTAGATTATTTAGTCATTATTATTATATTGCGGTTTGTGGGAGCTTACTGTGTGCAAATTGCTGACTGAATTTACTATACTACAAAAGTGGCTACTTCGTTAGTTCGAAAGCGCTTCGGGACATCCTGAGATTGTGGAAGGCACTACACAAATGCACTGTGGTTAGCGCCAGGAACCCTGTTCAATTCTGGCCTCGGGCCACAGCTTTGGTTTTCCCCCACAGTCCAAAGATATGCGGGGGGGGGGTAAGGCTGATTGGCTGTGCTAAATTGATCTTTAATGTCAGGCAGATTGACGGGATAAATATGTAGGGATGTGGGGGCAGGGCCTGGGTGGGATTGCAGTGGCTGCAGACTCGATGGGCCGAATGGCCTCCTTCTGCACTGTAGAGATCCTACAATTCCAAGTCTTCCTTTAATAACCACCCAGAAGTGAGTTGCACACTGCAATCTAACCACGGGGCTCAGAGAGAAGGTCTCCCTCAACCTTCTCCCTCTACATGGTGACCCTAAACCATTGCGAGGGTATGGGGGTAGTGGGCATTGCTCAATATCTCAGCCAAGAGCCCATTCTTCATTGGGGAGCTTCAACACAGAACGTCAGCGTGCTTTTCAATACTGAATAGCATCACAGCTGAACCTGCAGTCCCTCTGCTGCTTCCTGAAACTGGACAGACCTGTAGAATGTGAGCTTCGGGATCTTCTGGCTTTCGGTGTCTGAGAAGTGCATTGATTTATAGCTTTTATTTCCACTGGGTAAGGTCAGAGAGTTTACAGATAGATGAATGGATCACTGGGAATGAGTTGCAGACTGTAATTTCATTGAGAGATTAAACGAAGCCTTAAAGCTTGAAAGCAAATTTAAATCGTCTACAACAATCACCAGCAGCACAAAGAGAGATTGCAGTTTTAAAATAGCTCCTGTTCATTAGCTATTTATAACAGTGTACACTTCGGGGAGCCTTGGGCCTGTTTTAGTTACTTTCGCAGTTGTCCTGTTGATTGACTTCCCCAGGTACAGTCAGTGTATAGAACATGGCCAAACTGTCATATTACATTATTAAGAAAAAAATGGGAAGGGCACAAAGATACATGCAATATGTAAGTAAAAGACAAATTCACAGAGGATTCTAGCATGTGGTATTCTCCACAATAAATCACGGCTGAGGCAGTTTACAAGGACCTGTTAAAAGGAAAGTATTCGGCAGTTTGAAAAATGCAGGAATGAAAGAGACTGTGGAGTTCACTGGACACTGGGATCATGGCTCAGATGGAGAAAAACATTAATACTGACTTAATGGGCCGAATGGCCTTTTCTATTCCTTTCTGAGTTTTATTTTATTCCTTCACAGGGTATAGCTGACAAAACCAACATTTATTGAGAATTTCTAATTCCTTGAGAAGCTGATGAACAACCATCTTCTTCAGTATAACTGAGCAACTTGCAAAGCCATTTAGAGAGCAGTTAGAAATCACAGGTTTCCTACAGTGCAGAGGGATGCCTTTCAGCCCATCAAGTTTGCACTGACTCTCTGACAGAGTGTTTTGCCCAGGCCCTCTCCTTCGCCCTACGCTTGTCTGGCTAATCCCTCTAACTGCACATTTTTGGGACACTAAGGGGCAATCTATCACGGCCAATCATCCTAACCTGCACATCTTTAGAGTGTGGGAGGAAACGGCAGCACCCGGAGAAAATCCATGCAGACGCAGGGATAGAATGAGCAAACTCCACACAGACAGTGACCCCAGGCTAGAATCGAACTCAAACTTGGACAAGTTGCAGAGCTGGGCCGAGAGGTGGCAAATGGAGTTTAATGTGGAAAAGTGTGAGGTAATGCACTATGGCAGAAATAATAAATGTGTAGAGTATAGGGCAAATGGTAGGATTCTTAGTAGTCTAGATGAACAGAGGGATCTTGGTGTGTATGTGCATAGATCCCTGAAAGTAGGCAGTCAGGTCGAGAAGGTTGTTAGGAAGGCATATGGAGTCTTGGCTTTTATTGGTAGAGGGATTGAATTTCGGAGCCGCAACGTCATGTTGCAACTGTACAAAACTCTAGTGCGGCCGCACTTGGAGTATTGTGTGCAGTTCTGGTCCCCACATTATAAGAAAGATGTGGAGGCATTGGAGAGGGTACAGAGGAGGTTTACCAGGATGTTGCCTGGTATGGAGGGCAGGTCTTATGAGGAGAGGCTGAGGGATTTGAGGTTGTTTTCGTTAGAAAGGAGGAGGCTAAGAGGGGACCTGATCGAAACATATAAGATGATTAGAGGTTTAGATAGGGTGGACAGTGATAGCCTTTTTCCTAGGATGGAAAAAGCTAGCACGAGGGGACACAGCTTTAAATTAAGGGGTGATAGTTATAGGACGGATATCAGAGGTAGGTTCTTTACCCAAAGGGTGGTTCGGGAGTGGAATGCCCTGCCTGCAGCAGTTGTAGATGCGCCAAGTTTGGTGGCGTTTAAGAGGTTAGTTGATAAGTATATGGAAGAGAAGGGAATGGTTTAGTTTGGAGGGGCATTGCTTTTTATATTGGTCGGCGCAACATCGAAGGCCGAAGGGCCTGTTCTGTGCTGTAATGTTCTATGTTCTAAACGCAGTGATTAGCACAGCTCTCTCTCACAGTGCCAGAGTCCCTGTGAGGCAGCAGTGCTAACCACTGCGCCCATATCAAGCAATCAATCACAACCAAGTCTATCACACTGTTGTGGTTCTGACGTCATGTTATAAACCTGAACCAGCAAGGACAGTAGACTTCTTTCCCTAAGGGACATTTTTTAGAACTCAGATTTTTAACACTATCAGGTACTTTTGTAGTCCCCATTACTGATGTTTATTTCAGATTGATTTAATTCGTTGAATTTAAATTCCCAACATGCCAAGGTGTGATTGAAACAAACATCTTTGGATTGTTAGATTAGGCGGCTGGATGAGTGTAAGACAACCACAATGCTATTGTACATCTTACTCTCCTGCCCCCTCTTCACAATTCATAGCTGTGCAAACTCCCCAAGTGGAGCAAAGCAACAACAGTTTTCCCTTTTACTTTAAACTGGCTTATCCACAGACATTGTGGCTGGAATTTTCCACTCACTGTAGCGGAACCAGAGAATCCCACCCAGAGACCACACACACACACAAACACACACACACAAATGCACACATGAATGCACGCACACATACACTGGCTTTCTCACGAACATGCTTTTCCCCATCTCTCTCACTTCCTGTTTTTTCACATGCATGCACTTCCCTATCTTTCACATTAGGCATAAGACACAGGAGTGGAATGAGGCCATTCAGCCCATTGAATCTACTCTGCCATTCAATCATGGCTGATTTTTTTTCTCTCAGCCCCATTTTCCTGCCTTTTCCCCATAACCCCTGATCCCCTTATTAATCAAGAGCCTATCTATCTCTGTCTTAAAGACACTCAATGACCTGGACTCCACAGCCTCCTGCGGTAAAGAATTCCACAGATTCCCCACTCTCTGGCTGAAGAAATTCCTTCTCATCTCTGTTTTAAAGGATCATCCCTTTAGCCTGAGGTTGTGACCGCTGGTTCTAGTTTTTCCTGCGAGTGGAAACATTCTGTCCACGTCCATTCCATCCGGATCTCGCAGTATCCTGTGAGTTTCAATAAGATTGCCCCTCATCCTTCTATACTCCAATGACTCCAGACCCAGATATGTTGCACACTATATCTCACATACATGGATTCTCTTCATTTCTCTTGAGCACCCATACTCCCTCTGTCTCCCTCAATCACTCCGAGACAGTTCTAACTCTACATGCCTGGGGTTCCTCCTTTAGTTGCTTTGGAAGATTTTTCCCCTGATCAGTACAAACCCAATTCCACCTTCCTCTCAGACCGATTTGGTGATTGTTTCACTGTTTCCTCTCCCAATCCTGGCTCTTCCTGCCTCTAACTCCACTCCACTTTGTTACCTTCAGGTTTCAAGTGAGACTGGTAACTTCTCTGAAATAGGTGGGGGGGTGACATTGGCACATTGAACATCGCTGACAGCAGTCCATGTCTATACACAGTCCATGTCTATACACAGTCCATGTCTATACAGCAGTCCATGTCTATACACAGTCCATGTCTATACAGCAGTCCATGTCTATACACAGTCCATGTCTATACACAGTCTATGTCTATACACAGTCCATGTCTGTACAGCAGTCCATGTCTATACACAGTCCATGTCTATACAGCAGTCCATGTCTATACACAGTCCATGTCTATACAGCAGTCCATGTCTTTTTCAAGACCTGGACAACATTGAGGCTTTGAATGATAAGTGGCGAGTAACATTTGTATCTCACAATTGCCAGGCAACTGATTTGGTGTATTTCTTATTGTCACATGTATTAGTATACAGTGAAAAGTATTGTATCCAACCATCACTTCCTAACATTCCATGGCATCGCTGAATCCCCCACTGTCAGCACCCCGGGGGGGTATCATTGACCAGACACTGAAGTGGACCGGCCATATAAATACTGTGGTCAAAGGCTGGGAATCCTTTGGGGAGTCAGCAGGTGAGCAACTCACCTCCTGACTCCCCAAAGCCCGTTCTCTCTCTACAAAGCACAAGTCACCAATGTGATGAAATATTATCCACTTACATTGATGGATGGAGCTCCATCAACACTCAAAACCAGCCAGGACAAAGCTTGATTGGCACCCCATCCCCCACCTGGATTGGCACCCCATCCCCCACCTGGATTGGCACCCCATCCCCCACCTGGATTGGCACCCTATCCAATCCCTCCATGAACAATGGCAAAAAGTGCACTGAAGCGACTGACCGAGGGTTCCTTTGACAGCACCAGGCAACTCTACAACTGTTTCCAACAAGAAGGATAAGGGCAGCAGATACATGGGAACCGCCACCACCTGCAAGTTCCTCTCCAAGTCCTGACTTGGAACTGTTTTGCTTTTCGTTCACCGACGCTGGCTCAGAATCCTGGAAGTCTAACAGCACCGTACGTGTACCTACACCACATGTACTGCAGCGATGCAGAGAGGTGGCTCACCAACACTTCCTTCCCAAGAGCATTTAGGGATCGGCAGTAAAAATGCTGGCTTCGCCAGCGATGCCAATATCATGTCTAAAAAAAAAATCATCAAGCACTTTTGTTGTTCCCCTTGTATTGTTACTATGGCAACAAGATGTTCCAGCAGTCAGGGCAACGTGAAAATATGGCGTTCCGGTCCTGGAGCAGAATAAATTTGGGATGTTCCAACAACCACATCCCTTCACTCACCTAACACTTTCTCATCTCTGAAACTGAGACAAGTGAGGGGAATGAGAGTGCAACCATGACCTTCCAACTGAGGAGGCACAGTGATAGCATTGCTGCCTCACAGTGCCAGGCACCTGGGTTCGATTCCCGGCTTGGCTCACTGTCTGGGTGGAGTTTGTATGTTCTCCCCGTGTCTGCATGGGTTTCCTCCAGGTGCTCTGATTTCCTCCCACAGTCCAAAGATCATAGAATAGAATTATAGAATCCCTTTAGTACAGAAGAAGTCCATTCAGCCCATTAAATCTGTATCAATCACAGGCCCTATTCCTATAACCCTGCTACTACTCCTGTTAACCCTGCCACCTACTGGAATATTCTCTGTAAACATATTTCTTCTCGAATATTTTTCCTGCTAATCCCCTTGCTACTAAGGTCAATTTAGCCTGGCCAATCAACCTAACCCATACATCTTTGGACTGTGGGAAGAAACTGGAGCATCCAGAGGAAACCCATGCAGGCACAGGGAGAATGTGCAAACTCTACACAGACTGTGACCAAGGCTGGAATCAAACCTGGGTCTCTGGTATTGTGAGGCAGCAAAGCTAACCACTGTGCCATCAGATATGTGGACTAGGTGCTTTGACCATGCTAAATTGGCCCTTAGTGACCCGGAATGCATAGCTTAGAGGAATTAGCAGGTTAAATATGTGGGAATAAGGCCTAGGTAGGATTGCTGTTGGCGCAAACTCAATGGGCCGAATGGCCTCCTTCTGCTACTGTATGATATCTACGATTCTGAAAGGAAGCCATTGTGAGAGGAACAGCACTCAGAACAATATCAAGACTGGTCAGCTGTTAACCAGAAGATTTTAAATGTAAAATAGCAAAACGTATAATACCAAGTCAGGAGCAAGCCTCCTCAGGACAGCCATGTATCGGTAAGCATGTCACATCCTCCCTCCTTGCTTCCTCCTAATTTTCTGAGTTTACATAAGCACCACAAAATGATAAATGGAAGCTTTTATTATAAGTCTTTGACAAAAAAGCAAAACCCAGTTATCCCTTTGCTGGAATGATCTGGTTTGCAGTGAGCAGGATGAATCAGTCAACGCCATGGCAACAGGACAAAGATCAGAACGACCTTCTCTCCCTCTCAGAGAGGATATGATCAATAAGACTGACCACAGCCTGCTCTTTTTGTTTGTCATTGGCAAAGATCAGACACACACAGCACAGGACCATGTTACAGCTACCAACAATAGTCAGTAATAACCCCGTTCAGGAAGGGTGAAAATAGGGGACCCCCTCTTTTTTGGTTCAGCAAGTTATCCAGTGAGTAACTTATTCTCACTGCTACCTAGGAGGACACAGGTAGCAGGCACATGGAAATAATGGCCACTCTTTCAGTCACACAGCATCCTGATTTGGAAATATATTGCTGTCCTTGCGTTGTCACTGTGCCATAATCTGAGAATTGGAGTGGCACAGTAGTTAGCACTGCTACCTCACAGCGCTTGGGTTCGATTCCAGGATTGGATCACCATCTGTGTGGAGTCTGCACATTCTCCCCATTTCTCTACATGGGTTTCTTCCTAGTGCTCAGGTTTCCTCCCACAGTCTGAAAGACGTACTGGTTAGGTGGATTGACCATGCTGAATTCTCCCTCAGTTGTACCCGAAGAGGTGCTAAAATGTGGCGACTTGGGGATTTTCACCTTACTTTGTTGCAGCGTTAATGTAGAACATAGAACACTACAGCACAAACAGGCCCTTCGGCCCACAAGTTGCGCCGATCATATCCATACCTACCAGTCCTATCTGTAACTCCCAATCCCATTAAATCCCATGTCCTTATTCAGAAGTCTCTTAAAAGACCTCAACGAGTTTGCCTCTACCACCACCAATGGCAGCTGATTCCACTCACTCATCACCTCTTATCCCTGACATCTCCTCTGTGATGCAAGCCGAGTTGTGACACTAATGAACATTTTTAAAAACTCCCTATTTAACAGGCCTATATGAACATCTATATCTGATTGGAGAAATGGTGTGTGAGGGAGGGCCTTGTTTTCCTGGAACATTAGGACCAGTTCAGGAGGAGGTGCGTCCTATACAAACCAGATGGATTAAACAGAGCCAGAACCAGTGTCTCTGTGAGGCAGTTTGCTTGTACTTTTTGGGGAGGGTTTGAACTAACTTGGCAGGGGATTGGGAACCCGGCAGGGCATTAGGAAGGTTGTACAAGATGCACACAGGATTGGGAGAATTGGATAACACTTGAGTGAGAAATTGGCCTGACAAAGGGCTAAATTAAAAAAAAAACTTGCATTATATAATGTTTTTCACAGCCACCAAACATCCCAAAGCACTTTATAGCTAATGAGGTACTTTTGAAGTATTGAGTGGCACGGTCATTCAGTGATTAGCACTACTGCCTCACAGCCCCAGGGACCTGGGTTCGATTCCCAGCTTGGGTCACTGTTTGTGCAGTGTCTGCATGTTCTCCCCATGTCAGCATGGGTTTCCTCCAGGTGCTCCAGTTTCCTCCCACAGTCCAAAAGATGTGCTGGTTGGGTGCATTGGCATGCTAAATTCCCCCTCAGTGTTCCTGAACAGGCACCGAAGTGTGGCAACTAGGGGATTTTCACAATAACTTCAGTGTAGTGTTAATGTAAGCCTACTTGTGATACCAATAAGTAACTTTATTTCACTGTTGTGATGTAAGAAAGTGGGAGCCAATTTGTATAGAATGGAATCCACAAACAGCAATGTGATAATGACATTGCTGCAGAAGATTAGGGTGCAGGGAGTTGGGGGTAGGGTGTTAGATTGGATAGAGGATTGGTTGTCTAATAGGAAGCAGAGGGTAGGTATTAATGGGTGCTATTCTGACTGGCAACTGGTGACTAGTGGAGTGCCCCAGGGATCGGTGCTGGGGCCTCAACTATTTACCATTTATACAGATGATCTGGAGGAAGGGGCTGAGTGCAGGGTGATGAAATTTGCTGATAACATGAAGATGAGTGGGAAAGCAAATTGCGTGGAAGGTGTGGAAAGCCTGCAGAGGGATCTGGATAGGTTGAGTGAGTGGGCGAGGACCTGGCAAATGGAGTATAATGTTAGCAAGTGTGAGGTTATCCACTTTGGTAGGAATAATGGTAGGAAGGATTACTATTTAAATGGCGAAAAGCTGCAGCATGTGATGGTGCAGAGGGATCTGGGGGTCCTTGTGCACGAATCACAAAAATACAGTATGCAGGTGCAGCAGGTGGTTAAAAAGGCGAATGCAATGTTGGCCTTCATAGCGAGGGGGATAGAATATAAAAGCAGGGAGGTTCTGTTGCAGCTGTATAGGGTGCTGGTGAGGCTGCAGCTGGAGTACTGTGTGAAGTTTCGATCGCTGCATTCGAGGAAGGATATATTGGCCTTGGAGGGGGTGCAGAGAAGGTTTACTAGGCTGATACCAGAGATGAGGGCGTTGAATTATGAGGAGAGACTGAATAGGCTAAGTTTGTACTCTTTGGAGTTTAGAAGGCTGAGAGGGGATCTTATAGAGACGTATAAGATAATGAAGGGGATGGATAGGGTAGAGGTTGAGAGATTCTTCCTGCTTATCAAAGATAGCAGGACTAGAGGGCACAGCCTCAAGATTGGGGAGTGGCGGTTCAGATCAGAGTGGAGGAGGAATTTCTTCACGCAAAGGGTGGTGAATCTTTGGAGTTCTCTGCCTGATGAGGTGGTGGAGGCTTCCTCGCTGAATATGTTCAAGTGAAGAGTGGATAGGTTTTTAATTGACGAGGGAATTAAGAGTTACGGGGAGAAAGCGGGAAAGTGGTACTGAACCATTACAGATCAGCCATGATCTTATTGAATGGTGGGGCAGGCTCGAGGGCTGGATGGCCGACTCCTGCTCCTATTTCTTATGTTCTTATGATTGAGGGTAAATATAGGCCAAGACACTCCCCTACTCTTCTTCAAAACAGAGCCACAGGATCTTTTACAGGTAGAGGGCACCTTGGTCTGCTATCCCATATGAAATGATGTGGAGATGTTGGCGTTGGATTGCGGTAAACACAGTAAGAAGTCTCACAACAACAGGTTAGAATCCAACCAGTTTACTTGATAGTAATCTCACAAGCTTTCGGAAACAGTGTCCCTTCGTCAGATGTATGGAAGGTTGGACTCTAACCTGGAGTTGTGAGACTTCTTACTGTGTTTGTCCTATATGAAAGACAGTACTGCTGACAATGCAGCACTCGCTCAGTGCTGCCCTGGAGTGTCAGCTTTGGTTTGTGTTCTTGAGTCCTGGAGTGGCATTTGAACCCAGACGCTTGTGATTCAGAGGCAGGAAAGAGCGGTGGCTGATATAGCTGAGACAAAGCGTCAGAATCGATGTGAGACTAACAGTGCAGATACGTAAATACAGGAAGCACGGTAAATAAGTCTGGTGAATGGCAGGCACAGTATCAGATTTTCCAGAGTCCTTGGGAAACAGTCTGGGGAGCTGAAGGTGTGACGTTGTGTTGGATACGTTGATGACTAAAATTTGCCAAATGTAACAAACTATATCTGCAGAGAGGATGATGGTTTGCACAAACTGGCAAATAAAAATGATGGGCTCATACTCACTGTGGGGTATTCTTTTCTCTGGCTACTCAATCATAGAACCCCTACAGTGCAGAAGGAGGCTATTCGGCCCATTGAGTCTGCACCAAACATAATCCTGTCTGGGACCTACACCCATAACCCCGTGCATTTACCCTGCTAGTCCCCCCCTGACATTAAGGGGCAATTTAACATACCAATCCGCCTAATATACCATAACACTGAACATCTTTGGATTGTAGGAGGAAACAGGAGCATCTGGAGAAAACCCTCACAGGTACGGGGAGAGTATACAGAATCCACACATTCAGTTGGGAATTGAATCGGGTCCCTGACGCTGTGAGGCAGCAGTGCTAACCACTGTGCCACCAAGCTGCCCATGTGCTCTTTAGCTGAATAGAAATAGCAGGACGTGATTTGAAAAGACTCAAAAGTGGATATTGGTGACTTCAGAAGAAAGACACACAAAGAACAAATCTGTTTAGAATCATAAAATCCCTACAGTACGTAGAGAGGCTATTAGGCCCATTGAGCCTGCATCGACCACAATCCCACCCAGGAACTACCTCCATATCCCTACATATTTACTCACTAATCCATCTAACCTACGCATCTCACTTACCAAACTAATTATCAATGGATTCCTTGAAATAATCTTAGTTTATTTAAAGATTCAGGTTTACATAGGATTGCAGACAACTTTCAGCAGAGAGACAGCCCATTTGGCAAAGCTGGCCTGTATAGTGTTTTAATGCTCCTCTGCACAAGCCTCCCCTTTCACACTACTTCATCTATCCCAAGTAGCATCATAGAATATAGAACACTTCAGCACAAACAGGCCCTTCGGCCCACAAGTTGCACCCATCATATCCATACCTACCAGGCCTATCTATAACTCTCAAACCCATTAAATCCCATGTACTCATCCAGAAGTCTCCTAAAAGACCCCAGCAAATTCGCCTCTACCACCACCAACGGCAGCCGATTCCACTCACTCACCACTCTCTGAGTGTAAAATTTACCCCTGACATCTCCTCTGACCCTGCTCCCCGGCACCTTAAACCTGTGTCCTCTCGTAGCGACCATTTCAGCCCTGGGAAATAGCCTTCGAGAATCCACCCTATCTATACCTCTCAACATTTCATAAACCTCTATCAGGTCACCTCTCATCCTTCATCTCTCCAGGGAGAAGAGATCTAGCTCCCTCAACCTATCCTCATAAGGCACGCCTCCCAATCCAGGCAACATCCTTGTAAATCTAAAGCAAACTTTGCTTCTGGTCTGTTTTGGGGTTAACCGATAGATAGGACAGCAGTCGATCACTCTCGTTCACCATCTGGTTCACTAATGTCCCCCATTAGTGAAGGAAGGAAATCTGCCATCCTTACCTAGTCTGGCCTACATATGTCTCCAAACAGCATGGCACTGTGATTGACAGGAACTGCTCTCTGAAATGACTTAGCGACCCAAAGAAAGCTCCAAGAAGGTGGCTCACCCTCATCTTCTCAAGGAGCAAGAAGGAATAAGTAACAAATGTTGATTTTTCCAGAAAAATCAACTTCCCCATGAAAGAATTACCATACCCCAAGACTCAGGAAAGGTGAAGCCACCCAGATTTTCTCCCCTGAACACTATCAGATGGTAAGTGCACACATTGACGTATTGCTGAGTTTTCACTGCAATGTCCTGATGGTAAAATAACTCATCAACACTCACTTGAATGAAGTACTTGTTGTCATGGAATCGTACGCCAGCGACTGTCAGATGCAGACAGTCACAGACCAGAGGTCAAACTTGGCACTTTGCTGGTCTCACTGGCTAAATTCACCACAGAAAAGGATAATCAAGGGATAATAAAATTCCTCAAAGTTCTATTCTGTGACACATCGCAGATACTTCACAGCATTGTTGTCCTGGAGATGGTTAAAATGGTAAACTCTGAGGCCATCTAACACATGAGTGTCACAATAAACTCTGTGACAACTCCTTGGCTTAATGAGACATAGCTTTCCGTTAATAACCCCATAATGGCTGTGCTTGATCTTTCTAAACCCTCACTGATTTAATGTGTTATGGATTCCAAGAGATTGCCCAAGACTGACTACCTCCTTAAACAACTTGTACACAAAAATTGACGCCCTGTTACCTCTTCTTTGACGTCTTTCTGGAGCTTTGGATGCCCGCCATCAGATTCTTGAAACTTACCTTCTTGCAGTTTTGTTCTAAGTGTTAGGAGTGAACCTTTAGGAAGTACGCAAGATCAACCTTCTCCGATACTGCTTCCGACAGCAAACTGAGGTTGAGAACTTGCAATGTGAGGAATAACGCTTTTTATTTTAGCAAATTTGTGTGATTTAACTTAACATTGGAACTGCAGCAGTTCATTCGTTTATCAGGATGCTGAGTGCTCCAAGGTGCCAAACTTTAAGGAGTGTGATTCCTTGCTTTGCAAAAGCTTTCTGATTCCGATTCCTTTCTAGAACGCTAGTTCAAATCCCACTCCTGGCATTTCCGTTACAGAAATAATTTGCAGGGGTAGGGAGAAAAGGCAGGGAAACAGCACTAAGCCATGATGTTCATTTGGAAAGCTAGTACAGACATGGTCGGCCAAATGGCTTCTTCTGCACCATAACAATTCTGCAGTTCTGCTTTTCAGACCCTGAAGCACAGTTTAAACAGCTTTTTGATTTTACAACAATTTGAATTTACATAATGCCTCTAATATAGATTTAAAAATGCTTCGCAGGGGTATTGTCAGACAAAATTTAACACAAATTCACATGAGGGATATTAGAACAGTTAACCAAAAGCTTGTTTAAAGAGGTAGCTTTTGAGGAGTAAGCTCAAGGTGAGAGTAGATACGTGGAGAGAGAAGTAGAGAGGGAATGTCAAAGCTTAGTAGTCTAATTGGAGTGATGAAAATCAAACTAGAGTTGGTAGGATCTCATAGAATTCCTACTGTGTAGAAGGAGGCCATTCAGCCCATCGAATTTTCACCAACCACAATTCCACCCAGGTCCTATCCCCATAACCCCAAGCATTTACCCTAGCCCGTCCCCCTGACACTAAACTTGGCCAATCCACCTAACCCACACATCCCTTTGGACTGTCGGAGGAAACCGGAGCATCGGGGAGGCATGGGAAGGATGTGCAAACTCCATGCAAGTAATCACCCAAGCTGGGAATCGAACCTTGGAGCTGTGAGGCAGCAGTGCTAACCACTGTGCCAACATCCAAGAAGGGTTACAGGGATGGAGGAGGATACAGAAATAGGGAGGGTTAAAATTCTGGAGAAGTTTAAACACAAGGATGAAAACTTTGAAAGTGAGGTGGTGCCGGACTGTGAACCAATGTAGTGAGCATTTAGAACATGGGGCTGAAATGGTTAAAATCAGTGTTGGGGAGGTTTACTTCCTGTCACTTTCTCGTGTATCTATGATCAGCATACTCTGCATCTTCTATGCAAATATCACTGAGGTAAGACTGTGCTCCTGAGCCTTCATTTTGATGCCTGTCATGAAATTTGGACAATGTGATTTGTCCTAAGACCATTTCTAGAAGGCACCAAGTCTGCCCACCAAGTAAGCAGATACAGGGGAATGAGAGAGACCCCCAGTTCTCCTCAAACTTGACTTCTTGGTGCCCAGTAATGCTGTACCTGCGGAGACACAGAAATGTGTCAGGGTTCATTATCCTCAGAGAGGTTCGTATAACTACCTTACAAGAACGAAAGGTAATACTCAGGAACGTTTAGAATTTCTCCACTCAGAATTGGTCTCTAAAGCACTGATGAAGACCAACTTGGCACGGTAGCACAGTGGGTTAGCATTGCTGCTTCACAGCTCCAGGGATCTGGGTTGGATTCCCGGCTTGGATCACTGTCTGTGTGCAGTTTGCACATTCACCTCGTGTCTGCGTGGGTTTCCACCCAGAGTCCAAAGATGTGCGGGTTAGTTTGACTGGTCATGCTAAAAATTGCCCCTTAGTGTTCTGGGATGTATAGGTTAGAGGGATTAACAGGTATATGTGTAGGGATATGGGGAAAGGGCCTGGATGAGATTGTGGTTGGTGCAAACTCGACAGGCCAAAGGGCCTGTGTCTGCACTGTACGATTCTGGGTTCTAAGTTCTAAACTCATTTTACCCCTTTCAAAAATCCACCTAGTTCACTATTATCCTTTAGGGAAGGAAGTCTGCTGCCCTTGCCTGGGTCTGGCCTATATGTGATTCCAGATGTAGTAATGTAGTTGACTCTCAAATGCCCTCCAAGGGCAACTAGGGATGGGTAATAAATGCTGACCCGTGTCCCACAAATGAATAAAGAAAAAGAATTTGTAAATAACCAAACCCATTCCAACTAGGAGCAACTCTGGAATAAAACTGCCGCGTAAGCGAAAGGTGTCAACACTGTCCAGGAAGCATTCTTACCAATCGATGAACCAATGCGCACTTGGTAGAGGAGTGCTTTGCCATTAACGTTAATCTTTCTACGAGGAGGAAGCTGAGATAAACCCCGTTCCTTCCTTTCTGCAACAATCCTAAAGATTAAAAGACAAGACAACAGTTAAATTGTCACCAATGTAATAAAATGCTCCAATTTGTAATACACACCAACACTACCTCTCTGCTCTGCTGAACGGTCCACGTCTGATAGATTGAAGGAGAGTAGAGATTGGGTTGTGTTCCTCAGGCCTGGAATACCATTAAACCAGTTACGTTGCTATTTTGAGTTCACGGCGGTGACCTCTGAATGCCCCATTTGAAGGCAAATCAATTTCCGCCGCCTTTCTATTTGTCTTTCTTTTTTATCCTTGGAACGTAGGTTTAAATCGAATCCACAGCGTCAGGATGAAAATCTGTCTTCCCTAGAGGTCGTACGTGAAGTGAGTCTGCTGCAGTCTCAACCTACTTTGCTCGAAGGCAAACTTGTTACGTTGCAAACATAAATTTGCGATCTCACTCAGGCAAATCCAAAAGATGACTCGTAGAGAAATTATAAGTGTCACGCTGGCGCAGTATCCTGGCTTCCGTCTGCACTGTAACAATCCTGTGATTCTGTGAATTAACATTACAGCTGCCTTGGCTGTGCTTAAAGCAACAGTGCAAAGTTGCACTTTTGTTATATGTGGCCTCCGAGTGCTAAATGTAACAGAATGGCCTTTACTATGCATCTAGACCATCGGACATCAGGACATTTTTGATGGGAGGGTAAAGGAGTGTTATTTTGCAATATAACGTGGAAGAGTTTGTTGTTGGCCTTGGGTGTGACAAGTGAAATGCTCTCTTCCCTAGTTATAGAATTATAGAAACCCTACAGTGCAGAAAGAGACCATTCGGCCCATCGAGTCTGCACCGACCGCAATCCCATCCATTCCCTACCTCTATGTCCCTACATATTTACCCACTAATCCCTCTAAGCTACGCATCTCAGGGCACTAAGAGGCAATTTTTAGCATGGCCAATCAACCTAACCCGCACATCTTTGTGGGAGGAAACCGGAGCACCCGGAGGCAACCCACGCAGACATGGGGAGAATGTGCAAACTCCACACAGACAGTGACCCAAGCCCGGAATCGAAGCCAGGTCGCTGAAGCTGTGAAGTAGCAGTGTTAACCCACTGTACTACCATGCCGTTCCAATATTGACACAGACAAAAAATAAAACACAAAATATATCAGGAAAGAAGACAGAAAATGCACTTGTGCTAACCCCATCTCGCATATAGATCTCAAAGCATTCCACATGGTGAATTACCTAGAAGTTCAAAAAAGCAGGCAATGTGGCAGTCACAATCAGTAAGAAGACAAATAGGCAGCACAGTGGTTAGCACTGCTGCCTCACAGCACCAGAGACCCGGGTTCGACTTCAGCCTTAGGACACTGTCTGTGTGGAGTTTGCATGTTCTCCTCGTGTCCGCGTGTGCCTCCTCCAGGTATTCTGGTTTCCTCCCACAGTTCAAAAGTGTGTGAGTTAGGTTAATTGACCATGCAAAATTGCCCCTTCGTGTCAGGGGGATCAGCAGAGTAAATAAGGGGGATACTGAGATGGGGCCTGGGTGGGATTGCTGTTGGTGTAGGCTCGATGAGCGAATTCGCCTCATTCTGCATTGTGGGGAATTTATGATTTTATGAATGGCAGGTTAATCTGTATCTTGAGATGTTGGCTGTAAGTGGAATGATATCCAGGACAAAGGTTTTCTTATGGCTTTAGAAAGTGTTGAAGTGTTTTACAACCAGGTTACAGCCAACTTTGGACGAGATAGTCATTGCTGTAATATATAAAACACACTGCTAATTTGCGCACAGTTCCCACAAACAGAAATAAATGACCATATCATCTATTTTAGGTCTTATCTGCGATCAGGATATTGGGAAATCTCATCTACATTTTTTTCTCCTTTCCTTTTTATTTGTTCAAAAGATCAGCACTGTTTGCCCATCCCTAATTTCCCTTGAGAAGGTGCTGGTGCAGTCCATGCGGCATGGATACATCGACAGTGGTGTTAGAGATAAGTCCAGGATTTTAACCCAGCAATAAGTAATGAAAATATATTTCAGGATACTGTGAGTCAGCACTTGCAAGCTCCTGGAAATGATCAGGCTTTGAGTGTTGTTGGAGCTATACTCATCAAGGCAAGAGGAGATCATTCTATTGCTCTCCTGAACAGTGTCTTGTAAATGGTGGACAGGCTTTGGGAAGTCATGAGATAATTGCTGAAGAATTTGCAGACTCTAACCTAACACTGATCAATCCAAGGTTCTGGTCAATGGTACTTAAGGATGTTGATGGTGGGGGTTCAGAGATGGTCAACATCAAGGGGATGTGGTTAGATTCTTTCTTGTTGGAGGTAGTTGGAGATGTGTCAGCAGAAATGTTACTTATCACCTCGAGCCTGAATGTTGTTCAGGTCTTGCTGTAATGCACATGGTTTTGATATCTGAAGAGTCACAAATGGTGCTGAACATCATGATTCATCCGTGAACATTCCCACTTCCGACCTTATGGAGCGGAGTTCATGGATGAAGCTCCTGCAGATGGTCAGGCCTAGGATACCAACCTGAGAAACATTGTATCCTGCAGCAATGCCCTGGGACTAAGATGGTTGGCCTTCAACAAGCACAATCATATTCCTAGATCCTTAATTATATTTAAAAGCTTTGCAATTGGAAATGGTGTCTAGCGATAGCCGACTGGTATGATCTTGAATTACACCATCTTGGAGAATAGACAGTTTAACATCTCAACTCCAGCATGGTATCTCCAACTGTTCAGCACTCCCTCAGTACTGCATAGAAGCATCAGTGCAGATTGTTTGCTCAAACCTTTGGACTGAGGCATGCATCCACAACCCTCAGATTCAAAGATGGAAGTACTGAGACACAGCGGGCACCTAAAACGATCTTAACATAGAACATAGAACATTACAGCGCAGTATAGGCCCTTCGGCCCTCGATGTTGCGCCGGCCAGTGGACCCTCTAACCTAAACTATTCCAATATCATCCATTTGCCTATCCACCGAACATTTGAATGCCCCCAAAGTAGGCGAGTCCACAACTGCTGCAGGCAGGGCATTCCACGCCCTCACCACCCTCTGTGTGAAGAACCTGCCTCTGACATCCGTCCTATAACTACCACCTCTTAATTTAAAGTTATGTCCCCTCGTGTTGGTCATCACCATCCGAGGAAAAAGGCTCTCACTATCCACCCTATCCAATCCCTTGATCATCTTATACGCCTCAATTAGGTCACCGCGTAACCTTCTTCTCTCTAATGAAAATAACCTCAGGTCCCTCAGCCTTTCCTCATAAGGCCTTCCCACCATACCAGGCAACATCCTGGTAAACCTCCTCTGCACCCTTTCCAATGCTTCCACATCTTTCTTATAATGCGGCGACCAGAACTGTACGCAATACTCCAAGTGCGGCCGCACCAGAGTTTTGTACAGTCATCTGCCCTGGGCTGTTGTTCCTTGTGTTGAGCCATGTAATCTTTACCTGAACCTTCAGAATGTGCAGACAGGGAGCAGGAAAATCCCACTCAACGTCAACAGACCTTTGGATGATCCGTGTCCTACCCGTTGCAGCTCCCATGCCAGGCGAGACGGGAGAATTCCATCCAGGGTCTTGTTAAAATTTCAACAGCAGGCAGGATGAAAGCCTAGATAATGCAGCACACCTTCAGCACAGCACTGAGCATGTCAATCTGAATTACGTAGACAAACTATGGTGTGAGTGCCCTGATCTTCCGACTCCGAGCCAAGAGCATACCAGCTGAACCAGATTGACACTTTCATTTCAAGGAAGCCGAGCTGCTATTTCCAATCGCAAAGCTTTTAAATATAATTAAGTAATAATTCAATCCACTCTCAATGGCTGCACTCTTAATATGCCTGAGACAGCAACATTAAAAAAAAAATAAATAAAATCCCAACAGCACAGAACGATTTCAATGTGGTTTTATTATGGATTATGACAGCTGCTTTGTAGCGGGTGTTCTTGCTTTGCTGGGTTTTCACTGCATCTTCACCATTTGCTTCCCACTGCCCTGTCCCCAATGTGGTTAACATTGCTGCCTCACAGGGCCAGAGACCCAGACACTTGGGTCACTGTCTGTACAGAGTTTGCACATTCTCCCCATGTCTGCGTGGGTTTCTTTCGGGTGTTCTGGTTTCCTCCCACTGTCTGAGAGACATGCTGGTTAGGTGCATTGGCCATGCTAAATTCTCCCTCAGTGTACTCAAACAGGCACCGGAGTGTGATGACTAGGGGATTTTCACACTAACTTCAATGTAAGCCAACTTGTGATACTAATACACAAACTTTTTAAACCAAGCCATCAGCCCTACAAATAAGGGGAGGAAGTAATGTCAATGGTGGCCAGCGTAAGAGGCAGTTTTATACTTGTGTTGCGTCTAATAACACTTTCAACAGTGCAATCTAGGGGAAATGAAGGTTACAAAACCAAATATGCCTTCTGGAAATGTTTCTGTGCTTATCAATGTCAAGGTTGTCAACCATTACTACAGGCAGCAGTGTCAGCACAAAGCATGGTGACCGAGCAAATTACGTACAGACTAAGCAAGAAAAATATTTTCATTGATTATTAACAAATCGAAGCTTAATATATTTTTATAAAATTTCTTTGGTTGTTATCTTATGATAACGGCTGCATTAAATTAGCACGTGAAATAGGTGGAAATTTCCATTTCATGTCACTAAATTCAAAATAATTGAAGATTCTGATTTGAAAATATCCGTGCCTTAATCCCCATCCCAGGATAGAGAATTCCCTTTTGCCCAAATGCAACTTTTTCCACTCTGCACACCAGCCATTGGGTTGCGTCTCTCTGGAAAACTGAGACTCGTTTAGTACAGGTACCATCTCAGAACAGGGCCAAGAGCCCTCTGTATTTCACACTCCTTTAGTTTCAGGTTGAAGAATTCATGCCAAGCTGGGATGGGTACTAAGAGTTACTCAGAATGCGGGGCGTGGAAGCAGAGATGGGAATAACTAGTCAAACAGCACATAGCACTGATGCAATTGCCTAGTTTTTGAGTCTTCCAAAAATGTTATTCACTTAAAATTGACGCATTCTAAAAACGTTCCCATTTTCAGACAATTCGGCTGAACGGACAGCCAAATTTGAGACCGTAAACAGTATCAGTACAAAACTGCAAGCTGTGGCTCCCATTCAGTAGAAATCAGCTTGACAATACTCTGATTAATTTTACGTATGATGGTCACACGAGGAATGAGAAATGATACTATTGCCTCACTGGTCAAGTTTGGATTTAAACCCAATCTGCAGAATCGAAAGGATTGATGTCTGAGGTGGGGCGTGAGAAGAAAAATACATGCAAAACGCAGGCCAAGGTCTGAAATCATAACAAGAATATTAAGATGAAAGATCCCAAATAAATTATTTCCCTTCAAATTGGAACAAAATGACTAGTGATGCCTCACAAGGATTGAGGTTGGGGGACTTCAACTGTCCATTATACACTATTTATAAATGATTCAGATAGTCAACAAGTATACCAATTAAACAAAGATTAATGACCTAGTTAGTACTGCAGACAGAAGCATAAATATGCAAAGAGGCAGCAATCGATTAAGTGAATGGGCAAAACTATGACAGACTGATCTCAGTGCAGTTAAGTATGAAGCAATGTGACCATTTGGACATCAAAGGATATAATGGCCATGGAGCAGATACGATGCAAATTCACCAAAGTGATACCAGGGATGAAAGAGTTAAATTAAAAAGCCAGGCTTTAAAAATGTGGCTAGTATTCCCCCGAGATTGAGGGTGATCTAACTGAAATGTTTAAGATGATTAAAAAGGCATTCAGTGGGCCACGTGCAGTGAAACTCCAGTGTCAAAATGGCAGAGTCTTAAAATTGGGTTTTCAAGAATATAATCAGGAGGCACTTTGTCACACAAAGGGGGGACGCTGGAATTCTACCACACTGCTGCAGCTCTAACACCAGACACCCCCCCCACCCCCACACACCCCCACCCCCCTCTCCCCGGACCATACCCTCCCACCTCTACTATCCACATCACGTTGTGGTTGAGCGGCAAGGGATACGTACCACAGGTCAGTGAAAGGTACCAATCAGTCACAGTCAAAGGGAATGGTGGAACAGGCTCAAGGGGCTGAAAGGCCCACTCCTATATATCTATCTAGCGGTTTGTCTGGGATGGAAGGTCAGGCAGGGGAACATAGATAGAACATAGAACATTACAGCACGGAACAGGCCCTTCGGCCTTCGATGTTGCGCCGACCAATATAAAAAGCAATGCCCCTGCAAACTAAACCATTCCCTTCTCTTCCATATACTTATCAACTAACCTCTTAAACGCCACCAAACTTGGCGCATCTACAACTGCTGCAGGCAGGGCATTCCACTCCCGAACCACCCTTTGGGTAAAGAACCTACCTCTGATATCCGTCCTATAACTATCACCCCTTAATTTAAAGCTGTGTCCCCTCGTGCTAGCTTTCTCCATCCTAGGAAAAAGGCTATCACTGTCCACCCTATCTAAACCTCTAATCATCTTATATGTTTCAATAAGGTCCCCTCTTAGCCGCCTCCTTTCTAACGAAAACAACCTCAAATCCCTCAACCTCTCTTCATAAGACCTGCCCTCCATACCAGGCAACATCCTGGTAAACCTCCTCTGTACCCTCTCCAATGCCTCCACATCTTTCTTATAATGTGGGGACCAGAACTGCACACAATACTCCAAGTGCGGCCGCACTAGAGTTTTGTACAGTTGCAACATGACGTTGCGGCTCCGAAATTCAATCCCTCTACCAATAAAAGCCAAGACTCCATATGCCTTCCTAACAACCTTCTCGACTTGACTGCCTACTTTCAGGGATCTATGCACATACACACCAAGATCCCTCTGTTCATCAAGACTACTAAGAATCCTACCATTTGCCCTATACTCTACACATTTATTATTTCTGCCATAGTGCGTTACCTCACACTTTTCCACATTAAACTCCACTTGCCACCTCTCGGCCCAGCACTGCAACTTGTCCAAATCCCTCTGCAAACTATAACACCCCTCTTCACTATCTAAATGTGCAAACTCTACACAGACAGTGACCCGAGCCAGGAATCGAACCCTAGCACTGAGAGGCAGCAGTGCTAACCAATGTGCTGCCTCAGATTCATCTGTTGGAATCTGACCAGGGTTCAAGTTAAGATGAGTCAAATCTGATTGTAAAAAAGAGTCATTTGGAAGCTCAGGGGAAACAACTGGTGCCTGGATGGAATTTTAAAAACACAGTGACTTACCACAGCAAATTCCTTTTCCCTAACCTTTGATGCCACAGTTGTGAGACAAGCAAGGAGATCTGACCAGTGAAATATTAGTATCCCTTAGCACAGAGCAGCTGAGTGCTGTAGCTAAGGAGTTACTGTTACAATTAACCAGTAAAGGTAAAGAGAAGTGAACTGATTCAGTGTTGGTAGAACATTAGGTGCAATACAGAGCTCAACTGTGACTCTGAATCCCCTCTCCACCAGGCAGCACAATGGCACAGTGGTTAGCACTGCTGCCTTACAGCACCTAGGGATTTGGGTTTGATTCCCAGGTGGGTCGCTGTTTCTACGTTCTCCCCATGTTTATTCCCAGTACTGCTACAATCCGAAAGATGTGCGAGTTAGATGCATTGATCGTGCTAAACTCTCCCTAGTGTACCCAAACAGGCATCGGAGTGTGATGACAAGGGGATTTTCGTAGTAACTTCCTGCAGTGTTAATGTAAGCCTACTTGTGACTAATAAGTAAAGCTTTAGCTTCAAGTTCAAAGTTCCGAATACAGCTAGAATTTCAAGACAGTGTGTTTTCAGGGGGGAGAGAGAGAGAGAGAGAGAGAGAAAACACACAGGGGAAAGACAGAGAGGGAGAGCATGAGGGAAAGAGAGAGAGCAAGCAAGAGAGAGAGAGTGCAAGGGAAGGACAGAGAGAAAGAGAGAGTGCAAGGGGAAGAGAGAGAGGGAGTGCGTGGAAAGGAAAAAGGGAGAGAGGATTCCAGCTTCAAAAATTGGAAGTAGATTTAGCAGCTCAAGAGGGAGGGCTGAAAGCTATGGGGAGGGGAAATCTCTCCTTACTCTCTGTCTCACTAACCCAGAACAACTCTGAGGCTTCAAGTTCACTCGATTCATTCCCAAATTTGAGGACAGTGACATGGAATCCTTTTTGGCTACTTTTGAGAGAATAGCAGGATACAAAAATGGCCACTAGATAGCTGGAGATTTTTAATTCAAGGACAATTATCCAGGAGAGGCCGGGAAGTGCTGACTCCTGCCGTGTCCATGCATTATAAACAGAGCAGGAGTTTCATCCTTAGTGCTAATGAATTAGTCCCAGAAGCAGCTTGCAAGCAATTCCTCAACCCCCTGGAGAATCCCACATAAGCCTACATGGAGTTCAGATGGCTGATGCATATTTGTTTGACCAATGGATAATGTTCCGAAGAAGCCCATACACCTATGAAGGGCTGCGTGAGTGGAATTTAAAATTGATGATCCTCCGACCTGTGAACATACTCGGAAGAGGAGTAGAGATTTCTGATGGGTGGGATGCAGCACTCACTGCAGACAGCTACCATCTCAACTAGGAACATGGAAATTCAGTTCCAAAACATTTCCATACAGCAAAGATAGGGAAGACCCCCCCTCCCCTCACCTTCCCCCAGTGACCAATCACGAAATTGGGAAGGATCGAGAAAAGAGAATGTGTTGAGGATGCTGCGTATGACACTTAAAATAAAAACTCTTTCTATTTATATTGGCATTTAAAACAAGTCTCAGTTCCTCAAACAATCTCCAGCTGAGATTAATGAGGCAGAAACCTGCTCCTAAGATTGCACTGATGCTGCTCTGTAACTGGACACTGGAAGCTCAATGTAAAAGTACAGGAGAAGCTGAAATGGCAACTAGGTATCTCCACAGCTCAGAGCAACTTGCCTACTACAGGAGGAAAAATCCATCAGTTACCCCTCTGTGTAGCATATGTATATTAGCTCTTTGGAACATCACTGCACTGATCTTTAACATCCTTGTATAAACCCCTCTGCAGTAACTAGTCTGAAATAGAAATGTTTAGACTCATGATAGGATTCTTCAGGGCATTTGCAATTAGAAAATTTCTGAATCAAGCATTTCCATTTTGTTGGATTAAAATATGGTTTTACACTCTTAATCATCACTAAGCAACACCCTTCACCGCTCCAGCAATGCAAAAGCTCTGAGTCATCCTTGTTTCAATTATAGTTAAAAGCTCTGTTATCTACTTGAAATCCTGGAATTTCCACTCAATGCCCTCTTCCTAAATACCTCCCTCATAATGCATATTATCCTAGCATGCAGTTGCTCTGTCACTGCCCCATTTGCATTTGCCTGACGAAGACACGACAGAGTGTTGAAAGCTCGCAATTTTACTATCAAATAAATCAGTTGGATTTAAAATTGGTGTTGCTAAATTCTTACTGAGATCTTACGACCCCAGTCCAACGCCGGCATCTTTACATCATGACTGCCCCATTTAACAGTGATACCTTTTCAGCTCATTCATTTGTACCATCCAGTGCTTCACCTCCCATTGTAGGTACTTCAATCGTCTTATTGACTTGAATTCAGCTCAAGTTCTTTTCCAGTTCAGAGCTTACTGAATGTATCACAGCTTGGACTGTGTCCTGTTCTGACCAAGACCACAAGAAACTACAAAAAGTTGCGAACATAGCTCAGTCCATTGTGCAAATCAGCCTCCCAGCCATTACTCCATCTACACTTCCCGCTGCCTTGGAAAAGCAGCCAGCATAATCAAGAACCCCAACACATCCCAAACATTCTTTCTTCCACCTTCTTCCATCCGGAAAAAGATACAAAAGTCTGAGAACACGTATCAACCGACTCAAGAATAGCTTCTCCCCCGCTGCCATCAGACTTTTGAATGGACCTACCAGATATTAAGCTGACCTTTCTGTTCACCCTATCAGTAATAGAAACACTATATTTTGCATCCTTCTCTTTCCTACTTCTCTATGTATTCTATGAATGGTTTGTTTTGTCCATACAGTGCGCAAGGAACAATACTTTTCACTGTATCCCAATTCATGTGACAATAATAAACCAAATCAAATCGAAATCACAACGTCATCTTCTGCTGGAGGGTCAAAACCAGGCCAGAACCAGACAATGCAGAATTCACCAAATTCACTACTGCAGAACTCAGACAAACTGCAATCATTCTGATAGAACACATTGCCACTGTTATATATGCTCCTTAAATAAAAGATGCTTTTGAGAGAAAGGGAAGGCACATAGGTGATTCGATTCAAAGGGAGTAAGGGTATGGTTCGAGCGCTGTATTGAAAGTGGCCAAGATGGAAGAGTGTTACAGAGCACAAGGACTTGAGGCCACATAACCTGCTATGGTGGATTGAAACTTGTGTCAGCCTTGCCTTGCTTCTGAGACCGAAACTTGGATGCAAGTCCCCCCGCACCGGTCTACACCCTCCTGAGACTAAAATATGTAATCCAGGTGGGTCCTTGCATACTGAGGGAGTGCCAAACTGCTGCCCTCTTACAGGCGATGCATTAAAGCAAGGCCGCTGTCCTCTCTGTCGCACATTAAAGTTTCTCTACAAGCAGAATGATTAGGCCAATATTCATCCATCAAACTACAGCGTCTATAACAGATTGACCCTAGTGATTTCACCCCCCCCGCCTCGATTGATCTCCCCTCCCCCCCAAATCCCCCACTGACTGGAGCAGGAGAACAGCAACAGATCAGAATCTAGAGTAGGCAGTGCCCCCACTTCACCCCACCCACCACTGATTGGGATGCACAGTGACAGTGGGCCCAGCCTCTGTCCTACCCTGCTCTGACCCTGACCCCAACAAGCCCCACATCCTCAGGCCTTGCCCCTTTGGCACTGCCCAGTGCGCAGCACCAGGATGTTGGGTGGGCAGTGCCAGGTTTCCAGGCTGGCACTGCCAAGGTATCAGGCTGGCATGGCGAGGATGAACTCCCCAAGGGGTACCCTCCTTGTACCTGACCTCCTAATGGGGCTTCAATGGCCTCCAATTCTACTGGTGAGGCCATCACTGTTGTTGGGGACCAGCTGTGATTCTCACTGGACAGAACCTCTCCTGGCGAAGCCACAGAGGCAAGTGATGATTGAATCCCAGGCTCACTAATTTCATTTGAATGAGAATGTAAATATATTTATATAATATATTATTGAATATATATTATCAGGCTGACCTCATTGGATATCTGGTGCTAGTAAAATCACGAGAAATCAGGCATGAATCTGATTTCTCTGACACAATCTTACCCCATCCACTGACCGGTGGGGTGTGATGGTAAGACTGCCAATTTGGTGTTGGCTCCACCACATTTTGAAATCTAAATCTCTAACAACTTTGCAAAGATTATTATTTATACTATAATCCACTAACCTTTCTGGTGAATTTTCAGACCATGAATTTGAGACTTTTTGTCAGAGTTTAATGCTACAACCACATAATTTGAAAATTATTCTTGAAGCAGGAAGAAAACACTATCATAGCCGATGTCTTATCAAAGTTTGAATGTGACAGGAACATTAAGAACGTGTTTGAAATAGACTTCAAATATACTTATTACTGATTGTCAGGTATCCTAGTGTATTCAATGTAAATACATTGCTTTGTTTAATTATGATAGAGGTTAATAAGTGAGGATTGTTTAATAGAAGAAGAAAATTCCTCTTAAACATGCTTTTTCAGTTTCTTTCTGCAGGGAGATGTAAGGACTAATGTATAATTTTATACAGGTATTTTTAAGAAAGATAGAGTAGTTCAGTTTCATTTCAGTTTTTTATGAGTCTTGATGCCAAGAAGTCTGGATGGACCAGTAGCTGAAAGGTTAGCTTCTTTTGGGTTTGTTACATAATATACATTTGAGATTAGATTTTACAACCCTGGAAATGAAAGAGGGGATTAGAAGTTTAGTGGTTTTGGAAAAACTGCAAAGTAGAAACATTGACTATTGTCACTGTCCAGGCAACACAGACAGAAAGACAGGAGCTGAAAGGAGATTAAGTCAGTGGGTGACTGAGAGAGAAAACAGGAATTTTAAACTCTCTGATAAGAAACACTACAAGGCTACTGGGAGTTCACTGATCTCATGAATTTAGAGTGTGGTTTTGGGTGTTTCGGGAGAGATAACAATTGGGTGAAAAGCATCAAGTGGATGCTCAGAAATTCACCAGAAGGAATCCATTTGCAACTGTGTCAACCCAAGTAAGAAGCCTTCCTGTCAAGATAGTGGTAAATATTCACTGGGTCTTGTGCCTATTGGGGTATTGCTGGAGCAAAGGAATGCATTCCACACATTATTTTGTAAATTGAGTTTGTGTCTTTATATGTCCTGCTTGTGAACAGAATTCCCACGCACCTGATGAAAGGGCAGTGTTCCAAAAGCTAGTGGCTTGCGCTATCAAATATCCTGTTGGACGTTAACCGTTGTTGTGAGATTCTTGCCAGGATCTATCATGCCAGGTTTCAAAAAGACCTTACACAATACACATCACTGATTAGTTTCTCAATGCAATTGATAACATTAAGTATTAAGTTTAACCCTTTGCTTGTTGGAAATACACAATAAGAAGTCTCACAACACCAGGTTAAAGTCTAACAGGTTTATTTGGTAGCACAAGCCACTAGCTTTCGGGCCTCTGACCCTTCGTCAGATGAGTGGGGAGTTCTGATCGCAAACAGAGTATATAAAGGCACGCACTCAGTTTACAGAATACAGATTAGAATGTGAGTTTTTACAGCTAATCAAATCTTAAAGATGAGGGTCAGAATCCAAAAGCTAGTGGCTTTTGCTACCAAATAAACCTGTTGGGCTTTAACCTGGTGTTGTGAGACTTCTTACTGTGCATATCCCAGTCCAACGCCAGCATCTTCATATCTTGTTGGAGATATCCATAAACTAAAGGGTAGTATAAGATAATAAAAAAAAAGATATCAAGGATGGAACACTAGGGTACAAAAGGAACATGGGAGGAGAAACCATTCAAAATGCTTGCATTGGGATAAGTACAATTTAGATTTTATACATTACATTTCTTTTGAGAATGCAGGATAATCTTGTTTTTAAAGTCCAAAGTCCCTCCACTTTTCCACAAGCTCTCTTCACCCTATTACATACTTGGCAATTCCACAGGCTTGCATCTCCTGCCATAACCAAAAAGTCCTCCAGAATCCCTCTCGAAGCCCCTTCACCTAATCTTCTTGAACATAATTGAAAGAATTTTGACTGGGGACCTCTTGGTCTTCAAATGCTTACCTGGTGCAACTCTTCAGATGGGGAATCCATTCTCAGTAGTGTTCCTTTCAGGATCTCAGAATCTGTGAGATTGGAGGGACAGATTAGAAATGTGAGCAGGTGTTTGGTAAAAGGGTTAATGTTGGGTAGCAAAACGGAAAGATCAGGAACCGGAGTCAAAAAAGTGGATTAATTTGATTTCTTGAGACAAAGGAATCCACAGTCTCCTCATATTTAGGTGAGGATGGAGATACTGGGCAAGGTAACTTGTAAGAGACAGGATTAAAGAGCAGGGCTTCAGAATCATCAGTGAGATGATTCAGAAATTACAGCCTCTCTTTATTACAGTGCTATCCATGTAGCTAATTAGCAACAAGGCTATTTATATTCTGGATGAGCAATTAACTCATTGTAAATGTAATCTCCATTCATATTCAGTGTATTTATGTGAACATTAACCTTTTTTTGTATACGTTTGTAAAATGGTACGGCTACAAGTGTGCAATATTTTTGTGTCTTTTATTTCAAAAATAAATTTTATTCATAAAAAACTCTCATAAACCATTGCAAAACAACATATTCAATAATCACAAAGTGCAAAAAAAAGCCTTTTTTTACAATACTATATGATGCTTATTTACATGGTATTACATTCATTACATTTCAAAACTTAAAACTATATACATGCCTCAGATTTTACTGTGTGCTGTTATTTTTCAGTTTCACACACAGTTACGCAGGCCAAGGGTATTCTGCAGTTCCTGGGCCTTCAGTCTGCCTCCTTTGAAAGGCTTTACACAGTGGTCTTTCTTCCTTGTGCCTTTGAGGTGCCTGCCCCAAGCTTGAGTGCATCCCTCAGCATGTAGTCCTGGACCTTGGAATGTGCCAGTCTGCAACACTCGGTCGAGGAGAATTCTTTCAATTGGAAGATCAGCAAGTTCCGGGCAGAACAAAGTGTGTCCTTCACCGAGTTAAAGACCCTCCAGCAGCAGTTGATATTTGTCTCAGTATGCATCCCTGAAAATAGCCCGTAGAGCACAGAATCCTGCGTCACTGAGCTACTTAGGACGAACCTCGACAAATATCACTCTAGACCTTCTTTTCGAAGGCACATTCCACAGGGAGATGTGCGACCGTCAGCCCTGCAGCCACTTCGAGGGCAGTGTGTGGTGATGTTGAGACCTCAAGCGTGCATAAAGGATCTGACAGGGAGTACCCTTCTCACCACCAGCCAACCAGATCTTGGTGCTTGTTTGTAAGTTCTGGTGATGAGGTGTTCTGCCAGATGACACTGACAGTTTGCTCAGGGAACCATCCGACAGGATCCGTCACCTCCTTTTCTCTCAGGGTCTCGAAGTCATTACATGCTGACCACTGCTTAATCGCCATGTGGTCAAAGGTGTGTTTGTGGAAAAATTTCTCCATGAAGGACAGGTGCTGTCCAACTACTTGGACCGTTCTGCGGCAGTGTGGCCAGATCCATCCTCTGCAACACTTGGGCCAAGTAGAACCTCAAAAAGTAGTGGCACTTGCTGTTAGTGTACCAAGGATCTACATGCAGCTTGATGCAGCCACACACAAAGGTGGCATCAGGATGAGGGTGGCGTCGGAATCATTTTTCCCTCATTCTTTGGAGATTTGTGCATCGTTTCTCTCTGGACATGATCCATCTTTGATCTCCAGATAAATTTGAAACTGGTAACAAATCCATCATATCCCCCACTACCAGAGGAGTCAGATGAGAAAGAAATGGTTAGGGAAGACTTATCGGAAAGGGTAACTCAGGGAGACAGAAATTCCCCTAATAGTAGTAAGGTGGGATTTCTCATTCCGGTGGTACCTCCCCATACTATAATAAAATCCTCTAGTAGAGACAGAGAAGCAACACCATATCTACTGAGGAAGTGCCATTAGCAGTGACTGAGAAGCAGATGCCTATGGATAAGTTTGATCCTTAGCGTCATAATCACCAAAATCCAGCTCTTTGGGAAAATATGGATAAGAAATTTGACTTTGGATGATGTAAAAATTTTAGTAAAGGGAAAGTTAGCTGGACCAGTGTGGCAAATGTTACCCGAGCCTTTAAAAGGGAGAGATTGGATATGCGCAAGGGATAATGACCAAAGATATGAGCAGTTTAAATGGGCAATAGAGCAAGCTATAGCTAAAGGACAGACCAATTGACTAAGGTAACTTTACAAATCCCAAAGAATGTGTAGAAGAATAAAGAGAAAGAAAATTCAGGGCTTGCATAGATAATAGAGGTGTAGAAATCCAACAATAGGGATGACAATATGTTTTAGGGCTTGCTCAAAGAGGAGTTAGCTCTGACTTGAATCATAATATGGGTATTCCAATAGGGAATAATTAGTGGGATGTTATGAATTGGGCAATGAAAACAGAATCCAGAAAATTCCCAAATGACTTCAGTACAGATTGACCAATCCCAACCTAAACCAGAAAAGTGCTTTGTGTGTGGAAAGGAAGGGCATATCGCTAGGGATCGCTGAGGCAGATCACTGAAAACAACCAGGGTAACAAAAAAAAAAACAATGCAGCGATTCTCATGAGATAGCTCATGATATAAAAGAAATCGGTTGAGCGAAAGGGGAATGGGGTTAAGGGTGCCAACAGGGTGAATTCATCCTCTGAGTCTCAACCCCAAAACTCTGCAGGAACACAGCAAGTACCACAGCCAGCATTTAAAATGATAGCAGCCAAATTGCAGAAGTTGTTGGATCAGAAATGACAATTAGCAGGCGACAGTTAGAGATCCCCGAATGTATGTAGAAGCAGTGTTAAGAGGCCAACCTTGCATCATGTTGTTGCACACCGGGGCATCTATATCGATAACAGATTAAAACTTGTTGACAATTATTCAAACCATACAGTTGCAAGGAGCGAACTAGGGGAATTAAGAATGCGTTATTGATTGAACCCATTATACTGGAGATTGAGGGTAAAGGGGAACCGCTCCAGATTTGGATATGTTCAACAGAGGAAGTATTTTACAAATAGACCTGTTAGAACAATTGGTAGTTATGATCGATGCTGAGGCAGGTAACATAAGGCGGTGTAAGTCATACAAATATATCAGTGACAAAGCCCATGTCAAGCAGTAAATGATGAAGAAACAGTGATTGCCAAGAACAAACTCCAGGGAATAATTCAGCACAAGTAGTGTTGTTAGCCTTAACTAAAGTTTTCACATGGACTACTGGATAATGAGTTAATATCTATACAGACAGCCGATATGCTTTTGGGGTAATTCACGGCAATGTGACAGCTTGGAGCAGGTAAGGGTTTCATTACCTCAAGCGGCAGACGTGCACGGCATGAAAATTTGATTAAAGGTCACATCCACGCTGCCCGTAGTCCTTTAGAAGCAGCTGTAGTCAAAGTGCAGGCACTCGAGAAAATAAAGAGTCAAGCCCAGAAAGGAAAGAGTCAAACTGACAGAGCAGCAAAGGATTTGTTCGAACAAAACTGGGGAAGGGACACAGACAGCAGGTGTGGCAGCATTACATGGTAACACAGGCATTAATGTGAGGCAAGTGCAGGAGTAAGCGTCAGAGGAAGAGAAGCGGAAGTGGGGAAAAACAAACGGGACAAAAGGGTCAAGATGACATATGGAGGAGGGAAGGGAAAATAATAGCACCAGAAGCAATGTAGCAAACCCTGTGAAAAAGTGTACCATGGATTAGCTCATACACGCAGGATTAAGATGATCAATTTAGTTGGAGATTGTTGATAAAAGGAATGAGGGAAATGGTAACAAATTCTGTTTGCAGTGCACCCCAGTGGAACCAGGTCATCAATGCAAGGTTAAAATGGAGAACCAGCCAAGGACCAAAGAACCATGGGACTATCTGCAGCGGATTTTACAGGATTACTACCTAGAGCAAAAGGGAAGATCTATTGTTTAGTAATTACTGATCAGTTTACTTGATGGGTTGAAACATTCCCATGTAAAGATGCCACAGCTAAAACTTTGATTTTGGCAAATGGGATAATCCCCAGATGGGGAAAGCCTTTTCAGTCAGACTCAGACCAGGGAACTTGTTTCACGGGGAGAGTTTTAAGAGGAGTTTGTCGAATGTTAGGGATAAAACAGAAGTTTCACATACCATATCACCCACAGGGCTCAGGAATGGTAGAATGAATGAATCGAATGCTGAAGAATAGTTTAGCCAAAGCCATTTTAGAGGAAAGAAACAGTTGGGTATAGGCTTTGCCGGCAGTATTGTTATGTCAGAGATCCACTCCTGCTCAGGGACCAGGATTAAACCAGGATTAACCCCTTTTGAACTGAAGATTGGTGAGGCAATGCATCTCTCAGGAGCTGGACAATTTGAGACTGGTAGTGAAGCAGTGTTTCAGTAAAAGACAGAGATTTAGTAGAGCATTTACATTCTCTCAAAAAGCAGATAATTACTCAACAACAGTGTAGAGATTGGATGAGATTAGCGGAAGAGAACACTCCTAAATTACCTACCCCAGGGAATAAGGTGATGGTAAAACTCACAAGCCAACAAAAAAGGGCTAGGTGTCCGGTGGGAAGAGCCTTCTAATGTGATTGTCACAGGACAAACATGCTCTGATCGAAGAATAGTCCGGCGATGATGGCACTGGGCACGGCTCAACCTTATCTTAACGAGCACTCCAGCAACAACAAAATTGTCCCAGTGGGTGGATAACCTTGTAGAACAGGGAGTCATCATAGCTTCTGTAGCTGTATTAGTGATAACAGGTTAATTTGGATTTGCAGCTGAATTATTAGAATAGGCAGATTATAGCATGGGGAAATCAGGGTCATGTTAGAATTGGGGAAATAGACGTAATTTAGTTAATGTGATACTAACTCAAGTGCCTCAGGGCACTTTGTGTTTACAAAATTTGTGCAAGGACATCCAGAGATCTCCAGTCAATAGAACATAAGAACCAACAATCAAATCCCAAGGTGAACTGTCAAACTCAAGAGTTGAAATTTAAGGCGATACAATTGTGGCACAGTTCTGTAAATGAATTTTTATCTTTCTCAATATTGGCCAGCGGCTGGGAGAAATAAAAGAGAATATTGAGATCATCAGTTTGGAATTATCAAAATGATTACAAACTTTTCCACTCCTTTGTTGTCGAATTGACTATTTTCAACACAGACAGTCCATCGGGAACTGCATGCAAATACTTATTTGTATATGGCACACACTTACGCTAAAACTGCCAATTTATCTCAATGTTGAGTTTGCTCGCACTGTCCTATACAGACTGAGAGAGAAATACCTCTCCATCCAGTGTCTCTGTCATGGTCAGGTTTAATTGTGAGGGGTCAGTTTACTCAGTCTTTCAGAGACCATGAGACAGAGGCATCAGGTTTTCCTTGGGCTTGTAAAAGAGTAGAATTTTATAGAAATAATTCCTGTACAAGTGGAGCAGGCTACATGAATAAATATTCACCTGTTTTCAACACATTCAGTCCGGCACCCAGCCGTATTTTAAATGAAGCAGACTCAAAACCAAAAAGGGATGTTGTGTGTTGAGAATATAAAAGATCCTGGAGGGAACTTGAGAAAACACTCAGTAAATTTAACCAGCCGGATATGTATGGATCCAGCCAGTAATGATAGATCCTGCAATATTCCTTATTGTTTCCAATTGTTTCAACACTTATCCAACTCTCAATGGCACACATTGGATTTGAGGGAATAAGACATACCCATAATCTGGATGGAAGTGGTCACGTTCCCTTGGATATGTGGTTTCACAGATTTATCATTCTTACCAACTCCCTTTTGGGAGAAATCAACAAGCCTTTATGGGATTAGCCACTTCCTTGGTATAATGATGCCCCTGCATGTGTATATAAGACGGTGACTGTTAGGTCAGTTTTGGAACAGGTTACCAATGACAAGGCTGTTGCCCTCAATGAAATCAATAACAAGATGATTGCAACGTACACTGTGGTGCTGCAGAATCGAATGGCACTAGACTTTATTTTGGCAAAGGGTGGAACTTGTGCTTTGATTGGATCGAAGTGAAAAAAACAAAGAAAATTACAGTGTAGGAACAGGCCTTCACCCTCTAAGCCTGCACGGACCATGCTGCCCAACTTAACTAAAACTTTTTACCCTTCCGGGGACCATATCCCTCTATTCCCATCCAACACATAAACTAATAAGAAAGCAGTTTACACACATATGAAATGCAATAAGAGATTTAAACAAGTGTTTATGATTGAAAAATATGTACGCTGATATTTTGAATGTATTAATTTATTTTTAAGAATCATTGTTTAATTTAGCCAAAGGCAGATTGCTGCGAAGCACCATGGTAAAGGATATTTGGATAAAGCCACATTGTAAGGGAATAGTGAAACCTCAGAAATATGCTGTGGCTCTGGAGTCACATGTAGGCTGGACCAAGGCAATAACTACACTACAGTTGGGCTACAGTGTGACCTCTGGCAGCCCTGTTCTTTTACATTCCTTCAAGGCACAAAAACCCGAAAAAGTCCATCAACCATGACTAACAAAATTAAGGATTGTGTAAGTTTAAAACAAAAGGCCTTAAAGGTTGTCAGAAATTGTAGTTAAGCTGAGGGTTGGGAGGATTTTAAAATATAGCAGAGGACCAAGAAACTGATAAACTGATAATAGAATATAAATGTAAAGTAGTAAAAAACAAACTGTAAAAACTTCTATGGATACATAAAAAGGAAACGTTTAACTAAGGCAAACGTGGCTCAAATGAGTCAGAGAATTTAATAGGGAATAGAGAAATGGCAGTGAAGCTAAATGATAACTGTGCATCCATCTCCACTGAGGAAGGTACACAAAATCTCCCAGAATTAGAGATCCAAGGGAACAAGGCGAATGGGAAATTCAAGGCTATAAGAAGGTTGTATTGGAGAAACTAAATGGACTGAAGGTTGGTAAGTCCCTGGGACTTCATATTCTACATCTCAGAGGGTGGGAAGAGATAGTTATGGAGATAGTGGAAGAATTGATGATCATCTTCCAACATGCTTTAGATACTGGAATGATTGAAAGGTAGCAAATGTCACCACAATATTTAACAAGGGATGGAGAAAGAAAACAGGAAACTACAGAATCCTTACAGTACAGAAAGAGGCCATTCGGCCCATTGAGTCTGCACTGACTACAATCCCACTCAGGCCTCACCCCCATACTTCTACACATTTATCCACTAATCGCTCTAACCTATGCACCTCAGGACACTAAAGGGCAAGTTTAACACAGCCAATCAACCTAACCCGCACATCTTTGGACTGTGGGAGGAAACCGGAGCACCCGGAGGCAACCTACGCAGACACGAGGAGAATGTGCAAACTCCACACAGTCAGTGACCCAAGCCCGGAATCGAACCCAGGTCCCTGGAGCTGTGAAGTAGCAGTGCTAACCGCTGCGCTACTGTGTCGCCCCATATTTAATCTTACAACAAAAGTAGTGAAAATGTTAGAATCCATTATAAAGAATGTGATAAATGGATACTTGGATAATAATGATTTGATTGGGCAGAGTCAACATGGGTTTATGAATGGGGAATCATAATTGATAAACATGTCGGGGTTTTTTTTTTGAGGATGATACTAATAGAATTGATAACAGGAAGCCAGTGGACATAGTATACACCTGGGTCTTTAGAAGGCTTCTGATAAAGTCTCCCACAGAAGGGTGGCAAGCAAAATTTAAATCAAGACACAGCAGTTATTTGCATGTTTAGTGTTGATTTAATAGGCGGTATTTAAAATTATAAAGGGCAATTTCCGATGGTTGCAGAGTCGGTGACAAAGGATTATCAATTTAAAATTGCCACTAAAACAAGTGAGCTTAGAGACTTTCTTATGTAGCGGGTTGTTGGAGCATGGAATTCTGTGGTTACCACAGAGGGAAGCTGAGATGGAGATCATCGCATCTTTTAAGGGAGTACATAAATATTTGAGGCAAAGAAAGATATAGGACTGAGGCAAGATGGAAGGATGGTAGAATTATTTTTTGATTGCAATATCAAAGAACTGCTATAGGTGTGACTGGCTGAACAGTATCCACATGTACTGAAAATCGCTATGGTGCCAAGTTCTGGAGTGTTGCCCAGAACATATGCTACGAATGAACCAATCTGATAATCCGACCAGTGCTGTGGGGTGATTGGCAGGTAAATGTGATACTCAGCTAACTATAATGCAAGAAGCATTTATCTATAGTCCACCAGCTTAGCAGAGAGAAATGATCAACACTGATGGTTTTGTAGTTCAAACATAATAAAAGTTAAATTCCTTCTGACTCAAATGACCCCTCACCAATCAAATCATTAAACAAAATAGAAATATTAACAGATAATACATTATCTCATTTATAAATTTCTTGAACCAATTTTGTATAATCAACTAGAATATCAGTGACACCGCCATAAATTTAACATGGCCAGCCTGTTACAAATAGAAATTAAAAGCTGTTCTGATTTTGAAATTAGACTAAATTCAGCACAGTCGCATCCTCAGCCACATCAAACTAGGATTTGCAGCTGTTTCTCTTACTGAAGAAGATCCCATGTAAAACTCCAGCAGCTCCAAATTCAGTGAACCCAAGCTCAGTAATTGCTGCTGCTAATCGTTGCAGAGGGAGCATGAAAGAAATTTAATTCCATCAGTGTATTTAACAAATGTACCCATCATTAGTTTTCAATAAGCTCCAAAAATTCTATCAGTCTTGTTTAATTCCTATCAAATTATTTCTGCTCTGAGGCACAGACTGCTGAAATGCAAGGTTCCCCCCTAAAGGATTCTTTTTCTCAGCCTTGCTTGAAATTCACATTTACAAGTCGTGCATCTTTTTCATAATTGACGTTATTTTTTCAACGCCATTTATGGATGACACAGTGGTTAACACTGCTGCCTCAGTGCCAGGGATCCAGGTTCATTTCCCGCCTGGGTGACCATGTGGCATTTTGCATGTTCTCCCCGCAACTGAGTGGGTTTCCTCCCATAGTCCAAACATTTCCCAGTTAGGTTGATTGATTGACTGTGTTAAATTACCCCATTGTGTCAGGATGATTAGCAGGGTAAATAAGTGGGGTTACAGGGGTAGGACATGGGTAGGCTTGTGGTCGGTGCATTCTCAATGGGCTGAATGTCCTCCTCCTGTGCTGTAGGAATCCTATAATTTCAATTTTCAAAGTATTTATGTACAATTCGATTCCAGGTCAGTGCTGAGCCACGGAAACAGTTATGAGTCTACAATTAACTGCATTATATCTGGTGAGTGAGAAGTGAAAAATCAAGGGAGTGTTGTAATCTTGATCCCCAACAAGGCATTCAGCAATAACTTGCATTCACACAGACAATAGAACAAAACCTTCAGAATGCACTAGAGATGCAATCAAAAAGTTAATCAATTTTTAATATTTCCTGCTAATAAGAATGCACGTTTTTAAATCGGGAAGATGGTGGCATAGTGATATTATCATTGGACTAGCAATCCAGAAGCCCAGGTATAAAACTCTGGGTACCCGGGTTCGAATCCCACCCTAGTAGATGGTGAAATTTGAATACCATAAAAAAAATAAAATCTGCAATTAAAAATCTAATAATAACCATGAAACCTTCGTTGATTGTAGGAAAAACCCACCTGATTCACTAATGTCCTTTAGGGAAAGAAATCTGTCGTCCTTAACCTGGACGTGGCCCACATGTGACTCCAGACCCCCAATGTGGTTGACTCTTAACTGGCCCAGCAAACCAGTCAGATCAATGGCTATTAGATATGGACAATAAATGCTGGCCCAAACTGCAATGGGCACATCCCATAAATGATCATTCCACAGTGAAGTCAGTCATCAGCCCTGGGTAGATTCAGGACTGGGACTGAGTTCAGTAGGGTGAAAACCCAGATATTAAACCAGGCAGAAGGTGCTCACAATTTTCCATCCATTAAAACAAACAGCCATGCTGAATTCTTGCTGTGGAGCTCTTTCAAACTACCACAGTTGATTCTCGCACAAAGAATGGTTACTGAGTTCTGATACTGGGAGGCAGTTAGCTTGCATAGAATTGAATGATAGCAGAATCAAGATGGAAAACATACTGGAGGTAAGAGGATGCAGTAATTCAAAATACAAATATTTGTTATTGAAAAAAACTTTCATAAGCAAGTGCTAACAAAGCTCACTATGCATATAGATCATAGAAACCCTACAGTGCAGAAAGAGGCCATTCAGCTCATTGAGGCTGCACCAACCACAGTCCCACCCAGGCTCTACCCCATATTTACTCACTAATCCCTCTAACTGATGCATCTCAAGACACTAAGGCGCAATTTTAGCACAGCCAAGCCACCTAACCCGCACGCCTTTGGGCTGTGGGGAGAACCAGAGCATAAGGAGGAAACCCATGCAGACACGAGGAGAATGTGCAAACTCCACACAGACAGT
This sequence comes from Sphyrna mokarran, assembly GCA_024679065.1. Lineage (NCBI taxonomy): Eukaryota > Metazoa > Chordata > Chondrichthyes > Carcharhiniformes > Carcharhinidae > Sphyrna > Sphyrna mokarran. The sequence continues at coordinate 9,765,797 of JAGIQG010000020.1, forward strand.
GACCCGAGCCAGGAATCAAACCCTGGTCCCTGGAGCTGTAAAACAGCAATGCTAATCACTGGAAACAGATAAACATCGCAACTAATTTAACGTTGATGTTGGCACTTCAACAAACTTTCCAACTATTGCCCCCAGGGAGGTGGCTAGCTTAAAAAGGGTTAACATTAGTCACCTAGGCTCGGGGGAGGAGAGAGAAGCTGAAAAACTGAGGGTGAGAGTGGGTGAGAGGAAGCAGAGCCACTGGGGTAACTCTCAAATGAGAGTGCAGCAGAATTGAAGCATTCTTAATGGAACTGGGAGAATCAGCAGTATAGTTTGAAAAACAATTTGCACTGGTTGTGTGACACCACAGACCAGTGTGGGATCCGATTGAATTGTCTGTAGGTTTACACAGTCGCAATCAGCCCAATGGCTCTTAACAACTACAGCACATTGAAGGATTCATAATATGGTATAATTCTACATTTAGATGTGATTCTAAATTGAAAAACCATGGACTTTTAATAAATGAAGACATTCTGTCTCAATCAAGAAGTTATTGAATGCGTTGATATGAGCTTCACTTCCTTCATATAGACAGAAAATTGAGATTCTTTTGAATCCAGTTTACTTTTCTGTTCCCATTGGCTCAAAGTACAAAAGCTGTACAGCAACATAGATGGTACAAGTTTATTTGGGGCAAGTATCTTCTCTGGGAGACAAATACACACACACACAGTACAGCATAAATAGTGCTTCGTCACATAATCGCCAGGTAACTGATTATAGTCAGTAGCTAGGATATCTGCTAATCAGATTAGGATACCTTGAAAATTAAACATCTGTGGGCTGATAGCACAGGAGGGAGTGGGAAAGCTCACAACATCAAGTTACAGAATTAAAGTTCAATTTACAGAGTGAGTGTGCTCACGTGGATCTTGTGAATTTGCAGGCTGACAAAGTGACGTTTTGTTAAGGCTCTGATTTGACTCGTCAGCACTTCTGCCCAAGAGCTTTGCAAATTCCAGCATAATTTTCCCCTCACTAAAACTGAAGGTAGATGGAGTTAAGATACAGAGCAGCCATCGTCTAAGTGACCAGCAGGACAGGCTCGGGGGCTGAGCCTGTTCCAATAAAATAGCAGACAATACTTTTCCAATTATAATTCTGCACTGAAGCGAGCGAATGGTTCTGATGTCCGGGGTGAAGTGGGAAATCTGCGTCCTGCCTCCCTGTCCGTATGGGAGCAGTACATGACTGATCCCTGGCTTCATCACGTGAGCTATCCCAATGAAATTAGGTTGAGATTAACCCACCTGAAAATTGGCCAGCATCTGTCCCATCTACATCAGCACTTCAATCATTTTATGTTGCATCAGTATGACAAACATGAAAGAGAAGAAAGTCCAGGAGATGCTGGACCCTGTGAAAGGTAACAATCCAGTTTAATCACTGAAGCAAGGTCATACTTTCCTGCGAACTTGCATCAACGCAAACAATCTGAAGTGATCGCAAGAGTCTGGTTTCAATGCTTGGAAGAGAATGCATGGAGAGAAAGAAAATTCAAAGGGCTGTTTAAATACCCTGAGGCCAGCAATGCTCTCATCTTTACATCAGACAGTAAATGTTCTTCAGACTACTGGCTGGATGTTGTCTGCGTACTGCTGCCACTTCCAGTACTTTTCCCGGAACCGCTACCTTTGGGGACTCTGGTGGCACTTGGCTGCCGTGGTACCCGCTGGCTGGATCCCTCACGAGTGCCGCCACGTTCCATCTGCGTCTGTGCTCCACTGACACCGGTGTTGGATTTGTTTCTCACTGCGGAGTAAAGCAAGGGGACGGGTGCGGGGTGGGGGGAAGAAAGAAAGCAGTCAGTTTTGCAACCGAGACATTATGGCATCTTAAAACACAAAAGAAATCACACGCTCTTACCAGAGGCAATGTGTCCCCTGTCGCTAGTGTTCCTCCAAGTAAAGATGGGCAGGAATAGCGGTGTCCTGCTGTGATGTGAAACGCGGCACTGGCTGCCCTGTAAATACACTATTTTATCGATCCTCTCTAGACTAAAGGACAATCACCCACAGCAACTTTTAATAAACGCAACAGTCATGATGCCAAAAGGGAGATAGAAAGTGGTTACACTGGCACAGTTTAATCTTTGCTTCCCAAGCATCAGTCTTGATAGCTGTTCAGATAACATGATTAATCTTGGTGTCATTGTGGAAAGGGAGGGGAGAGGAAAAAATAGAGAGAATGGCAACATATAGCTCTTCTTCTATGGAAAAGGCTTGCATTGTCTTTTGGGTGTAAGCCATTGAGGGAGCAAATAATAAAATTCTCATGTAATGGTGTGCTGATCCATCACAGGCAGGAAAAGCAGAGGCAGAATCACTCTTCCTTGTTCAGTGCCTATGGTGAATCACGGGGCAGCAAAGATAGCAGTGGACAAGGCCACAAATCAAGACCAATTTCTTCTGCGTCTCTTGCTGAAGAGACAGTGGTGGCACGGTGGCGCAGTGATTAGCATTGCTGCCTCACAGCGCCAGAGATCCAGGTTTTATTCCCGGCTTGGGTCACTGTCTATGTGGAGTTTGCATATTCTCTCTGCATCTGCATGGGTTTCCTCTGGGTGCTCCAGTTTCCTCCCACAGTCCAAAGATGTGCTGGTTAGGTGCATTGGCCATGCTAAATTCTCCCTCAGTACTTGAACAGGCGCTGGAGTGTAGGGGGTAAATAAACTTTTAATTTTGGACTGAGATTGGGGGGAGGAAAAGAGTCGCAAAAATCAATGATAAATGATTTAAAATTTAAAGCAGCTTTGGTTTAGTAATGTGCCACCTCTTTCCTTTTAATTTCTGTATGATTCTAAGGATTTATCTGTGGAGCTGTGTAGATAACCAGTGCTACTTTGCAAACCTTCAAGATAGGGTTCCTAACCCTAACCCTCCAATACCCATAGGAGGTGGATCATGGGATTTGCCAATTGCTAGAACTGCACAGTTAAGGTGAGATGAGGTGGGGAGATGAGCTTATGCCTCACAACTCTTGTGTGCATGGCTTAAACTCTCTGTTGTTGCAGGAGATAAACTACCCTGAGGCAGGGGGAGGCAAAATGTTTGTCTCTCCCAGAACTGCTAATGAATTTACAGGAAGCAGAATCTTAAATTTTTATCCAGATCATCCCTTCCACGTGCTCAAAATTCATTACTTTCTATAAACTGAAATTGTTCTCAGAGATGGATTCCCACAAAATAAATTCTGTTTGCCAACAAAAAAAAAAGAGAAATTACACTCTTTTGCTTGGAAGCTGTTTATCGCTAAAATATTTCTTGAACCTGAAAGCATGGCTCTCGTACAAGCTCTGTTGCTCTCATCAATCAACAGGGTGAGCGGAGAGAAGATTCACAGTCAGAATCAAGCTTCTGCATGAGACAGAGCCATTCCTGCTCTGGAGAAATTTAATGGCTAGCTTGGTAACTAAGACATTTTGGAATTTAACAGACGCACTCCGAATCACCAAAGTTCATTCAACTTTGAAAATGTCATCGCTGAAAAGACACGGGAGCTTTTGACATCATCATTGTGCCACTGAAATTTCAATAATATCGGAATGAGCTTTGAACGCCTGTTCTTTGTGGGTAATGAATCAGTTCCTCACCACCCCCCCCACCACAGCATTAATGGACATCTTTCCTCCCATGTCTCAGAGGAACACTAGCAGTTGTCCAAAGCATTTCAGAGAACTGGAAACAAAGTGGATTAGAAAAAGCAGCTCTTAGCATAGCAAATAAAAAAGGAAAAAAAGGTGAAAGCCAACTACTGGCAGCCTAATTGTGCTCCCCTGCCACTGCCCCACAGCACAAAACTACAGCATTGAAAGCAAGCCAGGTCTTCCACAGTGCCAGCAGCGTGGTAACTCACAGCCAAGGTAGGAAGTCAGACTGCAGGAATTCATAAATCAGCTGGTAACAAGCGCATCTATTCCAATAACAGGTACCAGGAGGGTCATTCTAGGACTCAATTCCACAGTGACTGCCTCCCATCAATGGAGTGGCTGTTCTTTCAAGAACACAATTAGTCACCTGATGAGGACACAGGTCTGCAATCCAATAAGTGTTCATGCCATTTTCAGCCTCAGGCAGTGCCTGTTGTCTTCAGGCCGGGAAGCAGCAAGTCAAGTATAAAAAGGTGAAACTCACACTGTACATGATCCCATAATCTCAGTGACAATAACTAACTCCAGTCTTTGATTAGCATTTGGGAATCTTTTACCCAAATTTCCACGGTAGGTCTCAGCTTCGAACGTGCAAAAATCCAAAAGCACATCTCCCCAGCTTTATCTACGTACCATTGTTACCTGTTTTATAACTCCTACTGCAGCAACAGGGCTGTAGCAACAACATACAGGCCTTTTGCACCAACAGGAATTAAAACACAATCTGCTCATGTTTCCTTAAATGTGCTTATCCCACTGTTGTTCTTTTATACGAATGGCACTGCTGACTCACAGCACGTAGAAGCCGCGTTCGACTCCCAGCTTGGATCACTGTCAGTGCAGAGTATTATGTTCTTCCTGTGTCTACGTGGGTTTCTTCTGGGTGCTCCCATTTTCTCACCCACAGTCCAAAAGACAGCTTGATTAGGTGCACTGACTGTGCTAAATTCTCCCCAGTTTACCCAAACAGGCACCGGAGTGTGGCGACTAGGATAGTTTCACAGTTACTTCATTGCAGTGTTAATGTCATACAGTCATAGAGGTTTATAGCACAGAAACAGGTCCTTTGGTCCAACTTGTCAATGCCACCCTTTTTTTTCAAACTGCTAAGCTAGTTCAATTGGCTGCATTTGGTCTATATCTCTCTCTATATCCATTTTATCCACGTAACTGTCTAAATGTTTTTTAAAAGACAAAATTGGACCCATCTCTACTACTGCCTCTGGCAGCATGTTTCGGACATTAACGTGTGTGTGAAAAAATTGTCTTCCCGAACCTTTTGTATCCCTCCCCTCTCATGTTTTAGATTTCCCTACCTTTGGGAAAAGATGTTGACTATCCAGCTGATCGATGCCTCTTAAGCCTACTTGTGTCACTAACAAATGAATTTCAAACATCATATACAAGGGATTTTACAAGGATCCCTGTCTGTCTTTCTGTGAATCTCTTTCAACACCAAGAAATATATTTATAGAATTTGACTGCTCGATCCGCCCCCTTCACTTCAGTGTTTATCCCCCAAGTTAGCAAACTAGTTCTGAATCACCGCTCTCATCCTATCACAATCATCAAGCCTTTGGATAACTTTTAGGTCCTCACAAAACAAACTGGGATCTGTTTCTTCCTCTGAGATGGTCAGGAATGTACTGATTCCGTGTCAAAGGTAGTTAAAGTATGCTATTGTTGCTCATGGGAAGAGCTCGAAAGCAAGAATGTCTAAACTCCACCCCTTAAGCTCAGACTCTGACATTTGATGCCCAGGCAACTTGGCCTCGTTATCCTTATTTGCTGATTTAGCAGATTTGAATTCTGTGGGCCTGAAGTGTAGCTGTTGGTGAACTCAGCTGAAAATCTGTTTGTATCAGCAACTTTACGTACTTACACACAAACATGAACTTCAAAACTGTACGCACCTCTGCAAAAATAAATTTAAAACTTGTACAACTCTATTTAAGGATATCCTAACCCAAAGGTTCATGCAGTCTCCAATCCAGAATGTCAATCACACGCTTCAATTAGACTCAATCAGTAGTTGCATTTTGCACTCCGTCTTTAGGGTATAGAGTGAGAAACAGAAGGAAAGGGAAAGAAATTGATAGGACCAGCCTCTTCCCCATGATCACTTGCAGCCCAGCCTTGCCTTCACATCTGAGCAGCTCACACCTCTCTTAAACCAATCTGCTGACTTGGCAATGCAACACATCTGCCACTGAGGTGCAGCAATAAAGGACTGCAGTTTAATTTGATTCATACTTTGCGGGAACATTTGCTCTTTGTGAAGAGGATGGGAAGAAACAAGGAAGGATGATCTGAACATACATCGTGAATGATCGCAAAATGAGAATCCAATAAATAAAAATAAATGGTGACCAAAAGATGGGATCTTGCACTTGCAATACCATGGGGCTAATCTCTAAGGTGCAGGCTAAGTCTAACACTTCAAGAGCAGTGTGTTGTGTGCCTTCACTGCTGCAGACAAGCAAAGAAACTGAATTAATTCTGATGTTAAAAGGACAGTAGATGTCCAGGTGTGAGAGTGCCTAACTACTCTATGCTTCTTTGCCAAATGATCAATTCGAGATAGAATAACAAAGCAATTAACTAATTACCAGGATTGAAAAGGCTCAGAAATTTGAGAAGAGAAATTAGCTACGCTCAAATGCATAACATTTGTGTATCATGTAGTTCTCTGAAGGCCCTAAACAGCACAAAAAGAACAAGGAAGATACATTTAGCCCTTTGAACCTGCTCCTTCAGCCCATCATCTAAATCATGGATTCTGCTCCCAAATTTCCTCTGGGGAAAGTTTCGTGCACAATAATTCCCAGAGCAAATCAAGTATATGATTTTCTATCTCTGAGTTTCCAGCTTGTAAAGGAAAAAGATTTATCCAATTTTGTGATACCAAAGAATGCCATTATTGCAATTTATTATCTCATTTTGAGTTAATGGGTTCTCAATCATAGCAAAAATCTAAGGAACTCAGCAGCATATTACAGTTTAATATTCTAGTTTCTTGGGAATTGGACTGTTTCAAATGTATTAGGTTCTGAGTAATTGCCAATGTCTTTCAGACTTTGAACTTTCAAGCTATGCAGCGGCCATCTGAATTAAATGTGGGTCTTGAAACAATGTGAAATTGGAGCTGTTCTTGTAGTTCAATTTCGAGGCAACCAGAAAGCAGATTGGTGCAATATCAACGCATCATCCTTCACTGTCAAAGGTTCAACTTCAGTCAGCAATCAATCTATTTCTTCAGGATCCTAGGGAACAGATAGTCCTCTCACCTAGAAAAGTTTGAATGGTCTCCTATGTACAAAAAGGGCCAGCACAACAACAAAAAGACAAATCAGGATTAAGCCTCTGTGAGGCTAACAGCACAGGAACTGAAAAAATACCATCTTAAAAGGCAGATTAACTGTTGCTGGTTTCATTCTTACTATACAGATTGTATAGGCCAGCAACAGTGCATGGCAATACACAGGTCTGGCGCATCCACAGGATCAGTAAATTTGCAGATGATACTAAAGTTGGTGGAGTGGTAGATAGTGAAGAGGGGTGTTTTAGTTTACAGAGTGACTTGGACAAGTTGCAGAGCTGGGCCGAGAGGTGGCAAATGGAGTTTAATGTGGAAAAGTGTGAGGTAATGCACTTTGGCAGGAACAATAAATGTGTAGAGTATAGGGCTAATGGTAGGGCTCTTAATAGTGTTGAGGAACAGAAGGATCTTGGTGTATGTGTCAATAGATCCCTGAAAGTAGGCAGTCAAGTGGATAAAGTTGTTAAGAAGGCATATGGAGTCTTAGCTTTTATTGGTAGGGGGATTGAATTTAGGAGCCGCAGCATCATGTTGCAACTGTACAAAACTCTAGTGCGGCCGCACTTGGAGTATTGTGTGCAGTTCTGGTCCCCACATTATAAGAAGATGTGGAGGCATTGGAGAGGGTACAGAGGAGGTTTACCAGGATGTTGCCTGGTATGGAGGGCAGGTCCTATGAAGAGAGGTTGAAGGATTTGAGGTTGTTTTCGTTAGAAAGGAGGCGGCTAAGAGGGGATCTTATTGAAGCATATAAGATGATTAGAGGTTTAGATAGGGTGGACAGTGTTAGCCTTTTTCCTAGGATGGAGAAAGCTAGCACGAGGGGACACAGCTTTAAATTAAGGGGTATGAGTTATAGGACGGATATCAGAGGTAGGTTCTTTACTCAAAGAGTGATTAGGGAGTGGAATGCCCTGCCTGCAGCTGTTGTAGATGCGCCAAGTTTGGTGGCGTTTAAGAGGTTAGTTGATAAGTATATGGAAGAGAAGGGAATGGTTTAGTTTGGAGGGGCATTGCTTTTTATTTCGGTCGGCACAACATCGAAGGCCGAAGGGCCTGTTCTGTGCTGTATTGTTCTATGTTCTAAAACGCAATCAGCTCATATTTCCTTAAAAAGTGCTGATCCCAACTGTTGCTCTTTTACGGGAATTGCAGTACACCATATGTATGGGATTTTAAAAAGATCAGAGGAATTCATAACGGGGAAAAAAGAAATTGCTGAGGAACTAAATTGTATTTCGCTTCACAAAGGAAGACATGAATAACGTACCGGGATTTTTGAGAAACACAAGTTTTAGTGAGGAGCTGAAGGAAATCAGTATTAGTAAGGTAATGATTTTGGGGAAATTAATGGAGTTGAAGGTGCATAAATCTCCAGGGCCCAATAACCTTCATCCCAGGGTATTTAAAGAAGTGGCCATAGAAATAGTGGATCCACTGGTGGTCATTTTCCAAAATTCTTTGGACTCTGGACGTTAGATTGGAGGGTAGCTAATGTAAGCTCACTATTCAAAAAGGGAGGCATAGACCAGTGAGTCTAATGTCTGTAGTAGGGTGGTTGCTAGAATCCATTATCAAGGATTTTGTGGCTCCAACATTTAGAAAGCAGTGCCATAATCAGAAAGTCAGCATGGATTTAGGAAAGGAAAATCATGCTCGAAAAATCTATTCAAGTTCTTTGAGGGTGTAACAATAGAGTTGACCGGGGAAACTGGTGGATGTGGTTTATTTAGACTTTCAAAAGACTTTTGACAAGGTGTCACATAGTAGATTACTAAGTAAAGTTAAAGTGCATGGGATTGTGGATAGTGTCATGAAATGGATAGAAAACTGGTTAGCAGATAGGAAGAAAAGAGTTGGGAATAAATGGGTCTTTTTATGATTGGCAGTGAGTGATTAGTGGGTTCCACAAGGATCTGTGCTGGAACCCAAACTGCTCACATTAAATTGTAATGATTTGGAAGAGGGCGCTGAATATATTGTCTCCAAATTTGCAAATGATACAAAGTTGAGTGGGTGGAGGATGCATAGATGCTTCAGCATGATTTGGACCTGCTGAGTGTGGGGGCACGTGCAAGGCAGATGCAGTATAATGTGGACAAATGTGAGGTTATCCACTTTGGTAGCAATAGGACGACAACAGATTATTACTTGAATGGGTGCAATTTGAGAGAGGTGCATATTCAACGAGACCTTGGTGTCCTCATGCATCAGTTGCTGAAAGTATGCACTCAGGTACAACAGACAGTAAAGAAGGCAAATGGTATGTTGGCTTTTATAGCGAGAGGATTTGATTATACAGATAGGGATGTATAGCACATTGGTGAGACCACGTTTGGAGTATTGTGTGTAGTTTTGATGTCCTTATCTGAGGACGCATGTTCTTGCTACAGAGGGGATACAGCAAAGGTTTACCAGGCTGATTCCTGGGATGGCAGGTCTGTCATATGTGGATAGATTAAGTCAGTTAGGATTATTTTCACTAAAGTTTAGAAGAGTGAGAGGGGATCTCACAGAGACTTATAAAGGTTAGACAGGATACATTCAGAAAGAATGTTCCTAATGGTAAGACAATGCAGAACTGGGGGAGACAATTTGGGGATAAGGGGTAAACCTTTTAGTACTAAGATGAAGTGAAATTTCTTCACCCAGACTTGGTGAATGTGTGACATTCACTACCACAGGAAGTAGTGAGGCCAAAATGTTGTGTAGTTTCAAGGAGAAATTAGATATAGCTCTTAGGACTAAAGGGATATAGGAAAGTGGGGAGTAGGGTGGGGAGGTGGAAGAAGGCAAGATCAAGACATTAAATTTGATGACCAGCCATGATCATAATGAATGACAGCTTCTGCATTTTTATTTTCTATTTATGCCTCTCTGTGAATACCTTTTAACACCTAGAAACACATAGACTGTTCGATCCAGCCAATAACTTGATGAGATCATTACCAGTACGATAGAGGCAGGATGAAAGGGTTGCCTTTTTTAGAAAGGTTTGAATAGGTTAGGCCTATACCCATTGGAATTTAGAAGCATGAGAGGTGATCTTATCGAAACACACAATATATTGAGAGGACTTGATAGGGTGAATATCCAGAAGACATTTCCCCTTGGGGAGAAGACTAGGACTAGGCATAGTTTAAAAATAGGAGATCTCTCTTCTAAGACAGAGATTAGGGGAAACGTTTTCTCCCATATGGTTACTTTTTCCCCAGAAAGTAGTGGCAGTTAGGTCATAGGCAAAGTTAGATAGATTTTTGTTAGGCAAAGGTAGGGGGCGGGGGCGGGTGGGGGCAGACAGGTAACTGAAGCTGAAGTCACATAGATCAGCCATGATCTCATTGAATGGCAGAGCAGACTCAAAGGTTGGGATGGTCTACATCTGCTCCTATCTCCCCCACGTTCATAGGAACTATACAAGGAAACAGCCTTTTCCATTTTTCTCCCAATTCTTTGAGAAACAGTCCTCAACACAGCTACCTAAATCTGACAACGTATTGTTTGGTTAAAGCTTCAGAGCTTAATTACAATGCACGCACAATAAAACAGACAACTAAGGGCTTGTTTCTCAAATTCTGGACCACAAGGCGACCTCTGTCTTTCCGGAGTCAATACAGGACAGTTGCTGACCTATAAGCGCATCATGTAGCCTTTTGTTGAAGAAAACATCAATAAAAATATTCTTTGCCACATTAGGACTTTTTTTTTAGTACTAAAGTTAGAATGGGGAGGTTAGGGTAGGAATGTAGTCAATCTTTGGAGGGGATCTTGTTCTAAACCCAATTACCTGTCTATTGTGTTACTACAGCTTAGGTGACAGCTCAGTGACTATCGCTGTGCTGTGCGGATACATGGATTTGGGCCTGTGTCTGTGGGACTTTGCGCATTCTCCCCATGCTTGTGTGGGTTTCCTCCGGGTGCTCCGGTTTCCTCCCACATCCCAAAGATGTGCTCTTAGGCTAACTGGCAAAACAAATTCTCCCTAAATTGTCTCAAATTTGGTTTTTAATCCATAGATCTAATAAACGTAGACAAGGATCACGGGTAGAGGTGGGAACATCGGGGTGGCGGCGCGGGCTCGTTGGGCCGAGGGGCCTGTTTCCCGTGCTGTTTTGTTCTTTGTTTAAAGAAAGTGAAAATCAATCACTTCAAACACTATCCAGTACAATTGGTTATGGTTCCAATGGACTCATCAGGAGATATCTATATCAATAGCTAACAGTATCACAGTTAAGCTGCTGAAGGGATAGCCAAAGATGGGAAGAGTCAGCTGGCACGTTCAGTGAACAAGGCTTATTTTCAGTTGGTGACCTGATGTGGAATCATGCCTTTGATACACAATATTCCTACATGCTAGCCAAGGAAGCAGCCAAGCAGACATGCATCACTCCATACAAAAGCCCCCGCACACCACTTAAATTTTTTTTTTGCTAATTCAACTAATATATCTACAAAGTCCAGAATAAATATCACAGGAGTTTATTAGTTTATCACCGATACCTCACACCTGCAGACATCTTAGGGTTGGAAAATTCCATCTTCAAATCAACACACATTAGAAAAACACTGTGCACTTTTTAAACTGGCACAATTTGAGTCTAGAACCACCCAACAATTTGGTCACAACTACAGGTTTCTACTCGTTATTATTTGTGGACCGGTTTCAGTACACTGCAACAAATGTTAGATCAGCAACATTCATGTCAAGCTACAGTAGAAATCTTTACCAAGTCAATGGGAAAAGCCATCATCGTCATCAGACCTGCATTGCTACTAATTTGCCTGGACCACGCATAGCAGAGGGACAATCTTACTGTGCAGAAACAAAAGGACAATTATCCCATACGAATTCTTCCTCTTACACAACTTTCAGTTGTGCCAATAGTTGGGACACCAAGGCGCTCCCTGTACAGATTGGGTCAGAGGGAAAACTAGAAAACTTGAAGGCTTTCAGAAAGCAAAGATGGATTATTTTTATTGTACGTATACATCCTGCAAGACCGTGATCTAGTGTGAAAATCATTGGGCTATGGCTAACTAGTGGAATCCAAGACACTCACTTCAAAAACCTTTGGTTGAACCCAGGTTTTAAAGAAACTTAAACTTCGATCCTGTCATCGGGAGAAGCTACCTAATGGTTTCCTACATTGAGGATGAAGTCAACGTGCTCAGAAAAACACAGGTTTCTATCTTACAGCAACGCGCTGTTTATAATGCTGTCGGCACTGGTCTTTGAGAAAACTGTCATGACATGGAGATGCCAGCGTTGGACTGGGGTAAACCAGATATTGTCAAACTTCTTACTTTGAGAAAACTTACAGCCCAAAACTTCCCCAGGTTTCCTGACAGAATCAGGTGGTAAAAGAAATAAATGCTGTCATACAACCGGTTAAACCAAAGCTTTAGCCATCATTGTGACCACTTGTCAGATTATAACTCCACAACTGGCAAGGATCGGAATCAAAAGGCAGCAGCAACAGAGATAGGAGCTCTCCCAGCACCAAAGATCCAATGAACGGTTACTTTGAACAAGGCACCCATATGGAAAAACTGAAGCTTCTTTATGGCCTTATTTGCAATGCTGGAGAATAAGCCTGACAACGTGCACATAAAAAGTTACGGATCCCAGGTCCTCTTGTCATCCTGGCTCTGAGTAATGACTCGACTGGGGAAGTTAATAATTCAGATATCATTCAGAATTCCCACCACTGCACCAACTCCCCCACCCACCCTCAGTAAATAATTCCTTTTTCACAAGTTCACCAGCACATTAAGTACTCGAGAATACCAATTGCTGGATATATCAATGTCACCTAACCAGCATTGCATTGAAGGCAATGAACAAGCAGGTGATTAGATGAAGTAGCAGTACATGGGCAAATCCAGTGATGGCTCGATGAACGAGTGAAAGGCTGCCTCAAGCTCTTTGCGGGCCAATGTCACATAGATTTTCTACATTCACATCATCTCGATGGCTTCAGTCAGAAAGCAATGTTTTTAACATACACGACTATAAAATTCCATTCACCTTTCAGATGGATTCAAATTAATTGCTAAAATTGAATTAGTTTGCAAATGCATTTCTATAACAAAAGCTCAATGAATATGAGGAGGAATGAATCAGCTCTTATGATATGGATATTTGTGCAGCATTGAGTATTTCCATACATCTGGATACCTCGAAAATTCCAACCCTTAGATCAACTACACTTAACCCAACCCCCCATCTCAGACAGTCAGATCGCACCAGGAACTAGAACTCTCATCGTTGCTTAATCATTCTGCTTCACTAATTATTTGAGCTTAACTTTGGGAGCACTTTGAAAGTAGTCAAAAGCAGGTAATTTTGTTAAAAAGAATCTTCAGTTTTAACATTGTCCGACAGTTTGTTCTGGACTCTTCCAGGTATTTGGTGATCACTTCAATCCCCATCTCAACAACAATGTGTCTCATTGTCCCACTCGTGCAATTTAAATTAATGTGTTCTTAACTACCTTAAACGTGGTAACTACCTTAGCGTGGTCTAACAGATTGTGTATAAGACCATTCCTTAGACGGGCTCCTCAACCTGCAATGGAGGCAAGTTTAAGACCATTGATATTGACCTACTCTATAATCTTCAGTGCTTACTGGGATGGCACAGTAGTTAGCACTGCTGCTTCACACCTCCAGAGACCTGGTTTCAATTCCTGGCTTGGGTCACTGTCTGTCTGAAGTTTGCACACATTCTCCTCGAATCTGCGTGGGTTTCCTCCGGGTGCTCCGGGTTCCTCCCATAGTACAAAGATGTGCAGGTTAGACTGATTGGTCATGCTAAATTGACAATGATGCACAAGTTAGAGGATTAGTGGGTAAAATATATATGGATATGGAGGGAGGGCCTGGGTGGAATTGTGGTCAGTGCAGACTTGATAGGCTGAATGGCCTCTTTCTGTACTGTAGGATTTCTATGATTAAATGTCTCTCTCCCTTGTGCCTTGAGATCAGAACTGGGCATAACTCATTTTTATTGAGCTTCCTCTGACTCATTCCTTCATCTTTGTTATGAAATTTAATATTCTACTAGCTATCAATCAATTTGACACGTTTAGCACTGAGTCAAGAAAGACACACAAGTCTCTTTCAGCATCATTCTTAGCTAGGGCAACACGATTACATGCAGAATGCCAGATGTCTTTACCTTTTTCAAAAGGAAGCTACGTTTTTAAATGAATTAAAGATATTAAATTCTTCGTGTTACTGGTTGGCACATACACAATCTTACCAATAAACAGTGAATTAACTTCTGGGATTTTGAGACAGGGAGCACAGCTGCACCTGTTCCACAACATATTTCAGATTAATAGAATATGTCAAAAATCAAGCAACAATACTAAATTACACATAGACAGGACTGCAGGAATGACTGCAAGAGGACTGTAACTTTGAAGGCTATATTTGAGGTCTGGCTGCCTTCAAATATGTACCCTTATTGAACAAAATATATTATGGTTTACTGCAAATTAATAGAGGGGCTACTGTAAAGTAACCAGCTGGAGAGAGTGGGTGCTAACCAATAAAATTATATACTCTAGGATTAAGTTGCCACATTATTTGTTGGGTCCTGCATCTGGTCCCAGTCGGAGTGGTTTGTGAGTTGGTGTTTTAATTGCAGAACTGACAGACAGTCATTGATCCAATTATACAGTAACTGACACCAAATTATTCAAGTGTCAAACATACCAAAAGATCACTAAGAAATGAAAACCTCTTAAATCGAGTCTCGATCAATTCAATTTCTGTGATCAAAGGGCCAATATCGACTCAAAAACAGCTTCTTCCCTGCTACTATTAGACTTTTGATTGGATCTATCTTATATTAAGTTGATCTTTCTATACAGCCTAGCTGAAACACTATATTCTGCACGCCCTCATTTCCTTCTCTGTGTACAGTATGGTTTGTCTGTATAGCACACAAGAAACAATACTTTCTACTGTATACACGTAACAATAATAAACCAAATTCCTTCACCGATTAGCCAATCTCAATGAATCCAACAGAATCAGAGGATGTTACTGGATCAGTTTCCTATAACATGACAGGTTCTGTGAATTGAATTTTCATAAACACCTTTTTTTTAATATAAAAAACAGCATTCAGTAAAGTCTCATGCGTGAAGGCAAAATGCAATGTGGAGGCAGCACCCGCTACTGCTGTGTAACTTAACACACGTTCATCTTAACAGCAGGGTGTACGTACAGTAAGTATTGATAGCGCTGGCTGTGATATTTCCACAGCTTACAATTGACACACTGGGAACAGGTGGAAGAGGAGGTGGAGGAAATGAGTGGATAACATGGACACACAGACAACTTAGCAATACAGTGCGCACTGCATCAGGATGGCAAAGCTTTATGGAACTGACTACACAACAATCCAAAACTGTACCAAAACAATAATCCGTGGTCACAAAAGATCTATCATGCACCTGAAACCATCCAGTCATCCCTAGTATAACTGCTGAAAACAGAAATCACACCACTGTCTTTCAGTATCTATTTTATACTGTACACATTAGATCCTTTCAAGAAATTCAAAGCCGTAAACACTCAAAACATAAGAACATAAGAAATAGGAGCAGGAGTCGGCCATCCAGCCCCTCGAGCCTGCCCCACCATTCAATAAGATCATGGCTGATCTGTAGTGGGTTCAGTACCACTTTCCCACTTTCTCCCCATAACCCTTAATTCCCTTGTCAATCAAAAACCTATCCACTCTTGACTTGAACATATTCAGCAAGGAAGCTTCCACCACCTCATCAGGCAGAGAATTCCAAAGATTCACCACCCTTTGCAGGAAGAAATTCCCCCTCAACTCTGATCTGAACCCCCCCTACAATCTTGATGCTGTGCCCTCTAGTCCTGCTATCCTTGCTAAGAGGGAAGAGTGTCTCAACCTCTACCCTATCCATCCCCTTCATTATCTTATACGTGTCTATAAGATCCCCTTTCAGCCTTCTAAACTCCACAGAGTACAAACCTAGCCTATTCAGTCTCCCGTCATAATCCAACACCCTCATCTCCGGTATCAGCCTAGAAAACCTTCTAAACTTGAAATAAAAGCATCCAAGTTTCCCAGCTGAACTGTCCTTGTAGAGTTTATTGAAACTTTGGTAGTTCCTTATTGTCCAGATGTGGCAGTCAATGATGAAATGACCATTAATTTAAATCTGACACCAAATCCCCAGGTGCCCAACTCTGGATTCATCAAGTAGGGTAAGCAGCCAATTATAGTGGGGTATTCCTGCAGACAGCACACCAGGAGGTAAAATGAATTCGCCTGGACATTCCAGCCATTCTTGCTTGCACAGAACCTTCTGGTCCTGCCGACACATCATTCCCACCATATGTGTATCAGCAATGAAGGGAGCATTCAGTGGGAAACTGCGAAGATCCCACTGCCAGCCGATGCCAGGCTGCCTTCTCCATCACTGCAAAGCACACAGTAGGTTGCGTGCAAAATTGTGCCCACTGATTACCCTTCACTTGCAATTACATTTTACAGAGAGCAAAATAAATGATTCAGGTGAAAGCTGAAATATTTAACAAGCTTTCTAAAAATGTTTTAATGATATTTAGATTTATCGCAGTGAAGAAATTTGACATTCTTCAAACAGAAAATCAGTTTTTTAAGGTTAGGAGGGTTTATCACTGAATAATTCGGAACTTAATTTAGGAATTAGATAGGCCTCATTCGACAAGATGCATTTTTTTTTACAAGGGTTTTTACAGTGAGACTAATAATGCAAGCTCTCATCAATTTAGTGACTTCTACTTGATTGTGATGTGGAGTACGTCACAGTGCACCCTCTAGAAAAGCATTAAATCACTGGCAGTAACTTCCAGATTTCACTGTAAAGTAAGCACTTGAGAATAAAAATTGCTGAGAGCTTTAGAGCAGCCGTGGTGGTGAACACTGAGTGTTGAGATTCTCACCATGAAACTTACGTCGGCAGCCTCAGACTTACTGTGTTTACTTCCTGTTATGAAATATAGATACAAGTGGACAAGAAGGGGCATTTTTCAGACTCTAAATGATACAAAAATGTAAACTTCCTCCAGATAGGAATAATCCTAATTTACAGGACATTTGGAGGCTTTGAGTCCATTATTGGTAATATTTTCCTATTGATTTCAAAATATAATTTCCACCCATCAAAATATTTCCTAAAAAGCTTCTTGATTAGGTTACACGTTCCAAAAAAATGGTTTACCAGGATATCTACAATACGTAGGGTGGTCTGAGCACTACAAGCCACAACACCTGTATTAGATTAGTTGGTCACAGTTGAACATGTCAGAGCACAAAACCTCACTGCCTTGGGTCATCCAAGAATACACACTCTGTAGAAATTCCTGGGAACCACAGAACCCTCTCCCAAAGCTCTTCATTGACTTCAGAAGAGGACTAAGAGCAGAAGATCAGAGAATTTGAAAAATAGATATAATTATACTAGTATATACGTAGACACCTACACAAAATTATTCAGGAAGTTATTCAAAACTTCCTGTTTTGAATAATAACAAAATTATTCAAAACTTAAGTAGATGGAATCTAGTGATATGGAGGTAATTAAGAATTATAAGGCCATGCCAAATTTGGTATCTATCAGTCACACAAGAGCATAATGAAAAGAAAATAGCCTGGGCAAATGAAACTTCTTATCCTACTATTTTTGCAACTCTAATTCTCGATACTAGCCCAGGGTACAAGAAGTTCGCTCCACATTATAAATGTCTTCAGTTTGCAATCTAGTTCCTAGTGCAATCACTGACTGTACAGGAACCCAGCAGATAAACTAATAAACGCAACCTGAGAAGGGCGAGAACAGGCAGCAAGAAAACTGGAAGGAACCAGGGGGACCTTGAGAGAGAGGTGTGCAAGCATCAGCAGGGTTGTAGACCACAATCTTAGTGGCTAGCCTCGGAGACCGAAGGGCAGAGGAAAAGGAGAGTGCTGGGATTTTACTGTTCTTTGCGGAGATAAACGAATGTTCTAGTTCAGAGAGGAAAGAGATGAAAAGACATTAAAGAACACAGGATGGAACGATGTACAGAAACTTAGCCCATTGCAAAGACATAAATGCAACTGATCTACCGAACAGTGTAGCTTAACTGAGCCACACTGCCATTGCTTTGAAAGAGTTAGTCATCATTAAAACCACTTTAAGAAAAAGGTTATGAGGAACTCTAATACATCCTCTTATTTCGATTTAGTCTCTTTGACTTATTTTAGCAAGACTTTTAGTTATGGAAACTATTACTGAGACAAATGATGTAAAGGAATAGAATTGATATTCAGTACAGTATAGAATTGATATTCAGTACATACACGAGTATGCTCGTGTGTGTTAAACAATAATTATCCACAAAGAGGTTTAATTTTCTTAAAGAGGATCCCAATGGAAGACTTCCTCTTCAAATTACAAATGCAACAGTAGTTTACACAAGGCTGACTCTTTGCACAGTAGCAAATTCATCCTCATAGTTTTTAATTAGGTCCCTGAGAATACATGATCAAATAAGTACTTAAAATGGATCTGTGTTGTAGAATCCAATATATCACAAGCTAGAGTGAAAAAAATATTTAATACCGAATTTCTCTGGATGACACGCTAAAACACTCCCAATGCAAGTAATTTGGCTTCCCTCAAAAAAAATTGTAATTTGCAAGAAAATTGGTTCCCAAGTAAGATTTGAAAGCATAATTCAGTGAAGTTACTGTATGACATTCTAATCAGACATCACTATTGCTCTAACAGAGATTTGTGTCTTACCTCAGGCTGTTCAGAGAAAGCAAGAGAACGGGAGGGGTTTGGAAAAAAATGGGGTGGGAGGGGATGGGGGGGGGGGGTGGAGTGGAAAGACAAACACAACAGCAAGAAGCTACACCTCCCCTCCCAACTTGCATAGAATACCAGAAGACTAGAAACAAAGAACTGGATTATAGCAGCTTATCAGCAAGGGTAAGAAAGCTGGTCAGAAAGCTCACAGAATTGTAATTGTCCTTTAGAAATATGTCAGGCCAAGTCCCCATTATGATATAGTTCCTATCACAACCCCACATTCCACATCTTCGTTTTGTCACCAGCGAAACAGAAATCCTCTTAAAAAAAATACTTTGTGAATTGTACTGTGATTTTAAAAGTCGATCTAATTGGTGAGATAGGGCAGGGAGTACCATCCACAAAATGTCAAATATATGTTCAGAATTGTATTATTTTTAAATTGGAAAGGTCCTTTATTGTATTTTTAATTAGGAATGGCCTTTGCTCACGACAATGTGAAATGAATCAGTGCACGTGGTCAATGTCCTTCACTCCAGCAGTACATTTATAGAGCTTCAAGATCATGAGCCACTTGCATGGCATTTTGCTTCAATGAAATGGTTAGAATTATGATTCATACTCTCTGATCTGTGCAATGCAAATATTAAAAAAGTGTTTTTTTTAATATTTGGTTTAAGATACTTGGTCTTAGATATACTGGTTTGTCCAAAGAGCAGAATCTAATATATTCCTGCCATTGTGGGTCCAATGTGTTAACTCTGTGGAACCTAACTCAAGTGACCATTCACACAAGTGTTGGTGGCTAGCTGACACCTAGCATCATCATTTGAATTCAATTCTGTTGTTACTTGGCCTTTACAATGCATGCACTTTCCAGCGGGGTTGGGAAAGAGGTCACAAGGTATTAAATGAAAGCTTAGATTTTAAAATACCGTTTCCTGTTATGTCCAATGTGTTAACTTTTAATTGGAATTAGGAAACTGGCTCACTGACAAAGGAAGCCTCTTTGAACATCTCGTCAAAGTAGCAAGAGTGACCTTCAAGGAATCAATAAACAAAATAATATTATTTAAAAAAAAGAGTACATCTTTGACAGGACTAGTCAAGGTTAAAAAAAATTTATCAATGGAAAAATAATCTTCAGTCTGCAGCAATAATTCAGAGAATGTTCCATGTGAGAGGGAGAGGGTTTCTTAGGTTTCTTGCCTCTCTTCCACCATCTTAACTGTGTCTGGGTGGCCTGGGGACGAAGCAATGCGGTGTCCATTGGTGCAAAGAAGATCTTCCTCAATCTTGAGGAACTATAAGATTGTTATTGCACAATATAATAAGACAATGGCTTTAAGTCTCAATGAATTTGCTTCCATCCAGTTAGATTATTTTTACCCTGAATTGATTCTTCGTCCAATTCCACTTGTCACCAATCTAATTTTTTTTTTAAAAAGTCAAAAGCAAATTGTCATCTATTTTTAGACAGTGGGTTTAGTGGGGTAGGGAGTGAAGAAATTCCTGGAGCTCAAGAAAGAAGTCTTCTTCCTCCCTTCTTAACCCATTTCTTTGGCTCTCTCTAGGTTATTTACTGTACCCAAATCGGCAGGATGAGTAGACAGAAAATTGACATTTGAGTCTTCTGAAATTACCTCTGAGGAAGATCAGATTCATCAACCATTCAATTCTCTGTCTCTGGGAAGCGTTAGGTATCTACTCAGCAGAGATGAGGGGTGCAGCATCTGGGGAGTTACAGTTCTGAATTTGCTTTTCATCACTCTATGATAGCCTGCACTGATAGTTAACTGCAGTAGATAAGTCCAACTACCTGTTGCTTTTAAATTTGCCATTCCACAGGAGTTAGGAATTTTTCTTCCAGTGCAGTAAATAATTCCCCCTCCCCTCAATGTTTCTGCAAGAGATCGAGCCTCCCCACCTTCCCCCAAACACCCAATCACACCTTCAAACAGCAGTTTAGTATGAACAGATAAATAGACAGATTTCCTGAATCAGTCTTAAACATGCCTGAGGTTCTAACCGTGACAAAAACATACCTAGCAAAAGGCATAGTATTTTTTTAAACAGAGGGTGTGCAGCGAAAGCCTTTTTCCTCAGATGGTGATGGCTAACATGAGGGGACCTAGCTTTAAACTAGGAGTGATAATTATAGGACGGATGTCAGAGGTAGGTTCTTTACTCAGAGGGTAATAAGGGCATGGAATGCCCTGCCTGCAGCAGTTGTGGACTTGCCAACTTTAAGGGCATTCAAATGGTCCTTGGATAGATGTATGGATAATATTGGAATAGTTTAGGTTAGAGGTTCATTAGATTGGTTCCACTGGTCGGCGCAACATCGAGGGCTGAAGGGCCTGTACCGCGCTGTAATGCTCTAAACAGTTTTCTTCTGCATTTAAAGCATGAGGCAGATTCTAAAACCGCTTTGAAGCCCCTCGCTATAAATGGTTAAATCACAGAATTATGGAATCCCTACAGGGGGCTATTCAGCCCATCATGCCTGCTCCCACAACAATCCCATCCAGGCTCCATCCCTAAGCATTTACCCTAGTCCTCTTGACACTAAGGAGCAATTTAGCACGGCCAATCAACCTAACCTGCATATCTACAGAGTGAATAAAAAACACAAAACGGTGAAAAAGCTTAGGCAGCATCTGTGATGAAAGAAACCGAGTTAATGTTTCAGGTGAGTGTGACCTCTTGTCTTTGTAAACAGTGACATTTCCACATAGCAGTCACAATGGAGCAAACAAATGGCAATTCTTCCAAGCATGGTCGCAGAGGTGTTCCTACCAGTCACCAAGTGTTAACTTGCTGCTACGAATAGCAACAGTCTAACAACCTGTAATCAAATCTAGCTTCGCTCGGTTGTAATTATATTGTGAAATGCCTTTTTAATCAAATTGATATTAAGATTAAACTAAAAATTGTTCTTAAATGCAGGATGTAGCCAATTAGCTGAAATGTAAGAGTCATTTGACGAAATGTTCCTGCACTGCACTGGATCAACTGTCTTGCTTTTAATGCATCAAATTCATTGGAATCAGTAGTTGGGAAAGGTTTTTTTTTGGCCATAATCTGAACAGAAATAAAGCAGAGGAAGCACGGAGGTGAATTAATTCACTTGCAAATCTTTCTCCTCAAACTCCTGTGCCAATTTATTTTTTCTTTTATTTGTAAAGAGTTTCCATTTTGGATTAAGAACCCAAATACCCACAGTCTGAGACACCCCACAGCAAGTATTACATGGACACTTTTACAAATCACTCATTGGTATTTTGAGGCTAACTTACATTTGGTAAAAGACCCAGCAGTAGCATTTCATAAATCCTCTGCATCGTCATCGGGGCTGCACGAGGTGGCACGGTAGCACAGTGGTTAGCACTGCTGCTTCACAGCTCCAGGGACCCTAGTTCGATTCCCAGCTCGGGTCACTGTCTGTGTGGAGTTTGCACATTCTCCCCGTGTTTGCATGGGTTTCCTACCGGTGCACCTGTTTCCTCTCACAGTCCAAAGGTGTGCCAGTTAGGTTGATTGGCCGCGCTAAAAAAAATTGTCCTTAGTATCCTGAGATGCACAGGATAGAGGGATTAGTTGGTAAAATATGCAGAGATGTGGGGATAGGACCTGGGTGGGATTGTGGTCGGTGCAGACTCGATGGGCCCCTGTATTATAGGTTTCTATGATTTCTATGATACCTGCTGGAGGGTTTTCTTCAGTGGGGACAGGGTGACATGGGCTAATTTTGAAGTGACTGACAGAGGGCTGAAGATCCTACCTACATAAGCAGTACCAGCTTAATTTCAAAATCTAAAGTACTTCATTCCTGACAATCATTATCTACCCATTTGTGATCTCCACAGGACATAACCATTCAAAACAGAAATGCTGTGATTTCAAAGAAAATTGCATTTCCATACATCTCAGTAAAACATGCGAATGGACTTTGCAATCTATCACAGCAGCTGTTACCATTTCACATGCTGCAAAATGCCATAATGAGAAGAACGAAAGGTTCATATTGTTTGACACTGACAAAGTGAGAAACTCACTGCTCTTAAAAGTAGTGTCATAGGACCATTATCCAGCTGGACTGGAAGAGACACAGCTTTAATATCTTATCTGAAGGTCAGCATTCCAGACCATGCAGTACTCCATCAGTGCTGTACTGGTGCATCAGCCTAGCAAATTGTCTCTCCTTACAATCAACTACAATCTCCTGACACAGATGGTAAGTGTGGAACCAAATGAATTAAGCTGACACTTCTACAGCTCCAAAAGCAACCTGGCCCTGAAGATTCAGATGGCAAGTCACGCTAGACTTTCTTCCAAATATCTACCCTCCCAAAAACCTTACCCCTCTACGCTCAACTCTGACCAGGGGCCCTTTCTGTCAGAGCCATGTGTCAAAGCCCAGACCCTGACTGCCACCAGGGTCACTTCTTTCTACTTCTATTGACATGCTCCACTGCTGACCCAACCTCAGCTCCGCAATGGCATGAAGCAGAGGTAGGTTTAAAGTGATTTATGTTTGTACCGTTGGATATTAGCAATAAGGTAAAGATTTGAGTTTGATTTATTATTCCTGTGCAAGTAAGGTTAAACTCTAGTCAGAGTCATGTTAAACAAAGATATTTGCATGTATGGGGACTTTTATCTTTATTTTAAACTGTGTGGAATTTGAGGGGAAACTCACAGGAGTCTGACTGGGTAACATCTAACACTTGATTTCAAAGTAGGGTGCGTCTGACCACAATTAGCCTGTTGGGTTAAGATATATATTGTAACCTGCGTTATCCTTAAAATTTGTGTACATTTGTGAAGATAAGTGGGAGTAAAGTTGTAATATAGTCAAACTTTTCATGTTTAATAAATGTTTTTCTTCTGTAGTTAAAAAGCTAATCTTGTGACTTTGTTCATCCACGTTTTCTTAAAAAAAAAGTAAAAGTTAGGTTCTTTGGAGCCAGGGTCTAATTGTGGGACCTTCTAGTCCAGTAATATCAACTGAGATCATAACAACAACTACTAAACCTCCTTCACAAGCAACAAACTCTAACTAGTCCAGATTTCCATCAGTGGGGTCGAACCATCCACCAATGTCTGCTTGCTCACCAGTCCAATCTCACTAAAATGGCTCCCAATCTCCCATCATGACAATTTGAACTTTGTGTAATCTGTGAAATCCTCTATCCATTTGCCTCATTCCATGTTCTTTCTCCTCTTCAATCTTGCCTGAAAATTACCCCCTTTTTTTCTCCCATTTGTGGCAAAGATCTTGGCTGTCTTAGCTCTTCTTTTTCACTAAAGCTCTCCCCATCACTTCTCCCAATCTTCCAGAGCAATCTGAAAATCTGTCTATTCAAGACTGCGATTGATCAGCTCCCTAGAACTCCCAAGATCTGTAACTTCCTTATTCAAGTTGCATGCCTATTTTTATTCTTTCTTAGGATATTTTCCTGCACTGAAGTTGCTGAAATACAAGTTAGTTAATGCATCTGAGCCACAGATACCAGAAGATCACAGGTTCAAAGCCAGTCTGTGTTGAATTATGATGGGGAGATGCTGGCGTTGGATTGGAGTGGGCGCAATAAGAAGTGTCAGAACAACAGGTTAAAGTCCAACAGATTTACTTGTAATCATGAGCTTTCAGAGCTCTGCTCCTTCAGTGATGAAATGAGTGAAGAAGGAGCAGTGCTCGTGATTCCAACCAAACCTGTTGGACTTTAACCTGGTGTTGTGAGACTTCTTACTATGTGTTGAGTTAGTTGGGTAAGATAAGTAGCAAGAGTGTTATGCTTAACTTCATCACTGTTAGGCAAGAAGAGGTGGTGGGAGAGAGAGGAATGGCAGAAAAAGAAACATTATTCCTGCTTCTGACTACCACTAATTTAATGCTGCTGGAAAGTGTCTTTGAATTTATAAACATTAGCTGTCAACACTCTCCCTAGGTCTGCATATTTGAGAGGATGACTGATACCTATAAATATTATTCCAACAATCAACGTTTTGTAGAGAGGAAATAAAAATAAAATCAATTTTCTCCTCAGAATTAAACTTACCAATGGCACATAACAGGCAATAGGCATATCACATATGTAACTGGGGCAGGATGGTCACTTCTGGGGGTGAAGTTAAGGCATGGTAGTTGGAGTTAAAGAAAGTTTATTCTGTATCTAACTGTGCTGTACATAGATAGAGTGCTCACTCTTCATTTTCCAACATTTTAATAAGCACAAAGAGTTTTTTGTTTTTGCTCAGGCCCCATAATTCATCTAAAATTATTCATTTGAATAACTGGAATGATGTCTTATTTTAGTGTCAGGGTTGTTTTTTTTATTCATTCATGGGACATGGGTGTTGCTTTATTTATTGCCCAATCGATAATTTATTGCCCAATCCTAATTGCTCAAAAAATTGAATGACTTGCTCAGCCATTTTGAGAGTCAACCACATCGCTGTGGCTCTGGAGTCACATGTAGGTCAGACTGGGTAAGGGCAACAGATTTTCTTCTCCAAAGGACATTAGTGAACCAGATGGGTTTTTCCAGCAATCGGCAATAGTTTCGTAGTCATCAGTAGATTCTTAATTCCAGACTTTTTTTTTATTGAATTCAAATTCCACCACTTGCCATGGCAGGATTCAAACCCTGGTCCCCAGAACATTAGCTGAGGATTACGCTGCATGCTTTCGAAGGCTGTTTGGGAATGACTGAGAAAAGCATCACGTAAGGAAAAATCCTTAAAGAAAAGGAGGTTCTCTTTCGATTTGTATTTATTTTATCTTAACTTCTTTTTTATATCACATACCATTCTCTGGTTGGGCAGCAGGCAGAGGGGTGTGCTCACAGGCTTCTGCTGATGGTTTCATTTTGACCATTGAGAATTGCAGTTGATGAACGGGGGTTGGGAGGTGGGGAGAAACAAACACCACTTGTGCTTTCCTATCTCTAGGGAAGACCTTTCCTCTGGCATCACAGCTTAGATTGTGAATTTATGAACAGTCACAGACATGCCATGTGCTGTACTTCGCGCACTCAGAATTAAACCTGGCCCTACTGATGAGAATAAAATTCTTGAGCCAGGTCTACTTAGAGTGAAGAATGAAAAAGAAACTTATTTCTGAGCTCATTACAAGATCTGAATTTTAAAGTGACTGCAGCAAAGTTGCTAGAAACGTTCTTTAGCTGCTGTGTCGACAAGTCACATCTTACCAGTTTTAAATTTAACATTTCAACTACAAAAATACTTTCAATCTGCTGGGCTTTGAAATATACTTTGCCTTGGTGCATGCTGTTTGAGAAGTCCAATATTTAAAATGTTTACACGTGGAGCATACAATCTGCAGATGAATGACAAGATCTGAGAGATGAGGAACTCAGAAGTACACACTACAATAATAGTAATTACTTTGGGGTATTACTCCCACTGGTCAGCTGTTGGTCTCTCACCTCTGGAGTCCGCCAGGTTGCTCTGTGTCGTTGTGGACGGTGTCTCAGCCGAGGACATCTCAGCCAGTCGGTGTCCTGCGCACATGGCTTTCAGCATCTGGAATACCGCCAGTGGAGCTACGTTCATCTTCAACAGATCCACGATTATCCTGACAGGTGAGAAACAGGAACAGTCATCTGAGGAACCTGATCCTTCCGTCACTCCACATATGCTGGTTAAAAAAAACCAACAATTCCTGACATTGATAAACGTCTCACATGGGGAAGTACCACAAACCGTTCAGAATGGAATAATGGGGAATCATGAAAAATATACAGGGTAACGCACATAAACACAGTAAGAAATCTCACAACACCAGGTTGAAGTCCAACAGATTTATTTGGTAGTAAAACCCACAAGCTTTCAGAAAGTGAACTCTCCACTCACCTAACAAAGGAACAGTGTTCCAAAAGCTTGTGGGTTTTACTACCAAATAAATCTGTTGGACTTTAACCTGGTGTTATGAGACTTCTTACTGTGTTTACCCCAGTCCAACACCAGCATCTCCACGTTAACACACATAAATAGCAGAGATCAAAAGTGCCGTGCTTGTATAAAATACGAAGGCATGCCAAATAGTTCAAAAAGGCAAAAAGAATGGCTTGGGGTTAAAGCCATGTCCTATTAAGACAGGTTAAGGAAACAATTATCATAAAGTCCCTACAGTGTCGAAGGAGTCCATCAAGTCTGCACTAACAACAGTCCCACTCAGACCCTATCCCCATAATCTCACGTATTTATCCCAGCCAGTCCCCCTGAAACTAAGGGACAGCTTAGCATGGCCAATCAACCAAGCCTGTACATCTCTGGACTGTGTGAGGAAACAGGAGCACCCTGAGGAAAGCCACACACACAGAGGGAGAACAGATAGTCACCTGAGGCTGGATTTGAACCCGAGTGCCTGGCACTGTGAGGCAGCAGAGCTAACTAACCACTGTGCCACCCGCACGGTCTCATTAACCTGGTGGCATTGAGGAAAGACAAATTATAAAAGAACACAGACCAAGATCTATATTATTTTTAATAAATCCTGAAGCTAAATCTATGGGAGAGGTATGGATCTTTGTGCTGAATCATAGAAAGAGGCCCTTGGGCCTATCGAGTCTGCACTGAACACAATCCCACCCAAGCCCTACCCCTATATCCCTACATATTATACCCACTAATCCCTCTAACCTACGCATCCCTGGACACTAAGGGGCAATTTCTTAGCATGGCCAATCAACCTAACCAGCATATCTTTGGACTGTGGGAGGACACCGGAGCACCCGAAAGAAACCCGTGGAGACACAGGGAGAATGTGCAAACTCCACACAGACAGTGACCCGAGCCGAGAATCGAACCCAGGATCTTGGAGCTGTGAAGCAGCAGTGCTAACCACTGTGCTACCGTGCCACCCAGGAATCGGGGGAAAATTACAGAATCTGAAAACAACCTGAGGAGAATGAAGTAAACGCAATTTAAGTAACATGACATCTACATTTAGGAGTTATTGTTCAGTACAACAAAGAATGAACACAGATGTTTAAGTGATGTCTTCGGGGGGAGATAGCGTACTCCAAATCAGACAAACAGAAACTCCGCTTTGAGGATTTCTTATAAATTTAGTTTGCAGATAGTTTTACCCAACACTCTTTTGGATCACTTTTCTTTAAAATGGTGAAAAAAAAAGGAATGCTGAAAATATACAAACCAGTCTGCCTTTGTGGAAAGACAGGCTAACATTTCAAGTCTAAGTCTTCATCAGGAATGAAAATAAAAATAAACAGGGACAATCGCAGTGTTCAAAAATTAAAGGGCAAGCAATGGAGAGAGGAGGGAAGAATGAAAGGATGCTTCAAGTCACTGCAATGAAGTTAGAGGGGTGAATGAACAGGGAGCATGTCACAAGCAGTCCAATTCATTGTGAAATGGAAAGTTGGATGAGTCTCCTTTATGGTAAATAGCAGCCACGAAAGTACAAAGATTATAGTGATGGAAAGAAATAAAACTTGCATCTTTATAGCTGCTTCCATGACCTCAATAATCTCAAGTGCTTAATGTCCAATTTGGATGCAGCAAAGTCCCACAAACAGCAGTGTGATAATGATCAGAGAATCTGTTTTAATAATGTAGATTAAAGGGATGAATGTCGATCCTTGAGGTCTTTTTAAGTCACATTGAGAACACAGATCCAAAGGACAGCATCTCTGAGTGCAGCTGTGAAGTTAAAATACCCAGATTAAAATTTCATAAGTCAGGAGCTAAATTGTGCAGAAGCCAAACTGTCCAAATTAAAGTTTCATGCTTTCTCTGTAATAGCTAGTGGAAAATGTTTATCAGTGTGCAGACTTTCAAAGGAGACAGTGTCTGCTATTTCAGCATGAACAGGCTCATCCTCATCTGCATAGGCCCCACAACATTCTGGTGAGGACCAAAAATCAGAGGGTGAACAAGACCAGATTCTTCCATAATAAATACCAAAGGCAAGATAAGGGGACATGCTGCGCAAATGAAAGATTAGCAGAAGTCGGTTTTTCATCGAATGAGAAACAGCAAAAAGCCAGGATTCAACTGGTGAATGTTTATGCAAATGAAGAATGAGAAAAATTGCTGATTTGGTGTAGTTGACTATAATTGCTAAGTTGCTTTTTTTGTAACATTAGAACACTTGCAGGACAACTGCAGCGTGGTTCTCCTTGTGCACAAGTTATTAAAGGCCTCATATTGGATAATGCATGGTGTCTAATGCTGTTTGTACTCAAGTCGACCAAGAGTGCCTAATGTTGTTGGTACTCAGGATCTCTGACACAGCGCTCCCACTGTTGAATAAATGAAGTATATGTTACCCTTGAACAGTAGGAGATAACCTACTTGAACTTAATCAGAATAACTAAAAGAATCAATAGAAATAGATAGATCCTCTGACGGAAGAGCCTCGAACACAGGAGCATAATCTTAATGTTAGAGATAGATTGTTCAGGACTAAGGTCAAAAAGCATTTCTTTTCTCAAATGATGATGGAAAGATGGAATTCTCTCCCTGAAAAAGCAACTGTCTCTAGACCAACTGAAAATTTAAAAACCATAGTTGGTAAGTTTTTGTTAAGCAAAGGGATTAACGGATTACAGAACCATGGCAGATAAATTAGCTACATCAGCTATGATCTAACTGAATGGTGGAGCATGTGTAGCTAGCTTTCTGTAATAACCTGGACTGAGGGTACATTTTATGTGCTTAAAACTATAGATAGGAACTTAGACCCAAAATCTTCTAAATGAGAGAAGAAAGTGCTACCAGTTCTGGTCACCATATTATTGAAAGGATATTATTAAATTAGAAAGAGTACAGAGAAGATTTACTAGGATGCTATTGGACTTGACGGTTTGAGTTACAAGGAGAGGCTGGATAGACTGGGACTTTCTTCTCTGAAGCGTAGACAGCTTAGGGGTGATCTTACAGAGATCTATAAAATAATGATGGGCATAGATCAGCCCCAGATAGTCAATATATTTTTCCAAAGGTAGGCGAGTCTAAAACTAGAGAGCATAGTTATATGGTGAGAGGAGAGAGATGTAAAGGAATCCAGAGGGGAATATTTTTCACACACAGGGTGATGAGTGTCTGGAACAACCAGAGGTAGTAGTAGAGATGGATATAATTTTGTCCTTTAAATGTATTTAGATAGTTACGTGGGTAAGATAGGTATAGAGGGATATGGACCAAATGTGGGCAACTGGGACTAGCTTAGGGGTTTAAAGAAGGGCAGCATAGACAAGTAGTGCTGAAGGGCCTGTTCTGTGCTATAAACCTCTATGACACTCAGCCAAGAGTAACAATGTGAACATAGATAGCAGACACCAGAATGTGATTATTTTTACAACAAGCCTGTCCTGGAAGTAAAATATCTGCAATTTCAGCATCATTGCCGTCCAGATGAACATTGCTCCTGAAAAGGATTTCCCTTCATATTTCACCTTTACACAGGTAGCTAGCACTATTTGCTGCATTATTAAGAACAAATCAACATTGCAGGAAAGGTTAGTCATATTTTAATTGTAAAAAAAATGCAGAATAGTTGCTCAACTTCTGACCAGAAACCATTCCAACATTATCTATTTTAATTTCAAGCATCCCCCAGACTGATTTCCCTTTTTTGTGGTTACTGTCAGACTCACTTGAACACTTCCTGGTCCATGACAATACCAGCAGCCTGTGTGAGCTCATACAGCTCCAGCTCTTCTGCACTGAGGATCTTCTTCTTCTTGACTGCATACTTCTGTACATTTCCACTGACTGTGGCCAGGAGGGTCTGCTGGGCTTCGAGGGCAGAACTCCCAGCTTGCTGTGGTACAGCCATCTGTTATCAAACTGAAATCCAATAAGTAACAAGGCATTATCTCTGGCACCATATGAGAATATGTTCTATCTCTTTATCCAGTGGCTCAAACAAGCAGGGGAGCCATTTACGTCATGCTATTTAATTCTTACATGTTCAGAGAAGCTATGCATTTACTGGTGTTAACCTATCCTTCACACGGCAAGTCCGAGTCCTGATCTAGAATTTGGGGATAGTCTTCTTCTAGATTGCAAGGAATAAGCTCCATAAATAGCCATTTGGAGCTACCAGTGACATGCTCACAGAATCCCACTCCCTCTGACATGAGGGGTTATGCAGTAGCTCCCCAAGTACAGCCGGTTTCTCCCAAATAAAAGCACCACGCAGCCTTCATCATATTAACAAAAGCAACGTAGGAAGCTTACTAAAGAATAAATTACACAAATCAAGCAAGCCAGGATTTTAGTAAAATAGCGCAGGTGCTGGAAACCTGAAGTAAAAAACAGAAAATGTGCAGCAGCTCTGGCAGCTTATCATAGAATTCCTACAGTACAGAAAGAGGCCATTCGGCCCACTGAATCAGCACTGACCACAATCCCATCCAGGCCCTACCCCCACATCTCTACATATTTACCCACTAATCTCTCTAACCTATCAGGACACTAAGGGCGATTTTAGCACAGCCAATCAATCTAACCCGCATAACAGTGAGAGGAAACCAGAACACTCGGAGGAAACCCACGCAGACACGAGGAGAACGTGCAAACTCCACAGAGACAGTGACCCAAGCTGGGAATCGAACCCAGGTCCCTGGAGCTGTGAAGCAGCAGTACTAATCACTGTGTTACAATGCTGCCCACACATACGTAGAGAGAAACAGAGTTATACTTAACCAGTCCTGACAAAAAGTCAGACATCACACCGAAACCATTCTTTCTTGAAAGATATTGACACACTTGAGTAATTGCTGCATTTTCTATTTTTATTACTGCATTATCAAGTCCAGGCATAAGGACAAAGCTACATGAAATTAACTCAAGTTTGCTTATCTGTAATCACAATCAACATTGCACTTGATAGGAAAGATCATCTACTTTCATCTTTCTTATGGAAGAGATTGGAGACAATGCTAGGACTTAAATCACTAAATTGTGAAGACAGATTTAGTAAACTTGACTTGCATTCTCTAGAATTCAGCAGGTTATCAGGTTAACTCATCACGGTGTGTAAAATGATAAAGGGATTCCATCAGGAAGAAATGGTCATGGTTGATCTACATCTTAACTCGCATTTACACAGCTTTAATTGCTCTGGTGGTAGAATTCAGGATGTGGAGATGCTGGCGTTGGACTGGGGTAAACACAGTAAGAAGTCCCACTAGGTTAAAATCCAACAGGTTTATTTGGTAGTAAATGCCACTAGCTTTTAGGGTTTGCCCCTTTGTCAGATGAGTGGGAATTCTGCAGGCTCAGGCTCAAGGGATGTTTGTGATCAGAACTCCCACTCACCTGACAAAGAGGCAAACATCGAAAGGTAGTGGCTTTTACTACCAAATAAACCTGTTGGCTCTAACCTGGTGTTGAGAGACTTCTTACAGTAAAACTCAGAACAAGAGGATTACGATCTTAGAATTAAGAGTTAGGTCATTCAGAGGTAGATAAAAAAAACACTTCTTCTGCACAAAGAGCAATGAAAAGGGGAAACCCCTTCCCCAAAACAGTGTGGATGCTGCATCAATTAACTGAGTCAACAGACGTTTGCTAAATGAGGATCCAGGCAAAGGCAGGTAAATCAGGTTGAAGTACAGTGGGCAGAACTTGCCTGCCACGCTCACCCCAAGACTGGAAAATCTCACCCAGCGGGTCTGGCAGCGTATGTCGAGAGTGCCCACCCACAGCTACAATTCCTGTGGCAGGTGGAATGGAAAAATTCTATCCAAAGATCTGCCATAATTGAGTTGAACGAGCTCAAGCGGTGTTTTTCCGTTCCTGTATTGCTAAATGGATTCTCCAAGGGAATAAATATCCATCCACCACTTGATCTTTGACTGAGATCCAGTTCAAGGGACATAGTTTTTGTCTCCAATAGGTGCAAGAACCTGCCGTTTTTAAAAGTTAAACATATATATTAGATATTAATATATGTATTATACTAACCACAGACAAATAAGTAGAGATTGGAGGTGGGTGGGGGGGGCGGCGAGAGACTTAAAAACAAATGGATGACTGATATTAGAGAGAATAAGAACATAAGAAATAGGAGCAGGAGTCGGCCATCCAGCCCCTCGAGCCTGCCCCACTATTCAATAAGATCATGGCTGATCTGAAGTGGATCAGTTCCACTTTCCTGCCCGCTCCCCATAATCCTTAATTCCCTCGTCCATCAGAAATCTATCTACCTGTGACTTAAATATATTCAGCGAGGTAGCCTCCACTACTTCAACGGGCAGAGAATTCCAGAGATTCACCACCCTTTGAGTGAAGAAGTTCCTCCTCAACTCCGTTCTAAACTGCTTCCCCCCCCCACCCTTATTTTGAGGCTGTGCTCTCTAGTTCTGGTTTCCTTTCTAAGCAGAAAGAACCTCTCTACCTCTACCCTATCTAGCCTTTTCATTATCTTGTAAGTTTCTATAAGATCCCCCCTCAGCCTTCTAAACTCCAACAAGTACAGACCCAGTTTAATTAATCTCTCTTCATAAGCTTACCCCCTCATCTCCGATATCAACCTGATGAACCTTTTTTCTGTACTCCCGCCAAGGCCAATGTATCCTTTTGCAAAAAAAAGGTGACCAAAATTGCACACAGTACTCCAATTGCAGCCTCATCAGTGCCCT
This sequence comes from Sphyrna mokarran, assembly GCA_024679065.1. Classification (NCBI taxonomy): domain Eukaryota; kingdom Metazoa; phylum Chordata; class Chondrichthyes; order Carcharhiniformes; family Carcharhinidae; genus Sphyrna; species Sphyrna mokarran. The sequence goes on from JAGIQG010000020.1 coordinate 9,799,280, forward strand.
GTACGGTTGCAGCAAGACCTCCTTGCCTTTATATTCCAACCCCCTTGCAATAAAGGCCAGCATTCCATTCTGTAGTGACAGAATTACCCGGATGACCGATCCCTGTACCAATACGCGGATGACCGATCCCTGTACCAATACCCGGATGGCCGATCCCTGTACCAATACCCGGATGGCCGATCCCTGTACCAATACCCGGATGGCCGATCCCTGTACCAATACCCGGATGGCCGATCCCTGTACCAATACCCGGATGGCCGATCCCTGTACCAATACGCGGATGGCCGATCCCTGTACCAATACGCGGATGGCCGATCCCTGTACCAATACGCGGATGGCCGATCCCTGTACCAATACGCGGATGACCGATCCCTGTACCAATACGCGGATGACCGATCCCTGTACCAATACGCGGATGACCGATCCCTGTACCAATACGCGGATGACCGATCCCTGTACCAATACATGGAATCCCTACAGTGCAGGAAGAGGCCATTCAGCCCATCGACTCTGCACTGACCACAATCCCACCCAGGCCCCTAACCCCACATATTTATCCCGCCAATCCCCCTGATACCGGGGTCAATTAACATCTTTGGACTATGTGACAATAAGAAATCAAGTAATTCTGAATTTCAGAGAGCACAAGTCAAGCTTACGGAATCCGTCTTCATTAATTTATGGTATTGTCTCCAATCTCTTCCATAAGAAAGCCGGATGCTGATTGCTGTGATGGTCACAGTGATTTGAGTTAATTCCCTGCAGCATTCTCTCAGGCCTGTGGTCATCCTCACCCCAAGCCGGGGCGGTGTCTGAAGCGCCTTCAGGCCTCAGGGAAGCCGGGGGAAGGATTGGAGCCGGAGCGGCTCGGAGAGCGGGCACACACTCGGAGCGGCTCCCGGCAGCCGCTAATCGGAGCCCCCTCCCCCGTCCCGGTTTATTTACCTGATCTCTCTCTCTCTCCCCCCAGCACCTCTTCCGCTTCCAGCGACTGAAAACCACCGCCTCGCACAGAGAGACTCCCCGGGGCGGAGCTCCGAGATGGGGGAAGAGCCAACCTCAGCAGCACGGCCCCTAAAACCCAGCAGCACTGCCCCTAAAACCCAGCAGCACTGCCCTAAAACCCGGAGCACGGCCCCTAAAACCCAGCAGCACTGCTCCAAAACCAGCGGCACTGCCTCCAAAACCCAGCAGCACTGCCTCCAAAACCCAGCAGCACGGCCCCTAAAACCCAGCAGCACGGCCCTAAAACCCAGCAGCACTGCCCTAAAACCCGGCAGCACGGCCCCCAAAACCCGGCAGCACGCCCCTAAAACCCAGCAGCACGGCCCCCAAAACCCAGCGCACTGCCTCCAAAACCAGCAGCACTGCCCCTAAAACCCAGCAGCACTGCCCCTAAAACCCAGCAGCACTGCCCCTAAAACCCGGCAGCACGGCCCCTAAAACCGGCAGCACGGCCCCCAAAACCCAGCAGCACGGCCCCTAAAACCCAGCAGCACGGCCCCTAAACCCAGCAGCACTGCCCTAAAACCCGGCAGCACTGCCCCCAAAACCCAGCAGCACTGCCTCCAAAAACCCAGCAGCACGGCCCCTAAAACCCAGCGGCACTGCCCTAAAACCCGGCGCACTGCCCCAAAACCAGCAGCACGGCCCCTAAAACCAGCGGCACTGCCTCAAAACCCAGCAGCACTGCCTCCAAAACCCAGCAGCACGGCCCCTAAAACCCAGCAGCACGCCCCTAAAAACAGCAGCACGGCCCCTAAAACCCAGCAGCACTGCCTCCAAACCAGCAGCACGGCCCCTAAAACCCAGCAGCACTGCCTCCAAAACCCAGCAGCACGGCCCCTAAAACCCAGCAGCACTGCCCCTAAAACCCGGCAGCACTGCCCCTAAAACCCAGCAGCACTGCCCCCAAAACCCAGCAGCACGGCCCCCAAAACCCAGCGGCACTGCCTCCAAAACCCAGCGGCACTGCCTCCAAAACCCAGCGGCACTGCCTCCAAAACCCAGCGGCACTGCCTCCAAAACCCAGCAGCACTGCCTCCAAAACCCAGCAGCACGCCCCAAAACCCAGCGCACTGCCTCCAAACCCAGCAGCACTGCCTCCAAAACCCAGCAGCACGCCCCTAAAACCCAGCAGCACTGCCCCAAAACCCAGCAGCACTGCCCCTAAACCAGCAGCACGGCCCTAAAACCCAGCAGCACTGCCCCTAAACCCAGCAGCACGGCCCCTAAAACCCAGCAGCACTGCCTCCAAAACCCAGCAGCACGGCCCCAAAACCCAGCAGCACGGCCCTAAAAAACCCAGCAGCACGGCCCCCTAAAACCCAGCAGCACTGCCTCCAAAACCCAGCGGCACTGCCTCCAAAAACCCAGCAGCACTGCCCCTAAAACCCAGCAGCACTGCCCCTAAACAGCAGCACGGCCCCTAAAACCCACACAGCACTGCCTCCAAAAACCAGCGCACTGCCTCCAAAACCCAGCAGCACTGCCCCTAAAACCCAGCAGCACTGCCCCTAAAACCCAGCAGCACTGCCCCTAAAACCCAGCAGCACGGCCTCCAAAACCCAGCAGCACGGCCCCTAAAACCCAGCAGCACTGCCCCTAAAACCTGGCAGCACTGCCCCAAAACCCGGCAGCACTGCCCCAAAACCCAGCAGCACTGCCCCAAAACCCAGCAGCACTGCCCCTAAAAACCCAACAGCACTGCTCCAAAACCCAGCAGCACTGCCCCTAAACCAGCACGGCCCTAAAACCCAGCAGCACTGGCCCCTAAAACCCAGCAGCACTGCCTCAAAACCCAGCAGCACTGCCCCTAAAAACCCAGACAGCACGGCCCTAAAACCAGCAGCACTGCCCTCCAAACCCAGCAGCACTGCCCCTAAAACCCAGCACTGCCCCAAAACCCAGCAGCACTGCTCCAAAACCAGCAGCACTGCCCCAAACCCAGCAGCACTGCCCCCTAAAACCACAGCAGCACGGCCCCTAAAAGCACCAGCACTGCCCCTAAAACCCAGCAGCACTGCCTCCAAAACCCAGCAGCACGGCCCCTAAAACCCAGCACAGCCCCTAAAACACAGCAACACGGCCCCTAAAACCCAGCAGCACTGCCTCCAAAACCCAGCAGCACGGCCCCTAAAACAAGCACGGCCCAAAACCCAGCAGCACGGCCCCTAAAACCCAGCACTGCCTTAAAACCCAGCAGCACTGCCCCTAAAACCCAGCAGCCACGGCCCCTAAAACCAGCAGCCACGCCGGCCCTAAAACCCAGCAGCACGGCCCTAAAACCAGCAGCAACGGCCCCTAAAAACCCAGCAGCACAGCCCTAAAACCCAGCAGCACGGCCCTAAAACCAGCAGCACGGCCTAAACCCAGGCAGCACGGCCCCTAAAACCAGGACGGCCCAAAAACCCAGCAGCACGCCCCTAAAACCCAGCAGCACGCCCCAAAACCCCAGCACGGCACCAAAAACCCAGCAGCACGGCCCTAAACCAGCACGGCCCCTAAAACCCAGCAGCACGGCCCCTAAAACCCAGCAGCACGGCCCCTAAAACCCGCAGCACGCCCCTAAAACCCAGCACGGCCCCCTAAAACCCAGCACGGCCCCAAAAACCAACAGCATGCCCCTAAAACCCAAACAGCACTGCCCCAAAACCCAGCAGCACGGCCCTAAAACACAGCACGGCCCTAAAACCCAGCAGCACTGGCCCTAAAACCCAGCACACGGCCACTAAAACCAGCACAGCCCTAAAACCCATCAGCACGGCCTAAAAACCAGCAGCAGGCCCCTAAAACCCAGCACGGCCCCTAAAAACCCAGCAACAGCACAGCCTAAAAACCCAGCACGTCACCTAAAACCCAGCAGCACGGCCCCCTAAAACAGCACAGCCCCTAAAACCCAGAGCACGGCACTAAAACCCAGCAGCACGGCCCCTAAAACCCAGCAGCACGGCCCCTAAAAACCAGCAGCACCATGACCCTAAACCAGCACAGCACGGCTCCAAAAAACAGCAGCATGGCCCCTAAAACCCAGCAGCACGGCCCCTAAAACCAGCAGAACGGCCCTAAAACCCAGCCGCAATGCCCATAAAACCCAGCACGGCCCTAAAACCCAGCAGCACGGCCCCTAAAACCCAGCACTGCCCAAAACCAGCAGCAGCCCTAAAACCCAGCACGGCCCCTAAAAACCACCAGCACGGCCCTAAAACCAGCACGCGCTAAAAACACAGCACTGCCCTAAAAACAGCAGCACGCCCTAAAACCAGCAGCACGCCCTAAAACCAGCAGCACGGCCCCTAAAACCCAGCAGCACTGCCCCCAGCAGCACTGCCCCTAAAACCTGGCAGCACTGCCTCCAAAACCCGGCAGAACTGCCCCCAAAACCCAGCAGCACAGCCCCTAAAACCCAGCAGCACTGCCCCCAGCAGCACTGCCTCCAAAACCCAGCAGCACGGCCCCTAAAACCCAGCAGCACTGCCCCTAAAAACCAGCAGCACTGCCCCAAAAACCAGCAGCACTGCCCCTAAAACCCAGCAGCACGGCCCCTAAAAACCAGCAGCACGGCCCCTAAAAACCCAGCATGGCCCCTAAAACCCAGCAGCACTGCCTCCAAAACCCAGCAGCATGCCCTCCCAAAAACCAAGCAACACGGCCCCTAAAACCCAGCACTGCCCTAAAACCCAGCAGCACGGCTCCTAAAACGCCAGCAGCATGGCCCCTAAAACCAGCAGCAAGGCCCCTAAAACCAGCAGCACGGCCTAAAACCCAGCACAGCCCCTAATACCCAGCACTGCCCTAAAACCCAGCAGCACTGCCCCTAAAACCCAGCAGCACTGCCCTAAAACCCAGCATGCCCTAAAACCCAGCAGCACGGCCCCTAAAACCCAGCACTGCCCCTAAAAACCAGCACGGCCCTAAAAACCCGCAGCACTGCCCCTAAAACCCGGCAGCACTGCCCAAAAAACCCGGCAGCACTGCCCCCAAAACCCGGCAGCACAGCCCCTAAAACCAGCAGCACTGCCCCAGCAGCACTGCCTCCAAAACCCAGCAGCACGGCCCCTAAAACCCAGCAGCACTGCCCCCAAAACCCAGCAGCACTGCCCCCAAAACCCAGCAGCACTGCCTCCAAAACCCAGCAGCACTGCCCCTAAAACCCGGCAGCACTGCCCCCAAAACCCGGCAGCACTGCCCCCAAAACCCGGCAGCACTGCCCCCAAAACCCGGCAGCACTGCCTCCAAAATCCGACAGCACTGCCCCTAAAACCCGGCAGCACTGTCCCCAAAACCCAGCAGCACGGCCCCTAAAACCCAGGAGCACTGCCCCCAAAACCCAGTAGCACTGCCTCCAAACCCAGCAGCACTGTCCCCCAGCAGCACTGCCTCCAAAACCCAGCAGCACTGCCTCCAAAACCCGGCAGCCGGCCCCAAAACCCGGCAGCATGCCCCCAAAACCCAGCAGCACTGCCCCCAGCAGCACTGCCCCCAAACCCGGCAGCACAGCCCCCAAAACCGGCAGCACTGCCCCTAAAACCCGGCAGCACTGCCTCCAGAACCGGCAGCACTGCCTCCAAAACCCGGCAGCACTGCCTCCAAAACCCAGCAGCACTGTCCCCCAGCAGCACTGCCTCCCAAAACCTGGCAGCACTGCCCCTAAAACCCAGCACCACTGCCCCAAAACCCAGCAGCACGGTCCCTAAAACCCGGCAGCACGCCCCTAAAACCAACAGCACTGCCCTAAAACCAGCAACACTGCCCCTAAAACCCAGCAGCACGGCCCCAAAACCACAGCAACGGCCCCTAAACCAGCAGCACGGCCCCTAAAAACCCAGCAGCACGGCCCCTAAAACCAGCAGCACAGCCCTAAAACCCAGCAGTACGGCCCTAAAACCCAGCAGCACGGCCCCTAAACCCAGCAGCACGGCCCCTAAAACCGCAGCACGGCCCCTAAAACCAACAGCACTGCCCCTAAAACCCAACAGCACTGCCTCCAAAACCCGGCAGCACTGCCCCTAAAACCCAACAGCATGCCCCTAAAACCAGCAACACTGCCCCTAAAACCCAGCAACACTGCCCCTAAAACCAGCAGCACGGCCCTAAAACCAGCAGCACGGCCCTAAAACCCAGCAGCACGGCCCCTAAAACCCAGCAGACGGCCCCTAAACCCAGCAGACGGCCCCAAAACCCAGCAGTACGGCCCCTAAAACCCAGCAGCACGGCCTAAAAACCAGCACACGGCCCCTAAAACCCGCAGTACGGCCCTAAAACCACAGCACTGCCCAAAACCCAGCACACGGCCCCTAAAACCGGCAGCACGCCCCTAAAACCCGGCAACACTGCCCCTAAAACCCGGCAGCACTGCCCCTAAAACCCAACAGCACTGCCCCTAAAACCCAGCAGCACTGCCTAAAACCCAGCAGCACTGCCCCTAAAACCCAGCAGCACGCCCCTAAAACCCAACAGCACTGCCCCTAAAACCCAGCAACACTGCCCCTAAAACCCAGCAGCACGGCCCCTAAACCCAGCAGCACGGCCCCTAAAACCCAGCAGCACGGCCCCTAAAACCCAGCAGCACGGCCCCTAAATCCCAGCAGCACGGCCCAAAACACCCAGCAGTACGGCCCCTAAAAACCCAGCAGCACGGCCCCTAAAACCAGCAGCCGGCCCCTAAAACCGGCAGCACGGCCCCTAAAACCCAACAGCACTGCCCCTAAAACCCAACAGCACTGCCTCAAAACCGGCAGCACTGCCCCTAAAACCCGGCAGCACTGCCCCTAAAACCCAACAGCACTGCCCCTAAAACCCAACAGCACTGCCCCCAAAACCCGGCAGCACTGCCCCCAGCAGCACTGCCCCTAAAACCCAACAGCACTGCCCCTAAAACCCGGCAGCACTGCCCTAAAACCGGCAGCACTGCCCCTAAAACCCAACAGCACTGCCCCTAAAACCCAACAGCACTGCCTCCAAAAACCGGCAGCACAGCCCCCGCAGCACTGCCCCTAAAACCCAACAGCACTGCCCCTAAAACCCGGCAGCAATGCCTCCAGAAACCCAGCAGCACTGCCCCTAAAACCCAGCAGCACTGCCCCCAGCAGCACTGCCCCTAAAACCCAACAGCACTGCCCCTAAAACCCGGCAGCACTGCCCCCAAAACCCAGTAGCACTGACCCTAAAACCCAGCAGCACTGCCTCCAAAACCCAGCAGCATGGCCCTAAAACCCAGCAGCACGGCGCCTCTAAACCAGCAGCACTGCCCCCAAAACCCAGCAGCACTGCCCCTAAAACCCAGCAGCACTGCCTCCAAACCCAGCAGCACTGCCTCCAAAACCCAGCAGCACTGCCCCTAAAACCCAGCAGCACTGCCTCCAAAACCCAGCAGCACTGCCCCTAAAACCCAGCAGCACTACCCCCAGTCCCCCGCAGCACTGCCCCAAAACCCAGTAGCACTGCCCCTAAAACCCAGCAGCACTGCCTCCAAAACCAGCAGCACTGCCCCAAACCCAGCAGCACTGCCCCTAAAAACCAGCAGCACTGCCTCAAAACCCAGGCCCCCTAAAACCCAGCAGCACTACCCCCAGTCCCCCGCAGCACTGCCCCTAAAACCCAGCAGTACTGCTCCTAAAACCCAGCAGCACTGTCCCCAGCAGCACTGTCCCCCAGTCCCCAGCAGCACTGTCCCCCAGCCCCTGGCAGCACTGCCCCCAGCCCCTGGCAGCACTGCCCCCCAGCCCCCGGCAGCACTGTCCCCAGCTCCCAGCAGCACTGTCCCCCGGTCCCCGGCAGCACTGTTCCCCGGTCCCTGGCAGCACTGTCCCTAAAACCCAGTAGCACTGCCCCCAGTCCCCAGTAGCACTGCCCCCAGTCCCCAGCAGCACTGCCCCCAGTCCCCAGTCCCCGGCAGCACTGCCCCCCCAGTCCCCGGCAGCACTGCTCCCCCAGTGCCCGGCAGCACTGCCCCCCAGTGCCCCGGCAGCACTGCCCCCCAGTCCCCGGCAGCACTGCCCCCCAGTCCCCGGCAGCACTGCCCCCCAGTCCCCAGCAGCACTGCCCCCCGGCCCTTGGCAGCACTGCCCCCCAGCAGCACTGCCCCCCAGCCGCTGGCAGCACTGCCCCCAACTCCCAGTCCCTGCCCCAGTACTGCCCCCAGCGTCCAACCCCAACAGCACTGCCCTGCCCCCAGCCTCCAGCTCCCAGCAGCATTGCCGTCAGCCCCAGCAGTGCTGCCTCCAACTCCCAGTCCCAGCCCCAGTACTGTCCCCAGCCTCCAGCCCCAGCAGCACTGCCCTGCCCCCAGCCCCCAGCCCCAGCAGTACTGCCCCCAGTCCCCAGCAGCACTGCCTCCAACTCCCAGTCCCAGTACTGCCCCCAGCCTCCAGCTCCCAGCAGCATTGCCCCAGCCCAGCAGCACTGTCCCCAGCCCCCAGCAGCACTGCCTCCAACTCCCAGTCCCAGCCCCAGTACTGTCCCCAGCCTCCAGCCCCAGCAGCAGCACTGCCCCCAGTCCCCAGCAGCACTGCCCAGTCCCAGCCCCAGTCCCAGCCCCGACCCCAGCCCCAGCAGCAGCACTGCCTAGTCCCCAGCAGTAGCACCACCCTTCCCCACTCCCACCAGCACTGCACCCAGCCCCCAGTCCCAGCAGCTCTGCCCAGTGGCACTGCCCAGCCCCCAGCACTGCTCAGTCCCAGCAGCAGCAACACTCCAGCAGTAGCACTGCCCAGCCTCCCCTTCACCCTCTGTGTCAGCATGCATGCTTTGCACAGTTTACAACAATACATTTGCTGATAACCTGCACTATGTGGGAGAAATAATTCTTTTTAAAAAAAAAATGGAATATCTTGGTCCTTTGTTTCTAATCAAAAAGCCAATTCAAATTAAGTTTAACGTTTATTTATTAGTGTCATAAGTAGGCTTACGTTAACACTGCAATGAAAATCCCCTAGTTGTCACACTCCGGCGCCTGTTCGGGTACACTGAGGGAGAATTTGGCTACCAATGCATCTAACCAGCACAACTTTGGAGTGTGAGAGGAAACCGGAACACCAAGGGGAAACCCACGCAGACATGGGGAGAATATGGAGACTCCGCAAGACAGTGACCTAAACCAGGAATCGAACCCAGGTCCCTAGCGCTATGAGGCAGCAGTGCTAACCATTGTGCCAATCATAGTTCATACATGAGGGGCAAACCAGATCCAATCTGACTAGGCAGATGGCACATGGTGAGGCCTGTTACTTCACAGCACCAAGGATCCGATTCAATTCTGGCCTTGAATGACTGAGTGGAGTTTGCACCTTCTCCCTATTGTCTATGTGAGTCTCCTCTGTGTTCTCCAGTTTCATGGAACCCCTACAGTGCAGGAGGAGACTATTCAGTCTATCGAGTCTGCACTGACCATAATTCCAGCCAGGCCCTAATCCTATAACCCCACCTATCAGCCCCACTAATCCCCCTGACACTAGGATGTCCACGTAGCATGACCAATCAACCTAACCTGCACATCTTTGGACAATTACAAGTGCCAAAATTCAAATATTGACAGAATGGAAGTGTGAGAAACTCAGGAAGAAGCAGGTAATTAGAATAACCATTGCCATTCCTAAGCTAACCTCAGTCAAACCGTACTACAGACCACAGTCCTCGATCTGAACCACTTTAGCCATAATTGGGATGGCACAGTAGCATAATGGTTAACCCTACTGCCTCATCGTGCGAGGGACCTAGATTTGAATAACTGTGTGGAGTTTGCATGTTCTCCCCATGTCTGTGTGGGTTTCCTCCAAATGCTCTGGTTTCCTCCCATAGTCCAAAGATGTGCGGGTTGGGGGATTGGCCATGGTGAAATGACTCTTAACGGCAGGGCAGACTAGCAGGTTAAATGGTTGGGGCTATGGGGATAAGGGCAGGTGGGTTTACGGTCGATGTAAACTCGATGGGCTGAATGGTCTCCTTCTGCACTGTAGGGTTTCTAAGTTTCAACTGTCATATTAATGGAACAACAAAAAGAAAACGTGTTCCAAATTATAATAAAACTAATACAAAAAATGTAGTAAAATTACAAATTTGTTATCCATGTCAACCACGGACTCCAGTGCTCACTGGTGATTGGAAACTTTGAGCATACTGGTGATATTATGAGATAACAAAAAGCTGGCCAACTCCAAGTGTGGAGGTTCATTGACTTGTTCTTTCATTGAAGCCTTGACAGTTTGCACAGCACGTTCCACTAACTCAATTGAAGCTGGGCAGTAAGGTGGTGACCTAACATGGCAACTGCCATTTGATTTTTACAAATTTCTGAAACTCCTCCGCTTTGAAGGATCTGCCAGTATCTGAGATTGAGATCCCGGGATACCACCATGCAGCAAAAACCTTTCTCAATTTATCACTATTGGCAGTGGCCATCATGGACTTCATCAACTGGCCATCCAGTCACTTCAAGTCTGCACTCATTCATTATTAGAAACATTTAGCCCATAAATGGTCCTACAATGTCGATATGTATTCTTGGCTAGGTTTTCTGTCTGGCCATTCCCAAGGATGCACAGTGGCAAAACCTGTTGAGTTTGTCAATTGGACCATTGCCTAACCATCCTTCCTATTTCTCGAAGCCCACCACACAGAACTTCTGGCTAGTGCTTTCATTCTGCTTTGATTTGCACGTAAATCATGAAGCTGTTGCAACAAAAATTATCTTCTTTGGGCTAGGACTATAACTATAGCACCCCCCCCCCCCCCCACACACACACACACACACACACATACAACAGCAACCCACTTTCACAGATTATCTCTATCTGTGATAGAGTGTTAGCAGCACTTAAGCAGCTCTGACTTCTGATCCCATCACCCTTGTATAACAATTTTCTTCACCTTCGATAATACTGGATCTCTTTCTGAGCACAACCTGAGGTGTTTCACTGAGATTGGCAAAGTCTCTATCATATGTTGTGCCAGTGCTAATTCTTGTGAAACATTGTCCGTGACAATGTTGGGTGAATTTGCATTTCATATCTGTGTCCTTGGGCGATGTTGAAAATTATAACTATATACAGCCAGTAAGAGAGCCCACTTCTGCACTCTTGCCAAAGCTATTAGTGGCACTTATCTTCTCTGAATAAGCCCAACAATGGCTTCTGATCAAAACTATCGTAAAATGCTGACCATAAATACTGAAGAAACTTTTTGACTGCATATATGATTGCCAATTTCCATATCTATCTGGGACCACTTCTTTGTTGCATCACACAACACCCTTGAGGCAAAGGCAATTAGCCTTTCTGCTTCATCAGGCATTCTGTGGGGCAAAACTGCTCCCATTCTATACAGTGGTGCATTGCAAGTTACCACCAAGGGCTTGGTGGGACCATAGTGCATGAATAATGCTGATGACTGCAGAATTTCTTTGATTTTGCTTAATGCCGCTTTCTGGTCTTCTACCCACCTCCAGCATTGACGTTACTTCAACAGTTGGTGGAGTGGGGCTAAGGTGGTAGATACATTGTGTAAAAAACCTACCATAATAGTTCACCGTTCCAAGAAACGACTTTAACTCTGAGATGTTTGGCGGCTGTGGAACTTCTTTTATAGCTTTCACTTTATCTTCCAAAGGATGCAACCTTTTTGCACCTACCTTAGACCCTACCTAGGCAACTTCATCTGCTTGAAAAGTGCATTTCTACCACTTTGACCAAACACCTGTATCTTTAACATACTTCAAAGTTTCCTCCAAATTAGTCCTGTCTTCTTCAGATCTGTCACCTGTAAATTAAGATGAGAAGTCAAATGACACCAGGTTATAGGCGAACAGGTTTATTTGAAATCATAAGCTTTTGGAGCGCTATCCCTTAGTCAGGTGAAATGGAGAGAGGCACACCCATGGCTACCTGTAAAGATTTATTATTCAGCCGGCCTACACTGCACTATACAGTCTGTACTTATCACACTTTGATTACCTGAGTGTCAGGCTATCGTCATTCCGCCTATATATTCTGCACCTCATTCCACTTCACCTGACGAAGGGGCAATGCTCCAGAAGTTTGTGATTTCAAATAAACCTGTTGAACTATAACCTGGTGTCATGTGACCTCTCATCATTTAATCTCTTAGAGACCGCACAGCGGTTAGCTCTGCTGCCCTCACAGTGCCAGGGACCAATTCCAGCCTCGGGTCTCTGTCTGCGTGAAGTTTGCACGTTCTCCCCCTGTCTGCGTGGGTTTCTTCCGGATGCTCCAGTTCCTCCCCCACAGTCCAAAAATGTGTGAGTTAGGTCATGCTAAATTGACTGTTGAGGCAGTAGCACCATAAATGTGCATTATGGAAATAGGGCCTAGGTGGGATTGTAGTCAGTGCAGACTTGATGGGCCGAATGGCCTCCTTCTGCACTGTAGGGATTCTATGATCTTGTCCAATACAGGCATCTTCATATCATGGTTCCTACAATTAAAAGACCGTTGTGATAAACCACTACATTCAGGATGCCTTCAGACTTTACATCATACATTGGAAAATAGTACAGGCTAATGAGATTACCAAAGACATGTCTATATACTGATATAAACCCTTGTGAATGATGATGGTAATGACCCCTGACAGACTTCGTCCAATTCCAACTGCTAAGATGGCTGAGGTCCAATTTGGTATATTTTAATCCTCCAATTAGTTTTACACAGAGGTCTTTAATAGGAAACGGCTTTCTGTCTATTTGAGCTTCTCTATAGGCCCCATAAATTCCTACAGTCCAATCTGCTTTTAGAATAGGGGCTATGGGTGCTGCCTTGGGTGTAAAGTGAATGCCTCCTCTTGTGGCGTATTCAAGGATGAGAGGGCATCGTCTTAGGATAAGGGGTAACAAATTTACAAGAGTTGAGTAGAAACTACTTCTCCCAAAGGGTTGTGCGTCTGTGGAATTTGCTACTCCAAAGTGCGGTAGATCTTGGGACAGTGAATAAATTTAAGGAGGGGTTAGACAGATTTTTAATTGGTAATGGGTTGAAAGGTCAAGGGGAGAGGGCAGGAAAATGGGGATGAGGAGCACATCAGCCATGATTGAATGGCGGAGCAAACCCGATGGGCCGAATGGGCTAATTTCTGCTCCTGTATCTTCTCAACTTACAAACATTCTGAGAATTGAACAGGCGATATGATATCAAAATCTTTCAGTCTTTTCAGCTCATAGGGTGAGCCCTAAAAAAAAAATGAGGTGTTGCCTCCAAATTCAGATATATTTTAGCTTTAATTCCACATGTACAACCTGGTTAATTTTGGAAGACCTCGGAATATTTACACAGCAGCTGGCTGAATATCTCTAATCAATTCAGTTTCATCTACCAAGCCAATCACGCCCCATTGAACAGGGTTGATGTCCTTTAATTATCAAGCCATCTGACTGTGCCATCTGATTCGTGTAGGACACTCTGACTGAGACTGCCCGTAAAGTCTGCAATGTTTCTCTGGTATAGGTAGACAATGTACCTACAGCCTCATTCAGTCTCAACAGTTGGAGGCCCTTTTTGAAGGTGGTGGGAACAGGTACGATAACAGCATTTAAGGGGCATCTTGACGAATACATGAATAGGAAGGGAATGAAAGGATACGGACTCAGTAAGTGCATTCAGTTTTAGTTTAGGCAGGTATCATAATCGGCGTAGGCTTGGAAGGCCGAGGGGCCTGTTGCTGTGCTCTCCCATTCTTTATTCTTTGTAACAACATGGCTGCTTCCCTATGACTGTAGCCCCTGTGTTGACTTCTACTTTAAGAGATCTGTCATTTACCATCAAGGCTATTATCTCTATGGGGTAACATTACTCAGTTGGACCTGGTTATGGGCAAACAATTTGGATTCCTTGTCAGGTTCCTCATCCATTTTCTTCAAAGAAATTAAACAGGTCGTTCTGATTTGGGGCTAAGGAGAAGGTCCGTATGGAGTTCGCACATTCTCCCCGTGTCTGCGTGGGTTTCCTCTGGGTGTTCCAGTTTCCTCCCAAAGATGTGTGGGTCAGGTTGATTGGCTGTGCTAAATTGATCCTAGTGTTAGTTAAGTTTTTTTTCGGGTTAATACAGAGAAGTTATGGGAATAGGGCCTGGCTGGGATTGTTGTTGGTACAGACTTGATGGGCCAAATGGCTTCTTTTTGCACTGTAGGATTTCTATGGTTTAATATGGGAGAAAGTCGGATCAAGATATTGAATGTGATGAGGGACATGATCAAGATGAATGGTAGAGCAGGCTCAAAGGGCCAGATGGCCTATTTTTTCTTGGGTGTGTTCTCCCTCACACCGAAAACAAACTTCTGCCCTCAATCCTGTATCCCTTTAATTGGGACTCTTCACTACCTGCATTTGGGTTGCAACTCAGAACAGCTGATTGGCACATCTTGCAACTCATTCATGCCCTGTTCTGCACATACAGGCTCCTGGGTCAATTCCACAGCTTTATCTAGAGGGAGTTTTGTCTCAACTCATAACTTCTTCTGGGTAGTTGGGTTATTTGTATCACAGACCAAGAAGTTTCTGAACATTTCTCCTAATGCTGGGCCAGATTCACAATGCTCTGCTAATCTGAGACTGTCTCACCTGGCTCCCGAGCTGCTGAGTGAAATTTGTACCTCAACAAAATGACCGAGGATCAGGGGTTTAAATCATTTTTAACCAGCTCAACTATATAGTCAAAAGACTTGATGTCCGGAGCATCAGGCGATATTAAACTTCTGATTAAGCCTGTGGACCACAAACTGAGCAGAATAACCTTCCCCTTTTCTTCAGTTGTTAACTCATTTGTTACAAAAAAAAATAGCCTTTCAATGTTCTGTGCCAAGTTTTCTACTTTGGTTTCAAATTGTTCTAATTTCCAGATCAAAGACATTTTAACATGCATCTGTACCTTGCTTCTTCTTATTTTCAATGCTCCCATCTCTTCTCCCTTTATCTGTGCACTACGACTCCCAAGGACTTGGAAAATCGTTCCTCGTTGCCAGTGTAATAAAGCAAGGGCATTCTGATGAGACTTAAGAACAAAGAACTTTATTGCCAACGAACAATAATCATATCTACAAACAGGGTCAGACAGAATAACTATGCAACTGTACACTATTTGGGTCCAACAACGATCTTCTCTTCTATGTGGGAAACATACCCCTTGCACTTGATTGGCACAGGTTTCTGCCTCAACGCTCCACAGCATCCAACCCAACTACAAGACTGTTAGGGAATGCCCCCTTAAAGGGACCACCTACCACAATTATCTTACCACAATACCAAGTCGCATTGGACTAGGAACATGAAGTTCTCAGGAATTGACTTTCATTCCCAGGACAGACTAACTGAAGGGCATGTATAAAAGTACAATGAAAACCAACAATTTTGCTATGCCTTTCGCACCCTCAGGACATCCTGATTGTTGTAAGGCACATCAAAGTACTTTTGCAGTTCGTTACTGTTGTATTGCAGGAATCACGGCAACTGCATGGCAATATCCCAGAAAATCTGTTTGGGATATCAGTTGAGGAATAAATGTTACCAAGGACACCAGGGATCTGGAGCGCAGGTATATTTGAGAGGGTACATGATTGAGATGTATCAGATTATGAGGGATATGGACATGGTGAATAGGGAGCAGCTGTTCCCCTTGGTTAGGGGTCAATCAAAAGGGGCATAGATTTAACCTAAGGTGCAGGAGATTCAGAGGGTATTTGAGAAAATATTTTTTCACTCAGTGGAATGCACTGCCTGGAATGATGATGGAGGTCAGAAACCTTACTACCTTTAAAAAGAATTTGGATAAGCACTTGAAACACTATAACATTCAAGGATCTAGGACAAGTGTTGGAAAATGGGAGTGACTTTAGTGGTAGTTACTGTCAGTGCAGACTCAATGGGCCAAAGGGCCTTTTCCGTGCTGTGTAAGTTTATCACTTGATGACTGGAGGCTTGTAGAGCTGGAGAAGATTACAGAGGCAGGAAGAGTGAGGTCAGGGAATGGATTTGCAAACAAAGATGGGATTTTTAAAATCAAGGTGTTGCTTAACTGGGAGCCAAATATAATAAGTAAGGAGTCTGACAACACCAGGTTTAAGTCCAACTGATTTATTTGATAGTAAACTTGCAAGCTTTTGGGGTTTGTCCCTTTGTCAGGCGAATGGACAGTTCTGGCCTCACCAAATATAAGGCAGTGACCACAGGGGCGGTGGGTGAATGAGATCTATGTGAGTGGATTCATGGCAACCTCAAGTTTACAGAGTGTGTAGAATGAGAAGTAAGTCAGAAAGGCAATGGAATAGACAAGTTGAGAGGTAATGAAGATGTGGCTGAGGGTTTTAGCAGCCAATAAGCTGAGGCAGGGGAGGAGTTGGGCAATGGTACGGAGGTGAAATGAGGTGGTTATTCATAATGGCATGAGGATGTAATCAGGAGGTCACGGTTGTGAACAGCGTGGTTTCATTTCAAACAATTACCAGGGAAAAGGATGGACTCAGTGATCAACGAATGGAGTTAGCGAAAGAGACCAAAGACAATGGTTTTAATCTTCCCTAAGTTCAATCGGAGAAGATTTCTTGTCAACCAACTGATAGCCAAGTTCCAAACACACGAGGACGGCCTCAACTGGGATCTTGGGTTCATTCCACACTATCTATAACCCCCATGACTTGCTTGAGCTTGCAACATCTCACCCACTGTCCTGTCTGGAGATATTACACATCTGTTTAACCTGTGTTTAATGCTATCTCCGCTCACATTGTCTGCACCTTTAAGATTTGATTAGCTGTGATTCTAATCAATATTCTGCAAACTGTGTCTTGTGCCTTGACTCCCCACTCACCTGACAAAGGGGAAAAGCCCCCAAACTAGTGGTGTTTACTATCAAATAAACCTGTTGGATTTTAACTTGATGTTGTCAGACTTCTTACTGTATCAGAGGGACACAGGAGCGGGGGGGGGGGGGGTGTGGGAACAGAAGCAGGCGAGAATCCCGCCCTATTTTCACATGGGAAAGAGTCACGTGGGAAAGATTGGCGTTTCCCCCCCCCCACACACACACCTTTTAAAGGGATTTGTGATTTTTCTTCTCTTTTTGTGAGAAGTAAAAGTCCTGCACCCGCTAAAGACGGTTCCCCAACCCCGGGATTAATGCCCTTTATTGTCCCTCACCGAAACAATTTTTTTTTGTCCGGCCAATAACCGCGCTGCCGCCCTCTTTGTCCCTCTTGGCTAATAATCGTTGTACAACCGAAATTAGCCTGTGACACTCCGCTTTAAGAGTCGCTGCCCTGTTGTCCTGAAAGATGAATAAATATTTTGGCACCCATTCTGGATCGGGGAGCGGTGCAGATGGAGTAGGAATGGGGCTGTTGATGGAAAATGATGGAGAAGGTGTTTTTAATTGCAGTCGGTGTTTGGTGAGGAAGGGGTTTTTATCCTGGGGGTTGAGGAGCTTTCTCTTTGTGCTGTAGGACCCGCTGGCGGTGCCCACCCTGCGGGCTGCAGCCCTGCCGCACAGTCCGGCCCCGGCTCCCTGCACCCCGGATCCCCGGCACCATGAGCGAGCCCCCGCGGGAGGCCCCCCCGCTACCCCCCAGCACCGACACCCACCGAGGCTGGCTGCACAAATGGACCAACTACCTGAAGGGTTACCAGCGCCGCTGGTTCGTGCTGAGTAACGGACTGCTCTCCTATTACAGGTAGGTGACTGGCACCCAGAGCCAGGGGGCTGCACCCACAGACAGGCACCGGGGGCTGCACCCAGAGCCAGGCACCCAGTGCTGCACCCAGAGCCAGGGGGCTGCACCCACAGACAGGCACCGGGGGCTGCACCCAGAGCCAGGCACCCAGTGCTGCACCCAGAGCCAGGGGGCTGCACCCACAGACAGGCACCGGGGGCTGCACCCAGTGCTGCACCCAGAGCCAGGCACCCAGTGCTGCACCCAGAGCCAGGGGGCTGCACCCACAGACAGGCACCCAGTGCTGTGCCCAGTCTGGCACCCAGAGCCAGGGGGCTGCACCCACAGACAGGCACCCAGTGCTGCACCCAGAGCCAGGGGGCTGCACCCAGAGCCAGTGGGCTGCACCCACAGACAGGCACCCAGTGCTGCACCCAGAGCCAGGGGACTGCACCTACTCTGCACCCACAGGCACCACCACCACCAGGGTCTACACCCAGAGCCAGGCAGAGCATCTATAGACAGGCACCCAGAGCCAGGGGACTGCACCCAGTCTGGCACCCTGCCTCAATAGGGTCTACATCCAGAGCCAGGTAGTGTGTCCATAGACTGGCACCCAGAGCCAGGGGGCTGCACCCACAGACAGGCACTCCCCAGTGCTGCACCCAGAGCCAGGCAGTGCACCCAATCTGGCACCCAGAAGCCAGGCAGTGCACCTAGTCTGCATCCACAGGCACCCAGAGCCTGGCAGTGCATCCACAGATAGGCACCCAGAGTCAGGGGCTGCACCCACTCTGGCTCCTAGTGCTACACCCACAGCCAAGCAGTGCATCCAGTCTGGCATCCACAGATGGGCACCCAGAGCCAGGCAGTGCACTGATAGACTGGCACCCAGAGTAGACACAACACTCAGACTGACAGACACCTAGAGTGAGATGCCCTCCTACCAGGCATCCAGCCTGACGCCCAGACATTGTACCCACAGACAGACACAATCTGGCACCTGGAAGCAGGAGTTGCTGTTTGATGCAAAGACAACAGTTACAGAAACACTTAGCCTGCTATCCCCAGCTAGATGCTCCAACCGTAGACACTGAGCCTGATACTGGGACACAGGCACTACAGACACCCAGATACAGCTTGACACAGCAACTACAGCTAGACACACAGCCTGACATCCAGGCACAGCTGATACAGACTGACACACAGCATGACATCCAGGCACAGGTGATCCAGACAGACACGTAGCTTAGCACCCAGGTGCAGCAACTGCAGTCAGACGTCCAGACACAGCAGCTGCAGACACACTCACAGCCTGATACCCAAACACAGGTGATACAGACGGACACACATTCTGACACCCAGGTGCAGCAACTGCAGACATACGCAACCTGCCACCCAAAGCCTGGAGTTGTGCCCACATCAGGTCCCCAGATGCAGATGCTGTAGCTACAGACAGACACTCAGACTGGCACCCAGAGCCAGGCACTGCACCCACAGACTGGCACCCAGAGGCAGATATTACCCTTGCAACAGAGACACAACCTGACACCTGGATGCTGCAAAAATAGACGGGTACCCAGAGACAAGTAGCTGCAGCCAATTCGGTACCCACAGACAGGCACCCGGTCTGTGTCCAGATTCAGACACTGAATCCACAGACAGGTGCCTAGTTACTGTACCCATAAATAGGAAAGCAAAGTCAAATGCTGCATCCACAGACAGGGCCCAGGCTGGCACTCAGAATAAGCTGTTATTATAGTTGTACATTGTAACTTCACAATTATCAGCGAGGATTTGAATGAAATCTGGTATTCATAAGGTACTCCTGGTTGATGGTTGAAGGTTAGGATTCTTGTTTGAACATAGAACATTACAGCGCAGTACAGGCCCTTCGGCCCTCAATGTTGTACCGGCCAGTGGACCCTCTAATCTAAACTATTCCAATATCATCCATATGCCTATCCACCGAACATTTGAATGCCCCCCAAAGTAGGCGAGTCCACAACTGCTGCAGGCAGGGCATTCCACGCTCTCACCACCCTCTGTGTGAAGAACCTGCCTCTGACATCCGTCCTATAACTACCACCTCTTAATTTAAAGGTATGTCCCCTCGTGTTGGTCATCACCATCCGAGGAAAAAGGCTCTCACTATCCACCCTATCCAATCCCTTGATCATCTTATACGCCTCATTTAGGTCACCGCGTAACCTTCTTCTCTCTAATGAAAATAATCTCAGGTCCCTCAGCCTTTCCTCATAAGGCCTTCCCACCATACCAGGCAACATCCTGGTAAACCTCCTCTGCACCCTTTCCAATGCTTCCACATCTTTCTTATAATGCGGCGACCAGAACTGTACGCAATACTCCAAGTGCGGCCGCACCAGAGTTTTGTACAGTTGTAACATAACCTCACGGCTCCTAAATTCAATCCCTCTACCAATAAAAGCTAACACACCGTACGCCTTCTTAACAACTTTATCAACCTGGGTGCCAACTTTCAAAGAGCTATGTACTTGTACCCCAAGATCCCTCTGCTCGACAACACTATTAAGGGTCCTTCCATTAGCCCTATATTTCATATGCCTGTTATTCCTACCAAAGTGAATCACCTCACACTTATCCGTATTGAATTCCATTTGCCACCTCACAGCCCAGCTCTGCAACCTATCTATGTCCCTCTGCAAACTGTAACATCCATCCTCGCTGTCTACAACTCCCCCCACTTTGGTATCGTCAGCAAATTTACTAATCCAACCCTCTACACCCTCATCTAGGTCACTTATAAAAATGGCAAACAGCAGTGGCCCTAAAACAGATCCTTGAGGTACGCCACTTGTAACTGCACTCCAGGTTGAATATTTCCCATCAACCACCACCCTCTGTCTTCTATCAGCGAGCCAATTCCTAATCCAAACTGCTAAATCACCTTCAATCCCATGCATCTGCACTTTCTGCAGTAGCCTACCATGGGGAACCTTATCAAACGCTTGCTAAAATCCATATGCACTACAATTTGTTTGGGCCTTTTCATTTGGAGTTCCCTGATGGTTTAGTGTTGGGAATATTTATTGTATCTAATTTGCATTACTGATTTGGAAACAAGTTCAATGCAAATGAGTTGAATTTTCAAAGTACAAAACTAGAAGTTCTAGTTTAATTTTGTTGCTTTGAAGTTTCAGATGTAAACTCAAAATCTGTATGTGAGTAATAGTAGAGAATGTATTGTGGGAACATGTAAACTGCTGTATATGGGAAAGAAAAAGATGATATATGCACTCTGCAGATTTTTAAATACCTAGGTTAACTAATTAATAATCAAGGTGCCAATTCAATGCAGAGCAGCAACCAAGAAATCAGGTAAAGTGCTGAACTATGTAGTCAGAAAGGAAGGGAAGAAGTTGGGGAGATCTCTGCTCATCTTAAAGATCCGTGCATGTTATTCTGCTTAGGACCTACTTTGTGCACCGTTCCCAGTTCTGGAGTCACAGGGAAGATGTTCTAGAGAAGATCCTCAGAACAGATCCCTAACATTTGATGAAGAATTGAGGGGGAGGCGGGGGACAGTGGGCTGTCTAGTATTGAAAAGAGATGACTGATTTTTTTTTTATAGAAATGAGAAAGGAAAAATAGAGTAGGACCATTATTTCAAAATAACAGCAAGATTAAGGCAAAAGGACCCCAGTTGGAATGAGTAAAAGGCAGGTTTAATACTGTTGTCAAGAACTGGTGACTGACAAGTGGAGTGGGCTTCTGTATAGTATTGTGGGAATGCCTTCAGCACATGGACAGTAGCAACACAAAACTCATCACTGCCTTCTCGAGGGCATCTGGGAGTGGGCAATTAATGGCTGGTCCTGCCAATAAACCCCATACTCATGGGAAATAACTCTTTTTGAAAAGAAAAGTGGATGGGGATGACCTTGAACTCCTTTAAGAAGCAGTTAAATGCTGTGCAGTCATTCTCACTGGACAATATAGCTGCTGAGTTTACAGGCAGTCCAACGTTGGTCTTTACATTGACACCAGATATCCACTTCAGGCTGGCTAACGTGTATTGCAAATCCAATTGGCCCTGCTACTTTTCGTTACTACTTAAAGGTCAAACTGACATTAGATTCCTCTTGTTACTATATGTAAAATGTCTGGCCTGGACCGCATGCGATGCGTCCTAGAATACTTGGGGTAAAATAAATAACGTTTTGCTTAATATTACATGAATCGGCACAAAGCCCTGGCTTGCATCTGTAAGATATCAAATCTAATGTTGAAATAGTCCCTGTGTTAGTAGTGGGAGAATTGCCTGAGAACATGTTACAGTATACTTACTGTATTTATTTTAAGAATGCAGAGGCAATACTGAAGTAGTCTGCACGGATTGAAAAGCTCCGTTTATAAGATCACAAGGTAGCTTTGGATGAAAAAGGCCTTTTGAAAGCATTAAGTCTCATCGATCCAAAGTATCAAGTGTAACGTCTTGCCTTCTTGGCTCTTTCTTAGACAAGTTCAGAGTTCTAGACTCAGCTATGCTTCCTGGGAATCTGTTCCAATTGTTGATCATTCACTGTGTTTAAAACAAAATACATATTTTGTGAAGGATACAATACTTCATCCTCATTTAATACAAATGTATCAGGCAACACGCTGCTAAGATCAACGTCACTGCTCAGCTGTTCACCGTGACCTCCACAACTGACCTACCACTGATTAGGCTTAAATATTTCTCAAGATTACTTGATCTGCATAAAAAAGCTCTCTCCACTCTTCTGCTTTTCGCTCCCCATCCCAACTAGAAAAGCAGTAAGTGTTGCTTTAACTGCTCCAGTCAGTAGTTCAACCAAGATCCTCGGGAAACAAATCCAAGAGCAATCTTAGCTGAAGGGTACGTAGAGTTCTCTCAGGTAGCCAGTTTGTCCTGAGCTCGCATGTCAGCTGATGCTTGCGGCAAAGCAGCGGGTATTGTACACGAACAAAAGCTCTATTTGAAGCTTTGCAGCCAGCTGTGCTGAATGAGTTGCTGACTTATTGATAGTGACACTAAAGGCAGGCAAAACAAATCTCTGAAGGACTCGCGCTTCAGTCCTTTCTGTTGTCTGCCCTCGATCTGTCTTTCACACACCTGAATATTGTTCCCACATTATGCCCTATGCTTCTGCTGCAGCTCTGAGGAGCTTGTGAGGTGGTACTCTGTAGGTATAATTTAGTTGGAATTTGAGAAAGTATTTAGTAAGGATTTTCACCCCTGGTTTTTGAAGATGTTTGGAATTTATGGGATTGACCAAGTAGACTCTAAATTGGATGGAGCTTTCCCAGTGAGAAGCAGTTGATTGTTGTAGAGATCTCCTGTTGCTTACTCTGTGTGTCGTCAAATGGGCTCAGGTAGTAAATAGTTGAGCAGGACCAAAGAATACGCACTTGCCTTATCCTTGGAACATGGGGCTAGAGAGTCAAGGGATATGGGGGAAGGGGGGATATTGAATCAGGATATTAAATTTGATGATCAGCCATGATCATAATGAATGGCAGAGCAGGCTCAAAATAACAAATCTTTTATTTATTTGTGGGATCTGGGAGTCACGGCTGGTCAGCATTTATTGCCCCTGAGAAGGTGGTGGTGAGCTGCCTTCTTGAATCTCTGCAATCCATGTTCTGTGGATTAACCCACCATTCCATTAAGGAGAGAATTCCCAGTGACTGCGAAGGAACTGTGATATATTTTCAAGTCAGGAGAATGAGTGGCTTGGGGGGGAACTTGCAGGTAGTGATGTTCCCATGTATTTGCTGCCCTTGTCTTTTGAGATGGAAATGGTCATGGGTTTGGAAAGTGTTGTCTGAGGATCCTTGGTGAATTGCTTTAGTGCAACTTGTAGATAGTACACACTGCTGCTACTGAGCCTCAGTGATGAAGGGATCGAATGTTTGTAGATGTGGTGCCAATCAAGCAGGCTGCTTTGTGCTGGATGGTGTCAAGCTTCTTGTGTTGTTGGAGTTGCACCATGCAAGTGAAGTGGAGAACATACAGTCCATCACACTCTTAACTTGTGCCTTATAGATGGTGAATA
Source organism: Sphyrna mokarran (assembly GCA_024679065.1). Classification (NCBI taxonomy): domain Eukaryota; kingdom Metazoa; phylum Chordata; class Chondrichthyes; order Carcharhiniformes; family Carcharhinidae; genus Sphyrna; species Sphyrna mokarran. The sequence continues at coordinate 9,822,989 of JAGIQG010000020.1, forward strand.
GGCCAACTCCTGCTTCTAGTTTCTATGTCTGTTTTATGTCAAAATAAGTTTAAAGTTTATTTATTAGTGTTACAAGTAAACTTAAATTAATATTGCAAAAAGTTACTGTGGAAAATCCCCTAGTTGCCACACTCTGCCTGTTTGGATTCACTGAGGGAGAATTTAGTATGGCCAATGCACCTACCCAAGGCTTTTTTTGGACTGTGGGTGGGGAAACCAGAGTACCTGGTGAAAACCCATGCAGACATGGGAAGAATGTGCTGACACCACACAGACGGTGACTCAAGCTGGGGATTGAACTAGGCTCCATGGCACTGAGACAGCAGTGCTAACCGTTGTGCCAATGTGTTGCCCGTGCTTTATAACCAGCAGATCACTTGAACTTTACCACTGCTTCATACTCAGAGTGGCATGTAGATTAGGAATCCCTGCTTGAGTGAGCTGATTTCAGCCAAATACCCCTCTCGGATGCGCTTGGACTCTGCATTGCTGGAATAGACATGGGGAGAAAATTGACTAGGGTTCCCACTCCTGTTTACTTATCTCGTATTGTCATCTGGAGTGGGTTTGGTCTAGTGAGCTCAGCATTTGGCTCAGCGTCTTCATTACAGTTGCTTTTATCCAGGAAAGTTGGTGAAGAATAACTACTTGGGGTAATTACGGCAAGATTGCTGGTTCACACCTGGATCTGAATTTGGCAAGTTGAGGAAAGATAAAGGAGAAAATTGAATAATGGTTTAAAAAGTCCCAAGCAGAATGCTTCTGGTTGCATAAAGCAAGAGGGAGAGATGAGCCTTCAAAGGAATATGAATTTACATATTAGAGAAAATGTTGAGAGGATTCACGACATTAAAATGTTGGGTGCATAAATAATGTGCCATTAAACACACAATCAGAAGGACACATGCAGACAATTCTTGAATCTGAGGCCTGAGATTGGAAGATTTTAAAAATTTTCTACTGAGGAGTGGTTAAGTGAAGCAGACTTAAAAACTTCAGCGCATAATTCAAATCATAATGTGGGGGGGGAGAAAAGGAATCCATAATGGAAGTTAAAATATCTGTGAGCTATAACAAACCAGCTGCAATATTCTGCTTTGTGTCATTCAGTTTCATGAAGAGAATAATATTTGGGTGTTACTGGTATGCGATATTCCTTAGAGGTTTGATTCCAGTGTAGTTAATGGAAGTATGAATACTGTTAACTTTTGTTGCTATGGGATGTGAGTTGAATGTGTAAGCATTTCCCTCAAAAAATGATTTAGGGAGGGGGAAAAAAGGATGAATTGTTGCGATGAAGCCAGTCCATTCAAACTGCTTAATTAACAAGATATTGTCATATTCAGTCTCGCACTTCTTGAAGGATGGTTGGCGATGTCTTGAAAAATACCTATTCGAATAAATGCCAGTCATGAACAATCTGAACTCAGAAATGCAAGTGAGAATTGAGTTGAGACTGGAATTGAATGAGGTCGCACAGGAATTGAGGTTTGCATCTCCACTCTGCTTTGATAATTGGATATCAAATCTAAATGTGCTCACAACTCTGAATGAACTCAGAGTTCAAATTTGGATGCTAGAGGGAGTTTTTTCAGAGGGTGGTGTGGGTATGGAATGCGCTGCCAAGTGAAGTGGTGGAGGCAGGCACTATGGAGTTATTTAAGAAATCCTTATCTCAATCTTGAATGGCTTATCACCTTTTTCTTAGACTATGGACCCCTAGTACTGGACTTCCTCAACATTGGAAACATTCTTCCTGCAACTAGCCTGTCCAGTTCCATCTTGATTTTATATTTTTAAATGAGATCCTCCTCATTCTTCTAAATTCCAGTCAGTACAAGCCCAGTCTCTCTCTTGCTATTGTCAGTTTTGCCATTTCAGAGATCCATCTGGTGAATTGATTCATCAACCCGAGTAGTTACATCCTCAAAGAAATCCATTAGATTTGTGAAGCATGATTTCCGTTTTGTAAATCCTCGTTGAACTCTTTCTAATCCTGCCACTCTACTATAAAATCTTTGACAATGCATTTTCCCCACTACTGATGTCAGGCTGATGAGTCTATAGTTCCCTGTTTTCTCTCTACTTTTTTAAAAAATAGTCAGGTCACGTTTGCTCCCCTCCAAACAGTGAGAGCTGTTTCTGTTTAATTGGGCTGGTTTTATCGGGATGGGCGAGGCTCACGTGATGCCCTTCTCCTTTGCCCTTGGGCATGACCATATGAGCCTCGAGTTGGCGTGCCAGTAAATTCCAGCCATTTGAATCTTGGAAGATGACCACCAATGCACCTTCTATTTCTAACCTTGTACTTGCTCTCATCTTAAGATGCCATGTAAAACCTGCCCTTTTTACCAAACTTTTAGTCATCTTCCTGATGTCTTGTTCTATGGCTTAGTGTCAATATTTTTACTGATCTCATTGAGCACCTTAGTTATCCTAAAGCACTGTATAAGTGCAAGTTGTCCATTTGTTTTAGAGGATCCTATTAGATATAATGGGCTAAAGGATGTGTTCCTTTTCTTGTTCTGATGCATTTATTTCTCTAACAAGGATAATTGTGGAATTTAGGTGGTTACACAGCATATATTTTCCATATGTTGGTTTATTTGTCATTTGATTGGTTCTAAGCTTTATTGGTGTGCAGTTTCTGCAACTTGTAATAGCATAAAGTTTGAACTGTAAGATGAGATACCGAACTGCAAAATACCATTTTTTTTTTTAGAAACCTTCTTGCACGAGACCTCGTCAATTAAAGTTTATGGGGTCCACTATCTCAGTTCCTGAATCAATCAGTAACAGTAAAAAGCAAAATTCTAATGAAAGTAAAATTTTGTTTGGGTATCAGTTTTATTCTTAAAGAAGTGGAAACGTTCACTATTTCTTGACTGTGCTCAGATTTTTTTGTATCTTGTTTTTCCTCTAGTTAGAATAGAGTGCAGAAAAGATTTACGAGGATGTTACTGGGACTTGATGGCTTGAGGCTGGATAGATTGGAACTTTTTTTTTCTGGAGTGTAAAAGGCTGAGGGGTGATGTTATTAGAGGTCTACAAAATAATGAGGGGCATAGATCAGCTAGATAGTCAATATCTTTTCCCAAAGGTAGGGGAGCCGAAAACTAAAGGGCATAGGTTTAAGATGAGAGGAGAGAGATACAAAGGTGTCCAGAGGGGCAATTTTTTCATACAGAGGATGGTGAGTGTCTGGAATAAACTGCCAGAGGTCGTAGTAGAGGCGGGTACAATTTTGTCTTTTTAAAAAGTATTTAGACAGTCACATGGGTAAGATGGCTGTCGAGGAATATGGGCCAAATGTGGGCAATTGGGACTGGCTTTGGGGTTTAAAAAAATGGTGCATGGAGAAGTTGGGCCGAAGGGCCTGTTTCCATGCTGTAAACCTCTGACTCTTGTTCTCCAGGAGCCGTTTAATAGATAGCAAGCATTTTTTTCCCCCACTTCTTCCCAGTTTAATTTTTTTGCCTGTGTGTCACGGTATTAAGTATATCTGAAACTGTACATAGCATAGTTTAGTTCTTATTTTGGAGAAGTCAGCAGCTATGCGATCATATCTGTGCTTAAATTAATTCTGGCTTCCTCATGCTAAGTGTTATAGAACCTCAGCCCTCCAAGAATCGTGTCCATGATTCTGTCACTGGAGTGTGGCAACCGGGGGGGGATTTTCACAGTAACTCAGTTGCAGTGTTAATGTAAGCCTATTTGTGATATGAATAAACAAACTCTTTTTAAAAAAAAAACTTTAAACACGGGGATGGGGAGCCTGGTTGAAATTTGTCAAGATCAAGGTGCAAAACGTTCATACCTGAAACAAAGACGAGGGCAGCTGGGTTAACTGGACAGATTTTCTGTCCTGTGAGCTGTTTTCGGGCAGAAGTACAAAAAGATCTGAGATAAAAGGCCATTGCTAAAGTGCTCAGCAGGGAGGAGTATGCTGGCTTTCTGTGGCTTATCAGGCAGAATACCTACTTTGGTTGAAGAGATGCAGTCCCTGGCAATCTAAATAGATATGCCCAGGAAAAAGGATGGGCAGGTGTAGGACTACAAGGACAGGTAGCTAGATGGATAAGTAACTGGCTCAGTAAAAGGAGACAGAGAGTAATAGTGGAAGGGTGTTTCTCTAGCTGGAGGTCAGTCACTAGTGGTGTGCCGCAGGGCTCGGTACTGGGACCTCTTCTATTTGTAATATATGTAAATGACTTGGAAGAGGGAGTAAGTGGAGTGATCAGCAAGTTTGCAGACGATACAAAGATGGCTGGACTTGCGGATAGTGAAGAGCATTGTCAGGCGATGCAGCAGGACTAGATAGGCTGGTAGCTTGGGCAGATAGATGGCAGATGGAATTCAATCCTGATAAATGTGAGGTGATGCATTTCGGGAGAAAGAATGTAGGGGGGAGGTATATGATAAAGGGTAGACCTATTAAGAGTATAGAAACGCAGAGGGACCTGGGGGTGCAGGTGAACAAGTCTCTGAAGGTGGCAGAGCAAGTGGAGAAGGTTGTGAAGAAAGCATATAGTATGTTAGCCTTTATAGGAAGGGGTATAGAGTACAAGAGCTGGCCTTTAATGTTGCAGTTGTATAAAATGTTTGTCAGATCTCATTTGGAATACTGCGTCCAGTTCTGGTCGCCCTACTACCGGAAGGACGTGGAGACTCTGGAGAGAGTGCAGAGGAGGTTTACCAGGATGCTGCCTGGTATGGAGGGTCTGAGTTACAAGGAGAGGTTAGGCAAATTGGGACTCTTTTCCTTAGAAAGACGTAGACTTAGAGGAAATCTAATAGAGGTGTACAAGATTGAGGGGTATAGATAGAATAAACAGAGTTAAGCTTTTTACTCAGATGGACTCAAATAGCACAAGGGATCACAGGCTTAGGGTGAGGGGGGTAAGGTATAATTTGGATGCTAGAGGGAGTTTTTTCACACAGAGGGTGGTGGGGGTATGGAATACACTGCCAAGTGGTGGAGGCAGGTACTCTGGAGTTATTTAAGAGATACTTAGATGGGCACATGAACAAAATGAGAATGGAGGGATATAGAAAACTGATTTAAAATAGGGATCATGAGCCTTGGGAGTCCCTGGGAAGTGTGTAAATAGATGATATTGATGTACTTATTTTTATCCTACATGTGCTTTGGTCCACCTTGTTGTCTAATGAGGGGCATACACGCGATGGGTCGTGAGAGGGCTGCTCTTGGATTTTTTTTGGAGAGTATCCTAGTGCTTCACGTCGTTGGTGTACACTTGACCTGGACCATTTGATGAGCAACACAACAGCTCGGGGACTATTGCTATGCTATGCAGATACATGGATTTGGGCCTGTGTCTGTGGGAGTTTGCGCATTCTCCCCGTGCTTGCATGGGTTTTCTCCGGGTGCTTTGGTTTCCTCCCACATCCCAAAGATGTGCTCTTAGGCTAATTGGGAAAACAAATTCTCCCTAAATTGTCTCATATTTGGTTTTTAATCCATAGATCTATAAACATGGACAGGGAGTGCGGGTGGAGGTGGGAACATAGGGGTGGCGGCGTGGGCTCGTTGGGCCGAAGGGCCTGTTGCCTGTGCTTCTTTGTTCTTTGACTAACCACTGGTAAACTGAGGTGACTTTTGATGGACATTTGATGGATTTTTGGACATGGTAAAGGGGAGATATCTTTTCTGCAGTTTAGGGTACTAATTGACCAAGCATTACTGGGGAGGCAATGTTGGTTTGTTACAATTAAAGTCTCGAGTTGAAACCTTGCCGTGCATTTTCTTCAAGTTGGTCACTGAAAATTCAGATACTTTTTTGAAAAATGATAATGGTTGCTACGGGGTTTGTAAATAATATTACACGTTTAGACACTGCTCTGGTAATTTTACAATCCTTCAAACTGGTTAAGGAGGTACACAATTGCTTTCCCTGTTCATTTAGATCTCAGCTAACCCTGTACTTCCAATAATTTGCCAAATATCATGGATATTAAACAGGGTAATGCCAGGTGTTGTCCACTGCCATTGTATAATTTTCAAACCTTTGACATTATAGGTGGACCATCTGCTATGTGTTTCTGAATTTTGCATTTACTTTTGTTGTTTGTCCTTTTTCCCTGCCTAAAAGTAATTAGGCATGTTTAACTGGCCATCTGTGGTGTTTGAGTAACTTAATTCAAGTGTCATTTTTATTTCTGCTTTAAAGAAGTGAGTTGGAACACTATTTGACTGTATTGTTGTGAAGAAACCGTTTGGAAATACCACTTTGATAATATGTTTCTAAAAATGGAAACTGGCAATTTAAATAATTTCAATGTCAGCATGATTCATTTGGTAACATTCTTGAAGCTGAGTCAGAAGGCTCAGAAGTTCATGCCCCCACTCCAGGATTTGAACTGGTAATGCAAGCCACTGTTTCGGTGCTGTGCTGCTTGTGAGACTGCTGTGATTAAAGAGATTTCATGACAGTCTAAGAAGCTCTGTGTGTTGAACACAGGCAGATGCTGGAAACCTGAAGTTTAAGAACAGAAAATGCTGCAGGTCTGGCAGCATTTGAGTAGAGAGAGGAACTGAGGTAACCTTTTATCAGAATTGGAAGAAATTAAGAGTGCAAACAGGCTTTTAAACAACTGCAGAGACCAGGACAGAGGGAGGAAGGGTGAGAAAGGAATAAAAACAAACCTCTGGAAAGCAGCAGAGGTTTCAGGCTGGCTTGCCCATCCCCAGTTGCCCATGTGCAGGCAAGTAGGTACCCTCTTGAACCACAACAGTCTATTTCAGGTAGGTATACCCACAGTGTTGTTAGGAAGGGAGTTCCAAGACTTTGACAAAGGAACGACACTATATTTCCAAGTCAGTATGATGTGTGGCTTGGAAAGTAACTTGCAATTGGTGATGTTCCCATGTAGTCACTGCCCTTGGCATTCTAGGTGGTGGGTTTGGAAACCTTTACAAGTTGATGCAGTGCATCTTGTAATTATACAAACTCCTGCCACTGTGCATTAGTGGTGGAGGTAGTGAAAGATGAAGGTGGCAGATAGGGTAGCAGTCACTTTGACTGACACCCTATGTATATTATTCTGTAAAGCACAAATTCCCAATGATCTTTGGTGTAATTCATTTGTATACCAAAGGTTGTGTACATGTACGATCAAGTGTTGAGCCGAGTAAGATAGTGCAACTCAATTTATTTGAATAATTTTAGATACTTTGCAGTTCTGCTATTTCCAGTGCATTGCTTCCTGAGGCTGTAGTTATACCGTAGTATGTTTACAAACAGCTGTCTTTTTATGTAGTTATCCTTCAAATGGCGATAGTCTTAAATTTTTTTTAGATTTTAATTTATTATTGTCACAAGTATTAGTATAGAGAAAAATATTTTTCTTTTGGACCATACAGACAGAATATACCATTCATAGTGAAGAAAAGGAGAGGGTGCAGAATGTAATGTTACAGTCATAGCTGGGATGTAGAGAAAGATCAACTTGTTATGATTGGGACTGTTCAAACAAGTGATGGCAGCAGGGAAAAGCTGTTCTTGAGTTGGTTGATAGGTGATCTCCAGACTTTTGTATGATTTTTCAGATGGAATAAGGTGGAAGAGAGTATGTCCTGGGTGCCTCAGGTCCATGATTATGCTGACTGCTTTTTCGTGGCAGCGGGAAGTTCTGGCAGAGTCAATGGATGGGAGACTGGTTTGTGTGATGGACTGTGCTGCTTTCACAATCCTTTTGTAGTTTCTTGCATTTTGGGTCAGGTGTTTGTGAGCTTCCTTAACTATAGTGTGGGTGTGGAGGGACCCGGATAATTTGGTGATCTAGACATAAAGAAACTTGAAGCTCTTGACCATTTCCACTTTATCCCTGTTGATGTAAACAGGGGCATATTCTCCATTATGCTTTCTGAAGTCGATGGCAATCTCCTTTGTTTTACTGACATTGAATAAGAGGATTGTGGTCAGTGCAGACTTGATGGGCTGAATGGCCTGCTTTTGCTCTCTAGGGATTCAATGACTCAGACAGAGGTATCAATGCATGCAAAAATGTAACACTTCTGTTTTTAAAAAAAGTGTCTGTAACTATAGTATTAGGTTTTGATTGTTGGAGCAATAGGGTATCATAGATCTCCTGCAGTTTATGTATTCGTCAAGATCTTAACATTGTGGCTATTGGCATTGTCAGGGATTAAAATCTTACACTGAATATTTTACATATATGTATCTTCTCATGGCTAATTCTTAAACCTTTTTAAAGTCTGGACAAAGACATTTTTTTAAAGTGGCTGTCTGTGACATTGAATGAAAAGAGCTCCCGTTGCAGTATCATAGAAACCTGCACCTCATAATCTCTGAAGAGACCCTAATGAGGCCCTGTGGGCTGCAATACACAAATCAAACACTGTCAAAGAGAGCTATATAAAGGCCACCTAAATTTCATTAGCTACGCCTGGCCACCCAGACTCTCTTCATCTGCTAGGACAAAGAACCTTGCAACTATCTCCAAGTCTTAATGGCTGGAACATTTAACAATCTTGGACCCAGACAAAGAAGACACCTTATTCCATCTGAAAAATCATACAAAAGTCTGGAGATCACCTATCAATCAACTCAAGAACAGCTTTTCCCTGCTGCCATCACTTGTTTGAACAGTCCCAATCATAACAAGTTGATCCTTCTCTACATCCCAGCTATGACTGTAACATTACATTCTGCACCCTCTCCTTTTCTTCACCCTCTCCTTGTCTTTTTTTTAAAAAAATGTAGAGTTGGGATTCCTGCAACATTACGCTTTAATTGCTGGAACCAGTTGTATAGCTTTGCTATATTGAAAACTCAGTGTGCCACTTTACCATCTAGAAGCAGCAACATAAGAGGGGTCCTGTCCAGGTAGCAATACCTGGCCCTATCTGCATGCTTCTACTGGAACTTCCACACCACTGCCTTCAAGACCAATTTGTCTCCATGTTTCTATCTTATCATGGAAGTTAACTGTACTTAAAAGCAAATTTATCATCTTTAAAGTGGCTGTCTGTGTCCTTGAACATAAAAGAGCTCCCATTGCAGTGTCATAGAAACCTGTACCTCATTAGAGTCTCTTCAGAGATAATGAACCTGTAGGCTGCAATACCCAAAACAAACATGGTCAAAGAGAGCTATACAAAGGCCATCTACATTTCTTATACAACACTGGATTTTAGACTGCTGATTTTTTTTTTTTGAAGGAATATCTCTTCGGGCTTTGATCCTGGACCCCAGTGAAACAATAATTATTTTTTCTCGTGATCTTTACTCGCATATTTTTCTTTTCTCTGTACCTATTTTATTACAGGTGTGTACAGAGGGTCTATGTTATGACCTTCCTCTAGGATTTGAATGTATGCAAATAAATTAACCCTTTGAGATAATCCTATCTCTAATTTGCTGTGGGTTATACATAGGAATTGGATTACATCAAAACCATGGAGTCGGGAAATATAGCATTACTTATGACCATCTGAAGGGCACCATGACAGCTCAGGGACTATCGCTGTTGCTGTGCTGACACATGGATTTGGGCCTGTGCCTGCAGGGATTTGCGCATTCTCCCTGTGGTTGCATGGGTTTTTCTCCGGGTGCTCCGGTTTCCTCCCACATCCCAAAAATGTGCTCTTAGGCTGATTGGGTAACAAATTGGTCCCTATATGTCATTAAGACGTTAGGACGGCGGCGCGGGCTTGTTGGGCCGAAGGGCCTGTTTCTGGTGCTGTATTGTTCTTTGCTCTTCTTATAAAGAGGTAAAGAAGTTAAAATCCCTTTCTGTTTCTGGACAGATAGTGAGAGGATAAATTAGGGCTGTTGAAGTTAACTTTTCCTTAACAGTATGTGTGTGTACTATCTATATCTATGTATTTTAAAATCTGATTATTTGTGTCTATCTTTTTAAAATTCCCAACCTACAATAATCTATTTATAAATTAGCTACATAAATGCAAGTTGTCATTTTTTTTTTTTGAAAAATGCTTCAGATTCATGGGTCACTGCCCATATGGAGTTTGTATGTTCTCCCTGTACCTGCTTGGGTTTCTTCTAGATGCATCCCACAATCCAAAGATGAGCAGTTTAGGTGGATTGGCCATGGTAAAAGCAAGGGGTTGTGAGACCAGGATGGGCAGGTGGATCTAGGTAAATGCTCTTTTGGAGAACTCTGTTCAATAGGGAAATGGAGCTGATCCTTTAAGGTCTTGAACTTTTATCTGGGGACTTCAGTGAAATCTCCAGAATGCAGCAGTGATACAGGTTCAAATCCCAGCTTGGGTTACTATCTGTGTAGAATTTGCAAGTTCGCCCGTTCTGTGTGGGTTTCCTTCAAGATCTCCAGTTTCCTTCCCCAATCCAAAACATGCTGGTTAGGTGCAGTGGCCGTGCTAAATTCTCCCTCGGTGTGCCCAAACAGGCATTGGAGTGTGGTGACGAGGGGATTTTACAGTAACTTCATTGCAATATTAATATAAGCATACTTGTGACTAATAAATAAACTTTAATTGTAGCCAACATTTGAAGAATGTTGATGTTCAATATTTGAAGTCAAACTTTGAGCGAACATCTTATGAAGTACCATTTTTTTAATGCATTGCATTCTAGCATGCTGTGCTAGATAGGCACAGAATAGAATTTCCACTTTGGATGTGTGAGCTTTTTGAATACCTTTATTAGCCCCAGGTCCCTGCACAGGATTCACCCGTCCCTCGTTGTTAAACAAAGAATTTCTGAGGATCTAACTTATTTGACATGAAATCTTTTTATTGTTGAAAAGGCACAATGTTTATATCCTTTCTTGATGTTGTAAGTTATTGTGTTCAGGGAATGAATCTGAATATGTAGAATGTCTGTCTGCCTTTAGTAGAATGCTGTGCTCTGCACCACCCACACTTTGTAGAGCTCAGTGACAGACAACAGACTCTTTGTCTGAGGGACTGTAGTGCTCTGTGTGCAGTGGGCTGTAGCATTCATTACTGTGGTAGGCACGATGAGCAATAAATCCTGTTTTGTCATATCAATCTACTGGCACACAACCCAATGACCACTGTGACCTGTCACCTCAGTTGACCTGATCTAATTTTTCTTTAGGGCCTTGCCCTAAAAGATGGTTCTGATCGTACCTTACCAAATCTGAGTTTTGGATTAGGACCTTGATGAGCTATGGATTACAACTGTGCTGCACTGCTTTTGTGAGACAGCAAACCAGTGCACTGTCCTGGCAAGCTGTTCCGATTCATGTTCAGATGTAATGGTTTTAGAGGTTGTCTCAAAGTATTCCCTGCATCAAAGCTGCTCGCCAAAGGCAAGTGAGTTACAAATAGGATCACGGTGTCTGGAAGGTGGACACTTTGACCAGTTTGCGCTAAAACCCGTTTATCCAGCTGATTTTACTCGTGAGATGATCAGGCAGAGTTGATTCTCGGTTGGCTCAACTTTATTAACCAATCCTTATCATATGAACTCTGAACAAATCAACTCTCAGTTCCCACAACAATTTAAGTACTTTAAACTATCTCTGTGAGATTTCTGATATTCTCACGTTGATGGACTTGACCAAGCTGATGGGTCCGATTTGCCGAGCTCTCTTCTCTCTCGAATCCAGGGTCTTCTTTGCGAAGGTGGGTCTCGTCCGTCTCTACTGGAGGCCAAGTCAAGTCTTTCCTGGGGGTGGCCCCCAGGTGTCTCTGCTTATCCCCCTCTTTGCACCCTTCTGGAAGATTCTCTGGCTTCCAGCCTATAAGCTTACCAAACTGGATTCTCAGCACCCAATGGGATTGCTGATTCAATATATGGATGACACCAGGGCCTCCTAGATGTCCAACCTCAGGTGCTCTTGGTGCATGTCACCCCTTTCCATGTAGGATAATGGCAAGAATCTGAGGTGCCAGCAAGTCAGGCCAAATTGGGGGGGGGGGATCCATGAATATTGTCCTTTGGTCAGGGCTGAGCACCTTTTTTTTTATTCCAGCCTGCAGGATAAGTCAAAGCTTGCTGCTGCTTTCCTCTGACCTATTGCTTTGTTTTAAACTTGGCTTTGGATTCTCATCAGGCTTGCCTGTGGAAGTTGTAAGCTCTGTTAAATTTAATTTGTTCAGTTATGTGTCAGGCCTTGTTGCTCCAGCCATTGACCACTAAGCCACAATCAGAAGCTATCGTTTTGCAATACAATATAGGAGTAATTACTGAGACAAAACCTGAGATAATTGTAGCATGGGTTGGAATGAACTAGCATCTTTTGACCTATGGTCCCAAAACTCTTCACAACCGGACTCTTCACCATTTCTGAGTCTGCTGTAGACTAACTGATTGGATTTATTATTGTCACGTGGATTAGCATACAATGAGAAGTATTGTTTCTTGTGCTGTACAGACAAAGCATACTGTTCATAGAGAAGGAAAAGAGTGCAGAATATAGTGTTACAGTTGTAGCTAGGGTGTAGAGAAAGATCAACTTAATGCAAGGTAAATACATTCAAAAGTCTGATGGAAGCAGCTGTTCTAGAGTTGATTGGTATGTGACCTCAGACCTTTTCTTTTTGTGTGACGGAAGAAGGTGGAAGAGTGAATGTCTGAGATGCTTGGGGTCTTTGCTTATGCAGGCTGCTTTGCTGAGGCAGCTTGAGGTTTAGACAGTTGTTGGATGGTTAGTCGATTTGCTTGATGGATGGGCATCAGTCATGATTTTTTTTTTTGTAGTATCATGCAGTCTTGGGCAGAGCAGGAGTCATGCCAAGCTGTGACACAACTAGAAAGAATACTTTCTGTGGTGTATCTGTAAAAGTTGATGAGAGTAAATTATCAATTGATTTTTCTGATTAATTACCATCATGTCATACAACTGCTTGGATGAATAGAAGGTGAACTAGGGGGACCTTTTCTTTGTCTAACCATACCAGAAGTCTGATCAGGCTACTTCCCTGCCTTGCAGTGCTATTGGCTCTGAATTTCTGGCTTAATGGCTAAAGTTATGGTGCTTACCCTATTTGTACTAGATATATATTCAGAGGACCTATATGTTCCCATTTTTAAAGAGATTGTTGGATTCCAGCTGCTTCTGTTTGCACCTTACCTCGGGCAGTCTGCTATCATTGAGTGATTGTGTTCTGTACGGTAAAGGAGCAGAAGTGTGATGTAGAACAGAGATCTGGCCATTCATAAAAGTATGATTTGTGTAAAGAAGGTATCTTTTTATTGAGACATTGAGGTTATCCAAGCAGGGATAATCGGAGAATCCCTACAGTGCAGAAGGAGGCCATTCGGCCCATCAGGCCTCCAATGCTCCACCTTTTAGATTTATTTTTAATTTAAGTCCAATCCCTGTAAGCCCAAACGTTTACCCTACTACTTCCCCTAACCTACACACGATGGTAGACTAAGGAATTTAGCAAGGCCAATCCGCCGAGCTGCACGTCTTTAGATTATGGGAGGAACCTGAAGGAAACCCACGCAAACACAAGGAGAATGTGCAAATGGTTACCCAAGGCAGGAATTGAACCTGGAGTTCTGGTGCTGTGAGTGTGGTTACCTCCCATCTCACGGGTTGATGGTTTTCCCTATGATGGTCAATCCTGTTAAGTGACTCTGGAGTTCCACTCTGACCTGGCAGTCCTTGCTGTGGGTGAAGACAGTGGGCCGAGAAGATGCACGATTCGCTCTTCCTGACCAGCTGAGCATTTTGTTTCTCCCTGTGTCCATCCAATGGCCTCCAGAGGCAGTGCCCATTGGTCATCACCTGTGTCAGCATCTGCCACCTTCACATTTCATTTGCAGGTGCCCTTTTTAATGGGCGTTTGGAAGTCCATGAGCTCCAAACCCAGTGGCCAATTCACTGCACAGAAGGTGGGTGGTGTGGTGGCACGGTGGTTAGCACTGCTGTCTCAGTGCCAGGGACCCAGGTCCAATTCTGGCCTTGATTGACTATCTGTTTAGAGTTTGTACATTCTCCCTGTGTCTGTGTGGGTTTCCTCCAGTTGCTCTGCTTTCCTCCCACAGTCCAAACATGTGCGGGTTAGGTTAAATTGGCCACACTAAATTGACCCTAGTGTCAGGAGGATTAGCAGGGTAAATATGCAGGGTTATGGAGATAGGGTGGGATTGTGGTTGGTGGGGGTTCAATAGATTGGCCTCCTTCCGCACTGTAGGGATTCTATGATTCTTTTTGTACATAGCCAGCATCAACCTGATTGATTTGCTTTATTTAACAAGTACACAACCACAAGCCGATAGCCAGATGGAGTTCTTTTTAAGACTGCTTTCCTGTTTAGTCAGTGCTGCTCGACAATGAGAGTCATTGTTTGGACCGCACCACAGCTGTAGCCTGGGTGGTCTTGGTGACATGGCTGACGTTGGGTGACTGGCCTGGAAATGATTTTAAAATGGCCCACTGTTGCCGTGGGAGATCAAAGCCAGGTGTGCAAGCTGGACCTGCAATGAGGAAGTGGGGGTCGGTGGGAGGTGTGGGATGTTACTCAGGACTGGGGAGATTAGCTGAAGCAAACCCCTGATGGTGCACAGTGTTGAGCTGGTATGAGCAAATTAGTACAAGCTGCAGCCATCTGATGAATCCCAAGCCAGAGTGGACGCTGTTGGCTTAGAACTGAAATGTATGCTGATGGAACTAGCACATTTAGGACCTCCCAAGATGATGATTTTTCCTGCCAAGAGATGCTGAGAATACAACAAGACAGTGAAGGTGGAAACTATTCAGCCTTTTGTGCCTGCATAACAGGAGCTGTCTGGCCTCACTGCCGAGGAGGGGAAGTGTGCTTAGAACGCAGGCTCCGTCGACTCACTGTTTGTCTTCAGGTTGCTGTTATTCCACATTCTCTTCCGCAGCTTTTGCAATGATCATAGAATCTCTACAGAGCAGAAAGAGGCCATTTGGCCCATCAAGTCTGCACCAACCACAATCCTACCCAGGCCTTGTTCCCATAACGCACTGACCCCCTCTCAATCTGGCAATGAACTTGTGTCTGAATTGAGAGAAACAGTTCTAAGCAGCTGTCATCGGAGGTCAGTGAGAATGGCTGTTACCCACTGGACGAGCACATCTTGTGTCTGGAATGCCACAAATCCCGGGTGAAGTGAAGCATTGCGGAGATGAGTGAATCCTTGCAATGGGCTCTGGCCTTCCTGAGTGCTCCTGCCCCCTTCTCCCGGCCTTCGCAATTCATCCCGACTCCACGTGGATCTTCCTCACTTCCTACTCCCTCCAATGTGTTCCTGCTTTGCTTCTGAGAGCAAAAAAATAAAATCCAAGATAAGGTCATTTATTTAAAAAAAAAAATTGACCCTAGTGTCAGGAGTTATCACGGCTAATCCATTTAACCCCCACATCTTTCGACTGTGGGAGGAAACAGGAGCACCTGGAGGAGAATGGGCAAACTCCACACGGACAGTGACCCAAGGCCGGAATTGGACACTGGCGCTGAGAGGCAGCAGTGCTAACCCACTGTGCCACCTGTGGGGTCAAATGGGGTTTTGTTCTGGCACTGACACTCTGACACATCCTTTCCTTCGCTGCCACGTGCTATCAGGTGATTTATAGTGTTGACTTGCGTACCAGAACAGACAGAAAGCCGTTTTGCCCCGCTCGCTTCCGATCCTAGACCAAGGGTATACTAAATCTTCGCCTGAGAGTTGGTGTCCGCCTCCCCCGCAACCCCCACCGTCATCAAGACTCAACTGTTTCTTTTCTCTCCCTGCAGATGCCTTCAGACCTGCTAAGATTTTCCAGCATTTTCTGTTTTTTTTTTTTTGTTTCAGATTCCAACATCCGCAGTTTTTGCTTTCAGCTTTGTTGTTTGTACTTTCTTTCTTTGCAACTCTCTATGAAGTAATTAATACGTGAGCTCTTTGCACAGATACGCAATGGGGGTGCGTGTGAGCATTGAACTATGCAGTCCAGAAAAATCCAAGGATTTATGATTTGACTGAAACGTACTGATCTCAGTCTAGGAGGTGACGTTGATGCTATCAGTGACGTTATCCCATCTGGGCCACGACTTTAATGAATGGCCCTTCCAGCCTGCTTGACCAATGAGCCTAGGCTAAGCTTCTTGCCATCTCCAAACACCTTGACTTGGGTAGGGGCATTTGGGGGTGGTGGTGCATATGTGTGGAGTAAATTCTGCAAAGATTTGAAGGCCGTTTAGTCTCCAAACTATTGCATCTGTGGAACACAGAGGAAGCCACTTGGCTGTATTTGCTGGCTGGTGTTCTGCTTCTAGGGTCACTGATGCAAGCTTCTCAGAAATCACAGCTCAACAAGTTGACTACATTGATGCAACAAGTTGCTGTCTAGCAGCTAAGTATCAGTGAACTCTGCCCATAGTTACTTCTAAGTACATATTGAATGGGTTTCAATGTCTGTGACTGGTCCCAGTTACTCTGTTCAGTCAGTCAAGTACGTTTTAGTTGTTAAATGGCCAACATCATTGTTCTGATTTTGGGTTTTACTTTTAAACCGCAAGTGTGGTCTGACAAACACTGCTTGTTGCCTTGTACGATAAGGTTCCCAGTAAGTGCCTGGCTCCTACGAGCTTCATGCACCTTGTTTTTATCAAGTTTATGAAGCAGTGGGTGGATGAGTGGTAGCTCAGTGGTGCAGTATGGGGCAGTTAGCGCATGTCGTTTAGAATCATAGAAACCTCATTGTATAGAAGGAGGCCATTCGGCCCATTGTGCCTCCATCAACAACAGTCTCACCCAGGTCCTATCCCCCATATATTTATCCTGCTAATCCCTCTGATACGGGTACTTTAACACGACCAATCAAATTGCACTCCTTTATACTGTGGGAAGAAACCAGAGCACCCAGAGTTCACCCAAGCAGGCACTGGAAGAATGTGCAAACTCCATACAAACAATGACCCAAGGTCAGGAATCAAACGCAGGTACCAAGCACTGTGAGGCAGCAGTGCTAACCGCTTGTCACCGTGCTGCCCTATTTTCTGCGCAGAATTTCTGATTGCAGCCTGCTTCTCATTCAGTGGTGGAGTCGGTCCCTTGCTCTCAGAATGATTAATCAACCAAACCAATTGGTAGTGTCTGAACACCAACATGTCAACATCTGGCCTTTTATATTAGAAGTGTGCAACCATGACATCAATGGTTTACACCAGCTCAAATGTGGAGAATTTGTTTAATTTTTAATCAAAGCTGTAATTTTTAGCTGTTGGATTGGATAAATGGGTGCAAAATATACTGGATTGAACAGGCACTCTAAACAGAGTGATAATAGAACATGGGATGCTGCTGCAATATACAAGACCACTGAAGCTCTTCACTCCATTAAACTCCTCTTCTAAATCACAGTTTCTGGGAAGGAGAGTCTTTCCTTCTGCCTTCTGACTGATATTGAAGAAGCAATGGCAAAAATGTGATGACTATCTGACAGTCCTTTAGCAGGTAGTTTTGTGATTTGAAAAGATTTTGTGTGCAGTGGGGCAACATTAAAGGATCAAAGCACTTTGAAATAACCATCCAGGGTTAACAAGTGATTTAAACAAAAACTTCATGCATTTCAAAAGTCATTCTGTTTTTTATAAATGCTTGTGTATTTGTCAGACTAATTCTCACAGCCTGAACTTTTGTGTCGCAGTGGCCAATTTTAACACCTAATGTTCTTAGTATTTTTCAGTTTGTTAGCATGTTACATTTATTGTGTACCAAACATTTTAGTCAAATAAGCAGACAGATGAAATGCGTTCTGAGTGAGTCTCTCATAAGACATGATACAATAAAGGCAGCACGTTTTTAACTAGTGTGGATGCTTTCACACATCTTTCCTATATGCCTTCAAAATCCAAACTGGGATTAGTTTCAGATCTCTCACTCATAACAGTTGTAGTCATTTCATCATGTAGAACTATGAAGTTTCTTGGACGTCCAAATCTTAGGAGCACAGACTAGAACCTCGTGATTTATAGTCAAATGTTTTGATCAGATCAGCTTATTGAGTGGCTGAGGAAACTTGAGGGACCGAGTGGTCTACCCTTGTTCCTAATTCATATGTTTGTATGACAGAGCAAAAAATGCAGAGTTCCTGGTGGCCTCCTTGACATTTTCCTTGGATTTTCATCCAACAATGACCTTCTAGAGTAAAACCTGACTGTATTACTGTGTAATATATGTAAAAATCCATTAAATTCAGTGAAGGGTCATTTAGTTTATCCAGTACTTTGGCATCATCAAACTCAATGGGCCAAATGGCCTCCTTCAGCACTGTAGGGTTCAGTGTTGAAAATTAATATTGTATTTGTGTTTTATTGAGTTGGACACTCTGGGCCTATCACTCATTATTTATCCAATACTTTTTGTTCTTATTTACTCATGACGTGCTCCTATAAATTATGTGGAGCATTTTCTCAGCAATCTCTTGGAGTAATATGTATGCTTTCATTTGAGTGTCATTGTCTTGATTTTGATAGTTGAAAATGATGTATGTTTTAGCACAGTTGCTTTCCCCACCATTTAAGTCCTTGAATTCCAACTTGTGTGCCACATGGGTACATTCCATTGGGAGATGGAAACTGAGGAATGATGATAACTTACTTCATTGTTCAATCCTGCTCCTTCCTATCTATTTCTGGTTTGGAGCTTCCAGTCACTTCAAATATGTTTTGACTTCTCTTGATCACCCCCCAACTCAGGGAAGGTAGTGGCATGATGATTTTGCCACTGGATCAATTATTCAAGGACCGAGGGTAATTCTCTGGGGACTCGGGTTCAAATCTAACCAGGACAAATGGTGAAATTAGAATTCAGTAACAACCTGGAATGGAAAGTCTACTGATAACCATGAACCCATTGTCGATTGTCTTAAAAAATCCATCTGATTTAGTAATGTCCTTTAGGGAGGGAAATCTGCCACTTCTACCTGGTCTGGCCTACACATGACTCGGCCACAGCAATGTGGTTGACTCTCTATTGCCCATTCCAGAGGGTAGTTCGTGCTTACCCAACCAGCGACACCCACATCCCATAAGCATAGAACATAGAACACTACAGCACAAACAGGCCCTTCGGCCCACAAGTTGTGCCGAACACATCAAAACCTACCCAGCCATAGACCTATCTACAACCCCCAATCCCATTGGATCCCATATACTCATCCAGAAGTCTTTTAAAAGACCCCAGCGAGTTCGCCTCGACCACCACCGACGGCAGCCGATTTCATTCACTCACCACCCTCTGAGTGAAAAACTTTCCCCTAGCATCCCCTCTGTACTTGCTTCCCTGCACCTTAAATCTGTGCCCTCTCATCGCGACCATTTCAGCCCTGGGAAATAGTCTCTGAGAGTCCACCCTATCTATTCCTCTCAACATCTTGTAAACCTCTATCAGGTCGCCTCTCAACCTTCGTCTCTCCAGGGAGAACAGTCCCAGCTCCCTCAACCTGTCTATGTTCTATGAAAATGTCAAGGAGGCCACCAGGAACTCTGCATTTTTTGATCTGTCATACAAACATATGAATTAGGAACAAGGGTAGACCACTCGGTCCCTCAAGTTTCCTCAGCCACTCAATAAGATGATCTGATCAAAACATTTGACTATAAATCACAAACTTTTGTGAAATCATCTCTTTCCAAAGAGGAGCAGCTGTGATTAATATTGCTAATTTTTCTTTATTAGTTGCCACCTATTTATTGCACTGTGCAGCACATTCAGGATTACGGCATACCAGCACACCTTGGAGGGAGTGTTGGTGATGTGCAGTTTGTTTAGTGCACTGTGTGGCACATTCCAAATTTCTGTGCAACCACCTCCCCACACAGCGCAGAAGAAACAATGGATGTGACTGACTAGGCCTAATGGACAGTCTCCTCCTTCACTGTATGGATAATGAAGCATTCATTTGCATGGGAGAATTGACTTGTTAGATAATGAAAAGGTGCAGGCTAGATGCAATCTAACAAGTATTTGAGTACTGATTTCTGTGTCTCGCAATAATGTATATCAATCCAGAATCCATTTCTGGAGGAGAAAGAAATACAAGTTACTAAGAGAATGAAATAGCATTTATGTTGTAATACAAAATTTGAATGTTACAGTTAATATGTTCCGATTAGTAAAATCATATATTCCTGTACGTATAGCAGAATGGGCTATTTTGGAATATAGTGCTTATCACTGCTGCCTCACAGCATCAGGGCCTTGGCTTTGATTCCTGGCTTGGATGAAGTGTAGACTTTGCATGTTCTTAAGTCTGTGTGGGTTTCCTCTGGGTGGTCTGGCTTCCTCTCACAGTCCAGAGATGTGTAGATTAGGTTGATTGGCCATGCTAAATTGTCCCTTCGTGTCCTGAGATGTGTATTTAAGGGAGATTATCAGGACAAGTATATGAAGTAACAAAGCTGGGGTCTGAGGAAGATGCTTTGTTGGAAAGCCAATACATACCGGATGGGCTGAATGGCTTCCTGCATTGTAGGGATTGTATCACATCGGGCCAGGGCAACAGCACCAGATGCTGAAAAAGTGAAGCAAAAAGGTAAGACATTGTGATTTAAATAACTCACTGGCCAAACTGGAGGAAGCAGAAGACTGGAGAGCTGGTTTTGAGATACTAGATGGAATGAAGTTGCAAATGGTGTAATGATTTGATTTTTAGAATGGTGGAGGCAGAATGTGTGGCTGGTGTGTTTGAGAGGAATAATTGGCAGCAATATCAATCAAATAAAAGGACTGTGGTTAAGTTTGCATTTGAGCTCCTTTGAAGAGAAGCCGTGTTTATGGAGCACCCTGGTTGGCACTGCTGTCTCACAGTGCCAGAGACCTGGGTTTGAGTCCTGGTTTGGGTCACCTGACTGCAGATTCTGCACATTCTCCCCATGTCTGCGTGGGTGCTCCAGTTTCCTCCCCACAGTCCAAAGATGTGCGGGATAGGTGGATTGGTCATGCTAAATTTGATTTGATTTATTATTGTCACATGTGTTAACATACAGAAAGTATTGTTTCTTGTGTGCTGTACTAACAACACATACCATTCATAGAGAAGCAAAGGATAGACTGCAGAATGTAGTGTTATATTCATAGCTAGAGAGAGATCAGTTTAATGCAAGATAAGTCCATTCAAAAATCTGACAGCAACATGTTGAAGAAGATGTTCTTGAGACAGCTGGTATGTGACTTGACTTTTGTATCCTTGATGGAAGAAGGTGGAAGAGAGGATGTGTGCGATCCTTAATTATGCTGGCTACTTTGCCGAGGCAGTGGGAAGTGTAGGCAGAGTTAACAGATGGGAGGCTGGTTTGCATGATGGCTTGAGCTACATTCATGACTTTTTGTAATTCCTTGTAGTCTTGGGCAGAGCAGGAGTCATACCAAGCTGTGATACAACCAGAAAGAATGCTGACTATGGTGCATCTATAAAAGTTGGTGAGAGTCGTAGCTGAAATGCCATATTTCCTTAGTCTTCTAAGAAAGTAGAGATATTGGTGGGCTTTCTTAACTGTAGTGTCAGCACACGGGGACCAGGACACGTTGGTGATCCAGACACCTAAAAACTTGAAGTTCTTGACCCTTTCTACTTTGTCCCATTTGGTATAGACAGAGGCATGTTCTCCTTTACGCTCCCTGTAATTAGTGACAATCTCCTTTTGTTGACATAGAGGGAGGGATTATTGTTGCCACACCAGTTCAGCTGATTCTCTATCTCATTGCTATGCTCTGTCTCATCATTATTTAAAGTCTGACCCACTACGGTGATGTTGTCAGCAAACTTGAAAATTGAATTGGAGGGGAATTGCCTCTGAACTATTCCTCCTAACACTAGGGTAAATACTTTGGGTTATGGGGATCGTGCCTGGCTGGGATTGTGGTCGGTACAGATTCGATGAGCCAAATGGCCGCCTTCTGCACTGTAGGATTGTGTTGGAAATTAATGTTGTATTTGTGTTTTTATTGAGTAGGATGCTTTGGGTCTGTCGCTCATTATTTTGCTTTGCCTTTTTTTTTTGAAAGTGTGTGTAACCTGCAGATTGTTGGTTTGTTTTTTATTGGTTTGTGGGATGTGAGTATCACTGGCAGGACCAGCATTTGTTATCCTTAATTGCCCTTGAACTATGTGGCTTGATCGGTCATCATGAGTCAATTACTTTGCTGTGGATCTGGAGTCACAAATAGATTAGACCAAACAAGGATGATGGATTTCCTTTCCTAAAGAACATTGTTGAATCAGAGATTTTTATGACAATCAGCAGTTGTTTGATATTATTACACTTTTTTTAATTTCAGACTTTTATTTAAGATTTCACTATCTGCCATGCAGGATTTGAACCTGGTTTCCCAGAGCATTACACACAAAAACAGAAAAATGCTGGAGAGTCTCAGAAGGTCTGACAGTACCTGTGGAGAGAGAATAGAGCTACTGTTTTGAGTCTAGATGAAGGGTCATCTGGACTCGCAACATTTGGCCTTAGAGTCATAGAGGTTTACAGCATTGGAAACAAGCCCTTTGGACCAACTTATCCATCCCACACTATTTGTAAACCCCTAAGCTAACCCCAATTGCCTGCATTTGGCCCACATAACCATATAACTTTTTCTAAATGCTTTTTAAAAAACCAAATTGCACCCACCTCTACTACTACATCTGGCAGCTCTCTCTCTCTCTCTCTCTCTCTCTCTCTCTCTCTCTCTCTTTCTCTTTAGACTCTCCTAGATTTGGGATGTTGACTATCTAACTGATCTATAAAATAATGAGGAGCATAGACCTCTAAGATCACTTCTCAGCCTTCTACGCTCCAGAGGAAAGTCCCAGTCTATTCAGCCTCTCCTTATAACTCAATCCATCAAGTCCCGGTAGCATCCTAGTGAATTTTTTCTGCATTCTTTCCAGTTTAATAATATCCTTTCTGTACTAGGGTGACTAGAACTGTACCCAAAAAATTTAGATAGCTATTCTCTCTCCACTGATACTGTCAAACCTGCTGAGATTTTTCTGTTTTTCTTTCAGTTCCAGCATCTGAAGTATTTTGTATTTCTCTCTGGATTACTATCCAGTGACAATACCACTATGCCATTGCCATTGCAAGTACTTCCAGCTGAATTTTACTCATCTCAGAAATGAGTGAATTTGTAAGCTCCATTCTGTGTATCTCAGTGGATTCGATGGTAGAGATGTTGTGGATGGAGATATGGTCAAAAGATTCTCTGTCCGCTAATTGTGTTGATTTAAAATGCAGCTTCTGGTTGTTTTTGTGAATTTGTTGTGATTATTTCTGCTCACCTCCATTTATTAAAGTGGAGTGGGGAATCCCTTCCTACCATTAAATCTGCAGTACATTGCATTCAGCTCATTCTTTTTCTAACAACTTTTTTTTTCTTGAGTTTGTAATGGCCCAGCTCACTGCTCCATGCCAGTATCAGAAAGCTCATTCTCCCAAGTTATGGCCCCTCTTATTCCTGTCGCAGGGCTACTAAATGCCTGCTGTATGTTGCTTTCAGGATGAATAAAGGAATCAATAGCTTTAGGAGAGGCCCATGATTACTTTGGGAATTTGCTGGATAATCTCTTTGTTGGGAGATGTGATGGTAGCATGATCGGTGAAGCCAGTCTAAACATGATGGGAGAAATAGGCTATGATAATAGCATGATCAGAGAAGCAAGTTGCTTCATATTACTGCTTTGGCAAAGCTGTCTGATATTATACTCAAATGTAGGATGTTTCAGAGACAAAATTAATTTGAAAGCTGGGTTAATGTCTTATTATGATTCATTCTGTTCTATTGCAATGCAAGTTAAACTGGCAAATGAATGTTAAATTGCACAGATCTCATCCAGAACTTAATAGTGTGAATCCTTTCTCTGAATATGTGAGCAATAAAACACACACTGTGTTATAGAGGTTTACAGTATGGAAACAGGCCCTTCGTCCCAACTTGTCCATGCCGTGCCTCTTTTTTAAAATCCCTAAGCTAATCCCATTTGGCCCATATCCCTCTATACCCATTGTACCAATGTAACTATATATCTAAATGCTTTTTAAAAGACAATTTGGTACTTGAAATTGTTGTGTAACTCAAAGGAATAATTCAGAATTGCCACTACTCTTAGCATGTCTCTTACTAACCTGAGTGTATTGCTGCATGGTTGGTGACTCCAGAGAGGCCTCCTCTTGAGGGTTGGAGCTGCCCACGCTTCTCCACTAATAATTGATTACCAATCAGAGATCTTAAGAGGATGCACATCTAATACAGGTATAATACAGATCAAAGCATTAAATCTTGTAAACATCTTGAATCATTGAATCTCTACAGTGCAGAAGAAGGCCATTGAGCCTGCACTGAAAACAATCCCACCCAGGCCCAATGGTCGAGTTAAAGCTTTTCATACTTTTAGCCAGAATATCAGATGGAGAAAATCCCAGTTTCTTCAATCTTTCCATGCCACTGAACTTCACTGTCATCCTGGTGTACTCCTTTTTTACCCTCTTGAGACCTTGAGCGTTCTTCCTAAAATATGGTGTCCAAAATTATATACAATACTCCAGCTGAGGCCTGATGAGTGACTTGTAAAATTTTAGCACTACTTCCTTTCTTTTGTACTCAATGCCCCTGTTTGCAAAGCCAAGTATCCCTGTGCATGTGTTTAACTGCTTCATTGGCTTGCCATACCATCTTACAGGACTTGTGAAGTCCCTCTGTCTCCTCTTGCACATTCCTCAGATCAGTACTCTTTAGATTATATATTGTATAGTACCATATTGCAATGTTACCAGTCTGGAATAATATGCAGAGTGTGCTGTAAGCACTCAGTGGGTCAAGGGATATAGAACATAGAACACTACAGCACAAACAAGCCCTTCGGCCCACAAGTTGTGCTGATCATATCTATACTTACCAGGCCATAGAATTATCTGTAACTCCCGACCCCATGTACTCGTCCAGAAGTCTCTTAAGACCCCAGCAAGTTCGCCTCTACCACACTGAGGGCGGCCGATTCCTTTCACTTACCACCCTCAGTGAAAAACTTACCTCTAACATCTCCGAGGGAGAGAAACAGTTGTATGTTTTGGGTTGATGATCATTCGCTGGATAAAAGTTAGAGATGTAATTGGCTTGAAGTAAGTTTGAAAGCAGAAAAGAGAGGGGAGAAAGAACAAATTTCCAGTTCCGTCGGATCAGCCATGACCTTGTTGAATAACGGAGCAGGCTCAAGGGGCTGAGTGACCTACTCCTGTTCCTACTTGGTAGGAGCATATCTAAACTAGAGAGTGGAAGGTAGCTGACATTAAGTGACCAAAGAAATGT
Organism: Sphyrna mokarran; assembly: GCA_024679065.1. NCBI lineage: Eukaryota > Metazoa > Chordata > Chondrichthyes > Carcharhiniformes > Carcharhinidae > Sphyrna > Sphyrna mokarran. Next base: position 9,848,245 of record JAGIQG010000020.1, read on the forward strand.
TGATTGTAGGGCAAAGGAGTGGAGTATGGGCTGAAGTCCTATAGACAAAAGTCGTAGGTAGAAGAAGGATTGGAATGAGACATTCAATGTGTGTTTAAGATATGCAGCATAGGCTTGTAGGGCCGAAGGGCCTGTTTGCTGTGCTGTTCTTTCATCAAAGAACAAAGTTCAGTGGCTTTCTTCTGTGCTCTGTGACTCAGAGGCAGCTGTAAAGGAAATGGCAATAGCAGAATTATCACAACATCTGGACGTGACCAGAAATTATTGAACTCGAGTGAGTCAAAGGCTTTTAAAATGTGGAATTGACTGGCAAGAGCTTCTGTGAGATTCATTACAGCCATGTTGGTGGCTTGAGTTCAGAGTAGGACAGAGAATTAAGGTAACAGGCCACTGGAAACTTGGGGAATCCTTGCTACGACAACAAAAATAAATTGCATTTGTATTTGGGACGTTTTTTAACAGCGCGATGCAAGATGTTTACAGACCAACTGGAGGGGCTCTCTCCCTTTAGGTAATACTGACTCTTCAAATGTTGAAGAAAAAAATAACTGATAAGAAAAATCAAAACAATATGAAAATTCATTGTCTGTTTAATTGATTCTTGAACAAAAGCCATCCAGAGTCACTATAGTATGCAGTTGAACTGCACTGAGCAGGAAAGCCTTTTGATCTGGATTAAAGGAGCTGATTTTGTCCAGGACAATAACACAACTCCACATCTGATCTCAGACGGAACCATATGGATTAGGAATGCAAAAACCAGAAAGAGTTACCGTTCTCATTTGCTGCCCATTAGTTGACAATGGGATGTGTGTAAATCTGTCATTGGCTCAATCTTTTGGCTTTGATTGTCAGCTTATTTAACCATCGTGGTCCAAGCTCAAATATAATTTACGGTCAAATGTGGCTAATAGTCAGTTGAACAAGCAGTCAAGGCAGTGGTTATGGAAATTACCGTTCAGTCATATACTGAGAGGGGTGCACGAGGTGTAAAATGTCATTTCTGAAGAGCTTGAGGTAGGTGCCTGAGATTCAAAGAAGTTCATGATGTTAGCGCACCTTATGCATGTCCTTTCCTGCATGCGAGAGATGGACTTTGTACTTTGTTTGAATGTCTGACTGTTTCTCCTGCTTTATTCCTCAGCAGCACATGCTCACCATCATGCAGCGGCCTTCATCCAGGAGGGGGGCCGATGGGAGGCACACTTGCAATGGGGTGAGCAGATCATTTCTGTTACTAATCTGAAGTCCTGGCTAAAGAACTGTTGACTCTCGTTCCCGACCCTGAGCACCAAGTCCCAGAACTGATGCTGGTACTCGGGGTTGGGACAGAGGGCCTCTTGTTCTGCATGTGCTGCTGGGCCGTCTGGTTGCATGTTTTCGAGTATGACTTGACTATGCAGTAATGGTTGATGAGGTCTTATAAAATGTGTTGGGTTTTAGGATAATGATATGGAAATAGACTTGTGCAATATCCAAATAGTACAGTCCTCCCCTCTTACTGTGCTAATTACTATCTCCAGGTTTCCCAACTTTCTCTCTCTCTAGGATCTTTCAAGAAATTGGGTTTCGGATGGATGGAAATGTAAAGTCCACCCCAAGCAGCAGGCATGTCACCTACTGGTACTGGCATCACTGGAGTATCAAACATTTTCTATAAATGTATGTTCTAGTCTTCTGTACAAACTGTATCCTGATGGTGTCTCTGATCCTGGTCAGATTATCACAATACCATGATCTGTCAGTGATGTTTGTGTAGCTGGTGAGATGGTTGGTGTTTTTGTTTAAGGATGGTGAGAAGATTTTATGGGTGGTAGACTGTTATCCAGGGGTTGTCAGAAATATGGTTTGCATCTTCATCCTAGTGATCTAAAAGCTCAATGTCAAATCGAGGTGATTTGGACGTGCTCTTGTGGTAAACGTTCACTTGGTCTTGCGTCATTTATCTCGCTGGGATTGATGGACACAATGGGATGATTGAATTTTTATTTAAATCTGGATTTTTGGAGAGCAGTGAAGTTAAACGCTCCGTACAAATTGACAGCACAAGAAATAAATAAAAGTCGTCACATCTGTCATGATTTCAGATGTCCCAGAGCACTTTACAGCCAATGAAGTACTCGTTATTGCAATGTAGGAAAATGCAGCCAATTGGAAATGCAAACAGTAATGATCAGAAAAATTGGGTTTATTTATGTTGGTTGATGTACTAAACATTGACCAGGAAATTGGGAAGAGCTCTCCTGTTTTGCTTTGTCATGGGATCTTTCATACCCACCTGAGATTACAGGAGGGGCCTTGCTTTAATATTTTATCTGAAAGCCAGCACTTCTGACTGTACAGCATGGGAGCTTCAGCCTGGTGTCTGCTGAAGTCTCTGGAGTGCGGCTATTAACGTACAGCCTTTTGATATGGAGAGGAATGTGCTATCACTAAGCCACCGCACAGCAAGATGCCATCATCAATGCAACAGATAGGAAAGGATGGAATAAAGATTAACAGATCTTCAGTTTCAGCAGATAATCTATGGATATATTGCATTAGAGTGATAGACAATGTCAGGATTCTCATTTGGAAACTTCTGTTTCTTATACTGCTCTATCCATATAGAGGGGATGGCTTAGTTGTATCATCGCTGGACTGTTAATCCAGAAACTCGGGTAACATTCTGGGGGTCTAAGTTCCAATACCGCCACAGCAGGTAATGGAATTTGAACTCAAGATTCTTAATTCCAGATAGTTTTTATTATGTCCATGAAACTATTGCCAATTGTTGGGGGGGGGGAAAACCCATCTGGTTCACTAATGTCCTTTTTAAGGAAGGAAATCTGCCATCGTTTCCTGGCCTGGCCTACATGTGACTCCAGAACCCCATCTATGTGGTTGACTCTCAACTGCCTTTTGAGTGGAACCAAGAATGGGCAATAAATACTGGCCACCTGATGTCCGTGTCCCATAAATGAATTCAAAAAAAAACCTCGTTTGTTATCTGAAGTTACCCTAAGAATTCAGATAGAAGTTTTATGATATCGTACTTGGCCCCATTAAGGAGCATACATTGGGAGGGTCATGTGATTGCCCAATGAGGAGTGGGCAGCCAGAGTGGATCCTGGAGCTGGAAGCATTAACACTGTGAAAGTACTTTTAAAAAGTTTATTTATTAGCGTCACAAGTAGGCTTACATTAACACTACAATGAAATTACTGTGAAAGTTCTCTTCTCGCCAAATTCCAGCACCTGTTCGGGCACACTGGGAGAATTTAGCACAGTCAGTGCACCTAACCAGAACGTTTTTAGGACTCTGGGAGGAAATCCACACAGACATGGGGAGAATGTGCAGACTTTTCACCAATAGTGACCCAAGCTGGGAATCTTAACATGGGTCCCTGGTGCTGAGAGTCAGCAGTGCTAACCACAGTGCCATACCAATCTGTATATTTATCTGCTTGCAGATAAATCACTACAGTTCATTGTATTTGAGTGGTTACTAATCCTTCCAATTACTATGTTTATGTATAGGTTCTGTTCACAGTATCTGGACTCTATGGATGAACACTTTATTGGATTGACCACAATTTTTGAAGCAGAATTCTTCTGCTTTGGATTCATAAATATTGTATTGTAACACCATTCACTGCACGTAACTGTATCAGTCAGTTAGCCATTACTGTCACAGCAGGATCACTAGGCAGTGCGGCACAGATGCATTTGTGGTTTTTCTTTGACTGTTGTAATGGTCTCTGCCTCAGTCAATTCTCTGGTAAAGCATCCCACCCACCACTAACTCTGCAGCAAGAAATTCAGCAAGTGTGATAACTCCTGGGACTTGCAGGGGTAATCACTGCCCTCTGTGCAGGATCTAGAATATAAGCTCCCTGAGGATTGGTAATTAACTGACCCATGTGGAGCTCGTATACTGAGCCCTGTATAAAGCAGACCCCTGAGTGGGTCCATTATTCCACTGTCTCAGTTTGGACCCTGTTTGTGTTCACCACAGGTTTGTGGTTTTGTTTTACTTTATTTTGTGTAATAAAGCACTTCCTTTTTACAGCTGACTTATTACAGCAAGGAGAAACATCAGATAATTCAGGTAGGTGAAATTTCTCAAACAAGAAGATTCTGTGGCCAGGATTTTCTGCTCCTGTTCAAGACTTGTGGGCTTTTAAATGTGTTTCCCTATGGTGTAAATGCAGCACGTTATTGTCCCTCCCCTCCCCCAATCAGTGTGCATTGTTTAATGTGGGGAACATCATTACAATATATTAGCATATGTGGGCAGCACAGTGATTGGCACTGCTATCTCTAAGCTCTAGGGAGCGATTTTGAGTTGGATTTTCACTTTGTGCAAACTCCACACAGGCAGTGGCCCATTCTCCCCGTGGCTGCGTGAGTTTCCTCTGGCTGCTAGTATCCTCCCACAGTCCAAGGATGTGCAGGTTAGGTTCATTGGCCATGCTAAAAATTGCCCCTTAGTGTCCTAGGATGAATAGGTTAGAGGGATTGTCAGGGTAAATGTATGGGGTCATGGGGCTGAATGTCCTCCTTCTGCACTGTAGGGTTTCTATGATTTATATGGATTCTATATCAGTATTGGACCCATACAACATCCCACCCATGTCAAATTAAACTTCCACTGGCAAATCTGCACAGTGGCATCTCCAAGGCTGCTTTCTGGTGTCGTGGCACTGGCTTCTTTCCTGGGTGCACAGAGAGAAGGGAAGTCTAGGACAGAGTTCTTTTGGTATTGGGGAGCTCTGAAGCTCTCGGTGTGTTGGAGAGGGGAGGATCCATAATGGAGATGGGTCATGGATGAGTGCAATGCGAATGGAAAAACATTTCACTGATGTGTTTTCCATTGCAGCTGAGTCCATTTAGCTGGACCTCAGTCCACAGGTTTGGAATCAGACTACTCGGAAAAGTATGTCCAGTCAAGTAGACTTGTGTGTGAGTGCCAATTATTGCTGCTCAGCATTTTTAAATCTTGGTGGGTGGATTTCCAAATTCAATGACTGCAATAGTGTAGCTGTACCACTGGGCAATGTACAATATCTCCTCAGGAAAGTGGCCATGACACACTGCCTAAGGAGAGCACTCTTAATTCTTGGCTCCCTCGTAAAGTGCCTATTGACGTGTGTACGGCTGTCCACACCCCCTCCGCCCGTGGGCCAAATTGAATACAAGGCTTTTGAGTGAAGACTAGGAAAATGTCTGTCTGAGGTGAGACTCCAGGATGCAGTAGATTGGCCAAAGCCATTGCCCCATGGTCATGTGGTATGAGGCTGGTGTGGGGTCTTACCCAAGCTACATGCAAACTAATGTTGTGATTCTAGCTGATGCCATTGGGCAGTCAGGTCCCAGAGCGGAATCCCGATGCGATAGATTGTAACTTCTATTCTTTTGTTAACTTTTAACAAATGATGATTTATTGAACATGCAAAGCTTAATTATAGGAGAGTACTCCTTTACCCTAGCTATACCATTACAGATGTACAGAAATTTGTAAGGAAAACACAAGTTATAAAATAAGTCTTCCTCTCATGTTTTCAGTAAGTACACAGTGCATTTGAACCAATAGGCAAAATGTGGTCAGACACACCATACTCCAAAACCAAGTGATTGATGCCACTCAATACAAATTTTGTTGATTTCTCATCAATGTCCCCACCCCCATCTGCTTTGATGCTTGTCACACTGGAACTCTGCATTCTACACAAGTAGTTCCAAACTTCATTCTTGAAGAACACACTTTGAACCTTCCACCAAGCAAAGCCATCTATTGGATGCCTTCAAGGATCCACAGCCAGGATTTCAATCTCTTATGCATTCCACACAATCTTTCAGATATCCAGCCATGCCAACATAACACTACTTCATTACAGGCTGTATTAAGATGTCACCAAACTTTTGATTTACTTTAGATGACTGGCTTCTCACTCACTAGCCAACATTTTAAAGCCATTTTAAGGTTGAGACCTTATTGAAACATAAGATGATTAGAGGTTTAGATAGGGTGGACAGTGATAGCCTTTTTCCTAGGATGGAGAAAGCTAGCATGAGGGGACACAGCTTTAAATTAAGGGGTGATAGTTATAGGACGGATATCAGAGGTAGGCTCTTTACCCAGAGGGTGGTTAGGGAGTGGAATGCCCTGCCTGCGGCACTTGTAGATGCGCCAAGTTTGGTGGCGTTTGAGGTTAGTTGATAAGTTTATGGAAGAGAAGGGAATGGTTTAGTTTGGAGGGTCATTGCTTTTTTCATAATTGGTCGGCGCAACATCGAAGGGCCTGTTCTGCGCTGTAATGTTCTATTTCTTGCAGCTGTCTCTTCAACTTGGAACATTTTCTCTAACTTTTACCTGAGTTCCTTTGAACAAGATGATATTCAGTGTCTTGTTCTTTGCTCTGTCCTGAGATATTAATTTTCATTCCCATTCCCTGTTTTTGGGACTTTGTTCTTTTGGGAAGCTGGTTCCTTGCAGCTCCTTTGTCCTATCCAACTTCTCTAGCACTAGCTTACAACTAACTCAAAGGTTCTTCCAGCCTGAGAGTGGCCTCTGGTTGCTAGTCAGTTTGATTTCCTTTTAAACCCTGTTTGCTTCCACATTATAAATTACGATGCATGCATTTCAACCAAACTGAGATCATTAACACTTCCGAAATCCAAAATTGAACTTGAAGGTATATTACCTACAAGTATAAATTATTTATAACTACCATTCTTTTTTGACACTAAAAACTGGACATCAATGTTGTGAACAGGACAGGGGTCAATGGCTTTAGAAGACAGATGCTAATGGTCGAGTCTCTCTCTTTGATCCTGCAATAAGGAGACCATCAGGAACGTGGAACTGTCATTCTTGTTTGCTGACAGGTGAGAAGATGATGAGGTCAGTTGCGGTACTTGGTCCTCCAAACGCAGGAGCAGAACCTTCACAAGGAAGGGGTGCGCCAGGGCTTGCTCCACAAGCACAGGATGATCCCCAGAGAGCTGTCACTCTGTGGCACATCACTAGACTCAGGGTCTACAGTCAGTGCTTGACATACCTGCACATGTCTGAGAATCATTGTTGCCAAAAGTCCATAGAACTGGTTAGGCACATCTGCCATCTGCTGCAGGGTACGACACCAAAGGGAGTTGGGGGTTTCTTCCAGGGTTTCACAAGCCTCGCAGATATCTAGGAAGTCACTAATCCAATCTTTGCAAGAGCACACAACTTTGTGCGTTTTGACCGGGATCAGATAAGCCCAGGAAGCAAGAACAAATGGGATTGGTGCTGATCTCTGATTTTCCACCGGTGCAAGATGCCATTGACTGCATTCACGTGGCACTGGGAGCTCTTGTGGAATCAGACAGTGAACTGTGTGACCTGTAAGGACTTCCATGTGCAGAATGTTCAGCTGGACTGTGGCCATGCTAAGTGCATCCTGCAGGATGTGTGTTTGATTCCCAGGGAATGTACACAATTATTGCACTCTCAGCGGCGCTCAGAGCCCTGACCATCTTTCAGGGTCCGCAGAGACTGCAGTATTGGCTCATCTGGGACCAGGGATACCGAGGAATCATAGAATCCTACCGTGCAGAAGGAGGTCATTTGGTCCCTGCACTGACCGCTGTCCCACTGATGCCCTATCCCCATAAGGTCGTGGATTTACTGTAGCCAGTCTGCAGACACTATGGGACAATTTAGCATGGACAATCCACCTAACCCACACGTCTTTGGAAGGAAACCAGAGGAAATCCATGCAGACATCACACAGACGTGACCCAAGCCAGGAATTGAACCCAGGTCCCTGGCACTGTGAGGCAGCCGTGCTAACCACTGTGCCACCAGGAAGCAGCTGGTGATATATATGCAGAGTTCACGGAATGGCAGAGACAAGTGAGGCTCATTGCTGCAACTTACCCTTTGCTGGAGCGAACCAAAGGGGATGTTGCAGGTGAGGTTCTGTTGCCTGGACCGGTCTGATGGAGCCCTGCAATACAACACACACAGGATCTCGTGTGGTGCCCTCACTTCACCTTGTACAGCTTGGCACTGCAGTGTGGCAAGGAGCTTCCTGAGGGGTAGATGAGAAAGCAGTACATTTTGCTTCAGTAAGAAGGATGCCGAAGGGGGGAGAGGCTGAGGAGGTCCACGAGTTGAGGTTTCAGCCATGAGATGGCAATGGTCAGATGAGATGAGCTTTGCATGTGCTGATTGCCGTTAGATTCATGGAGGATGATGAGGACATTTCATTTATCTTCTTCACAGCATCTGTGAGCATTGCACTCCTGTTTGGCTGATGGGAGCGCGGACATTTTCTGTGATAGAGCTCCTGTCATGTGGATGCCCATTCCAGGAGAATGATGACACGCAGTGGAGACAGTTCATGGATCCTCACCAAACCTTGAATGCCTGACTTCTGTCTGGATGATGGCAGTCCACTTGCTGTCAGTGACCAGGGTCCTATCATGGTGATGCAATGGGGAAGGTGGGGCTGGCCTGCTTTCAGGCTCCTGCTGTCACCCTCCTTGGCCCGTGGAGCTGAAGTTGTCAGCAGGAGGGGCTATGAATGGACAGGACACTCGTCAGAGTTACCTGGTGGATGGTCCTGCGGTGGGTGCCAGCTGATCACCCTTCCTGTCTGTGCCAGAGGGCCACTGTGGGGCTGCTTGCAGAGCGAGGGCAGTTGGAGTGAGCCTTAGAAGCCCATTCCCCTCCTAGCAAACCCCTCTGTCATGGAATGCAGCTCCTGCACTACAGGACCATGTCCTAAACCAAAGTCTATACGTCCATCCTATCAGTGTTGACCTTGTTGCTTGGCATGTTGATGCTATTGCCTCTGAAGCTAGACAGCTTTGCAATCTGAGTGTAGCGGATATCTCTTACTGATTTTTTCCCAATCTTACTTTTTTGGATCTTCAGCAATTGAGGCATGACCGAGTCCAGGGACCTCTGCCTGCTGTGGATCAGACAGTGTGATGTGCCCACTGGATTGTAACACCCCGCCCCAAGGCTAATCTAGAGCTGGGGCCCAATGAGATGTCTGCAGTGTATGAGCACTGTGAAGGGGCCTTCTACATCAGGGTCAATAAATCCCTTCTTTGTTGCTGTCGAGGCTGGAGTCAAGGACCTGGCTGGTGGATTCCCTGGACTGCTTCCCAGATATGCCTGTGAAAGAAAGGAGAGGTCATTAGTGCACGGCAGGGGCCTGAGAAGGAGGAGATATCGCTCGGCCTGCTTGAATGTTAGTGTTTGGATCCTCAAGTGATTCTGCACCACTAACCTCCCCATCAGCACTGGAATGACCCATGTCCTTATCGGCTAGCTGTCTGTCTCTCTCCCCTCAAAGTCCACGAGGGCCTTGAGTTCTGGCATCCCTCTACCTATCTGGGATCTCTCCCTTTTGTTGTGAGGCAACTTATCCCTGCATGAGGACAGATGGAAGCAGGATGCATACCAGGAGGGATGATAAGGATGCCTGGTATGGATGGTGAGTGGGAGCAGTGAGGGCATGACCTGAAGGAGAGGCATGGGAGAGTAGGTGGTGATGTCCCTTGAGCTGACATCTCTGTAGATGTAATGGGTCTGTGAGCAGTAAGTGATGAGCAAAGTAACTTGGCCTGGCGGAATGGAGGAGGTCATTCGTCTTCTCGCGACACTGGCTAGCTATCCTGTTCTGTAGGGTGCTAGCACTGACCACTGCCTCCCCAGCTGGCTTGGTCACCTTGGTTGCGGATCTTCGCCTGTGATTAGGTAGTGTACGTAGTGGCGAGCATCCAGCAGTGAAGCTTCGAGTGAACTTGAGGTGCAGAATGTTTCCCAAGTCCAGCAGTTTCTGAAGTGGGCTAGTCTGCTGGAATGTGGCTCTCGGACCAGTGAATCGCACAAGTGATGGCAAACCAGAGACTGCCCACCTGTGATCCAGGATGGGTCCTGTGCCTGCTCCTATTCTTCTTCTGTAGATACTGCACAATACGGCAGTAAAAGCTAACACTGCAGATGGCAGGTTAAACATCAATTCCCCTGCCTGAAATTAAACTTTGCCCATTTATCTATATTTATTTGACTGTTCTTTCCGAGTTAATAATTTAAATTTTGTTCTTATTTCTGTGTTGGCACTGATGCATCAAGATGCTTTCTCACGTTTAGTTTCATTTATGCTTGGTGAATATTGTGTTTTGTTTTTCCTCTACAACTTTCTCTGGAACAGTAAGATAGAAAAGCATAAATAGTGTCCTTGCATGCTGGTAAATTCTGTATTGTGAAGTGAGATGAGAGTACATGAATGGTACTTTTGTATTTTTAAAGGGATGATGTGATTTTGGCTCCATTTTCACAAGGATGCGAGTGCCATGCCACATTTTCAGAGCCTATTTGCATCATTGTGGAGTTGGAGCTGACATCTCATGTTTATTTTCATTTCTGCATGAAATATAATTGGCAAGCTTCTCCCTACCAGAACAAGGGGAAGCGATGGCCTAGTGGTATTATCACTGCACTGTTAATCCAGAAACTTTAGCTAATGTTCTGGGGGACCCAGTTTGAATCTCACCATAGCAGTGGTGGAATTTAAATTCCATAAGGAATATCTGGAATTAAGAATCTGCTGATGACCATGAAATCATTGTCGACTGTTTTAAAAAAAAACCCATCTGGTTCACTAATTAGGCACGTAGCACAGTGGGTTAGCACAAGTGTGGCGACTAGGGGGTTTTCACAGTAACTTCATTGCAGTGTCAGTGTAAGCCTACTTGTGACACTGATGAATAAACTCATTCCTTTTTAGGGAAGGAAATCTGCCATCCTTACCTGGTCTGGCCTATGTGTGACTCCAGAGCCACAGCAATGTGGTCAGCTCTCAACTGCCCTCTGAACAGGGGAACTAGGAATAGGCAATGGGCAGCCAGTAATGCTCATGTCCCATGAATGAATAAAAAATAAGTGTTGTAATTTTACCAACTCACTTGCCTGAGGCTCCTAAGATCCTGCCTGAGGCCAATGGAGAATGTTGTTCTGCGAACACCCGCCCTGATTCTGGGACAGGTGTGTTGGTAAAATTCTGGCCAAGATTATTATTTTCCTTCAGTAAAATGTGATTGATGCTGCTCAACCCAACAAATCTCCCAAAACCTGAAACTCTGTCTCCTTTTTAGTTTAGCTCTGGATTTGCTATTTTTCTACTTTTTGCTGTTCCAAAGGACACAGCAAAGTTCAGTGCACAGTGTCTGAAGAATAGGTGGGTTCATTTTCCAGGTGACATCACTGTGACAGAGCAGGAGTTTAATAAAGATTCTTCATTGAAAGACAGGTCTATAATTTTGTAGATACTGTGCATCGTTTCCTGCATGGCAATATGGGGAAAAACGAGGTGGACTTGGCCATTTGGCTCTTTGAACCTGCTTCGCCATCCAACATGATCACTGTTCACCTACTTTAACTTCACCTTTCCCACTGTTTCCCATCCTCATTAATATCCTCATCACACACAAATCTGTTAACTTCCACCTTGAATATACCCAACAACTGAGCAAGCAGTGCTCTCAGAACATTCCAAAGAGTCACATTTCTTGAATGAATATTGCTCCTTCTCATTCCTGCAAGGCCCAATATCGTCTTCTGAGATGGTGACACCATGTTTTAGATTCTCCAAGTTTACCAGACTGATTCCTGGGGTGGCGGGTATGAGGAGAGAGTGGCACGGTGGTTAACACAGCTGCCTCACAGCTTCAGAGACACGGGTTCAATCCCAAATGTGGCTCACTATACAGAGTCTGTATATTCTACCCTGTGTCTGCGTGGGTTTCCTCTAGGTGCTCCGGTTTCCTCCCACAGCCCAAAAGACGTGCTGGTTAGGTGCATTGGCCATGCTAAATTCAGTGTATCCGAACGGGTGCCAGAGTGTGGCAACTAGATTTTCACAATAACTTCATTGCAGTGTTATGAAGCCTATTTGTGACGCTAATTAATAAATAAACTTTAGATTGAGTTGGTTAGGATTATGTTTGCTGGAGCTTCAAAGAAGGAAGGCAGAATCTCAGAATTCTAACAGGACGAGACAGGATAGATGCAGGTGTTCTTGAAGGCAGGGGAGTCCAAAACCAAGGGACGTAGTCTAAGGATTTAGAGCATAGAACATTACAGCGCAGAACAGGCCCTTCGGCCTTCGATGTTGCGCCGACCAATTAGGAAAAAGCAATGACCCTTTAACCTAAACCATTCCCTTTTCGTCCATAAACTTATCTACTAACCTCTTAAACGCCACCAAACTTGGCGCATCTACAACTGCAGCAGGCAGGGCATTCCATACCCTTACCACCCTCTGGTAAAGAACCTACCTCTGACATCCGTCCTATAACTACCACCCCTTAATTTAAAGCTATGTCCCCTCGTGCTAGCTTTCTCCATCCTAGAAAAAAGGCTATCACTGTCCACCCTATCTAAACCTCTAATCATCTTATATGTTTCAATAAGGTCTCCTCTTAGCCGCCTTCTTTCTAACGAAAACAACCTCAAATCCCTCAGCCTCTCTTCATAAGACCTGCCCTCCATACCAGGCAACATCCTGGTAAACCTCCTCTGTACCCTCTCCAATGCCTCCACATCTTTCTTATAATGTGGGGACCAGAACTGCACACAATACTCCAAGTGCGGCCGCACTAGAGTTTTGTATAGTTGTAACATGATGTTGCGGCTCCGAAATTCAATCCCCCTGCCAATAAAAGCTAAGACTCCGTGTGCCTTCTTAACAACCTTATTGACTTGATTGCCAACTTTCAGGGATCTATTAACATATACACCAAGATCCCTCTGATCATCAACACTATTGAGTCCTACCATTAGCCCTATACTCCTACACATTTGTTATTCCTGCCAAAGTGAATTAACTCACACTTTTCCACATTAAACTCCATTTGCCACCTCTCGGCCCAGCTCTGCAACTTGTCCAAGTCTCTCTACAAACTGTAACACCCCTCTTCACTATCTACCACTCCTCTGACTTTGGTGTCATCTGCAAATTTACTAATCCATCCTTCAATACCCTCATCCAGATCATTTATAAAAATTACAAACAGCAGGGGCCCCAAAAATTTGGGGAAACCTTTTAGGAATGAAATGAGAAGAAATTATCTTCGCCTGTGGAATTTGCTTTTGAGGCCAAAACATTGGTTTCAAGAAAGAGTTAGATATCACTCTTGGTGAGGGGATCAAAGAATATAGGTGAGAGAGAAGGTGGGTTTAGGCTATTGAGTTGGATGATCAGCCATGATTGTAATTAATGAAGAGCCAAATGGCCTACAAATGCTCCTACGTTTCTAGTTTCCTCAGACAGATGAAACATTTTTCCCAGCATCTACTGTTTCCCAGCCTTTTAATTTTGAATGTTTCAACTTGATGTTTCAATTAGATTTACTCACTTTTCTAAGTCCATGTAAGTTAGGCATAATCTACTACATCTCTCCTCACTTCAGGAACCAGTCCAGTTAATCTTCATTGCACTCCTCACTTGGATATTTTCAACATTTTCTTTTGGATGTTTTTGTAATTGTCTTTGTTTTTTGGTGAACTGATGGTCAAAAAAATGTCTTATTGATACCAATGAATGCGCTATAAATATGAGAAGTGACTTGTTTGCAGGAGCTGTAGCATCTCAATGCTATAGGTATGCAAAGTGGAGGTCAAATTCTTGTCTGAGATTTTACAGACTATTAAGCTTCTGAGTGTGGTTATTTGCTGAAGATTGACTTGTTTGGAAGTTGTTTATCCAGAAGACTAGCTGGTGTTAGATAAAGTATATAACAGTATTGTTTCATGATCGGGAGGTTCAACTCAAAGTCATTATATCCAGGTTTTGAAAATGCAGTAAATTTTGAAAATTAATATATACCCACTGTCTTGCACAAAGCTAGTGGTGTCCAGTTCAACCAGATATGCACAGTGCACAAGTATGTGATTTTCTTTATTAAAAACACAATTGTTTTATAGTTATTACTGCTAGTTAACAGCAAAATGTCTAGAAACCAGTGTGGTCAGATGTTTTTTGATTTGATGTGTTACTGTCACATGTATTTGTATTAGTATACAGTGAAAAGCATTGTTTCTTGCGCGCTATACAGACAAAGCATAACCTTCATAGAGAAGGAAAGAAGTACAGAATATAATGTTACAGTCATAGCTAGGGTGTAGCGAAAGATCAACTTAGTGCGAGGTAGGTCCATTCAAAAGCCTGACAGCAACAGGGAAGAAGCTGTTTTTTTTTTTTGAGTCAGTTGGTATGTGTCCTCAGAATTTTCCATCTTTTTTTCTGATGGAAGGAAGTGGAACAAAGAATGCCCAGGCTGTGTAAGGTCCTTGATTTATTCTGGCTGCTATTCCGAGACAGCAATAAGTGTAGACAGAGTCAATGGATGGGAGGCTGCTTCCAGTGATGGACTGAACTTTGTTCACGACCCTTTATCATTTATTGCAGTCTTGGGCAGGAGCCATTCCAAGCTGTGATACAACCAAAAAGAATGCTTTCTATGGTGCATCTGTAGAAGTCGGTGAGAGTTATAGCGGACGTGCCAAATTTCCTTAATGTCCTGAGAAAGCGGAGGCATTAACGGGCTTTCGTAACTATGGTTAAGGTTATCCAAACATGACTGACTACCAGAACATGCAGAGGTTTGCCACCATTGCAATTTGGTCTACTCTTCAAACATACCTCTGTAGCTTTGGAATGTTGCACCATTGTGAGTGGCATCATACAAATGCAAATATTTGTTTTAAATTGAGGACATTTGGTCTATACCTGCGGTTCAGGTGGACATTGGTCTCGTGTTATTATTCAAGCGCAGCAGGATCCTGTTGTCTGAATCACCATTCGTTCTTTAACAAGTGTCCACCAAAAACAGCTTAAATCATTTAGACAATGCTTTGTAAGTTTATATACTTGTATAACACTATATGGACTTCAGGTATTCAGGAAGGCAGCTTGCCATCACCTTCTCGAGGGCAATTAAGGAACAGTGGTAAATGCTGGCCCAGCCAATGAGGTTTAAACCCCATGAATGATTAGGAAGTGTGTATTTTTATATAATATGGGATTTTGATTAGAAAGTGTGTGTACTTTTTATATATATATATACATATATAAAAATGTTTGTCTGGGGGAGTGAGTGTGATGTGGTTGACTTGTGTAGAGTGCTGGTAAGATGGTTGACTGTGCTGTACTCCTTTTTCCAGGACTCAGGCTGAGATGGGGCATACGTGCAGAGGCACCATTAACCTTGCGACTGCCCACATTGACGTGGAGGACTCGTGCACTTTTGTGCTCTCGGATAGCGGGCGCACGTACCACCTGAAGGCGAGCTCAGAGGTGGAGCGGCAGCGCTGGGTGACGGCTTTGGAATTGGCCAAGTCGAAGGCTATTCGGATGATGAACAACCAGTCAGGTAGTGTCTGTGGGGCAACGTTACCATCTTTTAAATCACAAGCATGCTGCTTAAGATTCACTTTACACGGAGAAAAAGAGGTGGCTTTGCTGGCATTTTGTTTAGTGTGAGCATTTTATTAACTGAGATTTCATGCTGGTTCATCTTGGACTGCCCTCCCACACTGTTGGAGTTAAGCTACAACTCTGTTGTTAGATTCTGGCAGTGAGACATTGTCCAAATAGAGGAATGCCTTTCCTTGAAGAGTGAAGACAACCATACAGGCTGAGTGATCTGTTTTCATTTTGTACATGTGATGGTATTGATCTGACTGTCTGCACATTGAGTGTAAGAGAATCACACAGGAAGTGACAGCTTCCCAAAGGTTGATGCTGGGAACCAGAGGGAGCATGAACTCTTCCTTGGAAAGGTATTGGAATAAAAGAAGGTGTGAATTGTGGCTGAAAAATTACTTATTTGTCTTTAATATGGGCTATACTGGAAAAGTCTCAGTTATTGTTCAACCCTCATTGACCTGAGGAGATGGTGTTGGGCTGTCATCATAATCTTGTTTGTCTCTGGCTAGACTAGTGACTTAACTAGGAATTCCAGCCTGCTGACCCAGCGTCAATGAAGCACATTTTATGCTCAAGTTAGAATGGTGTGTGGCTGAGTGAAAGTTTGTGGCTGCTTCAATTCTTGCTCAGTATAGAACTGCGTTTAATATAGTGCTTGGAGAATTATAATATTCAGTAAGACGATGCATTTCTGGAGCTAATTGTTTCATGTTGCTCTTGGGACCATATAAAAGGTCATTTGGAAATCCAAATACATGGTACTCCCTGGTTCTCCCATTTCTGTTCAGCTAGTTAAATCCTCAAAAAAAAAACTCCAACAGGTTTGACGTACACGATTTCTCTTTTATTAATCCATATTGACTCTATCCAATCTGAGCATTGTTCTTGAAGCTCCAGTTTTCACATTCTCTATGACTGTCAGGATAACAGGACATATTGTTCCCTGCTTTCTCTTTGCCGCCCTGCCCCGCAACCAACTTCTTTCCTGAATAATGAGGTTATGTTTCCAATCTGCAGAAAACATTCCAGACTTTATGGTAATTTGGAGGACTTTTCGTGGATGCTTAGCATTTGTCTCCCTTGAAGTGAAGCGGTTTGCTCAGCCATTGTAGAGCACGGTGTAGAGAGTTAACCAGACTGGTGTGGGACTGGAGTCACGTGTAGGCCAGGCTGGGTAAGGCAGGCAGATTTCCTTCCCGAGAGGGGATTAGTAAACCAGATAACAATTGCTGCAAAAACTTAATGGTTTCAATTCCAGATTTGTTACTTGAATTGAAATGTCACCCGCTTCAGGTGGGATTTGAACCCATGTTCCCCAGAGCAGTAGTCTGGCCTTCTGGATTATAAGTGTAGTGGCATTACCACTATACCACCGTCTCCCTAAAGGTGACCACTAAGGCATCCAGTAAGTCTACAGCCACCCCTTTCATTTGGATGGACATTGAGAAAATGGGCTCAGATTCAACCAGTAAATTGGAATTGTGCAGAAAAACGAGGAAGAAAAAGTTGTGAAGGTGGGATTGTAGAGTTGAATTTTTATATGGTGTCCCTGAAATTTGTGATCACCAGAAGTCCGATTTCAGTGAAACGCTTCTATTTGTCCATTTCTGGTTATTGATGTATTTGTTCATGTTTATGGTGATCAGCAGAGCTGGCTTTGTGATTTCAGCCCCTAATTGACTCCTGAATCTGTGCCTCGTCTGACTTGGATTTCCCCTGGTTTCCAGTGTACGTGGCCCAGCACTCTGAATGAAGTTTGGAGGGAGAGAGTCATTAAGTTCTTGAGATGGAACCAATGCAGTAAAACTCGAGCAGTGAAGGTGGTGGGAAGAAGCTCCACACCTGGTATTTTAAGCTGCGATAGCGTTTTTGACCCTGAGAGTGCATTTCAACTTCCAAGTGTATCGTCCTAATCTGAAGATCTCTTGATCTTTAATTAGACTATCGACCTACAACGTCACTGCAGTGTTAATGTAAGCCTACTTGTGAGCCTAATAAATAAACTGAACTAAAACTCCCTGCCATATTGAGTGATAGAATCCCAGAATTGTTATGACACAGAAGGAGGCCATTCAGCCCATTATGTCAGTATTGGCTTTCCAAATGAACATCATGACTTAGTGCCATTTCCCCCGCTTCTCCCCATACCCCTGTACATAGATTATTTAAATAGAAACACATACCCTCTTGAATGCTTCGATTGAACCTGCTTCCACCACACTCCCAGACGTGCATCCCAAACCCGAATCGCTCTTATGGAATAAGTTTTTTTTTGCACATGGTATTTGCTCCTTTCTCAAATCGCTACAAATCCGTACCCTCTTGCTCTTGATCTTTTCCTAAGTACAATCGGTTTCTATCTGGCTATTCCTGCTGCTGTTGGTTTTTTTTTCCCAATGGTAACGGTACTGTTGCTTAAATTTAAGAAGTAATGGTGAAAAGGAAAGCATGCCAAGTGCTTCTCATGGCCGGGTTGGTTTGATGTTTATAATGGTTCGGTACAGAGATTGAGCACAAAATTCCATCACTTGCCGTAATTAAAAGATGCCTCTAGATGGTGCTACTATC
Organism: Sphyrna mokarran; assembly: GCA_024679065.1. Classification (NCBI taxonomy): domain Eukaryota; kingdom Metazoa; phylum Chordata; class Chondrichthyes; order Carcharhiniformes; family Carcharhinidae; genus Sphyrna; species Sphyrna mokarran. The sequence continues at coordinate 9,866,283 of JAGIQG010000020.1, forward strand.
CTGTGGTTGCTGTGAAATAACAAGTTTGCTGCTATCATTTTAAAGATTGCTGAGATTCTGAAACGTCCCAGGTTTAAATTATGCGCGATTAATTGAAGATTCATCTGGGGAGGGTAGTCCCTTTTTTATTTAAGAAAAAGACCAATAAATTCAGTTTACTTTTCAGGACTTGACAGTCCTGATGAGTGGATATTTATGCTCGGCTGGGATTTCACAGCTCCTCAATGTTCACTTGTAGCAGCCCTGAAGATAAAGGGCCAGAATTTTACCACCGTTCACCCTGGTGGGATTTTCCCATCCCGTCGCAGTGAATGGAAATTTGGCTGGCCGCAAAATTCTCCGGCCTCGCTGCAGCAGGAGTGTGGTGTGAACGGCCTGTAAGGTCACACCCCCCAAGGGTTTTGTAATTGGATAGCTTTAGTCAGTATATAATTGTAAGAAGCTTAGGCAAGAGTTAAGAAAAGTCACATTTTAGGAAACATCTGAGATACAAATTCAATTACGAACAGCCATAAAGTTCTGATCTATTTAAGATTAACAGCAAGATGCCAATATCCAGCAGCAAAGCTGTCCTCATAAGTTTGTATCCCTTGTGATTAAAGTAAGGTGCTAAGTGGTTACTGTCAGCAAGTCCAGTCATCTGTCTTTGTTTATTAGATTGATGGATGAGCCTATCATGTGATGTTTGTGCATTGTACATTTTCTTTTTCAGCTTTATTTCTGTTTGTTTAATTTGTTAATTTGAGCTTCATTGTCATCCATGTACTTCATTTAATTCTGAGCTTTTGGTTTCTTTAGCTTTTCATTTTTAAAAATAAATTTTTTTTGTGGATTCATTCTTGTGTGTGTCATCAACTTTTGGCCAGATGAATCCACTCACTAGTGCTACCCACTTCACTTGTTACACTATACAGGTCTCAGTTGGGCACCTTTTTTTTTTTATAGACATGGGGAGACAATAAAGCACAGTAGGTATACATAGTGAAACAGTTTATAGCCCACGGTTAGGCAGCATTGTGGCTTTTGAGGGTTTTAATCCAGTGAGCCTGCTTCAGGCCACCCCTAAGAGTTCCACATCCTGCAGTTGAAGTGTAATAACTTGTACGTAACCAAAACTTCATCCAGTTTATTTGGAACACGAGCTCACGAGCAGTGAGATGAATAGACAATGAACCGTGGTGTGGTATTCACAGATGGTGGGATGTTGAGCAAAGCATGACGAAAAACTCCATACTCATCCAATGATGCCTTGGAGTCATGTTTGTTCAACTGATCTATCTCCACCTTGGTTGGACATCTCATTAAAAACACATAGTAACATTGTTTACAATGTCCTGTGTGTAAAATGTATGAGGCAAAAATTATTGCAACTCCAAATTAAAAGCATGGGAAAGTGCTGCATCATTTTAAAGTGGTTAATGATTCAGCTAAAGATCATTCATCAGAACCTTACACAACATGTGCAGGTATCAAAGTATTGATCATTTGCTGCAACAGGACACCTTCACCAGGAGGACTGAGATAAATTCACAGTCATTTATCTGTGAATTGAAATGAAGAATCGTGGAAAGGACTATATGTGAGTACCGACTTTGAACATTCAGAGATTAACGCAAAGTCTTAGCATTCGGCACATTTTACCTAAATAAAAAAAATCAGATTCCAAAAGCAAGCCACACTTCAAACAAAAAAAACAAACTTGATCTTGCCCTTTTAAAATATTGCTGTGGGCTTTTTTTAAAAAAAAGCCTTTGGCCCATCTCAAACAACTCATTGTAGCACCAGGTCTCTCCAAACACTTGTGGGAGAAATACCACTCTGACAGGCCAGGCAGCCAGGACTGGGGAAAAAACTTGTACTTGTTAGGAGATTACTCAGAAAAAGTCAAGGCGATGGCTGAGTGGTATTATCGCTAGATTATTAATCGAGAAACTAAACTAATGCTCTGGAGCCCTCAGCAGATGGAGTTTGAATTCAACAAAAAAAATCTAAAGTTGAGAATCTACTGACCATGAAACCATTGTCAATTGTCGGGAAAATCTATCTGGTTCCCTTTTAGAGAAGGAAATCTGCCATCCTTACTTGGCCTGTATGTGATTCCAGAACTACAATATTGTGGGTGACTCTCAATTGCCCTCGGGCAACTAGGGATGGGCAATAAATGCTGGCCAGTGACACCCATTTCTCATGGAGGAATTATAAAAAGGGAACACACTTACTTTGATTTAGCAACTGCAAATAACAGATGGTGGGATGTTGAGCAAAACATGAGAAAGCTCTATACTCATCCAGTGATGCCTTGGAATCATTAATGTTCAACTGACAGTCAAGTGCTTTTTGTGTGTAATCAGTGTTGTAGAAACAAGATTTAAAATGTAACCTATTTGTCTTATTATTTTTTGATATGTAAAGGATGGCAATTGCCTGAGGTATTTATGTAAACGTAGATGGTTCCCTCACAGTATGAGGGAACTGCTGAACAGAACATAAGTTATTGTTAGTTGCTTATACTTATCCTGAGGTACAGAGAGCTTCTGAATACAGAACTACCAGTTAAGAAATGCTTGATGACCAAGCAAAGGTTGAGTATCTAGTACAGACAACGTGGTAACTTCCAAACCATACAGCAGATGTTAATATGTGGATTATCTGTCATGGGCTTTAATACAATTGAAATGCAACATGGTTAGGTGTGAGAATGGACACTGGATTATCCCTAAGGCGGAGGATCAAACAATGAAAGGCAAGAGGTGACCAACGGCAAAGTTATCCTGACTGGAGAGACTGTGTTCCTGGGAGGGATTGAAGGAATTGAATAAGGATGGCCTGGCTCAGGTTGAGATTGGCATAGGAGAGATGGATGAGATAAAAGAATCAGCTAAGTGTGACAAAATGATGGGACTTTGCAACTTTTTATTCCAAAGATCTTTGTGTGTGCTGAAATTGAAGAATCAGTAGACTTGGTTGAAAATATTTTCAGAAACGCTGCTTGGCAGATTTAAAAGAATGTGTGTTGCTTCTATAGATGAAGAAGATAACTATCCATATCTTGTAGGGTTTCAGCACAGTCTAATGATCATTCCATTTCACAAATGTAGACTCAAAAGTTGGAGCTATTACGATGTTGCTTCAAAGCAAGGACTTGATAGTAAGTTCTTGGGGGTGATTCTCCCATCCTGTCGCTCCCTCTGAAGAAACCAGTGTGAATTACTCTACTTTCGTGGGATTCCCGCAAGTGTTAGTGCTGCGCTTGTGTCTCCCAGGTCTGGATTTCCGGTGACGTCTGTGCAGAGCTAGAAATCAGCTGGGAGGTGGGACTGATATTTAAATAGTATTTGATATACAGTTTAAACACTATTGGCGACCCCAGGACTGAATTCTCCAGGCCCACAAGCATCTTCCACCCAGTCAATGTTTCACTGCGACAGTGTTCAGATTAGCTCTTCTCCCCCCCCCCCCCCCCCCCCCCCCCCAGAGACTAGTGGGATGATCCCGCTGGAGGGAAGTGGGGGGGGGGGGGGGCAATTGGTGTCCTCGGGGTTGGGTGGCAATGGGGGGTGTGGGGGAACATACCCTTGAACATGGATACTCTGACAGTGCTGGCCTGTGCCCCAGCAGTGCCCATCAGGTATATGCCAAAGGAGTGTGTTCTAGGAGATAGTAAATCCGCGAGCTTTCGACTTTACAGCCTTCGGCAGGCAAATGCAGTGTTCTGATCTGATCAAAACACTGCATTTGCCTGATGAAGGCTGTAAAGTCGAAAGCTCGCGGATTTACTATCAAATAAATTGGTTGGATTTAAAATTGGTGTTGTAAAACTTTACTGAGTTTACCCCAGTCCAATGCTGGCATCTCTGCATCTAGGAGATAGTGCCATGACACTGAGCTGATTGAGACCAGGGTCTTGGGGGCAGTGCCTGCTGGGGTGGTGCCGAAGGGCAATCGGTGAGGGTGGAGGAGGGTCCCACTGACACTGCCACTCTGCATTGGGATCCAGTAGGGTTGGAAGGAGGCCAGTGATTGGGTTGGGCTGGGGGATAGGGGGTTGGTTTCTGGCAAGGGGCGGGGGAGGGTCTAGCATTGTTGTGGTGGGTGCTGGAGATTGGATGGGCTGGGTTAGAGGGGGTTTGAGTTTAGCCTGCAAATTGGAGGAAGGGAGGGAGCTGCGATTGGGCAGAGCAGCACTGGGATGGTCTTGGATGGGCCAGCGATCGAATGGGTCAGCAAATGGAGAAGCTGACAGTTCGGGGCCACTGTGCATGCACAGGGACCTGCTGGTTTCAGCCTCCTGGGTGGTAAAAAGACGCCTCCCCTGAAATTTTAATGAGATTCATTCTGCAGTGCACAGTGTGGAAGATTCTAGTGTGAACTCTTACTGAGAAAATCAGTGCGAGTTAATCCAGTTTTCACACGAATTCGACACTTGGAAATTTTTTGGGAGAATTCCACTGGAATTAGAACAGGAAAATTTTAAGGGAATAGCATCTTGAATAACGTGCCATTTCCAAGTAGTCTTTCATTGGCTGTAAACCAATCAGAAGATCACACCCTTGACCACACTTGCGATTAAATTGGTCAGCATATTTTTAAACATTAACAGCTTTCTATAACTTTCTACTGACTGAGAAGTTTTGATGCTGTTAAAGATTTTGATGAATGAATAACTAAAAATCCTGGGGTTGTTTAATGCCTTCCCTCGTAGCAGGTTTGGTTGTGGGGGGGTAGGTGGGGGAATGCATTGGCCCTTAAGGTGACTATCCTCCCCCCAGAAAAGTGACACTAGGCTTTCACTGGTTCTCCACTCAGTTGGCCAGATTCCCATCGCCCGAGTTGCATTCTGCCCGGGTATTTGAAGAAGCACGGTTTCAGGAACAATAGGATTTTCTCCGGGTGCTCTAGTTTCCTCCCACATCCCCAAAAACGTGCTTTTTAGGCCAATTGGCGTCAATAAATTGTCCCTAAATTGGATCTCCCTTAATCTGGCGTACATATAATTCCCTAAATTTCCACCCTCTTTATTGTGGAGTTCCACTAGAGGTAGACAAACTCATTAATGAGTGACGTAAGACTCGAATAAGGCACCCACTGAGTGTGTTAAACAGGGCGGCACGGGCTTGTAGGGCCGAAGGGCCTGAAGGTGGAACTGATCCACTTCACATCAGCCATGATCTTATTGAATGGCGGGGCAGGCTCGAAGGGCTGGATGGCCTACCCCTGTTCCTATTTCTTATGTTCTTATTTCTTATGTTTCCTGTACTGTACTGCTCTTTGATATTAACTTGACCACAAAGGTGGTATAATGAATGACACTATAATGTTAAAACCATGAGTAAGGTTCTAAATGCCATTGTCAGAATATTAAAATGAGAAGGAATTATCAAAGGATTTTGCCTCAGGTATACAAATAGTTGCTTGGTGGTAGTATTGTTGAAAAATGAAACATACTGTGTTTACCGCTGTGCCATCCCCTGAACCTGTGACTTTTCTAGGCAGCAGAGTTCCCAGAAACATTGGTATTTCCACTGAGCCTTTTTACAATGTGGTTGATAGTTTATCATGTTAAATTAATGGGACCGGATGTGATTGATTGACATCATGAAGGATGAGGATAAGATTCTTGTAATACCCCAATGAAAGTTCCTCGGAGTGCAAAGTGTTTGTGAAGCTGATGCTTATTACGCACTGGGCTCTTTTATGTTTAAAATTGTAGTTGTGGGGGTAAACTCCAATGCATGAGCAATTCCTCTGCCTTTTGGAACACTAGCCTTGCTGTGACTCAATGTCACGGTCAATCATTTACACTCTTCATTTAAGTATCAGACAGAGTATCATGTCTATTTTCAATACTCTTCAATCATGTTTCAGTTTCTTTGCATGAAAAATGACTCTTAATTTGACTAGCTAGTATTAGAGGAAGGTGCCGTGGTGGGGGGGTGCATATTTTGAAATAATTGGGCAGGGGGAAGCAGAATGAGGCAGTAAAAAGAAGAAACCAAAGGCAGAGAAAACCAGGGGAGCCAAGCAGCAACAGAATGTGCAAAATCAGATCCTTCCTATTTCTGGAACAAAGTGTGCACACATAAATGCCCAGAGCCTGACAAATGAGATTAGTAAACTACAGGCACAAGTTGTCACTTTGGGTTCAGATCCGGTGGCAATGAAGCAAGACTGGCTCAAACAGGAGCAGGGACGGGGATTTCAAATTCCTGTCTAATGTGTTTAAGAGAAACTGGGAAGGAGAAATTGGAAATGCAGGGCTGGCACTCGACCCGACTGAAAATGGTGTTACTGCCGTGGAGAGAAAATGCTCAAATCTCAGCAGGTCTAATAGCATCTGTGGACAGAGAATACAATCAACGTTTCAAATCTGGATGACTCTTCATCAGAACTCAGATCAAAGGCTGATGGAACATGAGAATTAGGAGCAGGATTAGGCCATCTGCCCCCTCCAGCCTGCTCAGCCCTTTAATAAGATCATGGCTGATCTTTTTGTGGACTTAGCTCCACTTACCCACTAGCTCACCGTAATCCTTAATTCCTTTACTGTTTAAATATCTATCTATCTTTACCTCGATGAAGTAGCCTCAGCTGCTTCACTGGACAGGGAATTCTGTAGGTTCACAACCCTTTGTGTGAAGAAGTTGTGACCACCTTGCAGCCATGTCTCTGTAATTGCTATTAAATCACACTCATTGGCGAAGATTTGTATCATCAACTCATTTACCTTGTTTCAAATGCTACAAACATTTAGATGAAGTGCCTTTACGCTAATTTTTATACTTCTGTGAATCCTAACACCTCCATTTAATAACATCTCCTGAGTTCTTCTCCCTTTTTAACTGTTTTTGTATTTTTTCCACATAGTTGAAACCTTCTCCCCATGTGCTAACCTGCTGCTTTTGCTTCCTATTAACCACTATATTTCCTGTAGTTTTGCCGTCCCCACCACCGCAACATTTGCTGGTTTTAAAGTCCTTGTGACCACCTTATCTTTGTACTTTGGCAGCTCAGAGATGCAATGTATCTGGGTACAGAAGATGAGCTATAACCATGCTGGGATTGTACCAATGACTACCAAATGAGGGGAAGAGCAACTTTCAGATCTCTTCTAATGAGTAGTGATAATGGAGAACTTGAATTATCCTAAAATGGATTAAGTGCAAACAAGAGTATAAAGAACAGGGAAGCAGGAGGAATTCCTGGAATATGTGCCTTTTCTGATCAGTTTCTAGCCTAATGGGGAAATTAACAATGCTGGATCTAATCCTGAGGATGGATTACGTGGACCCTGTTTCAGTGGGGGACAGTATCCGGGGAACAATGGTCACAAGAGCATTAGGTTTAAGGTTGTCACTGAAAAGGCCAGGGAAATATCAAAGTTGAAGATGCTTAACTGGGCATGGGTCAATTTCAGTGAGTTGGAATCTTATTCAAGTGAAATTGAAAACCAGGAGTGAACAAGTACAGAGTTAAATGAGAGCTATTGAAGGAGGAAATAGTTCGCATATGGACTAGATACGTTCCCATGAGGGCAGGAAAAGAAAGACATTTGATTATCCAGGGTGCTGTAGTTTTCAATGTGAATAAAGATTGTAGAGAGAAATTGAAATGAAGACCAAGCCAATCTACGAAAGAAGAATAATGGATAACATAAAGAATGTTCAAGTATTTTATGAACATATATACATAGTGTGGTTGATGGCACAGTGGTTAGCACTGCTGTCTTACAATGCCAGGGACCCAGGTTCGATTTCCAGCTCGAGTCACTGTCTTTGCAGTGTCTGCATGTTCTCCCTCCTATAGTCCAAAAGATATCCTGGTTAGCTGAATTAGCCATGCTGAATTCTCCCTCAGTGTATCGGAACAGGCACCCGAGTGTGGGGACTAGGAGAATTTCAGTCGCTTCATTGCGATGTTAATGTAACCTACTTGTGATGCTGATAAATAAACCTGACCTTGTTATTTACAAACACGGGTCAGACAGAACTAACTATGCGACTGTTCTCCAGTCCTCCCTGGCTCCAGCTGGGGATCCTCCCTGAAGTGGGATAAGCGCCTTTGCACCTGATTGGCTTGGCTTCCCGCCTCAGCAATCCATAGGGTCCGGCCCAATCATGTGGCACTCAGAAATTGCCCTCTTAAAGAGGCCATATTACCACAAAATTATCTGTAATTATAACTTTCTCAGAGTTGTTATAGTGGGAGATTTTAATCTCCCTAGGGTGGATTGGAAAGTACTTAGAGCTTAGGTTTGGATGGGCAGGAATTTGTAAAATGTATACTGGAAGGATTGTTGGAACAGTATGTGGCTAGCCCGACTAGAGAAGGGGCTATGTTGGATTTAGTTCTGAGTAATGAGCCAGGGCAGGTGGTTGATGTTGTAGTAGGGGAACATGTGGCTAACAGTGACCACAATTCTGTCTACTTTAGGGTATAGATGGAAAAGGATGCTTGTTGCCCTAGGGGCAGGGTGCTGAATTGGGGGAAGGCTAACTACGGTTGAATTAGGCAGGAACTTAGGGAAACTGATTGGGAACAGTTGTTTGAGGGTAAGTCCACGCTAGGCATGTGGGACTCTTTCAAGGGCATACTGAAAATGTTGCAAGATAAGTATGTGCCGGCCAAGAGGAAAGATGGGAAAGGTAGGATTAGAGAGCCGTGGATTACTAGGGATATTGAGGACTTGGTTAGGAAGAAAAGAGAAGCTTATGATAGGTCGAAGCAGCTGGGAACCGAGAAAGCATTGAAGGAATATAGAGAGAGTAGGAGGGAGTTCAAACGGAGTTGGAAGGGCGAAAAGGGGGCATGAAATGATTTTGGCGGATAGGATTAAGGAAAACACAAAGGTTTTTTATTCCTATGTTAGGAATAAAAGGGTGGTTAGAGGAAAAATCGGACCTCTTAGGGACAGAGGAGGGGAACTGTGCTTAGAGCCGGAGGGGAACTGTGCTTAGAGCCCGAGGGAATGGCGGAGATCCTGAATGAATACTTTGTGCCAGTATTCACGAAGGAGAGGGGCTTGTTGACAGCTCCTGTCTCTGAGGGAGCTGTGAACCAGTTGAGGAAATATCCATACCGAGGGAGGAAGTGTTAGAGCTTCTAGGTAGCATTAAAACTGATAAATCTCCAAGGTCTGATGGCATTTATCCCAGACTGCTTAGAGAGGTGTGAGGTGAAATTGCTGGGCCTCTTACGCAAATCTTTGTCTCTTCCTTGGACACAAGTGAGGTCCCAGAGGACTGGAGAATAGCTAATGTTGCACCGTTGTTTAAAAAGAGTGGTAGGGCTAACCCTGGAAATTATAGGCCGGTGAGTTTGACGTCAGTGGTAGAGAAGCTGTTGGAGGGGATTTTTAGAGATAGGATGTATAGGTACTTAAAGCGTTGCAATCTGATTAGGGATACGTAGCATGGATTTGTTAAGGGGAAGTCGTGCCTTACAAATCTGGTAGAATTTTTTGAGGAGGTGACAAAAACAGTGGACGAAGGGCGAGCTGTTGATGTTGTCTATTTGGATTTCAGTAAGGCGTTTGACGAAGTCCCTCATGGGAGGTTAGTCGAGAAGGTCAGGCAAATGGGATACAAGGACGTGTAGCTAGATGGATAAGCAACTGGCTTGGTAATAGGAGACAGAGAGTAATAGTGGAAGGGTGTTTCTCTAGCTGGAGGTCGGTCACTAGTGGTGTGCCGCAGAACTCGGTACTAGGAGCTCTTCTATTTGTAATATATATAAATGACTTGGAAGAGGGAGTAAGTGGAGTGATCAGCAAGTTTGCAGACGATACAAAGATGGCTGGACTTGTAGATAGTGAGGAGCATTGTCAGGCGATACAGCAGGACATAGATAAGCTGGTAGCTTGGGCAGGCAGATGGCAGATGGAATTCAATCCTGATAAATGTGAGGTGATGCATTTTGGGAGAAAGAATGTAGTGGGGAGGTATATGATAAAGGGTAGACCTATTAAGAGTATAGAAACGCAGAGGGACCTGGGGTTGCAGGTGAACAAGTCTCTGAAGGTGGCAGAGCAAGTGGAGAAGGTTGTGAAGAAAGCATATAGTATGTTAGCCTTTATAGGAAGTGGTATAGAGTACAAGAGCTGGCCTTTAATGTTGCAGTTGTATAAAACGCTGGTTAGACCTCATTTGGAATACTGCGTCCAGTTCTGGTCGCTTTACTACCGGAAAGACGTGGAGACTCTGGAGAGAGTGCAGAGGAGGTTTACCAGGATGCTGCCTGGTATGGAAGGTCTGAGTTACGAGGAGAGATTAGGCATATTGGGACTGTTTTCCTTAGAAAGATGTAGACTTAGAGGAGATCTGATAGTGGTGTACAAGGTTATGAAGGGGATAGATAGAGTAAACAGGGCTAAGCTTTTTCCTAGGATGGACTCAAATAGCACGAGGGGTCATGGGCTTAGGGTGAGGGGGATAAGGTATAATTTGGATGCTAGAGGGAGTTTTTTCACACAGAGGATGGTGGGGGTATGGAATGCGCTGCCAAGTAAAGTGGTGGAGCAGGTACTCTGGAGTTATTTAAGAAATACTTAGATGGGCACATGAACAGAATGGGAATGGAGGGGTATAGAAAACTGATTTAAAATAGGTATCATGAGCCTTGGGAGTCCCTGGGAAGTGTGTAAATAGATGATGATATTGATGTACTTGTTTTTATCCTACAGGTGCTTTGGTCCACCTTGTTGTCTAACGAGGGGCATACACGCGATGGGTCGTGAGAGGACTGCTCTTGGATCTTTTTCGAGAGTATCCTACTGCTTCACATCATTAGTGTGTGCTTGACCTGGACCATCTGATGGGCAACACGACAGCTCAGTGACTATAGCTGTGCTGTGCAGATACATGGATTTGGGCCTGTGTCTGTGGGAGTTTGCGCATTCTCCCCGTGCTTGCGGGGGTTTTCTCCAGGAGCTCCGGTTTCCTCCCACATCCCAAAGATGTGCTCTTAGGCTAATTGGCAAAACAAATTCTCCCTAAATTGTCTCAAATTTGGTTTTTAATCCATAGATCTATAAACATGGACAGGGATCGCGTGTAGAGGTGGGAACATCGAGGTGGCGGCGCGGGCTCGTTGGGCCAAAGGGCCTGTTTCCTGTGCTTCTTTGTTCTTGCTTCACAATATCTCGGTCAGCATTCCGCCTATACTTCCCACGTAGATGTTGATTATTTTGTATCTGTTGGATAGAAGTTAGGTACGCTGGCCTTCCCTAACACTACCACGCTCTGCTTACCTGGCTGACTATCTCCTCATGCCTGTGCTTTCTATGAGATTACATTCTGCAGTAAATATCCAGTTATTCCTCTCGTGTTTTGGAGCATCTCCAGCTCAGCCTTTCCCGACTCTACGTTTTCTCCTCAAGACAGTTGCTTTCCACCTCACCGTTCACTGCATTTCTAAGTTTTGTATCTTATCTGAACTTTGAAATTATACCCTGTCTACCGAACTCCAAGTTACTGGTATATATCAGAAAGAACAATGGATCTAATGCCAACCTTGGGAGTTTTTTTTCTAATCAAAAATACAGTTATTCTCTCTACACTGCTTTTTTTAATCCCAGTTTCACATTCGTATTGTCACTATCCCTTTTAGAACCATGGAAAAGTCACAGCACAGAGAGAGGCCATTCAGCCTATCTTGTCCATTCTAGCCCAAGGACACCCAGGTGCCCTTTCTGATCGCACCTTCATGCACCCATAACCCTGTAGTTTACAGCATCAACTCAGACACTGAATTCCAGACATCCACCAACCTTTGTATTTACAAAAAAAAAAAAAAAAATTCTTCCTCATACGTAGATTACAAAAGCAGAAATCATGGACACGAGACACGAGAAGACTTTGGCTGATAGGATCAAGGAGAATCCTAAAGCTTTCTTTAGATATGTTAAGAATAGAAGATTGGTTAGGGCAAGATTAGGCCCAGTCAGAGACAGCAGTGGGAAGTTGTGCGTGGAGCCTGAAGAGATTGGAGAGGCACTGAACAAATATTTCTCTTCGGTATTCACGCAGGGAGATGTAAATGTAGTTGTGGAGAACGCTGGGATACAGGGTTGTAAACTGGAAAGTATTGAAATAGATAAGGAGGATGTGCTAGATATTCTTGAGGGTTTGAAGTTAGATAAGTCCCCTGGGCCGGACGGGATTTACCCTAGGGTTCTCTGGGAGGCGAGAGAGGCGATTGCAGAGCCTCTGACTCTGGTCTTCAGGTCGTCGTTGGTTACGGGTATAGTGCCGGAAGACTGGAGGATAGCAAATGTGGTCCCATTGTTCAAGAAGGGGAATAGAGACTTTCCAGGGAGTTATAGACCGGTGAGTCTTACTTCTGTTGTGGGCAAAGTATTGGAAAGAATTATTAGGGATAGGATTTATAGTTATTTAGGGAGAAACGAATTGATTGAGGATAGTCAGCATGGTTTTGTGAAGGGTAGGTCATGCCTTACTAACCTTATTGAGTTTTTTGAAAAAGTGACCAAAGAGGTAGATGGGGGTAAGGCAGTTGATGTGGTATATATGGACTTTAGTAAGGCGTTCAATAAGGTGCCCATGGAAGGCTTCTGCAGAAAATGCAGATGTATGGGATTGAGGGTGATTTAGCTAACTGGATTAGGAATTGGCTAGCTGATAGAAGACAGAGGGTGGTGGTTGATGGAAATTATTCATCGTGGAGTTCAGTTACAAGTGGTGTACCTCAGGGATCTGTTTTGGGGCCCCTGCTGTTTGTATTTTTTATAAATGATCTGGATGAGGGTATTGAAGGATGGATTAATAAATTTGCGGATGACACCAAAGTCGGAGGAGTGGTAGATAGTGAAGAGGGGTGTTATAGTTTGCAGAGAGACTTGGACAAGTTGCAGAGCTGGCCGAGAGGTGGCAAATGGAGTTTAATGTGGAAAAGTGTGAGGTAATGCACTTTGGCAGGAATAATAAATGTGTAGAGTATAGGACTAATGGTAGGATTCTTAATAGTGTTGATGAACAGAGGGATCTTGGTGTATATGTGCACAGATCCCTGAAAGTAGGCAGTCAAGTCGATAAGGTTGTTAAGAAGGCATATGGAGTCTTAGCTTTTATTGGTAGGGGGATTGAATTTAGGAGCCGCAGCATCATGTTCCAACTGTACAAAACTCTAGTGCGGCCGCACTTGGAGTATTGTGTGCAGTTCTGTCCCCACATTATAAGAAAGATGTGGAGGCATTGGAGAGGGTACAGAGGAGGTTTACCAGGATGTTGCCTGGTATGGAGGGCAGGTCTTATGAAGAGAGGCTGAGGGATTTTGAGGTTGTTTTCGTTAGAAAGAAGGTGGCTAAGAGGAGACCTTATTGTAACATATAAGATGATTAGAGGTTTAGATAGGGTGGACAGTGATAGCCTTTTTCCTAGGATGGAGAAAGCTAGCACGAGGGGACACAGCTTTAAATTAAGGTGTGATAGTTATAGGACGGATATCAGAGGTAGGTTCTTTACCCAGAGGGTGGTTAGGGAGTGGAAAGCCCTGCCTGCGGCAGTTGTAGATGCGCCAAGTTTGGTGGCGTTTAAGAGGTTAGTTGATAAGTATATGGAAGAGAAGGGAATGGTTTAGTTTGGAGGGTCGTTGCTTTTTATATTGGTCGGCACAACATCGAAGGCCGAAGGGCCTGTTCTGCGCTATAATGTTCTATGTTCCAACCAAACCAAGCTGTGACATAACCAAAAAGAGTGCTTCCTATGGTGCATCTGTAGAAGTTGGTGAGAGTTGTAGCTGACATGTCAAATTTCCTTCATCTTCTGAGAAAGTCGAGGCATTGGTGGATTTTTCTGAACTGTAGTGTCAGCTTGGGGGGATCAGGGTAGGTTGTTGGTGATCTGGACACCTAAAAACTTGAAGCTCTCAACCCTTTCTACTTTGTCCCTGTTGCTGTTGACAGGGGCATGTTTTCCTTTATGCTGCCTGAAATTGATGATTCACCAGGATGTTACCTGGGATGGAACATTTAAATTATGAAGGAAGGTTGGATAGTTTTCTCTGGAGCAGAGAAGATGAAGGGGTGACTTGATCGAGATGTTCATGATTATGAAGGGGCACGGACCAGATGTTTAGGGAGTAGCTGTTCCCCTTAGTTGAAGGGAAATAACCCCAACTAGACCTGGTAACATTCTTGTAAAAATTCCATGGGCTTTAGTTTTCCAAATTTCCTGCTGTAATTTAACACAGGCTTCAGTTGGTACACACCTACCTGATGATTCATTAAGCTCTGGATATATGTTGATAATGTGCACTACAACATTTCAGCCATTAGAGTTCTTTAGTAAGTCAGAGACTGGGCAGATCTGTCATGGCAATATTATAGTATTTCAGTTTCAAGTTTCAAGCTTGGAAAGTGAAGCAGGACGAGGTTAAAGGAACAGGAATAAGAGAACTGACCCCCTGGGATACTTGTATTAGCATGAAACTGAGCCAGCACCAGGTGGTGGAAGGACATTGAGTGAGTGCTCCAGATGACCCCCATTCTTTCTGCATGTTTAAATAGAATAATATTGGAGGGTGACACAATAGCAGTGCCAATTCTGGCCTCGGATGACTGCGTGGAGTTTGCACATTCTCCCTGTGTCTGCGTGGGTTTCTCCCGGATGCCCAGGTTTCCTCCCACAGTCCAAAGGTGTGCGGCTAGGTGGATTGACTGTGCTAAATTGCCCCTGGTGTCAGAGGGGTTAGTAGGGTAAATAAATGTGCGGAGTTATGGGCATAGGATAATGGGATTATGGTTGGCACAGATTCAATGGGCTGAAAGGCCTCCTTCTGCACTGTCGGGATTCCATGAACCCAAAAGTTCAGATCTTCTGATCCCAATCTCAGAATGTTGGGGTTTAAAGGTCTAAACTGTGAGGACAGGATACCACATTGCTGTGAATCTGGAGTCACGTGTAGGTCAAGACAAGATGAAGACAGCAGATTTCCTTCCCTAAAGGACATTAGGCTTGTGTTCCTTCTAGTTTAGAGAATGAAGGCTGACCTTTGGCAGGGAGGATGTTCCTGATGGTGGGGGAGTGAGGGGGTCCAGAACCAGGGGTTAGAGTCTGAGGATTCAGAGTAGACCATTTAGGACAGAGTTAAGGAGACATTTCTTCACCCAAAGAGGGGTGAGCCTGTGGAATTCATTACCCCAGGAAGTAGTTGTTTGCAAAACATTGAATATAATCAAGAGGATATAGTGCTTGGGGCATATGGGGCCAAAGGTTATGGGCGGAAAGTGGGATGAGGTTATGAGTTGGATGATCAGCCATGATTGTACTGAATGGCAGAGCAGGTTCGAAGGGCACAATGGCCTCCTGCTCTTATCCTCTATGTAGTAGAGTGTCTAGAAAGTCAATGGCATGCTGGAAAACGAAGGAGTGCAGTCATCCTTCCAATTGTTTAAAGCCTTGGTCAGATACTTTCTGAAGAACTTTATTCAGTTCTAACATCAGCTTGGAAAGGATAGACTAGATAAAGTGCAAACTCACCAGAAACTGGGGCTTGGCGTGGTTAAATTATGAAGATAGGTTGCATAAACATGGTTTGTTTTCTTAGCAGAAGATTACTAGAATAGGTGGCATAATGGTAATGTGACTGAACTAGTCATCCAGAGGCTGATGTTGGTGCTGTGGAGACATAGGTTCAAATCCCACCATGGCAGCTGGTGGAATTTAAATTTAATAAAATCTGGAATCGGTAATGGTGATCTTCAATTATCATCGATTTTGGCAAAACCCATCTGGTTCACTAATGTTCTTTACCCCATTAGAGTAAATGGGGTACTTTTTTACTTTCCCATTTACTTTAAAGTAAATCTGCTGTCCTTTATCTGGTCTGGCCTACACGTGACTCCAGATCCACAGCAATGTGATTGACTTTTAACTGCCCTCTGAAATGGCTAAGCAAGCCTCAAGCTCCTGTGTTCAAGGACAATAAGAGATGGGCAATAAATGCTGGCCTGGTCCTGGTCCTGTAATCCATAAAAGAGTAAAGTCCAAAGATGTGTTGGTTAGGTTGATTGGCCATGCTAAGGAATTGCCCCTTAGTGTCCTGGGATGCGTAGCTTAGAGGGATTAGCGGGTATAATATGTAGGGATATGGGAGTAGGGCCTGGGTAGGATTGTGTTTGATACAGACTCGATGGGCTGAAGGACCTCTTTCTGCATTGTAGGGTTCTATGATTCCAAAATAAATTGGGTAGTTAAAGAGGAAATGATATTGTCTGGCAGAGGAATGTAGCACATTGGGTGGGAGGATAATAAAATTAGACTAGGTATGAAATTAGGGCTTGTGGAAATGTGGAATTTTCTCTCAAAAGCTGAGGATGTTGGCTCAGTAGAATCTTTCAGTACTGAGAATGATAAGGTTTTTGTTGGGGAAAGGGGTTGTCCGGGGTATTTCTAGTATCCTGCGGACTCACTCAACCAGTACTGTAAATAAATAATGGATTTTACTCAAACACCTCCTGCAAACATCTGGCTAAAGGACTACACACGCAAACCAATTCTAAATAACCAATTCATAACTTCATTCCAAACAGTAAAAGACTTCAGTTTTACAACTTTAACAATTCTCTCTCTAGCTAATTGATCATTTAGAAATTTGTTTATCACTCCGGATCCTTGTGACCCTATCAGTACGTTGAACACTCAAGTCTGTCTCTTTCTCTCCGGTCTGGAGGTGTGCTACTCTTGTCACTGCCATGTCCTGACCCACTTCCTGGGGAAGCTGGAGAGATGGACTCTCTCAAACCAAAAGAGAAAATTCTGGAAATCTTAGCTGGTCTGGCAGCATCTGTGAAGAAAGAAAAGAGCTGACATTTCAAATCCAGATGACCTTTTTCAAAAGCTTTTGTTCTCATTTGGTTTCAGATTCCAGCATCTGCAGTAATTTGCTTTAATCCTGGGTTCTCTCAAACGCCAATAGTATAGATTTCTTATACCTATCTGGCTACCTTCTGGAATCTTCTGAGGAATTGGCGCTTAGGTTTGATTAGTTTCATATCATTGTTGATGGAGTTTCAGTGGGTGTTAGTGGATTTCAAAGGTAGACTCTTTATGTTTGTGTGCTACACACCCAGATAGAAAGACAAAGAACAAAACAGCACGGGAAACAGGCTCTTCGGCCCAACGAGCCCGCGCCGCCACCCCAATGTTCCTACCTCTACCCGCCATCCCTGTCTATGTTTATAGATCTATGTCTCAAATTTGGTTTTTTAATCCAATTTAGGGAGAATTTGTTTTGCCAATTAGCCTAAGAACACATCTTGGGGATGTGGGAGGAAACTGGAGCACCCGGAGAAAACCCACACAAGCATGGGGAGAATGTGCAAACTCCCACAGACACAGGCCCAAATCCATGTATCTGCACAGCATAGTGATAGTCATTGAGCTGTCATGTTGCCCATCAAATGGTCCAGGTCAAGCGTACGCCAACGGCGTGAAGCAGTAGGATACTCACGAAAACAAAAATCCAAGAGCAGCTCTCTCACAACCCATCGCGTGTATGCCCCTCGTTAGATAACAAGGTGGACCAAAGCACCTGTAGGATAAAAACATCAACATCGTCGTCCATTTCCACACTTCCCAGGGACTCCCAAAGTTCACGATCCCTATTTTAAATCAGTTTTCTATATCCCTCCGTTCCTATTCTGTTGTCTCATTTCAACTTTGAATGTGTATCAAATTTTTTGTTTCACTTATTGTATGTCTGTCCCACGTATATTGAGCACAGTACAGGCCCTTCGGTCTTCGATGTTGTGCCGAGCCATGTCCAAACCCAAGATCCCACTCTGTATCATTCTGGTGTGCTCCATGTGCCTATCCAATAACCGCTTGAAAATTCCTTAATTGTTTGACTCCACTATCACAGCAGGCAGTGCATTCTACACCCCAGCCACTCTCTGAGTAAAGCATCTGCCTTGGGCATCTACCTTGGACATCCCTCCTATATTCCCACCACAAGCCTTGTAGTTGTACCCGCTGGTAACAGTTACATGCACTCTGTCTATTCCTCTCATTATCTTATAAACCTCTAAGTTGCCTCTCATCCTCCTCTGCTCTAAAGAGAAAAGTCCTAGCTCTCTCAACAATTCCTCATAAGATCTACCCTCCAAACCAGGGTGATAAATAGTGTGATTTATTTCTCAGGAAATGTATGGCTGCCCTTTTACACATGCTAAGATGTCCTGGCGCATCTTTGGTTTTCAATTGTCTGAGCTTGAATCTTACAAAAGTCCTGTCTCCAGGCAGACTGTTTTGGACTCAGATAATCCCAGCACACGTTGCTTTTAGACCAATTTCTGTGTCAGGTTTTGTGTCCTCTTGCTGTGCCTGCACTCCTGGCCTGATGATTGTCTGCCGTTGGTTCCTCTCAATGATCCTATTTTACTCCAACGGCCACAGGTTGCTACGAATGGTGCCAAGAAATACAGAGCAAAGGCGGGTATATAGGCTTCAGCTACAGAATAACCACAGTCTAATTGAACACTAAAACTGGCACAAGGGCTGAAGAGTCAACTCCAGACCCCAGTTCCCCTCTCATATAATTCTGTTTTAATTTGATTTATTATTGTCACATGTATTAGGATACAGTGAAAAGTATTGTTCCTTGTGCACTACACAGACTAAGCATACCGTTCATGGAGTACATAGAGAGAAGAAAAGGAGAGACTGCCGAATGTAGTGTTACAGTTATACCTAGGGTGTAGAGAAAGATCAGCTTAATATCCAGTAGGTCCATTCAGAAGTCTGATGTCAGCAGGGAAGAAGCTGTTCTCGAGTCAGTTGGTACGTGATCTCCAGTCGTCTTGTATTTTTTTTCTGATGGAAGAAGGTGTTAGAGATCATGTCCTGGATGCATGGGTCCTTGATTATTCTGGCTGCTTTTCTGAGGGAAGTGTAGAGACAGAGTCGATGGATGGGAGGCTGATTTGGGTGATAGACTGGTCTACGTTCACAATCCTTTGTAGTTTCTTTCCCATTGCAATGTTTGCAGTACAGTCTGTTGCTGTGATTCACAAGTGATGTAGAACTGCTGATGGAGCCTCTCTGGGAAGGCTGCCATCTGTCCTAGTCACATATTGTAGACAGAGCATCCAAGCCAAAGTCACCGCTATGCCTTGTCCTAGGTGCTTGATGAGTTTGCCCGCAGGAACACAGAGCATTCACATGATTCAGTCTGGCTAAAAATAGACACATTGTACTGTCTGGCTTTGTGCACCCCACTGACTTTGAGCTTCATTTTGAGAAGCTAAATCTTAGTGTCAACAGATACAAAAGCACAAACACTGCACAGTGACTGCAGTCCGTTTAGATAAAGGCTGAGCAGCTCTGCTCTGGTAAATATAAGGGTCGGAGCTGAACCTGAGCCAGCTAGCCCTTTTCCACTCCATATTCAATCCTCCTGTTTCTAGGAAGGAATTCAGAGAAAAAAGAATCTTTTTTTTTCCCCTGAGTAGTGAGAATTGCGGAACTTGCTACCACACAGACTAGTTGAGACAGTTATCATAGGTAATAGAATCATAGAATCCCCACAGTGCAGAAGGAGGCCATTCAGCCCATCGAGCCTGCACTGACAACAATTCCCATAAACCCATATGTTTAACCTGCTAATCCCCCCCGCCAAAACTAGGGTCAATTTACCATGGTCACTCAACCTAACTGCGTATCTTTGACTATGAGAGGAACCCAGAGGAAACCCACACAGGCACAGGGAGAACATGCAAACTTCACACAGATAGTGATCCAAGCCTGGAATCGAACCTGGCTCCCTGGCACTATGAGGCAACCAGTCACTAATGCTGTTTCTCACTCCACAGAGGCTGCCTGACCTGCTGAGTAGTTCCAGCATTTTCTGTTTTGATTTGAGAAGCTGGGATCCTTTTAAAATAGAAAGGATTAGAGAAGCATCAATAACGATGCTCAAAATTGTGAGGAATCCATATGGAGGGAGTGTTTCCGCAGGCGGTAATGGGGAATTGATAACCAGAGAACACAAGACGGATCCGGAACTTTCTTAGTAATAGGACACAAAGGGTCAAGGTTGTTTGAGTGACTGGAGATGGGTTTCCAGTGGCGTATGATAAATTTCAGTGCTGGGACTTTTATTGTTTGCGATTATATGTAAACAATATAGATTGATGATATGGGGGAATGATGAGCAAGTTTGCAGATGATGCCAAAATTGGTAGGGTGGTTAAGTGGTGAAGAAGGTCATAGGTTATAGGGCCATAGATGGATTGGTCAGATGGGCAGAGAAGTGGCAGATGGTATTTAATCCTGATAAGTGCGAGGTGATGCACCTTGGAAGAAGTAATCAATGGCAGGACACTGGGAAGCTCAGAGGAACAGATGGATTTTGGGGTACTTATTCACAGATCCCTGGAGGCAGCAGAGCAGGTGAATAGGATAGTTAAAAAAGCATATGGGACACTTGATTTTATCAATCCTGGCATGAAGTATAAGAGCAAAGAAGTGATGTTGGAACTGAATGTAACATTGGTTAGGCCACAGCTGGAGTACTCGCTATAGGAAGGATGTGAAAGCCTTAGAGAGGGCACAGAGGAGATTCACCAGGATGTTTTCGGGGAAGGAGCATTTGAGCTATAAGGAGATACTAGATAGGCTTGGATTGTTTAATCTAGAGCAGAGAAGGCTGAGGGGGGAATGTGATTGAAGTGTATAAATTATAAAGGGCTTGGACAGGGTGATTAGGAAGCAGTTGTTCCCCTTGGCTGAGAGATCAATCAAAGTTTTAGGGTAAGGCGCAGGAAATTTAGAAGGGATTTAAGAAAAGTATTTTTCACTCAGGTTGGTGGGAATCTACAATGCACGGCCTTGGAAGGTAGTGGTACAACCTTTAAAAATATTTGGATGAACACTTGAAACATCATAACGTTCAAGGATATGGGACAAGTGCTGGAAAATGGAATGAGCATGGCCTTAGTTTTAGTTATTGTCGGTGCAGACTCAATAGGCCAAAGGGCCTTTGTTGTGCTGTTTGACTCTGACACAGATTGAAGGTAATTGGTAAAGGAACCAGAGAGAGTTTTTTTTTAAGATGAGAATTTTAAAATCAGAAAATAACAGAGATATCCTGGCTGGAGAAATTCTGGGAAGGGTGGGATTGTGGGGGAGAAGTATTGATGGGGAGGCAGGGGGGATGTGATGGTTGGGAGGAGGGATAGGGCCAGGAAGAGCAGGATGCGGAAAGCGTTGATAGGGATGGTATGTTAAGGAGGAGATGACTTTGGGAGGGTTGGTTTGTGATGGGTTTGGTTCTGATGGATTTGCAAATTGGCCAGGGCTATCATTTGATAGAAGTTGAGAAGTATTTTTGTACTAATAATGAAGATTCACTAGATTTGAACAAATACATTTTTTAAAAAAAAAGCCTTTTGGCTGAATTAATATAATGCTTCAGTATTGAGTCTATTGACAAAGTAGGTGTAACTATCGCTACCCTCTAGAGTTTCTGCATAATCTAACTCCTAATTGGAATGCTGACTACACAACTTAGATTTTCACTTGTTTAGGATTCAGATTTTGTAAAAACATTACAAGAAAGGAACAAGATTAATAGTCAGGTAACTCTTCCTTTTGATGACAGCTGGTGGAATTAAAACAGGCAGATTTAAAGGAAGTTGAGTGTTTATTTCTCAAATTATAAACCCATCTTTGCAGTCTGGGAGAAAACAGACTGAACGAGACTTTCAAATGTTGTGACTATAAACAAGTCAAAAACCCAGACGCTTGACAAAATTGGTATTTATATTCCTAAGCCTGTTTGTACATGTGTACCAGAGTTTTGATTCTATTAAAGTCTGATTAGAAATCCTCCATTTAATGAATGATTGCTGCAATAATTAATGCCAGTTTGACTAAGTATTTTGCGGATGTACTTTTCAGAGTTAGTGTCATCTAGAAAGATGATTTGCATCTATCTGTCTATCTTTACAGATAATTGATTTTGTTTCGATTTATTACTGTCACATGTATTAGTGTACAGCAAAAAGTATTTTCTTGTGCTATACAGACAAAGCATATAGATAGCAGGAACTGTAGAACTGTAGACAGAGTCAATGAGATATTACACTTCCAAGATGAGATAATCTCAGCCCTTCTGCTAAAATTGGTTTGTTTGATATAAAGTGTGAACAAACTCAGCTTCAAGTAAGAACAATGGGAATTGAATACAAGATAGGCTGGCTGATCCAAAGGTTAAGCGAGCACAAAAAATCTAACCACTGCATCGCTGATTGTCTTTTTTGAAGGGCCACCATGTATGATTCTTGCTCAGCTCCCCTACCTCCTCCCCTCCCCCCTGAGTGCATGTAGTATTCTCACCACTCACCCACCTTTACCAACCTACTTGCATGTCATTATTTACTCCCCTCCGTTTTCATGTAGTTCAGATCACAGCAACATCAAACTGTTGCTATCATCAGAGTGTTTGTCACTAGCTATAGTTTTCCTGCAAGATGAAATTAGCATTCAGTTGGAATGCTCTGATCCCAGCACTGACGTGGGAAATATTGCTTTCAATCACCATGCTTGTGTGTTTTTCTTTCTCTGAGAATGAATGTTTTTTTTTCTGTCGAATCCTTCGATGACAGATGGTGGAACTATGGAAGATAGTTGGACTGATTTTACCTGGTGTCAGTCCTGGCTCAGTTGGTCACAGTTTTGCTTCTGAGTCAAACAATTATGTGTTCAAGACCCACAGTAAAAGGTTGAGCATAGAATCTAAGCATTCCCAGCCCATTGCTGGGGGAGCACTGCACCGCCAGTGGTGCTGTCTTTTGGATAAGATGTTAAATTGATGCCTGACTTCTTTTGTACAGGGATGTAAAGAAATCCAAGTTCAAGGTAGGGGGGGGGGGAAGGTTGAGTAGAGATGTATGGGGGAAGTTTTTTTAAAGAGGGAGGGGTTATTTCTAATCCCTAAACTAACTTTTTTACCTTGAGCGTTGCCTGGAGATTCCTCCCTCTAGTCAAAGCTAGGTGAATCTTCCAGCCTCATTTAAATCCACATGAACTTCATCTCTTCAAGGGCCACACCCCTTCCCAGTTATTATGCTAAATAATAGAGACTGGCTGCAACTCTTCTCTCTACTCTCTCTCCACCTCTCTCTAGCTTGGAATTAAATAGGCAGTTTATAGTATGACTATTTATAAACTCTAACATTCCTAACATCTGTTTGTAATTTGAAGATTGACATCTGTCCGCTGTTAGCACAGTGCTCTGGTCATTATTTGTAGGTGTGACTATCTTGTGCTTTCTTCCCAGTAAGCCAACCTGGACTCCCCTTTTAACCAAGTCACTCATGCTTGTTTTCACAGAATTCAGACCAAGTCACATGATCACTACAATTTCTCCATTCTATCTTGAATTAAAGTCTTACAATCTTCAAATTTTGTAACAATTGATGTAGACCTTGGAACATATTAAAATATTGCCACGTGTTTGCAGGAGGGACGATGACCTTTGGCATTATTGCTAGACTGTCAATCCTAACGCTCAGCTAATGTTCTGGGGACCCAGGATCGAATTCTGCCACGACAGATGGTGAAATTTGAATTTAATAAAAAAAAAAATTGGGATTAAGAATCTACTGATAACCATGAAATTATTGTCAATTGTTGGAAAAACCCATCTGGTTCACTGATGTTTTGGTCTGGCTTACATGTGACTCCGGAGCTACAGCAATATGGTTGACTCTTAACTGGCCACTGAAACGGCCAAGCGTACCACTCAGTTCAATGGTGACTGGGGATGGGCAGTAAGTGCCCATGTTCCATGAATGAATAAAAAAGAATTCTAATCTAATGGGTTGTTGGATTTGGAAGAATGATCCTGAAATGTGACATGACAAGGACTCGATGAGCTGGTGATAGCAATAAGAATGCTACAAGAACTTTTCTCTGTCTCTCAGATCACCACATCTTTATGTGAAAGTTGACTTCAGTCTCTGCCCACTGCTTCACAAACAAGAGACCTTGTATTCCAATAGTAATTCTAAAGCATTTTGTGGAACTTCGACAGATAGTGAATCTATTGCACTGCCTTGCACAACTCGAGATGGGGTGGGGTGACTGCCAGTGTTTGAGTGAAAGTTCAAATGTTAAAGTTGCTTTTACTTTTTCTCTTAGCCGGTAAATGCACCTGTGATTCTAAACAATTAAAGATTAGGGTCTTGCTGGTGCTTTTAGTCCTGAGTAAATGGAACAAATTTAACAGGCCACTGCAATTGCTTTTAACATCCTTGGGCCTTGAAGGAAAGTTCAGTCATGGTCCCTTCATCGCTGCCTGGAAGATGCTACTGGAAAATGTGCAGTTGAATAATGACAGGATTGTGATGCCTTTCACAGTTGAATAACTTGTGCTATCAATGTGTATGCTGAAGACACAAACCAAAGTGTGATGGAACAAAGGAATGTGCGTTTATATTGTGTCTTTCACAACCTCAGGGTGTCTGGAATATTAGATTAGCGGTCGCTGTTGTTAATACTTTGCCCTGGTGGTGTGGTGTAGTGGTCCAGTCGCTCACTTGTGATTCAGAGATTTGAGTTAAAAAGCCCACTGTGCCATTTTATGTGAATTTGAAACTAGTCAAGTAAATAAGAAGTTGGTGTCAGTAATGGCTATCATGAAGCTATCAGACAGTCATTAGAAACCCATCTGGTTCACTCGTGTCCTTTAGGGAAGGAAATCTGCCATCATTACCCAGTCTGGCCAACTTGTGACTCCTGGTATGGTTCAGGTTAGAAATTGATTTATGGAGCCAGCCAGAATCATATGTTTTGCACCTTGAATTTGGCTAGGATAAGCATGAGATGTTTCACTTTGGGTATAATTCAAATGACCCAGTAGGGAGCTTTTATCAAGAAAAGTTTATTTAAGAATATAGTTAATAAGAAAATAGCAAGAACAATTACAAACAAGAAACAAAACGACCACTATAATGCATAACCCTTAACGAATATCTCTCGTGTGTTGCAATTAAACCAAAACCAGTGAAAATCCTTTTAAACAGGTTCAATACAGCAAACAGTACTGCTCACATGATAATGGAAATTGAGTCCTTTGGTTGAAGTCTGCAGTTCAATGAATTCACTCCAATTTGAAGATGAGGCAGTTTCCCAAAACACCAGAGAGTCTTTGGTCCAGCCCCCAACAGCAGCAGGTCGTCCTTCAGGAAAACAAAATCTTATTTTCAGCTAACCAACAGAATTTTCAAAGCAGCAGAAAGAGAGAAAAAACACTTCTTTTTAGCGAGCTGGCCCTTCTAAAACTATAAACTCAAACCTATAGCTCCAAACTGAAAATAAATCCAGCATCTAAGCTAAACTCACAGCAATGATTGAGTCTAAAATGGCCCAGGAAGCCACTTAGATGTATCAGTCCACTATAACATATTACAATAAGAATAAAATTGGACAGATCACTTTGCATCAAACTAGGCTTTGATTCAGACATATCAGTGGCCCACTGCACCCTGCAAATCCTCCTCGAACAGCTGGAGACTTGTGACAAAATTGCAATGACTGCCATGATTTTGACCATCACCAACGTCCCACTCTGCTGCACTGTTCGTGGGTACGTGTGTCCCATCCACACCAGAGCTCACAGTGCAGTGCATTCATCTCAGATGTGGAACATCACAGTAGGAGTTTTTGAGCGTAGAGTCCCTGGCCCAACCATCCTCAGCTACATCGTGACCTTGCCCCCTCTCCCACATCAGAAGGTCAGATGTGGGGATGTTCAGTGATGAACTGTAATTCCGTTGGCAGTTCCTCAGATGTGGTAGCAGTCTGTGCCCACAAGCAGCAAACTCTGCAGAACTTCCCAGCCTGGGCTGCTTAGCAACAAGTAACACCCACATCACAGAAGTGGTGCAGATTGGCAGATCTCTGCAGTTCTCACACAACCTGGACTGATCAGTGAGGGCTAGAGCAGAGGGCTGTAGGCAGAGAGAAAATATGCTGTTGGTCATTGTGGTTTTTTTTTAAACTAAATACTGAGCTGAAATAGTCTCCAGTGAACAACCATACCACCTTATTTTAAAGGGATTCACAGCAGTGGGTTTCTTAATTACGAAGACACCACTTTGCACCTTGTGGAGTGGTGATGTAAAGCTGCCATTGAACTGGAGCTGTATAGATTGCAGTGACTGTGACTCCCGAATTAATATCATTCGGAGAAGCCAGAAGTGTAAACTAGTGAATCACTCGAAGCTGCAGAGAGCAGAACAGTGTGGTATGGATTTATGCTTAATACCTGGAAGGATGCTAATTGGTCAGATTCTTCATCTGACTATTCGAAACTGGCTCTCAAATGATCAAATTTGAGGGCCAGTCATGTGTCCGCTCTTCCCTATGGTTAGGTTGGAGGCGGGAAATGAAAGGCTAAGCTAAAAATTGACTGCACATAAATAGTGCAAACATAAAGGTTAAGCTGAGCACGTTGTGTTTTCCTGACAGGTATATGCAATTATCTGCTTCTATTCCTGTCTGCATCATTGGAATACAATATATTTTCATCTCTAAGGAGCATAAAACTAACTGAAGATTTCTATTCATTAAACAGCAAGTAGCTCAATGGATTGTAACTCATAGTTAGAATAAATGATAAAATCTATTTCGAGCAATGAGCTGTACTCGAGTGTGTAATACATAAGGCATAAAAGGAAGAAATTGACTGCTTTGTGGTACTGTATGTCTTCAATGTTTCAGTGTCACCTGTTAGGGTGCCAGATCAGAAACCCCAAGGTATGTTATGAAGCCAGATTACACCCTAACTATATTGACATAAATGTGTGAGGATAGGAGTAATTCCACAGACAAATTCAGGACCTTTCAACAAAGCAAGCTTTATTCACAGTAGTTGAGGCATAACTCTAACAAAATGAAACAGTTCAACTCTTAATCATTAAACAATCTTTAAATTTGAAAGTAAACAACTTAACTTCTAACTTATTACTATTCAGTTCCAATTAAACAATGTTTCTGGTAGCTTTAAACTCACTTTAAAAATAATTATCAAATCCAGGCATATTTGCCTTGACTTGGAATAACAGCTTTGGAGCGTCCAGGGAGATTTTGTAGAGAGAGAGAGAGCGAGAGACCAAGCCCCTCAAAGGCTTCTATCTTTAAACAGACCTTTCCAGCAACTGAACACAGAAAGCTGTTTTTCATAGAATCCTACAGTGCAGAAGGAGGCTATTCAGCACATCAAGTCCACGCCGATCACAATCCCACACAGGCCCTATCTCCATAACCCATGCATTTATCCTTGCTAATCCTCCAGCTACAAAGGGGCAATTTAGCATGATCAATCCACCTAACCCACGCATCTTTGGACTGTGGGAGGAAACCGGAACAAACCTACGCAGACATGGGGAGAATATGCAAACTCCACAGAGAGAGTGTCCTAAGTTGGGAATCGAACACGAGTCCCTGGCACTGTGAGGCTGTAGTGCTTGCCACTGTGCTCCCCAACCACAAATCTAGCTCTTCCTAATTCTAGTATCACGTGACTATATAACCTTGTCTACCTAACTCCCCTTTCCATTACTTTAATCAAGAATATACCCAAGGGACCTTTCTATTTGGTGAACAAAAACTCATTAAACTTTCTGCTAAATAAACCCTTACATGGTTAAAATGAGTAATTATCCTGCTTTACAGTCAAACCGATTGTCACAAAACACTAAATCTTAAAGCAGTCCCCCTCCTCAAACGTAAAGTATATTAATGCACAGTATCATTATGCACCCAGGACATACAAAGTACACGATATAAGAGGGAGTCATTAAATCATGCATTGAGTATGTCCATCACTCATCCTGTCCACACCTCCAGTCTACACTGATTGAAGGGGAAGTTTTCATTTGGTTAATATTGAGAGTTCTTCTGATTTCTTTCAATGGTTCCTCCTTCTCCAGTTGTTCAGCCCACTGTTCTAGGCCTCGATATCCTGTCGTTCCTGCCCAGTTGTGCAGTCCCTGTCATGGTTGAGATGCTGTCTCGTGCAGTAATGTCGATTGTGAGGCCAAATTTTGCCCTGACCCTACCCAACTGTTGCAGGTCAGCACTGAGCATCTTGGAGGTAGCAGGGGAAATGCATATTATGCATTGTAGTTAATCAGAACTGCAAACCTTAGAGCCACAACCAATTTATATATAGCAGAGGATCAACACTGTGATTGCTCAGGCTTAGAACTGGGAGAGAATGTTCAGTTAAATAAATTAAAAATCTTCCAAAAACTATCAAACACAAATCCCATTATCCTGAGAGAAGGGGGATTGGAGAGAGGTGAGGGTCCTCTGAGAAGGAGGGAATCATTGGATCAAATGATTTTCTGCGAACTGTGGCATCTGTTCAAAGATTTATTTTATTGATGGTTAGAAACCAGATGAATGACGTTAAAATAAATAACTGTGATCTCCCTAGTATTACTTTAAAAGTAATTCTGAAACAGGAAATGCATTAAAAATACAAATTTCTGTAATGTTAGGGCCCCTACATTTGCTGAAAAAAGAGTCAGAGGCTTTTACTTTTTACATGACAACAAGGAGGTCAAGGAAAATATAAAAGAAAAAACTAAAGGTGTACCTCTGGAGAGAGTGAAGAGGAGGTTTACCAGGATGCTGCCTGGTATGGAAGGTCTGAGTTACGAGGAGAGGTTAGGCAAATTGGGGCCGTTTTCCTTAGAAAGACGTAGACTTAGAGGAAATCTAATAGACGTGTACAAGATTATGAGAGGTATAGATAGAGTAAACAGGGCTAAGCTTTTTCCTAGGATGGACTCAAATAGCACAAGGGGTCACGGGCTTAGGGTGAGGGGGATAAGGTATAATTTGGATGCCAGAGGGAGTTTTTTCACACAGAGGGTGGTGGGGGTATGGAATGCGCTGCCAAGTAAAGTGATGGAGGCAGGTACTCTGGAGTTATTTAAGAAATACTTAGATGGGCACATGAACAGAATGGGAATGGAGGGGTATAGAAAACTGATTTAAAATAGGGATCATGAGCCTTGGGAGTCCCTGGGAAGTGTGAAAATAGATGATGATATTGATGTACTTGTTTTTATCCTACAGGTGCTTTGGTCCACCTTGTTGTCTAACGAGGGGCATACACGCGATGGGTTGTGAAAGGGCTGCTCTTGGATTTTTTTTCGAGAGTATCCTAGTGCTTCACGTCATTAGTGTACGCTTGACCTGGACCATTTGATGGGCAACGCGACAGCTCAGGGACTATCGCTGTGCTGTGCAGATACATGGATTTGGGTCTGTGGGAGTTTGCGCATTCTCCCCGTGCTTGCGTGGGTTTTTTCCGGACGCTCCGGTTTCCTCCCACATCCCAAAGATGTGCTCTTAGGCTAATTGGCAAAACAAATTCTCCCTAAATTGTCTCAAATTTGGCTTTTAATCCATAGATCTATAAACATAGACAGGGATCGCGGGTAGAGGTGGGAACATCGGGGTGGCAGTGCGGGCTCATTGGGCCTGTTTCTCATGCTGTTTTGTTCTTTGCTCTTTCTTCATATTGCAAAGGCCAGTGGCAGGCTGGAAGAGTGGGAAACTTTCAAACATAAACAAAGAGTTATTTTAAAAAAAAAGTAATAAAAAGTGCTAAGGTAAATTACAAAAGAAAACTAGCACAAATATCAAGAAGGATAGCAAAAGTTTCTAGAAGTGTATAAAAGGAAAAGAATTGCTAAGGTGAATGTTGGTCCTTCAGAAGATGAAACTGGAGAGTTTATAATGGGGAACACTGAAATGGCAGAGATGTTAAATCAATATTTTGCCTCAGTTTTAACGGTTCGAACACTGGTACCATTCCTATAGGAACGGGCAAGTCAGAGATAATAGGGTAGAACTTAGAATAATTAACATTGACAGGGAAAAGGTACTCAGTAAACTATTGGGATTGAGGGCAGATATGGCCTTATGGCCTACATCCTGGGGTGTTAAAGGAAGTGGTGGTAGATCCTTTGGTTATAATATTTCAAAATTCCCTGGACACAGGAAACGTTCCAATGGATTGGAAAAATGCTAATATAACACCCTTATTTGAAGAGGGAGAGGGGCAAAATGTGGGAAATTACAGATCAGTTTAACATCTGTTGTTGGGGAAGTGTATCAATTACCAAAGAAGCAACATCTAGAAAGTGAAAACGCTATCCATCACAGTCAGCATGGTGTTATGAAAGACAAATCGTATTCGACTAATTTGCTAGACTTCTGAGAATGTAACAAGGAAAGTGGATAATGGGGATCTTATATCTGGACTTGTGGAAAGCATTTGATAAGGTGCCACACACAAGGTTATATCACATGGGATTAGTGGTAATGTAGTAGTTTGCATAGGTGGCTGGTTGATGGACAGAAGACAGAGAAAATTTTTTTTTTTCTGGATGGCAAGAAGTAACTAGTGGGATGTCACAGGGTTTGGTCCTTGGGGCCCCAGCTATTTACAATCTATATCTGGATACAGGCATAGAAGGCTCTGTAGTCAGATTTGCAGATGACACAAACATAGGTGGGACAGTAAATTGCAATGAGGAAATAAGAACTTTACAAATGAATATAATCAGGTGAGAAAAGTGGGCCAAAATGTGGCAAATGGAGTTTAACATGGGTAAATGGGAGGTCGTGCATTTTGGTCGTAAAATGGGAAGGAGACTTATATTCTAAACGGGGAGAGACATTGGCATGCTCTGATGCAGAGGGATCTAGGTGCCTTTGTTCATGAGTCACAGAAAAGTAGTCTGCAGATACAGAAGATAATAAAGTGGATGGAATGTTGGCATTTATAGCTAAAGAAATAGAATATAAAGGTAAGGAAGTATTGTTGCAACTATACAAGGTGTTGGTGAGGCTGCACCTGAAGTATTCTGCACAGTTTTGGTCCCCGTATTTGAGGAACGATGTAGTGACATTGGAGGTAGTTCACTAGATTGATTCCAGAGATGAGGGATTTGTCATATGAAGAGAGATTTAACAATTTAGGGGAATGAGGGGAGATCAAATTGAGGTATACAAGATGATAAAAGTTATGGATAAAGTAGACATGGAGAAGATGCTTCCTCTGGTGGGGCATTCTAGGACGAGAGATCATAGTGTTAGGATAAGGGATAGCAAATTTAAAACAGAATTGAGGAGAAACTATTTCTCCCAAAGGGTTGTGAGTCTGCAGAATTCACTACCCCAAAGTGTGGTGAGTATATACATATACTCACATATATACATATATGTATATACATATACTCACATATACATTGAGTATATTTAACAAGGATTTGGACAGATTTTTAATTGATAACGGGTCAAACGGGGGGAAGGCAGGAAAATGGGAATGAGGAGCATATCAGCCATGATCAAATGGTGGAGCGGTCTCAGTGGGCCAAATGGCCTAATTCTGTTCCTATATTTTATGAACTTTTGAGGTGAAAGTTAGCATAATCTTGCATTGAAAATTTCCTGAAATTGTCCACATTTTGGATCCACCTTTCTCCAACCTTGCCTAAGATAAGTTTTTAACCTATTGAAATAGCTTCTTCCCATCCCAGGCTTGAGGCTTTTGCTAACTTTTAACTCTCCTTGCCCTTTTCCAATCCTCCTTATCTCCCAATCTCTTGATTTTTTTTTCTTCTTTCTTACTTTGCTCCCTCCTACTCTCCATTCCTGCTTTCTGCAACCTCTCCATTTTCTCTCTCCTCTTTTCTTTCACTCCCCTCTTCCTCCCCAACCGATCCCAATGCTTATTCTGCCTTGCCTCAACTTTTTTTATTCATTCGTGAGACATGGGTGTCGCTGACCAGCGAGCATCCCTAGCCACCCTTGTTGCCCAAGGGCAATTGAGAGTCGACCACATTGTGTGTACACGTAGGCCAGACCAGGTAAGGGTTTTTTTTTCTGACAATCGACGATGATTTCATGGTCATCAGTAGATTCTTAATTCAAGATTTTCTCTTTTTTTCTATTGAACTCAAATTCCACTGTCTGCCAAGGTGGGTTTCAGATCTGGATCTTGAAAACATTAACTGAGTTTCTGGATTCGTAGTCAAGTGATAATACCACTAGGCATCAGTCCTCTAGTTTGCTCACTGTGAAGGAGTACTTGAGCTTGACCACGACTGTGTAATACCATGGGTGATCTGTTTGTGAATTAATAAGTTGTCAGTTTTCCAAAGCGTCCCAGTTTCTAATTAGAGAGATGCCTGGATCGTGGTTTGCATATAGAAGGTGACACAGTAACAAGAAGCAAGTGGAAATTTCAGTAATTTGTGTGTCTGTAGCAGACAATGCTCATTATAATATTATACTCATAACTCATTATTATATTCTGGTGTCTAACATGCAGTCATGATGTGGAGATGCTGACGTTGGACTGGGGTAAACACAGTAAGAAGTCTCTCAACACCAGGTTAAAGTCCAACAGGTTTATTTGGTAGCAAACTTCACTAGCTTTCAGATCTGGCTGCTCCTTCGTCAGGTAAGTAGGAATTCTGTTCACAAACAGGGCATATAAAGACAAGCTCGATTTACAAAATAATGGTTGGAATGCAAGGTAATCGAGCCTTAAAGGCACAGACAAGATGAGTGGAGAGAGGATTAAGTGCAGGTTAAAGAGATGTGTATTGTCTCCAGACAGGATAGTTAGTGAGATTTTGCAAATCCAGGCAAATTCAATAGGCCTTTCTGCCAGTCGCCTGCTGCGATTCCCGTAGATTCACCCCAATCTCTTGTAAAGAGTCCGAGATTTGAATCAGTCTTGATATTTTATTACTGAAATAGTACAAGACTAATAAAGGTGTCGTCAAAATTAGAATTTATGGCTTTTTCTACCCAAGCAGAAGTCCCGATCCTATCAGATAAAGATTTTTTTTGTTAAATTGTGGAACAGTTTTGTGGATAAACAGCAAAAAGATTTAATTCCACTGGTTGGGGAAATTAGCAAGGGGGCAGAGATGAAGGATTATTATTATTGGTGGAATGAAAAGGAAAATGAGAACAATTGTTTTTGTTCAGGAGATTATCAGAACATAGTTTTTGTTTCAGATGTGACTATTGAAGTAAAGACTAACATTTAAGAGGCATGGATAAATATTTGAAAAGGAAGAATATGGAAGATTACAGTGAAGAAAACATTGCTTTCAAGAGCATAACTCTTTCCAAAGAGTTAGTAGTAGCACAGATGCCAAAGCTGAATGGTTTTTGGTCCATGCTGTAACTCCTGACGAAGACAATAACGATGCTCTTTTTGGATAACTGGTGCAGATCCTATGGGCTGAATGGTCTCCTTCTGAACATATTGGGGTTTTATTATCCCCCATATTCTATTCATCCTCTGCCTCTTTTCCTTTTTAATAATCAGTGCGTATCTCTGAAATTATTAGTAACCTGAGAATAAAATGAAAGTTACAAAAATAAATATAATAGCTATAATAAATATAAAGCAATCTGCTGTTCTGAAAAAATAACATTTAAAAAAAAAGCAGATTTCTGGTTCATTCCTTCCTAATGCCATCAGCAACAGGCAGTCGCCATCAGCAACTGGCGGCCGCTATGAAGCCAATCACCTTTTTCTTGATCAACCTATCAATCCGCCTGCTCAGCCCCACTCTACCGCTCCCCAGAAATACATCTGATTGCCCTGTGAATCCAGTTACTCTATCCTGGCATGGTAACGTGTGTCATAAGTTTATTACTCTGTGCGAGGCAGCCTTTCTTACTCCTAACATCCTAACCTTTGCTTTGTGCCCCTGGGTGGTTAAGTTTTTTTTTGCTGTTCAGTGTCTTTTCCGAGGATTGACATTATTTAAGCTTCCTTTGGACAAAATTGTGCACAGCATGCCTTTGAGCACTGAACGCCCTTTCCAGCTTTCAGAATCGACACACTTGATCTCATGAGATCTGACATCTCGGAGCTTTTGCATGCTGCGGGGAGGGGGGGGGGGAGTTACAGAATCCTGGAGGTTTGAGATACGTAAACCAATTTGAAAATTCAGAAATTTCTACTTATAATATCTATAAATATTATTGGCTAATTTATTGTATTTATATTTAATTTGATAGAATTTGGAAGATCGGGTAACTATAGCATTAGATATAGCATCAGCACAGGAATATCGCATCCATGTTAGAACAGAATGTATAAGGTGAAATTTGTCTGAATGTCAGTTTCAGTCTGTAAAATGGTATATATCTCTCCAGAAGTGGAGTTTTCACTTCAGATTTTCTAGCATTCTGATGTGATGGGGCCTGGTAGAATCAACAAGAATTTAGCAACACCAATTCATCAGAATCAGCAAGCCCTGCTTCAGAAATTGGGTGGCACCTGTAAAGAGCACCCTGTTCTGCACTAAAAATAAACTCCCCTACGTCCGTCCCATCCCCATTTTCACAGAGGACCCTTCCTCCTCACATCCACCACATTCCCTCCCCGCAAAAGGCATTTCTGAGCTTACAGACATTGTGGTGACACACATTGGCTTTGGAATGGAATTTCTTGGGATCTGGGACGTGGATGGTCTCGGGAAACCTGTAGCTTCTCAACAGCATGGCAGACGGGCAGAGTCAGGTTGGCAAGCTGGACGGAGATAGGAGCGAAAGAGGCCGCAGGGTTTGTAGGTGAATGGGGGTTTCGATCAGTGATCAGGAAGGAGGGAGGATAGGATAACAGATCGTAGATTAGCCAATTTGGTACAAAATTTGCATAAGGGACAAGATGGAACACTCCTGCTTCTCTTTGGACCACAAGCATGCTGTAAAAAGCATTTAGCTACTTCCCTCCCCTTTAGGTGGCCTGGTGGTTAGTGTTACAGATTCAGTTCTGGCCTTGGGTGACTGTGTGGAGTCTGCACATTCTGCCCATGTTTGGGTTCCCTCTGGGTGCTCTGGTTTCCGGCCACAGTCCAAAAATGTGTCGGTTCGGTGGATTGGCCATGGCAAATGTGTGGGGTGACGAAGACTATGTGGTAGAGGGGGCCTGGGTAAGATACTCTTTCAGAGAGTGTGTGCAGACTCAATGGGCTGAATGGCCTCTTCTGTCCTGTAGAGATTCTGATAATTCCTGAACTCTGGAAAACTTGATTGGTTCGTGTCAAACTAAAATGGCTGCCTAAAGATGAGGAATGGAGTCTCATTTACATATTAAAATGACAGACCTGCCCACTTCTCCTCTGACACCCCTAAACTCATTGAGCGAGAGCATTGACAATACGTTGAGTCGGATTTTGTGTGCCAATTTAACCTTATTCTCCCCTTGTCATTGACTCAGACCTGGGTCCTAACACTCTCAACTCAATTGGGAGATTTTCCCCTTTTAGGGGCCAGTAACCAAAGGCCATGGGTTTAAAGAAATTGGCCAAAGACCCAAACACAACGTGGAGAGTTTATTTTTATACAGTGAGTTGTTACGATCAGAAATGTTCTGCCTGTAAGGGCGACGAAAGCAATTGCAATAGTAATTTTCAAAAGAGAAATGAATAAACCTTTGAAGGAAGAATTGGACAGTTTTTTTGAAGAGCTGGCACAGGGCAGATGGATCGAATGGCATCTATGATGCCAGTGGCACATTGAACATAATGGTCAAATTTCAACATGTGCTGTACTGGGTATGTACAGTTTAAAGAGACTATCAAGCTTTCTTATTTCATTAGCTTGCAGCTGTCAAAAGAAGATTAGAAGTCAAGATGATAGTGTTATTTGGTTTTATAATATATTCCATCTGAAGAAATAATTCAAAGAAGATTACTTTGCTCAGCTCTGCATTATTTCCCTTTGCAGTCTAATTCCTTACTCTGCCTCGTGTCACGTGTATCTCCACCTTCCAAACAGACATTATCAACCATTGTATAAACCTCACTGGATCCAGCCTTTCAACACAAGAGGTTTTATTCATTTGTGGGACATGGGTGTCACTAGCTGGACCAGCATTTATTGCCCATCCTTAGTTGCCCCAGGACAGTTGAGAGTCAACCACATTGCTATGGATCTGGAGTCATATGTAGGCCAGACCAGATAAGGACGGCAGATTTCTTTTCCTAAAGAACATTAGTGAACCAGATGGGTTTTTCTGACAATCGAACACGGTTTCATGGTCAGCAGTAGATCCCTAATTGCAGTTTTTTTTATATTGAATTCAAATTCCAACATCTACCCGTGATGGAATTCAAACCTGGGTCCCCAGAACATTAGCCGAGATTCTGGATTAATAGTCTAGTGATAATACCATTGGGCCATCGCCACCTGCACACCAAGCTACAGATTAAGAATGTTGCATCTCTCAACATAGAACATAGAACATTACAGCACAGAACAGGCCCTTTTGCCTTTGATGTTGCGCCGACCAATATAAAAAGCAATGCCCCTCCAAACTAAACCATTCCCTTCTCTTCCATATACTTATCAACCAACCTCTTATATTCCACCAAACTTGGCGCATCTACAACTGCTGCAGGCAGGGCATTCCGCTCCCGAACCACCCTTTGGGTAAAGAACCTACCTCTGATATCCGTCCTATAACTATCACCCCTTAATTTAAAGCTGTGTCCCCTCGTGCTAGCTTTCTCCATCCTAGGAAAAAGGCTATCACGGTCCACCCTATCTAAACCTCTAATCATCTTATATGCTTCAATAAGATCCCCTCTTAGCCGCCTCCTTTCTAACGAAACCACCCTCAAATCCTTCAACCTCTCTTCATAGGACCTGCCCTCCATACCAGGCAACATCCTGGTAAACCTCCTCTGTACCCTCTCCAATGCCTCCACATCTTTCTTATAATGCGGGGACCAGAACTGCAAACAATACTCCAAGTGCGGCCGCACTAGAGTTTTGTACAGTTGCAACATGACGTTGCGGCTCTGAAATTCAATCCCCCTACCAATAAAAGCTAAGACTCCATTTGCCTTCTTAACAACCTTATCGACTTGACTGCCTACTTTCAGGGACCTATGCACGTATACACCAAGATCCCTCTGTTCATCAACACTATTAAGAAACCTACCATTAGCCTATACTCTACACATTTATTATTCCTGCCAAAGTGCAAACTGTGGCTCAATTGATAGAACTCTCACCCCTGGCTTCAAATTCCCCCTCCAAGGCTTGAGGATAATAGTCAAGGCTGATACTATAGTGTGATGCTGCACCTCCTTTGATGAGATGTTAAACAAGGCTGTAGCTGCCTGCTTGGGTGGATGTGAAAGGTCCCATGGCACTATTCTGATGAAGCATAGGGGAGTTATCGCTGGTGTCCTGATCAATATTTACCCCTCAATCAATATCATAACAATAGCTGACCTGGTCATTCCCACAGTGCTGTCTGTGGGGATCTGCTGTGTGCAATCATATTTCCTACGTCACAAAGCAGTGACTAGACTTGATTGGCTGGAAAGAGCTTTGAGGTGTCTAGTGGTGATGAAAAGTACACTAGAAATGCAAGTTTCTTCTCGTTTTTCTCACCACTTGGACAGTTCCTGTGGTGTAGCATCGTTCTCGACTGCTTGGCTGAGGGAAATCATAGAATAGAATCCTTCCAGTGTGGAAGGGGGCTATTTGGCTCATCAAGCTTGCACCAACAACACTCCTATCCCCATGTACTTACTGTCTTAGTTCTCCTGATACTAAAGGACAATTTTAGCCCGGCCAATCAACCTAATCTGCATATCTTTGGACTGTGAGTAGAAACCAGAGTACCGAGAGGAAACCCACGCAGACAAAGGGAGAATGTGAAAATTCCACATAATGACCTAAGGCCGCATTAGAACCTGGGTCCTGGTGCTGTAAGGCAGTAGTGCTAACTACTGTGTCACTGAGCTGCCCTTGAGACAGCAATAATGTAAACCTAGTTTCAGCATTGAATGAAAGCAAATATTGACAGAAGTTGAGACAAGGGAGCAATCTAAGCTTTTGATAGTTTGAAGGAATTCATTAGAACCCTCAGTTCACATTGAATGATCTACTAATTTAATCAGAAAATTTGCAGCACAGAAGGATGCCATTCGGCCCATTGTGTGCGTACTGGCCCTCTGGAGGATCAATTTCTGTCCTGCTTTCACCCACCTTTGCCCCATAATTCTTTAAGTTATTCCATTTCAGATAATGGTCCTGTTCCCTCTTGAGTATTTTATTTTCGAACTTTGTCAGAGTTTGAATTACCTTATTTTTCATTTGAGATCCAGCCCACTCTCTGATGTGAAATATGGTAGTGGTGTAATGGGTTTGATAAATATAGGAGAAATGGGTTTGAGAGGTTGGTGAACATATATATTTAAAATTAAATAATGACACTAATAACCAGGCTTGAACAGCGTGGTAATAGAGGGCTTTGTTTTGCTACCTCATGGTGCCAGGAACTGGGGCTCGATTCACAGCTTGGGTCAATGTCTGCACAGAGTCTTCAGTCTCCCCATGTCTACGTGAGTTTCCTTTAGATGCTCTGGTTTCCTGCCGCAGTCTGAAAGACATGCTGATTAGGTGCATTGGCCATGCTAAATTCTCCCACGGTGCACCTGAACAGGTGCATGCCACTCACCTATGGAGGATTTTCATAGTAACTTCATTGCAGTGTTGATGAAAGCCTACTTTGTGATACTAAATAAATAAACTTTGTGTGACTTTTAAAAAATTTTTTAAAGGCAATCGTGGTTTAGTTTTCATGGGTTCTGTTGTATTTGCTTTGAAAACGCTATATATAAATATAATAAAACATCCAAAGATATCTTACGGGAAGGTTATGAAGCAAAATTTAACACAAAGCCACATAAGATGAAGGTAAGGCAGATGGTCAAAGGTTTGGTCAAATGAGTCGGCTTTTAAGGAGTGTCTTCAAGGAGGTGAGAGAGCTGGAAAGGTTTAAGGAATGAATTCCCGAATGTGGGATGATATGAACATGGGAATTAGGAGCAGAAATTGGCAAATTCAGCTCTTTGAGCCTGCAATGCCATTCAATCAGATCATAGCTGATCTCTCCCTGGTCTAAGTCCACCTCCCCACCTCATCTTCATATCTCCTTTTATCCTGTATTTATTAGAAACATGTCTATTTCCTTCTTGAAACCATTCAATGATTCATGTGGACTCCTTAAACAGTAACAGTGTAAATGAACAGTGAACATGTTGAATAATTGCTCTGCATCACTACTTAGTTGAAGAAGAGGATGCTGAATATCCTCCAGAAACTAATATTAAATCAGAAATTGCAACGAGATGAGCAAAATAACATACTGAAGAAAATGATGAGCTAAAAAGAGACAAATTCCCAGGATCAGATGGCTTTCATTCTAGTTTTCTAAAGGAAGAAAGTGAGATCAATTTTAGGTAGACACCTAACTATAATCTCCCAAAGTACTCTTAGTTTGGTAGCAGTTCTGCATCAACTGGGGAGCGATTAAAATTGGGGATGCTCCCGAGACTAGAACTATTTGAGCCCAGGTATTTTGAGCCATGTGGAACTTGAAGTGTTTGCAGAGATTGTGAAGGGATTTAAAAACATTTTGTTTTTCAAAAACTTATTATACTCTATTTGGATTAAGTGGCACTTGCAGAGCAAAGGCAATTATTGTACTGAATAGTTCTCAATTGAAGAGCGTCCATCCTTAATAAGTTTTGCAAACAGAATGTGTTTTCGTGGGAAGAATGTTTGTTCGAATCAATTGAAAGTCAAGGATCTCACTGCAGCAACTGTATTTCCCAAGTTGACTGTGATACCAACCAGAATATCAAATGACTTAATATCTATGTACTGTATAAGAAACTAAAATATGTCTGTAATACATAACAGGAGAAGGCTTTTCATCCCCTTGAGCCTGTTCCATCATTGGCTAATCTGTATTTGAATTCCATCTTCTTGCTTCTACAACATTTGACATGCGTGAGGTGGAGCTGGGGGAGTTTGGTGGTCTGAATTTATAAACTGATTCAGAGTTTATTTAAATATTGATGACACTTTTTTAGCTCGGGGCAGAGTGAAACATGTAGTGTTTTCTCTCTAACTTGAGAGTTTGAGTCACGGGTAGCATCAGCAGGGGAAATATGTCATCTATGTTTACTTTAACAATCCTTTTTGAATATTTCATATACGTCCATCAGATCCTCCCTCATCCTTCTAAACTCCAGCGAGTACAAGCCTATACTGTTTAATCCCTTCTCATTCATCAAACCGCCCATTGAAATCTGAGATGCAGCTCTAATTTTATCAGCAAGGCTAGCTTCTTCCATTCAGAATGAGCAATTACACTGTGGTGATCGCAAGTAGGATTGGATCTGTAATCCTTGTGTTTCCTGTTCACCGCATGAAATCATTCAGAGAAAAGGATTCGTGTGGAAGTGCAGCATACAGTAGTTACATACAAACATACCTAGCTAGCAGAAGCCAGTTATAGATTTCATTGTTGTTCGGCAGTGAGTAGAATTCATTTCACAGTTCTTCATTTTATGTGGGTTTGTGATGAGTTCTTCAGTTGAACTAGTGCCAGGAATAGCCAATGCACTGCACTTTGTGAACTGTTATTCCTGCTGCTATTGTAGTGCTATTTCTGGGTTCTGTGCGATCCTTATTCCAGGCACAGAATGAATCTTGTTTTTTACCCTGGCAGGACAGAAAGGTTGGACAGAGAGTAGACAGCAGCTGTTATCACTGTCATTGGTATTCAGTTACTTCTGCTGGGAAGTGTATAAATGTGGACAGGATCTATTTTAGCTCCATCTCCCTCAGAAGCTCATAAGCACTGTTTATCCAGTATGTTGGTTAGCTGTCAACATCAGATGCTGAGGGCTGCAGAATCTTGGTACACAGAAGATGTGTGGAATTAAAACCCTGAGCATGTGCCACTAATTCAAACTTTGGCTATTACTGTAGTAAGAAGATAGCTCTATGGGGCATGGTGGCACAATGGCAGTGATAGCCTTTTTCCTAGGATGGAGAAAGCTAGCACGAGGGGACACAACTTTAAATTAAGGGGTATGAGTTATAGGACGGATATCAGAGGTAGGTTCTTTACTCAAAGAGTGATTAGGGAGTGGAATGCCCTGCCTGCAGCTGTTGTAGATGCGCCAAGTTTGGTGGCGTTTAAGAGGTTAATTGATAAGTATATGGAAGAGAAGGGAATGGTTTAGTTTGGAGGGGCATTGCTTTTTATTTTGGTCGGCACAACATCGAAGGCCGAAGGGCCTGTTCTGTGCTGTATTGTTCTATGTTCTATGTTCTATGGTTAGCACTGCTGCCTCACAGTGCCAGGGACCCAGGTTTGATTCCCAGCTGGGATCAGTGTCTGTGTGGAGTTTGCACATTCTCCCAGCGTCTGTGTGGGTTTCCTCTGTTTGCTCTGGTTTCCTCCCACAGTCCAAACGTGTGCCATGCTAAATTGCTCTTTAGCACCAGGGGATTAGCAGGGTAAATGCATGGTGTTATGAGGATAGGGCCTGGATGGGATTGTTGATCATGAATTGGCTGAGTGGCCTCCTTCTGCACTGTAGGGAGTCCATGATTCTATGATCTTTGGTAACTGTACCTTCAGCTGCTCTCTAAACATATCCACCTCTCTCTTATCCTTTAAGTTCCTTAATACCTACGTCTTTGACAAAGCCTCTGGTTAATTATCCAAACATTTCCTTCTTTGCGGTAATGTCAAATTTTGTTTGATAATAGTCTCGTTAATATGCTGCATGCAATGTTTTGCTATGGTAAAGGCGCTATGTAAATTCAGGCTGTTAGTGATAGACATAAGCATACTGAGAACTATTTAAGTATTGAGCTGACTACTCTCTCTCTTTTGGATTCCTTAAGTATATTTGATGATGTACTCTGTATATAGAAGCAGTATCCCTTGAGGCCGTTCTATGTATTCTACACAAGTTGTGGAAGAGGGATTGCCATCTTATGGAATCCTCTCTGCCAGTCCAACAGTTAGAAGTATACATGGCTGAAAAACCTGAATAAAGATATCAAGGGCACTATCACAGTCTACAACAGGACGGGGAAATCACTCGTAAGATAGATTAATCTTACGTAAGATAGGAATGTCTAGTAGTTGTTGTGTAACAGTTGTCAGGAATTCTTGTCTGACTGGAACAACAAACAAAGATAAGAGATATTTATCATGTCTCTTAACCCATAATGTGTCATTAATCTGTAGGGTGCCATTGACTTAAGTAGGTCTCAGATGTCTTGTTTGCCAGATCATTTAACACGGGAACATAGGAATTAGGAGCAGAAGTCGGCAAGTTCAGCCCTTCCTTCAAGCCTGCTCTGCCGTTCAGTCAAATCGTGGCTGATCTCTTTTTTAAAATTAGTAATATATTAATCTTTCTCTTGAAACCATTCAATGATTCAAACCCCGCTGCACTACGGGGCGGAGAGTTCCACAAATTCACCACTCTCTGCGAGAAGTAGTTCCTCCTCATCACAATTTCAAATCGACCGCCTCTCAACCCATACCTGTGACTCTTGTTCCAGATTGCCTCATAACAGGAAATATGTCATGTGTGTTTACTTTAACAATCCTTTTTAATATTTCATATACCTCCATCAGATCCCCTCTCATCCTTTTAAACTCCAGCGAGTACAAGCCTAAACTGTTTAATCCCTTCTCATTCATCAAACCACCCCCAC
This sequence comes from Sphyrna mokarran, assembly GCA_024679065.1. Classification (NCBI taxonomy): domain Eukaryota; kingdom Metazoa; phylum Chordata; class Chondrichthyes; order Carcharhiniformes; family Carcharhinidae; genus Sphyrna; species Sphyrna mokarran. The sequence continues at coordinate 9,908,912 of JAGIQG010000020.1, forward strand.
CCCACCTCCCCAGCCCTCAGCCCTGGAATCAATTGGGTGAATGGATCAGTATCCCCAGGGGAAACACACACACAGAAGTATGAGGACATTTCACTGTGTCTGCCTACGTTTTCTGGTGAAGAGAGTTATTTTACACAGCATAGCATACCCATTCAGCAATGTGCACTCTTTTTTTAATGGGGCCAAAGCTACAACATAAGGTGTAAAGTTACCCCGATTTGTTCATTTTACACCAATTCAGCAGGAAATGCACGGAAATCGAAAAAACTATTAAAGATAAGAATAGAACAAATGTATTTGAGAGGGAGACTGAATGTGATTCAATTATCCATCCCTCACCTGAAAACCATCTTATGGATTCACTGTGAAAATGTCACAGTAGAATGCCTGACATGTCTTATTAAATTTTGAATCTCATTCATGATGTATATATTAAATTTAATGTTTATTATGAATACCTTCATTACCTATTATACCTACACGGAGCACTGAGGGGAAGTATTTTAATGTTAGTGTTCTACTGTGACATAAAATAGCTGCTATTTTATAGTTATAGTATATTATCCTGAGATCATGCAGCTTAGCCACTGGATTTGCATAAATCAGTCCTAATACATAACAAAATTGTTCTTTTACCCTCCGGTTTTTTGGTAATTGAAATTGCTGTTGATCATAATCTTTTAATGTTTTTTGTTCAATTGATATTGTACATTTAGGTATCATTTAGAGAGATATACTGATCAGATAGTCATCTCCTCCACTGAAGCTGGGAGGAGTAATATTTTTGCTCCTGATAGTTGTCTTTTCGGTAGATGATGTATCCCAAAAACTAATGGATGAATTCCAATGAACGTTGATACAAGGTATGCCCAAAGAAAAGCTGTTAGTGTTTGGTGAACATATAGATTTCAATCCAGGATTTATCCATTAATATTGGGAGATGGGGCAAATTAATTTCAGACGGTTCTGGGTTATTTTCTTTCAAATGTGTTTGATTGTTTTGGAATGTTGTGGATTAGCTCATGTCTGCTGTGGTGGAATTTGTGAAAATATGAGCAGAGTTTTCAAGGCAGGTTGTTGGATGTAGATGGGTTTAGAGCTTTCTCTGTGAAATGGAAACTCTTAATTAAAAAAGTATTGGGCAGGATTTTATGGCCTCACTTGCTCTGAAACCATAATATCACACCCAAGATTAATGGACATTCTCATTGTCTGCCTGTCACCCACTCCAGTTCCCATGGCAGGTGGGGTTGTAAAATTCCAGCCATTGTTTTTCAGCTTTGCAAATGCAGAGCGTCAAACAGGCAGCGGAAAATCTTGAAGAAGAGATGCATAATTGTAATAATGTTGGATTAACACAACATGACAAGATACGTGTCACACTGAATGTCCCCTTTACTTGTTTTCTTTGACTTCTGGTCTTTTTTAGATTTCCTTCACGTGATTTTGAAAGTTAAGTAGATAAATTTCAAAAACCGAGGCAAAATGTAATACATTTCTTGAAGTCTTTGTATGCAAAAGAGAGAGATTAAAAGTTCAGACTGCGAGCCTGACACAGCCTTTCTTTAATGTTTTACACAGCCTTCATTTAATGTTTTAAAAAGACTTCAGAGTATATATTAAACAGAGGGAAAGATTTGAAGAAAAAGGGAGAGAAGGAATATGTATGGTAATATTAGCTCAGTTTTACAACAAAAATTCACTGAACTTTGAAGACAACTTTTTTTTTGTTTTTATTCCAATTCAGTAAAATCAAGTCCAATTCAGAGTCTCAACAAGTTGAGACATTCCCGATCCAAGCTGGCAAGACAGGACTCTCACAACCTGTCTTGGGCTTGGTCTACGTGATCGAAGCTGATTGGAATAGTATAGCTCCTCGTCCGAGGCTTGATCTCATTTCCATCTTAGCCAAAAGGCCGAGGTGCCCCTTTTAAAAAAAATTGCTTCAAATGAAGCTAAAACGTAACATAATGACTTCAGCCAAACACAGCATGTTGATATTACACTTGATCTTAGCCAAGAAAACTTTGAAGACAACTAATTATCTTGCTTATGGTTTGGCAGAAAAGACAACGCTAATAACTGATTCATGAGAGTGAGACAGTATGATGTTGCACTTCTTTTCATTTAATGTTACTTGAATTTTTAATCAAGAGTTGAATTTTAAAGCAGATTACTTCACTTGTATTTTGTTGAGGGCTTGAAAAAAATAGTTGCTGATTACATGTACTTCTGCAGCACAGATTTTAATTTTAAAAGCTTCTGATGCCCATGAGAGAAAGACAGGTGATTAGTTTCTTTCATTGTTTTAATTTGATTTCCTTTTTCAAAACAACATTCTGAAAGCAACTGGAGCAGTTTTGAGAGAAAGGAAGAGAAGGTGGTGTACTACATCTTCTTACCATTTACCTTTGAGGAAAGAATGGAACGATAAATGAGGTGGATCACATTGATTTGATTTATTATTGTCACGTATTAACACACAGTGAAAAATATTGTTTCTTGTGTGTTATACAGTCAAAACATATTGTACCTAGAGATGGAAAGAAAAGGGTGCAGAATGTAGTGTTACAGTCATAATTAGAGTGTAGAAAAAGATCAACTTATCGAGAGGTAGGTCCATTCAGAAGTCTGATGGCAAGAGGGGAAAACCTGTCCTTGAATTGGTTGATAATTTAACTTCAAACTCTCTTTCCCGATGGAAGAAGGTGGAAGAGAACATGTCTGGGATGTGTGGGGTCCTTGATTATGCTGGTTGATTTTCCGAGGCAGTGGGAAGTGTAGACAGTGTTAGTGGGTGGAAAGCTGGTTTGAGTAATAGACTGTGTTTTATTCACGACTTTTTGCAATTTCTTGGGGTCTTGGGCAGAGCAGGAGTCATGCCAAGCTGTGATACAAGCAGGAAGAATGCTTTCTCTGGAATATCTGTAAACGTTGGTGAGAGTTGTAGCAGACGTATCAAATTTCCTTAGTCTCCTGAGGAAGCAGAGGTGTTGATGGGCTTTCTTAACTATAGTGTCAACATAGGGTGACCAGGACAGATTGTTTGTGATCTGTTCACACATTAGTGATTGTAGCAGCATGAGGGAAAAGGTGGAATGTAGCACCTGAGCAAGTAGTTCAAAAAGAACTATGGATATTAGTGGGACCGGATGACTGGGGGAAGGGGAATTGCTATTAACAATAACAACTTGTATATCACTTTCAATGTAATAGAATATTTTAAGGTGCATAATAGAAATGTGAAAAATATTGATGCCAAGTCACACCAAGGGGCATTGGGGCAGAAATATTGGTCAAAGTGGAAGACTGTAAGGATCATCTTAAAGGAAGCAAGTAGGGTAGAGAGACTGAGAGGCATAGGGAGAAAATTCCAATGCGTAGTGCCTTGGAAACTAGAGGCTGCCAGTGTTGGAGTGATTACAGTTGTTGATACATAAGAGACCAGAATTGGAGATATCTCATTAGGTTTTAGGACTGAAAGAGGTCACAGAGATGGAAGGGGCAAGTCAGGGGAGGAATTTGAATAATAAAGATAATATTGAAACAGAAGTGTTGCTTGACCAAGTGATAACGCAAGTCAGCAAGTGTAGAAATGATGATGAATGGAACTTGGTGAGATTTAGGTTCCGGGCAGCAACATTTCAGATGCGATTGGTTTATGGAGGGGTGGAGGATGAGAGAACAACCAAGAATTGGGAGACAGTGGCCAGGTGGTATTATCGTTGGATGATTAATCCAAAAACTCAATGTTCTGGGGACTCAGGTTCAAATACCACCATGGCAGATGGTGGAATTTGAGTTCAATTAAAAAAAAGTCTGGAATTAAAAGTTTACTGCTGACCGTGAAACCATTGTCGATTGTTGGAAAAACCCATCTGGTTCATTAATATCATTCAGGGAAGGGAATCTGCCATCATTACCTGGTCTGACCCACATGTGACTCCAGAGCCACAATGTGGTTGGCTCTCAATTGCCCTTGGGTGTTTAGGAATGGGCAATGAATGCTGGACCAGAAGCCCATGTCCCATGAATGAATAAAAAAGAAATGCATTGGAATAATCGAGTCTGGAGGAAACAAAATCGTCGGATGTGGATAAGGCAAAGGGATGACTTGCATTATGAGATAATAATGGGATTGAAAAGGTATTCCCTACTATCCCCATCTGTACCATGCAGCCTTTTGCCATTGTAGCTTGTTTTACTACCCCACCATCCATTCATAGCACAAGAGGGAGAAGATGATCATGTGCAGCAGACAAGAGAAATAGCACACAGAAGCAAAGAGAAATAGTCACATATGGACAATACAGTAATCGTATCTCTAACTTACCATTCGCAACAGCATAACAGAATTAGCTAGTATTATGCAGTAATAGAGTAACAGTGCACAGCTCATGGTTTGAACTGCAGTGATTCTGGATATTCATTGTATGTTACAAGGAACACTAGTTTGTGTTTTGTGTAACATACTGTATGTCACAGGGAATGGCAGATACTTGCATATTTATCTCTGGGTTTTGGAGTTCATTGTGTGAAATTAGATTACATCAAATCTAATCTATGCCTAACTGCAAATGTTGATGGTGTTATTTAATAAAGGTAAAATTGCCAGAGTCCCAGATGACCATCGGCTGCTATTTCCCCCTGAGAAGGGACTAACTGCTGGTGGTTTAACCTGAAGATCACCTTGGGCAAGGGGCAAGGCAGGACCTTCATGAATAACCTCAGCTGATATGGGAATTGAACCCATGATGTTTGTGTTGGTCCGCATCACGAACTAGCTGTCCAGCCAACTGAGCTAACTGACTCTCTAAATCATGCAGTCACACAGCTGAACTAGTGAAAGTGGCACATTGCCTGATATTTCCATCAGCCATTCTGACCTACATTGGCAGTTTCCCATTTAATGACATTTTCAAAATTCCAACCTGCATTGATATTCCTTTACCTTGCCTAGGATTCCACATGTCCACAGGCCCATTGCAATACCTTCCTTAGTCTGGCCACCATCAACCTAGGTAAGAAGTCTCACTACATCAGGTTAAAGTCCAACAGGTGCATTTGGTAGCATAAGCCATAAGCTTGTGCTGTCAACATAGCATGTGTTCTAGCAATCTTTATATCATCATTTTGCAAAGTGGGTGGCATGATAGCATAGTGGTTAGCATTGCTGCTTCTCTGCTCTAGAGACCTGGGTTTGATTCCCAGCTTGGGTCATTGTCTATGTAGAGTTTGCACATTCTCCTTGTGTCTGCATGGATTTTCTTCAGGTGCTCTGGTTTCTTCCCATGGTCCAAAGATGTGCCGGTCAGGTTAATTGGCCATGCTAAAATTGCCCCTCAGTGGCCTAAAATGCTTAGATTAGAGGGATTAGCACGTAATAATGTGTGCGGAATTGGGGGTAGGAGCTGGGTGGGATTGTGGTTGGTGCAGACTTGATGGGCCAAATGGCCTCTTTCTGCACTGTAGGGTTCCTATGATTCTAATTTTCTCTTTCATCATTTCCTAACTTGATACCCTTCCCTTTGCCTGCTGCTGACATATGCCAGCTTCCAGCCACTCTGGGTTGCATTCACAGCAGCAATAATTTACATTTGCAGAGCACCTTTAGAATGATATAAAACATGCCAAGGTGCCTCACAGAACTGCTATCAAACAAAATTGGATGCCAAACTATCTAAAAGTGCTGACAGGTTTGCTGAGATTTTCCAGCATTGTTCTGTTTTTGTTTTGGATTCCAGCATCTGCAGTATTTTGCATTTACCTCAAGGGATATTGGGGCAGATAATGAAGAGTTTGGTAAAATATGTCGGTTATAAGGAACTTCACAAAGGAGGAGAGAGAAAAAGAACAAGAGAGAGAATTCCAGAGCTCAGAGCCTTGACAGCTGCTCAAGATAGAGCAAAACAAATGTGGGCTGCGCACATACCCAGAATTGTACATTTTTGTGCCAAATAATTTTAAACCAATGTGCAAAAGTAGAAATATATCCAATTATTTCCTTTGAACTTGAGATAACCCAGTTGATAGGCTAGTTAGGAGGAATGATAAAGCTACCAATCTAGATGTACTTTCTACAAGAATAATTCAACTCATGCTCATCCCAAGATCTATTTAGACATTTTCTAAGAGAATGTATCTGAGCAATGGCCTTAAAACAAAGGCCAAGTTGGTAGTTATGCTGTATTAGGCGGCACAGTAGCACAGTGATTAGCACTGCTGCTTCACACAGCACCAGGGACCTGGGTTCGATTCCCGGCCTGGGTCACTGTCTGTTTGGAATTTGCACGTTCTCCTCCTACCTGTGTGGGTTTCCTCTGGGTGCTCCGGTTTCCTCCCGCAGTCCAAAGATGTGTGTGTTAGGTTGATTGGCCATGCTAAAAGTTGCTCCTTAGTGACCTGAGATGTGTAGGTTAGAGGGGTCAGTGGGTAAAATATGTAGGGATATGGGGTAGGGTCAGGGTGGAATTGTGTTTGATGCAGACTCAAAGGGCCTCTTTCTGCACTGTGAGGTTCTATGATTCTATGATGTCCATGCTATTAGATTTGAAACATGGGACATTCAGTATTCATTATAATAAAAATAGCATGCGTATATGGATACCAAATCAGTTATAATTTACATGCCACACATCCTGCATGATGTTTCCTGATATTCGGCAGATATTTTCTGCATAATTTCTTTCAGATGTTTAACTTGTACACAATTAAACATTTGCCAGAAAAAGAAATTTCTTCAATAGCAATATGCATTAGTAGAGCAGACATAATATTTTAAAGACTTTAATTTCCAAAATAATATTAGAAAATGCTTTTAGAAAGAGAAGGAAATCCAGTTATTTCATCCTTTGCTCTCACATTTATTAAAATGCTTGTTTAAATGCTTGTTCCTTCTGAGCTGTCGGTTGGGACTGACTGTCTTTTGTGACAAAACACCATGATCTTAGCATCCTTAAAACTGTCTTAATAATAATTAAGCTATAAAACCTGAAAGCAAACCATTTCTATCTTGCAGGGTAATACATTCTTCATGGTATATGGATCCTATCTTAGTAAAGCAGCATGTCATTTGCCTGCAGTGATCAAATACTGTAACACACCGGGAATTATTCATTGTCACAATGTGATACCCAGTGTATCTTCCAAGACTTTGATTTTTATGGTGAATTTTTAAGCAAAGGCACTCAGACAAGTTAAGACACCATGTTGCACAGGGGAAAAGCAAACACTGTGTGCATGATATGGTGAGACTAGACTGCACACCGCAAAGAACAGGAGGGCCAGCATATGTTATACTTTTCATATGATGGAAGTTGTATGTATCTGATAGTTCTGCTGTTGCATTAAATTGGAAAAAGAGGCCAAATATAATTGACTTCTAGCACCAGTAAATACAAATCTAGTGCAGAATGGTGATAGGGTGGGGAAGTGAGTTTTTGGGGGATTTATTTTTTTCACTCAAGACATGGGCATTGCTGGCTGGCCAGCATCTGTTGCCCATCCCTAGTCGCTCTTGTTGAATGAAATCAAAGTAAAGGACACAAAATGGTTACCTGGCACGCAAAATGGACTCTGGGAAGGGACATTAAGAGGCACTGACTTTGGGCACAGACATTTACACAAAGAGTTAAACCTGTAGTGTTTAAATTACTGCAGGAAACTGGTCAGACCTTGAGGCATCTTAAACTTGAGATAAGAGCAGACCCAGAACAATGAATTTGATAACGAGGTCAGCCATTAATGGGGACATAAATGTATATAATAAAACCAGTCATTGATAGAGGACATCATCGCATAAATGTATCTATTCTACGTACAATGATGTGATAACTGTCAATGTCCATACTTGTCTGTGTATAACAGTGTGTTAACTGTTGATGCCCATATCTGTCTACTCAACTTATAACGATGTGCTAATGTCCATATTTTCTATTATCTAAAAAGTATAAAGATGCTCAACTACCATTGTGTAGTTGAGAAGGTGGGTGCCTGTACTGCAGAGTGCCAGAGCTTCTCCCAAAGCTTTGTCCAAATAAAACTGTTTGTTGAATCTCCAAGTCTGACTGTGAAGTGGTGAACTTCCCACAACAGCCTTGAACTGAGTGGCTTGTTCGACCATTTCAGATGTCAGTTGAGTCAGCCACATTGCTGTGGAGTCACATGTAGGATTTCATTCCCTAAAGGACATTAGTGAGTCAGATGGGTTTTTCTGACAGTTAATAATGTTTCATGGTCATCAATAGATTCTTAATTCAAGATTTTTTTTTATTGAATTCCAATTCTACCATATGCCGTTTGGCATTTGAACCTGGGAATCTAAAACTCAGCAAGAGCTTCTGGATTAATTAGCTGAGTTTCTAGATTCACCTGCTAATGCATAGCATCCCCTTGATTTTAAAACTTTCATTCTAGTTTTCAAATCCTTCCATGGACTTACCCTCCGCTATCCCTGGAATCCCTCCCAGCACGAAATTCCTCTAAGATACCTGTGGTAATCTAGGACATGCTATCACTCCTTCACCAGCAAGTGTGCCTTCACCAATCCACACAGCCCTAAGCTCTGGAAATCCATCCCTAAACTTCCCCCACCTTTCAACTTTTCTTTCATTTTGCAAGCTTTTGGTGATGTTCCCTTGTTTCTCCTTGTGTGGTTCCAGTGTCAAATTTTCCCCAACTTTTAACTACTTGGGGCATTTCACGATGTTAAAAGGAATTGTAGATGTTGTTGTTGGAAAAGGGATTTGAAGTCTGGATGGTGGGCTGGATCATCGTGAGGGAATTCTTTCTTGTATCTCAATAACGGCTTGAATTGCACAGGACTCCTTGCAATCCTTGCTTTATATTGCTTTATATAGAGGAGGAGCAGAGAATAACTAATTGAACATATGTGAGAGAGAAGGAGCTCTGGTTCACAACTGGCAAGGGGGATTTTTAAGACATTTGAAGGAAGGCAAAATGTTGGGAAGTGCAACGGAAGGCGTTCCAAATCTGTAAGGCGACTAAAGGAACAAAACGGAAGAAAGAACAGTGAGCGGTAAGGCAGGTTCAGAAGAGTAAAGGATATCAGTTAAAAAATCAATGTTGTGCAGGAATTAGCAACTGTATTTTCTCTTGTTTTAAATGACCTTTTGCTGCAAAAGTTCACAATTTTACTTTGCTCTGTTGATACCAGTATATTTCTGCTGACTGCCACAGCAAGAGAGGTATATTGCTGATCCTGTCTGGGATGGCTTCCAGCTTCAACAGAGACAATAGTTTTGACACAGCAGTGTTCCTGGTCTTAAACATCAGGAATAGAATAGAATTATAGATTGAATAGTACACAAGTTATGCGGAATGTGTACTGAACCTTAGTTGGACCACACACACGCTTAGATTTCTGGTTGCCAGATTATTCGAAAGGTATTTAGATACTGTAGTGGGTGAAGAAAATATTTACATGACTGATATTTGAATTAAAGGTTATTCACTATTAGGAAAGGATAAACAGCCTTGGGTCTCTTCTCCTGGAATTCAAGAGTAGATCATAATTTTTGGAGAGAGCATTTTGAACTCTGGGGTTGTCATTTCAGGCCAGTTACTGGTGACAGCAGTAGTATTAATTTATTGTGATTTCACTTAAACAGCTGGGGCAAAATCTTACCTGAAAAGTTCCAAGTGTCATTAAAGTCTGAAAATAGGCGTGTCCGACAAATCTTTGGGGGGTGAGTTTGGCATGCAATCTTACCACACTCTGCCACTTTTTTTTGATAGCAGTGTGATTTGCACGGTTTGAGGGTGGGGAGGGAGCAGAGCCTCAGCTTGTTGGCGAAACAGACTTCGGAGCTTGGGCGCTATTGTGTAGGCACCCTGATCTCCCATCCCCGCCATTCTTGGCGACATGATCTATTCCACCACACACCCGCATCCCCCCCCCCTGCCCCCCCAGCATGAGTCATCCGCAAGGACCATCTGGACCCTCGTGATGAGTACCCTTGCATATCCCCCATTTGCAGAATTCCTGCTGCATCATCCCCCCCCCCCCCCCCCCCCCCCCCCCCACCACACCACCACCACCACCACCACCCCACCACCCCGTCTCCCATATAGCCTCCTATCATTGTTGCACACCCTCCACCCACCTGGTCATAGCCTCACCCCCCTCCCCCCCCTACTCAGAGCTACCCCTGGCACGTTCATGGTGTGCAACCGAAAACTGCCAGATGGGCAGTGTCCAATGGGCACTGTCCAGCCATTCTCCTGAACACCCAGGGGCTTCAATGCCCCCCACCCCTCGTGCCCCCCTCGACCCCTGGCATGGCCATCCCATCTGGTTGCTGCTGGTGGAGAGCAGCAGTGATTCTTGCCAGTCGTGCATCTCTCGCCCTCCCTCTGATGAGGGGGAAGTGTCTGGGAGGCTGTAAACAGCCTTGTCGAATATGCTAACATCATGCTAATCCTAACATCAATATTCAAATTGGCAAAACAGTACCAGTAACTCTTTGAAACTGGGCACGAACCTGAGATCTTACCAGCTTGTTGCTCCAATCGACTGGTACAGTGAGCAGTAAGATCACAGCTATACTGTTTATTGGTGCCTTTTCCTATAGCGTAGGATTGGTGTTTGTTTACTGAACCCATGGAAATGACCATCTGGATGTTTTTTTGTGAATAAGAACAAGTCCAGTTGATGACAGAGATTTCCACATAAATACAAAGAAAATATCATATCCACTAGTCCTGTGTTTCAATCCTGTTTGGTTAAATGCTTAAGCTGTCAGCGAATTGGGAAGTTTGAGCAACTACGCCACTTCCTACCCTGTGCTGTGACCTTTGAAATCCTCCTAAAGGCTAGTCTCTTACCTTCCTGCTTTAAGTTCCTCGTTTACTGCCCTGCTGATGGGAATTCTCTACCAAATTCCTCCATCTCCTGTAAGCTTCCTTAAACCCGACCATTAGTCTCTCCATTTCCTCATAGACATTCATTGGTTCCATCGTGTGCAACCATTGGTCAATTTCCATATGTATACTGACACCCAGTTATGTCTGTCTAAACCAGTTCTCTCAATATCTCCTTGCTACTTTGCTGTCATAGAATTCCTACTGCTCATGAGGAGGCCATTGGGTGCATTGAGCCTGCACCAACTTTCCAACAAAACATCTTAGCCAGGGCCTATCACTGTAACCCAACATATTTACTCTGCTAATCCTCCTAACCTACACATCTTTGGTCACCTAAGGGGCAATTTTAGCATGGCCAATGCACCTAACCTGCACATCTTTGGACTGTGGGAGGAAACTGGAGCACCCAGAGGAAACCCATGCAGACACCAGGAGAACATGCAGACTCCACACAGACAGTGACCCAAGGCTGAATTGAACCCGGGTCCCTGGCGCTGCGAGGCAGCAGTGCTGACTACTCATGTCAGGCGGTTTGATTAACATTCAATTTTAAATGAACTGTAGCTTCCTCCAGCTAATCATTGGGGAAAAGTCATCATCCTTGACTCCATCTGCATCTTACCATGTCTCCTTCCTGCTAATATCTCACCAAGTCCTATTTTAGTCTTGAGCTACCAACACAATGTCTTCTCCATCTCAAAGATCTGACCTTTCCATTGCTTTTTAGCCTTTTGGTTAAGATTAAGCATCAGATCCAGTCCATGATAGATTACAATGCCTCACCTCATCAGCATGGATCTTGTTCGCCCCTCTAATGGGGACCATGAATTGGATTCAATTGGAATTTGAATTTGTTTTTTTTAGAGCAGGCAAGGAATGGATTCAGGTTTACCCGGTCCATTCCGAGCACTGGCTTTGCAACTTTAAGGATGGAGTTAAAAAAAAAATTTTAAATCTTACACCTCTATCTGCCTCTGTAACACTATCATTATGTGTTCTCCACTCCTGCCCAGGTATTGCTGAAATCCTCATCCATATATTCGCCTCCTCCTATTCCAATGCACTCCTGACCTCTGCAAGAACAGGTCAGAGGCAGGAAAATCTGCAGTGAGCAGATCATCTCCCGACTCCCCAAATCTTGTCCACTATCGAAACAGCACGTCAAGAGTGTGATGGAATATTCTCCACTTGTCTGGATGAGTACAGCTCCAACAACACTCAAGAAGCTCAAGACCGTCTAGGACAAAGTGGCCTGGCCTGCTTGATCAGCACCCCAGCTAAGACCACATGTTCCTAGTTCAGTGAGTGTGTTCCTAGTTCAGTGAGTGTGTTCCTAGCTCAATGGACTTTGACTCCCTCCACTGCCAGTGCAGAGTGCAGCAGTGTATGTTATTTACAAAATGCAGTGCACCAAGCCCTCTCCAACATCACCTTCCAAACCTGCAACTTCTTCTAGCTAGAAGGGCAGCAGACGCATGGTAACACCACCACAAGTTTCCCTGATTTGAAACTAGATTGCTTTTCATTCAGCTTTACTTTGTTAAAATAATGGAGCTCCCTCCATAACAGCATTATGGGTGTTCCTATAACACAGGGACTGCAGAGGTTCAAGAAGGAGGCTCACCGAATTCTCAGGGGCAATGAGGGATGAGCAACAAATTTTGGCTTTACCAGCAATGCTCAAATTCATGAAATTATATTTTTTTAAATCCTTAAATTTCTGTAAATTTCAACTCTTCCAGATTTCTATTGCTTGTATTCCATCCTAGACAATTCCTGTTCACCTATCACTCCTTGCTGACCGACATTGGCTCGTTTCCCCAGTACCTCATTAAAAAATGTTTCCTGGTTTTTAACTACCCCGTGACCATGTCTCTGTGTAGCTCTGGAATTTTCTGAGCTAGAACAGCACACTGGTTAGCACTGAGGCCTCATAGTGCCAAGGACTCGGGTTCAATTCTGGCCTCAGGTATGGAATTTGCACATTCTCCTCATGTCTTTGTGGGTTTCTTCCAGGTGCTCTGGTTTCCTTCCACTGTTCAAAGATGTGCAGACTAGGTTGATTGGCCGTGCTAAATTAACCTTTAGTATCAGGAAGATTAGCAGAGTAAATCTGTGATAACGGGGATAGGGCGTGGGTGGGATTGTTGTTGGTGCAGGCTTGATCAACCAACTATCCTCCCCCTGTACTGCAGGGATTCTATGAATACATTGCCTATCATTGCCTTCCCACTTACCCTGATCCTCCTCCTTAATCTTATTCCCTTCACTTACCTTTAGATAATGTGCCTTAACTATTTCAGCCCAATGTTCTATCTTGGAATTCCCTTCCTAAATCCACGTATATCTCTCCCAGAAAATCGATCACTCGGTCGAAACCTTGAGTCACTCACCAAAATGCCCTTCTTTAACTCAGTGTCTGTTTTTCCTTTGTGTCCCAATATTAACAACCTCAGAGACAGCGGATGTGTTGAAGCTATAAATGCAACTTGATGTTAAATTGCTTGATGTTTTTCTCTTGATAACTGGCGCCGGTTACATGTACAGGCAGCTTGCTGACTGTGGTCCCATTTTACCATGCAACAGCATGCAAAAATGAGCTGCTGTGTCTTTTTTTTGTAGGTGAACAAATTTGTTTTTTGGGGAGTTGAAACATGAGTTTGATGATCTTTGCCAAGATCGCAGATATAACCACCCTGAATCTGGCCAATGAAACAACCAACTCAAGCCAGCTGTTGATGAGCCTGCCTGTGCAATAGCACTAAATTCATCTTTTACTGTCCAAGATGCTCATTAAGCTCATGCGAAGGGCATTGATGCAAAAAGAAATCCGCAGTGCATTGTGATGTTTGAGACGGGGAAGATCAGAACTTGGTTCATTTGCTGTCTGGGCATGAAACTGGCACTTGCAAATCAGCATTTTGAGACTCTGCTTTCAGTTCAGTTAACCTCAATGGAAATGGAACAGTTTTTAGTGTAGTTTCTGGATTGGCAGCATATTGAAAATTCATCTCAGTGTCCTGAAGAGTTTATTTGAACAGTAAAAACCAGTTAGCTCATTGATGAGATGTTGCGATATGGAAGAGAGGAATGAGTGCACTGCTCTCATCAGGTTTCCCCTTTACTGCAATCGGGTGCTTGTATATGAAAAGAGACTACTTTGTTAATGCCAGCATTTCCTACCTGAGCATCTTGAACCTGAAGCTGTAATTTTTCTATAATGCTCCTCAGTAGAGATTTTTCTTGAAGGACTACAGGAAGGAGAAGCATCAGTTATGAAGATGGGATTGGAGATGCTAAAGGAACGTAGGAATTAGGAACAGAAGTCAGCAAAACACAGCCCTTTGGGCCTCCTCCACATTCAATCAGCTCATGGCTGATCTCTCTTTGGTCTCAAATTCATCTCCTCACCTGTTCCCCATATCCCTCTTTTTTTTTATTCAAACTTATCTATCTCCTCCTTGAAACCATTCAACGATTCAGATTCTACCGCACTATGGGGCAGCGAGTTCCACAAATTCAGCCCCCTCTGCGAGAAGTTAGTCCTCATCTCAATTGTAAATCTACTGCCTTTCAACCTATACACTGTGACCTCTTGTTCTAGATTGCCCCGCAAGAGGAAATATTTGGTCAATGTTTATCAAAGAAGTTGGGACAGAGCAGATAGGGAGAAACCGTTCCCATTCACAGAAAGGACTGAGAATTAGAGGATACCGATTTTAAAGTAATTTGATAGAAGAAGCAAAAGTGACACGAGGAGAAAAGCTTTCATACAGTGAGTGGTTAAGATCTGGAATGTATTGCCCAAAAGTGTGGTGGAGACAAATTCACACAGTGAATAATTAGGATCTGGAATGCACTGTCTGAGAGTGTGGTGGAGACAGCTTCACACAGCGAGTGGTTAGGGTCTGGAATTCACTATCTGGGAATGAGATGGAGGCAGACTTACACAGTGAGTGGTTAGGATCTGGATGCACTGTCTGAGAGTGTGGTGGAGACAGATTTACACAGCGAGTGGGGGTTAGGATGTTGGAAGTGTGGTCTGAGAGTGTGATGGAAGCAGGGTTAACTGAAGCTTTGGAAAGGGAATTAAGAGAATGCTAAGGATTCGTAGAATCTCTACAATGCAGAAGGAAGCCATTTGGCCCATTCAGTCGGTACCGACTCTCTGGTAGAGCACTATCCCTGTAACCCCTCACATTTCCCATGACTAATCCATCTTTACCTTTTGGAATACAAAGAGGTATTTTTTTTTAACCATGGTTAATCCACCTAACTTGGATTGTGGGAGGAAACAGGAGTACCCATATCTAAAAAGAAATAGCTCTAGAGGCTAACGGGATGAAGGGATATTGAATTCGATAAACAGCCATTATCAAAGTGAATAGCGGAGCAGGCTTGAAAGGCCGAATGGCCTGCACCTGCTTCTAGTTTCTACCCAGGGTGAAACACATGCAAAACACAAGATGAACTTGCAAACTGCACACAGTCAGGATTGCTGGGCCCCCTGGTATTGTGAGGCAGCAGTTCTAACCATTGTGCTGCCCTTAAAAGGAGATGGGAGAATGGCAGGAATTGCCATTTAGGAGAGTCGGTTTAGACTCAGCGGGCCAAATGGTCTCCTTCTGCACTGTAACAATTCTCTAATTTCCCCCAATTCTTCCAGCTCACTGGTGGTCTGTGTCTGTACAGCCCTTGCTAGCGGGAATCCTTTCTCAGATAAAACTCCTCCCCTCCCCTCTACCTCCTGTAAGTTTCCACCCGGGCTCTCTCCCTTACCTTCAGGGGGCGGGTGGGTGCTGTCGAGGATCTGTTTGCGTTTGACGCCAACCGGTGCCTGGAATGAGAATTGCTCCATGCTGTCCAAACTCGTCTTTGTCACTTCGCTGGACAGCTTGAAGATGTAACAGAGAGAGAGAGAGAGAGGGGTCACCTTTCCCTCAGCCTGTGTGCCCAGGACAGCAGAGGGCAGATTGTTATCAGTGTCTGACACACTGTCCCCGGCACAACACTCGCTTCCTAACCGGGCTGGGACACAGAGAGAGAGCCGCCTGCCTGGAGGCAACTGCGCTGCTTGTCTGTAGGTAGGAGGCTGGTGCTTTTTAATCATTCATTCAGCAATTGTGATCAGGAATAGCAGGGAATCGGGAAGAATGCAGGGATTGTTAGTGATGTATACAGGGGGAGAGAGAGAGAGGGTGGGGAGCTGGGGATTGAGTGTGCCCTGTGCATCTGGTGTGGACTTTGTAAGAAAATGCATCCTTTCAAAGCGAGAGGGCTTTGAAACCTTAGCGCTGAAAAAAATACATCGTAGAAAGAAAGTATTATTTAAAAATGCGATACAGAAAGCACAGTGTGAGACACCAGCCCGCTGTCTTGTGTTTTTTTTTTAATCCAAGCTTTAGCAATGTTTGAGTTTTGAGTGCAGTGTTATTATTTTAATTTTCTTTGCTGTGTGATATATGAACGGTCTATGCAGTTCCTGAGCTGAAGGGATTGGGTTTTGGAAGCGGCTCTAGCTGGGATTCTCTGCTCTGAAGGTGAGAGCATTGATACAATTCCCTTAGCTCTGAATCCTAATCCGGTATGGATCTTTTCTCTCTCACTTTGTTGCTTTTCTGAGTTTCTCTATCTTTTCAATCTCTTGCCATTTCTGTTCCATAGTTTGTAGCTCCAGTTCTCTTCTCTCTCGCTCGCTCTCTTTCTGTCATTCTCTCTCTCTCTCCCTGTCACTTTCTCTCTGTGTCTCTCTGTCACTTTTTGTGTATCTCTCTTTGTCAATCTGTCACTCTCTCTCTCCCTCTCACACTCAAACATTTGTGTCTCTCTCTAGTCACTGTGTCTCCCCTCTCTCCCCTCTCCCCTCGCCCCTTTCCCTCTTTTGTCTCTTACTCCCTCCTATGTGTGTTTTGTCACTCTCCTCTCTCTCTCTCCCTCCCTCTCCCTCTCTCGCAGATGCGCGTGCTCCCTCCCTCTCCTCTCTCTCTCTTTCTACATCACTCCCTCTCCCCCCTTTTGTCACTCCCCCCTCTCTTCGCCCCCGCCTCTCTCCCCGCCTCCTCTCTCCCCCTCTCTCTCTCCAGCCCCTCTCGCTCTCCCCCACTCTCTCTCTCCCCCTTCCTCTCTCTCACTCCCCCCTCTCTCTCTCTCTCTCTCTCAATCACCCCCTCTCTCCTCTATCACTCCCCCCCTTCCTCTCTTCTCTCTCCTCTCTCTCTCACTCCCCCCGCCCCTCTCTCTTCTGTCATGCTCTTTCATCGCCCTGTGTCTTTTTATCAGCTGTCTTGCAATTGTGCACAATTTGCGCAGAGCCACACCGCAAGAACAAAATGCCCCTGTTTCACTTTCTCTGTAATTTCAAGCCAAGGATCTGATTTCTTTGCTGGACAGGTGGTGTTTCCTGCGTAACTTTAGGAAATGTGAGGAGCATTGTGCCTGGCCCCCATCCTTCCCACTCCCCTCATCTGTTCTCCCCCCCACCCAGGTATGTCTGCCCCTTCCTCATTCCCATGCCTGTCCTCCTCCCCATGCCAGCCTCTGCTACCTTCCCCATGCCGTGTCCAGCTCGCTGTCTGGGTCAGTTTGATGAAAATGGATGGATTTGCTACACTCAGTGTATTGATGGTGGCATCTCAACCAAGTCTTGAGCCACCTGGAATGTCCTAGGTACACAAGGGAGAGTGTGCCAGCGGGGGGAAGGGGAGGGCAGTGGGGGAGAAATGGAGTGGCTGCAATGGGCACTGAGGGAGAAACTGAGGAGTGACCAAGGGAGATACTGGGTGGGGGTGGTAAGGGGGAACTGAGGGAGATATTGGGTGGGGGATATTGAGAGAGATGTATGCTTAAACTGGACCATCAGATGGGCAACATGACAGCTCAGACTATCGCTGTTGCTGTGCAGACACATGGATTTGGGCCTGTGTCTGCGGGAGTTTGCGCGTTCTCCCCATGGTTGCGTGGGTTTTCTCCGGGTGCTCCGGTTTCCTCCCACATCCCAAAAATGTGCTCTTAGGCTGATTGGGTAACAAATTGTCCCTATATTGGTCTCTATATGTCATTAAGACGTTAGGATGGCGGCGTGGGCTCGTTGGGCCGAAGGGCCTGTTTCCCGTGCTGTGTTGTGTTGTTTTTTGTTCTTTGAGGGAGATATTTGGTGGGGATGGTAAGGGGAAACTGAGGGAGATATTGGGTGGAGGTGGGAAGGGGAAACTGAGGGAGATACCGATTGTGGAGTCAGAAGGTGCACTGAGGAGATATGATGTGAGTGAAGATGATTGATGAGGATAGGGCAGTGGATGTTGTCCACATGAACTTCAGTAAGGTCTTTGACAAAGTCCCTCATGGCAGAGTGGTGCAGAAGATGAAGTCACATGGGATTAGAGGTGAGCTGGCAAGATGGATCCAGAACTGATTGTAACAGTGGAACAATGCGTTTCTGAACGGAGGGCTGTGATAGTGGCATTCCTCAGGGATCAGTGGTGGGACCTTTGTTGTTTGTAATACATGTAAATGATTTGGAGGAAAATATAACTGGTTTGTGTCATTCGCAAACTTATTAATCAAAAGTTGTTGGATTTGCGGATACAGTGAGGACCATTAGAGGACACAGCAGGATGTAGATCGGTTGGAGACTTGGGTGGAGAGATGGCAGATGTGGTTTAATCCAAACAAATGTGAGGTAATGTATTTTGGAAGGTTTAATACAGATAGGAAATATATCGTAAGAATATTGTTGGCAGAAGGATCTGGGTGTACAGGTACACAAGCTGAAAGTGGCAATGCAGGTGGAGAAAGTAGTCAAGAAGGGATACTGTCTGCTTTCCTTCATCGGCTGGGGTATTGAGTTTAAAAATTGGCAAGTCACGTTGCAGCTTTACAGAACCTTAGTTAGGCCACACTTGGAATATAGTGTTCACTTCTGGTTGTCACATTACCAGGAGGATGTGGAGGCTTTGGAGAGGGTACAGAAAAGATTTACCAGGATGCTGGCTGGTAGGGAGGGCATTAGCTATGGGAGGAAACTTGGTTTGTTCATTGGAGGTTGAGGGGCCACCTGATAGAAGTCTACAAGATTGAGAGGCATGGACAGAGTGGATAGTCAGAAGCATTTTCCCAGAATGAAAGAGTCAATTACTAGGGGACATAGTTTTAAGATGCGAGGGGCAAGATTCAGGGGAGATATATTAGGCAAGCTTTTTTACACAGAGGGTGATGGGTGTCTGTAACTTGCTGCCGGGGGAGTTACTGGAAGCAAATACACGAATAGGATGGGAATGAAGGGATATGATCCCCAGAAGGGTAGGGGGCTTTAGTTCAGTTGGGCAGCATGGTCAGTGTAGGTTTGCAGAGCCAAAGGGTCTGTTCCTGTGCTATAATTTGCTTTGTTCTTTCTCGTTCTTTGAATGTGGGGGGAACTAAGGGAGATACTGAGTGTGGGGTAAGGGGGGGGGGCACAGATGGAGATACTGGGTATGGGGTGGAGGGCACTGAGGGAGATATGGTATGAGTATGGGGGCACTGAGGGAGATACTGGGTGTGTGGTAAGGGGGGGCACTGAGGGACATATGGTATGAGTATGGGGGCACTGAGGGAGATACTGGGTGTGTGTAAGGGGGGCACTGAGGGAATATGGTGTGAGTATGGGGGCACAGATGGAGATACTGGGTATGGGGTGGAGGGCACTGAGGGAGATATGGTATGAGTATGGGGGCACTGAGGGAGATACTGGGTGTGTGGTAAGGGGGGGCACTGAGGGACATATGGTATGAGTATGGGGGCACTGAGGGACATACTGGGTGTGTGTAGGGGACACTGAGGGAGATATTGGGTGTGGGGTAGGGGGGAGCACTGAGGGAGATACATACAGTGTGTGTATAGGGGACACTGAGGGAGATTCTGAGCGGGTGTAGGGGGTGCTATCTGTATGTTCCTGGGTTGAAACAGGCGAAGATAACAGACTGGCCTAGGACACAACTCAGCACAGACTGCCAGCTGAAGTTACTGTCTGATTGGCGAGATGCTAACAGTCAGTTGGGATTTGCTGAAATGTGAATGTAGCTGTTTGTAAGAAGACTATGTGAGTTCACAAGAGAATGACAGAAACATTGCCCGAATGATCTTTCCAACAAATCAAACGGAAAATGATGAATCCCATTCCCTCATTGTGTTATAGGGGCCCCTCACTAAATGCCAGTCTGTTCGATGAGCCAGTAATACTTGTATTAAAACATCTGTTTAATTGGATTAATGTTTTTTTTGGGATAATCTCCACTTACAAAATAATGCCTCCAAACCTGTCACTGAGCACAGAGGGTTGGGGTGGGGGAGGGAGCTCTTTAAAGGAACAGGCATGTGCCCTGGCTCACTCTAAGGAGCAGTGCTCCGAAAGTTAGTGACTTTTGTTATCGACTAAACCTGTTGGACTTTAACCTGGTGTTGTGAGACTTCTTACTGAGTTCACTCTATTAGAGCAGCAAAGCTGAAGTGTTCCCCCACCCTCCCCCTGTCCAGAGTGTAGTCACTCCTCACACCAGCCAGACTGTGGTCAATCCCTCCTCCACCCCCTGCCAGAGTGTGGTCAATCCCCCCTCCCACCACCCCCCTCGCCAGAGTGTGGTCAATTTTCCCCCCTCCCACCCAGAGTGTGGCCAATTTCCCTCCCCCTCCCACCCAGAGTGTGGCCAATTTTCCCCCCTCCCCATATGATTTTCAGTCCTCCCCCCCCCGCCCACTCTCACAGCTGTGTCAATGCCACAGTGTGGCGCAACAGCAGCAATACGGAGAGGAATGGACAAGGCTGGGGGGGGTGGAGGATGGGACAAGGCTGGGGGAGTGTGGGGATGGGGATGGAGGTGGGGGTGGAGAGTGGGGATGGGGATGGAGGTGGGGTGGAGAGTGGGGATGGGGATGGAGGTGGGGGTGGAGAGTGGGGATGGGGATGGAGGTTGGGGGTGGAGGCGGGGGTGGGGAGTGGGGTGGGGATGGAGGTGGGGGTGGGGAGTAGAGATGGGTGGAGGTGGGGGTGGAGGCGGGGGTGGGGAGTGGGGATGGGGATGGAGGCGGAGGTGGGGAGTAGGGATGGGGATGGAGGCGGGTGGGGAGTGGGATGGGGATGGAGGTGGGGGTGGAGAGGGGGATGGGGATGGAGGCGGGGGTGGGGATGGGATGAGGCGGGGGTGGGAGTGGGGATGGGATGGAGGCGGGGGGTGGGAGTAGAGATGGGGATGGAGGTGGGGATGGAGGGGGGGTGGGGGAGGAGGTGGGGGGGGGGAGGTGGGGATGGGGATGGGGTGGAGGTGGGGGTGGGGAGTAGAGATGGGATGGAGGCGGGGGTGGAGCGGGGGTGGGGAGTAGGGATGGGGGTGGAGGCGGGGGTGGGAGTGGGATGGGGTGGAGGCGGGGGGTGGGGAGTGGGGATGGGGGTGGAGGCGGGGGTGGGGAGTAGGGAGGGGTGGAGGCGGGGGTGGGGAGTGGGATGGGGGTGGAGGCGGGGGTGGGAGTGGGGATGGGGTGGAGGCGGGGGTGGGGAGTGGGGATGGGGGTGGAGGCGGGGGTGGGGAGTGGGGATGGGGGGAGGCGGGGGTGGGGAGTAGGGATGGGGTGAGGAGTAGGGACGGGGGTGGAGGTGGGGAGATACAATCCTGACACGATGAGCAGGGAGTATCTGAGCTGATTCTCTCTGTGTTGTGTGTGTTATGTGGAGGAGTTTGAAATGCCTGCGGTTTTGTTGCATTGCAGATTTTGTGAGTGAGGAAGCGGGTGTAGCAGTTTAAGGACGCGGGTGGAAGCTGTTCTGCATTGTTGCACACAAACTACTGATGTGGAAGATGCCTGGCGTTGTGAGATTTCTTACTATTTGCCCAGGGACGGGATTGTGTCTGACCCAATACTCTGTCTGCAAATTGCTGATGGGATTGGGGGGGGGGGGATGGTGGTGAATAGCAATTTCTCCTGACAGCTCCCCACAGAATAATACTGGGAGAGAGAGAGAGAGGGAGGGGGACAAATATTGCTGCAAGTGTCAGTGCTGTCTCTCTCTCTCTCTGTGCTATGACTCTCTCCAGTGAGAATGAATGGCCGGTTTCCTGTAAGCACTCTCTCTGGATCACGAGGACCAGAGATTCCCGGCGCTGCTGCGATGTGCCTCAAATTCCTGGGCCACCTCTGCTTCCAGCTCCAGCAGACTGCAGCGTGTGTGTTCAGCGGCTGGCAAGGTCAGCGGGACAGGGGGCTGTGAGCTAGAGACAGGCTCTGGAGCAGGGAGGGAAAGGCTGAGGGTACAGTGTGTCTCTATCCCACCCCATCCCTCCCCCTCCCGGTGCAGCCCCCAGCCAATATCACTTGCCCCTGATCCAAGTAAGATTGTTATTTCAGTTTAGCGAGAGCCCGCGGGACAGCTCCGAGGGTTGGATGCTCCAGGGGATGAGGAGGGGTTGAGGGATGCTGAGGGAGGAGGAATGCTGGATTTCAGCAGGAGGGGTCGGCCCCCCCGGGGGCTCCTCAGCTCCTCTGACCGAGCCGGGGAGCCCGCAGCCCGGCTGGAGACTGCAGCTGGATGCGGGCAGGGTTCACCCAGGGGGACGCAGCGGAGCTTCCTGATAACTGGCCCAGCGAGGGAGCAATATTCAGCTGTTGAGAGGGAAACGGTGGCACCGCGTTCAAATTTCCAGCCTCGGATGACAGTACGAAAGTTTGCACGTTCTCCCCGTGTCTGCTTGGGTTTCCACAAGGTGCGCCGGTTTCCTTCCACAGTCCAGAGATGTGCAGGTTAGATGCACTGGCCATGCTGAATTGCTCCAAGATGTGCAGGTTTGCGGGGGAGGGGGGGTTAGTCTTGGTAAATGGGTTATGGAGTTGGGGATTCTCTTTTTGGAGAGTTGGTGCAGATATGATGTGCTGTTTGTAGGGGCCACTATGGAATTGGCCACCGAAAGGCAATAGACAGGTTTTTTTTCTATTCCTTTATTCAGATCGGAGGTAAATTGGGTTAGGTATAAGATAATGTCCTATACTTCATTGTCCTGAATGTTTCCTGTCACAATTGTTCCTCTATATAAGCTTCTCAGCTCATTATCGATTATTTAGAACTTTTAAAAATTGTAATACTTGAGCAAAGGAGCAAAATGTGTGGTGAGAATTTGTTCAGTGGGTCTTGTGAAGAGGTTCAGAGGCTTGCAAGGCTGAACAGTGGTGTTTATTGGTAACACATATAACTATATATATATATATGTACAAAGTATAATCCAGACTAGGAGTTTGCTATCTCCATGCTTGCTTCTACACAGGTCTCTGTTAGATTGCCCCAAGTCCCTTGTCATATCACCCTTTTACTGTTCTCCTTTATTCCTTGCTGTGCCCATTTTTCTTCTTGGATGGCTGTGGTACACTTTCTTTGAGTGAGTTTTGTCCCATGAGATCTGCGTATGTCTGTCTTGCATTGTGTATCTGGGTTGCAAAGTTTTGCAGTAACGTTTTGCACCGATCCTGATTTGGATGCATTTTCCCCTGGCTAAGAGAGAGTCAGCAATCTGTTCTTGTGGCACAAATTCTGCTGAGGTTGGAAAGATAGGAGGGAAAAGTCTCATCAATCCAGAGCTGCTGGTTAGGGATTGATGAGCTAGATTTTCTACATCTGCGGATTACGCCACGAATGGAAAAATGATGGATGGGAGCTGTGTACGAATTGAACCACTAAGTGAGTGGCTAGGATCTGGAATGTACTCTTTGTGAGGTCCTGGGCAAGAATAAATTGGGCAAGGAGGTAGATGGATTTTGATTGCAACATGGAGAATGTAGGTAGGAGCATGTAGGAAACTGTATTTCCAAATTGGAAGGGATAAGAGGAGCCCTTTTATAAAGTTTTATTTATTAGTGTTGCAGGCAGGCTTACATTAACACTGCAAGTAAATTACTGTGAAAATCCCCTGGTCTCCACACTCCAGCACTTGTTCGGGTACACTGAGGGAGAATTTAGCATGCACCTAACCAGTATGTCTTTCAGGAGGAAATTGGAACACCTGGAGGAAACCCACACAGACATGGGGAGAATGTGCAGATTCCGCACAGTCACCCAAGACAGGAATTGAAGCCAGTTCCCTGGGTTTGGTAAAGTCAGGAGAAGTGAGAAATTGTAGTGGAGACTGGTTTGAAGGTGAAAATCCTAACCAGCTAAATGAAGTGTAGGAGTCTTTCCAGACATGGGGCAGTATTCAGATCTTGGAAACAGTTGAGTTTTTAAGAATTAAAAATAATGAATAGGGGGAACAAGATCTTGCTTGACACGAAAGAAGAAACTTAAGCTTCTTAATGGTTATTACAATGGGAATAAATAAACGTGGGCCATCTTGGTTATTGATGCACATTTGAAGGGATTCTGACTGATTTTATTACAATTTGGACCTCGAGATGCAGTTTTCTTCTTGAATGGCTGCTTTCTGTGAGTGAGTGGCATCCCACGAGATCTGCATATGTTTGTTTTGCATTGCGTATCTGAGTTGCAAAGTTTTGCAGTAACGCTATGGCCCTGATTTGGATGCATTTTCTCCTGGTTAAGAGAGTCAGCAATCTGTTCTCCCATCCATCCATCTCCCAATTCCCTGAAGCTTGAGTAATAACAGAACAACTTTATTTTTGTTCGGGAATTTCACTTGTGGCTTATATTTGCTGGACAACAATCATCCAAAAATACTGGTAATTTGTATTCACTGATACAAATATTATTTATATCTTTCAATTCTAATCAGTTTCCACATGTTCTTTATTGTACAATTTGGCATTCTCTGCGAGTGGGATCATTTTAAAAAAAGACCTATATCCACTTTGCTGTAGTATAGTCTAAACCCAGTTCCAAATCTGTGTACTAGAATGCAGCTAAAGTTTCCCTTTGATAGGACAATGTCTCTCTTTCTGCAGTGTCATTCAGTCTTATCTCACCTACAAACTATCACAGTGCTTTAAGGAAGTAGCTAACATCTGTCTCATTGTGAAATTTCGGAATTGTCTTTAGGAAATCTATCATGCACTGAAGGTACTATATCTATATCCACCTGAAATATATATACACTGTTGTGAACTGTGACTGTTGTTTTTTCTCAGTAAAGTCCTATTTATATTTTTCTTTTTCACACATTCTTCAATCTTGACTAAATTCTTTTGATAATTGACCTGATTTCAGATCTCAGCATTCGCTGTATTTCTTTTTGGAATTATTTGGTACTATTTGTCATTGTCCTAGTCACACTAACTCTCGGATCTAGTTATCTTTCTGACTCACTCCTGTGCTCGGCTTATTGTCTCTTGCAACGGATGGTTTGATTTCAACTCTTAATGGCCTGTTTTATTTGCGACTGGTAGCTTCAGTTGTGGAGTAACTCCTTTTACACCTAAGGTTTTTAAACCGTTTCAGTGCTTGCTTTGTGCAGTGATGCAATGCAGTTGAATGTATGTCGGGGTTTATGCTGCAAATGAACTTGCATGCAGCAATATCGCAAGACTTGATAAACTAAAACGATTATAAATTCTGAAATGAAGCATGAGAATTGGATGAATATTTTAATATTCTGCTGTGCACACTCAGCCTCTAAGAGACAGTGATGCTCATTAAGAGTTGGCTTCACCCTGTTCTAATGACTGTACTGGGCAGCAATCTCTACTGCACAGATAATGCAGCAGTCCATGTTCAAGTATACCAAGGTCTACACAACATTCAGCCTTGGAATTGTTAGTGATAAATAACATTTGGATCACCCAAATGCCAGGCTATGACCATCTTAACAAAGAGAGAATCTAAATGCCTTCCCTCAATATTCAATGACATTACCACTGTTGAATGCCCCCACCGTCAATATCCTGGGTGGGGAGCTTATTCCCAGCTCCGGATCAGAAAGTTAAACTGACCTGTCACCAAAATACCGTGGCTGCAAAAGCAGGTCAGAGGCTGGGTACTCTGCATTGAGTAACTCGTCAACACTGACTCCCCAAAGCCTATCCATCGTAAATCATGAGTGTGATGGAATGCTTCGTACTTGCCTGCCTGAGTGCAGCTCCAACAACAGGCGAGAAGTGCAATGAGGACAAAAGAACTGATCCCCACCACCTGAAACATTCACTCCCTGCATCACTGGCATGTGGCGGCTGTGATCTGTACCATCGACAAGATGCAATGTAGCAACGTGCTTTTACAACACCCACCGCCTCTACCACCTGGAAGGAAAAGAGCTGTATCCACTCGGCTGTTCTTAACTCTCTAAAAAATATCTGATTCATTTATTAATCAAAAGGGATACATCCTGGATAATAAACAGCCTAATTGCCAAAAGCTGACAGTTTTAGACATTAAGATAAGACAATGGAACTCATCTCAATTCCGGTTTAGAATTGCTTAGTAAAAAGCAATGTGTACAATGTTAAGAGAACTAATCTATTCTGGGTGGTTTATGCACATGGACATGTGCACACATCCCCACGCGTGTGCGCACACACACACACACACACACACACACACACACACACACACACACACACACCCACACACACACAGAAACACACACAATCTTTGTGGAAGTGTCTGACTGAGAAGGGCTCTCCGCCCAGACTCCCTCTGGATGACTTGCCAGTCTGTGTTTGGCTGCAGTCTATTGCTCCACTTAACAGAACACAAGAAAGTTGTGGTACAAGGGAAAGGGAAAGAAGCACAATTTGAACAAAGAAAAATACAGCAAAGGAACAGGCCCTTTGGCCCTCCAAGCCTGTACTGATCATGATGCCCTGATGAAACTAAAACAAAACCTTCCACCCTTACTCGGTCTGTATCCCCCTATTCCATCCCTATTCATGTACCCGTCCAGATGCCTCTTAACTGTGAATGTGGCTGCTTCCACTACCACAAGTTCCATGAACCCACCACTCTGCATAAAAAATCTTCCCCCTGCACATCTCCCTTAAACTTTCCCCCTGTCACCTTGAACCTGTGCCCCCTTGTAATTGACATTTCTACCTTGGTGAAAAAGGCCTCTGACTATCCATTCTGTCTAGGCCTCTCATTACTTTGTACTTTCCAGTGAAAACAACCCTAGTTCATTTAACCTCTCCTCGCAGTCAACATCCTTGAGACCAGGCAACGTCCTGGTGAAACCTTCTTTACACATTCTGTAAAGCTTCTGGTGGTGACCAGAATGTGCAAACAATACCCCAAATTTGACAGGACATCCTTCCCTCATCCCCATGTCAAATTTTTAATTAAATTTGAATTGTGAATTATGAACACATTCTTAATTCTCCCAGGTGTTTGCCTTGCTGGAAAGTTGAGCTAATTATTTGCAGACTGACTTCACTAAGGGATGTAGTTGGATCTCTTTTACTCTTATGTATCTGTTTGCCATTTGAAACAATTGCTTGCTGTACTTAAATCAGCACCAGTGTCAGAATATTAATAAACAGGAAGTATGGTTGTCAGTTCATACAGGGAGCTGTTAGTTGCCCTAGATTTTGGAAATGCAAAACTTAGTGTCCCAGTAATATAACATTTGCTTCGTCTCTGGTGTAGGCACCTCACACATTCTCAAAGTACAATGTGGCCTGGTTGCAGTGACCGCTGGTAATCATTACCAGAGAACAGATGCATCATAAAGAGCTTGTCCCTTTTTATTCTCACATCTTTTCTGTTCTGTGTAACCTAGTTTAGTGCCAATTGTAGACCGTTAATATTCTGCCCAAGGAATGGAAAATGAATGATTAGAAAAAGAAATTTCTTTTTCCCTCTCCAAGAATGATGTAAAGGGATAGGTTGGCAACACGGTGGCACAGTAGTTAGCACTACTGCCTCACGGGGACCCGGGTTCGATTCCCGGCTTGGGTCACTGTCTGCGCAGAGTTTGTACGTTCTCCCCATGTCTGCGTGGGTTTCTTCCAAGTGCTCCAGTTTCCTGCCTCAATCTGAAAGACGTGCTGGCTAGGTGCATTGGCCATGCTGAATTCTCCTCTGTGTGTATAAACAGGTGCTGGAGTATGGCAATTAGGGGATTCTCACAGTAACTTTATTGCAGTGTTAATGTAAACCTACTTATGATACTAATAAATAGAGTTTAAAAAAATTAGAAATGCTTCCAAACATCTCTCCTGAACGGTCTGATTCTGAGACCAGCTCGAGTCTCCAATCAGTGGAAATAGTTTATTTCTTCATCCCCCTTTTTCTCCCCCCCCCACTTTCCCTTTTCTACATTCTACCTCTGTCCCATTCCACCCACTCCCACAGCGTCTTCATCTGTTACAGCTTATAGCTTCTCTGCTGTTTAGCCATTTACACCCTTTAAGTCTCTCTGTGGACAGCTTTTAGCAGTCTTTCCCCCTTGTTTCCATGGCTCTGACTCATCTTTCATTCCCTCCCCCTGCAGTATAAATATCTCCCACTTTCTACACCTTTTAACTTTTGACAAAGGGTCATCTGAACTTGAAACATCAGCTCTTTTTCTCCTTATAAATGCTGCCAGACCAGAGATTTTATAGTGTTTTTTTCTTTTGGTTATGTTTATTTACTCTGGTTTTTGCTATTATTTTTCTGTCATAGAATTGAAGAGGCTGCCTGCCAAATTTTGTTGATGGCAGTGCTGTTTTTGTAACTGGGACCAATTATGGTAATTAAAATGTTAAAATCTTTAATTAAGGATATGTCTAAATAAAATGCCTAAATGTCTAAATAAAAATATAAATCTAAGTGGAATGAGGGGAGTTTGACATCGAGTAAACACAATAAGAAATCTCACAACACCAGGTTAAAGTCCAACAGGTTTACTTAGTAAGAGAAGCCATCAGCTTTTGGAGCACTGCCCTTCAGGTGAGTGGGAGTTCTGTTCACAAACAGGGCATATAAAGTCACAAACTCAATTTACAAGATAATGGTTGGAATGCGAGTCTTTACAGATAATCGAGTCTTAAAGGTACAGACAAATGTAAGTGGAGAGAGGATTAAGCACAGGTTAAAGAGATGTGTTTTGTCTCCAGCCAGAGTAGTTAATGAGATTTTGCAAGACCAGGCAAGTTGTGGGGGTGACAGAGTGATATGAACCCAAGATCTTAATTCAGGCTGTCCTTGTGTGCGGAACTTGGCTATCAATTTCTGCTCAGCAACTCTGTGTTGTGCAGAGTCAAATGCACAAGGTGCTACCAAATAAACCTGTTGGACTTTAACCTGGTGTTGTGAGTCTTCTTATTGTATTTACCCCAGTTCAACGCTGGCATCTCCACATCACTGCACTAGTAATCCTGAGGAATAGGCTACTGATCTGGGGACACAGGTTCAAATCCCACCATGGTAATTTGTAGAATTTTAATTTAATTGGAACAGTCTGGAATTGAAAAATTAGCCTCAGTAATGGTGAATATGAAATCATTGTTGATTGTCTGGGTTGCTAATGTCCTTTAAGGCCTCAATATATTTGATTTAGTTTAATTGGTTATTTGATTTATTCAAAATTAGCTTGCCCTTTAGGGAAGTAAACAACAAAGGAAGAGAAGTTTATTTATTAGTATCACAAGTAAGCTTACATTACACTACAATGAAGTTACTGTGAAAATCCCCTAGTCGCCACACTCTGGTGCCTGTTCGGGTACACTGAGGGAGAATTTAGCACAGCCAGTTCACCTAATCAGCATGTCTTTCAGATTGTGGGAAAAAATTGGAGCACCTGGAAGAAACTCACGCAGACGTATGGAGAACGTGCGTAGACAGTAACTCAAGCCGGGAATCAAACTGGGGTCCCTGCTAGTCTGGCCCTTCAGATCCACAGCAGCGTGAGTAACTCTTAACTGCCCCTCTGAAATGGTCAGCAAGTCACTCAGTTCAAGGGCAATTAGGGACGGACAGCAAATGCTGGCCCTGCCAGTATTGCCCACATCCCATAAAAGAATGAAGGAAACAAACAAACGGTTAGAAGTAACCAACACAGATTTGAAAAGAGACCTTTGTAGTTGACCTCCTCATAATATT
This sequence comes from Sphyrna mokarran, assembly GCA_024679065.1. Taxonomy (NCBI): domain Eukaryota; kingdom Metazoa; phylum Chordata; class Chondrichthyes; order Carcharhiniformes; family Carcharhinidae; genus Sphyrna; species Sphyrna mokarran. Next base: position 9,938,778 of record JAGIQG010000020.1, read on the forward strand.
TTTGGAGGAGCTAGTGGATGTAGAAAATTCAATTCATGTAATTTACATGAACTTCGGGAAAGCTTTTGACAAGGTAACACCAGGAAATTACTGGAGATTTAAGCAGTTTAGTTTTGGAGTGACGATAGGGACTGGACTAAGAATTGGTTAGGAGGGAGATAACAATAGGTGATTGTTGGGTCACCATGTCGATTCGGATGGTATTAACATTGCAGATGATATCAAAATGGGAGTGGTTTATATTCAGAAAACCATTAGCTGAAAGGAATATTAATTAATCGAGTACTGAGCTAGAAAGGATCCCACGCATCTTGGACGCCCTCTTTTCCACTACCTCCATCAGGAAAAAGATACAAAAGCTGAGGTCACATATCAACCAAGTCAAGAACAGTTCTTCCCTGCTGCCATAAGATTTTTGAATTGATCTATCTCTCACTAAGCTGATCTTTCTCCACACCCTAGGTATGACTGTAACATTCCTTTCCTTCTCAATGAATGGTATGCTTTGTCTGTATAGTGCATAAGAATCAATACTTTCTAATGTATGCTAATACATGTGACAATAAGAAATCAAATCAAATTTTTTAAAAAGTGGCAGAGAGAATTTGATGTTACTAAGTATGAAGTGTCAAGGGTCAGATTTTAAAAAAATGCAGTTTCAGTTATACTCTGAAAGTAGGTTATGCAAGAACAGTGGAATCTGGGGGTCACATCTTCGTAGAAACAAACATGGAGAAGCAAATCAAATAGTTCTAGGTTTGATTATGAAGTTTGGAATCTAAGAGGCACTTGCAGTGAAACCTATATTAGAGTACTGTAGGCTTCACAGCATAGGAAGGATTCTTGAGGTTTTAGACAGGGTACCCCTAAGTTCACTGGAATATTGTTTCGTACAAGGTCATACAATGGCAAATATTGACTTGAGGCATTTTTCACTAGGGCAATGTGGATTGGGGGAACGGACAGACAGAAACGGATATGGTAGTGGAGGTGTCTAGAACGTACATCAATAAATACAAGATTAAATGTATGAGACATGGAGCAGAAAGTAAGATAAACATATTAACAATAAAAGAATTGTGAGGCTGCAAAATTCTCTTCTATGGTTAATGAGACATGAGAACAGGTTTGTGATTCCAATTATTTGCTCATGTGGAAGGTGAGTGTTAAATAGTCTAGGCCAAATGATTTGACTCTGTGTTGTAAGCTCTGTGTTTCCACATATGAACAGACTGTTTATAGTTTTGACTTGCCAACCAGCTGATATCAGGTAAATTAGAACAAAGAATGAAACAGCACGGGGAAACAGGCCCCTCGGCCCAACGAGCCCACGCCGCCACCCCGATGTTCCCACTTCTGCCCTTGATCCCTGTCCATGTTTATAGATCTATGGATTAAAAACCAAATTTGAGACAATTTAGAGAGAATTTGTTCTGCCAATCTGCCTAAGAGCACATCTTTGGGATGTGGGAGGAAACCGGAGCACCCGGAGAAAACCCACACAAGCACGGGGAGAATGCGCAAACTCCCACAGACACAGGCCCAAATCCATGTATCTGCACAGCACAGCGATAGTCACTGAGCTGTCGTGTTGCCCATCAAATGGTCCAGGTCAAGTGTACATTAACGGCGTGAAGCACTAGGATACTTTCAAAAAAAAAATCCAAGAGCAGCCCTCTCACGACCCATCGCGTGTATGCCCCTCGTTAGACAACAAGGTGGACCAAAGCACCTGTAGGATAAAAACAAGTACATCAATATCATCATCTATTGACACACTTCCTAGGAACTCCCAAGGCTCATGATCTCTGTTTTAAATCAGGTTTCTATACCCCTCCATTCCTGTTGTGTTCATGTGCCCATCTAAGTGTTTCTTAAATAACTCCAGAGTACCTGCCTCCACCACTTTACTAGTAGAGATGAAGGATGGATTTTCTGGTGGGGTTGATAGGGTGCATCTTGAGGGCAACAGTCCTTTTACCTTCCCTTCCCTCCCCCCACCCCCATACACACTCTCTCACACACACTCACACTCTCTCACACACACTCACACTCTCTCACACACACTCTGATATGTCTCAGTGGCTCCCACAATATTTCTGTTCCCAGGGTCCTCTGTGTGTATGGAGTGGACGTCTTGGCTCATGCCAGGCAGCCATGTTCATCTTGGGATTAGGTTTAGCTGCAGCAGACTGAGGGCGAGGGATCCACCATTGCTTTACAAGATGGTGGCTGTAAAGCTGTCTGAAAATGGTTTATTTTTCTTTTCTCTGATTAATTATTTTTGCTGCTGATGGGGTCTTTACGTGATGGCACCACAAGAATGTTTGCACAGGTTCTCCCTCCTTCCAAAACAGACTCCATGGTGCATCTTCAGCCCACCTTGGAACCCTGTGGCCTAAAAGGTGATCCCATTGTTAAACTGGGCTGGGCCAGTGAAGAGAGTAGAAGCCATTATTCTTCTTGTAGCTGCTAGATTCACCCACTGTGATATGGAGCAAACTGGAACTCTGCCCCTCCTTTTTTTAAACTGGTGTCTTTGACAGATTCAACAAATCTTCAGCAGAGTGGATAAAGAGTCAAAGAAATATAGAGCATGAAAATAGGCCCTTCAGCCCAAATTGTCCAGACTGACCAGGTCTCTTAAACTGAACTAGTCCCATTTGTCTGTGTTTGTTCCATATCTCTCTAAATCTTTCCCAACCACACATCTGTCCAAATATCTTTTAGATGTTATAATTGTACCCGCCTCTACCACATCCTCTGGCAACTCATTCTAGATGCACACCATCCTCTGTGTGAAAAGGTTTCCTCTCAGATCCCTTTTTAATTCTTTCCCCTTACCTTAAACCTATGCCCTCTAGTTTTGGACTCCCCCGCCCTGGGAACAGGACACTGGTAATTCACCTTATCTATGCCCCTCGTTATTTTGTAAACCTCAATAAGGTCATGTTCATCCTCCTAAAGTCCAGGGAAAAAGTCCCAGCCTCTCCTTATAATTGAGCGCGTCCCATCTCAGCGATATCCTGGTAAATTGTTTTTTGCCCCCTTTCCGGTTGAATAGTATACTTCCTATTAGCAGGGCAACCAGAATTGTGCGCAGTACTCTAAATACAGCCTAAGAATCTAAGTCTGAAGCTTCTAATGAAATCGCTACAGAGGTAAAGACATTTCCATATATGCGTGCAAATGCAAATTTGACATTTTATGAGTTGCCATAGCGAGGAAGATTGTCAAATGTTGTGAGTTGGCAGTGAAAGCCTCAGTTGTGGGGGAGGTGTGAATGCAATGCAAATGCAATGCAAAATGCATCAATTATGTGGGACTGTAATGGGAAGGAGCGTTCGAGACTGGAGACAAGGTAATAAACAAGCTGGATACGTAGCATGGTTCCTGTTGCACCATTAAAAGGTGTTTAGTTTATGGTACCAGTGACATGATGTTTTATACCACATGCAGTTACTCCATAGTGCCTTGACAACAAACTCATTTACTTCTCGTTACCAGAGCGCTTGAAGTTGTAAGCTAGGTTCCTCCCGGCAATCTGTTAATAAGAGAAACAATTTGATGCAGGACCTTGTTAACGAAGATTCATGGCACTTGGTAAAACACAACTTCTATTCTGCAAATGTAGTTAACTTCAAAGAAAGTAGAAGCATCGAATTTTCTTGAGTCAGGGTGAAGAAAATCAAGCAGAATATAAAATGAATTGCCAATGTACTGCTGCACGCTTTGCATGACCACTCAACACCTCCCGGCAAAGTGTAATCTCTATAACAAGAGTCCTACGTGGAATCTCAAAAGTGCTTTCTGAGAAGCCGGCATTGCATTTCCTGTTGTGCTGTGTGATTCCCTCACTCTCCAATAAGTAAAGCTCTTGGGCAAAGGGGATCAAAGGATATGGGAAGAAGGCAGGATCAAGGTTAAAATTCATTTATTAGTCACAAGTAGGCTTACATTAACACTGCAATGAAGTTAGTGTGAAAATCCTCTATTCAGGCTATTGAGTTTGTTGATCAGTCATGATCATAATGAGTAGTGGAATAGATTCAAAGGGCTGAAGGGTCTCCTCCTGCTCCTTTATTCTGCATTTACAGCCATGTCAAATATTTCTAATTGGATCATGAGTTTCTAGATGTTCACGCATTTAATCTAATGAAGTTTACCAATTGGGTAAGGCTAAATTACCACTTTCCTCTTTGTATTCTGGTCACCTTCAAGTCATTTGTCACAATTCCAACTTCTGTGGAAACATATTGGGTGGATGTTTGGGGAGGAGATGATATCAATGTGTTGAAATACGCAGGATTAATGATTCCATTAATGGTCCAAACTTGGTAAGGAGGATACAATTTCAAAATTTACGGATGGCACAGAACTTGCAAGTAGGCTGAACTAGAAAGAAGATAGCAATGGACTTCAAGAGAACATGGACAGTGTGGCAGAGGAAATTTAATGCAGAAAAGTGTGAAGTGATACATTGTAAGAAGAATGAATGGAGGCTAAATAAAAGAAAAGGTACAATTATTAAGGGTGCAGGAGTAGAGAGACTAGATTGTATGTTCATCAGTTGTTAAAAGGGCAGGTTGTGAAAATTATTAAAAACTTGTACAGAACTCTAGGCTTTATTAACTAAAAGATGAAGTAAAGAGGTGATGATGAAACTTTATATTAAAAAAAAACATTTGGCCTCAACTGGTGTTTTCTGACTACCAGACTTTTGGAAGGATGTGAAGGCTTTCAGGAGAGATAGAAGAGATTTACAGGAATGGATCCAGAAGCGAGTGACTTCAGTGTTTGGATAGATTGGAGAAAGGATGGGCAATAAATACTGGCCAGCCTGTGACACCCATGTCTCACGAATGTATGTAAAAAAAAAAAGCCGGGGGCATTCTGCTTGGAAGAGAGAAGATTGAGAGGAGATTTAGTCAAGGTGTTCAAAATGGTTGAGGGTCAAGACAGCATAGGGAGAGAGAAACTTCCTATTGGCGGAAGAATCCAGAATTGGAGAATACCGCTTTAAAGGAATTGGAGAAAGAAGCAAAATGAGGATAAAGGTTTCCAAAGGGAGCAGTTAGGATCCGGAATGCACTGCCTGAGAGTGTACTGGAGGCCGAACCTGTCATGAGTTTCGAAAGAAAATTGGAGAAACCGCTGAAGAGGGAATGTTATGGGGCTTTGGAGAAAGTGTGTGATGGGGAGAGCTGGTGAGACTAACTGAATTGTTGCTGCAAGAATCAAACATGAACATGATGGGCTGAATGGTATCTTTTATCTTAACTATTCTATGATTTTGTGCTTACAATAAAACTTCTGTACTCCCAATCCTCTTGTAATAAAGGTGTTTAACATAATATTTAGTTCCCTTGTTGCTTGCTGTGCCTGCGTTTTATTTTTGGTGTTTTGGACAGTCAAATCTCTCTCAGGTCCGACAATCAGAATTAATTTTAAAAAAATATTCTGCTTTTTCCATTCTTAGTGTGAAAGTGGATAATTTCATACCTGCCAACTTCTTTTCCAATCACATAATCAGTTTGCATCCGCTTGCAATCTGGAGTCCTCTCCATCTTTCCCACCAAACTTTGTGTAAGTGGCAAATGTGGATGTGTTCATTTATTCGCTATCATGTAAGGTCATTGATATGCTTCCAGCAGGCTTGTTATTACTCTGTGGTCTTTACTTTTCCTATTTCTATAACAGCCAGCCCGACCGCTAGCTTCCAAAATCTATTCTGCACTAATTTTGGACTCTTGCGCATCCCAGTTTTTAAACGCTCCATCTTTGGGGACCGAGCCTTCAGCTGCCCAAGTCCTAATGTCCTTCCTAACACTCTCTGTCTTTCTATAGAAACATAGAATCCGTACAGTGCAGGAGGAGGCCATGCGGCCCATTGAGCCTGCACCAACAACAATCCCACCCAGGCTCCATCCCCATAACCCCACATATTTACCCTGCTAATCGCCCTGATACTAAGGGGCAAGTTAGCATGGTCAGTCCACCTAACTTGCACATCTATGGAGGGTGGAGGGAAACTGGAGCACACAGAGGAAACCCATGCAGACACTGGGAGAACGTGCAAACTCCGTATAGTCTTGTCTCTCCTCTGTAACGATGTGGAGATGCCGGTGTTGGACTGGGGTGAACACAGTAAGAAATCCCAGATCAAATAAACTCAGACTTTAACCTGGTGTTGTGAGACTTCTTACTGTGTTCTCCTCTTTAACAGCAGTCCTTTAGTACAACCGCTTTGACTAGTTGTCCTCAACTTCCTGACATGGCTGAGTGTGAAACGTTGTGTGATGTTGTTCCTGTGATTTGCCGCAGGATGATTGATGATGAGAAAAGGTGCCATGTGGGTGCAAGTTGCTGTTCCTCTTCTCACCGGAGTCAGTTCCCATCGGCAAGAGCTGTCACCACTTGTGATCCAGTGTGATTTAATGCATTAAAATAAACTGGGGTTCTGCGTCAAGGGATCCATTTATTCTCTCTAGAATTGCATGCAAGATTTTCACAAGCTTTGGTCATGCCCATCGTTAATTGTCTGGTACTTTATATTCGGCTCAATTGTTAAAGCAACTTTGATTCGTAGCTGCCTGAAATTTTCACTAGGCAGATTCCCATTGGCAGCCTGATGAAACTGTAGGCGATATTGGTCCTGATTTTACTGGCACGCCTGCCCCAGAATCAGAGTGGGCAAGGCTCGTAAAATGGCATGCTCCGTTAGCCTGGGATGCGATCTTACAAGCTTCAGGTGGATGCGCCGGTAGAATTGTTTCTGAACTGAGTGCAGAGTGCTCAAAAGTGTCCTATTTTCATTTTATCTTGCTGAGATTTTATAAGCTGAAATATTAGTTTCCAGCCCTGTTCTGGATGGAGCCAAGTTTCTGTCAAAACTGATACCATGGTTATATCGCAAGCTCTTGCCAGATGGCTTCCTCACAGAATTGCTCCCATAGGTCTGATCTAAAATACAGCTTAGTGCATGAATTTTGCTTGATTCTTTTCACTCTGCTCATTCTGTTAACTCCCAATCCATCCACTTTAAATTGGAGGCTCCTTATCTTCCAACCCCTTCCTGTTTCACCCTTACGTCCTGCCTATTCTTGATCCCCGCAGTTCTGTTTGGTTAGTGTTAATTCCTGGTGCAAAACCATTTCCTAGTCCAGCCCTAAGAGGATCCCGGCAGTGAAGCAGGAGGCCATTCAGCCCGTCGACTCTGCACCGACCATAATCCCTCCCAGGATCCCAACAAACCTACTTATTTACACTCTGATGCTAATGGCCAGTTTAGCACGGCCAATTCATCTAACCCACATCTTTGGACTGTGGGAGGAAATTGGAGCAGCCGGAGGAAACCCTTGCAGACAAAGAAAAAAGAAAATTACATCACAGGAATAGGCCCTTCAGCCCTCCAAGCCTGCACCGACCATGCTATCCGACTTAACTAAAACCCCCCACCCTTATGGGGACCATATCCCTCTGTTCCCATTCTATTCACATATTTGTCAAGATGCCCCTTAAAACTCACTATCATATTTGCTTCCACTGCCTACCCCAGCAGGGAATTCAAGGCATCCACCACCCTCTGTGTAAAAAAAAAAAACTTGCCTCGTACATCACCTTGAGATCTTGCCCCTTGCACCTTGGGAAAAAGCTTCTGACTCTGTCCATGTTCCTCATAATTTTGTAGACTTTTATCAGATCACCCCTCAATCTCTGTCATTCCAGTGAGAACAAACCAAATTTCTCCGACCTCTCCTCATAGCAATGCCCTCCATACCAGGCAACATCCTGCTAGATCTTTTCAGTATCCTCTTCAAAGCCTTCTGGTAGTGTGGTGACCAAAATTGGAACGTTGTTCCAAGTGCAGCCGAATTAAGATTCTATAAATCTGCAATATGACTAGCCAATTTTTAAACTCAGTGCACCAGCCGATAAAGGCAAGCATGCCGTATGCCTTCTGTTGACTGTCTTCTCCACCTGCGTTGCCACTTTCAGTGACCTGTGCATTCAGGCCACTCTGCTTATCAATACTATTAAGAATTCTGCCATTTACTGTATACTTCCTATCACTATTAGACCTTCCAAAATGCACTACCTCACATTTGTCCGGATTAATCTGCCATCTCTCTGCCCAAGTCTCCAAGCGATCTGTGTCCTGCTATATCCTCTGATAGTCCTTATTGCCATCCGTAAATCCACCAATCTTTATGTCATCCATAAACTTACTGATCAAACCAGTTACATTTTCCTCAAATCATTTATATATATATATATATATATATATATTACAAACAACAAAGGTCCCAGCACTGATCCCTGAGGAACATCACTTGTCACAGCCCTCTATCTTCCACTGTTACCCTCTGTCTTCTGTGATTGATGTGGAGATGCTGATGCTGGACTGAGGTAAGCACAGTAAGAAGTCTCACAACACCACGTTGAAGTCCAATAGATTTATTTGGCAGCACAAGCTTTTGGAGCACGGGCCCTTCGCTCACCTGATGAAGGGGCAGTCCTCTGAAAGCTTGTGTTGTCAAATAAATCTGTTGGACTTTAACCTGGTGTTGTGAGACATCTTGCTGTTCTATGATTGTGCCAATTCTGTATCCACCTTGCTCGTTCACCTCTGATCCCAAGCGACTTCACCTTCTGCACCAGTCTGCCATGAGGAACCTTGTTAAAGGCCTTACTGAGGTCCATGTAGACAACATCCACTGCCCTGTCTTCATCAATCATCTTCGTCACTTCCTCAAAACTCAATAAAGTTAGTGAGACACCACTTCCCCTTCACAAAACCATATTGCTTCTCGCTAATACATTCACTTATTTCCAAGTGGGAATAAACCCTGAACCAAAGAATTCCCTCCAATAATTTCCTACCATTGACATCAGGCTCACCAGCCTGTAATTACCTGAATTATTCTTGCTATCCTTTTTTAGCAAGGGAACAATGTTGGCTATTCTCCAATCCTCTGGGACCTCCCTTGTAGCTAGTGAAGATACAAAGTTTTCTCTCAAGGCCCCAGCAATTTCCTCCCTTGCCTCTCTCAGTATTCTGGGGCATATCCCATCAGGCACTGGGGACTTGTCGACCTTAATGTTTCTCAAGAACTCCAATACCACTTCCGTTTTGATCTCAACATGACTCAAACTACCTACACACTCTTTCCCAGACTCATCATCCACCAAGTCCTTCTCTTTGGTGAATACTAATGCAAAGTACTCATTTAGTATTTTGCCCATTTTCTCTGGCTCCACGCATAGATTCCCTCTGTTTTTGAATGGGCCAACCCTATCCTTGGCTATTCTCTTGCACTTTATATATGAACAAGAAGCCTTGGATTTTCCTTAATCCTGCTGGCCAATGATTTTTTTTAACCTTTTAGACCTCCTTGCTTAAGTTTCTTCCTATTTTCCTTGTATTCCGCCCTTGCTTTGTGTGTTCTCCGCCTCTTAGCCTTGACAAATTCTTCCTTTGACTAGGCTTACAATATCTCTCATTATCCCAGATTCCCAAAACTTGCCATACTTATCCTTCATCCTTACAGGAATGTACTGGTCACAAATCCCTATTAGCTTATACTTGAAAGCCACCTTCAAACATCTGTCTCCAATCTACATTCTTCAGTTCCTGTCCAATGTTGTTGTAATATACGGGGAGAATTGCCAAGTTGTACACAGACATTGACCCAAGCCGGGAATCAAACACGGACGCAGCAGTGTTAACCGGCGTGCCAATGTGCCATCCCGGTCCACATTTAATTTTTTAATTGTTCATTCATGGGACATGGAAGTCCCAAGCCCCACAAATTGTTGCAGTCTAATCTGGCTTCATAATATACCCTGGGGTCTCGCATCTGGCACTCTAACAATGGGAAAATCCCTCCATAGCTGTGGGTATCCAAGGGAACCTTCCCTCGACTGCCATCAATGCCATTATATCATTCCTTAGATAAGGGGACCAAAAATATTCAGTATTCCAGGTATGGTCTAACCAGTGCCTTGTACAGCTTTAGCAAGATTTCCCTGTTTTTTTTTAACTCCCTTTCCTTTGTAATAATGCCCAACATTCATTTGGTTTCGTATTACTTTGCTGAACTTGCATGCTAGTATAATAAAAAATAATTTTATAGCGTAGCCAGATTGATGTAGATATGTATGTTCCTTCCAGTTTTCCTGATTTTCTGTGTGAGTATATGGACATAGCAGATTCTGACAAATACAATTGCTGGGACCTTTGTGAGATTAGCCAATCAGGCTATTCTGGCTTCATCAGCCTGCCTTAATATTTTCATGATGCGGGTGAGTGCATAGCATACAGAAGAGACAGTGACATAGTGATATCGTCTTTGAACTAGTAACTCAGGCACCAGGGATAATAACCTGGGGATTTGGGTTGGAATCCCACCATGGCAGATGGTGATATTTGAATCCAATAAAATCTGGAATTAAAAGTCTAATGTCAATGGTTGTAAAATAAAATATCTGGCTCACAAATGTCCATCAGGAGTGGGTCTTGAACTCACAATCTTCTGATTCTTAGGTGGATAACCAAGCACCATATGTCTTAGCAGAAGCATTGGCTCCATTGCCCCAGTTTTCTTTAGATGGATCACCTTCCACATAAGTTTGCTAGAGTGAGGTTTGGCTATCTTTGTAGCTGTGTGGATGCCGGAAAGTGGCAAAGAACATTTCCAACATCTGACTGGCATCCTCCCTCCCAAACGTTGCAGACCGAGGAAATCCCATCGGTGTCAATAGTAGACAAACAAAAAGCTGCAACACTTGGCACAGGTATTCATGAGTGGCAACAGGGTGGAGAGGAAAAGGAAGAAAAATGGAAAATAGCCATCTAAAATGTTGTAACCTTCATATTGGTGTTTGTTGGGTTCTGTAATAAGTCTGTGAAGTCACTAAAATCCCTCCAGATCCCTCTACGAACTCGAACAGCGATACACAAAATGCTATCAATCAGCAGTCTACCTCAGGGGGTGCCAGAGGAACTGCCACTCCCAGTTAAGTACAAGTCAAAGACTCTCTGATTTGTTCCATCAATTGGATCCTTAATCAGGGAGTTCATACTCCAATAGGCCGACCCCAGTGGCCTGATTGAAGTCATTACAGGTTCAGCATACTTGCCACCCATAAACAACCCTGGCATGTCATTGGGGATAAGAATAATATTTAATATCCTACACATCAGGATGGACAGGCATGTCCCCTAGGTTATATCTGAATGAAGTGCTGGGATTGTGCGGCAGGTTTCAGAAAGCATCTTGTGATGCAAAATGGGCATTTTCTGATGGACTGGGTCATCCATTCCACTTGAAGGAAGATTTAGACTCTTGTATTTTCACATACAAGTGGGACTTAAGTTCTGGGTCATGAAAAGCGATGAATATCTTTATGAATGGGTCATTTCAGTTAGTCAGATTCTATAGCGAACAACTCAGGGGCAGTTTTTATTCTGTGCACCCTTGGGGCAGGTATTTCCTGTGTTCATTGGAATTGCCCCTGTTCCAGCTTTAGCTATTTAGAGTCTGACTATCTTTCAAATATTTTTCTGATGAAGTGGGATTTTTTTTTCACTTTAATGGTTACTTTAACTTGTATCTGCGCAATGGACTAGCGGTAATGACCCTGGTTTTCATTTTGTATTAATTCGCAGCCATAAAATCATAGAATCCCCACGTTGAAGGAGGCCATTCAGCCCATTGAGTTTGCACTGATACTAATCCTACCCAGCTTCTATCCCCATAACCCCAGGCATTTACCCGAGCTAGTCTCCCTTACATTAAGGAACAATTTAACATAGCCAATCCGCCTAACCCACACATCTTTAGAGGAAGTGAAGGTATGTATTGCTGATGCCTTCATTGGAATTGAAGGAACATTCAGATTCTCGAGCTGTTAAAGGTGCAGAATCTTCCTCTTCCGCATTTGGCAGCACATTTATACCGTGCAGTGTCGACAACACATGATGGAATAAAGTTTCACTCGCTAATCCCTTTGTTCCCGCTTGCTAGTTAATGGCTTCACCCTTGTATTCAGGTCCAAGCAGCTGGACTAACCATCTACTAAGGAGTGTCTGAGACTGGTGATCACTCCCCTGAACCTTCCCTCAACATGCTGGTCGCCCATTCCCATACACCCAGCTTGGTTTTGCTCTACCAGCCATTTCATCTGATTGCTTTTTCACAGCTTAGTGTTTGGATTTATAGAGCATTAAGGTCATTAGTGAAAGGGCCAATGAGGCCGGCGTGGCTTCACGTTAAAGTAATCCAAGCCACAGAGCTTATCTTGTTGACTTGTTCAGCCTCAGAGCTCTTCTCGTCCCAATCCGGTGAACCAGCTATCCTCCATTCAGAAGCTCCTTTGTGAACCAAACACCACATAAAGCAATTAACAATCTAACAGGGGTGAAAGCCGCTTGCTGTAATAAAATAAAACATTACTAATTAAATTAATTATCCTCTATTTATATTCCCTTGTTAATAAAACAGTGAATTAAACTAATGAAAGGGCTGATAGCCCCTGGTGATCATGATGTGAGGATAGACATCTCCACATCATGACTACCATCAATACCGCAAACTGCTGGCTCCAAGTGAGAGGATCTCCAAGAAGATTGCACATATCAACATAGACATCAAGTTTTTACAAAGATGCAAGAAAGCAGCCAAGCTCCTGGTGGAACACTACAAAAATCCAAGCATTGAAAAAGAAACCTAACCAATTAAATTCAAATAGTGCAGGGGGCCACTGGTCATGGAAGGTCTCAAACATGCTGTGAACAGAATCCCACAAACTCTGCTGCATGGAGCTGTTAATGGCTGCCTTGGAGCAGGCTTGCAAGAAGACCCTCCTTCATCCTCGCTGCCTCCACACTGATGGTCAAAGATCAAGAGTGAGAGGCTTCTGTGCAACCAACATTTTGAGAAGGTGCCCCTTCAGAGCACTGAAGTCATAGAATAACACAGTGCAGAAGAGACCCTTCGGCCCATCAAGTCTGTACTGACATATTAGAAACACCTGAACTCCCACCTAATCCCATCTACCAGCACTTGGCCCATAGCCCTGAATGTTGTGATGTGCCAGCTATTCATCCAATACTTTTACAGGATGTGAGGTGTCCCGCCTCCACCACCCTCCCTGGCAGCGCATTCCAGACCCTCACCACCCTCCTGGGTAAAAAAGGTTTTCCTCATATCCTCCCTAAAGCTCCTGCTCCTCGCAGTGAATCTATGTCCCCTTGTGACTGACCCTTCAACTAAGAGAATAGTTGTTCCTTACCCACTCTGTGCGTGTCTCTCTTAGCCCTGTACACCTCGATCAGGTCACTCCTCAGTCTTCTGTGTTCTAATAAAAACAACCCAAACTTACCCAACCCCTTTTCATAACTTAAAATGTTCCATCCCAGGCAGCATCCAGGTGAATCTTCTCCGCACCCCCTTCCAGTACAACACATCCTTCCGATAATGTGGCGACCAGAATTGCACACAGTACTCTAGCTGTGGCCTCACCAAACTTCTATATAATCCCAATATGACTTCCCTGCTTTTGTAATCTATGCCTCAATTGATAAAGTCATGATGTGTACTGTCTGGGGACGATACACATCTCAGTGCTCCTTCCACTCATGTTGTTAGCCACTTTAAGACTTGAATAGCAGGTTAGATATAAAGATTTGCATTCTAATCAGTAATTTGTAAACTGTGCTGTTATATGTGCTGTCTGAAACCAGAACACCTCATTCAGCTGACAAAGAGGATAACCTCAAGCTTGTGAGTTTGCTATCAAATAAATCGGTTGGACTTAAACCTGATGTTGTCAGACTTCTTACTGTACTCAATTGATAAAAGCAAGTGTCCTATACACCTTTTTCACCACCCCACTAATATGCTATCAGAGATCTGTGGACAAACATGTCAAAGTTCCCTTTGTTCCACAGAATTTCCAAATATCCTACCATTCATTGAATACTCTTGTCAAATTAATCCTTCCAAAGTGTATTGCACCACATTTTTTCAGGGTTAAATATCATGAGGCTGTAACTTTATTTTAATTCTTTAATGGGACTTGTGCGTTGCTGCCTGGTCAGCATTTATTACCTATCCCTAGTTGCCCGAGAATTTTGATTTGATTTTATTATTGTCACAAATATTAGTGTACAGTGAAAAGTATTGTTTCTTGTGCACTATATATTTTAGCATCAGCTATTCTAGGTCCAGGGAACAGAAGCTCACCAATGTTGCTAATGTCTGGGCACTAGGAGGTATTGATTAAATGATAAACCCTAGCCTTACCTGAGGCTGCTGTATGGTCTGTTTGGTGGAATGAGAAGCTCGCTGGTTGTAGGGCACGTTCCGGTGAAGCAGGAGTGAGCCACGTGTCTGTGAAACAGAGCACACAGCAGTTCCCTTTGAAAAGTGAGTCTGTTTTTGAGTTCATCCAGCTTTTCCAGAGATTGGACATTTGCCAGGTGTAAGCTGGGAGGGGAGGGGGGCGGTCCTTGCGATTGTGTTGTTTCACTCTCTCCTGCATGTTTTCCGTGCTTCCTGGAGCAGCTGCTTCTTTATGTGCCTGGGACATGGCGAGAGCAGTGTGCGGTATTGAGGGTATGGATGCGTTGAGTGAAGTTCTTTGCTTTGGTTGGTGTGTGGATGGAGGATTTGTTGCCTTGTTTGCAGTTCCTGCGTCGGTAGATGCGTCTGTGTGATTGGGCGTTCCAGGTTGCCGTCGGGGTGTGGTTGGTTCTGCAGGTCAGACGATGTCCAGACCACACTCTGGCATGGGTGGGTTGAAGGCCGATAAGTGGGTGATGTTTCTGATGTCTCAGTTCAACTATTGTAGAGAGACGATTGTCCCTTGTTTTAATCCAATTGTATTGCTGATATCTGCTTGAGCATTCGGTGTGATGTTGCATAGGAATCCTCAGCGTAGCCTTCTGACTGAATTAATTAATGTGTGTCTGAGCAGTGGGAAATCTGGTATAATTAGAACGACATACTTTGTAATCTATTAAAGCATATAATATTTACATACACTAGATTATTCATTGTATATGTTATGTGTATGGTACAATATATACAGGATGGTCTGATAATGAATAACACAGCAACAGGATTCTAGTTAATCTCCCACATTGCAGAGTTCTAAATCTAGCACACAAGTAATTCAGTGACAGGTGTAAGAGTGTGTCTGTGTGAAAATTATGCAGTACCAATGGCCCTTAGCTTCATTGGCTATAAAGCACTTGGGATTTGTTATATAAATGTGAGGTCTTTCTTTCCTCCTGGTAAATTATTTGATACCAAGATATTATAAGAGGATATTGTTTTGAATATTAGACAAAGCTCACCTGGATTTATTGCCCAGGAACATTCAGACCTGCAGGTCATTAGTTCCCACATCCTGTCTCTATGAAACCCATTTGAGAAGTTTATTTGGGATCTACATGTTTTATCTTTCACCCAGGTAAGAAGCCCAGTATCATTGTCTACTCTTGATGGAGGTAAATGCTGTAACTCTTCATTATGTTCTTATTATCGCCCTCCCTTTTAACTTGATCTAACATTTGTCTAAAAAGCCTGAGGGCACGTACAAACCGACTCAATAAAGCTTCTTCCCTGTTGCCATCAGACTTTTAAATGGACCTACCTCGTATTAAGTTGATCTTTCTCTGCAACTTAGCTATGACTGTAACACTACATTCTGCATTGTCTCGTTCCCTTCTCGATGAACAGTATGCTTGTCCGTATAATGCACAAGAAATAATACTTTTCACTGTATACTAATACATGTGACAGTAATAAATCAAGCCAAATCAAATTTCCAGTGCATTTGGATAAGCACTTGGCACTCCATAACATTCAGGGCCAGGGGTGGTAAATGGAATTCAGGTTTTTCTCATGTGCTGGTGCAGTTTTGATGGGCTGAAGGGCCTCTTCCATACTGTGTGATTCTATGATCACTAAAAGCCTTTTGAAACCAAAACAGAAAATTTGATAACTTACAGACAACATTTAAATTTTGTTTTCTTCAGAATTGAGTAGACTGAGTGCAGACTGTTCCTGCTCTGATTGCTTAAGGGATCCAAGTGTTCATTGTGATACAGGAAGAGGTTTTTATTGTGGTTTTGTTTTAGAATAAAATCATCAAATTTCAACAGTACAGAAGGAGCCCATTCGGCCCATTGTGTCTGTACTAACCAGAATCCCACCCAGGCTCTATTCCTGTGACCCTCATTTATCCTGCTAACCTCCCTGACACTAGGGGTAATTTAGCATGGCCAATCAACCTGCACATCTTGGACTGTGAGAGGAAGCCCATGCAGGCATGGAGTAAATGTGCAAACTCCACACTGTGACCCAAGCCAGGAATCGAACCGGGGTCCCTGGCACTGTCAGGCAGCAGTGCTAACCACTGTGTCACCTTACCGGCCTGATTCAGATTCCCAGCCTCTGACCTGTTCTTGCAAGCACTGCTCTGTTTTTCTGACTTAAGAAGCAATGGATTTCATATCATTATGCAATCCAGCAGCAGGAGATTCCGAACTGTGTTAGTGCCTATTCATCGAAAGAGACAATTAATGAGTCTCCTTTATCCCTGCAATATTTTCTTTTCCGAGTGTTTATCTGATTCTCACGGTGCCAGGGACCTGGGTTCAATTCCCAGCTTGGATCACAGTGCCTGGAGTCGACACATTCTCCCTGTATCTTTGTGGGTTTCCTCCGGATGCTCCGGATTCCTCCTGCAGTCTGAAAGATGTGCTGGTTAGCTGCATTGGCTATGCTAAATTCTCCATCAGTGTGTCCGAACCAGGCGCTGGAATGTGCCAACTAGGGGATTTTCACAATAATTTCTTGCAGCGTTAATATAAGTCTGCTTGGGACACTAATAAAATAAATAAAACTTCAAAAAAAACTTGAAAATTACTATTGAATCTGTATCCACAGTGTGCGTCCCGCATTGTAAAATAATTCTTGTTTCTCTGTTGCCATGGTTTCCAATTAACATGAATCGTTGCCCTCTTTTTGTTAAACTTCATTCACAGAATACGGGCTTCGCTGGCTCGGTCACCCTTTACTGCCCATTCCTTATTGTCCCAAGAAAGTAATAATTCCTGAACTGCTGCAGACCATGTGGTATTGGTACACCCACAGTGCTGTCAGGGAGGGAATTCCAGGATTTTGACCCAGTGACGGTGAAGGAACAGCAATGTATTTCCAAGTCAGAGTGGTGAGTGGTTTAGAGGGGAACTTGCAGGTGGTGGTGTTCCCATATCTCTGCTGCCCTTGTCCTTCTAGATGTCAGTGGGATTGGAAGTTGCTGCCCAAGGAGCCTTGATGGGAATCTTGCAGATGGTTCATACTGCTGTTGCTGTGCACTGGTAGTGGAGGGAGTGAATGTTTGTGGATGGAGTGCCAATCAAGTGTACTGTTTTGTCTTGGGTGGTGTCAAGCTTCTTGAGAGCTGCACCCATTCAGGCAAGTGGTGAGTATTCCATTACACTCCTGATTTGCGCCTTGTAGATGGTGAACAGTTTTTGAGGAGTCAGGAGGTGAGTTACTCGCCGCAGGATTCCTAGTCTCCGACCTGGTCTCGCAGGCACTGCCAGTAATGCTCACATCTAGTGAATAAAGAGAAAAAAAAATCACCACTTCTGACCTTATGGTGGAAAGAAGGTCATTGATGGAGCAGCTGAAGATGGTTGGGCCGAGGACACTACCCTGAGGAACCCCTCCAGTGATTGACCTCCAACCACCACATCCATGTTCCTTTGTGCTAGGTATGACTCCAACCAATAGAAAGTTGTCCCCTCGATTCCCATTGATTCCAGTTTTGCTAGTGCTCCTTGATGCCACACTTGGTCAAATCTGGCCTTGATATCAAGGGCAACCACCCTCACCTCACCCCTAGAGTTCATCTTCTGTCTGGGAATCTCCGGAGAAGGCTGAGATGGATCATCCACTTCTGGCTGAAGATCGCTGCAAATGCTTCAGCCTTATTGTTTGCACTGGGCTGCGCTCCCCCAGCATTGAGGATGGGGATACTTGTGGAGTCTATTCCTGGTTCTGGAACTTCTTACTAATGAAAATAGTTTCTGCGTACCTACTCCATCAAACCCCTCATAATTCTGAATGCTACTAGTCTTCCATCTAACTGGAGTCCCTTATCTCTTGAATCACCCTGTTAAGCCTCTTGTGTTCCAAGTCCAAGGCTTTAGCATCCCTTCCAGAACATGTCCAGAATTGGACATTCCAATGGAGACTCAACCAGAGGGTGATTTAACATTTTTTGATCAGTGTAAAAATATATTTGAAAGTCATCAGAATGAGACATAATAAATTTGCCAATTGTTTAGACACACAACTCTAAGTATGGTTAGGATCTGTTGGTGATCTCTGTCGGCACCCTTTAGAAACAAAATCAGACAATTTTGAAAGCAATCTGTAACATTCTGTGTAATACAGCAGCCTGGACTTTAACGAGTAATAGAATATACAAGCTGTGATATATTGTATAAAATTTTACAAAGACCTGAGTTGGGGACTGTATGAGTTCACATCATTATAATAACCAGGAGGCATTCCAGAGGTGAAAATGCAGATTCACCTGGATTCTTCCAGGTAGGCGGGAATGAAGACTTGAAAAAGTGGAATTTCTTCAATTTGATTTGTTTTATTATTGTCATATGTATTAGTATACAGTAAGAAGGTTCCTCATGGTAGACTGATAGAGAAGGTGAAGGCGCATGGGATACAGGGTCGGGTATGTGGATGGGTCGAGAACTGGCTCGGGAGGAGGAGACAGAGGGTAGTAGTGGAAGGCTCTTTTTCCGGCTGGAAGCCTGTCACTAGTGGAGTGCCACAAGGCTCAGTACTAGGTCCTCTTCTATTTGTGGTCTACATAAACGACTTGGAAGTTGGGGTAGGTGGTGAGATCAGCAAATTTGCTGATGACACCAAGATGCTTGGATTGGCGGGTACAGAGGAGCAGTGTCAGGCAATACAACAGGACATAGATAGGTTGGTAGACTGGGCAGATAGATGGCAAATGGAATTTAATCCGGATAAATGCGAGGTGATGCATTTTGGCCGGAAAAATGTAGAAGAGAATTATAGGATAAAAGGTAAAACTATACGGAGCATAGAGACGCAGAGAGACTTGGGGGTGCAGGTTCACAAGTCTCTGAAGGTGTCCTCACAGGTGGAGAAGGTGATAAAGAAAGGCGTATAGTATGTTAGCTTTCATAGAAAAGGTATAGAATACAAGAGTAGGAGTTTGATGTTGCAGTTGTATAGAACGTTGGTTAGGCCTCACTTGGAATACTGCGTCCAGTTCTGGTCGCCGTACTATCGGAAGGATGTGGAGTCCTTGGAGAGAGTGCAGAGGAGGTTTACCAGGATGCTGCCTGGTATGGAAGGACTGTCTTATGAGGAACGATTAAATAGACTGGGGTTGTTTTCCCTTGAAAGACGTCGGCTTAGAGGGGATCTAATAGAGGTGTATAAGATTGTAAGGGGTATAGATAGAGTAAATGGAGGTAAACTTTTTCCACCTTCAGAAATGGATAGGACGAGGGGTCATGGCCTTAGGGTGAGGGGGGCTATGTATAAGACGAATATTAGAGGGCAGTTTTTCACACAAAGGGTAGTGGGGGTGTGGAATGCACTGCCGAGTAAGGTGGTGGGAGCAGGCACGCTAGGGCTGTTTAAGGGTCTCTTGGACAGCCACATGAGCGGTATGCAGATAGAGGGATATAGTAGGACTGTTTAACTACGGCTTTTTTTCCACAGGTAATTCGGTCCATACTTGACCAACAATGAGCATGCATTCGGCAGGTGGTGCGAGTACAGCTCTTGGATGTTGATTCATGGGTTGCCTGGTACTTCATGTCGTAAATGAGTGCTTTATGTGGACCATCTGAAGGGCACCATGACAGCTCAGAGACTATCGATGTGGCTGTGCAGACACTTGGAATTGGGCCGGTGTCTGCGGGAGTTTGCGCGTTCTCCCCGTGGTTGCGTGGGTTTTCTCCGGGCGCTCCGGTTTCCTCCCACAACCCAAAAATTCGCTCTTAGGCTGATTGGGAAACAAATTGTCCCTATAGTGAGAGTCTTCCATATTAGGAATAACCTAAATCTATAATAGGATAATGGAATTGCTACTATATAGTTATGACGGCGGCGCGGGCTCGTTGGGCCGAAGGGCCTGTTTCCCGTGCTGTGTTGCTCTAAAAAAAAAGTACTGTTTCTTGCATGGTATACAAACAAAGCATACCGTTCATTGAGAAGGAGAGGAGAGAGTGCAGAATGTAGTGTTCTAGTCATAGGTAGGGTGTAGAGAAAGATCAGTTTAATGTGAGGTAAGTCCATTCAAAAGTCTGATGGCAGCAGGGAAGAAACTGTCCTTGAGTTGATTGGTACATGTCCTCAGACTTTTGTATCTTTTTCCCGATGGATAAGGTAGAAGAGAGAGAACATCCAGGTGCTTGTGATCCTTAATTACGCTGGCTACTTTTCTGAGGCAGCAGTAAGTGTAGGCAGTGTCAATGGATGGGAGACTGGTTTGTGTGATGGAGTGAGCTTCGTTCATGACCCTTTGTAGTTTCTTGTGGTCTTGGATGGAACAAAAGCCGTATCAAGCTGTGATACACCCAGAAAGAATGCTTTCTATGGTGCATGTTTAAACAGGGGCATGTCCTCCAATATGCTTTTTGAAGTCGATGACTATCCCTTTCATTTTGTTGACATTAAGGGAGAGATAATTTTCATCGCACCAATTCACCAGATTCTCTATCTCTTTTCTGTACTCCATCTCATCGTTGTTTGAGAGCTGATCCATCAACGAGATGTCATCAGCAAACTTGAAAGTTGGAGGGGAATTTGGCCGTACAGTCATTGATGTATAAGAAGAGGCTGAGAACACAGCCTTGTGGAGCACCGGTGATGAGGATGATCGTAGAGGAGGTGTAGTTACCTATCCTTACTGATTGTGATCTGTGGATTAGGAAGTTCAGGATCGAGTCCCTGAGGGAGGAGTTGAGCTCCAGCCAAAGGCGTTTGGAGATGAATTTCATAGGAATAATGGTGTTGAAAGCTGAGCTGTAGTCGATACAACAGGACTGATTAGGGTTATAAAAAAATAGAATGAAATCGATAGAAGCATATTCTAGTTGCGAGATTTAGAATAAGATACTCGTGACGCAGGATTGAGGTTTTGAACAGGTAGCAATAGAAAGCTCTTCCCATAGAGGTTATACGATTCTGAGATTTATTGACATGGGATAGTGTTGGAGGTGGAAAAAAATGTCAGTGTTCAAGACTAGATTGAAAAGGTGAGTGTAGGCAAAGGAGGGTAATGGAATATGGGAACAGGGCGAATAAATGTAATGAGAGCTACTTACAAGGAAATTTAAATGCCAACACTAATTGGTTAGGCCAAATGGCTTCTTTCCATTTTATAACTTCTACTTATAACAATTAGTGAAGTGTTTATTCATAAATTATTCTCAATTTTCTCTCTCTTGGGCATATCTTCATGATAGAATCCCTACAGTGCAGAAGGAGGCCATTTGGCCCATCAAGCCAGCAATGACCACAATCCCACCCAGGCCCTATCCCCATAACCCCATATATTTACCGATATAGTCCCCCTGATACCAAGGGGCAATTTAGCATGGCCAATCCACCTAACACGCACATCTTTGAACTGTAGAAGGAAACTCACGCAGACATGAGGAGAACACGCAGACTTCTCGCAGATTGTAACCCATGCCAGGAATCGAACCTGGATTCCTGATTGGGAGCCAGCAGTGCTAACCACTGTGCAAGGGTGCCTCAGGAGAGAAAGCCCCATTAAGGGGTTTCTCTGGAGACCACGGTAATCGGGGTTTTGTTCAGCAGACAGAGTCAGAGAGAAGGAAGTTTCCTGGTGCATGCCTGCCCAAAGTCACTTTTTTTCTGCTGGAGTCAGGTGCAGTTTTTATCTCTTAAAACAGCTCCCATTATTCCTTGCATTATCAAAGCAAAGGTCGGGAACAAGAGGATGCTGATTTCAGGTGAGTAGTGAAAGGTCCAGTGGTGAAATTAGGGAGTGTTTTTTATTGCAGTAAGTGATTGAGATCTGGAATGCCCATGCCTAAGTGTGTGATGGAGGCAACAGAGAGGGTTGATGAGGACATCATTGCTGATGTGGTGTCCATGAACCCATCTGTCAGGTTTCCCCTGTGTGCTCCGATTTCTTCCGACACTCTGAAAGAATTGCTGACTAGGTGTGTTGGCCATGCTAAATTCTCCCTTAACTGTTCATGTAAGCCTAATAACAAATAAACTTTAAACTTTTGAACTTCCAAAAGGTGTTTCCTAGAATCACACAGTGTAGAAGTGGCTGTTCAGCCTGTCGGGTCTGCACTAATATGTGTGAAATACCTGACCTCTGTACTTGGCCCATAGCCCTGAATGTTATGATGTGCCAAATGCTCATCCAGATACATTTTAACGGTTGTGAGGCAACCTGTCTCTACCACCCTCCCAGATAGCACATTCCAGACCATCACCACCCTCTGAGTAAGAAAGTTTTCCTCACATCCCCCTCTAAACTTCCTCCCTTCATCTTGAGGTGCTCCAGTTCCCTCCCACAGTCTGAAAGACGTGCTAGTTAGGTGCATTGACCATGTTAAATTCTCCCTCAGTGTACAAAGAACGAAGAACAAAACAGCACGGGCCCTTCGGCCCAACGAGCCCACGCCGCCACCCTGATGTTCCCACCTCTACCTGCGATCCCTGTCCATGTTTATAGATCTATGGATTTATACCCGAACAGGTATTGGAATGTAGCGACTAGGGAATTTTCACAGTAACTTCATTGCCGTGTTAATGTAAGCCTACTTGTGACATTAATAAATAAACGTTTTTAAAAAACTTCCAACCCCACTTGACTGATCTTTTAACTAAGGAGAACAGCTGTTCTTTATGCAGAGTCTTGTACATAATCTTGTACAATTCGATCAGGTCCCCCCTCAGCCTTCTCTTTTCCAATAAAACAACCTCAGTCTATCCAGCCTCTCTTCATAACTTAAATGTTCCATCCCAGGCAGCATCTTGGTGAATCTCCTCTACACCCTCTCCATTGCAATTACATTCTTCCTATAATGTGGCGACCAGAACTGCACACAGTACTCCAGCTTTAGCCTCACCAAAGTTCTATACAACTCCAACATGAAATGCCACAAAACAAACTTGCAAAGTTAGAACTTTTGGAATCAAAGTGTTATTGGCTGAGTGACGGGAAGCAGAGAGTAACAGAGAATGGTAGTTTTTCAGGAGTGATTCATCTTTGCGTGTTTTTCACATCCTGTGATGTCAACACCACCGGAAGAGTGAATTGTACAGCACTGGTTTTCAACCTGCCAGCCAGTAGAAGGAGTGCCTCATTCGATGTAGATCCTAGACCCATATGAAGCAATAATTCTTTTCTGAGCAGCCTCCTTCCTGTAGATCTTTTTTTCTCTATCCCTCTTTTACAGTACAAAGGAATCAGTGGGTGATCCTGTACCTGCATTTTGTGTAGAACATAGAACAGCAGAGCACAGTACAGGCCCATCGGCCCTCGATGTTGTGCCGAGCCAAGATCAGGCTATCCCACTCCCTATCATTCTGGTGTGCTCCATGTGCCTATCTAGTAACCGTTTGAAAGTTGCTAAAGTGTCCGACTCCACTATCACAGCAGGCAGTGCATTCCACATCCCAACCACTCTCTGAATAAAGAACCTACCTTGGACATCCCTCCTATATCTCCCACCATGAATCTTTATAGTTATGCCCCTTATTAACAGCTACATTCATCTGAGGAAATAGTCTCTGCACATGCACTCTATCTATCCCCCTCATCATCTTATAAACCTCAATTAAGTCGCCTCTCGTCCTTCTCTGCTCTAAAGAGAAAAACACCACCTCCCTCAACCTTTCCTCATAAACCTTTCCTCATACCCTCCAAACCAGGCAGCACCCTGGTAAATCTCCTTTGCACTCTCTCCAGTGCTTCCACATCCTTCTTATAGTGGAGTAACCAGAACTGCGCATGATATTCCAAATGTAATTTCACTAGGTCCTGTGTAGTTGTAGCATAACCTCACAGTTCTTAAACTCAAACCCCCTGTTAATAAACACTAACACATTATAAGCTGTCTTCTCGGCTCTATACACTTGAGTGGAAACCTTCAGAGATCTGTGGATATGAACCCCAAGACTGCTCTGTTCCTCCACATTCCTCAGAACCGTGCCGTTGATCCTATAATCTGCATTCAAATTTGTCCTACCAAAATGAATCACCTCGCATTTATCAGGGTTAAACTCCATCTGTCACTTTTCTGCCCCGCTCTGCATCCTATCAATGTCTCTTCACAGCCTACAAGTGTGTGTGCAAATAAACTAACCCGGATGTTGGCACTATTTCCTATGGAGCAGCGAATGTTGAAAGGTGATTTGATAGATGTATTCAAAATCACAAGGAGTGTAAACAGAGGAGATAGAGAGAAACTTTTTCCACTGGCAGCAGGATCGAGAACCAGAGGGTTTATAAGATAACTGGTAAAGAAACAATGGAGCTTGAGGAAAAATATTTTTACACAGTGAGTGATTAGGATCTGGAATGTACTAGTTGAGAGTTTGGTGGAAGCAGGTTCAATCGAGGCTTTCAAAAGGAAATTGGATCATTATCTAAAAGGAAATAATTTCAGGACTATAAGGAAAAGGCAGCAAAGTGTTGAGACAAATTGCTTCTTCAGAAGGTCAGCACATAGATGGCAGAATGGTCTCCTTCTGTGCTGTAATCATTCTAGGATTCCGGGCAGATTTGATGCTTCTGGGCAAACTTGAGTGTTTTCAAGTTGGAGATGGATAAGAACCTAAAGAGAGGCTTTACAGGCTGATGGGGAATGGGCAGGAGAATGAATGGATTGGAGAATGGGATTCTAGCACACACCTGGTGTGGATACAACAAGCCAAATGGCCACCTCTGTGTGTAATCTTTTCATGTTTAAAGCAGCATCCAGGACTTTTGGCTAAGATGGAAATGAGATCAAGCCTTGGAGGAGGTGCAATGCCTGCTGTGAGTAGATCATGCAGATCAAGCCCAAGATAGGAAGTGACCAGCCTGCCTTGTCAGCTTGGATCTGGAATGTCTCACTTGCTGAGACTTTGAATTGGACTTTGATTGGATTGGATATAAACAAAAGAAGCACAAAGGAACCATTAGCATGTCCTCATGGTACTTGATGTAAATTTGGGAGTGCTGCCTGCATGTATTCCAATACTGAGAATTCAACCTTTGCTGCTATTTCCCAAATCTTTTGTATAAACTTCCAGTGTAACAGGCCACTCAGTCCAAAAGCTGCCACCTCCCACGGCCCTTCATCTTGAGCCAGGTGTCTGCTGCTGCTTAGTTGGCAACATTCTCACCTTGGAGTCAAGTAGTTATGGGTTCAAGTCCCACCCCAAGCCTTATGAGTGCAAAAATCTGAGAGTGCAGCGCAGAGCGAGAGCAGCACTGTTGAGAGTATTGTCTTTCAGTGGAGATGTTAAATTGAAACCCCAGGTGTCTACTCAAGAATCCCATGACTACCTTGAAGAGCATGATGTGGAGATGCTGGTGTTGGACTGGGATAAACACAGTAAGAAATCATTGGACTTTAACCTGGTGTCGTGAGGCTTCTTACTTTGAAGAACAGCAGGAGAGAATGTCCTGGCTGATATTTGTCCCTCAATCAAGTATCACTTGAACAGATTATCTGACCATTATCACATTGCTGCTCGTGGGAGATTGATGTGCAAATTAATTGCCATGTTTCTGACATTACCATGATGATGCTTCAAAACATTTCATTGGTTCTAAAGTGCTTCGAGACTTGAGAGTTCCTTCTGCTGGATCAACAACTCTAGCTATGACTGTACCGCTACATTCTGTACCCTCTCCCTTCCTTCTCTATGAATGGTATACTTTGCATAGCATACAAGAAATAATACTTGGCACTATTTAAATGCAAATCTCTTAAATATGTTCCATCTTTGCTTGCACTTTTCCCGTTTTGTCTTGAATACATCAGTGGCAGTGTTGTAGCCTTGCCTCAAGTCAAGAAAGTGGTTGGTGTCTCAAAACCATTCACAGTAAACTGACTGGATTAGGAAGGTCAGTGTCCCTATCTTTGTTGCACTTGGTATGAATCCATCTACCATTTCACCGCATTGATTTTGACAAGTTATCGTTCAGCTTCTGATACTGGAGGAAGCAACTGCGACCAAATTGATATTTTCCCTCTATTATAATACTTACTGAGTTATAATTTCATCCTCTCTCCCCACAGTCACCTAGGACACAGCGGTCGACTTGCTTGTATCCTTTTGAAGCACAATCTGTAATCCGATTTGATTTATTGGTATACGTGAGAAGATGTTTTTTGCTCACTACATAAAGCATACCATTCATAGAGAAGGAAAGGAAAGGATGCAGAATGTAAGGTTACAGTTATAGCTGGGGTTGTTCATCCACCAGAAGGAACTCTTCAGTTGTAGGCAACAAAATAAAACAAAACTTACTCCAATTCATAAATCAAAGAGAAAGGGTTTAATAATAAAGAAACTTCATTATTCCAACACTTCAGGCTTCACCCTGGGCCATTCCAAAACTCCCACAAACCCCAGCAGATTCTGATTTATATCGAATCAGCTAGTCAGCTAACCACCACATAATTTTGTCATTGATTATATAGTTTACTGGATCAGTTGACTGTTATAGCATGTTACCGTTTATCACTACAACAGATTCAATGTTATCATTCATTATATTCTAACAAGGGTGTGGAGAAAGACCAACTTAATGTGAGGTAGGTCCATTCAAAGGACTGACAGTAGTAAGGAAGAAGCTGTTATTGAGTTAGTCGGTACGTGCCTTCAGACTTCTGTATCTTTTTCTCGACGAAAGAGAGAATACCTGGAGTGCGGTGGGGTCCGTAATTATGCTGGCTGCTTTTCCGAGGCAGTGGGAAGTATAGACAATCAGTGGATGGCTCTTTGGGCAGTATGTATGTGTATGTCTTACTGGCAAAAGATTTTTCACGTTATCTCATTCTCTTCCCTTTCTCCAAATCCTTCTAATCTAAAACAAAAATATTATCCGCTTCCTTTTTAAAGGCCATTTTGTTCCACCACTTTGTCTGGAAAAACCCTCTATGTTAAATAAATTGCCTCATCTTTGCCTTTGTTGCTTTAGTAATCTTTAATTTATGCTCTTTTACTGATTCATTGGTCTACTCTATTGAGATCCTCATACTAGTGAGGCAGACCTTTTTTCGAAAGCCTCACCCACTCTAATGGACAAAGTTTTGGTTTCTGTAATCCCTTCTCGTCCATCGCACTATCTTAGTGAATCTCTCTGACACGCTTTCCACCCTAATTCCAAACCTGGACACAAGATTCTTTTGGTGAACATTTAATTCTTTGCTTTGTACGATACATATTTATAATTGTTCAGTCCACCTTGCTGAGATCTCATTCCCGTCTGTAAATGACTCCCAGGTCTCTGTTACTGTACATATAAGCTACCTAAACACTCCTGCCCAAACATCGTAGAATAGAACCATTGAATCCCTTTAGTGCAGAAGGAGGCCATTCTGCCAGTCGACACTGCACTGACGATGATCCCACCAGGCCCTCTCCTCGTAACACCCCACTTATTTCCCCACCAACCCCCTTGACACTAAGAGTCAATTTAGCGTAGCCAATATTCCAAACCCGCACATCTTTGGACTGTGGGATGAAACCGGAGCTCCCAGGCATTTATTATTCAGTATATAACATCAAAGTCTCTTGACTAGATGAATGCTTTACCTCACTTGCTGATATCCATTGTTCTATAGTGAAACATCTCAAACCCTTGATTAGATTCTGAGAGGTCTTCTGGGGCAGTGCTAACATCCTACCTGAATCTAAGTTCAATTTCTCCTTCAGGACCTGACAGCCACAAAAGATGTGTGCATAACGTGTTGGACAGGTTGATTATCACTCCGTAAATCCTCCCAGCAAGCCTGAGGGGAGGCAATAAGAGTGGGAGAGTTTCCTGGAAAAGGTAGCAGGAAAACGTTACGGTTTTTTGCCAAGCTTAACCAAGGACCTATCTAATGGAAGCCCATGCTCAACAATGATGATATGGTGACTGAAAGAATTCCATTCCTGCTTGTAACTCACTCTCCATTACCTGAATCCTGTGCGCGGTAGCACAATGGTTAAGCCTCACAGCTCCAGGGACCTGGGTTCGGTTCCCGGCTTGGGGGGGGGGGGTACTGTCTGTGCAGAGTTTGCATGTTCTCCCTGTGTCTGTGGGTTTCCTCCGGGTGCTTCAGTTTCCTCAAACAGTTAGGTGGATTGCCATGCTAAAAATTGCCCCTTTAGTGTCAGGGGAACTAGTTACGATTAATGGGTTGGGGGGGGGGGGGGGAAGGAAGAGTCTGGGGTTGGATTGTGGTTGATGCAGGTTCAATTCCCCCACCAGCCTCCTCTGCTCTGAGCAAAACCACGCCAGTCTCTCTTTGTAGCTGCCCAAAGAAAATTATTATTTGTCTTATTGTCCTGGGGAATTTTTTTTTCTACACACACACACACACACACAGCAGCGTCCTGGACGTTAATAACTGGGGAAGTTCCAGAGGCCAGTGTTGTGGAAGGTGCGGGCTGCCCGGGATGTGATTAACGTGCTGTTCACTTTGGGATATGAGGAGTTAAGAGAGTTGGCCTGTGCTCCAGAGTAAGCAGCACTGCATTGTGGTATGGAAGCCTGCAAGCCCCGTAAGTGCTGCATCGAGTAGCAGAAACGAGGGAGAGAGAGGCACAAGAAACATGTGGGGGAGACACAGCGAGTGGGAGCACTGATGGGACTGAGGACTCTCCGCTGATCGCCCAGAGCTGTTGGCTCCGCTTCGGCCAGGGGATGAAGGGGAGAAGTTGCTGGGAGTCGGGATCCGGACGCTCGTTCTGTCACTCGGGCTGCCTGAGTAAATTGAAGAGGGGTTAGTGGCCTTGCGGTGATTCTCTTTAACACACACACAAAATCCTGCCTTGTGAATAGAAGCTGCTGCTCTTGCTCGCCATCCTTGTTTTAAAACCCCTGCAATAGTCAGCAAGTTGCGCCTGGCTCTGTAAATTGTAGTGTGCTGGAGACACACACACACACACACACACACAGAATCCAGTCATCTCCATCAGTGCCAGGCCCTGCTTCACCTCCTAATTCCCAGAGAAATCGTTCTGTCCCACCCTCTCCCCAGTTAGTTTAATAATCCATTATTGATCATTGCAATGAGTGAGTGAGTACTGTTCCTTCCTCAGCTTGGGGGGGGGGGAAGGGGAGGGGACTGAAGGATTTCTCTCTGTGCCTTCTGTATGCATTTCATATCACAGGATGATAGTAAGGTGTGAAGATTGAGACAGGGGTTAACAGGAGAAGGGTGATTCTCCTGTCTGTGCACCCACACCTTTGATTTGTGAGCAAAGTCTCACGTGGTTACATCGCGACATTACGCTCCAGTGTTAATTAAAGAGGGTCAGTGCCTAATGATTTTTTTTAAAATTCCTTCTCCAGAGTGTTCACTCTTCTAGAATTTACCTTCCACCTCTCTCCCCCTTAGCCACCGAGGTCGCCCCGTTTTGAATGAACACATCTATTGATTTAGGATGGGACTCCCCCTGAGCCAGGCAATGGGCACCTTATTTCTGTTTCCCTGACTCCCAGGACAGGATACTTGTGTGGCTCCGTACTGAGAGAGGGAGCTAGGCTGCTTGGTGGACACCCGTTTAATATATTCAAATAAATGGATGACATTAACTGTGTTTAAATAATACTGAACAGAAAACCCAGTTCTGCCATACCCGTTCCACTCGACCATTTGCCCAGCTAGACATGGGCACAGCCCATAAACATCGGGGTGGAGAAACAGATCAGCCATGATGTAATGGCAGGCAGATTCGATGGGCTGAATGGCCTATTTCTGCCTCTCTTCCTATATCTTATGGACCAGTGACTTAAAGTAGACATCTGTTTTTGGTGTGTGCACTATTCTTGAAGGAATGAAGTAATGTGGGCCAGGTGCCCGCTGGTTCATTGCTGACATTCAAACCTTAATGCCAATGTATACACACAGACAGCCAGTTCTTTTGGACAGGCAGCTGACAGTATAACTTGGTAATGCTGAATTGCATCAAGTCCCCGCGTCAAATCGGGGCTTACATACAGCGTACCTGAACAGCGTTACATTTTGCAGCTATGAATATATTTTGTATATATATATATATGTATATATATATATATATACATGAGCTGTAGCTCAGTTGGTGGCACACCCAACTCTGAGTCATAAGGGCTTGAGCGCAAATGTGCAAAGCTGACACTCCTGGGCAATGCTGAGGGACCACTGCATCATCAGAGGAGCTGTCTTTCGGATGAAGTATTAACACCAAGGCCTCACCTACCTGCTCAGGCGGATGTCAAGGATCCAATGTCAGTGAAAGGCAGGTGAGTTATCCTGGCAAACATTTGTCCTTCGATCAGCATTGCAAAAACCCGGGTTATCAGATCATTTTTCAGTATTTGTCGGAGATTGCTGTGTGCCTGGGCTGCTGTGTTCGCAACGCTACCATAGTGTTAGAAACGTTACCATACCTACAGTGCAGAAGGAGGCCATTTGGCCCATCAGGTCTGCACTGACCATAACTCCTATCTCCTTAACCCCATGAATTTACTCTTCTATCTCCCCTCACCTCAGAGTCAATTTATTATGGCCAATCCACCTAACCCACACTCAATTTGTAGGTCAGGGGATTAGCAGGCTAAATATTTGTGGTTATGGGGATAGAGCTTGAGCAGGATGCCCTGGCGGGGAGTCAGTGCTGACTTGCTGGGCTGAATGGTCCTCCTTCTACACTGCGGGAATTCTATTCTCATTAGTCACATTGGAATGAAAGTTACCAGACCTGCTGAGTTTTTCCAGCACTTTCTGTTTGTATCACACCCAACACCACTCAGCAAATTCCAAGATTACATGGATCTAAGTTTATTTATTAGTGTCACAAGTAGACTTACATTAACACTGCAATGAAGTTACAGTGAAAATCTCCCCCAGTCGCCACACTCTGGTGCCTGTTCGGGTACACAGAGGGAGAATTTAGCACGGCCAATGCGTCTAACCAGCACGTCTTTCAGATTATGGGAGGAAACCAGATCACCCGAAGGAAACCCACGCAAGCCTGGGGAGAATGTGCAGATTCCGCACAGACAGTCACCCAAGCCAGGAATCCACAGCAACTACACTTCAGAACGTTATTGGCTGTAAAACACTTTGAAACATTTGGTGGCTGTAAAAGGTGCAGTAATAATGCAAGCCTTTCTTTTTCTTTGTAGTGTATTTACTGTTGTGCATTACACAGGTTTCTTATTTGTCACAGTTTACTCCGCTTTATTTCCCATAATATTTTCCTTGTCACACTTATATTTCTTTTGTCTTCTTACCAGAAGCAACACACAGATCTGTGTGTATATGGATCAGTATTTTTTAAAAAAGCCCTAAAACAAAACCAAAAGTCAATTTGAGAATACCTGATAGTTTAGCTAATGAGAACAATGAATAGAGATCATAGAATCCCTACAGTGCAGAAGGAGGCTACTGAGACGATTGATGCTGCACTGACTACAATTCTTGTAATCCCTCATATTTCCCCTAGTTAGTCCCCCTGACATTAGGGTCAGGTCAGTATGGTCAACCAAAGCTCACCTTTGTGGGAGGGAACACATGCAAATGCATGGAGAATGTGCAAACTCCACAAAGACAGGGACCCAAGTCTGGAATTGAACCCAGGTCCCTGGCGCTGTGAGGCAGCAGTGCTAACCACTGTACCACCGTGCCTTACCGATTGTTGAGTGGGGACTTGACTGTGAAACACCCTCCTCCGTTCTGTGGTTGACTATTCAACCCTGGGGCTCTATGGCCCTGCCACATCCAATCCTGAATGGTGGTGGACAATTACACAACTCGCTGTAGGAGGAGACTCCACAAATATCCCCATCCTCATTGATGTAGGAGCTCAGCACATCCGTGCAAAAGATCAGGCAAAAGTATTGACAACAATCTACAGTTATCTCCGAAAGTCCCCAGCATCACAGATATCTGTCTTCAGCCCAATAGACTGGCTCTACATGATATTAAGAAATGGCCCAAGGTACTGGATACTGCAAAGGCCCTGATTATATTCTCGCAATAGTTCTGAAGTCTTGTGCTCCAGGACTTCCCACGTCCTTACTCAAAATGTTTCAGTGCAGATGCAAAATTGGCATCTATCCAGCAATATGGAAAATTGCCCAGATATGTCCTGTCCACAAAAGGCAGGACAAGTACAACCCGGTCAATCATCATCCCACCTGCCTACTCTCGACCAATGTAGTGACGTAAGGGGTCATTAAAGCATTATGAATCGGCACTTATTCAGCAACATTCTCAGTTTGGGTTTCACCAGGGTCACTCAGCTTCTTGACCTCATTACAGCATTGAGTCGTGCATGGACAATAGAGCTGAATTCCAGAGGGAAGGGAAGAGTGACTATCCTTGACATCAAGACAGCATTTGACCAAGTGTGGCATCAAGGAGTCCTCGTAAAACTGGGGTCAGTGCAAACTGGGGCAAAAACCCTCCGCTGTTTGGAGTTGTACCTGGCATAAAGGAAGATGGTGGCAGCTCCAGGACATCTCTTCAGGAGTTTCTCTGGGTAGTGCCGAGTGACCTAGATGAGGGTGTGGAGGGTTGGATTAGTAAATTTGCTGATGATACCAAAGTAGGGGGAGTTGTAGACAGCGAGGATGGATGTTACAGTTTGCAGAGGGACATAGATAAGTTGCAGAGCTGGGCTGTGAGGTGGCAAATGGAATTCAATACGGATAAGTGTGAGGTGATTCACTTTGGTAGGAATAACAGGCATATGAAATATAGGGCTAATGGAAGGACCCTTAATAGTGTTGTCGAGCAGAGGGATCTTGGGGTACAAGTACATAGCTCTTTGAAAGTTGGCACCCAGGTTGATAAAGTTGTTAAGAAGGCGTACGGTGTGTTAGCTTTTATTGGTAGAGGGATTGAATTTAGGAGCCGTGAGGTTATGTTACAACTGTACAAAACTCTGGTGCGGCCGCACTTGGAGTATTGCGTACAGTTCTGGTCGCCGCATTATAAGAAAGATGTGGAAGCATTGGAAAGGGTGCAGAGGAGGTTTACCAGGATGATGCCTGGTATGGTGGGAAGGCCTTATGAGGAAAGGCTGAGGGACCTGAGGTTATTTTCATTAGAGAGAAGAAGGTTACGCGGTGACCTAATTGAGGCGTATAAGATGATCAAGGGATTGGATAGGGTGGATAGTGAGAGCCTTTTTCCTCGGATGGTGATGACCAACACGAGGGGACATAACTTTAAATTAAGAGGTGGTAGTTATAGGACGGATGTCAGAGGCAGGTTCTTTACACAGAGGGTGGTGAGAGCGTGGAATGCCCTGCCTGCAGCAGTTG
Organism: Sphyrna mokarran; assembly: GCA_024679065.1. Lineage (NCBI taxonomy): Eukaryota > Metazoa > Chordata > Chondrichthyes > Carcharhiniformes > Carcharhinidae > Sphyrna > Sphyrna mokarran. The sequence continues at coordinate 9,972,378 of JAGIQG010000020.1, forward strand.
TGGACTCGCCTACTTTGGGGGAATTCAAATGTTCGGTGGATAGGCATATGGATGATATTGGAATAGTTTAGGTTAGAGGGTCCACTGGCCGGCGCAACATCGAGGGCCGAAGGGCCTGTACTGCGCTGTAATGTTCTGTGTTCTATGTTCTATGCCCTAGGCCCAACCATCTTCAGCTGCTTCATCAATGGTCTTCCTTCCATCATAATGTTGGGAGTGGGAATGTTTGTTGATAATTGTACAGCGTACAGTACCATTCGTGATTCCTCAGAGACTGAAGCAGTCCATCTCCAAATTGCTGCATCTCAGTGCCAGGGATCCAAGTTTGATTCCCAGCTTGGGTCAATGTCTGTGTGGATTTGCATGTTCTCCCTGTGTCTGCGTGCGTTTCCTCCGCAAGCTCCGGTTTTCTCCCACAGTCTGAAAGACTGCTGGTTAGGTGCATTGGCCATGCTAAATTCTCCAATGTACCCGAATAGGTGCTGGAGTATGGCGACTAGGGCATTTTCACAGTAACTTCATTGCAATGTTAATGTAAGCGCCCCTACCCCCCCCCCAAAACAAAAGCCTGTCCACCATCTATAAGGCACAAGTCAGGAATGTGATGGAATACATACCATTTGCAGCTCCGGCAAGCTTGACAGCACCCAGGATAAATCCACGAACACTGACTTGTCCAGCACTGATGCACAATGGCAGCTATGCTTACTATCTACAAGATGCACTGCAGGAATTTGCTGAGGTTCCTTAGACAGTACATTGCAAATCCACAACCACTCCCATCTAGAAAGACTAGGGCAATGGACACATGGGTACCAACACCTGGAGGTTCCCCTTCAAGTCACTCACCATCCTGACTTGGAGATATATCGCTATTTCTTCATGTTACTTCATGTCATAGACGTGGGGAGAATGTGCAACCTTCCCAAAGACGGACCCAAGGCTGGAATTGAATCCAGGTCACTGGCACTGTAAAGCAGCATTGCTGACCATAATACCAGGGTAAAAAATCCTGGAACTCCCTCCCTAACAGCACCGTTGGTGTACCTACATCACATGGACTGCAGCAGTTCAAGAAGGCAACTTATCACTGGGCCAAGAGGTGGCAAATGGAGTTTAATGTGGAAAAGTAATGAGGTAATTCACTTTGGCAGGAATAAGAAATGTGTAGAGTATAGGGCTAATGGTAAGACTCTTAATAGTGTTGACGAACAGAGGGATCTTGGTGTATATGTGCATAGATCCCTGAAAGTTGGCAATCAAGTCGATAAGGTTGTTAAGAAGGCATATGGAGTCTTAGCTTTTATTGGTAGGGGGATTGAATTTCGGAGCCGCAACGTCATGTTGCAACTGTACAAAACTCTAGTGCGGCCGCACTTGGAGTATTGTGTACAGTTCTGGTCCCCACATTATAAGAAAGATGTGGAGGCATTGGAGAGGGTACAGAGGAGGTTTACCAGGATGTTGCCTGGTATGGAGGGCAGGTCTTATGAAGAGAGGCTGAGGGATTTGAGGTTGTTTTCGTTAGAAAGAAGGCAGCTAAAAGGAGACCTTATTGAAACATATAAGATGATTAGAGGTTTAGATAGGGTGGACAGTGATAGCCTTTTTCCTAGGATGGAGAAAGCTAGCACGAGGGGACATAGCTTTAAATTAAGGGGTGGTAGTTATAGGACGGATGTCAGAGGTAGGTTCTTTACCCAGAGGGTGGTAAGGGTATGGAATGCCCTGCCTGCTGCAGTTGTAGATACGCCAAGTTTGGGGGTGTTTAAGAGGTCCGTGGATAGGTTTATGGATGAAAAGGGAATGGTTTAGGTTAGAGGGTCATTGCTTTCTCTTAATTGGTCGGCGCAACATCGAGGGCCGAAGGGCCTGTTCTGCGCTGTAATGTTCTATGTTCTATCTGAGGGGCAATTAGGGTTGGACAGTAGATTCTGGTCTTGCCACTGACACCCATTTCCTGTAAATGAATTAATGTGGGATTGATTCTGGGTGATGTCAAGTTTACTGGAGCTGCACCCATCTAGGCGAGTGGTGAGTATTTAATCACACTCCCTGACTTGTGCCTTGTAGATGATAGACAGGCTTTGGGTCGGGTCAGGAAGAGAGTTGCTCGCTGCAGGATTCCTCACCTTTGGTATGCCGTTGTAGCCACAGTATTTATATGGCTTGTCCAGTTCAGTTTCTGGTCAAGAGTAACACCAGAATGTAGGTGAGATTTAGCAATGGTAATGCTATTGAGTGTCATGGAGTGATGGTTAGATTTCTCTTGTTGGAGAACGTCTGTTGCCTGGCTGTAAAGGCAGTAAAGTTTGACAACACCAATTTTAAATCCAACCGATTTATTTGATAGTAAATCCACGAGCTTTCGGCCTTTGTGGCCTTCGTCAGGCGAATGAGGTGTTTTGGAGACCAGAACACCTCATTCGCCTGACGAAGGCCACAAAGGCCGAAAGCTCGTGGATTTACTATCAAATAAATCGGTTGGATTTAAAATTGGTGTTGTCAAACTTTACTGAGTTTACCCCAGTCCAACGTCGGCATCTGTACATCATGGCTGTAAAGGAACAGAAAGAGGCCATTCAGCCCCTCCATTCAGCGAGATCAGTGCTTGATCTGTAACCTAATTCCATTCACCTATATCTTTTAATACTTCCTTTAATAAAAGACTATCAATCTCAGATTTAAAATGAACAATTGATCTAACATCAATTATCATTTGCAGAAAGAAAGCAGAGACTTCTGTCACCCTTTCTGTTTGGAAATTTTTTTTTAGCTTTCACTTCTGGAAGGACTTCTTTGTTGCTAAGACTGAGACCATCCAACCACTGGCATCTGCCACTTCCCTCCCTTCCAGCAGCTCACTGGGCCAAACTTCCTCAAAAGCTCTCCTTTTCCTGTCCCTGAACTTGCATCCTTCTCCAGTTTCTCTCCAATCTCCTTCACGGCCTCTCCAAGCATATCTTGCCCTCCGGCCCATTGCCCTGCTTTCTTGACCCTGTTTCCATGAATTGCGGGTTATCCAACTTTTCTTCCTCCTTCCCCACGTTACCTGCTATAGTTGACTAATCTCTGGTCAGGTACTCTGTCTCCTTTTCTCACTTTTGCTCCCTCTCCCTCTCCCACATTACACCAACATTTCTTCCCCACGTGACCATCTCCAACCTCCATTTCACCTCCCAAAATATCGACTTCCAAATCCATGGTGATTGTTACTGGAATTCTGAGTTTGAATTCCTCAAATCAGATTTCTGCCCCTGCTACAGTGCCCAATCAGCTGTAACTCACATCACAGATAGCACAAGAACATAAGAAATAGGAGCAGGAGTCAGCCATCCAGCCCCACGAGCCTGCCCCACCATTCAATAAGATCATGGTTGATCTGTAGTGGTTCAGTACCACTTTCCCGCTTTTTCCCCGTAACCCTTAATTCCCTTGTCAATTAAAAACCTATCCACTCTTGAACATATTCAGCGAGGAAGCCTCCACCACCTCATCAGGCAGAGAATTCCAAAGATTCACCACCCTTTGCGTGAAGAAGCTCTTCCACAACTCTGATCTGAACTGCCCCCTCCTAATCTTGAGGCTGTGCCCTCTAGTCCTGAGACTGTGAAAAAGGTAAGCTATTGCCTATAATGATACGGTGCCTGTAAGGAATGTGTTTTCATCATGTTTTTGCGCAGGAAGTTTTTAACAGTCCCTTCTATTGGTGCCATTCTGCCTATCATTTATTTCACTTGATTTATTATTGTCATATATATTGGGATTCAGTGAAAAGTATGGTTTCTTGTGCACCATTCAGACAAAACATACCATTCATGGAGTATATAGGGGAGAAGGAAAGAATGCAGAATACAATGTTGCTGTTACATATAGAGTGAAGAGGAAGATTAGCTTTATATATGGTCGGTCCATTTGGAAGTCTGAAGACAGCAGGGTTGAAGCTGTTTTTGAGTCGGTTGCTACATGATCTCAGACTTTTGTACTTTTTTCCAGACGGAGGAAGGTATGTCTGGTGTGCATGGGGTCCTTGATTACTACGCTTTGTAAATTATTGCCTTGGATAGGGCAGGAGCCATACCAAACTGTGATACATTCAGAAAGAATGCTTTCTATGGTGCATCTGAAAAAATTGACGATAGTCATACTGGAAGTACCGAATTTCCTTAACCTTCTGAGAAAGTAGAGGCATTGGTGGGCTTTCTTATCTATAGTTTTGGCATGGAGGGATCAGGAGAGGTTGTTGATGATCCAAACACCTAGAAACTTGAAGCTCTTTATCACTGTAGATTACAACAGGGGCATGGTCTATGAGAGTGGATCTTTCTCTGGGGGGGTTGCTGTTTTGAAAGATGCAGAGAGAGAGAGAAGTATCCCTTTCTGTCTCTGAAGATTGGACACTTGGAGCTGCCAGAGATCTGCATCTCTGAAATTTTGCTATCCAGAAGATATGTCCTTCCCTGGAAGCTACTGTCTGGATCTCTGTCCAGGAATGTTGAAAGGTTGGAAATCCAGCACCATGTGAGCGTACTTGCTGTTTATGCTAACTAATTCTAAAGAAGGGTGCACGTCCATAGGGATATTGCTTCAAATTGGAACAATAGAGATAGCTAGCTGTTAAGGATTATTCTTTATCATGTTTAAGTATTTTATTGTAAAATCATAGAATCCTACAGTATAGAAGGATGCCATTCAGATCACAATCCCACCCAGGCCTATCCCCGTAACCCCATGCATTTACCCTTGCTGGTTTTCCTGACACTAAGGAACAATTTAGCATAGACAATCCATCTAACCTGTGCATCTTTGGACAGTGGGAGGAAACTGGAGCACCCGGAGGAAACCCATGCAGAAACAGGGAGAATGTGCAGCTTTCGTACAGTCTTTGACCCAATTAGGAATTGAATCCAGGTTCCTGGTGCTGTGAGACAGAATCTCTGCCACTGTGCTGACATCTAGTACTGTAATGAACAGAAATTTCCTCCAATTAAATGTTGGGAAGATTTTTTTCAACTGGAGTCTAGGGTAATTTTATAAAATACCCTGGAGTTTCTGTCTGGTCACTAATATGCTCTTTGTTCTTCCCAACCTGCCTGCAGCCCTTTATTCGATCCCATCGTCCATCTGCCATGAATCTTCATTGTTGTCTGCTTGGGATTGCAATCTCCTGGTTCCATTCTTATCTAATCCAAGCCAGAGCGTCACGTGAACTGATTTCTCTTCTCACTTTCTCACTGAAATCTCTGGTGTTTCTCAAGGTTCTAATCTTGATGTGCTCCTGTATCTTATCTACTTGCTGTCCTTTGTGATATTGTACAAACACATAGCATTAGATTTTACACAGATGCTAACTTCGTCCAGCTCCACTTGACCCTAAGTTGCTAAGTGGCTTGTCCAACATCCAATACTGAAATGAACAGAAATTTTCTTCAATTAACTGTTAGGAAGACGGAAGCTTTTGTTTACATTCGCCATCATCGAGCCATCGACTATCCTCTCTATGTGGAACTCAACCATTGCCTGTTCATAGCCTTTGTGTCCTTCCTTCAGCTATTTATTAAAGGCTATTGTATCTGAGAGGTGATGGGGTGGTGCAGTAGTACAATGATTATCACTCTGCCTCACAGTGTCAGAGATCTGACTTTGATTCTAACCTTGGGTCACTGTCTGTATGGAGCCTGCACGTTCTCCCTGTGTCTGTGTGGGTTTCCTCTGGGTGCTCCAGTTTCCGCTCACAGTCCAAGGATGTGCTGGTTAGGTTGATTGGCCATGCTAAATTACTCTTAGTTCCTGGGATGTTTAGGTTAGAGAGATTAGCATTGTAAATATGTGAGGTTATGGGAATAAGGATTGTTGTCAGTGCAGATTAGATGGGCTAAATGGCCTCTTTCTGCAGTGTAGCGTTTCTATGTTCGTTAACCCCTGAGATGAGCTTCTGATCATGTATCTTTGTCATCACTAAGACTGCCTATTGCCCTCTCATAACCCTCTTTACCTCTGCCCCTGTTTCAACTCATTGGCTGCTGAATCCCTCAACCTTCATGTTGCAAAAGCTCTGAGTTTTGGAATACCCTCCTTCAATCTCTACTTCTCTCCATCTCCCATGTTTCTTCAGTCATTTATTGAAAGTTATTTTTTCAATGGCACGCAGATAGTGTCCTGGTCTGGTCAGTGCACCAGTAATCCGGAGACCCAAAGTAATGCTGTGAGGACCTTGTTTCGAATCCCACCATGTTAGATAGTGACATTTTAATTCAACAACACCAAAAAAGGAATTACAGGTGAATTAAAAGATTACCTTAAAACCAATGCTGATTTACATAAAGACCCATCTGGAATTACGAATCTACTGATGACTATGAAGACATTATCGATTATTGGAATAACCCATTTGGTTCACTATGTCCTGGTCTGGCCTACAGGGATTCCGGATCCACAGCAATATGGTTGATTCTCAACTGCCCTCTGACATGGGCCAGCAGGTCACTCAGTTCACAGGCAATCAGGGATGGGCAAGAAATGCTGGCTCAACCGGTGGCACCCACTTCACATGAAATATCAAAAAAATCTTGTATTTGTCCCAGTGTCACCTTGTGTGGCTCTATGTCAAATTTTGCCTGAATAAAAACTCAAAACTAATTTGACAATTAAAATTGATGCTTAATCAATCAGCTGAAGGGGATAAAGTTAAAACCAAAGAGTAAGGAATGGTAAATAAGAAGTTAAAAATTTTCAGTGAATTAAAATCTAAATCACAGGAGCTCAGTAAAAATATCTCTGTTAAAATAAGCTGGCACAGAGCAGGAGAAGGAGTTGATCTGTGAGCAGCGCATGAGCCTATATTTATTTAAGAATGTTTAATAGTCTAATAAATAGACAGGGAAGCTCAGACTGTGAAGTGCACATCCTGTTCCTGAGGGAATTCTGCAAAGTTTCTCATGTCTTGGACAACTACCTGTGCAGGTGGCGCTGTCAACTGGAAGAGTTCCCACTCTGGGTTTTGGAGCTTGCACTGTAGGTGGCATTTCTGCATCATGTTTGCAAGAATACGAACCGTGTAGGTAGCATTTTTAAAGTTGAGGTTACCCCATAGCTCCAGGTTGTGCAGGGAGAATGTGAATGGGTGACTGGCAGGGAATCAAGAAGGACTGGAATACTGTGCAGGAATTCCCCTAAGTGCATCTCTCACTGAAACCATGGTCCCATTTGGAATACTGTTGAGGATGAGATGGTTCCAGTGGGGTGAGTGGCCAATGTCAAGTCAATACTCATCGTAACTGCCTCAGCTGGACAGAGCAGCCAGAGGAAGATTAGCAAAACAATGGTGCTGGGATTAAACAGTTAGGGAATCATACAGATCTTTCTGCATTTGCAGACGTGAATCTTAGATGGTGTGTTGTTTCCCTGGTGCCAAGGCCAAGAATGTCACTGGTCATGATCCACACTGGAACCAACAACTTGGGTACAAAGAAAGATGTTGTCCTCCAGATGCATTATTTAGGGAAGAACTAGCAAGCTGGACTGCAAGGGTAGCAATCTGCTGAATACTCCCTGTACCATGGTCTGACGAGTGCAGAAATAGGAAGATAGAGCAGCTGAATGCATTAGCTGGAGAGATTGTGTCTGATGGCAGGCTTGATATTTCTGGGACTTTGGGACATGTTCTGGGGAAATGCTTAAACTGGATGGGTTGCAATGAACAGAAGCAGGGCCATTGCCCTCACAAAGCAATACGCGAGTGCTATTGGAAAGGATGTAAACTAACCTGGTAGAGGTATGGGAGCCCAGAGGTAATATTAGACAGGCAAACCAAGGTGGATGGAGAATTGGGAAAGGCAGCTGGCACTAGAGAAAGAAAGATGCTCTTTTGATGGTGTCTCAGTGGACCGAGTGGCCTCCTCCTGCACGGGAGGGTTTTGTGGATTCTCTGTTAGTGTTATCTGTAAATTCGGTGATCATACATTCTATCGTTGCATCCAAATCTCAAGTTAAAGTCTATTTATCAGTTACAAGTAAGGCTTACATTAGCATTGCAATGAAGCTACTGAGATTATAAGTTGTTGGGGACTGGGGATCGAATCCTGTGGTACATCACCAGTTACAGCTTGTCAACAAATTTATCCCACTTTCTACTTTCTGATGGTTAGCCAACCTTCTGTCAAACTTAATATATTAACCCCAACCCCTTGGGATCTTACCATGTGTATTAACATTTTGTATGGTTCCTTATCAAATGCCTTCTGGAAGTACAGATACTCTGCATCTACAGGGCCCCCAATACCTGCTTTACCTTTGAAAAACTCCGGCAAACTAGTCAAACATGATTTATCCTTCATAAAGCTATGCTGACTCTGATGGATTGTGTTTTGACTTTCCAAATGTCTGTTACTATTTACTTAATGGATTCCAGCAATTTCCCAACAGTAGGCATAAGAGGAAGGAAAAAAGAAAGGAAGGGCACCAGCACTGACTACAAGAACATTACAAATCTGTGGAGAGAGGGTGAAATTAGTGACCTCACAGGAAAGCTGTAATTCGATTGGTTAGAATCATGGAATTATATAGTACAGATGAGGACCTTCGGCCCATCGAGTCTGTACTGACACATGTGAAATACCAAACATACCTACCCAATCTCATTTACTAGTACTTGGTCTTGAATGTGCCAAGTGCTGATCCAGATACCTTTTTATAGGTTGCGGGGCAAACCGCCTCCACCACCATCCCAGGCAGCGCATTCCAAACAATCACCACCCCCTCTGGGTAAAAAAGCTTTTCCTCACATCTCCCCTAAATCCCCTGCCCCTCACCTTAAACTTGTGTCCCTCATGACTGACCCTTCAACTAAGGGGAACAGTTGTTCCTTATCCACTCTGTCCATGCCCCTCACAATCTTGTTCACCTCGATGAGGTCATCTCTATTCCAATGAAAACAATATAATTCTATCCAGCCTCTCTTCACAACTTAAAGGTTTCCATTGCAGGCAGCATCCTCGGGAATCTCCTCTGTACCCTCTCCAGTGCATTCTCTTCTTTCCTATAATACAGTGACCAGAACTGGGAAGTACTCCAGCTGCGGCCTCACCAAAGTTTTATACAACTCCATCATCACTTCCCTGCTTTTGGAATCTGTGCCTTGATTGATAAAGGCAAGTGTCCCATGTGCCTTTTTCACTACCCTACTACACGTCCTTCTGCTTTCAGAGATCTGTGGACAAACACATGAGAGTCCCTTTGTTCCATAGAATTTCCAAGTATATTGAATACTTCCTTGTCAAACTATTTCTTCCAAAGTGTATCACCTCACACTTTTCAGGGTTAAATTCCATCTGCTACTTACTTGCCCATTTGCCCATCTATATCTCTTTGTAGCCCAAGACACTGCCTCATTGTTAATCACCCGTCCGATCTTTGTGTTATCTGTAAACTTACTGTAAATCCTCACATCGTCATCCATCTCATTTATATAAATGATGAATAATAGGGGAGCCTGCACAGATCCCTATGGTACGCCACTAAAACAGCTCTCTGTCATCACTCTCTGTCTCTACAACTAAATCAATTTTGAATCCACTTTATCAAATTACCCTGTATCTCATGTGCATTTTCCTTCTTTATAATTCTCCCAAGTGGGATCATGTCAAAAGCTTTGCTGAAATCCATATAAATGATATCAACTGTGCCACCCTCATCTACATAGTTGGTCACCACCTCAAAAAATTCAATCAAATTTATTAGGCATGACCTCTCTCTGACGAAGCCATGCTGACTATCCCTGATCAAACCTTGCCTCTCCAAGTGGCAATATGTTCTCTTCTTAAGAAGTTTCTCCGATAGTTTCCCTCCCACTAACGTGAGAGTCAGGGTTTGTAGTCACTGGGTTATCACTATAACCCTTGTTAAATAGCAGAACCATGTTAGTAGTTTTCCAGTCCTCTGGCATCTCTCCTGTGACTGGAGAGGGATTAAAAATTTGGGTCAGAGCCCCTGCAATCCCCTCCCTTGTGTCCCACAGCTGCTGGGTCACAATTCATCCAAACATGGAAATTTGTCCACTTTTAAGTCTGCTAGCACCTCCAATACAAAGAACAAAGAACAAAACAGCACGGGAAACAGGCCCTTCGGCCCAACGAGCCCGCGCCGCCACCTTGATGTTCCCACTTCTACACCCGATCCCTGTCCATGTTTATAGATCTATGAATTAAAAACCAAATTTGAGACAATTTAGGGAGAATTTGTTTTGCCAGTTAGCCTTAGAGCACATCTTTAGGATGTGGGAGGAAACCGGAGCTCCCGGAGAAAACCCATGCAAGCACGAGGAGAATGCACAAACTCCCACAGACACAGGCCCAAATCCATGTATCTGCACAGCACAGCGATAGACACTGCGCTGTCACGTTGCCCTTGTCACTTTTTATGTCAATTTACTCAAGAACCTCACAGTCTTTCTCCCTGAGTTCCATACTTTCACTTTCATTCTACATAGAACAATACAACATAGTACAATACCTTTGGCCCTCAATGTTGTGCTGATGTCCAAACCCAAGCTCGAGCTATCCCAGTCCCTATCATTCTAGTGTGCTCCATGTGCCTATCCAATAACTGCTTGAAAGTTCCTAAAGTGTCCGACTCCACTATCACAGCAGGCAGCCCATTCCGCACCCCAACCACTCTCTGAGTAAACAATACACCTTGGACATTCCTGCTATATCTCCCACCATTATCCTTAGAGTTATGTCCCCTAGTAACATCTACATCCATCCAAGGAAATAGTCTCTTGGGTGAAGATGGCTGTGAAGTATTTGTTCAACATTCTACTAATGTCCTTGGGCTCCCTTTGCCCTAATGAGCCCTACTATTTCCCTGGTTATCCTCTTCCTGTTGATTACTTACAGAATATCATGGATTTTCCCTACTTTTTGATTTGATGTATTATTGTCACATGTATTAACATACAGCAAAAAGTCTTGTTTCTTGCGCGCTGTACAGGCAAAACATACTGTTGATAGAGAAGTAAACAAGAAAGTGCAGAACGTAGTGCTACAGTCATAGCTATGGTGTAGAGAAAGATCATTCAATGCAAGATAAGTCCATTCAAAAATCTGACAGCAGGAGGGAAGAAGCTGTTCTTGAAACATTTGGTACATGATCTCAAACTTTGTATCGTTTTCCCGAAGGAAGAAGTTGGAAGAGAGAATGTTCGGTGTGGGTAGGTTGGTTAATTATACTGGCTGCAGGAAGTGTAGACAGGGTCAGTGGATGGGAGGCTGGTTTGTTGATAGATTAGACTGCATAAACGATCTTTTGTAGTTCCTTGCAGTTTTGGGTAGAGCAGGAGCCATACCAAGCTGTGATTCAACCAGAAAGAAGGCTTTCTATGCTGCATCAATAAAAGTTGGTGAAAGTTGTAGCTGACATGCCAAATTTCCTTCATCTGAGAAAGTCGAGGCGCTGGTGGAGCTTTCACAACTGTAGTGTCAGCTTGAGGGGACAAGGGGCCAGGTTAGTGGTGATCTGGACATCTAAAAACTTGAAGCTCTTGAACCTTTCTACTTCACCCTCATTAATGTGGACAGGGGCATGTTCTCCTTTATGCTTCCTGAAGTTGATGACAATCTCCTTTGTTTTGTTGGCATTGAGAAAGAGATTATTGTTGCTGCGCCAGCTCACCAGATTTCTATCTCATTCCTGTACTCTGTCTTGTCACTGTTTGAGATCCGGGGCACTATGGTGTTATCATCAAACTTGAAAGTTGAATCAGAGGGGAATTTGGCCGCACAGTCATAAGTGTATAGTAGGGGACTGAGAACACAGCCTTGTGGGGCACCAGTGTTGAGGATGATCGTGGAGGAAGTGTTGTTGCCTGTCCTTGTGGTCTGTGAGTTAAGAAGTTCAGGACCTGTTGCAGAGGGACTCACGTGGACATGGGGAGAACGTTTAGACATCACAAAGGCGGTGACCTAAGCCGGGATTCGAACACGGGTCCCTGGTGAGGCAATAATGCTAACCACTATGCCATTGTGCTGCCCATAGAATTACGATGGGCAGAGAGGAGATGTACTTTTACCAGTTAAAGCTTTCTTATATCTCCTCTTTGCTCTCTTAATTGCTTTCTTAAACTTCACCCTGCACTTTCTATGCTCCACTAATTTGCTCCCTTGTACCTGTCTGCTCTTTGATAATGTATATAACGAACTGAAATTTAGAAAAATGCAAACTTTTAAATAACCCTGAAGTCAGTACCTTATTATTAGACTTACCAGCAAAAGATGTTAGAAAACTAATAAGTCCATTATTACTTTTCATTCTTAACTGCTGGCATTTGTAGGACTACTAACATTTTATTAGTGGTGAGAAGGGATATTCGTTTTATTTGAAATTAGTTACGAATATAATTAATGAGGATAAGTTTATTTAATAGTGTCACAATTAGATTTTCGTTATTCATTAGATTTCAGAGAAATGATCTTACAGAAACATATAAAATTATGAAGGGAATAGATAAGGTAGAAACAGGGAGGCGGTTTCCACTGGGAGGTTAAAGTAGAACTAGGAGACATGGCCTCGAAATAAGAGGAAGCAAATTTAGGGCTGAGTTGAGGAGGAACTTCTTCACCTCAAGGTTTGTCAATCTGTGGAATTCCCTGCTCAGTGAAACAGTTGAGGCAACCTCATTGAATGTTTTTAAGGCAAGGATAGATAAATTTTTGAACAGTAAAGGAATATTAAGGATTATGGTGAGCGGGCAGGTAAGTGGAGCTGAGTCTACAAAAAGAGCAGCCATGATCTTATTGAATTGCTCCTGCTCGTAGTTATTATGTTATATTCTTATTAACACTGCAATGAAGTTATTGTGAAAATCCCCTAGTTGCCACTCGCCGGCGCCCGTTCGGGTATACTGAAGGAGAATTTAGCATGGCGAATCACCTAACCAGCATGTCTTTCAGACTGTTGGAGGAAATCAGAACACTTCACGTGGGCACGAGGAGAATGTGTAGACTCCACAAGGACAATGATCCAAGCTGGGAATCGGACTTGAGTCCCTGGTGTTCTGAGGTAGCAGTGCTAACCACAGTGCCACCCAGTAATGAATAGTGATGGCCAGGGAGAAGATGTCCTTCAGCTGTAGGCTGTGGGAGTTCCTAGATATCAGTGTGATTCAGAACAAGTACATCTGCATTCAGTGTTCGCAAAGCTTGGACTCTGATTCATCGGGTTGGAGGCTGAGCTGCAGACATTGCGACACATCAGGGAGGGTGAGAGTTACTCAGACACATTTTATTAAGATGGCGGTTAGCCTCTTTGGCCATCCCTTTGGAACAAGGTCTTTTGTTTTGGTCAGGGGCAGGAATGTGTGACTGCAAGTGAAGCAGGTAAAGGGATTGGGAATGTAGAAGTGAGGAGCGTGAGCTTTTGCAGTTGTTTGACAGGTTTGAGATGACAATGGGTACTGTCTGGTGGAGGAAGAGACTAATCATAGCACCCTGCAGGCAACCCCCATTCGGGGTGGGGTGGGGGAGTTAACTGGAAGGTGGGATGTAGTAGGGAACAGTATAGTGAGGGGAATAGACAATGGTCTCTTGAACCAAGAGCAACACTACAGAAGGTTGTGTATTCAGGACATCTAGATCATAGAATCCCTGCAGTGCAGAAGGAGGCCATTCAGCCCATCGAGTCTGCACCAAACACAATCCCATCCAAGCCTATTCCAGTTACTCCACATATTCATCTTGCTAATCCTCCTGATACATGGGTTATTTTAGTATGGCCAATCAACCTAACCCACACATCTTTGGACTGTGGGAGGAAACCGGAGCACCCGGAGGAAACCCATGCAGACACAGGAAGAATGTGCAAACACAGACAGTGGCCCGAGGCCAGAATTGAACCCAAAGTCCCTGGTGCTGTAAAGCAGCAGTGCCAACCACTGTGCCACCTTGCTGTGCTACGGGATGTACAGGAATTTGCATCAGAAGGGGGAGGAGCCAGTGGTCATGGCTCACGTTTGTACCAACGACACAGGTAGGGCAATAACAAGGAGCTTCTACGTTGTGAGTATGAGCTGTTTGTGGCTGAATGATGAAGCAGAACCTGAAAGGTAATAACTATAAAGTAGATAAAGTCACCATACTGCCAGGTGACCGTAACCTATGCTCTCTGCTTTGAGGGGGAATGCTGAGTTCGCCTGAGGATCACCACACCTCAGGTGAGGGACAGGGTTGAGAATAATCTCAGCCGGTATGGGAATTGAACGCACACTGTTGATGTTGCATTCCACACTAGCCATCCAGCCAACTGAGCTAAACCAACTAGTAATCATTGGATTATTACCTGAGCTAGGAGCAAATTGGTGTAGGGTAAAGAAGATTAAATAAAATTGATATGGGAGAAATGGATTTTGATCACTGGGGCACTGGCATCAGTATTGGGAAATGTGGGAGTGGTACTGATGGAATGATCTCTATCTTAACCATTCTGGGAGCAGGAATTTGGCATACCCAAAGCAGATCTTTAAATTAAATACATGGAGTGAGGGAGGATGTGATAGACTAAGACCATGAGACACAGGAGCTGAATCAGCCACTCGACCCATCAAGCTGCTCCACCATTCAATCATGGTTGATTTTTTTTTCTCATCTGCATTCTCCTGCCTTTGACTCACAATCCCTGATCCACTTATCAATCAAGAACCTATCTACCTCTGTCTTAAAGACAGTCAGTCACCTGGCCTTCACAGTCTTCTGCAGCAAAGAGTTTCACAGATTCACCATTCTCTGGCTGAAGAAATTCTTCATCATCTCAGTTTTAAAAGATCTTCCCTTCAGTCTGAAGTTGTACCCTCTGGTTCTAATTTTTCCTACTTGTGGAAACATTCTCTCCATGCCCACTCTGTCCAGGCCTCGCAGTATCCTGTAAGTTTCAATGAGATCCCCTCATCCCCCTTCTAAACTCCAACGAGTACAGATCCAGAATCCTTAATGGTTCCTCATACAGCAAGCTCTTCATTCCAGGGATCATTCTTGTGAACCTCCTCTGCACCCTTTCCAAGGCCTTCCTTAGATAGGGGGCCCAAATCTGTTCACAGTACTCCAAATGGGTATGATCAGAGCCTTATACAGTCTCAAAAGTACATCAAGCTCTTGTATTCTAGCCTTTTCGACATGAATGCTAACATTGCATTTGCCTCCCTAACGATTGACTGTTCAAGATTCTGTGAAGATTAATATACAGGCTCTCTGACTCCCAAATCCCTTTGTGTTTCTGATTTCCTAAGCATTTTCCCATTTAGAAAATAGTCAGTGCCTCCATTCCTCTTTCCAAAGTACATAACCTCACACTTTTCCACATTGTATTCCATCTGCTGCTTCTTTGCCTAACCTGTCCAAGTCCCTCTGCGGCCCCCCTGCTTCCTCGATACTACCTGTCCCTCTACACATCTTTATATCATCTGCAAACTTACCAACGTGCCTTCAGTTTCCTCCTCCAAATTGTTAATGTATATTGTGAAAAGTTGTGGTCCCAGCACTGACCTGTGAGGCGCACCACTAGTCATCAGCTGCCATCTCCCCGGAGAAAGACCCCTTTGGCCTCACTCTTTGCCTTCTGCCAGTAAAGCAAGTGCAAAGATAAGAAAACAGGATAACAATAAGGGAAATGGTTATCAGAGTGTGGCAGGAAGGGGGTTGATGGTATTATCATGAGATTATTAATCCAGAAATTTAACTAATGTCCCACGAATCTGGGTTCAAAACCCACCATGGTAGATGGTAGAATTTGAATTCAATATGCAATTTAGATTCTACTAATGACCATGAAACCATTGTCAATTGTCAGAAAAACCAATCCGGTTCACTTTAGGGAAGGAAATCTGCTGTCCTTACCTGGTCTGGCCTATATGTGACTCCAGAGCCACAACAATGTGGTTGACTCTCAACTGCTCTCTGAAATGGCGTAGCAAGCCATTCGGTTCAAAGACAACTAGGGATGGGCAACGAATACTGACCCAGCCAGCAACACCCAAGTCCCATGAATGAATTTTTAAAAAAGGAAGGGACAGAGTGGACAAACACCGGAGTGTAGCAGCAGTTAATGTTAGTGATTGCAAAAATAATGAGAGAATTAGAGGCAGTCTGCCTGAAGGTGCACAGCATTGCTAACAAGGTAGATGAATTAATGGGACAAATAGGACTTAACAAGGCTGCCATTGCCAGAATGTGGCTTCAGGGTGATCAAGGCTGGGATTTGAAAATTCAAGGGTATTCGGCTTTTAAGTAAAGTAAAATTTATTTATTTCTCACAAGTAGGCTTGCATTAACACTGCAATGAAGTTACTCTGAAAATCCCCTAGTCGCCATGCTCCAGCGTCTGTTTGGGTAACACTGAGGGAGAATTTAACATGGCCAATACACCTAGCCAGCACGTCTTTCAAACTTGTGGGAGGAAACCAGAGCACCCGCAGGAAACCCACACAGACACGGGGAGAAACATGCAAACTCCGTGTAAATAGTGTCGGGAATCGCTAGCGTTGTGAGACAGCAGCTAACCGCTAGTCGACAAAGAGGAAAAAGGAGGTGCGGGGAGGTCACACCTTTCATAGAGTGGGATCATTACTTTACTGAGGCAGGATCTTAGATTGAAAGATTTCGATTTAGAATCCGTTTAGGTGGAACCAGAAAACAGCAAAGTTGTTTATCGGCCGCCAAATAGTGTGGTTCTGTAGGGTATGTTGTCAATCAGGAAATTAGAGGTGTGTGTAACCAAGGTAATCCCAAAATCATGGGACGGGGGGTGCTACAATCTGCATATAGACTGGATAAACTGAATTACTAATGCTGAGGAGAAATTCCCGGAATGTATACGAGATGGTTTGCTAGAAACCAGTGATGAACCAACTGGGAAACAAGCTGGTTTATGTAATGAGAGAGGGCCAATTAATGATTGTGTTGTAAAGAGCCTTTTGGGAAAAGTGACAATGCTATGATAGAATTTTATACTGAGTTTGAAACTGGCATAGTTCAATCTGAAACCAAGGTCTTTAATCCAAACAAGGCAACTGCAAAGGTATAACGGCTAAATTGGACTAGGTATATTGGGGAAGTACATTGCCTGTGTATCTTTAAACCCGTTAATGTCCAACACTGAAAGAATTAATGCAAGGTTTGTAACAACTTGACATTGCTCTGAGACACAACAGTCCAGCAGGAAAAGTGATCCAATTGAGGCTAACGAGTAAAGTTAATGATTGGCCAAAGGAAGCAGTTTATAATGTAGCAAAAGAAGTAAATAAACTTGAGGATTGGGAGCATTTTAAAATTCAGCAAAGGGGAATCAGCAAATTAATAAAGAGAAAACAGGATATGAAACCAAACTAACAAAGAACATAAAAACAACTTTTAAAGCTTTGGTGGGTATCTGTAAAGGAAAAAATTAGCAAAGACAAATGTGGGCCGGTTACGGGATGAGAGTGGAGAATGTGTAATGGGCAATAAGAGAAACTAAGCAAATATTCATGGATAAAGATACCAAGACCTTCCTGGGACGGTATGATGGCACACAGTTCTGCCTCACAGCGCCAGATATCCAGGTTCGATTCTAGCCTTGGGTCACTGTCTATGCAGAGTCTGCACGTTCTTCCCATGTCTGCCCGGGTTTCCTCCAGGTGCTCTGGTTTCCTCCCACAATCTGAACGACGTGCTGGTTGGATGAATTGGTCATGTTAAATTCTCCCTCCCAGTGTACCTGAACAGGCGGCGGAGTGTGGCGACTAGGGGACTTTGTTTACCTGGGTAAAAATTGCAAATGTAATTTAATATCTGTATCTATATTTATTTCTTTTCAGTTATTCAATGTGAAACGTTGTGCTGGTGTTTTGTGACAGGGTGGATGGATCTTTGCTAATACACCCACATGTCCTGGTCAGTGTTCATTCTGGCTCTGTACTTGGTTTGCTTTGTGTTTGTGCTGACGATCCAACTTTGTCAGCACTAGGTGGTGCTAAATCTCACCAAACCATCCCAGTGCTGCGCAGAAAGTGATGCTGAGTTTATCAGAGCGTGTCTTCCCAAACCTTCAACTGCCCCGAGCTACGTGGCAGATTGTTCCACTTCGAGTTCTGAAAATCATCTATTCCTGAGTGCACGGTTTTCTCCTGAGTATGGGAAGACAGCTTGCGTTAACAGTATAGTTAACTGTAACAGTTCCTGATTTCCCCAAAGCCCCGTCTGTCATCTGCAGGACAATAATTCAGGAGTGTGAAGGAATGCTCTGCACTGTGAGTGCAGCTCCACAAACATCCAATAAGCTCGACAGCATCAGGACAACGCAGCTCACTTGATCTGCACCCCAACCCGATATCATAAACGTTCACTCCCTCAGCCACCATCATAGGGGAGCAATGTGTACCATTTATCACGTAAAAACATAGAAATTAGAAGCAGGAGTAGGCCATTTGGCCCTTTGATCCTGCTCCGCCATTCATTTTACTCATGGCTGATCATATACAATATTCTGATCCCCACTTCTTCCCATGTCCCCTTGATTCCTTTAACCCCAAGAGCTGTATCTAATTTCTTCTTGAAATGATGCAATGCTTCGGTCTCAACTACATTTTGTGATAGTGAATTCCACACATTCACCATCCTCTGGATAAAGAAATTTCTCCTACCTCAGTCCTAGAAGGTTTACCCCTTATCCTCAAAAAACTATGACCCCTAGACCAGGACTCCCCCACCATTGGGGACCTTGCTTCTGAATCTTTCCTGTCTAACTGTTAGAATTTTATAAGTTTCTATGAGAACCCCTCTCACTCTTCTACACTCTAATGAATATAATCCTAACCAACTTAGTCTGTCCTTGTATGACGCACCTGCTATCCCTGATAAACCTTTGCTATACTCCCTCTATAGCAAGGACATCCTTCCTTAGATAAGGACTGCAAAACTGCATACGATACTCCAGGTGTTGCCTCACCAGCCCTGTAACTTGCCAAGGCTTCTTTGACCTCTCCCTGTCTAGAGGGACAAGGGAGACAGGGGGACATCAGCACCTGCTGAGTTCCTATTCAAGTCAGACACCATCTCTTCTGGGAGATATATCACTATTCCTTTATTGCCACTGGATGGACTCCTTGACAGCACTGTCGTGCATCACAGCACGTGGATTGCAGTGTTTCAAGAGGGTGTCTGTCCATCATTTTATAGGTGTAATTGTACACGGTTTTGGTAAGGCCACACCTGAACTATTGTGTGCGGTTTTGCAGCCCTTATCGAAGACAGGGTGCCAGTGCTATAGAGGGAGGACAGCAAAGGTTTACCAGGCTGATTCCTGGGACAGCAGGTCTGGGATGACAGTCGCTGGGATTTAGAATAGTGAAAGGATATCTCATAGAAACTTATAAAATTCTAACAGGGTTAGACAAGGTAAATTCAGGAAGGATGTTTCCAATGATGGAGGAGTCCAGAACCAGAGGTCATAGATTAGGGGTCATGGTTTGAGTGTAAGGGGTAAAATTTTTAGGACTGAGGTAAAATTTCTTCACCTACTCAATGGCAGGTATGGATGGACGGACGATGAAGGCTGGTCATGCAAGTGAAGCTTGCATCACGAATGAATGTTTAGAAGGCAGGCATAATGGTATTTGCAGTTGGTTAAGGGATGAACCTCTGTAATCTGAACATCTGTCTCATTAATGCCCATAAGAATTAATCAAAATCATCATATTTTTAAAGAAGGAAGATGAGAAAATAACAAGTTGCTGTATTATTGAGTTACTGATGAAGGTCAGTGTTCCCTCTGAGCTGTGCAGCAACCGTGCAGTAACACCGCATATTACTTGTGGAAACAGAATTCCCATTTTCACCCTTAAGATTCCAAAAATGTTTCTTGTGATCCACCTTCAGTGTCACAGAAACCAACCAACCAACCTGCTTCATGGTCACCGTTTCGATATAGACTGATTACTGAATTTAAATTTCACCAACTGCGTTGATGTTGAAGATTGAATTGAATAGTGTAGCAGACTCGAGGGGCTGAATTACTTACTCCTGCTTCTAATTCCTACGTTCTCATATCTCTAACCCTGGCACTCTTCTTCTATGTCTATATTCATTAGTGCGTGGGACCGTGAATAATCCAGATCTTTGAGGTTCAACTTTCTTGAAGCCTCACCTCAATTCTATTCCTCTGTCTGTTGTTGGTTCTGACTTGGATCCTGGCCTTTCCCCCTACTCCCTGCAGAATGCTCTGCACCCTCTAGGAGATGTTCCCTACCCTGACAGCAGGGAGGCCACACAACATACATGTCTCACATCAATGGTAGCAAAGCGATATATCCGGGTTTTTAATCCACGATTAACTGTGGCAGTCCTACACTTGGCAATATTCCCTGTTCACTTCACTGTTGCGGGTTTGGGATTCCACCAAGCAGTGTCGCTGATCCTCCAACACTTGTAACAAACATCATCTATATTTATTGCGAGGAGAGGGGATTGCAAGGTGACGTGGTCCAGGCTCTGAAAACACTGAGGGGTACAGCTGATGGAAATGTGGGCAGATTGTCCGATTTGGTCTGTGAACACAAAGCTCAGGGTGGCACAGTGGCACAGTTATTAGCACTGCTGCCTCACAGCACCAGAGACCCGAGTTTGATTCCCAGCTTGGGTCACTGTCTGTGCAGTGTCTGCATGTTCTCCCTGTGTCTGTACGGGTTTCCTCCACGTGCTCCAGTTTCCGCCCACAGTCTGAAAGACATGCTGGTTAGGTGCATTGGCCTTGCTAAATTCTCCCTCAGTACCTGAACAGGCGCTGGAATATGACAATTAGGGGATTTTCACAGTAACTTCATTGCAGTGTTAATGTAAGCCTTCTTGTGATACCAGTAAGTAAACTTTTTAAACTTTAGTCAGGCTTTCGGGACGTCTCAGCTGGTGATACTGTGACTTTGGGAGCTGGAGATTTGAATCCAAGTGCTTGGGTGAGTGTGAATGATTCCATGGGGACTATTCCAAGAAAATAAGTAAAGTTCTTCCAGAGTCCTGGCTAATAATTTGTCTTTCAACAGCCTCAGAAGACAGATTAATTAAACTTGTCATTTACCTCCCTGCTGTGTGTGAGAGGGAGTGCGCAAATCATCTCGACATCTACGTGTTTGTGCTGAATAAGTAATTCATCTCTGTGAAGCACTTTTCAGCTGGAATATGTGAAAGTTAGTACCTGTGAATAAGTTCTGCCTTCAAACCAAAGGCATGGTTGCACAGTGGTTAGCGCAGTCGCTTCACAGCACCAGGGACCCGCTTTCGATTCTGGCCTCAGATCATTGACTGTGTGGAGTCTGCATGTTCTCCCTGTGTCTGCATGGGTTTCCTCCGGGTGCTCCGGTTTCCTCCCACAGTCCAAAGATGTGCAGGTTAGGCAGACTGGCTGTGATAAATTGCCCTCTAGTGTCAGGGGGACTAGCTAGAGGGTAAATGCTTGGTATTATGGGGATGGGATCTGTAAAAGATTGTGGTCGGTGCAGGTTCAATGGGCCAAATGGCTCTTTCTGCCCTGTTGGATTAAAGAGACTGACCCTTGCACCCCGAAAAGCTCTGGATAAATGTTGCCTTTGGGACTGCATTCTATTTCATTTATGACTTAATACACAGTTGTAGCAATCACAGAATCACATGCTTGCCTTTATGGAGGTCATGTTACATGTTGCAACAAGAACACTCAGTCAAGTCATGCGACCTGATTTAGAGTCAAGGAAGTTTCCAGCATGGTCCTTTGGCCCAACTTGTCCATGCCATCATTTTTTTTAAGGTAGTCCCTGTTGCTCACATTTGGCCAAGGCCCTGTGTACCCATCTTACCCATGTAGCTGTCTAAATGCTTTTTAAAAGATAAAATTGTACCTGCCTCTACTAACACCACTGGCAGCTTGTTCCAGACACTCCCACTCTCTGTGTGAAAACAATTGCCCCTCCGGACACTTTTGTATCCCTTCCCTCTCACCTTAAACCTGTGCCTTCTAGTTTTAGACTCCCCTACCTTCTGGAAAAGATATTGACTTCCTTATCTATGCTCCTCATTATTTTGTAGATCTCTATAAGATCACTCCTCAGCCTTCTACACTTCAAAGAAAAAAGTCCCAATTTTTTCAGCATCTTCTTATCACTCAAACCATCAAATCCCTGTAGTATCCTAATAAATCCCTTCTGTACTCGTTCTGGTTTAATAATGTCCTTTCTATAATAGGATGACCAGAACTGTATTCAGTATTCCAAGTGTGGCCTTACCAATGTCTTGTATAACTTCAACAAGATGTCCCAACTCCTGTATTCAGTGCCCTGACCAGTGAAACCAAGCATGCTGAATGCCTTCTTCACCACTCTGTCTGCCTGTGACTCTGCTTTCAAGGAGCTATGAACTTTTACCCCTAGATCTTTTTGTTCTGTAACTCTCCCCATTAACTGAGTAAGTCCTGCCCTGGTTCAGGGGCAAACAATGGGAGCACTGTTAGAATGGATTGTGCCCATTCACTCCCACTCCTGCTGAACATGCATTATTCTCACTGGATGAAAGATACTGCCTGAGGAAATGGCCACTAAACACCCCAATAAAGTGTGTAGCATTCGTTGGCAATTGAAGAATGTTCCAAATGGTGAGGGAGTCCAAAAGTGGGGATCGTAGTCTGAGGATAAGAGTTAAACTCTTTGGAACTGAGGGGTGAGGAGAAGTTTCTTCATCCAGAGAGTGGTGAGTATGTGGAACTCACTACCACAGAAAATAGTTGTCACCAAAACATGTGATTTCGAGAATAAATTAGATATAGCTCTTGGAGCTCAAGGGATAAGGGGGAAATAAGGGGAATCAAGATATTGAATTTGATGATCAGCCATGATCAGGATGAATGGTGGAGCAGGCTCGAGGGGCCGAATGCCTACTCCTGCCTATGTTTTCTTTGTTTCTATAACCCTCCCTCTCTCCCTGCCCAAAACCTATCCACACAGCAGGCTGAAAGAGGAGGAAAAGCCAGGTCAAAAGGCAAGCTGATTCTGACCCTTTCGTGAGTACGAACTCCGCAGCTCAGAGTCTGCACCGCCAGGGGCGAATGCCAAGTCAGTGTTAGTTAAAACCAACTCCTCAGCTCAGCCCCATTGCCTCCATCTTACTTAATGACCAGGACTTGCAGCCTCATTCATCTCTGTCTCAAGCTCCGCTTCATAAGCGAAAAGGCAAAATCGCTTCCATTAGTTAGTTCTCTGCTTGGCACTTTATTAATGATTGTTTTTATTAATGTCTGCTTTTTCCAATGACTAATTTAAACAATGACATTGACTTTTTTGGCTATACAAGCTGTTTATATTTTCTTCATGCCTTCGTACATTTTTAAAATTCATGTTTAATATGTTGCATCAAGCCAGAGCTGGGGTAGCTGCTTTATTTATTCATTCATTGGACATGGGGCATCACAGGCTGGGCTTGCATTTATTGCCCGTCCCTAGTTACCCTTGGAGGGCAGTTGAAAGTCACCCACATTGCTGTGGCTCTGGAGTCACATGTAGGCCAGACCAGGTAAAGGTGGCAGATTTCCTTCCCTAAAGGACATTGGTGAACCAGATGGGTTTTTCCGACAATCGACAATGAATTCGTGGTCATCAGGAGATTCTTAATTTCAGGTACTTTTTACTGAATTCAATTTCTGCCAACTGCCGATTCCCCTCCCAATCCATTGCTGCTGGGTTTCTTATTGAAGGGGAGTGAGAGACCCAGCTGGAGTTTGATTGTTTTCTGGGGCTGCTTTTGGCCAAAGGGGATATTTGTGCTGCAGTGGGAATGAGCAGCACGGTGGCACAGTGGTTAGCACTGCTGCCTCGCGGGGACATGGGTTCGATTCCCCAGTTTGGGTCACTGTCTGTCTGAAGTCTGCGCATTCTCCCCATGTCTGCATGGGTTTCCTCCAGGTGCTTCGATTTCCTCCCACAGTGCAAAAATGTGTGTGATAGGTGGGTGGGCCGTACTAAATTGATCCTAGTGTCAAGGGAAGAGCAGGGGTTACAGGAATAGGGCCGAGGTACGATCATGCAGTCTTCATTAGCTGAATGGCCTCCTTCTGCACCTTAGGAATTCTAATATTCTGTGTGTTTGAAATACTCAGCACAGCTGTCGGCTGAGATCAGCAGAGGTCAGTAACCCTTTATCAGAATTAGTACAGGTCACGAACCTGAAGCATCTACTCTTGTCTCTCTCTTCACACTCGCTGACCGGTCTGCTGACTATTCCCAACACTGTTGGTTGGTATTTCAGATTTCCAAAATCCTGCAGGACTTCACTCTCCTACTGCACACTTCACATCCAGTATTTGTAAATATGGTTTGTTTCGGTTCTAAATGAGAAAGTATTTATCACTCAGTGCAAGTTGTAAGCCCACTTGTGTGGACGGGGATGGCACAGTGGTTAGCACTGCTGCCTCACTGCCAGAGACGTGGGTTCAACTCCAGCCTTGGGTCACTGTCAGTGCGGATTTTGCACATTCTCTCTGTGCCTATGTGGGTTTCTCTGGTTTCATAGAACATTACAGCGCAGTACAGGCCTTTCGGCCCTTGATGTTGCGCTGACCAGTGGAACCAATCTAATGACCCTCTAACCGAAACGATTCCAATGTTATCCATATGCCCATCCACTGACCATTTGAACACCCTTAAAGTTGGCGAGTCCACAACTGCTTTAGGCAGGGCATTCCACGTCCTTAATATCCTCTGAGTAAAGAACCGACCTCTGACATCATTCCTATATTTATCACCCCTCAATTTAAAGCTATGTCCCCTCGTGTTAGCCATTACTATCCAAGGAAGAAGGCTCTCACTGATCTCGCTATCTAATCCTCAAATTCCTCCCAGTGTCTGAAAGATGTGCTGATCCGGTGTGTTGACCTGAACAGGTGCCAGAATGTGACGACGGGAGGATTTTCCCAGAAACTTCATTGCAGTGTTTATGTCAACCTAGCAATAAATAAATACTTCAAGTAGCACATTATTGCAGATGAAATTGTTCATGCTAATTTACTGGAAGGTTTTGCACACTTTAAGTCTTGGAAGTGAAACCAAAGGCAGATTTCCCCCATGCCCTGTGCCGGCAGGTTCAGTGGTGGATGGTCAGTGGGAGTTCCAGGATTTTCTACAGGACCTTGCATCGATGCTCACCGTGGCGAATCGAGAAGCCGGCTGGTCAAACTGCTTTGCATCCTGCTGGTGGGACGGAGGCTCAAACCTCCATTCCGGATTCTCCATAACACTGACAGGAAAACACGCTGGCACAAAACACATCTGGAACAAGTGGTGATGTCGGGAGTCACCTAACCATGCCACTGCGCCGGGTGGTGGGTGCCTGCGCTGTACATCCCTTCTGGAGGAGGTCCATTATCCAGCTTCAGAATGTCTGCCTGCTTTCTCAGGAAGCTCATTTCCTGAACAGGATATAACTCTTGGGGCTAAAGGATGGATCAGGGATGCTGGTCTCCTTTTCAATATGGTACCCGTACATGACAACAGAACATGCTCCATTATTTCATTGGAAGTAGTTACGGAATTTTTTTGTGTTGCTTACCAGGTATTGTTTGATTTGGGTTGAAATTTGTTGCCATTGCATTAGATTGATAAGCCTGGTCTTTGTCTAGGACTTACGGGGGGCTTGAAGGCCTGTTTCACTGTGATCCATTCTGGACATACCCCCAGAGACTGGGGGTATGGGGTAAGCAGCGACTGCAGTACCAAAAGCAGCATTTGTGGCAAGGGCAACGGGTCTGTGATCTTTTCGTTAGAATGAACCGTGACATGAGGGGAACATGTTTGAAGGTCGTCTGCGCTGCCCTCTTCCCCAAACCTTCGTCTGTGGATAAACTTGGTGGAGCGGCTTGAAAGCTTCAGGCCTCCTCTCTAATTACATAAGCAGGCTGTCACAAATAATTAACCTGAGGTGGTTGTTAATTTGTGATCTTGGCAGGGTTACAATCAGCACAGTCACTTTATTTATGGGTTCAGTGTGCAATTTGTTCAATTAACTCTCTTTGCTTAAAGAGGACATTTTGCATCAAATGAATTGCCCCATCATTTGACAGAAACATGTCCTAAGTACAGAGATGTCATCAACAGTAAATAGTTTATCAAATATCATTAGTCTAGAAGTTTTCAGTACTTAGAGACATGGAAACTAGAAGCAGGAGAAGGCTATTCAGTCCTTCGAGCCTGTTCCATCATTTAATTTTGATCACGGTTGATCATCTTCAATATCCTGATTTCAACCCCCCCCCCCCCCCCCCCCCCCACCCCCGCCTTCCTTCCATATCCCTTGACCCTTTTAGCCCCAAGAGTTGTATCTAATTTCTTCTTGAAATCACATAATGTCTTGACCTTGACTACTTTCTGTGGTGGTGAATCCCATACTTACACCACCCTCCGGGTGAAGAAATTTTTCCTTACCTCAGTCCTTAAAAATTTGCCCCTTATCCTCAAACTATGACTCCCCCACAATTGGGAACATTCTTTCTGAATCTATCTTGTCTAACTCTTTGATAAGTTTCTATGAGAGATCCCCTCTCACTTTTCTAAACTCCAGTGAATATAATCCTAACTGATTTAGTTTCTCCTCATATGACACATGTGCCATTCCAGGAATCAGTAAACTTTCGACGTACTCCCGCCATAGTAAGGATATCTTCTGCCAGGTAAGGATACCAAAACTGCACACAATGCTCCAGGTGTGGCCTCACCAATACTCTGTACAATTGCGGCAACACATCCTTATTTCCTATAGCTCAAATCCTCTCACTATGAAGGCCAACATACCATTTGGATTCTGATGATGGGAAGTACACTGTGCAATGTTTCCACGCTGGTTTTCCACTCAGCCATGTTCACAGGAAGCTACTAAACACAAATGCGATGAAGAAGGTAGAGTGAGAAGGACAATTACTTTGGGCTGCCACTGGGTTCTCCAGTTGGAGCTCATGATGTGGATGCTGCCTCTGACATGGTGTTGTATACATCTGTTCGAAGATTATCATCTTGATACTCTTGTGCAATTGTTCTGGACGTTGGTTTGTCAAATCAATAGGGTGGCACGGTGACACAGTGGTTAGCACTGCTGCCTCACAGCGCCAGGACTTGGGTTCGATTCCCAGCTTGGGTCACTGTATATGTGGAGTCTGCACATATTCCCTGTGTCTGTGTGAGTTCTGTCCAGGTGCTGCAGTTTCCTCCCACAGTCCGAACAATGTGCCGGTTAGGTGCATTGGCCAAGCTAAATTCTCCCTCAGTGTACGTGAAATGTCGCCAGAGTGTGGCGTCTGGGGGAATTTTACAGCAACTTCATTGCAGTGTTAATGTAAGCCTATTTGTGACGTTAATAAATAAACTTAAACCTGGATCCATATGGAATTTGCTGAATGGTGTTGAAAATCTTAGCAGGTCTGGCAGCACCTGTGGAGTTTTGAGTCCAATGTGACTGAATAGAATAGAATCCCTATAGTGCAGAAGGAGACCATTCAGCCCATCAAGTCTGCACTGACTCACCAACACGACTCACAAGCCCTATCCCTGTAACCCCACATATTTATCCCGCTAACACCCCTGACCTACACATCTTAGCGCAGTGAAGAGGCAATTTAGTCTAACCCGTGCATTTTGGACTATGGAAGGAAACTGGTTCACCCAGAGGAAGCCCACACAGACACAGGGAGAACGTGCAAACTCCGCAGAGACAGTGACCCAAGGCCGGAATTGAACCCGGGCTCTTGGAACTGAGGTAGCAGTGCTGACCACCATGCTGAAGAGTCATATTAAATGCGAAATGTTAACTCTGTTTCTCTCTGCTCAGATGCTGCCAGACCTGCTGGGTTTATCCAACATTTTCTCTTTTTATTTCAGATCTTCAGCATCGGTGTTATTTTACTTTAATAATGGTTGTGGGTGGTTCTCGGTCGCAGTTTGTCATTCTGGGGTGGATTGTTCTGTTTGGTTTATTGTGTAAATGCACCCTTAGAAGATGCAGCTGGCCTTTGTGAGTTGGCTCAATGTCCAAATCTTTTACCCACGGTGAACATCGGAGCTGAGATATGGGGAAAGGCTACTGCAGACATGAAAGGAAAGGTACAGATACACACATACACACACACTCATAACGACACTCACTGTGATACTGTGCTATTTTGATATATTCTATGTTTAAGATGGGGCTGTTTTATGAGGCAGTGTTTTGTTATCAGAGTCAGTTTGTCAGGGGAAGCAAGCAGCAGATGCTAAGAATGCAGGATAATAATTGATTTTAGCTAGGAATGTGTTACTTTGTCGAGTTAATAGACATTTTGTTTATTTAGGCTCTCTTGAGATTTTATATTAGGTGTGTAGAGTCATGTTAGTTTTGATTAAATTGATTGACAGGGACAGAATCAGGTGCTTAATGTGAGGAGCTAAGCTTGCAGGAAAGAAACAGTTGCATTTGCATTTTAAACCAAGAACAGTTGCTGCCTAGGCTGCCAGAATCATAGAATTGTACAGTTCAGAAGGAAGCCATTTGGTTCATTAAGTCCATACTGACTTCAATCTCACACAAGCCCTATCCCTATAATCTCATGTGTTTACTCCAGCAAGTCCCCCTGACACTAAAGAGCAATTTAGCATGCCAGTCTACCTAACCTGCACACCTTTGTTTTCCTCCCTCTTTCTCTCTCCCCCTCTGCAAAGGCTTTCTGAAAGCTGTAAGTCTGGTAACCCAAATCAAAGCATGTATGCCTGCGTTTTGCTAACTAATTTTAAAGAGGGTGCTTAAGTCTGTAAGAGGAATATTACTCGAATTGGAAATAATAGAGAAAGGTTAGCAGTTAAAAATTGTGTCTTGTCATGTTTAAGGATTGTTCAATTGTAAAAGGTTATTCTAATTCATTTGTGATAGTTAAACTGTGTTGTTAAATAAAGTTTGTTTTGACAAAAGCTTCCCAGTTTTCCCACGCATATACAACACTGCACACACACACAACACTGCGCATACATACACAAATACTGTGTGCACATACACGCAACACTGCACATGCACACACAACATTGCGTACACACACACATGCAAGACTGCGCACACACACAGAACACTGCACACACACAAAGAATACTGTACATACACAAACGCTGCACACACACTCAAAATACTACACACACACATGCAATATTGTGCACAACACATGCAACACTGCGTAAACACATGCAACACAGCGCACACACACACACCCATAACACTGCGCACACACATAGAATACTGCACAAGCACATATACAACACTGCGCATACACACAACACTGCGGCACATGCACAACGCTGCCGCACACCATAACATTGCTTGCATGCATGACACTGCACACGACACTGCACATGCACTCACAACACTGCGCATGTGCACAAAACATTGCACATACACAACACTGCACACATGCATAATGATGCACACACAACACATATCCCTACATGCAACACCATACGTATACACACTCTCACAAAATTATACACACACTCACAAAACTACACACACAGCAAACACTACATCACATGCACATACGCCTTCACACAAAGCACCACATGCATACTCAGTATCTCACACACATACACACCATGTACATATGTCACATGTGTACATGCGCGCGCACACACGTGCATGTGCACGCGCACACACGTACACACACACACTCTTAATTGGTTACCAGGCATGAGTCAGGCACAGGGAATCTAGCAGGATTATTTTCCTGACTGCAGCTCATTTCTATACAAAGCAGGGATTGTATTCCCTACTCTCTTCTCCTTGCTTTGCCCAGGACTGAGTGGGGCACTGAACATCAGCCCACGGGGGAGCCTTGTCACCTTGTCTGTGCCTGATTCACTTTGTCCTGCTTTTCTCTGATCCCCTCAATTGCAAGGCTTTCATTTCCGACCTCATCCTTCTTGCGCACGACCTTGATCTTTTGTCGGAGTTGCATTTAATTCCTCCTAGGACAGCCCCCAGCTTGCCTGCCTCTCTAATTGAGCTGGTTCTTTAGCTGTGTATCGCTCCCCCTTCGCTGTGCTTTCTGAGCTGAGAGGTGTGCTATTATTTTTCGAAGATAACCATTTTGTTAACAAAGCGCTTCCATTCTTCGTGAGCTGCTATTTTTAGTGGAGGGAAATCGAGCGATTCATTGACCACGGGGCATGCACAGATTCTCAAACAGCGAGAACTTGAACCCTCAGTTGCATCAGTTGTCACAGACGTACCAAATGAGCCAATTATAAATAATTGGCAGACAATGTGGCCGGTCATTTTGAGACCTTTTTCGCCCAACCAATTCCCAAACCAACAACAATTTTATTCTCTTTTTTTTTTGGGAGAGATTTAATGAGCTCTAATATTAGTCAAAAGGGAAGTATTATTCAGCAAGTCAGACAGCAGATGACAGAGAAATGTGTTGTAAATGCATTTTTTCAGGGAAATAGTGAAACCATCTTTTTTATGCTGCTTTAGACGGATGCCTGAGCAGCTCGGTGGCAGAATGGTTAGCATTGCTGCCTCACAGTATCGGGGACCCGGGTTCGATTCCCAGCTTGGGTCACTGTCTGTGCACATTCTCTCCATGTCAACATGGGTTTTCTCCGGGTGCTCCTGTTTCCTCCCACAGTTCGGAAAGATGTGCTGGTTAGGGTGCATTGGCCATGCTAAATTCTCCCTCAGTGTACCTGGACAGGCGCTGGAGTGTGGCAACTAGGGGAATTTCACAGTGACTTCATTGCAGCGTTAATGTAAGCCTACTTGTGATAAAACTTTTTTTTAAGGTGACGGCATTACAGAATGTGAAAACTTTACAAGAATGGTTCCAGGAATGAGGGACTCCGGTTTCATAATTAGATCGGAAAAGGAAAGATTTAATGGAAGTCTGACTGGAGTAGTCAAAATCTCTAGATCAGGGAGGAACAGTGGTTAGCACTGCCACCTCACAGCACCAGGGACCCAGCTTCAAATCCCGGCTTGGATCACAAAATTACACACACTCTCACACTTTCTTGCATGGGTTTCCCCTCTCAGCTACAGATGTGCTGGTTAGATGGATTGGCCATGCTCAGTTGATCCTTAGTGTCAGGGAGACTAGCTAGTTTGGATGCACAGTGTAGGGCCTGAGTGGGTTTGTGGTCGGGTCAGACTCGATGGGCCAAATAGCCTCCCACTGCAAGGTAGGATTCTGTGATTCCATTCTGTGACAGACTGGACAGGGAGCAACTGTTCCCACTGGTGGAAAAATTGAGAAGCAGAGAGCAATGATTTCAAATGAATGGCAGAAGAACCAGAGGTGACACGATGCAGCGAGGGGTTAGGATGCGGAAGGCACTGCCCAAGAGTGTGCTGGAGGCAACTTCAGTCGAGTTATTCTAAAGAGAATTGGATAATTATCTAAAGAGCTAAAAACTTCTTCGGGAAGTGGGGCTGGCTGAGTTACTGTTGCATGGAGTCGGAACTGACAGGACAGTTGAATGTGCCCTGATGAGCTCAGTACAAAGTCCTCCTCAAATGTAGTGTGCAAATTGGATTAAGGATTAAATATTGTTGTCAGTCGAAATCTTTGGCAAAAAAAAAAGCACTCAGCCGTAGTAAATTTGTGCAGTAATCTTAATGTGTTAACAGGTCAAGATCAGGTCAAAGGCTAGGAATCCTGTGACGAGTAACTCACCTCCTGACTCACCATCTACAAGGCACAAGGCAGGAATGTGATGGAATATTCTTTACTTGCCTGGACAAGTGCAGCTCCAACGCTCAAGCAACTTAATTCCATCCAGATCAAAGCAGCTCGCGTGATTGCTAGCCTTTTCATAAACATTCACTTCCTCTCCCACAGATAAACTTATATCAAGCATGTATCATCTACAAGATTCATTGCATGGACTCGATAAGACTCTTTAGACAGCACCTTCCAACCCTATGATCACTACCTCTAGAAGGATAGCTGGGAACACCATCACCTGGAGGTACCCCTCCAACTCGCGCACCATCCTGATTTGGAAATATATTGACATCCCCTCACTGTCACTGTGTCAAAATCCTGGAATTCTCTTACTCACTGTTGGTGTAGTTACGCGTCAGGGACTGCAGTGTTTCAAGAAAGCAGCTCACTATCACCTTCTCAAAGGTAACCTTATGGGATGGGTAACAAATGTTGACCCAGCCAGCAGTGCCAACATCCTGTAAATGGATTTTGAAATGGATTTTACTACCTCAGCTGCTACAGTGAGCTGGATGTTAACTTGGGAATTGGCCAACAAATTCCAGAGATTAAGAAAAATGCTGTTAAGTGGCAAAACTCTTGAACTCGCTGCTCAGTTTAAAAAAAAGCCCAACATGTTGGAAACACTCAGTAGGTCAGGCAGCATCTGTAGAGGGAGAAACAGGGTCCCCCATTTACTTTGTTAAGTGGCACCTCCCCGTTATTACTTTGAATAACCTGCTCAACTTGCACATCAATTGTGCGTTAAATTTGCTGCGGGCAGTTAAATCAGACAATTGTTCATGATTAATGCAATGGGAATCAACCTCTGTCTGACCCAGAACAGCAACAGTTTATAATGCCCATTTTCATTCCTGCATGTTGCCCATTTCTTGCTGGAGATTTCAAAAATGTGATATTTACATTTTTCCTTTACTTTTCTGCCTCTCTTACACTTTCAATCCGGTCTTTCCCTCTCTTTTCACTTCCTGTACTTGTTCTGACTAGTTCACTCTTCCAGACTCCGTTGTCTG
This sequence comes from Sphyrna mokarran, assembly GCA_024679065.1. Taxonomy (NCBI): domain Eukaryota; kingdom Metazoa; phylum Chordata; class Chondrichthyes; order Carcharhiniformes; family Carcharhinidae; genus Sphyrna; species Sphyrna mokarran. The sequence goes on from JAGIQG010000020.1 coordinate 10,005,155, forward strand.
CTATTCCTTAATCCTTTAATCTCATTAGTTAAGGTGATGGTCTGCCCCATTATTAGCTCTTATCAGCCATTATCAGCAATCGAGTGAATCATAGAATCCCCGCAGGCCATTTGGCCCATCAAGTTTGCACCAACTTTTTCTTAATTCATTCATGGGACACGAACGTCACTGGCTGGCCAGCATTTAATGCCCATCCAATATACCACATTGCTGTGGCTCTGGAGTCATGTGTAGGTCAGACCAGCTCAGGATGGCAGATTTCCTTTCCCAAAGAACATTAGTGGACCAGAAGATTTTTTTTCTAATCAATGGGCCATGGTTTCACTGTCGTCAGTAGATTCTCAATTCCAGATTAAGAATTCAATTGCATCATCCGCTGTGGACCCAAGTCTCCAGTAACGTTAGCTGAGTTTCTGGATTAATAGTCTAGTAATGATACCACTAAACCGTCACCTCCTCCTCATGGGAATTCCTGTGGTTATGAAATCTTCCTGTTTCGTTCTAAGGAAAAGGTTGACTCAAACCATCAGGACAGGGGGCGCTGCCATGGCTGTAGTCAAGGTGAAAGCTCAGGATGAAAGCTCTGCGTTTGGTGATGTTAAAACGTTGCAATGTTTTATCCTTATTTGTCTGATGTACTCAGGGGGCAGATACTGAAGCCACCAATTAATGTTATGGAAAGAGGCAGCCAGTGAAATGGGCACTTTGAGGAGATCCACGTGCAATTGATTAAAACACTGTCATCCTTATCAGCGACTTGATGGTCTGCAGTGAAACACTTTGCCAAATAATCCTTTTGTATTAATGACTCTTAATCCCTAAGTACGGGTTAGTCAGATAAACCTAGATTTCTGGAATGAAATGCAGTATCTTACAAAAAGAATGAGAGTGTAATTAATTTCCCAGAATTGCATGGAGAGAAGATTTGGCAACGAAATGCCATAGCAACTAACCTCAAGGCTCACCCTGTTTGACTATTCTACAGTCAAGAAAGGAAATTATCAGGTATCGTTGTGGCCATTCTGTATGCTCGCATTTGCCAAGAAGAATTGCATGCTTTTTCACATGGTGAATCGAGGCAATTTAAAGGACCCGGTATCAGTAATGTCTGTTATTATTATAATTAAGGGTAGGGAAGTGCAACTGTATAGGAGCAAACTCCTTGGCAATCTCATTGAGATACTGGGCAGCACGGTGACACGGTGGTTAGCACGGCTGCCTCACAATGCTGAGGATCTGGTTCGACTCCCAATTGGGTCACTGTACAGAGTTTGCATGTTCTTCCATGTCTGTGTGGGTTCCCTCCGGGTGCTCTGCTTTCCTCCCAAAGTCTGAAGATGCGTGAGTTAGGCAGATTGGCCATCGTAAATTGCACCTGAAGTGTTAGGGAGACTAGCTAGGGTAAATGAATCATAGAATCATAGAACCCTACAGTGCAGAAAGAGGCCCTTCAACCCATCGAATCTGCACTGAACATAATCTCACCCAGGCCCTACTCCTATATCCCTACACGTAATACCCACTAATCGCTCTAGCCTATGCATCCCTGGACACTAAGGGGCAATTTCTTAGTATGGCCAATCAACCTAACCCACACATCTTCGGATTGTGGGAGGAAACCGGAGCACCCGGAGGAAACCCCCGCAGACACGAGGAGAATGTACAAACTCCACATAGACAGTGACCCGAGCCGGGAATAGGAGCCACATCCCTGTAGCTATGAAGCAGCAGTGCTAACACAAATTCAGTGACAAAGTTCCAGATCTCAGCACTCACACAGAAAATAAGGAAGCTGAGGGCAGAAGGGGACTATCTAGTCCCATATGCCTGGCCCAAAAGTCATAGTGCAACTTCTACAACCCCTAACCTCTTACCTGAACCTCCATTTCCCCCCCACTGCCTATCCCCACGTGAGACTAGATATCAAACAATGTACCCTGTGAAATGAGAGGGAAATGGTGTTGGGATATTCACGGATAACTTTGAGCGATAGGCAGACAGCAAACTATAGAATTTTCTCCCTCCACCTCTCCTCTTGTTAAGAAATTTAACACTGACATCTTAGACTAAGCTTTTGACCGTCTGTCCAAATAATCCCATAGTTGTTTCTTTTCTTTGGGGCTGTGACGTTACCCGAATGAGCGTTAGAGGTGCTGTACAAATTGAACTTGTTGTTGTAACTGATCATTTTCCGTTCTTGTGACGCTCGGGTGGCAAGAGAGCTGGTGAACTCACCGGGACTCCCTTCCGCAGGAGGGGAATGGTTTTACCAGCAAACCCCAGTATTTTCATTGTGTTGCTTCAAACAACTCCCCAAATGACATCCTTTGAAATACACTCCGAATGTGGGTGGATTGATATGAAGGAGGAGCACGAGAGATTGTGGCATGGCTTGGGTAAGGTTTCATTAGCAGCACTCATTTTGTTACAAGAGGATGCCGATAAGATTCAGAAGCGTTGCAGCACCTCCCCACTGACAGCATTTCCAAGAACCAGCCAACATTTTAGACTGTGGTGGTTCTGACTGAATATAGGATTGCCCTGGGACTGGAAAATCTCAGCTTAATAACGGGTTCTTCCAGGAGAGGATGATATGTTCATTCTCATCAACTGCAAGATACAGGTTCATGACTAATGAGTTCACACAGTGGTCAGTGCTCAAATCTCTGCCGTTCACAGAGTGGTCAGTGCTGGAGTCCCTGTCCATTCACACAGTGGTCAGTGCTGGAGTCTCTCTGTCCATTCACACAATGGTCAGTGCTGGAGTCTCTCTGTCCATTCACACAATGGTCAGTGCTGGAGTCTCTCTGTCCATTCACACAATGGTCAGTGCTGGAGTCTCTCTGTCCATTCACACAGTGGTCAGTGCTGGAGTCTCTCTGTCCATTCACACAGTGGTCAGTGCTCAAATCTCTATCCATTCACACAGTGGTCAGTGCTGGAGTCTCTCTGTCCATTCACACAGTGGTCAGTGCTGGAGTCTCTGTCCATCCACACCGTGGTCAGTGCTCAAATCTCTATCCATTCACACAGAGGTCAGTGCTGGAGTCTCTCTGTCCGTCCACACAATGGTCAGTGCTGGAGTCTCTCTGTCCATTCACACAGTGGTCAGTGCTGGAGTCTCTATCCATTCACACAATGGTCAGTGCTGGAGTCTCTCTGTCCATCCACACAGTGGTCAGTGCTCAAATCTCTATCCATTCACACAGTGGTCAGTGCTGGAGTCTCTATCCATTCACACAGTGGTCAGTGCTCAAATCTCTATCCATTCACACAGTGGTCAGTGCTGGAGTCTCTATCCATTCACACAGTGGTCAGTGCTCAAATCTCTATCCATTCACACAGTGGTCAGTTCTGGAGTCTTCCTGGCATCGCTGCTTCACAACGCCAGGGACTTGGGTCCGATTCCCAGCTTGGGTCACTATTTGTGTAGAGCTTGCACATTCCCCCTGTGTCTGCATGGGTTTCCTCCCACAGTCCGAAGGCGTGTGGATTAGGTGGTTTAACCACGATAAATTGCCCCTTAGTGTCAGGGGGACTCACTAGGTTAAATGCATGAGGCATGGGATTGTGCTTTGTGCATACCCGATGGGCCAATGACCATCTTCTGCACTGTAGGGATTCTATGATCATCTGTTTTTAATGATTAGAAACTGAAGCAGAAGTTAGCCATTCGGCCCTTTGAACCTGTTGACCATTCATTATGATCATGGTTGATCATCAAATTCTGATCCCATGTTCCCTCCCGCCCCCCAACACACACACACACACACACACACACACACACACACAATATCTCTTGATCCGTTTAACCCAAGAGCAGTGTCTAATTTTTGCTTGAAGGATAACTACTGGCTATTCCACCAAGAGAAATTGCCACTGGCTCGAAGTGTTATATCTAATTACAAGGATAAACTTAATTTAACATCTCAACGTCCCGTATTAAAGATGGTCCCTATGATAGCACAGCTCTTCCTCAGTAAGGCCTCTGGAGTCTCAGCTTAGATTTTAATCCTTGGGCCTCCAGGGTGGTATTTGGAAGCTGAGACTTCTCTAACTCAAATGGGTAAGTACTGCCAACTGAGCCAGAGCTGGCCCACATTTGCAGTTAGATTGCTGGCAACTGCTGTGGCCAACACACACATTCTGTTGACATGTAAAGAGAGGGGGGAATGTTGGCATTCTGTTTCCTGTGTGGTGAGTCAACCCATGGAGCTCTGGGTCACGTTTTTGTGCAGCAGTGAGTGGGCTTTGACAGGTCTGGTTAACTGTGAGTGGGAATGGTCAGATAGCTGGAGCAGATTACTATAAAACCCTTGTCCAACGCTGCTTAACTGAAGCCCTTGCCAGTCCCAATGTCTGAGATACCTCCTGAGAGGCTCAGCTTTTACCCTTGCCTCGCTCTGCCTCGCAGCAATTACACTGCGACCGATTCACAGCAATCATGCAGATTAAACTGCTTCGCTCTTCCGTAAACTTCCCTCCACGAAGGCTGCGTCTCCGTGGCAACCGCTGAACTCCCTGGCTTCTGGCAAGCTTTTCCTTTTGGCGACCTACAGTTTTAATCTAGATAACGAGTTCTGGAAGAAGAAATCCAGCCGGGCCCAGGTTGTGTGGTGAGTGTGTTGCCACAATGCTGCTGGTGAGACGGTCTTCCCCAGCGCGCTCCTGCAATAATCCGAGAGAATTGGCACATTAGGCTGCCCGCAGTGCCGGTGATCCCGAGTCACTGCTTCCCTGGATGGTGAAGGTCCTGCTTTGGGAGGTGCTGCTAATGAAATCTCCTCGGTAAGTTGCTGCAGCGAAGTTGCACACACACCGCAGGCTCGGTTCAGAGATGTGTCGGATAAGTAACTCTGGCAGCACATTTCTGATGGGCAAATTCTGAAGGTCGGGAGCAGTGAGCTAATTGAAATCAGAAAAGCTTCGGCACCGGCGGAGACAGCATCATATTATTTGGAAATCTCCTGTCATCTGCGACTGAGTGAGTTCCCCTCGGGGAGCTTGTCATGTTGAGACTGCTCAACAGAGGTGGACACTAATTGGGGCATTGGCTCTGTGCTGTGACAGCTATGTCCAGCTGAGTAGTTTGTAACACCCAACTTTGCGTTTGCTGTAGACCTGCCTCGGCCCTGCTGTTAACATGAGCACTGCCTGTCTCCATCTGAAGACCAAAATGCATCATGATAAATGTTTAATTGAAAGTCTTGCAGTCCAGGAGTGTTGAGGATGCTTCAAGTAGAAGTTGCATCTGTCTGTCTTTCTGGAACCCCCTCCCCTAAAACCTTCCAATGCATTTCCCCTCTGTCCCATAAATAATCCTCCTGCTGTAAGTTTGATAGGTTGCCCCGAAGCAGCTGCCTGGTACCATTTCACCCGGAGACTGAAACCATTTTCCAGGTATTCCACTTAGAATTATTGAAAATAGATGTCAGTTGTCGAGGGCAGCACAGTGGTTAGCACTGCTGCTTCACAGCGCTGGGGTCCTGTGTTCGAATCCCGCCTCGGGTCACTGTCTGCGTGGAGTTTGCACATTCCCCTCGTGTCTGCGTGGGTTTCCTCTGGGTGCTCTGGTTTCCTCCCACAGTCCAAAGATGTATGGGTTAGGTTGATTGGCCGTGCTAACAAACTGCCCCTTAGTGTCGAGGGATGAGTAGGTTGCAGGGATTAGTGGGGATAATATGTAGGAATATGGGGGTAGGGCCTGGTGTTCGGTGCAGTCTTGATGGACACAAGGGCCTCTTTCTGCACTGTAGGGTTCTATGATCTATGATTTATGGAGCTCAGCGGTGTTCCAGTCTCAGAGTTTGTTGTAGTACCCAGGTATGAGTGAATGACATGCTAATCCACCTTCATCTCCCACACCATTCAGGCTACCACCGCAGAGTCTATTTGTAACAAAGGCTGAGGATGTGAACTGATACTGAGTCAGGTGGGAATGGACAGTCTGAGAGATACACCGACAGGGAAGACTCCACGCGAACTGCAGTCAAAAGGCAGATAGAGGGAAGGCTCAGGTTTTAAGCTGGTAAGATACAAGAAGGGATCCGTGACAAATCTCTGAGAATGCTTTGGGAAGTGAGAGTGGAAATTGCAGAGGCACCAGCTCTAGTCATCCATTTCTCCTAAGACTTGGGTGCTGTCTTTGGACAGTGGCGGTGGCGTAGTAGTATTGTCACTGGACTTGTACTCCAGAGACCCAGGGTAATGCTCTGGGGACCAGGTTCGAATCCCATCTCAGCAGACAGTAAAATTTGAATCTATAAAAATCTGGAATTAAGAATTCAGATGACCATGAAACCATCTGGTTCATTAATCTCCTTTAGGGAAGGAAATCTGTCTTTCTTACATGTGACCAGAGCTGGAGCAATATGATTGTTAAATGCCTCTGACGTCAAGGGCAGTTAAGAATGAGCAATAAATGCTGCCCAACCAGTGACACCCTCATCCCATAAATAAATAAACTTGGCAATTACAAGTGGACAATTTAATCTCCGGAATAGGAAACCTCTTTAGTATAATTCTCCAGGACAAAATAAAATCACTGGGCACAATTGTAAATTAAGTAAAGAAAGCCAACGTTGATATATCAAAGGCAAATCACGCTTCACTAACTGGATTTGAGTGTTTTTTTTTTGATGAGGTGACAGGGAAGGTTAATGAAGGGGATGCAGCTGATGCGATGTATATGGATTTCCAAAAGACACACAAAAGACTTGCCAGAAAGTCGAAGTCCATGGGACGAAATCACCATATTATAGAAAGGATGTTATTAAACTAGAAAGAGTGCAGAAGAGATTTACTGGGTTGCTACCAGAACTTGGTAGTTTGAATTTCAAGGAGAGGCTGGATAGACTGGGACTTTTGTCTCAAGAGCATAGGAGGTTCAGGGGTGATCTTATAGAGGTCTATAAAATAATGAGGGTCACGGATGAGATAGACGGTTAATATCTTTCCCCAGTGTTAGGGAGTCTAATACTAAAGGGCATAGGTTTAAGGTGAGAGGGGAAAGATACAAAAGAGGCCAGAGGGGCAGTTTTTGCACTCAGAATGTGATGAGTGTCAAGAATGAGGTGCCAGAGGGAGTAGTAGAGGCAGGCACAATTTTGTAAGAGACACAAGGGATTTAGCAAGCTAAGGTGCAAAGATGTGTAGGAGCTTTAACACATGCTCATTCTTGGCTTTGGATAGTAATGACATTTGAAAATGGCAAACGCCTTACCATGCCAGCAGTTAACTTTTTGATTTGATTTATTATCGTCACATGTATTATATACAATGGAAAGTATTGTTTCTTGAGCGCTTATAGAGACAAAGCATACCGTTCATAGAGAAGGAAAGGAGAGCATGCAAAATGCCGTGGTACAGTCATAACTAGGGTGTGGAGGAAGATCAATTTAGTGCGAGGTAGGTCCGTTCAGAAGTCTGATGGAAGCAGGGAAGAAGCCGTTTGTGAGCCGGTCGGTACGTAACTCAGACTTTTGTATCTTTTTTCCAACGGAAGAAAGTGGAGGAGAGTCTGTCAGGCTGTGTGGGGACCTTGATTATGCTGGCTGCTCTTCCGAGGCAGCAGAAGTGTGGATAGAGTCAGTGAATGAGAGGCTGGTTTGCATGATGGACTGCGCTATATTCACGCCCCTTTGTAGTTTCTTGCAGTCTTGGACAGAGCAGGAGCCATACCAAGCTGTGATACAACTAGAAAGTATGCTTTCTATGGTGCAACTATAAAAATTGGTGAGAGTCGCAGCTGACGTGCCAAATTTCCTTAGTCTTCTGAGAGAGTAGTGACATTGGTAAGCTTTGGTGTTGAAGTCAACTGCCATTTTTGGAGGAATTTTGCATGGCTTCATCTTGACATCTATTGGGACTGCTGATGTATATTACTGATCTGGACTCAGATGAACAGGGTCCAATATCAAGGTTTGTAGATAACACAAAACCTGAACTGTTGTGAACTGTGGGGAGGTTAGTGATAAGAGTTCAGGGGAACACAGACAGCCTGGTGGAATGGGTGGATGTTTGCCAGGTGTACTTCAATCAAAAGAAGTGTGAAGAGATGCATTTTGATAGACAGAGCGAGACAAGGCAGTATGAAGTGAAGGGTGAGTTTTAAAGAGGCTGCATGAGTAAAAGAACCTGGAAGTGGCAGGTTTGATTGAGAGAGCCTGTAGTGAGGTGTGTGGGATCCTGGACTTTATAAATAAATAGAGAGTACAAGGTTAAACTTTATAAAACAGCCTCAACTGGAATATTGTGTCTAATTCTGGGCATTGCACTTCAGGAAGGCTTTAAGGAGTGTGCAGAAAAGATTTCTGAAAATGGTTGCGGGAGTGAGGACATTCAGTTATATGGATAGATTGGGGAATCTGGATTTGTTCCTATTGGGAGAAGGATAAAGAAGGATAAAGAGGACGCTGATTTAAAGCAATTGACAAAATAGCGTATGGAAAATATTCTTTATGCAGTGAGTGGTGAGGATCAGAGAGACACTGCCTGAGATTGTGATACAGACACATTGGTATTCAATGGCATTACTATCATTGAATCCCCCAGTATCAACGTCCAAGGGGTTATCATTGAAACTGAACTGGACCTGCCATATAAATATTTCTAAAAGAGCTGGTCAGAGGTTAGCAGGTCAGAGTAACTCGCCTCCCGACTCCCCAAAGCCTGTTCACCATCTACAAAGTTCAAGTCAGGAGTGTGACGGAATACTCTGCACTTTGCACGGATGGGTGTGGCTGCAACAATACTCAGGAGCCGCAATGCTGTCCAGGACAAAGCAGATTGGTAACCTCTCTACAAACATTCACTCCCTGCACCACTGACACACCATGACAGTACCATCTACACTACAGATACACCACAGCAACTCACCAAGGCTCCTTAGAAAACAACTTCCAAACCCACAACCAATATCAGCTTGAAGGACAAGGGCAGCAGAAACCTGGGAACATGACCACCTGCAAGTTCCCTTCCAAGCCACTCACCATTCTGACTTGGAAATGCATCACCCTTTCGTCTCTGTCACTGTGTTAAAACCCTGAAATTCCCTCCCCGCCAACAATGTGAATGTACCTTTAGCTCAGAGACTGCAGCAGGTTAAGAAGGCAGCTCACCATCGCCTTCTGAAGGGCAATTAGGGAGGGGCAATAATGCTGGCCTAACTAACGACAGCCATGGCCTCTGCCTAAGTATATACACTTTATAATTCAATTGTGGCCGTCTAAAAGGAATTGGATAATTACTGGAAGAGAAAACGTATAGAGGAGCTATGGGAGAAAAGATAGGAATAGGCCCAGCTGAGTTACTCTTGCAGAGAGCCAGCTCGGGCATGATGGGCTGAATGGCTCCAGTCATTGGAGAGAAATGAAATAAACCAATCGGAAAGGAGAGCAGATTAAACTAAGGGAGAACACATATGGCTGGAAAATAGGTAGCTATAGATAGGGCATAAAATGATAATACAAAATAAAGTGAGAGGATCTGCTGTTAAAAATGAGTTAGACTACCGTGTCCCTGTAATTGAAATAGTACAATATAAGGAATTATACAGAGCTGGGATTAGCAAGACATGGCAACAGGAAGAAAAGGACTGGGAAATAAACATTGCAAAACATATTTAGCAAAATAAAAACATATTTAGTGAAAAATAGAAATGGAGCAGCTGTATTCAATGAGATAATATTAATTGATAAATTAAATCGAAAACAGTGACTCAGCCGTCAGGAAGAAAGAAACAGAATCTATGTGGATAGAGATTAAAAAGTGAAGATCAGTCACCCAAATAAACAATCAACCCATCATTGCACAGTTCTTAGAACTGTAGTCTCACAGCATCAGGGACCAGGGTTCGATTCCCAGTTTGGGTCAGTGTGTGTGGAGTTTGCATGTTCTTCCCATGTCTGCATGGATTTCCTGCGGGTACTCCAGTTTTCTCCCACAGTCTGAAAGACGTGCCGGTTAAGTGTATTGGCCATGCTAAACTCTCCCTCAGTATGAATCTGAATAGGTGCCGGAGTGTGGCGACAAGGGGATTTTCACAGTCATTTCTTTGCGGGATTAGTGTAAGCCTACTTGTGACATAATGAATAAACTTTAAATTTTAATTAGAAGGGAATTGGAGAAAGAAATATAGGAACAAATTGGGCATATCAATAAAAAAAAGTATCAAGTAATAATTGTAAAGGATTATGAATGTCAGGACATGAATTTGTCAGAAGAGATAGATTTTTTAAAAATATATAGAATGGAGTTCCTGCAATGTGTACGGGACTCCTTTTTAACCCAGTAACAGTCTCAAACAGGAAGGATTTGCTACTGTATCTAGTAATGGGCAATGAGCCAGAGTTAGTAAGAGAACTATACAGATGGGAACATCTCGACAATAGTGACCATAATATTTCAAGGGGATAATTACAAAGTGCATTAATGTCATGTGCATTTTGTCCACATGAGGCCACCATAGTCACATATACCAGCAGAGGGATCTACCAGAAAGACATATATAACAGCCCGTAATTCGAAATGTCTCCAGCTGTATGGAAGATGTTTCTGTTCCAATCACTTAACAACAAACACGTCAAAGATGCAGGGAATAGATTGGAGAAAAGTTTTTTTTTAATTAACTTATTAGGCTTACATTAACATTGCAGTGAAGTTACTGTGAAAATCCCCTAGTTTCCACACTCCAGTGCCTGTTCAGGTACAGTGAGGGAGAATTTAGCATAGCCAATGCACCTAACCAATACGTCTTTCAGATTGTGGGAGGAAACTGAAGCATCTGGAAGAAACCCACACAGACACGGGGAGAACATACAGATTCTGCGTAGACAGTGACCCAAACTGGGAATTGAACTCTCAGAACGGATTCCTGGCACGGTGAGATGGCAGTGCTAACCACTGTGCCACCATGCCACAATGAATGATTTCAAGGAGGTGAGAATAACAGTTGGAAAAGCGAAATGGACAGTAATCTTTGGCAGGGAATGATGTAGAAGAGGAATGGGAATCATTTAAAACAGTGCAGTCCAGGGGAAAATAGATTCCACTAAAAACAAGAACAAATTTCACAAGGACAAAGAGACACCATGAATTAAGAAAGACAGAAGGAAACAATTGAGGGGTAAAGAAAGAGGCAAACCCCAGGTATGTGCAGAACATATTAAGTGAGAATATAAAGAAATTGAAAATTAGACATTTACTTGGAACGCAGAGAGGTATCATGAAGTTAAATTGTCAAGGACACCAAAACAAAATGGTCAAATATTTTATGTACAAATTAATAAAAATAGGAATATTAAGATGGGAATAGGAGTGGGTGGAATAAAATCACAGACAGCAGTAGCAAAGTGATAGACGTATTAAATACTACTTCGTTTGAATATACACCAGGAGATAAATCAGGTGGGCAGGGCATCGGAAAAGAAGATTGGCAATTATATAAGCACGTTTAATATGTTTTTTTCATTCTAAAAAATTCATTAATTAATCCCCTCAATCCATCCTTTCAGGGAAACCTCTCGTTTGGATATTTTGCATGTGAGAATAAGAAAAGAATGTCAAAGAGATTGCAGAGGTGCTGTTTACTCATTCATTAGAATATAAGTTGTTTGAAGGTGGAATGAGGGTGACCTGGAGTATTGTTAGCATTGCTTCAGACTGGAATCAGCGATGGAATATGCTCAGGAAGCTGTGGGACATCCAGCTTCACGGTGGTGGTTGGAAAACTAATGGAATCTCACGTAAAGTAGGAAATGAAACCAAAATCTAAAAAAGGACAAAAATATCGTCACAGAATAGTTGCAGCATGGAATGAGGCCTTTCAGCCCATTGTGTCAGTGCCAGCCCTCATAAGGAGCAGTTCACCTTTTGTCATATCCCAGCCTTCTCCCTGTGTCCCTGCAAATTCTTCCTTTGCAGACAATGACCTAATTCCTTTTGAAAATCATGATTGGCCGTACATCCAGCACATTCTCAGGCTGTAAATTCCAGATCCTAACCACCAACTGAACGGAAAAGATTTGCCTCATGTCGCTCTGAGTCTTTCTCCTTTGCTTTTTGATCCTTAGTGAATGGGAACAGTTTCTTGACCCCACCTGCTTGGTGCGGACCTCTCATGATTTTAAGTACCTCCACCAATTCTCTTCTCCACTTGCTCTTCCTCTAAGAAAGCTGTCCCAACTTGTCTGAGCTGCCATCATGGCTGAGATTTCTCAGACCTGGAACTATTCTCAACAATCTTTTCTACGCTCACTATAAACCTTCACATCTTTTCTGACGTTTGGTGCCCAGAACAATTTGGGTGAAACCAGTACAGCTTTAACATAATGTCATGGGTAATAATGAATAGTCAAAGCGGATTTCCAAAACAAAAGTCAGGCTTGACCAAACCGCACTGAATTATTTAGAGAGGTAGCAGAAGGAGTGTACAAGGGCAGTGCAGCGGATCTGATTAATCCCTGTTCCCTTTGATACGGTGCCACATCACAGAAAAATGAACAAGATCAGAGTCAGGGGACACCGAGGATAATGGATAGCAGGTTAGCTGCAGGACGGGAAGCTGAGTGCAGATAAAGGATCAAAGCAGATAAAGAGTTTATTCACGATAGGTGGCATGGTGGCAACAGTGGTTTGCGCTGCTGCCTCTCAGCACCAAGGATTCAATTCCAGCCTTGGATGACTATCTGTGTGCACAGTCTCCCCTTGTCTGTATGGGCTGCCTCCAGGCACTCCAGTTTCCTCCCGCACTCCAGTGATGTGCAAATTACTAAATTTCCCCTTTGTGTCAGGGGGATCAGAAGGGTAAATACATCGGATTATGGGGCTCGGGCCTGGGTGGGTTTGAAGGTGGTGCAGGCTTGATGGACCGAGTGGCCTCCTTCTACACTGTAGCAATTCTCTTCTTTTCTATTAGTGGCATCAGGTTGGAAGTCCTGCAAGCCTCAATGCTGGAGCCTTATTGTTGATAATTTTTACCAATGATTTAGACTTTGGAATGAAAAGGGCAGTTTCTAAAGTTTTGAACAATTCCGAATGGGGATACTGAGGAGGATTACAAACAAATTAATAGAAGACATTAAACTTATGGAATGAGCAAATGAGTCTCAACACAGCTCGGTATGAGATATTACACTGTGGTAAGAAAATAAAGAGGTCATCTCATTTTTGGAAAATAAAACCTGAGGAGAAAAAGAATCTGGAAATACAAGTGCATCAATTCCTAGCAGCAGGTTAATAAGACAGGCAATAAAACTGTAAACACAACACTGCAGTTTGTTTTGAGAGGACTGGAGTTATAAAGTTATGCTGAATCTGCATTCAGCCTTGGTTAGACCAGACTTGGGAGAACTTGTATTCAGGCAAATTACTGCAGATGCTGGAATTTGAAACAAAATTAGAAAATGCTGGAAAAACGCAGCAGGTTTGACAGCATCTGTGGAGAGAAAATAGAGGCAGGATTTGTCAGAGCCCTGTTCTCTCTCCACAAATGCTGTCAGACCTGCCGCATGTTTCCAGCATTTTCAGTTTTTGTTTGGGAGCACTTGGTTGATACTTGATTATAGGAAAGGCTGAGATTAGTACATAAAGATGCTTACAGTTAGATGAGGAAAGATGGGAGAAGGCTTGAATGGAGCATTAATGCTGGCAGGGGCTGGTTGAGCCTATTTCAGTTCTGAATATTCAGTGTAAATCAATGGGGTGACCACGTGTTCAAGGTCAAATCTGACACTGAGGTGTGGACAATCAGATTCCGATTCAGTCTTCAGTCGATTTGCCAGAAGGAGAGGTGGAGTCAATTCTTAGGAAATGAGGTTTGTGGCCAGGATTGAAACCAGTGGGATTTAGTCTTTCCAGTATTCAGTTGGAAGAGGTGTATTTTGTCAGAAAGCTGGTCGAGCTATTTTAAAGCAGTCAGGGCTGGTGTGTGGTAGTGTATTCTGGCCTCTGATTCTGTTAAAGGAGTTTGTGCATTCAATTACTCGTCCTTATTATGTGACAATATTCCTTAACCTGCTCAGGGTTCCACTGCGCTGTCCAAAATGAAAAATCAGTGATGTCTTGATGTCTCTTGAACTAACTAATGGGCGGCATGGTAGCACAGTGGTTAGCACTGCTGCCTTACAGCTCCAGGGACCCCGATTCCCAGCTCGGGTCACTGTCTATGTGGAGTTTGCACGTTCTTCCCATGTCTGCATGGGTTTCCTCCAGGAGCTCCGGTTTCCTCCCACAGTTCAAACATATGCCGGCTAGGTTGATTGGCCATTCTAAGTTGCCCTTAGTGTCCCGGGATGCATAGGTTAGAGAGATTATTGAATAAATATGTAGGGATATGGGGATAGGGCCTGGGTGGGATTGTGGGTTAGTGCAGACTCAATGGGCCAAATGGCCTCTTTCTGCACTGTAGTGTTTCTATGATTTCTATGAACCCCCATGGCAGGTGATATTCTCAGTGCTGCAGACGTGTGGATTAAGAGCAGGACTGCTTGGAGTTTGCTGCAACAATGATTCTCAGTAATGCAGGATGAAATGAAGTCTGGACTTGGTTCTGTTTAATGCGAGTGTATTGGAGCTCCCTTTGTGATACTGCGCACTGCTGGAGAGAGGCTAGCAACTATTGCTCACCAATACTGCATATTGATACCCCGAGAGGATTAGCCCATATTTCACTGCTGCTGGCAGGATGGTGGTTTCCCCTCCTAGATCTCTCTGTATGACCCGCTCCAATCTGTGATGTGTCCAGCCTGTCATGTATCCCAGTCTCTAATTCCTTTGTGATCGAAAGGTTTGATTAGGCTCTGGCATCGCGTTACAAGTGACAAGAAGAAGAAAAGTGTGTAGGTGAAGGGCAATGCATTTGACGTAGTCTGCATGGACATCAGCAAGGCTTTTTACAAGGTCCCACCTGGGAGACTGATAGCAAAGGTAAGAGCTCATGGGATCCCAGGAAATCTGGCAACTCGCATTCGGAATTAGATGAGTGGCAGGAAGCAAAGGATGACGGTCGAGAGGTTTTTGGACTGGCAGACTGTGTCTATTGGAGTCCGTGATGTGAAGATGTCGGCTTTGGACTGGGGTGAACACAGCGAGAAGTCCTGCAACACCAGGTTAAAGTCCAACCAGTTTATTTGATTGTAAACCCACAAGCTTTCAGAATGCCGTTCCTTTATCAGGTGAGTGGAAAGTTCACCTGACGAAAGAATAGTGTTCTGAAAGCTTGTGGGTTTACAATCAAATAAACTGGTTGGACTTTAACCTGGTGTTGCGGGACTTCTTACTCCGTTGGGGTCTAGCAGGGATCAGTGTTGGGGCCCTTGTTTTTTATGGTTAACGTAAATGATTTAGACTTGAATGCGGGAGGGAGTTTATTCGTAAGTCTGCAAATGATATGGAAGTTTTGGGTGGTAAATAATGAGGAGGATAACCTTAAATTACAGGAGGATATAGTCACCGGGGTGTTGTCCAGGCTGGAGTGTTTTAATTATGAAAAGACATTGGATAGATTGTTTTCCTTGCATTAGAGGAGACTGAGGAGGGAAATGGTGAAGATGTACAAATTATGAGGGGCATAGATAGCATAGCATAGACAGGGGAAGGAATATTTCCCATTGGTGGAAGAATCAATAACCAGAGGGCATAGTTTTAAGGTAAGGGGCAGGAGGCTTAGAGAGGATTTGAAGAAAAGCTTTTTCACCCAGAGGGAGATGGGAGTCTGGAATTCACTACCTGAAAGGGGGGGTGGAGGCAGAGAGCCTCACAACATTTAAGAAATATTTAGATGAGCAGTTGTGATGCCAAGGCACACAAAGCTGAGGACCAAGTGCTGGAAAATGAGATTAGAATAACTGGGTGGCTTGTCTTTGATCGGCCCAGATGCGATGGGTTGAAAAAGGTCTTTCTCTGTGCTGTAGACCTCAATGACTATAAAAATATCAAACACACATTTCTGTGCTTAGCGTAGAGCTGGTGAAAACTGACTTCAATTTCCTCCAAGTGGCAAGAAATCCACCCACAGCGTGACACCGTGGTTAGCTCTGCTGCCTCACGGCGCCAGGGACCCAGGTTCAATTCACGGCTTGGGTCACTGTCTGTGTAGAGTTTGCATGTTCTCCCGGTGAATGCGTGAGTTACTTCCACGTGCTCCGGTTTCCTCCCACAGCCTGAAAGACATGCTGGTTAGATGCTAAATTCTCCCTCAGTTTACCGGAGCAGGCGTCAGAATGTGGTGAATAGGGGATTTTTATATTAACTTCATTGAAGTATTAATGTAAACCTATCATTGAATTTCTACAGTGCAGAAGGAGGCCATTCAGCCCATTGAGTCTGTACCGACAACAATCCCATCCAGGCCCTATCCCCGTAATCCTACATATTTACCCCGCTAGTCCCTCTAACCTATGCATCCCGGGACACTAAGGGGCAAATCAGCATAGCAAATGCACTTAACCTGCACATCTGTGGACTGTGGGAGGAAACCGGAGCCCAGAAGAAACCCATGCAGACATGGGGAGAACATGCAAACTCCACACAGTGACCCAAGCTGGGAATCAGATCCAGATCCCTGGAGCTATGAGGGAACAGTGCTAACCGCTGTGCCACCACTTGTGACACTAATAAATAAACTAAACTCAACTCACTGTCATAGTCAGTTTTAGTTCTAGTGCAGTCACCATTTGGCAGATGTCCATTTTAAGATTGTGAATTTGCAAACACTTGCAAATTTTGTCAACGATACCCTCCCACATCCGATATCAATGACCTTTTAACCCATAATAAGAGGGTGGAAGGAACAGAGGCTGGGTGTTTGTGGACGGATGCGTCTTGTGTTGCTTAGCCACAGGAATGAGGGAACGTGAAAGTTGCGAACCCTGCCCTCTCTGGGAACTGGAGCTGATACCGGTGAGTACACAAAACTGGGGCTCAAAGGCAGCAGCCGTGAGAAGGTATTTCCCTTTTGATTTGTGCAGAAACCAGGTTGGGAACACATCCGTCAGCTGGAACAGCAATTGTGCTGTCATGTTCGTTTCTCTGTGTTTGCGTCGAGCTGGGTTTACTCAGAGATTGGTGTGGGTGTTGTGTGAGTGCTGAATGGTCCCTGCCTTGTCACCTCTGTATTGCTGCTTGCTTGCATTAAATTGTTCATTTTCAGCAACAAGGACAGCGTTTGTCAGCACTCAGGGTAAAGATCAGTTGATTACTGATAGCAAGTGTGTATGGATACTAACTATCTCTGTGTCTGTCACTTTCGATCCACTACCTAGATTTTGAAAATGAAAGCAGATAAAGTTGGAAATACTCTTCAGCTCTGGCAGCATTAGTGGCGAGAGAGAGTTAACATTTCAGATAGTGACACACTCCACCAGAATACCTGACCTAGTGGTTAGCACTACTGCCTCGCAGTACCAGGGGCATGTGTTCAAATCCGACCTTGGTCACTGTCTGTGTGAAGTTTGCACATTCTCCCCATGTCTGCTTGGGTATCCTCCCACATTCTGTATGCATTTCCCGCTGCCTCAGAAAAGCAGCCAGCATTATCAAGGACCTTCGCACCTCCCAGACATTCTCTCTTCCACCTTCTTCCGTCGGGAAAAAGATACAAAAAATCCAAGGTCACGTACCGACTGACTCAAAAAACAGCTTCTTCCCTGTTGCCATTAGATTTTTGAATGGACCTACCTTGCATTAACTTGATCTTTCTCTAGAGCCCACAGCTATAACTATAACACTCTGCCCTCTCTCCTGTGCTGTATGCATTGTCTGTATAGCGCACAAGAAACAATACTTTTCATTGTATACTAATACATATGACAATAATAAATCAAATCAAAGCGGTCCAAAGATGTGCAGGTTAGGTGGATTGGCTATGCTAAATTGTCCCTTAGTGTCAAAAAATGTGTCGATTGGGGGAATTAGCCATGGGAAATGTGTAGGGTTATGGGGATAGGGTATGGTTGGGATACTCTTTCAAAGAGTCAGTGCAAACTCAGTGACCTCTTCTGCCCTGTAGGGATTCTATGGTTCTATGATCAGCTGTGTAGTCTGGTTTTCTGATATTCAGTATTTTTTGAGTTTCGATTTTGAACATCCGCAGTATGTTGCTTTTGTTCTGGATTTCTAAACCTCAGCTCACCAAGGGTGGTAGGTGGATATATTTTTGCCTGTCACTATTAGGATGCTGTATTTAATCCTAGGCTCAGCCACTGAAACTCATCGCTAATACAGGATACCGTTTATCATTATAAAGTTGTGAAATTTTAAGAGATTGTAATTTAGATTTTTATGAATTTCCATGTTTCAGGGAAACCATGGCAATGTCACTAGATTTGTAATCTAGAAGCCCCAGTTCATGTTCCAGGAACAAGGATTCGAATCCCACCATGGCAGCTGGTGGAATTTAAATTCAATTAATAAATCTGGAATTGAACAGTCAGCCTCTGTCACAGTGGCTGTGAAACCCTCGTCAATTAGCATAAAGACTCGTCTAGTTCACTGATGTCCTTTAGGGAAGGAAATCTGCCATCTTTACTTGGTCTGGTCTACATGTGACTCCAGATCCACAGCAGTGTGGTTGATTCTTAACTGCTCCTCTGAAATAGTGTGATAAGCCACTCAGTTCAAGAGCAACTACGGATAGCCAACAAATGCTGGCCCAGCCAGTATTGCCCACTTCCGTAGAATCTCTACGGTGTAGAGAAAGGTCATACAACCCAAGTCCTTCCCTCTACCCTATCTCCATAACACCATTCATTTACATGATTAATCTACCTAAGGCACCCATCTTTAGACACTAAGGGCAATTTAGCATGGCCAATCCACCTAACTTGCACATCTTTGACTGAGAATCATAGAATCCCTACAGTACAGAAGGAGGCTATTCGACCCATCGAGTTGAACCACGTCCCACTCAGCCTTATTCTTGTAACCCCATGTATTTACCCTAGCTAATCTTGCTGACACTAGGGTCAATTTAGCATCGCCAATCAATCTAACCCACACATCTTTGGACAGTGGAAGGAAACCAGAGCACCCAGAGGAAACCCACACAGACATGGTGAGAACATGCAGACTTCACACAGACGGTGACCCGAGGTCGGAATTGAATCCAGGTCCCTGGCGCTGTGAGGCAGCCATGCTAACCGCTGTACCACCGAACATCCCACTTCCGATGACCAAATGAATGTTTTAAAATGTAAACAGGTTGGTTGACTCTGACTGCTACTGTGCTGAGGTTGTGGTGTGAAATTTGATTTTGATCTGCTGATTACTTTGACAGATGCAACTGTGATACAGGAGTAATACCGTAATTCAGAGAGCAAAAAATGTTCAAGCACCGACACAACCATTTATTCTCTTCTGTTGTCTTTCCACTGGCTACACACGGAATGATTGACTGCTGATGGGTGAGCTGTGTGATAGCAGATGGCAGGGAATTATTTCTGTTGACCCAGTCTGTTTGCAGTCCCTGAGAAGTGTGGAGTTGCCAACTCTAATTGGGACTATTCTTAGAAGTTTTATCACAGGAGCGGGGAGACAGCCCATCGATCTTCTTTGTTCTCCGCAACTATTAAAGGAATGGACAAAGAAACAGGAATTTTTGCCTGCAATATCTTAGCAATTTTCCTCCCATGTTTCCTCACAGCAGGATGTGGGAAACGAATCTTGATTTTCTTGGAGATGTCAGGATAATTATGGAAGATTGGCAAGCTGGAGAGTAGCAGCTGGCCTGAGAAACACACAGAGTGTGGACCACCGGACAGGAGGTTGAGCAGATTATACATACCTGACCTGCACCCACCAGCCCTGACTCTCAGCAACAGGCAGTGAATTCACGCCAGTGGATGTGAGTGAGTATGGGAGAGCAGGATGGCGCACTGCTTTAACTTTAATCTCTCCCTGTTAGATAGACAGATGGTGGTTAGAAATTAGCAATCAAACGGCCTTTAAAAAGATACCACATAGTGAAGTCACAACAAAGATTAGGACATGTGGTGTCAGGATAACAAGTAGTGGAATGGGTTGAAGCATTCAGATTGACGCAAATGACATTTCGCCAGGATTGGTTCTGGGGCCACTTTTATACGTAACTTACATTCATGGTTTGCATTTGGGAATAACTACATGATACCTGGGCCTGATTATCTTCAGCTGCTTCATCAATGACCTTCCTTTCTGCATAAGATCAGAATGGGGATGTTATCTGATATTTGCACCATGTTCAACACCATTTGTAACTCCTCAGATAGTCCATGTTCAAATGCAGCAAGATCCGAACAATATCCAGGCTTGGGCTGAGAAGTGGAAAGTAACATTCACACCACGCAAGCGCCAGGCAATGACTATTTGCAAGAAGAGAGAATCTAAGCATCGCCCCTTGACATTCAATGACATTACCATCACTGTATCTCCTACTATCAACATCGGGTGGGCGATGGTTACCATTGATCAGAAACTGAACTGGACTAGCCATGTACTACCAGATGGACGTGGAGACTCTGGAGAGAGTGCAGAGGAGGTTTACCAGGATGCTGCCTGAGTTACGAGGAGAGGTTAGGCAAATTGGGACTGTTTTCCGTAGAAAGTCGTAGACTTAGAGGAGATCTGATAGAGGTGTACAAGATTATGAAGGGGATAGATACAGTAAACGGAGTTAAGCTTTTTCCTAGGATGGACTCAAATAGCACGAGGGGTCACGGGCTTAAGGTGAGGGGGGTAAGGTATAATTTGGATGCTAGAGGGAATTTTTTCACACAGAGGGTAGTGGGGGTATGGAATGCGCTGCCAAGTGAAGTGGTGGAGGCAGGTACTCTGGAGTTATTTAAGACATACTTAGATGGGCACATGAACAGAATGGGAATGGAGGGGTATAGAAAACTGATTTAAAATAGGGATCATGAGCCTTGGGAGTCCCTGGGAAGTGTGTAAATAGATGATGATATTGATGTACTTGTTTTTTATCCTACAGGTGCTTTGGTCCACCTTGTTGTCTAACGAGGGGCATACACGCGATGGGTCGTGAGAGGACTGCTCTTGGATCTTTTTCGAGAGTATCCTAGTGCTTCACGTCGTTAGTATACGCTTGACCTGGACCATTTGATGGGCAACACAACAGCTCAGTGACTATCACTGTGCTGTGCAGATACATGGATTTGGGCCTGTGTCTGTGGGAGTTTGTGCATTTTCCCCGTGTTTGCGTGGGTTTTCTCCGAGTGCTCCAGTTTCCTCCCACATCCCAAAGATGTGCTCTTAGGCTAATTGGCAAAACAAATTCTCTCTAAATTGTCTCATATTTGGTTTTTAACCCGTAGATCTATAAACATGGACAGGGATCGCGTGTAGAGGTGGGAACATCGGGGTGGCGGCGTGGGCTCGTTGGGCCGAAGGGCCTGTTTCCCGTGCTGTTTTGTTCTTTATTCTTTGTAAATACTATGGCTAGGAGCTGAAAACTATCCAGGACAAAGCAGCCTACTTGATTTGCACCGCATCCACCAATTCAAACGTTCATACCCTTCACCCCAATGACAATATGTGTACCATCTACAAGATGCCCTGAAACAAATTATGATGTCCACTACCTAGTAGGACAAGGGCAGCAGAACATTGCCTCCAAGCTACACACATTATGACTTGGAAACATATTGCTGTTCCTCCACTGTCATTGGATCAAAATCCTGAAACTACCTCTCTAACAGCACCATGGGAGTACATACGCCAGATCGACTACAGAGATTCAAGAACGTGGTTTACCACCAACTTCTGAAGGGTAATTACAGATGGGCAACAAATGCTGGCTTTGAGAATTAAAAAAAAAATTACTTGGTGCTGCACAGGAGCAGAGCTAATACCGAGGAAGAATACAACATTAATACAAGAATACATTAGAAAACTTGCAGACTGGGGACTCATAACACAAACCTGAAGAGGTGCACTTTGGGTAGAAAAACAGAAGCATCACCTTGGAGAATAAAGAAGTTGTTGGGGTGAAAAGTGAAGGGACCTAGCAGTGAGGTTCATCAAAGCATTAAAAGTAGCAATATGGGTCAGCAAAGCAACCAACCCAATGACAAAGCGCTAAGATTTAGTTTGGAGTGTGAGGGTATGTTAAACTGGCCTAGGGTCTGGTTCAGGAGCCAGAAGTTCTGGAGAATGAAAATTTACCATGATGACAGCAGAGCTGAGAGATTATAGCTGCTGGGAAAATTTGAACAGAGTTGTACCTGTCTTTGGAAAATGTACGACTTTGATCAAATTTGAAGGAGACTTCAAAATTCTGAATGGGTTGGACGGGGTAGATGTGGAGAAAATGTTTTCATTTTTTGGGCAGGAGGTTTAGCGGGGATATGAGGAAAAACTCTGTCACCCACAGGGTGTTGGGAGTCTGGAACTCACTGCCTGAAAGACGGTGGAGGCAGAGACCTTCATAACATTGAAGAAGTATTTAGGGGAGTACTTGCAATGCCAAGGCTGGTAGGCCAAGTGTTAGGAAATGGGATTAGAATAGTTAGATGGTTAGATGCTGTAAACCTCTACGATTCTATTATTGTGAGAGGTTCCAGAACTGTGGTCCACAAATACGAAGTAGAAATAAAGAGAAATGTTTTGGTTAGAATGTGGAGCTTGCTATCAGAGGCAGTGTTTGAGGTAAATAGTTAGGTGCTTTCAAAAGGGAATTAAAATATTCCTTCAGACAAAATGGAATGCTGAAAGACTGGGATGGATGGAACGAGAGGCAACCCACATAGTATATACTTGTTGGGCTGAATGGCCTGTTTCTGTGCTGTATGTTCCAAGTCATTGAGTGTTAGACATGGCTCAGTTGGTAGCACTCTCTAATTACAATGTTGAGGGTTCACATCTCGCTCCAGGGCTGAAATCATGGCTGAGGGAGAGCTGCAGTGTTGGAGGCGTTGTCACTCGGGCAAGATATTAAATCAAGGCCTGCCTGGGTAGATATCAGAAGATGCCATGGCTTTGAAATCCTGGCCTAAATCTACCCTTCAACCAACATCACAAGAACCGATTATCTGGCCACTATCACATTGCTGTTTGTGGGAGTTTGCTGTACTTGGCTGCTGACCCTCCGATGTGGTGGAAAATAATGACCATACTATCTATAGGAGTATTTCAATTGGTTGCAAAGTGCTTTCAGACACGGTCATGAAATCGCTTTGTAATTGCAAAGCTTTTTTTAAAAAAATTGTGTAATAATTCTGCAAGTTCCAAATATAAGAGAGTTTTGTCAGCAAATATTGAAAAGATTTGAGTATTAATGTCCAGAGGCTCAGCATTTAAATGATCAGGTGCCTGAATGTATTGAAGATATCCAGAGATGTGTAGATTCGATGGATTGACCATGCCAAGTGCATGGGGTTCATAGAATCCCTACAGTACAGAAGGAGGCCATTCCGCCTGTTGAGTCTGTACTGACCACAATCCAACCCAGGCCCAATTCCCATAGCCCCACACATTTACCCTGCTAAAACCCCTGCCACTAGGAGCAATTTAGGATGGCCAATCAACATAACTGCACATCTTTGCATTGCGGAAGGAAACTGGAGGAAACCCACGCAGACATGGGGAGAAGGTGCGAACTCCCGAGGTCAGAATTGAACACGGGTCCCTGACACTGTGCGGAAGCAGTGCTAACACTGTGCCATTGTGCCGTCCCGGGTTTCATGGATAGGGTGAGAGAGAGGGTCTGGTTAAGATGCTCTGTCAGAGAGTCAGTGCAGACTCTCAGTGGGCTGAGTGGCCTCTTCTGTACTGTAGGGATTCTGTGATTAAATCTTGATTCATGAAATTGGATTTTGTGCCTCAGTGAAATTGTGCTGATATCTCATCACTTTTCTAATCATGAGAACGGAAGTTGTTAACTGGTATTGATGGAGAACAACACTCTCATGCCCTGAGCCATTGTACAAGGTAGAAATTGGTCACTGGCTTATGCACTGTGAGGTAGCAGGTTCCCAGTCTGGGATAGCTAATACACCAAGGGAAGCAAGGGAAGGACAGATATTTCAGCAGAGATGGAGTCGGGGAGGAGGAAAAAGACTGGCTGAGTCCATTCAGTTACTTTGGCAAGCCCCCTCAATAAAACCACCTCTCATTCTTCTGAACTCCAGTGGGTTCAGGCCCAGCCTGCTGGACCTTTCCGCATAAGGCACTCCCTTCAACAAATCAGCGAACCTTCTCTGAACTGCTTCCAATGTAAATATATCTCTCCTTAAGTAAGGAGACCGGAACTGTACACAGCATTGTGGTCTCATCAATACCCTGTGCAGTTGTAGCAAGACTTTTACTCTAACCCTTTTTATAAATAAGGCTAATACTTCACTTATCTCCCTAGTTACTTGCTGCACAATACCTTCTTGTGACTCATTTACAAAGACACCCAGATCCCTCTACATCACAGCATTCTGCGGTCACTCTCTGTATAAATTAAAAGCACAATGATGTTAGTGACTGATGACGCTAACACTTCTGCTGAAAATATACCCAACTGCAAATTAATCAAATTCATGGCGATGTAAAAAATATGTTGGCACACTTTATTACATTAAAAGTGCTATCTAAATGCAACTGTTATTGTAAATTTTTTGCCTGCCCTGTAGTAGATTTATGGTTAGACATACGCCACCAGTTACCCTCACATTGAATTAACTTCTAAACTGCAACGTTCCCACAAAATTCCCAGCAGAACAGCGCAAACCTGCCTAACAAACATCTCAAAGCCATTGTGTGGTTGTGTCCCCAGCATAGATTGTCACTGTAGTCGCAATCCGAGGTGCCTGGAAACTGCTGAGAACTGGTGAGGTGATGGCCTAGTAGTATTATCAGTGAACTATTAGTCCAGAAACTCAGCTGATGTTCTGGGGACCCGGTTTGGAATCTGGTCATGGCAGATGATGGAATTTGAATTTAATTTTTAAAAAAATCAATTAAGAATCTACTGATGACCATGAAAGCATTGTTGATTGTCTGAAAAACCCATTTGGTTAACTAATGTCCTTTAGGGAGGGAAATCTGCCGTCCTTACCCAGTCTGACCTACATGTAACTCCAGAGCCACAGCGATGTGGCTGACTCTCAACTGCCCTTGGGTAACAAGACCATAAATGCTGGCCCAGCCAGCAACACCCGTGTCCCATTAATGAATAAGTAAAGAAATAAACCACAGCCGGGATTTCCTCCGACATTGGCAAAGGCTGATGGCAGTGGGGAACGTGGTGTTGAAGTCGCCTTTTTGTTGCTGATTCTGTGGCTTTAGAAGAAAAAACCTTGAATTCACGGGTTCCGCGATGTATCGCTGGCAGGCAGCCTCCAATTCACCCGCCCCGCCAGCGAATCAGACACATCGGTGACCCTTAGCACAGCGAACAAGTCAGTTCACCAGAAACACCCTCCCCCCCACTCCCCTGGGCATCAAGATGGCACTCCTGGGCACTGCCTTGGCATAAACTCCTCCTCATGAGCACTGCAGTAATCTCTGAGCTCTCGGGGAATGCTGCTCACCAGCTACGCACCTTCTGAGACCAGTCCTGCTTCATACCATGCTAATATTACACTGCCATGGATGGGTTTTTTTGGCTTTGGGGATGTGGGGTAGGGGCAGGGGGGCGGATAGGGGAATGAGTGTGGTGATAATGAGATGCAAGTTTATGATAATAAACTCCTGATGTTGAATGTCACCGATGGGGGTGGCGACAATCACTGGTTTGACATCATTGTGAAATGGCACTTCTTTCTGTTATTCATTCATGGGTCTTGTGTGTGACCCATGATGGGTCAAATGATGGCATTTATTGCCCATCCCTTGTCACTCTTAAACTAATGGCTTGCTAGGGCCATTTCAGAGGGCAGTTGAGAGTCAACCACATTGCTGTGGCTCTGGAGTCACGTGTAGGCCAGACCGGGTAAGGACAGCAGATTTCCTTCCCTAAAGGACATGAGTGAACCAGATGGGTTTTTCTGACAATTGACAATGGTTTCATGGTTAACAATAGATTCTTAATTCCAGGTTGTTTTTTTTATCAAGTTCAAATTCCAACACCTGCCGTGGTGGGATTCGAATGCGGGTCCCCAGAACGTTAGCTGAGTTTGTGGATTAACAGTCGAGCAATAATATCACTAGACTATCATCTCCTTGTCTCGCGAATCTCTGTTCCCAAGCCAGTCTGACGTGAGCGAAAATGGGAAATCCTGGACCAAGTGTTAATCTGCGGATTAGTGTGGGGAGGGACCCTCCTGTTACGGGCTGGAGGCCAGGGCTTGGTTCATTCAGTAGCACACTCACCTCCGAGTCTGAAGGTGTGAGTAAAAGTTGCACTCCAGAGACTCGAGTACAGGAGTCAAGGCTGACACTCCAGTACTGTTCTGCACTGTCAATGGAGCTGTCTTTTAGGTGAAGTAGTAAGAAAAACCCTGTCTGGAGGATCTAATAGATCCCATCACACTATTCTGAAGAGAGGCTGGAGAGTTATTCCTGTCCTCAATATCATTCAATATGACATAATGATTATCTATTCATTATCACATTGCTTCTTCTGGGTGTTTGCTGTGTGGAACTTGGTTGTTGTGTGTACGTTACCACATTATAATATTTCAATGGCTGTAAAGCACTTTGTGATGTCAGCGGACACTATATAAATGAAAGGCTTTTTACAGAGTGAGAAAACATTGTGCGTCTTTTTTTGCTTATGGAACAATACAGCTCACTGGATTGGTGCTGCTCCAATCATAGATTAGCTCAGTTGACTGGTCACTGGTTAGTGATGCAATCTGATGCCAACAGCATGGGTTCAATTCCTGTGCTGGCTGAGGTTATTCATGAAGGTTGCCTTCTTGACCCTGCTCCTTGCCTGAGGTGTGCTGACCCTCAGGTTAACTCACCACCATTCAGCCTGTGGCCATTTGGGACTATGCTGACTTTACTATTTCATTTATTACTAAAATAATCACCTGGATTTGTTCAAAGATGAAGCTAAATCTAATTATGTAGATGTGAATTGTTATCAAACAGTAGCTCTCTCTTTCCCTCTTTCTTTTTCTCTCCTTTTCCCTCTCTCCCTATCTCTTTCTCTCTCTCTTTACCTCTCCCTCTCACTCTCTCTTTTTCCCTGTCTCTCTCACTCTCACTGTCTCCTTTTTCACTATCTCCCTTTCTCTCTCTTCTCTGTTTCCCTCTCTTTTTCTCTCTTTCTCCCTTTCTCTCTCTCTGTCTCCCCTGCCCCTTTCTTTGTCTCTCTCTTCCTTCCCCTCCCTCTTTACACACACACACGCACACACATTCTGACTGTAGTTATAAGAAAATCTCTTGACCTGGCCACCTTTGAATGAGAGCAGTGGGTTGCTAACAGAGTGAGTCTCAGATATTGCCACAGTGTCAGTGATTAAGATAGATTGGAGACGCTAAGCTTGTTCTACATCGAGCAGAGAAGGTTATGGAGAAATATAACAGAGATGTTCAAAAACATGAATTATTTTGATCACATAAATGAGGAGAAACTATTGCTTCTGGGAGCAGGGGAGTAGCCAGCAGATACACAGATTTAAATTAGTTAACTACAGAACTAGAGGCGATTAGGAGGAACACTTTTACACAGCAGATTTTTATTATTACATTTCAGAAAAGCCAGCTGCATGATATGAGAACCAATCTTCACCCAGTCATGCATTTATTAAACCCCAGTTTCGGGGAGTATCTCTTTATCTGTGCCCGAAGAACCATAAAACCCCTACAGTGCAGAGCGAGGCCATTCAGTCCATCAAGTTTGCACCAACTCTCCAAAAGAGCATCCCACCCAAGCCCTCCCCTCCGTCCTAATCCCTCTTAATGCCATTCCTCACCTATAAATAAACCTGACTGATATCCACTTACGATCTGAAATGCATTGTCTGAAAGGGTATTGGAAGCAAATTCAATAGTAACTTCCCAAAGGGGATCGGACAATTATTTGATGGGGAAAGGTTGCAGGACTTGTAGGGGGAGGGGGAAGTGGTGGGATGAACTGAATAGCTAGCACAGACACAATGAGCGAATGGCCTTCTATACTGTACGGTCCAGTAAGTTTCCAAATAGCTATCAATAAAGGGGCTGGAATGGCAGAAAAATAACCTTGAATGATTGCTGGTCTTTCATCTCAGAAGATCCCTGGGGAGCTGACCCAGAAAACAGATAACTTCTTGAAGAAGCTTCCAATGGATGGCTAAAAAGAGGGAAGCCTACAGCCAGCTGGTCTTTGAAATCAGTGACAGTCCTCAAACGCTCTCCTGCTCTGACCTTATCAGATCCATCTCCCTCTCTCTTTTGCCCTCAGTGGCACAGTGGTTAGCACTGCTGCCTCATAGCTCCTGGGATCCGGATTCGATTCCCGGTTTGGGTTACTGGAGTTTGCACGTTCTCCCTATGTGGGTTTCCTCCGGGTGCTCTAGTTTCCTCCCACAGTCTGAAAGACATGCTGGTTAGATGCATTGGCTATGTTAAATTGCCCCTTAGTGCCCCGGGATCCGTAGATTAGTTGAGATTTGCGGGGTTACGGAGATAGGGCCGAGGTGGGATTGTTGTCAGTGCAGACTTGATGGGCTGGATAGTCTCTTTCTGCACTGCTGTGATCACTCTTTCTGTGATTCTCTCTTGTTCCTGTTTTGCTGCCGAATGGTAAGGGTGGCGTTGTAACCATGGAAACTGTTGTTCCTTCCACAGATGACTCTGGCGATGAGGAGCCCACCTCGCAGTCGGATAAGAGTGAGCTGCACGCAACCCTGAGGACCCTGGCCAACAAGCTTGATGACCTGAGCCAGTGCAATGACCTGATCGCTAAGCACGGGGCAGCCCTTCAGAGATCACTGAGTGAGCTCGAGAGCCTGAGGTTACCCGCTGAGAGTGGAGAGAAGATTAAAGCGGTCAATGAGCGAGCGACCCTCTTCCGTATCACCTCCAATGCTATGATCAATGTAAGTAAAGAGATTGCTTTTATCTTTAGTTCACAGACTTATTTTTAACACTGCTTGTCACAGATGAAAGACTGATTTACACAAGGTCAACGTTGTCAAATGTAAAGAGGTATTAGACATGTTAATCTGTACTGTAAAGGCGTAAGATATGCATGGTGGCACAGTGATTAGCACTGCTGCCTCGCAATGCCAGGGACCTGGGTTCAATTCTGGTTTGAGCCCTTGTCTGTGTGGAGTCTGCGTGTTCTCTCTGTGTCTACATGGGTTTTCTCTGGATACTCTGATTTCCTCCCATATCCAAAAGATGTTCTAGTTAGGCCATGCTAAACTCTCCCTTAGTGTACCCCAACAGGTGCCAGAGTGTGATACCTAGGGGATTTTCACAGTAATTTCATTGCAGTGTTAATGTAAGTCTACTTATGGCACTAATAAATAAACTAGAAAAAATCATCTATACTGCAAATTACAAACAATGAGGATGCTCAGTTTGGGGACGTGCTAGTGTTGTGGACTTGCAATCCATGCGAGGGTAATGCACGAGTGAAATTTGAATTCAATAAAAATCTGGAATTGAAAGTCTAATGATGATCATTGCCGGTAGTTGTAAAGACCCATGTGGTTTACCAGTGTTTTCAGGGAAGGAAATCTGCCATCCTTACCTGGTCTGATCTACATTTGACTCCAGAGTCACAGCAATGTGGTTGACTCTTTGATTAGGGATGGACAATAAATGCTGGCCCAGCCAGAGATGCCCATATAGAAATAGAAACTGGAAGCAATTTCGGCCTTACAAGCCTGCTCTGCCATTCATTTTGATCATGGCTGATCATCAAATTCAATATTCTGATCCCCCTCTTCCTTCTATATCCCTTTAGCCCCAAGAGCTGTACCTAATTTCTTCCTGAAATCAGGCAGCGTTTTGGCCTCGACTACTTTCTGTGGCAGTGAATTCCACACATTCATCACCCTCTGGATGAAGACATTTCTCCTCACCTCAGCGCCTGTTCGGGTACACTGAGGGAGAATTTAGCATGGCCAATGCACCTAACCAGCATGTATTTCAGACTGTGGGAGGAAACCTATCTAGGTACAGGAATAACACACAGATTCCACACAGATAGTGACCCAAGCCAGGAATTGAACCCGGGTCCCTCCGCTGAGAGGCAGCAGTGCTAACCACCGTGCCACTGCGATGTCTTCTTCAGAAGCCAACTTTGCAACAGCTGTGCTGAAGAGGAGTCATATTAGACTTGAAATGTTAACTCTTGTGTCTCCCCGCAGATGCTGCCAGACCTGCTGAGTTTATCAGCATTTTCTGTTCTTATTTAGGGAGTTGATGAGTCTGGGCAGTTTGGGCAAATGGATTAGTTCCCAATATTAAGACTTCTGGGAATTCCACTGGGGAAATGGAGTAACTTGGACATTATTTATCATGGTTTAGGTCTTTGTAATGTTTGAGAAGTGATATGTTATGCTTCTCATAATGATGTAAGTGCCTTGGAGTTTGTTGCTGTAAGAACCACGTAATGCTGTTTAATCTTCCAGGATTTGATAGGTGTGATTAATACAGTGATATTTAATGTAGCGAATGGCTATCTAATTGTATTTGTATTTTTTGAGGTGGAAATATTTTGCAGGCACTATGTACTTTTGTGCACAGTATTGTGTGGCTGTTAATCTTGCCCAAATAACCCCGTCCTCTGCAATTACTCACTGCAACAGCGTGAGAGCTGTCTGAAAATGGAACATGTTTATTTAGACTTGGAGTTTAGATCTTTTTTAATTTGCTTTTCTATCGCTGCGTCGGTCGAGCAGATTGTGTCCTCAGGTGTAATCCAGCATGTTCTGTATGAATCCCATTGTGACATTGACTGCAGTCATGGGAGGGAGCATTTGCTGGCTTCAAGCTGATTTTGGGATCTGGACATTGAAATGGGGATCTGGGTTCAATTCTGGCCTCGGCTAACTCTCTGTGCAGAGTCTGCACATTCTCCCTGTGTCTGTGGGGGTTTCCTGAGCATATCAGCCATAATCGAATGGCGGAGTGAACTTGATGGGCCGAATGGCCCAATTCTGCTCCTATATAGAATCTACGGTGCTGAGAAAGAGACCGTTCAGCCCATCGAGTCTGCACTGACTTCAATCCCACTCAGGCCCTATTCCCATAACCCACATGTTTACTCTGCTTATCCCCTGACACAGGGATCAATTTAGTACGGACAATCCACCTAACCTGCACGTCTTTGGACTGTGGGAGGAAACCGGTGCACCCGGAGGGAAACCCACACAGACATGAGGAGAATATGCAGACTCTGCACAGACAGTGACCTGAGGCTGGAATCGAATCCAGGTCCCTGGCGCTGTGAAGCAGCAATGCTAACCACTGTGCTGCCCATTGTCCATCCAGAGTTACCCTTGGAGGGCCGTTGAGAGTCAACCACTTTGCTGTAGCTCTGGAATCACATGTAGGCCTGTTGTGCTGTACAGCTACATGGATTTGGGCCTGCATCTGTGGGAGTTTGCGCATTCTCCCCGTGCTTGCGTGGGTTTTCTCCGGGTACTCTGGTTTCCTCCCACATCCCAAAGATGTGCTCTTAGGCTGACTGGCAGAACAAATTCTCCCTAAATTGTCTCACAAATTTGGTTCCAATGCATAGATCTATAAACATAGACAGGGATCACGGGTAGAGGTGGGAACATCGGGGTGGCGGCGCGGGCTCGTTGGGCCGAAGGGCCTGTTTCCCGTGCTGTTTTGTTCTTTGTTCTTTTGTTCTTTGAACTTATGAAGTGACTACAGGATAGGAAAAGAGATTCCTCTGGTAAACAAGGAGTTATCTCTCTAAAGCTCATAGTCCTTCTGCTATTCTCTCACAATGGATTATGAAAGTACCTGGCAAACAGCCTGAAGAATAAGTAACTACTCCCCAGTCTTGAGTGTGTGGACTCAAACAGATCAATGGGAACATTTCTCTGATTCTGTTCACAGTCTGCAGCACCAGTACGCGTTTGTTACTGCCTCTGACGAACAGCTCTGTCTTGGTAGAAATGTTTACGAGTGTTACTTCAAGAAGGACAGATGAAAGGGCAGTAAAGCTAGGACACGTCTCAGCTTCTGTCATTACCTCCCAGGAACTCCGGTCAATACCATGGGCGACACAGTGGTTAGCACTGCTGCCTCACAACACCAGGAACCCGGGTTCAATTCTGGCCTCAAGTCACTGTCTTTGGGGAGTTTGCACATTCTCCCCGTGTCTGCGTGGATTTCCTCCCACAGCCTGAAGATGTGTGGGTTGGGTTGATTGGACATGCTAAATTGCCCCTTAGTGTGCAGGGGATTAAAATGGTGGTAAATGTGTGGGGTTAGGAGGGTGGGGGCCTGGATGGGGTTGTTGTCAGTGCAGGCTCGACGGGCCGAATGGCCCCCTTCTGCACTGTAAGGAACCTGTGATTGCATCATCCTCTTCAAAATCCTGAGAAAGGTGCAGGAGCAGAGGGTTCTGGGCTCTCCTTGTGGAGTTGTTAAAGGTGGCAGGGCAGGATGGAATATTGTTAATTAATGGCCTGAATTAGCCACCCATGGGCCTCCCTGCCAGGGACTATCTGGAGTGGAGGTGAGAAGGCAGCGGGTTCCCTAGCCATTCACTTCACACCTGTTTAATTGACCTCCTTGCCACTAAACCTGCCTTGAGGAAGGCACTGAATCAACTTGGGGGTGGTATAGTAGCACAGTGGTTAGCACTCCTGCTTCACAGCTCCAGGGACCTGCGTTCAATTCCCGGCTTGGGTCACTGTCTGCACATTCTCCTCATGTCTGCGTGGATTTCCTTCGGGTGCTCTAGGTTTTCTCCCACAGTCCAAAGACGTGCAGGATAGGTTGATTGCCATGCTAAAAAATTGCTCCTTAGCATCCTAAGATGTGTAAGTTAGAGAGATTAGCCAGTAAAAATATGTAGGGATATGGGGTTAGGGCCTGGGTGGGAATGTGGCCAGTGCAGACTCGATGGGCTGAATGGCCTCTTTCTGCATTGTAGGGTTTCTATGAAAACTCTGTTTCCCTCCACCGATGCTGCCTGACCTTCTGAGTATTTTTCAGTATTCCACGTTTCTGTTTAAGGCTGAGAGAGGGATTTGATAGAGGTGTTCAAAATCTTGATGGACCTGAGGAGAATGTGTAGGAAGAAGCCGTTTCCATTGTTCGGACAGTTCAGAGGACACCAGTTGAAGTTGAGTGGCAAAGGAACCAAAGGTGAGATGAAGGGAAACTTCCTTAACGCAGCATGTGGTCAGGATCCGAATATTTAGATTTAATTAGGACCTGGGTGTGTACTGGAGGGAGCTACACATCATGGCTTTCGAAAAGGGATCAGAGAATTAACTGA
Source organism: Sphyrna mokarran (assembly GCA_024679065.1). Taxonomy (NCBI): domain Eukaryota; kingdom Metazoa; phylum Chordata; class Chondrichthyes; order Carcharhiniformes; family Carcharhinidae; genus Sphyrna; species Sphyrna mokarran. The sequence continues at coordinate 10,038,483 of JAGIQG010000020.1, forward strand.
AGAGAAAACCTTTGCAAAGCTACTCCTAAAAGGCAGGAACCAGCAGTGTTACTCTGATTCAGGGGCAGTCAGGAAGTGATGGGCTGAATGGCCTCTTCCTATATCCATTTTGTGATTGTCTTTCTTTAGTTGTGAGAGGGTGATAATTGCGGCAGAGACTGATAATTACTTTTGTTCTCCACATTCACACATTCGGCGCCACGTTACAGAATAAAACTGCGCACTTTCTAAACCCAGATACAGAATTCTGATAAAATGACTCTCAGGATCCTCAAATTAATTTGTTAGATTGGATTTGGAGAAGAGATGATTTTGGTAGAAGGTTAAATAATTCATTGCGGCCTAATCTGCAGTAGCGTTTTGTTTCAGTATAATTCTTAATAAAGCTGTTTAATAATTTAGCCCAAGCTTGGTACACTAGCATTCAGGCTTGGCTTCTGTCTGACTGTAGATTACAGAGCCAGGTACCCCCACTCTGCGTCTGTGGTGTTCTGGTGGTTCGATTTCTGAATTAGTTACAGTTTTGAAAGGCTTCATTTCGTACCAGAGGCCAGGTTTGGGGTCAGAGGATGTACTAAGGTGGCACAGTAGACAGCATGGATAATTTTAATCATAGAATCCCTGCAGTGCAGAATAAGGCCATTTGATCCATCGAGTCTGCATCAACCACAATCCCACCCAGCCTCTATCCCCATAACTCCATCCATTTACCCTAGCTAGTCTCCCTGACACTTAAGGGGCAATTTAGCATGGTCAATCCACCTAACCTACACATCTTTGTGGAGGAAAGTGGAGCACCCGGAGGAAACCTACACAGACATGGGGAGAATGGGAAGATTCCAGACAGACAATGACCCAAGGTTGGAATCAATCCCAGGACCCTGGCACTGTGAGGGAGAAGTGCTAACCACTGTGCCACCATGCTGCTCAATAAGATAAAAACAAAATACTGCAGATGCTGGAATTTGAATCAAAAACAGAAAATGCTGGAAAATCTCAGCAGGTCTGACAGCATCTGTGGAGAGAGAGAATAGACCAGTGTTTCGAGTCTGGATAACCCTTTGTCAGAGCTCTGATGAAAGGTCATTTAAACTTGAAATAATGGAGAAATTAAAGTTTATTTATTAGTGTCACAAGTAGGTTTACATTAACACTGAATGAAGTTACTGTGAAAACCCCCCAGTCACTTCACCCCAGCAGCTGTTCGGATACATTGAAAGAGAATTTAGCATGGCAAATGCTCCTAACTAGCATGTCTTTCAGACTGTGGGAGGAAACCGGAAACCGGAGCACCCGGAGAAAATGCATGCAGATAAAGTGCAAATGTGCAAACTCTACACAGTAACCGAGACCGGGAATTGAACCCGGGTTCCTGGCATTGTGAGGCAGCAGTGCTACTCATTGTGCCACCGTGGATAAGGGATACTGGAGGGGGTATAGCCTGATGTAAAATGGAAGTGGGGGGGGGCGCAAACTGACCCAAGACCAGCTTGCGTGGTGTCTGTATATCGTGCTGCTGTGTTACTGGCTGCTGTATCGTGCTACACTTTGCAGTGACCTCACCATATGGGATATTGACCTACTTTAACCTTAATTGTTGTCTCAGCCTGTCAGAAGGACAGAATTCAACGATGCCAGATCTCTCCTGGCATTGCTAGCAGAGGCGCAGGATACACGTTTTGATACCAGTACGTGTACCGGGCAGCTTCTCTCAGCCCCGAGCTGACGACAGGCAGTGACTGAGTCCAAATGTTCCTGTCGGGCTCTGGGTCGAAGGTGCACTGCGGTGTGTTGATTGGTTTTTTGGGATCCATCCCAGCATGGCTGATAAAGGAAGGTCAGATACAGAGGGAAGGTTTGGGCAATCATTTACAGCCGCCCTCTCTCACTGTCCCTCCCCACCGTCTCCCCCAATCCCGTTACCTTCCCACCAATGTTATCCTGCTCCTTTGAACTGGAAAACCAAGGATGCCAACATTTTGCTCATTCGCCATTGGACCTGATTTACCATTTTGGTTAGCGGCCCAAGGGAGGTGCGGGGGGGGGGGTGCAATTTGTGGGCCACAAGAGGCCTGTTCTTAATTACTTGCCATTTTAGATTTCCACGTGGGCTTGGAGGATTTGGACTGCTGCCCCAACCTTTACAACGAACTTTGGGATCTCCTTTACTCCAGACACACCTTCCCTGACCTATAAGTGGTACAGTGATTAGCACTGCTGCCTCATAGCAGCAGGGACCCGGGTTTACTTCTGACCTCAGGTCACTGTCTGTGTGGAGCTGGCACATTTTTCCTGTGTCCGCGTGGAACGTGGGTTAAAACCTCCCCAGGCCGGTTAAGGGATTTGGAATGAATTAATAAATCTGGAATGAGTCTCAGTAATGTTGATCACAGACCTCTCTTGGTTTCTGCAGCGTAGGGGTTCAGTGGTGATTCTGTGATCTTCATCGATGACCCTCCTTCCGTCATAAGCTCAGTAAGTGGGAATGTTTGCTGATGATTGCACATTGTTGAGCACCATTCGCAACTCCCCAGATACTGAAGCCGTCCATGTCCAAATGCAGTCAGACCTGGAAAATATCCAAGCTTGGGCAGATAAATGGGAATTAACATTCCCTTCATTCCACTGTCCCCAGCAGATTTGGGAGTCTTCAGAACAACCCTTCTGTGTTGGCCAGCAAGTGCACCCCCCCCATGACGCCGTGCTATCGCAGTCCCTGAGCTGCCGTTCACCGTTGGGATTGCCCAGGATCATAGGCACTCTGGGCTGGCAGTATCAGGAGCTGGTCCATTGATAGTATGGGAAGTGAGGTGAAGCTGCTTCCTGGAAGATTGTGCTGCTGGCTTTGCTGCCAGCCCATCCCCGAAGGTCATTGCTGAAGCAGTTCAAGATCATAGAATCCTGCAGAAAGAGGCCATTTGGCCCATTCTGCCTATACTAACAAGAATCTTACCCAGGCCCAATCCCCATAACCCCTCATATTTGCATTGCCAGTCCTCTTGGTCCCGTCGTCATGGTCACAAAGCACACTGGAACGTCCTGTCGAGAGTGACTGTTATCCTACACGGTGAATTTCAGAGAATTCCGATACGAGAAGTAGCTCTCGTCATGAAGATGGGTCATGAAGAATTTATCATGTTATAGAGTGGGTGTGTCTACGTGACTGGGCTACAAGCACGATGTTACAGCATGTGTACATTCTAGATTACAGTGAGGGTGTGTTTATCGGGGGATAAGTTGCAGTGGCCATACCTAATGGAGAGATTATTACACTGCAGGGTAGATAATAGTGGGATTGTTAGGGTGAGGAGTTGATGACACAGAGAGGTGTTAGAATGAAGCACAGGGCTCCATATGGGACATGTATTATCCCAGGTTTTCTTTACTGTTCTCGTGTTGAGTGCTGAATGAGGCAGATAAAGCAGGTACTTCCTTTCGTTTCTGTTGAATTTTTTTCCCCGAGCTGTTGAAGTCAAACGATTAACACTGCTGCAGTTGGGGGTGGGAGAGGAGGGAGGTTACAGAGTTCAGATTATTGAAATGGTATTCCACTGGGGGTTAAGGTTACAGAAGTGGCATCACGGTAACCTTGCTGAGATGGAGTTAGAGCGGAACAGGTTACAGAGGAGACATGACATTAGGGTGCGAGAGTGTGGGGTGGAGCGGGACTGGGAGAGAGTGGCCTATAGAGATGATGAGGCAGCGGGAGAGGGTGAGGCAGTGGTGGGGTGGGGCACAGACAATGAGGCAGTGGATCAGTTCTCAAATGAGTGAGATGCTACATGTGAGTTGATGGAAGGTGAGTCTGGAGGGACGGTGAGGTTGAGTTTGAGGGACGGTGAGGGTGAATTTGAGGGAAGGTGAGGCTGGGAGTGGGTTTGAGGGACAGTGAGGGTGAGTTTGAGGGAAGGTGAGGCTGGGAGTGGGTTTGAGGGACAGTGAGGGTGAGTTTGAGGGAAGGTGAGGCTGGGAGTGGGTTTGAGAGACAGTGAGGGTGAGTTTGAGGGAAGGTGAGGCTGGGAGTGGGTTTGAGGGACAGTGAGGGTGAGTTTGAGGGAAGGTGAGGCTGGGAGTGGGTTTGAGGGACAGTGAGGGTGAGTTTGAGGGAAGGTGAGGGTGAGTTTGAGGGAAGGTGAGGCTGGGAGTGGGTTTGAGGGACAGTGAGGGTGAGTTTGAGGGACAGTGAGGGTGAATTTGAGGGAAGGTGAGGCTGGGAGTGGGTTTGAGGGACAGTGAGGGTGAGTTTGAGGGAAGGTGAGGCTGGGAGTGGGTTTGAGAGACAGTGAGGGTGAGTTTGAGGGAAGGTGAGGCTGGGAGTGGGTTTGAGGGACAGTGAGGGTGAGTTTGAGGGAAGGTGAGGCTGGGAGTGGGTTTGAGGGACAGTGAGGGTGAGTTTGAGGGAAGGTGAGGCTGGGAGTGGGTTTGAGGGACAGTGAGGGTGAGTTTGAGGGAAGGTGAGGCTGGGAGTGGGTTTGAGGGACAGTGAGGGTGAGTTTGAGGGAAGGTGAGGCTGGGAGTGGGTTTGAGGGACAGTGAGGGTGAGTTTGAGGGACTTTGAGGCTGCGGGGCAATTTGAGAGACTGCAAAGCTGGGAGTGAGTTTGAGGGAAGATGTGGCAGTCAGTAGTAAAGGGGCTAAATTGAGATGAATTCTGTGCAGCGTAAGTTATTAACGGATTAGGATATATTTGAGTTTTGTTTTGGTGTAGTTGCCCCTTTAAGTAGTTGCTAGCTACATTAAGGTGAGTGAAAAATCTATAGGTAATGGTTTTTGGGGACAGATGGGATGTGCTTTCCCCAGCTGTCAGCTTATTTTACCTCATTGACTTCTGCAACTGAGTGCTGTATTTTCCTGCGAGACTTGTTTCTCTCTGGATCTGCTGTCTCCCTGTGACTAATATGTAATTTATTCAATTTACCGAGCTCTGACAGTTTGTAAACAGATTGAATATGTTTCTGTGTGCGGTTCTGACATTCACAGCCCTTCACCGTGACCATTCTGTATTGCAGTGGGACATTAGAAATCCACACACTCATTTCTCAATGAAGGGTGGATTGGGAGCAGCTGTTTCCCTTCGTTGAAAGGTTAGTCATGAGGGGACACCAGTTAAAATCGAGAGGTGGGAGGTTTGTTGGGGGGTGGGGGGGCGGAATTTGAGAAGGGACTTTTTTACCTAGGGGATGTTGACAGTCTGGAATGTGCTGCCTGGGAGGGTGGTGGAGACAGAATGCCTCACATCCTTTAAAACGTACCTGGATTAGTACTTGGCACATTTCAAGGCTGTGGACCAAGTGCTGGCAAGTGAGATTAGGTGGGCGTCGGGACATTTCATCCATCACTGCAGACTCAGTGGGCTGAAAGGCCTCTTCAGCACGGTAGCATTCTGCGATACATCAGAAGAACAATAGGACTTGCCATCAACTGAGCTGCTTTTAGAAAGAATAGGGAGAGAGAGAGAGAGAGACGGGCAGATGTGCTGTGTAGGAGACATCCAAAAGCCACTAAAGTCTGGATGACTCTTTATCAGAGCTGGGGAAAGGCCTCCAGACTTGGAACGTTGGTTCTATTCTCTCTGCACAGATGCTGTCAAATGGGCTGAGTTTCCCCAGCACTTTTTGATGTTGTCACTGTTAAAATTAATTTGTTATTAACACTCTGTTAAGGCTTTGCACTTTTGGTTTAACAATGAACGCTAATGATCTAATTAGGGGCTCTGAAGGGTTACAAGTAGAGGTGTTGGATCTACACTGGCGAGAGGGAGGAGTCATTCTGATCTCCGCGTATGACGACATCATAAGGATGTTCACTTTGGAATCCATTCATGATGTCACTACAAATAGCAACCAAAACCTTTCTTCCCTGGCAGTAACACTGACCAGGTCTGGGAGGACAAGCCTGGAGTTGGATTAACTTTGGTTCTGGTACAGTCAATAAGAAGGAGCCAGGTGAGACTCCCTCGTTTGAAATAGTTAAGGACAGTCCCTTCTGTCTGGTTACTGTGAACTAGAGTCATCGATATATACAGCGTGGAAACAGGCCCTTCGGCTCAACTCATACAGGCCGACCAGGTTTCCTAAACTGAATTAGTCCCATTTGCCGGCATTTGGCCCATATCCCTCTAAACCTTCCCTATCCATGTGCCTGTCCAAATGTCTTTTACATGTTTCCATGGCAGCTCATTCCATATACGTACCATCCTCTGTGTGAAAAGGTTACACCTCAGGTCCCTTTTCCCTCTTACCTCAAACCTACGCCCATCTGGGGAGAAAACCCTGTCTGTTTACCCATCTATGCTCTTGTGACCCCATAAACCTCTACAAGGTCACCCCCTCATCCTCCTGTGCTCCAGGGGAAAAAAACTCCCAGCCTATCCTTATAATTAAAATTATCTTTATTGGTCAGGGCATTGAGAACAAGAGTCAGAATGTCAAGTTGCAGCTTTGTAAAACTTTGGCTTTACAAAGCTGCAATCACGTGTTGCCGAGAGATTAACTATCGGCAATTCTGTCCAGAGAATCGATAAACCAAAGAAGATCTATGGATTCTCTCACGGCAGCTAAGTGGGAGTCAGTGTCAGTCCATTTTAACAGAGATATTTTGTGAGGAGATAGTGGCGTAGTGGTATCATCACTGGACTAGTAATCCAGAGACCCAGAGTAACCCGCTAGGGATTTGGGTTTGAATTCTACCACAGCAGATGGTGAAATTTGAACTCAACAGAACATCTGGAATTAAAACTCTAAAGGTGACTATGAAACTATTGTTGATTGTCACAAAAACCCATTTGGTTCACTAATGTCCTTTTCAGGAAGGAAATCTGCCATCCTTACTTGGTCTGTCTTACATGTGACTCCAAAGCCACAACCATGTGCTTAACTCTCAATTGCCCTTTGAATAAAGACAATTTGGGATGGGCAATAAATACTGCCCATGTCCCACAAATGAATTGAAAAAATTTGTCCGATAGGGACGGAAATCTGCTGTCCTTATCCGGTCTGGCCTACATGTGACTCCAGAGTGACAGCAATGTGGTAAACTCTTAAATGCCCTCTGAAATAACTGAGCAAGCCACTTAGTTGCACTCAACCACTACAAAGAAAATAAAACCAGACAGACCACCTGGCATTATCCTAAGCCCCAGAAATGAAAATGGTAAACCCAGCCTTATCAACCCTTGTCAAAGTCCTCCTTACTAACATCTCGGGGCTTGTGCCAACATCAGGAGAGCTAGCTCACAGAATAGTCCCCCAATAACCTGATCTGGTTACGGAATCATACCTTACAGATAATGTCCCAAACATTGCCATTACCACCATAGTCCATCCTGGTTCAATTAAGAGTGCAAGAGCAACACCAGGCATACTGAAAATGAGGTGTCAACTTTGTGAACCTAAAGGTTGCATGGTGGCACACTGGTTTGCACTGCTGCCTTGCAGCTCCAGGGGCCCGGATCACTGTCTGTGTGGAGTTTGCACATTTTCCCCATGTCTTTGTGGGTTTCCTCCCACAGCCTGAAAGATATGCTTGTTAGCTACATCAGCTAGTGTTAAATTCTCCCTCAGTGTACCTGAACAGGTGTCAGAGTGGGACGACATGGGGATTGAAGGGAGTAATCAAATCTTTAAGTGGCAGTTTGCAATAGAGTACCTCAGACCCTCTATTCCAACTCATCCCTTCCCCAATATCTCAGAACTGCAGAACTGTTCTGCCTTCCTCCTGTAGTTGTCAAACTCTTAATGCCCAAAGCTGGCACCCTTTCATGGTTAGTTTGTCTGTCCTGCCTGTTTTAACCTTTGTGTTATCTCTACACTCTGGAGCTGACCAGTGAATCCAGTTTCTGAAAGGCAGGATAGCTGATGAAGGAACTGGAAGCAACTTGCTGACAATGCATTCTGATTAAATTCCTGCCTGTGCAACTTAACCCAGTTGTTGACCTGTTTTCCTATCCAGTTCAAATCCTGTTCTTGCATGCATTAGTTGATAATTTTGTTAGAGTAGCACAGACAGGAAGTTATTGTGTTCAGCTGTCCTCTAAAGATAGCTTGCAATGGAAGATATATTACTTGGTATTCAATATTTTACTGCATAACATTTTAGAAGAGAAGTTAGTTAGAGTCATAGAGGTTTGCAGCCCTTTGGCCCAACTTGTCCATGCCACCATTTTTTAACCACTAAGATAATCCCAATTGCTTGCATTTGGTCCATATCTCTCTCTACAAATCTTATCCATGTAACTGTCTAAATGCTTTTTAAAAGACTACCTCTGGCAGCTTGTTCCAGACACTCACCACCCTCTGTGTGAAAACATTGTCCCTGTGGGACCCTTTTGCATCTCTCCCCTCTCATCTCAAACCTATCCATCCTCTTCAGTATTCTCCTACCTTTGGGAAAAGATATTGACTATCTAACTGATCTATGGTCATTATTTTATAGACCTCTAAAAGTTAGAATGTAATCACAGAGAATTGCAACCTATGAGTTATTTGTAGCCAGAATTTGGAAGTGAAAATTAATATGTTAATCCAAACTGACTCAGCTCATTTTTCTTTAAAAACCAAAACTTTTGCAACTTTTTTGACTTTGCATTGGTGAGGCACAAGTTGCTGTGAAGATTCTCACACAGCAGCAAGATTGAGAGCTGACAATGTACTTTCAATCTGAGTTGGATTTGTGTTTGGTTTTGCATTGTGCCCTGGTTATAAAGCTCCCAGTCCAGTAACCATTCCAGCCATTTGAAGCTGCACTTTTGTCACCCACTCCGAGAGCGTTTATTCCCCACCGACTGAGTTGCACCCTCACCTGATCAGTTTTGTCGATTTGTCAAGAATGTTTCTGCTTGGACCTGAGTTTCCTCCGCCAATCAGTCCTCACTTTCCCTAATTAACCTGTATTTGTCCGTGTGACTTTGTCCCGAATTGTTGTCTCTAGAAGTTTCCCCATTGCCAAAAGTTAAACTGCAACAAAACAGAAACAGAAAATGCTGGAAAATCTCAGCAGGTCAGGCAGCGTACCTGGTGGATGGTGTTCTCACATGAGATGATGACATCCGTGTCGGTGATCCGGCACGTCTTGCCGAGGTTGCTGTGGCAGGGTTGTGTGGTGTGGTGGTCACTGCTCTCCTGAAGGCTGGGTAGTTTTCTGTGGACAATTGTCTGTTTGAGGTTGTGCGGTTGTTTGAAGGCAAGAAGTGGAGGTGTGGGGATGGCCCTGGCGAGATATTCGTCTTCATCATTGACATGTTGAAGACTCTGGAGAAGATGTCGCAGCTTCTCTGCTCCGACAAGGTACTGGACAATAGCCATTGGTTCAGGGTAAGTCAAGGGGCAATAAGGGCCTAAACTCATGAAAGAACTGACTCCCTTTTCCAGAAAGCTGAGATGTTGGTCAGATTTGGAATGTCCTGATGAATGAAGACATGAAGAACAACAGATAGGCTTGTGTCAAAATGAGTTTGTTGTCTACTGCCGAGGGCCAAGGATGCTTAGTAATGAGGCTTGGCCATTCCTGTCTTGACTTGTGTATCTTTACTCCCCTAAAAGAAATTTCTTTATCCCCTTTTATAATTCACCTGTCCCATTGCTTACGGCCCAGAAACAATTCAGACCACACTGCCCATTCTTACTGATTTGCCCCCGCTTTGTGTTTAGGCAAATGTTAGTGAAAGCGGCAGAGAATTGAAGCTTAACTGAATTGAGTGGAATGGCTATACCACCTGCACTCCCACTGGAAGTTTCTTTCTCATGGTTCATACTCTATTGCTCTGTGTTTTTCACATAACGGGAGGGAGATCTGTAATTGCCATGGTATTGGAGTCCATTTTGTACAATGCTTCAGTGAAATGTAGTCTTTTGTACGCTTTCAGCAATGTCAGACTGGCCTTCTCTGTTTATGGTTTTACTTTTTCCTTGCCTCTCAGATTGGTGGATTAAAGTTGGTTGCTGGATCTTGGTGCAGATCCAAGTTGCACACTGCAAAGTCCTCTTCCAGCTGCTAGGTTTGTCTACGTGTCAAAAGGCGGTTTCAGCCCAGCTCCCAAAGGAATGTGTGGGACAGATCAGCCTATACAGTGTGTCACCAAATCCATTATGCCAGCTTCAGAGCCAGTGTAGATGGATGATATGTGATTGATAATATCATTCTCAGGGTACTTTTGTAAGTACTCTTGTGGTAAAAGTACCACAATGTGGTAAAAGTGTATTGTTTCGGCCCATTAGAAGTAAGTGAGATCCAACTTTGTTATCCTTAAGGTGTCAGTGCTTCTAGAAGGACTATGAAGGGGACCTATCTTGTTAACCTGCTTCATACTGACAATTAGCAAAGAGTGAGGGGCAATATTGAGGTCTCTCACACAGGAGTACTTGATGACTAAAGAATGAAATTATATTATTGAATTTCTTTCATATATTCAATGATTCAGTCATTCTACGATAACTTGTGTATCATAATAACCTGAGGGCTTTCTATTTTAATAACAGTTTCTAAAATTGTATCAAAGGCTATTGTCACTTAGGGAATGTGATCGTTGGCAATAAAGAAGTCAGAGACCTGATGAAGGAGCAGCACTGCGAAAGCTCGTGATACCAAATAGACTTTAACCTGGTGTTGTGAGAGAGTGTTAGACAGTGTGAGAGAGTGTAAATGCAGCCAAACATGAATGTGGAGATTGTCAAAACTGAAAGTGAAATCGGAGAGTGTGATGGAGATGTCTAATTTATTTCCTGAGACACAGGCATTGCTGGCTGGCCAGCATTTATTGCCCATCCCTAGTTACCTGAGGGCAGTTGAGAGTCACCCACATTGCTGTGGTTCTGGAATTGCATGTAAACTAGACCAGGTAAGAATGGCAGATTTCTTTCAGTAAAGAACATCAGTGAACCAGAATGGATTTTCCGACAATCAAGAGTGGTTTTATGGTCATCAGTAGATTTTTCATTCCAGACATTTTGTATTGAATTCAAATTCCACCATCTGTCGTGGCGGGATTTGAATCCGGGTCCCTAGAACGTTAGTCGAGTTTCTGGATTAACAAGAACAATAGTACCACTAGAACAAGGCCTCCTCATAAAATTGTTGCATTATGAGAACTGTGTTCTCAAATTGGAATGGAATATCACCAGCTGCATGAGAATCCCTTGGCAGAGTGAAATGGTTGTGCTTTATCTGCGTACAGAAAGTTAGTTTCTCTGGGCATTGGACTGCCTGTTAGTCCCACTCAGACAGAAACAAGAGGGCTGTGTGACATCGTGTGTAAGTAAGCAAGGTGGGACATCCTGCTGCACCCTCTTCTGTTATGGGATCATAGTGCATAAGATGGTCTCCTGTCCATCTCTTTGATCATGAAGAGGGTACGTTGACAGTGAGGCGGCAGAGCGAGTTGCACTGTGTTCCAGAGAGAATGGATACAGGTTTGAGATTGCAATTCGCAGAATTCCACGATTCGTGACCTTGCCCATGAGCATAAGGGGATGGACGCCAAAAGGGCTGGGTGTTCTAATCAGGTAAGGAAATAAGGAGGTGGATTAATCAGCAATTGACTTACACACAGCTCCTTAGTTCCACGTGTAGAGTACCAGCGGCTGGGGTCCAACACCAGGCCTTCATCTCTGTGCCTAAAATGAATGATGACATGGTGTTGAAATGTTTAGATTTTGGAGACTGCATCTTTTCATTCCCTCTGTCCTAATTTATCCCTTGCGCCTCACAGGCTGTGTGGTGTTGCTGACAAGGCCACATTTATTATCCATTGCTAATTGGCCTTGTGAAGGTTACTGCTTGAGGATCTACAGTCTATGTGTTAAAGGTGCTCCCACAGGATGGTAATTGGGAGTTAGGCCATAAGCTTTAGGAGCATAACTTGGCCGTTTGGCCCATCCAATCTGCTCCGCCATTCATTCATCGCTGATAAGCTTCTCGGTCCCATTCTCCTGCCTTTTCCCCCTAATACTTGATCCCCTTACCAATAAAGAACCTGTCTCTTTGTCTTAACCTGGCCTCACAGCCTTCTGTGGCAATGAATTCCACAGATTCACCAGCTTCTGACTGAAGAAATTCCCACTTATCTCGATTCTAAATGATCGTCCTTTCATTCTGAGTTTGTGCCCTCTGTCTCTCCTGCTAATGGAAACACCTTCTCCACATCCATTCTAGCCAGGATTGTTAGTGTTCAGTTGCAGGATTTTGATCTAGCATTGATGAAGGAACAGTGGCAAAGAGGCCAGATAAATTGTGACCCCCCCCCCAGTCCCGCCCCACCCCATGCAGTGATGAAGTCTGAGAGTAGTGTTGCTCCATCAGTCACCACAAAGAATGGCAACATATGTTAGTATTGACCTGTGACCCCCAGTGGTTTAAATGGCTGTATTCTATGACCTCACATTGACCCTCCATGTGGCAGCTTCTAAATGCCAACTACATGAGAGTATTCGCTTTAAAAGATCAATAACTTCCCCTGTTGTGTTGGCTGATTGAAGACGTGGATCTTAAAGCCATTGTGTGTCAAGTGAGGTTAGGTCTGTAAGTGTTAATGGAGCTGTGGAAATTAGCTAACAGCTGTTTGAGTGGAAAATAGTCATTCCGTGTGAGTGCCTTCAAAATATATAAGGAAGCATTATTTATCAGAGTGGCAGACGCTACTGCCTCACAGGGACCCAGGTTCGATTCCCAGCTTGGGTCACTGCCTGTGTGGAGTTTGCACATTCTCTCCATGTCTGCGTGGGTTTCCTCTGGGTGTTTCATTTTCTTCCTACAGTCTGGAAGATGTGCTGGTTAAGTGTATTGGCCATGCTAAATTCTCTTTCAATGTACCTAAACAGGTGCCAGAGTGTGGCGATTAGGTAACTTCATTGCAGCGTTAATGTAAGCCTACTTGTGACTAATAAATAACAAAAAGGAAAATATTGGAAACACACGCAGGATGATCAGAATCAGAAAGAGAAAAATCCAAAGTTTCTGTTTCAAATATGTTCCGTCATTGGAATAAATCATTAATCAAGTTTATTTACTAGTATCACAAGTAGGCTTATATTAACACTGCAATGAAGTTAGTGTGAAAATCCTCTAGTCGCCACACTCTGGCGCCTGTTCAGGTACACTGAGGGTTAGAATCATAGAAAAATTACAGCACAAACAGGCCCTTCGGCCCACAAGTTGCGCCGATCTTATCTCTACCTATTAGGCTTACCTATAACTCTCAATCCTATTAAGTCCCACGTACTCATCCAGATGTCTCTTAAAAGACTCTAATGAATTTGCCTTCACCACCACCGACAGCAGCCGATTCCACTCACCCACCAGCCTCTGGATGGATTTGTACCTTTCTATTTGAGTATAAAACTTACCCCAGACATCTCCTCTGTACCTACTCCCCAGCACCTTAAACCGGTGTCCTCTTTGTGGCAGCCATCTCAGCCCTGGGGAATAGGCTCTGAGAGTCCACCTGATAAATACCTTTCATCATCTTATGCACCTCTATCAGGTCCCCTTTCATCTTTCATTTCTCTAAGGAGAAAAGACCGAGCTCTCTCAATCTATCCTCATAAGGCATACCATCCAATCCAGGTAACATCCTTGTACATCTCCTTTGCACCCTCTCAATGGTTTTCACATCCTTCCTGTAATGAGATGACCAGAACTGAGCACAGTAATCCAAGTGGGGTCTGACCAGGATCTTATACAGCTGCTGCATTATCTCCCTACTCCTAAACTCAGTTCCTCAATTGATGAAAGCCAGTGCACTATACGTTTTCTTAACCACATTCTCTACCTGCAAAGCCGATTTAAGAGTTGTATGAACCCGGGACCTCGAGATCCAACATGTCCAATGCACCCCACCGCTGTCTGTGCACCAAGTCAGGAATCGAAGCCATACAGTTCTCTGAGGGGTGCTGTGAGATTTTTTTGGGCGGAATTTTCTCAAGAAAATGCTAAGTGTAAAATGAGTAAGAAAACGGGAGGGTTTCTCGCCTTTTTTTTCAGTGAGATAAGCAACAGTAATTTATGGCACTCTATGATATACAGAGGCAATAATGTGATTCTCACCAGTAGGGGAGGGATGGAATCTCAGCTCGCCCGGGAAGCCGGCTGCTGAACTCTAGGGGCACCATTGCACAGGAGCCTGATCTCCTAGTATATTGCGCCACTGGTGGGGACTATCTGTGATCTGTCTGGGAGTAAAATAAGTGAGCCCGGATGATTGTGTCCCAGGTCCTTTAATGACATGGTAAGAATGTCATTAATGTTCTGACTTTGTCAGCAAAACGGGACTGGCAAGATCATGAGAGACAAGAAATCGGGCGTGAACCTGATTTTTTGCTCCTCACACTATCTTTTTATAAAAGTTTATACATCAGTCACAGTTAAGGCTTACTTTAACACTGCAATGAAGTTACTGTGAAACTCCCCTAGTCGCCACACTCCAGCACTTGTTCGGGTCAATGCTCCTAACCATCACATCTTTCAGAATGTGGGAGGAAACCGGAGCAAACCCATGTGCACATGGGGTGAATGTGCAATCTCCGCACAGACAGTGACCCAAGCCAGGAATCGAATCCGGGTCCCTGGTGCTGTGAAGCAGCAGTGCTAACCACTGTGCTATCGTGCAATCTTATGCATTCACCATGCCAATTAACTGATAAGATTGTATTCTTTATGTCACCCTAATGCACAGTGGTTAGCACTACTGCCTCAATTCAATTGAACCTGTGTTCCACGAGAATTAGCCTAAGCCTCTGGTTACTAGCCCAGTGACATTACCACTTTGCCACCATCTCCCCCTTGAATTTGTGATGTGACCAGAAATTAATGTATTTATGGGCAGCACAATGGCATAGTGGTTAGCACTGTCTACTTGGCACTTGCACGTTCTCCCTCTGTCTGTGTGGGTTTCTTCCCACAGTCCAAAGATGTGCAGGTTAGGTGCATTGACTATGCTAAATTGATCCTTAGTGTCCCAGGATGCATAGGTTAGAGGGATTAGCGAGTAAGTATATGGAATTGTGGGAATAGAGCCTGGATGGAATTGTTATCAGTGCAGAGGCAATGGGCTGAATGTCCTCTTGTACTGTACGGTTTCTACGATTCTAAGAGGGTATTGACAGCCTCAGTTCAATGTGTGATCCAAAGGATGGCAGCTCAGACAGGGCAGCACTCCCTCAGTATTGCACTGAAATGCCAGCCTAGAAATGTATTTCAAAACTTGTGGCCTGGGATTGGGAGCCACAATCTAGTGACTCAGGCAAGCGTGCCACTGACTCAGGAAAGACTGACTGAGCTTCAGAGTGTCAAGGGTAAAATAGGGAACTGAAATGACTTTTTTTTAAAGAA
This sequence comes from Sphyrna mokarran, assembly GCA_024679065.1. Classification (NCBI taxonomy): domain Eukaryota; kingdom Metazoa; phylum Chordata; class Chondrichthyes; order Carcharhiniformes; family Carcharhinidae; genus Sphyrna; species Sphyrna mokarran. The sequence continues at coordinate 10,053,804 of JAGIQG010000020.1, forward strand.
TGCTAGGACTATGAAAAGCTGGACCTTAAAGAGGACAGGATGGATTGCTAGTACAATGTATAAAATTATTCTTGAACCCGTAGGACATTGGCAGGGGAGAATGGATGGATTTGTACCTTTCTATTCTCAAAATCCTACAGTGCTGAAGGAGGCCATTCAGCCCATCGAGTCTGCACTGACCACAATCCCATCCAGGCCTTATCCCCATAACCCCGTGCATTTACCCTAGCTAGACCCCCTCACACCGAGGGGCAACTTAGCATGGCCAATCCACCTAACGCGCACATCTTTACACTGCAGGAGGAAACCGGAGCACCTGGAGGAAACCCATGCAGGCACAGGGAGAACGTGCAAACTCCACACAGGCAGTGACCCAAGCTAGGAATTGAACCTGGATCCCTGGTTTTGTGAGGCAGCAGTGCTAACCACAGTGTCACCGTGCCGTCTAGTTGATAGTTTGGCTCAAATATCATTACTCTTATCTCTTGACTCATAACAGTGGTTCAATCCCCACTCCAGACTTGAGGAAATGATTTCTAGGCTTATGTTTCTTTGAAACATCAAGGAAGTACAGATTTATTGGAGCTGACTTCTTTTTCAGATGTGTCGTTTAAACCAAAAGCCCAAACTGCCTGCTCGGATTTTTAGAAGTTTTCTAAGTTTGATATTCAATCTTTGACCATTCATCACTCCTGCTGTTTGTGGAATGTGTGCACTAATCAGATGCACAAGAGCAGCTTCGTGCTTCATTTTACACCACAACCTCCCTGTATGTAAAGATTGAAAGGTCCACAGTATTGCCATCCTCGGAACCTCTATCAGGAGCTGGGATTGGGAAAGCCTAGGGTTACTGTACCCTACTCTAAACCAACCTGGCAGGGAACGGACCTCAATGCTCAGATGATACTTTAAGTGTACAAAATAATGCAGCTGTGGCTCAGCACTAGCGTGTCTTGCCTTCCACGTCACAAGGTTATGGGTACAAGTCCCACTCCAGCGACTTGGGGTCGAAGCTTAGGCCACTAATCCAGTGCTGCACCGAGGAGGATTCCCTTCTGGGATAAGCTGACATGGGTGGCACAGGGCTTACAGTGTTGCTTCACAGTGCCAGCATGACTGGGTGACTGTCTTTGGATGTTCTCACTGTAGGTTTCCTCTGGGTACTCCCAGTTTCCTCTCACGCTTCGTTTTGGTGGATTGGCCATACCAAATTGCCCCTTGTGTATAGGTTAGGTGGATTCGCCATGGTGATTGCACAGGTTTTTGGGGGTTGAATGGAGAGATGTGCCTCATTAAGATACTGAGTTGGTGTAGATTCGATGGGCCTTTTGCACTATAGGGACTGTATGGTTCTATGGAACAGATCATATGATTATATTTTGAAGAAGGATGAGGGTGATCTTTGTAGTGTACTGGCCAACGTTCATCCCTTCATCAACACCAATAAAATCGTAGACATCATAGAAATCTACAGTGCAGAAGGAGGCCTTTTGGCCAGTCAATCCTGCACCGACCACATTCCCGTCCAGATCCTATCCCCATATTCCCAAATATTTCCCTTACTAATCCTTCATACCTATGCAGAACGGGACTCTAAAGGGCAATTTAGCATGGCCAATGCACCTAACCTGCACGTCTTTGGACTGTGGGAGGAAACTGGAGCACCCAGAGGAAATCTATGCAGACACGAGGAGAGTGTGTAAACTCTGCACAGGCAGTGACCCAAGCGTGGAATGGAACCCAGCTCCCTGGCACTGTCAGGCAGCAGTGCTAACCATTGTGTTCATGAGGCAGAAGGCCCAAAATGTGGACCTTTTCCCATTACCTAGAGTTGCAGTATACTGAGCACAAGAATAATTTCTGCTGTGCGTAAATTGGCTGTCCCTTTTCTTATGTTTTGTGAGGGGCAGCATGGTGGCACAGCAGTTAACACTGCTGCCTCACAGCACCAAGGATTCAAGTTCGATTCCGGCCTCAGGTCACTGTGTGGAGTTTGCGCGTTCTCCCCGTTTTTGTGTGGGTTTCCTCTGGGTGCCCAGGTTTCGTCCAAAAATCCAGAGATGTGCAGGTTAAGTTAACTGGCCATGATAAATTGCCCCTTAGTGTCAGGGGATTAGCAGGGTAAATATATGGGCTTGGGTGGGATTGTGGTTGGTGCAGACTCGATGGGCTGAATGGCCTCCTTCGACACTATGGGGATTCTATGAGTGACTACACTTTAAACATTCTGCTTTATGCAGTGCTTTGGGACACGTGGAGCTGATGTGAAGTGCTGCAAAAAAGCAAGTTTATTTTTGCATTAACAGAATAGACTTTACTTTTATTATCTATAGACTCCGTCTCATTGAATACATCTATGAAGCTTCCAGTTTTTCTTCAAGATTACAGGGAAGCAGGGAACTGCTGGATTCTGTGCTGATAGAATTCTGACTGTACAGCCCTGTTGTGGGGTGAAGTGAATATCTTTGTAACTCAGAGCAGGAAGGTATTGCACCATTGAGCTAGTTCAGTGACTGCCAATTAGGAGAATATTCTGTATTTCTAATTTGCTTTTGAATAAAATTCGTTCTCTTAACACCGGAAAAAAATCAGTATGTGCTTGCTGAGAAAAATCCAGTGTGCGCGAATCACTGCCCTGGATTTAAACTCAGGGGCTCAATCCATGTGCCCTTGCTGAGATGTGAAATAGGGAACATCTAACACTGCTCTCGGCATCTAACTGTGAAGTAGCTGTAATCCCACTGTCTTCTATTTAATTGCAGCTGGGAGCAGTTTCCCTTGGGGACCCCACAGGTATAGATTGGAGCTAAATTCATGTAGTGCTGCTGCATTGTCTGCAGAAGCCTGGGGAGTCAGAGAGATGAATACACCAGAGAGTGTATGAGGGGGATCAGCAGCAAATAGGATTCTAGCAGTTGTTTGATAACAATGGGGCTTTAAGACAGTTAAAGTCAGCACTGTTGGCTTCTCTCTGTCACACACACGCTCTTACACACACACGCTCTTACACACACACACACACAACACACACACACACACACACACACACCACACACACCACACCACACACACACACACACACACACACACACACACACACACACCACACACACACACACACAGTCTCTCTCTGTTATCTCTCTCTATCCCAATCTTTCCTCTCTCTCTCTCTCTCTCCCCCTCTCTCATCCAGTCTCTCTTTCTCTCTCTCTCACACACACAACACACCACACCCGTCTCTCTCTGTTATCTCTCTCTATCCCAGTCTCTCTCTCTACCCCCCTCCCTCCCAGTCTCTCTTTTTCTCTCTCTCTCTCACACCACACACCCACCCCGTCCTCTCCTCTCTTCTCTCCCCCTCTCTCTCATCCAGTCTCTGTTTCTCTCTCTCACACACACTACACACACACACACCCAGTCTCTCTCTGTTATCTCTCCCTCCCTCCCAGTCTCTCTCTCTCTCTCTCTCACACACACACACACACACACACACCCAGTCTCTCTCTGTTATCTCTCCCTCCCTCCCAGTCTCTCTCTCTCTCTCACACACACACACACCCAGTCTCTCTCTGCTACCTCTCTCTATCCCAGTCTCTCTCTCTCTCTCCCAATCTCTCCTTCCCTCCTAGTCTCTCTTCCCCAGTTCTCTCCCTCTCTCTCCTCTCTATCCCAGTCTCTCTATTCCAGTCTCTTTCTCATTCCGAGTTTCTCTGTCTGTCCCCTCTCTCTCAGCCCGTCTCTCTCTCTCTCTCTCTCACACACACACTCACCCAGTCACTCTCTCTCTCTCTCTTATCTCTTTCTATCCTACTCTCTCTCTCTCTTTCTATTGCAGTCTCTCTTCCTCTGTTTCTATCGCAGTGTCTCTCTCTCCCTCCCGCTCTCTCTCCCAGTCTCTCTCTCTCTCCCTGTTGTGATGTTGTCACCCACACACTGACAGTTTGCTAGTCAGAGACTTCTAATGACACGGCAGATGGCTTACAGGAGACTGAAATATCCTTTCCTCTCTGTCACACGGCAACACTTCTGCTTAATTAGAGCATTCGGTCACATGATTTTTCTGCTGCTGAATGTAGAGGCAGCCTTTCCCACTCCGAAGTGACGGAGAAGCCAGCAACAGGACAAGGTGAGTGTGGTGTCTCCCTGCTGCGAGGTGGGCTTTCGGATTCGAGGCAGCAGGTCAACACTGGAGAAGGTGCGCCGGAGGGGGGAATGGGGGGATATTGTGGTTCAACTAGTGTGGAGCAACCGGGACCCCCGATGCCCAAATCTCCCTCTCTGTACAGCTGACAGCTCAGAATTAGGAGAAGGTGGGTGAAATCGGGAGATTTGATATGATTTTTCTTTGCTGTGGGAGTGTGTGTGTGTATGGTCAGGCACTGTGCAAAGCTGGATATACTGTAATCAGATCTCAGAGAGAATTTGAACCCTGGAGTCCATGGGGACCAGGATGGAAAATTCTGCAACTTCAAACATTGTTATCTTTAATTTTTTTCCTCTCCCTGTTGGTTGTTTGACATTCTCCTTCATCTCAGCAAATAGATTAAGGAATTAAGTCCTGTCTTTGTGCAGTGGTGCAGGTTTTACAGTGCACGGTTGCATGTTTCTCTGCCTGGACTAGCAGTGTTCCAGTGAAGTCGATGTTTAACACCTCCCAGATGTGACGGGATTGCCAGAAACACAGTACACCAATTAACAAAGCAAACCTGGAGTTTGGCAGACGAGCGAGGTGTGAGTGAAATGAGAAGTGACAGTCATCTTAAAAGGACCCGCAATGAGGCACGGTGGCACAGCGGGTTAGCATTGCTGCCTCACAGCGCCAGGGACCCGGGTTCAATTCCCACCTTGGGTCGCTTTCTGTGTGGAGTCTGCATGTTTTCCCATATCTGCGTGGGTTTCTCTGGATGCTCCAATTTCCTGATGTAGAGATGCCGGCGTTGGACTGGGCTAAACTCAGTAAGAGGCCTGACAACACCAATTTTAAATCCAACCGATTTATTTAATTGTAAACTTGCAAGCTTTCTGCCTTTGTAGCCTTCCTCAGGCGAATGAGGTGTTCTGGTCTGCAATAGCTCCTTCCACTCACATTGTTAGCCACTTTAAGACTTGAATAGCAGGTGAGGTGTAAGGATTCGCATTCTAATCAGCAATCTGTAAACTGTCTGTGCTGATGTGTGTGCTTTTGCAGACCAGAACACCTCATTCGCCTGATGAAGGCACAAACGCCGAAAGCTTGTAAGTTTACTATCAATAAATCGATTGGATTTAAAATTGGTGTTGTCACTCCAATTTCCTCCCAGAGTCCAAAGATGTGCAGGTTAGGTGTATTGGCCATGATAAATTGCCCCTCAGTGTCCCAAGACGTGTAGGTTAGATGGATTCACCATGGGGTGTGTGTGTGTGTGTGTGTGTGTGTGTGTGTGTGGAGGGGGGGTGGTTTTGGGGGGATATGGGGCTTGGGTAAAATACTTCTGTCAGAGACTCGGTGAGAACTCAATGAGTCTCAATGGCCTCCATCTGCACTGTAGGGGTTCTGTGACGGTGTGGAGTTTGCATGTTTTGTTCATGTGGGGGTTTCCTCCATGTGCTCCAGTTTCCTTCCACAGTCCAAAGATGTGTGTGTTAAGTGGATTGTTTGTAGCAAACACCGCAAGCCTTCGGGACAACCTGTCCCTTCGTCAGGTGGCTGGGACTTCTGGTGGTAAAAATGACACAAAGACACAAACTCAATTTACACGCATAATGATTGGAATGTGAGTCTTTACAGCTAATCAGTTCTTAAAGGTACAGACAGTGTGAGTGGAAAGAGCTTTAAGCACAGGTTAAGGAGAGGTGTATTGTTTTCAGACAGGACAGTTAGTGAGATCTTGCAAGTCCAGGCAAGGTGTGGGGGGTTACAGATAGTGTGACATGAACCCAAGATCCCAGTTGAGGCCATTCTCATATGTCTCTTTTTACTCACATTGTATGTACCTTTAAGAACACCTTTTGCTGCATTTGCTACAAATAAACCTGTCTGGACTTTAAATTGGTGTTATGGGATTTCTTGGTGTTTTACCTTGGTCCAATGCCAGCATCTCCACATCATTAGGTGGATTGGCCATGATAAATGCACAGGATTACAGGAATACGGTGAGGGGGAGCGGAGGAGGAGGTGGGCCTGGCTGGGATGCTGGTTTAGAGTCAGTGCAGACTCGATAGGCCAAATGACATCTTTCTACACTGATCAGATTTGACTTAATTTTTCAAAATTTGATTTATTATTGTCACGTGTTAGTATACAGTGAAAAGTGTTGTTTCTTGCGAGCTGTACAGCCGTAGCATACAGTTCGTAGAGAAGGAAAGGAGAGGGTGCAGAAAGAACGTAGTGTTACAGTCATAGTTAGGGTGTAGAGAAAGATCAGCTTAATGTGAGGTAAGTCCATTCAAAAGTCTGACAGCAGCAGAGAAGAAGCTGTTCTTGAGTCGGTTGGTATGTGATCTCAGACTTTTGAATCTTTTTCCCAACGGAAGAAGGTGGAAGATGTGCGTCCAGGTGCATGGGATCCTTAACTACGCTGGCTGTTTTTCCGAGGCAGCAGGAAGTGTAGACAGACTCAATGGATGGGAGGCTGGTTTATGTGATGGATTTCTGTGTTTTACTGTTGGGGTTCTATGGCTGTATGGAGTAAGCACTGCACCAATCCACCTTTGATTCATTAACTCTTCAGGATTGTTCTGGCATCTTTAGGAATTAATCCTCTGCACATCCTATTTAAAGTAGCAGGCATATGATAAAAATGCAGATTATCAGTGCGGGGTTGTTGGGGGAGGCTGGCTATGTGAGACAATCTCCAGGAATGTGTCAAACCAGAACAGGCAATCCTCACAAAAAATAAGAGGCATATATAGACTCTGTTAGATAACGGGATGAGATCCAGGGCAATTAAATGCATTCCTGTGAGTAATTCTCAGAGTCACGCCTGGGCAGGAGTGTCGGTGCTGAAGTGTAATGGCTACCCGTTGTAGAACACCAGTCAGACAATTCATCTGCTCCTCTCCCCTACAGTGAGAACTGCCCCTCCTCAGGGACACGTAGCATTGGAACTGGGCTGTGACAGGAACAGATTCAAAGGACCATGTCCTTTCTGTGTTTTCTTGCTCTGAGTCTTGAGGTGCGACAGAGATGACGCTCAGTAATAAGAAAGAAGGATCCACATTTGTTGCTTTTAGCACTTTGGGTCATCCCAACATCACTGTATGGCTAATTGTGTTCTTGCCTGAAGAGTGTTAGGAGAAATGAGACAGCCAGTTTGCACAATAACTGCAATGAATTAAATGGCAAGATCATTAGCCTAAGTGATGTTTGTTAAGGAATAAAGATTATATGAGTGGCACAGAAAGAGTATTGATGTTTCCTAGGGTAGGAAAGTCAAAGATTTAAGGTGTGTGACGAGAAGTTTAGAGGAGATGTGCGAGGCAAGCTTTTTTACACAGAGGGTAGTGAACACGCTGCCTGGGGAGGTGATGGGAGCAGGTACAATAGTGACATTAAGTAGCAACTAGACAAATAGATGACTAGGATAGGAAAGGAAGGATGTAGACTCTAAATGCAGACGGTTTTAGTTGATATAGACATCAGGATCGACGCAGGTTCGGAGGACCGTAGGGCCAGTTCCTGTGCTGTACTGTTCTGTTGACCAGAAGATAAACCACGTCTGCTTGGCATAATTTAGATATTGTTTTTAATAGAGGAGTGAGGCTAATTCTGGAATACATAAAAGAATTGGAGGAGTGTGTCTTCTTTTCAGGGCTGTGTGCAAGATAATATCCTCACAAGATTTCAGCTCCTCTACCAATTGGATGGCAGCGTAATTGAAGGATTGGATGTGGTGAGGTCCCCGATCGATCCTCAGGGGAGTGAGCACAGCTCCTGTTGAGTGAACAGGCACGTGACATAGGCCTGGCAGTGACATGCGATAAACTGTATTTGTGAGGAGGGTTCTAGGTGATATGTAATACGGGAAGGATTATGAGTGATGTGATATTGGGGAGATTATGGGTGATGTGCTATGGTATGGGTTATTGGGTAACGTGAGTAGGGAGGGTTCTGGGCGACATGTGATATTGGGAGTGTTCTGGGTGATGTGTATTATGGGAAGAGTTATGGGTAATGTGAAATGGGAGGGCTATGGGTGATGTATTATAAGGGGGGTGGTGATGGATGATATGTGACATAAGGCTGGCGGTGACATACAATAAACGGTATTTGCATTGCATATTAGACATGTCACATGAACAAGGGCATGAAATCTTGTTATTTGAAGATGCGGCATTTAATAACGTTCCCTTCTTGTAATTTTTGAATGCATTACATTGAATATATTGCCTTAAGTCTGAAACATTTGGTAACAAATCCATCAGCACTATGGAGCAACTGAGAATTCCATCCAGGATGGAGTTTGTATTTGCCCGATTTAAAATGTCTTCTGTTGTCCCAGGAGAGAGGACCTGGGAACTCCCAGGTGTGTACAGAAGTTAAAAATCAAAGCAAAGCGATTTGAAAGGAAATACTGAGCAGTTTTCATAGAATCCTACAGTGCAGAAAGAGGCCCTTCGGCCCATTGAGTCTGCACCAATCACAAACTCACCCAGGCCATACCCTCATATCCCTACATATTAAACCCACTAATCCTTTGAACCTACGAATCCCTGGACATTAAGGAGCAATTTTTTAACATGGCCAACCAACAACCTAACTCACACATCTTTGGACTGTGGGAGGAAACTGGAGTACCTGGACGAAACCCATGCAGACATGATGAGAACATGCAAACTCGACACAGACAGTGACCCAAGCTGGGAATCGAACCCAGGACCCTGGAGCTGTGAAGCAGCAGTGCTAACCACTGTGCTACCGTGCCGTTTTGCTGGAACATTAACTCTGTGTCTCACTCCATGGGTGCTGCTGATCTGAATATTTCGAGTATCTTCTGTCAATTTCCCGCTGTCTATTTCAATTTGTTAGTGCTCTGTCCTGGAGAGGTGTTTGCACTGTGGGGTGGGTAATACGGTGGTACAATGCTTAGCACTGCTGCCTCACAATGCCAGGGACCCAGGTTCCGAGAATCATGGAATCCTGCTGTGTAGAAGGAGGACATTCAGCCCATCAAGCTTGCACCAGCCATAATCCCACCTAGGCCCTATCCCCATAATCCTACATATTTACCCTGCTCGTCCCCCTGACACTAAGGGGCAAGTCAGAGGCTTATCTTTGGACTATGGGAGGAAACTGGAGCATCCAGGCATGGGGAGAACGTGCAGACTCCACACAGACAGCGAGCCAACCTCGGAATCGAACTCAGGCCCGGCGCTGTAAGGCAACAGTGCTAACCATGCACCACCATGCCACCCGCGCTTCACCTGGACTTCTGCACAGATTGTAACTTGGAGTTCCAAACCCTGAGGAGGGCCAATTGGGATGGTTTTATTCACGAGCATAACAGGACGTGAAGTTGGGGGTGTGATTAAAGGAGTCAGGAGGAGTCTCTATTAAAACTGAAGGGAGGGTAGTAAAAAGACAATGAGAACACAGTGAATCTCCTTTCCTGTTAGAGAGCTCACACCAAACTCAAGGCTACGGAGGGTATACACAAGCCAGGTGGAAAAGTGCAATTATATTTTGCTGAAATGCTACTGCCAGTAGCTGGACTGTACATTTGATATAGATGTGCAGCATGTATGGAGAGAAGGTATGTGAGTCCCTCTGTAAGTGTAAATGTAGAGACATAAGATCTAACTAATGAGAAAAGCCATTCAGCCCATCTTAATTCATCTAACCCCAGACTGTCCTTACAGACCCCTCAGGGCAGCATTCGCCATGATCCCAGAGTTCTTACCCACACACTTTCTTGGAAATCCAAGTGTCTAAAGTTTATGTATTAGTGTCACAAGTAGGCTTACATTAACACTGCAATGAAGTTACTGTGAAAATCCCCTAGTAGCCACACTCCGGAGCCTGTTGGGGGGTACACTGAGGGAGAATTTAGCACGGCCAGTGCACCTGACCAGCACGCCTTTCAGACTGTGGGAGGAAACTGGAGCACCCAGAGGAAACCCAGACACGGGGAGAATGTGCAAACTCGACACAGGCAGCAACCCAAGCCGGGAATCGAACCCGGGTCCCTGGCGCTGTGAGGCAGCAGTGCTAACCACTGTGTCACCACTTTGTGATGATCACCCCCAACATTACACTTTACCAGTTTAAACCTGGGCAGTGATAGATGCTGTGAATCGGCTCAGTAACGTAAGGGTTTTTATCTTTGAGGATTTGATGTTTGCTGATGTGTTGTTACGTGTTTGTCTTGTCAGTAATTGTCTCAGCTACGCTTGCAAGCAAAAAGATATGAATGAATTTGTTCCTAAACTAGCTCCTGAATAATTTAATCCTACTGTGTCCATGTGGATACCCGTATATACACTGCTTTACCAGTTAGATTACCTATAAACTGCTGTAATGCTGCTTGCACCATGGACATCAAATTGCATTTGAGATAAGAGTATTGAACATGTTGCTTGTTAAGCTCCCTTTGGCTCATGTGCATCCTCTAGTTTCTTTGCCTGATCATTGGCAGTGTTGCCTTCACCTGTCTAGAGCAGCGCGATGGTACAGTTGTTAGCACTGCTGCCTCACAGCACCAGGGACGCTGGTTTGATTCCCAGCTCGGGTCACTGTCTGTGTGGAGTTTGCACATTCTCCCTGTGTCTGCGTGGAATTCCTCTGGTTGCTCCGGTTTCCTCCCACAATCCAAAGATGTATGGGTTAGATGGATTGGCTGTGTTAAATTGTCCCTTAGTGTCAGGGGGACTAGCTAGGGTAACTGCATGGGGTTATGGGGATAGGACGTAGGTGAGATTGTTGTTGGTGCAGATTCAATGGGCTGAATGGCCTCCTTCTGCCCCGTTCTATGATTCTAGACCTTAAGGGCTACTGGGAAAAGATGAAGCAAGGCCAGCTGAATTGCTTTTACAGAGAACTGTCATGGGTATGATGGGCTGAATGGCCTCCTTTTATGCTGTGTAATCATTCCAGGTTTCCAGCTTCTGCAATTTCCTCTTTAAACCCATTTGCCTCTCCACCTCGTTCTACTCCTTCTAAAACTGCTTCAAATTAATAGCTTTGATGTAGGCATTTGGTCAGCTGCCTTTATGAATCCACCATGGTATAATTTTGCACATTCGTGTATTCATTCAAGAAGTAGGATTTAATAATTCCAACTAACTTCCAGTTGGGTCGTTTACCTACAGCTATATGGTATGCTAAGTAGCTTTTTACTGAGAATTGCAGCATTCCTCTTGGGTAGAAATTGAGTTATTTATTGTACAAAGTCTTATACAAATTTCAATCAAAGAAATCCATCGAAAGAGACCAGGATTGGCACAGCAGTGTCACTGGTGCTGAATGTCATTCTCTGATTGTATTTATGAAACAGCTTGGAATGTTTCAGCAATGTGAAAAGCAGCAGATAGATGCAAGTGGTTGTGTTCTGCAGTATGCTGAACATGTCAGTAATGAGCGAGAGTAAGGACTGGGGGAAGTTTGCAGCAGCCTGGAGCTCCCTGTCACTCTGAAATGGTTAGCACTGCTCTGAAATGGGAACAGTGATTTATTAGTATGCTGTGGGTTTTCCAGCCAGCGCTGTCAGCGCAGTGAGGCTTTGCTTCTGAATGTCATAAATGATGCTTTCTGAGCAGGGTTACAATTACACAGTGGGATCCAGTTTGATAGGTTAGCCGTCGCCTGTGGGGTTAAGCTCACTAAATCATGAATTTGTGATGATTTGAGTCGAAACGAGAGAGTGAGAAGAGTCACATCGCGCGGGGGACAGGTTAACAACCTGGTGTGAGTTACGTTAATAGTGCAGCGTGAGGATGTATTGCCTTGTTTGACAACCATTTTGACAATAGTTGATAAATGCTTAATGAGAAAGTGTGTCACAGTATGACTTTAACCATCCTCGGTTGCAGCGTGGGACTGTGAAAAATCTAGTGAAACATTGGTCCATCCGCCGTATGATCTAACAAAAACACTATTTTTTGAAACTGCCTGCAGCAAGGAGCTCCCAGTAAAGGTCCATGAACTGGCTGTATTGTTATTGAGGGTCAAAGTAACAGTAGGAGGACGTAACTATATAACTAACGATTGATGTGGTCTACTGTGAAATGAGAAGGACCCCTCTTTGGCTGGTCAGCCCAGTATCAGATCGAATTGAGAGTCAATCAGTTTAAAATTGTTATCCACACTTAACGATGTGGATTCTAACTTTCTCAAAACGCACGTCATTCGGGTACCAATTTCCAATGCACTAAACATCTTCCCTTTCATTCACATCATGTAAAATGAGTGGTACAGTGGTTAGCACTGCCAGGGACCGTGTTCAATTCCTGGGCTCAGGTCACTGTCTGTGTGAGTCTGCATATTCTCCCTGTGTCTGCGTGGGTTTCCTTCGGGTGCTCCATTTTTCTCCCACGGTCTGAAAGGCGTGCTGGTTAGGTGCATTGGCCACGCTAAATTCTCTCTGTGTACCCGAATAGGCGCTAAAGTGTGGCGACTAGGGGATTTTCACAGTAACTTCACTGCAGTGTTAATGTAAGCCTACTTGTGACACTAAATAAAGTTTAACTTTGAGAATTATAATGAATCCATTTCCAGTCACTGTAAATGGCTGTTAATTTCAGTGCTTCTTTTGCTCGCTGTTTGGAAATCTAATGGAGCAGACTCCTTCTCCATCACTTCTTTTAATTTGAAGTATCTGATTAAAGCATGAAATTACTCAGTTAATTTGATCCGAATGTGCACTCGGTTTGTTGCACTCACTGCTGCTGGGTTATCAGTACGAATTGCCAAGAGCCGGCAGCCTATTGTGCAAAGCTGATCGATCTTGTGTCAAGTCGAGTCATTTTGATCAATGTTCTCTTGTTTAGATTATGTCGTCAAATTAATTATTTCATTGGAATATTTGGAGATTTGCTGTTTGTGTTCTGACATGTACAGCTCTTGAGAGAGCACTCGTTCAGAGCCTCTGCAGATATCCGCGCAGTGTTAAATGTCCTTGGATATTTGAGTCTGAGTGCAGCACATTCTCCAGTGTTCTCCAGTGGCCTTTAGCTTCAGGTTGTTAGCTTCATTCAACCAGGTTACGTGGGAGAATGTTTGACGGTCTCCACAATGTTCCTGGGTTTTGTTATATTGCTCATTTTACCCAGAGCCTGCTTTACACACTGAAGGACATTTCAGAATCATTCCATTTAGACGCAAGTGCACATACATATCATTGGTCAGTTTGTGATTTGACATTCCCCTGAGACTACAAGCTGTCGTACAATGACATAATAATTACGGCGAGTGAAATAGTTAACAGGTTCTGACCCAACTACAGGGAAGACAAGCCAAGAAGGGACAGACCTGTGAATCAGTGTTCAGATCCAAGGTAGATGGAAATGTGACCATAGGCCTTTATCATGGATCTGTGAAGTCTAATTTGCAGTAGAAATTAGACAAATGTCAAGAACCCGGGATCAATTCTGGCCTCGGGTGGAGTTTGCACGTTCTTCCCACATTTGCGTGAGTTTCCTCCGCGTGCTCCAGTTTCCTCCTACACTCCAAAGATGTGTGGGTTTGGTAGATTGGCCATGCTAAATTGACCTTGGTGTAAGGGGGCTTAGCAGGGTAAATTTGTGGGTTACACAAATAGGACCTGGCTGGGATTGTAGTCAGTGCAGACTCGATGGGCCAAATGGCCTCCTTCTGTACTGTAGTATTCTATGAAATGACGTGGACTTATATGTTATCACAGTAATATTTTAACACCCTTTGGTGCTAAAGGCCCAGTTCCATTTAGAAGGCTTCAGGAAATGGAAATGGTGCACTGTGCAGCCGGGTTGTCTTCAGAAATTCGATTTCAAATACTTTGTTGGGGCAGATTAGAATGCAGTGTCCTTTTGGCTATAGCATTATTCAGAGACAATCTTGGACTATTTGGGAAGAATAGAGTGAACTTTATTCTGCATTAATCAACTACCCACAAATGACTTGGAGATGTTGCCTAGAGGAAGATTTGTGCATTGTTATAATGGAATATTTTTGGAATCTGCGTCAAGTTGGGCTTCAGTCAATACCATTGCATGATTAAAAAGCAGAAAATATGCACACCCAGCCTGTGTGTAATTTTACACATTAGCATATTCATTCAGGAAGTAGGATTTAATAATTCCAGTTAACTTCCAATTGGGTGGTTTACCTACAGCTTTATGGTATGCTAAGTAGCTTTTTACTGAGAACTGCACTATTCCTCTTGGGCAGAAGATGAGATATTTATTGTTGTACAAAGTCTTATACAAATTTCAATCAAAGAACTCCATCTAGAGAGACCAGGATTCACACGGTACTGTCACTGGTGCTGAGTGCATCAGAAGGCTGGCTGATATAGGTGAATTCCCCAGCCATTTACTGAAAGTGTTTCTGAAATATTTATATCTCTAACACTAGCAGAGCAACACAATTCCTTTGCTGCTGTGCCACCTTGAGTAAGCCACTCGTTTCCCAAATAACCAGTAACTATGACCCTATAACGTCTGTTATAAGACTGGTTCAGTAAAGGCAGAAAGCACACAGTAGTTTCTCCATTAACCTAGTGGACTGAGTTCAACAGGTCCTCTGGAGCTTCCTACTAGTTGCCCTATACAACCATAAGTGGAGCATAACAGTGCCGTGGTAACGTGATATACTGTGTGTGTGAATGCTGAAGGATGTGAGTATCATTGTATTGTTTATTTGTTTTTAGTCATTGGTGGGACATGGGTGTCACTGGCTGGCCAACATTAATTGCCCATTCCTAGCTGCCTTTGGAGGGCAGTTGAGGGTCAAGCACTTTGCCATGGATTTGGAGTCACATATAGGTCAGACCAGATAAAGATTTCCTTTCCTAAAGGACATTAGGGAACCAGATGGGTTTTTTTTTATTGAATTCAAATTTCACCATCTGCTGTGGTGGGATTCGAACCCAGGATCCCCAGTTCTAACAGTCTAGCGGTAATACTTCACCTCCCCATGTTATGATATCCTGTAGGAGGCTCTGAAAGACAATCAGAAACAGAAAGGTTGGTGAATTTCACAAGCCCATGTTAACAATACGTTAATGATATTGGTTGGATACCGAGGTGAATTAAGTACATTTAAATAGGGGATAGCTGGGACATTGGGTGCGAGAGCAGGTAAGTGGAATCAAGTTAGTAAACAGCCTGAGTGAAGAAAAGCTGTGTATCTTGGTTTTGATTCCACCAACTGGCTTGGATTCTGTTAACAACCGGGAATACCAAGACGATTCTGATCACTTCTCAGCATCATAGTTGAGACCAGCTAACTGAAATTTGGGAATCAGAACTGGACCATCTTGGCCTGTGTACTGTGGCTACTGAACTGTGAGTTGAGCCTTATTGTCTCCGAAACATTCCTTCTCAGCACATCAAAACTGGGGAGTGTTTTACCTCCCTCCTGCTTTTCTTTCTGCACAGTCTATGGGCTTTTATCCAGGTGACACAGTGGTTTGCACTGCTGCCTCACAGCTCCAGGGACCCAGGTTCAATTCTGGCTCTGGGTGATTGTCTGTGTGGAGTCTGCATGTTCTCCTGTGTCTGTGTGGGTTTCCTCTCACACTGCAAAGATTGTGAGTTAGATGGATTGGCCGTACTAAATTGCCCTCAGTATCAGAGAGATTAGCAGGATAAATACATGAGGTTACGAGGATAGGGCTTGGGGTGGGATTCTGTTGGGTACAGGCTCAATAGCCAAATGGCCTCCTTCTGCACTGTAGAGATTGTATGATTTTAACACCTAGGCTTATCAATCAGTGCCTCATGATCTGCCCCTCTCCTGTTAACTTGGAGACCTTTATCAGAGCTTTTGAATAAAATAACTTTTGAGTGATGCTGGAGAAATCCATCTCTGGACTGTCTCAGGTTTATAGAAAGGGCTCCCAGCTGAAGCAGTTGGCGCAAGGTGTACAAAAATATCAAGGGTGAGATTTCAGGTTAAAGGTATGAGTTAGTTATCAGATGTTGCATGAAACACAATGATTTTTATATTCTTGGGACTGTAGGGATTGTGTCTGTGTAGTACAGTCAGTTGGGTTGTAGGGTTTGAATTCAACTTTGAATCTTGGTGAAATTTCAGAACTCTCCCCTGGGGTTTCAGCTGCACCCAGTGTGGAGGTTACTTCAGGACAAGTTGTGCTGAACGTATTTTTTTCGAATACTGCATAGAGTTACAAAAATTAAGACACATCGATTTGATCTGATTTATTATTGTCGTATTTATGAGTGAAAAGTATTGGTTCTAGCTCACTATACAGACAAAGCATACTGTTCATAGAAAAGGAAAAGAAAGAATGCAAAATGCAGTGTTCCAGTCATAGCTAGGGTATAGAGAAAAATCAACTTAATATGATCCGTTCAAAAGCCTGATGGCAGCTGGGAAGAAGTTGTTCTTGAGTGGGTTGATACATGACCTCAGACTTTTGTACCTCTTCCCAAAGGAAGAAGGTGGAAGAGAGAGTCCGGGGCGCGTGGGGTCCTTGACTGTGCTGGCTGCTTTTCTGAAACAGCGGGAAATATAGACAATGTCAAGGTGCGGGAGGCTGGTTTGAGTGATGGATTGGGATTCGTTTATGAGCCTTTGTAGTTCCTTGCTGTCTCATGCAAAGCAGGAGCCGTACCAAGCTATGATACAACCAGAAAGAATGCTTCCCATGGGGCATCAGTAAAACTTGGTGAGAGTCATAACAAACTTGCTGCATTTCCTTAGCCTGCTGAGGAAGTAGAGGCGTTGGTGGGCTTTCTTATCGATAGTGTCGGCATAGTAGTATTAAAGGTGATGTGACCACATGGATCAGAGAATGTTGAAGGGGCTGCAAGCCAAGCTTGGGGGTAAGTGAATGGCAGATAGTGACCCTGTAAATCTGTTTTGGGATCTATTTTCCATTTAATATAATTATTTAGAAAATTAAGGTGATTTTTCTGATGTCAAGTTAGAATATTTAACACAGAGAAATACAGAAGATGAAGGAAAGCTGTGAGTTAATGGAGTTGACAGGTAGATGGCAGCTGTTGTCCAATGCAGAAAACTGTCAAACATTTTAAGTAGAAGAACAATAAGAGGTTGTGTACCGTAGGGATTCAGAGCTCTCATTGGAATACCACTCAAAATCAGCTCTCTAAAGTCAGCTCCTTTGACACTACCAAATCCTTCAGAAACATGTTTTATTTAGATGCATCTTTATGGTGAAGTCATTTCACTTTAGACCTCATAGAATCCTTTATTGCAGAACAAGCCCCTTCGGCCCATCAAGCCTGCACTGGCAACAATCCCACCCAGGCCCTATCGCTTTAATCCGTGTATTTATCCTACTAATGGCCCTGACACAAAGGGGCAATTTAGCATGGCCAATTTGCCTCCACGTTCTTGAAGTCTGGGAGGAAGCCGGAGCACCCGGAGGAAACCCATACAGACACGAGGACAGCATGCAATCTCCACACAGTTACCCATTGCCGGGATTGAACCGGGTCCCTCTGGCACCATGAGGCGGCAGTGCTAACCACTGTGCCACCATGCTGTCTTTGGTAAGGATAACTTTGTATATAAGATATTTTATGAAAGTTTAGTTTTGTAGTATCACAAATAGGCTTACAGTAATACTACAATGAAGTTACTGTGAAAAACAGCTTCTTCCCATCAAAATAGACCTACCTCATAATACAGTGGTCTTTCTCTACACCGTAACTATGACTGTAATGCTACATTCTGCACTCTCTCCTTTCTTCTCTATGTATGGTATGCTTTGTCTGTATAGTGCGCAAAAAGCAATACTTTTTGCTGTAAGTTAATTCATGTGACAATAAATCAAATCAAATCAAAAATATCCCCTAGTCACCACATCGCACGCCTGTTTGGATACAAACAGGAAGGAAGATTTAGTATGGTCAGTCCACTATACAGCTCGTCTTTTGGACTGTGGGAGGAAACTGGAGCACCCGGAGGAAATCCACACAGACATGGGGAGAACATGCAAACTCCACACACGCACTGACCCAAGCTGGGAATCGAACCTGGGTCCCTGGCGCTGTGAGGCAGCACTGCTAATCACTGTGCCATCCCACGTGTACAGCCGGATTTTGGATAACCTCCAGTCTAGAGGATTGCAGCGGTAGGTCAGCTGAGATGGGGCAGATACAACTGACGTGATGGAGTTGGAAATTCTTTCCGATGGCACGGTTACCTGGTTGAAAATTTATCTTGGGGTCAGATGTAACTCCAAGGTTATGATCAGTCTGGTTCAGCCTTAACTGGCAAAGATGGAGGGAGTCAGAGGGCTCAGAAACAAAGTCAGCTTATGCTCACTAAGGCTGTAGAATGTGCAGAGGCCCAGTAACCCGAAAGTCACTGTGTGCAAGTATCTCCTTTTAACAAATGCGCAACTAGGCAAAGAAATGGAATAGCATTGTGCAATTAAATAAATCACCCACACACATTACCAAGAGCATTGCTACTCACCAATTTGTGCTTTAGCTCTTGGTTTATTGTTGCCTGGATTTTAAAATTCTCATTCTAGTTTGCACGTCCCCCAATTCCCCTCGCCCCCTTCTTGTCTGTATAACATCCTCTGATCTTACATGAGCCGGGCTCGCTGCACTCCATCACTTCCAGCCTCCT
Organism: Sphyrna mokarran; assembly: GCA_024679065.1. Taxonomy (NCBI): domain Eukaryota; kingdom Metazoa; phylum Chordata; class Chondrichthyes; order Carcharhiniformes; family Carcharhinidae; genus Sphyrna; species Sphyrna mokarran. The sequence goes on from JAGIQG010000020.1 coordinate 10,072,549, forward strand.
GAGCATTCCTGATTTTAACCACTCCATCATTGGTGGTGTTTTTTCTGCAGATGCCAAGGCCCTACGATGTGGAATTCCCTCCTTAAACACATCGTTGAATGGATTGAACACAAAAGGAGGCCATTCAGCACATTGTGTCTGCACCAGCTCTCCAAATGGGCATTGTGACTTAGTGCCATTCTCCTGCCTTTTCCCCCCAGACCTCTCCTTCCTCCTCAATATACCTTTCTCAAAACAAATCTCCTTCTCCAAGTGCGTGGTCACGTGGCCTAATATCTGCCAGTGCTGCCCATTGCCAAATTTGGATGGTATAAAGTGCCACAATGGGATGTTTTAATGGGTTAATGACATTTAAATTCAAGTTGTTTATTTATGAGGTAACTTCACCTACATTCAGAAGCACAATTAAGAATCACAGCCAAGTGTGCTGCGTCTAACTGAGACATCTGTCTCCCATGTCCATTTCACAATTTAATTTGGGATAGTGGAGAGGTATTGTCTCTCAGCAAATAATCCAGAAACTCAGCGAATGTTCTGGGGACTGAGTTCAAATCCCGCCACAGCAGATGGTGGAATTTGAATTCAAGAAATGATATCTGAGAACCTACTCATTTTATTATCATAGAATCAATCCCTACAGTGCAGAAGGAGGCCGTTCAGCCCATCGAGTCTGCACCAACCACAATCTCAGCCAGACCCTATCCCTGGACATTAAGGGGCAATTTAGCAGGGCTACATCAACTTAACATGCACGTCTTTAGAGTGTGCGAGGAAACCGTTGCACTCTGAGGAAACCCACGCAGACACAGGAAGAAAGTGTAAACTCCACACAGTAAGAGGTCTCACAACACCAGGTTAAAGCCCAACAGGTTTATTTGGTAGTAAATGCATTAGCTTTCGGGATTTGCCCCTTTGTCAAGTGAGTGGTGAAGGGGCAAACCCCGAAAGCTAGTGGTGTTTACTACCAAAAAGACCTGTTGGACTTTAACCTGGTGTTGTGAGACTTCTTACCGTGTTTACCCCAGTCCAATGCTGGCATCTCCATATCAAATTCTATACTGACAGTGAATCAAGCCAAGAATCAAACTTCGGTCCCTGGTGCCGTGAGGCAGCAATGGTTGCCACCGTGCCATCCCCACTGTGCCCTGATGACCATGAAACCATTGTCAATTGTTGGAAAAAACCTACCTGGTTCACCAAAGTCCTTTATGGAAGGAAATCTGCCGTCCTTACCTGATCTGGCCTATATGTGACTCCAGAAGCTACATCAATGTGGTTGACTCTCAACTATTCTCTGAAATGACGTAGCACGCCTCTCCGTTCAAGGGCAGCTATGGATAGCCAATAAATGTTGGCCAGTCGGCGACACCCGTGTCCTACAAATGAATTTTAATAAAGGCAGTATCTGTGGAGGGAGAAACAGAGTTAACATTTCTGTTCGATGGCCTTTCATCACGGAATGTTAAACCTGTTTTCTTCTCCACAGATTCTGCCAGACCAGCGAATATTGCCAGCATTTTCTGTTTTCATTTCAGATTCCCATCCACTGCTGTGCGTTGAGTTTGTAATTGTATACTTACCTCATTGCTGTCTGTCGAAGCCTGCTGCGTGGAAATTGGCTGCTGTGTCTAACAATTATCACACATCAAAAAAGTAATAATTGGCTGTAACACTCTTTGGAATGTCCTGGGGGTGTGAAAGGTGCTATATAGATGCAAGCTCTTTCTGATGTTTCCCATTCCACCGGCAAGTGAGCGAGAATGAGTTATCTATCAATCGTTTTGCACCTTGCAGAGACATCGTGCGTTATTGTGAAGAAGTAAAATGGGAGAAACATGTTCTAAAATTACCCAGGCAATAAACCTAGGGCAGCAGGTGGTGTAGTGGTATTGTCAATGGATTTGTAGAGACTCATGTTCGAATCCCACCACTGGTGGAATTTTAATCCATTAAAAATCTAATTCTAATTCTTTGTGAAGCAAGGGATAAGATTTGCAGAGTCTTTGGCTTTGATCTTTGGGTCCTCACTATCCACAGGGATAGTACCAGAGGACTGGAGAGTGGCAAGTGTTGTTCCTCTGTTCAAGAAAGGAAATAGGAATGACCCTGGGAACTATAGGCCCATTAGTCTTACTTCAGTGGTTGGTACATTAATGGAAAAGCTCCTGAGGGACAGGATTTATGACCATTTGGAAAGACAGTAAGAAAACTGACAATACCAGTTTAAGTCAAACCAGTTTATCTGATAATAAATCCACAAGCTTTCGGGGTTTGCCCCTTTGTCAGGTGAGTGGAGAATTCTGATCTCAAACAGAGCATATAAAGTCACACCATTAAGAATACTGATTAGAATGTGAGTCTTTGCAGCTAACCTGCTATTCAAGTCTTAAAGATGCAGGCAGTGTGAGTGGAGATAGCATCAGGCACAGTCCAAAGAGATTGTATTGTCTCTAGACAGAACAGTAAGTAAGTCTTCAGGTAAGTGTTCTCCAAGGCAGCCTTCACAGCAGACGACAGCGCAGAGTCGCTGAGAAGAGAGTGATAGCCAAGTTCTGCACACATGAGGATGGCCTCAACCGGGATCTTGGGTTCATGTCGCTCTATCTGTAGCCCCCATGACTTGCCTGAACTCGTAAAATCTCACTTACTGTCCTGTCTGGAGACAATACACATCTCTTTAGCCTGATGCTATCTCCACTCACATTGGCCCATATCCCTTGAATGAATTTTTTAAAGCTTAGACCATTTATTCCTGCCTATTGAGAGAGTGACTGAGGCCTTTGGAATCTAAAAATAAACTGGGGGAAAACGTGAACTTTCCTGCCTTGTGCCCTCCAAGATCTCTTCAGATCTGTGTCTCCGAATCTTCGTGCACTACTTATTAGATTGGCTAATGACAGCTGGTGACAGAACATCAGTAAGCTTTCAGGGGATTTGCTTCTCCATCCTGATTAATTGGAATTCAACCATCCATTTGATGACCGGCCAGATAGTTCTGATCAGTCCGTGAATTGACGTCAATCCAGCTCTTTCTAGCACTGCAAGGTGCCTCACACACTTTCCCCTTTCTTTGTTCTGATTGGAGGGACACAGATCTGCAGAGAGAGAGGATGAACTGAGAATGAGTGAAGCAGGATTGCCGCAGAGTTTGGCAGCCTCCTCTCCCCCATTTACATTTTGATCCTTTGTTCCATCATCTGCAGATCTGAGGTCACCGTCTACACGTAGGCTGACGATGCTGAATTCCATCTTTCAATGTCCCAAACTGCTTCATAAAGCAAAGTAAAAATGCTGCTGATGCAAAGGAGGATATGGGGGAGGGGGGGTGGCAGTGGTATCTAATTTAGTCAGGAATCGATCTCTTGGAATTTGCTACCCAGCAGCATTGGCACAATGACCACAATGTATTGGTTCAGGTCAGAAACTCCAAAGTATTTTCTGATGCCCTTCTGAATACTAAGTTTTGCACCTTGAATTTGGCTAGGATAAGCATAAGCTGTTTTACTTCAGATATGATTCAAATGATCCAGTAGGGAGCTTTTATCAAGCAAAGTTTATTTAAGAGTGTAGTTAATATGTATAGTAAGAAAATTAGCAACAACTTTTATCAGCTACAAACAAGAAACAAAACAACCAGTATAATATTTCAGCCTTTATGAACATCTCTAATTGTTCCAATTAAAACCAACATCCAATAAACAAAACCCTTTAAATAGATTTATCATTGCACAGGCTAAAGCTCACATAATACAGGAATCCAGTTCCGTGGATTGAGTGCCGATTTCAAATGATCTTGAAAACTCAGAGTAGCTTGTAGTCATCAGTTCCCCAAAACACAGATTCTTTATTGCAGGGTGGCAAATAAGATATGCTTTCAGCTAACTGGTAATACTTACAAAGCAAAACCGAGAGAGGGAGACTTCTTTTCCAGCTTGCTTCTAAGCCTACCTCGAACCCCACAACCAAAGCAAAACTGAAAACAACCCTTGTCACCTGATTGGCACTCAACTTTTCTTCTCTTCCCACCAATGAAATCACCTAAGGCTATGATCATGACTTTAAGGAAACTTTCTTAAAGGGACACTAACATCAGAACAGTGGCTGAAAAAGTTGATCCAACAACTATCTTCTCAGCAACTAGAGGATGGGCAGTAAATGTAGAGAACAAATAAACACTATGAGGGAGATGGTGGGAGATGGGCAGTATTGCTGTGTAATTCCATTGCTCCTCTGTATAGTTAAAGGGTGGAGGTAGGTTCCTGCCTATGTGTATACACTTGCTAAGATGCATCTAGACCCGAAAGTACAACAGGATACAGCTACCAAGTTCTTTTGCACAGACATCCAGCATCTACCGACAAATTTCAGACAAACACTGTCTGTGTGGCCTCTCCCCTGCTGTCAATAAAAAGGTGGCAAGGTGGTTAGCACTGCTGCCTTACAGTGCCAAGGACCCAGGTTCAATTCTAGCCTCTGATGACTATGTGAGTTTGCATGTTCTCCCCGTGTCTGCATGGGTTTCCTCCGGGTGCTCCGGTTTCCTCCCACAGTCTAAAGACGTGTGGGTTCGGTTGATTGGCCATGCTAAATTGACCCTTAGTATCAGGGAGATTAGCAGGGTAAATAAGTGGGGTTATGGGATAGGCCCTGGGTGAGATTGTGATTGTACAGACTCGATGGGCCAAATGGCCTCCTGCACTGTATGGATTCAATGCAAACTATTTGGATGCTTCTTGCCTTCTGATGTTCTCCAGCTCTGTGTGAAGTCTGTCCAGTAGCGAGAGAGAAAACTGCACGGGGAGTGGGGCGGGGGGGGTGAAGCGTTTGCAGAAATTATCCTCCTCCTTTGCTGATGGGTTACCGGTTTCTGGTGCTTTTATCCGCAGGCATGCCGCGACTTCCTGGATTTAGCGGAGACGCACAGTCGCAAATGGCAGCGGGCTTTGCAGTACGAGCGTGAGCAGCGCACCCGCCTGGAGGAGACCATCGAGCAACTCGCCAAGCAGCACAACAGCTTGGAGCGAGCCTGCCGTGGGGCACCCGCACTGCCGTCAAGCTCCACTGAGGTTTCCAGCGCCAGTAAAGGTAAGCCCTGGCTGTTCAACATATCAGGAAGACACTGCCCCAAATATGATAAATGAACAATTAAGGGATATTCCCCAAATGATAACCAAGGTTGGGAGTCTCGAGAATAACGGTGGACATTACATGTTCCTTTGACCAAACCATCCAGACATAGACAAAAGAAGGCAGTCACAGCCATCCACCCTGCACACATAGGTTGATATCTTTAGTGAAGCCTATAGGCTCAAAAGGTCATGCCCTAAACCAACATGGCTCCCTCATAACATGTCAAACTCTGATGTCAGGCACTACCCCTCTAATTAGTCTTTGGAAGCAGAAGTCCTTTCACTAGAATCCCTTTATTTACAATTCCAACAGCAGTACACAGATCTACCTTCGGGAGTGCCAGAGGAACTGACACTCCCAGTTAAATACAAGGAAGCTGGCCCATCAATTAACTCCTTAATCGAGGAGTTCATATTCCCGGGGGGGGGGGGCAACCTCCACGGCTGATTGAAGTCGTTATAACCTCCTAATCCTGCAATCTTCCTTACCTACCGGCTCTCAGGTTTGTAGAGGGTGACCTTCGTAATGGTCAATGAGTTGTTACTTTCATGGAATCGTAGAATCCCTGCAGTGCAGACGAACGCCATTCAGCCCATCGAGTCAGCACCGAACACAATCCCATCGAGACTCTACACCCTCGCTATGACTATAAAACTACATTCCGCACATATTTACCCTGCCAACCCCTTTCATACTAAAGGAAATTTAGCATGACCAATCAACTTAACTTGCGCACCTTTGGACTATGGGAGAAAATCGGAGCTTCAGAGGAAACCCACGCAGACACGAGGAGAACATGCAGACTCCGCACAAGCAGTGACCCAAGCCAGGAATCGAACCTGGGTCACAGTGGGGCTGTGAGGCCACTGTGCTGCCCCTTCACAAATTCAAGGGGGAAGTGGTGGCAAAGTGGTAATGTCACTGGGCTAGTAACCAGAGGCATGGGCTAATTCACCAACTCACTTGAATTTAAATTCAATTAATAAAAAAATAAACTTTTTTTATTTATTGGTAGGATATGGGCATTACTGACTGGCTATCCTTGAGAATGTGATCGTAATTCAGTAGATTGATTCCAGAGTTGAGAGGGTTGGCTTATCAGGAGAGATCGAGTAGACGGGCACTATACTCACTTAGAAGAATTTAAAAGAATGAAGGGGATCTTATCGAAATATATAAAATTATGAAGAAAATAGGTAAGATAGAAGCATAGTGGTTGTTTGCCCTGGCAGATAAAACTAGAACTAGAGGGCAGAGCCTCAAAATAAGGGGGAGCGGATCTGAGTTGAGGAGGAACTTCTTCACTAACTTCTGAAATATGGTTGACTGTTAATTGCTGTCTCAAATGGCCTAGCAAACCTCTCATTTGTTAAGAAGAACATAAGAACTAGGAGCAGGAGTAGGCCATCTGTCCCCTTGAGCCTGCTCTGCCATTCAATAAAGATGTAGAGAAAGACTACCTCACACTAAGTTGATGTTTCTCTACACCCTCGCTATGACTATAACACTACATTCCACACTCTCTTCTTTCTTTCCCTATGTACAGTATGTTTGGTCTCTGTAGTGCACAAGAAAATATACTTTTCACGTGACAATAATAAATCAAATTAAAGGATTGTGAATCTGTGGAATTCCTTGCCCAGTGAAGAAGTCGAGGCTACCTTGTTGAATGTTTTTAGGACAAAGAAAGATATATTTTTGAACAGTAAGGGAATTAAGGCTCACGGTGGGTGGGCAGCTGAGCCTACAAAAAGATCAGCTGTAATCTTATTGAATGGTAGATGAAACTTGAGGGACCACATGGCCTATTCCTGCTCTTAGTTCTTAAGTTCTTTGTGACAATTAAGGATCTTGCTAGGCCATTTCACAGGGCAGTTGAGAGTCAACCTATGGCTCTTGAACAATGACCAGGCAGCTGTCATCGATTGGTATAGAAACCCCCCTGGTTCCGAATCTCAAGGGGGGAAGAGGTCTGTGTGCTTACCTGGCCTGGCCTATATGTTACTCTAGACCCACAGCAATATCCTCAACAATGTCCTCTGCAATGGCTGAGCAAGTCACTGAGTTCAAGGGCACTTGGGAACAGAGACCAAATGCTGGCCTTCTCAGTGGTGTTGACATCCCATAGAAGCATAAACAAAAATTGATGTCTTATAAATTGGCTGGTTGGCGATTGTGAATGTTGCCTTTAAAATATCACCCATTTTTGTTCATAAAAACAGTTTCCCGGACACTGCTACAATTCTTTGTGCATTGCCTACACCAGCAACAGCAACGAGTTTGATCAAGAGCCTTAGCAACATGTGAAATAATGCAGCATCTCACATGAGGTGGCACATGGCACAGTGGTTAACACTGCTGCTTCATAGCACCAGGGATCCGGGTTCAATTCCAGCCTTGGGCCACTATCTGTGTGGAGGTTGTACGTTGTCTGTGTAGGTTTCTTCCGGGTGCTCTGGTTTCCTCCCATGGTCCATAGATGTGCGGGTTAGGTTGATTGGCCATGCTAAATTGCCCCTTAGTGTCGGGGAATTAGCTTGGGTAAATGCATGGGGTTATGGGAATAGGGCCTGGGTAGGATTATGGTCGGAGCAGACTCGATGGGCTGAATGGTCTCCTTCTGCACTGTAGGGTTGATTCAATGACTCGCCAGTTACTTATAGTATTAGATGTGGAGTAAAGTTTAACTATGTTTTCCCTAACAATATAGCTTAGTCGCTAGCGTAGAAAACTGCCAGTTCTAAAGAAGAGTTACTTTGGAGTTGAAACATTGGGTAGGATTTTCCGGCTGTGCTCGAAACTGGAAAATCCTGCCCGAGGTCAACAGACTATTCCATGGTCCCCTCTGATTCCTGTGGCGGGCGGGAGGGAAAATTTGCTGAATTTTGCTGACTTTCTCCACCTATTCCATTTTTATTTCCCATTTCCAGCATCTGCATCTGCAGTATTTTGTTTTTACATTAGAAAATGATGGTTTCCTGTAGCATAATGTGCATAAAAGGCTGAGCTGTATCTACAATGGATACTGCAGTGAATCTTACACTGAACCGTAGAGCTGGTGTAGAGTTATCTGTACTTGCAACCTGGCTGTGGGAGTTTTTGGAAGGTATGAATTGCTAGAAAACAGAGGTTAAGATGCTACGAGCTAAAGTTTATTTATCTGTGTCACAAGTAGGCTTACATTAACATTGCAGTGAAGTTACCTGAAAAGCCCCTGGTTGCCACACGTTGGCACCTGTTTGGGTACACTGAGGGAGAATTGAGCATGTCCAATGCTCCTAACCAACACGTCTTTTGGACTGTGGGAGGAAACTGGAACATCCATAGAAAATCCACACAGACACAGGGAGAACATGCAGACTCCACACAGACAGTGACCCAAGCTGGGAATCGAACCTGAGTCCCTGGCACTGCGAGGCAGCAGTGTGAACCACTGTGCCACCTCTGTCAGCTGCTGCTTTCAGAATCTCAGTGCTAAAGTCATCACAGTTTGATGAGATGTTAAAAAGCCGATTGAAACCACTTGAGGAGCTGAAATCAAAGCAAATTGATAAGTGCAGAGTAAGTGCTTAATGACTTGCCCAAAATAGTTGGAGCCCTTACTCTCGACGTAATGACTCCCTCAGGAAGCTCAAACGAAAAGGAACATAGTTTAATACAGAACGTAAAATAAAATCACTGGCGTGGCAATATACACACACACTCGTCCCTCTCTGGGATTACAGTCCAGCAGGCCCATTCCTGCACCTGCCTTATAAAAGGCTCAGGGGATGAGCCACACTGCCTGTTTCCAGGGGAACTCGTACTCCACGAGTCCCAAGGGAGATCAATTAGTGATTTTCCCCCTGGACCCGATGGGGTGGGGAGAGGGGTTACCTCACTCTCAAGATGGGGGCGGTTTGGGGTCAGATTTTCGGCCAAAGTTTCAGCATGTGGATCAGCATGGCCAATCCACTAAACCCGCGTATCTTTGGACTCTGGGAGGAAACTGGAGCACCCGGAGGGAATCCACAGGGAGCATGTGCAAACTCGACCCAGAGAGTGACCTGAGGCCGGAATTGATCCCAGGTCCCTGGTGTACTTTGTTAACCCAGCTGGCGGTGAGGAAGATCTGGCATCACGTATGTGGAAAATCCTGAGTTTTATTGTTGCTATTCCTGGTTTATGTTGATCTGACACCTGAAGGCTCAACAGCACAGCCATGAGAGGCCAGAGTTTGTTCCTACGAGCATTTCTGCATCGCAACAAGTCATTCCTTGGGGTAATGGACGCACACTTTCTTCCACAGTCCCCATACGAATGCTGTGCCCACCGGCTGAGAAGGTGCAGGAGAACATTGAAAACTGGGGGGAAGATCAATTCAAGCGTAAGAGTTATGTCAATGTGTGCATTATGCTAAAAAGTAGAGGCAGAAAAATAATGAAACTAGTGTTCGCCTCTTAGCAGAATAAATGTACCGTGGGGGGGAAAATAATTATTGTTGAAATTGATTTTGTTCCCTGTGATAATGGGGGATGGTAAAAAGTCTCACAACACCAGATTAAAGTCCAACAGGTTTATTTGGAATCACGAGCTTTTGGAACACCGTTCCTTCATCAGGTGGGACTTTAACCTGCTGCTGTGAGATTTCTTACTGTGCCCATCCCAATCCAATGCCAGCATCTCCATGTGATGGGGAATAGTTAGTGCCCACAGTAGATGACAGCGTATGATTAGTGGGGGCTTTACTACCAATGTATCTGTTTTGATTTGAAGCCACAGCCTGGGTCTGACGGATTACCTACTCATTCCACACTCCCAATGAAGCATCATTACATACGGGCCATCCACCAACCCTGGTTACAGAGAGAGGGATTTTTGAAAAACTGATCACACTCAGCAATTCTGACAACACAGTGAAGGGAGCAGAACCGTGAATGTTTCAAGCCAGTGACCTTTCATCAGAATCTTGTCCACCTTTAATGCCAGTTCTGTTTCTTTCTCCACAGCTGTGACATGGCAGCACAGTGGCACACTGGTTAACAAAGTGCACCAGGGACCTGGGATCAATTCTGGCCTCAGGTCACTCTCTGGGTCGAGTTTGCACATGCTCCCTGTGGATTCCCTCCGGGTGCTCCAGTTTCCTCCCATAGTGCAAAGATATGCGGGTTAGGTGGATTGGCCATGCTAAATTGTTCTTTACTATCAGGGATTAGCAGGGTAAATATGTGGGATTATGGGGTGTGGCCTGGGTGTTGATGCAAGCTTGATGGGCTGAATGGCCACCTTCTGCAGTGTGGGGATTCTGCCCTGCAGCTTCTGCTCTCTGCATGGAGACAGTTGGTCAAATTCATGGATGGGTACGTAAAGCAGCATTTATAATGGACATGGCAACTCACCCATTATTGGCAGTAATACACCATACTACCATCGTTCCCAGTCACCGTTCCCAGAACCAAATGTCACAGCAGAGTCGAGGCACGAGCAAAGATTGCCCTTGTGGAAGGAATTGCGGTTTGCAATATAATGCATCACCATCCATGTCAATCATAATATGGGATGAAGGAAGTCTTGTGACGCAGTTGTAACATCCCTACTGTCAATGTGGGGGTCAGTTTAACTCAGTTGGCTGGGCGGCTGGTTTGTGATGCAGAGTGATGCCAACAGTACGGGTTCAATTCCTGTGCCGGCTGAGGTTATTCATGAAGGCTCTGCCCTTCTGGACCCTGCCCCTTTCCCGAGGTATGGTGATGCTCAGGTTAAATCTTCACCAATCAGCTATCCCTCTCAAAGAGCAGAGTGGTCAGTGGTCATCTGGAACTATTGCCACTTGTTGACACATTGATACTCAGTGTTTGCTTTGGCAATTACATTGTTAATCTAGTAGCCTTCTTAAAGATGAATATTGGAGTATAAATGGACACAGCTGGAACAGTTGGTGTGAGGGAGCCACATGAAGTTTGTATCTCTGCTCTGTTGGAGGTAGAATAAACTGAAGGTGAAATTTGAGGTGCTGTGTTATTGCTCCATCATATGCTGTTGCTCACCTACTGCTGGGCCAGAAGCTCTGGGTTCAAGTCCCACTCGATGGCTGTAGTCAGTAATGTGGCCAAACAGATTAATGATTAGCTATGGATCTTTCCAATACAGCTGATGGCAGACGATAAGAGAGCGAGAGTTTCCTGGTCAGCCGTGTTGCAAAAGACAGTGGCAAACCAATTGAGTCTTGGCCAAACATAATTACAGACAAATCCTATGGAAGTCTAAGGTTGCCAACACCCTGTTAGGATGTGGAACCTGAAGGAGGGGGAAGGATAGGGATAAAGTCTGCGAGAAATGAAATGCATTTTAAATCTAGTGCTTAATTTTCTTTGCTGCATCCTCCCCTTCCCCTTGCTAACTAAACAAACCTCATACATGGCTCCAATCTGTCCTAGCTCTGAAATCTTCCACTTGTTTCTCCCTGATCTGCCTTCATCCCTTTGTCAAACTCATCTTATCCTCAAGAACCATTTCCTGTTCCCCTGATCCAGCGGAAAAGAAATGCTGCCACTAAACTCCCCATTTAATTTCTGTTCCTGGTCCTATTCCTGGGCGGGAGAAGTTGATTGGCCTTGCTAAATTGAGCCTAGTATCATTGGGAAGGAGATCAGCAGGGTAAATATGTGGGGTTATGAGAATAAGGTTGGATTCTTGTTGGTGCAAGCTCAATGGGCCGAATGGCCTCCTTCTGTGTAGTGAGGATTCTATAATTGCACATGGTTTGCTTTCTTCCAGTGCTGTCCCCATCACTTCTAAATCACTAACCCTCTCCTCAGAATATCCATTCTGCACCCCTCTTTCCATGTAAAAGTTTCCCTTATCTCCTATCTCTTTTCCCTCTGTCACGCAATGAATGCCTCCAAACTCCATGCCCAGTGTTCCTGCAGCTTCCTTGGCAGGACCAACCCTACTGTCCCTGCGACACACTGAAACAACTCTCACCGAAATCACACAGTGATGTGTTCTGAACATTTCCAGCAGCGCTTTCTGTTCCAAAACCGCAAGGAACTACAGTCCGTTGCACAAACCAGCCCCCCACCCATTGTCTTTATCTAAATTTCCGCTCCCTCAGAAAAGCAGTCAGCATGATCAAAAACCTCAGGCACCCCAGACAAAGAAATCAAGGAATCCATCCTTGGAATTCTCTTCCTCATTTCCGTGCTACCACTTAGTGATGTTGTCTACAGTTATTTTCAGCATTCGGGCTGATGGAAGAGTCTGTTCTATCTCTCCAGCAGCTCTCTCAGCAGTTGTGTTGCCTGTGCATTGTTCGACTGCCTGTACAGCAAACAGGCCTGAGTGGCCTGCAGTCTCTTTGATTCAAACATTGGGAAACTCATGTCATCGTTGCCCTGTCACTAAGCCCCGTGCCCATTCTTCCTGCCTCCCTTCCCAGCAACTCCGAGGTTGGACCGGTCCACTCACAACCTTATTGTTCCATGTGATCCTCAGCTGAGAATCCAACCCCCATCCTCTCCATTACTATGATTGACAATTCTATCCTTTCATGGCCTCGCTCTTCCCTATCTCTGTCCTCTCCTGTAGCTCTAGAACCCTCTGAAAACTTTCTGTTCCTCTCATTCTGGCCTCTGATGCATCCCCCACTCTATGTTCCATATTTAGCTGGATAAGCCTTTGGCTAGCTAGGCCTCACGCTCTGGCATTCCCTTTAATTCCATCTCCGCAATCTAGAATTTACCTTAAAACTCATTCCTCGGACCACACTGCCCTTCTTCATGGACTCCCTGTAGTGCAGAAGGAGGCCATTTGGTCCATCGAAGCGACACTGACAGCAATCCCATCCAGGTCTTATCCCCGTTAACTCATATATTTACTGTCCTAATCCCACTAATACTAAGGAGTAATTTAGCATGTCCACCTAACCCACACATCATTGTGAGGAAACTGGAGTATCTGGAAGAAATCCACAGAGACACAGAAAGAACGTGAAAACTCCACACAGTCACCCGAGGTCAGAATTGAACCCGGGTCCCTGGTGCTGTGAGGCAGCAGTGCTAATCACTGTGCTGCCATGCCACCTTCTTCAACAATTCAGTACTGTAATTACCTGGTTGCTTTTAGGACATTTTTTCACATTAGGAATCGTGCAAACTGTTTTATACCTCACTGCGCACCAGCCCAGCACGTCACCTCAAATCTCCCCACCAACATCTGTCACTGAAAATGTTACTTAGGTAATCCTGAAGAAAGAATCGTGTCAAATCTTGCACTCACCAGGATATTTGGCAAGAATTTGATTTACAGGGAAAATGACAATTAATACCGTCTGAGAAGAGAGTTCTCTTGGTTGGTTGATTGGTTGGCAAGCAGATCGGAATCCTATTGCCAACCAATCAGCTCTGTCTTCTTATGTAGTTGTTGATCTCTCCTGACATTGATATCCTTGCCAAGTGTCCTGATGAGTACAAGATTAAAAACTTTGACACAACTCCGCATGCCTTTTTTTTAAGTAATGCTCAAGTTCTGTACTATCAAATCGACTGTAGATAATCCTCTTCAATTCATCATCCAGTGAGTTGGAGCTCTGGAAAATAAACAATGCTGGTAAAAGGAATACTGAAAGGCCAATGGTTTTTTTTCTATTTCCCCATGTTTCTAATACTTAGAAGGAGAAGTGCTGCCTGTATAAAAATAGAAGGTTTTGGAAAACAATCGGCATCTGTGGTGAGAAACAGAGTAAATGTTACAGGTCACTGACTTTGCATTAATTGGAAACACTTCAGGGTTTTGCTTTGGGTTTAGTGTGAGCTCACCTTTGCTCCTTTCCAGTGGCTGCTCTGACCCCAGGAGAAGACTCCATTACCACAGCCGTGAACCCTTCCTTGGATTCGACATGTGAGCATTAAACCTACCACAGCCGCTCCCTTGGCGAGGGCTATGCAAACACCACATTCAATACAAAACAGCCTTGACATTTAAAAATTGAACGCCCAATCTGCTCGAACACCGCAAGTGATTACTGTTCCAGGTGCATGCTGTTTGCTGTAGCATTGAGTGATAGAAAATAACACAAGAATGAAGCTGGTCTAATTTGTATGGGTTACAGCCTCGAAACCTCTATATCAGATTCAGAACAAACCCATTCCCAACTTTTTTAATGTCGACACAGACATCTCATGTTCAATATAAAGTGGTCAAAGGGCTCATCTGATTGAAGTACGCGATTGGCAGAATATGTGCAGAGCCCGTCAGGTGCTGACATTGTACTGGGCGCGTCAGGTGCTGACGTTGTATGGGGTGTGTCAGGCGCTGGCATTGTACCGGGCGTGTCAGGCGCTGGCATTGTACCGGGCATGTCAGGCGCTGGCATTGTACCAGGCGTGTCAGGTGCTGGCATTGTACCGGGCGTGTCAGGCGCTGGCATTGTACCGGGCGTGTCAGGCGCTGGCATTGTACCGGGCGTGTCAGGCGCTGGCATTGTATCGGGCATGTCAGGCGCTGGCATACAGAACAAGAGAGAAGATGACGAATGAATCAATATTTTGGAAGTTGTATATTCTCATTCCCGGTTAGATACAAATCTGGGTGTTATAACATTACAATCCCACAGGCCCTTCCATCACTATCCTTGTTTATTTTTCCCTTTAACTTTCATAGCCTCTTAAAAATTCTATTTTTGGACCAGAAACTATAAATGACCTGGTGGAGTGAATGACCAACTTGTTCCCTGTCCGCCGACTATAATCTCCAGTTGTACTGATGTTCATAAATCACTTGAGTTTATCAGCAACGGAGCAGTTTGATTCAGCTTTCGTATCCATCTCTGTCATATTGCCAGCACTTAGCCACACTTAGGCTGCAGTAATACAAGTGTGCTTGATTAGACAGAGCTTTGGGGAATATATAATAACTTGATGCAGATGGATGAATTATGTTGGATGAATTTGCCACTATTAGCATGCTGCTATTCTGAGATTATTGCAGTGTAAATAGAACTGCCTGTGAATGAATCTGCAGAAATCCAGAAACGCAGAACTGCATGTGCCAGAAATCCGAAATCAAAACAGCAAATAGTGGGAATGGTCGGAAGGTCAGGAAGTATCTTTGGAGAGAAGAAAGTGAGCCAATGTGGGGAATTTTCCCTAATTGCTCACTGCGGGAATCATAACAGGATGAGGGGGAGCAACCATCCAGCTGATCCGGGGTGGGATTTTCCCGTTTTGGGCGGGCACAGCCGGAAAGTCCTGTCCAATGCTTCAGTTCCGTGACCGTTCACCGGGAGTGGGAAAAGTTGGAGGTGTAATCGGTTAGGAGCAAGGATTGGGTAGGACAAGGACCAGGGAATGTCTGAAATAGCTGCTGAGGACAGGGGAGCGATTGAATGAGTTCATCTTCCAGGGATTAAAAGGGGGAAAGGAAGGAAACCAACAACAGGCCAAGAGCAGGTGTGTTATTGTCCGGAAGGAAAAATAAGAGAAAAGCCAAACCATTGCAAAGGAAAAGGATGATTCAGTCAGGAAGTTTCCCTCCCAACCCCCCCACATATTCAAAAATAGCAACAACAGCTTTGGAAATGGGGAGATCATAGAATCCCCCTGGTGCAGAAATAGGCCATTCAGCCCATCGAGACTGTACTGACCACAATGCCACCCAGGCCATACTCCCTCATGTAACCCCCCTATATTTACCCCACTGATCCCCCTGACACTAAGGGTCAAATTAGCATGGCCAATCAACCTAAGCAGCGCAGCTTTCGGACTGTGGGAGGAAACTGGAGCACCCGGAGAAACCCACGCAGACACGGGGAGAATGTGCAAGCTCTGCACAGTCAGTGACCCAAGCCGGGAACGGATTCTGGGTTTCTGGCACTGTGAGGCAGCAGGGTTATCCACTGTGATCATTGGATAAAGGAAAATGGGGTACGGAATTTTCTCATCCCACCTGGCATGGGAATAGTAGCTGGCCAGACACGGACCATGCAACAATCCACTGATCTCAGGTAGGATTTTTCAGTTTTGGGAGGAACACATCCAGGAAGTCCCACCCAGGGTGTCCGAGAATAAGAAAGCTCTTTCCCTTTGGTTGTTCTGTGAACTTGGTGGTTACATTCATTATTCTGATTCAACCACACAATGTAAATCACAAATCACTCTCTTTAAACTATCCCGGCGTGAAGTGACATCTCTCTGAATAGGCTGCAATAACTTCGAATGCCACTTGGCGCTTTAACCATTGAGGAGATCTTATTATTATCAGTTTGCGGTTTGATCAATGACATGTCGCTTAGACTGTCAACATCCTGCACATCCCAACAACTCCATTCCACTCAGCACAACACTGAACAGCTGAGGCAGCTCTGCTTTAATGATAGAGTTATTCAGAGGGCTCTTTACTTTAGGTTCAGCACTTTTCAACACGTGATATCTTAGATGGTGAGGTCTGTTTTTCCATTCAATGGGATCATCGTGCCATTTATCTCATGCCTTAGAAGATGGTTCATCTCATAGTGATTATCGCTGCTGCCCTATAGCGCCAGGGATCTGGGCTCAATTCCCAGCTTGGGTTATTGTCTGTGCAGAGTCTGCACATTCTCCCTGTGTCTGCGTGGGTTTCCTCCGGGTGCTCCTGCTTCCTCCCACAGTCCAAAGAAAGATGTACTGGTTAGGGTGCATCAGTCATGCTAAATTCTCTCTGTCTGTACCCGAACAGGCGCCGGAGTGTGGTGACTAGGGGATTTTCACATTGCAGTGTCAATGTAAGCCTATTCGTGACACTAATATATAATCTTTAATTTTAACAAAGTGCCTTATGCAGTGGATTTAGTGTTGCCCATCCTGCAGGATTGCCCTGGAGTCTCCCATAATTGAAGATTAATCCCCTGGTGTTGCCACTAGCAACCTAGGCAAAATGAACAGGGGCTCTGTCTTTAAAATGTGTTATGTAGAAACATAGAGCAGGAGGAGGCCATTCAGCCCTTCTGGCCTGATGTTGTCATCATTACGATCATGGCTGATCATCCAGTCTCATCCTGTTCCCCCTAACCTTTGACTCCATTTTCCCCAAGTGTTATATCCTGCTACCTCTTGAATATATTCAATATTTTGGCATCAACTACTTCCTGGGGTAATGAATTTCACAGGCTTATCGCTCATTGGGTAAAGAAATGTCTCCTCACTTCTGTCCTAAATGGTCTACTCTGAATCCTCAGACTGTGAGCCCCGGTTCTGGACTCCTCCACCATCAGGAACATCCTCCCTGCATATCTACCCTGTCTAGTCCCGTTAGAATTTTATAAGTCTAAGCTCTTTGAACACTTTGATGCGTTAATTATAAGAATGATTGGGGATGAGGAAGTTTTTGTTTGTGGGTTGAGTGTTGTCCAGTCGGTGAACAAAGCAGCTTGTTCTTGCTCCGATTGGTTTGTGATCGATGCTCCGTAAGGATGGTTTTGTGCCAGGTAACCAATGCGGAGAGGGGAATGGGTCTGGTCAGAATTAGGGAGCCGGTTCGGAGGCAGTAAGATTGGTGTGCTGCAGGTTCGACTGGCAACACTGAGATGGATGAGCAGCAAAGCAAGGTTAGGGCTGAATTCTCCTGTGCCAGCTGAAAGTGGATCAGATTTTACGTGCTTACACTGCCTGAGGACAAGACAAAACAAAGCAGTCTGAAGGGGAAACTGGCATTAGCAGCAGCTGACGAGGACAATGTTGTACACTGCATAGTCATTTCATTACTGAGTTCGTCAGAAATTCGTACAAGTTGGAATCATTGTCTTTGTTGAGTAAATGAGTATCCTCTCCATTTTCCTCCACTTTGTCCTTCCCAAGACACTTTACAGCAGTGCTCAATGACCAGGAGGCTTATTCTCCACTGGCCACTAATTTTCAGAGGTACAGGCAGAACTTAGGAAACTTGTCCATATACACTCATGTACTGCCTCAGTAACACCAGTGACAATGTAAGGATTGGGGTGACGTGCTGGGTACAGTGGTTGGCACTGCTGCCTCACAGTGCCAGGGATCCAGATTTGATTCCCAGCTTGGGTTGCTGTCCGTGTGGAATCTGCACATTCTCCCTGTGTCCGCCTGGGTTTCCTCTGGGTTCCTCCCGCAGTCTGAAAGATGTACGGGTTAGGTGCATTGGCCGTGCTAAATTCTCCCTCAGTGTACCCAAACAGTGTGGCAACTGGGGTATTATCACAATAACTTCATTGCATAGTTAATGTAAGCCTACTTGTGACACTAATAAATAAACTTAAATGATCTATCCCCGTGAGTGCTAATCCAGGCTGATTGTTGTCCTTCCTGGTTCCAGGGAAACCGAAATGAGTGAAAACCCGACTGCTCCCCTGTGTAAGATGGACAAAGAATCCATGTTTGTGATGACCTTCCTGCACCGTGTGATTCTGTACCACTTACTGCTGGATGGGGATTGGTGGAGGTGGCGGGATATGATGCGCTGATATCACAGAAGTAGGACGTCAGTTAGTTTCTGTCTACAACTCCCCCATTTATTCTCAACTCTATTGGGTAGAGAGGAGATGACTGAGAAAGAAGCAGCCCCAGTTTTGTCCGTTTCCTAGCAGATGGATACAGAATGTGATTGGGAGAGATGACTTTCTTGCCCAAGGAAGGGGATTGTTGAACAGTGTGGGTGTTTGTCATTTTTGCCAAGATGTGGCCTTTCGCAGAGGGAGGGTCACAGATACTGAAGCATCCCATGCCCAAATGCAGTAAGACTAGACAATATCCAGGCTAACAAGTAGCAAGTTACATTTGTGCCACTCAAGTGCCAGGCACTGGCTATATCCAGCAAGAAAGGACCTAACCATCATTCCATGGAATTCCATGTCATTGTCATTGCTGAATCCCCACTGTCATCATCCTGGAGGTTTCCAGTGACCAGAAACTGACTGGTCTCTGCCGTATAATAATGTGCCTACGAGAGCAAGTCAGAAGCTGGGAATCTGCATTGAGTGATCACTTCCTGACTCCCCAAAGCCATTTACAAGGCTCAAGTCACAGTTATTTATTTACTAGTCACAAGTAAGGCTTATATTAACACTGTAATGAAGCTACTGTGAAAGTCAGGAGTGTAATGGAATACTCTCCACTTGCCTGGATGAATGCAGCTTCAACAACATACAAGCAGTTAACATATTCCAGGAAAAAGCATACCTGCTTGATTGGCACCCCATTGCAAAAGGTCAATCCCTGCACCACTGATAAACATTGGCACCAGTGTGTGCCATCTACATGGTGCACTGCGGGAACTCAGCAGATGGTTTGGGCAGCACCTTCCAAACTCAAGACCACTATCATCTAGATTCCACAAGGACAAGGATAGAAAGCTGGGACCTTCACCATCTGGAGATTCCTCTCCAAGCCACTCACTGCCCTGACCTGGAAATAAATCAGACATTCCTTCACCAACGCTGGGATCAAAATCCTATCTACTCCATGGGGACTGCAGCAGTTGAAGAAGGCAATTCAGCACCATCTTTCTCAAGGGGTAGTGAGAGATAGGCAATAAATACTGGCCTAGCAAGAGACACTCACATCCCATAAATGAATAAAAATAACCTGAAATTACTGCGGATGCTGGAATCTGAAACCAAAAGAGAAAACGCAGGAAAATCTCAGCAGGTCTGGCAATATCTGTAAGGGGAGAAGAGAGCTGATGTTTCGAGTCCAGATAAGGTCTGCTCTTTTCTCTCCTTACAGATGCTGCCAGACCTGCTGAGGTTTTCCAGCATCTTCTCTTTCATTAACTGCTCTTCCACCCCAGATGCCATCTGACCTGTTGTTTGTCTCCAGCACTTTTTGTCTTTTTGCAGCATTTTGTTGGAAGGGTAATAGAGAATCCTACGTCCTTGAGCAGTGCTGTGTGTGGGGTTGAGTATCCCTGACGGTTTTAGCTGATGTGACAGGTAGGTTGGATGTGGACAATTGATGCATTAGTGTCACGGCTGAGCGGAGAACTGTATTGCTCGCCGTGACAACAGTAGTCACTCGGTGACAGTGTTCATTAGAAACCATCTACTTGACCCAGCTTTTGAGTCCTGCGAGAACTGGAATGTCTCGGGCTAATATTGACATTGATGAGCAGTCAGTGCCAGTAAATTGGTATCAGCTTCATCTGATCAGCCACTGTGAGGGAGAAAAAAACTCGAAAAGAGCCAAGGATTTGTTGCCTAAGCAACAGCTCTTGACATAGAATCCTTACAGCTGAGAAAAAGGCCATTTCAGCCCATCAAGTCTGCATTGACCACACTCTCATTTAGGCCCAATACCCGTAATCTCAATTGTTTACCCTGCTATTCCCCCTGACACTAGGTTGATTTAACATGGCCACTTAACCTAACCTTAGACCATGGGAGGAAATTGGTGCAACCAAAGGAAACCCACGCAGACACAGGGAGAATGTGCAAACTCCACAAAGACAATGACCTAAGGCCAGAATTGAACCCGGGTTCCTGGTGTTGTGAGGCAGCAGTGCTAACCACTGTGTCGCCCATGGTATTGATGGGAGTTCCTGGGAGGTTTGACAGAGGCTGAAACGTGCTCCAGCTTTACTGGCCTTTCACCTTTCCCTGTTGAAGTATCACTCGCGAACATTTCCACCAAGACAGGGCTGTTCATCAGCGGCAGTAACAATGTGTACTGGTGCTACAGACTGTGAACGGAATAAGAACTTCTCCCGTTGATCTGTTGAGTCCACACACCCAAGATTGGGGGTAGTTAGTTATTCTTCAGGCTGTTTGCCAAGTCTCTTTCACAATCGATTGTGAGAAAATAGCAGAGGATTATGAGTTTAGAAGGATAACTGCTTGTTTACCAGAGGAACCTGTTTTCCTATCCTGTAGTCACTTCATAAGATATAGGCCATTTGATAATGGCCATAAGATAACGGGCCATTCGGCCCATTGAGTCTGCTCCACTATTCGATAATAGCTGATATACTCCTCTTCCCCATTTTCCTGCCTTCTCCCCATAACTCTTCAACCATTACCAATTACAAATCTGTCTACCTCCTTCCTTAAATTTGCTCACTGTCTCAGCATCCACCGCACTTTAGAGTAGCAAATTCCACAGCTTCACAACCCTTTGGGATAAGTAGTTTCCCCTCAACTCTGTTTTAAATCTGCTACCCTTTATCCTTAGGCTATAACCTCTTGTCCTAGAATGCCCCATAAGAGGAAGCATCCCCTATGATCATTATTGATTAGCCTGGTTCTATTTGTGTACATTTTGATCAGCTTGGAATGTATAAAAAGGAAATTAGCTACATGTTCCACAAACGTCACCGTTCGTCAGCCGCTCCAAATTATCTAAAAAATAATAAGAAAACAATGAATAGAAAATTGAAGGAGAGGTAAGTAATGACTTCGTTTCAGTCATAACGAATATTAACATCATGTCCCGGTGTATTACGCCTCTATGTTGTCTACTTGCCTTGGTTGCTGTTCCTAATCATTTTCTCTTTGCTCACTGTCAGTTATTTCCTGAATTATCTCAAGACATTTTCTTCAATAGGAAAGGTTCGATAATGCCTGTTGTTGTGGTAATCCTGCTATTTAACAATTGTTGACTGGAGTAGGTGTTAAAATGTTCTGATGTTGACTTCTGAGAGATTGCCTCTGATTTCCTACCGTGTGTGTTTTCTACTGGGCCTCGGGCAACCTGTTCCAGCTGCAGCAATCTGTTTGCTTTAAGGTTACAGCTTTTTATTCAAGGTGGACAAGCCTTGGAGCCGGGCACCGTAGATTCAAGTCCCACTTCAGTGGCCTGAGCATGTACCCAGACTGAACACTCCAGTGCAGTACAGAGGGAGCCGTGTTGGAGGTGTGTGTCTATCGGCTGTGATGCCAAGTCCAGACCACACCTCGGTGAATGTACAAAGATCCCCGGTACCATTTCAGACCACCGTGGGAGCGTTACTATCCGCTGTCCCTGCCAGTATTTATCCCTCAACCATCACCTCCATCACGTTACAGCTGATGGGAGTTTGCTGTGCGCGTATGGGTGACTGCGATGGTTATATCCAAACAGTTCCCACACTTAAACGTGCCTCACAGGTCATAAAGCATTTTGAGATGCTCTCCAGGTTATGAAAAGTAGGATATAAATGAGAGTCTTTCTTTTGCACGCTTTCACAAGGGAGCTGGACTAGTTCTTGGCTGGGGCAGAGATCACATCATATTAAAGGTAGGTGGATTGATGTTCGCGTAGCCAGTGTGATTGCCTGGGTTGTTCTGACTGCCTGGAAGGTTGGGTGGGATTGGGAAGTGTCTGAACGTGATACTCTGGACAGGGGTGAGGAGGGGTGGGGGTGAGGGGGGAGGCGGTTTGATAGCTCGGCCAGCTTTTCCCTGTGTCATTGTTGTAACTACATAAATAGTTCTGCCATTTCAGCATTGTGTAACACACTTAGACCTCCAGAGATAGAACTGACACTGCTCGTCCCATCCCACATATGTGTGGATCATTAACTCCCACCAGGCACCATAGTTATTGTGCTGTACACAGCATGTACTGCAACAACACTGCCATGCCAGCCCAAAGCTGTGCAGGTTAGATGTATTAGCCATGGTAAACATGTGGGGTTGCAGAGATCGGGCAGTTGGGAGGGCCTGGGTAAGATACTCTGCCAGAGAATTGGTGGGTCGAATGGCCTCTTCTGTAATTAGTTTCATATTGGCTTCAAAAGGTGGGCATTGCCATGTTGAAATACTTGACTAGTCTTTTTATTTGATGCTTGGGGCCTTACCCCATTCTTGTCACTTGCAAATTGATGTATTTTGATACCTTTACAGCATTGTGTTTTACCTGTAACCAATCTGAATGCTGTTTGATTAAAATATGGTGGTGTTGCACATTGGACCAGAAATAAAGGTTCTCTGTGTTGGTCCACACCTTGTCGCTCCAGTCAGGAGAGTTTTGTGATGGTCACCTTGCGTTTTGATATTAATATTTACTGGAAAACGCAAGTTCTTCCTCCTGTCCATCACCTGAGTTGGCACAGTAAAATCCAGTTCATTGCAGAATTTTGAACTGAATCCTAAGATATGTTAGATATGGAATGCTATGGTAATTACTGAACATTATCTGTCTCTCAGTTTGCAATGATGGTTCTCAGCGACTTGAATATCTTTGCTCCAGATGGTTTGAGAGTTGATTGAGTGCAAATGAAATAGCCTTGTGATTTTTAATGAGATGTAAATTCCTGGTTAGATCACTGCCATTTGATTTCCTGATTTTATAACAGGAAGTGGTTGGTAAATTTCCAACAGCAAATGAATGACGTTTGTGTCCCGTGTATTGAAAATGGGTGAAGTGACCACATACACAGCACACACTCAGTCTCTCTCTTAGACTCTCTCTCTTTGGCTGGAGTCATTCACGGCAGCAGGATCTTCTGGCCCTGTGAGTGCTGACCCCCCCCACCCCCCCCCACCCCCCCCACCCCCGCAGGTTTCCTGATGGACAGAGCCGTGTTCAACAGGGAACCCCGATAACAATGGGTTTGACCAGAAGATCCCACCATGACCAGTGGTAGGCCACCATGAAACACGCAGTAGGCTCTGCGGATTAATCTTGTCCATTGTCATTCCCTGTCTGTCACTCACTCTCTGATTCCCTGTTTCTCTGTCTTTCCTCTTTATTTCAGTGCATGTCTCCCTCTCTCTGTTTCCACCTGGCAGTCTCCCTCACTCTCGGTTTCTGTCTCCCTTTGTCTGTCTCTCTCTCCCTTGCTGAATCTCTTTCTCTGCCTCTCTGTACCTGTGTATGCCCCTCTCTCTCTCTGCCTCTCTCTCTCTCTGTCTCCCTCTCTCTGTCTCCCTATCTCTTTCCCTCTGGCTCCCTCACTTTCTGGCTCTCTCTGACTCTCTTGCTCTCTTTCTGGCTCTCTGCTCCTCTCTTGCTCTGCCCCTCTCTTGCTCTGCCCCTCTCTTGCTCTGCCCCTCTCTTGCTCTGCCTCTCTCTTGCTCTGCCTCTGCCTCTCTCTCTCTTGCACTTGCTCTGCTGAAATGGTGGTCAGCATTCTAGAAGATTCTTGGCTGTCTTTTTTTCTTGTGAGCGAGACAATGGAACCGCTGAGATTGGCAATTGGATTTTGTGAACAGTATTTGACAGCCAATCAAAAATATCCTTGTTGGCATCACGATTGAAATTGGACAGTGAAGTGTTGTCAAAGGACCTCTTTCCTCCCTCGGGAGCATTGTGCTTTAAATGACTTGTGCAAGATGTTTGATTCCACGTTTTCCCTCCAGGAGGTTAGCGGCACATGTCTGGAATACAGAATAACTCATCATCATTCAGGCCGGAGCTTTGGGTTGTGACAGCAAAACACTCTCGGTGTCTTACAGATAGTGCCGAATACAGGTTAAAAATCCCCTATCCACAATCTGATCAAAGAGTTACAAACCAACAAGACAGATTTCAGCATTCAGATTTTACTGAGCCGTTAGGAAATAATGTGAGATTATTAAAAATGTCTTTTATTAATTACATATACTCATTCATAGGAATATTTATTCGCCTGTTAAACATTAATATTAAAGAGCGTTCTATCATTGGACTGAGAGTAACATTGTCTTTGCGCATGATTTAAAACATACAACATCAATTAAATTCCCCCTCCCCCCACCCATCTCATCTATCTCTGCCAATTTTCGCTACCCAGAATGACAAAAGCAGTCATAATTACCCTCTTAGAGTTGTCTAATTACATAATACATCTGGAATGCATCAAGTTTATTTTAACCATACATCCAAAAGCCAAACACATTCAGAAAGCAAATGTTTGTTTGCACAGATATGCAGTTAATTTGTATGCTAATAAAGGAATGTAATATATTAGAATTTAACAAGTGTTAACATGTATAGTGTAGGGTGCGAGAGTTGGCAAATAGAGAAAGAACTGAGTGTTTTGTAGACTATAGCTAGCTGAGGCTATTGTAATGTCAGTAGGTCTTGGGCCTATTGTATATACAGTGGATCCAAAAATATCTGAAAACTGGAACACTATCAGTTTCAAGGGTTTTGAATAAAGGATTCTCCGTCAACCTGCAACATATTTTTGAGAATATAAGCTGTAACTTGCATGATGTGCTGTCCATGAATGTTATTTTTAATCTGCTGCTGAGCTGAAGATATGTCAACCAAAATTAATTGTCATCAAGTCAACAGATGAGAAGTTTTCAGGTCAGAGATTTTAGACCAGTTGGAAACCGGGTTGAATGAGTTTGTATTTTTAATCACTGATCCCTAACTCAGATTGTTTGCAGTCTCGGCTTCCTGTTCTGTCTGAACTTTCTGATTCCATGTCCTCTTATGGGCAGCGTGGTGGCACAGTGGTTAGCGCTGCTGCCTCACAGCACCAGGGACTCATTTTGATTCCATCTTGGGTCACTGTCTGTGTGGAGTTTACACTGTCTGCGTGGGTTTCCTCCTGGTGCTCCTGTTTCCTCCCACAGTCCAAAGATTAATTGGCTGTGTCAAATTGCCCCTCACTGTTAAAGATATGTTTGGGGATCAGTGGGGTAAATATATGGGATTACAGGGCTAGGGCTTGGGTGGGATGCTCTGTCGGAAAGTTGGTCATGGACTTGATGGGCTGAATGGCCTTCTTCTGCACTGCAGGGATTTATTGAATCTTTGTCGAGACTGTATTTTTCCATCCCCTGAATATCAGCCACCTTTGCCTCCTATTGCCTTTGTCACTTCTGGATTCAATCCCCCACTGCTCACCTGATTTGGACTCCTAGCATCCACCCTCTGTGAAGAGCTCTGTCTGTATCCCACACTGTATCAGCATCCCATCGCAGCTAACCAATAATGGTCTATGATCTCTCAATAACTCCCCGGCCTTGCCTGCCTCGATTACCACACCACCTGCCCTACAACACCCTCCATACCTACAACAAGCGGTTATTGGATAGGCACATGGAGCACAACAGAATGACAGGGAGTGGGATAGCTTGATCTTGGGTTTGGACATAGCTTGGCATAAATTGAGGGTTGAAGGGCCTTGTACTGTGCTATGCTGTTCTATGTTCTAAAACCCTCCCTCCCTAAACACTCTCTATCCTAACAACACGCTGACTCCTTACAACATATCCCTCCCTACAAGCTTTCCATAACACCCTCCATCTCTACAATACCCTTCCTCCTGACAAAACCTTCCCTCCCAATAACACTCTCCCTCTCTATAACACCCTCCTATCCTGTATCACCTTCCATCTCTACACCTCCCTCCTTCCCTACACCTCCTTCCCTACACTATCCTCCCTCCTTCCCTACACCTCCTTCCCTACACCAACCTCCTTCTCTACACCCTCCTTCCCTACACCCTCCTTCCCTACACTGCCTTCCCTCCTTCCCTACTACCTCCTTCCCTACACCGCCCTCCCTCCCTACACCCTCCTTCCCTACACCCTCCTTCCCTACACCATCCTCCTTCCCTACACCGCCCTCCATCCCTACAATACCATCTCGACACCATCCTCTATCCCTACAATACAACACTGTCTCTCCTTACAACACCCTCCCTCCCCACACCATCCTCCATCGCTACAGCCCTCACTCCAAGACTTCCCATTCCTCTGATTTGCCACTTTGCCTTTACCCCCGAGCTTTGGCAGCCATGTCTTCAGCTCCACAGAGACTTTGCTTTGAAACTCCATCCCTGAACTCCACCACATCTCTGTCATATAATGAGTGAGTCATGTGAACATCGCAGTTTGCAACAGTAAACATCAATGCAAAAACACGTGGCAGCAGAAACTATTAGTTGTGGATAGGAATTGAATACGTTAAGGAAAGTGTTATACATAAAACTTTAATTCAAATCAGTCCAGTTACAATCTGACCTCTCCAACCAATATCCTTGGAGATTAGTTGGCAGCGAGCTGATCTTATTGAAACATATGAGATTCTGCGAGGTGTGACAGTGTTGATGCTGAGAGGCTGTTTTCCCTGTCTGGGGACACTAGTCTCAGGATAGGGGCTAGAGATGAGGAACATTTCTTCACTCAAATGGTTGTGAATCTTTGAAATTCTATCCTCCAGAGGGCTGTGGATGTTCAGCTGGAATATATTCAACACTCGAGATAGATTTTTGGGGGTGAGACAGGAAAGTGAGCTTGAGGTAAATCAGCCATGATCTTATTGAACGACAGAGCAGGAGATAGGGGCTGCAAAACCGACCCCTAATCCTATTTTATGTGTTCTTATGTTCTTGTATCCTTCTTGGCATCACACTCCTACTTGAATAGTATGTGATACGCTTGAATCTTTGCAATCAATTATCACTGAGATGATGATGATTACGTGATATGGAGTAGTTAGTTTGTATCTACCTATCTGCATGTGCCTGTGTGCGTGTATATCTGTGTGCCTGTTTGCATGTATATTCTGTATGCATGTATCTGTGTGAGTCTGTGTGTGCATCTACGTGTGTCTGTGTTTGCATGTGTGTGCACCTTCGTTTGTCTGCATGTGCTTGTGTCTACATGTGTGTGTGTGTGTGTGTGTGTGTGTGTGTCAGTGATAGAGACAGACTCCTTATGGCAGATCACTGAGATGGCTGAAATAAACTGTCATTACTTTGAGTTCTCCCATTCAGCTCCACAACCTATTTGAATGTTTATTCATCTTAATCCTTTCTATCCTCTAGCTCTGATGGAGTTTGATGTCTGTCTTTCTTGTCTGCACTCCTTCCAGCTACAAAGCTTCACTGGGGAAGTCGACAATCTGATCCTCCGCTAGAGGGGGAAGAACAAATCATCAGATCTCTGACCTTGCAGGAGTCATTTTAATTTCTATGTTCCTAGTGGCCTTTTAAAAACCTTCGTTAAAGCCCAAGAGATAGCAGAGTCTGTCAGGCAATGGGCAGTCAGTGGGACAGAGCACTGCCTCACATTCTGCTGATGCTATACTACCTGCCAAGGTGTTAGCTTGGTCCAGTTTGGAGTATTCCTTGCTGGGGCATCGGTTCAAGGACGTTCCATGATTCTTTACACGTCGGCTAGGCTGGAGTTTCATTGCACTGTATTATGGAGGTGCTGTCCTCCCAATAAATCTCTGTGAAGGATCATTCTTTGAGGAGCAGCAGGGGTGTGCTTTGCATTGGAGTGTTGTCTTGGAGAGCTCATTGCCCATATTGGAAAGAGTATAACTATGGGTTGACCACCCTCTGATCCAGTCTATCGTCAATGCAGGAATATAGCCAACTGGGGTGACATAGGGAGTGGAAGAAATCAGTTGTCTTCATCTCTGTAGGGTGACAGTGCCAGGGGCTTCACACATGGCCCTTCTGTCCTTCGGTCTTGCATGTTCTGAATTGACTGAGTGATTGGTTATCAAGGTGTTCACGAGATTGGTGCTGTGATATGGTCTTCCTGGAACATCAGTGAGTGTTATGGTGTGTTTTCTAGTGATTGCACTGTACCTGGGATAGATATGCCGCACAGAAATACCTTGCCCCAGTCCAGCACAGCTAACTGGGCACAGGGTTCCAGAGAGCTTTGAGATCATTCAGTAATCACTAACCGTAGATTGACATTGGACCATCATTTGTTCATTCTCTGAATCAAGGTCTGGCTGTGGTTCAAAGGCTGAGCTCCCAAAACCATTGTCTGAATCAATCACTTTCAATTGGTTGGATTGAGTGTCCATTTGTAATGTTGGTGAGGATTGTGAATCTTACTCATTACTTCAAGTAACTGGCGATTTGTGGATGGATTTTCTTGTCATCTTTTATATAAAATGGCATTATGAAGAGGAGAAGGAGCCAATCCTCAATGTGTAATGCCTCAGCACACGCACACAGACCCACCAGCCCTCCTCCTTCCCTTCGCCTCTGGCTCCAACCAGCAGAAAGTTTGCCCCCTGATACCCATTGATTCCAGTTTCAATAGGCCTCCTTGATTCCACACTCAGTCGAATGCGGCCTGTCACTCTCGCCTCACCTCTGGAATTCTTTTGTCCATGTTTGAACCAAGGCTGTAATGAGGTCAGGAGCTGAGTGACCCTAGCGAAACCCAAACTGGACGTCACTGAGCATGTTATTGCTGAGCAGGTGCTGCTTGATAGCGCTGTTATTGATCCCTTCCATCACTTTACTGATGATCAAGAATAGACTGATTGGGCTGTAATTTGCCGCGTTGGATTTGTCCTGCTTTTTGTGTACAAGACATACCCGAGCAATTATCCTCATTGTTGGGTAGATGCCAGTGTTATAGTTGTACTAGAGGAGCTTGGCTAGAAGAGCAGCAAGTTCTGGAGTACAAGTCTTCAGTACTATTGCTGGAATGTTATCAGCACCTATTGCCTTTGCAGTGTTCAGTGCCTCCAACCGTTTCTTGGTATCATGTGGAGCGAATCAAATTGTCTGGAGACTGATATCTGAGATGCTGGGGACCACTGGTGGAGGCCGAGATGGATCATCCACTCAGCACTGTTGGCTGAAGATTGCTGGAAATGACTCAGCCTTATCTTTTGCACTGAAGTTCTGGGCTCCTCCATCATTGAGGATGGGGATATTTGAGGAGCCTCTTCCTCCAGTGAGTTATTTAATTGTCCACCACCATTCTCAACTGGTTCTGGAAGGACTGCAGAGCTTAGAGATCTGATCCGTTGGTTGTGGGATCTCTTAGCTGTGTCTATCGCTGTTTTTGCCATTTGGCATGCAAGTAAGTCCTGTTTTGTCGCTTCACCAGGTTGGCACCTAATCTTTAGGTATGCCTGGTGTTGCTCCTGGCACACCCTCCCGCACTCTCCATTGAACCAGGGTTGATCCCTTGGCTTGATGGTAATGGTTGAGTGGGAGATATAGTGGGCCATAGTGCCTCATGGATGCCCAGTCTTGAGTTGCTAGATTGGTTCATAGACTGCCTCATTTAGCACAGTGATAGTGTCACACAACACGATGGAGGTTATCCTCAATGTGGGAAGGTGGGACTTTGTCTCCACAAGGACTGTGCTGTGGTCACTCTTACCGATACCTTCATGGACAGATGCATCTCAGCCAGCAGGCTGGTAAGGATAAGATCAAGTATGTTATTTCCTCTTGTTGGTTCCTTCACCACCTGCTGCAGACCCAGTCTAACAATTATATCTTTAGGAACGGTTATACCGTCCTTTATTCACACAGGGTGGATCAGCAGACCTCTCCCACAACAGCTTTCATCTCAGGAGCAGGATTATCATCAGCTAGTGTATTTAAACACCAGCTTTGGAAGGTCTGAACTGGAAAATGGTTTGCAGTGGCTGTTGACACTCTCCAATCTATCCCCGGCCAAATGTCCTATAAGAAATAGGAGCAGGGGTAGGCCATTTAGCCCTTCAAGCCTGCCCACCATTCAATAAGATCGTGGCTGATCTAAAGTGAATCAGTTCCACTTTCCCGCTTTCCCCCCATAACCCTTAATTCCCTGATCGATCAGAAATCTGTCTCCCTGTGACTTAATCCTATCCTGCAATAGAATCCATGACTGAGCCACTATCGAGGGAGAGTTGCAGCAGAAGTCAGATGGACATCCTTGTGTGGATGGTTCTATTATTTTCCGTTTCTTTTTTTATTTTCTCAGTGACCCGCCAGCTGATCCCGGACTCTGTCTCCGACGGCAGTGTGTTACACTGTCCACAGCGCAAGATCATTTCCTGTTAATGCACCTGAGCGGTATGGTTAAAAGAATGTGCTGGAAACTGGTGTTACTTTGGACAAGCTGCACTTGTCAAATAGAATAAAAAGTCTCACAACACCAGGTTAAAGTCCAATAGGTTTATTTGGTAGCACAAGCCACTAGCTTTTGGGGTTTGCCCCTTTGTCAGGTGAGCGGAGAGTTCTGATCACAAACAGAGCAATATAAAGACACAGACTCAGTTTACTGAATACTGATTAGAATGCGAGTCTTCACAGATAATCAAATCTTAAAGATGCAAACAGTGTGAGTGGAGATAGCATTAAGCACAGGTTAAAGAGATGTGTATTGTCTCCAGACAGGATGGTGAGTGAGATATTGCAAGTTCAGGCAAGTCATGAGGGTTACAGATAGTGTGACATGAACCCAAGATCCCAGTTGAGGCTGTCCTCGTGTGTGCGGAACTTGGCTATCAGTCACTTTGACAAATAGAACAGTTTTTTTTTAATAAGAGTAACTTGTGAAATGCAGCAGCCAATTTGCACACAGTAGGCACCCAAAAAGAGCAATGTTAGAATGACCAGATAATCTGCCTCGGTGATGTTGGAGACTATCTGTGGTGTGTAACATCCAAATATATTTCCACAGTATCTAAACAGTAAGCAGCACAATGTTCCTTGCTTGCGTGGCTGATGTTCGAACTCATTGTGAGCACTGAGTTTCCTGTCACATGATGCGACAACTCAACTTTAATCAGTTAGAGTTTCTCCCTATTGGTCAGAACGGGGAAGCAATCTGACCCATTGCCCCTCACCTTCGATCTGCCTCCATTAACAGTCTGGGAAGCAGCACCCTGAACTCTTGCTGCCTTGGAAATGTAGCCAGTGTAACTAAGGACCCCACGCACCCTACACCTTCTGCCTTTCACCTTCTTCTGTTGGGAAGAAGATACAAGTCTGAGATCACGTACCAACCAACTCAAGAACAGTTTCTTTTCTGCTCCTATCAGACTTTTGAATGGACATGTCATATTATTAAGTTGATCTTTCTCTACATCTTAGCTATGACTGTAACACCACATTCTGCACGCTCTCTTTTCCTTCTCTATGTATAGTTTGCTTTGTGTGGTGCGCAAGAAACAATACTTGTCACATATATTAGTAGTACACAGTGAAAGTAATCAATCAAACAGCTCTGGTCTACCTTTCAATCCAGTTTGTAAACTAGTAAGAAATGGCTGCTATTCCTGTTTTGTTGATGTGCAGTAAGAAGTCTCACACCACCAGGTTAGAGTCCAACCAGTTTATTTGATAGTAATCTT